>CM019064.1:109369868-112311409 GCA_009667805.1 Leptobrachium leishanense | reverse complement strand
CCTGATATATATCCAGTGACTAATCTGTTATAAGTTGTTTTATTGCTATATGCACAAAGTAAAGTTCTCTACTGCAGATTCACAAGACTCCGGTGCCTCTTTCATACATAACCAACATTTACCACATCAAACAATATATTTTTAGAAAGGGCACACCCTAGGGTGCTTCAAAGAGTTGTATTTTAACACTTTCCATGCACTAGCTCTATGTCAAACTTTCAGGTAGTCACTTTTTGGGTTATTTTTTCACACACATTGTACTTTAGGCATGAATTGTCAAATCCAGTTATGGGTTACTGCCAAAAAACACCCCAAAATATGTTCAGCAACATCTTCTGAGTAAATTGATACCACCCATGTATAGGTATGTCGGGTCATTTGGGGGCTAATAGGCCTTATTTGGGGGGTGCGCATTTCAGTTTTCCAACTTGGAATTTTCACATTTCGTCATCATGCACCCATGTCCTATTTGGGACATTTTTGAAGCCGGCCAAAGTAATTTACCCCCATCAAACCATATATTTTTAGAAAGGGCACAGCCTAGGGTGCTTCAAAGAGTTGTATTTTAACACTTTCCATGCACTAGCTCTATGTCAAACTTTCAGGTAGTCACTTTTTGGGTTATTTTTTCACACACATTGTACTTTAGGCATGAATTGTCAAATCCAGTTATGGGTTACTGCCAAAAAACACCACAAAATATGTTCAGCAACATCTTCTGAGTAAATTGATACCACCCATGTATAGGTATGTCGGGTCATTTGGGGGCTAATAGGCCTTATTTGGGGGGTGCGCATTTCAGTTTTCCAACTTGGAATTTTCACATTTCGTCATCATGCACCCATGTCCTATTTGGGACATTTTTGAAGCCGGCCAAAGTAATTTACCCCTATCAAACCATATATTTTTAGAAAGGGCACAGCCTAGGGTGCTTCAAAGAGTTGTATTTTAACACTTCCATGCACTAGCTCTATGTCAAACTTTCAGGTAGTCACTTTTTGGGTTATTTTTTCACACACATTGTACTTTAGGCATGAATTGTCAAATCCAGTTATGGGTTACTGCCAAAAAACACCCCAAAATATGTTCAGCAACATCTTCTGAGTAAAGTGATACCACCCATATATAGATTTGTTCTGTTGTTTTTGGGGTGCTACGCCAATCTTTGACATGTGCTTGTCAATTTTCTAATTTGACATACAGAATCTTCTTTGCTTATCTTCTTTTTAGGGGCCTTTTTACATACCCCAGTTTTATGAACGTGCATATATTTGGTAAGCTAACACCCCAAAGAATTGTAAATGGAGTGTTTTTATGCTATGGATGCAACCGTTTGCTCCAAACAAATTGGATACTGTTTGGTGGTCATTTTTCATTTTCACACCCACATCAGTTTTGGACTGTGATTTAGGAGACACGGTTGTTTGTTACTGCATGAAAACTCTCCAGGTTGTTTTCTGCAAGGTCTCCTGAGTACACCCATGCCCCCCATGCATAGGTTTGCCAGGATTTTGGGAAGGTTCAAATACAATTTTTATGACTTTGTCATTGGAGTTGAAATTGAGATTATTTCTTCAGCTAGGCCTAGCTTTGGTTTTGGGTCTACCGCATACCCCAGTTTGAATTATTGCCAGAAAATTGTTTATATTTGTTATGTTGACACCCCAAGGTATTGCATATGGAGTGCTTTGATGCCATGGATGCAACGGTTTTAGCCCAAAACATTTGAGAAGGTGTGTGGTGTAATTTTTCAATTTTCAGATTTTTACGCCCACATTAGATTGGGACTGTGATTTAGGAGACACTGTTGTTTGTTACTGCATGAAAACTCTCCAGGTTGTTTTCTGCAAGGTCTCCTGAGTACACCCATGCCCCCCATGCATAGGTGTGCAAAGATTTTGGCAAAATACAGCACCAATTGTAGAACATAAAAATGTACGAATAAAATGTAAAAGTCTGGTGCAGTAAAAGAAAAAAAAAACTAAACTGAACTAACTAACTGGAGTGTGAGAAAAAATAGAAAGGAAAAAAAAAATCACAGATCACGCACAGTGTGATATAGCTTGAAACAGTCCCCAAGACACAGACCGGGTTGTCCAGGGCATTCTGGGCAGTAAAAGATTGTGTCACTCCTCTGCCCCCTCTTGAAAAACACCCTGCACCTTTTTTGGGGTTTCTGTTTGCCCTCAGTAGGGGGGATTTTATAAATAAAATGCGTAGCCCCAACTCTGTCCCCCATCACCGCCCGGGGAGCAGGTGCATCCTGGTACAAAAGCCCCGAAATGACCTGGAGCTGAAACTGTAAAAAGGACAGCGTCACTCCGGGGTTTGCCTTTTTGCAGAGCAAAAAGGCATTGTGGGTTGCAATTTGCATCAGGTAAATTGCAACCTTTTTGTACCAGGCCCTTGACTTCCGCATAATCTGGTAGGGCTGGAGCAGCTGATCTGCCAGATCAACCCCACCCATATGCCGGTTATAGTCTTTGATGCACACTGGCTTCCTGATGCGCTCAGCTCTGCCACGTACAGAGACCTCCACAGACCTCTCAGTGTGGATGGTGGATAGAAGGTATACATCCTTCTTGTCTCTGTACTTGACCGCCAACAGCTCCTCTTGGCGCAGAGCTGAGGTCTCCCCCTTTTTAGCCGGGTGCGGACAAGCTGTGCTGGAAACCTACGCGGTTCTTGCGAACAGTACCGCATGCTGCTGTATCAAAACAATACAGCAGCTTGAACAAAGGGACACTTGTATAAAAATTATCAACATACAAGTGGTACCCTTTGTTCATCAGGGGAAAAAGTAGGTCCCACACAATCTTGTCACTGGTTCCCATGTGTTCTGGGCAACCTGGAGGGTCCAGGCTACTATCCTTTCCCTCGTACACCCGGAAGGCCTGAGTATACCCACTCTCGCTGTCACAGAGCTTATACACCTTCACTCCATACCTGGAGCGTTTGGAAGGAATATACTGCTTGAATCCCAGCCTTCCCTTGTATTTCATTAGGGATTCATCCACGCAGATATTCCTTCCAGGTGTATAAGCCTCTGCAAACCTGGCGGCGAAGTGGGTAATCAGGGGGCGGATTTTATACAGCCTGTCAAACTGGGGATGCTCTCTAGGAGGGCACAGGCTGTTGTCACTGAAGTGCATGAAACGCAAAATGTTTTCATACCTTCTACGTGACATTGATTGGGGGTAAATGGGGGTAGAGCAGATGGGGCTACTGCTCCAGTAGGAGCGAATTGAGGGCTTCTTTATGATGCCCATCAGCATAGTAAGTGCCCAGAATTTCAGAAATTCTGGCACATCTAGCGGGGTCCATTGCTGCCTTGCCAAGTAGGAGTCTGGCTTCGCAGCACAATGCTGATGGGCATACAGATTTGATTGGGCCACGATGTGGCCCAACAAATCATCCCCCATAAACACCTGCAAAAACTGTGTGGCGGTAAATCCTGCAACATCAATATTGATGCCAGGATTTGCCGTGAAAGGAGGGATATCTGGCCTCTGGCGATGAGGCACTACCCACTCCTCAGCTGGAGCTGTGCGTCTCCTGCTGGCAGGTGGTGACCCAGGATCTGCATCAGAAACATCACTAGATACATCAGCCAGCGTAGATGATGTATCTAGCGACGTCTCTGAGCAGTTGGCGGGGTCAAAATCAGGGTCGGAGTCTGACGCAGATGCCTCAGATTCTGATGCCAGGATGGCATATGCCTCCTCGGCGCTGTACACCCTCTCAGACATTATATATAATAGATTATAAAATTTTATAATTATTATATATAATAAGCGGATTGTTGGTTCTTAGAAGAACCGTTGGGTTTCACAAGAAAATACAAATAAACACCTAAATCTCTCTAAATCACTCTAAACCTGCCTCAATTCTTCTAAATCTCCCTAAAATCTCTCTAAATCTGCCTAAATTTTTCTAATCTCACTAAAATCTCTCTAAATCTGCCTCAATTTTTCTAATCTCACTAAAATCTCTAACCTGTCAAATCTGATCTCTCTCTCTCGCTCACCAAAACACAAGTGAGGAGAGGGAGGGAGAATCACAGAGGTCAGAGCCAATATTTACAAAATATTGACCTGACCTGACAAATTAGAAATTTTATTTTGATTTTTTTTTACTTCTGATTGGATGTTGCTAGCCTGCCTCTCTGATGAGGCAGGCTAGGAACATCCCACTCAGCCCCAAGATGACCCTGCCCTTAGAAGGGCAGCGCCATCTTGGCTGTCAGTTTTATTTTATTTTATAACTTTTTATTGATTTTTATTTTATATTTTTTATTTTTTTTACACTTTTTTTACTCTGCTGGGTGCCTTGATCCCTCGAGGCACCCAGCAGAGCACCTGATCACTCATGTGATCGTTTTGTACTGAGTGCCACGATACCTCGTGGCACTCAGTACTTCCTGCCGCTACCGGAAGTGATCGCTCGGGGGAGCGATCACTTAGCGGACCGGCGGCAGGTAAGCATATTGCAAGGATGCCTCGATGTCGAGGCATCCCTGCAATATACACAGAGCAGCTGGAAGCGATACCGATCGCTTCCAGCGCTCTCTAGAAGTGCCGGGCACCTCTCCGGTGAAACCGGATGTTGATCGCTCCCGGGGAGCGATCACAAGGTGCCCCGGCACTTCTCACCGCCATTGCACGGATGCCTGGACTCCCAGGCATCCTGCAATGGCGTTTGAGCTGCTGGAAGCGATCCGATCGCTTCCAGCGCTCAAAAAACCGCAGGACGTACCATGTACGTCAGCGGGTCTAAAAGAGACCCGCTGCAATGACGTACATGGTACGTCCTGGGTCCTTAAGGGGTTAAAAACAGAAGATGAAGAAGAACACCACAAAACAGGACAAAACAGCACTTTTACGATGACTACTAAACCATGTTTAACTGAATTCATTCTCAAATAATTTAAATTTCATATACAGGGTTATTCAAAGAGATCAGAATGGCTGGAGAAAGGTAACCGAACGCTGAAAATCAGCGTTCGGTTAACTTTATTGGCCATTCGGCTATCCAGAGAGGAGGCAATATGCCAAATCCTGGCGAATTGCCTGCACATTCGGTGCCTGTTCGTGCCTGTTCGAGGGCAGTGAAATCCCCATAAAAAAGCACGGCTTCGGCTATTCAGAGAACACAAACCAGCAGTGAAAGGTTCCCGAAATGCCCTGCCATTCAGTGGTTTCATTTGGCAAGTTTATTCAGGAGAATCCCATAGGCTTCAATGTTAAAAATATTCCTGTTTTAATTCAAAATCTAATAAACCGTTCATTATAAAATTCTGCAGTAAAAAGTCTCTTTATTTACAGATCTTTTAGGATATTTTAAGCATTTTTCTGGATTTTTTTTAAGTTTACTTTTTTTTTCTGTAACAGCCCTTTTTATTATCATTCAATGGACCTCATATGTAAATTTCAGACATTTTCGCTCAGTAGTTTCTTTGCAAACAGCGTTTCAATTTTCAAACATTCAAGCAAACTGTTTTCCTAATTTATTCACTTCACTCGTCTGCGGTGTTGGCTTTTTCGGGCGGCTTCACTGCGTGTGATCGGCTCCTGCTTGAGTTTTTCCAGCGTCTTCGGCGGGTTTATCCAGATGTTGTTGCGGGTTTAGGCGTGCATTCGCCGGATTTTTGCAGTGACTTTTCGTCAGGTTTGCGGCAGCTTTTCCCTGCGCTTCGACGGCCCTGTGGTGCTTGCTGAATACACTGCAGCGTCGCCGAAATGGGATTGCCAAATCGGCTCGAATTGAAGAGCGTGAAAAGTCACCGAACATGCGGTGACTTTTCGATTCTCTTTGAATAACCCTGATAGAGTTTTTCACTGGTCTGAATGTCTCTATGTGGTGTGATCTGCCATACAACGGATGTGCTATACAGCATTTCCAAGCATCCTTAGCGGAACTGTTTTTCTCTCTGCTGTCCACAGTAATTTAAGAAGAATATGAACTAATGCAGAGAATACCTTGTAATATTAACCCTTAGGGTTAGGGCAGGGTGAGAGCAGGGAGATTTGCATATGAAGCATTCGTCCCTGTAATGGTATGTAGTCCTGTGTTTAATTTGGCTCTGAGGACTGCAGCTGTTATGCCTCTAGGGGGAGCCAGAGGACAATGTATGGGAACATACTTTATTGGACTCATGGACCACACCTCCCAGAATGCCCTTACAGGAAAAAGGAAGGACCCAAGCTAAAAGAAACAGGAAGTAAAAAGCATGCATGCAGCGTGGGCAGAACAAAGTGAGCAAAGAGAGTGAGCAGTCAGATAAGAGAGATTTTCCAGGATCTGTGCAAGCTGGAGCACAGAGAATCAGCAGCATCCAGTGCTGGAGAGTGTACCTTGGTCTGCTGTATATTGTGCTGGACTGTTCAGGAGCCAAGTGTGTTTGAAGAGGGGCCCTGTGTTAAGGAGGCCGCAGGCAGGGATTTGCTGGCGGCATTGACTTCAGGCAGAGGAGATTCTGCATACTGCGTGGGGAAGAATTGATCCAGAGGCTGCAGATTGCTACAACGTTCAAGAGGCCTTCCTGGGACTGTGAGCAACTGAAGTTGTGCGGTAACGAGCATCTTTTCTCTCTGTCTCGCTGACAGCATTCTATCCATCTTTACACTAACTAAGAATCACACAGCTGCTGAGCGGATTTTACCCACAGCCTTTCCTGTACTGGCAGCTACGTTATGCTAAAAGGGCCCCATCTCTTATGTGCACCAACTGGTACCCATCATCGCTGTCATTAGGACGAAGATCAGGGTGGTTCCAGGTTGTTTGGGAGGGTCCTGGGCTGGGAGGTTAGAGAGCAGTTGGTGTGTCTAGTTAGCTACTGTATTACCTGAAATCCTTTTATGCTGCCACTTGCATTTCAATACAAGTTTATATTGTTTATTGTACCACTGTGTAGTTGTTATTATTAGGTTCCTGCCTGGGCAAACAGTCCATGCCATGGATGCCCAGACAGGTGGAGGCACTGCCAACACTATGTATCCTTATTCCCAAAATGCGGAAACTCAGGACCAACAGGTAAAGCAAGAAGGTGTAACCCAGCTGGAGGGTGCCAGCGGGGGCGGCCCCCAGCGGCAAAAGAGCGTTACAGGTACAATCGAGCAAAAACCCTGTGAGACTTGAGCGGGCCCCACCGTAGAGCAGGCCACTAGTGCCGTTGCTTGTCCTCACAAACCTCTATTTTAACCCTTAGGGACCACAAAACGTTCAATGCTGGCACGTAGTTCCTTGCGTTAACAACTGGTGCTAGATGGTATGCGTCACATTGTTTTTTGCTGTTGTTTAGAGTTTGAGACAACAGTCAGATATGTCAGAAAACTCAGTAGAAGCTCTTATCTGGCTGGACAAATGCTGTCTCTCCTTGCATTTGCAGTGACCAAACATTTAAGTGCAAACATTTATTTTGTAACTTATCTCTGACTGTGGGCCCTATTACAATGATAACGCTAACATTAGCGCTCACCTGTGTGAACGTTAACATCAGCAACGCTTGCCCTAGCAACCCCAGTCTCCCCCTGTAGATTACTCCGCCGAGCTGCCGGATCTTGCGAGGCGAGATCCTGCAGGCAGGAGTGGACTGACCCATCAGGCACTCGGGCACTGCCCGAGGGCACGCGGGTTGGTAGGGGTCCGGGTCCACAGGCAGAGTGGGCCCCGCTATTTTTCAAAGGAGCTATGATCACCGCGGCGGTGCGGAGACATCCAGCCCAGCGACACACACTACCAAACTGCCGCAGTGGCGGCGCTGCAGTGTGCCTACCTCAACCCACGTTCTAAACAGGAGGATGGCACGCTGCAATGACGCCGCCCCTTCACGTGATCCACGCAGCGGCAGAAGGCAGACGAAAGAGAGTGAGTGCGATCGAGCGGAGCTATCCTGCCTGAGCCTTCCATAGAAGTTGCAATAACGGATGGTGGGTGAGCGATAGGGGGTAAATAATCTGGCAAATGGAATCGGGGGGGGGGAGATAATCAGACATAATGAAATGCGTGGGGTGGGTGATCTGTCTAATGAAATGGGGGGAATGATTTGTCTAATGAAATGGGGGAATGATCTGTCTAATGAAATGGGGGGATGATCTGTCTAATGAAGTGGGGGAATGATCTGTGTAATGAAATGGGGGAATGATCTGTCAAATGAAATGGGAATGATCTGTCTAATGAAATGGGGGAATGATCTGTCTAATGAAATGGGGGGATGATCTGTCTAATGAAATGGGGGATGATCTGTCTAATGAAATGAGGGAATGATCTGTCTAATGAAATGGGGGGAATGATCTGTCTAATGAAATGGGGGGATGATCTGTCTAATGAAATGGGGGAGGATGATCTGTCTAATGAAATGAGGGAATGATCTGTCTAATGAAATGGGGGGAATGATCTGTCTAATGAAATGGGGGGAATGATCTGTTTAATGAAATGGGGGAATGATCTGTCTAATGAAATGGGGGAATGATCTGTCTAATGAAATGGGGGGATGATCTGTCTAATGAAATGGGGGAGGATGATCTGTCTAATGAAATGAGGGAATGATCTGTCTAATGAAATGGGGGGAATGATCTGTCTAATGAAATGGGGGGAATGATCTGTTTAATGAAATGGGGGAATGATCTGTCTAATGAAATGGGGGGAATGATCTGACTAATGAAATGGGGGGTTAATAATCTGGCAAATGAAATGCTGGGGGGATAATATATGTACCTATTTTCAATTACTGCATTACCCACTTAAAATAGAAGGACTATTGCTTCTGTCTACTTCTCTGGATACCAATCCTACTAAAATCTATCTATACACCGCTTACCTTTTTTGGGGGGTAATAAGATGAAAAATTAATTGCTGGGGGGTTGAATAAATCGGTACATTACTGTGAGTTTTATAGCTGTGGAGCTCTGTGAAACGCTCGTACAAACTACACATTACTGTGAGTTTTATTGCTGTAAAGCTCTGTGATGTGCTCATACACGCTGCACATTACTGTGAGTTTTATTGCTGTGAAGCTCTGTGATGTGCTCATACACACTGCACATTACTGTGAGTTTTATTGCTGTGCAGCTCTGTGATACGCTCATACACACCACACATTGCTGCGAGTTTTATTGCTGTGGAGTTCTGTGATACGTGCATATACACCGCACATTACTGTGAGGTTTATTGCTGTGGAGCTGACTAATATAACATCAGGAAATAGGAATTTTTATTCTAACAGGAGCTCTGTATTATGCAGTGTGTACGAGTTAGGGATGTGCGTTTCGGGTTTCGGAATTTCGGAATTTTCACGAAATTTCCCGATTCGTGTTTTCGGATGCGGCCGAATTTCCGAAAAATTTTAGATCCGAAAATTTCAGATCCGAAATGTTTTCCGAGCCGAAACGAAATATTTTCGGATTTTCGAATGGACTTGAAATGTGTCAAACGAGGAGAACAGATGTTCCGAAAAACGAAAATTTTCCGAAAAACGAAAATTTTCCGAAAAACAAACATTTTGTAAAAACGAAAATTTTCTGAAAAACGAAAAATTTTCGAAAAAAAGAAAAGTCGATACAAAAAACGAGCACAGTGACACGAAAATACGAAAAATGGTCGAAATTCCGAAAAAAAAATGTACCCGAAAACCGGGCCGAACCGAATCGAATCGAAACCGAAATCGGTCGAAACGAGCCGAATCGAAAAGGTTAAAAATCCGAAAAATCTAACCGAATCGAACCGAAAAAAAAATCGGTGCACAAGCCTAGTACGAGTGCGTCAGTAATGTCCAGTTTCTTTTAAACCTGAAAGGTGATCGGCAGTTTCCCGCGTGTGCTACAGGGACCTTTGGTGCCACAGCCGTAGCTGCCATGAGTGTGTGACGGCAACCGCAGTAGAGCTTTGGCAGTTTGTAAGTCTGGAGGGGACACAATGGATTCCCCAATTCGCTGGGGGCCTGAGTGGATTTTATTAACTCGTTAAAATTATTATTTTGAAAATTGTGTGAATACATTCTTTAACACAACAATGTGCATGTGGGTTGTGCGTTGCATGGGAGGTGTTTTGTATGGTTGTGGCCTACGGTGGGCGTGGCACAAGGGGCCCCACGAACTCCTATTGCCCGGGGGCCCCATTAGTTGTCAGTCTGCCCCTGCCTGCAGGTCCTTGCGAGGCAGAGGAGGCCTCAATGGAGTCCTATGGACTCCATGGAGAGGATGCTCGCGGTGGCACTTAGTGTTCCCGCGAGCATCTCAAGGCTTAGCGCCGTATTACAGTGCAGGCTGCTGGATTAGTGCCTGCACTGTAAAATCACGCTAAAATGGGGGCGCTAAGGAAAAACCTGCAGGCGCAGGTTTTTCTCCTTAACATCCCCGTTTTAGCGTGAACTTTGTAATATGGGCCTGTGTGTCCTCACTGGATACAAAGAGTAAAGGAAAGTGAAATTACAGCTCCCAGTGCATGCGTAGTTTAATAAAAGTAAAGACTCCCCTTTTTTCCCATTGCTATATATATACTGTAGATCTATAAATAGTAAGTCTTCCATAGGGACATAGTGGCGTTGTAGGGGTCAATTTACTTTAATCCTATTTTAATCCACATTATTAGAATAAGACATTTTAGGTAAAGTGATTGTGATTTAAACATGCCTCTTCTGATATATGCAGTACAAAAGTTTTTTAAAAAATTGTGTAATGAGATACCGCTGTATTCAGTACAAATGTCTGAATTTGTCCTGATTTACGTCGTTTTTTCATTTACACAATGTGTGTTCAAATTATAGCTAAAACTGTGAAAATGGGTGTTTTCTTTAATTATTATTTCCGGTTGTCTCTATTTCTTCATGTAAAATGATTATTTATAAATATACTGAACATTAATAAATAAAAGCTGCATCTGTCCTTTACAGGACAGTATAACTTGATGGGGTGCACAAAACAAGAAAGAGGAAAACCACAAATGAACATGTACAGGGCAACAAAAATGACAAAATTATTTTGGTCCGTAACGTGCAGCAAGGCTAAAAGGCCTTGGTCCTTAAGGGGTTAAAATTAAAATGATACTGCATTATAGAATAAAATGCATACCTCATTCAAATTGCTCACTATATAAATTAGAAAGTATTGTAACCATGTTAATCATAATGGTGAAAATAGGAAAAAATGGGGAAGATTAAAGATTAACAAAATTAAGTGGGCGTGGCTAACCACCGATCTTGGTGGACGCGTGCTAAATCGCTCTGTCGGAGGCCAGCAATACTAAGCAGATATCTCACCGCAACGAACACTTTGTAGCAGCCCGCTGGAGGATTTCATCTTCGGGAGCGACATGGCGTCTGCCAAAACAGAAAAAAACAGAGGACAGGCAAGATTTTTTTTCTCCCAAACACGGCAAGCGCAGTGAGGGTGCAGACTGTCAAAATGGCGACGGCTCCCCTCCGGCATCACCAGGGACACGCGGCGCTGGCTTGAGCACGAACCTGCAGACTCTCCCCTCAAGGATGCTCAAGGATTTCTCTGCCACCCTCACATCCTGTCTCGATGCGGTGTCGGCTGACATTCGCAGGGACATCACAGATTTGGGTGTGCGGACCTCTAGGCTGGAGGACAAGACGGCCGAGATGGCAGGCGCGCACAACACCATGGCGGCACGCGTGGAGGACATGGAGGATAAGCTGGAGCAATATTCTAACAAGCTGGCTGACATGGAGGATCGCTCCTGTCGACACAATTTGAAAATCAGGGGGATCCCTGAATCATTGTCACCTCGCACTCTGCACCGGTATGTGACTGAGTTTTTCTCCCATCTGCTCCCCGATGTGGCACCGGAATCCCTTCTTATGGATAGAATCCATAGGATCCCCAAACCTCCTTCAGCTCCCCCTAAAGTACCCCGAGACGTCATCCTGTGGCTGCATTATTACAAACCTCGCGAAGACATCCTACACGCTCTCCACTCCTCTGACGCCATGGGACCGGCCTATCAACATCTATCGGTCTTCCCAGACCTCTCGCAGGCCACACTGCAACAACGCAGGCAGTATCGCCCTCTCACAGAGCCACTCAGGTCAGCGAGGGTGATGTACCGCTGGGGTTACCCCACCAAATTGGTAGTCCACCACGACGGTGATCATTTTGCCAGAGAAAGGCTGCCAGACCCTGGAGGACTGGGGCATACAGGTCTCGGACACAGGAATTCGGGGCTCAGGCCGCCTGGAAGCAGATTGGCATGCCAATTGAAAAAACATGTTCTTATCTAACCCCATCTGTTGATGGCATTATTTCGCTCCGGCTCGCTGACGTGCCGAGAGGTCCGCAACCCACTATGCGGCGCAGGAGGTTTTTCTCAGGACAGAGTTGGTATGATCGCATAATGTTATATTGTTGTTTGATAATTGTTTTATTCTGTGTTATGTATTGCTGTCTCTTAGAGAGCCAGGTCGCCCCCATCTCACCCTTCTGAGGAGGAGTACGGGATTTTCTCTTTTAGGAGCGCCCACTGGAGAGAGTTTACATATTACCTGTAAATAGTTCTACCGTATGGCGGGGTTTATGGTCCGTTTTTTTGTTTCCCTTCCCTACCATCCCCAACCTTAACAGGGATTCACCGATACTTGGAGACGGGCCCGACCTCCACTTACAAAGTCTGCTGCTATGGTACTGCTTAGGCTTTGTTTCGATCAGGGACGCGTATTTCCTTTTCCCCATGAAATTATTGACCTTTAATGTGAAGGGTTTAAACTTGCCCGTCAAACGTCACACACTCTATATAGACCTTAAGCTTACGATGCAGATATAGTGGCCCCTATTACATTCTCCGCATTTGTTTGCGCAGTGCAAATTTTTTTGCGCGCATTGTCCAGCGTTATCACGCGAAAATTAACGTGGTATTCCAATCCGAACGCATTTTTTCATCCGTCAAAAAATAACGTTCGTTAAAACGACGCGCAAAACGAAGTGTAATACGCGCGCAGTAACGTTGAACACGTAAATCTGTGTGCGGACTTTTTTTTCGCAGGATTCAGCCAATCAGAATTATGAACCTTAATTGACATCAATTTACCTTAATTGACTCACGTCCGATTTTGCGCCTGTCAAAAAAAATCTCAGTATACACGCTGCAGCAATAAAAAAAATATGCACGAATTCACAATTTTTTGGTTTGGGTATGTGTAGAATGTGTAACTATACTGTGCTGCATTTTTGTTTTTGTGCTGGTGTTTTTCGTTTCGGCCAGAACGTTTTGATTTGCATTACCACCAGCTTTTCAAAGACGTTAAAATTATGCGCGCAAATGTCGTTCGTAAAAAGATACGCATCGATTGAAATACCATCCGCATACCAGCGCACGAACAAATTTGCACTCACAATATTAAGTATAGGACGCGCACAGTTCATCACGCTCACGCAGGTCCATCCGCGTTAAACGATAACGCGAATTGTTTGCGCGAACGTTGTAATACGACGTTCAGCGCACAGGGTTTTCATAAAATAAACATACAAGGCAGGGCTTCTCCACACTCTTAGGGGACAGGTGAAGGGGATATGTGGGTATAGTGCACAGAGATTCAGCAAATTATTGTACAGAGGTTATACATACATAGAACAATGATGAATCTGTAGAGGATGTTCTACTTTAAAGGAATGATCTCTGTATGAAGGTTCTTTTTATCACACCAAAGGGTATATATTGGACTTGTGTTGTAAATACCTCAAAAATAGGAAACACAATACATAGTGCAATAATGTATGAACACTGAAAATATGTACACATTAAGTAGCGGATTGAGAACTCACGCTTTTTGAGAGCTTCCAGCCCTCATATGGTAGCCTCCAGTCCCAGGTTGTTGCAGGCCAACCCGCTTGCCTATAGTCTCCCGATTTATTCAAGTCTCCATGAACCTCAATTCCCTGCGTCAGCAAGCCTTTCCTGCAGTTCTGCACTCTCCAGTCATCAACCTTGCTCATGCAGAAAAAGTGGATACCAAGTGCCTAGTTGTATATTTTGTTGTTTTGTATATCCTTTCAAATGTTGTATCTATTATTTCAAGAGATAATCAAATAAAATTCTGAAATCTTCAAATTCAATCATTTTTACAAAGATCAGCCATGCATGTCAAGTATACTGGATCACAGCCACTCTAATTGGCCAACTTAGGTTGGTCTAATTAGTTGAACAATAAAACTCAGTAATGTGCAGTGTGTATGAACGTACCACAGAGCTTCACAGCAATAAAACTCATTAATGTGCAGTGCGTATGAACGTACCACAGAGCTCCACAGCAATAAAACCCACAGAAATTTGCAGTGTGTATGAGCGTATCAGAGCTCCACAGCAATAAAACCCACAGAAATGTGCACTGTGCATGAGCGTATCACAGATTTGCACAGCAATAGAACCCACAATAATGTGCAATGTGTATGAGCATATCAGAGCACCACAGCAATAAAACCCACAGAAATGTGCACTCTGTATGAGTGTATCACAGAAAACCACAGCAATAAAACTCACAGTAATGTGCAGTGTGTATGAGTGTATCACAGAGCTCCACAGCAACTAAAACCCACAGAAAAGTGCACTGTGTATGAGCGCATCACAGAGCTGCTCACCCCCTCCGGTGAAACTGTGGGCCGGCTGAGTCCTGAGAGCCACCGCTGCGGCTGCACGTGATCTCTGAGCATGGTGGAGCACTGGAAGGAAGTGACATGATATGATCACATCCTCCCAGCGCTGCAGGGTTCACATGATGGGACAGCTGCGGCATGACGAAGAGGATGCATCGATTGGCGGCGCTGCGGTGGGGTGCTTCGGAGATCAGCTGAGGGATTCAAAACCAGCTTCTGTGGGTTTCACTGAGCGGCAGGGCAGCATTATTTGCCGCCCTGTTAAAGTGCCGCAAAAGTGCCGCCCTAGGCCTTGTCGGCCTAGGCCAAAATACATCACTGTGTGCGGGCCCTCGAACCTGGGTACGGGCTTCAGAGCTCTCCCTCCATTGCGAATGTGGGATCTCCTCGTGGTTCCGGTGTCTGGGCGAGTCGGTGTATGCGGCATATTGGAGAGGACGTGGCCTCTGTGTCTGTGGCCGGAGAGATGTCCGCTGTGATGCCTTGGGTCTCTCCCTCTGCTCCAATGGTGGAGGAGGAGGACTGGAGGGGCGGGGTTAGGTGTTAGATGTGACCGGCTCCTCGCTCCCTTTGTAAACCCTGAGCACTTCATTGAAGCAAGACCTCGAGGAGTATACTATCTTTCTACATATATTATCAACCCCTGATTTCCATATCGACCACGCACCTTTGCCACCAGCCCCAGGGGCGGACTGACCCATTGGGCACTCGGGCACTGCACAAGGGCCTGTGGGTTGGTAGGGGCCTGGTCTTGGGATGTGCTGGGCTGACTGGGGGGGATATACAGGAGGAGGGGGAAATACAGTGAGGAGGGGGAAATACAGTGAGGAGGGGGAAATACAGTGAGGAGGGGGAAAATACAGTGAGGAGGGTGAAAAGACAGTGAGGAGGGGGAAATACAGTGAGGAGGGGGAATACAGTGAGGAGGGGGATACAGTGAGGAGAGGGGGAAATACATTGAGGAGGGGGAATAAAGTGAGGGGGAAGGTACAGTGAGGGGGAAAATACAGTGAGGAGGGGATACAGTGAGGAGGGTGAAAAGACAGTGAGGAGGGGGGAAATACAGTGAGGAGGGGGAAATACAGTGAGGGGGATACAGTGAGGGGGAAGATACAGTGAGGAGAGGGGGAAAATACAGTGAGGAGGGGATACAGTGAGGAGGGGGGTACATAGTTGCATAGTTACATAGTTATATAGGCTGAAAAAAGACATGCGTCCATCGGGTTCAACCTCTCCCACATAACCTACTGCTGTTGATCCAAAAGAAGGCAAAAAACCCAGTCTGAAATATGCAACATACCGGGAAAAAATTCCTTCTTGACCCCAGAATGGCAGTCAGATTTCTCCTTGGATCAAGAAGCTTTTACCCACATATTAAATATTATAACCCTTAATATTCTGTGTCTGCAGGAAGTCATCCAGTCGTTTTTTAAAAGTCTGTACAGACTCTGACCCAACCACCTCAACAGGCAGAGAATTCCACAGCTTTATTGTTCTCACCGTAAAATAACCCTTCCTATGCTTTAAGCTAAATTTTCTTTCTTCCAGTCTAAATGGATGACCCCTTGTCCTGTGTATAGACCTGTTAATGAATAGGTTATCAGACAATGGTTGATAATGGCCCCGTATATATTTATATAAGGTTATCAGATCCCCTCTAAGGCGCCGTTTCTCTAAACTAAACAGGTTTAAGCTTGTTAGTCTTTCCTCATAACTTAACCCTTCCATTCCCCTTATTAATTTAGTTGCCCGTCTCTGCACTTTTTCTAACGCTATAATATCTTTTTTTAAGACAGGTGCCCAAAATTGCACGGCATATTCAAGGTGCGACCTGACCATTGATTTATACAGAGGCAAAATTATGTTTTCATCCCGTGAGTGAACTCCCCTTTTAATACATGCCAATACTTTGCTGGCCTTGGCGGCTGCTGTTTGACATTGCACATTGTTACTTAGTTTGAAGTCTATGATTATTCCCAAATCCTTCTCCTGCTTGGATTTCCCTAACTCCGTACCATTTAGGGTATAAATTACTTGCGTGTTCTTCACTCCAAAGTGCATAACTTTGCATTTATCTAGATTAAATCCCATCTGCCATTTAAGTGCCCAGTCCCCCAATTTATCTAAATCCCTCTGCAGCGAAGTAACATCCTGCTCACATTGTATTACTTTTCCTAGTTTTGTGTCATCTGCAAACACTGATACATGACTTTCAATGCCTATCTCAAGGTCATTTATAAATAAATTGAATATTATTGGTCCTATAACAGACCCCTGAGGGACACCGCTTACCACTGGTGTCCATCTTGAAAATGTACCATTTATGACCACTCTCTGTACCCTATCTTTTAGCCAGTTTTCTATCCAAGAACAAGTATTTTCATCTAGACCATTTTTTCTCAATTTAAATAGTAACCTTTTGTGTGGAACTGTGTCGAAAGCTTTGGCAAAATCTAAGTAAATCACATCCACTGCGACCCCCTGATCTATACTTCTACTTACTTCCTCATAGAAAGTAATTAGGTTAGTCTGACATGATCTGTGTTTCATGAAACCATGCTGATTTTTGGCAATTACATTGTACCTCCCAATAAATTCCTGAATATTATCCCTTAGTAACCCCTCAAATACTTTCCCAGCCACAGATGTTAAGCTCATATAATTCCCAGGCACAAATTTTAAACCTTTCTTAAATATAGGGACCACGTCAGCTTTTCTCCAATCCTCTGGTACTATTCCTGAAAGAAAAGAATCTTGAAAGATTAAGAACAGAGGTTTACATATTTCAACACATAGCTCTCTCAGTACTCGTGGGTGAATTCCATCTGGCCCTGGGGCTTTATTCACATTCACATTGTTTAATTTCTGCAAAACCTTGTCCTGAGTCAACCAGTCACTTTGTATTAGTAAGTTTTTATTAATGAATTTCATGTCTCCTGTTATAGGTTTCTCTTTGATAAATACTGAAGAAAAATAATCATTTAAAATTTCTGCCTTATCCTGATACAGTGAGGGGAATACAGTGAGGGGGGAATACGGTGAAGGGAATACAGTGAGGAGGGGGAAAACAATGAGGAGGGGGAAATACAGTGAGGACGAGGGGGAAATACAGTGAGGAGGGGGGAATACAGTGAGGAGGGGAAGAAATAAAGTGAAGGGGAGGAATAAAGTGAGAGGGGGCTGCTGAGTTTGGAATAAAGTGAGGGGACGCTGCTGGGGTGGAGGCTGTGGTGCTCTGTGATACACTCATACACAGTGCACATTACTGTGAGTTTTATTGCTGTCGAGCTCTGTGATACGCTCATACACACCGCACATTACTGTGAGTTTTATTGCTGTGGAGCTCTGTGATACGCTCATACACACCGCACATTACTGTGAGTTTTATTGCTGTGGTGCTCTGTGATATGCTCATACACACCACACATTACTGTGAGTTTTATTGCTGTGGAGCTCTGTGATACGCTCATACACACCGCACCTTACTGTGAGTTTTATTGCTGTGGAGCTCTGTAATGTGCAGTGTGTCAGTAATGTACAGAATCATTTAAAGTGATCGGTAGTTTCCCACATTAGTCACAGGGACATTCTGTGCCGTGCCGCGCCGCAGCCTTAGCTGCAGTGAGTGGGTGATGGCTGCTGCAGCAGAGCGGTGGCCATCTGCAAGTCTGAAAGGGGCACAGTGAATTCCCCAACGCTGCTGGGTCCAAGTGGGTTTTCTTCTCACAATTTTC
Organism: Leptobrachium leishanense; assembly: GCA_009667805.1. NCBI lineage: Eukaryota > Metazoa > Chordata > Amphibia > Anura > Megophryidae > Leptobrachium > Leptobrachium leishanense. The sequence continues at coordinate 112,293,072 of CM019064.1, read as the reverse complement.
AAAAAGATTATTTTAATGAGTTATGAAATAAATTCTTTAGCACAAAAATGTACATGTGGGTGTTGCATTGTAGGGGGTGGGGTTTTGTATGGGTGTGGCACAAGGGGGCCCCATGGTCTCCTATTGCCTGGGGGCCTCATTAGTTGTCAGTCCGCCCCTGGCCAGTCCTGACCTCTGACCTCCTTTACTATTCTTTCCGGATTAACCCCTCATGTACCGACGCCTCTATATCCCTTTCTCTGCATCCTGAGTTCCAATGTATCTTTCCTGGTAAAATCCTTTATAAATAGATAAATAAAATAAATATCCCTAGAACCTGACAGTGTGTGAGTTAGATCCCTTCCTATGGCTACAGAACATTTTAAAGTACCTTTTAATTTAGATATATACCTGTACTGTCAGGCAGAGGCTGGCCAAACAAACACAAATCTACCATATTGGAAGAAGAAGAAAAGAACTAAGCATTGCCTCTTGAGCTCACGCGCAGCCCCCACTCTCTGGAACGCTCTCCCTCGTACTGTCAGACTTTCCCCTAATTTCTCTTCCTTCAAACGCTCCCTTAAAACGTTCCTATTTAGGGAAGCCTACCACCCAACTCACTGACACAACCATCAATCACTCTCACCTTACAGTCCTCTCCTCCTGTTTCCAACCCCAACCCTCCTAGATTGTGAGTTCCTACGGGAATAGGGCCCTCATCTCCTCCTGTACTGTTTGTCAAATGTTGTTCATTGTATTGTATTGTAACCCTGTCTATACTGTGCCTATTGTACAGCGCTGCGGAATATGCTGGCGCTTTATAAATAAAGAATAATAATAATAATAATTGAGCTGCTTTATCTATAGACTACTTGATATTAGCGCTTCGATATCACTGTTATTATGTCTGCATGAAAGATCCAGCATACCCATTCACATAGGACAGAAGAAACTTAAGTAAACGATACCAGGAAGTAAAGGTATGAAGGAAAGAGGTAAGCCAGGGTGTCATCAGTTCAACGGTGGTACAGAAATCCATAGGAGATTTCTTGACTGCCAAACGATATACAATACAATGTATGTAAAATGTGTCTGAGAACAAGCAGCCACTTGGCAAAAGATAAAGGGCCCTTTTCCAAGGCAAATAAGGTATATGGAAGTAAAGAATCTGTGCCTACAAATTTTTCTTATCATCTCCCTTTGTGAGTGACTATTCAGAGGCAGGCTCATAATTAGTGCCTAGTCTAGGAACGAAGCGTAACACTAGCTGTTACTTGCAGCAGCGCTGCGCCCCAGTGTTAGTGGCAGCTTCTGGAGTCCATAAGACTCCATGGAGTGCTGCAGGTCCCTTTGCGATTTCTCCATGAGTTCTCTCTCACGTGATTGTGCAGCACCACAAAGGAATTGCAAAGGGAGACTGGGAACTATTTGTTTCCAGTCTTACTCTGCTCTTGACAAGAGGAAACAGTGGATCATGCCTCCCTCTGCACTGTGAGATGAGAGGTGAATATGGGATATTTAGGGGGGGGGGTAGGTCAGTATGTTAAGGGATTTTGCTACAGCAAGCTTTTGTGAGACAGTATTTCAGTGAGAAATACTGTAACATGAACTGAAGCTCAAGCACCTTGGAATAGCTTGCACTTCCATTCCAAGGTGCAAATTAATATCTCCTATACAAGGTATACAAAGTATAGGAGACGTTAATTTACAGTAAGGAATTGCTACACTCAAGGCGCAAGCCCAGCTGAGATGCTATCTCAACACCAACCTTGGAATGGGGGGGGGGGTGTATAACAAGGATGTTTGTGCTTATTCTTCTTATTAAATCTCATTTTCAGCTTTTTTTGTATCATCTGCAAACCAATAACATTCCAGCAATAAATCTCAACATTATAATATGTTTTTAGAAGTCAAAGATACTTTGCTTTTGTTATAAATTTTTATTTACATAAATGGTTTCAAGAGGTTGCGAATATTTGTCTCAATTTCAGGTTGACAAATTTGTTGGATATTGGGTAGAGATGGTCAATGTGCTGTGCCTCAGGCAGCACAAAACCTATATGCACTCCAGTATCAAATTAATAATGTATCTCCCATGATACCATGTCTGTGAGAATGGGCTAATATTTTAAAAAATGAGACATGTCCTTTGATCCTTCTTTCCCTCCTTCCCATGTTTAGCTGGTGGCAGTCTTTATGTGATATACAGCTATGGTTGCTCAATTTGAATGTTCTTCTACTGAGACACAAAAAAACTATAGGGTGTCACATCCATAGCACATGAGTGAGGGGAAAAGTAGTGACCATAGAGCAGGCCTCACTCTTTTGCCTCCCCCAACCACGTATAGGGGTAAGGGTAATAGCGATCATATTTTTATTTGTTTCTTACTTGCTACTTGCTGTTAATGGGCAAAGTATTTTTAGAGAGGTTCTTTCTTGACCCCATTTTGCCTGATAATATTTATGTTAACCCTTCAGCATGTTTATAGAACATTTTTAAAATAAACATATGACTAATTAATAGAGCGCTTCAAAAATATTTGGATAAAACTACAAATTGATACCCTGATACTTACCTTGATTTTTCTGTGTTCATGTTATGTCCTGGCTCAACTACTGTAACCCCCTTCTCATTGGCCTTAAACAGTCCCAGAGAATCCCTCTACAGTCTGTAATGATGGCCTGTGACAGACTTATCTATCACACATTATGTACCTCTCACATCTCACCCTTTCGTCGCTCTCTTCGATGGCTTCCTGTTTCTTCTAGAACTCAATTCAAAATAATGGTCCACACATGCAAATCCCTCCACAACCGTAACTCTGACTACATCTCCTCCCTTACAGTATTAGTGTCATGTACCTCCAAGATATATGTCTAATCCCTGTACGCAGAACAACTAATCTACACTGCTGGTCCTTGGAGTGGCTGGTAATTCTAAATATTTCCACAGAGAAACAGAACCAGAGTTATACCTGAACAGAACAGAACAGACACCGGTACAAGTGTCAGTGTAATGTCAGAGTCCGAGTAATGCCAGGTCGGGTCATCAGCCAGTAGCAAAGGGGTTAAGCGTCTGGAGAGTAAGTCACACAAGCCTGAGTCATACAGAGCTGTAGCAGAATGAATAAACATAAACGAGCACTGAGAGGAGTGATAAAGCACGTCAGGGCAAGGAACACACCTCAGGCATCTGACTTTAAACTCGGCGGGCGACGCGTCATCACGCTGAGCCATGCCCGTGACCTTGACCTGTGACCGCGAGCACCCACTACTTCACTAGGCGGCTGGCCAGCATCAATGAGGATGGCACAACCGGCCGGCAGGATACCAAAACAGTGAGGGACGTGACAATTAGCAGGTGTGTTTCACTCATTTTGCTCCGCAATCTGTTATTATTCTCCCCTTGTACTTGCACTACTAACACTCACCTACTGGACTTTTCCTGAGCTGCCCCCTATTTATGGAATTCCCTCCCTCATAATATTCATATCATCCTGTGCCTCTAGTCTCTCAAGATTTATGTAAAAACGCATTGCTGCAGAGAAGCCTATCAACTCACTTTGAAATCCTCCCGTTGTACCTTTCCTGATCTATCTTCCCCATGCTTTCCATTACTTCCTAAACTCTGCTATTTACCCTCAAGTCAGTGTGTCACCCCTCTTCTCTTAGATTGTAAGCTCTTGAGCAGGTTCCACTACTCCTATCATTCTCAAGTGTGTCTAAATTGATTGTTAATATGGTTTGGTTTGTCCTACCCATTGTACAACGCTATAGAATTTGTTAACACTTTATAAATACTTGTAATTGTGAAAAGTGAAATACATTTGTCCTGCTATGACGTATTCATGTCTCCCTGTAAACCCCCTCCAAATATATATTTACAGCATTCCTTTGCACTATGCTTAGAATAAACTGAAATGAATTCCAGAATGACTAGTATAAATAAAATGGATTTTACAGATTAAACAAATAAGTCAAAGCTATTACGTACCGTAGTTGAAATCGTACTACAATAACATGTTTATGGAAACCGGCACCAATCCGAAACAGAAAATTATAAATATTTAAATGGTTGCTAAAGTGAAATAAATCTATAAAATATGTGATTGTTTTCCTTCAAATGTGTGAAGTACTGTACTGTTTAAGTACTTTGTTCACCTCAGACATTTAACGTTAAATATGTTAGATATTTAATTGTGTATACGTTTGGGCGTTTCTTGACTTAGAAATAAGCAATGTTTCAGAGACTGATTATCCAGCGGAAAAGCAGCACTGTTCTCTCTTGGGTATACGTAGGAATGGACAAGAGTATTTACAAATGAAAAAAAGAAAAAAAAAAAACTTTTTTGGCAAAGTTCATCCTACTCGAGCTTACAGTTTACATTTAATCTTTCGGAACTGTTGATCTAAAAGCGACTCCTTACACACAAAGACACAAGAAGCTTTACCAGCATGATTTGGGCTAATGGCAAACTGATGATGCTGAATTTGGCTACACCATACACATTTTCTAAAGAACAGCAACAAGTAAGAAGAATTATTGTCTTGGGACGTGAGATCACAAGCATATCTTTAAAATGTATTACCAATTCATATGCCTGGCAGAATAGAGTAAAAGTATGGATTGTATTTTGCAATTATTATTATTATTATTATTCTTTATTTATAAAGCGCCAGCATATTCCGCAGCGCTGTACAATAAGCACAGTATAGACAGGGTTACAATACATTGAACAACATTTGACAAACAGTACAGGAGGAGATGAGGGCCCTATTCCTGTAGGAACTCACAATCTAGGAGGGTTGGGGTTGGAAACAGGAGGAGAGGACTGTAAGGTGAGAGTGATTGATGGTTGTGTCAGTGAGTTGGGTGGTAGGCTTCCCTAAATAGGAATGTTTTAAGGGAGCGTTTGAAGGAAGAGAAGTTAGGGGAAAGTCTGACAGTACGAGGGAGAGCGTTCCAGAGAGTGGGGGCTGCGCGTGAGAAATCCTGCAGTTTATCATGGGAAGAGGTGATGCGGGGAGACGCTAGGCGCAGGTCACTGTTTGACCTTAGGGAGCGGGCTGGGGTGTATTTGGTGATTAGTGAGGACAGGTAGTGGGGAGCTGAGTTAGTAAGGGTTTCGTAGGTAAGGATAAGGATTTTGAACTTAATTCTGCAGTGGATGGGGAGCCAGTGAAGGGACTCGCAGAGGGGAGCGGCAAAGACAGAGCGGCGGGTGAGGTGAATTAGCCTGGCGGAGGCGTTCAGGATGGATTGTAGGGGGGAGAGGCGGGACAGAGGGAGGCCAGATAAGAAATTATTGCAATAGTCGAGTCGGGAGATTACCAGGGCGTGTATGAGTTGTTTTGTCGTGACAGCGGTAAGAAATGGCCGAATTCTGGAAATATTACGCAGTTGGTATCGGCAGGAGGAGGAAAGAGACTGGATGTGGGGGATGAAGGAAAGAGCAGAGTCAAGGATATGTCCTAGAAGAGATATGCAAAGAGTACTGTGGCCACAATGTAGGGGAAATGGGCAATGCTATTATGGACCATTGTGTCAGTGGGACAAAAGGTACTATGTGGAGGCAAGAAAAATTTGGATGGGAGTATGCGATTGTTTAAGCCAAAGTGATCCCAGGATTCTATGTTGTGTAAGTGACAAAAGTGGGAGCAATATGAATGCTACAGAGTATGTAACTAATACCGGCTGGGTGGAGTAGAGGTAACATCACTGCTCTGCATGGAGAGAGCCTGTGGAGACATGGGTTCAATCCCAGCAAGAGCACCTCTCCAGTAAGTGTCCTTGGGCAAGACACCTAACGGTACATACTCGCCACCCAGGACATACTTGAAAACTAGAGAAATCTCAATGTATCCTTCCTGGTAAAATCCTTTCTCAAAAAAATAAAAAAGAATTCTGGGGTAGTCTGAAAATAGTATAAACGCAACACATGGTGTTATACCCCCCAGTACAGTATAAAAAATACGTATCAATTTACCACTCAGAAGCACAATTTTAATTGCAGGTATATCATATACATCATGGCAAAATGTTCCAATATGATCCTCCAAAAGAGAGAAAAAGGAAAAAACTCATAGTGCGGACAGTCAGAATAAATTCAAATAATTAAATTTATTTTGCTTACAGGATAAAAAACAAGTAATGCATATCTGTTCTGATCCCCCAGTCCACAAGCCTGTGTACTGCCGATAGGAATAGATCCACAGCTCAGACAGACCGGTCCTTGGTGAAAGCTCAACGCGTTTCACTCTTCCCCAGATTTCATCAGAAGCAAGAAAATCTAGCAAATTAGGACTATTTAAACACCTATCTTCCTTGCCTTTTCATGGTTCTAAGTTCTTATATGCACTTTGTTGTTGTTGTTCTGGTATTGATCTTAGCCTTTCTCTTCTGGTATCCTGACTGGGCTTAGTCTCTTGACCTTGTTTTTGTCTTACTGACTTACTGACCTAGTTAGGTTACTTATTATTATCTCACTGTGAGTCCTGGGCTGGGAAACTTGATACTACATATAGGGTGAGAAGTCCTATTTTGTGTCATTATAGGAATCTTATGGCAACAGTACAAGCTGATATCTGTCACAATGTGATGACAGTATGTTACTGCTTGCAAGGGTCAATAATCATGTAACGGGTTAGGCACTCACATGTTTTAACCAGTTCAGTGCCAGTTTGGTGCTCCAAGAACCATGGAGAAGCAAGACAAAACTCCACATGAAATTCAATAAATGATGAAAGAAACCAGCACTCCAATCTGTCAAAATACCAGAGTATTGGTTTAGCAGCAATGTTTTGACTGATGGTGAGCTTCAGGAAGGCTGTTGCATCAGCCAAAATGTTGTTGCTAGCCCAATAAACTGGTGTCGTTCAGATTGAAGTGATTAGTTCCTTCATCTTTTATTTAATTGCTTGCAAAGGTAGCATCTCTGGTTAATGTAGCATTTCCAAGTTGTGGTAATATTTGAGGTAATGTAGTGATAATATAGTGGTAATATTTGAGGTAATGTAGTGATAATATAGGGGTACTATTTGAGGTAATGTAGTGATAATATAGGGGTACTATTTGAGGTAATGTAGTGATAATATAGGGGTAATATTTGAGGTAATGTAGTGATAATATAGGGGTAATATTTGAGGTAATGTAGTGATAATATAGGGGTAATATTTGAGGTAATGTAGTGATAATATAGTGGTAATATTTGAGGTAATGTAGTGATAATATAGGGGTAATATTTGAGGTAATGTAGTGATAATATAGGGGTAATATTTGAGGTAATGTAGTGGTAATTTGTATGTGAACATTACAATATGGCACAATTCTGTGTGAGCTTTTATTATGTGGAATGTTGCAGTGTGGGGCATCTAATTCTACATAATTGCATGAGTGTAATGTATCATAGTGATAGGCTTGTGACTCATATTTTCTTTCTGTTAATGCAAAACATAGTGCTTAGTTTCTCCTTTCAAGGTCCCCTTTCTGCAAATAATACAAATAGTCATTGTTGAAACTGTGGCAACGTTTGCCAAAATACAGTTTTCATTTCTGGTTGTATTTTCTTTTACATGACATTCAGGGTTATTCAAAGAGCTCCGAATTGCTGGCGAAAGGTAACCGAACACTGAAATTCAGCGTTCGGTTACCTTTCCTGGCCATTCGGCTATCCAGAGAGCAGGCAATTTGCCAAATGTTGGCGAATTGCCTGCACATACGGTGCCTGTTCGGTGCCTGTTCGAGGGCAGTGAAATCCCCATAGAGAAGCAATGCTTCGTTTATTCAGAGAACACAAACCAGCAGTGAAAGGTTGCCGAAATGCCCTGCCATTTGGTGGTTTCATTCGACAGGTTTATTTAGGAGAATCCCATAGGCTTCAATGTTAAAAATATTCCCGTTTTAATTTAATATCTAATAAACCATTGATTATAATATTCTGCAGTAAAAAGTCTCTTTATTTATAGATTTTGTAGGATCTTTTAGGCATTTTTCGGGATTTTTTAGCAAATATCATCTTTCCAAAAAAAATATATTTTTTTTTTCCATTTTCGGCAAAAAGCCTTTTTATTTTTTAGAACACCTTTTTTTTTTTAAATTCAAAATTTTTATTTGGTAAATGTGTCAGCGTACAGTTGAAGAGAAAGGGCCTCGCAGGGCCATATAGTGTCCGCAACAATAGCTCATCATGGGGAAAAAGAAGAAAAAACAAATCAACAAATAGGCAAACAAATAGTCCGCTGTAGACATCGAGTACAATGGGGGAGGAAAGGGTAAACAAACAAGGGGTAGTGGCAAAGGCCAATACTGTGCCGACCTTGGTATCGTCCCGTTAGTCCAAGGGACCACGGGTGGCCAAGGGGGTGTAAGGCACAAGGCCCAGGCATTCTGGGGTCCAAACCCCGAGAAACCTGTAAACTCCACAAAGAAATATTAATTAACATCAAAAGGCAGACCAGCCAATAAAAAGTCGAAAATGTCTTCACACGCAGGGTTTAAACTTGTCAGCACAAAGACAGTGCATAATAAGAAAAATTAAAAACGATAAACAAAATGGTGAGACAGCAAAAAACATCCAGCTTAATGGGGGAAGGGTAAAGAGAAAAATAATAATAATAAAAAAAAATAGTCTCTGCAAAAAGACCAAAAATAAGCAAGCAAAAGTCATCAGTATCATCCTAAACGTGTGTCGAGGGACATCAGAAAGGCATAAAGGGCTAAAGCGGGGGAGATCGTCAACAAATGAAGGTATCGCACGAGGAGGCCACAGGTGAGTTCTCAGCCAGCGTCCCGAAAAGGTAATATTTGTGCAACAGGCAGGGAGAAACATGGCAAGCCCGGCCTGTCAGCAAACCCAAACTCAACACAAGAAACCAGGGACAGAAAGCCGTAGATAGCATCAGCAAGAACGAGTCCTCTTCGGAGGGACTGGACAGATAGCCCCTGGGGGTGTGCAGCCGGGATCGGGACCACGCTGCGGGACCAAGACACGTGCCGCAGCCCCCCAGGATGGTGTTCCCCAGCCCTCGGCCGCTTCTTCACAACACATTGAGGCACCTCGACACCCGGATCAGACATCATCACTGCACACAGGGGGATCAGCATCCGTTCTTCTCCAAGGCTTCCCGGTTCCCTGCCTCTGACCACCACCGCGTCCTCCAAATCCACCACATCCTCGGTGAGTATGTCCACCCCAGTCTCGTCCTCCAGGGTAGACTCCACTTCACCTTCTCGTTGTGGGAACACAGCCTCCGACCCAGAGACTTCCTCCATCACGCAAGCCGAGGGTTCAGCCACCGGCGACGCCGCGTCCTCCACCGCTGTCCTCCGTTCGGTCCCCAGCACCTCCATGAGCGTACGCCACATGCCACGCGTGATCGGTCTCTCATCGTCCCCGGGCATCAGCGCCAGGCAAGCCTCCAGGTCCTCCAGCATCACCCCCAAAGTTCTGGTGGGGGGCGTGCAGATCAGCTGCCGCCGGTCTGCTTTCACCCCCGGTAACTCTGCTGCGGGTCCAACAGCAGCAGCCGGAGGACAGGGGCCCTCTATCCTCGCAGCTCGCCGCAATCTGGACCTCTGGAAAGGGGGCCGGAGGAAGGACCGAAGGTGCAGGCGCCGAAGCCTAGGCCCCAAGATGGCCACCGGCAGAACGTGCTCCGCAGGTGCTTAAGGCCCGAAACGGGGTGTCTCTGGTCCAGAGGGGGGTCCAAGCGGCCTCCGGACTGTACTACTCCATTGGCCAGCCACCCCGATACCGTCAGAGAAAGAAGAAAGCCCAGATTAGTCTTCTAAAAGTCCTTAATAGCACAGATATGTGGAGCTCCTTCAATGCACGTCCATCTCCGCTGGTAGCCGGCCACGCCCCCCAATTTTTTTTTAAACGTTTTGTTCTTTTTTCTGTAACAGCCCTTTTTATTATCATTCATTGGATCTTATATGTAAATGTCAGCATTTTTCGCTCAGTAGTTTCTTTGCAAACAGCGTTTCACTTTTCAAACATTCAAGTGTACTGTTTTTGGGTTTTTTTCCCACTCCATTCGTCTGCGGTGTCGGGTTTTTCCGGCAGCTGCTCTGCGCTGTGATTGGCTCCTGCTCGGGTTTCTCCGGCATGTTCGGTGGGGTTAATCCAGATGTTTTTGTGGGTTTCAGTGTGCCTTCGCCTGGTTTTGCCGTGAGTGTTCGTCAGGTTTGCGGCTGCTTTTCCCTGCACTACCACGGCCCTGTGTTGCTTGCTGAATACACCACAGGGTCGCCGAAATGAGATCGGCAAATCGCACCGAATTGAAGAGAATGAAAAGTCAACGAACGTGCGGTGACTTTTCGATTCTCTTTGAATAACCCTGATTATTCCTCTTGGTAATTGATTACATGTAGTTTCATTGTTGTACATTTCAAAATATGCTTTACAGATTGTTATGCTGTTTATATATTCTCATTCTCTGCTACACACAGTATAAGCATACACTATCCTAATCCAATTATTATTTTTTTTAAACCTCATTAGACAATTTGAATAAATTAGATATAACTGTTTAATGAAAGCTTAAAAGGCCAGGATCCTCACTGTTTTTGGTCCAGGAGCCACAGCGGCAAGAGATCAGTCAAGCCGCATTACTCAAATACCTGTGGCCTATTAGTCCCCCCCCCCCCGAATACTGTATATTTTAAGCCTATAATACAGACAACTGTAACACTTCTACATATTTTTAAATGGAACTAAGAAGAAAAAATCCTAGCTTTAATCAATGCAGAGATGAGCAAAAAAACGAATTAATTACCTTAACTGTAATTTTATCTCAACTTTTGACTTCCCAGATTTCACATTTTTCCCTCAGTTTCTGACTGTCTCAGCTTTCTTTCATTCTTTCTTTCCTTTGTGCCTCTTTCTTTCTTTCCTCTCTGCCTTTTTCTTTTCTCTGTGCCCCTTATTACTTTCCTCTGCCTCTGTTCCTCTTATTATTTTCATCTGCCCTCTGTGCACCTTTCATCTTTCTTCTGCGCCTCTTCTTATATTCTGCGCCTCTTCCTGGCGCACGCAAGTCCTCAGAAGATGCCAATCTCCCGTGCCGAAAGCAAGCCGACAGTGTTACACAGAGTAACAGAGGCTTAAACTAACCAAACATCCATTCCTTATTGTTCTTAGCATAATATCTTGTGATGCCATCAGCCCAATGTAATAGAAAGACCTGAACTTGCAAATGTTTAAAATATTTTTTTATTTTCCCTTTATTTATCACAAGTAAAAATATTTTACTATTCCTTAAAATACAGTATATAATTAAAAAATAGGAATATCACTCTAGATTCAATCAATCCATTGCAAGTATATGCTCTGTGTCAGGTTGAGCGGGCCTTCTCTCCTACCATGCATCTTGTGACACTTCTCCTTTCTTTGTCAACCTGGTACAGAGTTAGGAAAGGTTTGGGGTTTCTTGGTCATACACACAAAACTAACCATTAATTAATAACCCAGTACTTGAAATGGCTGATTCTTTCTTCTAGTTGGTGCTGCAAAGAACTGGTGTCTACTATTGTTTTTTTTTAAACCAGGCACCAAAAGACTACAATCCTACTTTGATTTGTGATACTCTTTCATTCGTCATCATTTCTCCGCTGTATTACTATAAATTGCTTCGTTGTCTCCATTTGCAAACAGTACACTTCTCACCTTCCTAATTAATTAAAGTGACATTAAACCCTCAGTTTTTTTAACATAAAACAATACTGTAATGTGTGACTTACTGCAATCCATGGTAGTTTTCCTTCTCTTTGCTGCTCTTCCTTTTAAATCCTTATCTCTTCTCCGGCTAGGGGAGAACTTCCTGTTTCAGCAGACTGCCTTGTCTCTGGAATGGATACATGGTGTCTGTGTATAGGTTTGCAACCTGAGCCAGTATTACAGGAAGTGGCAGCCAGCTGCAAAAGGAAGTTCTCCCCCAGTATGAGAAGAGATACGGATTTAAAAGGAAGAACAGCAAAGAGAAGGAAAACAACCATGGATTACAGTAAATCACACATTACAGTATTGGTTTATGTTAAAAAATCTGAGGGTTTAATGTCACTTTAAGGTTCCCTTATTTTACATCCTGCAACTGGTCCAATGTTTATGAGTGACATTTACAATATCATTTATAGTTTTGCATGCATTGATCGTGAAGTATGTATATTTATAGCATTACTTTTTGCCTTTTTTAGAATTTAAAGCATATGCCATTGCAACTATACAAACTGAACGTACCTCTTAAAATTTTGGAGATCATTTGTAGCTCCTTGGGGGTTTGTAGAATTCCATAATGTCTGTCATGATATTTCACCATATGGAAAATGTTACAGCAAGATGTAGGCTATATTTCCCACATTCAAGAACATTGCTTAATTCTCTTGTGTTTCTAGCAGCTTGTTTAGCAATAGTGAAAACATTCTAATGGAACCCATGAGAACTTAAAATAATTCAGTTAATACAATGGACTGAAATTAACAGTAATCAAGGAAGCTTCTTGTTTACATGGCTTAAACTAAACAGTAAACCAGTGTCAAAGCAAAAAGGCAGGTCATTCGGAAAGTGAATCATAAAACAAATCCACTTAAGGTATTCCATGCTAAGGTTAGCCTCTTTTCTCTAGCCAGAAAGGGCTATATAGCAAGAAGAAACTAGGAGATAAGTAGTATATTATATACTGTATATACAGTGGCAAGAAAAAGTATGTGAACCCTTTGGGATTACGTGGAGTTTTGCATGAATTGGTCATAAAATGTGCTCTGATCTTCATCTAAGTCACAACAATTTGAAAAACACAGTCTGCTTAAAATAAAACAACACAAACATTATATGTTTTCATGTTTTTATTGAACAGAACATGTAAACATTCACAGTGCAGGGTGGAAAAAGTATGTGAACCTTTGCACTCAATAACTGGTTGACCTTCCTTTGGCAGCAATAACCTCAACCAAACGTTTCCTGTAGTTGCAGATCAGACCTGCACAACGATCTGGAGTAATTTTGGACCACTCCTCTTCACAAAACTGTTTCAATGTAGCAATATTCTTGGGATGTCTGGTGCGAATCGCTCTCTTAAGGTCATGCCACAGCATTTCAATCGGGTTGAGGTCAGGACTCTGACTGGGCCACTCCAGAAGGCGTATTTTGTTTTGTTGAAGCCATTCTTTTGTTGAATTACTTGTATGCTTTGGGTCATTGTCCTGTTGCATCACCCATCCTCTGCAGAGCTTCAGTTGGTGGACAGATGGTCTTACGTTTTCCTGCAAAATGTCTTTATAAACTCTGGAATTCATTTTTCCATCAATGACAACAATCCGTCCAGGCCCTGAGGCAGCAAAGCAGCCCCAAACCATGATGCTCCCTCCACCATGTTTTACAGTGGGGATGAGGTTTTGATGTTGGTGTGCTGTGCCTTTTTTTCTCCACACATACAGGGTTATCCAAAGAGATCCGAATTGCTTGAGAAAGGTAACCGAACGCTGAAAATCAGCGTTCGGTTACCTTTCCTGGCCATTCGGCTATCCAGAGAGCAGGCAATTCGCCAAATCCTGGCGAATTGCCTGCACATACGGTGCCTGTTCGGTCCCTGTTCGAGGGCAGTGAAATCCCCATAGAGAAGCACTGCTTCGGCTATTCAGAGAACACAAACCAGCAGTGAAAGGTTCCCGAAATGCCCTGCCATTCGGTGGTTTCATTCGGCAAATTTATTCAGGAGAATCCCATAGACTTCAATGTTAAAAATATTCCCGTTTTAATTCAATATCTAATAAACCGTTCAGTATAAAATTCTGCAGCAAAAAGTCTCTTTATTTATAGATTTTTTCGGATACTTGAAGCATTTTTCTGATTTTTTTTTTTTTTATTAAAAGTCCGATTTTTTTTTTTTTTTTTCAGTTTACTTATTTTTTTTGTAACAGCCCTCTTTATTATCATTCCCTGGACCTCCTGTGAAAATTTCAGACATTTTCGCTCAGTAGTTTCTTTGCAAACAGCGTTTCTTTTTCCCAGATTCATACAAATGGTTTTTCTAATTTATTCACTGCCTCCTCTACGTCACAGCTGCTTCGGCTCTGTGTGATTCGGCTCATGTTCGGCTCCTGTTCGGCTCCTGTTCGTCTTTTTCAAAGGTTAATCCAGATGTTTTTGCTTGTTTTCAGCGTGCATTCGGTTAGTTTTCGGTGGGTTTGCGGCAGCTTTTCCCTACAATTCGGGGACCCTGTGCTGTTTGCTGAATACACCGCAGGGTCACCGAAATGCAATCGGCAAAAGGAACCGAATTGAAGAGAACGAAAAGTCACCGAACGTGCGGTGACTTTTCGAATCTCTTTGGATAACCCTGTTAGTGTTGTGTGTTTTTTCCAAACAACCCAATTTTGGTTTCATCTGTCCACAGAATATTTTGCCAGTAGTGCTGTGGAACATCCAGGTGCTCTTTTGCAAACTTCAAACGTGCTGCAATATTCTTTTTGGACAGCAATGGCTTCCTCCGTGGTGTCTTCCCATGTACTCCATTCTTGTTTAATGTTTTCCTTATTGTAGATATGTCAACAAAAATGTTAGCATGTGCCAGAGATTTCTGTAAGTCTTTAGCTGACACTCTAGGATTCTTCTTTACCTCATTAAGCATTCTGCGCTGTGCTCTTGCAGTCATCTTTACAGGACGACCACGCCTAGGGAGAGTAGCAACAGTGCTGAACTTTCTCCATTTGTAGACAGTCTGTCTTACCGTTAACACATGAACATCAAGGCTTATGGAGATACTTTTGTAACCCTTTTCAGCTTTATGCAAGTCAACAATTCTTGATCGTAGGTCTTCTGAGAGCTCTTTTCTGCGAGGCATGGTTCACATCAGGCAGTGTTTCTTGAAACCAGTAAACCCAAAACTGGTGTGTGTTTTTAAAGGGCAGGACAGCTTTCAGCAACACATCCAATAATATCACACTGATTGGACTCAAGGTTGGCTCACTCCTGGCTCAATTAGCTCTTGGAGAAGTCATTAGGCTAGGGGTTCACATACTTTTTCCACTCTGCACTGTGAATGTTTACATGTTATGTTCAATAAACACATGAAAACATATAATGTTTGTGTTGTATTATTTTAAGCAGACTGTGTTTTTCAAATTGTTGTGAGTTAGATGAAGATCAGAGCACATTTTATGACCAATTCATGCAAAACTCCACGGAATCCCAAAGGGTTCACATACCTTTTCTTGCCACTGTATATATTTGTTTTTTTGGGAACACAATAACTTCAAATATATTACTATCCTTATAGCGATGTAATGCAGGGTTTGGATCCCCTGTGAAGTGTGTGTATGGAACCCAATGGCAAGCTATGGATAAGGAAATCAGGAGGCGATGGAGAGTAAAGTAATCTTTTAGTGAACCATAAATAGTAGTTGAAGTCCAGAAAATAATACAGTCAATAAGGTTGGAGTGGAATTCGTAACAAAGTCCCAGGAAGAGCAACGGATAATAACGAGAATGGTGGCGTGGTCGATGGTACAATCCGGGTCGAAGAGTGTAGAAGGCGGCGTAGTAGGTGGCACAATCCGGGTCGAAGGGTTGAAGAAGGTGGCGTAGTCGTTGGCACAATCCGGGTCGAAGGGTTGAAGAAGGCAGCGTAGTCGGTGGCACAATCTGGGTCGAAGGTTGAAGAAGGTAGCGTAGTTGGTGGCACAATCCGGGTCGAAGGGTTAAAGAAGGCAGCGTAGTCGGTGGCACAATCCGGGTCGAAGGGTTGAAGAGGGCAGCGTAGTCGGTGGCACAATCCGGGTCGAAGGTTGAAGAAGATGGCGTAGTCGTTGGCACAATCCGGGTCGAAGGGTTGAAGAAGGTGGCGTAGTCGTTGGCACAATCCGGGTCGAAGGGTTGAAGAAGGTGGCGTAGTCGTTGGCACAATCCGGGTCGAAGGGTCAGAAGATACGTGATCAAGGAATACGAGGAACTCTAGGAAAACTGAGGCGGAAGGCACAGTAGAACCTGGATAATGTGCTGGGAAGGAAGGCGGATTTAAATAGGGTTCATGGGATCATGAGAATATCTCTCACCTGGTTCTCGTAGGTGGAGTTGAGGTACCTGGATCTTTGATAGGTCAATGGGAGGCATTCGAGGATCTCCAGAGCAGGTGTCCCGCAGTACCCTTAATCGGCCAGCCGAGGGCGCCAGAGTACCTGATTTTACAGTACATAGGAGGGTCTGTTCTCGCGCGTGCGCGCATTCCTTTACAGGGCTTGGATCCAGCCGGCGGCGTGGGGCGTCTCCTGGCTCTTCCTCTCCATCCTGCGGACCCGGAACTCGGAGCAACGCGCCACGAGGGACCTCGGGTGAGTAGGGAACCTCTCCCAGCATGGCGGTGTGGGCCGGGGGAAGGCCGCGGAGCGGGGCATGACAGGACCCCCCACCAAGGCGCGACCCCGGGTGCGCCTCACTGACGGCTTGGAGGGGTAACGAAGATGAAAGGCACGAACCTTAGCTGGAGCATGAATATTGGTGCCAGGTTCCCAGGAGCGATCTTCCGGACCGTAACCTTTCCAGTGGACCAGGTATTCCAACTTGCCATAACGTAGTCGGGAATCCAGGATCCTTGAGACCTCGTATTCCTCTTCTCCGGACACCGACACGGGAGTGATCGGGTCGGCGTGTCGTCCCGGAAAAGGATTGTCACGCCAAGGCTTTAGGAGGGAGACATGGAAAACAGGGTGAATCCTGTAGGAGGAAGGAAGGGTTAAATGGGCTGCCACCGGATTGACCATTTTGAGGACCTGGAACGGGCCGATGAAGCGAGGCCCCAGTTTCTTAGACGGGCAGTCTAGTCGGAGATGAGCAGTGGACAGCAACACCTTGTCTCCGGGTGCGTATCGCGGAGCGGGTCTTCGGTTACGGTCTGCATACCTTTTTTGGGTGTCTTGAGCCTGTTGTAGTTGATGGCGTAATGTTCGTAGTTGGAGGCGTAAGGGTCTTAGACGGTTTGCCACTTCAGGAACCGGAGTGTTCAGAGGGATGTCGGGTAGAATATCGGGGTGGTATCCGTAGTTGGCATAGAAAGGAGAAAGACGTGTTGACGAATGTACCTGGTTGTTGTAGGCGAACTCAGCGAGTGGCAAGATGTCCAGCCAGTCGTCTTGGAGATGTGTGGTATAACAGCGGAGGTACTGTTCCAACGTCTGGTTCGTCCGTTCGGTTTGTCCGTTGCTCTGAGGATGAAATGCAGAGGAGAGATATCTAGAAATTTTTAGACTACGGCACATTTGAGACCAGAAGCGAGAAGTGAACTGGGATCCTCTGTCTGAAACGATGGAATGAGGGATGCCATGCAGTCGGAATATTTCTCTGATGAAGAGTGTAGCTGTCTGGGCAGCGGTAGGAAGGCCTATCGCTGGAATGAAGTGGGCCATTTTGGTGCAACGGTCCACACTACAAAGATCGTTGTGTGTTGGCGTGAGGGGGGTAAGTCAACGATGAAATCCATCGAGAGGTCTTTCCATGGATGTTGTGGAAGCGCCAAGGGTTGTAGAAGACCGGCAGGGCGAGCTCTTGGTTGTTTGTTACGTGCACAGATAGGACAGGAAAGAACAAAGGCAGCAACATCCTTCTTGACTGATGGCCACCAGAAATATCGTTGTACGGTGTTTATGGTCTTCTTGATACCCCCGTGGCCGGCAGCTGGAATATCGTGCGCAGTTTGTAGTACTTGTAGACGGGTCTCCGGAGGCGCATATATCTGCTTTTCATGATACAGGTATCCTTTGATGGGGACGAGTCCTTGGATGTTTGTAGGTGGATGTCGACTGTACCTTCGTATGTGCTCCATTAGGGTGTCTTTTGTAGCACAGAAGAATCCACTAGGCAGGATCGTGTCGTTTGGTGTCGTGGTAGAGGGCGTACCAGAATCATACTGACGAGAGAGGGCATCCGCCTTTCCGTTTCTCTTTCCAGGTCGATACGTGATGAGTAGTGAGAAACGAGAGAAGAGCGCCCACCTGGCTTGTCGGGGTTGGAGTCGTTTGGCAGTACGGAGATATTCAAGGTTGCGATGGTCAGTAAACACGGTTACAGGGTGTGTCGCTCCTTCGAGAAGGTGTCTCCACTCCTCGAGAGCGTTTTTTATCGCAAGCAGTTCTTTCTCACCTATGTTATAGTTTCGTTCGGCAGATTGAGGCGTCTGGAGTAAAAGGCTACCGGATGCAGGAGTTTCTTGTCCCCGGATCTCTGAGATAGGATTGCGCCCAGGGCAATGTCGGAGGCGTCTGTCTCTAAATAGTATGGGAGTGGGCCTCAGGCTGTTTTAGGACGGGTGCTTGGGTGAAGCTCTTCTTAAGTCTCTCGAAGGCCTGTTGAGCCTCTGCGGACCATTGAAATCGCACGTCCTTTTTGGTTAGCGATGTAATAGGTGCGCTGAGGTGTGAAAAGGATCGGATGAAACGTCGATAGAAGTTGGCAAACCCCATGAATTGTTGGACCGCCTTTTTGTCTTTAGGTGTTGGCCAATCGAGGATGGCCTTGACCTTGGCTTCATCCATCTCGACATGCCCTGGTGACAGAATGTATCCCAAAAATTCGATGGATGGGGTTTCGAAGGTGCTTTTTTCAATTTTACCATATAATTTGTGCTGACGGAGGCGAGACAGGACGAGTCGGACGTGCTGTTCGTGCTCTTGGAGAGAGCGGGAGAATATCAGTAGATCATCCAAATAAATCACCAGGAAGGTATCCAGGATGTCACGAAAGATGTCATTGAGAAAGTGTTGAAAGGCAGCTGGGGCATTGCACAAGCCGAACGGCATGACGCGATACTCAAAGTGACCGTATCGAGAACGGAAGGCGGTCTTCCACTCGTCCCCTCGTCTCATTCGCACCAAATTATAAGCTCCGCGGAGATCAATCTTTGTGAAGATACAAGCATCCTTCACTCTATCCAGTAACTCGGGAATCAGTGGTAGCGGATAACGGTTACGTACCGTGATTGCGTTCAATGCTCTGTAGTCGACGCATGGTCGGAGCCCACCATCTCGTTTCCCAACAAAGAAGATACCGGCCCCGGCAGGCGAAGTGGAGTGACGTATGAATCCTTTTTGGAGCCCGTCCTCAATATACTCCTTCAAGGATTGGGATTCAGGAACGGATAGGTTATAAATGCGCCCATGGGGTATGGGTGCTCCTGGAAGAAGGTCGATGGGGCAATCGTATTCTCTGTGTGGAGGTAGCGTGTCGGCCCCTTCTTCTCAAACACATCTTGGAAGTCAGAATATTTGACCGGTAGTTCAGAAGCTGGGTAGGTAGAAAACCCAATCTTTTCGGTGGTATACCCGTTCATACAGAAGTGTTGGCAATGGTGAGAAGGGAAAGAGACGGTGTTGGAGGACCAGTCGATGGAAGGATTATGGGTGCGAAGCCAAGGAAGACCTAGAACCAGAGGGAACAAAGGAGAAGGTACAATGTCCCATTGGAGGCGCTCCTGGTGTTTAGTACCGATGAGCAGCAACAAAGGAGTGGTTTCATGGGTGATGGGGCCGGTACGTAGTGTGCTTCCGTCGACCATTTGTAAACGTGTGGGAGTCTTCTTCAGTCGTGTAGGGATCGCTAGGGAGGTAGCGAGGGTGAGATCGAAGAAGTTGTTACTAGCTCCGGAGTCTATGATGGCGGACACGTTCACACTTCTATCTTCCCACTGCAGGATGACAGGAATGGTCATATGAGCGGAGGTGGAACCAAATACACATTGAAGTGATATTACGGAGGGATGGTCTTACCTCCGTCAGAAGGAAGTGGTGGTCGTATAGGGCAGCCACGCAAGAGGTGACCGGGTTGACCGCAGTACAGGCAGAGGTTTTGCGCGCGTCGTCTGCTTCGTTCAGCAGGGGACAAGGGACCTCGTGCTAAGCCAATCTCCATGGGTTCGGGAGGTGAAGGAGTGGAGTTGGGGAATCTGACAGAGGTCGTGGATGGAGTTTCAGACCGCCGGACAGGTAAGGAAGGAGCGGTGGCCATTCTCTCTTGACGTCTCTCTCTGAAACGTTGGTCCAGGGTTAGGATCGCGCAGGATCATGGCGTCCAGTGTTGTGGGAACCCCTATTCGGGCCAGTTCGTCCTTTAGTTGATCAGAGAGACCATGACGGAAATGATCTCTAAGACCCACGTCGTTCAAGCCTGTATCTGCGGCCACAGCTCGAAACTCGGAGATGTAGTCCTCCACTGGTCGTCGTCCTTGTCGTAGATGCCGAATTGTGGATAATGCGGTTGATGAACGCAGAGGGTCATCATATATAGGGTTCATGGCTTGGACGAAGGAATTCCAGGAGGATAGAAGAGGACTCCCTTCACGCAGAAGTTGGAAGGCCCAGTCCTGTGGAGCCCCGGACATCAATGAAATGGCTGAGCGCACTTTTACGGAGTCAGATCCATAAGTACGGGGACAAAGAGAGAACATAAGTTCACAGGCGGTGATAAAGGTGCGGTACTTTGTGCGATCACCGGAAAACCGTTCGGGTGCATTGGCTCTGGGTTCTGGAGCGAGGAGTTCGGCCTGTTGAATGACGGAACCAGAGGGTGAAGGAGGTAATGCCGTGGCCTCGGCGCGACTCCTCTCTCTGTGGAGTAAGGTTTCTTGGCTGGTCTGTAGGTTCTGTACCATCTTGGCTAGGGCGGCCATCTGTTCGGTGAGGATAGCAAGAACCTGAGCGGTGCTTGCGGGTTCCATGATGATCCAGGTTCTTCTGTAATGCAGGGTTTGGATCCCCTGTGAAGTGTGTGTATGGAACCCAATGGCAAGCTATGGATAAGGAAATCAGGAGGCGATGGAGAGTAAAGTAATCTTTTAGTGAACCATAAATAGTAGTTGAAGTCCAGAAAATAATACAGTCAATAAGGTTGGAGTGGAATTCGTAACAAAGTCCCAGGAAGAACAACGGATAATAACGAGAATGGATGGCGTGGTCGATGGTACAATCCGGTCGAAGAGTGTAGAAGGCGGCGTAGTAGTTGGCACAATCCGGGTCGAAGGGTTGAAGAAGGGGCAGCGTAGTCGGTGGCACAATCTGGGTCGAAGGGTTGAAGAAGGTAGCGTAGTCGGTGGCACAATCCGGGTCGAAGGGTTAAAGAAGGCAGCGTAGTCGGTGGCACAATCCGGGTCGAAGGTTGAAGAGGGCAGCGTAGTCGTGGCACAATCCGGGTCGAAGGGTTGAAGAAGATGGCGTAGTCGTTGGCACAATCCGGGTCGAAGGGTTGAAGAAGGTGGCGTAGTCGTTGGCACAATCCGGGTCGAAGGGTGAAGAAGGTGGCGTAGTCGTTGGCACAATCCGGGTCGAAGGGTCAGAAGATACGTGATCAAGGAATACGAGGAACTCTAGGAAAACTGAGGCGGAAGGCACAGTAGAACCTGGATAATGTGCTGGGAAGGAAGGCGGATTTAAATAGGGTTCATGGGATCATGAGAATATCTCTCACCTGGTTCTCGTAGGTGGAGTTGATCTCTGATAGGGGATGCGGTACCTGGATCCAGATAGGTCACATCGAGGAGATGCATGATTCGCAGTTCCAGAGTCTAGGGTCATCCGCGCTGTCTTACAACCTCGATCGCAACAGACTCGGTGTGCCCGTACCAGCTATCCCAACTCCCTAGAGCGGGCAACCGCAGCACAGGCGACAGACAGAGTACCTGATTTTACCACCTACCATAGGAGGTCTGTTCTTCTCGCGCGTGCGCGCATTCCTTTACAGGGCTTGGATCCAGCCGGCGGCGTGGGGCGTCTCCTGGCACTTCCTCTCCATCCTGCGGACCCGGAACTCAGAGCAACGCGCCACGAGGGACCTCGGGTGAGTAGGGAACCTCTCCCAGCATGGCGGTGTGGGCCGGGGGAAGGCCGCGGAGCGGGGCATGACAAGCGAATACACACAAGCATGAAAAGGTAAAAGTATATGCTATAAAATGTATTTTTCTTTCCACCCCCAGTTTATATTGTTTATAAAATTGCCGGTAATTTCTCAGGTTTGCGCAGTATCTACATATACCAGGTTCTTCATAAAAATATAACATTTAAAAAAAAAAAACTCAAGATAATTTTAGCCAGTGTTCAGGAAAACCAGCAAATGCATAGGCTTTAAAGGATTTTGCAAGTTTAACACTTCATGGGCACTATTCCCTAATTGGCGCTAACGTTAGTGCCTCTATATGAAAGGGTTACTGCCAGGATAAGTGTGTTTAACGCATGCCACCCATATAACATTCCTGACGCTACTCCCGTTAGCTCTTCAGTTTTTTGCGATAGCTTCCACAAGCTTACTGTACTATCCTATCTTTAAAATGGGGAGTACAAACCTACATTAGTGATTCAATAAGTAAGGTATTACAAAGTGTTAGGGCTAATCTCTGTCGGGATGCACAAGGCAACATTTTAGCACCTTTTAAAAGTAGGTTTTGCATATGCAAATGCAACCCCTAAAAACCCCAATAAATCCGAGACAGGCCTCTCATCCTGCGGCTAGAATGGTTGCCCAATCTGCCGCTTCTTGATGCCAACAGCAGAGAGAGACTAGGGAAAAATAGTTCCCAGTCTCCCTCCACAATCACTCTGCAACGCTGCACAATCTTGCAGGAGTAGGATTTCATAGGGCTCGTGGCTCAAAAACGCGATCCTCCATGTATTCCTATGGACTCCAGGAGGTGATACTCGCTTCGGCATGGAAGCGCTACCTCGAGTGTCCCAATGGTTAGCGCTTCGTTTCGGGGCGAGGTGCTGAGCTATGCGCAAATTTTCCTGGTTAGCATCCCCAAGTTAGCACCAACTAAGGAATAGTGCCCCATGTGTTCGATTCATTTAATTGTGATGAATGAAAATTTTTGCCATTCTACTAGCCATAAAAACTGTTTAATTGAGAGAAAAGAGATCATTATATTTTTTTCATGAGATCCTTTGTAAATAATTCAGTTGTCTTATTGATAAGGGTTACGTATAAAAAAAATAGAGTGTTTTACTAGAATAATACCTGGGTGCTCAGACCAGGTGATGGCTTTATAGTATTTAAAAAAAATGTAATAAAGTCTCATGCATGTCCATAACATGACAATTAATGCAGATAGCCCAAAATGACATTTAATACACCCCTCGATTAAACAAGTTGATGATTTTCATACTAAAAGCATAGTAATTAAGGTTATTAATAACATTTAAGGCCTGGTTCACACCTGGGCATTTTATAGCGCGTTCCTACGCGCTGTAAAACGCTCAAACACTGAAATCCCATTATTTCCTATGAGCAACGCGCTGTAAAACGCTCTACGCCCAAAGAAGTACAAGAGCTTCTTTGGGGCGTATTACAACGCGTTTGCAGCCATAGACTTCAAAATACGTGCATACGACGCGCGTTCCTAATTGTCAAAAACGCTCATAAAACGCCCGTCAAAAAACACGCGTAAAACGCGCATATGAGATACGCTCAGGTGTGAACCCAGCTGTGCAACATGTGAAAATCCCACCCTAATACATTAAATAGATTTTCAATATGTAACCTAAGACTGAAAATCTGCATATACAGTACATGGATCACCCACAGCCTTAAAACCGGGGGTGGGATATGTTGGGCAGCAAGTGAACGGTCAGTTCTTAAAGTTCATTTGTTGGAACAAGAAAAACAGGCAAGCGAAAATATCTGAGTGAATTTGACAAGGGCCGAATAGTGAAGCCTGTGTTTCTCCAAAAAGCCGAGTGTTGTGGGTTGTGTTCCCGATATGCAGAGGTTAGTACCTACCACATGTGTTGCAAGGAATGACAACCGAAAGACCGACGCTAGGGTCATAGGTAGCCAAGGATCAATGATGCACTTGGAGAGTCTGGTCACATCCCACAGAAGAGTCACTGTAGGTCAAATTTCTGAAAAATGGAAAACGCTGGCCATGATGGTAGGGCGGCACAACACACAGTGCTTTGCAGTTTGATGCACATGGGGCTGTGTAGCCACAAATCAGTCAGAGTCCCCTGATGACTCCCTGTCCACAGCTGAAAGTGCCTTCAATGGGGACGTGATTTCAGAACTGGACCATGTTGCGATGGAAGAAGGTTGCCTGGACTGATGAATCACATTTTCTGTTAGATTAGGTGGATGGCTGGGTTTGCGTGCATCATTTACCATTGGTAGAGATGGCAGCAGGATGCACTGTGGGAAGTAGTGTTGTTAGAAGGTAGTGTTTGAAATTGTTATACTCTATGCAATTGTGCTGGGAAACCTGGGGGACTAGCATTCATGTGGATGTTACTTTGACATAGACCACCTGTCTTAACACTGTTGCAGACCACGTACACCACTCCATGGCAATAATGTTCCCTGATGGCAGTGACCTCTTTCAGCAGGATAATGCACCCTGCCACATTAAAAAAATTGTTCAGGAGGTTTAGGGAACATGACAATGATTTCAAAGTATCGCCTTGGCCTCCAAATTCCCCAGTTATCAATATGAATGATTATCTGTGTGATATGCTGGAATAACAAATCCGATCTATAGTGGACTCACTTCTCAACTTGCAGGACTTAAAGGATCTGCTCAGGTCTTGAGGTGTCCATTCCTCATTGCAACAGAACTGTTTTGGCAGCACAAGTGTGATCTACAATATTAGACAGGAGGAGTTAATATTGTGGCTGATCAGTGTAAATTAACCACAAAAAAAATGGCTCTCAATATATCCATAGCTTGTCATAAAAAGTCTAAACACATATCCAGAATGGCTGAAGTTATTGGTGCTCAACACCAGGCAAGTCCACAAGTTGTCCAAAGTGGGAAAAGGAGACACAGGCAGAGACAACTTGGCTGCAATCTGCCATAAAGGATGTGAATATCCACTGTAGACTAGCTGTCATAAGATTTTTGGAGATCTTGGAACCAAGTGGTTGGTTTTGAGTCACTGAGG
The DNA here is from genome assembly GCA_009667805.1 of Leptobrachium leishanense. Lineage (NCBI taxonomy): Eukaryota > Metazoa > Chordata > Amphibia > Anura > Megophryidae > Leptobrachium > Leptobrachium leishanense. The sequence goes on along the minus strand of CM019064.1, from coordinate 112,268,195 downwards.
TGCACAATTCATGCAATCCCTGGAATGGCCAAATGACTGACTGCTGTTGAATTATGGCTAATGGCTCTTCAGGTATGTCATACTTATTGATCACAAGTGTGCTGGATCAGATCAGACAGTATGTCACTCTCATCTCCATCCATAAGGAGTAAGTGTACATCAATTCTTGTGTGTTTAATTGTACCCATGTGTATATGGTGGCATCTTCTCCTAAGAAGTGCAGGTACTGAATAGAAATGCATCTGTTTTATCAATGTGTAGAGAGTGTGTAATCATCAGATATGCATTAGAAGGAAGGACTGAACCATGTTCCCTAGTGGTAACACCAAAGCATGTATCATTCATAATACAAGGCTCTAACTTTTATTCTAGAATGGCATTTTTAGAGAAGGGTGCCAATAGCACGGATTTATTTTATTAGAACATTAACACATAAACACGCACATAAATGAAGAACTGTTGTGCCCTGGTAGAATTGACATCGGCAATAAATCCCACAACACACATGAATTGCGTTCTCATGTATAGCAGAGAAATAAAGAGGTTAGGTAAAAAGTCCCTATCTAATACCTCAGTGGTTCTAGCCACCTACGTACCTCATTGCTAGTATAAAGAGTATCAGAAAGATGGGGATAGTCACACAATTGAAACCGTAAGCCAGGACAACATGAAAAGACAACTGTTTAAACCAATACATCAGCATAGCGCGACGCGTTTCGCCCACGCAGCGCTTAGTCTTGAGCTGGAATGCCGTTTGTAAAAGCCTGGATATATTTGCATGGTGGGTAATGAATACGCAGGGCAAGCTGGTTGGCTAATAATGAATAAATAATAATATATGATTTTGGATTAACCTTTTTCTGGCTCTCGAATTTTGTTTTGGCATTGATCGCCGTCCTGTGAGAGCGCTGATGCATTCTCGTTGCCATGGTATGTCTGGCACATCAAAGAGCTGAATGGTCATGTAAGACCATGTGACTTATACCGGGAAGTGGGAGACGCGATTTGCGCTGTTACGAGGCTACTGGTATGTGCGATTGGATGACATTCAATCAATTATTTATTCATTATTAGCTGACCAGCTTACCCTGCGTATTCATTACCCACCATGCATATATATCCAGGCTTTTACAAACGGCATTCCAGCTCAAGACTAAGCCCTGTGTGGGCGAAACGCGTCGAGCTATGCTGAAGTATTGGTTGTAACAGTTGTCTTTTCATTGTTGTCCTGGCTTATGGTTTCAATTGTGTGACTATCGCCGTCTTTCTGATACTCTTTATACTAGCAATGAGGTGCGTAGGCGGCTAGAACCGCTGAGGTATTAGATAGGGACTTTTTACCTTACCTCTCTTTATTCCTCTGCTATTCATGAGAACACAATTCATGTATGTTATGGGATTTATTGCCGATGTCAATTTTACCAGGGCTCAACAATTTTTAATTTATGTGCGTGTTTATGCGTTAATGTTCTAATAAAGTAAATCCATTCTAGTGGCACCCTTGTTGCATAGGTGTGCAAATTGTAATTTTTTGGATCATTGTTTCGGGTTATGCCCGTTTCGGGTGTCTATATATATTATCCTGGTTCTTTTTGTGGTTTCTCATTTTTAGAGAAGGCTGATTGTCAGGTGAGTGTCGTGTGTGTAAACATACACTGATGTGACATGAGACAAAATTGACTATATGTTTAGGCAGGAACAATAGTATTTTGAGCAAATGGGATTCAACACACTACTCTATTACAGAGGACTTGGGATAATGTTGTTGACCCTGGTGGAGAACTGGACAGTGCCCACAAACAATGACTGTAATGAGGCTCCCATGGTACCAGGAAAGTGATGAAGCAGACTTTTGGCATGTTAGAAACTAGGTTTAAATATCCTAATATGACAGGCATAGTCCTACTATACAACACCACTGAGGTGTGTGACATCATCCTGACACGTTTGCTCACTCCATTCAGAACAGAATGAGGGCAACCTGAGGGGTTCAGATATCTGTCAAAAGATCATTGAACAACATTTCCCTTGTAAGTTTGTAAGTTTGTGAAGTTATGATCCTAAATTACTACGCCCTTCATATGTATTCTAAGCCAATGTTTCTCATCATATTCCGGAACCTGTGTATTAAGTCAACTCTCAGATGCAGTTGTAAAGTGAGTCATGTAATTCAGATCAATAACATTTTATTTACACCAAATAATTTCTAATATTTATTGTAGTTTACTCTTTGCTGGGAGTTTTATTACTTTTACATCACTGTTATACATTCTCACACCCTGAATGTATTGAATCCCTAAAAACATGAATGTTAGGAAAAGCCCTACTAGTAATTTCCTCAAAATCTTTCACAAGTATTAAAAACTTCTGTTTCCCAACACACACTTACACTATGGTTCAATCCACTACTGCAGTAAGACACATATACATACACACAAAATAATTCACCTCTGTATTCACAAGTGCACTCCTGACACCTACAGGGTGTCCCCATATAAAGTGAGTCCTCATATGATACAATTTCGTGGCCATTCGGCTATTCACAAAGCAGGCAGTTTGCCAAATTTTGGCGAATTGCCAGCGAAATATGGTACTGTCGATGGCAGTGAATACTCCATATGGTTAATCTAATCAGAGAACACCTAGGGCTACATTACACTCTGGTGCTAACGTTAGCACTCACATGAGTGAGCATTAACATTAGCTCAGGTAGCCACCGCGTATTACAGTCCAAACACTAACGGGTTAAGAAACCTGTTAGCGTTTGGTACCTTACGCTTTTCAGCACAAGGTTACTGTACTTTATGCTCCCTATACTTAACATGGGGAGCGCAAAGTGTTAATCAGCGTTAGGGTTACAAAGTCCTAACGCTGATTAATGACCAGCTGCGGTTAACAAAATGTTAACCACAGCCTGGACTTGGTGCTAACAGATTCCGCTGGTGTAGAATCCGTTAGCACCATCCAGAAACCCCCCAAAAATGTCAGATACTCACTTCCTGTCCCACGGCGAGGACCGCGGCTCCATCCGCCTCCTCCATCCGGCGGGAGCAGGGAGAGACTGGGGGAAAAAGTCCCCCAGTCTCTCCTTGCAGATCACTACGCCAACCTGACGGATCTCGCGAGGCGAGATGCGGCAGGTCATGTGACTGGCAAAGGAGAAACTCAATGGAGTCCTATGGACTCCAATCAAGTGGATGCTCGTGGCGGCACTTAGTGCTGCTGCGTGCATCCCGGGGCAGAGTGCCTGATAACAATGCAGGCAACTTTTTAAGCGCCTGCATTGTAATCCCGTGCTAAAATGGGGGCGCTAGGGAGAAATATTTTCTCCCTAGCGTCCCCGTTTTAGCACCAGGAACGTAATATAGCCCCTACTGTGGTGAATGCTGAATTCACTTCAGGGTCGGGGAATTTGATTCCCCGAAGTGCGGGGAACAAGAGAGAACCGAAATGTCGGTGACATTTCAGTGCTCTCTGAATAACCCCTCTTATTAGACATGTGCATTCGTTTTAGTACTAAAACGATTTAGTCAGAATTTTGGGATAATTTCGTTTCTCTTGAGTCATACGAAAACTAAACTGCTCAGTACAAAAAAACGAAAGAAACTAAAATAAAATGAACTAGATTTTAGTTTCAGTCCTTTTTGTGATATTACATTGATAAGTGAAGGAGACCAGCAATGAAGAGCGCAACATCGCAACATCCGAAGTTCTGCACCCTCCACATGCCAATGCAGTAGGATGTTCTATACAGAGAGGGACATTAATTAATCAGGAGGATGTTCTATATATTATACAGAGAGGGGTATTAATTAATGCAGGTGGATGTTGTATACATTATACAGAGAGGGGTATTAATTAATGCAGGAAGATGTTCTAAACTTTATACAGAGAGGATCCTTTTTTGCAGCCCTTTAAATCCCAGGCTGTGAGCGCTGAGATCGGCTGCTTGTTACATTATCTCTCAGTACAATGTATCAGGCTCCGTTGTTACAGTAACTGACTGTAACAGCACTCAGAGTTTCAGTAAAACAAGGAAATAATATTGTTCTAACCTCTTATATATAAAAATATTATTTACTAGTTTTACTGAAACTCTGAGCGCTGTGATGAGCAGCAGTCAGTTACTCAGGGTTATCCAAAGAGATTCGAAAAGTCACCGCACGTTCGGTGACTTTTCGTTCTCTTCAATTCGGTTCCTTTTGCCGATTGCATTTCGGTGACCCTGCGGTGTATTCAGCAAAGAGCACAGGGTCCCCGAATTGCAGGGAAAAGCTGCCGAAAACCTGACGAACACTAACCGAATGCATGCTGAAAACAAGCAAAAACATCTGGATTAACCTTCGAAAAAGCCGAACAGGAGCCGAACAGGAGCCGAACAGGAGCCGAACAGGAGCCGAACAGGAGCCGAATCACACAGAGCCGAAGCAGCTGTGACGTAGAGGAGGCAGTGAATAAATTAGAAAAGCCATTTGTATGAATCTGGGAAAATGAAACGCTGTTTGCAAAGAAACTACTGAGCGAAAAATGTCTGAAATTTTCACAGGAGGTCCAGGGAATGATAATAAAGAGGGCTGTTACAAAAAAATAAGTAAACTGAAAAAAAAAAAAAAAAAAATCGGACTTTTTAAAAAAAATAAAAAAAATCTGAAAAATGCTTAAAGTATCCTAAAAAATCTATAAATAAAGAGACTTTTTGCTGCAGAATTTTATAATGAACGGTTTATTAGATATTGAATTAAAACGGGAGTATTTTTAACATTGAAGTCTATGGGATTCTCCTGAATTAATTTGCCGAATGAAACCACCGAATGGCAGGGCATTAGGGGAACCTTTCACTGCTGGTTTGTGTTCTCTGAATAGCCGAAGCAGTGCTTTTTCATGGGGATTTCACTGCCCTCGAACAGGAACCGAACAGGCACCGTATGTGCAGGCAATTCGCCAGGATTTGGCGAATTGCCTGCTCTCTGGATAGCCGAAGGGCCAGGAAAGGTAACCGAACGCTGATTTTCAGCATTCGGTTACCTTTCTCAAGCAATTCGGATCTCTTTGGATAACCCTGACTGTAACAGCTTTGCCTGACACGGGCAGTATTACAATGTTGGTGCTAACTTAACCAGAGCTGTTGTAAACTGAAAACCTCCATAGGCTATAATGGCTCTGGGAAGTTTACAACAGCTCTGGTTAAGTTAGCACCAACTATGTAATATGGCCCACATTGTGCTGAGAGTGAGAGATACTGTAACAAGCAGCGATCTCAGCCCTCTGAGGAGCCACCACTATAATAGTAATTTGTATCCACTGGTTTTCGATGAAATTAGTTTTCATACTAAAGAACTGAAAACGAATTTCTTTAGTAACTAAATAAATTGCATTTTAGGACTAATCCATTAGTTCAAAACGAAATTTTGTGCTGTGCACATGTCTACCTCTTATTGCTGTTAAACCTGGATTGTTTTTTTTACATTTCATTGTTCAGTTTTTTGAAAGGACAGCATAGTTTTATGAGATTAGCATAAAAAAGGGCAGTCTTTGAGAAAAAAAAACTACCATAGATGCTAGTAATTACCTTCAAGAGGATGTGCAACACAGAGTACTAATTGGAAGAGCATTTGGTAACCATATTGCAGTTTTATTCACAGATGTTCATATAAAACAAATGAACAGCCATATGCAAGTTCTTTATTCTTGTTCCTGTAAAGTCCTTCTCTTCCCAGTCTTGGCAAAGGACACAAAAACATGAGCTCCTTTTAAGGCTCCTCACTGACAAATTCTCTTCATTTAATATATCAATCTGAATTTTTAATTTAAAACATGCGATCCACAGCAATGAGATCAAACAAAGTGATAAAAGTTGTACGTATTGATGTCCACTCGTAGATGCCTAAGAATATGTTGATTTTTTTTAGTGAATTTTATTAGTTTTTATTCACTCATTCCTTAACTGAATGTTACGGAATGCAAATTCCCACAATACAAAAAGCAATCATTATCTCCCATAATTCAAATTTTAGACGCAAAACCAGGGATTTATGTATACTTAGAATCATTGACATTTGATGATGAAAAGTTCACCTTCTACTGTATACTAAAACATAATACATTCCAAGAGAAAAAATGTGGCGGGACAGGCGCTTCCTTCACAATGACAGGGATGTCCTCACTTAAATGACAGTTCTCCCCTCTGTTGGATGAGTGTAAACCTCAAACAGAACAGAAAACAAAAATAATGGTGCAGTATGTCAAGGCAGTATACTATTAAAATAAAGATAAGAGGATTGCACTCACATGGTGTGGTGTCTTAGTATCAGACACCAGATGTTTATAGCGGCTGGCAGAATTATGGAAGGAACGCCAGACTTCCCTTGGTGGTGCTCCAACGTCTGTGGTGGTCCTCCAATCTTTGGGTACTCCAAGAGCCTTGATGTTGTTTCAGTATCCGTTCCCCTGATCCTCAGCAGCAGTGTAGATCACAATCATGTGGGGTACAGCAGCAGGAAACAGGAAGAATAGGGACAGCAAGCAAGATATAATGGGATTTATTGGTATAAAATAATTAAAATAATCTTGGTACATCCAAACGCGTTTTGCGGTATGAAGCCGCTTCCTCAGTAGATGTCAATGTTTTCACAGGCCTGCTGTACCTATAAATAGTCTTTTTGGAGGTTCCAGCTGTAAGGTTAATTTAGGTTAGAGTGCTATGCACTAGAGCGAGGTTCCAGCTGTAAGGTTGATCTAGACTGGAGTGCTATGCACTAGAGCGAATGATATGCAAAACCACACAGAAATGTCATGAGAGACCTGTGGCAAATTAAAAATAAAAATAAAAATAAATAAAGTGCCCAAACACATATTCTTTGATGACATCTTTGGGCACTTTATTTATTTTTATTTTTATTTTGAATCTGGAGCTTTTCTTAGTGGTTGTAAGATTATTAAGGTGTGCTCAATATAGGTCGGTGCTGCAAGCTAGAAGATATGTGTTTACAACCTCAAAAACACGAATATAATAGAAAAGAAAAAACACTACCAGGCGCACCTTACTAAAATTTCAGTAAGGTGCGCCTGGAAGTGTTTTTTCTTTTCATCTATGCTTTTATTACAATTCTTTGCCCATTAATCAAAACTCTACAGCATTTGTGTTTTGGATACCAGAACTATTAAACCATTGTTAAAATCCAAGGATTTGTAAATTATATTGGACTAGCTCTGTCTACTCCATCACCATCTCACACCAAGGGCTATTAAAGTGCTAGCTGGATTTTGGTAGAATGTAATAAGAAATCTACAATTAAAAAAAAGGTCACTTTTCATTCTGTTTTTTTTTTACTGTGCATGGATTTCCAGCACAAATGACGCAATGCCAAATTATACATATATTCTTTGTGCTAAAGGATGGTCTACCCCTTAAGTCAATGGCAGCACTAGAAAAAAGCGATGTCCTTGAATCTGTTTGAGGCACGATTCCCCATCTGGCCCAATGCAAGCTGATTGTATGACACCGTGAAATCCTTCTAAGGCAAATCCATCAAGAAGGCATTCGCTCCTGGAGTTTTTTATCTACATGTTTTTATTGTGGTAGTGCAAAATTGATGTTTCAGTCCCACCAAAGACTTTTTGGAAGGTGAAAAAAAGCCCTCTATGGGGCTGAAACGTTGATTTTGCACTACCACAATAAAAACATATACAGGGTTATTCAAAGAGCTCCGAATTGTTTGAGAAAGGTAACTGAACGCTGAAATTCAGCGTTCGGTTACCTTTCTTGGTCATTTGGCTATCCAGAGAGCAGGCGATACGCCAAATCCTGGCGAATTGCCTGAACATACGGTGCCTGTTCAGTGCCTGTTCGAGGGCAGTGAATTCCCATGGAAAAGCACTGCTTCGGCTATTCAGAGAACACAAACCAGCAGTGAAAAGTTCCCCTAATGCCCTGCCATTCGGTGGTGTCATGCGGCAGATTTATTCAGGAGAATCCCATAGGCTTCAATGTTAAAAATATTCCTGTTTTAATTCAATATCTAATAAACCGTTCATTATAAAATTCTGCAGTAAAGAGTCTCTTTATTTATAGATTCTTTTAGGATATTTTAAGCATTTTTCTGATTTTTTTTTAAAAGTCCGATTTTTTTTTTTTTTTTTTAAGTTTACTTATTTTTTCTGTAACAGCCCTCTTTATTATCATTCCCTGGACCTCATATGCAAATTTCAGACATTTTCGCTCAGTAGTTTCTTTGCAAACATGCGTTTCACTTTCACACATTCATACAAACTGTTTTCCTAATTTATTCACTGCCTCTTGTGCTGTGTCGAAGACTGCGATCGGCTCCTGTTCGGGTTTTCTGTGGTTTTCGGCAGGTTAATCCAGATGTTTTTGAGGGTTTTCGGCATCCATTCGCTGGGTTTTGCGGTTCGTTTTCGTCGGGTTTGCGGCAGCCTTTCCCTGCAATTCGGGGACCCTGTGGTGCTTGCTGAATACACCGCAGGGTCACCGAAATGGGATCGGCAAAACAAACCGAATTGAAGAGAACGAAAAGTCACCGAACGTGCGGTGACTTTTCGAATCTCTTTGAATAACCCTGATAGTTAAAAGAGTTCAGCACTCAACCTTTACTAAGCATAACGGGCGGGTGCTTCTTGCATCAAATAGATACAGTGCACTAAGGGGAGATATACAGTTGTGTTCAAAATTATTCAACCCCCACTGAAATTGAGTGTTTTGGCCAGTTTGACATTGATTTTGATCATTCAGTCATCTTGCTTACAATTAAATCAAAGAGGCACGTGTAGGTCAGACAAATATAACATAACATTTATAATGAAATAACCACAAATGTCTTTTCTGTGCTCACATCATTATCAGTTTTATTCAACCCCCAAGTGACATTCAATCTTAGTACTTATAACTGTAAAAGGATGTTGTACTAACAGCTTTTAAACGTGAAGCATAGCTTGACACAAGTGTCTTGCAGCGATCTACGGGTATCTTCGCCCATTCGTCATGGGCAAAAGCCTCCAGTTCAGTCACATTCTTAGGCTTGCGCACTGCAACTGCTTTCTTTAAGTCCCACCAGAGGTTCTCAATCGGATTTAAGTCAAGTGACTGCGATGGCCACTCCAAAATGTTCCAGCCTTTAATCTGCAACCATGCTCTAGTGGACTTGGAGGTATGCTTGGGATCATTGCCCTGTTGAAAGGTCCAACGTCTCCCAAGCCTCAGGTTTGTGACGGACTGCATCACATTGTCATCCAATATCTCCTGGTACTGAAGAGAATTCATGGTACCTTGCACACGCTGAAGCTTCCCTGTACCTGCAGAAGCAAAACAGCCCCAAAGCATGATTGACCCCCCGCCATGCTTCACAGTAGGCAAGGTGTTCTTTTCTTCATAGGCCTTGTTCTTCCTCCTCCAAACATAGCATTGATCCATGGGCCCAAACAGTTCTAATTTTGTTTCATCAGTCCACAGAACACTATCCCAAAACTTCTGTGGTTTGTCCACATGACTTTTGGCATACTGCAGTCGACTCTTCTTATTCTTTGGAGACAGCAAGGGGGTGTGCCTGGGAGTTCTGGCATGGAGGCCTTCATTACGCAGTGTGCGCCGTATTGTCTGAGCTGAAACTTCAGTACCCACATCTGACAAATCTTTTCTCAGTTCCTCAGCAGTCACACGGGGACTTTTCTCCACTCTACGCTTCAGGTAGCGCACAGCAGTCGAAGTCAGCATCTTCTTTCTGCCACGACCAGGTAGCGTTTCAACAGTGCCCTTTGCCTTGAATTTGCGAATGATGCTTCCTATGGTCTCTCTTGGTATGTTTAACATCTTTGCAATCTTCTTCTAGCCATTGCCCTTCCTGTGAAGAGTAATCACCTCTTCTCTTGTCTTCCTGGACCATTCTCTTGACTTCACCATGTTTGTAACCACACCAGTAAATGTCTAGAAGGAGCTGAGTATCACAGTCATTTTAAAGCTGCCTAATTGGTGCTTATTATGCTTTATTGCTGCTCCGTGACATCCACAGGTGTTTTCAATACCTGATTGAAAACACTTGAATGAACCTCTGTTCTTCAGAGTGGTAGTCTTTAAGGGGTTGAATAATTGTGTCAATGAAGAATTCACAAAATAAACATTTACTACTGTATTACAAAACCAATTGATGTCATTTTAGTTGCATATGGTTCTTTAAAAAGTCCTTGTAGGATTTCATTCTGAATACAATTACAAATGTACTCTAAATTCACTAAAACCCTTTACAGCATTGGGGGTTGAATAATTTTGAACACAACTGTATATATATATTAGGTAGAGAGAAAAACTCAAGCATTCCAAAACTGTCCAGGCAGTGTATAAAATAAAATCATCTTTACACATATCTTAGACATTCTGTAGATTGCAGATTTTTTTTCTAGGCAAAGCGTGAAACTATCAATACCTAAAGCATTCTCCACAATACTTGTTTCCCACTTTGCCTGTGACATATCCGTGTCACCTGTAGCTGTAGTTCTAATGGAGAGGGATATCGTGCTTGTGTTTTGTCCTCAATGTGTTTTAACAAGAAAAATGCTCTCACCAATCCACAAGAGGCGACATGTAAACGTGAACTATGAGTGAGTAAAACGAAAAAAATATCTGACAGTAAGGCTGGGTTCACACCTAAGCGTTTTACAACGCGCTCCTGCGCGCTGTAAAACGCTCAAACAGTGAAATCCCATGATTCCCTATGTGGGCATATCCCACCTGGCCGTTTCTCAGCGCGCAGGAACGCGCTGAGAAATGGTCGACGCAAAAAGAAGTCCGGGAGCTTCTTTTCTGCATATAGCCGCGCGTTCGCGGCCATATCATAGCCGCGAACGCGCTGCAACGCACGTTCGCGCGTTTTTTTGTATGCGCGAACGCCCGTAAAAAAAACGCGAGCATTGCGCGATGCTGCGCTACGCTGTGGTGTGAACCCAGCCTTAGTTCCCGGCCGCTGAGCGCGGTGCTACACTTTGGGTCTCCATAAACAAACCCAACAAAGGACGCAGAGACACTCACAAGATTTAGCTGTCATCACAAACATCCCGCACGTTCTATATGAGTCGGGAAAGAGGAGAGGTGTGTTAAAGCAGCTTAATGCCAGATTGCAGTTTCCTGTGTGCGAGAAACCTAAAGACATCTTGACATATAAACAAATCTCAGTCAGGCCAGATGTAACACAGGAAGCCAGGGGAAACGGGCAAGTGTTTGATAAGTGCACAAACTGTCAAACTAAGAAGTGTTTTGTTGTTAATATAAATGTATTAGGTGGCTCGAAAGGACATTTAACTTCAAATAAACAGAGGAAACTAAACCCGAAGCAAAATTTCATTTGGTTTAAGTTTAAAATACCAGTTACTAAACAAAATACTCTCGTCCATGTTGATCAAATGCTATCTCCACTGCCAGGCCAAAAAAGTCACCAACTACCGTACAATCCTGTTATGATCTGGGATGGCTTCAGTTGGTCAGGTCAAGGATCAGCGTTATGCCCCCCAAAAATGAGGTCAGCTGACTCCCTGAATGACTAGGTTTTTCCTTCAGTGGATTTTTTCATTCCTAATGGCAAGGGCATTTTCCAAGATGACAATGCAGGATTCATCAGACTCAAATTGTGCAGGAGTGATTCAGAGAGCATGAGACATCATTTTCACACATGGGTTGGCCACAACAGAGTCCAGACCTTAACCCCATTGAGAATCTTTGGGATAATGTGCTGGAGAAGACTTTACGCAGCGCTGAGACTCTCCCATCATCAATACCAGATCTTGGCAAGAAATGAATGCAACTCTGAAAGGAAATAAACGTGTGATAGTGCATGAGCTTATTGAAACGATGCCAATGGGAATACATGATGTAATCAAAGCAAAAAGGAGTCCAACGACATATTAGAGTGCATGACTTTTTTTTGACCAAGCAGTGTATGTTTCTATGCTATTTTTAATTAGCTTCATGAGTTGCAATACATTAATAACGTGTCCTCCATTGTTGTCTTATAAATGCTGGATATGCTATAAAATCCTTAAATAAAGTATATACGGTGTAACTGAAATAAGTTAATTTCATGATTTGCAAAAATACACTATGTACTCTATAAAATACCTAAGCTATGGGTCAGCAACCTTGGACCTCCAGCTGTTTTGGAACTACATTTCCCATGAGGGACAGCCAATCTACTGACAACTTGAGCATCATGGGAGATGTAGTTACAAAACATCTGGTAGGTAGATTATTATTATTATTATTATTCTTTATTTATAAAGCGCCAGCATATTCCGAAGCGCTGTACAATAGGCACAGTATAGATTTAGCTGTCCCCATGCCTAAGGCATTCTATACAATGTCTGCGTTTCAGACTTTGCCAGTAACATAGACTGTATATATTGTTCATTTCAACGCTGGACAGATAGCACCACCTAGTGGAATTTTTACTTTTCACCCATAAATAATATTTTATGATTTAATTTTATTGGAAAAGCGTTTATCCATTTATTATTATCCTTCTAATCATTTATATAGAGCCAACAGGCTTGACTGTGCTTTATCTATTCATATGTGCATGAAATAGATTGTATTGCTACCAGTTATGACTTCTTGAAAATATTTTTAACAACATAAGATTTTCATTTTTATTTTTTTTACAATATTTAAATCTCTATTGCAGGTATCAAACATGTTCCAACAATGGACTTGTAGCAGGCTTTCAGAGCCAGTACTTTGATGCTGTGTTGGATAGAGAATGGCAATTTTACTGCTGCCGTTACAATCGAAGATGCTCCTATGGTTGTTGGTAAGTGAAAGCAAGTTTAACCCCTACAGGACGGAGGCAATTTTAAAAGTTCTGGTCAAAACAAAATGTAGAATTTCAGCTTCTTTTTTTTTTCTCTACGAGCTGGCCACGCTGGACGGGGCAGTCCTTGCAATGCTGAAACGGAGTTTCAGCATCAAAGACAGTTTTTTTTCACCCGGCAGCGGGGTTTTTCTTTTTTCCCCCGGCGGCTGGCTATCAGCTGATCTGGGTCATCCACAGATGCTTCCAGTGGATGACCCTGATTGGCCAATAGCAGTGTCTGTAGTCGGGTGACCAAGTCAGTCGCCTGACTACGTTGCCAGTGGACAGCCAGCCTTTCGGTACAAGACTTATGAGACACAATGTAGTTTACCTGTGATTTACATCAGTGATATCATCACAGAGGTTGGAACAGCAAATATAAAACTGAATTCTAAAATCTGTGATTCAAGATGAAAGTGGCATATATTAATATATTCTGCTAATATATGATACAATTTACCAGAGATTTATGTATTTGTATCACAGTTCTCTGCAGACCTTGGTCTAAAGCGAGCCTGTTACTTTGATTTATCCAAATTTCATTTAACCATTCAGTTCATCTGAAAGTTAGAAAAAGTATTTTGTTTTGTTAAACTCAATTTGTTGCTGGTAAATAAGCCTGTGCACAGCTTTTTGTAACCATGCAAGCTTCTTTCTGCACAATGAATTAAACAATAACCTGTTGGCTGACGTAGAGCCCACCTGCATCCACCTTCCATGGCCCACAAAGAGAAGGTGGACTCCTGTCCTTGCTATACCCCCCTACACGTGACCAGCATTTGACACAAATTGTATTATACTTGTGGGTGCACTGACAAACACCAAAACAAACAAAATATTTCCGGTTTTCGATTTGTTTTTTCGTTGATTTGTGCTCCAGAAAAAAATTTTGGACTGATCAGTTACAGTTACAAATATTTACAAAGCGCCAACAAATTCCTTGGCACTGTGCAATGGGAGAGACAAAATAACAAATATACATACATGTTACACACACGGAACAGAAGGAGGGAGGACCCTGCTTGAGAGCTTACAATTGTCACATTTTCCCTGGTTTGAGCTGCGCCCCCTGGTGGTGAGAGGCATTCATGTCTGTTTTCCCGTGTTTTGTTTTTGGCTGTGCGGTCTGGGGCTGCTATGGGGTTCTGCTGTGATCTTCTGGTCTGAGGTCACATGGCCCAATCACATAGACCCACTGCCTATATAACTCCCAGCAGCACAGTGCTTCTTTGACCGTTTGTGGAGTTCATGGTGGTAGTGTTTCCTGTGTCCTGTTCCTGGTTCCTGATTCCCGCGTTGCTGCACAGCTTCATTTCTAGTATTTCTGGTTTTGCCTTGTGGCTTACTGTATGTTCCTGGATATTCTCTTTCTTGCTCCCCTGTACTCTGTATTCTGCATATCCCGTTGCTGACCTGGCCTGGCTAAGAACTGTTCCTGTGTATGACTTCTGGCTATCGTTCTGGTTTATTCTCTGATCTGCTCCTTCTACCCTGTACCATGTATTTTGGTTTCTTTGTATGACCTTAAGCGTGTTCTATGGATATCTCTCTTGCCTGCTCCCTGCAACCTGTATGCCTGTTCCGTTGCCAAGTTCTGCTAGTCCTGACCACTCTTATGTTTCATGTTATATGTGTCTTGTTTGTCTGAGTTTAGTTTACTCACAGGCCATTATTCAAGGACCTCTCCAGTCTAGGATTCTGTCTGTCTTGTTAACCCTCGCTCTTCTTGTTCCCACTGGCTCTGTCATCCTTTGTGAGGTATCTTCATTAGTTAGAGGCCACACAAGGACCTACCCCAGCATAGGGATCCCTTTAGCTTTCTTCTATGCCCCCGTCTCTCTTGTTTTCAGTCTGGTTCACCTCTTGTCTGGAATCTGTATTTTGTATGTCTTGTACCAAGCCAGCAGCTCACCTGCCTAAAGGGCTACACACCTTGTTCCAAGCCACCACGATGGCCCAAGTGGACCCCCAGCGTGACAACAATCTAAGATCACAATTGGTATGAAAACAAATGCACATGTCTAATAAGTATATCACTAACCATTACTACACTATCATGTCAAAACACAGCCAAAATCTTTGTAGGAATAATATAAAAAGGTAACAATATTGAAAAACTGTATATATAGAAACACACTAGGACAATGGTTCCCAACCCTGTCCTCAAGTACCCCGACAGGACAGGTATTAAGAAACATAGAAACATAGAAAATGTCGGCAGATAAGAACCTTTCGGCCCATCTAGTCTGCCCAATTACATGGATACTTTACCTGGATTTATCTTTTGTTTAGGATAGCCTTATGCCTATCCCATGCCTGCTTAAATTCAATTACTGTTTTGGCCTCTACCACTTCAACTGGAAGACTGTTCCATGTATCCACCACCCTCTCAGTAAAATAATGCTCCCTGATGTTACTTTTAAACCTTTGCCCCTCTAATCTAAGACTATGTCCTCTTGTTTTGCTACTTTGTTTCCTTTTAAATATACTCCCTTCCTCTACCTTGTGGATTCCCTTTACGTATTTAAATGTTTCTATCATATCTCCTCTGTCTCGTCTTTTTTCTAAGCTGTACATGTTAAGATCATTAAGCCTTTCCTGGTAACTTTTCTCCTTCAAGCCGTACACCATTTTAGTAGCCCTTCTCTGAACTCTCTCTAAGATGTCTGTATCCTTCTGGAGATACGGTCTCCAGTACTGCACACAATACTCCAAGTGAGGTCTCACCAGTGCTCTGTACAGTGGCATGAGCACTTCCCTTTTACTACTGCCAATACCTCTCCCTACACAACCAAGCATTCTGCTAGCATTTCCTGCTGCTCTATTACATTGACTA
The DNA here is from genome assembly GCA_009667805.1 of Leptobrachium leishanense. Taxonomy (NCBI): domain Eukaryota; kingdom Metazoa; phylum Chordata; class Amphibia; order Anura; family Megophryidae; genus Leptobrachium; species Leptobrachium leishanense. The sequence goes on along the minus strand of CM019064.1, from coordinate 112,252,511 downwards.
CTTACCCTTAGATCCTCTGAAATAATAACCCCTAAATCCCTTTCCTCAGATGTTGCGGTTAGGACTGTATCAAATATTCTATATTCAGCCCTTGGGTTTTTACGTCCCAGGTGCATTAAGGATTACCTTGGGGAAATGCAGACTGAATCCTGCAATCACTGAACAGCAAATCATATCACCTGTGCTATGCTTCAGACATCTGGAAAACCTGGCCTGTTAGGGGTACTTGAGGACCAGGGTTGGGGACCAATGCAGTAGGACATGTTTACAAATGATTTAAGGGGTTATTCAAAGGGCACCGGAATTTCACAGAAATTACAGCGCTCTTTCATTAATCGTGATTCGGAGATTTAAATTCAGGGACCACACAGTGAATTCAGCATTCACCACAGGGTCCCCGAAGTGCACCGAATGGATCCACCAAATGCCGCCGATAAACCCACCAAAAGCTTCCGATAAAAGACCGAAAACGCAGCTGAAGATCTGCCTAATGCCTCCGATCAGCTGCCGAACACTGACAAAAAAAGCCAATCTGCCACCGAACGAAGTAAACCTCCCCAAAAAACGCAAATTTTTAAAAGACATTTAAAACAAAAAAATGCATGAAAATGATAAATAAGTTCCTATGAATAATAAAAAGGTCTGTTACAGAATTAAAAACATTAAGTAAATAATTTTAAAAAAATCTGAATCAAAAATGTTGTTGAAAAAAATTCTAAAAAATAAATTAATAAAGACTTTTTGCTGAAAATGAAAACAATAAAAATTAATAAAAACTGGAATTTTTTTTACATTGAAACCTAATTGATTCGCCTGTTTAAACCATTCGAACGAAAGCACCGAAAATCTGGGCATTTTCACAACTTTTCACCAACAATATTTGGCGAATTGCCTGCTTTGTGAATAGCCAAATTTCCACGAAATTGCACCATACAGTGAAATTCACTGTTCGATGCAAATCGATGGAAATTTCGGCTCCCTTTGAATAACCCCTCTAGTGAATATGAAGATCTTTTGTTATCTCATCAGCTTTAATAAATGCATTCTATGTATTTTGTTTTAATATTGCTATAATATTGTGGCATAAACAGTATAGCTAATTGTGCATATTATACACATTTCCAATTAGTAAGTGCATTGGCCACATGATATAGAATGTGTATTCTGCGAAAATTAAGTAAATTTGTTTCTTTTACACTTGAATTAATAACTGTATTTTTACCTTATTTGAGGCATGATGTAAAGGTCTATTAGCTTCATTCCTTACAAAGCTGCAAAGAATAATGATCTGCTAATGTGATTGTTTTGTTGTGTTGGTAATTTAGTACCATTCTACCTTATTCCGTAGGTTGACACAAGATTATCCCTCACACTATGGTCAAGAAGTGGACATGGTCCTATACTCCTATGGATATTATATCAGGGGAGCGACTACAACTTTCTCTGGTGTCGACCGGTTAGTTTACTGGAGCTGTATTGATTTTAATATTTCTAAAATGATTTATTAGAATTTGAAAACAGATCGCATGCAGAACATTACTCTTTCATTATATGTACTTCCTGAAAAGTCCAAAAGTAAACTTTATGTGCGTGGGCAACTGGCACACTGGGTTGTAGGTGGGGTCATCTGCAAATCCACCTAAACCATTGTCAGATCAGCATAGTCCCTCCAGGATCAGTCAAAACGCTGCACTGGTTGACCAAGAGTCATTAAAGTCCATACATTTATGATGGAACAGTTCCATCCTTGGTCCTTAAAGGGCTAATGACCAGCCACATACATACTGTATACTCGGGGCCATCCATTGAACTCATTTTCCATCTCTAGCTATGCCCTCTCTGGGGCTGGTTTTCAGGCCCAGTCCTTTACTGACCAAGGAAATTTATGAAAAAATGTCACTTGCCAAGATTGTATTCATTCATCTGACAAGTTAGAATCAAACAGTATTCTCCACTTACTCAAACTTACATTTGACGTTCTGTGAGATTCTAGCTCTACATGTTTATGAACTGCACCACTACACAAGGAAACTTAACTTACTGTGCGTTACAAATGCACATCCAAATCAAAACAGTTCTTAAAAACAAACATTTCTGTATATTAGAAATTATTTAACTTAAACGCCACCAAGCCAATTATGAAGAAAAGGAAAACATTTGGAATGTGATTCCATTTAAATACTATAAACATACTGATTTGTGGTTACACCAACCACTCCTTCATGAACTGTACACTCTCGAATATATTGTATATGTTATTAATTGAGGTAACTAGACATGTGTACGGCGGTATTTTTCGTTTCTTGTCTTTTCGTTCCGTGGGGTTTGTTTCGGATCATTTTGAATTGATTTCCCTTTCGTTTCGGATCATTTCAGATCGTTAGCGATTCATTCTTTCGGAGTGATTCTAAATTTCAGATCGTTTCATTTCCATTTTATAATGATTAAAAACAAAAAGTGTACAAAAAAAATTCAGGGGACCCTGTGAGATTAACCCTTTGCTGGGACATACACTGTGCCCTGTGAGATGCTCAATGCCCATTAACCCTTTGCTTGGGACATACACTGTGCCCTGTGAGATGCCCAATGTCCATTAACCCATTGCTTTGTCTTGAATTGTAACATTTCAATGTTCTTGAACCCAGGACATACTTGAAAACGAGAGAAATCTCAATGTATCCTTCCTGGTAAAATACTTTATCAATAAATAAATAAAATTGCATAGATTTTATTTTTTTTCGTTTTGGATGGTTTATATTTGTTCTTTCGGACTGATTCGAAATTTCGCATGGCCGAGTATCGTTTTCAGACATCTTCCGAAAATGAAATATTGTAGATTTTTGGACGAATTTGGATGACACTAAACGCACATGTCTAGCGGTATCTCAAGTAGATGGAATATGAATTATTTAAAAGTATAGGTTTTGCTTCTCATACGTCACATTTCTGCTGTATAGAGCAGTCAGACAATTTTCACAAACACACCAGTGGTATCTGGGGTAAACGTTAAATTGATGTGAAATTTGATTCTACTGTTGCCATGATTGAATTTACTACAGATATTTCATAAAATGCTAACTTTTCTTGCTCTTTCTTTTCAAAGTGACCGTCAGTGGAAGTATATAGTTTGCAGAATGACAGACTTCAATTGCGAATTTGAAAATTTTTAGAAGAGGACCTGCGTGAAACATGTTTCGAAGTTTAAAACTAACCTAGCCCATTTATTCTTATTTCTGCTCCTGTTTTCCATGTTATGTCGCTTGGCATTTTTTAATCTTTCAATGCTTATTGCAGCATTTATTAAAAGAAAACAAATTCAAGTTCTTAATATCTAGATGTACAGCTGTACACAAATAATTGTTGCTAAAGAAGATATTAAAATACAGAATGAATATGATGTGTTCTGACGGACACATAAAAATATATATGAATTAAAAATGTAATACAGTGCCAGATGTTTAATTTACTTGCTATCAAATCACTTCTAATAAAAATCGGAATTCATTTAATGGTCTACAGTGTACTAAAATCTGTACAGAAAGACTTTCAAAAACATTTACTGTACAGATGCATATTTCACAAATATACGTTATGTGCTTATGGCCACGTTGAGACAGAGTTCACTTATTATTCAGAACTTACGTACTGCCAATATATTGGAGGAGAAGAGGAGAGGAGATATGATAGAAACATTTAAATATGTAAAGGGAATCCACAAGGTAGAGGAAGGGAGTATATTTAAAAAGGAAACAAAGTAGCAAAACAAGAGGACATAGTCTTAGATTAGAGGGGCAAAGGTTTAAAAGTAACATCAGGAAGCATTATTTTACTGAGAGGGTGGTGGATACATGGAACAGCCTCCAGTTGAAGTGGTAGAGGCCAAAACAGTGATTGAATTTAAGCAGGCATGGGATAGGCATAAGGCTATCCTAAACAAAAGATAAATCCAGGTAAAGTATCCATGTAATTGGGCAGACTAGATGGGCCGAAAGGTTCTTATCTGCCGACATTGTCTATGTTTCTATATTCTGCAGTGCTTTAAAATTGGAAAAATAGAAACAAGAGATAAAATGGAGCATAATGAACAGAGGACCATGTCCTTTGGATAGCCATCCAGCAAATATAGCACTTTATGCAAGTGCTCTGCCACTCACCCTGCAAGCGAAATGGACAGGAGAAAAGGATGCAGAAGTGCGAAGGTGGTGGCCAGAAAGGGTGTAGCTGGCAAATATATGAATAAAGCTTGGGTGTGAAAAGGTTAGGCAGGGAGGGCAGTGAAGGGATAGAGAAACGAGAGGTATTTATTTAGAATGAGGACAGGGTGGGTGGGAAGAGAGTAGAGAAGGACTACAGTCCAGAGGAGAGATGGGTAGGATGGCTGGAGGTATTAGGTCCGTGTCAGACGAACACAGTTATCAGGTTCCACACAATTTAACATCCGTGGTAGCATAGAATCATGATCAATAGAGACCCACACACGAAGTACGCGCGCACCGACCTGCGCACGCACAACGCACGTGGCAAACAGACGCAAGTTAGGCAAGAACGTAAAACCTCTAGAGGAACACGCAGAGTGCGCCACATCCACGTAGCGTTCTGTGTGAGTGATGAGATGTCAGACGCAGCGCATTTGCGACGTCCAGCACCTTGACGCACAAAATGGCTTTTCATATCCTTTTCCACTTTTTAGCATTTTTCATATTTTTGTTTCCCATAATTCCCTTTTTTTCTACGTCCGTCAACAAAAACAGACCGTGTGGTGTCCACAGTATCTTCCGTCAGAACGTCTGTCTGTTATGCACACACGCAGAGTATGCTCTGACTGCGTTCAACTGACATTAGCCTTAGGCTGTGGAGACAAGCCACATGGTTAGAAAGAATTATAATATGAGGGGACAAAGACGTATATTGGAGATGTGGATGCTAGGCCTAGTAGTGGAATGCAACGAGGACAGAAAAGAGAGGAAACAAAACACAGTCTAAATATTAACAAGAGCATAAACAAAATATTCATCCATCTGGCTGTCCTGTTCTATTAAAATCTGGAAAATTCCAGATAAGGGGTGCTCAACTTGTAGTGTTGGTGGATCGTTCCAAAGAAACCATGGACAGACACACTTGTTGCCCAATCCTCCCAACACCTCCAGGAGCCCGGTCTTCATTCGAGGCTGCCGTTGCTCTTGGGACACTGCCTCTTCCTCCAAAACTATTATTCTACAGGTAACTTACCAGTCCAAAAGGATAAGAAGGAACTTGGGATCCAAGGGTAAAGGTGAGATTTATAGGTAACAATGGATGTGGTGGGTTATAACCCGGAATTAAAAGGAAATGAGCAGGTGATGAGTTACAACCCTGTCACTTGGAATTCAAATGGGAGGAAAGCACACTTGTGGTGACAACAAATAAACATACACAGGGTTCTAAACTATTAAACTTACATCTTTCCTTGTTCACAGGGCAAAAAAAATATTTTTGAAATTGATCTGAAAATATTTTTTACCATACCTTCCAGACCAAATTTGTCTTGAATGAAGTCCTACGATGGGCACATCCACACTAGGGATGGGCTGCCGGTTCGAATTGGTTCGAAGTTCGATTCGAACATCGGCTGTTCGAAAGTTTGCGAACTTCAAACTTTTCGGGACATTCATGGAATGTTCGAGAAAAAAAGTTTTCAAACAAATTCCAAAAAATGCTTAAAAGATCCTAAAAAATCTAAAAGTAAAGAGACTCTTTAAAGCAGAATATAATAATAAACAATTTATTAGATATTGAATTAAAATGGGAATATTTTTAACATTGAAGCCTATGGGATTCGCCTGAATAAACCTGCCAAATGAAACCACCAAACAGCAGGGCATTTTGGCAACTTTTCACTGCTGGTTTGTGTTCTCTGAATAGACAAAGCATTGCTTCTTTATGGGTATTTTACTGCCCTCGAACAGGCACTGACCAGGCACCCTATGTGCAGGCAATTCGCCAACATTTTGCGAACTGCCAGCTCTCTGGATAACCGAATTTCCGGGAAATGTAACCGTACGCTGAATTTCAGTGTTCGGTTACCTTTCGGCCACCGTCGTGCACTTTCCGACTAAGACACAATTTTTCTGCACTTGAATGTGACAGGTGCATATCATTTCAATATTTGACCGCAGGGTCCAACCCTGCACTCTTCCACAATACCTCAGAGTGGTTACGGTGTGAAGGCACTAGCTGGCACCAAAGGCCCAATATTTGGGTGCACTGACCTGTGTACCGGATGCATACAGGGCATCCATCAGAAATGAAGGGGCCCCTTACTGAACCTCACGATGGGGCCCCCCATAAACATCCTCAACCCGTAACAGCTTTTTGCCCCCTTCCAAAACAAAAAAAGGACATAACACAGTTCCACAGCAATAAAACTCACAGTAATGTGTGGTGTGTATGAGCGTATCTGTCACGTCTGGGGCACCTGGCGGCGCCATCGACAAGCTGCGTGCCAGGAGCTGTGCCGGCTTCCGGAGCTCGCAGGCTGGTCAGGAGTTGGGGTGCGGCATGATGACGCACGCCCGCCGGGTTTAAATACAGACAGTGCGATCCGGCTCATCGCCCTGTCGTGGAGTTTGCTTACCTCAGTGCTGTGTGTCTCCTGGCGATTCACTACTTGGTTGATTTTTCAGTCTCCGTTGTTACCTGGCTTCTATGAGAACCACCCCCGTGTACCGGTCCTTGGCTATTCGTTGACCACTCTAACTCTGATCGATTTTTGGCTTATACGATAGATACCCCTTGTGTACCGTTTTGGCTTTCCCTGACCACTCTAACACTGATCGATTTGGGCTTGTGTTAGAATGCCTCCTTGTATACCCTCTGGCCTATTTCAGGTATACCTGTCCAGTGTGTTGGTCAAACATTTCACACTCTTTGTTGGTCAAACATTTCTCACTCCTTGTTGGTCAAACATTTCCCACTCATTGTTTGTCAAATATTTCCCACTCGTTGATGATAAAACATTTCCCATGGCTTCAAATGGCGTTTAAACATGAGCAAAAGCGGTAAAAATTAGCTCAGCGCATATCGGTGAAATGGCTCAGCACTCAGCAATGAAAGGGTTAAAAACTTTAAAAAAAAATCATTGTTTCCTGTCCCCAGGGCAGTACCCGGACCCCCATATACCTTTTATGGCCAATATCTTGCATATATGCCCTCTTGGAGGGGACCTTAATTTTTGAACGTTTGAGCCCCATTGACTCGGATTGCGTTCGCATTGTGTTCGAGTTCGCAGTCGAACTTTTTCAGGTGTTCGAGTTCGAATGCGAACCGAACACGCGGTTGTTCGGCCCATCACTAATCCACACCAACACAATATTGTACAGGAGATGTATCACACTTCCTGCATCAGAGAAACACATAGATTGGAAGCATGCCTGCATGCAGATGTGAGCGGGCGTAGAGTGTTGTGGCTCTGGTCTGAATTTGATGATTTTACATTTACTTTGGGGAGTTTCTTCCCTCACCTTAGCTCTACTGATTGAGACTGCCTGCTAATGGGCTAATTTCTAGAGGTCAACGACTAACCCTGTCGGTGTGCCTCTACTGTGATCATCTTGCTAGCTATGCAGTAGCCATTTTACCTTGGGATAAGCCAAGTGGAATCCTTTGCCATCCTGTTGTCCCCAGAAATGGTACCATCTGAAAGGCGAGTCCTGATTGTGGTGACCAAGAACTTCCAGCACTCCACTGCTCCACTATAGGGTTTATTCAAAGCGCACCAAAATTTCAGTGCTCTTTCGTTCAGCGCACTTTGGTGAGCTCAATTGCCGACCCTGCGGTGATCCAGCGAACGAGGTCAACGTTCCGCTGAACATCTCCGAAAAAAAACAAGCAGCCACTGAATAGTGGTAATAAATAATAAAAACAACGCAATTTTTAAAGGCGTTTTAAACAAAAAAATTTATGAAAATAATACATAAGATTCAATGATTAACAATAAAAGGTCTGTTACAGAATTTAAAAGAAACCTAAATTTTAACCCCTTAAGGACCAATGAGGTACAGGTTACGTCCTGTGAAAAAAATCCTGTTAAGGACCAAGGACAAATGCTATACATCATTGTCCTTTAACCCCCCTCCCTATACTTACCTCTCTGGCCAGGGTCCTGCAGAAGTCAGACCTCCAATTTTAAAGACATCGGCCGTCGCACCGCCGGGAGAGAGCCTGAAAGGGAGGAGGACCCTCTTGATCAAGAGTAAAAAAAAAAAAAGGCACTGCTGGAAAGGACAGTCTGCCCTTTCCAACAATGCCTCTCTTTAACCCCATAGGTTCTGAATCACGACTCAGCACCAATTGGCCTTGGATCACGGCCCTCTCCTGGAGGTAGCTGACATCTTGAAGGTCAGTCTAGCCTCCGGGGCCTCCCCACCCACTGACATCGTCGCCATATGTGCAATGAAATCAGATGGGCAGTTAACCCCCTAGCTGCCAAGTGGAGATAGCGGGTCATGTTTGGTATCATTGGAAAGGCTAGAATATTGCCTTTCCAATGATACCAAACCTGACCAGGTTTGGCGTTACAAAATAATAGGGATGTGCATTTCGGGTTTCGGAATTTTCACGAAATTTCCCGATTCGTGTCTTTGGATTCGGCCGATTTTCCGAATTGGATCGGACCCGAAAACCGACAGATCCGAAAAGGTTTCCGAGCCGAAACGAAAAATTTTCGGAGTTTTCGAATGGACTTGAAATGTGTGAAATCGAAATTTATTTTTGCTCTATTCATGATTTCGGTTCCATTCGTGATTTCGGTTCCATTTCGGTAATTCTAGACATCGTATATTTAACTATTATTGGTTATATCGCTGATTCTGTAAATTTTGTATTTGTAAATGCGTATCACTTGTTTCTTGTTTCCAATGATCCGATAATTCTGTCGATACGATAATTCCTTCGTAATCGGGTCGGATCCGATTCGTCCGCGGGTCGCGCATGCCATGCGCGCGCGCGGATGTCGTGACTTTATTGAGCCAGTTTTGACAACTTTTTTGACAGGCCAAAAAAATTGAAATTATTTATAATTTAAAATGGCTGAAAGACGAGACAGAGAGTCCCATTCGGACAGCTCCTCATCTGCTTCCACCCCAGAGACACCACCCAGGAAGAAGCGGGCCAGCAACATGGCATTTGAGGAGATGTTGGAGCTGGTCCGCATCTTTGACAAACGAGATTACGACTGCCGTAAGGGCCCTTACGGCAGGAAGAATAACACCCGCAAGGACCGTATCCTTGACAAGCTCCGAACCACCATCCTGGAGTTGTTCAGGAATGACCGGACGAAGGACCAGCTCCGAAAACGCTGGTCCGATCTCAAGGCACGCGAGCAGGAGCAGCTGAGGCACATCCGTCGCGTCATAGCCAAACGTAAGTGTCATGTTATATTGTAAAGCGCTGCGCAGACTGTTGGTGGCGCTATATAAATCCTGTATAATAATAATAATGTGCTTGCATGTGCTAATGTGCACAGAAATACGTTGATTTATCTAGTCCTTTTTTTCATGCAATGTGATTGTGTATAGCTTTGCGTTTTCACGACTCGCCTTACATGCATTTTTGCCATAGCTCTTCTTTTTTGGGATTTTACATATTCGTGAAAATTGTGATATTTGATGTATGTAGATGAAGTTACAATGCTGGATTTCTTTTGGCACTGTGTACTGTAGTGTGCTGGGGGGGTTGTTGTGATTGAGTGATGCATACGAGATGACCCGCAGCTTGCCCAATATTGGCTCCCACCTGCGCATCAACAAAAATCTCTGCGTCTCTGCTAAGTGGTAGGATGGGACATGTAGTTCTTCTGAAAGTGCATCCAAACAGAGCCGCGTTCAATACATCCTCAGCAGCTGCTGAATTGATGCAGCGCAGCAATTCAGTTTGCTATAGCAGTGTCATTGAACGCTTTAGATGCAAATTTCAAAACAAAATGGCGGATTTCTGTTGTTTCTGCAATATCCACAGTTTTATTCACAGAAGCTGAAAGTGAAACTGAGGCGGAGGCCATCTATAAAATAACTAAAAGCAGTCAGCACAATGCGTTTTGTATGCACACAACACAAATAATAGTTTTTATTGAATAAACGTAAAGTTTACTTCTGAAAAAAATATATAATTGAATGGTAATATATGTCTATGTGCAGAGGAAATAAATAAATATTTTGTGACTTTAGAACTATGAGATGGGAGTAGTGGTGGGTCAAGCTGGTAGTGCTAGTGGGTAGTGGAGGGGTGTCGCAATACTTTTGGCAATATATTGTATAGATATACCATTTTTTCCAGTCTGCATTATTTACGTGTTATTTTTTGGATTTGGCAGAAGACAGGAAGGCAAAGGCAGCATCTGCCCCGGCGGGCACCAGTGCCCCAGTGGAGGAGGAGGGGGAGCCACGGGCGACCACCAGCGCTGGTATATACTGTTTTATTTTTGACCAACAACTTTTGGTCAAAAACAGAAACATTTTTTGTTTACTGAATTTTCATTTAATTTTTTTATGTATAGCACAAGAGGAGCAGGAGGAGGAAGAGGAGGAGCAGGGCGATGGAGAGAGGGAGCCGGAGCCGCAGCAGGAGGCCGCAAGTCCAGGTTTTTTTTTTACTGTTGTATTTTGCATCGACTTTTGTTCAAAAATAAATCAGTTTTGTTGTTTACTGTATTTTTTATTTCTTTAATTTCTTAGATATAGCACCGGAAGAGATGCTGACAGTGGTGGTGGAGGAGGAGGAGTCGGAGGAGTCAGAGCCTCAGGAGGCCGCCAGCACTGGTATATACTACTGTTATATTTTTTCAAGACTTTCAGTCAAAAATAGAAACCTGCTTTACTTACTGTATTTTCCTTCTTTCATTTATTGGATATATAGAAGGAGAAGCCAGACCGGACACTGACAGGTCCAGCGTCAGGATGGCGATCGGCGAGCTATGCCTGGCTGATGCCAACTTCGATGCCATCCAGGAGTTGCTGCAGGAGTTCAGGCAGCATATTAATAACGCCATTCAGGGCCGGCCCGTCCATGGAGCAGGGTGGAGCGTGGGCTCCAGGCGGCCCCCGTCAGGGGCGGCAAAATGCGGGGTAAATTAATTAAAAATATAATCAGAACAACCTCCCAGGCCTCAGGTGCACGGCCGCCATGTTGTGGCCGCGGCTCGGCATGCAGGGGCTACCGGTTGTTAAATGTAAGGCTTCTGTGGCCTCGAGCCGGCTTCCTGATCAGTCAGATGACCTGGCAGACATCCGGCACAAGGTGATGTCGTCAGTCTGTTAACAGACCAATGGGCAGCTGCCTGCTGGGACCCTCCTGCTTCTCTCCCTCTGCTGGTAATGGTCACACATGCGCACTGGGGGCCAGAGGAATGTGCAGTGTGCCACCACCTGCTGCAGCCATCGAAAGAGGGAAAGCAGAGGAACGGAGTGTGTTCTGCCTGTCAGTGAGTGTTCCTGTTCTGCCCCCTCCCTCTCTGTCTCTCTCTCTCTGCTGCCCCCCTCTGTGTGTGCTGCCCGGCCCCCTCTCTCTGTGTGTGCTGCCCCCCTCTCTGTGTATGCTGCCCCCTCTCTGTGTATGCTGCCCCCCTCTCTGTGTATGCTGCCCCCTCTCTCTGTGTGTGCTGCCCCCCTCTCTGTGTATGCTGCCCCCTCTCTGTGTATGCTGCCCCCCTCTCTGTGTGTGGTGCCCCCCTCTCTGTGTATGCTGCCCCCTCTCTGTGTGTGCTGCCCCCCTCTCTGTGTATGCCCCTCTCTCTGTGTGTGGTGCCCCCCTCTCTGTGTGTGCTGCCCCCTCTCTCTGTGTGTGCTGCCCCCTCTCTCTGTGTGTGCTGCCCCCTCTCTGTGTGTGCTGCCCCCTCTGTGTGTGCTGCCCCCTCTGTGTGTGCTGCCCCCTCTCTCTGTGTGTGCTGCCCCTCTCTCTGTGTGTGCTGCCCCTCTCTCTATGTATGTTGCCCCCTCTCTCTGTGTGTGCTGCCCCCCCTGTGTGTGCTGCCCCCTCTCTCTGTGTGTGCCTGCCCCCTCTCTCTGTGTGTGCTGCCCCCTCTGTGTGTGTGCTGCCCCCTCTCTCTGTGTGTGCTGCCCCCTCTCTCTGTGTGTCCTGCCCCCTCTCTGTGTGTGTGCTGCCCCCTCTGTGTGTGTGCTGCCCTTTCTCTCTGTGTGTGCTGCCCCCTCTCTGTGTGTGCTGCCCCCTCTCTGTGTGTGCTGCCCCCTCTGTGTGTGTGCTGCCCCCTCTCTCTGTGTGTGCTGCCCCCTCTGTGTGTGTGCTGCCCCCTCTTTCTGTGTGTGCTGCCCCCTTTCTCTGTGTGTTCTGCCCCCTCTCTCTGTGTGTTCTGCCCCCTCTCTGTGTTCTGCCCCCTCTGTGTGTGTGTTCTGCCCCCTCTGTGTGTGTGTTCTGCCCCCTCTGTGTGTTCTGTCTCTTTCTCTGTGTTCTGTCTCTTTCTCTGTGTTCTGTCTCTCTGTGTTGTCTCTCTCTGTGTTCTGTCTCTGTGTTGTCTCTCTCTGTGTTCTGTCTCTGTGTTGTCTCTCTCTGTGTTCTGTCTCTCTGTGTTGTCTCTCTCTGTGTTCTGTCTCTCTGTGTTGTCTCTCTCTCTGTTCTACTCTCTCTGTGCTCTGTGTTCTGCTCTCTCTGTGTTCTGCTCTCTGTGTTCTGCTCTCTGTGTTCTGCTCTCTCTGTGTTCTGCTCTCTCTGTGTTCTGTCTCTCTGTGTTGTCTCTCTCTGTGTTCTGTCTCTCTGTTCTACTCTCTCTGTGCTGTGTTCTGTCTCTCTGTGTTCTGCTCTCTCTGTGTTCTGCTCTCTCTGTGTTCTGTCTCTGTGTTCTGCTCTCTCTGTGTTCTGCTCTCTCTGTGTTCTGCTCTCTCTGTGTTCTGCTCTCTCTGTGTTCTGTCTCTCTGTGTTCTGTCTCTCTGTGTTCTGTCTCTGTGTTCTGCTCTCTCTGTGTTCTGTCTCTCTGTGTTCTGTCTCTCTGTGTTCTGTCTCTCTGTGTTCTGTCTCTCTCTGTGTTCTGCTCTCTCTGTGTTCTGCTCTCTCTGTGTTCTGTCTCTCTCTATGTTCTGCTCTCTCTGTGTTCTGCTCTCTCTGTGTTCTGTCTCTCTCTGTGTTCTGCTCTCTCTGTGCTCTCTCTGTGTTCTGTCTCTCTCTCTCTGTGCTCTCTCTCTGTGTTCTGTATCTCTCTCTGTTCTGCTCTCTCTGTGTTCTGTATCTCTCTCTGTTCTGCTCTCTCTGTGCTCTCTCTGTGTTCTGCTCTCTCTGTGCTCTCTGTGTTCTGTATCTCTCTCTGTGTTCTGTATCTCTGTTCTGCTATCTCTGTTCTGCTCTCTCTGTGCTCTGCTCTCTCTGTGCTCTCTGTGTTCTGTATCTCTCTCTGTGCTCTGCACTCTCTGTGCTCTCTCTCTCTGTTCTGTCTCTCTCTCTGTGTTCTGCTCTCTGTGTTCTGCTCTCTGTGCTCTCTCTGTGTTCTGCTCTCTCTGTGTTCTGCTCTCTGTGTGTTCTGTCTCTCTGTGTTCTGTCTCTCTGTGTTCTGTCTCTCTGTGTTCTGTCTCTCTCTGTGTTGTGCTCTCTCTGTGCTCTCTCTGTGTTCTGTCTCTGTTCTGTGCTCTCTCTGTTCTGTGTCTCTCTCTGTGTTCTGCTCTCTCTGCTCTCTCTCTGTTCTGTCTCTCTCTCTCTGTGCTCTCTCTCTGTGTTCTGTATCTCTCTGTTCTGCTCTCTCTGTGCTCTCTCTGTGTTCTGCGCTCTCTGTGTTCTGCTCTCTCTGTTCTGTATCTCTCTGTGTTCTGTATCTCTGTTCTGCTATCTCTGTTCTGCTCTCTCTGTGCTCTGCTCTCTCTGTGCTCTCTGTGTTCTGTATCTCTCTCTGTGCTCTGCACTCTCTGTGCTCTCTCTCTCTGTGTTCTGCTCTCTGTGCTCTCTCTGTGTTCTGCTCTTGTAGCCGGAGTCAGACAGGTTCACTTCATTAACGGCGCCGGACCAGACACAAGCAAGGATTATACGCTCCCATCGGGCATCTCAATCTTCTCTGGTGGAGCCTCTCTGTCCCCTCCACCCGCTGCGCCCTGCTCTTCTTCCTCAGTCACACGGGACGGAGCTGACCGAGACCCAGCCGCTGCCTGCTCCCCCCTCTCCGCCCGCGCAATCGCGGCATTCAGAGCTTCCCTAGCTGCCCCATAACATGATGGGTAGGACGGGGGCAGATTATCACCCTCTTCCGGTTGATCTAACACCGGTCTCTCTCTCTCTCCATTATTCTGGGGGTCCTGCTTCTTATTTCTCCCCGCTATCATTATAAAATGACTCTTGTTCTTAATGCAATATCTCCATATATCTATATACGGATACTGTTCAGGATGCCCATACTGCTCTGTGACTTGGGAGTGTACCTTCTGTACCAACTCCGGGTCCATTGACCCCTGTTCTGGCCATCCTGGGACTAACATCGGCCACACAACTGTACATATTACTTTTAGCTTTTCTTTTGTCAGTTCTACACCATAATCATGAGTTTTATATAATGCATCGAAATTTCGCACCATATACTCTAGGGGCGTCTCCCCCTCCTTTACCCTCTTGGGCTTTGATGACCCGTTACCCATTGTCACTCCTGAAAACAATACTCTTTGCGATACAAATATCTTATTTCAACAACAGTTAAAATCTACAGTCTGATACTTCAGTCAACAATTTATCCGCATCCACATACGCTTCCCCCTTCAGTAGCCGACTGCAGTCGCCTGAGCCGAAAACGTACGTCCGGGGTCCACTCTCGAATTTGCTTCCTCGCAGAGCGAGTAGGCGCACGTTCACTCACAGCACTCGAGTCAGTTCATTCACAGCACATTCCGTATCAGATACTTTCAGCACAATACAAAACATATAGCACTTCAACTCTTTCTATTAGCCGAGGGTTTATTCCCTCCTTTGTGGCTCCTTATACCCCGTAATTTGAACTCTAACTCTTGACTGCGTGTGACTATGTGCACCCCGTTCCTTGTCTACACTTCCGTCTGCAATTCCAATCTGCTTTACGGATAATCTACCCACTCAGCACCACTATCTCTGCAGCTATCGTTGGCTTCACTATAAGCCCTTGTCACTATACGACGTACACACTAGGCACTGACTCAGGCTCTCAGCCCAGTCACAGAAAAATCCTCCTCCTTTCCCGTTTACCCACGTGGTGAAGCTCTGTTTACAAACACTAACTGACTTATGCAACTCCACGTGGCTACCTCCTCCCTCTCTAACAGAACTACACTTTGATTGGCATTCAATTCCCCCGAATCCAGACACCCGCTAGCCACTCTGGCTCCTCAGCAATGTCAGTGCTATCAGCGGCGGGCTAGATATGCCAATAGGATGGTGGCCATCGCATCCTCTTATCTGTCTATCTCAGTCGGACGTTTCCCTTAGATACCGGTATCTCCTTCAGACATACAAAACATAGAAGACACGTTACCTATCGCCGGCGCTGCTCGCTGTTTCCCAGACTCGTGGTGTCCCAGTTCCCGGGCCGGGGGTCCGTTTGGGACGAGACGAGGTCCACTGAACAGGAAATCCTGCTTGGCGCCTGCAGATGTCAGCTCACCTTCAACGGACGCCCAACCAGCGGGATTCTCGTGCACCTGCAGTCAATATCGACGCACTGTGTTCAGCAGCCGTTGCCTGTGTCTTGGCAAGGGCCCGTTATCCCGGCTATCGAGACCCCAGGAAATGTAGCCGGAGTCAGACAGGTTCACTTCATTAACGGCGCCGGACCAGACACAAGCAAGGATTGTCCAAACACGAGTCTCTTCAGGAAAGGCAAGATTTTATTGTGTCGTCACACAAGTGCTCACACAGGATTGAATCTCTAAGAGTGAGCCCTGATTACACAGAGACATGAGGTTTTATGCCCCAAATACATAATTAGGTACATCCCCATTAGCCCACCTCCCTATGACACTCTATTCCACCCCACGTGGGTTAATACCTCCCATCATTAATTCGAACACAAAGAACATTCCACATATAACTATAAATTGATACACTTCTCGTTAGTTTGACAGTCTGTGATTTGTTTGTGCTGTCTTTCTCCGGGCAGTGCCTCCCTCCCTATCGGCTATGTTTATTCAGGTGGCCTGGGGCCTGGTCTTCTATGTTTTCTTTATTCTTCGGCACATCTCACTGACCTTGTCCCATTCATAAATCTTTCTGTGTCAAGAGCCGGCCGGATTCTGCCTGGATTTCTTGTTAGCTTTTCTAATCTACCACGCATTCCTTAAATTCTACGTGAGCTCAGCTCTTCTCTTCTAAATGAAATCTATTCTATTTACTTGGTGAACCAATATTCTGAACAAGATGGCTGCCTGGCTTATGGTGGCAACCATCTTCCAGCCTGGTTCTCCTTCACTCTCTCTCTGTGTTCTGCTCTCTGTGTTCTGCTCTCTGTGCTCTCTCTCTGTGTTCTGCTCTCTCTCTGTGTTCTGCTCTCTCTCTGTGCTCTCTCTCTGTGTTCTGCTCTCTCTCTGTGTTCTGTATTTCTCTGTGTTCTGCTCTCTCTGTGCTCTGTGTTCTCTCTCTCTCTGTTCTCTCTCTCTCTCTGTTCTGCTGTCTCTGTGCTCTCTCTGTTCTGTATCTCTTTCTGTGTTCTGCTCTCTCTCTGTTCTGTATCTCTCTGTTCTCTCTCTCTTCTATCTCTCTTTCTCTCTTCTATCTCTCTCTGCCAAATGAAGTAAAGATGGATTTGTCTTCCCCAGAATAAGATTTTAAAAAATCATTAATTTGCCTTTCCACCTGGGGGCAAATTAATGCTTTTTTAAAATTATTATTCTGGGGTGCAAATAAATAATTTTATATATATATATATATATTTTTTTTATGTGTGGCCAAATTAAGTATTTTAGGAGGGCAATGAAGTAAAAAACAAACAAACCAGGATACGCGCCCTCCCCCATGGATCATATCCTAGAGCTCCACTGTGGAGCCTCCACAGCAATAAAACTCATGGTAATGTGCTGTGTATATGGGTGTATCACAGAGCCACACAACAATAAAATTTTTATCTGCAGACAGTGTGTATGAGCATATCAGAGCCACACAACAATAAAACTGTTACGCTCATACACCCTGTCTGCACATAACAGTTTTATTGCTGTGGGGCTCTGTGATACGCTCATACACACCGCACATTACTGCGTTTCATTGCTGTGGATTCTGTGATACACTCATACACACTGCACATTACTGCGAGTTTTATTTCTGTGGAGCTCAGATACGCTCATGCATGTCACGTGGTTGTTTTTTTTTTTGGGGGGGGCAGCATTTCATACTTCGCTCCAGGCAGCACAGTGGCTTGGGCCGGCCCTGACGCCATTGACATCCTGGAGCGGCAGTAGAGACCAGCCTCCTCCTCCCCTATGAGTATGTTTGTGCCCCTGTTGGGCAGTTTGCCAATGCCATGTGGCATGTTGTAAATAAATTTTATATTTTTTCCTGCTTGTGTGCGTTGCTTTTCCTTACTTAATAAGTTAATATGTATTGCTTGGTTTCTTTTCCACACTGTTAACATTATATGTACATAAATTTATTGACATTTCTATGGACCCTTTGTCATAAATTTGTCAACATATTTGTGGCCATGAATGTGACTGTGCACATTCTACACTGCCTGCCTGGCCAAAAATGTCACACACTAACACAACCTTGTTGTACTGCCTTGAGATTTGATTACCGACGTGGCATGGTTTTGTTAAGCTTAGGCGATGTCACAACAACACGGATTTTTGTCCACAGTCACATTCATTGTATAACCAAGAATTTATCAAAAAATATTGATGGCAGCACTGCGTGAAGTCTTCTCCGACACAACCCAAAGATCCTTAGTGCGGCTCAGGTCTAGTTTATTTGTCCCTATTTGCAGCTTCACGCAACACCTCCTCCCAGCTATGAGCTCTCTCTCTCCCAACGCTGCCCGCTAAGACGCTGCCCGCCAACATGGTCACGTCTTTGCAGGAAGACCACAGCGTGGGGGAACGGCAGCTGCCGACAGTCCCAAGACCTCGTCACAATGACGTCAGTTCTGGAGTTAACCCCTAACTGCGACCAATTGTGGAGATAGGGGGTTCCAATGAACTCCCTATCTCCCGATCCGCGGCAGCTATCGGTTAATGTTTGGTATCTTTGGATCGACCAGAGCATGGCCTTTCCAACAATACCAAACATGACAATGTTAAAAATTATAAAAAATTTAAATATAAAAAAAATAAAACAGGTTTTTTGTTTTGTTTTATTAATGCAGCAATATTGTTCCCATTTCAATTATAATGTGAACAATGATGCTGCACTAAGGATTTTTGTATGGGGTGCGTTTGTTAAAAATGTTATATTTTTTTGGGTGAAAATTACACTAAGTCCCCATTTCAATTTTTTTTAACAAACGCAACTCATAAAATATAACCGCAAACACTCGCATGTTAAAATGTGGAAAAAAACACTTTACAGTTTGTAAAACAAACATTGAAAATTCTAATTTTATTGCATTTTTTGTTATAATATACAGACAGGACATGACGCACACATATGATAATGATATATTATGAATCATCTGCCGAGTCTGCCGGAAAGATCGATATATAACATGTCTGGGTCATATTATAAAATAAGGCTTCAAAACGCGTTTAAACAAGAGGAGCGAAACTGTTAAAAATTAGCTCAGCAGCAGACCGCACACAGGCGTGAAGGGAAGCCGTGAAATGCCTCAGCAGCGAAAGGGTTAATTTTTTTTGTCTGTTTTAAATCATTTTATTTGTTGTTTTTTTTTTCGTTTCAGATAATTTTGATCAACTATTTTTCCGTTTTAAAACCTTTTGTTCTGGTTTTTATTTTTAAAGTCACACCATTCGGGTCAGTTTAGCGTTTTTCAAATCGTTTTGTTCATTTTTTTTTTTGTTCCTTGGCTTTCATACCATTTTTTTAATGTGATTAAATAAAGTTGTGAAATGTATATTCATAAGAAAAAAAGGATCTTTATTTAATAAAAAAAAAAACACGATAGAGTCGCCAGAATTATCGTATCGACAGAATGAATTATCGGATCCGAAAAACAAACCAAAAATTTATTATAAAAAAATATATAAAGTATAAAAAAAGTAAACCATAGTAGTTTACGTCAAAACGAATAGAGTTAGACACTTTGAAATGAGGAGAACAGACGTTCCGAAAAAAACGAAAATTTCCAAAATCACGAAAAGTCGATACAAAAAACGAGCAAAGTGACCCGAAAACACGAAAAATGGTCGATATTCCGAAAAAAAATGTACATGAAAAACAAGTCGAACCAAACCGAATCGAAACAGAAATCGGTCGAAACGAGCCATCTCGAAAATTTTAAACATCCGAACAAATCTAACCGAACCAAACCGAAAAAAAAAATCAGTGCAAAAGCCTACAAAATAAAAACGTGGGTTTTTTAAAAAATTTTTGTCTGGGTATTATAATAAAATAGGACTTTAAATTGCGTTTAAACATGATGAGTGTCAGGGTGGCACCAGGCATGTGCCTTGGTGGGACCCAAGTTCAGGGGGTGTGAGCCTTTAGGCTAGGGACAGATGAGCGCATTTTCTGCGGCCACCGTCAAAATGTACGTCGATGCGTGCGCATGCATTTTTTCACGGAATACGCTTAAGTGGTCAGACGACCACAGTCGCACAGTCGCAGGTACTCACCAACGCAATTCTAGGGAAATCCGGCTGTTTGAACGTTATGTAGGCCGCACACTAGCAGCGTCTGACGTCTCCTAATCACGCACACACGCTGCCATGCGGCCGCAGCGCACTCTGTACGTCTGTAGCAGCGGTTTCACGTTCTGAGAAAAATGCGTTCATTTGCCGGTTGCGTGGTGTCGGCGCACTTTTGTACGCACGTACTGCGTATATTGGCCGTCATTGGCCGTTATGTGCTGCTACTGCCGCCGTGATTTAGTGCGCCTGCACGCGCGTTCCGACTGCCCCACTCTGACCCTAGCCTTAGGGATATGATGATGGTACCTTGGAGTAGGCAGAGTGATGCAGGAAGGAATCCATGTTGTGGTACATATGGGTAAGCAGAGAGATAGTGATCAGGATGGTCTGTAGATCAGGGGCTGGCGGCAAGGAAGCAAAGTCAGTGGGTATAGCAGGGTCTGGTACACAGTTGTCAGCAGAAACACAGAGGTAGGTCAGAACAGTACAGGGTATGACTTTTAATGCAAAGCCATCTAGCTTTGGGGGAGTTGACCTTTTATTGACAGACAGGAGTTGTGGTGTGTGTGTTTGGGGTTTCACTTGATTTAACCCCTTTCAGTGCTGGTGAGGAATGAAGGCAGCACTTTACCGGTATAACACACATGCAGGCACTGATCCCTGACAGCACCCCCTCCTCAAGGGGAGGCCTCTGGACGACCCAGATGTGTCTGGTAGCTGGGCACCTACAGGCAAGAAGACAAAGTCCATGTTCCTGATACCAGGTCCCAGCTGGGCATAACAAAGGATCCCTGAATCGTATAGGGTCCCGGTTCTTCATGTAGAGGATCTGAACACGTAGCACTGCCGTGACCACGTAGATACCTGGAAACAGATGGGCACAGATAAGGGTCAAGGGCACCAGAATACATGGTGCCCACGTATGCAGAGGGCATCGGGGCAACCTGCACCACGTCTTCAGACTCTTCAGGCAGGGGTCTTGTATTACTGGACTGAATACGTTTCTTCTGCTGACGTCTCCAAGTTCTGGCTTTGGATGCTTTACAGGTCTCGCCCTCCAGGGTGCTCTGGACAGTAAAACCGTCTGCCATAATAGTACCCACACGATGAGGTGGCACCACTGTAGGAATTTCATTTTCTTCAGGCTTTTCATCACAGGAAGAGTCACTGAGCGGTATGAAGTCTGCCAGGGTTTCTTATGGGGGGGAGTGGTGGTAGCCCCCACTTACTCAGTGCATTGACCCAGGGGTCCCCTGGAGCACCAAGCAGTCTGCAGCTGAGGCTCACAATCCGAGTCCACGGTGTCCCAGTCCTCTGACTCGGGGTCTTGTGGGAAACAGTGCCAGGGAGATGAAGATGGAACTTGCTGGCTGGGAGTGATGGGAGTCACTGTCAGTGTTAAGGTAGCAGTTTTGGGCAGCTTAACGGTTTCTCTGAGGCGTAGAGCTTCCTCAAACCTTGCCAGATCTTCTTTGCGCACTATAGTCCCAATGGAGGCATATGCACAATCCTGGTTAGGGGTTCTGATTCCATGGGAGTGTGGATGATAGCGGCTGCAGTGGATTTCAGATAGGAGAGGGTCCCTTGTATACAGTAGGGACCATGATCATCTGGTACATTTTCATACCTGGGTATTGGGTCTGGGGCATAAGCAGCACCAGTCATTAGATGCTTCCTGGGAGTGATGGGAGTCCCACCCGGAACCTGGGTGGTTATAACATCCATAGTTGACTGGTCTAGCTTCTCAGGTACTGTGGTTTCGTAGTCCATCAGTAATTCAGGATCTGAATCCACAGTGGCAATGTTTTCTGTCGCTCTTGGGATGATAGACCCGTCCTCCTCCTCAGAGTTGATCTCCTCCAATATCCTACCCCTTGATTTAGCAGGCCTGATTTTCCTGGGAGTAGGTGTAGACTTGGGCCCGGATGCAGCCTTAGAAACAGGAGCCCTTCTGGCTTCATGCTTGGTCCGGTGTTCAGCCTTAGGAACAGAAACAGGCCTGGATTTCTTTTCTGGTTTAGAAGCAGCAGGTGTAGGCACTGGAGCTGGTATTAGGATCACAGCCGGGTTACCCACAGGAGCTGGCCTTTTGGGGGGTCTATTGGGGCACTGTGCGAGCCAGTGAGTCAGCCCCACATTATATACAGAGACCCCTAGCTAGTCTCTGGGCACGTTCCTCTGGAGGTAGCGGGCCTGGACTTTTCCTCACAAGGGGAACACACACCTTGATGGAGGGTTTTCTCAGAGTCCATAACTTTCCAGAGATCCGCCAGTACCATACATAGCTGATAATTAATCATATCCAGGACTGGTAGTAACCCCGCGGGCTCTGCATTCTGTCAGGATGGCACCAGGCATGTGCCTTGGTGGGACCCAAGTTCAGGGGGTTTGAGCCTTTAGCGCAGGGATATGACGATGGTACCTTGGAGTAGGCCGGCTGATGCAGGAAGGAATCCATGGCGTGGTAAATATGGGTAAGCAGAGAGAGAGTGGTCAGGACAGTCTGTAGATCAGGGACTGGCGGCAAGGAGGCAAAGTCAGTGGGTATAGCAGGGTCTGGTACACAGTTGTCAGCAGAAACACAGAGGTAGGTCAGAACAGTACATGGTATGACTTTTAAGGGAGTTGACCTTTTATTGACAGACAGGAGGGTGTGGTGTGTGTTTGGGGTTTCACTTGATTTAACCCCTTTCAGTGCTGGTGAGGAATGAAGGCAGCACTTTACTGGTATAACACACATGCAGGCACTGATCCCTGACAATGAGCTCAGCACACAGAGGTGAAATGGCTCAGCAGTGAAGGGATTAAAAAGCAAAAGCATGTAACCCAGTGTTTCTCAAACCTGTCCTCAGTACTCCCCTCCGCCTCCCCAGGTTTGCCAGATATCTGAAGCACAGCACCTGGCAAACGATGTGGAAACTAACCCTGGTCCTATAGCTGAAACAACCTTTAGTCTCCACACTAAAAAAGGCCTCTCATTTGTGCACTAACATCCACAGTTTACTCCCTCAATTGGATGAGCTTCAGGCTTGGTGTTGCTATTACAAACCCAAAATCATTGTGCTCACAGAGTCATGGTTAACCCCAAAAGTACCAGACTCTGCCATATCAATACAGGGGTATTCATGTTATAGAAAGGACAGAGCAAAGAGAGGAGGGGGAATTGTTATTTATGTTGAGGAGTCCATAAAGTTCACCCCCTTACAGACTTCTAGCTCCCCTATCACCTTTGATTTCCTCTCTGGTTTAATTGAGATTCCATTCAGTAAATCAATCATTGTTGCTGGATTCTATCGCCCACCGAGCTCTCCAGTGCACTCCCTCTCTGACATATCTCAAATCCTTAATAACCTACTTGCCCAAAACCAAAAAAGTGAAATGCTGGTCCTCGGCGATTTTAATACAGATTGGCTAAATCCTAAAAACAATAAACACTGCTCACTGTTTAAAACTTTGCAGCTAACTCAATTAATCTCCTCCCCCACTCGCATTAATATGAAAAGCCCTAACCATACCTTGCTGGACTAGATTCTCTCATCTCCTGATAGAATACAGGAGGCAGGTGTTCTCGCTAATAGCTTTAGTGACCATTGTCTAGTGTACTGCGTGCGCAAAATAAAGGCCATGAAATCTCCCCCAAAAGGTAATAACCACCAGGTCTTTCAAGAAATTTATTGAATCCTTCCTAAGTGATCTCAAACAGCTCCCCTGGTACAGACTAAACCTAATCCCAGACCAAGACTGTGCAATTGAATACTTTCAGTCTGAGCTCCTGCAAGTCTGGAATTAACATGCCCCACTGCGTAAAGTATGAGTAAAAGGGACCCATCTCCCCTGGGTTACAGCTGATCTTACACTAATGTACCAGCTTAGAGATTCACTGTGGTCAAATTTCAAGAGTACTGGTTCCATGAACGATCACTACGAATACCGAAAATGCCGGAATGAATGCACAAAACAAACTAAAATGGCTAAAGCCCATTACTTCAATGAAAATCTAAACAATAACATATCAAACCCTAGAAACTTTTGGAGAACCATAAGTAACATACAAGCACCCCCAGTCCACTCCCAGCCGGCTGCTGTCAAAGTAAACAACCAAACCCTGCAACACCCCCTAGATGTAGCAAATGCCTTTGATTGTTATTTTGTTGGATGCGCCACCACTTTGATTGCCAAGCTAGGAAATGACATGCAATCAGAAAGGCCTCATGCAGGTCAGGCCCCTCCAACTGTGCAAAGTCCCTGTATCAGACAGGAATTCAGTTTTAGACCAGTGCCTGTCAGTGTCGTTACTAAACTTCTCTGTAAGCAAAAAATCAAATACCAGCAATGCTGCTGAAAATCAGTGCACCGGCAATTGCAAATCCTGTCGCAACCCTAATCAATGAATCACTGGCGACTGGATACATACCCAAACTCTGGAAGACTGCGAGAGTGGTACCTATCCATAAAAGTGGTGACTACTTTGGTATCCAACTACCGTCTGATATCGTTGCTCCCTGTAATGTCAAAAATTTTGGAAAAATGCGTCTACACACAATTACGTGATTATTATCAATATTGGAACTACTTAACCGCAGATCAATCCGGCTTTCGTCCAAACTACAACCGCCCTTTTAAAAGTCTGCAATGATATCCAAGCTGGGATGGAACAAGGAAACCTAACTGGAGCCATCTTCCTTGATTTTGCCAAGGCCTTTGACACGGTAGACCATGGCATCTTGTTAGAGAAACGTAAAAATTCTGGCATTGGTGATCGCACGCTAACCTGGTTTCAATCATATGTATCCGACCGATCACAATAGGTGTCAATTTCTGGCAGCTCCTCCCTCCCCCTCACTTGCGCTGTACCCCAAGGCTCAATACTAGGCCCCCTGCTATTCACAATATTCATAAATGATCTGCCCAACGTCTGCAAAGCCTCAACTGTACATATGTATGCAGACGACATCGTAATCTATACCAGCAAACCAAATCTCCCGCAGCTGGAGGCAGTGTTGCAAGAACAATTCACAGGAGGTAGAAAAGTGGATCAAACACAACAAACTTTTTTTAAATAATGACAAACTGTAACGATGCTCTTTGGAACAAAACCTCAACTACACAAATTACAAAATCCCCACTTATGTGTTGGGACAAAATCAAATGGCACGGTCACCACAGTCACTTCTCTCAAATATCTAGGCATGTGGTTGGACCCTAATCTATCCTTTGGCCCCCACATCGAAAAACTCTCATCTAAACTTTACCCCAAACTAGGTGCCCTGTACAGAAACAAATCCTGCCTGAGCCCCGCGGTAAGAATGCAGATTGTACAACAAATGCTTATGCCGGCTATTGAATACGGAGATATAGTGTATGCAGCCGCCCCGCAAACACACCTTCAGAAACTTATTACATTGTATAACTCATTCTGCCGCTTTGCATTACAATGTAACTACATGACCCACCATTGTGACATGTTAAAAGAGCTAAACTGGCCATCGCTGGAGTCTAAACGCACCTTTCCAGCCTGGTGATTAAGAGCTTTTCTGGGAAGCTGCCACCCTATCTGAATAGACTGCTTCCCCCAGCAGCTCCCTCATCCTATAACCTCCGATCCAGGACCAGCACCTTACTTGCAATACCACAATACAAAAAGACAGTGGCTCGGTCCTCATTTTCCTACAGAGCACCACAATTATGGAATAACCTCCCAGACACCATCAAATCTTCCCCCAGTCTTAAAGGGACACTAACAAAAAATCACCCCCCCCCCGTTTTTTAATCCTAACCTATCCCTATTCCCTTAATAAATTGTTATTTTTTGTTTTTGTAACTGAAATACTTACCCTAAAATCCTCTTGTTTCCAGCGCTGTTTTTTTTATTTTTTATACTCCCCTCCCTCCTCTTCCGCTCCCGTCCTTCTATCCGACTTGCCTTCTGGTTTACGAGAGAAGCGCGCATGCGCGCCTCTCACGTAAGCCAGCCAATCAGCAGGCTTCCTCCCGGCTCCCTCTAAGGATTAGTGTTGCGCGCAAGCGGATGCGCGCAACACTAACCCTCAGAGGGAGCCGCCAGCTTCTGCGGTGAGTTGGAGACGTCATCGCGCTGAAAGCGCGATGACGTCTTCTACTCGGCAAAAGTTGGCAGAAGCGGGAAATATGATTCCCGCTCTGCTGACTGACAGCTGGGAGGGCGGAGTAAAGTTCTCCGCCTCTCTCAGCTGTTTTCAGCATTTACAGCTGAACCGCTGAGCGGAGGGAGGGGGGACAGAGGGCAGGATACTCCGGGCATCATGACCACCTAAAATAGCTTAGGTGGTCATGTTGCTTAGAGTGTCCCTTTAAGTCACTTAAGAGCTCCCTATTAACATACCTCAATACAGAATACACCTGTAAACATGTAACAGAATGACTATTTCCTACATATTTATTTTCTGTTAATCTGTATATTTGTTTTTTTTTTTTAAATATCTTGCATTGTATTACTTTGTATTTCTGTAACACTTCAATGTTCTTGAACCCAGGACATACTTGAAAACGAGAGAAATCTCAATGTATCCTTCCTGGTAAAATCCTTTATAAATAAATAAATATGATTTGCTGCTCAGTGATTGCAGGATTCAGTCTGCATTCCCCAAGGTGATCTGCAAAGTCTGGCCTGGTTGAGGGTCCCGAGGAGAGGTTTGGGAAACACTCATGTAACCATTGGGCATTTCTAAACTCAAGACAAAATTTAGAAACTATTTAGCCGGTGTCTTTTAGCGGTTGTAGATTTGGGGGGGGTCAAAGTAAAAAAAAAAGTTTTTCATAAAATTTTCTATAGTAAATTATACGATGTGATGAAAATAATGGTATCTTTAGAAAGTCTATTTAATGGAAAGAAAGATAGATATGTATGTATTGCATAAACAAGAAAGAGGAAAATTAGGCTGGCGTCAGACGAGCGTATTTGAAGAGCGGAAGGAACGTCTGTGAGGGTGGACGTTCCTTCTACTCGACGCCCGTCTGGCCACCTCGCTGAGCGCACTTAATGCACTCAACGCTGCAAGGCTCGATCTTCCTATGGAGAATTGCGCTTTGCAGCTCCGTCAAAGGGCGTCCCAGCACTTTGACGGAGAGGGCTGCTGCACTGTTGCGTGCGCGCACAACAGTGTGTGGCTGGCCCCTTCGCAGCGTCTCAATGCTGCGACGGACGCCATAAGGCACGTCAGTATGGGCGCACATAGCGTTAATCACAAACTGCGCAGAAATTTAAAAAGAGCAGTGTGTACTTTCGAACTGAATGGTAAAAACCACCTGGTCACTATGGTGTTTAAATAAAAAAAAATTGCTGGAAAATGCAGAAAAATACCAAAAAAAAAAAAAAAAAAAAAAAAAAAACTTTCTGCTGCAAATTAAAAGAATGAACAGTTGAATAAAAACGGAGGTATTTTTTATTTTTTTTTCACCTATGGGATTAGCCTTTTTAAAGCTGTCAAAAGAAAACTGTAAATCTAGGCATTTTGCCAACTCTTCGGTGCTGTACGATGTTCTTTGAATAACTCCTAATGTAAGAAGGTCTGTCTGGGGAGCTTGCAGGACCGCAGTGTGTGGGATGAAGTCAACTGGCAAGGTTCCCCAGTGTCACGACACTAGGCTTTGAGGAGGGGGGGGGGAAATGGATGGTGACGATCTGCAGAGGCTGTTACTGGAGCCGAGGGGATCTCTGTAGAGGAGGGCTGATCTTTTGGACAGTGGAGAGGCTGGAGTGTTGCTACTTCCACAGAAAAGTTAGGCAAGAGTGTAGTCTAGGGTATCAGACTTTAATACTGCAGGACTATTACTGGAATGTGGACCAGATATTGCCAGTGATGAACTTCAGGAGGTAGCCAGTGGTCTGTGTTGCATCCTGTCACTCTGGCTCATTCCAGAATACTTTGAAGTGGCATTACCAGAGTCCGCAAGTGAAGTCAATGCGCTAGTTGATGGCCATACGCAATGGTTGCCGATGTGATGGCCCTGCTTTGCGGACTACACCGCCCATTGCCAAGCATGGTTATCTGAACTCATTGGAGGGCCTTTGCTGCTAGGTTCAGTCTCTTAAATCATACTAGGCCCACTCACATGCCTGCTTTACAAGAAGAAGGCTGTGCACCATGTCCTATTTATCAATGATGATCAAGGAAATGACCTCCCTACTTTATTTCCCATTACGATTTTATATTCATGGTTATTTTGCTGTACTGAGACTTACGTCAATCTAATGATGATCCATTCCCTAACAATCTATTATGGAGTCTGAATTTTCATATTTGCGGCTTTGTAGCTAAGCCAACTGTGTGATGTGTATTAGTTTTCTGCTATACTGTCTATGTATGCCTGTCTGTATAGAAGCAAAAGGTAAAATAAAAAATAACAGATTTTTCTTTTCGTAACAATATTCAAAAAAAGTAATGTTTAATAATTTGAACACATTTACAGAGGAATGCAACTCGTTTCCACCTCTTTCTGTAATAAAGTAAAAACACGAAACTTAAAAAATTCTAGAATTTTACTAACAAATTCTAAATGGTACAAAAAGGTGGATTTTTTGCGAGCAATGTATAAAATATATAAAAGACATGTATATAACAAGTTGAGAATCCATATAAAAACGCATGCAAGAAAACAAGTAGTGATAACTTAAATGGTATTACTAGTTCAATACAGATATTTTACACACAAAAAAAGTAGAAAATGTGGTCAAATGCAAAATTGGCAGAAAACAAATTAAGCCTTCCAAATAAAAAAATAAATAAGTAAACATATCTGCATTATTGTAGCAGTGCATTTTAAATGAACTCTACTTCTAGAATCATATATGGTAAGGTTATATACTTAAATGCAGTACACAGTACTGGATTATCAAGCCTTTCCCATGACGATACAAAATAGAAGCAAAACACTCTAAAAACAGACTGGCCCTATGAGGAGTCAAGCTCTAAACTATATTGAAGCAGCTCATGCCGATACCCAGTGTCAACCGCAGTGATACTCGTGGTAGTGCTTCCGCACTGCCATATCTCCTGGAGTCCATCGGACTCAGTGAAGGGGTGCGCATCTGGGCCTCAAGCCCTGCACAATCTTGCGCAGCGCCAGAGAGTGAGACTGGGAACTCTTTGCTACTAGTCACACTTTGCTCCCAGCCAGAAGAAGCGGCACATCAGGCCACCCTTATTGCCGTATGATGAGAAAATGGGATTTAAGGGGTGCTAAATGACTTTGCTAGAGCAGAATCATTTAACACCAGCTTTTTAGGACACGCTAAAGTTCTGGCTGGCGCGTCCCAATGGTAGTTTGCACCCGCACTTTGTAATCCCTTAAGTATCGAAATGCTAAAGTTTGCGCTCCCCATGTTAGGTATAGGATGCGCAAAATACAGTAACCTCGCGCAAAACTGATGCGCAAACGGATTGCTAATGGAGGTAGTGTAAGGAATGTAATATGAATGCAATGCTTTAAAACACACTTATCCTGGCCCTAACACTTACATATCGAGGTACTACATTAGCACCAACTATGGAATAGTGCCCCATGAATTTTAAATATCTAACAGAAGCACAAATTTGATTCAATAAAACCAATGGTTGAAATACTGATGCTTGCAATAACATAACTGAGCTCCCATAAAAATATACTGTCAGTATTACCTGGTAGTAGGGCAAGAACGCAATGGAAGAAAACATCACACTATTGAAATTCCCCTTTGAGTGAGGCAACAGTTGTGCTTGTGCAAATGCCCCAAACCTAACACCGATACTGGCTTGCCGGGTGGTATCTGATGGCTGGAAGAATCTTCTAACAGCAATCTGTCAGCACTCCACCCCCCCCCACCCAGCTGCATGCCATTGAGTGGCCGCTGCCATTTGTAAGTTAGTGACTCTGCTGCCGCTCTCATTGGATTTTATAGATAATATAGCCAATAATAACACAGCCAGCCAGGGAATGCTGGCCAACGCGTTTCTGTGGGTGTGTCTGAGATATGTGTAAGCCTGTGCAACTGGTGAATGGGGTGTCTAGCCTTTCAATATTTTAATAAATTGGACATGCTTTAAGCAAAATATTCGTTTATTAGAAATCTGTAACATATTAATTACAAGTATCTGTAAGCGGGATCGTACCTGTACTGGCTTAAAATTTTTTTTTTTAAAAATGTATCGGTGCACCCCTAGTAGAATATACAGCAAATTTCACAGGTCAAACATCTGGATGCACTAGGAGTTTATTTGGATTTTTAAAACATTTAAATGGACACTCCAGGCACCGTGACTATTCATTCACAGCAACCTAAGAGTCCTATTGGTTGGGCAGAGAGGACAATAAGATTTTGCTGATCTTCCGATCTTGCAAAATATGTGGGATTAGTAAGCATGCAAGATTTAGTTGGATATTTATAATATATAGAAGCTGAATGACGGGTGAAACTTGCAGTACGTAGACTCCATTTCAATTATGTAATTATTTTCCATACTGCAACACTTGCATGTCACAACACCATCCCTGATCTCGTGTTCATGAAAACTCAGAACTTGCAAATAGATAAAAAAAAAATATCGGGGCTCTAGAACTCTGGTCACCAATGTTGAAAGCAGTAGAGGGCTAGAGAATCATGGGAGTTGTAGTTCAGAAACATCTGAGGGGCCAGAGGTGGAGATCCCGGTATTGGATCATGATCATCTAGTCTAAGGGCCCATTCACACTGAGCGACATGAAAATCGTGAGTTTTTCCACGCAATTTTCATATTTGCGACATCGCTGTTATGAGCAATATTGCGCGACACCATAATGTTAAATAAGCAAAAATCACAGAAAAAAAAGGGTCACGTACAGCGGTACCTTGGTTCACGAAGGCCCCTGTTCACGAACAATTCGGTTCGCGACCAGGAAGTTCGTCACCATTTTACCTCCGTTCACGAACTCCGCCTCGGGTTACGAACATGGATCGCGGTCGCAGACAGGGCTACTGTGAAGCTTTTTTGTGTGCTTTGTAGCACAGTACTGTTCAGTATTACTGTATTAAATCCAACATGGCTCCCAAGAAAGTGCAGAACAAGCGTGGTGGGAAAAAAAGCACAGAGATGTGACAAGAACGTGCAGAGCGTTAATAAAGGGGACGAGGGTGTGCAGAGCATTATTGAAGGGGACGAGGATGCGCAGAGCAAGAATGGTGGTAAAAAGAAAGTGCAGCGCAATAAAGTGGGTAACTAGAAAGTGCAGAGCAAGAATGGTAACAAGAAGGTTTCGAAGCATATTTTTTAGTTACATTTTTTCCCCCCATATGGGTCAGAACAGAGTAACCTGATTTCCATTGAACCCTATGGGAAAATTTGATTCGGTTCACAACCAAAAATCTGTTTACAACCATGTTCATAGCGGTCAGAACGGATTAACCTGATTTACATTGAACCCCATGAGAAAATGTGATTCGGTTTATGACCAATTCAGTTCGCGACCAGAGTCGTGGAACCAATTAAGTTCGTGAACCGAGGTACCACTGTACCAGCGACGAGCTACAAGCAACATTGAGCTGTGAGATGTGAATAGCTCCATTGAAATGCATTGGAGAAGCTACATAGAGCAATATCGAACGGAAATATGAGCGATATCGCTGAGAAAAAAAAAAGCTCAGTGTGAATGGGGCCTAAGGAAACACCACACAATAGGTAGATCGATGCAAAGGGCCTGAAATGGAACAGCTGCAGGTTATAAAAGCTTTTTATACATTATATCATCTTCGTACTAAAAGTTTCAAGATTTTTGCCTTGAGGGTCTCAAAGTTGTATTTTGTGCATCTCATAATGTATAGAAAGCACAACAAATCAAACAGTAATTAAGTAGTACCAAAACATGTGTTCACAATAGAACAAGATCTACACTATTTAGCTATTGCTAATGTTCGACGTCTAATAGGGGCCGATATGAACAACACTGTTTAGAGATTCATCTATCACACTATTAGAAATTCAGGTTACAAGGCGCAAAACTAGACCTCGATGTAGTGATTCAATCTGAAAGTAACAGCGACTGTCAAAAAGTGGTCTTTGAGTAAGTAGAGTAACAATTCCACTTACAAATATTACATCTTTTATGCATTGCATATAAATAATACTTTAGCGTTATTGAGCATTCCTATTACGTTTGGTGAAGGTTACACCTTTGTCACATACACCAATAATTCAGAACACTTTTTCTAATAAGCACTAGAAAACATTACACTGAAGTACCACTAGAAATTTAACAAATACCCCTGATTATTAATACTTCTAAAACAGAACTGTGACCAAAGCACCTTCCACGATGGTCTTTGTAGAGGTGCATTATAGCACAGGTTAATATATAAAGGAGATTTAAAAAAAAAAAAAAAATCATGCATTGCTGCACATAGAAGGCCGTCTACAGATTTCCTTCTTCAATACTTTGCAGGATGAGCCTCTGTTTAGATATCAGGTGATTTCTGTTGCCTTTATTCATATTGCCATTTCCTGGTGTACATCGAAGCACAGATGGCACTTGCACGGCCTCTTCTCCAAATAAACTGATTTTGGCATCCATTTCAATTGCTTTGGCTAGACTAGATGCGAATGATTCCACGACTGCATCACTGGTCCCTTTTTCTGCTGGCACTGGATGAATATCTTGAGGAAAAAGTAAAACCATCAAAAAAGGTTTTCAACAGCAGTATGTACAGAACACATAGACATGTACCATATAAGAGCAGAAAACAGACACATCACATTACCCCGATATGATATTTGTAGGATATTGCCCCCATAACACTCAAAGTTAGGAAGGTTCTGGAGCAAATCATAGACTGTTTCCATTGATTATATTTATAAAAGTACTTGACACATGTATGTCACACGTAAGAGCCGTAGGAAGAAACATTTCCCTAAAGTTGTCAAAGTGTTAAATACAGAATCCGTGGCACTGAACAAGAATAAGTTTGGCTGAAGAATAAAAACGGTTTCAGTGATTGTAGGATTACAATTAGGAGGTTTTACAGATTATGTTTTAACCCCTTAGTGACTGGGCGGTTTTACACAAATCCGTCCTTTAGTGACCGCTGCTGTTTTTACGTTTCTGCGCTGTTAGTGTTTAGGACAAATTTTCCTCTTACTCGTTTATGCAACCCACACATATTTTACACTGTTTTTCTCGTCATTAAATGGACTTTATAAAAATACCATTTTTTTAATCATTTCATATAATTTACTATAAAAAAACGTTGTGAAGTATGACAAAAAAAATTGAAAAACCACCACTTTTTCGAACTTTGACCACCAAAATTTCTTATGCATCAACAACCGTCAAAAAAATGTAATTCCTTAGTAGTTTCTAAATTTAGTACTGAGTTTAGCAATACCCAATGTTTACATATTCCTCGCTTTTTTCCTTATTTTATGCAACAATAAGTGAAAGTAGCACTTTGCCATTTCCAAAGAGTTTATTTTCAAAACTAGTGATCGTGACATTGTAACACTGATATCTGTCACTAATTCCTGAATAACCCTCCACATTAAAAAAATATGTATAAGTACACAAATCAAGGTATTAAACTTGGGGTATTTTGACTCTTTCCATGCAAACCATTTTACCACAAATCTATGGCAAAGTTTGAGAAAAAAAAAAGTTTTGGTGATTTTTTTTTTTGAACGCAATTTAAGAATACATGTACTGTGAACTTTAAGGTTTACTGCCAAAAACCACCCCAAAATATGTTCAGCAACATCTTCTGAGTAAATTGATACCACCCATGTATAGGTATGTCGGGTCATTTGGGGGCTAATAGGCCTTATTTGGGGGGTGTGCATTTCAGTTTTCCAACTTGGAATTTTCACATTTCGTCATCATGCACCCATGTCCTATTTGGGACATTTTTGAAGCCGGCCAAAGTGATTTACCCCCATCAAACCATATATTTTTAGAAAGGGCACACCCTAGGGTACTTCAAAGAGTTGTATTTTAACACTTTCCATGCACTAGCTCTATGTCAAACTTTCAGGTAGTCACTTTTTGTGTTATTTTTTCACACACATTGTACTTTAGGAATGAATTGTCAAATCCAGTTATGGGTTACTGCCAAAAACCACCCCAAAATATGTTCAGCAACATCTTCTGAGTAAAGTGATACCACCCATATATAGATTTGTTCTGTTGTTTTTGGGGTGCTACGCCAATCTTTTGACATGTGCTTGTCAATTTTCGAATTTGACATACAGTATCTTCTTTTTAGGGGCCTTTTTACATACCTCAATTTTATGAACGTGCATATATTTGGTAAGCTAACACCCCAAAGTATTGTAAATGGAGTGTTTTTATGCCATGGATGCAACCGTTTGGATACGGTTTGGTGGTCATTTTTCATTTTCACACCCACATCAGTTTTGGACTGTGATTTAGGAGACACTGTTGTTCGTTACTGCATGAAAACTCTCCAGGTTGTTTTCTGCAAGGTCTCCTGAGTACACCCATGCCCCCCCATGCATAGGTTTGCCAGGATTTTGGGAAGGTTCAAATACAATTTTTATGACTTTGTCATTGGAGTTGAAATTGAGATTATTTCTTCAGCTAGGCCTATCTTTGGTTTTGGGTCTACCGCATACCCCAGTTTGAATTATTGCCAGAAAATTGTTTATATTTGTTATGTTGACACCAAGGTATTGCATATGGAGTGCTTTGATGCCATGGATGCAACGGTTTTAGCCCAAAACATTTGAGGTGTGTGGCGGTAATTTTTCAGATTTTTACGCCCACATTAGATTTGGACTGTGATTTAGGAGACACTGTTTGTTACTGCATGAAAACTCTCCAGGTTGTTTTCTGCAAGGTCTCCTGAGTACACCCATGCCCCCCCATGCATAGGTTTGCCAGGATTTTGGGAAGGTTCAAATACAATTTTTATGACTTTGTCATTGGAGTTGAAATTGAGATTATTTCTTCAGCTAGGCCTATCTTTGGTTTTGGGTCTACCGCATACCCCAGTTTGAATTATTGCCAGAAAATTGTTTATATTTGTTA
Organism: Leptobrachium leishanense; assembly: GCA_009667805.1. Lineage (NCBI taxonomy): Eukaryota > Metazoa > Chordata > Amphibia > Anura > Megophryidae > Leptobrachium > Leptobrachium leishanense. The sequence continues at coordinate 112,217,766 of CM019064.1, read as the reverse complement.
TGTTGACACCAAGGTATTGCATATGGAGTGCTTTGATGCCATGGATGCAACGGTTTTAGCCCAAAACATTTGAGGTGTGTGGCGGTAATTTTTCAGATTTTTACGCCCACATTAGATTTGGACTGTGATTTAGGAGACACTGTTTGTTACTGCATGAAAACTCTCCAGGTTGTTTTCTGCAAGGTCTCCTGAGTACACCCATGCCCCCCATGCATAGGTGTGCAAAGATTTTGGCAAAATACAGCACCAATTGTAGAACATAAAAATGTAGGAATAAAATGTAAAAGTCTGGTGCAGTAAAAGAAAAAAAAAAAACTGAACTAACGTGTAAGAAAAAAATAGAAATAAAAAAAATAAAAAATAAAAATCACAGATCATGCACAGTGTGATAGATCTTGAAACAGTCCAAGACACAGACCGGGTTGTCCAGGGCATTCTGGGCAGTAAAAGATTGTGTCTCTCCTCTGCCCCCTCTTGAAACACACCCTGCATCTTTTTTGGGGTTTCTGTTTGCCCTCAGTAGGGGGGGATTTTATAAATAAAATGTGTAGCCCCAACTCTGTCCCCCATCCCCGCCTGGGGAGCGGGTGCATCCTGGTACAAAAACCCCGAAATGACCTGGAGCTGAAACTGTAAAAAGGACAGCGTCACTCTGGGGTTTGTCTTTTTGCAGAGCAAAAAGGCATTGTGGGTTGCAATTTGCATCAGGTAAATTGCAACCTTTTTGTACCAGGCCCTTGACTTCCACATAATCTGGTAGGGCTGGAGCAGCTGATCTGCCAGATCAACCCCACCCATATGCCGGTTATAGGCTTTGATGCACACTGGTTTCCTGATGCGCTCAGCTCTGCCACGTATAGAGACCTCCACAGACCTCTCAGTGTGGATGGTGGATAGAAGGTATACATCCTTCTTGTCTCTGTACTTGACCGCCAACAGCTCCTCTTGGCGCAGAGCTGAGGTCTCTCCCCTTTTTAACCGGGTGCGGACAAGCTGTGCTGGGAAACCTACGCGGTTCTTGCGAACAGTACCGCATGCTGCTGTATCAAAACAATACAGCAGCTTGAACAAAGGGACACTCGTATAAAAATTATCAACATACAAGTGGTACCCTTTGTTCAGCAGGGGAAAAAGTAGGTTCCACACAATCTTGCTACTGGTTTCCATGTGTTCTGGGCAACCTGGAGGGTCAAGGCTACTATCCTTTCCCTCGTACACCCGGAAGGCCTGAGTATACCCACTCTCGCTGTCACAGAGCTTATACACCTTCACTCCATACCTGGAGCGTTTGGAAGGAATATACTGCTTGAATCCCAGCCTTCCCTTGTATTTCATTAGGGATTCATCCACGCAGATATTCCTTCCAGGTGTATAAGCCTCTGCAAACTTGGCGAAGTGGGTAATCAGGGGGCGGATTTTATACAGCCTGTCAAACTGGGGATGCTCTCTAGGAGGGCACAGGCTGTTGTCACTGAAGTGCATGAAACGCAAAATGTTTTCATACCTTCTACGTGACATTGATTGGGGGTAAATGGGGGTAGAGCAGATGGGGCTACTGCTCCAGTAGGAGCGAATTGAGGGCTTCTTTATGATGCCCATCAGCATAGTAAGTGCCCAGAATTTCAGAAATTCTGGCACATCTAGCGGGGTCCATTGCTGCCTTGCCAAGTAGGAGTCTGGCTTCGCAGCACAATGCTGATGGGCATACAGATTTGATTGGGCCACGATGTGGCCCAACAAATCATCCCCCATAAACACCTGCAAAAACTGTGTGGCGGTAAATCCTGCAACATCAATATTGATGCCAGGATTTGCCGTGAAAGGAGGGATATCTGGCCTCTGGCGATGAGGCACTACCCACTCCTCAGCTGGAGCTGTGCGTCTCCTGCTGGCAGGTGGTGGCCCAGGATCTGCATCAGAAACATCACTAGGAGATATATCAGCCAGCATAGATGATATCTAGTGAGGTCTCTGAGCAGTTAGCGGGGTCAAAATCTGGGTCTGAGTCCGTCGCAGATGCCTCAGATTCTGATGCCAGGATGGCATATGCCTCCTCGGCGCTGTACACCCTCTCAGACATTATATATAAGGATTATAAAATTTTATAATTATTATATATATAAGCGGATTATTGGTTCTTAGAAGAACCGTTGGGTTTCAGAAGTAAATACAAATAAACACCTAAATCTCTTTAAATCCCTCTAAACCTGCCTCAATTCTTCTAAATCTCCCTAAAATCTGCCTCAATTTTTCTAATCTCACTAAATCTACCTAAAATCTCTAACCTGTCAAATCTGATCTCTCTCTCTCTCTCACTCACCAAAACACAAGTGAGGAGAGGGAGGGAGAATCACAGAGGTCACGGCCAATATTTACAAAATATTGACCTGACCAATTAGAAATTTTATTTAGATTTTTTATAACTTCTGATTGGATGTTGCTAGCCTGCCTCTCTGATGAGGCAGGCTAGGAACATCCCACACAGCCCCAAGATGACCCTGCCCTTAGAATGTCAGTTTGCTTTTATTTTATACCTTTTTATTTATTTATTTTACTTTTTTTACACTTTTTTTTTAGTCTGCTGGGTGCCTTGATCCCTCGAGGCACCCAGCAGAGCACCTGATCACTTATGTGATCTTTTTTGTACTGAGTGCCACGATACCTCGTGGCACTCAGTACTTCCTGCCGCTACCGGAAGTGATCGCTCGGGGGGAGCGATCACGGACGGACCGGCGGCAGGTAACCATATTGCAAGGATACCTCGATGTCGCGGCATCCCTGCAATATACTCAGAGCAGCTGGAAGCGATACCGATCGCTTCCAGCGCTCTGTAGAAGTGCGAGGCACCTTTCCGGTCAAACCGGATGTTGATCGCTCCCGGGGAGCGATCACAAGGGGCCCCGGCACTTCTGTCCGCCATTGCATGGATGCCTGGACTCCCAGGCAGCCTGCAATGGCGTTTGAGCTGCTGGAAGCGATCCGATCGCTTCCAGCGCTCAAAAGACCGCAGGACGTACCATGTACGTCAGCGGGTCTAAAAGAGACCCGCGGCCGTGACGTACATGGTACGTCCGCGGTCTCTAAGGGGTTAAAAAAACAGCACACTTGTACATCCAAGCCGGTGATATTTAGTAGGGTTGCACCAATACCGATACTAGTATCGGTGCCGATACCGGGTACTGCAGGAGTACTTGGTACTCGTGCAGTACCCCCCGATATTTTCCCCGATACCGGAAGCCGGCTTACCGGCATCCGAGGGGCTGGGGCGGCTGTCCGAATGCTCTTTCGGCATTCGGACAGGCCCTGCAGCTGCTCTCCGCATTGTTTTATACTTTACTTCCTGAGCGACGCCGGAAAAGTCTCCGCGCGTGTGCTCGTTGGAAGGCCCCCAGCCGCGACCACGTGGGACATTGTGATCGCGGCTGGGGGCCTTCCAACGAGCGCACGCGCAGAAACTTTCCCGCGTCGCTCAGGAAGGTAAGTATAAAACAATGTGGAGAGCAGCTGCAGGGCCTGTCCGAATGCCGATAGAGCATTCGGACAGGCACCTGGAGCTCTCCGTGATGATACTTAACCTTCCTGGGCGACACCGGGAAAGTTTCCGCACGTGCGCTCGTTGGAAGGCCCCCAGCCACGATCACGTGGTCCCACGTGGTCGCGCCTGGGGTCCTTCCAACAAGCGCACACGCAAAGACTTTCCCGGCGTCGCCCAGGAAGGTAAGTATCATTGCGGAGAGGGGGGGGGGAATCCATGAGCTGGGGCAATATCCCATGTGTGAGCTGGGGCAATATCCCATGTGTGAGCTAGGGCTGTGCAATTAATTGCAATCGCAATCGAATCGCGATTTCCGACCCTGCAATTTCTAAATCGCATAAGGCTGCAATTTTCGGCTCCCTGTTAACTTCCGGCGGCATGGTGCTTTGGGCGCTCGCAGGGGGACCCACGTGACGAGCCGCATTCTCGCGGCTCGTCACATGGTTCCCCCAGGCGAGCGCCCAAGCTCCATGCCGCCGGAAGTTAACAGGGAGCCGAACACGTGGCGCACAGAGGTGAGCTGGGGCAGTATATCCATGTGCTGGGGCAGTATATCCATGTGCTGGGGCAGTATATCCATGTGCTGGGGCAGTATATCCATGTGTGAGCTGGGGCAGTATATCCATGTGTGAGCTGGGGCAGTATATCCATGTGTGAGCTGGGGCAGTATATCCATGTGTGAGCTGGGGCAGTATATCCATGTGTGAGCTGGGGCAGTATCCATGTATGTGCTGGGGCAGTATTTCCATGTGCTGGGGCAGTATTTCCATGTGCTGGGGCAGTATTTCCATGTGCTGGGGCAGTATTTCCATGTGCTGGGGCAGTATTTCCATGTGCTGGGGCAGTATATCCATGTGCTGGGGCAGTATATCCATGTGCTGGGGCAGTATATCCATGTGCTGGGGCAGTATATCCATGTGCTGGGGCAGTATATCCATGTGCTGGGGCAGTATATCCATGAGCTGGGGCAGTATATCCATGAGCTGGGGCAGTATATCCATGAGCTGGGGCAGTATTTCCATGTGCTGGGGCATATGACGGAATGGGATGTTGTCCGCCTGCGGGTGTGCTCCTATCTGCTTCCCCCTAGTGCGCTTACCGCCGGCCCGACTACCGAGTGACACGGCACCCGGCGTCTCGAGCGGCCTGGAGTGACCCTGGGAAAGGGTTGGCGGGCGTTGGAAGGGACCCCTGGGTGAGACCAGCCCGACCACTGAGCGACACGGCACTCAGCGTCCCGAGCAGCTGGTCTACTGACCTTGGTTGGCGGATGTGTCGTCTGCGGAACGGCCGGTCGGATCGGAATTCCCCTCGGGAGCTGGCCGGATCTTATAGTTGGGACGTCCGCGCGTCTTTTCGGATCTACCGGCGATCGGATGGCGCCCGCTATACCGATGCGCGGGGAATGCGCGGCAGATGCGCCGCGGCCGTCGAATCGGATCTCACAGCGGTCGATGCCCGCACGCTGCACCTCTGTCCTGATGCGAGATGCAGGCACAGGGTGGTCGATTCGGATCTGGCTACCGTGCTCTGTAGACCGCGCTGGATCACAGGAATACGTTCACCAAATAAAGAACACCAGGCGTGGCTGAATGAACTGGATGAACTAACTTTAAGGGTTTACAACAGGGTCAGGTATACAACTTCACATACACAGATTGCCCACTCCCCCACCCACACAACCAGCACTGATTGGCTCCTCTCCCAGCCCCCCCTGTTCCCTCCCAGGTCCCTTCCAGCCTTCCCATTGTCCAGGGATTAGGCAAATGAGGTCTGGGAACAGCCTCCAAGCAGCTGGCTTGCTGTATCCTCCATCTTGGGGCCAGGAGATCCCTTTGTCTGGTGTAACCATGCTGGAATGGGCAAAATGGCGACGGGGAAAAACACATACAAACGTTTTCTTACACCTAATACAGTTACAATCACACAAGGTACATCTTAATACAGCACATCAGTAAGACCACATCTAATGAAAGTACTCGTAAAACTGGGTGCGTGCCACCGCACCCGAGTGTCCATGTCACCACTGTCACTGCGCGCCGCCCCTGGCTGAGGGTGCTGGGCCATCCCGTGACACTCCTCCCCCTCCCCCAGTTCGACGCACCTGGTCTGACCCCACCGGGTCATACCGGGGAAGTCGGTGCTCCCAGGCCCATAGTCAGTCTGGGGAGGCCGGGTCACCAGGCCTCTCCATTTGGCCTTGCGGCCGTGCCAGCTTGGTCGGGACCCCATGTCCTGAGGGTGTCCCCGGCTGGGCGAGAGGACATGCCTCTGGCCGGAGGGCCTCCGGTGCCCCCCCCAGGATTGTCACTCACCTGGGGAACCCGGGTGCTAACTGCACACGCCCCAGGTGCCCAGGTCAGCCGTGGGACAGGACCGTGGCGGGGTAAGGCTCCCGAGCCCAAAGGTTGCAAAAATGGGCAGAGGCCAGCGGCGCTCTGCCCCGTTGCCAGCTCTTCCACTGGAGGGCCAGGTACGGACACGGCAACTGAAGGAACCACAAGAGCCAAACCTGGCTGCTCCTCCAGCCAGCTGGAAGGGAGAATCACGGGATGCAACGGCAGTCGCCCAGGGTCATCCACGCTCTGCCCCTCGGGGCGAATCGGGCGGAACGGGCAGAGGCCAGCGGCTCTCTGCCCTGGCGTCAGCTCTTCTGCTGGTTGGCCGGGTACGGAAACGGCAACCGGGAGGACAAACGGGGTCAAACCCCGCTGCTCTCCCTGGCCGCCGACGAGGGGACTGGACCGCTGCCGCGGCAGTCGTACAGGGTCATCCTCGCGCTGCCCCTCGAGGCAAACTGAGAGGGATGGGCAGAGGCCAGCGGCGCTCTGCCCCGTGGCCAGCTCGTCAGCTGGGCGAGGATCTCCCTGCGGGAAGATGGTTTCTTCACCCCCCGGGGCAATCAATGGTTGCGCACAACCCGTCCCGGGGGAACCATCCGTCTGCTCCTCCGGGCAGACTTTGAGTAGTGGGCAGAGGCCAGCGGCGCTCTGCCCCGTAGCCAGCTCTTCTGCTGGCGAGAGATCTCCTTGGAGAAGGATGGTTGCTTCACCCCCCGGGACAACCAAGGGTTGCGCACAACCCATCCCGGGGGAACCATCTGTCTGCCCCTCCTGGCAGACTTTGGGCAGTGGGCAGAGGCCAGCAGCACTCTGCCCCGTAGCCAGCTCTTCTGCTGGTTGGAGATCTCCTTGGGGAAGGATGGTCACTTCACCCCCCGGGGCAATCGACGGTTGCGCACAACCCATCCCGGGGAGACCATCCGTCTCCTCCCCCGCTGGACCCGTGGCCTCGGCCACCCTGTCCTCTTGCGGGGTGAGGGGGGTAACTTCCTCAGACGACCCCCCCACGGGCACCCATGAGTCCGCCTCGGCTTCCCATAGGTCCCAAACCTGGGGACTGTCGACTTCCTCCATCGACCCGTCCCACCACGGGGAGCTCAGGCTCGACTGCGGAACGCCGTCCAACAGTCTTCGATAAGCCACCTCGAGCTCCCACTCTCGCTCAGCTAGGGACTCCAGCTCCTCAAACACTGAGTCCCTGCTGTCTGACGGGATCTCCAGTTCCCGTCGCTCCAGGATGTCCTCCATCCGTTCCTCGGTCTCCTCTCCAAAATCGGGGTCGGCGGCCATGCTCGCGTAGAGCAGTCCTGTGCCTCCGTAGCGAGGCCCTGCAACGGAACTGCCTCCCAACGGGCGTACTGCCGGAGCGGCGGTTAGCCACCGGAGCGCGCGGTACGCGGCGTCCAGTGCGACCTCCTCCTGCACCAGACTCCAGAGCTCGGCCTCCCACTCTTCTGGGGCCCGGCCCTGCAGGAGCGCTGCTCGCACAGCGTACTGCTCCCGATAGACGTCAGCGTCGGAAGGAATGTCCACATCATGGCAGTCCCGCTCATGGTCCAGGGCCTCGTACCACAGTTCCTCTGTGGACCCCTGGTCCCGCTCTGGACCCTCCTGCAGCCTTCTTGCCAGCACGACCTTCATGTCTGCGAAGGTGCCGGCACAGGAGCACCGCTCCTCAATGGGGAATATGGCGTCCTCAGATGCAGCTCCAGGCGAGCTGTGAGTCTCCATCCGAGGGTCGCTGGGATGAGTGATGTCCTCAGTACAGGCTCCAGACAAGCTGAGAGTCCCGCAAGCGTCGTCACTGGGGGTTGTGGATTCCCAGGGTGAAGCTCCATACGAGCTGTGAGTCTCGACCCAGGGTTCCACGGGGTAGGGTTCGGGGTCATTGTACTCAGTTTCTGCTCCGCGGAGCTCTGCCAACCGCAGCTGGTGCTGGCGTTCCTTCTCCAGCTCAACTTCCCGGTAGAACTCCCGAATCACCTTACATCGGTCCTCTGTCGTCGGGGCATCTCCAAGCAGTGCGATCCGACGCCGCACCTCTCTGAGGTCAGCGCCTTCCTCCACCTCTGCGTGGACAGGGCTGGGGACGGGCGTCGTCGCCTCGTCCTGATCCATCCTGGTCAGCTCCTTGATCAGGGTCTTCCTTTTCTTGTTACCCGGCGTTCCTCCCCGGTTCTCCAACATCCCACGCAGGGTGTCCCTGTTGTAGGGGGCGTACACCGCCATGGCGTAGGTCTCCTAGGGGTCTGCAGAGAGCGATCCCACCGCTGCCACCAGTATGACGGAATGGGATGTTGTCCGCCTGCGGGTGTGCTCCTATCTGCTTCCCCCTAGTGCGCTTACCGCCGGCCCGACTACCGAGTGACACGGCACCGGCGTCTCGAGCGGCCTGGAGTGACCCTGGGAAAGGGTTGGCGGGCGTTGGAAGGGACCCCTGGGTGAGACCAGCCCGACCACTGAGCGACACGGCACTCAGCGTCCGAGCAGCTGGTCTACTGACCTTGGTTGGCGGATGTGTCGTCTGCGGAACGGCCGGTCGGATCGGAATTCCCCTCGGGAGCTGGCCGGATCTTATAGTTGGGACGTCCGCGCGTCTTTTCGGATCTACCGGCGATCGGATGGCGCCCGCTATACCGATGCGCGGGGAATGCGCGGCAGATGCGCCGCGGCCGTCGAATCGGATCTCACAGCGGTCGATGCCCGCACGCTGCACCTCTGTCCTGATGCGAGATGCAGGCACAGGGTGGTCGATTCGGATCTGGCTACCGTGCTCTGTAGACCGCGCTGGATCACAGGAATATGTTCACCAAATAAAGAACACCAGGCGTGGCTGAATGAACTGGATGAACTAACTTTAAGGGTTTACAACAGGGTCAGGTATACAACTTCACATACACAGATTGCCCACTCCCCCACCCACACAACCAGCACTGATTGGCTCCTCTCCCAGCCCCCCCTGTTCCCTCCCAGGTCCCTTCCAGCCTTCCCATTGTCCAGGGATTAGGCAAATGAGGTCTGGGAACAGCCTCCAAGCAGCTGGCTTGCTGTATCCTCCATCTTGGGGCCAGGAGATCCCTTTGTCTGGTGTAACCATGCTGGAATGGGCAAAATGGCGACGGGGAAAAACACATACAAACGTTTTCTTACACCTAATACAGTTACAATCACACAAGGTACATCTTAATACAGCACATCAGTAAGACCACATCTAATGAAAGTACTCGTAAAACTGGGTGCGTGCCACCGCACCCGAGTGTCCATGTCACCACTGTCACTGCGCGCCGCCCCTGGCTGAGGGTGCTGGGCCATCCCGTGACAGGGCAGTATTTCCATGAGCTGGGGCAGTATATCCATGAGCTGGGGCAGTATATCCATGAGCTGGGGCAGTATATCCATGAGCTGGGGCAGTATATCCATGAGCTGGGGCAGTATATCCATGAGCTGGGGCAGTATATCCATGTGCTGGGGCAGTATATCCATGAGCTGGGGCAGTATTTCCATGTGCTGGGGCAGTATATCCATGTGCTGGGGCAGTATATCCATGAGCTGGGGCAGTATTTCCATGAGCTGGGGCAGTATATCCATGTGCTGGGGCAGTATATCCATGAGCTGGGGCAGTATATCCATGAGCTGGGGCAGTATATCCATGAGCTGGGGCAGTATATCCATGTGCTGGGGCAGTATATCCATGAGCTGGGGCAGTATTTCCATGTGCTGGGGCAGTATATCCATGTGCTGGGGCAGTATATCCATGAGCTGGGGCAGTATTTCCATGTGCTGGGGCAGTATTTCCATGAGCTGGGGCAGTATATCCATGTGTGAGCTGGGGCAGTATTTCCATGTGCTGGGGCAGTATATCCATGTGTGAGCTGGGGCAGTATATCCATGTGTGAGCTGGGGCAGTATATCCATGTGCTGGGGCAGTATTTCCATGTGCTGGGGCAGTATATCCATGTGTGAGCTGGGGCAGTATTTCCATGAGCTGGGGCAGTATATCCATGTGTGAGCTGGGGCAGTATATCCATGTGCTGGGGCAGTATTTCCATGTGCTGGGGCAGTATTTCCATGTGCTGGGGCAGTATTTCCATGTGCTGGGGCAGTATTTCCATGTGTGAGCTGGGGCAGTATATCCATGTGCTGGGGCAGTATTTCCATGTGCTGGGGCAGTATATCCATGTGTGAGCTGGGGCAGTATTTCCATGTGCTGGGGCAGTATATCCATGAGCTGGGTCAGTATCCATGTGCTGAATACATTTAGAATGTATGTAGCATGTTTGAAAAAGCAAAAACAATTGGCTAAATCGCAAATAAAATCGCAATCGCAATATTCATTCAAGAAATCGCAATATGATTATTTTGTCAATATTGCACAGCCCTAGTGTGAGCTGGGGCAATATCCCATGTGTGAGCTGGGGCAATATCCCATGTGTGAGCTGGGGCAATATCCCATGTGTGAGCTGGGGCAATATCCATGTGTGAGCTGGGGCAATATCCCATGTGTGAGCTGGGGCAATATCCCATGTGTGAGCTGGGGCAATATCCCATGTGTGAGCTGGGGCAATATCCCATGTGTGAGCTGGGGCAATATCCCATGTGTGAGCTGGGGCAATATCCCATGTGTGAGCTGGGGCAATATCCCATGTGTGAGCTGGGGCAATATCCCATGAGCTGGAGCATAATGAATATATATATCTTTGGGGGGGGGGGGGGTATATACATGTGAGCTGGGGGTATTTTTATATGGTCTGTTCTTATTGGAAAGCGTCACATGACATTAAAGAAAAGTATCGGTGAGTACTTTTAAAAAGTATCGGTACTCGGTCTTAAAAAGTGGTATCGGTGCATCCCTAATATTTAGCCAATGGTGACATCTGTAAGTATTTCTACTCTGATTTAGGCTAGGGTCAGACTGAGGCAGTGCGAACGCGCGTTCTGGCGCACATAATCACGGCCGCACTAGCAGCAGATGACGGGCAATGACAGCCAATATACGAAGTACGGTCGCACAAAAGTCCGGCCGCGCAACGCAAGTGGAAAATGAACGCATTTTTTCGAGAACGTTAAACCGCTGGTACTGACGTACAGAGTGCGCTGCGGCCGCATAGCAGCGTGTGTGCGTGATTAGGAGATGTCAGACGCTGCTAGTGTGCGGCCAACATAACGTTCAAACAGCCGGATTTCCCTAGACTTCTTTTCACCCCATCGTCATGAAATACGTCCAGAATTGCGCATCGTCTGACCACTTAAGCGTATTCCGTGAAAAAATGCGTGCGCACGCATCGACGTACATTTTGACGGTGGCCGCAGAAAATGCGCTCATCTGTCCCTAGCCTTAGTCACCATCTCATCGGTGTGCCAAACATGGAAATTGTACTAGTGTCTGTTTAGGTGATGACTTTTTTGAACCTTTAGTCGCTTACCACATTTTTGTTCCACTTCGTCTTCAAACGTAACAGAACTTTTTCTTCTAGAATATATTGATCTTGTCTGTTGGGTGCTATCTGAACTGTAATCGTCAAGCAGCATAACATCCGTACCTAAGAAAAAAAAAAAATATCAAAAGAAAAAATTGTGAATAAGTGTCCACACAGCAATAAACAAACGTTTTTTCTACACTAAAACCACTGAAACATTCAAGGCTGGAGAGAAATCCATATCCCTACATTTTCTGTTGAAAATCCAGAACTGGACTGCATAATGGGAAAATGCCCAAGTAATCTAGTTACATCTTATGTAAGTGGTAGTGTCCCACTTAAAATACCTAGAGTAATTTTTTTTTTTCTAAGTGTAGACTGACACCAACTTTGGTAACAGTCATGCTCTCTGCCATCTCAATATATAACTGTGTAATGCGTCCATTGCCAGCCGCGCTCACCCTGTTAAGAGAGAGACGCTGTGATAAAGTTTTGGTAATCTAACCCCCCTCCCCCCCCCTCATTGCGGAAGATGTGTGGGAAATGTCATGGAGTCTCCTGCTATATGCGATGCCAATCTTTAGCCGCTGAGGTGCCAGATCGTGGACCCCTCCCAGAGGTGACTGACATCTTGGATGTCAGCCAAGCCTCTGGAGCCTCTCCCTGCCCACTGAGGTCATCGCACATGGCACAATGACGTCAGTGTTAGAATTAACCCCTTGCTGCCAAGGGGTTTCCCTATGGTAGAGATAGGGGGAGGGGTGTCAGCATGTCAGTGCTCCGACCGTACGCCACACACTGCATGAAATTGGTCTGCATGACTGTTGTCCCAGAAGGAAGTCTCTAAAAGATGATGAACAAGACAGCCAGCAAAACAGTTTGCTGTGCTTCATACCCTGATGCTTAACTGTGGTATTATTGTAGATAAATCCAGAATAAAGTGTCAGCACTCACGGGCTTTTCTTAAAAACTCCAATTGTATTGATCCATAATTAAAAAAAAGTCAATGTTTCGGTTCTTCACAGAGAACCTTCCTCGGGACAACAGTGCATACCAAGTAAAACATTTTCAGTTTAAATAGAGAAGTACCTAGCCACTTGCCCATTCTGAGCGTATGTTCGCTAAACTATGTGGGTTTAATATTTCGCAAAGTGATACGTCACAATTTAGCCACTACCCTATGGCATGTGATAGCGTGGTCGGCATGACAGTTTGCCTAGGTGTTGTGATGGGTCACATGACACATCAGGGCACTGTATACAGGCGCAGTAGAATGCGAGTCAGAGGGTTATCTGAGGCTTGTTCAGTTCCTCAGCAGCTGCCGAATCGCTACATTGCAGCAGTTCAGTTTGCTGCAGCAGTCACACTGAGCGCTTTGGCTGTTAATATTGAAGCAAAAGGGTGGAGGATTGTTTAATGAAAGCTTCTGTTTTTGCAATATCCACTGTTGTCTGTTTTATTATCACTTTAGTGATAATGTTTACCATGTTCCAATAAATATTTGGTGTTTTGCTCCACCAAACCTTTAAATTGAACATTTCCTTACTGGATTATATGCTCCGTGGAGGCGGCCATCTTTCCCACGTCACACTCAGCACTTGCAGCTAAGTTAACAGTGCTGAGCGCTGAAGTTCAGCACAGCGTTCAGTGCCACGTTGCCAAGTTAGTACTTGCAGCGACTGAGGAACTGAAGGCGCCTCTGGCATTCCAGACGCTTTGATTAGGTTCCGCTTGACGAAGTAGCAAGCCGAGTTGGTTGCTATGGCAACCTATAGACATAGTGGGGAGCCGGAACTTCATACAGAATCACATGTGCAGAGAGCACTCCGGGAAACACACATGCCGTTTGGGTAAGTGGCTAATTACGTCTATTTAAACTGAATAGGTTTTTATTTGATATACACTGGTGTCCTGAGGAAGATTCTCTGAAGAACGAAACGTTGACTTTTTAATTATGGATCAATAAAATTGGAGTCAAGGTCTAGATAGATTTAATTTTGCAAAATCCAAAAGCTGCAAATGTGAGGGTCATCAAAATATTACATTGATATTTTCTCCAGTGTATACCTCTATACATATAATAATAGTAATACACATGGACAACAACTGAACACCAAAACGTACCAGAATCATTCGAGTAGCTGAAGCCATTATTTGTTGTAGTGCTTTGGTGGTCAGAATCCTTGCCAGCTGTCATAAGAGTCGTGAGGTGAGGTGGTAATCCAAGATCTGAGGGGGAAGGCGCAAAAAATAAAATAAAAATCAATTAGCAATAAAATGTGCACTGCAGGCAAACCTCAAAGTGGCTTAATTCAGAGCTCGACAAACCCGGGCACCATGGCGACAAGAAATGTTGTCTTGGCTCCCAGGTTTGGATACATAAACGCCCCCGCCTGCCAGGCACGCTCGCTAGGTCCTCCACCTGCCGGACAAGCAGCCTTTTTCAAGGTTTTGTCCGATCTGGAAAGTTGTGTGCACATTTGTATCGGCAGCCGCAGCGTTGACACTTTCCTGCCGGGCCAGTCAACACGTCTGTCTGGGGTTATAAATCAGACCCCTGTGACAGGCAGACACACACACACCCTCCTTCTCTCCACTGCTGAGTGAAAGGGGGGGGAGCTCAACTCCGTGCACGCTGTGTTTGTCCCAGAGCCTGCCTGTCCCGCAGCATCACACGGCCCGGTGTTGTATTGGATCTGGTTCCTTGTCGAGAGCTGTTCCAACCAGCCTGTGTGAGGGTTTTGTACAAATTATATACAGTTTTACAGTGCAAAAACAAAGTATCTTAATTAATACGGCATAACATTAAATAGGCTTAAACAAAAACGACCTTTTAAACTGGTGTATATATATTTAAATAAAAAAAAGTCCTTACACCTAAATAATTAGACCAAATAATTCTTAAATATATTTTTTTACATTAACCGTTATTCAGTGTAAAATAATTTTTTCATACAAAACGTCTCCGCAAGAAATACAAACCCCAAAAACTGGAGTGTCAAATGGGTGAGAAATGGCTGCTTGGAACAGCTTGACAAGGAACTAGATCCGACACACCGGCCAGCTAATTTTTTTTTTTTTAAAAAAAGTCCTTTAAAAGTTAAGTCCCCAGATAAGAGGGAGAATGCACACAGCTCACCCAGCAGTATGTACACTGCCTATAACATTCACTGTGTGTTATATACAGTGTATATACTGTGTTTGGATCAGCTGTGTGGTATACACAGTATATAATGGCCAGCTCAGGGACTATGACTAATGTAAGCACAGTATGCAAACAGTACAAAACGCACAAGCCCTGATCCAGGCAGTTTTTACACTGTATGGAATACTACTACTACTACTGTCTGACAACTAGATTTTAAAAAAGTTCCACATCCCTGGGTTGCGAGAGATTGCGGACAAGACAGAGATATGTGTCAGGGTGCATGTGCGTCAGGGTGCGTGTTTGTGTGTCAGGCCATACATTTCAATATTATGATAAATTGGACAGGCTTTCAGCAAAATCCTAAATTATTTGTTGGAAAGAGTCACATGACTTTAAATAACTGTACTGGTACTCTGCCTTAAAAATAATGGCATTGTGTGTCTTTAGTTGTTAAGGTTTGTTAGGCCGGGGTCAGACAAGCGCACTTCAAAGTGGAAGGAACGTCCGTGATAGTGGATGTTTTTCCACTCGTCACCCATATGGTCACATTGCTGAGTGCAGACAGTGCAGCAAAGCTCGATCCTCCTATAGAGGATCACCCCATCAGTGCACGTCTAGCGTTTTGACGGGAGAGGCTTTGTGTGCGGACACTTGTTGCGTGCACATTTTGTGCGTGCGTTCAAGCGTGTGACGGCTTCGTTGCAGCGTCACAACGCTGCGATGGACGCCAGTAGTCACGTCAGTACGGAAGTACCTAGTGCCTTCGTCTGACATAGCCCTAGGTCTGAAGAAAAACCTGGCTCCTAACTTTTGCAGCTGGCTCCTAGATTCAAAGCAAATTTGTCAAGCCCTGGCTTAATCTAGTTGGAAAAAAATACAACTTGGAAGCTTTAGCAGCACCATTTAAACTAAAGGTTCTACAACAGAACTGTAAACCTTTGTGGGTTCACAGTGTGAAGGAGCTAGAAAATATACAGATAGTAAAGGCCATATGCAGCTCACCAATATGGCTGTATCCTCCACCCGCTCAGTTGTCAAATACCATACAGTGTCTGGGAGTGCAATATGGAGGAAAGAAACCACACAACGTGCCCTTATACCCACACAGAATGAAAGATACGAAAAACTTAACAGTTCAAATATACTCAGACAAATTTCCAAATTCTTCTGGACAATTATGCATCCTATAAAAAAAGAGCATAAAAACACCAATCACGCAATATCATGTGTCAAGGAGTATAACTGCACATGTAAATATTACTCTGGAGAAGTAGGATGTAACCAGTGGTAAATTAGGAACTGTTTGTTTTAGCATGCTGAATTAATTTAGAATAGAAACCCATTGGAAAGTCCCTTTAGAGAAGTCAATTTTGCCATGCACCTGTTGCCTACATGACATGAAGAATGTCTATCTTCAAAAGGGAGTTTAGAATTTGCAGAATGATTTTCTCCCCCCACCATATACAGTTAATTTCTATCAAAAACACGAATGTGTGATAGGCCGTGTTCGTCCAGATGCCAAAAACATTAGTATAGCAGTATGTAGTGATACCTTTATTGGACTAACGTTACATTTTAAAGACAAGCTTGCGAGAGTATTCCTCGCTTCCTCAGGTCTGGATGCTTACTGATCAGTTCCTAGAATTGAACATTAGGACATTAAGGGTCACATGGGTGGGGGTATAATGTCCTAATGTTCAATTCTAGGAACTGATCAGTAAGCATCCAGACCTGAGGAAGAGAGGAGTTCTCTCGAAAGCGTGTCTTTTAAATGTAATGTTAGTCCAATAAAAAAAAAAGGTATCACTACACGTACGGCTATACTCGTGATAGAGAAATATATATATATATATATATATATATATATATTGCTCTATCTTATCTATCTTGACAACAATTCGTGAATTTCCCGATTTAACATGCAATCAGAAAAGAAAAAAAAAAAGCCACTATGTCCTGCTTCATTTCCAATGACACTAACAGGTCTTCACTAAAAGGTGAAACTCAGGAGAAGAGAACAATCTTAGACCAGATAGCTGATTTGGAAAGTGAGATAAATGGGAGAATTTTTTCTGGTTTGGCCATTTTGACTTAGAATATTCAATTCTCCAGTCATTCTCCTGGAATTCACCATCTGATAGATGGGATTTATTGATAAACAAGCTCAAACACACAAACATTGAGTATTGTAAATAGTTGAGGTGTTCAAAAAGTAACTGAACGATCATCAGAGAAATAGATTTTTGGTTAAGCCATCAAAAGAGATTTTTGTGCTTCTGGTCAACATTACCTGTTATCCTGTTGGAAATGCTAAACATTCTTGATGTCCTAGGTTGATGAAAAGGATCTCGGTACCTGTTTCCAAAGCACATGCTTAGGAGTTCTTTACGTACAGTTTTATTCCACAGTCCATAAATGAGTGGGTGACAAATGGCACTTGTAAACGACAGCCAGGTAGCTAACGTCTCCAGCATTGGAGAAACACTGTTCTTGCCCCATAAGGCCTCAGTACTTATAACAATCATGTAAGGTCCCCACGTAAGGACGAAAGCACCAATAACAACCAATATAGTTATGAAGGCTTTACACTGGTTGGCTGAATAAACAATACTGGAAAAGGCATTTCTCTTGCTTCCAGAAGATGATGTAGAAGTGCTGGAATTTTTTCTGCCATTCTTCTGAACGACATCCTGGACAATTATAACGGTTCCGCAGTGAATTTTTCGTGCTTTGATCCTAGCCACACGGAATATGAAACCGTAGCAGATCATCATAGTCAAGAAAGGCAATAAGGCACACCATACTTGCCAAAATGCTGTATATCCTGCTTCCTTATGCCAAGCGGCCACACACATCCATTTGAAGTGGTCAAACTCTAACGAAGACCATCCAAAAAGAGGTGGTATGCATCCTATGAGAGAATGCAGCCACACATATGCTATGGCTAAAACGGCTCTGTTCCCAGTTATCTTCATAGGATAAACCATTGGATAAAGAACAGCATAGTACCTACAAAACAATGGAAAAACAATAGATTGTCATCAGAAGAAAACAATTGTTACAGACCATATTGCTAGAGCCTTGATCATTAGTAAACAAACTGAGGTTTAGGGCTCAGGTTTTTTTTAGCTTCTATTTTTAAAAATTAGTAAATTGTATAAAAATAAAAAATAAATGACAGTCCATTTTGTAAAACATGACTTATATTTTTATATATAAAATTAGCAATTTGAAACAAATATATTTTAAGATTAATTTGTAAATTATACTTACATTTTTTTCCACTACAATAAACATTAAGTTTTCTACAATTTTTTTAAAGTTTATTTTCTTCAACATTTCTTAAAAGGATACTCTAGCACTGTGGTTCCCAACTGCTGTCCTCAAGTACCCCTAATAGGTCAGGTTTTAAGGATTACCTTGAAGAAATGCAGACTGGATCCTGCAATCCGTGAGCAGCAAATTATATCACCTGTGCTTCCGATATCTGGAAAACCCAATCTGTTATGGGTACTTGAGGACCGCAGTTGGGAACCACTGCAGTCTAGCCCACTTAATTTAGCCCCCCACCCCCAACCAGGTGTCAATCAGTTCACATTGGTGCCTTCAAGGAGTCCACACATCAAGTGCACTGCTGCTGTGGCCAATGCCTCTCAAATCATTTGCATCAGGGAGGCATCAGAATGGCTGGACTCAAGTGAGAATCCATTGCCCATCTGCATTACGAAGATGCAGTGCTGTCAAAACAGAAGATTATAGTGGAAGGTTCCTGCAGTAATGGGGAATTTAGAAGCATAATGTAAACAAAAAGGTGGGAGGGGTTAATATTTAACCATTTCCCACCGCGGGACACTATGCATTCCTCACAGCAGGTGGGCTTAGAAGACGCAGGGCGTACTGGTACACTCGCTGTCTTCAATATGCCGCCTAGGCCCCTGCCTTCAGCCTGCCGCGCCATTGGCTGCAGAGAGAGGCCGTCCCCCTGCAGCCAATGACGAGCGTCAACTGCGGGGCAGGCCAAAATCAGCGGTACAGGTACACCTCACAAGCGTTAACCCACCACTGACAGGGAACACCTGCCTGCCCTTAAGTGTTTAAATTGGGATGTCAAACTCTGGCTCCCTACATGCTGATGTCCAATAATTCCCAGAATTATCTGAACGCTCTAGATCAGGGCTGTCAAACTCACAGCCCCCAGATGTTGATGCCTACATCTCCCAGAATTAATTCAATGCACTAAATGGCCAGAGAATCAAGGGAGTTGTATTTAAAACATCTGGGGAGCCAGAGTTTGAGATCCCGGATTTAGAATATTGCTTTACATTGTCTAGTAAGTGAATATGCAACACAAAATCCAGCAAAGAGGACCATTATCGACCATGAACTGCACCTGCTGGGTGACAGGTTTCCACTTTCTACCTAAATGTGGATAGGAATCAAGACGTACTTGCTATTTCCAATACCTTTTGGCCAATTTCAGAACAACTGACACTCCAAAATATCAATTTTCCCACAGCACATTATGTGTGTCCCAGAATATGCAAGTAAAACTTACCGATCGATTGCAATTATTCCTAGAGTAAGCATGCTGGCTGAACTGATCAGCATGTAGAGCAGTGCAGAAAAATTGCACCAAACAACTCCAAAGATCCATTCCCTGAGTATTGAGCTGACAACAACAAAGGGAAGAACAAACATGGACATAAGGAGGTTTGACAGCGTCAAACTAAACACAAACTTATTGCTGAGGGACAGGAGGTAAGACTTCTTGTACAGGGTGATCACGATAACAAGGTTTCCCAGGCATATTAAAATATCGATAATAATTATTGCAATAGATTCTGCAACCATAGTTGCTCCATTTTCAACTGCGGCGCCAGATTTGAATCCACTCGCATCTTCGGACGTGTTGATGCCCATTGTAAGTCGCAATGGTAGTCGATTTGAAACATGCTAGGGACCTAAAATGCAGAGGGGCGGGAAAAAAAAAAAAGAATGAATGACGTACAAAATCATACACAAGAGTTAATTTCAATATTTTTTTTTAAAAAAACACTTAAAACCATTATTTTGTGAATACCAGCTTGAGAAGCGATTGAGGACCCACAATGGTTATTATCCAGATGCTGGCAATTTAACACTTCCTATATAAAGTAAAGGCAGCATTCATTCTTAACTGACAGTATATAGCCATAACAGCTGAGCCCCTAGCCAGGTTTGCGCCTCTGCCGGAATAGCTACTAGACCTGTTCGTGTTATTGACAGAGTTGTTTTACAAACACCAAGCAAATTTCACAAGAAAAAAGGTGGAAGGGGAGCTTTCGATTTTTTTTTTTGCGTTCCTTTCGCTGCTGAGCCATTTCCCACCTCTGTGCTGAGCTAATTTTTACTGGTTTCGCTCATCATGTTTAAATGTGATTTGAAGCCACGTTTTATTATACAACCCAGACATATTATATATCGTTCTTTCCGGCAGACTCCGCAGATTCATAATATATCATTATTATATGTATACATCATGTCCTGCCTGAATATTATAACAAAAAATGCAGTAAAAATTAAATTTTCAACCATCTACATTGTGTAAAGTGTTTTTTTTCACATTTTATCATGCGGTTATATTTTCTATGGGGTGCGCTTGTTAAAAAAAATTAGAAACGGAGTAGGTAAAAAATTTGGGGGGGGGGAGGAGCTACGCAGCGTGGTGGATGGTCGCATCTTCGACGAGCTCCGTGAGCTACCTTTGAACCTTGCTGATTTTAAAGCGACCACCACCGGCCCT
The DNA here is from genome assembly GCA_009667805.1 of Leptobrachium leishanense. NCBI lineage: Eukaryota > Metazoa > Chordata > Amphibia > Anura > Megophryidae > Leptobrachium > Leptobrachium leishanense. The sequence continues at coordinate 112,197,542 of CM019064.1, read as the reverse complement.
ACGGATTCTTGAAGCCCCCAGAGGTTGCTGGACACTTGGAAATTTGTCCGCAGCGACCACTAACAATTCACGTGCCCCATTTGTGCCGCTTTCTGACCCGTTGCTGACCGGTGACCTAACCGCGGCAGCCATCTTGAGAGCCAAGATCCATCTCACTGCCGCTGACTCTAGGACAAAGATGGGGAAGAAGTCTTTTCGGAAGACGCTCTCCGCTGGGAGCCCCAGACAGCGGGATATACGGACCTCGCTGGGGGGAGGCCATGAAACTCGGGTGAGTGATGCCGTGGTGTTTACCCCACGAGATTTTAGCTCAGAGGAGGAGGAAGCTGCAGGAGATGGACGTTACCGAGCCAGGCCCACAGATTTAAGAGTGGACACGCGGGTAGAGATTCCCTCACGGGGAGCAGATTTTCCAGTACATGGAGCTACCCCGGTTCCGTGTATATTGACCGCGGAGCTGACGGGACCTAAACCTTTCACGAAGGATGACGTACCCCACTTGGTCGAGGAGTTATGGGCAGTTTGGAAACAAGACATGCACGGATTACACAGTGAGCTTGCTGAACTGCGGAACACGGTTGAGACTGTGCAGGCCAGAATGGACGTTGTGGAGACTGAGCAGACGACAGTGGTGAGCCGAGTGGACTCACTTCAGACCCAGGTGGACCTACTTTCCAGAGCATTGGAAACGGTGGAAGCACATCACCGTCGACGTAATATTCGGGTAGTCCTGGAGACGGAGCCCTCGGCTTCCGAATTGGACTTTGTGAATGGACTTGCCCGTCACCTCCTTAAGTTGCCACCTGAAGCGCCTGCTGTGTTTGGATCGGCAGTTCGCCTCCGCAAGGCTCCAACAGGCCCGATAGGAGCTCCGAGGGATATTCTTGCGGTGGCCAGGGAAGTGACTGTAAAGACGCGTCTGATGTCCTTGCCCGAAGTGCGTTCTCCCTTTTCGTATGATTTGACGCTACTCACCCTGTTCCATGATTTACCCTTCATTACGCTCACTGCTCGACACCGCTTTCGTGAGGTTACGACACGCCTCCGGGCAGAAGGAATTCGCTACCGCTGGGGAGTAGCTGGATCCATTCACATTACTCATGATAATAACCTCCACTCTGTTACCTCCCCAGAGGATGCTTGGGCGCTGTTTCTGACTCTTCTGACTCCGGAAGATCTGGGACCAATCGTCCCCATGGATCCCGGGTGAGTTTCCCTGTTATTCCCTCATCCCTGTTCGGTGCAGTTACAGAACGCTGATGTGGTTGCGACTATTTTTCACCTATGGAACTCCTACCCGTTGATACCCCCTGTCCTTTGGCTATACACATTTAAGACTCTTCTTGGGGACGTTTTTTGTTATATGCTCCTCTGCTGAAGTTTTTGATTCTTCCCCCCCCTCTTAGTTAATTGTTTGTGCCTTTACCGAGTGAGCATGCAGACTTCCTTGCCGACATATGGGACTTGCTGTTTTATCTGATGGTGCATTGGGAATGTCCACCCCCCCCTTTTTTTTTTCTTCTTATAAAGGGACATTGGGTAGCACCCTGTGTGAGCCGCTAGGACGGTAACCTAGGCTCCTGGCCCCCGGCCTCCCGGCCCTGTGGCCTCTTCCACGGCCCCCCGGCCCCGTGGCCTCTTCCACGGCCCCCCCGGCCCCGTGGCCTCTTCCACGGCCCCCCCGGCCCCGTGGCCTCTTCCACGGCCCCCCGGCCCCGTGGCCTCTTCCACGGCCCCCCCGGCCCCCGTGGCCTCTTCCACGGCCCCCCCGGCCCCGTGGCCTCTTCCACGGCCCCCCGGCCCCGTGGCCTCTTCCACGGCCCCCCCCGGGCCCCGTGGCATCTTCCACCCCGTGGCCTCTTCCACGGCCCCCCGGCCCCTTCCACGGCCCCCCGGCCCCTTCCACGGCCCCCGTGGCCTCTTCCACGGCGCCCTCCACGGCCCCCGGCCCCTTCCACGGCCCCCGTGGCCTCTTCCACGGCCCCCCGGCCTCTTCCACGGCCCCCCGGCCCCGTGGCCTCTTCCACGGCCCCCCGGCCTCTTCCACGGCCCCGTGGCCTCTTCCACGGCCCCCCGGCCTCTTCCACGGCCCCCCGGCCTCTTCCACGGCCCCCCCGGCCTCTTCCACGGCCCCCCGGCCCGTGCCTCTTCCACGGCCTCCCGCCCCGTGGCCTCTTCCACGGCCTCCCGGCCCCGTGGCCTCTTCCACGGCCTCCCGGCCCCGTGGCCTCTTCCACGGCCCCCGTGGCCTCTTCCACGGCCTCTTCCACGGCCCCCGTGGCCTCTTCCACGGCCTCTTCCACGGCCCCCGTGGCCTCTTCCACGGCCTCTTCCACGGCCCCCCGGCCCCTTCCACGGCCCCCGTGGCCTCTTCCACGGCCCCGTGGCCTCTTCCACGGCCCCGTGGCCTCTTCCACGGCCCCCCGGCCCCGTGGCCTCTTCCACGGCCCCGTGGCCCCTTCCACGGCCCCCCGGCCCCTTCCACGGCCCCCCGGCCCCTTCCACGGCCCCCCGGCCCCTTCCACGGCCCCCCGGCCCCGTGGCCTCTTCCACGGCCCCCGGCCTCGTGGCCTCTTCCACGGCCCCTTCCACGGCCTCCCGGCCCCGTGGCCTCTTCCACGGCCTCCCGGCCCCGTGGCCTCTTCCACGGCCTCCCGGCCCCGTGGCCTCTTCCACGGCCTCCCGGCCCCGTGGCCTCTTCCACGGCCTCCCGCCCCGTGGCCTCTTCCACGGCCTCCCGGCCCCGTGGCCTCTTCCACGGCCTCCCGGCCCCGTGGCCTCTTCCACGGCCTCCCGGCCCCGTGGCCTCTTCCACGGCCTCCCGGCCCCGTGGCCTCTTCCACGGCCTCCCGGCCCCGTGGCCTCTTCCACGGCCTCCCGGCCCCGTGGCCTCTTCCACGGCCTCCCGGCCCCGTGGCCTCTTCCACGGCCTCCCGGCCCCGTGGCCTCTTCCACGGCCTCCCGGCCCCGTGGCCTCTTCCACGGCCTCCCGGCCCCGTGGCCTCTTCCACGGCCTCCCGGCCCCGTGGCCTCTTCCACGGCCTCCCGGCCCCGTGGCCTCTTCCACGGCCTCCCGGCCCCGTGGCCTCTTCCACGGCCCCCGGCCCCGTGGCCTCTTCCACGGCCCCCGGCCTCCCGGCCCTGTGGCCTCTTCCACGGCCCCCGGCCTCCCGGCCCTGTGGCCTCTTCCACGGCCCCCGGCCTCCCGGCCCTGTGGCCTCTTCCACGGCCTCCCGGCCCTGTGGCCTCTTCCACGGCCTCCCGGCCCTGTGGCCTCTTCCACGGCCCCCCGGCCCTGTGGCCTCTTCCACGGCCCCCGGCCTCTTTAGTGATGTCGGGGAGAGCCGGGAATGCCATGATATAATGGGCAGTCCTTTAATCTTTTCTCTCCCCCCCCTTTTTTTTTTCCCTCTCCTCCCCTCCTTCCTTGACTTTCACTGATGCCCCTTTGTCGGATTCCCACCTGATTTGTCTTGTTTCACTCGGCCCTTTTTACCCTTTCCCCATTCTGATGTATATCTTTATTGCTGACGCTACCCGGTCTTGCGAGGCCGTTAATGTTTTCTGTACAGTTGTCATGCTTTCACAATAAAAAAATTTTGAATTAAAAAAAATAAATAATAATTTGGGGGGAAATTACGTGTTTTTTAGAAAACACCCCCATAGAAAAAAATCGTTAGTGCAACATCATTGTTCACATTATAAATGGAATGAGAACAATATTGCTGCATTAATAAACCCCAAAAAAATCTGTTTTTACATGGTCATCTTTGGCATCATTGGAAAGGCCATGCTCTGGCCGTTCTAAGGATACCAAACATTAACCCCTAGCTGCCACGGATCGGGAGATAGGGGGTTCCAATGAACCCCCTATCACCCGATCCATGGCAGCTAAGGGTTAATTCCGGAACTGACGTCATCGCGCTATGCACGATGACGCCAGTGGGATATCCCAGAAGCTTGGCCTACATCCAAGATGTCGGCCAGCTCCGGGAGGGGATCACAATACAGCGCCTTTTGGCGCTGAATCGTGATCCAGCCCTCTAGGGGTTAAAGAAAGCCACCACTTGGAAGGGCAGGCTGTGCCCTTCCAAACGGTGCCTGCCTTTAACTCGTGGCCCGAGAGAGGTCTGAAGGACCCCCCCCCCCTACAGGCACCTTCCCCGTAATGGTGAGGGGGGTGCCTGTAATAGACATCATCGCGCCGGCGCAATGACGTCTATCGTGCCCGCCTGGGTCCCGAAGGCTGGGGCCGCTGTGATTGGCCGGAATCCCGGGTGATCGCCGCTGCAAAGGGAGCGAAGTGGACAGGTGTCCTCCGCATGGAAAGGGTTAAGTAACCAAAGCAAAAACATTTTTTTTTTTTTTATCCAATGGATTACTCAGGAAGGGGGGAAAAAAAAATTAAAAAAAAACAACTAATCAATTATGAAAATAATCATTAGGCTACCACAATGGTAACCCCATTCCCAAAAAATATATATTTAAAAATTAAGCCATGTCCTTATAAAGACTATCAGATTCAGGTCTATTCAAAGAAAGGTGAAACTCAGGAGAATGACTGGAGAAGTGGAAATTCTAGGTCAAAATGACCAAACCAGAAAAATTCTCCCATTTATCGAAATTTCCAAATCAGTTATTTGATCTAGATTGTTCTCTTCTCCTGCCAGTTCTCCTGGTTTCAACCTCACTCTGAATAACCCTGTATATTTAAAAAAGAAAAGTGAAAAGCCCATTTTAAATATTCCGCACCATTCAAAACACAAAATCAATCCTGGATAATGCTGAGGAATAGATATTTGGGATTCAATAAGAGAAAAAAAATTAATAATCTTCCCCGTAAAGTATCAATGACATAATAATACTTAAAAACAATTGATTGCTGGTGTCAACTCTAAATAAGACATCGACGATCATTCAAAAGTGATTAATGAAATAGGAAATTTCAGATCATGACAGAATAAATAAATGGAAAATTAAATGCAGATATTTTTTCCAGTTTCACTTATTCGGAAATCTGCAGCTCCCTTCCTAATTCCCAGATTAGTAACTTGACACACTCTACTCTGGTCCTCTCAAGAACGTGAAATCAGATAAGTGACATGTCAAAAGCACTATTACAGTATATGGTCTGAAAGCCAGTTTATTGGCCTTCAAGAGGTACAGTCAGAATGCCAGCTGAAATAAATATGCTATTAAAAAGTGAGCTTTTTTTTCCCCTTAGTAAGTCAGACGCTGCTAACATCTGCCCAATTATGTTTTTTTTTAAATATATATTTTTCAATTTTAGGTGATTATACTCACCTTTTGTCCATCAGTATGTGCAGCTCCTCCTCTTCATCTCATGGTATTTCGTATGTGAAAGTCCCTGAAGCTTTGTTACACAAATTGTGTAATGTAGGATCCAAGAAATGCAAATCGCTCAGAATGTGTGCACTTTACGTGAGCATCTTCCGCAGCGCCTGCGTAAAACGATACATCAGTGCTGCGCACACCTCTGCAGATCCGAACCATCGTCTGACTTTCTGAGAACGCTATCACAGGCGGTCTCTGTGGACGTCAACATGTTCTGTGTGCTGGCCGATCTGGTGACTGACAGCCAAGAAATTCTAAATTCCCAGCTACTAAAGGAAACTCCTCCACTTCAGAGTTTTCATCCATGTAAGGTAGTGTTTCTCAAACCTGTCCTCAGGTCCCCCTAACAGGCCAGATTTTGCAGATCACCTTGGGGAAATGCAGACTGAATCCTGCAATCACTGAGTGAGCAGCAAATCATATCACCTGTACTGTGCTTCAGATATCTGGCAAACCTGGCCTGTTAGCGGGTCCTGAGGACGGGTTTGGGAAACACTGGTGTAAGGAGACATAGCTAAGAGTTAAAATCATGTTAAAAACACTTTAATTGTATCAGAATGTTCCATAATAAAATGTTCTTCCCGCTATACAGATTGAAGTAACTCATGACAAGGTTACAGATTGACGCATGACATTCTTGGGGTCCTCTTATGTAAGACCCCTCCCTCTCAGTCCAATAAAAAGATATGCATAAGCTTTAATGCCCCCCGCATAGAGACAATAGCCTAATTCTGTGTCTCTAATTCTCTGCGCCCCGATATTGGACAAGGCAATCAGTGGAAGCCAAGGTGGTCAGAGTCACCGGAGCCCAAGAAAGGGTGGCATAGAGGTTCCTCTTAAAGGGTTGATTACCTATGTATATAGTTCAGATAGAGATCCTATTCTATCATCCGATTGGAGCTACAGGTTAAGGGGGGGCACTCCTTACATCCTGACTACTTTAACCCCTTAGTGCCCCGGCGGATTTACACAAATCCATCCTTTAGTGACCGCTGCTGTTTTTACGTTTCTGCGCTGTTAGTGTTTAGGTCAAATTTTCCTCTTACTCGTTTATTCAACCCACACATATTATACACCATTTTTCCCCGCCATTAAATGGACTTTCTAGAAATACCATTATTTCCATCATATCGAATAATTTACTATATATAAAAAAAAATTAAAAAAAGTGGCAAAAACACACTTTTTCGTCATCTAATTCCCAAAATCTACAACCACCAAAAAAGACCCCGGCTAAATAGTTCAGGTCATGTTTGGCATCATTGGAAAGGCCATGATCAGGCCTTTCTAATGATGTCAAAATGACTATCTAGCTGCCACGGATCGGGAGATAAGGGGATCCTAGGGATCCCCCTATCTCTACATGGCAGCTAGAGGGTTAACTGGCCCACTGACATCCTCACACATATGGGGAGGTTGTCAGTGGGTGGGGGGGACTTGGAGGCTTGGCTGACATCCAAGATGTCAGCCCTCCTCCATGTTCGAATCGCGTTTTGGCACCAATTAGCGCTGAAACGCGATCCAGCAGCAAAATAGTTAATGCTATAAACCGCTGAAAAGGGGAGACTCTCCCCCTTTCAGCGGTGCAAAAAGCATCTCCCTAGCTTCAATGGTTGGGGAGATAGAGGGCTCCGAAGGAGCCCCCCTCCCCTCCATTGATTTCAATGGGGGCGCCTGCTGATGACGTCACCACGCAGCGTGGTGACGTCATCAAGCTCGCCGGCCCATGCAAATGAGGAGGGAAGGCTTCATCCCTGCCAGATCTGCGTAGGATCCAGCGAGGGAGGTAAGTATCGGGCGGGCGGGCGGGAGGGGGGGGGGGTTAGGCGCCGCTGACGTACCCTGTACGTCCGCGGGTCTAAGGGAGACCCGTGGGCAGAACGTACAGGGTACGTCAGCGATCCTTAAGGGGTTAAAACAATAAAGTGGTCAGGATGAGTAGTGTGTTCCTTTAAAAGGCTTTTAGGCAGTATTTTCAGAACACCAACTTACTGGCAGCAGGGGCACAGTGCCAGGTTATTGGCAACCAGGCTCACAGGGTTATTCAAACAGAATCGAAAAGTCACCGTACGTTCGGTGACTTTTCATTCGCTTCAATTCTGCGACCCGGCAGTGTATTTCAACAAGCACCACAGGGTCCCCGAAGTGCAAGGAAAACCCGAACACTCACCAACACCCTGCCGAACACTGACTGCAAAACAGCTGGACTAACCCCGAACACGCTCGAGAAACCCGAGCAGGAGCCTATCACAGCCCAGAGCAGCCGCCAGAAAAAGCTGACACCGCAGACAAATGGAGTGGGGGGGGGGGGAAGTACTCTTGAATGTTTGAAAAGTGAAACGCTGTTTGCAAAGAAACTACAGAACGAAAATGTCTGAAATTTACATAGAAGATCCAATGAATGATGAAAAGAACCGATAAAAATAAAATTTTCCCCAAAAAAATCCCGAAAAATGCTTAACCACTTGAATGCTAAGGACGCGCTCAGCGCGTCCTCAGCATTCCCCCTGGTATGCGGAGGACGCGCTGAGCGCGTCCTCGCATTGGGGTCAGCGTTCGCCGGGTACCGGCCGATCGCTGGCCCCTCCGGTGCGGGCTGACATCCTGGATGTCAGCCCGGCATCCGGAGCAGTGGCCGCCATTATTATGTGTCATCGCGCCCCCGCGATGACACATAATTCAGGCGCCCCCCCCGCATGTGCGGAGGAGGCGCCTGAAAGGGAGGGGGGGGAGGTCCTTCGGACCTCTCTCCCTTCCGATCGGCGGCTCACAGGGGCTTAACCCAGGCATCATTTGGAAGGGCACAGCCTGCCCTTCCAAATGATGCCTGGCATTAACCCCTGGGGAGCTGGATCGCAAATCGGCGCTGAAAAGCGCCGATTTGCGATCCTTCCCGGAGCTGGCCGACATCTTGGATGTCGGCCAAGCTTCCGGAACTCCCCCAGAGGACTGGCGTCATCGTGCGCAGCACGATGACGCCAGTCCTAGCATTAACCCCTAACTGCCACGAAGTGTGGAGATAGGGAGTTCCAATGAACTCCCTATCTCCCGATCCGTGGCAGTTAGGGGTTAAATTTTGATATCGTTGGATCGGCCAGAGCATGGCCGTTCCAACGATACCAAACATGAAAGTAAAAAAAATTGTAAAAATAAAAAAAAAAATTTTTAAAAAAAAATAATAAAAAAAAAATAAACACTTTTTTTTTTTTTTTGTTTTGTTAATGCAGCAATATTGTTCCCATTTCAATTATAATGTGAACAATGATGCTGCATTAACGATTTTTGTATGCGGTGCGTTTGTTAAAAATGGTGTCATTTTCCCCAAAAAAAAATGTAACGAGACCCCATCTCTAATTTTTTTAACAAGCGCACCCCATACAAAATATATCCGCAATTGCTCGCATGTTAAAATGTGGAAAAAAACACTTTACACGCTGTAAATTATTGAAAATACATATTTTATTGCATTTTTTGTTATAATATACAAACATGACATAACGTATACATATAATAATGACATATTATGAATCTACCGAGTCTGACGGAAAGAACGATATATAATATGTCGATGTCATATACTAAAATAAGCCTTCAAAACACGTTTAAACATGATGCGCAAAACAGGTAAAAAATGACCTCAGCACAGGGGCGGGAAAAGCCTCAGCAGCGAAAGGGTTAAAAGATCCTAAAAAAAAAAAAAAAAAAAATCTAGAAAACAAACTTTTTACTGCAGAATATTATAAATCAACGGTTTATTAGATGCTGGATTAAAACGGGAATATTTTTAACATTGAAGCCTATGGGATTCGCCTAAATAAACCTGCCGAATGAAACCACCGAACAGCAGGGCAATTCGGCAACTTTTCACTGCTGGTTTATGTTCTCTGAATAGACGAAGCATTGCTTCTTTATGGGGGATTCACTGCCCTCGAACAGGCACCGTATGTGCAGGCAATTCGCCAGGATTTGGCGAACTGCCTGCTCTCTGAATAGCCGAATGGCCAGGAAAGGTAACCGTACCCTGAATTTCACTGTTCGGTTACCTTTCGGCCACAATTCGGATCTCTTTGAATAACCCTGATATGTATCTCCTATTAGAGCATCCATACTAAAGAGTGAGTCTTGGGAAACGACAGCGAATAAGTTAAAACACACTACCACTTACATAAGCAGTAACTAGATTACTTGTGCATTAGAAAGAAAAAAAACATTTAAACACACGCTATTTTTTTTTGTCTTTGAAGTAATTGCACGTAAATAAAAAATAAAAGTTAGGTTTTTAGCTCTGGTTTCCATTTTGTGAATTTTTCCCACGATTAAACATTTACCAAAATCTTAAGATGAAGTTCATTTTACAGCTGTTTTAGCTTCTACAGAATTCAACAGTCAATGGGGTTGAGGGAATGTTTTGATAAGGCTGGAGAGGGCTATTGTATGGTGTACAGTGCTACCGGAGATAGGACAGGCTGCCGAAAAACCTCTAATCTACCCCCTAGTGAAGCCCTTTCCATGACTACAGACCCCTAAAGTCCATTCCCAAACTCAAAGCTACACAATGAGGAGTGACTTAAAGATACTGGGGGGAAAGGGGGGGGGGGTTTACAACACAAAATAGTTGCACCCGTATACAGGTCTATTCATTCACTAAAAGGTGAAAATCAGGAGAATTGGAAGAGAACAATCTAGACCAAATAGCCGATTTGGAAAGTGAGATAAAAAGGGGAGAATTTTTCTGGTTTGGCTATTTTGACTTCGATCGTTCTCATCTGAGTTTCACCTTTAGTGAATAGACCGGAGAGTAAAATATTTTAAAAGGACAAAAAAAATAAATAATAAAAAAAAATTACAATAAAATAATCTGAAACAAACAAAATAAGGACATTTCATTTTTTGTGGTAGTGGCCCTTTACGGTTATAGCCGTAATTAAGACAATCAGCTGGATCATGAAGACATTTGCACAAGAGTCCAAAAAAACTCGTAAAAATAAATAAAGCGGGTAGCAGCAGCTTGTAGGGAATGCACAGAGAGGCAGGAGCAGTGACAGGCCAGCTATCAATGCATGTGTCTGGGATCACAGCCTGCCTGGAGGAGGCAGACAGCTGCTCTCAGGGATTATTGGCAAGAGATGACTGCTCCCTCCTAACCCGGGCACTGCCAGCCATGACACAGCTGCCCATGGTGCCGGTGCTGGGGGGGGGGGCAGTGTATAGGAGAAATGAGGGGCAATCCCAAACGAGAAAGCCCAGAATGGAGACTGGAAGAGCAGCTCTTGCGCGTGCGCAGTGGAAGGATAGGGTACCCCTGGCAGAGGCAGACGATGGGCAGAGAGCACCTTCACTTACCGACACGCAGGGACTGGAGGTGGTACTGGGGTGGGGGATCTCTGCACCGTTACCAAAGCCATCTAGAAGAAACTGGGCAAACGGAGTATGGATGACCCGTTTGGCATCATACCATCCTGGGGAGCTGTGCTCGCTCCCTGCGCACGGAATGGCGGAGAGTCGCGGCCGGGGGCTCTATCCCTGCAGGGTGAGAGCAGGAAGCCCCTTGGAGCACACAATGGAAAAAGCAGCGGCAGCGGCACTTCCTGTCTGTCTGTGTATTCCTACAGTAGGCATGCGCACTGCTGTCAGCAGCATGAAAGGCCACGCCCCCAGCGCACCCCTTACCTGCCGGGCCAGTCTGGTCATTCTCTCCAGGATTTCTGGGACGCCATGATACCACCATGCAATTCGTTTTCCCACAGAGGGAGGGGCATATCCCGACACAAAGGCCCGGTTACCCACAGCATGCTATCATCATTCTGATACCGTGTCATGGCCACCCATTGATGCAGTGCGGGCAGAGAGAGGCAGCCAATCCCTGAGGACCATGTGATGAGAGAACTGCTGCCATTGGGTTGCTCTTTGTCAGGGCTCTCAAGCTCTGAACCCCATTTGTTTTTGAACTACAACTCCATTGATTCTCTGGCCATCTATTGCATTCATTGAATTATGGGAGCTGTAGGTCATAGGTATCTAGGGGGACAGAGTTGGAGATCACTGAGGCCCGTTCAATACCTCAGCAGCTGCTGAATTGCTGCAGCGCAGCAATTCAGTTTGCTGCAGCAGTGTCGTTGAACCCTTTGGATGCGAATTTTGAATCCAAAATGGCCGACGATTTCGTAATGAAAAATTCAGATTGTTTTTCGGATCACTCGGACAAAATATGATAAATAAAAGCAGTCAGCACAATTCTGTTTTGTACGCACACACCACAAATGATAGTTTTTAATGAATAAACGTTATGTTTACTTCTGAAACAATATATAAATTGAACTGTAATATATGTCTATGTGCAGGGGGAAATAATAAATAAATATTTTGTGCTTTGGTGAACAAAAACCTCAAAATTAACATTGCTCTACGGAATTATTACTTGCTTCATGGCGGCGGCCATCTTTAAAACGTCACACTCAGCTACACGCAGCATCTCCTCGGGTCGCTGCAAGTGCTAGGTTAGCACTGCTGAGCGCTGAGCGGTTGAACGGCGTTCAATGGCAAGTTGCTAACTTAGCACTTGCAGCGGCTGAGGTATTGAACGCGGCTCTGCTCTGCAGCGGCACAAAATGGTGTGGCAGATAATTATGGGGAAGGAAGTTTATGGGTAAAGGTGTATTTTAGGTGCCCAAAATGAAACAGTGGTGCCCAAATTAACCCTTTCGCTGCTGAGGCTTTTCCCGCCTCTGTGCTGAGGTCATTTTTACCGGTTTTGCTCATCATGTTTAAAGGTGTTTTTAAGGCTTATTTTAGTATATTACCCAGACATATTATATATCGTTCTTTCTGTCAGACTCGGCAGATTCATAATATGTCATTATTATATGTATACGTCATGACCTGTCTGTATATTATAACAAAAAATGCAATAAAATATGAATTTTCAATAATTTACAACATGTAAGTGTTTTTTTTTCACATTTTAAGATGTGAGCAATTGCGGTTATATTTTGTATGGGGTGCGCTTGTTAAAAAAATTAGAAATGGGGTCTCGTTACATTTTTTTGGGGAAAATTACGCGATTTATAACAAACGCACCGCATACAAAAATCGTTAGTGCAGCATCATTGTTCACATTATAATTGAAATGGGAACAATATTGCTGCATTAACAAACCAAAAAAAAGAAAAAAAACTTGTTATTTTTTTTATAATTTTTTTAAATATTTTTTTATTTTTATTTTTAATTTTTTTAAAAAACTTTTTCACAGTCGTGTTTGGTATCGATGGAACGGCCATGCTCTGGCCGATCCAACAGTACCAAACTTTAACCCCTAGCTGCCACGGATCGAGAGATAGGGGGTTCATTGGAACCCCCTATCTCCACCATTGGTGGCAGCTAGGGGTTAACTCCAAGACTGGCGTCATCGTGCTATGCACGATGACGCCAGTCCTCAGGGGGAGTTCCCGGAGGCTTGGCCGACATCCAAGATGTCGGCCAGCTCCGGGAAAGGATCACGAACCGGTGCTTTTCAGCGCCGATTCGTGATCCGGCTCCCCAGGGGTTAATGCCAGGTACCATTTGGAAGGGCAGGCTGTGCCCTTCCAAACGGTGCCTGGCATTAAGCTCAGGACCCCCACGATCGGGAGGGAGAGAGGTCCGAAGGACCTCCCCCCTCCCTTTCAGGCGCCTCCTCTGCACACGCGGGGGGGGCCTGAAATAGATGTCATCGCGCCACCGCGATGACATCTATTGTGCCCCGGCGGTCCCGGATTGACGGGCTGACATCCAAGATGTCAGCCCGCACTGGGGCGCACAGCGATCGGCCGCAGGCTGCTTCGGGAGGACGCGCTCAGCGCGTCCTCCACAGCCAACCCTTCCTGTGGCAGGACGCGCTCAGCGCGTCCTCTGCAGCGAACTGGTTAACTGAAGACATAAAATATAATGAAACAAAGAAATAAAGTCATAAAATCTAATGAAATAACAGAAAAAAATTTGATAAATAATCAGAAGCAGTATCAGAGACCAAAACGTGAAATACACATTGTATGCATGTATGCAATTCAAGACAGCTGCTGTTCTAAAGGTTAAGCCAGAGATACACTGAGCGCCATGCGCAGCGCCTGCAGGCGGCGACGCGCTAAGACGCGCTCAATGTGTCCAGGTTTTCCCTCGCTCAGGCCCGGTCTCGATGCGGCACTGAGCGAAGGGAGTTGGAGAAATCCAACTTTCCCCTCGGCGGAGCGGCACGTTAAGAGGAGGGGCAGGAGTAGCAGCACACGGCGCTTGCGCCATGTCCTGTAGATGCGTCCCACCTACCATCGTGTCACCACGCTGGGGGCAGAGTTTAGCAGGAGAAGCCTCACACCGCTCTGACTAGCTCAGCAGCCTGCCTGTATATATGTATCTGTGGGCATGATCTGAGGTCTATATATGTATCTGTGGGCTTGATCTGAGGTCTATGTATGTATCTGTGGGCATGATCTGGTCTGAGATATACAGTTGTGTTCAAAATTATTCAACCCCCACTGAAATTTAGTGTTTTGGCCAGTTTGACATTGATTTTGATCATTCAGTCATCTTGCTTACAATTAAATCAAAGAGGCACGTGTAGGTCAGACAAATATAACATAACATTTATAATGAGATAACCACAAATGTCTTTTCTGTGCTCACATCATTATCAGTTTTATTCAACCCCCAAGTGTCATTCAATCTTAGTACTTAGTACAACATCCTTTTACAGTTATAACAGCTTTTAAACGTGAAGCATAGCTTGACACAAGTGTCTTGCAGCGATCTACGGGTATCTTCGCCCATTCGTCATGGGCAAAAGCCTCCAGTTCAGTCACATTCTTGGGCTTGTGCACTGCAACTGCTTTCTTTAAGTCCCACCAGAGGTTCTCAATCGGATTTAAGTCAGGTGACTGCGATGGCCACTCCAAAATGTTCCAGCCTTTAATCTGCAACCATGCTCTAGTGGACTTGGAGGTATGCTTGGGATCATTGTCCTGTTGAAAGGTCCAACGTCTCCCAAGCCTCAGGTTTGTGACGGACTGCATCACATTGTCATCCAATATCTCCTGGTACTGAAGAGAATTCATGGTAGCTTGCACACGCTGAAGCTTCCCTGTACCTGCAGAAGCAAAACAGCCCCAAAGCATGATTGACCCCCGCCATGCTTCACAGTAGGCAAGGTGTTCTTTTCTTCATAGGCCTTGTTCTTCCTCCTCCAAACATAGCGTTGATCCATGGGCCCAAACAGTTCTAATTTTGTTTCATCAGTCCACAGAACACTATCCAAAACTTCTGTGGTTTGTCCACATGACTTTTGGCATACTGCAGTCGACTCTTCTTATTCTTTGTAGACAGCAAGGGGGTGCGCCTGGGAGTTCTGGCATGGAGGCCTTCATTACGCAGTGTGCGCCGTATTGTCTGAGCTGAAACTTCAGTACCCACATCTGACATATCTTTTCTCAGTTCCTCAGCAGTCACACGGGGACTTTTCTCCACTCTACGCTTCAGGTAGCGCACAGCAGTCGAAGTCAACATCTTCTTTCTGCCACGACCAGGTAGCGTTTCAACAGTGCCCTTTGCCTTGAATTTGCGAGTGATGCTTCCTATGGTCTCTCTTGGTATGTTTAACATCTTTGCAATCTTCTTATAGCCATTGCCCTTCCTGTGAAGAGTAATCACCTCTTCTCTTGTCTTCCTGGACCATTCTCTTGATTTCACCATGTTTGTAACCACACCAGTAAATGTCTAGAAGGAGCTGAGAATCACAGTCATTTTAAAGCTGCCTAATTGGTGCTTATTATGCTTTATTGCTGCTCCGTGACATCCACAGGTGTTTTCAATACCTGATTGAAAACACTTGAATGAACCTCTGTTCTTCAGAGTTGTAGTCTTTAAGGGGTTGAATAATTGTGTCAATGAAGAATTCACAAAAGAAACATTTACTACTGTATTACAAAACCAATTGATGTCATTTTAGTTGCATATGGTTCTTTAAAAAGTCCTTGTAGGATTTCATTCTGAATACAATTACAAATGTACACTAAATTCCCTAAAACCCTTTACAGCATTGGGGGTTGAATAATTTTGAACACAACTGTATATCTATATCAGTGCTTTTTTTCTGGAAAAATAGGTGGGGGTACTCTCACCCCCAGGGAAAAACTGATTATTATGACGATTTTTCGTGTCCTAATAAATACTTCTTTATTCGCACATGGATATATTGTCCCCAGTTCACACTGGATATATTGCCCCAGCTCACACATGGATATATTGCCCCAGTTCACACATGGATAATTTGCCCCAATATATCCATGTGAGCTGGTCTGGGGCAATATATCCATGTGAGCTGGGGCAATCCATCCTCCAGCCAGCCGTGATCTCGCGAGATCGCAGAGTTCACGTGAACTCTGCAATCTCGATCGTGGCTGGCTGGAGGATGGATCCCAGGCGAGCAGGAGATATCCATGCAGGTGGCCGCTTGTTGAAGGAAAGAATGTGGCGGCCGCTGGATCCGCCCATGCGCTGACCAGACAGCTCCGGATTTGGACTCCGAGAGAATGAACCAATGAGCCTTAATCATGCTCCTCCCCTTCCCAGTATTCCCTAACCAGGTCAAGGGGCCCCCTCACCCTCCGCCCGTACTGTAATTCAAAGGGGGAGTACCCAGTGGATTCTTGGGGAAACAGAAGGTGCGGCAGTAACTTCTCCCAATTTTTGCACTTGGTGAAAAAGGTAGCCAGAAGTTGTTTCAGGGTGCCATTGAATTGCTTGCATAACCCATTGGTTTGTAGGTGATAAGGGGAACTCCTGATCGACTTTATGCCACACAGCCTCCACAACTGGTTGGTAACTTCCGTGGTAAACTGGGTGCCTTGGTCCGAGAGTATCACCTGAGTGAATACCACCCTGGAGAACACTCCAACCAAAGAATCTGCCACCGTTTCGGCCCGGATGTTGGACAACGCAACCGCTTTGGGGTACCGGGGTACCGGGTGGCATAATCCACCACTGTCAAAATGTACTTCTTCCCCGATGGGCTGGGCTTGGCCAGGGGCCCTATGATATCGACGGCGACACAGCTAAAGGGCTTCTCCACATTGGGGAGGGGCTGTAGCTTCGCTCTGGTGTGGTCTCCTCTCGTCCCCATGCGCTGACAGCTGTCGCACGTCTGGCAGTACTGTCTGATGTCCTTAGATACCCCTGCCAGAAAAAGTTTTGGGTGAGCTGGTGTCTGGTGCGGCTGACCCCAAGGTGTCCGGCCAAGGGTATGTCATGGGCAATTTTCAGTAACTCTTGTCTATACTGTATTTCCGGTTCACTATGAGCTGCTGGGTGACAGTGGGGCTGGAACCTGAACCTCGCCTCTCTGGTACCCGATATAAGAGCCCCTTTTCCCAAATAAAACGTTCCCCCTCTAACCCTCCTCGTCCCTCCTTTGCCCTATTCCTATAAACCTCTAAGGAGGGGTCCTCTCTCACCTCCCTCCCGAAGTCAGTGGGGGCATCCCATGCAAGGATCCTAGTGACTCGGGTGGGCAAAGGGCTTTTGCTCCTTACCTGAGCCTCATTGGAGTGCGAGTCGACCCCTGCAGCATGGCTCTGCCCTCTTGTGGTCACTGGGCAGGTTTCCTCGGCAGGACAAAGGGAAAAAGCCGATGTGAGCTTGCCCAGATCGCTACCCAGTAGTACATCCGTTGGTAGGTCTCTCATCAGACCAACATCCACCATGCCTGCTCCGGCGCCCCAGTTCAGGTGGACCCGGGCTGCAGGTAGTCTGTGCACTGCTCCTCCAGCCACCCAGACTGCGACTACCCCATTGGTTTTGTCATCATCCCGGACCAGATGGTGTTTTTGTTGGAAATACAATAGCATGTACTATACCATTTGAACTGCAGATGGCGCTGTTGTTAAAGGGTACTATGTGTTCTCACTTGTTGGTATATTCACAGGAAGGTAGTCTTTTGTTTCTTTCTCTCATCTTCCTTGATTTCTCACTGTGTAATGCCTGCTGCTTTCAGTCACTAGTCTGTAATAGTTGTTTGTTTTATCTATGCACAAAGTAAATTTTATTGCTGCAAGTTCACAAGATTCCAGCGCCTCTTTCATACATAACCAACAGGTTATGGGCCCAGACACTGAAAGGAAACTACAAATCAGTAAATGCTGCATCTATGATCCAAATACCTGCAGTGTGAGGTAACAAGAGCTGCATCCAAAATACTGAAAAATGGCAAGTGGTTCAGATGTGCAATTTGCAATAGCAAAGCTAAACAATACCAACTATCAGTTGTGGAAGTTTAAGCTGGAAATGCTGTTATCCAAAGATGACTTGTGGCAGGTTCTGGATACAAACAGACCCACTGACAACACAGAAGAATGGGACAGAAAAAACAGGCAAGCAAAAGCAGTTATAAGCCTGTTAGTGGAGGATGATCAACTTATTCATATAAGAAAAGAAAACACAGCTAAAAGTATGTGGACTGCACTACAGAAACTGCATGAGCATTCAAATTTAAACAGTAAACTATATCTACTGCGTAAACTGTATATGATGAGGCTGGAAAAAGGCCAGGAAATGTGTGAACATGTGAGTGTGCTATGCTGTAAATTGTGGAGCAATTACGTGCAATTGGGGAAGAAATAAAAGACAATCGTGAAGTGGCATTACTATTATGCAGCCTTCCAGAATCGTATAGTGCCCTTATCAACACTCTGGAAACCAGACCAGAGGAAAAACTAACACTAGAATATGCTAAGGGAAAATTAATTGATGAATACAACAGAAAGAAGGAAAATATGCATGGTGAAGAGAATGACAAAACAGAAGTAGCTCTAAAGGTGAATGAAAACACAAAACAAAACAGAGAAACCAGAGTGTGTTTTCGCTGAAAAAAGTCCAATCATTTAAAACAAAATTGCTCCATCTGGAAAGCAGAGCAGCGAAGGAGAGAGCCATTCACAGGAGAAAGAGCTAAAGCAGCCACACAGGAAACCACAGATACATCATGGAGTGCAAGCTTTAAAGTGATTCAGAATACTACCCCACATGGATGGTGTCACGACCTCTACGCGCGCTGCTGCGAAAGACGCCGGGTTAAGCCACCCACTATCTGTCTCTGCACACTTCTCTCACGCAACAGGGACGCAGAGCGTGATACAATGGTCCCAGGATTGCAAAGCAGTACAAGTCTTCTCTTGAAACGGGTAATGACTACGTCTCCCACAATCCCTGGGATCACTTTCCTATTCTATTAGTTACAATCCCAGGATTGCAACGCAGTACAAGTCTTCTCTTGAAGCGGGTAATGACTACGTCTCCTACAATCCCTGGGATCACTTCCCTTTTCTATTAGTTACGCTGCCACCAGTCCTCATGGACACTACGCGCGTCGCAGCGAGAGACGCAGGGCTAAGCAACCACACTGTCCCTATCCCTGCCGTCCCCCCAGCAACCGCAACGCACACTTTTGTATCTACCCGAGCTTAACAAAAATCAGCAATTACTCCAATCTCTTAGCGTGGATCTCATCAGCCAGAAGCAGAACTTAAATAGGTTAGGTTTATTTATGATATAGAACAAAGATATATATAATCACAGTGCATTTGTTACAGGAAAAATTATAGATAGAATAAATCAATTAATTACACACTACACAGCAAATAAAAGAAAAGGGTTAACCACAGAGCATTACCTACGACAAACTAATCAGTAAGCTAGCATCGGTGACTCCTGGAGCCTGGAGATAGAAGCATGGACAGATCAGTCATCTTTCGAATGTACCCCAAGTGATCAGCCAAAGCACATGGCCAGTTTTCAGAATTTATACACTTCCTGGTCCTTCCAAAACCCACCCACAAATGGCCCAGCCTCCTGCACTACATATCCCAGAGTTCCCCTCTCCGGAGCACGCTCAGTATGCTTGTCATTACTCTTAATTTCCCTGGTCTATCAATCATCTCCCAAAGACCACCTTCTGTGATCAGAAAATGTGATTGCTTCTTTGATATGCGGTTGGGGTGCCGCTCTGTCTGCGTCTTCTCCCTGCCAGGAGTAATTGCTCTTCCTGCCTGCTGGGTAGACCCCAAAGAGGTGTTATCTTTAATTCAAACCTTTGATGACTCCAGAGAAAATGGTCACGAACCTGTTTAATTGTTTCCTCCAGCAGACTGGAAACGCAGCCATTGATTTCTTAGGCCAGCTGCGCCAAATGGCCTGGTATCTAAAGATAGGCATATTTATAAATATGCCTATATAATACATATTGTGGTAGATATACCAATAGCTAGACACAGAGAGATGGGTATGTCTACCTGTGACAGATGGTACATTGACTCAGGAGCAACAAGTCACATGACAAGTGATGAGACCTTTTTCACAGAAATTGATTTCAATGCAAAAGACAAAGTCTTCCTAGCAAATGGGAAAAGTATTACATCAGAAGATAATGGTCAAGGGTTTCTGAACTGCATCACACCATCAGGAGGTAAGCGAAGCATCCTTGTAAAGAATGTTTTGTATGTTCCAAGTCTAGAAGGAAGCCTCCTATCAGTGAAAAACCTTGCTAACAATGGACTCACAGTACAATTCCGAGGTAATGAATGCACAATTCGAAATAGAAAAGAAATCCTAGCAAAGGGAAGGTTGAATGAACATCTATACAAACTCGTCACAGAAAGTGTTCAAGTCAAAACAGTCACTCATTATCCACATAACAAGTGCATCCATCTCTGGCACAGACGATTGGGGCATCGAAACCCAGAAGCCATAAAGGAACTTTCTAAGAGAGGTTTATCAGAAGACATGATAATGTTACCTTGTAAAAAACTAATGAAGTGCACATGTTGTATCAAAGCAAAGGCCACACGGACACCACTTCCACAAGCCAGTCAAAGGAAAACCACTAAACCCATGGAACTTATACACAGTGACATGTGTGGACCAATGTAAACCCCCACACCCAGCTGCAACAAATATTTAATAACCTTCATTGATGATTATTCCAGGTACACAACGACATATCTGATGAAACACAAAAGTAAGACAACTGATAAACTTCAAGAATTTGTAGCGATGACTAGCAACAAATTTCAAAGGAAACACGGAATAATACGCACCGACAATGGAGGGGAATATATGGGTAAGGAAGTGGAATCATACCTAAAGAAACACGGTATCATACACCAAACAACTGTACCGTACACTCCTGAACAAAATGGTGTAGCGGAAAGGAAAAATCGCACTCTTATAGAAATGGCAGATGCATGCTTTCAGATGCCAACCTACACAACAAGTACTGGGGAGAAGCAATAATTAGGGATGAGCGTTTGGTTTGGATCTGTTCGGAGTTCGATTCGAACATCGCCCGTTCGGCTGTTCATCGAACTCCGAACATTTCCGTGTGTTCGCCGCATGTTCGCCCCCAATGGACCACAATGCATTTTTCCACTGGCCTGAAGCTTGTAATTGGCTTCAGCAAATTTGAATCTGTCTTGGCACAGCCTGTTATCAGTGTGTATCAGAGAGTTATACCACAGTTCAGCAAATTGGAATCTGTCTTGGCACAGCCTGTTATCAGTGTGTATCAGTGAGTTATACCACAGTTCAGCAAATTAGAATCTGTCTTGGCACAGCCTGTTATCAGTGTGTATCAGTGAGTTAATACAGAGTTCAGCAAATTTGAATCTGTCGTGGCACAGCCAGGCTATCAGGGACAGTGTGTATCACTGACTTATAGCATTGTTCTGGAAAATCTGTATATCTTTGATCTAATTCTAGATACCAGACAATAACACAGTTTAATCAGAGTTCATCTGTTTATCTATTGAGAGTTGAATCTGGCTGTTGCCAGCTATCAGGGTGTTACAGCCTGCAGGAGAGAAAGTGAATCAGAGAGAGAGAGTAGAGGACATTGGCAGCTTTGCAGGAAAAATATCAGTAAAATCGCCGACTTATATCAGAGTTCTGAATATCTTTAATCTATATACCAGAGTTGAATCTGAGTTCTGCATATCTCCAATATTTATACCAGAGTTGAATCAGACTTCTGTATATCTCCAATCTTTATACCAGAGTTGAATCAGACTTCTGTATATCTCTAATCTTTATTCCAGAGTTGAATCAGACTTCTGTATGTCTCCAATCTTTATACCAGAGTAAAATCAGACTTCTGTATATCTCCAATCTTTATACCAGAGTTGAATCAGACTTCTGTATATCTCCAATTTTTATACCAGAGTTGAATCAGAGTTCTGTATATCTTTAATCTGTATATCACTCACCATGTCAGAAAGACCAAAAAGGACAGGCAGACACTCCCAGACACAGATAAGAGGGCAAGCAGCCTCTGTGTCGGAAGGCAGTGCCCCTGGTTGTCGTGGACATGGTGCATCCTCTGCAGGGGCACGCTTGTCCTTTCTAACTGGTGCTGGCCATCTTATGCTGCAGCAACATACAGAGGATTTGGTGGATTGGTTAACCAGGCCATCCTCATCCTCCGAGTCCTCTGTCAGCCAGGCTTGTAGTGGTTTACAGTCCACCTCAGCTGCCAAAGCATCTAATGCAGCCTCCATGTCCACAACTACTCCTGCCGTAGCCTCACCAGCATACACGGAGGAGTCAGCTGAATTGTTTGACTACAATGACAGTGACATGCTGCTTGAGGATATGCAGCAACTACAGTGCTCTGATTCAAACTCTGAGGTTGAGGAAGGGAGTATAATCAACTTAGAGGTAGGGTGTGCCAGTGACACACAAATAACTGGCACTCATGTTGCCCCAGCAGCTGCAGCATACTGCCAAGTTGGCTCCAGTGACGAGGAGATAGGGGGTGATGACGATGATGAGGTCACTGACTCCACCTGGGTGCCTGATCGAACAGAGGAGTCAAGTGAGGAGGAGGAGGAGTGCACAACAAACACGAGGCACAACGTCCTCTATGAGCAACCATAACCAGTCCAAGGCATCAGAAGTCACAGCTGCTCAGGTGCAGAGCGCTGTTGTCTCAAAGCACATGTACAGAAAGTCTGCTGTCTGGGAGTTCTTTAGGAAATGTGCAGCAGACCGCGCCGTTGCTATTTGTAATCTATGTCAGAAGAGGATCAAGCGTGGGAAAGACATCCCACACTTGGGTACCACGTGCATGAGGCGACATATGACCACCGGCCATGCATCCCGTTGGCACAACACTTTGCATAGGTCGTCCTCCTCATCTGTCTCTACCCCCACTATATGTCCTGCCATGTCATTGCCTACAACCTCCACTGACAGGGATGATGCTACAGTAATGGGTGTACCAGGTCCTTCCTCAGAATGTGACAGCATCCCATCAGCTGAAGATTTACGCAGTCAGATTATGTTGCCCCAGCTGCTGCAGCGTAAGAAAAAATATAGGCCCAACCATCCCCAAGCACAGTGTCTAAATGCCAGCTTAGCAAAAATACTCACATTACAGCTGCTGCCTGTCCAGCTGGTGGACTCTGCTTCCTTCCATGAATTTGCCAAATGTGCTGTACCACAGTGACAGGTTCCAAAACGCCATTTCTTTTCACAGAAGGCCATTCCAGCACTATACCAGCACGTGGAAGACAGTGTTATGGAATCATTGGGAAAGGCAGTCAGCAGCAAGGTGCACATTACTTTAGACACGTGGTCCAGCTAGCATGGACAGGGCCGTTACATTTCCTTCATGGCCCACTGGGTAACTCTGATTGCAGCTGGGAGGGATCCAGGATGGGGCTCTTTGCGGGAGTTTGCTCATCCACCACATCTCCAGAAAGTTGCTTATATGAGGTCTGTCTGCTCCACCACCTCTTCCTCTTCCTCCTCCTCCTTCAATGTCTCTAGCGAAGTAGCAGTTAAACCGACGCGTGACAGTGACTACACAATGGCTCAAGCAAAAAGATGCCATACTGTGCTTGAGCTGGTATGTTTAGGGGACAGGAGCCACACTGGGCCAGCATCAGCTGGGAATGGTCATCTGTGATAATGGCAGCAACCTTCTCTCCGCCCTACACAAGGGTAAATTGAGGCATGTACCATGTCTAGCACACGTCCTAAATCTAGTGGTACAGCGTTTCCTATCCAGGTACCCAGGGCTAGCAGAGCTTCTCAGCCAGGCCAGAAAAGTCTGCAGCCACTTCAGACGGTCATTCCCAGCAAGTGTTCGCCTGGCAGAAATTCAAAGAGAATTCCACCTTCCCACAAACTGCCTGATCTGTGACATGCCCACCAGGTGGAACTCGACATTGGCAATGCTGCAGCGTCTGCACGAGCAGCAGAGGGCTATCAATGAGTACCTGTGTGAGTATGGCACAAGGACAGGTTCAGGTCAACTTGTTTTTTTACCCCCCCCACAGTGGCTGATGATCAAGGATGCATGCACTGTACTGTCACCATTTGAGGAGGCAACGAGGATGGTGAACAGGGACAGTGCATGCATCAGTGACACAATTCCTTTAGTGTTCCTGCTGGAGCACACTCTGCAGGGAATTATAGATGTGGCTCTAGAGGCAGAGCAGAGGGAGGAAGAGGAGGCCTTCCCTAGCTCTGAAGGCCCCAGTCTTTCTGCAGACAGCATTCCAGCGGGTCCTCCTCAGATCAGACAGGAGGAGGATGAGGAGGATGAGGAGGAGGAATATTTGAGTAGTGGGGGCATTGAAGGTGGGGATTCCTCAAGGGAGGGTTTTGTGTGCCCAGAAACACAAGGACTGGTATGTGGCTGGGAGGAGGGAGTGCACGATGGGGTCATCATCCTCATTGAGCAGGAAGACTCGGAAGCTAATGCCACCTCCAACCTACGCTGCATGGGCTCCCTTATTATGCAAAGCCTGCTAAAGGACCCCAGGATTCGTACTATCAAGGAGAGGGATCATTACTGGTTGGCAACCCTTCTTGATCCACGATACAAGGGTAAAGTTGCAGAGCTGTGCTTGAGCTGGTTTGTTTAGGGGACAGGAGCCACACTGGGCCAGAAATTCTGTCAGCTCTGCTGGGGCAGGTGCAGAGATGGTTAACACCACGCCAGCTTCAGCTGGGAATGGTCGTCTGTGATAATGGCAGCAACCTTCTCTCCGCTCTACGCAAGGGTAAACTGACGCATGTACCATGCCTAGCACACGTCCTAAATATAGTGGTACAGCGTTTCCTTTCCAGGTACCCAGGGCTGGCAGAGCTTCTCAGCCAGGCCAGAAAAGTCTGCAGCCACTTCAAATGGTCATTCCCAGCAAGCGTTCGCCTGGCAGAAATTCAAAGAGAATTCCACCTTCCCACAAACCGTCTGATCTGTGACATGCCCACCAGGTGGAACTCGACATTGGCAATGCTGCAGCTTCTGCACAAGCAGCAGAGGGCCATCAACGAGTACCTGTGTGAGTAAGGCACAAGGACAGGTTCAGGTCAACTTGTTTTTTTTCCCCCCCGCAGTGACTGATGATCAAGGATGCATGCACTGTACTGTCACCATTTGAGGAGGCAACAAGGATGGTGAGCAGGGACAGGGCATGCATCAGTGACACAATTCCTTTAGTGTTCCTGCTGGAGCGCACTCTGTGGGGAACTATAGATGTGGCACTAGAGGCAGAGCAGCGGGAGGAAGAGGAGGCCTTCCCTAGCTCTCAAGGCCCCAGTCTTTACGCAGACAGCATTCCTGCGGGTCCTCAGATCAGACAGGAGGAGGAGGAATATTTAAGTAGTGGGGGCATTGAAGGTGGGGATTCCTCAAGGGAGGGTTTTGTGTGCCCAGAAACCCAAGGACTAGTACGTGGCTGGGAGGAGGAAGTACACGATGGGGTCATCCTCATTGACCAGGAAGACTCGGAAGCTAATGCCACCTCCAACCTACGCTGCATGGGCTCCCTTATCCTGCAAAGCCTGCTAAAGGACCCCAGGATTCGTGCTATCAAGGAGAGGGATCATTACTGGTTGGCAAGCCTTCTTGATCCACGATACAAGGGTAAAGTTGCAGAGCTCATCCTGCCCTCACAGAGGAAGTACAGGATGAAACAACGTGAGGACAATCCAAAGCGACACTTGTGTAACATCTTACCTTGGTAGGTTACCAAGTGATGACACACGTGCTTCTGAAGCTGCGGATGATCAGAGGAAGAGCGATGAAGGCCGGGGCCACTTGACTGATGCCTTTTTAAATTTTTTTAGACCACGACGCCCAGGGACGTCAAATGTAGGCACCCAATGCCAGCGTCTTCACCGTATGGTGCAGGACTACCTAGGGGCAAGGGCAGACCTGGATACCTTTACAGCAGATGATCCACTGGCTTACTGGGTGTTGAGACTGGATCACTGGCCAGAATTTAGCCAATATGCTATGCAGCTACTAGGTTGCCCTTCATCCAGCGTGCTTTCTGAAAGGACGTTCAGTGCCGCTGGAGGTTTTGTCACAGACAAAAGAGTGCGTCTGTCCACCGACTCTGTAGACCGGCTGACATTTATAAAAATGAACAAGAGAAAAAAGTTATCATCTGCGCTCGTTTCTATGTATTTCCATGTACAACAAAACACTATCAGGAGGTTTTAGTTTGTTTCAATGGCCATTGCAACGTAAGCTCACTCGCCCCATCAAGGCACCTCTTTGTAGAGTGAGTTCCTAACCAATGTACAAGAAGCCGCTCTATTGAGCAGCTCCGTGCCCCTCCTGCTGCTTTTCAGCTAAAGGAGAGGCAGAAATGGTGGGTTTTATTTATACAAGCACCAAACACTTCCCATTTGGGGTTGAAAACAAAAACATGGAAAAAGGAACAGCAGCAAAACGACTGGTGTTACAAGCATAATATACATACAGAAAAAAATGGCGTCGCGCCAGTACTCACCAGAGGGGCTGCAACAGCCAGGAGTAACAGCCCAGTTCATGTATAAAACATAACAAGAGAAAAAAAGGTGTACACGCACCAAACACTTCCCATTTGGGGTTGTAAACAAAAACATGGAAAAAGGAACAGCAGCAAAGCGACTAACTGGTAGGGATGAGCTGTTCGGTTCGATCAATTCGGAGTTCGATTCGAACATTGGCAGTTCGAAAGTTTGCGAACTTCGAACTTTGTGGCGTGTTCGGTTCGAGTTCGGAAAAAAAAATAATTTTGAAAAATGTATAAAAAATGCTTAAAAAATACAAAAAATCTAGAAATAAAGAGACTCTTTACTGCAGAATATTATAAGCAACGGTTTATTAGATATTGAATTAAAAACTAATGTCTAGGTGCAAAGATTCTCACCTCTAAATGACCTGTGCTCTTAAACGGCGTAAACAACAGGTGTTTAATTAGTGTTTGGAAATAACATGTGCTTCTAATTAGTCCGGTCTCATGAATTTGTTACATTGTATGCAGACTGGGAGAGCTAGGTGTCGTGTGTGGGTCTGTGATAGCGATGTTTCCATACATCCTACAAATCCGCCACTTCACGGGCAGGTTATGGGGACCTCCTAGGCACGATATTTGAAGGAATTTTTTGTTTTTATTTTTAACCCTTATTTTATGGAAAACTCACTGTTCCTTTAACCCTTTCACTGTTGAGGCATTTCACCACTGTGTGCTGAGCTAATTTTTACCGCTTTCGCTCATCATGTTTAAACGCGATTTGAAGCCACATTTTATTATACGACCCAGACATATTATATATCGTTCTTTCCGGCAGGCTCGGCAGATTCATAATATATCATTTTTATATGTATACGTCATGTTCTGGCTGTATATTATAACAAAAGATCCAATAAAACTTTTTTAATCATCTGCAGCGTGTAAAGTGTTTTTTTTCACCTTTTACAGTCAGGTCCAGAAATATTGGGACATCGACACAATTCTAACATCTTTGGCTCTATACACCACCACAATGGAGTTGGAATGAAACAAACACAATGTGCTTTAACTGCAGACTGTCAGCTTTAATTTGAGGGTATGTACATCCAACTCAGGTGAACGGTGTAGGACTTACAGCAGTTTGCAGATGTGCCTCCCACTTGTTAAGGGACCAAAAGTAATGGGACAATTGACTTCTCAGCTGTTACATGGCCAGGTGTGTGATATTCCCTCATTACCCCAATTACAATGTGCAGATAAAAGGCCCAGAGTTCATTTCAAGTGTGCTATTTGCATTTGGAATCTGTTGCTGTCAACTCTCAAGATGAGATCCAAAGAGCCTTCACTATCAGTGAAGCAAGCCATCATTAGGCTGAAGAAACAAAACAAACCCATCAGAGAGATAGCAAGAACATTAGGCGTGGCCAAAACAACTGTGTGCAGCATCATTGTTCACATTATTTTAATATCTTGCATTGTATTACTTTGTATTTCTGTAACTGTAACACTTCAATGTTCTTGATCCCAGGACATACTTGAAAACGAGAGAAATCTCAATGTATCCTTCCTGGTAAAATCCTTTATAAATAAATAAATAAATAAATAAATAAATTATAATTGAAATGTGAACAATATTGCTGCATTAATAAAAATAACACACAAAAAAATACATGTTTTTTTATTTTTATTTTTTTACTTTATACCTGGTCATGTTGGGTATCATTCGAAAGGCCATGCTCAGGCCTTTCGATTGACTCCCTCCATGACCCCCTAGCTGCCATGGTTCTGGAGACATCGGGGTTCAAATGAACCCCCCTATCTCCACCAGGGGATTCCGGGCAGCTAGGGGTTCCCTGGCTATCTGACGTCAACACGCTATGCGTGAGGACGTCAGGCAGTGAGGGGGGACCCGGGGGTGGAGCTGCCATCCAAGATGGCGACCCCCACCGGAGCTAATCTGCATTTCGAAGTGCGACCCGGTGCCTAAGGGGTTAAGGCCAGGCACCGCTTAAAAGGGGAGACTCTCCCCTTTTAAGCGGTGCCTGTTTTTTTTTTGTGGGACCTCCCGATCGGGAGGGAGAGGGATCCGAACGGTCCACCCCTCCCTTCCAGGCGATCTTCCGGCATTGCCGGGGGTTGCCTGGAAATGACGTCATCGCGCATGGCACGTCAGGAGGAGCTTGACTTCAGCTTCTGAGGACGCTGAAGTCAGAACGCCGCGGGACCCCAGAAAGAGAGGTGAGTATCTCCGCCGGGGGTCCCGCAAAGCTGATGACGTGTGGGACACGTCCTCCTCAGCATACAGCGGGAGTAACTGAGGATGTGTCCCACATGTCGTCAGCAGTGAAGGGGTTAAAAATTTATTTTTTTAAACTTTTTGTCCTTGTTTCCTGTCCCCCAGGCCACTACCCTGACCCGGACATTGTTTTTAAATGTTTCTATACATCCTACAAATCCGCCACTTCACGGGCAGGTTATGGGGACCTCCTAGGCACGATATTTAAAGGAATTTTTCGCTTTTATTTTTAACCCTTGTTTCATGGAAATCTCACTGTCCCTTAAAAAATTTTTTTTTTACTTTTTGTCCTTATTTCCTGTCCCCCAGGGCACTACCCGGACCCCCATACACCTTTTATGGCAAATATCTAGCATCTATGACCTCTTGGAGGGCACTCTAAAAATCGAACTTTGAGTCCCATTGACTTGTATTGAGTTCGTGTTCGTGTTCGAGTTCGAATTCGAACTTTTGAAAAGTTTGAGTTCGAATGCGAACCAAACTAGGGGGTGTTCGGCTCATCCCTACTAACTGGTGTTACAAGTTTAGTTTACAGTAGTAGTGATCCATTTGTAATAGAGAGATCCGCTAAAATAAAAAGTGACGAGGTGGCCGAGTGGTTAATGCAATGGATTGCTTATCCATTGTGCTCTGCACGCATTGGTTTGAATCCCATCTTCGTCGTGCTTTCCTCTACACTAGAAATCTAGTAAATGCAAAAAGGGTTTATAGAATAGTCTTAGTCTAAAGTTATGAAATTTGAAGATTGTTTCAACATCAATATCTTAAAATGTAACATTATTCCAAAACGTCTAATAACGATTGCGATACATTCCAATTTTCCTCCTACCTAGATGCAAATGATGCTTTCTAAATTGTTTCTGTCGAAATTTATCAAACTTAAAGGTGGATTTCTAACCATATCGTAAAATGTATCGTTATTCCAAAACTCTAATAACAATTTTGATAGATTCCAATTTTCATACCATTTTTTTGGTTTGTTTATAATATTAATCCGTTTGTAGTAGAGGAGTATAGTAGTATTCTCCTCTGGGCAATATAAGCAGGAGGACATTTTTATGGGGATCTTATAACTAAGGGGATAAATGGGAGGTGGGGGAACTGATGGGGTTACGTACACTCCTAAAATATTAGAACAGATAAACTCCCGGTCCTTGTAGTCACGGGTAGTCAGAAATGCCAGGTGGTCGTGTGCCAATGCGGGTAGTCAGAAATGCCAGCGGGTCATATGCCAATGCGGGTAGTCAGAAATGCCAGGGGACATATGGCAATGCAGGTACTCAGAAAAGCCAGGGGTCGTATGCCAATCAGGGGGTATTCAGAAAAGCCAGGGGTTGTATGCCAATCAGGGGGTATTCAGAAATGCATGGGGTCGTATGCCAATCAAGGGGTATTCAGAAAAGCCAGGGGTCGTATGCCAATCAGGGGGTATTCAGAAAAGCCAGGGGTCATATGCCATTCAGGGGGAATTCAGAAAAGCCAGGGGTCATATGCCAATCAGGGTGTATTCAGAAAAGCCAGGGATGCTATGTCAATCAGGGGGTACCCTAATGCCAGAGGGTTCCTATGTCAGTTGTTTTTTGAGGTTTAATTTGGTTGGATTTTTTTCACAGCTCTCACTCTTAGATCATCTGCCTCTCTCTCTCTCCTCAGATCGCAGAGTGAGGAAGAGAAAAAGGGGCAGAGACAATGTCTCAGCCAATGTTATAATCATTGGCTGAGACATTCTGACAGTTGCATCGGTGACAGCCTGTCACCGCTGCAACGCCACACACAGATCACCTGATTGGGTGACAGGGGTCTGTCTGGTTGTCAGGCAGACCCCCCAGCTGGCGATCATGGGAGGGGAGGCGGGCCTTTTTTGCGTGATCAAACGCCACAGGACTTTTCATGCTGTCCCGCCGCGTTAAAACCCGCGCGATGCAGGACGGCATGACATGTCCTGCGACGCCAACAGGTTAATACACAAGTTTCACAATTTGAATTGAATTAATGAAATAAATAACCTTTTCCACGACATTCTAATTTATTGAGATGCGCTTGTATATGGGTCTTTGTCTGTGTAACAATTGGGAGTATTGGCACTGAGGAAGGGGCTGCGCACTGAAACATCTGTACTTGTCTCTCTGTATCTGAGTAAAATGGTCGCACAAGTGGACATTGTTTTTTGCAGCTCTGGTGGTAGCATCCTTTTTTTACTTGTTTACCATTTGTATTTATTAGTTTTGCTTGTGATGAATGAAGGGTTTGGTCCACTGTTGTAGCCGCAGGTTGTCCTTTCTTCCTTTTTTTGAATGCTACAGACACCCGACTGCGGGGTCTTTTTATGTATTTTGGACCAGAATATAGATAAGGGCTCTCTTTTGTGCCCTGCTGGGTGCCAGTGTATTGTGGTATTGTCATTTTGTTCTTTGTATCTTGTTTCCATGCCCAGCTGTGTTGCAACCTCACCCCCTGTTCTGCATGTCATGCAGCCAGTGGCACTCCTGACAGGCAAGCCTTTAAGACAGCTTGGATGGGCTTTCAAATGTCATCTATTTATTCTCAAAAGAAACAGGGCACCACGATCCTCCTTCACAGGCGTCTGTCCTATTCTATTATTGAAGCCATTAATGATCCCAAGGGCAGGTACATGCTATTGAACCTTACTATAGGAAGGAAATCGCTCCAACTACTTAATATATATACGCGCGGAATGCTCCCAGTCCCAACCTTGCTTTTTATTAAACGTTGCTTCTGCTATTCTACCTTCACAACGTATGTTAATGGAAGGTATTTTTTTTTTAAAAAGTATACATTTTTATTACATTTTGGACAAGGGTACAGAAAAAAATAGGGGAGGAGAACGGGAAAGGAACATAAAAAGACACATCAAACAGAAAAACAGCACGTTGCACTTGAGAAAACATTGCTTAAGTCATACACTGAAGGTCCAGGAGTAGATAAAAATAGCATAATTCCCAAAGGGGCAGTGCCACTTTGTAGTGCACCTGATGGCCCCCCTACCCCTGAGTCATCTCAGAACTCCCCGGCTGCCCCTCATATACATTGCTTAAACAAGTACAAATCCCATAGTTCCCACGGGTCATGCTTGGGAGGTGACAGATCTAGTAATGGAGTAGCCAGTCTATCATTTCACAGAAATCTTTCCAGGGGAGTAGTGAGAACAGAGACAATGGGTGGATGTACTGTTTTCCAGTTCCTGGTTATCTGTAAAAGGGCCATGGAGACAAGAACGTTTAACCACATCCTGGTTTTCTGTCGAGAGATCACTGGGCCGCTCAACCCCCACCAATATGAAATCTGGAGTGAAAGGAATCTCAGTTCCCACAACTTTCGAGGCTAGTTCCACTACTTGCATCCAGAAGGAGCCAATAATTTGGAATCGCCACCAAATGTGAATATAAGAACCATCCATTGCCCCACACCTCCAACACTTTGAGGAAGACTCTCCTGTACACTTCGCCACCCTATCTGGAGTCCAGTACACCAGTAAAGTACCTTACGGCTGGTCTGTAATAATGTAGCATTTGTCGTCACCCCCACATCCCTACGAAATAACTTGCCCCATTCTCCAGGATAAATACTCCTACCCAGATCCTTTTCCCATAAAGTTTGATAATTTAACAGTGGGAGTCCGCGGTCTGAGGAGATTAAGTAATAACCAATTGAAATTAAATCACGCGGCAGATGAGAAGAGGAGCAAATACTTTCAGACACTGTCAAAGCCGGTTTGTGGAAGGAGTAAAAAGCTAGAAAGCCTTGGCATTGAAGGTAAGTATGGAGCTGATGGTAAGAGAAAAAGTCAGTATTATTCAGCTTAAATCTCGCCGTGAGAGTAGGAAAATCTAACAAATGTTGCTTATCAAATAATTGATTGATAGTGACTATACCTGTGACAGAACACGCTGTCACTGTGCGACTTGGAGGAGGCTGTGGGCTTGCCTCCTGCCTACAGACTACGGCCCAGCAGTTAAACAGGAGATTTTGGGGCTTTTTGCCATCTCCTGCAACCATCAGACGCACGGCACACAGTGCGAAGTATATCTGCGGTCGCCAGTTCCTCTGAACCGAACGCAGCTTTTGTAGCCGCGCGTCTGGAACTATTATGGGCTACTTTTTCATACTAGCCCGGCTGAGTTAAATTATTATTATTATTATTATTCTTTATTTATAAAGCGCCAGCATATTCTGCAGCGCTGTACAATAAGCACAGTATAGACAGGGTTACAATACATTGAACAACATTTGACAAACAGTACAGGAGGAGATGAGGGCCCTATTCCCGTAGGAACTCACAATCTAGGAGGGTTGGGGTTGGAAACAGGAGGAGAGGACTGTAAGGTGAGAGTGATTGATGGTTGTGTCAGTGAGTTGGGTGGTAGGCTTCCCTAAATAGGAATGTTTTAAGGGAGCGTTTGAAGGAAGAGAAGTTAGGGGAAAGTCTGACAGTATGAGGGAGAGCGTTCCAGAGAGTGGGGGCTGCGCGTGAGAGTGGGGGCCTATTCATACAGACTGCCGCCCCAAGCAGTTGTTTATGGATAGATTAAAGGAAAAGCATTTACCGTCATTTGAAACGTCATTTTTTTGTTTTTAAGTGTTTCTATACATCCTAGAAATCCGCCACTTCACGGGCAGGTTATGGGGACCTCCTAGGCACGATATTTGAAGGAATTTTTCGTCTTTATGTTTAACCCTTATTTCATGGAAAACTCGCTGTCCCTTTAAAAACGTTTTTTTTTTTACTTTTTGTCCTTGTTTCCTGTCCCCCAGGGCACTACCCAGACCCCCATACACCTTTTATGGCAAATATCTAGCATATATGCCCTTTTGGAGGGCACTCTAAAAACCGAATTTTTAGCCCCATTGACTTGTATGGAGTTCGAGTTCGGGTTCGGGTTCAGATCCGAACATTTGGAAAGTTCGGGTTCAAATACGAACCCGAACTCGGACGTGTTCAGCTCATCCCTAACAGGGACCCATCAGGTCAGCGAGTAGGATATGTGGGATCTACGGTCACTGTTCTACCCCCAGAAGACAAAACGATACCCACCATGGAAGATATCATCAAGGGGTCCACATCTCAGACACGGTGCCGCCAGAGGAAAACCGTACCCCAACCAGTAATCCAGACCCCCTTCCTTAAGTGCCCAAAGAAGCTGCAGTTCCTTATTCCACCTTCCAGTGGTGCAGGGTTTACCTGTCCCATCACCCACTGGGGTGATCCTTCTGTGAACATTCTCCTGCCAATCTATGGCCATACCATCCTGAAAGCGTCCGATCCCGTCAGATCTCGAATGCAATCAAGGGTAGGGTTTATTCAGTACCACAAAATCTGCAAGGCTAAGACCAGAAGACGCCAAAGAAAGATGCGTGCCCAGGTTGAAATTCCGGTCATCTCGTCACCCTGAGTGCGACTCTAAAGGGGGGTTTCTGTCAGGATCCTATCCACAGCCTGACGTACACCACTACCTGAAGGCAGATCCTTTCCTGCATTACCTCTGTTCCTGTCCAGGTTTTCAGTGTACCTCGTGTGTCTACCTAATCCACTACACACCATACCTGGTTTTACCCATACAATGAATCACAGTGCACATACACTCCCTGGAAATAAAAGTCCCCTCCTACATTCCCCCAGTGCTTCATTGTTGTTACTTGTTCCCAGGAATAAGACCAACTCCACCAAGCTCCTGAGAAACCTGCTATTGCCCTACCTATCCAACGGTTCCCTCTACCTATTTCTCCGCTGCAAAACCCACCGTGTTCCTCTGCTCCAAGACCCATCGTGTTCCCCTACTTCAAGACCCTCTGTGTTTCCTCTCAAAACCCGCTATGCTCTCCCAGGAGCAACTACCCTCCAACCTTCGCATCTGGACACAAGGACTGCTTTCCCCATTACCGTCAGCCTACCTATAAATCCCATTGTGTCCTGTCCCTCAGCCCTCCTGTCTGGTTCTCCTATCCAACTGACTGTTTGCATCCCTGAGAACTGCATATTGGGCTCATAACCTGAGAGGCCAGTACCTGTAAGGTACATAACCTGGCACATACAGTACATTTGAACCAGACGGTCACTCTCAAGGTGGTGGCATTCGCGGACAATTTGTTATTGTTCCTCTCCAATCCGGTGAAATTTCGATGCTCTCTGAATAACCCTCTTTGTTTGCCTTGATATCTAGCCAAAATAATTTACATTTTTCCACCTTACAGTGTTACATTTTCTGCAATTCCAGACATGCCATTTATGTAAACACTATAAAGGGATTACCTAAACCCTAGTTCTACAGTAGTTAACATAATGCAATTTTTATTAATCTCTTCAGAGCAAATTCTAATCATGATACAAAGTGATTTTCTTTAACCCCACTCCTTATAAGAGGTTAATATACGGTTAATTTTGCATTCATGAGAAACTTGTTAAACGTCTTGGAAACGAAACAAAAATTTATGACCTACTACTATAGTTGGGTTACTTTGAAATTTATGGAAAATATTTTGACAGGTTTTAGACACTGTTAATAACATTTATGCTAAAGTTTCATGTTTTTTCAGTGAAAGCTTTACAGTTAATAGACGGGACTGATTAGTACAACTGATACTAACAGAGCATTTTAAAGATTCGTGGAAAGAGGGAGGGAAGAGACATAGCTGTAGGGATTTTAGAGCACATGATCAAAGTAAACTCGTGATCCGCAGTGCTAAAGAAAGAAACATAAATGTAACTGTGTATGAGCTTCAATTTCTTTTTTCCTTCTGGAATTTGCTGGTTTCATGTACTTCTTCTTCTAGCTATGGCTTCTCCTCGTTTAGAGACATTCTGTTGCCCCAATAGAGATCATTCTACACAGTTAGTCATGGATTACCAGCCTCAAGCCTTTGGATCTCTGTGCATTGGTAGTGGTTTAGTTAGTATACTATTAACCATTTTTCAACTCCTTCCAAAAATCAAACCAGGTTACGGGAAACTGGGGAGAGCCACCTTGCCGAAACCGTCATCATCTAGGATTCTCCTTCTGGTAATCATCTGTGACCTACTGGGCTGTTTAGGTAGGTTGTCTTGTTTATTTAACTCAATTTAAATTTAATGTTTTAAAATTAGTCAAGCAAAAAGTAAAGTGTTGTACTGAATACATTTCCATACACTTTGGGATTTCATTCTCTGTAGTGAGTTCATTAAGTACATGTTTTTGTTTAACACACATGATATTAAATATGTTGCTGACACACATGATGATTAAATATTGTTTTGTAAATAGAAATGTGCTGCTAAAATCATTAGCCTCATTATTTTCAAAGAGTTTCTCTGCTTGGTGGGAAAATATTTTTGCCACAAGTTATTAATAGTTTTCTTGGACAGAAAGCAATTCTTATAAAAGAAAGGACAATTATTTGTCTTTTATACCTGAATTTACTAAAAGTTGTTTGCTGCAGACTTTTGCTACATAATGGCCTGTATTATTAACTGATTTTTTTTATTATTTATAATTATTTATTATAGTACATAATACGGTTAACGACATAAATAGACTTTTTAAGATCACATATGACTTAAATTTTCACAGATCTTTTCATTATCCTGTGATCCCAAATTTACACCCATAGTACTTTTTTTTTTTATAGCACAGCAAAGCCTCAAAAACATACACAAACCAAAAAAAAGAGAAAAAACACAAAACAATATCTCTCCAATCAACTCAATCTGTAGTTACTTAGTTCCAGAGACGTACCCGAGGATCTAAAGGACAACCAACCCAACCACCTATTTTGGTACATAGTCATTAAATCATGTACTTTTGCAAACATTTTTTCATATTTATAAATCATATTTACAAATCTTATCTACTTTACTTATCACTTCAGATATGGTAGATGTCAAAGCCGACTTCCAATTTAACTAGTGATCTAAGACTACTTTCTTTGTACTTACAGTATGACTACACTGATCTATTTTTATTGATTAACCTTTGGACTGCTTTCACTTTAGCAACAAGGAGACAACGCGAGAAGTAAAGATTTGATGTGTTAACTGATTAAAATGAATTGTGGGACTTGAAAATTGACTTAGTCTTAAACATTTTCTCAAAAAGCATCATGTCCTCTACTTTAAAATTATATAATTAGAAAGCAGCGTTAGGAATGTATTACTCAAAATGAGCATTAAACAATGATAGAAATCGGATAAGCTGCATGTTCGTCCCACAAAAGTGGAATT
Organism: Leptobrachium leishanense; assembly: GCA_009667805.1. NCBI lineage: Eukaryota > Metazoa > Chordata > Amphibia > Anura > Megophryidae > Leptobrachium > Leptobrachium leishanense. Next base: position 112,160,872 of record CM019064.1, on the reverse strand, counting down.
GTCTTCAGTGATATATTTCATTCACAACCAAATGCCCAAACAAAATGCCCTGACTGTGTAGTTCATTCAGTAGATGTATGATAGTTACACCACCCTTATTGCTAAAGCTACACTAGGGCAGTATTACAAAGCTGGTGCTAACTTAGCCAGAGCTGTTGTAAACTTAACAACTCCATAGGGCTACATTACATATTTATATTCTCGCTAAAACGGGGACGCTAAGGAGAGAACCCTGCGTCTGCAGGTTTCTCCTTTGCGCCCCCGTCTTAGCGCAAAATTACAAGGCAGGTGCTAGAGAAGCTGCCTGCATTGTTAATGGGAGCTAAGCCCCGAGATGCACGTGGCAGCGCTAAGCGCCGCCGCGCAGTGGCGTAGCGTGGGTTGTCAGCGCCTGGGGCAAGGCAAGAATTGCGCCCCCTTAGTGTTGTGAATAGACAAATTGCCCCGAAATTGCACCATACGGTGAAATTCACCATTTCGTGCCCAATCGTTGGCACGTAGTGAATAACCCCTTAAAATGTTTGTAAACTTGTGTCTATAATTTTAAAGAAAATAATTTTAACAGGACATATACTAGGGCTAGCAACATCCCTGATGCTACCATTTCCAGCCTCCAGGTATCTTACCTTGAAGCTGAACCGGTGATTTCACGTATTTTGTAACTTGGCGATAGATGCTTCCCAGCACAGTCTCCTCTCTAATGTCTGAACAATAAGGTGTGAATGTTCCGCACAGCCGGAAAGAGGGCTGCAGGCAGCCAGGAATACAGAGCACGAGCTGCACTTGCGGTAACACAGATATCCAGAGCAGATCACAGTCTCTGGCATTTAAGGAATTTTAACATTTTTTTACTTTAGAAATGACCCTGCACATTTACTGGCGCAGACTCACTCACCCGTCCTGACGCAGATGACCACAGGGACAAACACTGTCTGCAGTCCTCAGCCAGGCTGAGTCTCCTGCTCGGCAGGCTACTCGTTCCCACATCATAGACAACAATGAACTGTGGCGCCGGCGTGCTCAGTCACGTGACTCGCTCAAGTCAGCTGCTGAGTGCTGACAGCATCACCCTGCGACCTGCTCCTCCCTTCATGACCGGCTGCTGTCTGGGAACTTTTAGGGGCAGAAATTTTCTTTTGAAATTATGCGCCCCTAAGAAAATCGCACCCGGGGCCACCGCTAGGGATGAGCTGTTCGGTTTGGACGGTTCGGAGTTCGGACCGAACTTAACCTGTTCGTTCTGTTCGCGAACTCTGAACATTTCCGGGGGTTCGCCGCATGTTCGACCACAATGCACCACAATGGACCACAATGCACTTTCCCACTGGCCTGAAGCTCGTAATTGGCTACAGCCTTGCACCTGACCACAGGTGTGGTGCAAGACAGGTTCAACACTATGTCAATCATGGCTCAGAGTCCTGATTGGGCAAATTTTCACAGAGCTAAGTCCCGCAGCACACTATATAAGGTTTCCACGCAGCGCTTCTGCATGCATTTGAGAGGAGATTTCATAGGACAGGGCTCAAAATTTCAAGTCCCAAGCTACTAGCCAGACCATAAGAGTTACTCGCCACCAGTTGCCCCACCTACCCTGCCCTAAACTCCGCCCCTAAACATGCCTTCTTAAATTATCTTATGAAATTACACTGTTAAAGGTTTTATTCAGAATAAAGTTACAAAATAATAAATAACATTAATACTCAGGCATCAGATACATGTATACCCAAGCACCAGACCCAGACAAGTAGTATCATCCATTAAGTACAGACTCCTCTCCAACAGTTTTTAGGACCAAATTAATTTGGTGTTTATGCATCCGATATATCAAGTGGAACCTAATACTCCCATTATTCATATGCCAGGTTATCAATAGAAGTTAGAAGACCTCAAAGTCAGGTTTCCCCCTTGGATGCTTATATAGATGAATCGATTAATTTTCGTCTGCGATACTTCCATCCCCATTTTTTCTTTTTTTTGCTCCTTCTGTATCACCCATCTTTTTATAAATAGGATTTATTTGGCATAACCTTAAATGCCTCATAACCTCACCACCATTTCACCAATTATGGCCTCTAGCGGGCGTTGTAGTAGCGGCGCTGGTTCTGTCGTCACTTCTGGCGCGCTGACAGCTTGGCAGCTTTTTTACTTTCCCTTAGTTTACACCAGGGATGGTGAACCTTTTTTCTGCCAAGGGGCCCCCTTTAATTAATTTCTCTCCCCACTTGAATTCATTTCTCCCTCCCTTTAATTTCTTTTGCCCAATTAATTTCTCTCTCCTCCTCTTCATTCATCACCTCCTCTTCATTCATCTCCTCCTCTTCATTCATCTCTCTCCATTTCTCCCCCCAATTCATCTTCCTTTCCATTCCCCCCAATTCATCTTTCATTTCATTTCTCCCCCCCAGTTCATCTTTCATTTCATTTCTCCCCCAGTTCATCTTTCATTTAATTTCTCCCCCCATTTCATCTTTCATTTTATTTCCCCCCAATTCATCTTTCATTTAATTTCTCCCCCCAATTCATCTTTCATTTAATTTCTCCCCCCCATTTCATCTTTCATTTTATTTCCCCCCCAATTCATCTTTCATTTAATTTCTCCCCCCAATTCATCTTTCATTTAATTTCTCCCCCCCATTTCATCTTTCATTTTATTTCCCCCCAATTCATCTTTCATTTAATTTCTCCCCCCAATTCATCTTTCATTTCATTTCTCCCCCCCAGTTCATCTTTCATTTCATTTCTCCCCCCAATTCATCTTTCATTTCATTTCTCCCCCCCAGTCCATCTTTCATTTAATTTCTCCCCCAGTTCATCTTTCATTTAATTTCTCCCCCCATTTCATCTTTCATTTTATTTCCCCCCCAATTCATCTTTCATTTAATTTCTCCCCCCAATTCATCTTTCATTTCATTTCTCCCCCCCATTTCATCTTTCATTTTATTTCCCCCCAATTCATCTTTCATTTAATTTCTCCCCCCAATTCATCTTTCATTTCATTTCTCCCCCCCAGTTCATCTTTCATTTCATTTCCCCAATTCATCTTTCATTTTTTCTCCCCCCAATTCATCTTTTATTTCATTTCTCCCCCCAATTCATCTTTCATTTTTTTCTCACCCCCAATTCATCTTTCATTTCATTTCTCCCCCCAATTCATCTTTCATTTCATTTCTCCCCCCCAATTCATCTTTCATTTCATTTCTCCCCCAAATTCATCTCTTTATCTCCATTTCACCCCCTGCCGTTTATTTTCACCCCCCCTCCGCTTACCTGACCTGGAGAGTAGAATGAGGGGGCGGAGCTTATCCTTCACGCTGTGCCCGGAAGATAAGGGGCCCAGCGTGAAGGAGAAAGATCCAGCGTGCAGCAGGATGGTCTGATAAAGGTGCCGCGGGTGAGAGCAAACCCCCCTCCCTCCCAGGAAATGATTCCGGCCAAGTCCCGTTTGCTGAAAAAAAAAAAGCAGACTGGCTGACCTGGAGAAAAAAAACAACACGGCCGCCGGCTGAAAACGCAGCGCAGGAAGCACGATAGACTTTATCATGCTGCCTGCGTGTACAGTTTTACTCACCAGCGCTCAATTTCCCCTCGCAAAACGCGAGTATGCGAGTGGAAATTTTGAGGGCTGTCATAGGAGATAGTTGTTGTGTGTTCTTACTAACGGTCTGCCACGCTACTGGGGGGGGGTCTCATTTCTACCAAATATCTGGGAATTGAGGTGATGTGTGTCTTGTCACTGCCAGCAAGTATTTTGGGGTCACTAATTTCTACAAAACATTTGGGAATTGAGGTGATGTGTGTCTTGTCACTGCCAGCAAGTATTTTGGGGTCACTAATTTCTACAAAACATTTGGGAATTGAGGTGATCTGTGTCTTGTCACTGCCAGCAAGTATTTTGGGGTCACTAATTTCTACAAAACATTTGGGAATTGAGGTGATCTGTGTCTTGTCACTGCCAGCAAGTATTTTGGGGTCACTAATTTCTACAAAACATTTGGGAATTGAGGTGATGTGTGTCTTGTCACTGCCAGCAAGTATTTTGGGGTCACTAATTTCTACAAAACATTTGGGAATTGAGGTGATCTGTGTCTTGTCACTGCCAGCAAGTATTTTGGGGTCACTAATTTCTACAAAACATTTGGGAATTGAGGTGATCTGTGTCTTGTCACTGCCAGCAAGTATTTTGGGGGTCACAAATTTCTACAAAACATTTGGGAATTGAGGTGATCTGTGTCTTGTCACAAAGCCAGTACCACGCAGTATTTTGGGGGTCACAAATTTCTACAAAATATTTGGGAATTGAGGTGATCTGTCTCTTGTCACACAGCCAGTACCACGCAGTATTTTGGGGGGTCACTAATTTTTACAAAATATCTGGGAATTTGAGGTGATCTGTCTCTTGTCACTGCCAGCAAGTATTTTGGGGTCACTAATTTCTATAAAACATTTGGGAATTGAGGTGATCTGTGTCTTGTCACTGCCAGCAAATATTTTGGGGGTCACAAATTTCTACAAAACATTTGGGAATTGAGGTGATCTGTGTCTTATCACACAGCCTGTACCACACAGTATTTTGGGGGTCACAAATTTCTACAAAATATTTGGGAATTGAGGTGATCTGTGTCTTGTCACACAGCCAGTACCACGCAGTATTTTGGGGGGTCACTAATTTCTACAAACCATTTGGGAATTGAGGTGATCTGTGTCTTGTCACACAGCCAGTACCACGCAGTATTTTGGGGGTCACAAATTTCTACAAAATATTTGGGAATTTGGTGATCTGTGTCTTGTCACTGCCAGCAAGTATTTTGGGGGTCACAAATTTCTACAAAATATTTGGGAATTGTTATAATCTGTGTGTTCTCACTGGCTGCCACCCATCAGGGGGTCTCACTGATTTATAGGAGGTTTCTGAGATTTGTAATCTGTGGCTTCTCACTGCCACCCATCAGGGGGTCTCACTGATTTATAGGAGGTTTCTGAGACTTGTAATCTGTGGATTCTCACTGCCACCCAACAGGGGTCCCACACACTTCTATCAGATTTATGCAAATTGTAATCTGTGGCTTCTCACTGCCACCCATCAAGGAGTCTCACTGATTTATAGGAGGTTTCTGAGACTTGTAATCTGTGGCTTCTCACTGCCACCCATAGGGGTCACACTGATTTATAGGAGGTTTCTGAGACTTGTAATCTGTGGCTTCTCACTGCCACCAATCAGGGGGTCCCACATACTTCTAGCAGATTTATGCGAATTGTAATCTGTGGCTTCTCACTGCCACCCATCAGGGGGTCTCACTGATTTATAGGAGGTTTCTGAGATTTGTAATCTGTGGCTTCTCACTGCCACCCATCAGGGGGTCTCACTGATTTATAGGAGGTTTCTGAGAGTTGTAATCTGTGGCTTCTCACTGCCACCCATAGGGGTCACACTGATTTATAGGAGGTTTCTGAGACTTGTAATCTGTGGCTTCTCACTGCCACCAATCAGGGGGTCCCACATACTTCTAGCAGATTTATGCGAATTGTAATCTGTGGCTTCTCACTGCCACCCATCAGGGGGTCTCACTGATTTATAGGAGGTTTCTGAGACTTGTAATCTGTGGCTTCTCACTGCCACCCATCAGGGGGTCTCACTGATTTATAGGAGGTTTCTGAGAGTTGTAATCTGTGGCTTCTCACTGCCACCCATCAGGGGGTCACACTGATTTATAGGAGGTTTCTGAGATTTGTAATCTGTGGCTTCTCACTGCCACCCATCAGGGGGTCTCACTGATTTATAGAGGTTTCTGAGATTTGTAATCTGTGGCTTCTCACTGCCACCCATCAGGGGGTCCCACATACTTCTAGCAGATTTATGCGAATTGTAATCTGTGGCTTCTCACTGCCATCCATCAGGGGGTCACACTGATTTATAGGAGGGAATTATAATCTGTGTCTTGTCACTGGCTGCCAGCTATCAGGGTGTCTCACTGAGTTATACCAGAGTTCTGTAAATCTTTAATCTGTATACCAGAGTTGAATCAGAGTTCTGTATATATTTAATCTATATATCACTCACCATGTCTGAAAGAACAAAAAGGACAGGCAGACGCTCCCAGACACAGATAAGAGGGCAAGCAGCCCCTGTGTCGGGAGGCTGTGCCTCTGGTCATGGTGGACGTGGTGCATCCTCTGCAGGGGCACGCTTGTCCTTTCTAACTGGTGCTGGCCGTCTTCTTAAGCAGCAGCAACATACAGAGGATTTGGTGGATTGGCTAACCAGGCCATCCTCATCCTCCGAGTCCTCTGCCAGCCAGGCTTGTAGTGCTTTACAGTCCACCTCAGCTGCCAAAGCATCTAATGCAGCCTCCATGTCCACAGCTACTCCTGCCGTAGCCTCGCTATCACACACGGAGGAGTCAGCTGAATTGTTTGACTACAATGAGAGTGACATGCTGCTTGAGGAGGCGCTGCAAGTACAGGGCTCTGATTCAATCTCTGAGGTTGAAGAAGGGAGTATAATCAACCTAGAGGAAGGGGGCGCCAGTGATGACACACAAATAACTGGCACTCATGTTGCCCCAGCAGCTGCAGCATACTGCCAAGTTGGCTCCAGTGACGAGGAGATAGGGGGTGAAGATGACATTGATGATGAGGTCACTGACTCCACCTGGGTGCCAGATCGAACAGAGCAATCAAGTGAGGAGGAGGAGGCACAGCAAACACGAGGCACAACATCCTCTATGACCAACTGTAGCACTGCCAGTCCAAGGCATCAGATGTCAGAGCTGCTCCGGTGCAGAGCGCTGTTGTCTCAAAGCACACACGCAGGAACTCTGCTGTCTGCTGGGAGTTCTTTCAGAAATGTGCAGCAGACCCCACCGTTGCTATTTGTAATCTATGTCAGATGAGGCTTAAGCGTGGGAAAGACACCGGACACTTGGGTACCACGTGCTTGAGGCGACATATGACCTCCTGCCACACATCCCGTTGGCATAGGAGCCACACCATGCCAGAAATTCTGTCAGCTCTGCAGGGCCAGGTGCAGAGATGGTAACACCACGCCAGCTTCAGCTGGGAATGATCGTCTGTGATAATGGCAGCAACCTTCTCTCCGCCCTACGCAAGGGTAAATTGACGCATGTACCATGCCTAGCACACGTCCTAAATCTAGTGGTACAGCGTTTCCTAACCAAGTACCCAGGGCTGGCAGAGCTTCTCAGCCAGGCCAGAAAAGTCTGCAGCCACTTCAGACGGTCATTCCCAGCAAGCGTTCGCCTGGCAGAAATTCAAAGAGAATTCCACCTTCCCACAAACCGTCTGATCTGTGACATGCCCACCAGGTGGAATTCGACATTAGCAATGCTGCAGCGTCTGCACAAGCAGCAGAGGGCCATCAATGACTACCTGTGTGAGTATGGCACAAGGACAGGTTCAGGTCAACTTGGTTTTTTCCCCCCCCGCAGTGGCTGATGATCAAGGATGCAAGCACTGTACTGTCACCATTTGAGGAGGCAACGAGGATGGTGAGCAGGGACAGTGCATGCATCAGTGACACAATTCCTTTAGTGTTCCTGCTGGAGCACACTCTGCGGGGAATTATAGATGTGGCTCTAGAGGCAGAGCAGCGGGAGGAAGAGGAGGCCTTCCCTAGCTCTCAAGGCCCCAGTATTTCCGCAGACAGCATTCCAGCGGGTCCTACTCAGATCAGACAGGAGGAGGATGAGGAGGAGGAGGACTTTTTAAGTAGTGGGGGCATTGAAGGTGGGGATTCCTCAAGGCAGGGTTTTGTGTGCCCAGAAACAGAAGGGCTTGTGCGTGGCTGGGAGGAGGAAGTGCACGATACAGTCATCCTCATTGACCAGGAAGAGGAGGCAGGAAGAGGAGGCCTTCCCTAGCTCTGAAGGCCCCAGTCTTTCCGCAGACAGCATTCCAGCGGGTCCTACTCAGATCAGACAGGAGGAGGAGGAGGAATATTTAAGTAGTGGGGGCACAATACCACAGAGGGGTTACTGTATGAATGCACTTGCTGGCCTGGCACCAAAAGCATAATATCTGGGTGCACTGACGCCTTTAACAGATGCATATCTTTTTAATATAGGACCGCAAGGTCCACCCCTGCATTCTTCCACAATACTACAGAGGGGTTACTGTATGATAGTACTTGCAGGCCTGGCACCAAAAGCAAAATATTTGGGTGCACTGCCACTGACGCCTGTATCGGATTCTTATCCTCAGAGGGGTTACGGTGTGACGGCACTGTTGCCGATGCTAAAGGCCCAATTTTAAAGCACCTATTGTTACTTTCATCCAAAGCCTGCATAAGTTTCACAATAATTTAGCCAAAAAATCACTAAACTTTTTCTACGTGTCCGAAAATGTCTCCTCTTTTCATACAGACTGCCGCCCCAAGAAGTTGTTTATGGATAGATTAAAGGAAAAGCATTTACCGTCTTTTGAAACGTAATTTTTTTGTTTTCAAGTGTTTCTATACATCCTAGAAATCCGCCACTTCATGGGCAGGTTATGGGGACCTCCTAGGCACGATATTTGAAGGAATTTTTCATTTTATTTTTAACCCTTATTTCATGGAAAACTCACTGTCCCTTTAAAAACGTTTTTTTTAAAACTTTTCGTCCTTGTTTCCTGTCCCCCAGGGCACTACCCGGACCCCCATACACCTTTTATGGCAAATATCTAGCATATATGCCCTCTTGGAGGGCACTCTAAAAATCGAATTTTAAGCCCCATTGACTTGTATTGAGTTCGAGTTCGAGTTTGGATTCGAACATTTGGAAAGTTCGGGTTCGAATACGAACCGAACTCGGGGGTGTTCGGCTCATCCCTACTCTGCATCAGCCTGGGGCCCCATCATTTAAAGGTAGGCTGTATGTAATCAGCCACTAAAGTGTTAAGGGAGCCAGACTGCTTAGCATGTGCAGGTACACTATAGGATTTTTGGATGTGAATGGTTGCATGAGTGCTCCATGTATGTGTGTTGCATGTATTGTATATGTGCTGCATGAATGAGTGCTGCATGGGTGTGTGCTGCATGGATGAGTGCTGCACAGTATGAAGGAGACTGCTATATGATATATCAGAGAGTGCTGTACATTGTATGAAAACATTTTAATGCTGTGGAGCTTCATGATACAGTAATATGGGTGTGTATGAGCGTATCACAGAGCTAAACAGCAATAAAACTCAAAGTAATGCGCAGTGTGAGTTTTATTGCTGTTTAGCTCTGTGACACGCTCATACACACCATTTTTTTTTGGGGGGGTCCCAGGACATACTTGAAAACGAGAGAAATCTCAACGTATCCTTCCTGGTAAAATACTTTATAAATAAATAAATTTGAATCCAGGCAGCACAATGGCTTGGGCCGGCCCTGGGTGAAGAAGAGAATAAATAAAAACCTGCTATAAAAAAAATGACGAGAAGAGGGGTTTGTGATGGTCCTGAGAACGAGCAATGGCACTAATGGCCTGCTCTACGGTGGGTGCCCGCTCAGGTCTCACAAGGTTTTAGCTTGTATGTGCCATTACAGGGATGAATGCTCCATATGCAAATCAGCCTGCTCTCACCCAAAAAGGGTGGCCAGTGCTGTTTGCCAAGAACGTCATCCCTGTACAAGAGGTGCAGCAACCCCCGACGATCGTTTCGACCTTCTTGGGCCTCGTCAGGAGGGTATAGCTCACACCCCTCTAGGCACACCAAGCAAGGGGTTCACGTCTGGATAACCCTGTAGACTAATAGTGAGGAGAAGAGGGGTTTGTGAGGGTCCTGAGAACGAGAAACGGCACTAATGGCCTGCTCTATGGTGGGGGCCCACTCAGGTCTCACAAGGTTTTAGCTTGTATGTGCCATTACAGGGATGAATGCTCCATATGCAAATCAGCCTGCTCTCACCCAAAAAGGGTGGCCAGTGCTGATTGCCAAGAACGTCATCCCTGCACGAGAGGTGCAGCAACCCCTGACGATCGTTTTGGCCTTCTTGGGCCTCATCAGGAGGGTCAAAAAATTAAGCAGAAATTGAGCAGAATGTGAGGCTGGAGGATCCAATTGGCAAATGGTTAGAAGGATCAAAATTTAGCCACGGGCAAATAGAACAGGCATCTATTTCGACTGGAGCCAAACTGTAGTGTCTTTGTTAAAGATAGGGATGTGTGTTTCGGGTTTCGGAATTTCGGAATTTTCACGAAATTTCCCGATTCATGTCTTTGGATTCGGCCGAATTTCCGAAATTTTTTTGATCCGAAAACGGCAGATCCGAAATGTTTTCCGAGCCGAATCGAAAATTTTTCGGAGTTTTCGAATGGACTTGAAATGTGTCAAATCGAAATTTATTTTCCCTCTATTCATGATTTCGGTTCCATTCGGGATTTCGGTTCCATTTCGGTAATTCTGAACATCGTACATTTAACTATTATCGGTTATATCGCTGATTCTGTAAATTTTGTATTTGTAAATGTGCTGGGGCAAATCAATGTGCTGGGGCAAATCCATGAGCTGGGGCAAATCCATGAGCTGGGGCAAATCCATGTGTGAGCTGGGGCAATATCCTATGAGCTGGGGCAAATCCATGTGCTGGGGCAAATCCATGAGCTGGGGCATATCCATGTGCTGGGGCAAATCCATGTGCTGGGGCAAATCCATGTGCTGGGGCATATCCATGTGCTGGGGCAAATCAATGTGCTGGGGCAAATCCATGAGCTGGGGAAAATCCATGAGCTGGGGCAAATCCATGTGCTGGGGCAAATCCATGTGCTGGGGCAAATCAATGTGCTGGGGCAAATCCATGAGCTGGGGCAAATCCATGTGTGAGCTGGGGCAATATCCTATGAGCGGGGGCAAATCCATGTGCTGGGGCAAATCCATGTGCTGGGGCAAATCCATGATCTGGGGCAAATCCATGTGTGAGCTGGGGCAATATCCTATGAGCTGGGGCAAATCCATGAGCTGGGGCAAATCCATGTGTGAGCTCTGGCAATATCCTATGAGCTGGGGCAAATCCATGTGCTGGGGCAAATCCATGTGCTGGGGCAAATCAATGTGCTGGGGCAAATCCATGAGCTGGGGCAAATCCATGTGTGAGCTCTGGCAATATCCTATGAGCTGGGGCAAATCCATGTGCTGGGGCAAATCCATGTGCTGGGGAAAATCAATGTGCTGGGGCAAATCCATGTGCTGGGGCAAATCCATGTGCTGGGGCAAATCCATGAGCTGGGGCAAATCAATGTGCTGGGGCAAATCCATGAGCTGGGGCAAATCCATGTGTGAGCTGGGGCAATATCCTATGAGCTGGGGCAAATCCATGTGCTGGGGCAAATCCATGTGCTGGGGCAAATCCATGAGCTGGGGCAAATCCATGTGTGAGCTGGGGCAATATCATATGAGCTGGGGCAATATCCATGTGCTGGGGCAAATCCATGAGCTGGGGCATATCCATGTGCTGGGGCAAATCCATGTGCTGGGGCAAATCAATGTGCTGGGGCAAATCCATGAGCTGGGGCAAATCCATGTGTGAGCTGGGGCAATATCCTATGAGCTGGGGCAATATCCTATGAGCTGGGGCAAATCAATGTGCTGGGGCAAATCCATGAGCTGGGGAAAATCAATGTGCTGGGGCAAATCCATGAGGTGGGGCAAATCCATGAGCTGGGGCAAATCCATGAGCTGGGGCAAATCCATGTGTGAGCTAGGGCAATATCCTATGAGCTGGGGCAAATCCATGTGCTGGGGCAAATCCATGTGCTGGGGCAAATAAATGTGCTAGGGCAAATCCATGAGCTGGGGCAAATCCATGTGTGAGCTGGGGCAATATCCTATGAGCTGGGGCAAATCCATGTGCTGGGGCAAATCCATGAGCTGGGGCAAATCCATGTGTGAGCTGTGGCAATATCCTATGAGCTGGGGCAAATCCATGTGCTGGGGCAAATCCATGTGCTGGGGCAAATCCATGAGCTGGGGCATATCCATGTGCTGGGGCAAATCCATGAGCTGGGGCAAATCAATGTGCTGGGGCAAATCCATGAGCTGGGGCAAATCAATGTGCTGCGGCAAATCCATGAGCTGGGGCAAATCCATGTGTGAGCTGGGGCAATATCCTATGAGCTGGGGCAAATCCATGTGCTGGGGCAAATCCATGTGCTGGGGCAAATCCATGAGCTGGGGCAAATCCATGTGTGAGCTGGGGCAATATCCTATGAGCTGGGGCAAATCCATGTGCTGGGGCAAATCCATGTGCTGGGGCAAATCCATGAGCTGGGGCATATCCATGTGCTGGGGCAAATCCATGTGCTGGGGCAAATCAATGTGCTGGGGCATATCCATGAGCTGGGGCAAATCCATGTGTGAGCTGGGGCAATATCCTATGAGCTGGGGCAATATCCTATGAGCTGGGGCAAATCAATGTGCTGGGGCAAATCCATGAGCTGGGGCAAATCAATGTGCTGGGGCAAATCCATGAGCTGGGGCAAATCCATGTGCTGGGGCAAATCCATGTGCTGGGGCAAATCAATGTGCTGGGGCAAATCCATGAGCTGGGGCAAATCCATGTGCTGGGGCAAATCCATGTGCTGGACTGCTGGGGCAATAGAGTTAGACAGCTTTGAAACGAGGAGAACAGATGTTCAGAAAAAAACGAAAATTTCCGAAATAACAAAAAGCCGATACAAAAAACGAGCAAAGTGACACGAAAATACGAAAAATGGTCGATATTCCGAAAAATAAATGTACCCGAAAAACGAATCGAGCCGAACCGAATCGAAACAGAAAGTGGTCGAAACGAACCGAATCGAACCGAAAAAAAATCTGTGCACATCCCTAGTTAAAGACGCAACAATGTTGATGGGTTTTTATTAACCACATTGTATTCATAGCATGTTGTTTTTGCAGCCTGATTGAAATTAACTTTTCTTGTGGATCCAGCTTATAGTACCTTTGTAGCTGCACAGGTCTAAAGAAATGGCATGCTTCATACAGATGTCTATTCGCTCTTTATTTTATCTCTCTCTTTTTAGCTGACACTGTGAAAACTAAAATAAATAAAACCAAATAATGTTCAAAATATGCATAAACACAGTCCTTTGCAAGTCTCTCAAGCAAAATGAACATGTCTTTCCAACAGAAATATGATAAATTCAGTTACATCATTAACAGATCACATTGAAAATGTAAAGGGATATAAAAAACAACATTATACACAATATAAAATAAATACAGAAGTAAATTACCGTGTGTGCCTCTAGACCACATGCAGATAAGTTCTTTTGAGGAGTTATGCAACACACTGCTCTCTCCTCCAGCAGTTGCAGCAGCTTTCTAACAAGAAGTTAGTGGGCACTCCTGCCTACTGTCTAATTTGTATACAGCTCTTGAAACCATTAAGGGTTAGTTACCATACCTTTAAACATGCAGGGACAACACATCTCTAAAAAACCATGTCCCTTGACAGTTACAACCTTCATTAAACCAATTCAGCGACAACATTTTTAAACTAATTTTTTCCTTCTGTAGGTATAGTACTACGATCAACAGTATGGATAGCATTGCCCTCTTTCATTGGAAATATGTCTTTGTTGAACACAACGGATGTGTGGCCCACTGCATTTTGTGTTGGCAGCGGGGTATGTATAATCCTTTTTAGAAAAGTTTTGTAATTTACAGAAATTTATTGCAGAGTACAATTTGGATACATTTATGCATATTAGTCCAAAATTTCATTATTCACTCTAGAACAATTAAGAGGCTGCAGAAAAATAACCATGACAAAAAATAACCATCATTTTCTAATTACAGACCATATAAGGAAAATTCAGGCATTTATTGGACAATAAAGTTACTTTTAATTGCCTCAGCGAATTACAATTTAAATAATGGTTGTGCTAAACAACATAATGTACCTTTTACTTCTTTCCTGCTGATATTGATGTAAACCAAAGTAGATGTTATACAGGGTTATTCAAAGAAATCCAAATTGTGGCCGAAAGGTAACCGAACAATGAAATTCAGCATACGGTTTCCTGTCCTGGCCATTCGGCTATCCAGGGAGCAGGCAGTTCGCCAAATGTTGGTGAATTGCCTGCACATATGGTGGCTGTTCGTTGCCTGTTCGAGAGCAGTTAAATCCCCATAGAGAAGCAATGCTTCGTCTATTCAGAGAACAAAAACCAGCAGTGAAAAGTTGCCAAAATGCCCTGCTGTTCGGTGATTTCATGCGGCAGATTTATTCAGGCGAATCCCATAGGCTTCAATGTTAAAAATATTTAATTCAATATCTAATAAACCATAGATTATAATATTCTGCAGTAAAAAGTCTCTTTATTTATAGATTTGTTAGGATCTTTTAGACATTTTTTGGGGTTTTTTGTTGCAAAATTAGTTTTTCGTTTATTTTTTTAATCGTTTTTTCTTTTTTTGTAACAGTCCTTTTTATTATCATTCATTGGACCTTATATGTAAATTTCAGACATTTTCGTTCTGTAGTTTCTTTGCAAACAGCGTTTCACTTTTCAAACATTCAAGCGTACTGTTTTTTTTTTCCCACTCCATTCGTCTGCGGTGTCAGGTTTTTCCAGCGGCTGCTCTGCGCTCTGATCGGTGGCTGCTCGGGTTTCTCTGGCGTGTTCGGCGGGGTTAATCCAGATGGTTTTGCGGGTTTCGGTGTGCCTTCGCCAGGTTTTGCGGTGAGTGTTTGTCGGGTTTGTGACGGCTTTTCCCTGCACTACGACGGCCCTGTGGTGCTTGCTGAATACAACACAGGGTCGCCGAAATGGGATTGCCGAATCGCACCGAATTGAAGAGAATGAAAAGTCTCCGAACGTACGGTGACTTTTCGATTCTCTTTGAATAAGCCTATTAGTGATTGTTTTATACGACCCTGAGTAATCGTCATCTAAGAAAATATGTGTTTGATGGCAGGTTGAGATTCCTAGCCTCACTACTGGTCTAAATTAAATACACTCTAGAGTCTACTCACAAAGCACAGTAATTGCGTGTTGTTTCGGTGCTTTGCTTTTTTGCGCATTTCTGCAATTTCATTTTGCCAAAAATACAGTGAATTCAATATTTATCTTGGCAAAAATGGAGTCGCTGAAGCAGTTATTAGACGTTGGCGAAAACCACCGAATTACATTGATAACTGCCAAATTACGCCGAAATAGCCTAAATGAATTGTGCTGAACTAAAAAAAAACAAGAAAAAAACCCTCCTAACGGGAGTTTAAATCAATAAAATGTATTAAAAATTTCTCTAAAAATTGGAAAGGTCCTTTAAAAAGTAATAAAAAGTATGTTAAAAAGAAATTTAAAAAGTTTTTAAAAACAAATTGTTAAAAAAATACAAAAAGCTCTTTTAAAAAAAAATAAGAAAGCTTCCTGTAAAAAATGAAAAGAATAAATGGCCTTTTTAAAAAAATAAAATAAAAAAGATATTACATTTTTTACATTAAAATCTATGGGATTTGCCTCTTTAAACCTGTCGAGTTGGAACATCGAATTCAGGATATTGTCGTGCAATTTGGCGTACTCTGAATAGAAGACACGAGAAGACATTTCTGTGCTCTCTTGTTACCTGCACTTCGGGGAATCAAATTTCCCAGCCCTGCGGTGAATTCAGAATTCACCGCATTGTCCCCAAAGTGCCGGGAAAAGTCGTCACCAAACTTTGCAAAACCACTGAAATTATCGGATCCGATAATTTTGGCGGGTCCTGTGGATTACCTAATCGGATAATCCGCCGAACACAGCACAGCGACGACCAGCGGCCAGAAAAAGCCGACAAGCCGCTGGACGGGGTAAAAAAAAAATCTAAATGATTGAAAGTGTCAAAATTAAAACGCTGTTTGTAAAAAAGCTACTGAACGAAAATGTCTGGAATTAACATATAAGGTCCTATGAATGATAATAAAAAGGTCTGTTACAGATAAAAGAAAAACTGCAGATTAAAAGAATAAACGGTTTAATAGATATTGTATTAAAACGGGAATATTTTTAACATTAAAGCCTATGGGATTTGCCTGATTAAACCTACTGACTGAAACCACTGAACATAAGGGCATTTCTCTGGCATTTCACTGGTGTTCACTGTTCTGTGAATAGATTAACCACCATTGCTTCTATATGGGGACTTTCACTATGGTCAAACAGGCACCGTATTTGCTACCTGCTTTCTGAATAGCTGAATGGCCACTAAAATGCACTTTATGGGGAAATTCACTGTTCGGTGCACTTTTGGGACAAGTTCAGATCTCTGTGCATAACCCATAATAGTTTTCTGTGGGACAATTTCAGCGCTGCTGAAAAGCGGCAAATGGTACTGTATTTTGCTGTCAATTCACCTGTATTTGGCATCCTGACAGTTTTGTGAATAGACAATTTGCCGGAAAATGAAAAGAATAAGCCTTTCTTAAAAAATAAAATAAAAATGATATAACTTTTTTACATTTACATTGATTCGCCTGAAACACCGAAAATCAGGGCATTTGCTGACATTTCGGTTCAGTTCAGTGTTCTGTGAATAGACAAACCATAACTTCTCTATGGAACAATTTTGCTGCTGCCGAAGATTGCCAAACACATTGCCAAATTGCGGTGAATGGAGAACTGCACCGTATTTCGCTGTCAATTCGCCATTATTTAGTGAATAGATGAACTGCCCTGAAATTGTACCAAACTGTGAAATTCACCGTTCGCAATTCGGTGGCAAGTTTGGTGCTTAGTGAACTCATGTTCCAGCATGCTTAAAAGTTTTTCTTGTTATTGTTGTTTGTAAAATGTTTTTCTTTCATCTTTTCTCGTTGTATTTTTATTTGTAGATGTGGATACAACTTTTTTACAGTGCTAGTTTCTGGTGGTTATTCTGCTATGCAATTGATGCTTATTTGGTGGTTCGAAGATCAGCAGGTCTAAGGTAATAAAACAATTCTATATTTGTTTGACATAGTTGTGCATCTCTTTAACCTCATAAGGACCATTGACGTACATAAGTCCTGGGGAAAAATTCCCTTAAGTACCAAGGACGTACTATGTACGTCATGGTCCTTTAAACTCCCTCCCTCCCTCCCTATACTCCTTCCCTCCCTATACTCATCACTCTGGCCAGAGTCTCATGTCGGTCTGGCTTCCTTGAAGCCGGCCCATCGGTTTTATGGGCCCCAGCCATTGCAATGATGTCATCGCCGTGCACAATGATGTAATTTTTCAGGCGCCCCCGGTGACTGCAGGGGAAATCCTTTGAGCCCCTCTCCCTCTACAACGGCTGAACCTGAGTCTGCCCTTGCGTGCCGGCACGATGATGTCAGTGCACCAGGAGGGGTCTAAAGGGAATTCAGTCCACCCCGGGACTCGGTCCCAGGTGGCTGGGGTCTCCCCTTTGTTGCAGAGGTCCCAAGATGTGTGGCAGTGTTGCATGACTACAAACTAAATTCTTTTGTTGCAAATTAATTTTGTTTGCTTTTGAGCTCCAGAATGCACCCCCAAAGATTTAGCACCCTGGACATGATGTCAATTTTGTTAAAACTGTTTAAAATCAGCTAAGTAATATCCTTAGCAAAAGTTACGGAGCTGACAAGGAAAGGAGCCTTGAGCTGTAGTTCTAACTGCAGTACCTCCTTTGGCCTGTGGATAGTGAAATCTGCCTGCCAAACAGGGTATTACAGTAAGAATTATTTAATCTACAGGTAGTCTATTAAATAAGAATTAACCCTGTCTTTTCATTACCAAGCATATGGAAAATACAGTAACTTTTCTGTACTTTAAAATGATTTTTGACCTGAACCTTGTCCATGTGCTGTAGTGAATGATTACAGAGTGCCCGTTCAGTTCTTTGCTCCCCTTGCCTGCTGCAAATGCAGCAATGTTTATGAACATATTTTTCGTATTTTAAAGAAAAGTAGGAGCTGTCTTTTCCTACTACAACTTTTTATTTAATAGACTTTTGTTGTAGAGCACAAACCACTTATGGATGATGGACTGCTGACATTCATTTTTGTTTGAGCCACCGCCAGGATGTGTATATCTGTTTCCTGTTCTTAGCAGCAATTTGGATTTAAGTTAAATTGCGCCATTATTGAGTCTCTCTACATGAGCTCTGAGCACAAAGAGTTACTGTAAAACTGATCTCATTTATATTACTTGGATTATGCTTCCACTTACACTTAATCCATAAAACAACAAAGGCAACGATTGTCAGAGAATAGCCACAGGCGGACTAAATGCTCATCTGCATTTCACATGAGTAAGCATGAAATAGTGTTCTGAGGTCTAAAACAGGTCAATATGGCAATCGTTTTAAATAATATTGGTGAAAATAGATTGTTATATAATCTTTCAGAGTCTAGGCTTAATTCCTGACAAGTGTGGGAACTCCCCAAAATACAGCCCCCAGATGAATACTTTAAGGCCCACATACTGTATATGCACTATTTGGACAAAAGTATTGGGACACCTGACCTTTACATCAACAGGGACTTTTATAACATGACATTAGAACTACATGGACATTAATGTGGAGTTGGTCCCCTGTTTAAAGCTGACAGCTTCTACTCTTCTAGGAAGGAATTCATCCAGTAGAGCCTTTGTTAGTTCAGGCATTGATGTTGGATGAGAAGGCCTGGCTCCCAATCTCCAGTTCGTCTCAAAGATACTCAATGAAACTGAGATCAGGGCTCTTTGCGAGCCAGTCAAGTTCTTCCACAGCAAACTCATTCAACCATGTCTTCATGGACCTTCCTTTGTGCACTGGGGCACAGTCATGCTGGAATAGAAAGGGTCGCCCCACAAAATTGGACAGTATAGCAGTGTCCAAAATGTCTTGGTATGCTGAAGCATTAAGATTTCCCTTCCCTGGAAGTAAAGGGCCAACCCATGAAAAACAGCCCCATACCATTATCCCTCCTCTACCAAACTTTACAGTTGGCAAATTGCAGTCAGACAGATACAATTCTCCTGGCATCTGCTAAACCCAGACTCGCCTAACATAGAAGAGTGATTCATCATTCCACAGAACACGATTCCACTGCTCCATAGTCTAGTAATGGTGTGCTTTACAGTATTCCGTATTCCGACACTTAACATTGTACTTGATGTAGTGAGACTTTCATACAGCTACTTGGCCATGGAAACCCATTCCGTGAAGGTCCCGCTGCACAGTTTCGGTGCTGATGTTAATGCCAGTGGAAGTTTGGAACTCTTCAGCTATGGAATCAGCAGAGCGTTGGCGACTTACATGCACCATGGGCCGCAGCACTACACGGTCATCCACTTTGCGGCAGAGTTGCTGAAATTCCTAAACACTTCCACTTTCAATAATACCACTTACAGATGACCGTGGAGTATCTAGTAGGGATGAAATTTCACACACTGGCTGATCGCAAAGGTGGCATCCTATCACGGTACCACCCTTAAGATTCCAAAGCTCTTCAGAATGACCCAATTTTTCACAGATGTTTGTAAATGTAGACTGTATGGCTAGGTGCTTGAATTTATACACCTGTGGCAAAGGGTCTGATTGAGACACCTGAATTCATTAATTAAGAGGTATGTCACAATGCTTTTGTCCATATAGTGTACATAATGAAAACACGGAGTGTGAGTGAGGGTTTCAGTTATACCTATGGGATTACTGTCAGTGACAGGCTGTATTACATTTATATGTGGGGTTTTTCAGTGAGGGACTCAGATATATTTGTGATTTTTGTCACGAGTCATGTGCCATTCTATGCAATGTGCTGTGTTGTGGGTTTTGGGGGATTATGAGGGGTTACCCCCACTATACCCCCATTTTCCTTGACATTAATTTGTGATATCATTCTCCCTCTATTTTTGTTTTAAATTTAACTTAGCTAAAGTATTGAAAAAAGTAAATATAAAACCAAATTCTATATATAATGATACTTGTTTTTTTTCAGCACAATTGTCCTCTATCATATGATGACATGGGGTTTGGCGATCCTACTTTGCGTTGAAGGTGTTGCTATGCTTTATTACCCTTCAGTATCCAAGTAAGTTATTAATCACTTGTCACAAAACCTATACTGTTTGAATCATAGAGGCTCACTATTGCACCCAAGTATGCCTCATGTACAGTTACACAATTTGTATTGCTGTATTCTTGAATCAAAATATACGTTATTGGAATTTCTACAGAATATTTTCACGACATACCTAGCATGTCAATGGAGCACAAATAATGGTATCCTATAGAAAAGACATGGGGAAAAGAGCTATCAAAAGAAAGCAGAGGACGCGCTGAGTGCTTTTGTAGATTCACACACTTCCGTTCAGGTCATCCTTGCGGACCCGCAGCCCTGCGGATAACTGGCGCCTATCCTGGCTGCCAAACAGTGAGGGCCGGATGTCAGCCCTCACTGTGGGATCATGGGATGTGCGATGACATCTAATTTACCAGCCGTCCCGGGAGCCCTTATGAGGGGGGGGGTCATTTGGACACCTCTCTCTCCTCATCGCTAAGGGGCACAGTAAAAAGAGAGGCATCGCTGGGAATGTCACCGACTGACCTTTCAAGCGATGCCTCTCTTAACCCCTTAAGTGCCAGGACCATGATCTGGTGTGACCCATATCCTGGTCTTCTCTTCGATACTGATTTTGTCGCGCGTGGCGTGACAAGGTCTGTATAGGAATCACCCTTAGACAGGAAAGGGATTCCCTATGTTAGAGATATAGGGGTCCTTTGGACCCTCGTATCTTGTGATCAGTGAGGAGGATAGGATAGGATAAAGCATGGCCTTTTCAATGATACCAACAATGACCAGGTTATATGTGAAAACAATAAAATAAAGTTCAAAATTAATAAATTATCATTTTTTGTTTAATGCAGCGATATTGTTCACTTTCCAATTATAATGTGAACAATGATGCTGCACGAACTCACCTTCTCATTTTCCATGATAATTTTTTTTTTTCAGTTTTAGTTAGAATTGAATATTTTTAAAAAAATACAGTAACAGGTTCCCATTTCTATTTTTTTTTAACAAGCGTGCCCCATAGAATATATAACCGCAAAGGCTTGGATGATAAAATGTATAAAGACGTGCTAACTGAGCCGACAGTGTCCGAGCGCCATCTTGGAGGCCTAGTAGGCGAGTGAAGCATGATACCAGCCTCGCAGTGCACTGAATCCTGATGGGGAAAAAACCTAAAACCGGCGAGGTGGCAGACGATCCCTGCACTCCGGACATTCGGCTCTCACTGGTGGGTGCCTCGATGCGGAGAATACAGCAGCGGCAACACTCGGAGCCGCCGGAGGTTAGTACGCCTGGCCCCTCTTCTGCTCCTCCACACGTTTCGTCCGAGATGGCCGATGGCGACATGCCAGCCACAAAACGGGACATTCAGGACCTCTTGGCCAAGGCTAGGCTTTCATGGCAGGCTGAAATCCAGGCCCTCGAATACACCGTAGCCACTACCCAGACCCAGATGATCGCCGTCCAGGCACGCACGCAAGAGATTGAGGGGGTGCAGGCCGCAACCCTTTCTCAATTGAATGCCCTTCAAGCGCAGGTGGGGAGTCTGCAGACAGCGATGGTGACCCTGGAAGCCCGCCATAGGTGACGAAACATTAAGCTACGTGGCATACCGGAGTCAGTGTTGGACTCTGCCCTACTACCATACGTTACCCGCTTTGTTCTGGCAATTCTCTCGTCTCGTTCTGACCTTCAGGAACCGGTGTCCTCGGCGATCAGGCTACGGAGAGCTGCGGCAGCCCCGACGGGTGTACCCCGCGACATTACCGTAGTTCTTCGGGACGTCCACGTCCAAATGTTGTTGCTGAAAGCGACTCGTAACGTTCCTGCAGTTTCCTTTGAAGGGGCCTCTATTGCGATCTACCGGGACCTCTCTTTCCTCGTCTTGGCAGCCAGACGCCGGTTTCAACAGACCACTGTGATCCTACGGGCCCATAACGTGCGTTATAGATGGGGGCGCTCGGCACCTTGCTGATCTCCCATACCGATGGACGTACAGTCACAGCGAACAACCTGGATGACGCACTCGCACATCTCCAGGCTCTAGGTCTAACCTCCGACGCCTCGGGCAGTGAGGGGAGTGAGTTGGTGGTGGGATCCCCCCTCTCTGCCAGGGAACCAGACTGAGTTATTGGGTTCCCCCTTTTTTGGGCTCGTGACGCAGTTTTTGCCATTCTGCGGACACTGTTTTGCTGTTAATTTTTTTTTCCTGCATTGTACTTGCGGACTTTCGCTGTCCCTCCCCTTTATCTTTATCCCCCCCGTAGAGACAACCACACGCCACCTCGTGCTGCAGACCCTCTCCCCCCCTTTTTTTTTCTTTCTCCTTTTTTCTTTTGGCATTTGGGGAAAACTCGGGGTGTGCCATTGTGGCAGCCACCATGGCTCTGTCTGCCATACCTGGCCCTCGAATGCACCGGCCTTGTGACCTGCACTTTTCCATGGCCTCCTGTGGTTCCTTAGAACT
The DNA here is from genome assembly GCA_009667805.1 of Leptobrachium leishanense. Lineage (NCBI taxonomy): Eukaryota > Metazoa > Chordata > Amphibia > Anura > Megophryidae > Leptobrachium > Leptobrachium leishanense. The sequence goes on along the minus strand of CM019064.1, from coordinate 112,138,439 downwards.
TCAGGAGCGAGCCAGGAAAGTCACATTTTGGGCCTTTGCCACCCTTTTTTCATCCCTCCCCCTTTTTTTTTTTTTTTCCTCAGGGTCCTGGAGCGCGTTTTGGTGTGTCTCCCCCCCTTTTCCCACCTTCCTACTTTGGATACCCCTTTGCCACACTGTTTAGAAGTTGAATTTTTGACGTGACTTTTACGTACTTTGGCCCACATGGCTATGCTTTCTTTGCATTTGTTGTACTGCTGATTGGATTTGCAAAATAAAAATTTTGAATGAAAAAAAATAAAATGTATAAAAATATTTTTACACTCTGTAAATGATTGAAATCTGAATGGAAATTCACATTTTCTTGCATTTTTGTGTTGTAGCAGTCTGGCAGGATAGGACATATAATAATGATTCGTGGGAGAGGGAGTACAGTGGAGGCGCTAATAATTGGTAGATGAATAAGTTTATGTTATGCGGCCGACTGGGATTAGAGCACAAAACCTCGACAGAAATGTGTGAACGTACAGTAGGATAGAAAGGGTGGGTCCTAGTGGCGCAGTCTCTTTTGAGAGCGGTCAATATACGGTCTAAATTATAGTACAATTGTGCCTAAAATAAATGGGTGTAGTGGTCCCACTATTCCAAGTAGTGCACGGTCGAAATGACCACTAAGGTGCTGCCGTGAATGGAGCTATGTACAGTAATGTCACTGTGCAAAAAAGACATATAATGCAAGGTGACAGATGATGTCCTGATATAGTCAAAAAATCACAGGTATAAAGTGCAAATGCAGGTATAAAGTGCATATATAAGTGAATATAGTGCAATTGAAGGTCTTTCAAAGAATTATTGTTATTGAGTCTTGTTTTCCAAATCACTGGTGAAGACAAAAAAACAGTCCAACCGACCATATATTCTGTATTGAAGATAAGGTAGTCTGGCTGAGTCTCCACGTGGACAGTCCAGAGGTGTACGTGAGGTCCTGGTGCACTGTCTTCACCTAAGTCCTATATAGACTCCCGATTCCCAAAAAAATTGGGAGAAAAGAAGGAGAGGAGTAGAGAGGGAACAGAAAAAAGAAAAAAAATAGTACAGTATTGTCTGATACAGAGTTAAGTGCCCATAGACAAGGGAACACTTACACTTTATAGAGCCTCGTGTACCGGCTCTGGTGTGGAATACCTTGGGCCTAATTGAGGGTAGCCTCTGCCCTTCTTTAGAGTTTTCTTGGAGTAGCCTCTGCCCTTCCTTAATGCTTGCACGATCGTCTCAGATACAGAAAAAGAGAGATCCTCATAGCGCAACTTGTAACCAATGGTTGGAATAAGATAGGTGAAAGTCAAAACAAACTCACCGATGTTGGAGCCTTAGGTTCCAGGCTCAACTTGTAAGCGTGTGGTACTGCTTATTCGGTGGGTACCTTCACCTCTTTCATCTGCAGCTGGTTTTCTTATCTTATGTAGATGGTAGGAGAAATAGAGAGACGTAGCATATGAGGCATATGCTGCTTTAAAAATGGGTCTTAAACGGATGCAAATGGTAAAAAAGGGAATTTATTAGTTAAGAGCATATATAAAATATGGTGGGAGGGTGTCACAAATATGGAATCCCATATGCACTTACAGTTGTGTTCAAAATTATTCAACCCCCACTGAAATTGAGTGTTTTGGCCAGGTTGACATTGATTTTGATCATTCAGTCATCTCAGCAGTCACACGGGGACTTTTCTCCACTCTACAATTCAGGTAGCGCACAGCAGTCGAAGTCAGCATCTTCTTTCTGCCACGACCAGGTAGCGTTTCAACAGTGCCCTTTGCCTTGAATTTGCGAATGATGCTTCCTATGGTCTCTCTTGGTATGTTTAACATCTTTGCAATCTTCTTATAGCCATTGCCCTTCCTGTGAAGAGTAATCACCTCTTCTCTTGTCTTCCTGGACCATTCTCTTGACTTCACCATGTTTGTAACCACACCAGTAAATGTCTAGAAGGAGCTGAGTATCACAGTCATTTTAAAGCTGCCTAATTGGTGCTTATTATGCTTTATTGCTGCTCCGTGACATCCACAGGTGTTTCCAATACCGGATTGAAAGCACTTGAATGAACCTCTGTTCTTCAGAGTGGTAGTCTTTAAGGGGTTGAATAATTGTGTAAATGAAGAATTCACAAAAGAAACATTTACTACTGTATTACAAAACCAATTGATGTCATTTTAGTTGCATATGGTTCTTTAAAAAGTCCTTGTAGGATTTCATTCTGAATACAATTACAAATGTACATTAAATTCCCTAAAACCCTTTACAGCATTGGGGGTTGAATAATTTTGAACACAACTGTATATATGCACTTTATACCTGCATTTGCACTTTATACCTGTGATTTTTTGACTATATCAGGACATCATCTGTCACCTTGCATTATATGTCTTTTTTGCACAGTGACATTACTGTACATAGCTCCATTCACGGCAGCACCTTAGTGGTCATTTCGACCGTGCACTACTTGGAATAGTGGGACCACTACACCCATTTATTTTAGGCACAATTGTACTATAATTTAGACCGTATATTGACCGCTCTCAAAAGAGACTGCGCCACTAGGACCCACCCTTTCTTTCCTATAATAATGATTCGTGACTATACACTTCCATGGCCTCCGTCCTATTGTCCTCTGGACTACTGGGAGTGATCCTGGAAAGTCACAATTTTGGCCTTTGCTGTTCCTACCTCCCTTTTTTTATTTTTATTTCATGGCCCCAGCACACTTTTTCTCCCCTCCCCATGTGCTCTTGAGACCCCTACTGCGGATGTTCTTGCCTTATTATTCTTTGTCTAGTTTATTGATTACTTTCTATCTGAGAATTTGTGTCGGTCCTGCGCGGACGCTTTGTTTTTTATTTTCTCGGGCTTGTTGAACTGCTGACGTGCTTTCGAAATAAAACATTTTGAATAAAAAAAAACAATAATAATGATATATTATAAATCTGCCGAGTCTGCCATAAAAAGGATATATAACATGTCTGGGTCGTATAAAAAAACATGACTTCAAATCGCGTTTAAACACGATGAGCACAAAACAGTAAAAATGAGCTCAGCATACAGAGGTTAAATGGCTCAGCAGTAAAGGGGTTAAGAAGATGCTCCAATTCAGCCTAGGCTTAACCTTAATTTCTAACCCTAACCCTATTTTCTAACGACAGCTATGGAAAATGACCCTTTCGGCCCACAGCATCCAATATGGCCACAAATGAAATTCAAGGGGCCAATTTGGCCACGGTCAAATTAGAACATCTTTTTTATTTCATCGGTTTTCTTTATGTGGCTTTTATTTCACATATTTACTATAGTAAACCAAAATAATTATTTCAAAAGAGGACCTTTGTTAGTTGCACACATTTCACTTCCAGTACTTTGAACATGAGTTTACAGGAGGTAAATATCCTGTTCAAAAGTGACCCTCTATTAAAGTATCAGGGACTTCTCTTTTTATCTGGCATCTGGTCCCTTTCCTCACTCCTAACCAACTGATCATTCCATGTCAAGCTTTGCAGCTGTAGCGCTCACTCCCGGAGGAGCCGCTGAAATTGAACCTCGGGTCAGTCTCCCCGCACTAGGGAATAAATATACTCCAGCACCGTTGTGGATTTTATAAATTATATAGTTTACTAGAACAAATGGCATATAATGAATAACACGGTGTTCGTATATATATTTACAGTACTTCGTAATGCGGGAAACGCGCAGCGGAAAAGAAATACGATGCTTCGTATTTCGAGGAACGCGCAGCGGAAAAGAAATACAATGCTTCGTAATTCGAGAAACGCGCAGCGGAAAAGAAATAAAAATAAATCTTTAACCCCCCTTTTGTGTTTGGGGAGTGAGTCCCGCACAGGTTATGTCCCAGAATGTAAGTGTGTGTGTGTGTTACGGTACCCGGGTACAATATTCAACTGGCCAGTGAATTTCTTATGAGGTATCTTCGACTAGTCAAGTTGGGGCCCTGTGGGTTTTGGAAACAAACAGCAGCGTGCTTTATTTTCACAACGGCCTGGAAGGCCTCTCACCCATCTGCCAGATACTTGATGCTCCGCTCGACCCAGGACGTCTCTCCGCTCGATGTTGACTGGGGTTCTCCTGGTTACTGGATCCGCTGTCTGGCTTTCTGTAGCTGCCGCAAGATATCCAGTTCACCGCCTGCTCTCCCTGTCCAATCGATCTGCGGTACTCCTAACTCGGGGTCCTCCGGCTTCCTCAATATCAGCGTGGGTAGTCCTGTGAATCACTGGGTCTTCCTCTGGTAAGGCTGAATGACCCGGTCTTTAGCTCTGTCAGGCCGCCTGCACTCCGGCCTAGTCACTGTCTCGTTCTGCTGCTCTGCGTCTTGCTCCTCTCACTCCCTGGCGCGCTCTGCCAGCTCTCTCCACGAGGCTCAGGATGTAAGTGTCTGTGTCCCACCCACTTCCTGTGTCCGCTCCCAAAGCATGCCGGGAAATGTAGTCCCAATGTTACATAGTTACATAGTTATATAGGCTGAAAAAAGACATGCGTCCATCGGGTTCAGCCTCTCCCACATAACCTACTGCTGTTGATCCAAAAGAAGGCAAAAAACCCAGTCTGAAATATGCAACATACTGGGAAAAAATTCCTTCTTGACCCCAGAATGGCAGTCAGATTTCTCCTTGGATCAAGAAGCTTTTACCCACATATTAAATATTATAACCCTTAATATTCTGTGTCTGCAGGAAGTCATCCAGTCGTTTTTTAAAATGTTCAATGTCTCTCATCACGCTTGTCTCCCTCTGGTGGCCAAAAATAGGTACTGCCACGACAGGGAATTAAACCCAGCGCTACACAGCAAGAATGTCAAAATGGAATTTTGTAATTTAAGTTTAATTAAATCAGCACGTTTAAGGTGTAGTGATGTTGCAATACTGAAATGGTAAAATCTCGATAAAATGAAGTTTAATCACATTTTAGCTTAACTACACAATATAGAAACAAAGGGTATTATAAAGATTAACACTCTTGTAATTCTAGTTATGCACCATATCCCACCTTGATATATACAGGGTTATTCAGAGATCCAAACTTGCCTCGAAAATGAACCGAACAGTGAATTTCCCTGGACGGTTTTGTGGCCATTCGGCTATTCAGAGAGGAGACAGTTTGCCAAATTTTGGCGAATTGCCAGTAAATGCGGTGCCTGGTCGAAAGCAGTCAAATCCCCATAGAGAAGCAATGGTTAATCTATTCAGAGAACAAAAAACAGCAGTGAAAAGTTGCCGAAATACCCTGCTGTTTGATGTTTTCATTCGGCAGGTTTATTCAGGCAAATCCCTTAGGCTTCAATGTTAAAAATATTCCCGTTTTTAGTCAATATCTAATAAACCATTTTTTATTTTAATCTGCAGCAACAAGTCTAAAGGGTCTAATCAAAGAAAGGTGAAACTTAGGAGAAAAACTGGAGAAGTGAAAATTCTAGGTCAAAATAGCCAAACCAGAAAAATTCTACTATTTATTTCACTTTCCAAATCAGCTATTTGGTACAGCTATTTGGTATAGTCTCTTCTCCTGACAGTTCTTCTGATTTTTACTTTTCTCTGAATAACCCTATATGTATTTTTTAGGATCTTTTAGACATTTTTCAGGTTTTATTTGGCCAAATATTTTAACCGTTTTTTTTTTTTTTAAATAGCTTTCTTTCTTTTTTATTATCATTCATAGGACCTTATCAGGGTTATTCAGAGAAAGGTGAAAACCAGGAGAATGGCAGGAGAAAAGAACAATCTAGACCAAATAGCCGATATGGAAAGTGAGATACAGTAAATGGGAGAATTTTTCTGGTTTGGCTATTTTGACCTTGAATTTTTGCTTCTTCAGTCATTCTCCTGGTTTTCATCTCTCTCTGGTATTAACATACACAGGGTTATTCAGACATTTTTTTTCAATCGTATTTTCTTTTTTTTACCCTGTTCGTCAGCTTGTCGGCCTTTTGCGGCGGCTGGTCAGCGTTGTGTTTGATGGATTGTTGGCTTTTTTCAGACGTGTTCGGCGTGTTTTTTGCGGCGGTTCCAAGTGATCCGATACTTCTGATCATATCGGCTGTATTTTTCGGTGGATTTTCAGCTTTTTTTTCAGTGAATTTGCAGTGGTTTTTCAGCAGATTTTCGGGTCCCTTCCCTGCACTCTAGGGACTGTGTGGTGAATGCTGGATTCACTGCAGGGTTGGGAAATTTGATTCCCCGAAGTGCGGGGAACGAGAGAGCACCGAAATGTGAGCGATGTTTCGGTGCTCTGTGAATAATGTCTATAGTTTTTAGTTGCTGTTGTATGAGTGCACTTGAGTGTACTGTCTTTTACACAATTTATAGAGGCACAAGTCAGTTAGAAAGAACATTCAATATATTACTCTATGTTTTAAAAATCTTATGATGAAACAAATGTCTTATGTTTTTTTTTCAGTTGTGAGAATGGATTGGAGCACGCAATTCCTCATTATATCACAACATATGCTCCACTTCTACTTGTTATGGTTGTCAACCCAGTGTTATTTGCAAGAACAGTATCTGCAGGTAAAAACGATTCATATGCAGTTGTCATGAGAATTTCAATTACAGGAATGCTCTATGCTGAGAATAGCAATACATAGTTGTACTAGTTAAAGGGACATGCATGCTTTGCCAGTGTGCCTTTAAAAATGTGCAATTCCTTTTGATTGAGATTGTAGACTCATTCAGCAGGCATAAAAAACTAATAAATATGATATTTTTTTATGTTTACCTGCTTATCTTTCTTGGCGTTTTCCACACCCACCTCAGGAGACACACTGATCTAACCAATCTGCGTGCATTCTGTGGAAGGCATAAAAAAACGCACTGAGCATGTGCGACTGAGTTGCTCCACCTCCCTCCTGCACTGTGAGCTGAGGGGAGGGCGGGCTGAGTGCCATTCCTTAACTCTTTCACTCCCAGCTACTGCAGAGACAGGGAAGGAAAGAAATCAATACACACATTGAGAAAGAGACAGCAGAGAGAGGTAAAGATAGAGACAGCAAAATAAAGCAGAGGTCCAGCAGGAAAAAGCAGAGAGAGTGAAAGAGCAAGCTAAAAGAAAAAGAGCGCAAGAAAAGGCTCAGAGAGTGCGTAAGAGAAACAGTAAGTGAGTGTGTCAATGGGTGAGCGAGTGTGCGTGTGTAAGTCAATGGGTGAGCGAGCGTGCGTGTGTGAGTAAGTCAAGGGGTGACTGAGCAAGTCAATGGGTGAGTGTGTGTGTGAGCAAGTCAGCGGTGAGTGAGTGTGAATGTGTGAGCGAGTCTGCGATGAGTGAGTCTTGCATTCACAGTTGCAGAGATGCTAATATTCAGTTCCTCAGTTTCCCCAGTCTGAGGTCCTGAGCTGCACCAGGGTTTCACATGCACAGCTTGTTCATTCAAGTACTCTTCAGCAACACCGAGGCACAACCTTTCATGTCCAGTGTTTATATGTGACACTTTGATTACATTTTATTACTACTTTTTTCATCTTTGAGGTTACTATCTCTTTCTTTTTCCTTTTTATTTTATTGTATATGCACCTTGTCAACTTTTGTCCATTGTGTTTACTCGTCCTTATGAGGACGCATTAAAAAGTTTCCTTTGTTTGATACATTGTCCAACACAGGACACAATTTATAGGTTGCATTATATTCAAAGACGTTATATACAGGTAATCCCTGACAACATTTATTGCAGTATATACAGTTCTGAAGTATAAATAAGCATCCGAATTTTTGCTTGTCCTCTGTCTTGTCTTTTCATTGTGTATTTGGGGTTTAATAAGAATAAATAGCATGGAAATTTTAACGTGCAAATAATTTTTTCAGTTGCTTCTTTACTGAAAGGAAGACAAGGAATCTACACAGAAAATGAAAGACGCCTGGGGACAGAAATTCAGATACGTTTTTTCAAGATCATGCTGGTGTTTGTTATTTGGTAACTATTAATGTTCTTTTTGATATAATGCCAAGAGTGTAATAACATTTAAATATATTGCTTGTAATTGTGTGTTCTTATGATTTCAAAAGTAAGAAAACTTAATGACAATGTATTCATATGATCTTTACATTAAATTCAGACTAAGGATTTAGGTTCAAACGTACTGTAGGTATATTAGGGTAGGACAAGGATCTTAATAGTAGAAATATGCAATTAATTTTGTTATGAATTGAAATTAAGTCAAGTTGTCCAGAAGTATTGATTCAGAAGAATTTTGTGCATTATTAATTGCAGTAGCTTGAAAAGTCAATGAAAATGAAAGGTTTGGTCTTGAATCGATTTGGTGTTCAATTTGATTCGTTATTGGTGATGCAGCAGGTGTTTGTTTTCTTGGTAGATAGATAAGTTATTGCCTTTGCTTGTTCAGTGTTAAAAAAATTACCTTCACGGCTTACTGTATTTGTCTCTCCTTTTTGTTTTGGGTGAACATCATAGATTTAGTCTAAATTCCTTTTCTAAAACTGCAGAGCATTCTTCATGTGTCTTACAGTGCCTGTCAGTGTCTTTCCAAGACAATCAGGATTTTTTTTTACTACTACTTATATATATTTTTCTGAAACCATAGTGGTTATTCAAAGAGAGCCGAATTGGCCACCGAATTGCATTGAACGGTGAATTTCTTCGTACGGTGCAATTTCATGGCAATTCGGCTATTCAAAAAGCTGGCAATTCACCAAATTTTGGCGAATTGCCAGCGAACTATGACGCAATTTGGCAGCAGTGAAAATCTCCGTAGAGAAGTAATGGTAATGTCAGTGAACAGCAGTGAAAAGTTGGTGACATGCCCAGATTTTCAGTGGTTTCATTTGACAGGTTTAAGTGGGCAAATCCAATAGGTTTCAAAGTAAAAAAAAAACTGTTTTTATAAAATTTTTAGTCAACTGTTTATTCTTTTCATTTGCAACAAAAAGTCTCTTTTATTAATTAATTTTTTTCAGATTTTTTTAAAAAAAAATTCGTGATTTTTTTCAGCAAAAGTTTTCATTCCGATTTTTTTTTTTTTAAATGGTGTTTTTTTTTATTCTGTAGCAGATCTTTTTATTGTTGTGTGTAGATAGTCAACGGAGCGCCAGCGGATTGGATGTACGGTTAATCATTAAACATGTCCATTGAATATCTTCTAATCCATCATAAGGACATCCCTTCTTCAAATATAAATTTCTGCGGAAGAGAATGGATATAATAGCGCAGTATGTTGGTCCACCATAAGATAAAGGAAAGCGGTTGTAGTCTTACTCACATTCTTTTGAGCCTAACCTTGGCTCTAGGATGGATAGCAGTTATGGGTCTTCATAGAATGTTCAGGTGCCCATATATACCCGCATTAGGTTTCTTCAAACACTTTCTCCTGCAGTGGATCAGAAAAATAACAACGCACTTTCTGGTGCAATATCGTTTAAAGTAATAGTAGAGTGGGTACTCCTAAACGTTACACTCACAATATTAATGAGCCGCATTGGCTCCAAGATGACGCATAGGAATATTAAGGCAATTCCAAAGCCTTCTTTCAATCAGGAAGCAGCAGTCGTTTAAAATAAAAATAAATTTATTGTTATTCATAGGACCTAATATATTATTTACAGGGGAAAAAAAGTGGGGAACTCATATACCCCGAGCATCCTGTATAGCCAGGCACAGACCCCCAGAATTAAATATAGGCAGGTACGGACCCCCATAATTAATTATAGCCAGGCAGGGACCCCATAATTAATTATAGCCAGATACAGACCCCCAGAATTAATTATAGCCAGGCAGGGACCCCCAAAATTAATTATAGCCAGAAACAGGACCCCCAGAATTTATTGTAGCCAGGCACAAACCCCTAGAATTATACTTACCCAGTCTGCAGACCTCAGGACTGCGTGTTCCTCCGAGCTCAGGTGTGCTCCCGTTTTCACACTCTCTTTCTCTCCCTCTGCCTTTTCACTCTCTCTCCCTCCTGTTTTCACACACTCTTTCTCTCCATCTTTTCACACCAGTGGCGTCGTAACGTGGGGGCGGGGGGTGCGGCCCGCACCAGGTGACACCCGCCCTTAGGGTGACACCGTCACCCTAAGGGCTGGTGTTTCACCTTCTGCCGCTTGTTCGCTCCCTGCGAGGTCCAAAGCATTCAGCTTCGGCGCTCGCCTGGAGGAAACACGTCACCAGCCAATCGCGGCTGGTCACGTGGCTCCCCCAGACGAGCGCCCAAGCTGCGCGCCGCCGGATGCTCAGAAGGAGCGAACACGCGGCGGAGGTGAGCTGGGCCATATCCAGGAGATGAGCTGGGCCATATCCAGGAGGTGAGCTGGGCCAAATCCATGGGGGCCTGGGGCATATCCATGAGGAGCTGGGGAAAATCCATGAGCCGCTGGGGCAAATCCATGAGCCGCTGGGGCAAATCCATGAGGAGCTGGGGCAGTATCCATGAGGTGAGCTGGGGCATATCCATGAGGAGCTGGGGCAAATCCATGAGCCGCTGGGGCAAATCCATGAGCCGCTGGGGCAAATCCATGAGGAGCTGGGGCAAATCCATGAGGAGCTGGGGCAAATCCATGAGGTGAGCTGGGGCAAATCCATGAGGTGAGCTGGGGCAAATCCATGAGGTGAGCTGGGGCAAATCCATGAGGAGCTGGGGCAAATCCATGAGGTGCTGGGGCAATATCCATGAGGTGAGCTGGGGCATATCCATGAGGTGAGCTGGGGCATATCCATGGGGGCCTGGGGCATATCCATGAGGAGCTGGGGCAAATCCATGAGCCGCTGGGGCAAATCCATGAGCCGCTGGGGCAAATCCATGAGGAGCTGGGGCAAATCCATGAGGAGCTGGGGCAATATCCATGAGCTGCTGGGGCATATCCATGAGCTGCTGGGGCATATCCATGAGCTGGGGCATTATCCATGAGCTGGGGCATATCCATGAGCTGGGGCAAAATCCATGAGAGCAGCTGGGGCAGTATATCCATGAGCTGGGGCAATATCCATGTGCTGGGGCATATCCATGAGCTGGGGAATATCCATGAGCTGGGGCATATCCATGAGCTGGGGCATATCCATAAGAGGAGCTGGGGCAAAATCAATGAGAGCAGCTGGAGCATTATCAATGAGAGCAGCTGGAGCATTATCAATGAGAGCAGCTGGGGCATTATATGCATGAGAGGAGCTGGGGCAGTATATCCATGAGAGGAGCTGGGGCAATATCCATGAGAGGAGCTGGGGCAATATCCATGTGTGCTGGGGGCAGTATCCATGAGAGCTGGGGCAGTATCCATGAGAGCTGGGGCAATATCCATGTGTGAGCTGGTCTGGGGCAATATATCCATGTGTGAGCTGGTCTGGGGCAATATATCCATGTGTGAGCTGAGGCGCAATATATCCATATGTGAGCTGGGGCAATATATATCCATGGGTGAGCTGCTGGGGGCAATATATAACTGTGAACTGGGGCAATATATTCATATGTGAGCTGGGGGCAATATATATCCATGGGTGAGCTGCTGGGGGCAATATATATCCAGAGCTGCTGGGGGCAATATATATCCATGTGTGCTTTCACTGCCTTCGAACAGGCAACGTACTTGCTGGCAGTTGGCAAAAATTTGTGTGAGCATATGAGAGAGCTCCACAGCAATAAACGTCTCAGTAATGTGCGCTGTGTGTATGAGCATTCAGTGTTATATGGGAGTACTGATTTAGTAGTTAGAGTAGTTAAAAAAAATCCGTAAAACTCGGGGGGGGGGGGGTGACACCATAAATTACCGCACCGGGTGACACCAACCCTAGTGACGCCACTGTTTCACACTCTGTCACTCCTGTCTTTTCACTCTGTCACTGCTCTGTCTTTTCACTCTCTGTCAATCCTGTTTTCACACTCTTTCTCTCCCTCTGCCTTTTCACTCTCTGTCACTCCTGTTTTCACACTCTTTCTCTCCGTATTTTCACACTCTGTCACTCCTGTCTTTTCACTCTGTCACTGCTCTGTCTTTTCACTCTCTGTCAATCCTGTTTTCACACTCTGTCACTCCTGTCTTTTCACTCTCTGTCACTCCTGTCTTTTCACACTCTGTCACTCCTGTCTTTTCACACTCTGTCACTCCTCTTTTCACACACTCTTTCTCTCCCTCTGTCTTTTCACTCTCCGTCAATGCTCTGTCTTTTCACTCTCTGTCACTCCTGTTTTCACACTCTCTTTCTCTCCCTCCTGTCTTTTCACTCTGGGTCACTCCTCTGTTTTCACACTCTTTCTTTCCCTGTCTTTTCACTCTGTCACTCCTGTTTTCACACTCTGTCAGTCTGTCACTCCTGTTTTCACACTCTGTCAGTCTGTCACTCCTGTTTTCACACTCTGTCAGTCTGTCACTCCTCTCTGTCACTCCTCTCTGTCGCCCCTCTCTGTCACTCCCAGTGGCGTAGCGTGGGGGGCCTCGGGGGCGGTCGCCCCGGGCGCAATTTTCTTAGGGGGCGCAAAATTTCCTAAAAATTTGAACCACTAATATTTTCCAGCAGGGATCAGCAAGGTATCCGCCAGTTTTGCCATGCCGGCGGACCGGTGACTTGGCACTCAGCGTCCAGAAGGGAGGATCAGGACAGAAAATTCTGGTCCTGTCCTGACTCCTCCTTAACGCTGACTTAAGTCACGTGAAGCAGCACAGCATTATTCGACGGAACACCCTATACCACGCTTGTCAGCCCCCCCTGAAGCCCTGTTCCAGCCCCCCACCACTGGCAGCCCTGCAGCCGCTGAACAGGAAGGAGGGAGGGAGGCACCTGCCCTGCAGCACATTTAAAATCCGGTCTCCACTAAGCCCCCTGGACAGCTCCCCCCCGGGCCACCAGCAACTCCTCGCAGGTAGGCGACACTGTATGACACCAGAGCAGTGTGACCACCACACAGTGAGGGGGTACTGAGGGTACAGGGAGAGGGTGACTGGAGGTTCGGGAAGATAATGACTGGGGATACTGGGAAAGAGTGACTGGGGATACTTGGATAGAGAGAGAGAGAGTGACTGGGGGTACTGGGAGAAAGTGGGGGTACTTGGAGAGAAAGAGAGTGACTGGGGGTACTGGAAAAGAGAGTGTGACTGGGGGTACTGGAAAAGAGCGTGTGACTGGGGGTACTGGGAGAGAGAGTGTGACTGGGGGTACATGGAGGGAGAGTGACTGGGGGTATTGGAAGAAAGTGGGGGTACTGAGAGTGGCTGGGGTACTTGGAGGGAGAGAGTGACTGGGTTACTTGGAGGGAGAGAGTGACTGGGGTACTGGGAGAGAGTGACTGGGTATTGTGTGAGAGTGGAACTATGCTAGGGTATACTGGGACAGGGTGACTGGTAGCAGTGGCATAGCGTGGGGGGCTTGTGTGTTTCATTTTTTTATTATATCAGTATTTTGTTAATATACAATACATGTGCTTGTGGGGTAAGGGGGTCAATACTGTACTGGTGGAAGGGAATCATGGTGTGCTACCGTGTCCACAGGTTGGGGGGGCGCACAATTCTTGCCTTGCCCTGGGCGCTGACAACCCACGCTACGCCACTGGTCACTCCTCTCTGTTACTCCTGTTTTCACACTCTCTTTCTCTCCCTGTCTTTTCACTCTGTCACTCCTGTTTTCACTCTCTCACTTCCTCTGTCTTCTCACGCGTATAAAGGTCTCTAGAGCCTATTCTTTCATCAGGAATATAATTCTGCATACTAGGTGGGTTATTTATGTGCCACTATTTGCCATTGCAACTACAGTGAACAATGTCAGTATTCCTACATAACGTGTGGCTTTTTTCAATCGTTGTCCAAAACAACAATGAACATACATTTAAGGTGGCAATCTCCATAGCACCACAGTTTGTATGGGAGGTCTGAAAGAACAATGCTGCTACAAGGTGGCCTGAAACAATGATAAAAGGTGCACAATCTACAAAGGGCAGAAACTACAGTGAAAGCCCATTGTAGCCTACATGGAGCACTATACAAACTAAGCCCAGGTGCGAACACACTGTTTTAACACCGTCCTAGCTTAAACAATGGGTTACATACCCTGGCATTTCAGCCATTATGGTTGAAGGGACTTGAGGCAATGACTGCATGTGTTACTATTTCGAGGCTGCCTTGAAGATTCAGAGAAGCCCTGCAGACATTTCACACAGATCCGGATCATGGACTGAATAAATGCTCAAAGCCTTGCGATCTTGTAAGTTGTTCTTCCAGACCTCTTTACTTCTTATCACATGGACATCAAGGAAGAAGAGAAAATGAAAAGGGTCCTGGCACTGCTACTTTAGCTGCAAATAGCATAGATTTATTGGGGAAACGACCATCCGTAAGACATCCAGTTTGTGGCTAAAAGGTTGCCATTTTCACAATAAATCTATACTGTTTGCAGCCTAAATAGCAATGGCAGGACCTTTTTCATTTTCTTTAACTTTGATGTCCATGTGATAAAAAGTAAAGTGGATAGTCACCTACACCAAAGTGGCTAATGGAGATCGGCAGAAATAAAATGTAGAGGGTTAGCAACTCCCTCAACCCCGAACCGTGCTACATATATTACATACTGTGTTTTCGCACTCTCACTTCCTTTTTCTTCTCACTCGGTGTCCTCCAGTCCTGGCCCAGGTTGTGCTGTGTGTGCAGCGCCCACGTGTCACGTGTCTTCGGCCGGCAGCCAGGCACGTGACTTGACCTCTGGCCTACCCGGCCAAGCAAACGCAGAGGCTTAGATGTGTGTGTATCGTCCGGGAACAGCCGCGATCACGTGGCACCGCCGAACCAGGGAGGCGATCACTCTCCTCCAGCGTAATTGCCCCAGCGGTGACAAGGTGCGTTCCCGCAGCGTTCCCTCTGCGGGACAAGTGCGGGAACGGCGTTCCTCTGCGTTCCTGCAAGACTCGAGCCCTGATTATTTCCATGCATTTTCATGCATTATTTATTTTTAAACAAATCTTATCTCCTTCACTGCTGGGACCATTTCACCTCTGTGTGCTGAGCTAATTTTTACAGTTTTTTGCCCATCATGTTTAAACGCAATTTGAAGTCACGTTATATTATACGACCCAGACAAATTATATATCCTTTTTTCGACAGACTCAGCCGATTCATAATATATTATTATATGTATACGTCATGGCCTGCCAGAATGCTATAACAAAAAATGTAAACGAATGTGAATTTCAATTCAGATTTCAATCATTTACAGCGTGTAAAATTATTTTTTTCACATTTTAGCATCCGAGCCTTTGCGGTTATATATTGGAGGGGGCACACTTGTTAAAAGAATTAGAACTCGGAACCCGTTACTTTATTTTTCTGAGAAATTATGTGATTTTCATTAAAACTCCTCAAAAAAAATCAATAGTGCAGCAACATTGTTCACATTATAAGTGAAAAATAGTGCTGCATTAATAAAGAAAAACGTTTTTTAATTTTTATTATTTAACTAATAAATAATAAGTTAAATGTAATTGTTTTTGAGTTTTATCGCTGTGGAGATTTGTGATACGTTCATATGTACTGCACATTGCTGTGAGTTTTGTTGCTGTGGAGCTCTATGATACACTCATACACACTGCACAATAACAGGAGTTTTATTGCTTTGCAGCTCTGTAATGTGTAGATGTACAAGTGTAGCAATAATGTACAGTAGCTCATAAAACTGAAAAGTGATCGGCAGCTTCCCATGTGTGCCGCAGGAACCTTCTGTGTTGCAGCACAGCCTTAGCTGCAATGAGTATGTGATGGCTGCTACAGCAAAGCGGTTGCCATCTGTACGTCTGGAGGAGGCACAATGGATTCCCCATTTAGTTGGTGACCCCAAGTGGATTTCCTTAACTCAGTAAAATCATGATTTTAAAATATTGTGAAGAAATAAATTCTTTAACACAACAATATACAAGTGGTTGTGCATTGTATGAGTGGGGTTTTGTATAGGTGCGACTTTCTGTAGGGGGGGCACAAGGGGCCCCAAGAATTCTTATTGCCCGGGGGCCCCATTAGTTGTCAGTCCATCACTGTTGTTGGCTGTTTCTCCTCTCCCAAAACAAGTGTCAGCATTGTGAAGTGGAGCAGTTTGGGAGAATCTTTGCTTCTTTTCATTGGGGATTCTATATAAGTGCTTCCCCAAGTCCAATGGAATCCATAAAAGAAAATCAGGGTTCTTCAAAGAGATCCAAATTGTGGCCAAAAGTTAACTGAACAGTGAAATTCAGCATTCGGTTACCTTTCCTGGCCATTCGGCTATCCAGAGAGCAGGCAGTTCGCCAAATGTTGGCGAATTGCCTGCACATACGGTGCCTGTTCAGTGCCTGTTCCAGGGCAGTGAAATCCCCATAGAGAAGCAGTGCTTCGTCTATTCAGAGAACATAAACCACCAGTGAAAAGTTGCCGAATTGCCCTGCTGTTCGGTCGTTTCATTCGGCAGGTTTATTCAGGAGAATCCATAGGTTTCAATGTTAAATATATTCCCGTTTTAATTCAATATCTAATAAACCGTTTACTATAATATTCTGCAGTATAAAGTTTCTTTGTGTATAGATTTTTTAGGATCTTTTAGGCATTTTTCGGGATTTTTTTGTGTAAAATGGTTTTCCGTTTTCTTAATCGTTTTTTCTTTTTTCTGTAACAGCCCTTTTTATTATTATTCATTGGATCTTATATGTAAATTTCAGACATATCATTTTCGTTCTGTAGTTTCTTTGCAAACAGCGTTTCACTTTTCAAACATTCAAGCGTACTGTTTTTTTTTTTTCACTCCATTCATCTGCGGTGTCGGGTTTTTCCGGCGGCTGCTCTGCGCTGTGATCGGCGGCTGCTCGGGTTTCTCCAGTGTGCCAGTGAGGTTAATCCGGATGTTTTTGCGGCTTTCGGTGAGCGTTCGCTGGGTTTTGCGGTGAGTGTTCGCCGGGTTTGCGACGGCTTTTCCCTGCACTACGACGGCCCTGTGGTGCTTGCTGAATACACCGCAGTGTCGCCAAAATGGGATTGCCAAATCGTACCGAATTGAAGAGAACGAAAAGTCACCGAACGTGCGGTGGCTTTTCCCTTCTCTTTGAATAATCCTGTATAAAACTTATACAGGGTAGATAACTTCCGTATTATTGTTGAAAAACATATATTTTCAGTTTTATTTATTAATTTAAATAAGTAATTGTCATCCTGCCTGTGGGGTTATTCAAGTAACATATACAGCTCCCTTTTATTATTCTGTGTACTAAATCTCACTGTTTAGTTATACAATCTAACAATCTATTTTTGTCCTGTGAACACATGAAAAACGTAATCCTTTTCAAGAAGCCGTTCAAGAATTTAGACTAATTTATTCAGCGATCTTTCACATTCCTGAAAGTCAATCGTGTGCTTTTATGACAGATCTTTGAAAGCATTATCAAGTGTTTTGCTTATCCTATCAAAGGCATTGCTGTAGCTCATGAAACAGATTCATCCTTTGGTGTCCAACCCCATAAAATAAAAAATACACTGAAAACCGGCTTAAAAATCAATTGCTGCAATGTAAATTGAAAGAATGGGGTATAGTAAAATCAGTCAATCAGTGTGTAAGGTAAGATGTGCTCGGGCTTAATTCAGGATTCTGTCATTAACTTGTTAATGTGAGTTATATCAGTGAATCTTTATATAACAATAGCTTTATTTGCAAATTAACCCTTTATGGAATTACTAAACTATTTAATGAATAACTGATTTGGAGATTGGACATTGACTTTAAAATTGGGGCAGAAAAAAATTAGATTAACAGGGTTATTCATTAAGAGCCGATCTGGCCTTGAAATGGCACCGAACAATGAATTTCCCCATACGGTGCCATTTCGGGGCCATTCGGCTATTCACAGAGCAGGCAGTTTGCCAAATTTTGGCGAATCACCAGCAAGTACGTGCCTGTTTGACGGCATAGAAATCCCCCCATAGAGAAGCAATGGTTAATGTATTCAGAGAACAACGAACAGCAGTGAAATGTCAGAGAAATGCCCTGATGTTCGGTGTTTTCATTCGGCAGGTTTAATCAGGCTCCATAGGCTTCAATGTTAAAAATACTCCCGTTTTAACCCAATATCTATTAAACTGTTTATTCTTTTAATCTGCAGTAAAAAGTCTCTTTACTTTGTTTTAGGATCTTTTAGGCATTTTTCAGTAATTTTTCGGGAATTTTTTTTATCCATTTCTTTTAAATAGCCTTTTTTCTTTTTTCTGTAACAGACCTTTTTATTACCATTCATAGGACCTTTATATGTTAATTCCAGACATTTTCGTTCCGAAGTTTTTTATTGCAAATAGCGTTTAAATTTTGACATTTTCAATCATATATATTTTTTTTTTACACGTCCAGCGGCTTGTTGTATTTCTTCTGCGGCTGGTTGGCGCTGTGCTCGGCATCTGTGTTTGGCAACTGTCTGGCGTGTTTGTGGCAGATGTCTGGTGGGATGGCGGTGGCAGGCGATAGGTTTGCGGCAGCGGCAGCCGGCGGGTTTGGGTTTGGCGCCGGCCGCATTCAGTGGCCGTTTAACTGCCCTTCGGGGACCCTGCGATGAATGCTGAATTCACCGCAGGGTGGGGAAATTTGATAACCCAAAGTGCGGAGAACGACAGAGCACCAAAACATCTGTGACATTTCGGTGCTCTGTTTAACCCTGCCCTGTTTATATCCTCATAAAGGGATATATATGTGATTTTGTCCCTTGAGGTAGCCAGATTACCGACCACCAAAGGATCGGAGGGGTAGATAGGGACTGTCTAATGAGACTTGCGTCGTAATATATATAGAGGGATACGTGACAGTTGCTTACTCACTACATACAGGGTTATTCAAAGAGATCCGAATTGCTTGAGAAAGGTAACCGAACGCTGAAAATCAGCATTCGGTTACCTTTCTTGGCCATTCGGCTATCCAGAGAGCAGGCAATTCGCCAAATCCTGGCGAATTGCCTGAACATACGGTGCCTGTTCGGTGCCTGTTCGAGGGCAGTGAAATCCCCATGAAAAGCACTGCTTCGGCTATTCAGAGAACACAAACCAGCAGTGAAAGGTTCCCATAATGCCCTGTCATTCGGTGGTTTAATTTGGCAAATTTTTTCAGGAGAATCCCATAGGCTTCAATGTTAAAAATATTCCGGTTTTAATTCAATATCTAATAAACCGTTCATTATAACATTCTGCAGTAAAGAGTCTCTTTATTTATAGATTTTTTAGGATATTTTAAGCATTTTTTTATTTCTTTTTAAGGCTAGGGTCAGACGAACGCATTTTCGCGTTGTCTGTGAAAAAGTGCGTTCGAACGAATGGACGCATTTTTTCACGGAGTACGCGATAGCGGTCATACTATGCGCATTTGCGTTCGTGATTTTGTACGGATCATCAATAAAACACTTTGTGCATCTGGACGTTATGTTGGCCGGACATAAGCAGTGTCTGACATCTCCAAATCACGCACACACGCCGCTAGCGGACGCAGCGCACTCTGTACGACCGTACTAGAGGTTTTACGTTCTCGACAAAATGCGTTCGTTTGCCACTTGCGTTGCGCAGCCGGACTTTTGTGCGACCGTACTTCGTATATTGGCCATCATTGCCCGGCATTTGCTGCTACTTCGGCCGTGATTAAGTGCGCCTGCACGCGCGTTCGCAGTGCCTCAGTCTGACCCTAGCCTTAAAGTCAGATTTTTTTTACGTTTACTTATTTTTTCTGTAACAGCCCTCTTTATCATTTCCTGGACCTCATATGTAAATTTCAGACATTTTCGCTCCGTAGTTTATTTGCAAACAGTGTTTCACTTTTCAATCATTCATACAAACTGTTTTCCTAATTTATTCACTTCACTCTGTATGCGGTCTCGGCTTTCTTGACTTTTTCCGGCGGCTTCGCTGCAGGTAATCTGCTCCTGCTCGGGTGTTTCGGTGGTTTTCGGCAGGTTAATCCAGATGTTTTTGCTTGTTTTCGGCGTGCATTCGCTGGGTTTTGCGGTTCGTTTTCGTCGGGTTTGCGGCAGCTTTTCCCTGCAATTCGGGGACCCTGTGGTGTTTGCTGAATACACCGCAGGGTCACCGAAATGGGATCGGCAAAAGGAACCGAATTGAAGAGAACGAAAAGTCACCGAATGTGCGGTGACTTTTCGAATCTCTTTGGATAACCCTGATAGTGTATGTAACTATAATTATGTAACCACACAATTTATTACCCAATTCCATACTGTCTAACTACGTCTTTTCACAAATGTATCCGTTTGATGTTGGAAAAAATAAGATTTGTTTTATCTCTTATCAGTTGGACATCCAATATCATCAATGAGAGTCTTTTATTCTTTCTGGAAATGCAGCCAGACATCAGTGAAAAGCTTTTAAAAAATGTAAGGAATGCAGTACTCATCACATGGTTCATAATGGTAAGTAATACATGATCTGAATTAGCCTAGACTGTATAATAAATTCATTGGCTTTAGCATGACCATTTCCTGTGTTTGTAGCAATGCAATAAGAAATAAATGGCTATATAGTCATAAATCAAATGTTAATATCCATTACCACTGAAAAATATACTTAAAAATTCAGGTCAATACTATTTATTTTATTGGTGTACCCAACCTGTAAACATACATTCTTCTAGATTTTCTATAAAAAAAGACTAGAGTTTAACTACAGTAAAAGTCGCTGCTCTTGCGTCAAAAGAAGGAGCAGAATCTGTTGCCGAAAAATAAAGGAAATTTGAAGCTGAATGTTAGCATTAGGTTCTGCTCTGCTAAAGTTATTCCTGTCCCTATACCTTTAAATATGTCTCCCCAAACCTGTCCTTGCACCCCTTAACCTTTTCCTGTCTCTTGCTCGGCACCCCAACCGTAAGCCTCTTTCTGACCCTTGATTCCTAAACTTGTCCCTGTCCCTGTCCTTGACCAATATACAGGCCAGTAGTTGTGAATCTTGGTGAGTCCTGTTCTCTCCCTTTACTCAGAATTTGTTTTTATTTTGAGAAAGGATTTTACCAGGAAGGATACATTGAGATGTCTCTCGTTTTCAAGTATGTCCTGGGTGGCGAGTATGTACTGTTAGATGTCTTGCCCAAGGACACCTACTGGAGAGGTGCTCTTGCCGGGATCAAACCTGTGTCTCCACAGTCTCTCTCATGGTTATAGAGCAGTGATGTTACCTCTACTCCAACCAGCCGGCACCAATTTCATTTTCTCCCTCTGCTACAATCTATAGCCTAATCTGTACCTCCACTTTAGCTTAATTGCATGATCTTTCCTTCTGCTCAAAATATTCAGGTTAATTCAAAGAGAATCAAAGTCACCGCACGTTCGGTGACTTTCCGTTCTCTTCAATTCGGTTTGTTTTGCCGATCCCATTTCGGTAACCCTGCGGTGTATTCAGCAAGAACACAGGGTCCCCGAATTGTAGGGAAAGGCTGCAGCAAAACCGACGAAGACTAACCGCAAAACCCGGCGAATGCACACCGAAAACCCTCAAAAACATCTGGATTAACCTGCCGAAAACCACGGAAAAACCTGAGCAGGAGCCGATCACACGCAGTGAAGCCGCTGGAAAAAGTCGACACCGCAGACGAGTAAAGTGAATAAATTAGCAAAACAGTTTGCTTGAATGTTTGAAAAGTGAAATGATGTTTGCAAAGAAACTACTGAGCAAAAATGTCTGAAATTTACATATGAGGTCTAAGGAATGATAATAAAAATGGCAGTTACAGAAAAAAATGAGTAAACCTTAAAATAAATAAATAATCTGACTTTTTAAAAAAAAATCAAGAAAAATGCTTAAAATATCCTAAAAAATCTATAAATAAAGAGACTCTTTACTGCAGAATTTTACAATGAACGGTTTATTAGATATTGAATTAAAATGGGAATATTTTTAACATTGAAGCCTATGGGATTCTCCTGAATAAACCTGTTGAATTAAACCACCGAATGGCAGGGCATTTCGGCAACCTTTCACTGCTGGTTTGTGCTCTCTGAATAGCCGAAGCAGTGCTTTTTTATGGGGATTTCACTGCCCTCGAAAAGGCACCGTATGTGCAGGCAATTCGCCAGGATTTGGCGAATTGCCTGCTCTCTGGATAGCCGAATGGTCAAGAAAGGTAACCGATTACCTTACTCCAGCAATTCGGATCTCTTTGAATTACCCTGATTGTCTCAACTATGTTCCATGAACACAAAAAACAAAAAACAAAAGATTGAGACCTCACCTCCAACCACGAGGAGTGCTGAAAATGCTAAAATAAACCTTTAGTGAATGCCTAAAGACACTCCATTGCAGAAAGGGTACAACATATTAAAAAACTAATTTACACAGACAAAAGGGAATAGAATAATTAGCATCTGAGAGGGTTAGACCATTCTTGTCATTATGGTCATCCTAGTTGTACTAATCAATGTGTGTTGAGGCACAGGGTCTATCAGTAGCGTTCCACATTGCTCAGGATCATTGTCATACATAATACGATCATGTAGACTCCCATACATACAATATATGCCAATGTACTACAGACCACACATCAACATTGAGACATGTCTAGCCCTTCTCCAGTCCTGAATGATTTCTGCTCTTTCAACTATGTTCCATGTTGTATTTACTCCCTCTGTTCTACTCCTTTCCTCACTGTCTTCCACTGCTTTGTGAGCTAAGCTCTCCCTAAGCTGTCACATGCTCTCCCTCTGCTGTATCATTTTTTTCCCCATTGTTCTGCTTTGTCCCATTCTCTCCCTTTACTCTGCTATGTATCTCCCTACTACAAGCTGCGTCCTATTCTCTCCCTATTGTACATTCTGTATCCCATTCTTTCCTTCCATTATGTGTCGTATTTCCCTTATGTTCCAGTGTCTTCCTCTGCTCTATGCCCCATTTTATCTCTCCACTACTCGTGTCCAGTATTCTCTTTCCATGCCATGTCCTTCTCTCCCTCTCCTATACTCTTTCTCCCATTATCTAAATCAACTATGCTCCATGTTGGGCTCCTTGCTTCATTATGCTCAATTTACTACTCTCTCCCTCCTGCTATATTATTGTCCACATTAAAAATAACTGTTAAGACATCAGTCTTCTTGGATTACATTCAGTTCACACTCTTCTTCAGGATCCAGCTCAGCTGCTTCTTCTGAATTCTCCTAGTTAACATTTTTTATTCATTAAGCAAAGTTATTCTTATTATCATACCTGATTATAATCCTCAAGAAAATTATATGCTAAGCAATAGGTTTTTGGCAGTTTAAACAGTAACTAGGTGTGAGCAGATGCTTGACCAACTGGATCTTGTGGGTTTGCATGTATTCCCTTCCTGGGAAGCAATATTAACTACTTCATATTGAATATAATTGCTGCATAATATACTGTTTTTATATTTTAAAATCATGTTGTTGGTTTTTGCCCTCTTTCTGGTTTACCACCACATTTGTTCTTGCATACTGAAATCAACTTTCCCCCCAGTGGGATCTATTTACATAACTCTTCTTCCAACTGCAATGTTAAGGCCACTAGGTTTTGTATTTGCATTTTGTAAGTAACTGAAGTGTGTGTGTGATTAGATGAGTGCACATGAGGGACCTATTTCAGCACCAAAGACAGGGGGATTTGTACCTCTGGAGCCATCGTTGCTGCTGTCCTTGGTGTTGAAACCTATTTTTAACACCAAGGACAGGAGGATTACCGTAGCATGTAACTCTCATTTTTGAGCCCTAATCTAATAGTAATTAATTCATTCATTTCCCCATTCCGAAATAATGAATCAAAACAAAATAACGAATCAAAGTGAAATAACA
Source organism: Leptobrachium leishanense (assembly GCA_009667805.1). Taxonomy (NCBI): domain Eukaryota; kingdom Metazoa; phylum Chordata; class Amphibia; order Anura; family Megophryidae; genus Leptobrachium; species Leptobrachium leishanense. The sequence goes on along the minus strand of CM019064.1, from coordinate 112,114,689 downwards.
AATCGGTGCGAAATACAAATTACTAGTCTCCTGAAATAACGAATCAATACAAAATACGAATCGCAGTAACATAACGAACGCACCGAAACTAATTAGGTAATGAATGCATCCGAAACTACACAAATTTTCTCGCTGTGCAGATGTCTGTCCTACGCTACGCAAGTAGTGTTGGAGCCCAAATTGCACACATATGTTGAGGAATTTCCAGGTTTGGGAGTCCCTGAGCTGAAAATGAGGAGCTGCGTCGAGCGAGGGACAAAAGGTGAGTTAAAAAATGGTCAGGTTAAAAAGAATAGATGAGACTTTGAGAGTATAGCAGTGCAAAAAAAAGAGAAGGAAATGCTGTCATGGGAAGACTGTGACACTGTGAAGGGAAGACAGAGATGGTGACACAGGAATGATGATAATGCATAATGCAAACTCTATTGATGGGTTAAGAGGTCCTCTTTGACATCATGTATGTTGTTTATTAAGTTACTAAAAAATCGCATGAAAACCGAAGTTATCTCTTCATACAGGGTTGTTCTTCCTACAGAAAAAAGTGGATTTTGTACAAAATTTTCCAAATATATATATTTTTTTCATAGAAGCCAAATCTAACAAAATGGGCTGCACATGTTATGAGATGGAAAAGATGTGTAGGGGCTTATACAGATAATTAAGTTATATACTGACAGATGGGTTGGGTGATGGTAATACTGTAGAGGGGAGATTGAGATGAGCACACTGAGATAAATAGTCAAAAGATGGGTTGAATAGTTGTGTTGAGCAGTGATCATGGATAGAAGGGGATAATTTGGTTTTGTCGTGTCCTCAAGCACGATTATCTTTCTACTCTAGCAATGACCCAGCATGCTTTTCTCAACAACTGTAAAATTTCACCACTTTGGTGGGGAAGGATATATAATCCACAAAAACTGATTAAATCACTAATTCCACTTTTAATTTTTTTTCTTAATTTAATCAATTAAATGTAGTTACCTGTTCTATGTACCTCCATTGTCAGATTTAACGTACACTACATTTTACAATCAAGTTCAAAATATTTCTCTTTTTAGGGAATCCTAAATCCAATGCAAGGATTTCTCTTCACATTAGCCTTCTACGGATGGACAGGATTTAAAGTGGACTTAAACTTTAACCAAAAGGAAATTGTGTGGGAGCAGATATCTACATCAGCTGCTGGTGAATCATCACACAATGGCCATATTTCTTCTTTTTTGAGCTATCCTGGTTACATCCAAAACCCAAACAAGACTGGAATAGAAGATAGCCATCAGACAGATGAAGCACTGGGTATGCTTTCTGAAGGTAATTGGAGAATAGCCGAGAGACTTAATAACTCCCCAATTTACCAAGGCTGGTAGTGACATCATGTGAATGTCTTGTTTTTTTCTTTCTTCGTGTGTTTTTTAATTGGGGGAAAAAAATTAAATGTTTTAGTGATTATTACTGAGCCATTTCCATTGTGTCTGTTCAATTTTGAAGTTTGTTTGCATGACACAGATAAAGGAAAGATAAACGCGTTACACCATTAAAGAGTTAATCAGGCTGAAGAAAATTCACCCAAGATATTAAGCCTAACTATTTAAAGTTCTCATTTTCATTCCTCCATAACATAGGGTAAAAATATAATCTTGAAGCTGGCTCTGAGGACCGATTTTCAACATACAGGGTGAGCACAAAAACAGTCCTTGATTTGCAACAGATAAAAAATGTAACTTTATTGGAATATTCTTACACATTGGTGGCTACTGTTGCATCAACTCAAAGTTTCCTGTAGTATTGGTTCATATCACACACTCGATGTGCGCTCCAACTGATACACGGCAAACATCGATGCGATAATCTAGCTCGGGCCAGATTCTCTGCAACATATCCGGTGTGATCGAGTTTACAGCTTCAGTGATGTGGTCCTGCAGATCATCCAAGGTTGCAAGTAGTGGAGGTACACATACTCTGTCCATAAATTGCTCCCAAAGGAAAAAGTTACAAACAGGTTGGGTGATCCCACGGGCCACTTGCAGAACACCTGGTCATTTTCTCCAGCACAGCCAATCCATCTGTTTGTTTGGCAGGTGCTCCTTGAGAAATTTGCAGAGAGCGAGATGCCAGTGTGGCGGTGCCCCATCAACAGCTAGATCTGGATTCAAAAAGTTGGTTAGCGTTTCTAAGTAATTTTGACCAGTAAAGGTTTGTCCCTCAAAGATAAACGGGCCGTACACTGTCCTTTCTGATACGGCACAAAACACATTATTTTTTGGAGAGTCATGTGCAACCTCGAGGGTGTCCTACGGATTCTCACACCCCACATCCACACATTGTACCTGTTGACCTTTCCACATAAGTGGAAGGTCGCTGAAAATGATCTTTGACAGCAGATTATCATCATTTTCATTCAACACCTGCAGATTCCTATAGAAATTAGTCGCGTTTCATTGTCTTGCAGGTGTAACTTTAGGACCAATTGCAGCTTGTAAGGGTGAAACCACAAGCGTTTGCGTATGATCTTGCTTACCACTCAACTTCCACTCAGCCTTCCACAGACCTCACTGCTGTCAGCTCTGTTGACTACTTCACCGATAAGATTACTAAATTTAGATTAGAAATTTCTTCACTGCCCTTCTCTCCTAACCATTCAATCTCATTCACTCCTTCAATCCCTGCCCCTTCTTCTACTATGTCTTCCTTTTCTCCGGTCTCAGAGGAGACATTCTCAACACTTCTCATGCCCACCTGTCCACTTGACCACATTCCCTCACACCTTATTTGGTCTGTCCTACTGGTTATTGTCCCTGCTTTGACTCACATTTTTTTTTATGTGTTAAAATTCTTTTATTATAAAAAAGCATCAGCAATATAACAGACAGTATAACAGAATGGCTGCGAAGGGCCATAAGAGCAACAGCAATACATCAGCATCAGAGAAAATAGCAAAGGAAACCTCAATAAACTCGTCTAAGGCAGCCAGTTCAAGGGGGATCCTGGAAAGGAAGGGGGGAGGTCATTTGGACACCTCTCCCTCCTGAACTGTTAGGGCTAAAAAGAAAAGTACTGCTGGAAAAGGGAGAGTCTCCCCTTTACTGCGGTACCTCTCTTTAACCCCTTAGGTGCCAGATCACGATTCGGTGACAATCGGTGCGTGACTCGAACCCAGAAGTGGCTGACATCTTGGAGGTCACCCTCCACCCACTGACATCGTTGCCATATGTGCGAAGACATCAGTGGGCCAGTTAACCCCCTAGCTGCCAAGTGAAGTTAGGTGGATCCTTTGGATCCCCGTATCTTGCGATCCGTGGCTGATCATGGCCTTTCCAATGATACCATATATGACTACGTTTGGTGTAAAAAAAAAATTAAAAAATAATAATAATAAAAAAGTGTTTTTCTAAAACAAATTCTTGTCTGGGGTATAATAAAATGGCGCTTCAATTGACTTTTAAACAGGATGAGCATAACATTGTCAAAAAGAGCTCAGCGCACAGAGGTGAAGTGAAGGGGTTAAAAAGCAAAAAACATGTAAAAATTGTGTATTTATAATCTCAGGACAAAATTTCGAAACTATTTAGCTGGCGTATTTTTTGGCGGTTGTAGATTTTGGGGATAAAAAGTCAAAGTGTTTTCCATTTTTTTCATCATATTTCATAATTTTTTTATAGTAAATTAAACTATATGATGGAAATAATGGTATCTTTAGAAAGTCCATTTAATGGGGAGAAAAACGGTATATAATATGTGTGGGTTGCATAAACGAATAAGAGGAAAATTTGACATAAACACAAACAGAGCAGAAATGTAAAAATAGCAGCGGGTACTTTAAGACTGACAATTGTAAAACCGCCCGATCACTAAAGGGTTAAACCCTCCTTTTAACTCCTCCCATCTCCACATAAAGGACCTAGGAGTTTTCAAGTTCCCCAAAAAGTTTTCTATCTTAAAATCATGGAGGCGGGGGAACACTGGGCATTGTGTTTGTAGACATCAGTGGATGCCTTAAATTTCTGCAGTTCCAAAAGGATTTTTCAGCAAACTTCTATTTTGAATTTCAGTTCCAGGATAGATAGTCCAGAAGACTGTCAGTCAGCATGACAGGTTTCTTTCTTGTATCAATGCTCAGACCATTTGGCTGAAAGTGACATTTTTTCATGTAAGATGAAGGTGTAACTGTATTCTTTCTATTTAGTCTGCCTTTAGTTGTAGTGTGTGTGTGTGTATGTATACAACATATAAAATTCAGTGCATTCAACCCAAACAAACATCTAAGAAGGATTAAAAACTCAAACTCGAGTATGCCGGGGGATGATGGGCGGGCAACAATTTGTCAAAAGGTAATAATTTTATTTTGGACCCATATTAATATACTAAAGATTTACAAACATTCCTAATTTCAGTTTTTGGTTACTGACTTTCAGCAGACTAGTTTTTTTAAATAATGTGAGCAAGAATATTGTGTTGGGAAGATGCACCTGAAGTAATTCCAATCGTAAAATAAAAGTCATAAAAACTTGTTGAATTAAGTTTAGCAGAAACAGTTTGTTGTAGACAACAAATTTAGATGTGGTTTTCTATGCATGGCTAAAAATGCTTGTATTTAAAGCAGCAACTGGGCAGTGGCACTACCTAAATCCTGAAGGGTAATTGGGTATGTCTATGGATGATTTCAGTTGACCAGGCTTAGCGTAACGATGCAATTAACAATTTGTTTCCTAGGATCATAAAAGGTGGACTATAGATTAGAATTATTGCCAAGTACAAATTCACTTGGCTTCAGAGAACCGTGAAAATTCACAAAAAATATTATGATTGACTTGAAGAACTGCATATGCGGTATATAGAGAAAGTCTTGATTCTGAGGAAACACCAACAACACATTTATGTACTTGTTAGTGCTTTGAAAAAGGTTACGAGATATTTAACAAAAGGAAAGAAAATGCAAACCCTGAACATATTTTAAACATACCTTAGACCTACATATACACAACTAATTTCCTTAGCCTGGAACACTCAAAATGTGAAACAGTTTCTCAAGACGATTTGATCTCAGTGGATTTTCCACTGAGTGGACATTTTCCACGTGGTAAATGAATATCACAAAAGTGATATGTGCACAGGCTATACCATTATATCAAATGTGCTTGTTTCGAAACCAAAGGTAACCTTGGTATCAAAGTAGTTCATTCCTTTCTATGTAAAAAATCTGTCAATTTAAGGGTTACTCAATAAGCTCTGATATTTGCTGGAGTTGCAAATAATATCGAAAATTGCTGATGTTGCGCAGGGACAAACTGCACTGTTTCGTAAGTGAGAAATTCAAAGAACAGCCGGGGTATTGTCACTGATGAAGCTTCTCCTGCCACCGTTTTAGTTTCTATTTTTGAAACACTGAAGTTTGTTACTCTTGCAACAATGGCAATTTTTGTCATTTTTTGCAACTTCATCAAACCACTGTCCTGCTTGGATAATCCCCACAGTGATTAATGAATGAGGAGTAATTTAAATGCTGTCAAAATTTCAGCATGGCTAATCTAGTCCTCTATGAGCATCCATGAGTGTTTAGAACACACGGTCCACTGAGGTTTTCTGTGATGGGACTCAAAAGCAGAAAAAGCCAATTGGTAACTGGAGCACAAGCACTATTTAGAGCACAAAAGTCAATGAGTGATCATTTATGTTATTGAAATTGTAGGTTGTGATATTGATAGGTGTCCCTTGAGTGTTTAATGATCCTCACGAATATAAATAACTATTCAAATGAATTTACATATGATATATTGTTATCCTAGTCTATGAAATCCATAGGATTTTCCACAACTCGGTCATAGAGGCTCTGAGTAGCTTTTCATAGTCTACAATCACCGACATACACTGCAGACCTGCTATACAGCTGAGTAGCACACAGGAATGCGGTTATGATTTTAGGGCCCTTCACTCAACCTTCCCGTCTCTTCCACCAATTAATATATTTGTTCTCAGTTCCTCTAACCCTGATGTCTTTCTTCATATTCCTCTAATATTTGAGTACTTCTCACCCATATAATCTCACTTTCTGCTTCTCTTTGTATCCACATCACCCCCTATAGTAATGGCACACCTCTGCAACCCATAACTACACAACATATGATGCTCAAGCAGTCACGGCTTCTAAGTGTCATTGGGCTTGTAGTTTTTTATCAATATCTTAAACCCACCCAATTGTGACTATCTATCGCACGCTATTCCTAATGCAGTGATTACTTATTAAGGCACATGGAATTTTCTAGGAACTAAGAGCTCTATTACATTCTTTGCGCGAAAACGCTCGCGCAGCGCCTTAATTTGTGCGCCAAGCGTTAAACGTTTACACGTGTAAATTAACGCTGGTATTGCAATCCGAGCGTATTTTTTCATCCGTCAAAAAATAAAGCGCACAGAAACGCTCGCACTTTAACGCTGCGCGCAGAAATCGGTGTGCGGACTGTTTTTTTCACGCGATTCAGCCAATCAACCACAATTGTCTCCCGTTAAGTTTTTGCGCCTGTCAAAATCAATCTGCGCATATATGCTGCAGCAATAATAAAAACACGCACAACTTCTCAGTTTTATTGTTTGGGTATGCATAGAATGTGTAACTATACTTTGCTGTATTTTTTTCGGGCTGGTGTATTTGGGTTCGGCCAGGACGTTCAGATTTGCCATTAACACCAGCTTTTCAAAGACGTTAAAATTATGCGCGCAAATGTTGTCCGTTAAAATTTGCGCATAGATTGTAATACCATCCGCGTACCAGCGCACAAACGCATTTGCGCTCACAATGTTAAGTATAGGACGTGCAAAGTACAGTACCCTCGCAAAGGGGTCGCGCAGGTCCACCCGCGTTAACGTTTGTGCAAGGAATGTAATAGGGTCCTAAATGTATCCTGATGATTAAACATGCTGAACCATGCAGGAGGACAAGGATAGTCATCACTGGCCTAATGTATATGTCTAAAGTGTCTGAAAGAGTTGTGTGAGTGTATGAGAGGCTGTGTGTGTGTGTGTAATGAGAGATTTGTGTGAAGAATTGTTTTTGATGGTGACTGGTATATATGGGACTGTATCTGTGTAGGTGATGTAAATGTATTGAGCTACATATGTCTCTGTCCCATCCCTTGTACAACCCTACAGAAGGATTACGTTCTTAAAAATAAAAAGGGAATTTACTAAATCTTCAGTACTCCAGTCCCAACTACACTAATAGTCAAAATAAACATACTTTAAAATGGCAACTCCTGTCTTATTGTCTTCCTATCTATCTATCTTTCTGCTCTTCTGTATGCTTGTCTATTGCATTCTCTTTCAATCATACACATTCACCACCATATAAAGGCAAATCCTTACAGGGATAGAAATGATTGCTGTCTGACTCATCTAAATGAATCCGTGTTCTAAATCATCTAAATGAGCCCCAATCATTGTCATGCATTCGTATAGTCATATCAAAATACAAGTGCTTGCCAAGAGAGGAGGAAGGAAACCCCCCAAAATGTCATTGCCCATCCCCTGACAATCAATGTTAATTTTGACAGGAAATTTTAATTTACATTTAGTCATAGTCTTCTGACTAAAATGCCATTCAGTTTTAGTCATATGTTAGTCGTCTGAATTGTTTTGGTTTTAGTCCAGTTTTAGTTGATTAACCGACTCAAGATTTAGTAACTAAAATCTATCGCATGTTTTTTAGGTGTATTGTGCAGGATTTAAGCATTTCTCTAGAATTTCCAAACTCGTTATATGCTCCTGGAGTAACATCTAAAATATATAATTCATCATTTCTCTCTTACTGGGGATTAGTTCTGGTTGGATTTTCCCAAATAGCCCCTCCCTAGCATTTTAGTCTAGTTTTTATTACCGTAGTCGACTAAAACATCAATGGGTTTTCGTCATAATTTAGTCATCATAAACTTAGTATTTATTTGCAAATACAAAATTATATCGATAGGTGCTAATGATGAACTATAGAAAGATGGGCCCCAGTGCTGCTGTCCACTTTATGAGGTTGTTCTTGTTCAGACAACCAAAAAATGTTGAGATAGGAGTAGCAAGTGTAGTGCATAGGATGCCTCAACGATGAAGTGTCATATGATTGTCTCAATAAAATCTCGGAATAAACAAAGGAGAAAGAACATCATGGTGCAGATTGGATCAAAAACTTTAGATAGTATCACATTAAACGGTCTCACTCTCACATTGTCTGAGCCAGCCGGCTTTAGGGAATTGTGCTCTGGGTTATTTGTGGCCACCCAACAGCCCCCTGGATCTTCCAATTGTAAAGTCCTCTGAATGGAGAGGAATGAATTAGAGGAATGAAGCTTCAATCTGTTACAAGTTCTCTCTTCTTAGCACCTTGCCAAGCTTATGATTAATGTATATGTATGATTGCAGTAAGACAACTCTAGATTTAGATAGATTGGGGGACTGGCACTTTAAATGGCAGATGAATGTTAACGTCGATAAATGCAAAGTTATGCACTTTGGAGTGAAGATCACACAAGCAACTTATGAGGAAAGACTAACAAGCTTAAACCTGTTTAGTTTAGAGAAACGGCGCCTTAGAGGGGATCTGATAACCTTATATAAATATATACGGGGTCATTATAAACCATTGTCTGGAAACCTATTCATTAACAGGTCTATACATAGGACAAGGGGTCATCCATTTAGACTGGAAGAAAGAAAATTTAGCTTAAAGCATAGGAAGGGTTATTTTACGGTGAGAACAATAAAGCTGTGGAAATCTCTGCCTGTTGAGGTGGTTGGGTCAGAGTCTGTACAGACTTTTAAAAAATGACTGGATGACTTCCTCCCCTGACAATCAATGTTAATTTTGACAGGAAATTTTAATTTACATTTAGTCATAGTCTTCTGACTAAAATGCCATTTAGTTTTAGTCATATGTTAGTCGTCTGAATTGTTTTGGTTTTAGTCCAGTTTTAGTTGATTAACCGACTCAAGATTTAGTAACTAAAATCTATCGCATGTTTTTTAGGTGTATTGTGCAGGATTTAAGCATTTCTCTAGAATTTCCAAACTCGTTATATGCTCCTGGAGTAACATCTAAAATATATAATTCATCATTTCTCTCTTACTGGGGATTAGTTCTGGTTGGATTTTCCCAAATAGCCCCTCCCTAGCATTTTAGTCTAGTTTTTATTACCGTAGTCGACTAAAACATCAATGGGTTTTCGTCATAATTTTAGTCATCATAACTTAGTATTTATTTGCAAATACAAAATTATATCGATAGGTGCTAATGATGAACTATAGAAAGATGGGCCCCAGTGCTGCTGTCCACTTTATGAGGTTGTTCTTGTTCAGACAACCAAAAAATGTTGAGATAGGAGTAGCAAGTGTAGTGCATAGGATGCCTCAATGATGAAGTGTCATATGATTGTCTCAATAAAATCTCGGAAAAAACAAAGGAGAAAGAACATCATGGTGCAGATTGGATCAAAAACTTTAGATAGTATCACATTAAACGGTCTCACTCACATTGTTCTGAGCCAGCCGGCTTTAGGGAATTGTGCTTCTGGGTTATTTGTGGCCACCCAACAGCCCCCTGGATCTTCCAATTGTAAAGTCCTCTGAATGGAGAGGAATGAATTAGAGGAATGAAGCTTCAATCTGTTACAAGTTTCTCTCTTCTTAGCACCTTGCCAAGCTTTTGATTAATGTATATGTATGATGGCAGTAGGAGACAACTCTAGATTTAGATAGATTGGGGGACTGGGCACTTAAATGGCAGATGAATGTTAACGTCGATAAATGCAAAGTTATGCACTTTGGAGTGAAGAACACACAAGCAACTTATGAAGAAAGACTAACAAGCTTAAACCTGTTTTAGTTTAGAGAAACGGTGCCTTAGAGGGGATCTGATAAGCTTATATAAATATATACGGGGCCGTTATAAACCAATGTCCGCAAACCTATTCATTAAAAGGACTATACACAGGACACGGGGTCACCCATTTAGACTGGAGGAAAGGAAATTCTGCCTAAAGCATAGGAAGGGTTATTTTACAGTGAGAACAATAAAGCTGTGGAATTCTCTGCCTGTTGAGGTGGTTGGGTCAGAGACTGTACAGACTTTTAAAAAAACGAGTGGATGACTTCCTGCAGACACAGAATATTAAGGGTTATAATATTTAATATGTGGGTAAAAGCTTCTTGATCCAAGGAGAAATCTGACTGCCATTCTGGGGTCAAGAAGGAATTTTCCCCCATTTTGTTGCATATTGGCAAGCATTTCAGACTGGGTTTTTTGCCTTCTTTTGGATCAACAGCAGTAGGTGTTGTGTGAGAGGCTGAACCCGATGGACGCATGTCTTTTTTCAGCCTATGTAACTATGTAATTACTTCTAACATAGAGCCACGGCTGCAGCTTAACCAAAGAGTCTCAGACTAAATATATTTTCAAGCAAATTTTAGTAGAGGGGCAACATTAATGGTGGCATTTGTTTACTGGGAGGGACTGCCTAGGGAGAACCACAGGTTGTAACATGTATGCAGTGTGTTTACCTGTGTTTATGCCTGTCTATTTACTTGTCTGCATATATATCTGTTTGTTCTATGCATCCTTATGTACATATCCATAACACGTTCTTTGCATAATGCGCATAAAAAAGGGCAGTATTGCCAAGAAATAGGCAATTCCGGACACTACGCCTATACATGCAAATCAAAACTTCAATTAAAAAAAGATTACTTTCCGTAACAAAAGAAGTCATGTAGCAAACGCAACTGTGAAATATATATCAAGTGAAAGTAATAATATACTGTATCATGATGGTTTTAGATACAGATAACTAGAGCATTATATAAAAAAAAAGAAGAGTATGAAAATCTCATAGTTTTATTTTGTATCAACTTTTGGCAAACAAATGAAGCAGGGGATGAGTAAATGTTCTTTTATTTTGTTAGGTTCTGATGCTAGCACAATCGAAATCCACATATCGAATGAACTGCCAGACTTAGATGACATTGAGGCTGATGATGAATCCACGGACAACCACGCAATCCAAACCCGTGGGATATGAGATACTATTCTTACTGAATTCCTTATACTAGCCAATAAAAACTGAAGTGAAAATGCAGTTTCTATTTCATTATGACGTATTACTAAATAGATAGCTACGAGCTGCCAGTTAAGGCTGGGGTCAGACCAGCGCACTTTTAACGTGCGTTCTGGCGCACTTAATCACGGCCGCACTAGCAGCAAATGACGGGTAATGACGGCCAATATACGAAGTACGGTCGCACGAAAGTCCGGCCGCGCAACGCAAGTGGAAAACGAACGCATTTTTTCGAGAACGCCGAACCGCTAGTACGGACGTACAGAGTGCGCAGCTGCGGCATAGCGGCGTGTTTGCGTGATTAGGAGATGTCAGACACTGCTAATGTCCAGCCTACATAACGTCCAGACGCAAAAAGAGTTTTATTGACGATCCAAAAGAAATCACGCACGAAAAATGCGCATCGTATGACTGTTTTCGCGAATTCCGTGAAAAAATACGTCAATTCGTTCGGACGCACTTTTTTACGTTCGCGTGTAAAAATGCTTTCGTTTGACCCTAGCCTAATTGGGAAATATAAGGTCAAAATAATTAAACTGGGGTCATTTGTTCGGATTAGATATCCCAGCATACATTTACAATAATGCTGTAATCAGATACTGTCTTCTCACATGACCTGTTAACATTTACTTTTAGTTGTAATGTGGGTGCCATGATGATCAGTAATAAAGTTATTTCGACTAGTTTTCTTTCTGAAGGACAGGCATATAGAGTGAACGAGGGGCAGAGAACTGAACTAGTTGGTTGTGATTTCCATAGGGAATATGTGTGTATGGTGGACGTGAACAAAATGCATAGAGAGGTTGCAGAGGAGGCAATTCAGAGCAAAGGCTGAACAGCAATAAGAGATGTTTTGTGATAGACCTTATGTATTGTGATAGACAACATAGCCCACTTCTTAGTCATAGTGAACTAGCAGGGTTATTCAAAGAGAATCGAAAAATGTCACCGCACATTCGGTGACTTTTCGTTCTCTTCAATTCGGTGCGATTTGGCGATCCCATTTCGGCGACCCTGCGGTGTATTCAGCAAGCACCACAGGGTCGTCGTAGTGCAGGGAAAAGCTGCCGCAAACCCGATGAAAACTCAACGCAAAACCTGGCGAACGCAAACCGAAACCCGCAAAAACATCTGGATTAACCCCACCGAACACGCCAGAGAAACTCGAGCAGCCGTCGATCACTGCGCAGAGCAGCCGCCGGAAAACACAGACACCGCAGACGAACGGAGTGAAAAAAAAAAAAAACAGTACGCTTGAATGTTTGAAAAGTGAAACGCTGTTTGCAAAAAACCAATGAGCGAAAATGTCTGAAATTTACATATAAGATCCTATGAATGATAATAAAAAGGGCTGTTACAGAAAAAAGAAGAAAACGATTAAAAAAAAACAGAAAAAAATAAAAATTCTCTAAAAGATCCCGAAAAATACCTAAAAGATCCTAAACAATCTATACATTAGGAAACTTTTTCCTGCAGTATATTATAATCAACGGTTTATTAGATATTGAATTAAAACAGGAATATTTTTAACATTGAAACCTATGGGATTCGCCTGAATAATCCTGTCGAATGAAATCACCGACCAGCAAGGCAATTTGGCAACTTTTCACTGCTGGTTTTTGTTCTATGAATAGACGAAGCATTGTTTCTCTATGGGGATTTCACTGCTCTCAAACAGGCAACGATCAGGCACCGTATGTGCAGGCAATTCGCCAACATTTGGCAAACTGCCTGCTCTCTGAATAGCCGAATGGCCAGGAAAGGTAAGCGTATGCTGAATTTCACTGTTCGGTTACCTTTCAGCCACAATTCGGATCTCTTTGAAGTACCTTGTAGGTGTGGGAAAGGGTAGAATGAAGATTCACATACAGGGTTATTCAGAGAAAGGTGAAAACCAGGAGAACTGGCAGGAGAAGAGAACAATCTAGAGCAAATAGCCGATTTGGAAAGTGATATAAATGGGAGAATTTTTCTGGTTTGGCTATTTTGACCTAGAATTTTCACGTCTCCAGTCATTATCCTGAGTTTCACCTTTCTTTGAATAGACCTGTAAGACTTGCAGGGTTATTCAGAGAGAGGTGAAAAGCAGGAGAATGGCAGGAGAATGGAAAATTCTAGGTCAGAATAGCCACACCAGAAAAATTCTCCCATTTATTTCACTTTCCAAATCGGCTATTTTGACCTAGAATTTTCCATTCTCCAGCCATTCTCCTGCTTTTCACCTCTCTCTGAATAACCCTGTTGGTGTAGATCTTTACAGCAATATTTTCCTGTGCTGTGGTTTGGAAGATGCCACAAACTACCAGATTTTTGCATTCCTTAAACCCCTTCACTACCAAGTGATTTTCTGAAAATCCACTGTGTTTTTTTTGAAAATTATTTTTAATGAATTCTACAGTAAGAAATATTTGGCAACATTCCCAATGTATTCCTTACTGTAGTACAGGAGGGGGTGGCGTCGCGCCTATTCTACGATGGGGCGGCTGCAACCACCAAATGTATCCAACCCATCAACATGTATAAAACATAACAAGGTGAAAAATGTCATCTGCGCTTATTTCCATTATACCGTGTGGTTTGTTTCACACGGTATAATAGGAATAAGCGCAGATGACATTTTTCTCCTATTCCTTACTGTAATAATTTATTTGGCAGGTGGCCAACTACTGGCCAAATATTGTTACTGCAGCCCGTGGCTCTGTGCAGGAGCTGGGGAAAACTGGTAAGTCAGGACATTCCCCAGTTATTTTTTTTAACCAGTTTCACTACGTTGGGCATTATTCCCACAAGGCTAAAACTTTAGTGGCAACTTCTGGAGCCCAAAAGCAAATGAAATTCGTTTGCAACAAACTAAATTAATTTGCAATCATAGAGCATAGACCCAGATTGGGCTAAGGCTGGGGTCAGACGAGCGTAGTGTTCACGTCCGTGATTGCGCCTAAAAGTACGTCCGTGATAGCATGAAAGTAAGTCCATTGGAGCCTGACACATGAAGTACGTCCGCACTGAACTGCGGACGCACAACGGCCGCAGCAAACGGACGCAGGTTAGGCAAGAACGTAATACTGCTAGAACGGACGTGCGGAGTGCGCCACGTCCACAACGTCCGCATAGCTTTGTGTGTGAGTGATGGAGCGAGGTCAGACGGACTGCATTTATACGTCCAGCATTTTTGACGGACAGAATGTTTTTTCATTGTAATTTATTTTCCCCTCCTACATCCGTCAAAAAATAACTTCAGTGAAAAAACGGACTGTGTGACCACTACTGCGTCATCCGTACTGACGATGTCCGTACTGCACGGACGTACAGTCCGTAGAAATCACGCTCGTCTGACCCCAGCCTAAGCTGATCTCAGGCTGCTTTGTCTGCTACCTCTGATTGTGTATACACGATCACCGGAGTGAAGGGGTTAATGGAGACCTCAAGCAGCTCCAAAAATGGATGCATGCTTTAAATCAGTGGTTCCCAACCCTGTCCTCAAGTTCCTCCTCATACAGGCCAGATTTTAAGGTTGACTTTGGGGAAATGCAGACTGAATCCTGCAATCACTGAGCATCAAATCAGATCACCTGCGTTATTCTTCAGATATCTGGCAAACCTGGCCTGCTAGGGGTACCTGAGAACAGGGTGGGGAACCACGGCTTTGGAGCAATTAGAACCTCTCAAAAGTAGTTGTTTATGGTTGTGGAATCTCTCTGGAACTTACTACTATTCTTTAGTATGGTTAAATTCTAAGAATATGCGCAAAATGTTTTCGCATCTCGGTCATGGCAGCCAAGTTTAAACAGCTAAGGCCGGGTGCACACGAGACGGTTTTTAGTGAGCACTAGCGCGCTTTACTAACGTGCGAAACAGCATATAATTACGCCTAACGCGAAGACCATACACACATAACGCGCGCTGAAGACGTCCGTCTTGAAAACACAAAGGCTGTTGCGATAGCATTGACATGACGTTGGGCGTCAAATGCAGCGCGCATGTGCACTTGAGCGCAGGAGGATCACGCAGCCCCGTCGACGTGCATCCTAGCGCATCAACGGTGATGTTGCATTAGGATGCGCGTCGACGGGGCTGCGCAATCGAGTTTTGCAGCGCTGAGTGGGGGGCAGGCGGGCGTCGAGTTAGCTTTTTCTTTAACGCACGTACTGTGCGTTAAAGAAAACGTCTCGTGTGCCCCCGGGCCTTAAACACAGTTTAAACAGCTGAAACTATCTAAAAACAAGGATCCCCAGCTGATTGAGCTGCGAGCTCCAGCTGCAGTAGCACTTTTTGAACTTTTTACTTGTCAAATAGAGCAACTACTTGCATAGTAAAAATTACATTGTGAATTTTCGCATTTATTTTATTCTATATATTCTGTATGTACATAATGAAAAGTGATTTTTCCAAAAAACGCTGGTTTCTGACAATTGTTTTAATGAAAATTCCTTGGTAGTAAAGGGGTAAACTGTAATAAATTCAACAAAATAACCCCCCAAACAACCTCTTATGTCCCTGTCCTTTATATCCATGCTCTTATCTACTCAATGTATTATTACACGCAAAATAAATAGAATACATGTAGCCAAATTAAGTAAAGAGTTTTTTTTAATTTACTCTGCATTTTATTTATTTTTTTTAAGTTTGCATGGCTTGGACAAACCTAACATTTGTATTTTATTATTTTAGAATTAGGTTTTTAATATAAAAAATATGTTTTTTTTTTTTATTTTCAAAAATACACTGGGTTCTTTCTCTTAAAAGTTCATCGTTCTGTTTGTAAAAATCTTTCCTGGCAATGCATTCTTATAAAAAGCACGGACGCCTTATGTTATTGGTGGACTTGTAGGGTATATTTGTAAAGAGGACAAAAACTCAGTGCAGAAGATGCCAATGCTAAGAAAGGCATCACTGGTCAATCCATTATTGACGTTGATGAGAGTGTACTGAGATCGGAGCACAGGAATTGGTAGCAGAAAATAAAAATCATCTAATCTGCAAAAAAAAAGGGTCAAGCAAATTCTTCATGTGTTTTAGCCAGCATGTCAACAGTAACTGTGGGTAAGAGGCAAAGAGGAACTAAAAGCAAGGTTGGTTCTCTGTGTATACTGTCATCTTCCCCGATGCATTTACTTGAGCTGGTAGAAAAACACATAAACGATCAACAAAAGCAAACAAAAAAAGTTGTCTAGAAAATAGAAACTCATATGAATTTATCATTAAAACTGGTCTTTGTAAGTCTTTTGGGAAACCATCTGTAGTATCCAGAGTATTAGGTAAGTGAAACAAATAGCAGTCATCGGTTTTCCCTTTTGGTTTTAATATATTCTTTTTGCTTTGTTGTTGATTTGTTTTTTATTTTTACCTCTGTCTGATACAGTCTATTATTATTTTTCAGTACTGGAGTCTTTTTTTTTTTTTTTGCAGTAATAGTTGAACTTGAGTCAAAGTCATCTGGTAAATCGAATCTGGCGTTTGAAATCTGTTGCCGAAAAAGGCATGAAAGGAAAACATCCAATCTAGGAGGATGTGTTATGAAATGGATCCATGAGGTTCATGGTCATCCCAGGAATTCTTCATTTAAGGGAGATTTCCATTTCGATGTACACCCTAGCTGTCAAGTTCGTACAATAGCCGTATTGGGTATAACAGTGCACATTTGCTTCTGGTCCTTTTGAATATTGAAATGTAATCTTATTTTCGTATATCCAAAACACAGACCTAGAAAAAAAAAATAGAAGAATAGATTTACATTAGCAAAATGTTAAAAAACATAATATTGATTTAGCATAGAAACAATATTTGCAAATATGTTCCATAATATTTTTATTCAAATCACATTTATAAAAATATACAAAGGACTGGTAAAAATATAGAAGAATAAAATATCATACATATATCAAACAAAAAAAAGCATTGGTTCCAAGATATAAATGTAATTAACAAAAATACTATTTTTTATTTGTTTATACGGTAAAGGCTTTTGTATATATCTCTTGCAACACTTGTTCACTCAGGGAGTCAGGGTGGCACTCTTTTAGACCATATTTTGATGTGTGTTACTACAATGTTAACCCCTTCACTAGCAATATCGAAATATCTCAGGCTTCAAAGCCACCATCTGGTGCCCCAATATCAAGATATCTCAAAATGCTGATCTGCAGCCCAAAAGCAATTGAAATTAATTTGCTGAAGAGGGGTTTCGTTTGGGGGCACCTTCTGCAGTCCAAAAGCAAAGTTTTAGCCCTGTGGGCATAATGCCCAAAGAGCTGAAAACTGTAAAATCACCTGATGCATGCCCTGAAATATCAGGCTTTCAGCAGATGTCAGCAGTCGATGCAGGAAAAAAAAAACATAGACCTGCTGCTCAAACCTCTGTAACTCAATTTGGCAGTAGATGGCACCATACTACTGGCCAAAAATAGGCTATTTACAGTAATAACTATTTATTAAAGTATAATTAATTAAAAATGATTTTACAAAAAAAACACTGGTTCTTGACAATGTGTTTTTTTTAAATCACTTGGTAGTGAAGGGGTTCATTTTATATACAGCACACAAAGAATAAAGTTTCCAAAATCACAAATTGTGAAAGGCAAGTGATAGATCTATATAACACGTGAATTGTATAACACAACTCTCATGTGTAATAACATTTAGAACTTGCCTTTTGCAACTTGCACTTTTGGAAACTTTATTCCTTGTGTGCTGTTTATGTATTTCTGGTAATATCTAGGAGGATTTATTACCTTTAGATTCCAGCCATAGCGGCATGTGTTACAAAAATTTACATACATTATAGTGCCGCTTTTTACATTACACGGTTTCTGTATTTTTAATGTTAATCTTATACCTGAAGAATCTTTGATTTTGAAGGGAAATAATTGTGGAAATGCAAAATATTACAGTAGAAATGTGGGTATACAATATGTGTACACATACTACAGTACTGTATTACAGAATAAACATCAGGCTGATGGACTGTGCAAGAATTAAGTAATTTTAGTGATCAATATCCAAGCATACTCAGATCTCTAATACATTTATATTACACATAATTCCAAATATACAGTTAGGCCCAGAAATATTGGGACATTGACACAATTCTAACATCTTTGGTTCTATACACCACCACAATGGAGTTGGAATGAAACAAACACAATGTGCTTTAACTGCAGACTGTCAGCTTTAATTTGAGGGTATGTACATCCAACTCAGGTGAACGGTGTAGGACTTACAGCAGTTTGCAGATGTGCCTCCCACTTGTTAAGGGACCAAAGGTAATGGGACAGAAAAGCATGGTGGTGGTAGTGTCATGGCGTGGGCATGTATGGCTGCCAATGGAACTGGTTCTCTTGTATTTATTGATGATGTGACTGCTAACAAAAGCATCAGGATGAATTCTGAAGTGTTTTGGGCAATATTATCTGCTCACATTCAGCCAAATGCTGCAGAACTCATTGGATGGCGCTTCACAGTGCAGATGGACAATGACCCAAAGCATACTGCAAAAGCAACCAAAGAGTTTTTGAAGGGACAGAAGTGGAATGTTATGCAATGGCCAAGTCAATCACCTGACCTGAATCCCATTGAGCATGCATTTCACTTGCTGAAGACAAAACTGAAGGGAAAATGCCCCAAGAACAAGCAGGAACTGAAGACCGTTGCAGTAGAGGCCTGGCAGAGCATCACCAGGGATGAAACCCAGCGTCTGGTGATGTCTATGCGTTCCAGACGTCAGGCTGTGATTGACTGCAAAGGATTTGCAACCAAGTATTAAGACGGGAAAGTTTGATTTATGATTATTATTCTGTCCCATTACCTTTGGTCCCTTAACAGGTGGGAGGCACATCTGCAAACTGCTGTAAGTCCTACACCGTTCACCTGAGTTGGATGTACATACCCTCAAATTAAAGCTGACAGTTTGCAGTTAAAGCACATTGTGTTTGTTTCATTCCAACTACATTGTGGTGGTGGATAGAGCCAAAGATGTTAGAATTGTGTCGATGTCCCAATATTTCTGGACCTGACTGTATTTATATGATAAAGGTAGCACTTTTACTCTAAGGGCACTATTCCCTAGTGAACGCTAACGGTAGCATCTGGATATGTAAGCAAGTCCCCCATATTACATTCCTGACACTACCCCAGTTAGAAATCCGTTAGTGCATCACTTTATGCGCTTGTTTCCATGAGCTTACTGTACTTTGCGCATACTATACTTAACATGGAGAGCGCAATCATTAATTAGCTTTTCCATAATTAAGGTATTACAAAGTTCTAACGCTAATTACCACAGGGACATGCAAGGCAAAATTTTAGTGAGTCCTAAAAGCTGGTGCTAAATGATTCTACAAATGCTAAATCATTTAGCACCTCCTAAAACCCCCCAATAAATCCGATACTCGCCTCTCATCCCACGGTGAGAACAGTGGCCCTATCTGTTGCTTCTTGTCGTCAGGAGCAGAGTGAGACTAAGAACAAGGTTCCCAGTCTCCTGCTACAATCGCTCCACGGCAATGCACGATCTGGCAAAAGCGAGATCGTACAGGGCTCACAGCCCGGAAGCGCAAGTCTCCCTGGAGTCCTATGGACTACAGTAGGTGATCCTTGCATCTGCGCGGAAGCGCTACTGCAAGCAACCCAGTGGTTAGCGCTGTATTACGGAGCGAGGTTCTGAGCTAGAGCTTCCCCGGAATATCGCGCTAACATGGGGATGCTGTGGGGAAATCTGCAGGTGAAAATTTTCCCCGTTAGCGTCCCCATGTTAGTGCAAGGAAGCGAATAGGGCCCTAAGTTTTATGAATCATGTGACTAATGAGATCCCACTAATAATAACAATTTATTTCATGCATACACACTATGTTATACTCACTGATCCATCAGATGCACTAGCTCCAACTTTGTCACCTCTAGCATTCCAGCAAACCTCAAAAATTCCTCCAGTTCCTCTGTAACTGTGTACTAGTGATCCATTCTATAAATTCAAAAATAAGAAAACATTTCAATTTTTTTTCATGAAAAGTAACAGAACATATTATACTGTTCCTAAAAATAATATTTGAATTAGTAGTTTCACTACTGTATTGTTGGATAAGGGACATGTTTAGAGTTGGTCCTTCTCCAGGCATTCCATGATCTTTTACTCCCCTGTCCCAGGGTCAGACCAGATAGTACCTCTAGGTCATCTATATCAATCTGGTTTACACCCTGTCCTGGATGGTGTATGGGGGGGATCAGAACCCAGGTGCAGAGGCGGGGGGGGAACCAGAATCACGGTACAGCTGTCCAATCCAAATACAGTGGTCAATAACGAATCCGAGGTCAGGGCAGGCTGCGAGTCAGGAAATAACAAGAATACTAGCGAGGAACTGGTACACAGGAATAACATAGACTTCACTAAGAGTTTCACTACTAAGGATGTGAACAACACTGAGGCAGTGTGAGACTGCTCAGAAAGACCTTATATAGGTGGTGAGGAGACCATGCCCCTCCCTGGAACACATCCGCCTGCCAACCACCTCACTCTCCAGGGCCACCCAATCAGGACCCTTGACTCAGCTGGTGTAGTCTCCCCATTAGGTCCAGCAGGCAGGTCTGAGGACCCTCCCTAGGACCCAAGCAACGTCTAATTGAGGCACTCGCAGCTGCCTCAATGGCATCACATGCTGGGGCCCGCCCCATCCAATGTGCAGACGGATCAGAGCCACAGCGATGAGCGCCCTGGAACAACATGTGGGAGACACGCAGGAGATAGTGCCGGGTCCCGAAATGCCCCCAGCCCCTGAACCCTAACAAGGACTCTAAAATAATATATTCTGTTTCATTTATCCGTTGAAATATAGATATACCATCCTGAATAAAATAGATTAATAATACAAAACATACTGACCTGATTGTTCCATATATGGACACATTTGTCAAAAGAGCCACTTGCCAAATATTTCCCATCTGGACTAAAGGCTACACTATAGACAGGTTCTTGATGTTTGGTTAATGTGTGGATACAAACTCCTCTCTCTACATCCCAGAGTCTAACCGTTGAATCAAATGAAGCACTACAAAGAAGGCAAATTAGGCAGTTTTAGCCAAAAACACAAAAGTGTAATATTAACACATAAACACACCATAAATACATCTCTTATAATTTGCAGGATACTATGATCCTGGACATGGTTCGATCTTCAAATGCCAACTACAAATTTTTACTTAAAGATGTTGCAGCACATTATAGAAACACCATAACACCAAACACAATAAAAATAATGCAAAATCCAAGATTGCCAATGCATATTGGGTTAGTTTGTATTAAAAGAGAATGGAAGCTGAGATAACACATATCCAGTCTAGGACTAAATCGGGGGTCAGATTGTGAACATTATTATCCTTTATTTATATAGCGCCAAAAATTCTGCAGAGCTTTACAAGATCAGTGTACAAGAAGTTAATACATTAGACTACCACACACGGATGATGACCTGATTCAGGGGAAACTGTTCCCAAAGGAATTTACAATCTATGAGATGTACAAGTATTTTTGTGAAGTAGGCGCATCCATATCATTTGGTGTTTTTGTGATGAAGACTCTAATAATGCATACTTTTGCAATTACCGTATATACTCGGGTATAAGCCGAGTTTTTTGATTCAGATTTTGAGTAAAAAAAACGCGATTCGGCTTATACCCGAGTCAAGGAGCGCAGCAATCGGCAACATGTTGAAATGTTGAAGGGGATGCGGCTGCGTGCAGGCGCAGCCGGTCACGTGGTCCGGCTAATCAAGTGGTACTGAGTCTCTGTACCACCTGACTGGCCGGACCGCGTGACCTGCGCACGCACGCAGCCGCATCCCCTTCAACACGGACGGATTCACGCTGTTCAGGAGCGGGCAGGCACTCCCGCTGCTCGGCATCCGGGCCCCCTCAACCCCTGCTGGATCCGGAGCTGGGGCAAGTATCCATGTGAGAGCTGGCTGCCGCTGGGGCAATATCCAGATGAGAGCTGGGGCAAATCCATGAGCTGGGGCAAATCCATGAGCTGGGGCAAATCCATGAGCTGGGGGCAAATCCATGAGCTGGGGGCAAATCCATGAGCTGGGGCATATCCATGAGCTGGGGCAATATCCATGTGTGAGCTGGGGCAATATCCATGTGTGAGCTGGGGCAATATCCATGTGAGAGCTGGGGCAATATCCATGTGTGAGCTGGGGCAATACCCACTTAGGCTTATACGCGAGTCAATACATTTTCACAGATTTTTTGGGAAAAAGTAGGGGGGTCGGCTTATACACGGGTCGGCTTATACCCGAGTATATACGGTATTTGAAAGAAAACATTGTTGAGTTTTATTACATTATAGGATATATATATATTTTTTTGACATATTGCCAAATTCTATAACTCAAAGTAATAAGTAAAGGTTTTAAAGAATTGAGAAAACAGCATCTTCCACTATAAAAAGAAGAGCTCAAGACGATCACGGGAAGGTGTTTAGTTTCAACATTAAGAAATAATTTTAGCACACACACAAAATGAAATAACATTGCTATTAAAGTGGAGGAGTCCATAAATGTCCAGGATACTGAACAATGTCAGGAAGAATTTTTTTTTTTTTTAGCATGTGCCATTTTGGAAGCAAAAGTAATTGTAGTAGCAAGACCACCATCAATGCTGCCACTCTTTGCCCAAATACTTATCTTTTTCTCCCTAACCTAACCTCCTTAGTGACATTCAAGATGTTGCTCTTCTGAACATCTGTGTTGTAACTACTGACTCTTAAGGGAAACTCAACGGGTGCTGGACAAAATCCCTACAGCCAGGTTCCCTAATGCCAACATCCCGACGGCCAACTTCCAGACAGAACAAGTGCTAAACATCCCAACTTCCCTACATGGCCAACTTCCAGACATCCATAATCCCAGCGGCTAACCCTAAAACGAACACCCTAACCCTAGGTTTAAGGGGGTTAGGGCTAGGTTTAGGGGGGTTAGGGGGTTAGGGCTAGGGGTTAGGGCTAGGTTTAGGGGGTTTAGGGTTATGGCTAGTTTTGGGGGGTTAGGGTTAGGGCTAGGTTTAGGGGGTTAGGGCTAGATTTAGGGGGTTAGGATTAGGTTTAGGGGGTTAGGGTTAGGTTTAGGGATTAGGGTTAGGGTTAGGTTTAGGGGGTTAGGGGGTTAGGGCTAGGTTTAGGGGGTTAAGGTTAAGGCTAGGTTTAGGGAGTTAGGGAGTAGGGTTAGTGTTAGCCGCTGGGATTTTGGATGTCTGGAAGTTGCCAGTCAGGAAGTTGGCCGTGTAGGGAAGTATAGCCGTGTAGGGAGTGGTCTGTGTAGGGAAGTTGGCCGTCGGGATTTTGGCATTAGGGAACCTGGTTGTAGGGATTTTGACCCAAACCCAAACTCAACATTAAAGCATAGACTAAATGTTTGGTAGCATTTTCAACATGCATTTGAAAGGAGGCATTTTTAATGCATATGATTACCAAGTTGATTGAGGACAATAACATACGCCAATATGATTTCCAGTGTTAGAATATAAAAACATTTGGTTTAATTCTCTGAAAGATTAATTCAGCTTTATGTCCCCAATGGTAGTAGAAGTAGCATAGCTGACTTTATATATGCTCAAACATGTTCACAAGAATGCCTCCAAGGTAAGCGTTACAGAATCTTTAACTATGTTTTCATATTATTTTCATAATTTATATTCACCTTGCTAACATGATATTTGAGTTAGGATTAGTTGTGCCTGGACCTGTCGGACTCCATTTAATTGTGTAAATTTCTTTATTATGGGCTTGAAGGTCATGTACACAGATGTCTTGTTTCATACTCCATATCTGCCACAGAAATAAATAAAAAAAAAACAGTAAACCAAACCAGAAGGAACAAGAATGGTAGTAAATACAATATATTAGAATATAAGAGAATTCTTTTTTATTGTTTTACACAAAGTTATTCAGAAGATAAGAAGACTTGCAGTTTCATACCCACAAACAAAAATGTGCATTAAAAGGGACACTCTAATAAAAAATCACCCCCCCCCCGTTTTTTAACCTTAATCTATCCCTTCTCCCTTAATAAATCGTTCGTTTTTGTTTTTTTTGTAACTGTAATACTTACCCTAAAATCCTCTAGTTTCCAGCGGCGTCTTTTTTTTTTTTTCATACTCACCTCACTCCTCTTCCGCTCCCGTCCTTCTTCTTGCTTCTTGCCTTCTGGTTTACGTGAGAAGCGCACATGCTCGCCTCTCACGTAAGCCAGCCAATCGGCAGGCTTCCTCCCGGCTCCCTCTGAGGATTAGTGTTGCACGCAAGAGGATGCGTGCAACACTAACCCTCAGAGGGAGCCACCAGCTGAAAGCGCGATGACGTCTCCTACTCGGCAAAAGTCGGCAGAAGCGGGAAATATGATTCCCGCTCTGCTGACTGACAGCTAGGAGGGCGGAGTAAAGTTCTCCGCCTCTCTCAGCTGTTTTCAGCATTTACAGCTGAACCGCTGAGCGGAGGGAGGGGGTACAGAGGGCGGCATACTCTGGGCATCATGACCACCTAAAAAAGCTTAGGTGGTCATGTTGCATAGAGTGTCCCTTTAAGCTTTGTGTACTGCTGTTTATTCCTACAACTGGAAGAACTTTGCTGTTCTGTCTTCATGCTGTGATTTTTACAGGTTTATTCAGAGAGCTAAACTGGACCCGAAGAAGTCCATGAGGACGAAACATGTCGGATACTTAACCCTTTCGCTGCTGAGCCATTTCACGCCTGTATGCTGTGCTCATTTTCGTTCATCATGTTTAAACGTGTTTTGAAGCCTTATTTTATTATATGACCCAGACATATTATATATCGTTCTTTCCGGCAGACTCGGCAGATTCATAATATATCATTATTATATGTATACGTGATGTTCTGTCTGTATATTATAACAAAAAATTTAAAATTACAATTTTCAATAATATAAAAATGCGAGTGTTTGCGGTTAGATTTTCTATCAGTTGCGCTTGTTAAAAAAATTAGAATTGGGAGACTTGTTACATTTACATCGGGAAATAGGGGGTTCATTGGAACCCCTATCTCCACCATTGGTGGCACCTAGGGGTTAACTCCAGAACTGACGTCATCGCACTATGCACGATGATGCCAGTCGTTAGGGGGAGATCCCGGAAGCTTGGCCGACATCCAAGATGTCAGCCAGCTCCGGGAGAGGATCGTGATCTTGTGCTTTTTGGTCCCCGCCGGGGTCCCGGAGTGCCGGGCTGACATCCAAGATGTCAACCCACACCGGGGGGGTGCAGCAATCAGTCGGAATCCTGGCCGATTGCTGCCTCCTGTGCTACGACGCACTGAGCGCGTTCTTAGCAGCCAAGTGGTTAAGGACTCAAAATTGTTTTTATTATCTTTTATTTTATCTGTTTAATTGATTTTAAATTTTCTTTATTAAATTTACCTCCTTTTATACTCTTTGAGCCATATTATTTATGCGCTCCAACTGAAACCTGAACAGATATCCTTTGGAATACCGCCCCAAAAGAATTCAATGAACACACGGCTGGCTACAATGAAGTAGAAAGAAGCAACAACTTTGGCTGAGTATTCTTGATGTGCACAAAATATACTTTTATCCTGTATACATCTGCAGCAGGGGCTTACATACTCATTTTGCTTCAGTATAATGCTATGTTGCTATCGTCTGCTTCTATTTTCGTGCACCTTTCTAACTATTTTAAGTAAATCTCCATAGAGAAGGTTAATCTATTCAGAGAACACTGAACAGCAGGGAAATGTCAGTGAAATGCCCTGATGTTTGGTGGTTTCATTCGGCAGGTTTAATCAGGCGAATCCCAGAGGTTTCAATGCTAAAAATATTCTCAGTTTTATCCAATATCTATTTAACCATTTATTCTTTTAATTTGCAGTAAAAAGACACTTTGGGCCCTATTACATTTTTCGCCCGCACAAAAAAGCATTATCGCGAGGGGCAAAACCCTTTGTGCTGAACATTGTATTACGACGTTCGCGCACAAAATGCACGTTAACGTCCTACGCGAGTGACCCTGCGCGAACCCTTTGCGAGCCCAATTTAGTGCGCGCATCCTATACTTAACATTGTGAGCGGAAATGCGTTTGTGCGCTGGTGCGCGCATGGTATTACAATCTTAGTGCAAAATTTAACGAACAACGCTTGCGCGCATAATTTTAACGTCTTTGAAAAGCTGGTGGTAACGGCAAATTGTAACAACCTGACCGTACCAAACTGCGGATTCACAACGGAGAACGTCGATGTGCACTCTTTTTTACTAGATCCGTCAAAAATGACAGCCACTACCTTGTTTTCCATCAGAATGTACGTCTGTTGTGCACAGTGTGCACAAATGACAGACACGCGTTAAAAATTACATTGCGCTCAATGATTTCTGCACGCAAAGTAGTTTGCGTGCATTTTTGCGCGTCGGTTTTATGAGCGCAATTTCCTGATGGATGAAAAAATGCGCGAGGAATGTAATTCCAGCGGTGACTTTCGTGCGTTAACGTATAATGCTTCGTGCAAAAAAACAGGCGTTTAGTGTGCGTTTTTGCGTTAAAAATGTAATAGGGCCCTTTATCTTTTTCTAGGCAATTTTCAGGATTGTTCAGCAATTTTTTTTCCAGATTTCTTATAAATAGTTTTTTTTTTCTGTGATAGATCTTTTTATTATCATTGGACCGTCTATCTTAATTCCAGGCATTTTTTTCAAGTAGTTTTTTGCAAACAGCGTTTCAAATTTTGAAACCTTCAATGTTTTTTTTTTAACCCATTCGTTAGCTTTTGGCTTTTTTGGTGGCTGGTCAGCGCTGTGTTTGGCTTTTTTCGAATTCGTTCGCAGCAGATTGTCAGGTATGTTCGGCGGGTTTTCTGCGATACTTCAGATTGATCCGTTTTTTCAGATCGTATCGGCAGCTTATTGACAGGGTTATCTGTGGATTTCCAGCAATTTTTCAGTGGATTTTCGGATCCGTACCCTGCTGAATTCACTGCAGGGTCATAGAATTTGATCGGAACGAGAAAGCACCGAAATGTTGGTGATATTTCAGTGCTCTCTGAATAAAACCTTTAGTGACGTTTATTGTCTTTAACCCTTTCGCTGCGGCGGACGTGCTCAGCGCGTCCACCCGCAGGTAGGGTTCCATGCGGAGGACGCGCTGAGCGAGTCCATCCTTTGCGGCCAGCGATCGGCCGGATTCCGGCCGATCGCTGTGCCCCCCGGTGTGGGCTGACATTGATGTCAGCCCAGCACCCGGAACCACCGCCGGCACAATTAGATGTCATCGCGGCGGCGAGATGACATCTAATTCAAGCGCCGCCCCCCGCGCGTGTTATTGCATTTTTTGTTATAATATACAGACAGGACGTGACATATACATATAATAATGTCATATTATGAATCTGCCGAGTCTGACGGAAAGAACGATAAATAATATGTCTGGGTCATATACTAAAATAAGGCTTCAAAACACGTTTAAACAAGATGAGCAAAACAGGTAAAAATGAGCTCAGCACAGAGGTGTGAAACGCCTCAGCAGCGAAAGGGTTAATTTGTAACCTCCTCTAAGGAGCTCACAAATTGATTCCAGGTACAAGAGAAAGCTTTTGTGAAACTTGACTACTGACTAAAAACACAATGTTATAATAGCACATCCTAGCATCTTTGAAACCACCAGAAACTAAACACAACAACACCTTCAGACGACTACAGAAAGCATAGATACTCGAGAGATTGGAAAGGAGGAGCCACCTGCCTCTTGGTTCTTCCTTTAACTAATATATAAAATGTACTAAAGGCATTATTTTTAAACGTTAAACTATTTCATTGTCTATCACAATATAACTATTAACCC
Source organism: Leptobrachium leishanense (assembly GCA_009667805.1). NCBI lineage: Eukaryota > Metazoa > Chordata > Amphibia > Anura > Megophryidae > Leptobrachium > Leptobrachium leishanense. The sequence goes on along the minus strand of CM019064.1, from coordinate 112,086,753 downwards.
TTTCACTACCAATGGCAAGTTAACCTGATCTTCATCGTGTCTCCAAGATTAACCCTTTCGCTGCTGAGGCTTTTCCCGCCTCTGTGCTGAGGTCATATTTACTGGTTTCGCTCATCATGTTTAAACGTGTTTTGAAGCCTTATTTTAGTATATGACCCAGACATATTATATATCGTTCTTTCCGTCAGACTCGGCAGATTCATAATATGTCATTATTATATGTATACGTCATGACCTGTCTGTATTTTATAACAAAAAATGCAATAAAATATGAATTTTCAATAATTTACAACGTGTAAAGTGGTTTTTTTTCACATTTTAACATGCGAGCAATTGAAGTTATATTTTGTATGGGGTGCGCTTGTTAAAAAAATTAGAGATGGGGTCTCGTTACATTTTTTTTTGGGGAAAATTGCGCGATTTTTAACAAACGCACCGCATACAAAAATCGTTAGTGCAGCATCATTGTTCACATTATAATTGAAATGGGAACAATATTGCTGAATTAACAAACCAAAAAAAGAAAAAAAACTTTTTTTTTTTTTTTTATACTTTTATTTTTAAATATTTTTTATTTTTAATTTTTATTTTTTTTAAAAAACTTTTTCACAGTCGTGTTTGGTATCGTTGGAACGGTCATGCTCTGGCTGATCCAACAGTACCAAACTTTAACCCCTAGCTGCCACAGATCGGGAGATAGGGGGTTCATTGGAACCCCCTATCTCCACCATTGGTGGCAGCTAGGGGTTAACTCCAGGACTGGCGTCATCGTGCTATGCACGATGACGCCAGTCCTCAGGGGGAGTTCCCGGAGGCTTGGCTGGCATCCAAGATGTCGGCCAGCTCCGGGAAAGGATCACGAACCGGCGCTTTTCAGCGCCGATTTGTGATCCGGCCCCCATGGGGTTAATGCCAGGTACCATTTGGAAGGGCAGGCTGTGCCCTTCCAAACGGTGCCTGGGTTAACCCCCTGCACGCCGCCGATCGGGAGGGAGAGAGGTCCGAAGGCGGGGGGGCGCCTGAATTAGGTGTCATCGCGCCCCCGCGATGAAACCTAATTACTCCGGCGGCGGTTCCGGGTCCTGGGCTGACATCGAGGATGTCAGCCCGCACCGGGGGGGCCAGCGATCGGCCGGAACCCGGCCGAACGCTGGCCCCAAAGAGAGGACGCACTCAGCGCGTCCACCGCATGGAACGCTACATGCGGTTGGACGCGCTCAGCGCGTCCATAGCATTGAAGTGGTTAAGTTAACTTGATCTGGACTTATTCTGGGGACTTGCAAACTATTTTTTATTATTGCAATCTAATTTTGGTTGTAGAAGGGCTTCAGAACATATTCTTAAAGCGAAAGCGTATTGGACAGATCGTCTAATGTACTGTAACTATACTGAAGATAGTCATGAGTGACTTGTGGCAGCCTCAGTGCTGTTCAAGGATAGACCGGAAGCGGGAGCCTCTGCCTGTCAGATTCAGTGCATTTAGTAAATATGTACTGTAATGGAAATGAAGGGGCACGAGAGAGTTGTGTGTATGTATAGTTGTGTTTGTGATGTTTATAGGGCATGCTTGGAGTAATTACCAGTAAAATTCTAACTTTTTGGCTGGGGTCAGACGAACGCAGTGTGAACGCGCGTGCAGCCGCACTTTATCACGGCCGTAGTAGCAGCAAATGACGGCCAATGACAGGCAATATACGAAAGTGCGGCTGCGCTATGCAAGCGGCAAACAAACGCATTTTTTCGAGAGCGTGATACCGCTAGTACTGACGTACAGAGTGCGCTGCGTCCACTAGCGGCATGTGTGCGTGATTAGGAGACGTCAGACGCTGCTAATGTCCGGCCAACATAACGTCCAGACGCAAAAAGGGTTTTATTGATGATCCGTACGAAATCACGGACGAAAATGCGCATCGTATGACCGCTATCGCGTATTCCGTGAAAAAATACGTCCATTCGTTCGAACGCACTTTTTCACGGACGACGTGAAAAATGCGTTCGTCTGACCCTAGCCTTAAACATATTCAAACATACGTAGTTTCACTAACAGCTGCAAAACATATGCAAATATCATATATTTAATACATGAAAGAGGGACTTGGTATGATTGGGCATGAGAGTCATTTTTAAAACTACCTGTAAATGTGAGATGTCAGTGAGATTATATCAAACAATGCAAATCTTATGTAAGTTGTGTTACTTACTTTCAGTGTCATATCATCAGAGCATGATGCAAGGAGCAATCCTGACGGGTCCCATTTTATTGCATTTACTTCATTCTATAAAGCAAAAGAAAGAAAGCAGCTTGATAACAGACTTAAAGGAACACTCCAACAAAAAAATCACCCCCCGTTTTTTTTTCCTAACCTATCCCTATTCCCTTAATAAAACCTTCTTTTTTTTTTCTTTTCTTGTAACTGCAATACTTACCTTAAATCCTCTGGTTTCCAGCGGCGGTTTTTTTTTTTATACTCACCTCCCTCCTCTTCCGCTCCCGTCCTTCTTCTTGCTGCATCTTGGCTTCTGGTTTACGTGAGAAGCGCGCATGCGCGCCTCTCACATAAGCCAGCCAATCGGCAGGCTTCCTCCCGGCTCCCTCTGAGGATTAGTGTTGCGCGCAAGAGGATGCGCGCAACACTAACCCGAAGAGGGAGCCGCCAGCTTCTGCGGGGAGTAGGAGACGTCATCGCGCTGAAAGCGCGATGACGTCTCCTACTCGGCAAAAGTCGGCAGAAGCGGGAAATATGATTCCCGCTCTGCTGACTGACAGCTGGGAGGGCGGAGTAAAGTTCTCCGCCTCTCTCAGCTGTTTTCAGCCTTTTCTGCAGATCGGCTGAGCGGAGGGAGGGGGGACAAAGGGCAGGATACTCCGGGCATCATGACCACCTAAAATAGCTTAGGTGGTCATGTTGCTTAGAGTATCCCTTTAACTCTCTATTAGCAATGTGTCAGGTAACCAGAAGAGGGCAATCATATGTTAGGATAAAACACTTTATTAAAATACAGCAATTATATAGTCTATTTTTAACTTAATTATTAGGATAAAGATAACATTGCTTTTACATTTTCTCCTAAAACACTACAATGACTTGCTTCGCTCAGTTAACAAAAATGTGATTTACTTTTACTTAGAAATGGAATTGACTTAAGAGTTCAAGTCATACTGAGAGAATAAAGTGTAATTTTTATTTACAATACCACACAATATTTGATATATATGCAATTAAATAACAATAATAAAAAAATATAACCTATGTGAATGAAAAGTCAACAGCTGGAAGTTATTTGGAAGGGTCAAGCTTAGTCTGGTGTTACACTGATAATAAATGTTTTATTTTTCACCCTTTTCTTGCTGGGATTTGGTGTGTATTGTAAACACTTTTAATTGATGGGTGATAGAGTCTAAGGTAAGTACACCAATTTATGAATGGTCCCTTCTATCTTTCAATAAAGGATCACAAAAATCCTATTTACTCCTATTTATTCCAAACATCTAACTTTACTCCAGATTGTGAGTATAATTTTACATTCATAATCTTGTCTAAACTATTCCTTTATGATTTAAACTATATATATTCATCATCAAAAGCCAGCACTCCAGGGTTTTCATGTAACGCTTAAAAACTTTATTTGGATCAATAAAACGTCAACAATCGCTTCAGCTCATTTCCAATGATCTTTCACCAGGATCTGCTGTACAGCAAGAAACCAACCGCTTATTGGTGGCACAAGTGGAAAGCGTAAGGGAAGCTCAGCAGGAAGACAGAGCAATTTTCACAAATGCTTTGCAGCAAGCCTTACAGCCTGGTATAGTGAGCCCTCCTGCGGACAGGGAGCGGCGTATTCGAGCGACTGACTTTCTGCAGAAGCTGTCTGAGGCAGATGATGTGGAGGCCTATCTCACGACCTTTGAGCGTGTCGCTGATAGAGAAAATTGGCCCCTTGAACAGTGGGCAGGACTGTTGGCACCATGTCTGAGCGGGGAATCCCAGAAAGCTTATGAGGATCTGCCTTACAACCAAGCTCAGGACTACATTCACCTGAAAAGAGAGATCCTAACCCGGATTGGAATAACCCCCACGCTACAAGCCCAAAGGTTTCACAAGTGGAGCTATGATCTGGAAAAACCTACAAGGACTCAAATGTATGAGCTGTTGAGATTTGCTCAGAAATGGTTACAACCACAGACAAACTAGCCTACAGAAATTGTGGAGATGCTGGTCATGGACCGTTTCCTCAGAAATTTGCCTACCACCCTGCGACAGTGGGTCAGCCAAGGGGACCCAAAGGATCCCGAGGAGATGATGTGTCTGGTTGAGCGGTACGTGACTGCAAAGGAGCTGCACACCCATGAACCTCAGCCTAAGCCCATATCTCCTAACAGCCGGGCCAATAGAAAACCTGGCAACAAAGGACAAGGCCCTGTGCCCAGCATGGAGTTATATGATTATGGTGGTAAAAGGTACCAAAGAGATCGGCAATGGGTGCCAGACCAAACCGAGGAGCAAATAATATGTTTCAGGTGCAGGTGCCATTTGCAGGACATATCGCCCGCAATTGCCGTCAGGGTGATGAGCCCATGCAGTACGACATAGGAGCACAAACCCTGCATAAGACGGTGTTAACCTGTTCAAAACTGTGTGTGGTAACTAGTACTGTGAACATTAACCATTTAAGGACTGTGAGGGTTGAAGGGAAGGGTGTTCAAGTGCTCCTTGATTCTGGGAGTGAGGTTACTCTGGTTAAGAGCGTTCTGCTCCGGCCTGAAAAGCTTGATTCCAGGCAAACGATTATTATAGTTTGTATACATGGGGACACCCATTTGTATCCCACGGCGGAGGTAGAAATAATCACTGATATGGGGAATGTTGTAGGTAAAGTGGGGGTAGTACCTGTATTGCCGTATGATGTGGTGATAGGAAGAGACTTCCCTCAGTTCTGTCAACTATGGGAAAAGTCCTCATTACAGCAGAAACCTTGCTCTGGGGGAAAGCAAGAAGGAGAGGGAGCAGATGCTATTTTCCCTTTCTCTGATATTGATTTGGAGCCTGCCAGAGAGCCAGAGTCTCCCGTGGTATGTTTTGGCGATGACGAAGATGCGCCCCATAATGATGATCCTGTACAATTGGAGCTTCAGGATATTGGAGTCCATCCTGGCAACTTCCGAGCTGCCCAGTGGGAGGACTCAACTTTGGCTATGGCCAGAGAAAATGTGCAAGTCATAGAGCATGAGCTGGTGAACCCTGACAAACCATTAGGTTTTCCCTATTTTAAAGTTCAAAATAATTTGCTTTACAGGGTGGAGCAAAAAGGGGCTGAGGAGCTGGAAGAGTTGTTGGTTCTAGAGGCCCACAGAAATACTGTTCTGAAGCTAGCGCACAACCATGTGGTAGGAGGTCACCTTGGAGTGGATAAAACAAGAGAAAGGGTTCTTAAGCGATTCTATTGGCCAGGTATTTTTGCTACCATTGAAAGGTTTTGTAAATCTTGCCCAGAGTGTCTTCTCAAGGCTCCGAGTAAGGGTTTCTGCAACCCTCTGGTACCCCTACCTGTCATAGAGGTACCATTTGAGTGAATTGGTATGGACATAATAGGACCTTTGCTTAAGTCCGCTAGGGGGCACCAGTATATCTTAGTCATTGTAAACTATGCCACACGGTATCCCAAGGCGGTGCCTTTACGAAACACCTCCTCTAAGAATATTGCGGATATATAGGAGTTAATTCTGATGTTCAGCAGGGTGGGCATCCCAAAGGAGGTCCTTACGGACCAGGGAACTCCTTTCATGTCTAGAGTTATGAAGGAGCTATGTAGACTCCTTAAAATCAAACAACTGAAAACACCGGTATATCACCCGCAAACCGATGGCCTTGGAGAGATTTAATAAAACTCTTAAAGCCATGCTGCGTAAAGTAGTAGATAAAGATGGAAAGAACTGGGATTGTTTCTTGCCTTACCTAATGTTCTCTATTCGGGAAGTTCCACAAGCTTCCACTGGGTTTTCGCCATTTGAACTATTGTATGGCAGACATCCCAGGGGCATTCTGGATATTGCTAAAGAGACATGGGAACAAGAGCATACACCTCACCGTAGTGTGATAGAACATGTTGCCCAAATGCAAGAGCGAATAGAAGCAGTCCTGCCTATAGTCAGAGAAAATATGGAGAAATCTCAAATTGCTCAGCAAGCCAGTTACAATAGAAACGCGTGGTTACGGAAATTCAAACCAGGGGACAGAGTTCTGGTCCTGATCCCTACCGTTGAAAGTAAATTCCTGGCCAGCTGGCGAGGGCCTTATGAGATTATTGATCAGATAAATGAAGTGAACTATAAAGTAAGCCAGCCGGGTAGATGGAAGGTAGAAGAGATCTACCACATTAATTTATTGAAACCCTGGGTAGAGCGTGAAGCTCTCTTAACGTCTAAAGGTAAACCCACTTACGCCACTAGTGGGAAGGAACCTGAGGTGTATATTGCTGAGACCCTTGCCCCTCATCAGAAACAGGAAGTGAAGGAGATGTGTCTAAGAACAGAGATGTGTTTTCCCCAGTACCAGGAAAAACACATGTTATCACCCATGACATCATAACAGAGCCCAGGAAAAAGATTAAAACCGCACAGGATCCCAGAGGCTAGAAGGGAAGCTGTTAGCGCAGAGGTAAAAAATATGCTCGAGATGGGCGTTATAAAAGTCTCACAAAGTGAGCGGAGCAACCCAATTGTGTTGGTGCCCAAGCCGAATGGAGAAATACGGTTTTGTAATGACTTCCGTAAACTGAATGAGATATCGAAGTTTGATGCCTACCCTATGCCTCGGTTTGATGAGCTTATTGAGAGGTTGGGTAGAGCCAGATACTTAAGCACACTGGATTTGACCAAGAGCTACTGGCAGGTTCCCTTGGCAGCGAGAGCAAAGGAAAAGACAGTCTTTTCTACCCCTGAGGGGTTATTTCAGTACAGAGTACTGCCATTTGGATTACATGGTGCCCCAGCCACATTCCAGCATATGACGGACAGGATACTCAGGCCCCATCGAGAGTATGCAGCTGCATACCTTGACGATGTTGTGATTCACAGTGAGGACTTTTTTTTTGTATTTAAAATTTTATTTTCAAGCCAGTATGTCATAGATCGACCGACAAAGTAGGCCTCGCAGGGCCAAATAGGCATCTAATATACAAATAACATAAAGGGAGGGGGTTCTCATAGGGAAATAACAAAATCTCAGATAAAACAGAGAAGTCATCGAAGAGTAGCAATAGGACAGCAAAAAAAATCCCCAGGTGGGGGGTCTCCTCTATAGATAAGCAACAAAACATCTTATAAGTCGCATAGAGAAATGAGTCAGATAGCGAAAACTAAGCATCAGAAAACAATATTCAATAAGTCCTCAACCAACAACGCAAAGAGTGTGGGGGGTAAAGGGGAAAAAATAAGGGGGGGGACCGGGGGAGGTGAGAAGATGGCGGAGGCCAGAACCGTGCCAGCCCTGGCAAGGTCCCGTGGGCCGAAAAGACCACGTGGATGCCATGGGGAGTAAGTGGCACCTGGCCCGGGTACTCGGGGGCAAAGCCGGACACCAGGCGGCAGCTGTGCCCTCCAAGGGATCCCAGAGAGGCCATCAGAAACAAAATATGTGTGGGGGGGATTACAAAAATAAGAAATATATTCATGTAGTTAGGAAAGTCTCAGCAAACGTCAGTTTTAACTCAGCGGAAAATGGCAAAAAGAAGAAAAGAAAAAAAAAGGGGAGTCAGCGTTTACTCAGCGGAAAATAGATCATCCCTGAATGAGGGGGTCTCATCAAAGCAATGAAAAAAAAATAATAAAAAGAAATTCAACTGGTTAGAGATGGGGTGTTCATCCGGTGTCCCGAAACGGTAAAGTCAGGTAAAGGCAGTCAGGCGGTGCATCACAGGGCAGGTCAGGGTATCCAGCCATGGCAGATCTGTCATCGAACGGGTAAATTCCATAAAATGCCAAGGCCTGTGCCATCTCAACCTCCTGAGCTCGGAGCAGAGCTGGCCGCAGTACCGAGGGATGTAGCTGCGCCCTCCCGGGAGGAGAGGGAGGGTGTTCCTTCACCATAGGCCACTGACAGGGAACCGCCATCTGCGTCCCAGCAGGGTCTGCCACCTCTTGGATTCCTCGAGTCGCCGGCTCTTCACAGGGACGGAGAGCCTGGGTCACCCTCAGTGACAGAGACTGTGGGTCCAGCTCCCCAGGTCGCTCACCACTCTCAGTGCAGCAGCTCCCCAATGGAGCCGCAGAGGATGAGCAGGCTGTAGTACCACCTGATCTCGAGGCGACCTCCGGCTTCTCCGCCTCTGGGACCACCATCTCTCGGTTACCTCGCAGTACCGCCAGCAACCGGCGCCAGACCCCCCTGGTGAGCGGGGCATCAGCATCTTCTCCGTCCAACATTTCCAGGCAGGCATCCAGGCTATAGGCCAAACCACCCTCACCTCTGAAGGGAGGGGGGATCCAGCTCTCCGCCTGTCCGAGCTCCCCATCCACCGAACACTCATCTGGGGCGGCCAGGAGACGTGGGCCCTCCATCTCCTCAGCCCTCTGCACAATCTTAGTCCGGGGTGGGGCACTACGGCTAGCAGGCCTGAAGACCTCTGGAACCAGTTTGTAGGCCACAAGATGGCCGCCGTCACTACGAGGCAGCAGCCTTCAATAAAGTCTCTGGTCCGGAGGGGGGAACCAAGTGGGCTCCGGACTGCACTACACCGACGGCCAGCAGCTCAGGGATCTCTCGGGAGTTATTCACCTTGGGTACAGTCAGCTATGTGTTCCTGTTCAGAGAGGACATGTGGAGCTCCATAGAAACACGTCCTCTCCTGTGAGCAGCCGGCCACGCCCCGTCTATTTTATTTTTGACAGTTAACCAAGAAATTTAGATGTAAAATTATATCCAGTTCCTATCACGCTACATATATATATATTTTGTAAATATCATTTTTTTAAATTTTTACAGTAAAGGTACAAAAAGACCAAGGCAGGAGGACGCGCAGGTCCCGTCAACATAGGTCACACGGCATAACAATAGAGGGGGACATGTAGGTCCAACAGTAAAGGTCGGGGCAGAGCTACATATTTTTACCACAATACTTGTTCTATAGTCAACTGTCTTCCACTGAGAGAAGAAAAAAACGAAAGATTGCAGTATGCTGACGTCAATCTGTTACAACGCAAACCAAAGAAAGGACATTAACATCAGAAAGGTATTTCATATGCAGAAGCAGGATTTTTAGTTGAAGACACATCATTTCAGACCTGTGTAAGGACCTTTATCAATCATCCATTGTTTTGTTTTGTGTACACGGTGGGCTGGTTGACTATGTCATATTTTTGGAAGCTGCATTTCTATTTATCACATTATGATCACTACAAAAAAGCATAAGCAGGAGATTTGACTATCTTTAACACATTTACTGTATTTGACACAAAACCCATTTCTTCCAGTATGCCAATAATACATGTGAAATTGTGCAAGATAAGGAATGCCATCTAGAGTTTAGATCTTTCATCCCAGTAATACTTCTTTAAAGGATAAATGAACCCATGAAAAAAAAAAGAAGAAATTTAACTTATTTTAATATTTTAACTATTTTGGATGAACAATCTTTACGCAAAGTTGCCTCTTTACCCTATATTTGTTAACTACGCAACACATGTTTCAAACAAATGTTATAATGACATTTTATTCAACAAAAAGCACTTGGTTGTGACGGGGTTAAAAAGTATGTGTGGGTCAACACATGTTAAATTAATTACTTCTGCTTCAAACAAATCCAGTAACAGACATCTGGGAAAGTAATATGTTGAAAATGTATATACAAAAATAACATAAAAAACAGAATAAAACCATTAATCTACTTCAAATTCTGCAGTTTTATTTTTGTTTCCAGAAATCTGTTCTTTCTTCTGCCAACTTCATATTTGTTGAGCGTCAGGTTAAATAAATCAAAAGGAATTCCAAACATTTGGTCATGATTATTAGAAAGCATTTTTGTAGGTTTTACCGTTACATAATCATTCCAGCAAAAGCAGTCCTTTATTAAAAAATGTATTCCTGCTTCAGTCATACAATTCTTACTTTTTAAATTACGGAAATCCTTTCCCCTTGGCAGTCACAAACAATTCAAATGAAAAATGTCAGAAAGCACAAAGATAAACCTGAAGTGCGTAGATACTGAAACTCTGGAAGGCAGATCATCACAGAAACATTGACAGCTTTCTGGGTGTGGGGAGATCACGGAGCCACCCATGACACTTAAAAATATATTAAATTACCATGGTTGCTAGAGTGTCCCTTTAACTAAATAAAAGGCACATTCACAAGATTTAACCCCTTCGCTACTGAGATCGAGATTTCCCGTGCTTCAAAGACAACATTTGGTGCCCCGATATCAAGATATCTTGATCTGCAGTTCGGCAGCCCAAAAGCAAATTAAATTTATTTGCTGCAAATTAATTTTGTTTGCATTTGGGTTGCGTTGCAGAAGGTGCCCCCAAAGTTTGCATAATGCCCAAAGAGCTAAAACTGCGTAAAGTCAGCTAACCGAATGTCCTGACATCCATCGGACATTCAGCAAGCCGATACAGTTGCAGGATGTGGTTCACTGAAACAGCTGTAACTCAATTTGGCAGTAGATGGCACCATCTACTGGCCAAATAGGTTATTTACAGTAAGAAATTCATTGGGATTATGACCAAATATTTCTTACTGCATAATAGAAAATTATTTTTTTTTTTAAAAAAACGCTTGCTCTTGACAATGTGTTTTTTGGATATCTTGGTAGTGAAGGGGTTAAAGTTGTACAATCATAGCAAGGCTTATAGTCTACTGACTTTTCTACACAAATTACAAAAACATTCTACTAATTGGAAAGTTTTGGTAACATCTTACATAAAGAAAATCAAGATTGCTCCAGATTTTAAAATATTCTTCATTTTTCTTTCTGCATCACTTTATAAAGATCTCTCTCTCCATGTCTCTGAGACCTATAGCAATATAAATCACGAACTGTGTCTCCACTCCTTTTTCTAATATTGCTAATGCATTTATAACCCAGGATTTACAAAAAAAATAGAAAAAATAAAAAAAGAACCAAAAAAAAATTGGGTCCCAAAATAAGACACATGCATTTTGCATGTCTTCAAACACACACAGGACAATTACATGGAAAGAATAATTAAGCAATCAGTAGTTTAGCTAATATTTGTTAATATGTAATATATTATCCGCTTTCTGTGTTTGTTGTAACACTCTCAGCATCCTCCAAGGAATTACATAGGACTTTACTGTTTTAACAGTGCCATATACCCTACATTGTTACATTGCCATATGTATTAACCCTTTCGCTGCTGAGGCTTTTCCCGCCTCTATGCTGAGGTCATTTTTACTGGTTTTGCTCATCATGTTTAAATGTGTTTTTAAGGCTTATTTTAGTATATGACCCAGACATATTATATATCGTTCTTTCCGTCAGACTCGGCAAATTCATAATATGTCATTATTATGTGTATACGTCATGACCTGTCTGTATATTATAACAAAAAATTCAATAAAATATGAATTTTCAATAATTTACAACGTGTAAAGTGGTTTTTTTTCACATTTTAACATGCGAGCAATTGCGGTTATATTTTGTATGGGGTGCGCTTGTTAAAAAAATTAGAGATGGGGTCTCGTTACATTTTTTTTTGGGGAAAATTACACTATTTTTAACAAACGCACCGCATACAAAAATCGTTAGTGCAGCATCATTGTTCACATTATAATTGAAATGGGAACAATATTGCTGCATTAACAAACCAAAAAAAAGAAAAAAAACTTGTTTATTTTTTTTATAATTTTTTTTAAATATTTTTTTTTTTTTTTTTTAATTTTTGTTTTTTTTTACAAACTTTTTTCATACTCATGTTTGGTATTGTTGGAACGGCCATGCTCTGGCCGATCCAACAATACCAAACATTAACCCCTAACTGCCACGGATAGGGAGATAGGGGGTTCCAATGAACCCTCTATCTCCACCATTGGTGGCAGTTAGGGGTTAACTCCAGGACTGGCGTCATCGTGCTATGCACGATGACGCCAGTCCTCAGGGGGCATTCCCGGAAGCTTGGCCGACATCCTAGATGTCGGCCAGCTCCGGGAAAGGATCACGAACCGGCGCTTTTCAGCGCCGATTCGTGATCCGGCCCCCATGGGGTTAATGCCAGGTACCATTTGGAAGGGCAGGCTGTGCCCTTCCAAACGGTGCCTGGGTTAACCCCCGCAACGCCGCCGATCGGGAGGGAGAGAGGTCCGAAGGACCTCCCCCGCACATGCGGGGGGGGCGCCTGAATTAGGTGTCATCGCGCCCCCGCGATGACACTTAATTACTCCGGCGGCGGTTCCGGATACTGGGCTGACATCGAGGATGTCAGCCCGCACCGGGGGGGCCAGCGATCGGCCGGAACCCGGCCGAAAGCTGACCCCAAAGAGAGGACGCGCTCAGCGCGTCCACCGCATGGAACGTGACATGCAGTTGGACGCGCTGAGCGCGTCCTTAGCAGCGAAGGGGTTAACACAATGTCCCATTCAGGTATACGCTATGGGCACTATTCCTTGCCCTGAGCTAAAATGGGGAGACTAATGGGGAAAACCTACGCCTGCAGGTTTCTCCTTAGTCAGGGGCGTACCTAGAACATTTGGCTCCCAGGGTGGATCCTATATTTGGCACACTCCAAATTTAAAATGTAAAAAAAACAACTGCACTTTTTTCTAATGTTTTTCACAAATACTTATTGCACTAATTGTACGTCAACTCACAGTTATGTGTAGCGTGTATGAGTGTATCACAGAGCTTCACAGTAATAAAACTCACTGTAATGTGTGGTGTGTATGAGCGTATCACATAGCTGCACAGTAACAAAACTCACAGTATTGTGCAGTGTGTTTGAGCGTATCACGGAGCACCACAGCAGTATAACTCTCACAGAAAAAGTAGTAAGTATGAACATACACAGGATCCACAGCAATAAAATTCTCATGGTAAAGGCAGTGAATATGAGAGCACATAAATTTTTATTATTTTTTATATATTTACCATCGGTGAGGGTTTTGCCCAGGGCTGTGTGAGACCTCTGGACGGTGGACCCTTGGTTACGGCTAGCAGGCCCTGCAGTCTGCTTCTCTTATGGCGGGCGACTGAGTGGATGGGGCAGGGCAGGACAGACAATGCAGGCTCATCAGATTCATCTGCATGCCTTTGCACTGTCTGCCCTCCCCCGCAGGCCAGCATGTGCAGGCGGCTGAGGCTGGGCACATGACGTAACACATCACATCACGTGTTGCAAGCTGGCGCTCTGTAGTCTGCACGGCCTGATGCGTGGCTCACACACACAAATTTGAAGGCCGGACGTGCTAGATCCAGCGGTTGCATTGTCCGGACCCGGCGCCTGCCTCGGCCTCACAATGTGTGGCAGTGGCAGGCAGGCCAGCGGCTGGTTGCGGCTCGCACCGCGGCGCCCTCACCTCTGTAATGTGGTCACCCTGTGGCACCCCCTCTATCAGTGGCCAATACCTGGTACCCAGGACGCCCCTGCCCCCCTAAGTTAGCTCCTGGCCTTAGTATCCTCATTAGATTATGGGGCAGACACTGATTCAGCAGTCTTCCACATAACGCAGCGCTACCCTACTAGGATACTCACAGCAGAGCTAATGTGCTGCTGCAGGTATCACCTCCTGAAGTCCATAGGACTCCATGGAGGGTTGCGCTGCCAGGCCATGAGACCTGAAAGATCTTGCTCTCGCTATTTGTCCCCAGTCTCACTTTCTCCCGGCAGCCAGAAGTGGCAGATGGGGCCACGTTCACGCCCGATGAGAGGTGAGTATCTGTTTTTTTTGGGGCAGTTTCAGCTTGTGATAACTGATTGCCCAGAGGCAGTATTAGTTAGCGCCAGCTTCGAGCTGTGGTTAACTTTTTAGTTACAACAGCGGTGCGGTAATTAACATTAGGATAAGTAAGGTATTACAGAGTCCTAACACTAATTACTTATTGCGCTCCTTATATTCTGCATAGGGAGTGCAAAGTACAGTAAGCTCGCCCAAGTGAGCACACTCACCAATTCGCTAGCAGTTTTTTTTAACCCGTTGGCGTTCGGAATATAATATGTGGGGCATACGATGCGTTAAAGTCAGTTAACCTCTTGTTCTGTGTTTTGTTTGTCAGCGTTTGATGTAACCCTTCCTCTATCTCTGCTTTCTCTTTTACTTTCCCCCCCTCTCTCCTGGTATTCCCAGAACTGTTTTGTGTGCTAATTGAAATGGTGATAGAGGTGGGCTGTTAGGCACACATACTGCACCATACTGCATCTCATTCATGTGTACCGCCCTGTTTACCTTGAAATAAAGTCTTGAAAAAAAGTCACGTTACCTAGTGCTAATGCTCACGTATCTAAACGCTAATGCTAGCGTTAATAATGTAATAGTGCCCTATATGTCTCCATAATCTCCACTGCCCAAACATTGCTTTCAATTTAAAATCCTGACCTCATTGTCAAATGCACTTTTGTATTTTGCTATAAGTTAAGACTTGGTGAAGGTAAAGTCATAATTATCTGCATTTCCAAGAATTTTATATTTCAGACTATTTCCTGCAATTTTTGTACAATATAAGAGTCACAGGGACCCATAGTTTTATGGGGGTGTCAAGAAGTTTGCATTTCCCTGATTTACATGGAAATTAAATCAATGGCATCTCATCAGACTGTAAAAATGTGTATAATTCTCATACTTACTGTATGTCCTTGAAATGTTTTTACAGGACGATCAGAGCCAAGTCTGCACACATGAATACACATGTCTGTACTACATGAAGCAAATGTGGTGTTATTTTGCCAGTCTACATCTAAAGCAGGTGCTGAAGGAACAGAGAAACAGATACTCATTTATCACTTTTACTTAGTTGTGACTACATAAAAGTACCTGAAATGAAACTGCCACAAATTTTATTCATGTATATCTATTTTTCTTTTGTTGCATGAGTATATTTATGCATACACAAAACCAACACACACAAATGTGATCAAATATACCATTGTATAATATCTGTATACCATAGGGCAATAATAAAAAGAATATACAGGGAAACCAAACATTGATAACCCTTTATATCTCTGAAATACTGCTTACTTTAATTTGAATATATATGAAAACATGTTTTTGTTGGTTCCCTTTGTGTTGAGGTCAGAGCTGAACCGAGATAATGACCCCCTGAGCAGAGAGTAGGGAAGAGCCCCAGGGCTATCTACACCATGCCCTTCTTCCTCTACTTCTCCCCTTGCGCCAGAGAGAGACATAGACATACAAACACACACATACACACACCACAGGCTCTGCGCGTGAGTGCAAAATAAAGAGAGACACAGAGACACCAGCTATGACACACAGAAAGTAAGAATATGGAGTGGGAGACACAAACAAACACAGAAATATAAACCGACAAATAGGCAGTGAAACAACAAAAGACAGAGACACAGACAGACACAGGCAGAGAGACAGACACAATCACACAGAAAGTGATATAGCGACAAATAAGGAGAGCAGATACGCAGGAGGAGGTAAAGACATGCAGAACACTTCCTAGGTCTGCACCCTTGTCATGGGAACATGTAACGGTGACGGCTGTACCTCCAAAGGAATGCAGGGGCTACCCCTTCCTTCATAGTGTGTGGCTCATTCCTCCGTCCCATCCCTCTATGGATTCCATTTGCCCATCTACATGGGCCCTATTTTCCATTTTCCCCCTTATGTTTGTGTGCGTTCTGTTCCTCTCCTGTCCCTTTCTGGGCCCCCTTCACTCTTCTTTCCCTTTATGTGGATGTTTCCACCCCCACACTTATCACTTTGGACTTCAATCCTGCCTCCCACTCCATTGTTGGCCTTTATTCCCCTCCCCTAGGCCCTTTCATCTGTCAGCATTTTGGTCCCATTGACTCGCTCATCCCTCTGTGTGCTTCTATTACCCATTACTCCATCTGTCGGCCCCTATTCCCCACCACTTTCCTATGCAGCCTTTTCTTTATTGTTGACCCTATTAAAGAGCAAGCTGCCTTCTCTGTCATCCTCAACAAGCCCTCATGTTGGCATAAGCATGCTAAGGGACGTATTTCGGCTTTTCTCACAGAACCCTGAATCCTGTGTCAGTTCATGGCTTATTGATAGGCAGATCCTTTCAGTCTTTGTGATCAAGTATTGGTAATGAAACGCTGCTAACTCACTAAGCCTAAACATTATTGATTGCACATGATTGACGGTTTTATAATAATTTATAACTAAGAGGAACAAGTTTTGACTTTAGAATTATTAACGGCACATTGAATAAAGAGTAATGTGTTAAGAATTACTAGTTAACTCACAACTCACAAAATCATGGCTAAAATATAATGCATAAACAACTGTATTACAAGAAATATAGCAAATATTTAAATACCTGAATGAAAGGGAAACTGCTGTTTTGCTTCACCTGTATGAGCATCCCAAATAATTGTTGTCTAAAATAAATACACAAGTATTATTATGACATTTTGTAGAAGTCTAGTATTTTTCACTAATAAATTGTGTCAAGGACTAATTCTACTTTCACTCTTTAAAAATGTTTAGTTACTGTTTAGTAACTAAAAACACTTTCCATTCGATGATGTCCCATCAGGGGTTGGATATCACACTGATCATAAAGATCAATGCACTTCCGTACCTTTTGAGGAGATGATAGCACTTGCCGACACATATCCAATACCAGCACTGCGTGCCATCCTGTTCCTCCTCTGTGGGTGGCACACTTTCAGGGTCATCTCGCAATGTTGCATGATCGGCTCTTAGCGGTGATGTTGACAGCAAGTCAAGTATATGCAGAGGGCTGTCCTGTAGGATGGGCCTTCCGCTCCCAGCAGCCATTCTCCACTGCGGCATACCACCAGAAGTGAATGACGGCGATTTGTTTGCTTGGGAATTACTCATAATTTTACTATAAATGTGTTAGTAAAAAATGCAAATACATATACAGTATATGAATTGATTCTCTATTAAATGAGCCCACCTGTGTTGGGCATGTCAGGTACAAGTATAGGACTTTTTTGTATGAGTACATCTCTATTGTCGGGCCAGTCAGAATATATCTCTGTATTTTTTGCAGGTACTCGAAAATAACATTAACCATGTGGAAAAAGAAAATGATAATATTCATGCAAAGTACAGTGGTAATAAATATGCTGCCAGCAATTGATACTGGCCAACTTGAAAAAGTGTCCATGGTTTCTTGTGAATGTAAGGTTTCAGGGTGCCTTTCGGTTTATTTGCGTACTCTGTATGATATGACATTCCAGTTGCCATTAAATTAAATGATTCATTATATTCTGAAACACTGCTGTAATCAAACATAAAAATATAGACAATCGTTACAGTCTAATAATTTTAAAACATCACTTCCTTTACTTACCTTATCTACACCAGCACTAAGTATGTAATTTCCTTTTTTGTTCCACTTCAGCGCAAAAATGGGGCCTTTATGCTGGCCTAGTGTGCTTGCAAGGTTACCTGAAAATAAAGTAAAAATTAGGCATTTCCATTCTCGATTTCAAGGACATGCTATGGTGTTCTGGTGGTGTTTGTTAAGCAGAATAACAGAAAACAATTCTATTCGTCCAAATTAATATTATTGAGTGTTATGTGATAGATTGTGAAGCAGCTTTCCTCATAGCAACATTGACTCTTAGAAATTAAATCTATTATTAAATTACGAACGACGGAGTGAAAACGCAAACCCTGAATAGCAGTGTTGATAAATGTTAGTAAATACAGTATTATTACACAAATGACAAAGGGGGCTGGGAGCATCATAAAACAGACAAAATAAGAATAAGAAATGGAATTCAGAGGTGAACGTTTGAGACATCCTCTGTCAACTCGTCTAAACACTACAATTATATGAAGCCAAATGTTGTTGTATCTCATGCAGAGGGGATATCCTTGGCATCTGAGTATTTGCTGCCCATTTGAGTGAAAGCACAATGATTTGCATATGGTATTGTCCCCTCTGGCCCAACAGGCTAGTAATGTTGCTTGTCCTCTGTATTTTCATAAACCTTGATTTGTTTTCTTTGGCTATATAGGACAATTCAGACATGGAATCGACTCCGTGCTTGTGTTGCCTAGAGGGTATTCAGCTACACCTCTTTGGTGAGATTGAGTGATGGCCAAAACAATCCTTGGTGATTGCTGTATCTTTCATGCAGAGAAGACTTCCTTGGCATTTCAGATCTGGCCACCCTTTTTGGTGGAAGTAGGATAATTGAATACCATATAGTCTTCTCTTTAATGGCACTGATGGGTTACAAAACTTAAGAGGCCTGGGTGGGTACACTCTGTAGGGCAGGCTAGTAACACTGTTGTGCATCCTCAGTGTTCTCACTGGATATCCACAAAACTGAGGAAATACCAGTTAGGTCTAATTATGAAAAGGGAGTTGGGATAAGAGTGATGACCTTATCATATTTACTATCAAATAAAATTATATAAATTTTTGGGCATCGTGGATGTACTTTGTAGTTAAAACCTTCCACTGACTTAGTTAATACAAAAAACATTTGAAGATATCTGCAGGAATCATTTTAGAATGATCTGACTGTATTATGATGAACAAAACAAGTGACAATTTGCTTTGGAACGTGGTAATGTCTCCTCTTGGTTTGGTTGAAAAACCAAGTGGAAAGACTACCTTGACTTCTTCATTCCTATACTAGAATTCACTAACGTTGTATTAGCTATTATCATCTTACAGTGTCTGGGTCACAGACACAGAAAATAACTTGAAAGCAAGCATGGGTAACAGATAGATGAAACACAGAAATGATATATAAAGGGATTTACTTTAAGAATAAACCTTTGCATAAGTTCAACTTACCATCTTGCGTCCAAATCCTTGCAAAGCCGTCATATGATCCCGTAGCTAGGAGGGTGCCATCAGTCTGTGAAAGGATAAAAGGAACAAAAGCTAATTTGTTGGAAAGAGGCTAAAGACATATTTCTGAAACAGCTCAATGAAATGCAAAATTGCCAGTAATCCAAATGCCAAGCAATGTGTAGTAAATCCTAAACAAGGAATGTGAAAATGGGTAAAATAGCAATATTTAAATCATTGATAATCTATTGTATAGTAAAATATAGGCTTATTTGCCTGCCTTTCAATCCCCGCACCACTAAGGCACAAGCCACATGGCAATCGTAAAAAAAATAAAAGCAAAGAAGAAATAACACAGAATATAAATTTTTCGGCTTACAGAATCTATTATGTCATATTTAAGAGATATATCTTTGACAATATAGTTAATATGCCCTATTCCCTAGTGGACGACAACTGTAGCATTCGGGTAAGGCTGGCGGCATACGAGCGAGGAAGGAACGTCCGTGAGAGTGGACGTTCCTTCCTCTCTGTGCGCTCAGCGTACAAAGCGCGATCATCCTATGGAGGATCGTGCTTTGTATCCCTGTCAGCGTCCGTTTATTATTATTATACTTTATTTATAAAGCGCCATCATATTCCGCAGCGCTGAACAATGGGTATGATACAGACAGGGTAGCTTTTTGACGGGGAGGGCTTTTTCACGTCCGGTGGTTGGCCCTCCCTGTCAAAACGGTAAGGACGCAGGGAAGTGCGGGCCCACACAAGCACCAAATGCGCTCGTGTGCTGCCAGCCTAAGTGTTAATGTCAGGATAAGTGACTTTAACGCATTTAGCACCAGTTAAACCACTGCTTAATAAATCAGATGCTCACCTCATCATCCCACGGCAAGAATGGTGGCCCAATCCGTGGCTACTTGTCACTGGGAAGAGTGAGACTGGGGACAAATAGTTCCCAATCTCCCTCCGTAATCCCTCCCACCATGCTGCACGAGTCCTATGGATTCCAGAAGGTACCGTGAGTATCCCCGAGTGTAGCACATCGTTCCGGGGCAAGGTGCTCAAGTAGTGCCTGCCAGGGAATCTACTTCCAATAAGACACCCACCAAGTGATTCCAACATTGACATTCATGTACTGGATGAGCAAGACGTCCCTGTAGAATTGCTCTAATGCTCTCAATCACTAGTAAATCAGAGTTATGGTTGCCCGGAGCAGAACAAAACTTGGCACCTCGCTCCCATCCACCATGTCCCTCTGGTTGTAAGGCTAATTCTTCACATGTAAAGAACATATACAGAGTTATTCAGAGAGCGGTGAAAAGCAGGAGAATGAAAAATTCTAGGTCAAAATAGCCAAACCAGAAAAATTCTCACTTTCCAAATCGGCTATTTTGACCTAGAATTTTCCATTCTCCAGTTATTCTCCTGCTTTTCACCGCTCTCTGAATAACCCTGTATGTTTCTTTATGAATAAACACTTCTTAATGCAATAGAAAAACTGGTGGCAAACTTATGATTTTCTTAGGACGTTCTGAATATTCAACCATAGGACGTACCAAGTGCCCTTCTGGGAGTCTTCAGGCTACCAGAAGGCTTTACATAAGGTAGGACTCCTGGGTCTATTCTAATCATATTTTTAAAAAGAACTAAATTCATTAGTATATCAATTCCAATATTACTAACTCTACCATTGAAGAGATGGGGAGAGTCTAATGATGCATGGGAGGGAGTTAAATAGAAAGGGGGCAGCTCGGGAGAAGTCCTGAATGCAAGAGTTAGGGGTGCGGGTACGAGGAGATAACATCAGCTCATTGGCAGAATGAAGATCCTATTGTTGAAAACTCAGCTAGATATTCTACATTTATATATTTATGAATTATAATTATACATGTAAAATATATTGTAATGTATATGTATACATGAATAAATATATTACTCGTACACAGCCATAAACAGCCTTTACATCAGTGGTTCTCAAACCTGTCCTCGGGACCCCCAACCAGTTCAGATTTTGCAGATCACCTTTGGGAAATGCAGACTGAATCCTGCAATCACTGAGCAGCAAATCATATCACCTGTGCTGTGCTTCAGATATCTGGCAAACCTGCCTGGTTGGGGGTCCTGAGGACAGGTTTGAGAAACACTGCTTTACATATATCTGAAAATTCTATGCAAATTCCATTACTTAGTTTAAACTTGGTAATAGACTTTCAATAAAATAATATACAGAACGTTCAGTTCTTACAATAATCAATAAAGAAACAGATCAGTAGTGCCCGTATTATAAGAACGAAGTGGATCCCAACTTAGAAGTTAGTATCTGAAGTCGTATACAATACCTAGCAAAATAACAACCAATTGTATGGATACTAAAGCATATTTTCATAGAAAACACTCACATTCCAATCCAAAGAAGTAACATCTTTGTTGCTGGGAACATCTTGCCCCCCTTCTCGTATACAGTGTCTTAGAACAAGCTGAGTAGAACTGCTACAGTTGTTTTCATTAAGATTCCAAATCCTCGCTGTAGAGTCTCCTGAACTTTAGTTGGGAAAAAGAAACATACATTGTTTTTCCAAACATTTATGTAAATGATTCAGTGAAGGTCTTTAGAGCAAGGTCTGGCTTAATGATCCATGATCCAGCATGCATAAAGGAAAAAAGGGTTTCTTGAACCATAAAGCGAAATAAAATGATAATATCTAAGGTTAGAGTCAAGTGAATCAAGTTCTTAAATGGTAGATCCTATCAATACATCCTGGTCGCAGTTTCTAAAATGTTGTTAAGCAATGAAAAATCTATTTCACTTGACATAATTCCATATGTTTTGTTTTGTTTGTTTTTAATATCTTGCATTTATTACTTTGTATTTCTGTAACGACTATAAAATGTCAATGTTCTTGAACCCAGGACATACTTGAAAATGAGAGAAATCTCAATGTATACTTCCTGGTAAAATACTTTGCAAATAAATAATAAATTAATAAATATTTAGGGCAGTGTTTGTGTCACAAGCATATCTACCAAACAAAAAGGTTCTGTCTTTAGTGGTTTTCCTCTCTAAGGGATGTATAACTCTCAAGAGTATAGTGGAATAACACAAAAATCACCTTTTTAAATACAGGGTAAATGAACGTGATTATTTGCACTAAAATGAGACCTGTAATTGATTGGAAAATAAATGTATGTATAAAAAAAATAATACGGCTCACCCAGATGCTAAGAGATCACTGACAGGATTCCAGGCACATATGAATACTTCGGATTCATGCCCACGCAGCACTGTTGCTTTATTAGGTAGCATATCAACTTCACCATCTGTTTCCATTGGTTCTGAATGGTTATCTACAAAATGTATCAAGACTCTGTTACATATGTTCAGTGAAGCATAAAAAAGGTTTATTGTAAATGCGTGACACATATATGCCATATATCTGTATATGCTAAATATACAAATGCACAGTCCCTGCATTCCTGAAACATCCAAAACAGAAAAAAATGTGCTCTATCCCAAGGTACAGGAACAAATAATGGTGTAATAACCTTGTAGATCTCAAAATCATCTCCTCCGACAGACGTGCATAAATGATAATAGAAAAATGGTATGAAATCTACATGGGACACAAATATATAAAAATCATAGCGTTACACTCTAAGGCTAGGGTCAAACGAACGCATTATTTGAGCGACCGTCAAAAAGTGCGTTCTGAACGCATTGACGTATTTTTTCACGGAATGAGCGAAAATGGTCAGACGACGCGCAGTTTTGTGCGTGATTTTTTACGGATCGTCAATAAAACACTTTTTCCGTCTGGACGTTATGTAGGCTGGAACTTTAGCAGCATCTGACATCTCCTAATCACGCACACACGCCGCTATGCCGCCGCAGCGCACTCTGTACGTCAGTACTAGCGGTTCTGCATTCTCGAAAAAATGCGTTCATTTTCCACTTGCGTTGCGTGGCCGGACTTTTGTGCGGCCGTACTTCGTATATTAGCCGTCATTGCCCGTCATTTGCTGCTACTGCGGCCGTGATTAAGTGCGCCTAAACGCACGCTAAAAATGCGTTAGTCTGACCCCAGCCTTAGACAGTATTGCATACATATGCCCCTGCTGGAATCTCACTCACTATTTGCTTCTCAACCCTGTGAGTGAGATTCCAGCAGAGGCATGTGTCCCATGTAGATTTCATACCATTTTTCTATTATCCTTCCTGAATCATATTCTGCTTCTGCCATGCACTTCTATGTGACTCACAGACACTGGTAAGTAAAGCACATGCATTCAGGTCATGAGGGAAACGTCTGCAGAATCTTCTTTAAAATAGGAATAACTCACTTAAGGTAAGAAACAAATAAAAAAAAGTAAATTAGCTAAGTGCTTGTTTTAACATTTTGGATGGATTTAGGTATACAGTCAGGTCCAGAAATATTGGGACATCGACACAATTCTAACATCTTTGGCTCTATACACCACCACAATGGAGTTGGAATGAAACAAACACAATGTGCTTTAACTGCAGACTGTCAGCTTTAATTTGAGGGTATGTACATCCAACTCAGGTGAACGGTGTAGGACTTACAGCAGTTTTCAATCATTTACAGTGTGAAAAATTATTTTTTCACATTTTATCATTCAAACCTTTATGGTTATACATTCTATGGGTCACTCTTGTTAAAAAAAAAAGAAATGGGAACCTGTTACTGCATTTTTCTGAGAAAATATTCCATTTAAATTTAGGCTAGGGTCAGACGAGCGTGATTTCTACGGACTGTACGTCCGTGCACACGGACGTACGTCAGTACGGAAGACACAGTAGTGGCCACACAGTCCGTTTATTCACTGACGTATATTTGGACGGATGTAGGAGGGAAAATAAATTAAAAAGCAAAACCATTTTGTCCGTGAAAAATGCTGGACGTATAAATGCAGTCCGTCTGACCACGTTCCATCACTCACACACAAAGCTATGCGGACGTTGCGGACGCAGCGCACTTTGTGCGGCCGTTCTAGGGGATGTACATTCTTGCCTGCCTTGCGTCCGTGGGCCGTGGCTGTTGTGCGTCCGCAGTTCAGTGCGGACGTACTTTGTGTAACAGGCTCCAATGGGCTTTCTGTCATGCTATCACGGACGTACTTTTAGGCGCAATCACGGACGTGAACACTACGCTCGTCTGACCTCAGCCTTAAAGTGTAAAAAAAAATGAAAATGTTCGCTTGTATTTTGGAG
Organism: Leptobrachium leishanense; assembly: GCA_009667805.1. Lineage (NCBI taxonomy): Eukaryota > Metazoa > Chordata > Amphibia > Anura > Megophryidae > Leptobrachium > Leptobrachium leishanense. The sequence continues at coordinate 112,062,569 of CM019064.1, read as the reverse complement.
GATTGTGTTTTATGAATTATATGACACTGTATAAAACAGCAACCTTACTCTCTGGGAGGGAAATGAGAAGGTGAGTAATGGTAATGGTATTGCTCATTTTATATGTGACAAATGGACATTGCCATTGCTTTGGAATAAATAAATAATAACAAACGTTAATTTTATTTATCTATTTTTTTTATATTTTACATGGTCATGTTTGGTATCATTAGACAGGCAAGACTCTGACCTGTCCAAGAACACCTAACGTGACTTTGTGAGGTGTAAAGAATATAAATACGGGGATCCAAAGGCTTTCCTTGCAGTGGTTGTGTATTGGATAAACCAATGCGTAATAGCGCTTCGCTCCATCACCTCCACATTTGGTCCTGTGAAATGAGAAGGTGAGTTAGTGCAGTGTGGCATTGTTTGCTTTATAAGTAAAAGCAAATAATGCCTTAAAAATGAAAAAAAGTTAATGTTTTCTATTTGGTATCAATGGAAAGGCCAGACGCTGACATGACACCTCACTTGACCCTGTGCAGTGTAAAACTCAGAGACGCAGGGTTCCAGAGGACTCACAGTGCTCTTTGCTACCGGTCGGCGGTTTAGGTTTTCAATGAACGCAAAATAGTACACTGTGCCATCATCTCCACACTTGCTGGCATCTGGGATATGAGAAGGTGAATTAGTGAATCATCATTGTTCACTTTATAATTGAAAAATTAACAATATTGCTGAATTAGAAAAAAAAAATTAAAAATTAATTTTTAATTTTATTTTCACATATAACATGGTTATGTTTGGTACCCTTGGAAAGGCCATGCCCTTTCCAATGATATCGAACATGACTATCTTTCTGTTATGGTTGCAGAGATACAGGGGTCCAAATGATCCCACCATCGCTTCCATAGGAAATCCCCTGCCCGGCAGGGGGAGGTCCAGTTTCTGACACCATTATGCGCATGTACAATTATGTCAGTGGGCAGGAGGAGGTCCCAAGGCATGGCCTGACTTCCAGGAAGTCAGACCACTGCAGAATTCCCGCCAGACATGCAAAAATTTCCCCCAGAGCTGCTTGTAAGTAATGATGTTTGGGGACATCCTCTGCATATCGCAGTGAAACATTGGGACGTCCCTCAAACGTGTTCCGCAGCCAAGGGCTTAAAAAATAATAGGCCCCTATTTTGGTTGAGCCAATGATAGGTAACTGCAAATGGAAAACCATTTCAGTAACCATTTATCGTTTCCTAATGCTAGCCCTATGACGATCAAGTCACTATGTTCTCCTGATATCCAAAGGACTCAATGGAGACAAACGCGAGACCTGTGTGTATGCACACCTGCACAGTAACAATGGACTGGAGAAAGATATTTGGAACAATTTTTTCTCAGTGTCTTTCTGCATGCAGCGAGAGTCATTGGATTGCGCCATTCTCTTTATTGTGGAATGAGGGGTTCAGTATTGGAAGCTTGGAGGATGATAGTTTGGTGATGAAGTGATTTTGCAAATGCAGTCTTATGCTGTGCACCAAGAGTCAAGTTGAGCAGGAACGCGTGAGAACTCCGTTCCTGCACTATTTTTTCAGAGGCAACAGAGTTCCCTTTTGGCCCACACACTGAGAAGCTTTTATTAATTTCCAAACATATATTTCCTCATTAAGTCACCATAAATATATGACATTCATTACAATTATCATAAGAATGTCCTAATATCTAGCCTAACTTTAAACACTGGGGTCAAGGCGGGCAGGATCGCATAGAAACACAATTCCCCCACTATTTTCTCAGAGGAAATGGCATTAATTTTTGGCCCAAAACACTGTTTTCAATTATTCAATATTAGTATTCAATCATATCTTTCCTTATTACAGCAACAGAAATAAATTAAATGGATTGAAGAATTCCCTAAAAATCAGTCTATCTTTCTGTTCAAAGATAGACATCAAAGTTACATGTGGAGTGATGGGTTAAGTATAGTAAGTCGATTGAGGAGCACAAACCTTGTAGAGTTTCCTCATAACTGTCACGGCTGGTCAGGGGCTGGGGCGCCTGGCAGCAGATTCCTCGCTGCTCGCTGGCCAGGCGCCGAATGATGAACGCTACCGGGTGCGCTCACGTGGGACGCCGAGGGGCGGGGCCTGGCGTTATGACGCGGACCCGCCGGGTTTAAAGCCCAGTCTCACTACCATGCCGGTGCCCTGACGTGGTATTTCTTCCCGCAGAGCTCTTGTGTATTTTGGCGATTTCTGTATCTAACCTTGCTTCTGACAAACGAACCCTCCTGTGTATGACCCTTGGCATTGGCAAACGAACCCTCCTGTGTATGACCCTTGGCATTGGCAAACGAACCCTCCTGTGTATGACCCTTGGCATTGGCAAACGAACCCTCCTGTGTATGACCCTTGGCATTGGCAAACGAACCCTCCTGTGTATGACCCTTGGCATTGGCAAACAAACCATTCTGTGTATAACCCCTGGTATTGGCATTTACTCTGCTCTTGGTTCTGCCCTTAACGTTGGTACCGAGGTCAGTCTATGTGGCACCCTAAGCACACATCAGATTTCCTCTGCTATAACTAAGGTCCTAGGGAGAACGTATACTCTGGTCTGTACCCCTGTCTGGTGTTTCCCTTTGTTTATCTATTACCTGGTTAATTGTCTATCTAGTTTTGCCGACCATTCAAGGATCGGAAGGGTAGAGAGCGATCCACATAAAGGGATCACTATCTTGGTAGTCAGAAGGATTCGTGACAATACCCTATTCTGTACCTCTGTCTGGTGTTACCTCTTGTCTATCTATTGTCTGGTTAATTGTCTTTCTAGTTTTGCCGACCATTCAAGGATCGGAAGGGTAGAGAGCGGTCTGCGTAAAGGGACCACTATTTTGGTAATCAGAGGGATCCGTGACAATAACTTTTTTTTAGGACTAGACCACTACTTTGCACTCTCTCATCCATTCAAGGTGTCACCCTACAATGACCGTTCCACCCTCCACCTGCCCTCTTTGCAGGACATCTTCTACCATCATCACCCTCACACACAATCTAAGGTCAAAGCCCAACATTTCTGCATGTTCAGTTCCCCTCCCTCTATCTCTACAGTGTGTGCAGAAGGGATGGAGCTTGCTGCATGCACAGAGGCAACACCAGGAATGCTAATTTGTCAGTGATTACAAGATCTTTCAAGCCCTAGTCTAGACAGATAGGCTAACTAGTGTTCTTAGTTGTGTATAGTTTCATTTGGCTATGTAAAAAGACTCAAAGGGGCTCAATTCCTGAAGATTTCTCCGAAAAGTACAACCCCACTTATGGTGTTACAGAGCACATTTCAAGAGGGAAGCGATCAGTAATTTTCTATCTATGAGGCTCGTGTTTCAGAATTACCTTACAATCAAGATAACACAAAAAAAGCAGCTCACTAACCATCAATTAAAAAACAAATAATTCTACCTAGGAGCATAACACACTGCTAGGGAGCTTTGGGGGCATAAACCTAGAAATAGACTGAATGTATAATGGGACGTAAACCCTGATTAATAGTTTTTATCTCAGACAGTAACAGAGGAAACATTACTTTACATTGTTGATTAATTAATTCAAGCGACACATATTCTGAGCCCATATGATTTATGTGCACATCCAGTTTGCAATATATTTTTATGTAACCCACAGGATGTGCGTCCTCTACATAGATTAGTTACACATACTGATAATAGTCAGTATTAAATTAGATGAGCCAGATAATGTAACATTATACGCAAACAGTTGGCTGTAAATGACATTGACCTAACGTATGTCATATGTTCATACTTTCAGTGGCCTTCAATTTCATCTTTTGAATTTAGAAAGCTTGGTAATCAAAGAAACAAAAAAGATTTTGTACGGACTGTGCAGTACGGACGCACTTTCTGACGGAAGACGCAGTAGTGGCCACACAGTCCGTTTTTTAAACTGACGTTATTTTTGACGGATGTAGCAGGGAATATAAATTAAATATGAAAAACATTTTGCCCGTCAAAAATGCTGGCCGCACAAATGCAGTCCGTCTGACCTCGTTTATCACTCACACACAAAGCTATACGGACGTTGCAGACGCAGCGCACTCCGCACATCCGTTCTAGCGGTTTTACAATCTTGCCTAACTTGCGTCCGTTTGCCACGTGCGTTGTGCGCCCACAGTTCGGTGCGGACGCACTTCGTGTGGGGGGCTCCATTGGCGATTATTCTATGCTGTGACGGAAATTATTATGTGCGCAATAACGGACGTTCACACTGCGCTCATCTGACACCAGCCTTAGCAGGATGAAATCCCTGTGTGATTATAACATGCCACAGAGCAATAAAAACCTGGAATACACTAGAGAAAATTAAATAAATATTAGAAAAGAAGTAATAAAAATAAATAGGGAAAAAAGGAGGAAGACGACTGAAGGGAATTGGTTTTTGTGATCAGAAAAGAGGGTTAAAGGGACACTGTGATTGGGTTGCTCTAGGCAGTTTGAGATGATCTTGGCAAATCAAAGGCAGGCTTTGTTGGGTGGATCATGAGTGGGTGTTTGTTGCTCAACCACTGTGGTCCACCAGGCATTAGCTGGGTGGCATTATCAAGGATTATAATAAATGTAATAAAGACTTTATGGAAGCAAAAAAACCACTAGCTGTAATAGAGGATGAGTTGTGAGTACCATCGTCCGAACACAGGTAAAAACAATAACAAGAAAAGAAAAGCAATGATTCTCCAAAAGTATCACTTTCAGGGTTATTCAGAGAAAGGTGAAACTCAGGAGAATGATTGGAGAAGTGAAAATTCTAGGTCAAAATAGCCAAACCAGAAAAATTATCCCATTTATCTCACTTTCCAAATTGGCTATTTGGTCTAGATTGTTCTCTTCTCCTACCAGTTCTCCTGGTTTTCACCTTTCTCTGAATAACCCTGTTAAAGATCTTTAAACAAGTCAGGATTTTTTGCATTGACACAATATCCCAGAACGATCCAGAGAATCTGAGCTCATGGATAAAGGTGAGGAGAGAAGGCTCAAACTCTCAAGAAAGCATAAGTCTGGCCGTCCACTGGATACGGATTTGTGTGATGGTGCGATCATCCGATATTGCTTCTCATCGTCCGACCAATCCTACAACATGCAGGTGAATGGACCATCGTCCATTGCAGCCGACGTCTGACGTTAGACTTCCGGCGATGGAGAAAGAGGCCATCAGATGTGTGATGCCTGTTACTCAGAATAAACACGACAATTATATAGTCTGCCATAGAAACAGAGCTATCTTTTGTTATACTGTCAAAGTTAGAATAGGCTTCATAGGCCCGATCCTTTTCCTCTCTCAGAAACACACTATCCAGCCTCCTCATTAACGTTTCCATACCAGTTTCGCTGTCCAAGTCCTCCGCAGAAATTTCCATTGCCATTTCACGAGCTCTCCCTTCAAGCCCCAAAGCAACAGCAAGGGCCTGCTTCTTCTTGTCAAGGTCTGTGACCCGCATCCAGATACTAACTTCATTTTTCCAGCTTTCATATGGCCTGGCTTCATCAAATTTCGGTGGAACTTTATAATTGGAAACCATCCTCTGCTACCAATGTTACTCAGAATAAACACAACGTTTATGATCATAGAAGTTTCTTTTTATTCTTCTCACTCCAGTGTTCCCTTCTCCACACAGCATACAAAACAACAGACACCTCAGCACTTCCTGTCAGCCGTAATAACCCTAGCAGAGGAGCCTAGTACCGTAATGAACATAGTAAAAGGGAATTAACATGTTAACAATCTCCCTATATTTTAAATAAAAAAACAATTAAAAGATAAAGACCTTCTAACATTGAACAGTGAAAAATAAAGACATTGTAGAAGCATATAAAGCAAAAGCCATAATACATGCTCAGTCCTTAAATGAGTGCTTTGAATGGTCCCATAGTCCTTCACTCAGTACTTTCAGCAGCATAAGAGAAGATGTACCCTTTTTGGTAAGACAGTCAGCAAGTTGAGTTTTTGAATCTGACCATAGTATCTCCTTTATTTCTTTTGTCTCTAGAAGTTCTCTTATGCTGCTTAGTTCGAGACTAAGCAGTTTTTCAGTGACTTGTTTTGTGGATTTGAGGGCATCAAAAAGAGAGTGGTTGTCAGTCACACAAACTAATGGTGGAGCATTTAGCTTGGCATTTCCCACAGTGAGTTCAGAACAGAGTGTGGCATGAAAAATCGCATTATCGATACCATCAGATAGGGCCAAGGTTTCCCCTGCCAGAGTACTTCTTACCACACGCCTAATTTTCTTAGAATGCCAGTAGAGAGGTGAAAACTTCTCTTCTTACACCTAGAAGACCAATCAATGTACCTCCTTGTGTACCTCCATCAGGAAGATTTCCAAAAGAAGCATCACTGAAAACAATAAAGTTCAGGTTGTCATTTCCTCCTAAGTGTTGAAACTTTAAAGTAACCTTCTCAGATTTAAGTTTACTAAGGACCTTATTTGTCTCATGAATAGACTGAACTGTGGCATCTTTTATGTTTGTAGCTAAGCTACTAGCATCAAACATAATGTCTGGACGGGTTAGTTTTGCAACCCACAGGATCTGTCCTATCTTTGACCGCAGTTGTCCTCTTTCAGTCTCGTTGAGAGGGGCATCTCTTTGTACAGCACGTGTTGCGTGTAAGGGAATATACTGCAGGTTATTAATGTAGCTGTGCTGATGTACATGAACCACACCTTTAATAGTAACAAAGTTCATACCAACATAGCAGAAATTTCCATGTTCCTCACGTCCAACATTGAATGCAGATTTTAATATAGGGATGACAGTTGTCAGAAAGTATTGTGAACCAGCCTAAAGGAAATCGTCAACATGACATGCAAGTAATCCAATGACTTTACACTGGTCATCCTTCCAGTAAAATACCACCGGGTCAACTTGAGACATTTTCCCACCGGAAAAGCATTATTTCTTTCACTTTATTGTACCAGTATAATAATGCCATAAATACACTTGTTTAATTTCAACAAGACATTTTCTTTTCCTGCCTCAAGAGGAGGCTTGACATAAATTTCCCTAGACAACTGCATACCCTGTAAGGAAGTAGGGATGTGCGTTTCGGGTTTCGGAATTTTGGAATTTTCACGAAATTTCCCGATTCGTGTTTTCGGATGCGGCCGAATTTCCGAAAAATTTTAGATCCGAAAATTTCAGATCCGAAATGTTTTCCGAGTCGAAACGAAATATTTTCGGATTTTCCGAATGGACTTGAAATGTGTCAAACGAGGAGAACAGATGTTCCGAAAAACGAAAATTTTGTAAAAACGAAAATTTTCTGAAAAACGAAAATTTTTCGAAAAACGAAAATTCGATACAAAAAACGGGCAAAATGACACTAAAAATACGAAAAATGGTCGATATTCCGAAAAATGTGCAATTCCGAAAAACGAAAATTTTCCGAAATTACGAAAAGTCGATACAAAAACCGAGCACAGTGACACGAAAATACGAAAAACGGTCGAAATTCCGAAAAAAAAATGTACCCGAAAAACGGGCCGAATCGAATCGAATCGAATCCGAAATCGGTCGAAACGAGCCGAATCGAAAAGTTTAAAAATCCGAAAAATCGAACCGAATCGAACCGAAAAAAAAATCGGTGCACAAGCCTATAAGGAAGCAGATTTGATATCCATAGAATTTATTTGCCACTGGTTTTGACAAATTACAGTCAGTAATAGCCTAAGAGATTCAGCAGCGCAGGTTGGTGAGTCTTTTTGTAATTCTTGAACACAAAACTTTTCAAACCCTCTGGCTACAAGTCGTGCTTTGGGCACAATACCCTTGTGGGTTTCTTTGAGACTACAGACCCATCTGGTAGAAATGCATTTTTGACCGGCATCAGGAACTTCCTCAAACACATTGTTTTCATACCAACTTCTAATTTCATCTTGTTTGGCTGTATTAAATGAAATGTCTTTAGTTATGTATACATCGGTTTCCTGATCAGGCAAATCCACAGTAAGATTATCAACTTCTGATAAATCTACTGCCTCCTTTTGTCCTTCACTATCATCATGCTCAATATTTTGCAGATTAAACCAGTTTTTGTATTTTCCAGAAACTTTACCAGCTCTGCTTAGAACTTTAGCTTTCTGTGGACCACCATCACCACCATCTCGTTTAGTAAATGTAATAATCTGTCCTGGTGTTATTTTTACACCTGTTTCAGTTTGTGTTACACTAGGATGAATCATTGGTTCTGTGTCAGTTTGTGGCCGATCCACTTCTTCAGTATTAACCTCTGTTTCATTGTCCTGGTCTGATTCCGTTTCGTTTTCTTTCTGGCTATCGATTTGCACAGTATTATCATCCTGATGTCCTTGTGTATTAATTTTAGAAAGCCTGGATTGGTGTACTCTAACCAGAATTCCGCCATGTCTCACAAATACAACAGCTCCATCTTGACCAATAATGACTCCTGGTCCCTTCCATTCAGGGGAGTCTACTCGTTTGTAATATACCTTGTCACCTGTCACATACATATCATCTGTAGGTCTGAGCTGTTTACGCAGTGCTCTTCTGATTCTCTCTGAGCATTCTGCTTCAGTAAATGCTTTTCTGGAGGCATGCAAGGCAGAAATATGTTCTCCTACTTTAGCACTTTTGGTAGTACCTTCTAGAGCAGGTTGTTTATCAGTTAGTACAGAAGGAAGATTAGTATTCTGTCCAAATACAAGTTGATACGGGCTGTATCCATGAACATTCAGCATACTCTTCTTAGCCATGAGTGCCCAGTCAAGGGCAGTGTGCCAACCACATCCTTTCTCTCTTTTGACCTTTTGAATGATTTCAGTAAGCGTTTGGTTGTGTCTTTCTAGTAGTCCATTGCTCCAGGGACTATACACTGCTGTTGTTTTGGACTCAATATTGACGTTTTCAGCCATATCTCTGATCTCCTCATTATTGAACTCTCCACCATTGTCACTGTATAACTTTTGAGGGGCACCATGAACACTAATCCAAGTGTGGATAAAGGAATTGACAAATTCAGATGACTTTTTTGTTTTAACAATATTTCCCGCACTAAAATGCATGAAGTGGTCAATTATATGAAGATACCAGACACCTGGTTCCAGTTCATGTAAATCCATCGCTACTGTTTCATTATATTCCGAAGCTAAGGGTAAGTAACCCTACCGCAGGCTTTGGTTTCTTAAATTTCTGACAAACTTCACAGTCATTTACTATTTGGTGCAGAATAGTAAAACATTCTTTATCCTTATTCCCTGAACTTAGAATGAGTCTCTGTAGCCGTTCTGCCGACGCATGTCCAAATTGTTTGTGGAATTTCAGAAGAACTTTAGATTTTTCTTTTGAAGACATTTGTGCTGTGACAGTTAATATTTCTTCGTCTGCAAAGTCTCTTAGATTTTCTGTGTCTCTGATATTAACACAGTAATGCCCAGAACTAGTAAACTCAAGAGGAATAGATTGTTGGAACATTACAGCAATGTCCTTTTTCATGTCCAGAACGGTCCCAGCCTTTTTTAGGGATGCTTTACTCAGCAGGAGAAGAATGTTTTTACAACTTCAGTTTCAATTTTGCACTTTGTCAGGCCTATTTTAGCCGGTAGTTTTAAACTCCTTGTGGAATACACCAGATTCCCATCTCCGAACCGAAATTGTCTGCAACTGGGACTTTCCGCCAGCAGTAACTTGTTCACTTGATCTGCAGTGAGGCCATCGATATAATCGTCTAACCATTTCTCACCACACACAGTGCGGGTGCATGCAGTGTTAATGATCGCTGATCCTAAGGATTCAGTCATGAATATCTCTGAGTCAGACATAGAAGCTTTAGTAATTAAAGTAATGTTACATTCCTCAACGTTTGCATCTTCAGTTAGTTTTAATTAATCATATTTTTTATGAGGACAGTCTTTAGCCCAGTAGAAAGTACTATGACAAATAGCGCATGTGGAACGCCTGCCGTATTTGTCCAGTGGATTGGTGCCTGGTAATGGCTGTTTTAATCGCCCATATTGCAGCGCAGCATTCCTTCTCTCTCTACCATGTGATTGCTGTTCTGTAAAAAATGCCATATTGTCTTGGTTCACTTGTATTCCATATGATGAAGCTGTTACTTTCCCGCCAAAAATCCTTTTTAAAGCCGCTTTCGTGGAGGTAAACTTCAACTGAGTGCAAGCTGTTAATGCTAGCTGTCTGTTTTTTTCATCGAGACAAGCCGTGTCTAGGAGTTTAAAAGACAGTATAGCATCAGGCATCACCATATCATACTTTTTCATCCGATTATATCGCTGTTCAAAATCAATTATATAGTCTGCCATAGAAACAGAGCTATCTTTTGTTATACTGTCAAAGTTAGACTAGGCTTCATAGGCCCGATCCTTTTCCTCTCTCAGAAACACACTATCCAGCCTCCTCATTAACGTTTCCATACCAGTTTCGCTGTCCAAGTCCTCCGCAGAAATTTCCATTGCCATTTCACGAGCTCTCCCTTCAAGCCCCAAAGCAACAGCAAGGGCCTGCTTCTTCTTGTCAAGGTCTGTGACCCGCATCCAGATACTAACTTCATTTTTCCAGCTTTCATATGGCCTGGCTTCATCAAATTTCGGTGGAACTTTATAATTGGAAACCATCCTCTGCTACCAATGTTACTCAGAATAAACACAACGTTTATGATCATAGAAGTTTCTTTTTATTCTTCTCACTCCAGTGGTCCCTTCTCTACACAGCATACAAAACAACAGACACCTCAGCACTTCCTGTCAGCCGTAATAACCCTAGCAGAGGAGCCTAGTACCGTAATGAACATAGTAAAAGGGAATTAACATGTTAACAATGCCTTCCATTTGAGGGGAAAATCACAGACATCTGACAGATCCCTGGAGAGAAGATGGATGTGGACTAGCTGATCAGGTGAGTGATTTGGATTGATTTTGATCTGGTAAGGTCAAAGGAAGTGGCAGATGGAGACTGCAGTAGGGATGAGCTGTTCGGTTCAGAAGGTTCGGAGTTCAGCCCGAACTTTGGTTGTTCGAAAGTTCGCGAACTTCGAACTTTTTGGGTGTGTTCGGTTCGAGTTCGAAAAAATAAAGAAATTTTGAAAAAAGTATAGAAAATGCTTAAAAAAATACAAAAAAATCTAGAAATAAAGAGACTCTTTACTGCAGAATATTATAAGCAACGGTTTATTAGATATTGAATTAAAAACTAATGTGTACGTGCAAAGATTCTCAACTCTAAATGACCTCTGTTCACAAATGGGCATAAACACCAGGTGTTTTTAGTCTGTTCTAATGAATTTGATACTTTGTATGTATGTAGACTATACTGAGGGGTGTGGTGTCTGCTTTTGAGAAGTGTTAATTTCTCTCCTCTAATATGCTGCCTTTCTAATGAGACCAAACACGATCATGTAGAAAAAATACAAAATTTCCTAATTTCCCGCTTTTAACATCTGAGGCTAGGGTCAGACGAGCGTGATTTCTACGGACTGTACGTCCGTGCAGTACGGACATCGTCAGTACGGATGACGCAGTAGTGGTCACACAGTCCGTTTTTTCACTGAAGTTATTTTTGACGGATGTAGGAGGGAAAAATAAATTACAATGAAAAAACATTCTGTCCGTCAAAAATGCTGGACGTATAAATGCAGTCCTTCTGACCATGCTCCATCACTCACACACAAAGCTATGCAGACGTTGTGGACGCAGCGCACTCCGCACGTCCGTTCTAGCAGTATTACGTTCTTGCCTAACCTGCGTCCGTTTGCCGCAGCCGTTGTGCGTCCGCAGTTCAGTGCGGACGTACTTCATGTGTCGGCTCCAATGGACTTTCTTTCATGCTATCACGGACGTACTTTTAGGCGCAATCACGGACGTGAACACTACGCTCGTCTGACCCCAGCCTAAAGCAATGTTATTTCTCACCTCGGGATTAAACATTCACAGGGTTATTCAGAGAGCGGTGAAAAGCAGGAGAATAACTGGAGAAGTGAAAATTCTAGGTCAAAATAGCCAAACCAAAAAAATTCTCCCATTTATCTCACTTTCCAAATCGGCTATTTGGTCTAGATTGTTCTCTTCTCCTGCCAGTTCTCCTGGCTCTCACCTCTCTCTCAGGGTTGTTCAGAGAAAGGTGAAAACCAGGAGAATGGCAGGAAAAGAGAACAATCTGGACCAAATAGCCGATTTGGAAAGTGAGATAAGGCTAGGGTCAGACTAACGCATTTTTCGCAGCGACTGTCAAAAAGTGCGTCCCGAACGCATTGCCGTATTTTTTCACAGAATGTGCGAAAACGGTCATACGATGTGCATTTTTGTGCGTGATTTTTTACGGATCCAAACCAGGAAACTTTGGGTGTCTGGACGTTATGTTGGCCGGACATGAGCAGGGTCTGACGTCTCCAAATCACGCACACACACCGCTAGCGGATGCAACGCACTCTGTACGTCCATACTAGCAGTTCTGCGTTCTCAAAAAAATGCGTTCAATTTCCACTTGCGTTGCGCAGCCGGACTTTCGTGCGACCGTACTTCGTATATTGGCCGTCATTGCCCGTCATTTGCTGCTAGTGCGGCTAAGGCTAGGGTCAGACTAAGCATTTTTCGCGTTGTCCGTGAAAAAGTGCGTTCGAACGAATGGACGCATTTTTTCACGGAATACGTCTGTGATTTTGTACGGATCATCAATAAAACACTTTTTGTGTCTGGACGTTATGTTGGCCAGACATTAGCAGCATCTGACGTCTCGTAATCACGTCTCGTAATCACGCACACACGCCGCTAGCGGACGCAGCGCACTGTGTACGTCCGTACTAGCGGTTCTACGTTCTTGCAAAAATGCGTTCGTTTGCCACTTGCGTTGTGCTGCCGCACTTTTGTGCGGCCGTTCTTCGTATGCTGCCCGGAATTGGACGTCATTTGTTGCTAGCACGGCTGTGATTTAGTGCTGCTAAACGCACGTTAATACTGCGTTAGTCTGACCCTAGCCTAAACGCACGTTAAAAATTCGCTAGTCTGACCCTAGCCTAAATGGGAGAATTTTTCTGGTTTGGCTATTTTGACCTAGAATTTTCCATTCTCCAGTCATTCTCCTGCTCTTCACCGGTCTTTGAATAACCCTGACAGGGTTATTCAGAGAAAGGTGAAACTCAGGAGAATGACTTAAGAGAAAATTCTAGGTCAAAATAGCCAAACCAGAAAAATTCTCCCATTTATCTCACTTTCCAAATCTGCTATTTGGTCTAGAATTTTCCATTCTCCAGTCATTCTCCTGCTTTTTACCGCCAAAAAATCAGTAAACTTTTTCTGAGTGTCCGAAAATGTCTCCTCTTTTCATACAGACTGCCGCCCCAAGCAGTTGTTTATGGATAGATTAAAGGAAAAGCATTTACCGTCATTTGAAATGTCATTTTTTGGTTTTTACATATTTCTATACATCCTAGAAATCCACCACTTCACGGGCAGGTTATGGGGACCTCCTAGGCACGATATTTGAAGGAATTTTTCGTTTTTATTTTTAACCCTTATTTCATGAAAAACTCACTGTCCCTTTAAAAACTTTTTTTTTTTTACTTTTTGTCCTTGTTTCCTGTCCCCCAGGGCACTACCCGGACCCCCATACACCTTTTATGGCAAATATCTAGCATATATGCCCTCTTGGAGGGCACTCTAAAAACTGAATTTTCAGCCCCATTGACTTGTATTGAGTTCGAGTTCGGGTTCGTGTTCGGATCCGAACATTTGGAAAGTTCGGGTTCGGGTCCGAACCGAACTCGGGGTGTGTTCGGCTCATCCCTAGACTGCAGGTTCTTAACATGTTCTGCCTTCCCACTTCCTTACTGACTTAACAAATATATATATATGCAGACACTAGGGTTACCAGGTTGGGCATGTTTCACTTATTCATGCTGATGGGCATTGCATGAAAAGTGCCACCCTGCAATATGTAGAATCCATACACTGCAGGTAAATCAAAAGGGAATCTCAGGTGGCCAATCACTACTATGAAACTGATTTTCCGAAAGCTTATAAGTTATACATGTGGAGGGCAGCACTTTTACCTGTGCTCTTCTTCTGTATGAAATAGTAATGTGTGTCAGGAAAACATGGCTGCCCTGGCAACCCTAGGCGGCCAGACACGTGCATAGTTTGGCTGAGTGCCCCAGCCTCCTTGTTCCCATCCAGTGCCAAAGCTGTGCAAAGGGGTTATCCACTGAGCACCCTACTTGCCAACTGAAGTGCGCCGAAAGTTGAATTTCTCTGTGCGGTGCAATTTCGGGGTGGTTTGTCTACTCCTAAATAAAGTGTCAATAAGCTAAATATGGTGCAGTTCCCCACAGATCACCGCATAGCGACGATCTGCGGCAGCAGAGAAATTGTCCCAAGAAGTATCAGAGCGCCAAACTGCACTAAGGTGTTGTGAAATGCCCTGACTTTTGTGCATATCCCATAGGTTTTTATTTGAAACCATATTTTTTTTTTCTGAACAATTTTATATATTTTTTTCAAAACGGACTGAGTCTTTCAAAGAGCAGGATGTGCTGGATATATATATATATATATATATATATATATATTAGACGCCAGACTCAGAAGACACCACCAGCAAATATCCTTGGGCAAGACACCTAATGATATGGATGTGCCTACCTCAAAAATACTTGTACATCACATAGATTGTAAATTTCCTTGGGAACAGGGCCCCCTTGAATTAGGTCAGCATCCATGTGTGGTATTCTAATGTATCAACTCCTTGTACACTAATCTTGTAAAGCGCTGTGGAATTTGTGGCATTATATAAATAAAGGACAATAATAATATACATACATGTGTCTGAGGTCTGGTGTGGATATGTATGAATCTGAGGTCTGGTGTGAGCAGGGCTGCCATCAGAAATTTTGGGGTCTCTTACTGAACCGCTCGTCGGGGGCCCCCATCTGTCAGGTGCGAATTCCAGCAAACTGATTAAAAGTAAATTTTTTGGCCTCCTCTTCAGCTTATTTTATGTTACAAGGAGTGGGCTAAATCCTTGGTGGTCCAGCAAGTGAATAAAAAGTGTTTCCTGGTGGGACAGCATTCGGTCTACACCTTAAGGCTAGGGTCAGAGTGGGGCAGTCGGAACGCGCGTGCAGGCGCACTAAATCACGGCGGCAGTAGCAGCACATAAGGGCCAATGACGGCCAATATACGCAGTACGTGCGTACAAAAGTGCGCCAACACCACGCAACCGGCAAATGAACGCATTTTTCTCAGAACGTGAAACCGCTGCTACAGACGTACAGAGTGCGCTGCGGCCGCATGGCAGCGTGTGTGCGTGATTAGGAGACGTCAGACGCTGCTAGTGTGCGGCCTACATAACGTTCAAACAGCCGGATTTCCCTAGAATTGCGTTGGTGAGTACCTGCGACTGTGCGACTGTGGTCGTCTGACCACTTAAGCGTATTCCGTGAAAAAATGCGTGCGCACGCATCGACGTACATTTTGACGGTGGCCGCAGAAAATGCGCTCATCTGTCCCTAGCCTTACCTGGTGCAGACCATAATAATTGCTCTCTTAGTGATGAGCCAGGGTGCTCTTACTGGCCTCAGATGCTACAGCCCATGAGGAAATTTGTTGGTATCTTGGTGGGCCAGTCCTGGGTGGCATCTGAGTGGCATGGAAGGACCCTTACATCTGTGGCAGATAGACAAGCTGCACTGGTTTGGAAAGGGCCAGGGCACCCTGGAGTCAATGAGCCCCTTAAACTATCATAGAAACATAGAAACATAGAAAAATGTAGGCAGATAAGAACCTTTCGGCCCATCTAGTCTGCCCAATTACATGGATACTTGACCTGGATTTATCTTTTGTTTAGGATAGCCTTATGCCTATCCCATGCTTGCTTAAATTCAATTACTGTTTTGGCCTCTACCACTTCTACTGGAAGACTGTTCCATGTATCCACCACCCGCTCAGTAAAATAATGCTTCCTGATGTTACTTTTAAACCTTTGCCCCTCTAATCTAAGACTATGTCCTCTTGTTTTGCTATTTTGTTTCCTTTTAAATATACTCCCTTCCTCTACCTTGTGGATTCCCTTTACGTATTTAAATGTTTCTATCATATCTCCTCTGCCTCGTCTTTTTTCCAAGCTGTACATGTTAAGATCATTAAGCCTTTCTTGGTAACTTTTCTCCTTCAAGCCATACACCATTTTAGTAGCCCTTCTCTGAACTCTCTCTAAGATGTCTATATCCTTCTGGAGATACGGTCTCCAGTACTGCACACATCATGGGCTGTGTGACAGATCTCAGTACCCCCACAGGGTCACATCTGCCAATGCCTCTTCCTTGCAGGACCCCCGTGTTCTCCCCAGGCAGACTTTCATGCCTTTCTCCAGTCCTTAGCCGCAGCTTAAAGACCGGTACACGTAGAGAGCCTTGCTAGCATCCCCCAGAAATAAGACATGTCTGTAGGATTTGGGGTCTTTCATGGTTAGAATGGAACAGACAGACTGATTGTCTTTATTGTATATATACAGTTCCAGGAGGGGGTTACAGACAATGGAGAATTACACCCCGGCGCCCCCCCCCACCCAGACTCAAGTGAACCAGACATGTCCTGACATGAAACAATATGGCGTCATGTAATCACAGACCTAGCATCAGAATGCCTAAATACATTAAGTAACAGTGTAGAAGGTTACATAAATTGACAATCAGAGACCACAGTAATTTACATAAGCCATTGTAACAGTAATCAGATAACGGGACAGTATTTGCATGACAAGGCAGATTTACAACTCAAATATGCAGCAGATAAACAGATACACATAGACCATACAATAGACAGATACCATTATTAATGCACAACTCAGATTACACAACCATTCTGCACACAAGAGAGGGCAAGAAAATAGTAAAGAACCTCAGGCCTGCACCCCAAGTCCAAAGTGACTTACATCACACACTGTCACCCCCTTCGCGACTCTGGGTGTGGGTATGAATCTGGGGTCTGGTGTAGTTATGAATGTATCTGAGGTCTGGGGTGAGTATACATGTATCTGAGGTCTGGTGTGAGTATACATTTATCTGAGGTCTTGTGTGTATATATGTATCTGAGGTGTGGTGTGTGTGCGTGTTTACATGTATCTGAAGTCTGGTCTGTGTGTATTTATACAAATCTGAGGTCTGGTGTCTGTGTGTGTGGTCAGGTGTGTGCAGGCCTGTGCAGTGGGTAAATGGGATGTCTGGCCATACATTTCAATATTTCCATAAATTGGAGAGGCTTTCAGAAAAATCCTAAATTATTTATTGGAAAGTGGTCACGGTGCATTAAATAAAAGTATTAGTAATCAGTATCGGTGAGTACCTGAAAAAAGTATCGGTACTCGTACTAGGTCTTAAAAAAATGGTATCGGTGCATCCCTACCGTAAAGAATAGAATAGTGCTATTGCTCAATGATCTTATCATTTTTACATACATAAGGAATCATATTATAGGTGATCATTAAAATGTGAGTCTACACGAAGAGCAATATAAAGAATTTGCTTACTTATTGCATGTGCCCCATTTTCTTCACCGTTCACAGTGGCAGCTCCATTCTTTGGTGTATTTTGTTGTGATGCAGAAGTTGTTGAGGACGTTGTGACAGTTGCTACACTTGATGTTGTTGCTGTGGCAGCAGATTGCTGAGCTAACTTTTCTTTGAAGGCCTGTTGTCGAGTCTGGACAACATCTGGCATTACAGCATCAATCAAAGACAATGATTCTATTGGACGACCATCAAATACTGTGCCATCCTAGTTAGAGAATGGAAGGAATTATTTTATTTAGTTCATTTAAGCAATAAATAATAAACCTTTAGGGATTATTGTCTAAAATGGTCTGCTGTCTGAAACTGTACTGTACTACACATCTGCCACTTCAAATGATTTGGTATGTGCAACATGTTTAATGGTACACAATACAATACAAAACCCTGCTTGAAATAATCAGCATACTGTTTTTATTAAACATTTCACTACCAAGTGGCTTGCCAAACGAATCACTTGCAGAAGCAGAGGTTTTGGGGATTTTGGAAAAAACTTTTAAATTTCCCCTAAACCCCATAATTAATTAAGACATGAACACATACACACATCCCCTGGATATCACAGACTATGGATTGCAGGATCTTTGCAGAATGAGTCACTGCTATAGTTGAATTCAGTGCCTCTCACAGCATGTGCCATCTTCTGGTGAATTACCTGTACTGAATAGCAAACAAGGAAAAATAGGGGCAATACGTGGGCACTCAAAAAGGGCTTAACCCAAACAATGACCAGTGAACCAGCTTGCACTGAAGGTGCAACAAGAGTGCCAACAGCACAATTATTTGAATTCAAACAAAAAAACGCACAATAACATAGACGTATGAAAAATGGTCATAAAATGCCCTACAATAATATATACGGCAAATAGAAAAAGGTTATTAACAATAAGGCATTTCCCATAACTCGCAGTAAAGAGGATAGTAAGAGGTCTGAATCAAATATTCACTAACTGTTACCTCGGCGGTTCTTACCGCCTATGCACCTCCTAGCTAATAACAGGGAGTCCAGGTCAAACAATTGTAATTAGCCATAGGACTGAAACCAAAACGAAGTGACTGTTAAAAAACTATTAGAAGGCATAGCGCAACGCGTTTCACCCGTACCGGGCTTAGTCCTGAGCTGGACTAAGCTTCTTAAGGGTGAAAAGCGTCAAGCTATATTTTTTAACAGTCACTTCGTTTTTTACTGTGAGTTATGGGAAATGCCTTATGGTTAATAACCTTTTTCTATTTGCCGTATATATTATTGTAGGACTTTTTATGACCATTTTTCATTCATCTATATGTCATTGTGTGCCTTTTTGTTTGAATTAAAGTAAATGTGCTTTCGGCACTCTTGTTGCACCTTCAGTGCAAGCTGGTTCACTAATTCCCTGTACTGCACTGAATCTTACACATGCTGATCTGTGTGGATCTCTATACACATCCACACACACACACAGACAGTTTGTGAGAGCCATTGCGGGTGCACACAGGATATGGCCTGACAGCAGGGCCGGCCCGTCCATGGAGCGAAGTGGAGCAGCCGCTCCAGGCAGCACTTTGTCAGAGGCAGCATTTTGCTGCTCTTTCAAAGGCCACCAGCCCGGACACGGCTGCAGGACAGTGTTCCGTTGAAAACCAAGCCGTGACTGCCCCTTTCAGCAGGCATGGAGGCCATCAGCTTAAGTTTTACCAGCCATGCAGCCTGGCTGTGTTCTCTCCTACAGAGCGGTGCGCCTGTGAGAGGGAACGCGGTGTTTAGAGCCTGTCACGTGACACGCGTGGCAAGACTGATGTCGTAGGCAAGCACGTGCCTTTAAATGAATAATCCTGGGGAATCATGAGGCTGCTGAGGAGGTAGGCCTGGCACTTGATTTCATACAGGAGACTCTGTGCAGCCCCCCCCCCCGTGTGTGTTATGGAGGTTCCCCTCTTGCCCTTCCCTCCTCACAGGGAATTAGCATTTTCCGAATTTCTTTCATACCTTAAGTGAGGCGCTTCCTATTTAAAGGAACACCCTGTGAAATATAATCAACAGTAACTCTGTGCCCTCTGGAGTCATTAATCCTCTGCGTCTCCCTGTTAGTGTGTGTGTGTGTGACAGTGGCCGTGATATGCGGCGCTCTGTGATATGCTCATACACACCATGGTTTTTTTTGGGGGTGGGGGGCAGCAATTCATCCTTCGCTCCAGGCAGCCCAGTGGCTTGGGCCGGCCCTGCCTGACAGTACCGCTGATATGAGTTTACAAAAGTGTTTTGAAGCACATTTGCAAACAAAAATTGCTAGTGTTATTCTGACCTTACCGCAGCTCAGAATTAGTGTCAGGTTACTGTACATTAATGGTTTCTATGCTTTGCATAGGAGCCATTAATAGAAAACACCAAGCTATTCCATGGTAGCTTGTTGTTCCTGGGTCGGACTGGTATTCTGCAAAGATAACATACTTTAAAAGCCTAATGTTGTGCTTTTTTCTTTTGCAAAATCTACGACCATGTTGCCAGAAAATATATTTAAAAAAGTGTCAAATAAATGAAATGATACTTATTTGTTCTTGATCAAAAATGGATGTAATGGCCGTGTAGCGCCACCAGATGGCTCTATTACCAAGGGCAAGATAATATCACAAAGCAGGAAAAAAAAAAATCACAGAAATAGATCGCACAAAATAGATTGTGTGAGCTGCTAAACTCAGATCAACAAAATAAATCAAGAAAAGAGAAGAAAAAATGAGTAGAGACTCGTTTAAGTATGAAATAATAGTGCCAAGTTGCCAACCACAAATTGGTCAAAAAAGGAAGGAAGTTGTGGCAACAAAAAATAAATAAATATAATAAAATGAATAAAAATAAACACGCAAGCAAAAAAAAAAAAAGATACTGCCGTATAAGTGATGATAAGTGTTGCAGTGGCAATTACTAAACAAAGTGCTGTAGGTTAAGCACAATGATTTGACCAGGTGCTGTATATAAAGCACTGGTATATATCAATTGCTAAAAACCAAAAAAGAAAAAAGGCTCTACAGAGTGCTAAGGATAAAGCACTAATGATTAATGCGCTCCAATGAGCAGGGTTATAGCCTTTAAACCAAAATACAAACGAGGGATAAAGACAAAAAATATTAAATTACATAAATGTGAAATAAATGGAGTGTGGCATAAAAAAAAATAAAAAAAAAATATATAACGAAACAATTGTTCAGCAGTCCATATAAATCATAACCTAGTGTGCAAAAAAATTGTTCATAGTTCGGAAAAAAAGGGAAAAATAATATGTTAAACCAAATAGTTTATACTGGCCGGATTAGAAGTGCAGCTGCCGGGCTAACCAGGAAAAACGGTAAATCCCCAAGTCCGTTTAAAGAAAGAGATGCAGGTCATGGAACTGGTGTCCGGCGCTAATATTCATAATCTTCGGCATTCAGTAGAG
The DNA here is from genome assembly GCA_009667805.1 of Leptobrachium leishanense. NCBI lineage: Eukaryota > Metazoa > Chordata > Amphibia > Anura > Megophryidae > Leptobrachium > Leptobrachium leishanense. The sequence goes on along the minus strand of CM019064.1, from coordinate 112,041,590 downwards.
GCTGTCCAGCCTGGGGAGCACGTACTCAGTACATCACGTTGGTGAATGCGAAGTGAAAAAAGGAAGAGAGAAAAAGAAAATTTTGTGCAGACTGTATTATCCCAATATGAATAATTGCAGGCAGGGGGTATACTCACATTTCGCTGAATGAAGCTGTATTCAGCGAAACGCGTCTGAGGTGTTTTTTATTGTCATTTTAAATAAACCGTTTGTGAATTATTCACCTTGTATGACTCTTGGTGACATTATTCCTGTTGTATCCTGAACTGACATCTTGAAGGATCGAGTTTCCTGATCTCTGCATCTCTGATAGGGGAATCGGTGCCCCTTGGTTTAATTCACCGATTTGTCTTCGTTTTGGTGCCTCTTTGTTTAAATTGGCACCAGAAAATGTGAGTATACCCCCTGCCTGCAATTATTCATATTGGGATAATACAGTCCGCACAAAATTTTCTTTTTCTCTCTTCCTTTTTTCACTTCGCATTCACCAACGTGATGTACTGAGTACGTGCTCCCCAGGCTGGACAGCCTCTACTGAATGCCGAAGATTATGAATATTAGCGCCGGACACCAGTTCCATGACCTGCATCTTTGTTCTTGATCAGTCCAATGTGCTCTGTAGTAGTGAATGCCTGTGAGGTGTAAACACATACACAGTCAGGAGGAACTGCACACAAGTGTCTATACCTTTCCTGCTGCAGGGTATACCATGCTGACCCTTCAAGGGTGGGCTTAGAAGATGTGGGGTGTACTGGTACACCATGTTGACTTCTATGCGCCGCCATGGACACTCCCTGCAGCCGACACGTGCTGCGAGACAGCCTGAACTCAGATTATCCCCCTGCAGCCAGTAAAGCGCATTGCGTGTCAGCTGCGTGGGTGGGCCAAATCTGAGGAATGCGGTAGCACCTGGCAGTGGGGTTTACAAGTACACCCTGCTGGCGTTAACCCCCGCCTGACGGGTGCCACCCACCTGTCGTTAAGGGATTAAGTATAAAAACTTAATTTGAGTTGAATGAAAAAAAAAAAGCTGGGCTTTTGACATTTGACGTTCAGCACGCGGCCATCGTCGCGTCAATCCTAGCACACAAGCTTTGGTGTTTCCATGACGGACGTCTTCAGCGTGCGGTATGCGTAGCATGCGTTATGCGGGTGTTCTTCTCTATCCGCGTAATTATATGCTGCGAGGCACGCCGTAAGTGCGTTTTAACGCGTGTTAGTGCGCACAAAAAAACGCCTACTGTGCACCCGGCCTTAGTGGCACGAGTCAGAATTTTTGAGAGCCAAGCATGACCCTGCATGAGCTAGATTAGGCAGGATCACACAGACTGAGATCACTCTAGAAGGGGGCAAGGAGGTGAGGATGGTCAGGGCACTCTGACCACTCAACTTACATTGAGTGGTCACGCAAAGCCCAGAATGTCTCTTTAACTGTATTAATGTAACATCAATCTGGCTTGGGAACATGTACACATTTACATAGAATTAACATTTGCATAGCATTTACATAAGATGAAGCTGGTGTCATTAAAACAAATCAAAAAACAGAAGACATACTTCATTAATGCTGATTTCTGCCTCCACATACTGCAAACCTTTCTGTAGAATAGAGATGAGGGCAGCAGGTGGCACTAGTGTCCCATTGATGTTCGACTGACTGATATGACTTTCAATTCCAAATGTAAAAGCCGAGTGAGAGAAACCTAGAAACAAGAGGAAAGTGACCATGAACTATTTATTCATCAAAGCAATTACTCTGCATTATATTTTTTATTTCCTAAAAGCCAACACAGTATGTGCACATAGAACATAAACTTGACCACATGACTTATATCAGTGAGAAAATGTTTTAATTGCCTGTGAACATAGACAAAATAAAACAGTACAAAATAAACAAAGCGATTATGTTGTATTAATGCCTCTAAGAGCATCTACATTATATCCATATTTCCCCCCGATCACAATTCTCCAGTTCTTAAACCAGCCAACCTTGATATGTGAGCCCATCTCCAATACAGTCGGCCTTTCAGCTGTCAAAAACCGCTTTAAATATGGCAGTTATTGATCAAGAGACACATATTTAAAATAAAAACACCAAACACGGTAAAGGTGCATTTCATGAAGGTGTCAATACATTCTGCAACAGCTCAGAAGTCATCTGTTTTATTATTAATATTTAACTGTTTCAGCGCTGTGAAATGTCAAACGCTTAGCTTAAAGCTGTATTTAGTCACAAATTATTGTTATTGTCATAATTTATATAGCGCCAACAGATTCCGCAGCGCTTTACAATAACCAAAGGGAACGAAATACATATAAACGGACATAAGAAGGAAACAAGAGGTGTAGAGGGCCCTGCTCATAGGAGCTTACAGTCTAGAAGGATTGGGGTTGAGGAAGACGAGGAATTTGACTCGATAGCAGGATCATTATTTCCAGTGGTTTGGGAATGGTGGGGCCATAGAAGCAGCTTCAATCAAGTGTGAGTAGGTGAGCAGAGGGATGAGTTGCATCAGTGATGTGGTACACTAATCTGAAGAGATGGGTTTTGAGGGATTTCTTGAAGGCCTGAAGGTCAGGGGAGAGTTTGATAGGGCGAGCCAAGTCATTCCACAAGACTGGTGCTGCCCTTGAGAAGTCTTGGAGGCGAGAGTTGGCTGTGCGTGTAGACCGATGACAGGTGGAGATCACCTGCTAAACGGAGTTGTCTAGATGGGATGTGCTTGCGGAGTAACGAAGACATGTAGGGAGGAGTTGAGTTATTAACAGGGTTATCCAAAGAGATTCGAAAAGTCACCGCACGTTCGGTGACTTTTCGTTCTCTTCAATTCGGTTCCTTTTGCCGATTGCATTTCGGTGACCCTGCGGTGAATTCAGCAAACACCACAGGGTCCCCGAATTGCAGGGTAAAGCTGCCGAACACCTGACGAAAACTAACCGAATGCACACTGAAAACAAGCAAAAACATCTGGATTAACCTTCGAAGAAGCCGAACAGGAGCCGAACAGGAGCCGAAAAGGAGCCGAATCACACAGAGCCGAAGCAGCTGTGACGTAGAGGAGGCAGTGAATAAATTAGAAAAAACATTTGTATGAATCTGGGAAAATGAAACGCTGTTTGCAAAGAAACTACTGAGCGAAAATGTCTGAAATTTTCACAGGAGGTCCAGGGAATGATAATAAAAAGGGCTGTTACAAAAAAAATAAGCAAACTGAAAAAAAAATAAAAAAAAAATCGGACTTTTAATTTTTTTTTTAAAAATTCAGAAAAATGCTTAAAGTATCCTAAAAAATCTATAAATAAAGAGACTTTTTGCTGCAGAATTTTATAATGAACGGTTTATTTGATATTGAATTAAAACAGGAATATTTTTAACATTGAAGCCTATGGGATTCTCCTGAATAAACTTGCCGAATTAAACCACCGAATGGCAGGGCATTAGGGGAACCTTTCACTGCTGGTTTGTGTTCTCTGAATAGCCGAAGCAGTGCTTTTTCATGGGGATTTCACTGCCCTCGAACAGGCACCGAACAGGCACCGTATGTGCAGGCAATTCGACAGGATTTGGCGTATTGCCTGCTCTCTGGATAGCCGAATGGTCAGGAAAGGTAACCGAACGCTGATTTTCAGCGTTCGGTTACCTTTCTCAAGCAATTCGAATCTCTTTGGATAACCCTGTTAGTGATTTAAATGTGAGCATCAGTATTTTAAACTGTATCCTGAAACACAGGAAGCCAATGGAGGGACCGGCAGAGGGGGGAGGTACGCGAGGTGCGTTTAGTGAGAAAAATAAGCCTGGCCCCTGCATTCATTACAGATTGCAAAGGGGCAATACAGGAGTTGGAAAGGCCAATAAGGAGCGAGTTGAAGTAGTCAAGTTGTGAAATGACAAGAGCATGAACCAGCACTTTTGCGGTATCTTGTGTCAGAAAGGGGCGCTCACGGGCAAATGTCAGCTACCTTTCTGTGGTGTATCCATATAAACATACTTGCATTTTTTAAATACCATGCTCTTTTAGAAAATATCTGATTTGCGTAATTATTCAGATTTGGGACATTGTGACCATATTTTAGGGGGGAAAAAAAGCATTTTGTGTCCAACCAGCTAATAGAGTGTAACAGTTTCAATATGTCTCTGGAAAACCCTAAGTGCAACACCATAAAACTTTTGCGCCAAGTGCGGTACCATTCCTTAAAATGGCTGAGCTTTGCCATGATGGCAACAGAGGAGAAGCCTCACGTGCAGAGAATGATAAACCCATAGCTCCGGTCCTTAGAATGGCCAGTGACAGACAGAAAGAAAGGTCTATAAACCCACCAAGCTCAGAGGAACTAAGAACAATCGCACAGTTGAGTAAAGGCAGCCAAGGTGAAAGGGAAATAGAAAATCAGAAAAGTCAAGTAAATATACCTGAGGTCAATATCAGAAAGGCAAACAGAGATAAATATTGCGCTAATGGGTCTGATAGACGATAGGGCAATATGTGTCAGTGGGAACTTGTCTAAAATATTACTGTCCACTTCCTGATTCGGTAGGGTCACATGCGTGTGCGAAAACGTGCGCAATTTACCTGACATTGCGCACAACGATGCTTCAGGAATGACGCAGAGCATGGGTTCTAATACATGATACGGACTGCGAGCAGCTGGTGTCAAATTTTATGCACTCTGAGGCTGCAGGCTGGCTGAATAAGTGCCTCCATCAAATACTACATCAGTTGGCGGATGGGATGGAAACGTTTGGAGCCTCCCCTAAAGTTAGGAGCCTCCCTCTGCCAGTGCCTGGCAAGTAGCTACCCCTTGTACCTTCTCAGTTGTGTTGTGGAGGGTCTGGAACAGGGTCAGTGAGATGTCTCTCTAATGTAGTGTAGCGCTGTTTTAGTTCTGTTGCTGTAATGCACCTGGGATGTAAAAACCCAAGGGCTGAATATAGAATATTTGATACAGTCCTAACCTCAACATCTGAGGAAAGGGATTTAGGGGTTATTATTTCAGAGGATCTAAGGGTAAGTAGTCAATGTAATAGAGCAGCAGGAAATGCTAGCAGAATGCTTGGTTGTGTAGGGAGAGGTATTAGCAGTAGGAAAAGGGAAGTGCTCATGCCACTGTACAGAGCACTGGTGAGACCTCACTTGGAGTACTGTGTGCAGTACTGGAGACCGTATCTCCAGGAGGATATAGACATCTTAGAGAGAGTTCAGAGAAGGGCTACTAAAATGGTGTACGGCTTGTAGGAGAAAAGTTACCAGGAAAGGCTTAATGATCTTAACATGTACGGCTTGGAAAAAAGACGAGACAGAGGAGATATGATAGAAACATTTAAATACGTAAAGGGAATCCACAAGGTAGAGGAAGGGAGTATATTTAAAAGGAAACAAAATAGCAAAACAAGAGGACATAGTCTTAAATTAGAGGGGCAAAGGTTTAAAAGTAACATCAGGAAGCATTATTTTACTGAGAGGGTGGTGGATACATGGAACAGTCTTCCAGTTGAAGTGGTAGAGGCCAAAACAGTAATTGAATTTAAGCAAGCATGGGATAGGCATAAGGCTATACTAAACAAAAGATAAATCCAGATAAAGTATCCATGTAATTGGGCAGACTAGATGGGCCGAAAGGTTCTTATCTGCCGACATTTTTCTATGTTTCTATGTTTCTATGTAATTACTCATTTCTGGCCACCAGGGGGAGACAAGCGCAATGTAAACTATAATTGACACTTTGGGGCTATGTTTTCCAGCATGCTTTGGGGCAGAGACAGGAAATGGGTGGGGAGAACAGACAGACATCCGCATCCTCGCGCGGAGGAGAGCCAGTGCACACCAAGGGGTGAACAGAGCAAGACGCACGTGGGACAGGGAGCGATTGTGACCAGGCCGGAGTGCAGGTGCTGCCTTGCGGACGCTGGAGATCGGTTTCAGTGACTTGCCAGAGACCTAGTAATCCACCGCTGAGAGGTTTGCACAGACACAGAGCTACAGATTGGACCCCGAAATAGGAGACCGCGATGATCTAATGGGAGTGCAGGCGGTGAGCTGAGAATCTTGTTGCAAAGACGGACAAGCAAGAAAAGCGGATCCGGTGGCACAGAGTCCCAGCCAAATCGAGCGGAGAGACGTCCTTGGTCGAGCAGCGGAGCAGATTATCTGGTGGATGGGTGAGAGGCCTTCCAGGCCACAGTAAAGTTAACAAATCACGCTGCAGTTTGCCTAAATCTACAGGTCCCCAACGTGACTAGTCGAAGACACACTGAATTCATTCACTGGCCAGTTGAATCTAGTACCCGGGTACCAACACACACATACACGCACACCTTCTTGGGACACAACCTGTATGGGACTTACACTCCGGCAACAAAGGGGTTAAAATTTATTTTTTAACGCTGTGCATTTCTCACATTACGAATTCCTGTAAATATATATATATACCGTGCTTGCTTTATATATGCCAGTTTATTTGAGACCAGTAAACTATATAACTTATAAAATCCACAACAGTGCTGGTGTATATTTATTCCCTAGTACGGGGAGACTGATCCGAGGTTCAATTCAGCGGCTCCTCTGGGAGTGAGCGCTACACGTGGGGGCTCGTCCGGGATCCAGTCTCTGGAAAAAACGCATTTAAAGGGTTAAATATGGATCCAGACACTGCTGCCAAATGGTGTGAGGAGCAAAGTAGTCAGATAGAATTATGCATAGTCATGGATATTCCTGCAGACACTTGGGCCGAAGATCAGATTCGCCGGGCCGTGGCCGAGCTGACACCAGATCATCGGGGGTTAATCCTGGACATTAAAGCGAACCCAGATACCTCTCACACGTATGTTCTTTTTGAATGGAGAAGGGGTGTTTCAGTGTGTTTTCAGGGCGCGAGCGCGAAGCTGACCGATGAGGTGGAAGTTCAACTGATTCAGCCAAGTGCGCCACGTGGCGATCCCGCGAGTGTTCCCGCGCCCAGTCCGCTGGCCATGATCGGGCCTGAATTTATAGTGGCTATTGGAGATTTGCTGGCTAAATGTCAAAGAACAAGCCCTCCGCACACTAACTTTGGTTACCAACGGTTGAGAAATTTTACAGGAAACGTACCAACTCCGGCGGGAGAAGAAACCTTCGAAGAATGGGTAGAACAGGCGATGCAGGCTCTGGAGGAGTGGGACGTCCCCGAAGCACAGAAGAAGCAAAGAATTACTGAGAGCTTAAAGGGACCTGCGTCAGAGGCTGTCAGAAACCTAAAATTGAGTAAACAAGACTGCACCGCTTTAGATTACCTAAACGTACTACAGGAAGTTTTTGGGCGAACGGAAAAGGCTGTGGAGCTCGTGTACCAGTATGAACATACTTACCAGCGGAAAGGTGAGAAGATGACTGAATATATGAGGCGCCTAGATAAGATTCTGCACCAGATACTTCTTAAGAAAGGGGCCGAACCGGCCGAAATAGATAAAATCAGAATACAGCAGATCCTGAGGGGCGCTCAACCTCTAGATCCTGTGATGCTACAGCTGAGAACCAGAGAAGGTAACCGAGGATTGAAATACCTGGAACTGATCCGAGCTGTCATAGAGGAAGAGGCTCTACTTGAAGAAAAATCCTTTAGGAGAGGAGAAAGAGCTTACGCACAACCCGTGAGGCACAACGAATGTTTGCAAGCGGAAGATGATTCGTTAGACACCTATGGATCCGAAGTGGACGAGCAGGAGCATCTGGTTGTTCCTAAATCCACAGAGAATGCTGCAAAAGAGCAAAGTATTCCTACATACAGTGAAATCCACAAAACTGTTAAGAAAGTGCAAGAAGCTCAAGCTGAATTGCAACAGGCACACACGGACCTGTGCCAAGTGCTTTTGAAGGTGGCAGAGACACAGACCGATATGCAGAAGTTCCTCACTGATATGCGGACAACTGGAGTTGTTGTGGCGTCTGGCCAGGGTCCTTCAACTGAATCACCACAAGCAAGTGCGTCTCCGTCATCAAAGAAGAGATGTTTCAGTTGTGGGGAAATGGGTATATTTCCGAGCGAAATGCAAAAGCCAAAAGCCTGAAGGAAATAGTGTAGAAGAGTTTCTAAAAGCCTTGGAAGGGCTGCTATCTACCTCACCGGTGGGAAATGCCAGAGGGCCCAAGTGAAGGAGCAAACTAGGTGCCCAATGGTTAAAAACCGCTCCAGAAATCAAGCCAGGACTGAAAGGCCGAGAGGGTCCAGAGTTTCGCCAACTGCTGAGCCTACCAGGACTGAAAGAGTTACTCCCTTAGCATCCGGTCCTACGTCATGGGGAAGCAATGCACACCCAAAACCTACACGGGCCAAGAAGAAGGCCAGGGTACAGCAAACGGGATCTAAACTTCCTGTTACTACGACAAAGTTTCCTGACCAGCTGATAGGTCCTTCTCCCATTGTTCCAATCCAAGTAGAGGGAGTCTATACCAAAGCTCTGTTGGACTCAGGGGCTCAAGTGACATTGATCTACCGAGACTTCTATGAGAAGCACTTGAAACACATACCTCTACGGAAGTTAAAGGACCTTGAAATCTGGGGTATCGGGACTGAAAAACCTCCCTATGACGGATATCTACAGGTGAAGTTAGAGATCGGATCCGAAGTCATCGGACAGTCTGGAGGTTGTGATGCATTGGCCATTGTGTGTCCTCGGCCTTCAGGGGCCAACCGAAGTTCTATGATAGTGGGGACGAATACTGATCTGGTGCGACGTCTCCTGACTCCTATAGTACTGGAAGAAGGTTCTACCAGGGGAGTACACCCGATGTTACGTCCAGTCTATCAGCGAATGGTCGAAGAACAGAAGGCACCTGCCGAAGTGGGGCACCTGTGGAGATTGGGAGGAACAGAAAAGGTTCTGCAATCAGGAGAAATGGCGAGTTTCTGGGCTTCAGTCAAGTTGAACAGATCGCAACCAGGTCCCTATGTGGTACTGGAAACTGATTTCAATCATGGGAGTGAAGCCGGAGTAGAAGTAATCCCCGAAATAATCTCCACAAAAGCTTTGAAACGAACACGAGGAAGAGTCTCAGTCAGTGTATGTAATGTGTCTGATTCTCCAGTGATCCTGAAAACACGAATGCCTATCGGGCAAGTAGCGTCCGCTACGCCTCTCTCTCCTACCGATTTAGGAGGGGGAGCGAATAAAGAGATTCCAGCTGACAGGTTCTATCCCAAGGACGCTCCCATCTCACCTGAATGGAAGAAACGTCTTCAGTCCCAGGTCCTAAAGTGGAGGGACTTGTTCTCAAAGGATGAGTTTGACGTGGGCCTAGCTAAGAGTACTGAGCATCGCATTCGACTACAGGAAGATAAGCCGTTTCGAGAAAGGTCAAGACGAGTTCCGTTGGGAGACTTGGATGATCTAAGAGAACAGCTGAATGAACTGCAAAGAACTAAGGTGATTCAAGAGTCCAGGAGTCCGTACGCCTCTCCAATAGTGATGGTTCGGAAGAAGAATGGTTCTGTCCGTCTATGCATAGACTATCGCACGCTAAATCGGAGAACCATCCCAGATCAATATGCCACTCCTCGGATAGAAGATGCCTTACAGTTTGTCTGGAGCAAAATGGTTTAGTGTACTAGACCTGCGAAGTGGGTATCACCAGATACCAATGCATCCTGAAGACAAAGAGAAGACTGCGTTCATCTGCCCACTGGGGTACTTTGAGTTCAACAGAATGCCTCAAGGCCTTACGGGGGCTCCAGCCACGTTCCAACGGTTAATGGAGAAGACAGTCGGGACATGAACCTGATCGAAGTGTTAGTGTATCTGGATGACATAATTGTGTTTGGAAAGACTTTGGAAGAACATGAGCAACGGTTGGAGAAGGTCTTGAAGCGGCTCCATGAAGAGGGGTTGAAACTGTCTCTAGAGAAGTGTCAATTCTGTTAACCTTCCGTTACGTATCTGGGACATGTTGTTTCAGCAGAAGGCGTTTCGACGGATCCTCGAAAGTTGGAAGCCGTAGCTTCCTGGCCTAGGCCCCGAAATGTTACTGAACTTAGATCTTTCTTGGGGTTCTGCTCCTATTACCGAAGATTTGTAGGAGGATTTGCCAAGATAGCTCAACCACTGAACAAGCTCCTGCAGAAGGAAGACGCAGAAGAAGGCAACAAGGCCTCTGACCGAAATTCGTTGGCTCCAGGGCCAAGGAAGGCTCGAGAATCTATCCAAGGAGAATGGACTAGTCAATGCGAAGGTGCTTTCATGAAGCTGAAAGAGAGTCTAACTCAAGCTCCTGTCTTGGCCTACGCTGATCCTCATAAGCCGTACGAATTGCATGTGGATGCCAGCAGAGAAGGTCTAGGGGGAGTCCTATACCAAGAATACGGTGGATTGTTGAGGCCTGTAGCCTATGTGAGCCAGAGTCTTACGCCTTCAGAAAAGAACTATCCTACCCACAAGTTGGAGTACCTAGCTTTGAAGTGGGCGGTGGTAGACAAGCTGAAAGATTATCTGTATGGAGCCGAATTTGTGATAAAAACTGATAACACTCCTCTTACCTACGCCCTTACTACTGCGAAGCTGGATGCAATGGGACATCGGTGGTTGGCCGCTCTGTCAGGGTTTCGGTTCAGCCTGAAGTATCGCCCTGGAGTGAATAATCGAGATGCCGATGCTTTGTCGAGAAGACCCTACACTACAGAATGGGCTCAGTTAACTCCAGATGGGGTGCAAGCTTTATGTCAAGGAGCAGAGCGCCGGGTCAAGGGAGGGATTGAAGCAGAAGCCATAGGAGTTATGGCTGCGGCTGTTCCAGAGTTCTATTGTAATCCTACGCAGCTGAGGGATGAAAGTTTGCCTACTTTCTCGAAACAAGACCTGAGAGCTGATCAGGCTGGAGACCCTTTGATTGCATTAACCGTGAAGGCCCTAAACGCGAACCAATGGGAAATTCTTCTGACAAATTCCCCAGAAGGGGCCAGATTGGTATGCAAGGAGTGGGAACGGTTGAAGATGTTGGATGGGGTGGCCTACAGAAGGGGCCCCTCAAACAATGCTGGAGAGACCCAACTGTTGTTCCTTCCCACCAAACACAGAGAGGATGTGCTGCGGTCATTACACGATGACCATGGACATTTAGGTGCAGAGAGAACTTTTAAGCTGGTGCGAGACCGATTCTATTGGCCCTGCATGAGACCTGAAGTTGAAAGTTACTGCCACTCATGTCTGAGGTGTATCCAAAGAAAGACTCTACCAACCCGAACTGCTCCAATGAGCCACCTACAAAGTCAAGGACCCATGGATTTGGTGTGCATTGATTTCCTGTGCTTATAGCTGGATGCTAGTGGGCAGGGAAATATTTTAGTGGTGACTGATCATTTCACGCGTTATGCCCAAGCTTTTTCTACAAAAGACCAACGTGCTCCTACGGTGGCGAAGGTTTTAATGGAAACATTTTTTGTTCACTATGGTCTGCCAAGGAGAATACACTCGGATCAGGGTAGAGACTTTGAGAGCCGGCTTGTTGGGCAATTACTGGAACTGCTGGGAATTCAAACTACACCATATCACCCTCAAGGTGATGCTCAACCAGAAAGGTTCAATCGCACTCTGCTAAATATGTTGGGGACATTATCAAACAGAGAGAAGCAGAGCTGGAGTCGTCACATAGCCACGCTAGTACATGCATACAACAGTACAGAGAGTGACGCTACTGAATACTCACCGTACCGGTTTATGTTCGGAAGGGAAGCTCGACTGCCGGTTGATTTGGCATTCGGGCTATCTCTGGATCAGACATCTGTAGCCTCTCATAGAAATTATGTGGATAGACTTCGGAGGAATTTGGCCTCTGCGTTTGAACAGGCCCGTTTGACCTCTGGGAACAGGGAACAGAGGAATAAGCGAAACTACGACTTGAAAGTTCGGATACAGGATCTACAACCCGGTGATAGGGTTTTGTTGAAGAACTTGGGTGCTTCTGCCAGGCATAAGTTGGCAGATAGATGGAGTTCTCAAGTCTACATTGTCTGCAAGCAACTGCCGGGTCTGCCAGTTTACCAAATTCGACCGGATGGAATGGCTGGGCCTCTTAAAAACTGGCACCGGAATCATCTGATACCTTTGAGAGAAGCTGTAAGGAAACCAGTTGGAGACGAACTTTCTCTGCTGAACCCGCCTCCGCCTGCTCCACGTTTGACTCCCGTTACTCGGTCTCAGCAGACACGGGTTGTTGAAGAAAGTGAAGGCGATAGTGAGGAAGAAAGCTTTTGTCTGGACTGGGTGCGCTCACCAGAGCCTGAAGAGGTCATTCCAGTTCCCGAACGGTGAGAAAGTAACCTGAGGCCTGAGGCTCCAGAATTCCAGCTGGAAATTCCTGAAACTTCTGAAATTCCTGTAGTTCCTGAAAACGCGTCCTATGATTATAGTTCTATGCCTTCACTGGAAGGATCATACTCCGAAGAGATGTCTGTTCCAGTTGTGGACGAAAGAACCGAACCCTGTATCTGTAGTACTTCTGCCTGAAGAGGAGCTGATTGAGCCAAAACCAAAACGTTCTGTCCGACCTCCTCAGAGACTCACCTACGACTCACTAGGACATAGCACTGAAGAGGCTGTCACCACAGTCCGAAGGTTGCCCGAAGTGTCTGCTATGTTAGCTGAGGTTGCCAGAAGCATGAGTAAACTTGATGACGTATACCTAACCCATTGTATGTTTGCTGCTGAGGTTATATATATATTGATTTATGTAATGTTGAAATGTAATGTAACTGTTACAGCTCCTTGGAGAGACCCAAGAGTTCTAGAGGGGGAGAGTGTAGCGCTGTTTTAGTTCTGTTGCTGTAATTACTCATTTCTGGCCACCAGGGGGAGACAAGCGCAATGTAAACTATACTGGACACTTTGGGACTACGTTTTCCAGCATGCTTTGGGGCAGAGACAGGAAGTGTGTGGGGAGAACAGAAAGACACCCGCAACCTCGTCGGAGGAGAGCCAGTGCGTGCCAAGGGGTGAACAGAGCAAGACGCACGTGAGACAGGGAGCGATTGTGACTAGGCCGGAGTGCAGGTGCTGCCTTGCGGACGCTGGAGATCGGTTTCAGTGACTTGCCAGAGACCTAGTAATCCACCGCTGAGAGGTTTGCACAGACACAGAGCTGCAGATTGGACCCCGAAATAGGAGACCGCGATGATCTAATGGGAGTGCAGGCGGTGAGCTGAGAATCTTGTTGCAAAGACGGACAAGCAAGAAAAGCGGATCCGGTGGCACAGAGTCCCAGCCAAATCGAGCAGCGGAGCAGATTATCTGGCGGATGGGTGAGAGGCCCTGCCTAAATCTACAAGGCCTCAACGTGACTAGTCGAAGACACACTGAATTCATTCACTGGCCAGTTGAATCTAGTACCCGGGTACCAACACACACATACACGCACACCTTCTTGGAACACAACCTGTACGGGACTTACACTCCGGCAACGAAGGGGTTAAAATTTCCTTTTTTACCGCTGCGCGTTTCTCGCATTACGAATTCCTGTAAATATATATATATACACCGTGCTTGCTTTATATATGCCAGTTTATTTGAGACCAGTAAACTATATAACTTATAAAATCCACAACAGTGCTGGTGTATATTTATTCCCTACTGCGGGGAGACTGACCCGAGGTTCAATTCAGCGGCTCCTCCGGGAGTGAGCGCTACAGTAGTTTTCTCAATTTTTGTTGAAACCATATTTTACCTATTATTCATTTTGTTTTTCTCTGCTTTTGAGAATTTTGAGGAGGGAACAAAGGCATCTGAAATGTAAGTATATTCCTTTCATTTGTTGTTATTTGCAGTGCACCGAGTTAAAGGTGTTTGTATTGCACTATACTATTCTCATGTACACCAATTTTTTTTACACTCTAGGAACCTTTTCTGTATATACCTTTTGGCAATACCAAGGAGGACATAAAGCCCACGTTACCCAATAAAGCAGCACAACATATACAAGACCCAACAAATTTAGCATCAAGAAAAGCAGAAGGGGTTATTCACAAAGCACCAAAATTTCCCTGTCGAACAGCACTTTATTTGCCAATATTTGGTGAACTGCCAGCTTTTTGAATAGCCGAATGGCTCAGAAATTGAACCATACAGGTAAATTCATTGTTCGGTTCAATTTCGGAACCAATTCAGCTCTCTTTGAATAACCCCTATAGTCGCTGAAGCCCCACGAAAATGTTGGAGAACGTTGTAGAAGATCAATGATAAGCTCAGATTTCAATGCTTTTATTTATAAAAGAAATTCTGATATCAAGAATAATGGTAGAACATTTTGTGAAATTCTTGATGTTTGCAGTTTTATGATTTGTGTAATTTTTCATTAGTCTTGATCAGGCCTTTCCAATGATATCAAACATGACCCTGGCCGAATGGCCACGAAATTGACCATACGGGTAAATTCACAGTTAGGTGCAAATTTGGGGCCAATTCGGCTGGCTCTGAATAACCCTGATTGACTGCAAAACAATGGAGATATCTGATAGAGAGACGCTTGTCCTCCTTTGATGATGTCATCCGGCTCCAGTCATCCGGAACAACATGCTCGAACCACGGGATATGACGGAATTCTGGAGTCAGATCAAAGGAGGACAAGCGTCTCTCTTCGAAAGAACCGGATGGAATGACCATATTAGGAAGACACCGCTCAATTAAGGAGCAATCAATAAAAGAACTTTCTGGGACTATTTAAAGACTGATAGAATAGTGGGAATTTATGTCACTTTTTAATGCTTTTATTTGCACCTCTTGATGAAGTCCAATATAGGACGAAATGCGTTGGGCTATCTGTATTTATCAATTAATATTCCTTAACTTTGTAAACATCCTGGTTTCCTGACGTCTTTTGAGTTTCTACGGTGGTGTAACCTCTTGAGAATCCAAGATTTATCCAGTGAGGAATATGATGCCGACCGTCCCTTTGGGATCATGTGAGTCTGATTGAATTTGGGTACTAACCAGTTTAATGCTGTTGTACACTATCAGATATCTCCATTGTTTTGCAGTCAAACAGGGTTATTCAGAGAAAAGTGAAACTCTGGAGAACTTTTGGAGAAGTGAAAATTCTAGTTCAAAATATTTTGACCTAGAATTTTCACTTCTCCAAAAGTTCTCCAGTGTTTCACCTTTCTCTGAATAACCCTGATAGTCTTCTTGTCTTACCATTTTATTCTATGGAGGATTGACAACTACCTCCAGGAGACTATCTGCATCTGAAGTTATTTTAGTTAAGTACTGTTTTGTGCCATATAAACCCATTCTTGGGCCATATTACAATGTTGGTGCTAACTTAACCAGAGCTGTTGTTAACTTAAAAGCTCCATAGGCTATAATGGCTCTGGTAGGTTTACAACAGTTCTGGTTAAGTTAGCACCAACTATGTAATACTGCCCCTTGTTGGTGATATTTCTAGTTAATCAATACAGATTCTTTGGGTGAACTGCAAAATATTTAGTCATGATAGTAAAAGTACACTCATTTTTAAGGATGAGCTGTTCGGTTCGATCAGTTCGGAGTTCAAACGAACTTCAAACTTTTTGGCGTGTTTGGTTCGAGTTCGAAAAAAAATTTTGAAAAAAGTGTAAAAAATGCTTAAAAAATACAAAAAAATCTAGAAATAAATAGACTCTTTACTGCAGAATATTATAAGCAATGGTTTATTAGATATTGTATTAAAAACTAATGTCTAGGTGCAAAGATTCTCACCTCTAAATGACCTGTGCTCTCAAATTTTATTATACGACCCAGACATATTATATATTGTTCTTTCCGGCAGACTCGGCAGATTCATAATATATCATTTTTATATGTATACGTCATGTTCTGCCTGTATATTATAACAAAAAATGCAATAAAACTTGAATTTTTAATCATCTGCAGCGTGTAAAGCGTTTTCACATTTTATCACATGAACATTTGCGGTTATATTTTCTATGGGGTGCGCTTGTACAAAAATTAGAAATGGGGACTTATTAAATTTTTTGGGGGGGAATTATGTGATTTTTAGCAAACGCACACCAAAGAAAAAAATCATTAGTGCAGCATCATTGTTCACATTCTGATTGAAATGTGAACAATATTGCTGCATTAATAAAAATAACACACAAAAAAATCCATGTTTTTTTTATTTTTATTTTTTTACTTTATACCTGGTCATGTTGGGTATCATTCCAAAGGCCATGCTCAGGCCTTTCGATTAACAATCTCCCTGACCCCCTAGCTGCCACGGTTCTGGAGATATCGGGGTTCAAATGAACCAACTATCTCCACCAGGGGATTCCGGGGCAGCTAGGGGTTCCCCGGCTATCTGACGTCATCACGCTATGCCCCCATCATGGCGGCCCCCACTGGAGCTAGGCCACACTTCGGGGCCGCAAGGTCCCGAAGTGCGACCCGGTGCCTAAGGGGTTAAAGCCAGGTACCGCTTAAAAGGGGAGACTCTCCCCTTTTAAACGGTGCCTGGCTTCTTTTTGTGGGACCTCCCGATCGGGAGGGATCCGAACGGATCCCCCCTCCCTTCCAGGCAATCTCCCGGCATTGCCGGGGGTCGCCTGGAAATGACGTCATCGCGCATGGCGCAATGACGTCATTTACGTCGGGAGGAGCTTAACTTCAGCGTCTGAGGACGCTGAAGTCAGAACGCCGCGGGACCCCGGACAGAGAGGTGAGTATCTCCGCCGGGGGTCCCGCAAAGCTGATGACGTGTGGGACACGTCCTTCTCAGCATACAGCGGGAGTAACTGAGGATGTGTCCCACACGTCGTCAACAGTGAAGGGGTTAAAAATGTCTTTTTTTAAAACTTTTTGTCCTTGTTTCCTGTCCCCCAGGGCACTACCCGGACCCGGACATTGTTTTTAAATGTTTCTATACATCCTACAAATCCGCCACTTCACGGGCAGGTTATGGGGACCTCCTAGGCACGATATTTGAAGGAATTTTTCGGCTTTATTTTTAACCCTTATTTCATGGAAAACTCACTGTCCCTTTAAAAAAATTTTTTTTTTACTTTTTGTCCTTGTTTCCTGTCCCCCAGGGCACTACCCGGACCCCCATACACCTTTTATGGCAAATATCTAGCATATATGCCCTCTTGGAGGGCACTCTAAAAATCGAATTTTGAGTCTCATTGACTTGTATCGAGTAGGTGTTCGAGTTCGCATTCAAACTTTTTGAAAAGTTCGAGTTCGAATGCGAACCGAACTCGGGGGTGTTCGGCTCATCCCTACTCATTTTGAGTCGATCTATATTTTAAAACCATTTTCAACACATTGTATCTGCATCTACAACGGCTAAACACTCGCAAGATCTTCCAAGTTTTCTTAGAAGTTTATTATGTGTGAATCCTATGGTTTAAACGACACAATAAAGAATATGATATAGTGTATAAACCACAATGGCAGACTATTACCCTTATGCAAATTTCAGATCCAGTTGCTGGGTTTCTATGATGCAGTTGGTGGGATTAACGCGACATGACCATTTTTAACATAATTTGCATGATTGGTAAGGCTGGGGTCAGACGAGCGTATTTGAAGAGCGGCAGGAACGTCCGTGAGAGTGGATGCTCCTTCCACTGGACGCCCGTCTGGGCACCTCGCTGAGTGCACTTAGTGCGCACAGCGCTGCAAGACTCGATCCTCCTATGAAGAATCGCGCTTTGCAGCTCCATCAACGCGCGTCCTAGCACTTTGATGGAGAGACCTGCTGTGAAGACGCAGCACGGCCGCTGTTGCGCGTGCAATTCGACGGCCGCCAGAAGGCACGTCAGTACGGGTCGCACATGGTGCGCTCGTCTGTCGCCAGCCTAAATCTATCCTGTGAGGACATGAATTCCTATATCATTTATAACATACAGGTCTATTATTATTATTATTATTATTGTCATCCTTTATATAGCGCCAACAGTTTCCACAGCGCTTTACAATAAACAAAGGGAACGAAATACATATAAACGGACATAGGATGGAAACAAGAGGTGTAGAGGACCCTGCTCATAGGAGCTTACAGTCTAGAGGGATTGGGGTTGAGGAAGACAAGAGGAATTGCACTAGATAGCAGGATCATTGGTGCCAGTGGTTCAGGAATGGTGGGACAATAGAAGCGGCTTCAATCAGGTGTGAGTGAGTAGGTGAGCAGAGGGATGAGTTGCATCAGTGATGCGGTACGCTAATCTGAAGAGATGGGTTTTGAGGGATTTTTTGAAGGGCTGAAGGTCAGGGGAGAGTTTAATAGGGTGAGGCAAGTCATTCCACAGGACTGGTGCTTCCCTTGTGAACCTTATTGGGTGTTCCATTTACTCATAGAGAGATAGGTGAAAACCAGGAGAACTGGCAGGAGAAGAGAACAATCTAGACCAAATAGCAGATTTGGAAAGTGAGATAAATGGGAGAATTTTTCTGGTTTGGCTTTTTTGACCTAGAATTTTCACTTCTCCAGCCATTCTCCTGGTTTTCACCTTTCTTTGAATAGACCTGATAGCGAGTGTAATAAATTGTTTATTATTATTTTATATGTCGTGAGTTTGCCCACTGGTTCTCACTTATTACTTTGTCATCCGTTAATCATGAATTTCTCTCTGATGTTTTTATTAACTAACATTTTTTTTATTTGTGGAAAACACTATGGGCCCTATTACATTCCTATCGCTAAAACGGGGACACTAGGGAGAAAAATCTACACCTGCAGGTTTCTCCTTTGCGTCCCCATTTTAGCATGATATTACGATGCGGGCGCTACAAAAGCTGCCTGCATCATAATCCGGTGCTAGATCCGGGATGCGAATCCGGGATGCGAGTGGCAGTGCTAAGCGCCGCCGTGAGCATCCCATCCATGGAGTCCATAGGACTGGATCTGAAAACTGAAAACATGTACAAATTGGGTATTTCTAATTTCAGGACAAAATTTCGAAACTATTTTGCCGCAGTCTTTTTTGGCAGTTGTAGATTTTAGGGCTTAAAGTTCGAAAAAGTATGTTTTTTTCCATTTTTTGGAAATCTGGATCTCACCTTGCAAGATCTGTCAGGTCGGTGTAGTGATCCGCAGAGGGAGACTGGGGGACTTCCCCCCCCCCCATTCTCTCCCTGCTCCCGGCGGCCAGAGAAAGCGGCTGGAGGCGGGAAGCAGGATGGAAGGTGGGAATGTGATTTTTTTTTTTTGGAGGGGGGATTTTTGGCTGGTGCTGACTGATTCTGCAGCAGCGGAATCCGTTAGCACCAGGTACCAGTGGTTAACGTTTGGGTTAACCGCAGCCGGATGGTAATTAGCATTAGTACATTGTAATACTCTTTTATATATAATTAATATGCTAATTAACTCTTTGCGCTCCCCATGTTAAGTATAGGGAGCGCAAAGTACAGTAACCTCGCACTGAAAAGTGCAAGATCCAAATCGCTAACGTTTTTTTTAACCCGTTAGCGTTTGGATTGTAATATGGTGCGCCTGCGCTAGGCCCACCAATGCTAACCTGTGTGAGCGCTAACATTAGCATGAAGAATGTAATAGTACCCTACAGGTTTTACAAACGACATCAGTATATTGATTTTTTTTACACTTAGAATACGTGGACGTCTATTGTTGGCATAAAACAGTCAGAACAGCACGCGTTATAGGATACTTTTAGGATGAGGTGAACTACAATTACATTTGAGGTTTTGTATAAATGGTTTAGGTGACTCAAATATTTCTCACTAATAATAATAGTAATAATTTCCTCGATTTTGTGCAAATACACAGGGCAGATGTTTTTGCCTTTCATTTTTTTGGCGGGGAATACAACGCACAAAGAATCGTTGGGGATATTATTATTATTATTCTTTATTTATAAAGCGCCAGCATATTCCGCAGCGCTGGATATGCACCATTTGTCATGGATTAAGCTGCATTAACAAAGTCACAACACGGGGAGACAGAGAAGCGAGTATACATGATATAGAATAGCAGCAACATTTGTTTCAAAAGTTCTCAGTACATGATAAAGGATACCTGACGGGCAAATATATAATTACAGGGGAATATTTACTAAAATGTCGAAAAGCCACTAGAGGTTTAACATGTTAGCTGATCTACAGATTGGTTTTAGAATTTGAAATGTTCCATTCTCGGAATCTCACCATGAAGCCCATTACCATCCCTTACTGTTCACCACATAATATCAAAACCCAACTTTAATTTCTTTCTTCTGCTGTGAAGTCTGAAAAAAACCCAGTTCATCTTGACATTTAAGTGAGACACTGGTTACTCTTATTTCTATTTATAAGATACAAATGGATGCTGTGATGTCCTCTCTCATCCAGCTGTGTCTGCAGTGCAAGCTACAAATTGCCAAATACAAAGTCTGTCACCTTCCAACTCACAAATATATATTTTGCCTGAATTTGTGGAGTCCTGACAGCTGCTTCAAGGAACTGAAAACAATAATTACACTGACAAAATACACATTTAAAACATTTTAGAACAATACTACGTATAGCTGAAACACAGATTAAATCATGATCGTGAGCTTAGTGCGGAGACCTTGCCAAGGCTTGATGCAATACCAAGCAGCTCACGAGCCCTTTGTGGTGCAAGAGCAGTTCAGTTCTAGTTTGTGTGATCTTAAAATGCACTATTATTGAATGTTTATTCAAATTCACAATTACTGTGTGAGTTAAACTTAAGTGTCTATTCAATAAGCTCGTTGCTTTTCACTTCGGCGCAGTTCAGTGCACTTTGGCGATTCCATTTCACTGAAATTTCAGTGAATTCACTATTCACCGAATGGTCAACGTAGTGCCCCAAAGATGAAATCGCTGAAGCCCCACGAAAAAGATGGAGATCGCCACTGTAGAGCAGTGGTTCCCAACCGCGGTCCTCAAGTACCCCTAAGGCTAATGTCAGACGAACGCAGTATGAGCGCACTCTGCATAATGGACAGACGTACTGACGGAAGATACTGTAGACACTGCACATGTTTTTTTGACGGATGTAGAACAAAAAAGGGAAATATGGGAATCAAAATTAATTCTAAATAAAATACGGGTACAGTCAGCCAGACCATAAAAACCTCTGAGCGTCAACGTGATGGATGTCGCAAATGCGCTGCGTCTGACGTCGCAGCATAACGCACACAGGCCGCTATGCAGAAGTGACGCACTCTGTGTATCCATCTTAGTGGTTTTACGTTCTTGCCTAACTTGCGTCTGTTTGCCACGTGCGTTGTGCGTGCGCAGTTCGGTGCGCACGTACTTAGTGTGTGGGTCTCGATCATGATTCTATGCTACAACGGATCTTAAACTGTGCGGCGACACGGACGTGATCACTGCGTTTGTCCGATGCGGGCCTAACAGGTCAAGTTTTCCAGATATGTGAAGCACAGCACAGGTGATATGCTTTGCTGCTCAGTGATTGCAGGATTCAGTCTGCATTTCCCAAAGGTGATCTGCAAAATCTGGCCTGTTAGGCTAGGGTCAGACTAACGCATTTTTCACGTTGTCCGTGAAAATGTGCGTTCGAAGAATGGACGTATTTTTTCACGGAATACGCGATAGCGGTCATACGATGCGCATTTTCATCCGTGATTTTGTACGGATCATCAATAAAACCCTTTTTGCGTCTGGACGTTATGTTGGCCGGACATTAGCAGCGTCTGACGTCTCCTAATAACGCACACACACCGCTAGCGGACGCAGCGCACTCTGTACGTCAGTACTAGTGGTTTAACGTTCTCGAAAAAATGCGTTCATTTTCCACTTGCGTTGCGCAGCCGGACTTTTGTGCGACCGTACTTCGTATATTGGCCGTCATTGCCCGTCATTTGCTGCTAGTGCGGCCGTGATTAAGTGCGCCTGCACGCGCGTTAGCACTGCCTCAGTCTGACCATAGCCTTAGGGGTACTTGAGGACCGTGGTTGGGAACTACTGCTGTAGAGTACCGAAAAGCACGGAAGGGCCTTGGTGAATTCCACCGGACTGCAGAAAAAATAGGAACTCACCTATTGTTCTAATTGGGGTTTAAAACAATAAAAATGTATTAACCCCATAGTGACCAGACGATTTTGCCACTGTCTGTCCGAAAGTGCCCACTGCTGTTTTTACATTTCTGAGTTGTTTGTGTTTAACTCTAATTTTTCTCTTACTCGTTTATGGAACCCACACATATTATATACCATTTTTCTCACCATTATTCCATCATATTGTATAAGTTACTATGAAAGAAATTATGAAACATGATGAAAAAAAGGGCTTTTTTTAAGCTTTAAGCCCTAAAATCTATAACTGCCAAAAAAGACTGTGACTAAATAGTTTCGAAATTTTGTCCTGAAATTAGAAATACCCAATTTTTACATGTTTTTGTTCTTTAACCCCTTCACTACTGAGCCATTTCACCTCTGTGTGCTGGTCTCATTTTGACCGTTATATGCTCATCATGTTTAAACATACAGTAGATCGCTGCTAGACACTTGTGTCAAGCTATGCTTCACATTTAAAAGCTGTTATAACTGTAAAAGGATGTTGTACTAAGTACTAAGATTGAATGTCACTTGGGGGTTGAATAAAACTGATAATGATGGGAGCACAGAAAAGACATTTGTGGTTATTTCATTATAAATGTTATGTTATATTTGTCTGACCTACACGTGCCTCTTTGATTTAATTGTAAGCAAGATGACTGAATGATCAAAATCAATGTCAAACTGGACAAAACACTCAATTTCAGTGGGGGTTGAATAATTTTGAACACAACTGTAATTTGCTTATTTTATTATACCTCAGACAATTTTTTTTTTGTTTTTAAAAACCCACTTATTTATTTATTTAGAATTTGTTACATGAAACCTAGTCATGTTTGGTATCATTGGAAAGGCCATGATTGGGTGGCCCTAACTGCCACAAATCGGGAGATATGGCGATCCAAAGGATCCCCCTAGCTCCACTTGGCAGCTAGGGGTTAACTGGCCAACTGTGTCATTGCACATGTGGCCATATGTCAATGGGCGGGTCAGTGGGTGGGTCCAAGATGTCAGCCACTTCTGGGAGTGAATCACGATCCGATGCCAATTGGCACCGAATCGCAATCCAGCACCTAAGAGGTTAAAGAGAGGCACTGCTGAAAAGGACAGACTCTGCCCTCTCCAGTGGCACCTTTCTTTTTTTTCTAGGTGTCACCATTAGGCAGGTATAGTGGTCCGAAGGAACTTGCCCCTTCCCTTTTTAGGTTTCCCCTGCAGACCCCGGGGGGCGCAATGAAACTGACATCATCACAACCACTGGGGCCCATAAAACCATCGGGCCAGCTTCAGGGAAGCCAGACCAACGTGGAACCCCAGCCAGAGAGGTGAGTATATAATACATAGTATGTCCTTGGTTCTTAAGGGGAATTTTCCCCAGGACATACTACGTATGTCAGTGGTCCTTACTGGTAAACTGTTTCATCTAGTTAATTTTTTTCTTGCAAAATGTATGTTTGTTTTTTTTTCAAAATCATATTAATTAAAACAAGTAGGTTGCTTGAATACGATAGCAATTTCTACATGAAATGAAAAGAGGTCACAAAAGTCGCATTCTGACCTTTGGTTTAGTTGATCATGGGTGTACTGTAAACTGAATACATTTTCTGCACAACAACAATGCTTTTTGTACTTTCTGTACTGAGTTCAAACTGAGTATCATTGAAAAAAAACAACATTTGAATTCTTCTTATTTCCCAGACACCCTGCTGGTTCACAGCTGAGGCCTATTTGTAATGTTCCAGAAACACTCCTTTGTTCACTGGTTGGCCCTCCTGAGCCTTATCCTTCTATAAACAGTTGTGTTCTTAAATTCAAATAAATAGTCATTTTACTTTATTCTTTGTTTACTTTGCTCTTTTTTTTTTTATCTGCTGAATAGGTTAAACAAATGTGCATTTCAAGAAATATATATATATTTGTACATATACAGTATGTTTAAAAATCAACAAATGCTCTGTTTAGCAAAGTTACCTGTAGTCAGGTGGATTGGTGAAAATATATTACAAAAACGAAAACAATGAATTCACAAATTCATTAGGACCAAACAGCAAGCAGAATTAAAACCAAACCAAAAGATATGATGAATCCTAGGCTTTAAAGGATGACATAAGGTACACGTTCAACAGCTTTATATTAATACAGAAAAATAATCTATAATATTAACAATATAAATTAGTTTTATAAGAGGTGCGTTTACAAGGGAATCAACGTCTCATCTCTTGCAGCTGTGGAGGTATTTACCCTAGGTAATAAACAGCAGCACCTTTTGCATGTCACTCGCAGGCTAGCCAAGCCATCAAGGAAAAACCGGGATATGGAGTGCAGCCGTGATTTCTCCAATGTGCAAATAGGGTTAAAGATGGTCGTGATTAGACATGTACACAGCCAAATAGAGATTTGAATATTTGGGACCAATCTGACATTGGATTGGTTCAGAATATTTGGGCAATTCCTTTTCACAAAATAGGGGTTACATTTAGAGTGACACTTAAGGCTATGATTAGAGTTACCTGTTAGTTAGTTTTAGGCTTAGAATTACTTTCAGGGTTAGGTTTAGGGCTAGGGTTACGTTTAGGTGTAGGGCGACTATTTTTGCTTCTTTTTATGATTCGGGTTAGGGTTAATATTTTTGCTTCTTTTTATGATTAGGGTTAATATTTTTGCTTCTTTTATGATTAAGGTCAGCGTTACTTTTAAGGTCGGTTAGAGAATTAAAAAAACATATCATTTCGAAGAAATCAGAATCAAAAATTTTGCCGAAAAAAATCCAGGAAAATGCAGAAAAAAAAATCTTAAAAATAAATTAATAAAATGACTTTTTGCTGCAAATAAAAAAGTGATAAGAACGGGAAATTAATGTTACATTGTGGGGAATAGCCAGCACACCTTTTTACTTCTGATAATATGCCTTGCGCTGTTGACGATCCTGAGGAGACATGGCCTCTACTCCTCTCTCTGGGAGACTCACGGCCCCCACAGTCTCCTGCCAGACCACTGACCTTGGCTGAACTTTCGTGCACTATTGATGAGATTTTCTAGTTTGTGTTCCCATAGGATGTTACTCATGCTGCCTCCACTCTTTTAGGTTGTTTCACTGTTTGAGGAAATCCCCCCCTCCCCTTTCTTAAATTTTTGTTAGAATTTTATTTATTTTTTTACCCTTTTCTTTTTGGCACCCCGGATCGTGTTGTGGACCTTCTCTTCCCCCCTTTTTATTTATTTTTTAATATTATTTTGGCGTTTTGGGGTTGCCTCGGGGTACGCCACTGTAGCAGATACCTAGGCTCTGCCTGCCTCACTTGCCCCCCCTCGGGTACCCTGGCCTTGTAACGTACACTTCCTTTGCCTCCTGCTGTCCTTTGGATATGCGGGAGTGAGCCAGGAAGGTCACACATTTGGCCTTTGCCCTCCCATTTCCCACTCCCTTTTTCTTTTGTTTTTTTCTGCTTTTTGGTCCTGGCATTTTTTTCAGTATGCGTCTTTGGCCGGGGTCAGATTAATGCACTAGGTGCACCTGTACTGACATGCCTCCCAGCGTCCATTGAAGTGTTGTGACGCTTCGATGGGGCTGGTCACTGTAGTGCGAGCATGAATAGCGTGCGCTACAAGCGCCTGTGCAGAAAGCCTCCCTGTCAAAATGCTACAAACGCGTTGACGGGGCTGCCAAGCGCAATCCTTCATAGGGGGATCGAGCTTTGAAGCGCTGAGCTCACTAACTGCGCTCAGCGAGGTGGCCAGACGGGCGTCAGAGTTGAAGGAACGTCCACTCTCACGGATGTTCCTTCCGCTCTCAAACTCTCTGACCCTGGCCTTCTTCACCATCTTCCTTTTTTTTTTTATGGATGTCTCCTAGGTTTTGATTTTTTCAGACCGTTCTGCTTCCCGACATTTTCTTGTTTGTTCCTATCGTAGTAATCGAGACCTTTCTTATATGTGCGGGCCCTGCGCGGCCTTTTTTATTTCTGATGTCTGTTTTGTGACATGTCAAAATTCACAAATAAAATTAAAAAAAATAAATAAACCTATGGGATTCGCCTGTTTAAACCTATCGAACGAAAGCACTGAAAATCTGATCATTTTGCCAACTTTTCGATGCTGCTCTGCATTCTCTGAATAGATTAACTGTTACTTCTCTATGGGGACTTTCACTGCCACTGAAGTCCGCAGAACTGTCCCGTATTTGGTAGCAATTCCCCAATATATGGCTAATTGCCAGCTTTCTGCACAACCAAATTGCCACAAAATTGCACTGTACGGTGCCAAATTCGGCACTCTTTGAATAACTCCTTTAGGGTAAAGGTTACTATTTCTGCTTGATTTCTTATTAGGGTTAGAGCTACGTTTAGGTTAGGTTTGCTATATCTGCTTGTTTTCCCATTAGGGATATGCACAATGAGTACAACTGTTTTCAGTCAGCTAAATCAATCTGAATTGATCTGATTATATTCAGATTGTTTTGAATCAGTTCACAATATATATTTAAGAAGCAATTTGGTTTAATGGCTCAGAATTCGGAAGCTTCCAAATCGCCAATATGCATCAAACTTTTATTTGGTCCAAACTGAATCGCACAAGGCTACTCAAGATAATCCTATTTTAGACAGCCATGATGTCTATAGCATTGTTTCCCAATCCAGTCCTGAAGGAGCACTCACATGCCAGATTTGCTAGATATCTGAAGCACAGCACAGGTGACATGATTTGCTGCTCAGTGACTGCAGGATTCAGCCTGCATTTGCCCAAGGGAATCATATAATTTCGCCTGTTAGTGCTCCCTGAGGTCAAGGCTGGGGAACACTAGTCTAAAGAATGTAAAAGGAGCCTGGAAGTAAAATGGAAAGCACATGTTCATGGGTTGAAACAGCAATAGACATTTGGGATTAAAAGAAGGGAATAAAAGAATAACCATGATTAGAACATTATATTTTCTTCCTGACCAATCCATCACTCTATCAGCAGTATCACTGATTCAGAAAAAGGAATATGTCAGCTGCGTCAGCATCCTCCAATCATATGTCTAGGGTATGGTTTAAAATTATGTACAGAAACTGATGTGATATATATATATATATATGTCAGCAGCCAATCAGAACTTCAGATTTATCTGTTAGGACAGGATAATCGTATACCATGAACACATTGGGGGTTATTCAGAGTGCACCAAAATTTCGGCGACAATTCAGTGCTCTCTCATTCCGCACAATTCCCTGCACTTCGGGGAATCAAATTTCCCCACCCTGTGGTGAATCCAGCATTCACCACAGGGTCCCCGGAGTGCAGGGAAAACCCAACGGAAACCCGCCGCACACCCACTGAAAACCCGCCGGAACCGCTGCAAAAAACATGCCGAACACGCCAGAAAAAGCCGATGAGCAGAGCGCCGACCAGCCACTGGAAAAAGCCAACAAACTGACGAACGGAGTGAAAAAAAACCCCGAATACGCTTGAAAGTTTCAGAATTTAAACCGCTGTTTGCAAAAAAACTACTGAACAAAAATGCCTGGAATTTACATATAAGATCCAATGAATGATAATAAAAAGGTTTGTTACAGAAAAAAGAAAACACTCTTTTAAAAAAAAAACGTTAATTTCTTTGCCGATAAATGCCTAAAACATCCTAAAAAATCAATTAATAAAGATACTTTTTACTGCAGATTAAAATAATAAACGGTTTATTAGATATTGTATAAAAACAGGAATATTTTTAACATTGAAGCCTATGGGATTCGCCTGAATAAACCTGCCAAATGAAAGCACCGAACAGCAGGTCACTTCGGCAACTTTTCTTTGCTGTTCGGTGTTCTCTGAATAGATTGAGCATTGCTTCTCTATGGGGAGAAACTGGGGAGACATTTCGTGGCCAGATCGACTCTCTCTTTGAATAACCCCTATTACTTTACAATACAACAAAAAAGGGAAGGACCTAATTAGTGGAAGAACAAAACCCCATAAGTATTCAAAAGTTCTGAAACTGCTCAATACACAAATGCATCTTTTAAAATATAACTTACCTGACTCCTGGAGATATCGATACACCAAAAAATTCACTTCGTCACTGGTTATGCTCATCTTAGCCCCACCTCAAAATGATGAGGACCGCGGGAAGTGAGGTCCCCACTCTAAAAAGGAGAAAAAGAAATGTAAAAATTAAATATAGTGTGATACACAGACTGTTCAGTTGCAAAACATCCATCTATATCCTGTAAACTACAAATATGTTTTCTGTGTTCTTTGACTTTCAGAGCAAATCAATTCAGTGTTCCTTATTATCTCTGTAAAATGTTTTGAACTTTTACATGAAAGCTTTGCTGCAGAACGAGAGTACAAGCATCCTGAAAAATACATTATGTTCTAAACGGATGTTAAAATTACTGCAGAGTGCAGGCAAAAATAAACTCATAAAACAAATATAAATTCTATCCAACGAGTTTAAAGAATATTTCACAGCTCGGTGTTCACTCATGTAACATTACGGCTAAATTTTAAATAATATAAAATCTATTTTTTTCCCAAGTCAGGTTATTTTTTCCAAAAAATTGTGACTCTTTTCTTTTGCGTCTTTTACAATTATATGAAATCATACAGGACACTAAATGGCAGGAGACCAATTCCTCGTAGTAGCTTTCACTCCACTTGCAAAGTCTGCAGCTCCTGTGCTGTAAAATCACTAGACGATGCAGAAAATAGATATTACACTAATAACTTAGTTTTAATCCCTCGGTGTAGAGGAGGGTATGATCTGCCACTTTTTCTAACCAAATTTGTAAGGACACAGAGGACAAATAGTTCATAGCTGTCCTTCCTCCCTAAAGAGTCATTTTGCAAAATTGGGTTGAAAGGAACACAGGAGAATGCAGGAGATAATACGATTGATGGCATGCGTTGTTAATTTGTGTCTCAAACGATTACAAGTCCAGGGAGCCACAAAGGCATATCAACTTGCATCGTATTCATGGCTTTTACACTCCCTAAGGCTAGCTTCAGACGAACGCAGTCATCACGTCCGTGTAGCCGCACAGTTTAACGTCTGTCGTAGCATTGATTTGTGATCAATAGAGACCAACACACGAAGTATGTGCGCAGCGAAGTGCGCACGCACCACGCAGGTGGCAACGGACGCCATTTAGGCCTCGACGTAAAAGCGCTATGACGGACGCCCAGAGTGTGCCGCGTCTGCGTAGCGACCTGTGTGCGTGATGAGGCGACGTCAGACGCAGCACATTTGCGACGTCCATCACGTTGACGCTCAGAAGTTTTTATGGTCTGGCTGACTGTACCTGTCTTTTAATTTTAATTAATTTTGATTCCCATATTTCCCTTTTTTTTTCTTCATCCGTCAAAAAAAACAGACCGTGTGGAGTCTACAGTATCTTCCTTCAATATGTCCGTCCTTAATGCACGCATGCAGAGTCCGCTCAGACTGCGTTCGTCTGACATTAGCCTAATAGCCAGAATAGAGGTCCAGATGACTAATTGCATATGCACATTCTATTTTCTTTCATTCTATATAACGGAAACCAATAGTGTAGCGCTTTCTGTTATTAGGATTTCTATAAGTGGTGTGGGGAACCTCCACTTCTCCAGTGCCTATAGCGAACAGTGTCACATCTCACACAATATTTTGTAAGCACCACAGGATATTCTTTGTTATTATATTTAGTTACTCATTCTATGCCTTGCACTTGGTCTCATGGTTCCTGTTAAATTAGAATTCTTCCCTTTAGGGGTATTTTCTTGGGGTCTTGACCTGGTTCGCCTATGGACTTGTCCCATCACCTATGCTACCGGCTGGATGGAGTAGAGGTAACATGATCATGGTTTAAAATCCCCATCAGAGCACCTCTAAAGTAAATGTCCTTGGGCAAGACACCTATTGTTACATACCTACGTTACAATATCGGCTGTGGAGTCCAGTGGTAACGTCTTTGCCCTTCGACCTTGGAGAAGCAAGTCAAAATACCATTCGGTACATCCCTCCAATACAAGTCTCGACTTTACAAGAAGCGTGTTCAATCTAACCACCAGGTCACTGCTCTACAATCATGGGAAGCCAACTCGATTCCACTCAGAAGACGCCACCAGCGAGTGTCCTTGGGCAAGACACCTAACGAAATGGATGCGCCTATCTCCCAAAATACTTGTACATTGTAAGTTCCCTTGGGAACAGGGTCCCCCTGAATCAGGTCATCATTCATCTGTGGTATTCTAATGTAGCAACCCCTTGTACACTGATCATGAAGTGCTGAGGAATTTGTGGTGCTATGTAAATAAAGGATACTAATAATATGTTTAGTATCCTGTCTTTAATCATAGCCAGTCTCTCTATTATTTGGTTCCATCCATTGGACATTCTTGTGTCTTTAGTTCTTTACCTTTCATTCCTGTTATTAGCATTTTAAGTCTGTTCAATAGGGGCAGTTATTATATAGATATATCTACCATTCCTACTTCCCGCTACGATCGCCATCTGCGAACATGGATCATTCAAGTATGTGACAAAATGTTTTCAAAGAGATACAAATATATTAATAGATACTGCAAATCTCCATTATATTGTCTGGCATATACATTCTGATATAGTAGATAATATAAATAATCTGTCCTGTGATATTGACGCACAACATATACAAATGGCCTGTCAACTGGCAAATGCTTTACATTAACTTGTACAGTAGTGATTCTTCATACTTCAGCATGAAAATGCTGAAATGAAAATGTCATTCACAGCTACACTATAATGTTGCTACATTGTCGTTATAAATATATAATGCAGAGGAAACCTATCCTACATGACACACTTAGTATCCAGGTTGCCAATGCATAGAGTATAGCATTGTAACAAATACTATTTAGGTTTATATGTATAGGTTAGATCTGTATGGAGCAAAGGAGTGCACTCAAGATTCTGAGGTGTTTAAATAGTTTTTAGTCTTAACCAAGCTAAAGCCTCAATTAAATGAATTTTTTTCAGTTTCTAATTTATTTTAGAAATTTCTCAATTCTTGCCCAAAACCATACAATATCAGTGGCCTAAAATTGACAATGGGTCCTGACTGGTGGACTAAAAGCAACGGTTTAACTTAGTGGTTTTTATTTTTAACCCCTTCACTACCAAGTGATTTTTCAAAAAACCATTGTCAGAAACCAGTGTTTTTTTGTAAAATCATTTTTAATTAATTATAAAGAAATATTTGTATTGTACTTCTTACTATAAATAACCGATTTTTGGCCAGCAGATGGCGCCATCTACTGCCAAATTTAGTGAGAGGTTTCAACAGCTGGTCTATTTTCTTCTTTTTCTCCCTGCATCGGCTGTTGATTGTCCAATATTTCAGAGCTTTGAGCAGCTGATTTTCCAGTTGTAGCTCTTTGGGCATTATGCCCACAGGGCTAAAACTTTGGGGGGGCACCTTTTGCAGCCCAAAAGCAAACAAAATTTATTTGCAGGAAATGAGTTTCATTTGCTTTTGGGCTGCAGATGAGCATACCGAGATATCTCGATAACGGGGTACCAGATGGTGGCTTTGAAACCCGAGATATCTCAATATCGGAAGTGAAGGGGTTAATAAAGCATTATATTTCCTGCAACTTCAGAAGATAGCATTCCCAGAAAATGTTAGAGCTCCTCTTCCAGATTGGCTGCTTGGTTTCCATCTGTTTAAATCTATGTAATTTGCTATATAACCGGAGCTGGAAATAGAATGAGCATTAGAAGAGCGCCAAAGATGCTCAAAGCATAATGATTAGCACAGCAGGTAGGTTTAAATATGTCATTAAAAATAACTTAATAGATGCTGAACCATTTTAAACTAATGTAAACATAGCGCAGATCATTTTCTATGGATTCTAATTCATGAAATGCATTTTCTAAAAAGTTTCGGGAAGCAGTTACGTGCTCCATAAGAAACATATATTCAAAAAGGCTTCCTTTAACATTTTTCTTCTTGTTTTTTTTGTCTTATGAGTGCTTATAAATCTACTTAAAACATTTTTGGAATAAAAATGTCTTTGTTAGCTGGGCAGAATTCACACAGGCCCTAAAGTTTGTTTAACCTTGTTGTCCCCTGACTGCATCAGATAGAGTTATACATCATTGCTGCATGGTGTTCATTTAAATGAAGGGATTTTGTAACGTCATCATATGTTTGGCATTAATGGTTAACTCTTCTTCCACTTTGTCAGCGAGAGTTTCCTTTTAAAGCACCTCATGGTTCTATAACATAGTACAGATTAATAATAGAGACATCGGTGTTGAGCAAACTACTATCTATCCTATGTAAAAAGTTCTGAAATTATTTATCTTTGTCTTATTTTTTGCATCACAGAAACCTGACATTTTAACAGGGGTGTGTAGAAGCATAGAAACATAGAATATATGGATTCTTTCCTGGGATTTACCTTTTATTTAGGATAGCCATATGCCTATCCCACGCTTAAAATAAATCAATGGTTTAGCCTCTACCACTTCAACTGGAAGACTGTTCCATGTATCCACCACCCTCTCAGTAAAATAATGCTTCCTGATGTTACTTTTAAACCTTTGCCCCTCTAATCTAAGACTATGTCCTCTTGATTTGCTACTTTGTTTCCTTTTAAATATACTCCCTTCCTCTACCTTGTTGATTCCCTTTACGTATTTAAATGTTTTTATCATATCTTCTCTGTCTCGTCTTCTTCCAATCTATACATGTTCAGATCATGAAGCCTTCCCTGGTAACTTTTCTCCTTCAAGCTGAGTGTACACCATTTTAGTAGCCCTTCTCTAAGGTACTCTTAAGGTATCTACAGTCAGGTCCAGAAATATTGGGACATCGACACAATTCTAACATCTTTGGCTCTATACACCACCACAATGGAGTTGGAATGAAACGAACACAATGTGCTTTAACTGCAGACTGTCAGCTTTAATTTGAGGGTATGTACATCCAACTCAGGTGAACGGTGTAGGACTTACAGCAGTTTGCAGATGTGCCTCCCACTTGTTAGGGGACCAAAAGTAATGGGACAGAATAATAATCATAAATCAAACTTTCCCTTCTTAATAGTTGGTTGCAAATCCTTTGTAGTCAATCACAGCCTGAAGTCTGGAATGCATAGACCTCACCAGACGTTGGGTTTCATCCCTGGTGATGCTCTGCCAGGCCTCTACTGCAACTGTCTTCAGTTCCTGCTTGTTCTTGGGGCATTTTCCCTTCAGTTTTGTCTTCAGCAAGTGAAATGCATGCTCAATGGGATTCAGGTCAGGTGATTGACTTGGCCATTGCAAAACATTCCACTTCTGTCCCTTCAAAAACTCTTTGGTTGCTTTTGCAGTATGCTTTGGGTCATTGTCCAGCTGCACTGTGAAGCACCGTCCAATGAGTTCTGCAGCATTTGGCTGAATGTGAGCAGATAATATTGCCCGAAACACTTCAGAATTCATCCTGCTGCTTTTGTCAGCAGTCACATCATCAATAAATACAAGAGAACCAGTTCCATTGGCAGCCATACATGCCCACGCCATGACACTACCACCACCATGCTTCACTGATGAGGTGGTATGCTTAGGATCATGAGCAGTTCCTTTCCTTCTCCATACTCTTCTCTTCCCATCACTCTGGTACAAGTTAATCTTGGTCTCATCTGTCCATAGGATCTTATTCCAGAACTGTGAAGGCTTTGTTAGGTGTTGTTTGGCAAACTCTAATCTGGCCTTCATGTTTTTGAGGCTCACCAATGGTTTACATCTTGTGGTGAACCTTCTGCATTCACTCTGGTGAAGTCTTCTCTTGATTGTTGACTTTGACACACATACACCTACCTCCTGGAGAGTGTTCTTGATCTTGCCAACTGTTGTGAAAGGTGTTTTCTTCACCAGGGAAAGAATTCTTCGGTCATCCACCACAGTTGTTTTCCATGGTCTCCCGGGTCTTTTGGTGTTGCTGAGCTCACCGGTGCATTCCTTCTTTTTGAGAATGTTCCAAACAGTTGTTTTGGCCACGCCTAATGTTCTTGCTATCTCTCTGATGGGTTTGTTTTGTTTCTTCAGCCTAATGATGGCTTGCTTCACTGATAGTGACAGCTCATTGGATCTCATCTTGAGAGTTGACAGCAACAGATTCCAAATGCAAATAGCACACTTGAAATGAACTCTGGGCCTTTTATCTGCACATTGTAATTGGGGTAATGAGAGAATATCACACACCTGGCCATGGAACAGCTGAGAAGCCAATTGTCCCATTACTTTTGGTCCCTTAACAAGTGGGAGGCACATCTGCAAACTGCTGTAAACCCTACACCGTTCACCTGAGTTGGATGTTCATACCCTCAAATTAAAGCTGACAGTCTGCAGTTAAAGCACATTGTGTTTGTTTCATTCCAACTCCATTGTGGTGGTGTATAGAGCCAAAGATGTTAGAATTGTGTTGATGTCCCAATATTTCTGGACCTGACTGTATATCCTTCTGGAGATATGGTCTCCAGTGCTGCACACAATACTCCAAGTGAGGTCTCACCAGTGCTCTGTACAGTGGCATGAGAACTTCCCTCTTTCTACTGCTAATACCTCTCCCTACATAACCAGGCATTCTGCTAGCATTTCCTGCTGCTCTATTACATTGCCAACTTACCCCTTAGATCTTCTGCTATAATAACTCTTTTTTTGTATATAAAATTTTTATTAAGGTTCACCTAGAAGAAATAGATGCCAGAAATCACCAAGATTGGGGTAATGAAAAAGGAGGATCACGCAGGATCCTGCAGTTATCAATTCTAGCAATAACATAAGATTTGCAACATAAGCTATCGGTGGAACCAAACTTTCCCAAGTTAAACTAAAACACAATAAAATTTATAACACTTTAAAACATAACAGAATACACAAATCAGAAGAGTACACAGAGTTAAGGGGAAAAAAAAAAAAAAGAGGGGAGAGAGAAAAAAAAAAAAAAGGGGAAAAGTCAGAAATAAAATCCTTATGCATATGCTCATTGAGGTCCACAAACGGCAATATTTATAGTGTATCCTCAACAAATATATCCTTTATATCATTTATATAAAAAAATTATATCAAGTTTCCAGACTTTACAAAGAGTTCCCATCCTTCCCATATGTCTTGAAACACGCTTAAAGAGTTAGCAGCCCTGTGGTACATTTCCTCGTACAGCTAAACATTCTCCAATGATAACATGAATTCTCTCATTGAGGGACTAGCTTGAGATAGCCAATGACGTGCTATAGTAGCTTTAGCTACGCTAAGTATTATCGATATGATGCCTCTGTGTCGCTGTTGGATAGTAATTGGAAGCATATGTAAGAGGTATTGTTTAGGGCACAGGGGCATAGATATGCCTGTACAGTGGGATATCAGTCTACAAATTTTCCCCCAGAAGGTAGCTAGCAGCGGACATTGCCAAAAGATGTGAAGGATAGAACCTACACTGGTGCCACAGCGCCAGCATACACTGGAATGCCCGGATACATGAGCCACACGATTCGGGGTCATGTACCATCTATATAATAGTTTAAGATGTGCCTCCCGCAGATTAGTGCTCCTGGTATATTTATAGACCGTTTCCGTGGCGTAGAACCAGTCCTCCTTAGAAGACTCGAACGACAGGTCCTTTTCCCATCTAATCATATACGGTAGTTTCTTACTGGGGTTCGCAGACAACAAACTGTCATAACATAAAGACAAAGGCTTTTTCGTAACTTTTTTACCTAAGCACAATCTGTGGAAGGCCGTAATCTCCGTCGCTGCAAAGGAGGAAATACCCCGTTGAGTCAGTGCATGTTTTACCCTAAGGTACTTGAAACATTCGCTAGTGGGGAGGGCAAACTCGCGTGCTATGTCCGGGAAGGTTTTAATGGAAGAGGATGTAAAAAGCTGCTGAATATGTGTAAAACCTAATTGGAACCAACGGTCAAGGTTCAGGTCTTGGATAGTGCGACAGAGGAAGCGCAATGGAGCCAAGCTGAGCAATGAGAAAGGTCGTACGAGTCGTCTACCCCATAGCCGCCATGACATAAGGGAAAGGGAGGTGGAAGGCAAGAGACCCTCCAATGTGTGGTGTGGGAGCTTCTCAAACCACATCAGGTCGTGAACTTTAAAAGGAGCAATGTAAGCATTCTCCATCCGTAACCATAAGGGGGTGTCTCGCTGGGACATGGAGGACAGGAGTTGAGCCAATAGAGCCGCTCTGTAGTATGCTGTAACGTTTATAAAGCCTAGCCCCCCCTACGTCTAGTCGCGTTAATTGTGGAAGCTGGAATGCGTGGAGGCCTCCCTTTCCATATGTGTGCCTGCAGCATTTTTTGCATACGTAGCAACATATGTGCCGGGATAAAAACTGGGATGTTCCTGAAAAAATAAAGAATCTGGGGTAGATTACACATTTTCAGAGCTGCCATACGTCCCATCCAAGAGACCTCCAGATCAAGCCAGGAGGACAGTTGGGAGGAGATAGAAGTCATTAGGGGGTTATAATTAAATTTGAGGATAGTACCCCTGGATTTGGTAAGAGAAATACCTAAATATTTCAAAGAGGTCGTTCTCCAGTCGAATGGATACAAGGCCCTTAAGGTGGAGAGTGAGAGATCATCAACATGTAGCGGCAGTGCCTGTGTCTTGCTCACATTGTTTTTATAATAGGAGACTAGGCCATAGGAAGTTAGCTGACGCATCAGAGATGGTAAAGAAGTTTCAGGGGAGGTAAGAAAAATCAAAATATCATCCGCGAACAGAGCTAATTTATGAATTCCATCTGGTGTAGAGATGCCAGAGATGGAAGTGTCCCGCCTGATCCGTGAAGCCAAGGGCTCCAATGCCAAAACAAAGATGAGTGGGGAGAGTGGACACCCCTGCCTGGTGCCATTGGTAATAGAGAATGAGGAGGAAAGAAACCCAGATGCCAGGACCTTTGCCGTTGGAAGGGAATACAGGCTCATGATACTATCAATAAATAGGGCAGGGAAACCAAAGACTTCTAGTGCCTTACGCATATAGCCCCAATGTAGGCGGTCAAATGCCTTCTCGGCATCCAATGCCAAGAGAAGCCCAGTTGTATTGGTTCTATAGGCGATATCGATTATATTATAGAAACGTCGGGTGTTGTCACATGTCTGTCTACCAGTTACAAACCCGGTCTGTTCCGCTGATATCAAGAAAGGCAGCAAAGGAGCCATTCTAGACGCCAACAGTTTAGCGTATAGCTTAGCATCCACATTTAATAAGGATATAGGACGAAAATTCGCACAGCTGGTCGGGGATTTGCCAGGTTTAGGTAATGTTATAATAGTAGCTTGAAGCATTTCCGGGGGTATTACACCTGTGGATTTGATATGGTTGAAAAGTCCTGTAAGGGTTGGTATTAGAATGGTATTAGAATGTCTGTTTGATAATATAAATTAGAAAAACCGTCCGGCCCAGGGGCTTTATTCTTTGGAAGAGCCTTAACGGCCTTACGCACCTCTTCCTCTGTGAACGGAACCAGCAACTCTGCCGCTTGTGATCGGGATAGGGAGGGGAGTTCTACTTCCTGGAGGAATTGAGTTATCTCATCTGGGTCCGGGTCGTGAGTCGCAGGATCTGATTTTAGGTTATATAAAGAGGCGTAGAAGTTGGCAAATTCCTCTGAAATTTTTAACGGGTTGTAAATCCTATCCCCTCCATTATCTAATAAGTAAGGAATTTTGGTTTGTAGTCTTTTAGATTTCAATTTAGATGCCAGTAACCGGCCAGCTTTGTTGCCCTGGGTATATTGGGTGAGATTTAAGCGTCGTATGGCCCATTCAGAGGACTGTAACGTCATCTGGATCAGATCCCGTCGAAGGGTCGTCAGTCGGGACAAGAGGTCAGGTGTGGGGTTAGATTTATGTTGGGATTCCAAGTCAGATATTTGCCGCTGTACTGAAGTCATCTGGGTATTGAACGCCTTTTTCCGTGTAGCCCCTCTCTGAATCAAATGGCCCCTCACCACTGCTTTATGCGCCAACCAGGCCGAAGATATGGTGACGTCTTCCGTCACATTTAATGTAAAGTATTCCCGTAACACCGCCGATGTATCAGACACATCAGCGCCACTAACTATAAGCGAGTCGTTTAGACGCCAGTTCCCCATCCCCCTAGCAGGGTAATCAGCCTCGAAATCCATCGTTATAGGAGCATGATCAGACCATGTTATAGAGCCGATACGAGCTGCCAGGAGACGGGGGACTGTAGAGCCTTGTATCAGACATAGGTCAATGCGGCTATAAGATGAGTGAACTGGTGAGAAAAAAGTGAAGTCCCTAGTTGAGGGGTTGCTAATTCTCCATGCGTCATATATGCTATAATAACTCTTAAATCCCAACCGTCAGATGTTGAGGTTAGGACTATGTCAAATATTCTATATTCAGCCCTTGGGTTTTTACGCCCCAGGTGCATTATCTTGCACTTACCCTATTTTTTGTCCCAGTCTGGGCCTGCCATTACCTGTATATTTATTACAATAAACCCCATTTGGATGCTAGTCATCTGTCTGCCTATTGTGTCACTG
Source organism: Leptobrachium leishanense (assembly GCA_009667805.1). NCBI lineage: Eukaryota > Metazoa > Chordata > Amphibia > Anura > Megophryidae > Leptobrachium > Leptobrachium leishanense. Next base: position 112,003,104 of record CM019064.1, on the reverse strand, counting down.
CAAATATTCTGATGTTCCTCTGAAAACAGTTTCAAAAAATCTCGTCAGATTTACCAAGCTGTTCTTCAATCATGGGGGAATTACCTCTGAGAAAGTACTGAACTTGATAGTAGCACTATTGTAAGGGAAAAAATAAATGGAACAGTCTGAAACAGTCAGCATACAGAAATGCCCATACATAAAGTCACACATTGCATTACCCATGCATAGTCTAACTAAAAATCTATTTATACTTAGACATACACAATTTCTGCCTAACGTATCAAATTCCAAAACAGTGATATTTCCCACAGTGCAATTATGATGATGATTTGCAAGCACAGCAAACATGGCAAGCACATGTCTTTGTTGGCAAATTCCATAAACTGAACCACAAACCTCCAATTTATAGCTATTGCACACATTATATGGTAGAATTGAATGACTAAGCTATGAATCAATGATACTATGCAATTGAGCAACTGAGAGGCCCCCCCCCCGCTGCAATCAGGTGAAATTGCTGAGTGAAGTGGAGGAGTTTCCTCCACCCCACCTGGCGTCACCAGCAGCTGGGATTTTTAATTTCCTGGCTGATTGGTCACTACTGACATCAGCTGGTTAGAGCATGCTGGCTTCACCCTCTCCAAGGACGCTTGCGATAGCGAGCATTCTCACATAGGCAGCCGACGAATTGGTTCTGCGCATGCCTGTGCAGCTCCGATCTATCTTCTGTGCAGGCTCTGCAGAACTTGAATGTTTAAAGTGCACAAGTCCTGAGCGATGCACAATTTACGGATGTTACGCTATGCAATTTACATAGGAACACTTTAGGGACTTCTGGATTTGGAAGGCCTGAGTTGAAGTGGAAGGGCTTTGCATGCTGAGGGAGAAAATGTGAGTAAAATCACCAAAAACAAAAAATACATAAAATAATAATTGGACAGGTGCTGTCAGCAACCTCTACCCAGTTATTTAAGAGCTAAAAAAAGCTCTATTTTTAATAGTGTATATTTTTAATGATATGTAAATCTGTTTGTGCCAAAAGCATATGAAAATAGCTAGAATAATTGATTTTAAAAGCTCCTGTCTTAACCAGTTGATTGTCCTTCCGTTTCACTCCCGTGCAGGGAGGACGTTCCACACACGTCTTTGGCATCAATCTGTGGCTTCAACCACAGTGGGCTGACCTCTTGCATGTCAGCTCTCGCTGTGGGACAGCCCCCCGACCGCGACGGTCATGGCACATGTACACAAGACGTCATAAAAAGGGAGTCCCAATCCAAAATATGCGGGTGTTATCTGGACCCCTATATCTCTTGAACCGTGTAACTTAAGTGGCCAGATCCTTGACTTTCCAGTGGTATCAAACATGACCAGGTAATCTGTAAAAATAAAACCATGAATAAATAAAAAAAAATTCCTTTTAATTTCCCACAGCAGCAGCAAGTTTGGAGGGGATGGAGCAATGCGTTATTACGCATTGTTTCATCGAATAATTAATCCTCTGCATCACCATACTGTACCCTCCACGGGGCAAATGATGTGTCATTGGAAAGGATAGAGTTTGGCCTTTCCAATGATGCCAAACATGACCATATAGTGTGTAAAAATAAGAGAGTGGGAAAAAATTAATTGCAAAATGTCTTTTTTCTTGTGTTTGTATCTATAATAATGTCCATGCACTAATCTGCACTTGCAGACTTTCCCTCCATGTTAACGTCATATTCCGGGGAAGGTGCTATCTCAGCACCTTGCCCCGGAATGCATCGCTAACCTCGCTAACCTTGTAAGCTGTTAGTTAGATCTTGAATCAAATATTTGCTTGTTATGTTCCAATAAATATAATTTTTAACATACATTTTCCCTAAACCTCACAATATATATCTATATATCATCAATACATAAATATAAAATTTTAACAAGGGTGTTGGGTTGAGTGAGGGATATCAATGGTTAATTGAGGGGAAGTATAAAACAAATACAGTATATACCAAAACCACAATGAAAAAACTAGAAAACTGAAAAAAAAAGCAGAAAAAAAACCCAAATCCCTGCAACTTTCAAATATAGAAAGGGGGTCACCCTAATGTAAATATACTATAATCAACTTCAAAGTTGTAGAATGGAAATAAAATAGAACTTCTAATAAAAATATAAAAGGTGAAAGCCGGCAAAAATAAGACAATATAACAAAATGTTATTTTTTCCGCTTTTTGTCTATTTTCTTCTTTTTTACATATTTTCAATTAAAACTTATGTTTCTATTTGATTCTACAACATTGAAAGTGATTATAGTTTAATAGGGGGCTGAAATATTGGTGAGTTCCCACACTTCATTTTTTTAATGACGCAACCGCTGCTCAGTCACTGAAAGGCTTTATAGGTTATGGGCTCTATTACATTCTTCACGGAAAAATGCACGGTATGTATTTGGTTTCGGCCAGGACGTTCAGATTTGCCATTACCACCAGCTTTTCAAAGACATTAAAATTAGGCGCACAAACGCTGTGCGTTAAATTTTGCACATAGATTGTAATACCATCCGCGTACCAGTGCAAAATGCATTTGCGCTCACAATGTTAAGTATAGGACGCGCGCAGTACAGTACCCTCACGCAGCGTTCGCGCAGGTTCACCCGCAGTAGATGTTAACGCACATTTTTTGCGCGGACATTGTAACACGACGTTCAGCGCAAAGGGTTTTGCCCCTCGCGTTAATGCGTTTTTGCGCACACGTTAACGTTTGCACGAAGAATGTAATAGAGCTCTATGTCTTTTGTCTCGCAACGGCCAATGACATGTTTTCTGTAATGCTATTGTAGTCCTGATTTGCCATTCAGATGATATTGGCTCTTCTCTGTTGCCCCAAACAGTCTGAGATCTTAGCTAACAGGGCTAACAGCTAAATGAGAGAGCAATGGGTGATACAACAAAAGGATCAATCAGATTAAATCAATCGGTGTACCAACGTTTGCAAATAAATCAAATTAGATTTTCAGGCTACTTTCAAAGACAAAAATAAAACCACACAATTCCAGAAAATACAGTGAAAGGGATCAGAGCACATTTCTGCAAAATACTGACTCAAGTGAGCTGCTGTCATTATTTTTCTTTATTTTTTAAGTTCATCATCTGCATAATAAGTAATATAACAATCAATTTACATTTTAGGCTGGGGTCAGACCAGCGCACTTTTAACGTGCGTTCTGGCGCACATAATTACGGCCGCACTAGCAGCAGATGACGGGCAATGACGGCCAATATACGATGTACGGCCGCACAAAAGTCCGGCCGTGCGACGCAAGTGGAATTTGAACGCATTTTTTTGAGAACGCTGAACCGCTAGTACTGACGTACTGAGTGCGCAGCTGCGGCATACCGGCGTGTTTGCGTGATTACGAGATGTCAGACGCTGCTAATGTCCAGCCTACATAACGTCCAGACGCAAAAAGAGTTTTATTGACGATCCGTACAAAATCACGCCTGAAAATGCGCGTCGTCTGACCGTTTTTGCGCATTCCGTGAAAAAATACGTCAATGCGTTCGGACGCACTTTTTCACGTTCGCGGGGAAAAATGCTTTCGTCTGACCCTAGCCTACCTTGTCGTCAGTCAGAAAGTACGTCCGTTATGCACAGACGCACAGAATGCGCTTGTCTGACCCTAGCCTTAAAATATCAGTTTATTAAAAAGGAAAATAATTATAGATTAATGAAACTATTCACCCAAAGCTTACAGATAAAATCACATTTTTTAAAATTGATCTAAAGTTATGGTTTTTTTTACTTACGTTAAGCTAATCCATTAAAAAAATGCTTTGTAAGGTTCCACTTGTCAGTGTGGCATCATTAATTTTCCATTTGAGGGCGTTATTATGCACTGAAGGAAATCTAGAATGACTTATGCCATGTATACCTGCCTCAGTATTCCAGGACATCTGTTATATTTATGAATGACCTGCAGCAACTAGGGAAAACATATTGTTGATGGCGGCTGCCCACACAAGCAGGTGCATGTTCCATGAAACATGAATTGGCAAGTAAGACATTTTGAGAAGGACAGCTATACCATTAAGCCAAACCAGAGTCACTTTGGGAATTTCAATATTCCTGTTGCTCTGCAGCTGTCTCACTTGGCCGTTGTCAGAAGAAAGGTAGCAATTTTCGTCTTTACTTATGGAAGCAGCATTATACATAAAAGATAAGCTGAGAATAGACTGAAAATGCACGACGAACACCAGAAAGATTTTCCAATTTAGCTCGATAAGCCAAGCCATTCAACTTTGCAATAGAAAAACAAATTGGATTCATAGAAAGTGGAAAAAGGATTATGTGCATTAACCAAATATGCATTAAAAATGAAGTACTTATCGAAAGCCCAAGTATTCTGCATTGCATACAACGGCCTAGGCCAGTTTGAGTTGGATATAACACAAGTCAGGGAAAGATAGGAATGTTATTAAAAACAATAACACCGTAGCCCACTGTATAATTCATAAATCCTCTGTGATTCCTGGGGTTTTTAGTTTAGACAAATGATGGCCATGGTTAGGTTATGCATTTTGACCATCAGTGGTTGTTATTATTTTGAATACGACAATTCTCTTTTTCATTTTGTCCAGGCCAACATACAGTGTTATTCAAAGAGCACCGAATTGCTGGTGAAAGGTACCGGAACGCTGAAAATCAGCGTTCGGTTGCCTTTCCTGACCATTCGGCTATTCAGAGAGCAGGCAATTCGCCAAATGTTGCCGAATTGCCTGCACATACGGTGCCTGATCAGTGCCTGTTCGAGGGCAATGAAATCCCCATAGCTTTGTTTATTCGGAGAACAAAAACCAGCAGTGAAAAGCTGCCGAAATGCCCTGCCATTCGGTTGCTTCATTCAACAGATTTATTCAGGCTTCAATGTTAAAAATATTCCTGTTTTAATCCAATATCTAATAAACCGTTTATTATAATATTGTGCAGTAAAAAGTCTATTTATATATGGATTTTTTAGGATCTTTTAAGCATTTTTGGGGATTTTTTTGCAAAAAAAAAATCCGATTTTGTTTTATTTTTTTAAAAGTTTTTTCTTTTTTCTGTAACAGCCCTTTTTATTATCTTCATTGGATCTTATATGTAAATTTCAGACATTTTCGCTCAGTAGTTTGTTTGCAAACAGCGTTTATCTTTTCAAACATTCAAGCATACTGTTTTTTTTTTTATTCCATTCGTCTGCGGTGTTGAGTTTTTCCGGCGGCTGCTCTGCGCTGTGATCGGAGGCTGCTCGGTTTTCTCCGGCGTGTTCGGCGGGGTTAATCCAGATGTTTTTGCGGGTTTCAGTGTGAATTCACCTGGGTTTTGCGGTGAGTGTTCGGCAGGTTTTCGGCGGCTTTTCCCTGCACTACGACGGGCCCTGTGGTGCTTGCTGTATACACCGCAGGGCCGCCGAAATGGGATCGCCAAATCAAGCCGAATTGAAGAGAACAAAAAGTCACCAAACGTGCGGTGACTTTTCGATTCTCTTTGAATAACCCTGATACTATTGCTTTTGGAGTACTTTGAGAATTATTTAACGCATAGGTACTTAGCAAAATGAAAAACCCAAGCATTATAACACCAGTGACTGAAGGCATTATGGTACGCTAACATGGTTTAGTGCTCGTAGTCTGTTTTCGGAAGGGCTACCTCTACAAAGGCTCCCACAAAGCGAAAAGAAGAACTGGACAGGGCACTCCGCTTCCTTTTTATTGAGAAACTCAATTACAGCAATGTCTTGGCAAAAAAAGCCTATGTCTAGCTTAGCAAAGGCTTTATCTTTTTTACTGAGACGTTGCAGTAGTTATACATACATACAGAAAAAATTGCGTTGCGCCCATACTCACCGGAGCAGCTGCAACAGCCAGGAGTAACAGCCCAGTTAATGTATAAAACATAACAAGAGAAAAAAAGTTGTCATCTGCGTTCGTTTCTATGTATTTCATGTACAACAAAACACTATGAGGTTGCAGTAGTTCTGTTGTTCGATAAACCTGTCTAAAAATTAGGGATGTGCGTTTCGGGTTTCGGAATTTCGGAATTTTCACGAAATTTCCCGATTCGTGTTTTCGGATGCGGACGATTTTCCTAAAATTTTTAGATCCGAAAATGGCAGATCAGAAAAGCTTTCCAAGCCGAAACGAAATATTTTCGGAATTTTCGAATGGACTTGAAATGTGTCAAATCGAAATTTATTGCTTTGAAACGAGGAGAACAGATGTTCCGAAAAAAACGAAAATTTCCGAAATCACGAAAAGTCGACACAAAAAACAAGCAAAGTGACACGAAAATACGAAAAATGGTCGATATTCAGAAAACATGTACAATTCCGAAAAACGAAAATTTCCGAAATCACGAAAAGTCGATACAAAAAGCAAGCTAAGTGACACGAAAATACGAAAAATGGTCGATATTCCGAAAAAAAAATGTACACGAAAAACGAGTCGAGCCGAACCGAATCGAAACAGAAATCGGTTGAAACTAGCCGAATCGAAAAGTTTAAACATCCGAAAAATCGAACCGAATCGAACCGAAAAAAAAAAATCGGTGCACAAGCCTACTAAAAATTCAGTTGAGTTTCCAGTCCAGTTCTTATTTCATTTTGTGACTATCTTGGAGGTGGACACTCCACAGATCTTGTGGCAAAAACATCACTGTACTATTATAATTATTAAACTAAGAAAGCACCAAAGTATTCCATTGTACAGATTAACCAGAATTCTTTTCATCTTTCATGGATACATTTTCATACAAGAGAAGAGCGCACAAACACCCGTAGTAGGGGCGCTGGATAGGGAGGTGTGAAAGTAGGTACCTTATTGAATGCCGCTGTATAGTGAATGTGTTGACGGAGTCAATCCCCAAAACACTCCTTCTAAAAGAGTTCAAATGTTTTCTTTCATACAACATTTTCGTACATTTCAATTTTTAAAAAAATATTTATGATAGGTTTATATCTTCATGCATTGCATGTTTCTCTAGTTGTTTTCATCCTGTAGTTAATGACTGTTTTCCTTTCAAGATATATCTTGTCATTATTTATATTACATTTCACGTAGTTTTCAATAATAACCCATGTAAACCATCCTTCAAACGTCAGGATTTCTAATCCTACTTTCAGTGAATCCAGAGGTGATCAACGATAAAATCACTCATCCAAGGCATGCTATAAGACTTAACCCCTCTTGCTTCAAATACAAACAACAGAAAACATGAATCCAAGTATGATCAAATAAATATGTTTCACATACAGTGGCAAGAAAAAGTATGTGAACCCTTTGGGATTACGTGGAGTTTTGCATGAATTGGTCATAAAATGTGCTCTGATCTTCATCTAAATCACAACAATTTGAAAAACACAGTCTGCTTAAAATAATACAACACAAACATTGTATGTTTCCATGTGTTTATTGAACATAACATGTTGTGATTTGTGATTTATTGCACTAGGAGGTGCCTTTTTGGTCTCTGTCAATTTTCTTACAGCATTCTTATTTTGGTGAATTCTGGAGAAGTCGTTTGAAGGTCTTATGGGCACCTGACATAAAGTCCCAGCCTGCTTTATTCCCAAGAGCCGGTTGTAGGCTCCTCAAAATGTGAGTTAAAAATTAACATAAATTACTCTCATCTTGGGTGCTGTCATACTGCGCAATTTTTGGTCCTTTTTGTGTTTTTCCCTACAGTGCACACTTCAACTACATTTTTAAGAAGATCTACCACTAAAGACAAAGATTACTGTTTATGGACATATTGTGTGTCTACCCCACTATCTTTTTTGGACTCAGGTCTCTTTAAGCGCTGTGTTGTTCCCCTTCTGTACAACAGTTTTTGTAGCTTTACCCAGCGGTTTTGGGTAATGTCAGGATTACCCGGGTAATCCTAGGATCAACCGCACTTCGGGCTTTACCCGTAACATATACATGTATTGTAGATGTAAATCATACAAGTACACCTATGGTTTTAAGAACTTTGAAAATAACATGCAGGGTTATCCAAAGAGATTCAAAAAGTCACCGCACGTTCGGTGACTTTTCGTTCTCTTCAATTCGGTTCCTTTTGCCGATCCCATTTCGGTGACCCTGCGGCAGGGCCGGCCCGTCCATGGAGCGGGGTGGAGCAGCCGCTCCAGGCAGCACTTTGTCAGGGGCAGCATTTTGCTGCTCTTTCAAAGGCCACCAGCCCGGACACGGCAGCAGGACAGTGTTACGTTGAAAACCAAGCCGTGACTGCCCCTTTCAGCAGGCATGGAGGCCATCAGCTTAAGTTTTACCAGCCATGCAGCCTGGCTGTGTTCTCTCCTACAGCGCGGTGCGCCTGTGAGATGGAACGCGGTGTTTAGAGCCTGTCATGTGACACGCGCGGCAAGACTGATGTCGTAGGCAAGCACGTGCCTTTAAATGAATAATCCTGGGGAATCACGAGGCTGCTGAGGAGGTAGGCTGGCACTTGATTTCATATAGGAGACTCTGTGCACCCCCCCTCCCGTGTGTGTTATGGAGGTTCCCCTCTTGCCCTTCCCTCCTCACAGGGACTTGTTGCTGCAAGCTCCTCTGTCATGGTTGTGGGAAGGCCTGGACAGACACCCTATCCCAGATTCCTAAGGGAGCTGCCGATTTGTGGGCTGCACGGGGCCCAGATTGAAGACAATCTGCAGCTCCCTTACAGCCTGCACAGCATGATGGGAGCTGTAGTTAGTTGTTAATAGCTGAGGGATCTGCTTTTCACTGCTAAAATAAATAAATCAAATTTTTACCTTTGTAAACTGGGGGGGGGGGAGTTAATATGGACCTGCCAGGGTTTGATGGGGGAATTACAGAAATGACTGGGACGCCGCATGTTTTAATGCTGCTTTATGGGCTTTACCCCCCCCCCAGTATTCCCTGAATTATTAAATCATGGTGAAAAAATTAGCATTTTCCGAATTTCTTTCATACCTTAAGTGAGGCTCTTCCTATTTAAAGGAACACCCTGTGAAATATAATCAACAGTAACTCTGTGCCCTCTGGAGTCATTAATCCTCTGCGTCTCCCTGTTAGTGTGTGTGTGTGTGTGTGTGTGTGTGTGTGTGTGTGACAGTGGGCCGTGATATGCGGCGCTCTGTGATATGCTCATACACACCATGTTTTTTTTTGGGGGTGGGGGGCAGCAATTCATCCTTCGCTCCAGGCAGCCCAGTGGCTTGAGCCGGCCCTGCCCTGCGGTGTATTCAGCAAACAGCACAGGGTCCCCGAATTGCAGGGAAAAGCTACCACAAACCTGACGAAAACGAACCGCAAAACCCAGCGAATGCACGCCGAAAAGTCACAAAAACATCTGGATTAACCTGCCGAAAACCATGGAAAAAGCCCGAGCAGGAGCCGATCGCACACAGCCGAAGCAGCTGAGACCGCAGACAAGGCAGTGAATAAATTAGCAAAATAGTTTGTGTGAATCTGTGAAAATGAAACGCTGTTTGCAAAGAAACTACTGAGCGAAAATGTCTGAAATTTACACAGGAGGTCCAGGGAATGATAATAAAAAGGACAGTTACAGAAAAAATAAGTAAACTTAAAAAACGAAAAAAAATTGGACTTTTTAAAAAAATAAAATTCAGAAAAATGCTTAAAATATCCTAAAAAATCTATAAATAAAGAGACTCTTTACTGCAGAATTTTATAATGAACGGTTTATTAGATATTGAATTAAAACCGGAATATTTTTAACATTGAAGCCTATGGGATTCTCCTGAATAAACTTGCCGAATTAAACCACCGAATGGCAGGGCATTAGGGGAACCTTTCACTGCTGGTTTGTGTTCTCTGAATAGCCGAAGCAGTGCTTTTTTATGGGGATTCACTGCCCTCAAACAGGCACCTATCAGGTACCGTATGTGCAGGCAATTCGCCAGGATTTGGCGAATTGCCTGCCCTCTGGATAGCCGAATGGCCAGGAAAGGTAACCGAACGCTGATTATCAGCATTCGGTTACCTTTCTCAAGCAATTCGGAGCTCTTTGAATAACCCTGATGGTGTATAAGAAAGTTTAATATCCCTTAACCCCTTAACTACCATTATCGAGTATACACAATCTTCAAAAGCACCAGCAGTTGCCTTAAGATGTAGTATACTCAATCTGGTCTTATTCTGGAGCAATGCAAAGGAATTTTGAAGACTATTCCCCTTAAAATTTCAAAACATGACAGCCGACGGGTTTAAATTATTCGAAGAGCTTGCAGGTCTGTTTTTCCTTCAAGGGCACAGAGCTCAAGCGGTAAAGTAAATGTAGTAGCGCTTTTCAGCCAGCATAGGGCGCCCTGTGCCTGTCAACAGGACTTACTAGAATTTATACAGTGGGACACTTCTGTGTATACTTACGGCAAGGGTAATGGAAAGTCATTTTCCATAAAACTACTGGGTCCTGCCAGTGGTTTTATGGTAAATCACTTGGTAGTGAAGGGGTTAATATATTTAGAAGTTATAAATACACTATAATGCTTTTTCTCCCCCTAAATAATGAGGTTTCTGTGTTATTAAATGTTATCTATATTATATACAACATTCTTTTGATATAAAGAATTTCTTTGGGTAAGCTTGGCTAGGCTATTTTTTTTCTATAAATATATCAAAGATTGAAACAAGCTCTTTTCTTCTTTATATACATTCAAACATCAAGCTCTGCTACTTGAACTTTTAGCTGCTTGACACATTTCTGGTTTCTATAGAAAGAATATTATATTCCCATTTTGTCAGCACACATTCTGTTAAAGGTTACTCTTCTGCTTCATAATAAAATGTAGCTATTTTTACATAAATTTGTGATTTCTGGGGTCAAAACAAAATGAATACAATCACTCAAAGAGATGATATGCCTGAAAGCCACCAGTACAGCAAAATATATATGTTCATTTTTTGATACATTGTTATGGGGTCTTGTTGTTTGAGTACAAAAGAAAATGTATTGTCTTTCATAATACCAAAATACACATGATTTAAAGTGATTGTTTTGGGGGAAAATATCATATTCACTGCTTAATATTCTTCCCGAACCCGTATAATGAGAATTCCAGACACATACCCCTTCACTACCAAGATCAATTATAATCGATCTTCAAAGAACCTACTGGTGCCCTGATATCATGTATTCTCGCTTTGGTCATGTTCTGGAACAATTGAAAGGAATTTAATTTATTGAAAATGAAATTTATTTGTAAATGGGCTCCAGAATATTTTCCGAAAGTTTTAGCACCTCAGACATAGCAGCTGAGATGCCAAAACAGTTTGAACTGTTTGAGCCCATTTTTTTCGTCAAGGAATAAAAGGATCCAAAGCTGTATTGTAGAGGTACTGACTTTTGGCCAGCAGGTGGCTCCATCTGCATGTCAAATAATGCATACATGTTGAAAACATGCTTTTGAGATTATTACTCACTTCTTCAGTGTATGTTTATTGCAAACTTGTTTTCCATAAATCAACTGGGTCCTGGTAGGGGTTATATGGGATACAACTTGGTAGTGAAGGGGTTAAAGGGTGAATGCTTATCTTACATCATATCCTTAAAAAAAGAGCTAAAGCTGACAAAGTACAAGGCATTGTATTGTATCAGATTTTTTTTGTGTGCAAGCAATACCTGGTGGCACCTGCATATACCATACTCTTTTGCACACGTAGTTGAAGATTTTCACAATTCAACACGTTTTACTAACAAATCATTTCTTCAATAAGGTTATTCATTATTGCAGATCAGATGAGATGTTTTAATAAGATTCTTAAGACTTCGCCATACCCTATGCCAGTGGTTCCCAACCGCGGTCCTCAAGTACCCCCAACAGGTCTGGTTTTCCAGATAGCTGAAGCCCAGCACAGGTGATAGGATTTGCTGCTCAGTGATTGCAGGATTCAGTCTGCATTTCCCCAACCTGGCCTGTTAGAGGTACTTGAGGCCTGCGGCTGGGAACCACTGACCTATGCTATAGGTAATCATGAAACGATTCAATTAAACAGAAGGGCCATGGTCAGCAGTGTGGGGGCAGGTGATTCTGTTTGGGAGCCCTCGCACTCATAAATCTCTAACCCATGAGATTGTTGACTGGTCGTAATTTGCTATGTATACCAGGACATTTTTTGGCTGTTATTGAAAATATGATTATGACTAGCAAACAGCCTCTTGGTTTAGAGATTTATAAGCGAGACGTGTCCCAAAAATAGCTTCTGAAGTTAATGAAAGTGAATTTTTGAGGGTATTTATAAAGCTTTTGCTGAATTATAATCATATACTTATAAAACAAATAATGAGACACAATATGTCACACATTTTTAATGGTTTCAGACGATGTATTACTCTTAACACAATGTGAGTGGTATATGCTGAAATAAAATAACACCTGACCTCACCCCGACGTCTCCTCCCACTGACGTCAATCTGGTACAGAGTAAATAGAAGAATGGGGTGGATCTATAAAACAAATCGGACCATAATTGTGCAGTATTATTGACACTGACAGATACATTGGCCCCCTAGGACCTAAGTCACAAAATGTAGGAGTATATCAGGCACATCAGAAAACCACTCCACGATACCAGCGGTCTCTCAAGATGTAGATTGCGTTGTCCAGATTGACAAAAATAAGTCTGTTTGGGTTAAAAAGTGGATTTATTGGATTTAACAAATAAAAACAATTATTACACCGCGTTTCATCCTTTTACAAATATGGTTTTCTGATGTGCCTGATATACTCCTACATTTTGCGATTTTGTTTATTTATTTGTGAAAGTATTTTACCAGGAAGGATACATTGAGATTGCTCTCGTTTTCAAGTATGTCCTATGTGGCGAGTATGAGTTACATCCTAGGGGGCCAATTTATCTATCAGTGTCATTAACACTGCACAATTATGGTCTGATTCGTTTTATAGCTGTATTACTCCTTACAGTACAAGAGAAATCAACGGGGTTATGGATATTATCCTAAAGTATAAAAATGGTGTCTTTTTTCTTAAACTTTTAAATTGTCAAATTTGAAAAGGTTGGTCTGTTTCAGCAATAAAACATCTGCTATCCTCAAGGCAATCTTAAATTGCTGCATTCTAACATCCACTGCCCTCTGTTAAGATCAGAGACTTGACATATGGAATGTAATACTTAGTTCTGCCATATTTTTGCTTAGTATCACTTTACCTTCAGCTCCGGTTTTGCATATTTTGTTTCTTTTCTTTTTCAAGCAAATCATCTTAATAAAAAACCTTCAGGAATTAATTTATGTGCAATAAAGTATCTAAAATTCATCCTATGACTCACATACGAAGTTTAGAGATATTTGCATTATGTAACTGGCATTCATAACAGAATAAAGTGCAGCCAATGAGGCCATATCCTGGACCACAAAGGTTGTAAAACATTTACTTGCACAGCTATTGAGCTGTCATCAGGTTGTTACAGCCGCCATTATAACAAAATCAGTACAAGCGGTATATATATATATATATATGTCATCTAGCAATCAGTGTTTCTGGTATGTATCATGCTGCAGAGCAATACCCAGTGTGCAGTAGGGACTCGGAGCACTCAGTTGGTGGGCAAAAAACAGTAGCTATAGGAAAACTGGACTGCAAAACCAATAGGACCTGCTCTATATGTACATGAATCCTGTTGGCAGTGGAGCATTGCTAGACATCTTTGCTTATTGCCTGTCCTTCCACATGCACTGTCAGTCCAGGGACCTTCGTATTGTGTGAAAGAGCTTATTTTTTTTTTTTATAAAATTTTTATTTTGTAATCAAAGGGTCACAGACTGACCAACAGGGTCGGCCTCGCAGGGCCAGATATTACAATCTCAAAAGCACATAAAACTTAAGGGGGGGATTGTCGTCATAAAGGAGCAGCGTATGAGTAGAAAACAAGTGGGCAACAATAATAATAATAAAAATAAAAATGTTCCGCAGGTAAATGGAGAGAGAAGAAAAGAAAAAGGGGAAAAAAGAGAATTATTTACGGATGCTGCAATAATAGGTATAGAACAAATATAAAATGAAGGCCTTGCAGGGCCTCCATAAGTCATCGAATATGTCACACAAAAGCCATATGCCCATTAATATACATCCATAGATATGAGAAAACCAAAAACAGGTCTTCTGCAAATAAAAATATCCTCTGCGTAATACCAAAAAACAGAAAAATATGAAAAAGGCTGCGAAAGGCATCTAGTTTGTAAAATTATAGGAGAGAAAAAGAAAACCCCCAACAGAGTTCGCTATAAGTGAAATATACCCCATGTAGTTAGAAAAGTCTCCGATTTTCATGAAGGCAATAGACGGCATCAAAAAGAAAAATAGCAAATATCAGCGAGAAGCAGAACGGTCCGTATCACAAAGAGGGGAGAAAGCGGAATGAGAGCAGAATCCTGTTAGTTTAAAGCACCAGGCTGTGCTATTCCACGTCCGATTCTATCCCGGATCTAGCATCGGAGATGAGGAACCCCCAGGGACAAGGCTGGGGGACACCGGGGCAGGGGAGAGGTCCAGGGAGTGAAGCAGGGACCACGCGGCCTCAGGGGAGGACACCAGGTGAGACAGGTTGTCATAATTTATGTACATAGAACCTGCAACCCCCCATCTATATCTGACCCCACGGTTCCTCAGGAACGCCGAGACTTCTCGGAATTGCCGGCGAGCTATCAAGGTCACAAAAGGAAGATCGTTAAACAGTGTCAAAACCATCTCTTCAAAAACAATTGGGGTTCGAGCTGCGGGAGTCGACATCAGGCGCCGTTTATCTGTCTCATTTCCCGCCACCGCTAGCACATCGCGGGGGGAGTCCACCGGAGCTGTAGTCGCCTTACGTAATCGGAAAACGTTGTGAAAAATAGTCCCGGATGGCGCAGCGATCACGTGCAACGCCAACTTGTTAATAAGCGGTAGCAGGGCATCATCGGCTATCGTCTCCGGGATCCCCCGGATACGAACGTTTCTCCGGCGATGACGGTTTTCAGCCGCCTCCACGGCTCCCGTAAGCGCCGCCACCTGCGACTGCAGCGAATCCACCTGTGGCGCGAGGAGCGTCTGGGACGCTACGATCTCTTCAACCTGGGCCTCTACTGTCTTCAGCCTCCCTTTGACATCCGTCAATTCTGTTGTTAAGGCTGCAAAGTCCGCGCGCCACACCACTCTCATCTCCTCAAGTGCTTCTCCCAGTAGGCCACGTATATCGTCCCTAGTGAAGGACACGCGGTCCGTGTCTCTTCGCCTCCCAAGAGCAGTCGGAGTAACCTCCGCAGGGACAGGGGGACCAGAAGACTCGAGTCGGCGCGCCACTGGGGTCCTCCGACCATTGGGTTCCGCAGCTGAACGTCTGCCTGCCTCCGGTGCCCGGGGCGAGTGCCGCCCCACCGCCGAGGCCTCCGACCAGTATGGGTCCTCCTCCTCGGACGAGCTCATCGTGGGAGACCGGTATGTATGGGGTTCTCCCTGTGAAAGAGCTTATGACATTATATTGATATCTATTCCATCACATAAGGCACCGTTTAAGTTCCCTGCTGCTGGCTATTTGAACTCTGATGGGTGTCAATCAAACCTGGTCAAAATTAGTATTTGAGGATTCAATGTAGATCTCATCTGCTTCACACCCAAGTTGCCTGCCTTATACCCCTTAATGTACAGTGTATATATATATATATATGCTTTATTCCCTATATATGGGATTGTCCGCATATTTCAGAGGTAGATGTGCCTTTAGACATATTCCTATTAATGATTAAATATATGATAGACATATTCCTATTCATAAAAAAAATTGGGCCTAGGCCCCGGTGTGAGCGCACTTATCTGTAATGGATAAACTTGAGTGGAATACTCCAATAGTATTCTTGATCATATTGACCTAATAATAAAAAGATAGAAAAACTCCATGGTGCAAGTACTGTTTGTATAGTCAATTAATACAGTTTGATGAGATAGCATAAACTCACAAGTGTAGAGCCAGGTGTGGCTCGATTTATCTCGCCTTTTGACCACTCTGGGGGGTCACACCCCTTGTATGGGATCCTTCACACTTCAGATGGTCTCAGAATTTGTCCGTCAGTAGATTCTTTATGCTCTTCTAAAAACAAAGGAACACTTCCATTGCGCAAATATCAATATCTTGATACAACAAACAAGAGAGTGGGTACTCACAATCTCTTGAGCCTCTTATGCAAGTGGCTCAGTATAAAGGCTTATCATGTGGCTCGATATAGAGGCTTGTCACATCTGGTGGGCTGATGAATTGGTTTCCAGTGAAAGGTAATGGACCAAATAAAATTGTGCACTAAAATACATTTTATCAACAATTTAATATAAGTAAAATGAATATAAAGACGCGTTTCGCCCAACCATACTGTGGGCTTCCTCACTCTCTTGTTTGTTGTATCAAGATATTGATATTTGCGCAATGGAAGTGTTCCTTTGTTTTTAGAAGAGCATAAAGAATCTACTGACGGACAAATTCTGAGACCATCTGAAGGATCCCATACAAGGGGTGTGACCCCCCAGAGTGGTCAAAAGGCGAGATAAATCGAGCCACACCTGGCTCTACACTTGTGAGTTTATGCTATCTCATCATACTGTATTAATTGACTATACAAACAGTACTTGCACCATGGAGTTTTTCTATCTTTTTATTATTAGGTCAATATGATCAAGAATACTAGGCTTGTGCACCGATTTTTTTTTCGGTTCGATTCGATTCGATTTTTCGGATTTTTAAACTTTTCGATTCGGCTCGTTTCGACCGATTTCTGTTTCGATTCGGTTCGGCTCGACTCGTTTTTCGTGTACAATTTTTTCTCGGAATTTCGACCATTTTCCCTATTTTCGTGTCACTTAGCTCGTTTTTGTATCGACTTTTCGTATTTTCGGAAATTTTCGTTTTTCGGAATTGTAAATTGTTTCGGAATATCGAACCATTTTTCGTATTTTCGTGTCACTTAGCTCGTTTTTTGTATCGACTTTTCGTATTTTCAGAAATTTTCATTTTTTCGGAACGTCTATTCTCCTCGTTGCAAAGCAATAAATTTCGATTTGACACATTTCAAGTCCATTCGAAAATTCCGAAAATATTTCGTTTCGGCTCGGAAAACTTTTCGGATCTGCCATTTTCGGATCTAAAAATTTTAGGAAAATCGGCCGCATCCGAAAACACGAATCGGGAAATTTCGTGAAAATTCCAAAATTCCGAAACCCGAAACGCACATCCCTAAAGAATACTATTGGAGTATTCCACTCAAGTTTATCCATTACAGATAAGTGCGCTCACACCGGGCCTAGGCCCAATTTTTTTCGGATTGTTTATTGTATAGGGTGTACATAGGTGTTTTTCTGAGCAGCCCATCAATATATACTAACTTTAGCGCTAAGTGTTCTCTCTGCATTATTTTGTATATTCCTATTCATGTTTTCAGTCTGGCGGCGGCGCCCCACCAACTTGAAATGTCACCAGTCACCACTGTAAGGCAGTGATCAAACCATGTACCGCACGTTTAAAAGTGCTATTATATTAGCCTTGTAAATAACCAGCTACATTATCAGGGTTATTCAGAGAGAGGTGAAAACCAGGAGAATGACTGGAGAAGTGAAAATCCTAGGTCAAAATAGCCAAACCAGAAAAATTCTCCCATTTATCTCACTTTTCAAATCGGCTATTAAGTCTAGAATGTGCTCTTCTCCTGTAATTCTCCTGGTTTTCACCTCTCTCTGAATAACCCTGTATGATTTTTGAAGGGGTAACCCGAGGAATATAGGCTATTATGTTAAGGTTCATACATACACATGCCATGGCCAAATTCACCATTCGTAAGTTAATTTGCATCAATCTTAGAATCTGGACCCTACTAATTTATTCATTACGGAATGAAATAAAAGGCTCTCTCAGATACAGTGATTTATGGTTAGAGAGAACAACATAAGTGTGGCTCTAAGGCTGGGGTCAGACCAGCGCACTTTTAACGTGCGTTCTGGCGCACATAATTACGGCCGCACTAGCAGCAGATGACGGGCAATGACGGCCAATATACGATGTACGGCCGCACAAAAGTCCGGCCGTGCAACGCAAGTGGAATTTGAACGCATTTTTTTGAGAACGTTGAACCGCTAGTACTGACGTACTGAGTGCGCAGCTGCGGCATAGCGGCGTGTTTGCGTGATTAGGAGATGTCAGACACTGCTAATGTCCAGCCTACATAACGTCCAGACGCAAAAAAAGTTTTATTGACGATCCGTACAAAGCACGCCCGAAAATGCGCGTCGTCTGACCGTTTTTTCACATTCCGTGAAAAAATACGTCAATGCATTCGGACGCACTTTTTCATGTTCGCGGGGAAAAATGCTTTCGTCTGACCCTAGCCTAAAGGATTTTTGTTTTCTTTTACTGTTAGATCCAAAATGGGGTTTTATAATTTTTACTTTGTGTCACGTTCAGGCAAAATATATATCGGAAAAGTAACATGTCTCATGGGGTAAGTGTAATCAGATGCTATTGTTTCAAAACTCCAATAGAATGTCACCAATATTTTTACCATGACTCCTCATCCTCAACACCGATTATATTTGTTGATCTGTCTTTAGATATCTAGAACATCTTTCCTTAAAATATACATGCATCACATTTGGGTCATGTAAAATCCAGTTCAGACATATCTCAGAAACTGGAAATGGAATAATGATTTACTTTGGTTTGATTGTTTTACTTCCAGGAACAGTCGTCCATCATAATGCATATATATTTGATGACTTCCATCATTCCACGCTACATTATTAAAGAAGTCTATCCATAACCATAGTTACTGTATATTGCAGTGTCTGACTTTTTGTCTGACTCATTTTTCAATTTTTTTTTTATCTTTATGACTTATAATATTAAAGCGATACTGTTCTTCGTTTACATAGTGGATGTTATCATTGTTTAACCCTTCACTGCTAAACTATTTTAGTGTGCCGTGTCAATTTTGCTCATTGCTTTTAAACGCTATTTACCATAGTCATTAGACTAAATACCAGGGTTTAGGCTAGGGTCAGACGAACGCAGTTTTAACATGCGTTTAGCCGCACTTAATCGCGGCCGTGCTAGCAGCAAATCACATCCAATGCCGGGCAGCATACGAAGAACGGTCGCACGAAAGTTCGTCCGCGCAACGCAAGTGGCAAACGAACGCATTTTTTCGAGCACGTCAAATCGCTAGTACTGATGTACAGAGTGCGCTGCGTCCACTAGCGGAGTGTGTGCGTGATTGGGAGACGTCGGACGCTGCTCATGTCCGACCTACATAATGTCCAGACACCCAAAGTTTCCTGGTTTGGATCCGTACAATATCACGGCCGTAATTGCGCAACGTATGACCACTATCGCGTAGTCCGTGAAAAAATACGTCCATTCGTTCGGACACACTTTTTCACGGACGACGCGAAAAATGCGTTCGTCTGACCCTAGCCTTAAGATCGCTATTCATTTCTAAGTAACGTCTCGAGCCATGAGGAATGAGGATGGTTGGATTGGCTTGTACTTCCATTAGAGTTATGTATACTGTATAGGAATACTGCCTCAAGTCATTCTAATTAATGAATGAGCTGTAACATAAGAAAGTCCTCTTGTTAATTATAACGTCTCCAATTCTGTTCCAACTAAACTACAAACTTCTCTTCCAGCTCAGCTGACATCAGCTTCTGGCTACTGTACATTAATGCTTCCTATACTGTGTATAGGAATCGATAATGTAGAGAGGCACCAGGAGACTGTAAGGTCACTCATTATTCTCAATTGTGCCAGGTATTGAGAAAACGTTACTTGATGCAAAAAAAATGGTATTACGTGATTTTGAAAAAGCAATAGGAACTAAAGTGTTTTTTTTACGAAAAATCACTTAAAACCAAAATAAAACTACAATAAAAAATACGATACTCACCTCTGGACCAACAGTGCAAAGGATGGTGCAATCCACTACCTTTTCCCTAAACCACACAATATATATCTTTATATCATCAATACATTATTATTAAAATGTTAGCAAGGGTGTTGGGTTGAGTGAGGGATATCAATGGTTAATTGAGGGGAAGTATAAAACGAATAATACCAAAATCACAATGAAAAAAACTAGAAAACTGGAAAAAGCAAAAAAATAAATTAAAATCCCTGCAACTTTCAAATATAGAAAGGGGGTCACCCTAACGTAAATATACTATAATCAACTTCAAGGTTGTAGAATGTAGAATTTTAATAAAACAAATAAAAAAATATAAAAGAGGAAAGTAGGAAAAAAGAAGAAAAAATAGCAAAATGTTATTTTTTCCTCTTGTTTTGTCTATTTTCTTCTTTTATACATATTTGCAATTAAACATATGTGTTTATTTGATTCCACAACCTTAACTGTGATTATAGTTTAATTGGGGGCAGAAATATTGGTGAGTCTTTTTTTTAAGACTCGACCCCTGCTCAGCACTGAAAGGCTTTATTGGTTTTGTCCTTTGCCTTGCATCGACCAATGGCATGTTTTCTGTAATGCTATTGTAGTCCTGATTTGCCATTCAGATGATATTGGCTCTTCTTTGACGGTGCAATCCACTACCTCCACTCAACGCTACCAGGAACCTAAAATAACTAGTTCACAACATCCTTATTTCAGCTCAGCAGCAACGTTTATAAACGCAATCTTACAGAGAACACTCTCTGGTCTCCTTGAAATTCTGTGGACTCCACTACCATGGAAGGAGCTCTATAGATGCTATTAGTAGGTGTTAGCAGCTCCCATATTTTATGGACGTGCAGCCACACGAAGTAGAGATGGTACGAGGGAATCACTAATTGTTAAAGGAACACTACCACTAACATAAGCTCTAACTAGATTACTTTGCATTACAAACAAAACACTTTATAAAACACCTACTGCTGTTTTTTTTTGTTTGAATTAATTGGATGCAAAAAAGGAAAAATAAAGTTAGGTTTTTATCTCCTGTTTCCATTTTGTGAATTTTTCCCATGAGGCAACATTAACCAAAATCTGTGCAAATGTTTTACTTTACAGCTGTGTTTTGGCTTCTGTAGTATTTAAGAGGCAATGGGGTGGAGGAAGGAATGTTTAGATAAGGCTGCAGGGGGCTACTGTGTTGCCGAGATAAGATGGCAACTGAATGAAATATGACAGGGAACTTAAAAGGTTTATAATCTACCTGGTGATGTCCTTGAATACATCCCACACAATACAATGCTGTGAGCTGGTTTCCTGGACTACAGACCAATTCAGAAACAACACAGAGAAGAGATAAGGCTCAAAAAAACCACTCAACAGGGCATAACCCAAAATTACAAGGAAAAAGACAATTTGCACAAAGTGCAACAAGAGTGGTAGTACAATAAATTTTAATGGTAATAAAGCATATCACAAAATAAAAAAGAGATTGGAAAAGAAGGTGGAAAATGACCCAAATGGAGAAATTATTTATAACTGTACCAATTGGTGGAGTGGAAGTCCAAAAGCCCAACAAGCTGGAAGTCTTAGTAGGATTATAGGTGTAACCTCACTATACCTCGGTGGTTCAAGCCACCTACATAACCAATAATACAATACACTATCTTAGTGTTTGAGAAACACCCAAAGGCAATAATAAGCAGTGGTGCTAAGAGCCCCACCAAAAACCATCAAGGGCACAATAAGTAACCATGTATAAAGGATCAAAGTCCACCGAATAAAGATTCAAATAGACTGTTAAAAACAAAAGAGAGGCATGTCTCGACCGGTTTCGCCCAAGCAGGGCTTAGTCTGGAGATATAATGCCCGCCCCAACTCACCCCCTAAATACCTTCAAGATCGTAATTTCAAGTGCGGTCAGCTGGATGCCCTACTGATTGGTAATTGAAAAAATGTATACATCAGATCGCATGGTATAAGGCTCAACTGGTCATGTGGTACCAATAAGCCAATGGTGAGCCTGCTAAAAGCACCACCATAACAGACACCACAGCAAAGCTATGAAGAAAAAAAAAAAAAAAAAAACACATATGTGTTAATCAAGTTAGTTGCAGAGAGCAACTTAGCTAATTCAACCAAACGGACATGTGGGACCAAAGAGCCAATCAGATAGCTTGTTTACCAATACCAAGGTACTAAAAGCATACTAGAGCTTACAGACCCTAATAAAAATAATAAACCGCAAGGTCATCCAAAATAATAAATTGTATGGGTAACCCAATGCCAGTAATCATAGGATGAGTCATTGATAAACAATCCTAAGCGCAGAATCTAAATATACAGCCGACATAATTGCAGAGATGAGCAGGTTGTAAAATAGACAGACATTGCTAATCAATAACCTATCACCTGACAATCGTGATGCGAAAAATTCCTTAACTTCAAAAAAAGGGGTCAGTGTAAAATAGAAAGACGGTTGTATATGTATATACTTGTATAGAGGACAATGTCCCAATAAGGACTGCGCTTAAAATGTATAAGAAAATAAACAAGTACAACCCTATGAAAAACTGACAAAGTATAAGGGGGCCCAACAACATTGAATGGATGAATATTGTGGATATGTAGGGGGAGAAGGGCTAAAAAACAAGGAAATTGCTAAATATCTAACCAATACATAGAGGATTAATAATAGTACAAAGGCAAAGTAATAAAGTAATGTAATATGAAAACGATATTATGAACATAACAATGAAAATTCAAATAAATTCAAATAAAGGGAACAAACGTGAAGCCTTCATTGAGACCTGACGGTGATCTGGTGTGAAGGCGATATATCCAGAAGGCTTCACGTTTAAGTAGCTTATTGTCAAGATTGCCCTTACGAGGGCCAAGTTTGATGTGTTCAATACCCAAAAACCTAAAGTTGCTGAGTGAACACAACGTACATGACATAAAATGTCTGGCGACAGGAGTGTCCTTTTTCAGTCTAATCGACCGGATATGCTCCAAAATGCGGACTTTAAGAGGTGTGAAGAGGCACCGCTCACTCCAAACACACTAAATTTCTCATTCGTTTGCTCCATTTTGTACTGCATCACAATTATTTCATGTTCAATGGTAAATTTTATCTACAATTGGTTGGAGCGGCCATGGTTCTCTCCGTGTGCACCATCCTATGCGAATTTATTCCTCGGATATTGGGAGGAGACCATCATTAATGGCCCTGATTTGACAGTTTTTAAATCTCATGTCTTCAGTTGGCGTCGCTACATTGATGACATTATTGTCATCTGGACCTCCACCGCCTTGGAGTTTTCCAACTTCGTTGATACCTGAACATCAATGAGTTTAATTTAAAGTTCACCTATGAGATACAAACTCATTCGCTGAATTTCCTTGATATTTCCATTCACAAGGATTCTGCGGGTCGACTTGATACCACCTTATTTCGCAAACCTTCTTCAGCCAACAACCTTTTAACTTGGACTAGTCACCACCCTTATTCCTCACGTAAGGGCATTCCTATTGGCCAATATTTAGACTGCGTCGTACCTGCAGCACCATTACCGAATTTAAAATCAAAGCACATTCTCTTCGGTTGGCTTTTAGAGAGAAAGGTTATCCTCATCGTATTCTCAAAAGTGCTTACAAACGGGCACTACTCTCTGATCGACATGCTTTATTACTTGACACTTCTCCAACCACTGGGTCTGAACCCATAAGACTCATTGCTGATTTTGATTTGGGTTGGCAATCCGTCAAAGGGATTTGTGAGCGTTACTGGCCCTTTTGACTAATGATGCACATTTGAAGGATGTCATTTCCAACCGTCCTGCTTTGACAGCTAGGAGGTGTCTTAATGTCAAAGATAAATTGGTACACACAGCCATTTTCAACCTATTTGTCGTCCTGCTGATTCGTGGTTGACTAATAACTTGAAGGGAATGTATAAATGTGGCAGGTGTGTAGCCTGTCCTTATGTCTCCCGTACCCCGAAACAATTTCACAACTTTGACGATTCCATCTCATTTACGGTCCGCCAGTTTATTAATTGTAACTCCGCCGGCGTTATTTATTTTTGCTGTTGTGTCATTGTGGTAAAAATATGTGGGCAAAACTATTCGCCCTCTTAAAGTCCGCATTTTGGAGCATATCCGGTCGATTAGACTGAAAAAGGACACTCCTGTCGCCAGACATTTTATGTCATGTACGTTGTGTTCACTCAGCAACTTTAGGTTTTTGGGTATTGAACACATCAAACTTGGCCCTCGTAAGGGCAATCTTGACATAAGCTACTTAAACGTGAAGCCTTCTGGATATATCGCCTTCACACCAGATCACCGTCAGGTCTCAATGAAGGCTTCACGTTTGTTCCCTTTATTTGAATTTATTTGAATTTTCATTGTTATGTTCATAATTATCGTTTTCATATTACATTACTTTATTACTTTGCCTTTGTACTATTATTAATCCTCTATGTATTGGTTAGATATTTAGCAATTTCCTTGTTTTTTAGCCCTTCTCCCCCTACATATCCACAATATTCATCCATTCAATGTTGTTGGGCCCCTTATACTTTGTCAGTTTTTCATAGGGTTGTACTTGTTTATTTTCTTATACATTTTAAGCGCAGTCCTTATTGGGACATTGTCCTCTATACAAGTATATACATATACAACCGTCTTTCTATTTTACACTGACCCCTTTTTTTGAAGTTAAGGAATTTTTCGCATCACGATTGTCAGGTGATAGGTTATTGATTAGCAATGTCTGTCTATTTTACAACCTGCTCATCTCTGCAATTATGTCGGCTGTATATTTAGATTCTGCGCTTAGGATTGTTTATCAATGACTCATCCTATGATTACTGGCATTTGGTTACCCATACAATTTATTATTTTGGATGACCTTGCGGTTTATTATTTTTAATAGGGTCTGTAAGCTCTAGTATGCTTTTAGTTACCTTGGTATTGGTAAACAAGCTATCTGATTGGCTCTTTGGTCCCACATGTCCGTTTGGTTGAATTAGCTAAGTTGCTCTCTGCAACTAACTTGATTAACACATATGTGTTTGTTTTTTTGTTTGTTTTTTTTTTTTTCTTCATAGCTATTGCTGTGGTGTCTGTTATGGTGGTGCTTTTAGCAGGCTCACCATTGCTTATTGGTACCACATGACCAGTTGAGCCTTATACCATGCGATCTGATGTATACATTTTTTCAATTACCAATCAGTAGGGCATCCAGCTGACCGCACTTGAAATTACGATCTTGAAGGTATTTAGGGGGTGAGTTGGGGCGGGCATTATATCTCCAGACTAAGCCCTGCTTGGGCGAAACCGGTCGAGACATGCCTCTCTTTTGTTTTTAACAGTCTATTTGAATCTTTATTCGGTGGACTTTGATCCTTTATACATGGTTACTTATTGTGCCCTTGATGGTTTTTTGGTGGGGCTCTTAGCACCACTGCTTATTATTGCCTTTGGGTGTTTCTCAAACACTAAGATAGTGTATTGTATTATTGGTTATGTAGGTGGCTTGAACCACCGAGGTATAGTGAGGTTACACCTATAATCCTACTAAGACTTCCAGCTTGTTGGGCTTTTTGGACTTCCACTCCACCAATTGGTACAGTTATAATAATTTCTCCATTTGGGTCATTTTCCACCTTCTTTTCCAATCTCTTTTTTATTTTGTGATATGCTTTATTACCATTAAAATTTATTGTACTACCACTCTTGTTGCACTTTGTGCAAATTGTCTTTTTACAGACCAATTCAGTCCATTCTATGTCCATTGCCTCACAGTGAGGAGCAAGTGCTGTAAAGATACAGTGGCAGCTTACAACACAAAAGATCACAATATGGATGCACTCAGTGACACAGAGTAAAATATTTTCTTAGCTATGAGAAAAACAAAGCACATGTAAGATAATGATGGCAGCTGAAAAAGTAGATTTAGTGGCGGTTACTGAGACATGGTTCAGTGAGAAAAATAACTGGGACATAACAATACCGGGGTACTCTTTATATAGAAAAGACAGAGAAGGTAGGAAAGGAGGAGGAGTGGCCCTGTATGTGAAAAACAACATAAAAACGAACCAAATAAAAGTCAGCGAGGTGAACATAGTCAGTTTGGGTTACGTTAACATTTGGTAATCATACAGTAGCTCGGTGTAGGTGTGATCTATAGACCCCCTGGACAAGTAGAAGAGCTAGAAAATCTGCTGGTTGAGGAAATAGCCAAAATGGCGATGAAGGGGGAAGTTGTTATCATGGGGGACTTTAATCTTCCTGATGTGAACTGAAAAACCAAAATAGCTGGGTGCACCAGGAGTACAAATATTCTAAACTCCTTACTGGGATTATCTCTAACACAAGTAGTTGAGGAGCCGACCCGTAAAGAGGCCATATTGGATTTAATACTCACAAATGGAGGTTTGGTATCGGACGTTGTTGTAGGTGAAAATTTGGGATCTAGTGATCACCAGTCAGTGTGGTTTAATATAAGAACAGGGATGGAGCCGCACCACACAAAAACAAAAGTTTTAGACTTTAAAAAAGCAGATTTTTCTAAAATGAGATTTTGTGTGAAGGAGTCATTATCAGACTGGAGGAGTTTAAAGGGAGTCCAGGAGAAATGGGATTATTTAAAGGAAGCATTATTGAAGGCCACAGGAAATTGCATTTGGCTTGTTAGCAAAAACAAAAAAGGGAAGAAACCACTGTGGTACTCTGCAGAAGTGGCCAAAATAGTGAAGAACAAAAAGATAGCATTCAATAATTATAAAAAAACTCAGAGTGAAGAAGATAGGCAAACCTATAAAATTAGGCAGAAAGAGGCAAAGCAATTTATAAGAGCTTCCAAAGCACACGCAGAAGAGAAAATAGCTCAGTCAGTAAAAAAGGGGGACAAAACATTTTTTAGATACATAAACGAGAAAAGTAAAGTAAAACAAGGATTAGTTAGATTAAAAACAAAGGAAGGAAGGTATGTAGAAGAGGATAAAAGTCTCGCTGACTGCCTCAATGAATATTTTTGTTTAGTCTTTGCAGAAGAAAAGGAGGGAAAGGGACCTCAGTTAGGAGAGAACACTAAAGAGACATTTACATATGAGTTTACAGAGGAGGAGGTTCTACAGCAGCTGTCTAAAGTAAAGACAAATAAGTCAATGGGGCCTGATGGGATCCACCCTAAATTATTAAAAGAGCTCAGTGATGTAATAGCAAAACCGTTAACAGATTTATTTAACCAATCCTTGTTAACGGAAGTCGTCCCAGAAGACTGGAAATTAGCAAAT
The DNA here is from genome assembly GCA_009667805.1 of Leptobrachium leishanense. Lineage (NCBI taxonomy): Eukaryota > Metazoa > Chordata > Amphibia > Anura > Megophryidae > Leptobrachium > Leptobrachium leishanense. Next base: position 111,975,902 of record CM019064.1, on the reverse strand, counting down.
GTTGTACCCATTTACAAGAAGGGTAGTAGGGAGGAATCGGGGAACTATAGGCCAGTTAGTCTTACGTCAGTAGTGGGGAAATTAATGGAAACCATGTTAAAGGAAAGGATTGTTGAACATCTAAAAACACATAGATTACAGGATCAGAAACAACATGGGTTTACCTCAGGGAGATCATGCCAAACTAATCTTATTGATTTTTTTGATTGGGTAACAAAAATAATAGACACAGGTGGTGCAGTAGACATTGCTTATTTAGATTTCAGTAAGGCTTTTGATACTGTTCCACATAGAAGTCTTATCAATAAATTGTAATCTTTGAGCTTGGCTTCCAATATTGTTGAATGGATTAGGCAGTGGCTGAGTGACAGACAACAGAGGGTTGTGGTAAATGGAGTTTATTCGGCGCAAGGTCTTGTTACCAGTGGGGTACCTCAGGGGTCAGTACTTGGACCCATTCTCTTTAATATTTTTATTAGTGATATTACAGAAGGTATTAATGGAAAAGTATGTCTTTTTGCTGATGACACAAAGATTTGCAACAGGGTTGACGTTCCTGGAGGGATCAGCCAAATGACAAATGAATTAGGTAAACTAAAAAAATGGTCGGAGTTGTGGCAATTGAGTTTTAATGTGGATAAGTGCAAGATAATGCACCTGGGACGTAAAAACCCAAGGGCTGAATATAGAATATTTGATACAGTCCTAACCTCAACATCTGAGGAAAGGGATTTAGGGGTTATTATTGCAGAGGATCTAAGGGTAAGTAGACAATGTAATAGAGCAGCAGGAAATGCTTCTGGAGACCGTATCTCCAGAAGGATATAGACATCTTTGAGAGAGTTCAGAGAAGGGCTACTAAAATGGTGTACGGCTTGAAGGAGAAAAGTTACCATGAAAGGCTTAATGATCTTAACATGTACAGCTTGGAAAAAAGACGAGACAGAGGAGATATGATAGAAACATTTAAATACGTAAAGGGAATCCACAAGATAGAGGAAGGGAGTATATTTAAAAGGAAACAAAATAGCAAAACAAGAGGACATAGTCTTAGATTAGAGGGGCAAAGGTTTAAAAGTAACATCAGGAAGCATTATTTTACTGAGAGGCTGGTGGATACATGGAACAGTCTTCCAGTAGAAGTGGTAGAGGCCAAAACAGTAATTGAATTTAAGCAGGCATGGGATAGGCATAAGGCTATCCTAAACAAAAGATAAATCCAGGTAAAGTATCCATGTAATTGGGCAGACTAGATGGGCCGAAAGGTTCTTATCTGCCGACATTTTTCTATGTTTCTATAACAGCAAAATAAAATAAATCATTACATTTTTTTGTGGTAGTGTCCCTTTAACAGCCTGCACCTAATATTTCAAGTAGCAGTTACCTCTTTCTGGCTCAACCAGAACAGGTCCCCAAATGTGTTAATGCTTTTTTTAAAAGCAAATCAGTTGCCCCTTTAAGCTGGGGGGGGGACTGGAACATTTTAAATTAATTTGCGTACACATTTGGAGATAACAAGGACTTTTTGCTCCAATGGAACTTTAAATTAATAACTTAATCTATAGTACAATGGTCGAAATAGGCATGTAATGTATGTTAATGCCATAGAAGTTCCCATCCCATATTTTTCAAATGTACGCATTTTAACCCTTTCGCTGCTGAGGCTTTTCCCGCCCCTGTGCTGAGGTCATTTTTACCGGTTTTGCTCATCATGTTTAAACGTGTTTTGAAGGCTTATTTTAGTATATGACCCAGACATATTATATATCGTTCTTTCCGTCAGACTCGGTAGATTCATAATATGTCATTATTATATGTATACGTTATGTCATGTCTGTATATTATAACAAAAAATGCAATAAAATATGTATTTTCAATCATTTACAATGTGTAAAGTGTTTGTTTTCACATTTTAACATGCGAGCAATTGCGGTTATATTTTGTATGGGGTGCGCTTGTTAAAAAAATTAGAGATGGGGTCTCGTTACATTTTTTTTGGGGGAAAATTACACTATTTTTAACAAACGCACCGCATACAAAAATCGTTAGTGCAGCATCATTGTTCACATTATAATTGAAATGGGAACAATATTGCTGCATTAACAAACCAAAAAAAATAAAAAAAAAGTGTTTTTTCTTTTTTTATATATTTTTTTTTAATTTTTTTTTTTTTTTATTTTTCATTTTTTTTTTTTTTTACAACATTTTTCACTTTCATGTTTGGTATCGTTGGAACGGCCATGCTCTGGCCGATCCAACCATACCAAAATTTAACCCCTAACTGCCACGGATCGGGAGATAGGGAGTTCCAATGAACTCCCTATCTAGGGAGTTCCAATGAACTCCCTATCTCCACCGTTGGTGGCAGTTAAGGGTTAAGTCCAGGACTGGTGTCATCGTGCTACGCACGATGACGCCAGTCCTCAGGGGGAGTTCCCGGAGGCTTGGCCGACATCCAAGATGTCGGCCAGCTCCGGGAAAGGATCGCGAACCGGCGCTTTTCAGCGCCGATTCGCGATCCAGCTCCCCAGGGGTTAATGCCAGGCACCATTTGGAAGGGCAGGCTGTGCCCTTCCAAATGATGCCATGGGTTAACCCCCGCAGAGCCGCCGATCGGGAGGGAGAGAGGTCCGAAGGACCTCCCCCCCTCCCTTTCAGGCGCCTCCTCCGCACATGCGGGGGGGGGCGCCTGAATTAGGTGTCATCGCGCTGCCGCGATGACGCCTAATTCCGGCGGCTGTGGTCCCGGATGCGCGGCTGACATCCAGGATGTCAGCCCGCACCGGGGGGGGCCAGCGATCGGCCGGAACCCGGCCGAACGCTGACCCCAATGGGAGGACGCGCTCAGCGCGTCCTCCGCATACCAGCGGGAATGCTGAGGATGCGCTGAGCGCGTCCTCAGCATCCAAGTGGTTAAAACAACAAAAAATGTATGGTTGTCATGGCACCTCAGTGAAATCTACAAATTATTTTACGTCATTTAAGTGAAAAGGTGCTCATATTGAAAGTGTCCCTCAAAAGTGACATGTTAAAAGAACTAAACTGGCCATCGCTGGAATCTAGACGCACCCTTCACCTTTCCAACCTGGTGTTTAAGAGCTTTTCTGGGAAGCTACCACCCTACCTGAATATGCTGCTTCCCCCAGCAGTTCCCTCATCCTATAACTACCAATCCAGGACCAGTACCTTACTTGCAATACAGCAATACAAAAAGAAAGTGGCTCGATCCTCATTTTCCTACAGAGCACCGCAAATATGGAATAACCTCCCAGACGCCATCAAATCTTCCTCCAGTCTAAAGTCCCTTAAGGCTGGGGTCAGACCAGCGCACTTTTAACGTGCGTTCTGGCGCACATAATTACGGCCGCACTAGCAGCAGATGACGGGCAATGACGGCCAATATACGATGTACGGCCGCACAAAAGTCCGGCCGTGCAACGCAAGTGGAATTTGAACGCATTTTTTTGAGAACGCTGAACCGCTAGTACTGACGTACTGAGTGCGCAGCTGCGTCATAGCGGCGTGTTTGCGTGATTAGGAGATGTCAGACACTGCTAATGTCCAGCTTACATAACGTCCAGACGCAAAAAGAGTTTTATTGACGATCCATACAAAATCACGCCCGAACATGCGCGTCGTCTGACCGTTTTTGCGCATTCCGTGAAAAAATACGTCAATGCGTTCGGACGCACTTTTTCACGTTCGCGGGGAAAAATGCTTTCGTCTGACCCTAGCCTAAGAGCTCCCTATTAACATACCTCAATACGGAATGCACCTGTAAACATGTAACATAATGACTATATTACTTAAATATTTATTTTTCTGTTAATCTGTATATTTGCTTTTGTGTTAATATCTTGCATTTTACTATTTTGTATTTCTGTAACCACTCAATCAATGTTCTTGAACCCAGGACATACTTGAAAACGAGAGAAATCTCAATGTAAAATCCTTTATGAATAAATAAAATAAATAAAAAGGCTCTCCAACTAATGCAATGCTGTATATCCGCTATGATCATTATTATTATTATTTAATTATTATTTCTTATGTATTAGTCTGTTTCTATCCATCAGGCAGCTTTTTTTTTTATAATATATACCAGTGCTATTTAAAATGATTTGCAGTCACAATAATATAAAATTAGTCACAAATGTGATTGCTACGCACAAGCACACAACCGTATACACACTGCATGGTAAACATACAATGGAAGAACTGGTCGTAAAGGTTCTAGCAATAAAAACATTTTCTATGCAATCCTGTTTCCAGAATGGTTTTGAGAATGTTAGTGCAGTAACCAAGAGAGTATCATAAATCAGATAAATTGCAACATTTGTGCCTAAATTGCCAATGGCTGTAATTGCTGTTACATTAGCGCAGGCTGACCTACAGCTGTAGTGGATTGCAGTTCACCTTTGACTTCCTAAAAAGGGTCACAGACTGCAATTGATTTCCATACCTCTTCATAACCCGCAGATAGCTTTTAATGCAATTGGTAATGTCGTTTGAAATATGAGTTAAAGTAATTTATTTATATAAACTAATATATAATCCTATTTACCGTATTTTCTGGAGTATACTATAAGACGACCGGGTGTATAAGACAACCCCCTAATTTTCCAGTTAAAAAATAGGTTTTGGGCTATACTCGTCATATTGTATTGTATATCCCGCGTATAAGACGACCCCCAATTTTTGGGGGATGTTTTTAAGTATAAAAAGTAGTCTTATACGCCAGAAAATACTGTACATTTATTTAAAAGGACAAATTCCACTTCAAAAAGAAAAGTAAATCCCCAAAGTTAAAGGTATACGATAGATGTTTTGCAAAATTAATATGTATTACTTCATTTATTTAAGCATTAAACGCTAGGGGCCATATTACATACTTGGTGCTAACTTAACCAGAGCTGTTGTTAACTTACCAGAGCCATTATAGCCTATGGAGGTTTTAAGTTAAAAACAGCTCTGGTTAAGTTAGCACCAACATTGTAATATGGCCCTAGATATCTTAAGAAAATGCAAATTAACTCATAAGTCCATATAAAAATTCAGAAACATAAAAATGGTTGAGATAAAGGGATGGGAAGATATGACAGAAAGATGATAACTAAGATATCCAGAAATACAGTGAATATTAATTTGTTTGTACCAAACACTGGTATAAAAACCACTAGAGCAGCAACATTGGCTCCCTGATGTTTTGGGAACTACATTTCCCACGTGGCTCAGTCAGCCTAATGGGCGACTGAGCATCATGGGAGATGTAGTTCCCAAAACTTCGAAGAGCCAAGGTTGCTGACCCCTGCACTAGAGGATTTCTCTGATTTTTTTGGGGCGATTTATCAAATGTGAATCAGTGAAAGGAGAATTCGATGAACTGGAAAAAAGAAATGCATGGGAACAATTTTAATTTATTAATGATTTGTATTGGTTAGTGTCAAAGCACCCAGGAATAAAAGATGCAAACTAAAACTGGTGTGCTGTTTGACCTCTTCTGATGTAATCCCGCAACTGCTGGCTAGGGTGGAGGTATAGAGGGGATAGGAGGTCCCCTGTCATTGCAGGCCCTAGATTTCAGGAGGAAATGGCCTTCTTGGCAGTCCACCTGCTCTGACAATTAATTCCTCAAACACCGCCAATGGGTAAGAGTTTAATGAAATTATTTATTGTACAGTTAAACAGTATGCATCTCTATCAGCAACAAATCAATTTTAATGAAGCTAAATATTTAAAGGGTTATTCAGAGACAGCCGATCTGGCGACAAAATTGCAGTGAATAGGGAATTTCCTGATATATTGTGTACTTTCGTGGCCATTCGGCTATTCAGTTTGCCAAATTTTGGCAAATTGCATGCAAATACGGTGCCTGTTCGATGGCAGTGAAAGTCCCTATAGAGAAGCAATGGTTAATCTATTCAGAGAACACCGAACAGCAGTGAAAAGTTGCCGAAATGCCTAGATGTTCAGTGGTTTCATTCGTCAGGTTTAATCAGGCAAATCACATAGTAGGTTTCAATGTTAAAAATGTTCCATTTTTATTCAATATCTAATAACCATTTATTCTTTTAATCTGCAGCAAAAAATCTCTATTTTTAGGATGTTTTAGCTTTTTTCTGCAAAAATAAATTTTCTTGATTTTTTTAAATAGTGTTTTTTTTTTCTATTACAAACCTTTTTATTATTATTCATAGGACCTTATATGTTAATTCCTCTAGACTGTAAGCTCCTATGAGCAGGTCCGTTTTATGTCCGTTTCTATGTATTTCGTTCCCTTTGGCTATTGTAAAGCGCTGCGGAAACTGTTGGCGCTATACAAATGACAATAATAATAATCTATTCCAGGGGTCCACAAACTTGGTCATCAGGACCCACTAAACGGTCAGGTTTCCAGATATCTGAAGCACAGCACAGGTGATATGATTTGCTGATCAGTGATTGCTGGGTTCAGTCTGCATTTCCCCAAGGTAATCCTTAAAACCTGGCCTGTTAGTGGGCCCCGAGAACCAGGGTTGGGGACCATTGATCTATACCATACAAACTTGATGATAAGTGATAATAAATCTTAGCTACTGTCTTGCTAGAAGGCCCTATCTGTTGACATGTCAGCTGGTTGCTAAGGAGCGACGTGGTTTAGATAGTATGGAAGCCAATTTCATTAACTTGAATCTTTATGGTATCTTACCATGTCCATTTATCATACTTTCAGCTGATGGGGGGGGGTTGTATCTAGGGATGAGCCAAACACCCCCGAGTTCGGTTCGCATTTTAACTCAAACTTTTCAAAAGTTCGAATTCGAACACGAACTCAATACAAGTCAATGGGACTCAAAGTTCGATTTTTAGAGTGCCCTCCAAGAGGGCATATATGCTAGATATTTGCTATAAAAGGTGTATGGGGGTCTGGGTAGTGCCCTGGGGGACAGGAAACAAGGACATAAAGTAAAAAAAAAAACGTTTTTAAAGGGACAGTGAGTTTTCCATGAAATAAGGGTTAAAAATAAAAACGAAAAATTCCTTCAAATATCGTGCCTAGGAGGTCCCCATAACCTGCCCGTGAAGTGGCGGATTTGTAGGATGTATGGAAACATCCCCATCACAGACCCACACACGACACCTAGCACTCTCAGTCTGCATACAATGTATCAAATGCATGAGACCGGACTAATTAGAAGCACATGTTATTTCCAAACACTAATTAAACACCTGTTGTTTACACCGTTTGAGAGCACAGGTCATTTACAGGGGAGAATCTTTGCACCTAGACATAGTTTTTAATTCAATATCTAATAAACCGTTGCTTATAATATTCTCCAGTAAAGAGTCTCTTTATTTCTAGATTTTGTAGTATTTTTTTTAAGCATTTTTTATACTTTTTTCCCAAAAAAAAATTCCGAACACGCCAAAAAGTTCGAAGTTTGCGAACTTTCGAACTGCCGATTTTCGAATCGAACTCCGAACTGATCGAACTGAACAGCTCATCCCTAGTTGTATCAATGCATGATTATTTAAGTGGCGCAAATCTGGAAACTCAGAACTACGCCTTATTAACTTTGCAAGCTAAGCCTGATAACAATAACAATTCTCCTGGGAATAAAAGCAATACTGTTTATGTTCCACAAATAAGTCAATCATGAATTAATTTTGATTACTTTGTAATCACGTCTGAAGCCATGGTAAAGCTGCATAATAGCTTAAGCAATTTAAGAAAATTAACGTAATTTTTTTCATAACAATAATTTATTCCAAAAGCAATTTAATTCTTTCACTATTACTAGCATAATGGTTGACACCTGCTATTACTGTGTTCTGTGTTGTGCTGTTAATGCATTACATGAGAGTGAAATGTATTCTGCTGCTAAATAGCTCACCTAAAAGGTATTGTAAAAACAACAGTAGAACTGTAGAACTATAGATTAATATTAAAAAATGAGATGGAAAAAAAGTTTTAATCGAACACTATAACCAAAATGTTGACTACAGCCACAAATATATATCAGAATAATTATTACCTCATCCTATATTTTTTTTATCATGCGGTGAAACCATAGATTTAGACCAAGATTGGGATTTCTTTGATTTGCATTGGATTCCAATATGTTTGGAAAGTCACATCATATTTATTAGGCACTTAGTTATGTCCTGATATTTTATTTCACAATGACTTTTTTGTAAACTAAAGTGAAGTAAAAAAAAAGGAGCAATCAGTCGATATCAGTGCACCAATAACAATGGCAGAACAAGAGGGTGTGCACAATGGAACTGACTGATCACTGTGTAGCAGGCACCCTTTCTGTGACCAGAACTTCCTGCTACAGAGACACTGTATGGCCAATTGAAGAGAGAATGTAAAAGGATATAACAGTAAATAGAAGGCTGCCAGAGGAAGGTAAGCCACCACCAATAGTTGCCTTGCTCCGAAAGGCTGACCGAATTAGAGCTGCAGAGGTAACGTATTGACATGGCATTAGGCAAGGCTGAGGAACATCTCCACAGGAGGTTCCATTGGCACACTACAGTGCTCCCAAATCTCAGCGACACTCCACCCGCGCCAGAACCATAGGTCAACGGAGTGGAATAACCCATCCCCGCTTCTGCTTCCACCTTCACTCACAGGTACTTTTTTGATTCCTATCACTCTAGTGAATTGGTAATGTTCTTCTGTTTGAAATTCACTTGCCCAGCCCTCGGCTTCCCATAAGATTTCCCATTGTACCTTAATACTGGCCTTTTCCATTCCTGCATGTACAACATTGCATGCTATTTTGTGTTCATAGTCTCTGTCATATGATTGTTGTTTTCCTGTACCTTAACCTATATTGTAGAAGCGTTTTGTTATTACTGACTGTAACTTTTGAAGACTCTTTCATGTAGACGAAAAAAATACAAGGGAGAATGTGTGTTCTATTTATCTATCTAGTCACTTTGAACATGGGATACCTGGACTTGGCATTACTGTTGGGAGATGTGGGACTGTAGGTTCTGGGGGGTCTAACACCTTAGTTTATGCCCCAACTCTCTTCAACATCCAAGTCACTCTGTGCCTATAAGGGTACAGGGTGTCTGTGTTATGTGTGAATATTGTTATTGTTAATATTGTTATTATCTAAGTTTATATGTTACTGTTATTATTTCTAATATAATTACTGTGCGTCACTGCAGCCCTTTCCAAACCCCCCCCCCATATAGAATATATTTTACAGCTGTGAAAGGCTTGAGTGGTCTTTGTTTGCCAAACATTGCCACTCTATCAGAGTGTTGTGTGTTTTTGCTTTCAGTTACCTACTTTATTCATGCCCACCTTGTGATTGCCATCTGCCCTATTGTTTAACGTTTGGAGATTAAAGTGGGCTATGGCTGGGGACTGGCTCACTTGAGGAAGAGGGGAAGTCTTCTACTGAAGTCTATTCAGTTTGGAAATGTTGGGCGTTTACCAATGTATTCTGCACAACCCCCTTTGTGTGTTTTTGCAATTGTAAACTCTAAACAAAGTCATTCTAAGTTTTGTTTTCACTTTTGAAGGATCTCTGGCTGATGGGTTTGGGCCAGAATTAGGACTCCTTCGAAATACTGACAGCGAAGGGAGCCTTTCTGCATGTGGAAACCATTCCTGGGTACTGAACCCCATGTTTATCTATCTATCTTCATAGGGAGGGTATAGACTTCTAAGACTGGCCTGGATCTGTCCCTGACCAATGAAGCTTTTAATATACTTAGAATAATTGGCACAGATGGGGAAATTTGATTCCTCGAAGTGCAGGGAAGTGCGGGGAACGAAATGCCAGCAACATTTCGGTGCTCTCTGAATAGCCCCCACAGACTCCTAAACTAAACTCCTTTGTTTTGCTTACGGAAAGCACACATGCAAAGATTATTCATATAAATTAATGTCAAAGATAGTGCGCCGTATCGAGTTAATTTCACATGATATAGGCTGACTGATTTGAGTTATTATGCAGAAATGTACCAAACTTGCAAATTTATTTGAATATAAAACTAACATTCTGCACTGTGGGGGTGAACTATGTACTGTTCATATAATTTAATACAGAACATATTTCAGATTAGTAGCAGGCGTTCTCAGCTGAGGAAGAATTGTGTGTTGTGTTGTTTAATTTAAGATACACGAGTTGGCATTAATAGTGAAACAGGGAGGTGTTGACTGTTGAACAAAGGTGCTATTTATCTACAGGATATTTCATCATTTTTCTACCCCCAGTACATTTTTCTTTTTAGTGGTATGGGATTTTTTTTTAAATAATAATAATAAAACCAAGAGGTGCATATCACTGAATTATTAGAAAAGATCTACGTACAATGGTTTGAGCCAGTGACTGAGTAAAACAATGTTAAAAAAATGTATATCTGCAGCTAGGACTAAAAAAAAACCACCAGTTGTTGTGCTATAGATTCTCAATTTGATAAAAGGTGAGAAGATACCTGGGAGAAGAGCCCTATTCCATTTCTGCACTGAGTTAGACATTTAGTATAACGGCCCCAATCATTAATGCTTAAGGCTCCTGTGCTACTCCAGTGGTGTCACAAACCGTTCTACTGTATATCTGCACTTTGTATATATTATATAGAAAGTGCGAATACTGAGGCATTAAAATATAGAATAATGCTTGTTAGAAAATGAATGCAAGGCAGGGGTCAAGTCCTAAAAAAAATAAGGGCACTGTTGCGGGCCCCTTGCTAAAACCGGAACACTAAAGGGGTTATTCAGAAAGGTCCGACATGTCACCGAAATATAAATGGACACTGAATTTCAGCATATGGTGACATTTCGGGGCCATTCGACTATTCACAGAGCAGGCAGTTCACCAAATTTTGGCGGATTATCTGCACGTACAGTGCCTGTTCAAAGTCAGTGAAATCCCCCATAAAGAAGCAATGGGTTATCTATTCAGAGAACGCAGAACAGCAGTGAAAAGTTGCCGATATGCTCTGCTGTTTGGTGTTTTCATGCAGGTTTATTCAGGCGAATCCCATTGGCTTCAATGTTAAAAATATTCCCGTTTTAATTCAATATCTAATAAACCGTTTATTATTATATTCTGCAGTAAAAAGTCTCTTTATTTATAGATTTTTTTGGATCTATTAGGCATTTTTTTCTGCAAAATTTTTCTTCCTTTTTTTTAAAGCGTCTTTTCTTTTTGCTGTAACAGACCATTTTATTATCATTCATACAAACTTATATGAAAATTCCAGACATTTTCGTTTAGTAGTTTTTTTTGCAAACACTGTTTCAATTTTGAAACTTTCCAGCGTACTGTTTTTTTGGGGGTTTTTTGCCCCGTCCGTCAGCGGGTCGGCTTTTTCCGGTGGCTGCTCTGCGCTGTGATCGGCGGCTTGGTGGCTTTTTCCGTCTTGTTCGGCGTGGTTTTTGCGGTGGTTTCTGTGGGTTTACAGTGAGTGTTCAGTGAGTATTCGGCGAGGGTTCGGCAGGTTCTGATGGGTTTTCCCTGCACTCCGAGGACCCTACGGTTGTACTTGAATACACTGCAGGATCAGCGAACTAGAATTGCCGATTTGCCCCGAAGTGCGGGGAACGAAACGGCACTGAATTGTCAGCGACATTTCAGTGCTCTCTCAATAACCCTTTAAGGGGAAAAATTTGCATTCACTAATTTCCCCTTTGTGCCTCGGTTTCACCAGCAGATCACGGGGCAGGCGATGAGTCCAGCAGCCTGCCCCATAGCGATTGCTAGAATCGCGGATGCTTGGGGCAGCACTAAAGCGACATTCCCTCCAAAAATATATAAATGAGCATATTACCCTCATTTTTTTTTTTTTAACGATCTCAGAATATAAAGTTTATGCAAAACTGCTATTTTAGCCTGTATTTAACCTCCCTGGCGGTTTTCCTAAATGTGGCTCGGGGTTAAATTTCACTGATGAAAGCGGTAACCCCGTGCCACACTCGGGCTGGATACATAACCTTTACCTGCCTCCCTCGCTGACCACCGCAATCGCATTCTCCTCAATGCGATCGTGGCGTCCTGCTTCCTGGTTCTCGTGAGAAGGGAATCAGGAAGCAGGATGCTGCGATTGGCCAGAGGAGAATGTGACTGCGGGGGACAGTGAGGGAGCGCAGGGACAGGTAAGTATCAAGCCCGAGTATGGCTCGGGGTTACCGCTTTCAGCAATGGATTTAATACCCGAGCCACACTCGATTACCGCCAGGGGGCTGGATTAATCGTACCGATTCTGACATAGAAAATATGTCAGAATCGGAACGCCAGGGAGGTTAATTGTTACCTATTCATTCTTCAAATAAATGTTATGATAATACTTTTTGAACACAAAGTGCTTAGTAGTGAAAGAGTTAATCAATTTATACATGGCCTCAAAAATCAGACCAAAATATGTTCAGAAACGGATGTATGTTTCAACATATTTGGTGCTGAACAACTGAACAATTAGGAAAAGAATGGGTAAAGAAGAAAATTGGTGCTCTATTGACACGCTTGTGTAATACGAAGTCATGAACATTGGACTGAAGAGAAAAGCACAATATCTACTGTAGCACCTGAAGTTAATTTCAATGGCACACGGAGTATATTGGAAAGAACAATTGCACAGAGATGAAATGGGGAGGGTATAAAAAGTGACACCAAGAAGAAAAAGTTTGATAAAAAAATGTCATGGATTGCCATGGTCAAGACTTGGCTTAAATATGTTTTTGTGTGGCTCTATATATCTTATACATTGAAGGTCTTGCTCATTTATATGTTACGCTATGTTGTGATGTCTGTTTCATTTTTCGCATGCTCCGCCTGTACAAAAAAACTATAGGTGAGGTAACAACAGTTTCCAACTACCAGTTACTTTGCACTTGGTGCTGTTAACCACGATCAAGTTTCATTTATATTCTAAGTTTTTTTGCGTGACATGTATTGTGTGAGATTTGATATGTTCAAATAAAGCGTTGCAGTGTGTTCACAAAATATTATATCAAATTTAAGTCTAATCTAACATCATAGCACCTATATCACTCACCATCTGTCTTCCAGATTTAATCTTTTTTTAAATCACAAAAGTAGTAGAAAAATCATAACAGGCTCCTATATAAAAATCGTACTTTTCTAATGTTTGATTCGTGTTTCAAAAAAACAATATTGTCGAAATTAACTGTAAAAATATAACATAATGTTGAACAGAAAAAAATTACCTGGTAATAATTGAACAATTATTATAATAAAGCCAATGTTCATTTTCATTGTCCTTTACAAGTCATGCCTAACAATCCCATCAAATTTGTTTTCTTCAAAATCAATACAAATTGTGATGCCACCTGCCAATGTGTGATAAGAGAGCAATAACTAATATGTCATCTTCTCTTTTTTTTCATGTCATCACCCTTGGCTTCCATTTGACATTTAATATATTTGACTTTTCTGTATGCAACCGGTGATACAAAATAACGCAATCGATTTTCTGACAGGGCGAGAGTGTTCTGTCAATTAGTGAACCTAAGAATCTGACAGCACCATCACTAAATAAGAGGCCAATTCAGTGTGACTTTTTCAACAGATGAAAATAAAGGAAAAATTATATTTGGTTTAAAAGAAAACTATTATTTGTACTGCCCCAAAAATATTCCACAGCATGGTACTGGGATTGCAATAAACTAAGAGAAGACGTAGATAGACAGATACATGAGGTAGAGGAGCCCTGCTCTTTCAGTATCAGCCCTTCTAGATAGACAAGGTAAAGACAAAAGTGCACAGTCTGATGACAGTATGTTAAGTGGGTTGGAGAAAAGGTAGCACACATGGCTTTACATTGTGGAGACAGATGGTAAGCTAAATAAAAAGGTTTTATGTAAGGGTTTACAGCTTTAAAAGATAGGTGACAGAATGATAGAAAGGGGGATAGAGTTCCATAGTGAAGCTGAGAAGGATGAGTTGCGCTGTAGCATGTTGTGTAGATTGGAGTGGGGACAGTGTTTTGAAGGGAAGGCTGATAAACAGGGAATTACTTTGGTCCATTTGGGACATAATTAGTGAACGGTCTAGGATTTTTGTTGTGTATTGTGTTAGTTAAGGTAGGATTTTGGATGTTACATAGGTGGAACCAGCAAGAATTGGTAAGATATTGAATATGAGGCTTCAACGATAAGCAGAGTCAATTGTCACACCAAGACTTGGTACATTGGAGGCTGACTAGATAATGGAACCATCAACCTAATTAGTAAGTCTGTCAAAGTTGTATGTAAGTGGAGAATCAACAAAGGTTTGGACTTCAACATGTTGAGTTTGTGGTTAAGTGAAGTCATCCAGGAAGAGATATTGGAAAGATGTTCTGGACACTCGATCTGACTGATAGTCAAAGAGAGGGAGATAAGGTTGGAGAGGACAAGTATATTTGGGTGTCATCCGCACACAGGTGGTACTGAATAAAGAAATAATGAGCTTCTCAAGACTGGATGTGTAAGTTGAGAACTCTAGGGACCAAGTCTTGAGGAACCTCAGCAGACAGGTAGAGAAGGAGACGAGGTATTAGAGAAAGAGACACTATATTAGTTATAAAGTATAATATAATAATAGGTCTGTGTAATATTTGATTTGTGAAGTAAGAATAAAATCAAGAAAAGGCAGTGTCTTATAGGCCAAAGAAGCCTAGCATATTAAAAACAGTCAGGGCTCTATCGCCTACTTCAAGCTATCGCTAGCACTCACGATAGCTGTAGTTTAACCCTTTCACACCCAAAATTTAGTTATCTCAATTTTGGATTGTAATGGATTGAAAAGCACTCATTAGCATAAAAAAAGACCATTTTCACACCTGTTTAAAGCAAAAATTAGTGTGTCCCCTGTGGAGAAACTAAATCCTTTGTTTTATGTCTCTCCAAGCACCCTGGAGAGACATAAAACAGTTATTTTGCTCTATATTTAATTGTTCACTTCTTATCCCATGTTTAAAATAAATGTTATAATATATATAATGTTATAATTATTTATATGTATTTTCATATGTTATCTACAGGCAACTTAGCATTCCTTGCTATTGGTTGCCTGTCTATGTCCAATAAAAAATGTTTTATACCTTTTAGTAGATATAAAAAATAAATTAAAAAGTTTAAAAAATGATTAGAAAATGAAAAAAGATTCCTTTTTTGTGTGAAATCACAAAAAGATGGATAGTATATTATTATTGATTATTTATTAAGCACCAACACATTCCGCAACGTTATAAGTAGGTTTATATTCAGAATGGATTCTCTTCGTTCCTGATTCGCTGTCCTTCTGAAAAGCTTATCCACTCAGTTAATATTAACAAACATTCCCATTTAATATATTATTACTGAATGAATTAATAATAACAATAATTAGTATTATTTATTATAGCAATTCATTCATATTCTAACTTTGTTATTTAAAACATTCTCGTGTTTCTTTTCTAACTTGTAGGACATGGTGGACTTATGATCTTTACCAATTTTATTTCTTTTCCTTTTTTTTTGCAGGCTTAGATGCAAAACATTTTATGGTCACCAGCATCATAGCTGGTATCATCATCCTTCACAAACACTGAAATACATAAGCCACTTAAACCAGCAGGATAACAAATGGGATATAGCAACATGCAGTGTAAGATTATTTTGAAAGGAAATTGGACAGAATTTCCATTTCATTTCTCTACAAACGTTAAAGTGTAACTTTTGTATATTTTTCAAATACATATTGAAAATGTGTGTAGATTTTGAAACATCTCATTGTAGAGCTGTTATCATAGAATGCGTGTGTTTCAACACTTACAATAAGGACATTATTTTCTATAGCTTACACTTGTAAGATCATTGACAACTGGATTTGTAATGTAACGGTGATGGCTTTTTAGAATTTAGCATGTTGGAAGTTATCATATGTTTTCCTGTTTTCTTCCTAATTTTTATTAATTGTAATGAGGGGCAAAAGATTGATTTTTTTTTTTTTTCCAATTTTACCACTCTGACGATATTTAAAAGAATTTGCAAGCTGGAGAAGAAACATTTATATGGAATGGTCACAGTGCGTAGAGTGTTCCTTTAACATTCATAAAGCTGTTTTTAGAAGATATTTTCATCACTATCAGGGTTTGTTTTTTTTTTTTTGGGGGTTTTTGTGAAAGGATTTTACCAGGAAGGATACATTGAGATTTCTCTCGTTTTCAAGTATGTCCTGGGTGGCGAGTATGTACCGTTAGGTGTCTTCAGTGTCTTCAGGGTTATTCAGAGAGGTGAATGACTGGAGAAGTGAATTCTAGGTCAAAAAAGGCAATTTGGAAAGTGAGATAAATTTGAGAATTTTTCTGGTTTGGCTATTTTGACCTAGAATTTTCACTTCTCCAGTCATTCTCCTGGTTTTCACCTTTCTCTGAATAACCCGGATAGTGTTCAAAAGGTATTTATTTGTATGGAATAAAACTATTTTCCTGAATTTAGCAGGGTACACTATAAACTATGAATAGTGTTTAAACGCAATTGAAAGATAGAGATGGATTTGCATGCACGAAGATTAACCATGCCTTCTTATGCATGAAGACGTGACATTAGGGAGCGAGAATACGCTCTGCCAATTAACTCCCATTAGCTAAGTCTCCTATTAGTGATTCTCAGAAATATTTGGATTTTCTTCCTCTGACAATTAGATACTTGAGGTCTCATCAGCAAGTTCTTCTTTTCCCTCTCTCCAGAGAGCTTGCTTATTTTTTTCTAATTGGACAGGAGAAAAATGAATTGACCAACATGTTTGTTGTTCTTGACCCTAAAGGGGGCAGATTGACAATTAGATATGTGTAAAACAATTTGATGTTTTTAAATGCTTACCTGTTAGTAGCTACAGGCTACTAGTTGGTGTTTGACAAATTATAATATCCATTCAAGAGACTGTACCAAGCAGAGACAAATTACAGGCAAAGACAACAATAGAATACACAATATTTTTCTATTTAAAATCCAAACACAATTGTCACTCACTCCATTAATCATTAATGTTAACTTTCTTTAGTTTGATCTGTTTTCATTGTGCTTAACCCCTTCACGACGGGCGGTTGTTGCCCGTTGGGGGTGGGCTAATGCTGGCAAGGCATACAGGTACGCCTCACCGATAGGTACCGGCTGGGTGGAGTAGAGGCAACATCACTGCTCTATAATCTTGGAGACACAGGTGCAAATCCCAGCAAGATCAACCCTCCAGTAAGTATCCTTGGGTAAGACACCCAATGGTACATATTCACCCACAGGACACACCAGAAAACTAGAGCAATCTCAATGTATGCTTCCTGGTAAAATACTTTCTCTAAAAAAAAACCCACTGATTTCAACCCACCACGCAGTCGAGGGGGAATCACATGTCATTGGCTGCAGGGGGACCCCCTGAGCCCAGGCCATCCCCCTGCAGCCAACAGCGCGCGCCAGGCGTGGGGAGGGGCAGAGGAATCCCACGGAAGCCAGCAGGGCATACTCCCCTGCCCCCGTCATCAAGGCCCAGTCACCGCACAGACACCATAGTACACTCTGTGGCATTAATGGATTAATTTAACAGAATCTGATTTCTAGATTTATGCGTGTCTTCATATTTACGCTTGTGTATATTATAACCCTATACTGATTAGTTCTGTATCTGGTCTTGAGTTTGTTTCACTGAATTTCTGTAGAGATTACAGTAAATGGTGCCTCCACCTTCTAAAGAACATCACGGTACATTCGAGTTGGCCCTTGTAAGTTATTTGTACAGAGGGAGTCACCTGCGATGATTTTTGATGCATCTGTATGGTAAAAATTATTGTTGTGATATAATGACATTTAGCTTTTCAATCTATATACTTGATAGGATGAGTCTGAGCCTTGGATTGATACCAAACGTCTCCCCTTCATAAGTTTCATTCATGAGATCAAAATGGCTTTAAACTCACTGATGTGTCTTTTTAATCCCATTCTTTTTGTAAGAAAAGTTCATTCTGTACTACAATCCTTTCAGCAATATTAGTCTAGATGTTTAATAAAACTATAGACTTTTGCAGGTCTTTTTAACCCCTTAAAGACCACGGGTCATTAAAGTCAATGCATTTATGACATTTATTGGTCCTTAAGGGGGTTAATTTTTGTTTTATGTCAATCAGCTGGACAGTTTACTTTTTTCTTTTTCCAGTCATACCGATGGCTAGTTGTTCTTGTCTATCCTATCAGCTTGGCCCCTCAGGGTTACATGATAGGGGGTGTAATTCATCAAAGGGCACATCTGAATGTGTGAAGCAAAGCTTACATACCAGAAGGCATGATAAAAGTCTTTTCACTTTCTCTTGAATTGCAATAGTTTCTCATGAAGCCAGCTAAAACCTATCAATGAGATGGATCATGTTCAAAGGACAAAGACTATTCTTTATTCTGTACATAAATGAGATCATAAAATACAACACACTAGAGAATAGAAGCCGAACTTCTGTACAAATCAACAATGCATTTTCACCACTATTTATTTCAATATATGGTCTTTTGAAGTATATTTTGAATTTGTAACAAGATTGAAGAGACGCACAAAGCCAGAACTTTTCTTTTTAGCTGATTGGGCAACAGAGTAGCTTTGATTTTTTTATCCTCTCTGTGAGTGTCTACAGCTGGAATGAAAGAACCACACATAACCAAAAATAAAAAGGTAAAATACAAATAACTTTCCCAGCCTTATCTATACTTTAACACAGCTCTTGCAACTAAAAGGGAATCCTTCAAAGTCAATATAAATTTGGTGTCAAATAACATCTACTCTATTCCCAGACGTAGATCAAATAAAATGTGGTATTCTGAGTTTGTTATCATATATACAGGGTTATTCAAAGAGATTCGAAAAGTCACCGCACGTTCAGTGACTTTTCGTTCTCTTCAATTCGGTTCCTTTTGCCGATCCCATTTCGGTGACCCTGCGGTGTATTCAGCAAGCACCACAGGGTCCCCGAATTGCAGGGAAAAGCTCACCGCAAAACCCAGCGATTGCACGCCGAAAACCCTCAAAAACATCTGGATTAACCCACCGAAAACCACAGAAAAACCCGAGCAGGAGCCGATCACCTGCAGCGAAGCCGCCGGAAAAAGTCGAGAAAGCCGAGACCGCAGACAGAGTGAAGTGAATAAATTAGGAAAACCGTTTGCTTGAATGTTTGAAAAGTGAAACACTGTTTGCAAAGAAACTACTGAGCGAAAATGTCTGAACTTTACATATGAGGTCCAATGAATGATAATAAAAAGGGCTGTTACAGAAAAAATAAGTAAACTTAAAAAAAAAATCGGACTTTTAAGAAAAATGCTTAAATTATCCTAAAAAATCTATAAATAAAGAGACTCTTTACTGCATAATTTTATAATGAACGGTTTATTAGACATTGAATTAAAACGGGAATATTTTTAACATTGAAGCCTATGGGATTCTCCTGAATAAATTTGCCGAATTAAACCACCGAATGGCAGGGCATTTCGGGAACCTTTCACTGCTGATTTGTGTTCTCTGAATAGCCGAAGCAGTGCTTTTTCATGGGGTTTTCACTGCCCTCGAACAGGCACCAAACAGGCACCGTATGTTCAGGCAGTTCGCCAGGATTTGGCGAATTGCCTGCTCTCTGGATAGCCGAATGGCCAAGAAAGGTAACCGAACGCTGATTTTCAGTGTTCGGTTACCTTTCTCAAGCAATTCAGATCTCTTTGAATAACCCTGTAAGAGTTGTGGAAGCCAAAAGGACACAACAATCTATGGGCCCTATTCCAACTGAGCTATTCGACTAACTGTTCAAGCCATTAATTTTTCTAGGCGCATCCTTCACTATTAATGGCTCAAGCAGCTTATTCCAACTGAGCCGGATGTTGCGGCTGTAAATTAACTGCACTTATACTTTGTAAAGGAGCCTTTTCATCTAGCCATCGAAGAATGACCTATTTTAATGCTCCTTCTCAGCTCGAGCCGGAATTCTGCTGAGGGTTGCAATTGTCTCCATTGAGTTGTATAGACTACAGAAGGCGATACATGGCAGCACTGGCAGTATTGATCAATGGCTCCCAAATATTCTGACTCGAGTCGCTTATACAGAGGCTCCATTGGAATAGAGCCATTAATAACAAGTTGCTAATGGATAAGACTCACATGCATTTTAATGATTTCTGACTTGCTGTTAATGGCTCTTTCAGAATTGGGCCCTCAATATTCCATAATGTAGACAGACAAAATCCTTTGCTTAGAAGAATTTTGATAAATTTTCCCTAGTAACATCATGCCATATTTATTCCAAAGGTGTCACTTTGAATGGCACCTACTTCAGTTAATATAAATATAATTTTGCTTGTTTTTTCACTTTTGCATGCTTCAGGAGGAATGTGGTAGCCGACGGTTTGAATTACCCACCATAAATCTATATAGACATTGGGGGTTATTCATAGAGCACCGAAATGTCGCTGACAATTCGATGCCCTCTCGTTCCTTGCACTTCGGGGAATCAAATTTCCCCACCCTGCGGTGAATTCAGCATTCACCGCAGGGACCCCGAAGTACAGGGAACCGGCAGTGTAATTTTAGTCATTAATGCGGTTTAGACATTGATGGCTGTGTGTTGATTTAATTTGAGGTGACAACAAATTTACACTGTTATACAAGCTATACAAGTACACTCAGTACTTTACATTGTAGCAAAGTGTCATTTCTTCAGTGTTGTCACATGAAAAGATATAATAAAATATTTACAAAAATGTGAGGGTGTACTCACTTCTGTGAGATACTGGACATGTATGTATATATAAACCCAAAATAAAATAATAATAATATTATAATAAATATATGTATATATACATTACGTAGTATATATCTATATTGTAAGACAGCGGCCTGAAGTTGAGGGACGACTTTTCGGGACTAATTGCAAGTCCCCACTCTCCCTATTGTTGAGACTTCCGATTTTGGTGAAGGCCAAGCCCTCCCAGCACCAGGCCTGCTATGACTCGCAAGAAGGGTCTTGCTTCCCTCTCTAGGCCGCTTCCTCTGCCAACTTGTTTTTTTGGCTACAAACATTCCCTATCTTTTCTAAGCCAAGGCTTTTGTCCCAGACCACAAATTATATATATATAAAATTTAATTTTCAATGAACTTATATTGATTTGTATTGATTTAATTAACTTTAAAGAGTGGTATATTCTCACGGCTACATCTATACTTACAGCAAATTACAGTGGTGGCACAGAAATTATATTCAAAGTAATTTACATACATGGGAAATACCTTGGTTGAAACCGAGAAATTCTGAGTAATTTGTGATTTCCTGCAAACGATACACATCTGTTTGACATTTTAGTCAGGCACCATATAAAATGTGTCACTTCATTTAACTCATATAGAAAGGGAGAAACTTTGTATTTTTTTAAATGCACCATTGTGGTCTACATATTCTCTGTTGCCCGTTCTTTTACTGAAGTAATTTTATTTTAATGAAAAGGCTTTTAAGCTAACAAATGTACTACCTAAAGGCATTTGGGCCAACATGGTATTCTTTATTAAAATTGAACATGTCATTTTTGGACTAGAATCACCTTTAAAAAACATTGCACGCGTCTGTCTCTGTCTTAATCAGAACTCAGCTAAAATGCTCATCCAAGATCTTATTATCTCCCACCTTGACTACTGTAACTTCCTTCTCACTGGCCTTAAGAGATCCCAGATTCTGCCTCTGCAGTCTGTAATGAACGCCTGTGCCAGGCTCATCCACCTCACCTCCTGCACCTCTCATACTTCGCCCCTTTGTCAATCTCTACACTGGCTCCCTGTTTCCTTAGAATCCAGTTCAAAATACTGGTGCTCACATACAAAGTTCTCCATAACCGCACCCCTACCTACATCTCCTCCCTTATTTGCAGGTACATCCCATCCTGGCCACTTCACTCTGCCAATGATCTGATGCTATCAGTTCCTCATACCCATACTCCAACTCCTACCTTCAAGACTTCTCCCGAGCTGCCCCCTTTCTGTGGAGCTCCCTCCCCGTAACATCAGACTCTCCCCATCTCTACAGTCCTTCAAGTAGTCTCTGAAAATGCATTACTTTAGAGAAGCCTGTCAGCTCACTCCTTAATCCTCCACTGTACATTTTTGCTTCATCTTCCCACCCAGCGCACATACACCCCTGCTACTTTAGGTTCTCTATTTACCCTCACCTAGCGTGTCACCTCTCTCATCTTAGATTGTAAACCCTCGAGCAGGGTCCTCTCTCCTACTGTCCTGTGTGTTTAACTTGTATGTATATTTGTTATTCTGTCTCACTCATTGTACAGCGCTACAGAACTTGTTAGCACTTTATAAATACTTTGTTACCTTTTAATCGATTCACGTTCATTATCAAGTGATATATATATATCTATATATGTATCAAAAAATTCTGGTGGAGGGAGGCACTCAGGGACATATTAATACACTAAATTTTATTGATGCTCGCATTAAAAAAACAACGTTTCAGCCCAGCGGGGGCCTTTATCAAGGAAATGTTACATTAAAATACAGTCATTATATAGGCTGGAAAGGAAATCACCCATCCCCTCCTCGGTGGATGAAGAGGCTAACGCCCAAAACCCGAAAGTTGCAAACATACCGACGCATAAGCGTGTTCAGGCTGCGCCAGAATGCCGCGTCGCCCATGGCACCAGACGCCGGGAGGGGGTGAGGGCTGGCCGATTCTCGTTACAGAAATTAAAAACAAAAACAGAACCCCCGAAGGGGGAATCTGTATTAACAATAAAGACATACAGGAGGAGAGGCAGGAAGAGAGTATATTCCATAAATATTAGGCATACAGATTCAGAGTATTTCAACGGAGGTGATCTGATAAGAGACATGATGAAATATGTGTATATATGTCAGAAGGCAGGGTGAAGTCAAGTGGCCCTAGCGGTGTAAAAGTGTGTGACATAATGTTGCAATAATACCACAACCCTATTGGGGAAGGAGAAGGGTGAAAAAAACTGTGGGTGTGAGTGATTGGATCACTGATGGACAGGGAGGAAGAAGGAAGAAAAGAGGAGAAGCAAAGGAAACAAAGAAAGAACGTGTATAGAATGATCCAAAAGTAAAGACTAAGGTATTGAAAAAAAGAAAGCTGAAGGGTGAGGCAGTGGTGTATTTAGGTTTTGTGCTGCCCTAGGCCTGACTAAACTCGTGCACCCCCCCAATTTAAATTTGAGGCACCCCTTCCTGTCAAGGCCACACCTCTTCCTGGTTAATCCCCACCCTTCATCTTAAAGCTCCACCTTTTCCTCTTAGAGCTCCGCCTTTTCCTCTCTTTATATTAAAAGTGGATAACAAGTGCCTACTTGTATATTTTGTATACCATTTCAAATGTATCTAATGAGATAAAGAAAATTATGAAATGTTTAAATTCAAGCATTTTTACAAAGAACAACCACGCATGTCAAGTATACTGGATCACAGCCGCTCTAATTGGTTGAACAATAAAATCCACAGAAACTTGCACTGCATATGAGAGTATCACAGAGCTGCACAGCAATAAAACCCACAGAAATGGGCACTGTGTATGAGCATATCACAGAACTGCACAGCAATAAAACTCACAGTAATGTGCAGTGTGTATGAGCGTATCCCAGAGCTCCAGGGCAATAAAACTCACAGTAATATGCAGTGTGTATCACAGAATCCACAGCAATAAAACTCCCAGCAATGCAATATGCGGTGTGTATGAGTGCATCAGAATCCACTGCAATAAAACTCCCAGCAAACCGAGTGTATATGAGCACACAACAATTATGCTGTGGAGCCATCTTGTCAGCAGTGGGGTGCCACTGCCAGAGGGTGCACTGTAGCTTTGATTCACTTCCCGGTGGGTGTTCAGTCCAGAATAGAGTCTGTGTTAACAAAAGGGCGGGCAGCTGCGCGCGTGCGTTTCACGTGGTTCAGCCAGTCATGTGGTACTGAGACTCAGAGAAATGGCAGTGAAATGCCCTGATGTTCGGTGGTTTCAATCAGCAGGTTTATTCAGGCGAACCCCATAGGTTTCAATGTTAAAAATATTCCCGTTTCTATGCAATATCTAATAAATCATTTATTATTTTAATCTGCAGTAAAAAGTCTTTATTGATTTTTTTTTTAGTACCTTTTAGTCATTTTTCAGATTGTTTTGGGCAAAATTCCCCCCCTTTTTTTTAATAGCGGCTTTTCTTTTTTCTGTAACAGAACTTTTTATTATCAATCATAGGATCTTATATGTAAATTCCAGACATTTTTGTTCAGTAGTTCTTTTGAAAACAGCAGGCCACGGGTTTGCGGTGGCAGCATTCAGCGGCCGACTCCATGCACTTTGGGGACCCTGCGGTGAATGGTAAATTCACTGCAGGGTGGGGAAATGTTATTCTCCTAAGTGCAGGGAACTACAGAACACCAAAATGTTGGCATCATTTCGGTGTTCTGTGAGTAACCCATTTAGTGGTGAGGTTTTTTGCTGCCCCCTGGAAAGTGAAAGCCTAGGCCTTGCCTACCCAGGACATACTTGAAAATTAGTGAAATCTCAATGTATCCTTCCTGGTAAAATACTTTGCAAAAGTAAAAAAAAAAAAAAAAAAAAAAAATTTAGGGGTGGGGCCACCAGTGTGGGCCGCCGCCCCCTGGAAAGTGCCACCCTAGGCCTGGGCCTAGTCGGCCTAGGCCAAAATACACCACTGGGGTGAGGCCAAGTGTGTCTGAATAAAGAGTAGTAAGCGTGTGTTGCAAGGACTGAGTGAGAATGCGGAGGTGCAAATGGGGAAACAATGAGGATACGAATGTCTTACAGCACACCTATAACCTTTTGGAACTGAGTGCCTGGCCTTTCTTCAAATTTGTTGGATATATATATATATATATATATATATATATATCCAAGGAGATAGGCACTTGTAGGAATGCTTTTTTAATTTGCTACAATAAACCTATATTTTTTTAATAAGTCCCTGAGTGCCTCCTCTGCAGAATTGGTCTATATATATATTGTTTATCAAAATGTATCAAAATTCACTCTAATTATTTAATCACTCTATTTGCTATAATTAATGTCTTAGCCATTTCTCTTGAATGAATTCCATTTGTATTTGATCTCCAGAAGGTGACTGTAAAGTTTTAGCATCCTTGGCATGATGCTCAAGGTGCTCAAACATTTTTAAATCAGCTGGGAATATGTCTTAATGACACCACTCCAGCTGGTTATGCACAGAGCTCAGATGTGTAGTAACTGCACTTGGCCAGAAGATGGTGACATCTGCCTGCCAAATAGGTCACAGTAAGGAATATATTGGGAATATTCCAAAATATTTTTCACTGTACAATCAGTTTAAAAAACAAAACAAAACACTGACAGTGATTTTTGGAAAATCCCTTGGTATTGAAGTTGTTAATATTTAGTTAGTCTATTCACCTAGATTTGCCAATTGTTTTATACGCCTTAATTACTCCATTATTATAACACACCCACTCATTACTTTGTCAGTCCATATACTGTTATTATTTCCTTAACTCATTATTACACTTGACCCACCTCTTCTTTAGTCTGTTACTCCATTTATGTGACTTAATTACTATCATGCATTCATCTTCATTACTCCATTAGTCCATACAATATCTAATTTTTGTTACTACCTATACTTTCATTATTCCATTACTAATTGCTACTCCAATTATTTCTCCAATAATTCCTACACCTTTATTTCTCCAATAATTCCTACACCTTTATTTCTCCAATAATTCCTACACCTTTATTTCTCCAGGAGTCAATATACAACCTAAGTTCTATTACTAGCTGTACTATCATTACTGCTTGTTTATGCTCTTCATTAGTCTGTTACCCCCATGCACCCCATTGGTGTTCTTCATTAATTCCTACACCTTTATTTCTCCAATAATTCCTACACCTTTATTTCTCCAGAAGTCAATATACAACCTAAGTTCTATTACTAGCTGTACTATCATTATTGCTTTAGTCATTACTGCTTCATTATGCTCTGCATTAGTCTGTTACCCCCATGCACCCCATTGCTGTACTTCATTAATTCCATACACCTGCATTGTTCATTTAGGCCATACAACTTCATTACTCCCTTACGTGAAATATCAATACTTTTTTTCCTCTTTGAAATTAGTTCAGCATCCCACGCGCATAAGCAAATGAACCAAGCTTACTCTTCTTTTCAGTTTTTTGCAAACCCATGAAACAATAAATCCTAACATAGTACCCTGCGGTGGTGGGCATACTCTGAAGATAATGAGTGAGTAATCTCCACTAAACTCAGAGAGCAGAAATGAACAGCTACGGGAGATGCTTTCTTTTGTGTTAACGAGAATCGTTGCCATGAAGAGCTGATGTATAATATCCCCCACGGGAAAGCGCACATCTATAAAAATAATTAAAAAGCATTTTGTCTCCTCTCGAGGTAATTGTATGAAAGTGTTGAAGCAAAGAAAAAAGAAAAAAAAGATGGAACAATAACTCTGCAGATAACTGTAAATCAGCTGGAAATTTAATTTGATAAGGATCTGTATTTGAAAATTACATAAAAGGTTAACAAATGAATTTGGACTCGTTGAGGGGAGACAATAGATATCAAGGCACTTTGTTTAAGATCCTGGTAAACAAAAGCGTGTTCCATTTCTAAATCAACCACTCAGATTTATCTCATAATAGATTTCAATTTTACCAAGGTGTTGCTATTCGACCGTGAATTGTACCGCACATACACATTAATTGAAAAATCTGACATGTTCCTCGATCTATCTGCGATCGATATAACATTCTACAAAAGCTTGCATTTTGAGTATTCTAAAAGCGCATTTGCATCAATTTTGACTTTACCTAAACTTGTTAATGGATCTGGAAAGTGTAAAAACAATAAATCACTGTTTGGTATTATATTGCAACATACATTCTGTTTTCTTAATATCTACAAATACAGTTGTGTTCAAAATTATTCAACCCCCAATGCTGTAAAGGGTTTTAGGGAATTTAGTGTACATTTGTAATTGTATTCAGAATGAAATCCTACAAGGACTTTTTAAAGAACCATATGCAACTAAAATGACATCAATTGGTTTTGTAATACAGTAGTAAATGTTTCTTTTGTGAATTCTTCATTGACACAATTATTCAACCCCTTAAAGACTACCACTCTGAAGAACAGAGGTTCATTCAAGTGTTTTCAATCAGGTATTGAAAACACCTGTGGATGTCACGGAGCAGCAATAAAGCATAATAAGCACCAATTAGGCAGCTTTAAAATGACTGTGATACTCAGCTCCTTCTAGACATTTACTAGTGTGGTTACAAACATGGTGAAGTCAAGAGAATGGTCCAGGAAGACAAGAGAAGAGGTGATTACTCTTCACACAAAGGGCAATGGCTATAAGAAGATTGCAAAGATGTTAAACATACCAAGAGAGACCATAGGAAGCATCATTCGCAAATTCAAGGCAAAGGGCACTGTTGAAACGCTACCTGGTCGTGGCAGAAAGAAGATGCTGACTTTGACTGCTGTGCGCTACCTGAAGCGTAGAGTGGAGAAAAGTCCCCGTGTGACTGCTGAGGAACTGAGAAAAGATTTGTCCGATGTGGGTACTGAAGTTTCAGCTCAGACAATACGACGCACACTGCGTAATGAAGGCCTCCATGCCAGAACTCCCAGGCGCACCCCCTTGCTGTCTCCAAAGAATAAGAAGAGTCGACTGCAGTATGCCAGAAGTCATGTGGACAAAAAACAGAAGTTTTGGGATAGTGTTCTGTGGACTGATGAAACAAAATTAGAACTGTTTGGGCCCATGGATCAACGCTATGTTTGGAGGAGGAAGAACAAGGCCTATGAAGAAAAGAACACCTTGCCTACTGTGAAGCATGGCGGGGGGTCAATCATGCTTTGGAGCTGTTTTGCTTCTGCAGGTACAGGGAAGCTTCAGCGTGTGCAAGGTACCATGAATTCTCTTCAGTACCAGGAGATATTGGATGACAATGTGATGCAGTCCGTCACAAACCTGAGGCTTGGGAGACGTTGGACCTTTCAACAGGACAATGATCCCAAGCATACCTCCAAGTCCACTAGAGCATGGTTGCAGATTAAAGGCTGGAACATTTTGGAGTGGCCATCGCAGTCACCAGACTTAAATCCAATTGAGAACCTCTGGTGGGACTTAAAGAAAGCAGTTGCAGTGCGCAAGCCTAAGAATGTGTCTGAACTGGAGGCTTTTGCCCATGACGAATGGGCGAAGATACCCGTAGATCGCTGCAAGACACTTGTGTCAAGCTATGCTTCACGTTTAAAAGCTGTTAGTACAACATCCTTTTACAGTTATAAGTACTAAGATTGAATGTCACTTGGGGGTTGAATAAAACTGATAATGATGTGAGCACAGAAAAGACATTTGTGGTTATTTCATTATAAATGTTATGTTATATATGTCTGACCTACACGTGCCTCTTTGATTTAATTGTAAGCAAGATGACTGAATGATCAAAATCAATGTCAAACTGGCCAAAACACTCAATTTCAGTGGGGGTTGAATAATTTTGAACACAACTGTAGTTCCCACTTCTACTCAATGGCCTACATTAACTAAATATTGTGTTTGCTGAAATGTGCTTTGATAATGCAGTGATGGTGTCAGAGTTCACCACTAAATTTATAGTTGCTGCGAACCAAGGAAATGCATAGCTCTCACTAACTCAGCTCCCCACTACCTGTCCTCACTAAATCACCAAATACACCCCAGTCCGCTCCCTAAGAACAAGCAGTGATCTGCACCTAGCTTTTCCCCACATCACCTTTTTCCATGATAGACTGCAGGATTTCTCACGCACAACCTCCCTCCTCTGGAACGCTCTCCCTCGTACGGTCTGACTTTCCCCTAGTTTCCCTTCCTGCAAACGCTCCCTTAAGACATTCCTATTCAGGCAAGCCTACCACCCGACTCGCTGATACACCTCACTGCCCCAACCAGTCCATCACTCTCACCTTGCGGTCCTCTCCTCCTGTTTCCACCTCCAACCCTTCTAGATTGTAAGTTTCCACGGGAATAGGGCCCTCGTTTCCTCCTATACTGGTATATCAAATGTTGTTCAATGTATTGTAACCCTGTCTATAATTTGGCAATTGTTCAGCGCTGCAGAATATGCTGGCATTTAATAAATAAAGAATAATAATAATAAAGTGAAACACATACCACAAGATCGCGCAGGGCTCACAGCCCGGCAGCGCAACCCTCCATGGAATCCTATTCACTATTCGGTGCTATTCAATGGCAAATTCTGCACTTTTTGAACTACCACTATAGACTCTGGGCCTTATTACATTCTTCATGCTAACGTTAGTGCTCACCTGTGTGAGCGTTAACGTTAGCACTGGTGGCCCTAGCGTGGGCGCACCATATTACAATCTAAACGCTAACAGGTTAAAAAACCCGTTAGCGATTTTTATCTTGCGCTTTTCAGCACAGGGTTACTGTACTTTGCGCACCCTCTACTTAACATGGGGAGCACAAAGTGATAATCAGCATTAATATTACAATACACTAACGCTGATTACCGTCCAGCTGCGGTTTACCTGACAGCTAACAGCCTGGACCTGGTGCTAACGGATCCCGCTGCTGCAGAATCTGTCAGCACAAGCAGAACCCCCCAAATTGATCAGATACCCACCTCTAATCCTGCGGCGAGGACCGCGGCTCCAATTGCCTCCTCTGTCCGCTGGGAGCAGGGAGAGACTGGGGGAAAAAGTGCCCCAGTCTCCCGCTGTGGATCACTACGCCGACCTGCTGGATCTCGTGAGGCGAGATCAGGTAGGTCATGTGACCGGTGGCGTCTGCCTCAATGGAGTCCTAGCGCCGGCATCGTAATATCACACTAAGACAGGGACGCAAAAGAGAAACCTGCAGGCGCAGGTTATTCTCCCTAGCGTCCCCATTTTAGCACGATGAATGTAATAGTGCCCACCATCTGCTCCTTGCCATACAGTGAAGAGCAAGTGCTGTAAAGATACTGGGGGGGGGGACTTTATAACACAAAATATCACAATATCTGTGCACACATTGACACATTTAGAGCAACATGTTTTCTTAACAAAACAGACAAGAGAAAAACAAAGCACGTGCAACATAATATAAACAAAGCAAGAACATTTTGTGCTGTTTTGTTGGGTGGTAGTGTCCCTTTAAGTGAATCTGTCTCAAAAATAAGTATACTAGAGGACTTTGAGATACTGTTTGCCCAGAAAGTATGGTCCCGTACCAAATAATGTGGTTAAATACGTAAAATGAATAAGTGAGTTTCAATCTGGACCTCCTATGAATCTAGTACTAATAATTCATATTAGGTTTACTAAATATCTATTGCTAAAGATTTAACAACACTTAACATAAACGTTTCAAATGATATAATGTGATGAAAACATAATAATATTATACAGAATCTGCTTTCACTAGCGAAAACGTGTGTACATGATTTCACATTGTAATACAATAACGATAATTAGCATATAAAACCCCATTTGCATAGCTTTTAATGTAAAATTAGCATGGCCCCCTGGGAAAATTTGAGATGTCACCCATTATTTACTGTAAAGACTCGGAAGGAGTAGCCCCCACCCTCACCGTAACAAAAAGCTCAAGAATCCAGGCAAGGAGAGGGCAGAATACAGGGAGAGCTCCGAGGTCAGGGCAGGGAAAAGACTCAGGACCCTACTACAATCCTCGTGCAGCGCATTTGCGTGAGCGCAAATGCGCTTTTGCGCGAGGAGAAAACCATTTGCGCATAACGTCGTATTACGACGTTGGCGCAAACGATGCGCGTTATCGTTTACCGCGATTGACCCTGCGCGAACCCAGCGCAAGCGCAAGTTCCTGCGCGCATCCTATACTTAACATTGTGAACGCATATGCGTTCGAGCGGATGGTATTACGATTTTCGCGCAACGTCGTACGAATGAAGTTTGCGCGAAGTATCGCAACGTCTTTGAAAACTTGGTGTTAACTTACAATATGATCGTTCTGGCCGAAATTAAATGAACCTGCACAAAAAAAAAATACAGCACAGTACAGTTACACATTCTACACATACCCAAACAATAAAATGAATAAATTGTTTAAGTTTTTATTTTTGTTGCAGCACATATACGCAGATCGACTTTGACAGGTGCAACAACCGAAACCTAGAAAATGGTGGTTCTTAATTCTGATTGGCTGAATCCGGTGAAAAAACAGTCTGCCCACCGATTCCTGCACGCAACGTTCATTTGCGCCTGGCTTTGCGCACGACAAATCTTGAAGGCTGAAAAAATGCGCTCGGATCGTAATACCGCATTAATTTTCGCGCGATAACGCATTTTGCGGTGCGCAAAAACAATTGTGCTACGCTAGCGCATTTGCGCGAAGAATGTAATAGGGCCCAGTGTTGGTTATAATTACTAAAAATCCATGTACAGTACAGATACAAGGTATTACTGTAATTTCCATCTCAAAGCAATATGCCACATACAGATATTATTTTTATATTGTGTTGCTGTCTTTAGGAAGCTTCATTGCTAATAATCTCATTCTGATCACTACAAATCCCCATATGCAGGATATCTGACCATTTTTATTTAATTTTTTTTGTCAAATTTACTGTATTGGACCAAAGGCCTTTTCTGCCTGTAAACTAACAATGCAGACCCCATTTGAAAATGTGTACACCAACTAGAGGTTAAAACCTTTCTTCCCAGCAATAATTATGTACGGGAAAGCAAATTAAAAATGAGCAAATTGACATTATTTTGATCTGATATCTATTTTGAAATAACTTTCAATTTTCACCGCATTTAATTGCTAACAAGGCATCTCATGTTTCCATTAAATGCTATGATGTGGGTTTTTTCTTCAACAAAAAGTTCTTGGTAGTGAAATAGTTAACCAAAAAGCTGTTTAGTTAACCTTAGATGGGGCGCACTATATCACAATCTTCCCTTGTTATAAAAAGCAGTTATTGTCAGAAACATTACATGGTCTTCATCTACTGCTGAATCAGGAAATGAAGCAGAGGTAAAAATTAATTTGTCTGTTCGGGTATTGATTCCCGTTCTCCGTTTCATGTCAGCTTCCTAGATTCCAGGCAGTAGAAAGCATGAAAGGGTAATGAGTTTCTGAACACACTGTCTAATGGTGCTCGCTGCCTCAAAGCTTTCAGCAGTTGCCTGGAAGCGGCTTCCCAGTAATACTAAACAACTTAAATATAATTAGCTAGAAGCCCTATAGGCTGCATTTACCCACTGGAGCACCGCTTACACTAATCCATTTATCAGGTTGACAGATGACTGAATCATTGGTAACGTGGGTCCTATTTCATTTATATTTCTGCAGTCAAAGTGTCAGAACCCACTTTGTACTGTATTCATTGAAGACTATTTGCATAGTTGGGTAGGGGCAAAAGGAAAAATATGTCAGAATATACATTACAAACACTACTTAAAAATGGGAAAGCATAGAGTGACAGTGAAATTTTACAATAAGTGGCAGAACCTATTGCTAAATCCCCCCATGCAAGTGTAAAAATTGATACAAATTGATGTGGTGTATGATATTATATTGCATTTCTCCCTCCCCCATGGAGCGTCAAAAGTTGACCTTGTCAGTGGTCGCCATTATGGAACTCTGCGGTGAACAGGCGAAAAACAGTTTTTCAAAATAATAACAGTGATATTACAATGATAATTATAATATCATATGTGTAACACAATTCATAAGGCAAGAAAGAAAAAAAAAAGGTTTGGACCTTGACTGGAATTTTGCTCTCTGATAATAGAACCCCAAATAAATGCGTTTATTATTCTGTTTTTCAGTTCTGGTGTTATTTTAGGTGTCACTTCATCAAAGAGAAAGTGGAATAAAAATGCCTAGGGATGATAAATAACCAAAAGAATGTTTTGTTGAAAATGTGAACGAGGTTGTTGATCATATAGCTACCACTTATTTGACATTTGTAAGTCAAATTCACTAACTGGCCAAAAAAAGTCACCACCTGGATTTAAATGACCAGATAGGTGCGAGCCTTTCATTGGAAATTACTACATTGATTAATATGTTTCATTTGGCAAAAATATGAGGTCTGGTGATTACCTGAATAAACTGAATAAGCAGGTGTGACAGATCTCAGTACCCCGACAGGGTTACATCTGCCAATGCCGCTTCCTTGCTATATCCCCGAGGTTCCACCCTCATGACTCTCGTGTCTTTCTCCAGTCCTTAGCCGCAGCTTAAAGATGGGTACATGTAGAGACTGAGCCTTGCAAGCATCCCACAGAAATAAGCCGAGGCTGTAGATCTGGAGCTTTTCGTTGGAATAGCTTCCACTGTGTATATAGTTGCTATCCAAACCATGAGTCATGACTTCATGTAGGGTCAGAATGGAACTCCTTTTAATTGGGAAGTCACACATACTTATATGACCAAATATGGGTTATTTCCATATACAAAACCTCCCCTAGAAACTGTTGGGAGACCTAATTAGACAAAAACAGATAATTGGTTAAATTGGTTAAACATTTGCTCAACACTCCTAGACAGACAAGACAATGGGAATTGTGATTGACAAACAGATTAAAGTTTAAAACAACAGACAATAGGGCAGTGGCAAAGAAGATTAACAACTCCTCAAATATACAGCCAATAACAGATACACAAGGACCATAACAATAGACAAATAGACAATGACTTTCTTACATAACACAGATTGCACAAACATTCTGTACACAAGAGAGGCCAATGGCACATGCACCCCAAGTCCAAAGTGACTTACGTCACAGCAAGTTCTTCCATCAATGGATTTTTTCCCCTGGTGGCAGGCATGGGCATATTTCAAGTTGACAATGCTAAGATTTATTGGGCTCAAATTGTTCAGGGAGCATGAGACATCATCATCACATATGGATTGGCTACTGCAGAGTCCAGACCTTAACCCCATTGAGAATCTTTGGTATGTTAGTTAGATTAACAACAAAGGAAGGAAGGTATGTAGAAGAGGATAAAAGTCTCGCTGACTGCCTCAATGAATATTTTTGTTCAGTCTTTGCAGGAGAAAAGGAAGGAAAGGGACCTCAGTTAGGAGGAAACACTAAAGAGACATTTACATATGAGTTTACAGAGGAGGAGGTTCTACAGCAGCTGTCTAAAGTAAAGACAAATAAGTCAATGGGGCCTGATGGGATTCACCCTAAGTTATTTAAACTCCTTGCTTGAAGGAGAAAAGTTACCAGGAAAGGCTTAATGATCTTAACATGTACAGCTTGGAAAAAAGACGAGACAGAGGAGATATGATAGAAACATTTAAATACGTAAAGGGAATCCACAAGGTAGAGGAAGGGAGTATATTTAAAAGGAAACAAAGTAGCAAAACAAGAGGACATAGTCTTAGATTAGAGGGGCAAAGGTTTAAAAGTAACATCAGGAAGCATTATTTTACTGAGAGGGTGGTGGATACATGGAACAGCCTTCCAGCAGAAGTGGTAGAGGCCAAAACAGTGATAGAATTTAATAGAAAAGAAAAAACACTTCCAGGTTCACCTTACTAAGGCTGGGGTCAGACGAGCGTAGTGTTCACGTCCGTGATTGCGCCTTAAAGTACGTCCGTGATAGCATGACAGAAAGCCCATCGGAGCCCGTTACACGAAGTACGTCCGCACTAAGGCTAGGGTCAGACTGAGGCAGTGCGAACGCGCGTTCTGGCGCACTTAATCACGGCCGTGCTAGCAGCAGATGCCGGGCAATGACGGCCAATATACGAAGTACGGTCGCACAAAAGTCCGGCTGCGCAACGCAAGTGGAAAATGAACGCATTTTTTCGAGAACGTTAAACCACTAGTACTGACGTACAGAGTGCGCTGCGTCCGCTAGCGGCGTGTGTGAGTGAATTGGAGACATCAGACGCTGCTAATGTCCGGCCAACATAACGTCCAGATGCAAGAAGTGTTTTATTGATGATCCGTACAAAATCACGGATGAAACTGCGCATAGTATGACCGCTATTGCGTATTCCGTGAAAAAATACGTCCATTCTTCGAACGCACATTTTCACGGACAACGTGAAAAATGCGTTAGTCTGACCCTAGCCTGAACTGCGGACGCACAA
Organism: Leptobrachium leishanense; assembly: GCA_009667805.1. Lineage (NCBI taxonomy): Eukaryota > Metazoa > Chordata > Amphibia > Anura > Megophryidae > Leptobrachium > Leptobrachium leishanense. The sequence continues at coordinate 111,940,775 of CM019064.1, read as the reverse complement.
CGGCCGCGGCCCACGGACGCAAGGCAAGCAAGAACGTACAACTCCTAGGACGGCCGCACAAAGTGCGCTGCGTCCGCAACGTCTGCATAGCTTTGTGTGTGAGTAATGGAACGTGGTCAGACGGACTGCATTTATACGTCCAGAATTTTTCACGGACAAAATGGTTTTGCTTTTTAATTTATTTTCCCTCCTACATCCGTCAAAATATACATCAGTAAATAAACGGACTGTGTGGCCACTACTGTGTCTTCCGTACTGACGTACGTCCGTGTGCACGGACGTACAGTCCGTAGAACTCACGCTCGTCTGACCCTAGCCTAAAATTTCCACTTTTTCAAAACCAAAAATGGCCAATGTGCAATCATCTAATGAATTAATATTTAAACAAAACAGTGGTTATATTATAATGATAAATGTGTATAACTTAAGGAATACTTATAGTTCAGTGGTGTTTCTTTTTTTCCCCTTCTCTCAGCATGGGGTCCCGCGATGTAGCTGTTCAGTATCCCAAGAAAAAAGGAGGGGGGAAGGTATTTCTCCACTTGATGTAAAAAAAGGCAGCAGAGCGGCAGATGATTCAATTAAAATGCATTTATTAAATCAATAAAAAGGTAGACCTTCAACTATAAAATCAATTGTTAAAATACTAATTAAGTAGGATCAACAATAACGCGCTTTCACCAATAGGCTTCATCAGTTGTTATCCTTTCTGAATGACCTTTCTGAATGATCAGTCTGTGCAAGAAGTGCAAAAAGTCCAAAAATAACCCCAAAAAAACCAAACCATGATTGAATTTAAGCAGGCATGGGATAGGCATAAGGCTATCCTAAATAAAAGATAAATCCAGGTAAAGTATCCATGTAATTGGGCAGACTAGATGGGCCGAAAGGTTCTTATCTGCCGACATTTTCTATGTTTCTATGTGCTGGAGAAAACTTTATGCAGAGCTCTGAGTCTCGAATCATCAATACAAGATCTTGTTCATAAATTAATGTAACTCTGGATGGAAATAAATGTTGTGACAGTGCGTAAGGTTATTGAGATGATGTCAATGGTAAAATCAAAGCAAAAGGTGCTTTAATGAAGTTTTAGGCTAGGGTCAGACGAGCGTGATTTCTACGGACTGTACGTCCGTGCAGTACGGACATCGTCAGTACGGATGACGCAGTAGTGGTCACACAGTCCGTTTTTTTCACTGACGGATTTTTTGACGGATGTAGGAGGGAAAAATAAATTACAATGAAAAAACATTCTGTCCGTCAAAAATGCTGGACGTATAAATGCAGTCCGTCTGACCATGCTCCATCACTCACACAGAAAGCTATGCGGACGTTGCAGACGTAGCGCACTCCGCACGTCCGTTCTAGCAGTATTACGTTCTTGCCTAACCTGCGTCCGTTTGCGGCGTCCGTCATGCGTCCGCAGTTCAGTGCGGACGTACTTCATGTGTCAGGCTCCAATGGAGTTTCTTTCATGCTATCACGGACGTACTTTTAGGCGCAATCACGGACGTGAAGACTACGCTCGTCTGACCCCAGCCTAAGGCTAGGGACAGATGAGCGCATTTTCTGCGGCCACCGTCAAAATGTACGTCGATGCGTGCGCACGCATTTTTTCACAGAATACGCTTAAGTGGTCAGACGATGCGCAATTCTGGACGTATTTCATGACGATGGGGTAAAAAGAAGTCTAGGGAAATCCGGCTGTTTGAACGTTATGTTGGCCGCACACTAGCAGCGTCTGACATCTCCTAATCACGCACACACGCTGCTATGCGGCCGCAGCGCACTCTGTACGTCAGTACCAGCGGTTTAACGTTCTCGAAAAAATGCGTTCATTTTCCACTTGCGTTGCGCGGCCGGACTTTTGTGCGACCGTACTTCGTATATTGGCTGTCATTGCCCGTCATCTGCTGCTAGTGCGGCCGTGATTATGTGCGCCAGAACGCGCGTTCGCACTGCCTCAGTCTGACCCTAGCCTTAAAGTGTGTGACTTTTTTTGGCCGGGCAGTGTATAAAGCTATATGGTGGAAATTGGATATTTCTTGGGTTGTATTGAAAAAGCTTAATTTATATTTAATATTTATCTTTGTATATATTATACAGATGGCAAAGTCCAATTATTCCCTTCACTACTATTGTAGATGATGGTCAAGTCATTCTGCAGGAGCTCAACATCAAGTAAGCCTAATCTGGTCACATATGAAAGCAATGCAAATGGGCTCCAGAATGTTTAAAAGTAACATCAGGAAGCATTATTTTACTGAGCGGGTGGTGGATACATGAAACAGTCTTCCAGTAGAAGTGGTAGAGGCCAAAACAGTAATTGAATTTAAGCAAGCATGGGATAGGCATAAGGCTATCCTAAACAAAAGATAAATCCAGGTAAAGTATCCATGTAATTGGGCAGACTAGATGGGCCGAAAGGTTCTTATCTGCCGACATTTTTCTATGTTTCTATGTGCCCTCAAATTTTCAACACCTTGTATTTGGTATCCAAGGTGCTTAACCCTTTCCTGCCGCAGGGAATACTATGCCATCTCTGCGGCAGATGGACCTTGAAGCTGCAGGGCTTACTAGTATGCCCCATCCACTTCAATGGGCCTCCTGTATCCCTGCCCACTAGCTGGAACGAGCTGAGTGCCATTCGCTGCTGTGGGACGGTCTGGTTCAGGCCATCCGCTGCGTGGGCGGGCCGTAGGAGGGCTCGCCACAGCAGCTAGCTAGCGGGGTGTACTAGTCCAGCGTTAAAGCCTTCCCACCAGGCACCACCTGCCCAGTGTGAAAGGGTTAAGCTGCATGAGATTCACAGTGAATCTTCCACTGCTTGGAATTTTCTTTTGTGGTGCACCAGCATTTGTCACTGTCTCCAACAACAGCAATTTTTGCTAGCGTGTACGACTTCAGCAAACATAGGCACTTTAGGAATAACTTCCCAAAAAAGGGCCTTAGACTCACAAGTGCAAATATTACTACATACAATAAAATATGTTTTCTTAGGACATCTATACAACTGGATATTGATAGCAGTGTACATTTGCTTGAAGAGATGAATACACCGTAGCCTCATGACTGACTGTAGCAGTCTGCTAATACTGTTATTTCACAGAATTTTAAAGGTGTCAGAAGGGAAAACGGAAATTTATAGGTAGAGATCAACCTGATTATTTTACTTTGTTATACTACACATATCATAAAATGCAAATATATTCTTCATAATAATACACTAATAATGAAATAATGACTATACAGTTTGCGCGCTACTGAAATAAATACTCGTAGTGGCCCTTTAAGCGTACATATTTGTAAAATACAAGATCAATTCTGTAGCTACTCTGACAGAATAATAGTGTTTAGACATATCTGGCCTCCAGGGATCAATGCTTACTTAGACCAGAGATGCACTTGATCCCTAGACGTTTTGTATTTGATTGTGTTTGTATTCCTACATATTGTTGCCACGGAAACAAGGGAAGAACAAAGAAACCGGAGAACATTCCTGGAATAATTGTTCCCCCTTTACATAGCACTATGCAGGGCCAACTCTATTTCTAATTCCAGTGTCATTTCTGTCAGATGTGGTTGAAAAACACTAACACAACTGTAAAACCAATATTTAAAATGATGTTTACTTAATAGCAATCAGAAAATTAAAATCCAGTCACAGTGATTATGTGAAGATGATTTAAAATGTTTTGAAAAACACCGTGGGCCCGATTACATTCTTAACGCAAAAATGTGCGTTTTTTTTGCGCAAAGTGTTAAACGTTAACGCATGAAAATCACTGCTGGAATTACATTCCTCGTGCATTTTTTCATCCGTCGGGAAATTTCACTCATAAAACCGCCGGGCAAAAATGCGCGCAGAAATCAGTGAGCGCAATGTAATTTTTAACGCGAGTCTGTCAGAGTCCTTAATTTTTGACGCGAGTCCGTCATTTTTGTGCGGACTGCACACAACACACGTACGTTTTGACAGAAGACAAGGTAGTAGCCGTCATTTTTGACGGATTTAGTAAAAAAAAAGTACGCATCAACATTCTCCGTTGTGAATCCGCAGTTTGGTATGGTCAGGTTGTTACAATTTGCCGTTACACCAGCTTTTCAAAGACATTAAAATTATGCGCGGAAACGTTGTGCGTTAAATTTTGCGCTAAGATTGTAATACCATGCGCGCACCAGCGCAGAAACGCATTTGCGCTCACAATGTTAAGTATAGGATGCGTGGACTAAATTGCGCTCGCAAAGGGTTCGCGCAGGGTCACTCGCGTTAGACGTTAACGCACATTTTGTGCACGAACGTCGTAATACAACGTTCAGCGCAAAGGGTTTTGCCCCTCGCGGTAATGCGTTTTTGCACGTGCACAATTATGAGCAAAGAATGTAATAGGGCCGCATATTTGTCTGAATATTAAAGGAAAATCTTGATAATCAACAAAGGTAAAATGTGCAATACTATATGGCAGGAACACATCTCACTAACTATAAAACATACTGCTTTTCATCCTCTTAATTATTATTATTAATATTTCTTGTTTTTCTAAAAGACAGAGTTAAAGGGACACTCTATGCATACTGACCACTTTAGCTTATTAAAGGTGTCAGGTTGCATGGAGTCCCCCCCTTACCTCCAGCCTTGTTTGGCCTATATCGCTGCGTGAAGCGGAGGGATTTCATGTGCTCACACAGCTGCCACTCAGCATACAAAATTTTAAATATCCCACCTGCTGGGGACCAAGTCATAGGTTGATGATGTCAGCACGCTCTTCCTGCATACATCATCCTGACTCGGAACACTGACAGCAGTGAGAATTTTGGGAGATGGCAGCCGAGGATTAATGCTGCGCATAGGTTTGCATGGCCAATCCATCTTTCTGCGCAGGCAATTGGGCACGACTCTATGGACAATATATATGGTGGGAACATGAGATACCACTGTCAAAACTGGGGGGGGGGCACTAGTAATTTTCACCACTAAATTATACCACTGAAAAAAACTAAATCAGTATATAAATAAGATTCCAAAATCCCAGAGTAATGTGATGCAATGATACATCTTCACTGTACTAATCTGATACTAAAATTCTATATTTCATTCAGCGGTTTTCCCTGACTTCCGATAACTGCTTCAGCGACTCCAATATTCGCAAATTATGGTGAGCATTTGTTTAATAGGGAATTCACCATATTTTCAGCTAAATGGACTTGCAAAAATGTGGTGCAAAACAAAGGGTCTAAAGGTGAATAGCTTCTAACTTCCATAACCCCTAAAATGCCATAAACCCAGGGAAATACAATAAAAATAATAAACAGTGTGGCATGTAGCCTACTCACTAACACCTAAAATGCCATTAATCAAGGGCAAACATTAAAGTATTAGACTGTGAAGCATGTTGCCTACCCATTAAACAATAAAATACCATTAATCATGGAAAAAATAAAATGTATACTGGAGAGGGATAAAGCCTGCCCATTAACCCTTAATATACATCTAAACCAAGGGAAAAATGAAAGTAATACATAATGTGATATATAGTCTGAATGTTAACCCCTGCACAGCTGAGCTGTTGCAACCCAGTGAAAAAAGAAAAGGTAACATTTTTATTTTATCATTTATGATTTTCCTCTTACACTAAATATGGTCATGTTGTATATCATTGGAAAGGCCAGACTCTGTCCTTCCAATGACACCATGATCGACTATGTACGATGCAGAGGAAGGGAGACATGGCAGTCTGAAAAAGTGAGGGAAGCTGGATGCCGATCCCTGGCAGAGGGGGGCACAAGAGGGGGCAAGGAATAACCTAGGGTGGCAATTGCCCCTCTTGCCCCCCTGTAGTGATGCCTATGCGATTGGGTAACTTGCATGTGAGAAAGTATACAAGTTCTGTGAGATATGCAATTTGTGTAGCATACAGTACATATGAAAGTTACATACACCATCACCATGTATATTTCGTAAAAAGCTCAAGGGAGTTTCACATTTCAGAGGAGTAACCAATTGCCGAGAGACAAAGTTGGAGTATTTTTTCCTAAACAAAAAAGTATATATAACCCCTTCAATGCTGGACCATTTCACCCATGTGTGCTGAGCTAATTTTTAGCGTTTGCTTTTCATCTTTAAAAGCGTTTTGAAGTCACATTTTATTATACGACCCAGACAAATTATATATCCTTTTTTCGTCAGACTCGGCAGATTCATAATATATCATTATTATATGTATACGTCATGCCCTGTCAGAATGCAATAACAAAAAATGCAAAAAAAAAGTGAATTTCCAATAATCTACAGACTTTAAAATTACTTTTTTCACATTTTATCATCCGAGCCATTACGGTTATATATTCTATGGGGTACACTTGTTAAAAAAATAAGAACCGGGAACCCATTACTTTACTTTTCTGAGAAATTACGTGATTTTAGCTAAAACCGAAAAAAAATGTTAGTGCAGCATCATGTTCACATTACAATTGAAATGTGAACAATAGTGCTGCATTAACCCATTCGCTGCTGAGCCATTTTACGTCTGTGTGCTGAGCTAATTTTTACTGCTTTTGCTCATCATGTCTAACGTGTTTTTTTTGTAGATCCCCCCGATCGGGAGGGAGAGGGATCCAAAAGGATCCCACCTCCTTTTCAGGCGATCTTGCCTGAAAATGGCACGATGACGTCATTTATGTCTGGAGGGGTATAAATTCGGCATCTGACTTCCAGGAAGTCAGAACGCCGCAGGACCCCGGATAGAGAGGTGAGTATCTCTCTGGGGGCTCCCGCAAGTGGAGGACGCGTGGGGAACGTCCCCTGCATATAAAACGGGAGTCAATGAGGACGTTCTCCACACGTCCTCTGTAGGGAAAGGGTTAATAAAAAAAAAATATATATATTTTTTACTTGTAACATAGGTGTCATTGGTACATTGGTATCATTGGTTTGGTATCATTGGCAAGGACTGACATCATCGCGCATGGGCTCATATATGCCACGTGGTTTTTTTTTAGGGGGCAGCATTTCATTCACGGCACCTGGCAGAAAGTGGCTTGGGCCAGCCGTGAGAATATGTTACAGGGCAGTATATATGTCAGGAATGTATATGAAAGTTTAGGCAGTGGGCATGGAGTTACTACTTCAGTAAAATTCTTTCAGAGAGGAGGACTTTACTTATTCAAAGAATACCTCAATGTAAATCCATAGGTACACGTTAGATTATAAAATATATCTGTGTTTGAAATGAATTAATAAATCATTTAAGAGTTCTGAAATATATCAAATCCTTTAAAATATCTTTGGATAAACAAATTATCCCTTAGTATACATAATGTGCCCTAAAACGCTTTCCTGTTATCATGAATTGCATTTTAAAACTGATAAACGTCTAAGCAAATTTATTAAACAATAATCCCATAAATTCTTAGTATTGCTCCTTTTACATAATTGTTTCATATTGCAGTTTTCCCTTGAAAAATATATCAAAAGTAATTTTATGAGTAGTCCATGATTTCTGAATTAGTATAGCTTATTATAGCTGGAGTTTGAAATCATACAAGTGACTATTTGTGATGGAATCCTGAAAGAAATAATTTACCTGGTTTGGAAAAAAGTCTGACAACTGACAGTTAACAGTTGCCAGGATTCAGTGTGGTGTTTGCGTCTCTCTTATAGAAATAACACGAGTGGGTTTGTAATGCAGATGTTCTATATTTACATAAAGGATTTCCAGGAAACAAAATATGCCATTTCTAAAGAAATAGTCTCAGCGCGGTCTTTTACATTCCATTTGAATCCAATATGTAATTGCTAATAATGCTTATCTACTTATTTTTTCTTCCAAAATCCCGTGATTCAACACAAGAATTAAAAATAGGTTTCTTGATTTTATTACGTTTTAAAATGAATGTTCAGTTGTTATAGAGAAAGCGCATTGATGAGAGGTAAATTGTAATATTCTTTAGGGAAGAAAGTCTTTTGTAAATTAAAATTAAATAAAACCTTAAATAAGTCACATGTTTATAATGTTGGGGGAAACCACATGGTTTACATTATAAGCCATTGGTGCCATTAAATGTGAATGGAATTTTTTCTTAGTTACAACACTCACTGTGAAATGTTTACACTGCCAAGTGCGCTTAGTGCTTTATAATCTAATGTTACATTTACTTATGCAATGCGTGAATAAGAAAGAAAGAAATAATAATCATACGTTACTTTTCTTTAATATCATTCGCTGATATTTATTGTTTAGAGACATTATGTAGAATGTTATTCATTAAATGCTGAAGGATCAATTTCAAATACTGCAATTAATGTGGTGCTGATATGTTTAGCCGCTTGCAGGCATGTACTGGCCATAGGGACTACAGGGAAATTCCCGGTGAGCCGATGGCTCAGTGGGCCGGTGTGAATGCAGGTTCACTGCGTGGCTCGCTCTGCCCTTAATGGGTGAGGTGAGAACCTCCTCACCATCTGTAAAACAGAACAGTCTGCCACAGTCTCTTATTGGGGCCACTGTGTCGGTGAGACCCGCTGCGTCTACACTGCACCTTAAGACATGGTGTACACTCAACCTCAGTGCCACTGCGCTTCTTTACCCAATCACTCTGCAGCACGGTTGATCGATCTGGTTGGTTTATATACTATTTTTGTGCGTGTTTGCATAATTAAAGTGGGCCAGTCTGGATGAAGTCCAACCTTGGCCGCCTTGGCCTTGGCCGCTTGTAGTGGTAAGCAGTACCCAATATACATTGCCTGGCCAAAAAAAGTCACACACATATGTCGTTGGCCCACCTACTGATTTGATTGCAGCACACATTCGTTGTGGCATAATATCAATAAACTTATGCAATGTCACAACATTTATTTTCATCCAGAGTTGCATTATTTTCTCGCCAAGATCTTGTATTGATGATGTAAGAGTCAGACCACTGTAAAGTCTTCTCCAGCACATCTCAAAGATTCTCAAAGGGGTTAAGGTATGGACTCTCTGGTGGCCAATCCATGTGTGAAAATGATGTCTCATGCTCCCTGAACCACTCGTGCACAATTTGAACCTAATGAATGCTAGCATTATCATCTTGGAATATTCCGTGCCATCTTGGAAGAAAAAATCATGTGATGGAGAAATCTACTCATTCGGTATATTCGGCTGACCTCATTTTTTGGACACATAATAATTGTTGAACCTGGACCCGAGCGACTGATGCCACTTCAGATCCTAACAGGCTCATATGGTACATGGTGACTTGGTCCAGACAGTGTATATCAGTGATCCCCAACCCTGGTCCTCAGGGCCCACTAACAGGCCAGGTTTGCCAGATATCTGAAGCACAGCACAGGTGATATGATTTGCTGTTCAGTAATTGAAGGATTCAGTCTGCATTTCTCCAAGGTAATCCTTAAAATCTGGCCTGTTAGGGGACCACTGGTGTATATAATCTATTAAGGAATGTCCATTTTCAAAATAAACATTATATTTGACAAAATATAGGAAAACACATATGGGTCTTAGGGCAGTCAGCAAAAATGTAAAAATAAAAAAAAGCGAGCACATTGTTTCCTGTCCCCCAGGGCAGTACCCGGACCCCCATACACCTTTTATGGACAATATCTTGCATAAATACCCTCTTGGAGGGCACTTTAATTTTCAGAAGTTCGACCCCATTGACTTGCATTACGTTCGAGTTCGAATTCGAACTTTTTGGCCATTCGGGTGTTCGAGTACCCATCGCTAGTCATCACCCGTCACTCTACACGTTTCGCCTACAGAGTGGCATCCTCAGGAGTGTACTGGGAGTGATAATAAGTAGAGTGTCTGTGAAGATACAGCAGAACTGACCCTCTGGCTTGAGAGGTTTCATAGTAACAGAGATGGAAATCTCCTCATAGCTCTCCTCCAAATGGGGGCTGGGTTTGTGATAGGTTTGGGAACACATAATGGTTGTGAAAATTCTTGACAGCTCAATAATAGTAAGAGAAACAGTCAATGTTTTTGACTGCTTTGTTTTAACATTCCGCTCTAAGTGATGCAACTGATGTACATGGGTTCAGGTTAAAAAACCTTTACTTCTATTGTATATCCAGGTGATTGGCATGACTATCTTCCTAGGAATAAATATAGGCTGCACATTTGTAATTCCATTACTTGATGTATGAATAGAACTGATCGCAGAGGAACATGAGTCTTCAAGTTTTAGGCTATGCTATATATTAAAATTGCATACCTAATAGGTAACTTTTCTGTGACAATAGCTATGAAGATTATTACTATTATTATTATTATCACTAGCTATACAACCTATATCAAAAAGTAGTTATCATTTGACCAAACTTGCACCAATAGTACCCTTACCAAAATCATACTCTAATTGGGCCCTTTTTAGTGTATATATAAATAAACACAAGCCATCCAATTTCATCATGTAGACACAGAAATTAAACACACCTATGATACTTTACTAGGAATATTTAAAGCATACTAGTGACCAGAGGACAAGCTTGATTTGTCCAGGTACACCCTACGGCAGGCAAAGTGGTCCCCCATTTGGGTACCTACCTTCCTTTTTTGAATGCTCCTTAAATGAATCAAGATAAAGAGAGCACAGAATTTGACTGCGTCGCTGAATACATTTGACTACTGCTATGACAACAAATTGTGCATTTAACCCTTTTATTCTCACAAAAGACTTCTTAAATATATGATGCATTGCCTCTGATGATCCCCATTCTTCCAATTACATTATCCACCGGCGAGGCTACTACATTTGAAATCATTATAACGATTTACACATCCAGAAAACATAACCTTTGATTTTTTTTTATAACTTTGTCATCACAATAGGTGAAAAATGCATCTTTTCTAAGCACTGTAGTGAACTTGTGCTTGTTGCTAAGCAACCTAATATTAATACTGAAAACCATGCTGGCAGTGTCATCAGATTTAATTTGAAGCTGAAAATATTACCTGCCGGATATATATATTTATCAATTCTTTTTTAAAGAGAAGCTAATTAATACTGTTTTATTACTGTATGTTAATATGTTTTCTGCATTATATTCAGATATGAATTAGGTGATAACTATATGGGGAAGAGGAAATATTACCTAATTATCAATATGTACATTTTTGTGCCCTTGAGCAGCCACATAAAGTACATGCATGAGTTTGATGTCTTTGTACAAAAAGAAAACGGAGGAAATGTAATTTTTTTGTCTCCTGCAGTTATCATTTGACGGTTTCTCTATTGCTTTAATAAAAAAATGAAAAAGTGATAATGTGGTCAGGATGAGTAGGGTGTCTCTTTAAAGGATCTGCTGCTAAACGTTTGGTGCCAGATACCACAGCAGACATTCAGAGGACTTGTGAAGTCCATGCCACAATGCATCAGAGTTGTTTAGGCAGCAAGAGGTGGACCTACATGATGTTAGGCAGGTGGGGTTAATGTTGTGGCTGATCATTGCATATTTTTAAGCTATGAAAGTATTACTTTATTAGTGTACACTTTAGCGGTTATTCACATGTTATTCAAATGTCGCTGACATTTTGGTAATCTGTCGTTCTTCGGGAAATCAAATTTCTCCACCCTGCGGTGAATTCAGCATTCAACACAGGGTCCCTGAAGTGCAGCAAATCGGCTGCTGAATAGGGCTGTCAACCCGCCTCAAACCCGCCGCCTCTGCCACAAACCCGTTGTCCACTGCCACCAACCCACTGGACATCTGCCACAAACACACTGAACAGCCATCAAATGCACCCAACGAGCTGCCAAGCACAGCATCGACCAGTTGCAGAAAAAAGCCAACAAGCCGCCAGGTAAAAAAAAAATAACAATATGATTGCAAGTGTAAGGCTAGGGTCAGACTAACGCAGTATCAACGTGCATTTAGCAGCACTAAATAACGGCCGTGCTAGCAGCAAATGACGTCCAATGATGGGCAGCATACGAAGAACGGGCGCACAAAAGTCCGGCCGCGCAACGCAAGCGGCACACGAACGCATTTTTTCGAGAACGTCAAACCGCTAGTACTGACGTACAGAGTGCGCTGCGTCCGCTAGCGGCATGTGTGTGTGAATAGGAGATGTCAGACGCTGCTAATGTCCGGCCAACATCACGTCCAGACGCAAAAAGTGTTGATGATCCGTACTAAATCACGACGAAAATGCGCATCGTATGACCGCTATCGCGTATTCCGTGAAAAAATACGTCCATTCGTTCGAACGCACTTTTTCACGGACAACGCGAAAAATGCGTTAGTCTGACCCTAGCCTTAATATTTGAAACTCTGTTTGCAAAAAAATTACTGGATGAAAATTTCTGGAATTAACATATAAGGTCCTATGAATGATAATTAAAAAGGTCTATTACAGAAAAAAGAAAAGCAGTTATAAAATAATGGAAAAAAAAATTCCCCAAAAAATCCCCAAAAATGCCTAAAAGAGTCTAAGAAAAGTAAAGAAACTTTTTACTGCAGATTAAAAGAATAAACGGTTTATTAGATATTGGTTAAAAACAGGAATATTTTTAACATTGAACCCTAAGGCATTTGCCTGAATAAATCTGCCGAATGAAACCACTGAACAGCAGGGCATTTCTCTGACATTTCACTGCTGTTCGGTGTTCTGTAAATACAGTTGTGTTCAAAATCATTCAACCCCCACTGAAATGAGTGTTTTGGCCAGTTTGACATTGATTTTGATCATTCAGTCATCTTGCTTACAATTAAATCAAAGAGGCACGTGTAGGTCAGACAAATATAACATAACATTTATAATGAAATAACCACAAATGTCTTTTCTGTGCTCACATCATTATCAGTTTTATTCAACCCCCAAGTGACATTCAATCTTAGTACTTAGTACAACATCCTTTTACAGTTATAACAGCTTTTAAACGTGAAGCATAGCTTGACACAAGTGTCTTGCAGCGATCTACAGGTATCTTCGCCCATTCGTAATGGGCAAAAGCCTCCAGTTCAGTCACATTCTTAGGCTTGCGCACTGCAACTGCTTTCTTTAAGTCCCACCAGAGGTTCTCAATCGGATTTAAGTCAGGTGGCTGCGATGGCCACTCCAAAATGTTCCAGCCTTTAATCTGCAACCATGCTCTAGTGGACTTGGAGGTATGCTTGGGATCATTGTCCTGTTGAAAGGTCCAACGTCTCCCAAGCCTCAGGTTTGTGACGGACTGCATCACATTGTCATCCAATATCTCCTGGTACTGAAGAGAATTCATGGTACCTTGCACACGCTGAAGCTTCTCTGTACCTGCAGAAGCAAAACAGCTCCAAAGCATGATTGACCCCCCGCCATGCTTCACAGTAGGCAAGGTGTTCTTTTCTTCATAGGCCTTGTTCTTCCTCCTCCAAACATAGCGTTGATCCATGGGCCCAAACAGTTCTAATTTTGTTTCATCAGTCCACAGAACACTATCCCAAAACTTCTGTGGTTTGTCCACATGACTTTTGGCATACTGCAGTCGACTCTTCTTATTCTTTGGAGACAGCAAGGGGGTGCGCCTGGGAGTTCTGGCATGGAGGCCTTCATTACGCAGTGTGCGCCGTATTGTCTGAGCTGAAACTTCAGTACCCACATCTGACAAATCTTTTCTCAGTCCCTCAGCAGTCACACGGGGACTTTTCACCACTCTACGCTTCAGGTAGCGCACAGCAGTCGAAGTCAGCATCTTCTTTCTGCCACGACCAGGTAACGTTTCAACAGTGCCTTTTGCCTTGAATTTGCGAATGATGCTTCCTATGGTCTCTCTTGGCATGTTTAACATCTTTGCAATCTTCTTATAGCCATTGCCCTTTGTGTGAAGAGTAATCACCTCTTCTCTTGTCTTCCTGGACCATTCTCTTGACTTCACCATGTTTGTAACCACACTAGTAAATGTCTAGAAGGAGCTGAGTATCACAGTCATTTTAAAGCTGCCTAATTGGTGCTTATTATGCTTTATTGCTGCTCCGTGACATCCACAGGTGTTTTCAATACCTGATTGAAAACACTTGAATGAACCTCTGTTCTTCAGAGTGGTAGTCTTTAAGGGGTTGAATAATTGTGTCAATGAAGAATTCACAAAAGAAACATTTACTACTGTATTACAAAACCAATTGATGTCATTTTAGTTGCATATGGTTCTTTAAAAAGTCCTTGTAGGATTTCATTCTGAATACAATTACAAATGTACACTAAATTCCCTAAAACCCTTTACAGCATTGGGGGTTGAATAATTTTGAACACAACTGTAGATTAACCATTGCTTCTCTATGGGGATTTCTCTACCGTCTAACGGGCTCCATACTGCCTGGTTCTCAATAGCCGAAAGGTCCCGAAATGGCACCGTACTGGGGAAATTCCCTGTCCGGTGCCAGATCGGCTCTTTGTGAATAACCCTGTTGATGTTATACATTTCACTATAAACAATGTTTGTAGTTCAAGTGAAAGATGTGTCTATTTTAACAACAACAACACTAATAATAATAATAATAATATCATTGAACATAATAAGTTAATTGTTAAAGTGTCATCTTAAAGTGATCATTTATAACAAAATGTTAACATTTATAATATAATATTAACATAGAACACTATAAAGGGCAATACATTTTATCGGTGTTAAATGGACTGAAACTAGCTAGGGCACTTACAGTTGTGTCCAAAATTATTCAACCCCCACTGAAATTGAGTGTTTTGTCCAGTTTGACATTGATTTTGATCATTCAGTCATCTTGCTTACAATTAAATCAAAGAGGCACGTGTAGGTCAGACAAATATAACATAACATTTATAATGAATAAACCACAAATGTCTTTTCTGTGCTCACATCATTATCAGTTTTATTCAACCCCCAAGTGACATTCAATCTTAGTACTTAGTACAACATCCTTTTACAGTTATAACAGCTTTTAAATGTGAAGCATAGCTTGACACAAGTGTCTTGCAGCGATCTACAGGTATCTTCGCCCATTCGTCATGGGCAAAAGCCTCCAGTTCAGTCACATTCTTAGGCTTGCGCACTGCAACTGCTTTCTTTAAGTACCACCAGAGGTTCTCAATCGGATTTAAGTCAGGTGACTGCGATGGCCACTCCAAAATGTTCCAGCCTTTAATCTGCAACCATGCTCTAGTGGACTTGGAGGTATGCTTGGGATCATTGTCCTGTTGAGGCTAGGGTCAGACGAACGCATTTTTATGTTGTCTGTGAAAAAGTGCGTTCGAACGAATGGACGCATTTTTTCACAGAATACGTGATAGTGGTCATACTATGCGCATTTTCGTCCGTGATTTTGTACGGATCATCAATAAAACACTTCTTGCATCTGGACGTTATGTTGGCCGGACATTAGCAGCGTCTGATGTCTCCAATTCACGCACACACGCCTCTAGCGGGCGCAGCGCACTCTGTACATCAGTACTAGCGGTTTCACGTTCTCGAAAAAATGCGTTCATTTTCCACTTGCGTTGCGCAGCCGGACTTTTGTGCGACCGTACTTCGTATATTGGCTGTCATTGCCCGGCATCTGCTGCTAGTGCGGCCGTGATTAAGTGCGCCAGAACGCGCGTTCGCACTGCCTCAGTCTGACCCTAGCCTGAAAGGTCCAACGTCTCCCAAGCCTCAGGTTTGTGACGGACTGCATCACATTGTCATCCAATATCTCCTGGTACTGAAGAGAATTCATGGTACCTTGCACACGCTGAAGCTTCCCTGTACCTGCAGAAGCAAAACAGCCCCAAAGCATGATTGACCCCCCGCCATGCTTCACAGTAGGCAAGGTGTTCTTTTCTTCATAGGCCTTGTTCTTCCTCCTCCAAACATAGCGTTGATCCATGGGCCCAAATAGTTCTACTTTAGTTTCATCAGTCCACAGAACACTATCCCAAAACTTCTGTGGTTTGTCCACATGACTTTTGGCATACTGCAGTCGACTCTTCTTATTCTTTGGAGACAGCAAGGGGGTGCGCCTGGGAGTTCTGGCATGGAGGCCTTCATTACGCAGTGTGCGCCGTATTGTCTGAGCTGAAACTTCAGTACCCACATCGGACAAATCTTTTCTCAGTTCCTCAGCAGTCACACGGGGACTTTTCTCCACTCTACGCTTCAGGTAGCGCACAGCAGTCAAAGTCAGCATCTTCTTTCTGCCACGACCAGGTAGCGTTTCAACAGTGCCCTTTGCCTTGAATTTGCGAATGATGCTTCCTATGGTCTCTCTTGGTATGTTTAACATCTTTGCAATCTTCTTATAGCCATTGCCCTTCCTGTGAAGAGTAATCACCTCTTCTCTTGTCTTCCTGGACCATTCTCTTGACTTCACCATGTTTGTAACCACACCAGTAAATGTCTAGAAGGAGCTGAGTATCAAAGTCATTTTAAAGCTGCCTAATTGGTGCTTATTATGCTTTATTGCTGCTCCGTGACATCCACATGTGTTTTCAATACCTGATTGAAAACACTTGAATGAACCTCTGTTCTTCAGAGTGGTAGTCTTTAAGGGGTTGAATAATTGTGTTAATGAAGAATTCACAAAAGAAACATTTACTACTGTATTACAAAACCAATTGATGTCATTTTAGTTGCATATGGTTCTTTAAAAAGTCCTTGTAGGATTTCATTCTGAATATAATTACAAATGTACACTAAATTCCCTAAAACCCTTTACAGCATTGGGGGTTGAATAATTTTGAACACAACTGTATGTCTGTCCTCAAGAACAAGGTTTAGTTGACTTCACAAATAAAATGGTGCAACCTTTTCATAGGTGTCCGTTTAATTTTACAACATCTTTATGCAGCCAACTCTCTATCTCTATTGATGCCATGTGCACTCAACTGTATGTAACAAAACACAATGTGTGTTTATATATTATCAGAAAAGCAGTGATCCTTTATATTGCTTTGCCTGTGCTTTTTCTTCATATACCAATTTCTAGAACACATCATAAAGAGCACTATGGAAGCAGACAGGTCATGTGTAAAAGATGTAGTTCAAATTCAAGTTAAAGCTTTAATGTTTAGAATTATTTTAAGCACATCCACACAAATCCTATTCTAAAGCTGAAGAATGGATATAGCAAAACAGTATAACTATAGAAACTAAAACTATTGAAATGACTGAAAAGCTATTTTATTTTAGAGAAAACATAGAGGGGGTTAAAAGGTAAGTAGAAGCAAAATGTCTTCTCCACCCGAATTTTGGTCTTCTTTTGCTCTTACAGCATTCAGCCCAGAGCCCCCCACCCCGACGTGCAGGGAAAATCTGCCGAACGCATCCGAGAAACAACAAGACTGCCGAATCAAAAAAAAACACAAAACAGCGAAAAAACATCAGATCGATTCGTTAAGTTGCCAAAAAAAAGCCAAATGCACCTGACGATACGCCGCAAACCCACCGAACATACCGTAGGAGGAAAACAGGAAAAAAAATATTCTGGATCAAATAGTGTAATAATGGATAATGCCCCAGTTCCACTCATGGATATACTGCCCCAGCAACTCTCATGGATATACTGCCCCAGCAACTCTTATGGATATACTTCCCCAGCTCCTCTCATGGATATACTGCCCCAGCAACTCTCATGGATATACTGCCCCAGCTCCTCTCATGGATATACTGCCCCAGCATGTAACATGCTACATTTGCAAATATTTCTGAAGCATAATATATGAATATATTTATATTCATGAAATATGCAGGAGATAAAAAATGTGTTTCCAAACAGTGATGTTTAACCCCTTAGGGACAGACGGTTTTAAGATTGTCTGTCCGAAAGTATGCACTCCTTTTTTTACATTTATGCGCTGTTTGTGTTCAGCTCTAATTTTCCTCTTACTCGTTTATGGAACCCACACATATTATATACCATTTTTCTCGCCATTAAATGGACTTTCTAAAGACACCATTATTTTCATCATATCCTATAATTTACTATAAAAACATTTAGGAAGTATGATGAAAAGAAGGGAAAAAAAACTAATTTTTGGAACGTAGACCCTCTAATCTGCAACCGCCAAAAAAAGACCCTGGCTAAATAGTTTCTAAAGTTTGTCCTGAGTTTATAAATACCCAATGTTTACATGTTTTTTGCTTTTTAACAGGGTCACTTCTGAGCCATTTCACCTCTGTGTGCTGATCTCATTTTGACCGTTTTATGCTCATCGTGTTTAAATGCAATTTGAAGTCCTATTTTAACCACTTCTATGCGGAGGACGCGCTCAGCCCGGCATCCGGACCAGCAGCCGCCAGAATTAGGTGTCATCGCGGGGGCGCGATGACACCTAATTCAGGCGCCCCCCCCGCATGTGCGGAGGAGGCGCCTGAAAGGGAGGGGGGGAGGTCCTTCGGACCTCTCTCCCTCCCGATCGGCGGCGTTGCGGAGGTTAACCCAGGCACCATTTGGAAGGGCACAGCCTGCCCTTCCAAATGGTGCCTGGCATTAACCCCTGGGGAGCTGGATCGCGAATCGGCGCTGAAAAGCGCCGGTTCGTGATCCTTTCCCGGAGCTGGCCGACATCTTGGATGTCGGCCAAGCCTCCGGGAACTCCCCCTGAGGACTGGCGTCATCCCACCTGAGGACTGGCGTCATAGCACGATGACGCCAGTCCTAGAGTTAACCCCTAACTGCCACCAACGGTGGAGATAGGGAGTTCATTGGAACTCCCTATCTCCCGATCCGTGGCAGCTAGGGGTTAAAGATTGGTATGGTTGGATCGGCCAGAGCATGGCCGTTCCAACGATACCAAACACTACTGTGAAAAAAGGTTTTTAAAAAAAATAAAAATTAAAAATTAAAAATAAAAATATATTTAAAAAAAAAATAAACATTTTTTTTTTCTTTTTTTTGGTTCGTTAATGCAGCAATATTGTTCCCATTTCAATTATAATGTGAACAATGATGCTGCACTAACGATTTTTGTATGCGGTGCGTTTGTTAAAAATAGTGTAATTTTCCCCAAAAAAAAATGTAATGAGACCCCATCTCTAATTTTTTTAACAAGCGCACCCCATACTAAATATAACCGCAATTGCTCGCATGTTAAAATGTGAAAAAAAACACTTTACACGTTGTAAATTATTGAAAATACATATTTTATTGCATTTTTTGTTATAATATCCAGACATGACATAACGTATACATATAATAATGACATATTATGAATCTACCGAGTCTAACGGAAAGAACGATATATAATATGTCTGGGTCATATACTAAAATAAGCCTTCAAAACACGTTTAAACATGATGAGCAAAACTGGTAAAAATGACCTCAGCACAGAGGTGTGAAAAGCCTCAGCAGCGAAAGGGTTAACATACGACCCAGACAATTTTTTTTAAAAAAACAGAACATGTTTTTATTAATTTAATTATATATATATTTTTTTTTTTTAAAGAAATAATTGTTACACCAAACATGGTCTGACCTTTCCAATGATACCAAACATGACCCTCTAGCTGCCACAGATCTGGAGATAAATGGGTCGAAATGGCAACCCTATCTTCACCTTAGGGATTTTGATAGGAAATCCCTGGACAGCTAGGGACTAAATCTTTGAATTGAGTGTCTCTAGGGGGTCGAGGCACTCAGCATACCAAGTGATCACATCATGTGATCACATTTTTACTGAGTGCCTTGACCCCTCAAGGCACTCAGTATGTCTGCCGAGCGCTTTCAGAAGTGATCACTCGAGAGGAGCGATCACTGAGCGGACCAGCAGTAAATTTTGTTATTGCAGGATGCCTCGATGTCAAGGCATCCCTGCAATAACAATAGAGCAGTTGGAAGCAAAGCCGATCGCTCCCAGCGATCTATCTCACTGCTGGGTCGCCTTTCCGTTTAAACCGGAAGTTGACCACTGCAGGGGAGCAATCACATAAGGCCCTGGCAGTGAAGATCACTATTGTAGGATGCCTGGATGTCCAGGCATCCCTGCAATAGTAATCAAGGGGCTGGAAGCGATACCGATCACTTCCAGCGCTCGATTTACCATCGGACGTACTATGTACTACAGTGGTCATTATCAGGATTTTTTCCCATGACGTCCAAGGTCGCCAAGGGGTTAAAATGTTATTATAAAGTTAGAAACATGGCAACATGTGAACTCTCGGAGACCAAAAATGACTGTAATATTCTTATGTAGCAGTATAGTAATAGTATTTTTAAAGTAACAAAACTGTGGGCTACAATTTCTCACTAAACATGCTCATTAATGACTGAAAAACTAGCCGTATGTTTAATATCCTTTAATAGTGAATAAAATGTGTATAATAATTTCAAATTAGAAACATTAGTATCTAAAACACCACCAATTTTAGTAAAAATGATTATTTCTTAAGCCTCATCATCAGATAATCTTTAAATATAATGAAACGTGAATGAAAATGTTACCTTACTTTTCAGAAAGGGTATCAGAGTAGAAAATTGAAAAGTGTATTCAAGATACTGCTCTTAACACAGTTAGGCAAATTGGCTATAAATTATACCAGTGCATATGTTAAAAGAAGAATCAACTGTGACTGGATAGGAAAATTACACTGATATGCTCGCTCTGTAACACTTCCAAGAGAAATCACAATGTTTATATGAAAATTATGCAGTCCCATCAATTAATTCTTCATTTCTACTGAATTTATTAAAATAATATTATAGTTACATTATATATTATTATATAAAATATTTTTATAATAATGACATTTTAATCTAAATGCAAGCAGATTTATGTGATTTAGCCCCCAGGGTTAATTTAACTTTGAACTTCCTGTCAGGACAAGCAATTTTAAATGTATGTTTACTGTTTTTGTACTTATTTGATTAACAAGGTTGACATTGACATTTTCTGTTTCTCTTTTAGCGAATCTGGCTTCAGTTGGAAAATTCATTTAAGGCATTTTTCAGTAAGGGGCGAACGTGCCACTCAATTTCACCGAACGGTGAATTTTACCGTATGGTGCAATTTGTGGCAGTTCGTCTATTCACTAAGTTGTCAAATCACCAAATACTGGCGAATTGACAGTGAATAATTGTGCAGTTCGCCGCAGATCGCCACAGATCGACGATCTTCGGAGGCAGCAAAATTGCCCCAAAGAGAAGTAATGGTTAATCTATTCAGAGGAAGCCGAACTGTGTCGGCGTATCAGTGAAACGCCCTGATTTTCAGTAATTCATTTCAACTGGTTTAAACAGGTGAATCCCATACGATTCAAAGCAACAAAAATATTATGTTTTTTACAAAACCGTTTATTCTTTTCCTTTTCAGCACAAAGTCTTTTCATTTATTTATTTTTTGAACACCTTTTTGTAATTTTATACTTTTAGACAAAAATTTTCATTCCTGTTGTTTTTTTTTTCTGGGACAGACCTTAATATTATTTTCTTAAAGGGACATGCATGCTTTGCTAGTGTGCGTTTAAAAACATGCAGTTCCTTTTGAATGAGTCAGTAGTGTCATTCAACAGACATAAAAAGCAAGTAAATATGATATTTTTTCATATTTACCCAGTGGCATCACTAGGGTTGGTGTCACCCGGTGCGGTAACTTATGGTGTCACCCCTCCCCCCCAAGTTTTACGGATTTTTTTTAACTACTTTTACTCCTAAATCAGTACTCCCATATAACACTGAATGCTCATACACACAGCACACATTACTGTGAGGTTTATTGCTGTGGAGCTCTCTCATATGCTCACACAAATTTTTGGCAACTGCCAGCAAGTACGGTGCCTGTTCGAAGGCAGTGAAAGCACACATGGATATATATTGCCCCCAGCAGCTCTGGATATATTGCCCCCAGCAGCTCACCCATGGATATATATTGCCCCCAGCTCACATATGGATATATTGCACCAGTTCACAATTATATATTGCCCCCAGCAGCTCACCCATGGATATATATTGCCCCAGCTCACATATGAATATATTGTGCCTCAGCTCACATATGGATATATTGCCCCAGACCAGCTCACACATGGATATATTGCCCCAGACCAGCTCACACATGGATATTGCCCCAGCTCTCATGGATATGCCCCAGCACACATGGATACTGCCCCAACCACACATGGATACTGCCCTAGCTCACATGGATATGCCCCAGCTATCATGGATATGCCCCAGCAGCTCTCATGGATATGCCCCAGCAGCTCTCATGGATATGCCCCAGCAGCTCTCATGGATATGCCCCAGCAGCTCTCATGGATATTGCCCCAAGCTCATGGATATGCCCCCAGCAGCTCTCATGTATATTTCCCCCAGCTCATGGATATGCCCCAGGAGCTCTCATGGATATGCCCCAGGAGCTCTCATGGATATGCCCCAGCAGCTCTCATGGATATTGCCCCCAGCTCATGGATATGCCCCAGCAGCTCTCATGTATATTGCCCCCAGCTCATGGATATGCCCCAGCAGCTCTCATGGATATTGCCCCAGCTCCTCTCATGGATATTGCCCCAGCTCCTCTCATGGATATTGCCCCAGCTCCTCTCATGGATATTGCCCCAGCAGCTCTCATGTATATTGCCCCAGCAGCTCTCATGGATATGCCACAGCAGCTCTCATGGATATGCCCCAGCAGCTCTCATGGATATGCCCCAGCAGCTCTCATGGATATGCCCCAGCAGCTCTCATGTATATTGCCCCCAGCTCATGGATATTGCCCCAGCCGCTTCTCATGGATATTGCCCCAGCTCCTCTCATGGATTTTGCCCCAGCTCCTCTCATGGATATACTGCCCCAGCTCCTCTCATGGATTTTGCCCCAGCTCCTCTCATGGATATACTGCCCCAGCTGCTCTCATGGCTATGCCCCCAGCTCCTCTCATTGATATTGCCCCAGCTCATGGATATGCCCCAGCTCATGGATACTGCCCCAGCTCATGGATATACTGCCCCAGCTCATGGATATACTGCCCCAGCTCATGGATATGCCCCAGCTCATGGATACTGCCCCAGCTCATGGATATGCCCCAGCTCATGGATACTGCCCCAGCTCATGGATACACTGCCCCAGCTCATGGATATACTGCCCCAGCTCATGGATATGCCCCAGCTCATGGATACTGCCCCAGCTCATGGATACTGCCCCAGCTCATGGATACTGCCCCAGCTCATGGATATGCTCCAGCTCATGGATACTGCCCCAGCTCAAGGATATGCCCCAAGCTCATGGATACTGCCCCAGCTCATGGATACTGCCCCAGCTCATGGATACTGCCCCAGCACATGGATATGCCCCAAGCTCATGGATACTGCCCCAGCTCATGGATACTGCCCCCAGCTCATGGATACTGCCCCAGCACATGGATATGCCCCAAGCTCATGGATACTGCCCCCAGCTCATGGATATACTGCCCCAGCTCATGGATATACTGCCCCAGCACATGGATAATGCCCCAGCTCATGGATAATGCCCCAGCTCATGGATATGCCCCAGCTCATGGATACTTGCCCCAGCTCATGGATACTGCCCCAGCTCATGGATATACCCCCAGCTCATGGATACTGCCCCCAGCTCATGGATAATGCCCCCAGCTCATGGATACTGCCCCAGCACATGGATAATGCCCCAGCTCATGGATATACTGCCCCAGCTCATGGATACTGCCCCAGCACATGGATACTGCCCCAGCTCATGGATACTGCCCCAGCTCATGGATTTTGCCCCAGCTCCTCTCATGGATATACTGCTACAGCTCCTCTCATGGATTTTGCCTCAGCTCCTCTCATGGATATACTGCCCCAGCTGCTCTCATGGCTATGCCCCCAGCTCCTCTCATTGATATTGCCCCAGCTCATGGATAAGCCCTAGCTCATGGATACTGCCCAGCTCATGGATACTGCCCCAGCTCATGGATATTGCCCCAGCTCATGGATATTGCCCCAGCACATGGATTTTCCCCAGCTCATGGATATGCCCCCAGCTCATGGATAATGTCCCAGCTCATGGATACTGCCCCCAGCTCATGGATACTGCCCCCAGTTCATGGATACTGCCCCCAGCTCATGGATAATGCCCCAGCTCATGGATAATGCCCCAGCTCATGGATAATGCCCCCAGCTCATGGATATGCCCCAGCTCATGGATATGCCCCAGCTCATGGATACTGCCCCCAGTTCATGTATAATGCCCCAGCTCATGGATACTGCCCCCAGTTCATGGATAATGCCCCAGCTCACCTCCTGTGCCGCATGTTCTGCTCCCTCTGAGCGTCCGACGGCATGGAGCTTGGGCGCTCTGGGTAGCCACGTGACCAGCTGCGATCTCGCTAGAACTCGGCTGGTGACGTGCTTCCCCCAGGCAAGCGCCGAAGCTGCATAGCTTCGGACGCTCGCAGGGAGCGAACATGCGGCGCAGGGTGAGACACCCTGCACACCTGGTGCAGGCCGCACCCCCCACCCCCACGTTACGACGCCCCTGTATTTACCTGATCTTCTTTCTTGGTGTTTTCCACGCCCACCTCAGGAGGCAGTTTGAGCTAACCAATCAGTGCCTCTATTTAAGGAGAGCTAAAAAATACACTGAGCATGTGCGTCTGAGTTGCTCCTCCACCCTCCTGCACTGTGAGCTGAGGGGAGGGCGGGGCTGAACTTTCACCCCCAGCTACTGCAGAGACAGGGAAGGAAAGAAATCCATACACACAGGGAGAAAAAGAGACAGCAGAGAGAGGGACAACAAAGAAAAGCACAGAGACACAGCAAGAAAAGGTAAAGAGAGAAAGACAGCAAGATAAAGTAGAGAAAGCGCAAGAAAAAGGTACAGTGAGAGAGATTGCACACAAGAGACAGACAGCACAAGAAAGAGTGAGAGGGAGTGACTGTGTATGTAAATCTTGAAAGAGCGCAAGTGAGCGTGTCAGTGGATGAGCGAGTCTGTGTGTGTGAGAGCGTGAGTGTGGGAGCGAGTCAGCGGGTGAGTGTATTTTGCTTTCACAGTTGCAAAGATGCTAATATTCAGCTTCGGCACAGCTTGTGTTAGTTCATACAGTCACAGGTATTTAAAATGCGCTAGCAAGTTCCATAGCATTGTACAATGGGTGAGACAGAATAACAAATGTCCATACCAGTTAATCACACAGAACAGTAGGAGAGAGGACCCTGCCCAAGAGCTTACAATCTAAGAGGAGAGGGGTGACACACTAGGTGAGGGTAATAGCTGAGTATGTGAAGTAGTGGGGTGCATGGGGGGCTGTGGGCAAGATGGAGCAAGAAATGTAGTTCATGTGAAGTTTTGATGGGTGCAATAGTGGGTGGTGTAGTGGTCGGGGAGGAGGTGGGGAATATTCAGGAAGTATGAGCTGAAGAAACACCCCTAGCTGAGGGGCGTCGCCGGAGAAGATGAAATGACAGCGTTTAAAGCAAGAAAATAAAAAAATTTACACATTTTTAAAACTTTTGATTTATTCTAGTTTGTCTATAGATATGAAAGTGTTTAAATGTCAATTTCATTTTTTTTTCTAGACATGCATATCCCTTTAAGGACCTTTTTATTATTTACACGAATATTCATGTTTCAGATTTACCTATCAAATCCTGCAGTGTGACCGGCATTTCCTTTTCCTTGGCTACTAATATTTGAGGGACTGATAGTCATACCCTGTGTGAAGTAGGGGTGATTGATACCTAGGTGTGTGCTTCCACTAACCTCTGCATATTCCTTGATTATTTAATTTCCCGAAATCTATTTTTTTGACATTACAGAAACCCCCACGTCCCGTCCACCACTGATGTAGTGCTCACTGACTCACTGACTGAGAAACTAGTAAGTAGTAAAAATATTTTAAAATTCCTTCGTATCTTTGAGTCCAACGTAATTGAGACAAGTTATTTGTAGTTCACCAACGATGGTCGCTAACAGACATACCTATCAGTGTTCAATGCCACAAGAAAACTTCTCCGTCACTTTATGGATTACCTCTAGTAAAACACTGGTATTTGACACTGTTGCAACCATGGTGATTTTTGTTGTTGTGCACAACTGAGACAAACACCAGTGCCTTTCGAGTAAACCTTGCGGTTGGCTCAGTGTCTCTTTTTAACATCACTTCTTACTTTATTTTTTTTACTTTTTTCACGTCTGTTCAACTGGGCTACCAGCATAGGCGTGCGCCCTAATAGTGGGTGACGAGTTCCCTTTTCACCTTTTACACTGACATTTTAGAGGTCCCTTGTCTGGTTCATGATGAAAGGCATAAAAACTGACTGGATCTCTGATTACAGGCATGTTATATCTAATGAAAAATGTGTAGTTTGTGCAAAATCTTCTAAACATATGTTTTTAATTAATATTTCATGTGTGCACATCCTAATGTAATGGGCTGCGCACGCCACTGGCTACCAGTTAAAATATTCAGGTAGATTACTATTCCCTGCCCAGATCAAAAAAAAAGAGAAGTGTCCCTATTGCACTGATTTGAAAATGTAATATAAAAATCAAACGCCACTTATCCCTGAGATCACAGTGTTCACCTCTGCTTCTGCAGTGCAGTGCTTTGGGTGTACCATTATTTGCATGCTGTCTCAAAGGGTGAATTATGTTGTAAGAGGCAAAGGGAATGCATGGTAAGTAAAGTGCATTAGTCAATAGTAAGAAGTCCAAAGACTCTTCTTTTAAGTAGAAATAGCTTGCTAAAAGTAGGAAATGAATAATGGATGTCAATAAAGAGCGTTTCCTTTTAAAATACTGAAGTGATGCAGGTAAAATTAAGAACTACTAAACTGGTTACGGTTCAATGACGATTAGAGGCTCAGAGATCCTTAAGACTCTATTTTTCAATCTATATCTACACGGACAGAATATCTGCTTGATCTTTCTTTAAAAAACATGTTTGTCTCGGTAATTCTTTTAATTTCATTTTAATTTAAACCACCTGTGTATGATGTAATACAAGATGATGGGATCTGAAAATCAAGGCGGAACTGTTAAATTGATCTACATGCTTAGAATTTTACATGAGCCTTGCTTTACTCTTGTAGAAAAATAGAGACCCATGAATGTACATACAGTCTAGACAGGGTTTCTAAACTATGTACACAAACAGACCTCGTTTCTGACAGCAGGGGGTACAATGAAATTATACAACTTGATTAAACAATGACTTCAATGGTAAACTTCTGCCTCTTCATTAGTTAATGTGTGACTTCAGATCGCAGGCTTCAGCTGTGTTTCATTAATCTGTCTCAAGTCAAAACAGAAACCTAAAAGGATTCTGGAATAATGCCACAGTTGTTAGAAAGAAACAGAATGTCAACATCTTTTCAGTATGTAAAGGTAGTGCTGCTTGTAACGAACGTTTATAAAGATCATTTATCAAACGCACTTGTCTCAGCAAAAATGTCAATAACAAATCATTCTCAAAGTCATAAAAGAAAATTTGTTCTCTTTTATGCATGCAAAGAGATTAGTATGATAAATAATCTAAGAGTGGACAGGTACACATGAAGACCAAGGTCAGCGGTTGAATGTCTTCCATTCAGTGTAGGTCTGCAACGAAGCATAAGCTGTAATAATAGCTCATCAATAGATACCCCCGAGACTGCCATTGCATCACCCCAATTCTCTTTCAGTTGCAATACTGTTGAACCTACTATACTTTGATGGCCATTAGACACTGACATGGACATTGGACTAACTAAGGTTAAACAATAATAGATGCTTATCCTTCTTTGGAATGGATTGCAACACTCAGGGTTGGAGCTATTAAACATAAGGATTTCAATTAGCATCTCTGTACTGCACATTTGTGACTCTTATATATTGCGCATGGTACATTGAGTAGGAGGGCAAAAAGGGGGGTTTTCGAGGGTCCTGAGAACGAACAATGGCACTAGTGGCCAGCTCTACAGGGACAACTGCTCCATATGCAAATCAGACTGCTATCACTGAAACAAGGCAAAAACGATCGCATGGGGTTGTTGCATCTCTCGTGCAGGGATGACGTCCTTATCAATCAGTACTGGCCACCCTTTCTGGGGGATAGCAGTCTGATTTACATATGGAGCAGTTGTCCCTGTTACGGTACAATCGAGCTAAAGCCTTGCGAGACCTGAGCGGGCCCCAAAATAGAGCAGGCCAGTAGTGCCTTTGTTTGTTCTCAGGACCCTCGCAAACCCCCCTTTTTGCTCACTATAAGTATACAGGGTCATCCAGACGTGGACCCCTTGTTTGATGTGCCTAGAGGGGTGTCAGCTATACCCTCCTGATGAGGCTAACAAGGCTGAAACGATTGTCGGGGGTTGCTGCATCTCCCGTGCAGGGATGACGTTCTTGGCAATAAGTATTGGCCACCCTTTCTGGGTGAGAGCAGGCTGATTTGCATATGGAGCATTCATCCCTGTAATGGCACAAGCAAGCTAAAACCTTGTGAGACCTGAGCGGGCACCCACCATAGAGCAAGCCACCAGTGCTCTTGCTCGTCCTCAGGACCCTCACAAACCCCCCTTTCTCTTACATTGTGTAGGAGCTGATAATAACAGCTGAGCCCAAGAACAACAATCTATTCCCTGGTAGTTCATTGTTCTCAGCTCTAGCCCATATTCCTAGAAGAATAACGTCCCTCTGGGCCTGATAATAAGGACTCACTACAATATTTTCCATTAGCAAAGGAGTCAGCAACCTTAAGATGTTTTGGAACTATATTTCCACCTACCCAATGAGTGGCTGAGCATCTTGGCCTTATCACCAAGTCCTGAGAGACAGTGTTTTTTCAACAATACTGGCCCTTGAGCCAAGAACAGCAAGCTACCAGGGAATAGCTCGCTATTGTCGTGCTGAATGCATACCTCTTCTTGTCAACCAGCTCTAGGCTATGTCTGTTTTTTGTAAATATAGATTTATCACCCACTGATTATTTAAACTGCAAGACGCATGATCACTGCATCCTATGCAGACAATTTAATTTGCCTTACCAAAATAGAGAACTGACCTTGAATCTAAGATTCATTAACATAATTCCATTAAATTAATGATAAACTGTTCTTATTCTACATGACATCCAATTCAGGAATATATTTAAAGAGTGCAGAAAGAAAAGGAAGCCTTTGTGTTTAATTTAATGTTATATAATAAAAAGCAAACTTTCCCTTAATGGAGTGACAAATAACCATGTATTGAAACACCATAACAAATAAACTTGCTTGGGGGATACTTTATAAATTAGGAGATTGTGACTGGGATATTATTTTGGGTCAAATAATTTTTTCATTCAGGATTTCTTTGTAGTTTATAATGCAGCGTGACAGTTGCATAAACAGGGAACCAGTAACAGAGACAATCACATTATAAAAGATCAGACACATTGGGCACTAGGGATGTGCGTTTCGGGTTTCGGAATTTCGGAATTTTCACGAAATTTCCCGATTCATGTATTCGGATGCGGCCGAATTTCCGAAAATTCTTAGATCCGAAAATGTCAGATCCGAAATGTTTTCGGATTTTTCGAATGCACTTGAAATGTGTCAAACGAGGAGAACAGATGTTCCGAAAAACGAAAATTTTTCGAAAAACGAAAATTTTCCGAAAAACGAAAATTTTCTGAAAAACGAAAATTTTCCGAAAACACGAAAAGTCGATACAAAAAACGAGCAAAATGTCACGAAAAATACGAAAAATGGTCGATATTCCGAAAAATGTGCAATTCCGAAAAACGAAAATTTCCGAAATCACGAAAAGTCGATACAAAAACGCACACAGTGACACGAAAATACGAAAAATGGTCGAAATTCCGAAAAAAAAAATGTACCCGAAAAACGGGCCGAACCGAATCGAATCGAAACCGAAATCGGTCGAAACGAGCCGAATCGAAAAGTTTAACCCCTTAAGGACCGAGGACGTACCATGTACGTCATTGCAGCGGGTCTCTCTTAGACCCGCTGACGTACATGGTACGTCCTGCCGTTTTTTGAGCGCTGGAAGCGATCGGATCGCTTCCAGCAGCTCAAACGCCATTGCAGGCTGCCTGGGAGTCCAGGCAGCCGTGCAATGGCGTTTAGAAGTGCCGGGGCACCATGTGATCGCTCCCCGGAGCGATCAACATCCGGTTTCACCGGAGAGGTGCCCGGCACTTCTAGAGAGCGCTGGAAGCGATCAGATCGCTTCCAGCTGCTCTGAGTATATTACAAGGATGCCTCGACATCGAGGCATCCTTGCAATATGCTTACCTGCCGCCGGTCCGTCCGTGATCGCTCCCCCCGAGCGATCACTTCCGGTAGCGGCAGGAAGTACTGAGTGCCACGAGGTATCGTGGCACTCAGTACAAAAACGATCACATCAGTGATCAGGTGCTCTGCTGGGTGGCTCGAGGGATCAAGGCACCCAGCAGAGTAAAAAAAAGTGTAAAAAAAGTGAAAAAAAGTGAAAAAAAAAGTAAAATAAAAAATAAATAAATAAAATAAACTGACGGTTAGGGGTAGGGTTAGGGTTAGGGTTAGGGGTAGGGTTAGGGGTAGGGTTAGGGTTAGGGGTAGGGTTAGGGGTAGGGGTAGGGTTAGGGGTAGGGTTAGGGTTAGGGGTAGGGTTAGGGGTAGGGTTAGGGGTAGGGGTAGGGTTAGGGGTAGGGTTAGGGTTAGGGGTAGGGGTAGGGGTAGGGGTAGGGTTAGGGTTAGGGTTAGGGGTAGGTTAGGGGTAGGGTTAGGGTTAGGGGTAGGGGTAGGTTAGGGTTAGGGGTAGGGGTAGGGTTAAGGGTTAGGGGTAGGGGTAGGGGTAGGGTTAGGGTTCTAAGGGCAGGGTCATCTTGGGGCTGAGTGGGATGTTCCTAGCCTGCCTCATCAGAGAGGCAGGCTAGCAACATCCAATCAGAAGTTAGAAAAAATCAAAATAAAATTTCTAATTTGTCAGGTCAGGTCAATATTTTGTAAATATTGGCTCTGACCTCTGTGATTCTCCCTCCCTCTCCTCACTTGTGTTTTGGTGAGCGAGAGAGAGAGATCAGATTTGACAGGTTAGAGATTTTAGTGAGATTTAGTGAGATTAGAAAAATTGAGGCAGATTTAGAGAGATTTTAGGGAGATTTAGAAGAATTGAGGCAGGTTTAGAGGGATTTAGAGAGATTTAGGTGTTTATTTGTATTTTCTTGTGAAACCAACGGTTCTTCTAAGAACCAACAATCCGCTTATATATATATAATAATTATAAAATTTTATAATCTATTATATATAATGTCTGAGAGGGTGTACAGCGCCGAGGAGGCATATGCCATCCTGGCGTCAGAATCTGAGGCATCTGCGTCAGACTCAGACCCTCATTTCGACCCCGCTAACTGCTCAGAGACGTCGCTAGATACATTATCTACGCTGCTGATGTATCTAGTGATGTTTCTGATGCAGATCCTGGGTCACCACCTGCCAGCAGGAGACGCACAGCTCCAGCTGAGGAGTGGGTAGTGCCTCATCGCCAGAGGCCAGATATCCCTCCTTTCACGGCAAATCCTGGCATCATATTGATGTTGCAGGATTTACCGCCACACAGTTTTTGCAGGTGTTTATGGGGGATGATTTGTTGGGCCACATCGTGGCCCAATCAAATCTGTATGCCCATCAGCATTGTGCTGCGAAGCCAGACTCCTACTTGGCAAGGCAGCAATGGACCCCGCTAGATGTGCAAGAATTTCTGAAATTCTGGGCACTTACTATGCTGAGGGCATCATAAAGAAGCCCTCAATTCGCTCCTACTGGAGCAGTAGCCCCATCTGCTCTACCCCCATCTGCTCTACCCCCATTTACCCCCAATCAATGTCACGTAGAAGGTATGAAAACATTTTGCGTTTCATGCACTTCAGTGACAACAGCCTGTGCCCCCCTAGAGAGCATCCCCAGTTTGACAGGCACCAGACTTTTGCATTTTATTCGTACATTTTTATGTTCTACAATTGGTGCTGTATTTTGCCAAAATCTTTGCACACCTATGCATGGGGGGCATGGGTGTACTCAGGAGATCTTGCAGAAAACAACCTGGAGAGTTTTCATGCAGTAACAAACAACAGTGTCTCCTAAATCACAGTCCAAAACTACTGTGGGCGTAAAAATCTGAAAATTGAAAAATTACCGCCACACACCTTCTCAAATGTTTTGGGCTAAAACCGTTGCATCCATGGCATCAAAGCACTCCATATGCAATACCTTGGGGTGTCAACATAACAAATATAAACAATTTTCTGGCAATAATTCAAACTGGGGTATGCGGTAGACCCAAAACCAAAGATAGGCCTAGCTGAAGAAATAATCTCAATTTCAACTCTAATGACAAAGTCATAAAAATTGTATTTGAACCTTCCCAAAATCCTGGCAAACCTATGCATGGGGGGCATGGGTGTACTCAGGAGATCTTGCAGAAAACAACCTGGAGAGTTTTCATGCAGTAACAAACAACAGTGTCTCCTAAATCACAGTCCAAAACTACTGTGGGCGTAAAAATCTGAAATTTGAAAAATTACCGCCACACACCTTCTCAAATGTTTTGGGCTAAAACCGTTGCATCCATGGCATCAAAGCACTCCATATGCAATACCTTGGGGTGTCAACATAACAAATATAAACAATTTTCTGGCAATAATTCAAACTGGGGTATGCGGTAGACCCAAAACCAAAGATAGCCTAGCTGAAGAAATAATCTCAATTTCAACTCTAATGACAAAGTCATAAAAATTGTATTTGAACCTTCCCAAAATCCTGGCAAACCTATGCATGGGGGGCATGGGTGTACTCAGGAGATCTTGCAGAAAACAACCTGGAGAGTTTTCATGCAGTAACAACAACAGTGTCTCCTAAATCACAGTCCAAAACTACTGTGGCGTAAAAATCTGAAAATTGAAAAATTACCGCCACACACCTTCTCAAATGTTTTGGGCTAAAACCGTTGCATCCATGGCATCAAAGCACTCCATATGCAATACCTTGGGGTGTCAACATACAAATATAAACAATTTTCTGGCAATAATTCAAACTGGGGTATGCGGTAGACCCAAAACCAAAGATAGGCCTAGCTGAAGAAATAATCTCAATTTCAACTCTAATGACAAAGTCATAAAAATTGTATTTGAACCTTCCCAAAATCCTGGCAAACCTATGCATGGGGGGCATGGGTGTACTCAGGAGATCTTGCAGAAAACAACCTGGAGAGTTTTCATGCAGTAACAAACAACAGTGTCTCCTAAATCACAGTCCAAAACTGATGTGGGTGTGAAAATGAAAAATGACCACCAAACTGTATCCAATTTGTTTGGAGCAAACGGATGCATCCATAGCATAAAAACACTCCATTTACAATACTTTGGGGTGTTAGCTTACCAAATATATGCACGTTCATAAAACTGGGGTATGTAAAAAGGCCCCTAAAAAGAAGATAAGCAAAGAAGATACTGTATGTCAAATTAGAAAATTGACAAGCACATGTCAAAGATTGGCGTAGCACCCCAAAAACAACAGAACAAATCTATATATGGGTGGTATCAATTTACTCAGAAGATGTTGCTGAACATATTTTGGGGTGTTTTTTGGCAGTAACCCATAACTGGATTTGACAATTCATGCCTAAAGTACAATGTGTGTGAAAAAATAACACAAAAAGTGACTACCTGAAAGTTTGACATAGAGCTAGTGCATGGAAAGTGTAAAAATACAACTCTTTGAAGCACCCTAGGGTGTGCCCTTTCTAAAAATATATGGTTTGATGGGGGTAAATTACTTTGGCCGGCTTCAAAAATGTCCCAAATAGGACATGGGTGCATGATGACGAAATGTGAAAATTCCAAGTTGGAAAACTGAAATGCGCACCCCCCAAATAAGGCCTATTATCCCCCAAATGACCCGACATACCTATACTTGGGTGGTATCAATTTACTCAGAAGATGTTGCTGAACATATTTTGGGGTGTTTTTTGGCAGTAACCCATAACTGGATTTGACAATTCATGCCTAAAGTACAATGTGTGTGAAAAAATAAACAAAAAGTGACTACCTGAAAGTTTGACATAGAGCTAGTGCATGGAAAGTGTTAAAATACAACTCTTTGAAGCACCCTAGGGTGTGCCCTTTCTAAAAATATATGGTTTGATGGGGGTAAATTACTTTGGCCGGCTTCAAAAATGTCCCAAATAGGACATGGGTGCATGATGACGAAATGTGAAAATTCCAAGTTGGAAAACTGAAATGCGCACCCCCCAAATAAGGCCTATTAGCCCCCAAATGACCCGACATACCTATACTTGGGTGGTATCAATTTACTCAGAAGATGTTGCTGAACATATTTTGGGGTGTTTTTTGGCAGTAACCCATAACTGGATTTGACAATTCATGCCTAAAGTACAATGTGTGTGAAAAAATAACACAAAAAGTGACTACCTGAAAGTTTGACATAGAGCTAGTGCAGTGGTCAGCAACCCGCGGCTCTGGAGCCGCGTGCGGCTCTTTCATCGCCATGCTGCGGCTCCCGGGATGGTGCTCCTGCTAGGGCGCAGACAACCCCGACCTGGAGCTTCCCCACACTCCGCCGGCCACTGTCACTGGGATCTATCACCATCACCACGCTGTGCGCTTGCTCTTGGCACAGCGTAATGGAAGATGTTGGCTCATGGTGGTTGTCCAATAGTATGCTAATACTAATAATACATGGGGGGCTGAGGGTTATAAATTTATACATGGGGGCCTGGGGGTTATTAATTTATACATAGGGAGACACTTGAGGAGTATTATACATGGTGGGGCTGGGGGCTATACATTTATACATGGGTACTGGGGGTTATTATATATGGGGGTCCTGGGTGAGTATTATATATATGTGGAACCTGGGGATTATTATATATGTGGGGCCTGGTGGGGTTAATATTTATGGGGAGAAGAAATTTAATAATTATAAATAAATGGCATCATTCATGGCATGGCTGCATTAAGCTCTCGAGCAGAGTCCTCCCTCCTACTGTTCTGTGTGTATGGATATACAGGTGCATCTCAATAAATTAGAACGTCATGGAAAAGTTAATTTATTTCATTAATTCAACTCAAATTGTGAAGTTTGTGTATTATGTAAATTCAATGCACACATACTGAAGTAGTTTAAAGTCTTTGGTTCTTTTAGTTGTGATGATTTGGCTCATATTTAACAAAAACCCACCTCAAAAAATTAGAATACTTCATAAGACCAATAAAAAAAGCATTTTTAGTGAATTGTTGGCCTTCTGGAAAGTGTGTTAATTTACTGTAAATGTACTCAATACTTGGGGCTCCTTTTGCTTTAATTACTGCCTCAATTTGGCGTGGCATGGAGGTGATCAGTCTGTGGCACTGCTGAGGTGCTATGGAAGCCCAACTTTCTTTGACAGTGGCCTTCAGCTCATCTGCGTTTTTTTGGTCTCTTGTTTCTCATTTCCCCCTTGACAATATCCCATAGATTCTCTATGGGGTTCAGGTCCGGTGAGTTTGCTGGCCAGTCAAGCAAACCAACACCATGGTCATTTAACCAACTTTTGGTGCTTTTGGCAGTGTGGGCAGGTGCCAAATCCTGTTGGAAAATGAAATCTTCATCTTTAAAAAGCAGGTCAGCAGAAGAAAGCATGAAGTGCTCTAAAATCTCTCGTTAAACGGGTGAAGTGACGTTGGTTTTCAAAAAAACACAGTGGACCAACACCAGCAGGTGACATTGCACCCCAAATCATCACAGACTGTGGAAACTTAACACTGGACATCAAGCAACTTGGGCTACGAGCTTCTCCATCCTTTCTCCAGACTCTAGGACCTTGGTTTCCAAATGAAATACAAAACTTGCTCTCATCTGAAAAGAGGACTTTGGACCACTGAGCAACAGTCCAGTTCTTCTTCTCCTTAGCCCAGGTAAGACGGCTCCAATGTTGTCTGTGGTTCAGGAGTGGCATAACAAGAGGAATATGACAATTGTAGCCAGATTCTTTGACAAGTCTGTGTGTGGTGGCTCATGATGCCTTTACCCCAGCCCCAGTCCATTCCTGATTTTGCTTGGCAAGTCTTTGGAGGCTGCAGTTCTCTCGGTTGGTTGTGCATCTTTTTCTTCCACTCAACTTTCTGTTAACATGCTTGGATACAGCACTCTGAACAGCCAGCTTCTTTGGCAATGAATGTTTGTGGCTTACCCTCCTTGTGAAGGGCGTCAATGATTGTCTTCTGGACAACTGTCAGATCAGCAGTCTTCCCCACGATTGTGTAGCCCAGTGAACCAAACTGAGAGACCATTTTGAAGGCTCAGGAAACCTTTGCAGGTGTTTTGAGTTGATTAGCTGATTGACATGTCAACATATTCTAATTTGTTGAGATAGTGAATAGGTGGGTTTTTGTTAAATGTGAGCAAAATCATCACAATTAAAAAGACCCAAAGACTACTTCAGTCTGTGTGCATTGAATTTATTTAATACACAAGTTTCACAATTTGAGTTGGATTAATAAAATAAATGAACTTTTTCGCGACATTCAAATTTATTGAGATGCACCTGTATGTTTGGTCTCTCCCATTGTACAGCGCTACAGAATTTGTTGGCGCTTTATAAATACTTGTAACTGTAATTAATTGAAATATATATTTTTTTATACTAATGACATGGAGATTGATTTTTAAAAAAAAAAATATTATTAAAAGTTTTAGTTTAGAGTACCCCTCCCCACCCATAGCATAAAGGTAAAAAACGATATATGCAGTGTTATCTTCATTTTAGATTTCAAAAGGGGTTTGCGGCTCCCAGTGTTTTCTTTTTTGCGGGAAATGGGTCCAAATGGCTCTTTGAGTGTTTAAGGTTGCAGACCCCTGAGCTAGTGCATGGAAAGTGTTAAAATACAACTCTTTGAAGCACCCTAGGGTGTGCCCTTTCTAAAAATATATGGTTTGATGGGGGTAAATTACTTTGGCCGGCTTCAAAAATGTCCCAAATAGGACATGGGTGCATGATGACGAAATGTGAAAATTCCAAGTTGGAAAACTGAAATGCGCACCCCCCAAATAAGGCCTATTAGCCCCCAAATGACCCGACATACCTATACATGGGTGGTATCAATTTACTCAGAAGATGTTGCTGAACATATTTTGGGGTGTTTTTTGGCAGTAACCCATAACTGGATTTGACAATTCATGCCTAAAGTACAATGTGTGTGAAAAAATAACACAAAAAGTGACTACCTGAAAGTTTGACATAGAGCTAGTGCATGGCAAGTGTTAAAATACAACTCTTTGAAGCACCCCAGGGTGTGCCCTTTCTAAAAATATATGGTTTGATGGGGGTAAATTACTTTGGCCGGCTTCAAAAATGTCCCAAATAGGACATGGGTGCATGATGACGAAATGTGAAAATTCCAAGTTGGAAAACTGAAATGCGCACCCCCAAATAAGGCCTATTAGCCCCCAAATGACCCGACATACCTATACATGGGTGGTATCAATTTACTCAGAAGATGTTGCTGAACATATTTTGGGGTGTTTTTTGGCAGTAACCATAACTGGATTTGACAATTCATGCCTAAAGTACAATGTGTGTGAAAAAATAACACAAAAAGTGACTACCTGAAAGTTTGACATAGAGCTAGTGCATGGAAAGTGTTAAAATACAACTCTTTGAAGCACCCTAGGGTGTGCCCTTTCTAAAAATATATGGTTTGATGGGGGTAAATTACTTTGGCCGGCTTCAAAAATGTCCCAAATAGGACATGGGTGCATGATGACGAAATGTGAAAATTCCAAGTTGGAAAACTGAAATGCGCACCCCCAAATAAGGCCTTTTAGCCCCCAAATGACCCGACTTGGGTGGTATCAATTTACTCAGAAGATGTTGCTGAACATATTTTGGGGTGCTTTTTGGCAGTAAACCTTAAAGTTCACAGTACATGTATTCTTAAATTGCGTTAAAAAAAAAAATCACCAAATTTTTTTTTTTTCTCAAACTTTGGCATAGATTTGTGGTAAAATGGTTTGCATGGAAAGAGTCAAAATACCCCAAGTTTAATACCTTGATTTGTGTACTTTAAAAAAATATGTATATGTGGAGGGTTATTCAGGAATTAGTGACAGATATCAGTGTTACAATGTCACTATCACTAGTTTTGAAAATAAACTCTTTGGAAATGGCAAAGTGCTACTTGCACTTATTGTTGCAAAAAATAAGGAAAAAAGCGAGGAATATGTAAACATTGGGTATTGCTAAACTCAGTACTAAATTTAGAAACTACTAAGGAATTAATTTTTTTTGACGGTTGTTGATACATAAGAAATTTTGGGGGTCAAAGTTCGAAAAAGTGGTGTTTTTTCAATTTTTGTGTCATATTTCACAATATTTTTTATAGTAAATTATATGAAATGATGAAAAAAATGGTATCTTTATAAAGTCCATTTAGTGACGAGAAAAACAGTGTAAAATATGTGTGGGTTACATAAACGAGTAAGAGGAAAATTTGACGTAAACACTAAGAGCGCAGAAACGTAAAAACAGCAGCGGTCACGAACGGACGGATTCGTGTAAAACCGCCCGGTCACTAAGGGGTTAAAAATCCGAAAAATCGAACCGAATCGAACCGAAAAAAAAATCGGTGCACAAGCCTATTGGGCACTATCACATGATGTGAGCTAACCTTAGCGTCAGCATGTTTTAGCATTAGCACCAGGTAAATTCAGTCCATCACCTGACCAACAGATCATTTGCCTGTCTCTACAAATGGAGAAAACCACTTAGCGTGCAGTAATTTGCGATTTGTAACGCGAGCTTACTGTACTTATCACGTTCTATACTTAACACAGGGAGCGCTAGAGAGCACTTGCGCTATTGTAACCAACAGATCGTTTGGTCCCGGTGCTAATTTCTACACGTACGCTAATCGAACAAATTTACCTACTGCACAACCCTGGTGTTAACTGACGGAAAAGAGCAAAAGAGGAAAAAAATAAATAAAAAGGTCCTTGCATCAAATGAACAGGCAATTAACAGACAATTGGAGGGAATGCAGTACAGGTGTTCTCTTGTCCCTATACACTATAGTAATGGATCTGGTCAGCAATGTCGCTGCTGTTGCAGTAGACTATATTATAAATGTATCTTTTATTGGTATGTATCCTAAATCTAATATTGGCTAATTCTTAAAATATTATGCTGAGGGTAATTCATAGTATGTAAGCCGTTGAGTATTAGGGTTAGGACCATGTTTAAAGATACGTCTTGCTCTGAAACATGTATTATTTATATGCTGCAGCAGGGAAATTATTGTGGCTCACCTGGCCTTCCTTTTGGATCTATTAAATGCATTGTAATGATTCTACATGCTAAGAACAGGGAATGAGAATAAAGAAAACTGGAGAATATAAGACAAGAAGGAGAGGAGCGGGAGGAGAGCAAATGGGAAGATGAGAAAGACTCCAGGAAAATGTCATGTTAATCCCAACCAAAGGTTTAAAGTTCAGGTAAGTGGTACCAAGGCACTCCCCCAGTGACCAGCTAACCACATGTCTTGGCCAGGGCAAATCACCTTTGGAAAGCACCAGAGAAACAAAACAGAGTCCACGCCTATCAGTAGTGCTAACACTGTGCTACCTGTGTTTGTTTGTCCTTTTGATAGGTATAGTTTAGTGAGGCATGGAGAACGTCAGGGTGTAGAGATCCTTTACTCTATGATCCATGTTTTGTATGCCAGTACTGGGGGGACCAATGAATGTACAGCCAGTAGGAAGTATAGAATCCCCAACATCCTCAGCTCTTTTGCAATAACAATAAAAGCCTATGGTATGGAGTCCAACTCTACATCCATCATCACATGCATAAGGTCATGAAACATTGACATGAGATGATGAAGGAGCGTACCCATTAAATATGTAGGTATGTGCCCTTCTTATTTCTACAATACCAGCAATGGGATGAGTTGCGGGTATAGATTTGAAGAGCAGTTGCTGGGGTCCTATACCAACAAAGTAACGAGACAATAAGAAGTGTCTTATACGTGCCCTAGTCGAAGGTTGGTGTTAAATTAAACAAAGCTGCTGTAAATGTACCAGAGTCATTATAGGGCCCTATTCCATAGTTGATGGTAAAATGGAGACGGAAAGCAGGATAAGGCGCACCTGCAGATTTTTCTTTTTACTGTCAATATTCCAGGGTAGGTGCTTTATTAGCACCTATCCCCCTGAACGAAGCGCAAAGCTTCCAGATACCATCAGCAGCCACGAGAACTGGCTCGGGAAGTCCAAAGGACTCCATGGAGCATTGCGCGTCCTGGCTGTGAGTTCTGAGTGAGCTTGTTCTTGCGAGATGGCACAGAGCCGCGTAATGATCGCAGAGCGAGACTAGGAACTATTTGTTTGCAGTCTTACTCTGTTCCCGCGAGAAGAAGTGATGGATTGCGCTACCCTTTTTTCCTGTCTTCTTTACAAAGGAGTTAATCCTTGTCGGAGCAGTGGATGAAGAAATATGGTAATCGGTCATGTTTGGACTCAAATGAGACCATTTGTCCTGATGAATAATAATATCAGAATAACTGACAGTAAATGTTAACCGGCAGAATTATTAATATCTCACTACAGAAGGCCAGATGCTTCAAGTTTCCCTGCTGATATTTACAACCCCTTATGCGATAATCTACTTCCTTCGATGGATGGGGGAATGGAAACATAATCCAGGGAATGGCATTCCTGAACCAAATTGAGTGGGGGTTGGTGGGAGAAGGGCTTTCTTTATACAGGATGTTCACCAGAACGTCAGGATATTTCATTAGGACATTTGTTGAAGAAACATCTAAGAACATTCAGGGAACTTAAAAAGCTGAAATACCCATGGAAGAGCTATCTATGTCAGTTAGGCTTCTGTGTTTTGTTTAAGTCCCATTTTATTTCAAGAACAGTACTGCAGATTT
Source organism: Leptobrachium leishanense (assembly GCA_009667805.1). Taxonomy (NCBI): domain Eukaryota; kingdom Metazoa; phylum Chordata; class Amphibia; order Anura; family Megophryidae; genus Leptobrachium; species Leptobrachium leishanense. The sequence goes on along the minus strand of CM019064.1, from coordinate 111,899,967 downwards.
TGTTATATTTTTGTTTGTCTTGTTTTTATGTGATCTTGGTACTGTGTAAAGTTTTATTTTTGTCTGTTGCTATTAAAACTTTGTAACCCAGTACTGTTCTTGCTCTAGATGATTCACGTTTCTCCTGTGTAGCTTTGGTCCACGTTATCGTAGAATTTACCATTTGGGAAATTTTTGCTTTATGTGGTGAGGCTCCTAGTTTGGGGTGATATACAGTGTGATAAAGTGAAGGGACTTGTGTGTGAGGGCGTGTATATTCCCCCTGTGTTTGTAAGAGGGCATTTGCTGTTTGAACCTGGGAGGAAAATATGTGTTTTAAATTGTTTCTCTGTGCTGCAAGGTTTCCCACCTGCTAATTAAATGCCCTTAAATGTTTCCTGGGCGTGAAGAACCAGTGAGAAGGTAGTAAAGAGATTGAGATTGAGACTGAGACAGAGCAGCAGCAGACCAGGTGAAGTGCGGAGGTTGGCAGCTTCCCAAAAGAAAAAGGTTGGCAAAGAGTTACATTCTTTTGTTATTTACCCAAGTTAGTAAGGGACGTGAATTTGTTAGTAAGAACTCAGTCGAGTTAGGCTTTGATTTCTGTTTTATTTTGTTATTCTGTGAAGGCCATCAAATAAACGCTAAACTGTGGAAAGAGATGGTTTCCGTGCCATAATTGCCCTAGAGGGCCGCGCTATAGCGCCCCCCAGTGACAACAGGTAGTGAAATACCATCTCCCATGTGGAAGTGTAGACTACTTTGGAATAGGCTGTGCTTTCACGCAGAGGTGTACATTAATGTCTCCCATAATAAATATAGGAGACATTAATGTACAGTAACCTTGTGTAAGGAAATGGCTACATTTAAGCCGCAAGCTCAGCTTGTGGCAGGAATGGAATGGCATTTCCTGTCGATAAACTATCTACAGGAGATGTTATGGGTATTGTTTCCTGTAGTTAGCTTATCGACAACTATGGAATATGGCCTATAGTCTATGAAGTTGTTAAGTTTACAACAGCTCTGCTTACGTTTACAACAATCTTGGAATAGGGCAGTACATTTCGTAAAATATTATGAATAATTGGGTTGCCTCATGACAAAGACCTTTAAAATAGATAGTTTTTTCATAGTAAAAGGTTATTTTAACAGTACTCATTTGTAGTCTATATTTGTATTCTATCAACTACTTATCTGGTTAATACCTATCTTTAAATCCTTGTCAAATAATGATTATTTTAGTTACAAATACAAATTTGATGTGCTATATAGACAGTGGCGTAGCGTGGGGGGGCTGGGGGGGCCGTGGCCCCGGGCGCAGTTTTGTTAGTAGCGCATAATTTCAAAAGAAATTTGCGCCCCTAAAACTTGAGGCCCGGACTGACCCGCGGGCCCTCGGGCGCCGCCCAAGGGCCCGCAGGTTGAGGGGACCCAGATGCCGGGCAGCAGGAGTGCCTGCCCGGTCCTGAACAGTGAGTCCATCCGTGTTGAAGGGGATGCGGCTGCGTGCAGGCGCAGCCGGTCACGTGGTCTGGCTAATCAGGTGGTACTGAGTCTCTGTACCACCTGACTGGCCGGACCGCGTGACCTGCGCACGCACGCAGCCGCCTCCCCTTCAACACAGACGGACTCACACGCTGTTCAGGACTGGGCAGGCACTCCCGCTGCCCCTCATCTGGGCCCCCTCAACCCCTGCTGGATCCGGAGCTGTGGCAAGTATCCATGTGAGAGCTGGCTGCCGCTGGGGCAATATCCAGGTGAGAGCTGGGGCAAATCCATGAGCTGGGGGCAAATCCATGAGCTGGGGGCAAATCCATGAGCTGGGGCATATCCATGAGCTGGGGGCAAATCCATGAGCTGGGGCATATCCATGAGCTGGGGCAAATCCATGAGCTGGGGCAAATCCATGAGCTGGGGCAAATCCATGTGAGAACTGGGGCAAATCCATGAGCTGGGGGCAAATCCAAGAGCTGGGGCAAATCCATGAGCTGGGGCAAATCCATGTGAGAACTGGGGCAAATCCATGAGCTGGGGGCAAATCCATGAGCTGGGGCATATCCATGAGCTGGGGCATATCCATGAGCTGGGGCAAATCCATGAGCTGGGGCAAATCCATGTGTGAGCTGGGGCAATATCCATGGGAGAGCTGGGGCAAATCCATGTGTGAGCTGGGGCAATATTCATGTGTGAGCTGGGGCAATATTCATGTGTGAGTTGGGGCAATATCCATGGGAGAGCTGGGGCAAATCCATGTGTGAGCTGGGGCAATATCCATGTGTGAGCTGGGGCAATATCCATGTGAGAGCTGGGGCAATATCCATGTGAGAGCTGGGGCAATATCCATGTGAGAGCTGGCTGGGGCAATATTCATGTGTGAGCTGGGGCAATATCCATGTGAGAGCTGCGGCAATATCGATAACGTGTCCACAGGTTGGGGGGGGGCGCACAATTCTTGGCTGGCCCCGGGCGCTGACAACCACGCTACACCACTGTATATAGACAATATGTTAAAACTGAAGTTACTTTGCTGTTCCAAGCTCATTTTTGCAGTGCAAGTCACAGAAATATATAATAATTTGCCAAAGTCACAGTCAACCAACAGGGATTTGATCATAGAGGCATTTGATGTATTTTCTTAGATTTTTATTTTCTGTTTTCTTCATGACATGCAGTAAACGCATTTTATAGCTTAGCAATGTCACATTCATCATTAAACCATCAACATTAAATGTGGACAAACTGCACTAACATGTCTAATATATGCTGCAATAATAGCATGATTTTTTTTTACTATTTATATGTGTTATCTATATATCTAAGGGGACTATTCCCTAGTGAACACTAATGTTAACGTTCGGATGTCAATGCGTTAACGCCAGGATAAGCTGTTTTAATGGATGCCCCCTATATTGCCTTCCTGATGCTAAACCTATATGAAATCACTTAGCGCATCTTAGCGCTACCTTCTGCAAGCTTCCTATACTTAACAGGCAGTATTGCATACTGCCTGCTAAAATGGGAACGCTAAGGAGGAAAACCTGCGCCTGCAGGTTTCTCCCTAGCGTCCCCATTTTAGCTCCATATTACAGGCCAGGCTCTTTATCAGCAGCCTGCCCCGTTATGCAGCGCTAAGCCTGAGTATACTCGAGGGATCGCTAAGTCCTGCTGCGAGCATCACCTCCATGGAGTCCATAGGATTCCATTGAGGCTTTGACTGCCGATCACATGACCTGCAGGATGTTGCCCCTCGCAGAGTGTTGGCGGAGGGAGGCTGGGGACTTTTTTCCCCCAGTCTCGCCATGCTCCCGGTGCCTAGAAGAGGTGGATAGCGTGTTGTTCTCGCTGCCGGATGAGAGGTGGCTATGTGAATTTTGTAATTAGCGTTAGGACTTTGTAATGGTTGGCCAGCGCTAGGGCCACTTAACCTAAACTTAACACTCACACAGCTGAGCGCTACCATTAGTATTAAGTATGTAATAGGGCCTAACATGTTGAGCACAATCATTAATTTAGCGTTTCGATAAGTATGGTATTACAAAGTGTTAGAACTAATTACCATCGGGAGGCGGAAAGCAAAATTTTAGCTACTTACTCCTAAAAGCTGGTGCTAAATGATTCTGCATTTGCAAAATAATTTAGCATCCCCTAAGCCCCCCAATAAATCCGATATATTCAGCGCTCGTCCCATAGTGAGAACAGGAGCCCGATCCGTTGCTTCTTGTCGACGGGAGCAGAGTGAAACTGGGAAGAAATAGTTCCCAGTCTTCCTCAGCGATCACTCCACAGCGCTGCATGATCTCAGAAGAGCGAGATCACACAGGGCTCACGGCCTATGGACTCCAGAAGGTGATACTCGCGGCGGCGCAGAAGCTCAGCTAGCACCTGCCTCGGAATGTTGCGCTAAACTGGGAACGCTATGGGAAGATTTTATATTAGATATAAATATTCCAATTCCTTAAATGTGACATGCAATAGCAATGCTACTCTTCGCATATATACACTTGAAGTACATAAATATAAATTCCAATTAGGAGCACCATGTAGGCATACATTAACACACTTGGCTGCAGCTTTCACAAACATTTCAAATGCAAATTGTAATGACAACACATAACATAACTGTGAAAAGGCGATGATGGCCTATCTTTATGAAACATTAGACTTATGCAATCAGTTTAATTAAGCTGGTATTCTTATTAGTATACTTCTCTCAGTTATGACAGTACAGAGATTAATTTCAAACTGTAGTCCTATAACAGAACAACAACAGCTCCAATACCTCCATCGACTGGATAGATGTGCTGCTGAACAAGCTGGAGAGTATGATCTGGAACATAGGAGATCTCCTTAACATTGGCAGAAAACTAAAACTACATGGGGCCCTCCACTGGTTTTATTACATACTTATTTTATTTTCGGTGGGCAAAAAGAAATATGTCCTTTCTTATTTGCAGTGCAAAATAACCAAAATCTGTACGCAGCAGAGTGGAATAGAATAAATAAGCTTGATCAGCCTAGAACAGTGGTTCCCAACCCTGGTCATCACATACCCCTAACAGACCAAGACCAAGTATTACCTCGGGGAAATCCAGACTGAATACTACAATCACTGGGAAGCAAATCATATCTCCTGTGCTTTTCTTCAGATATCTTGCAAACCTAGCCCGATAGGGGTCCGTGAGGACATGGTTGAGAAAATACTGCACCCATGAAGAAATGTCATATTGACCTAATAGTAGTATACAACTTGGCAGTTGGGATTTGAATATCCCGCCGCCACGGACCAGCTCAGGGGCTGATGATGTCAACACGCTTCATAGGTGCTGACATCTGATCCTCTATATGTTTCCTGGAGTGGCAAAATTTAGCCGCAGCAGAATTCTGAGCGCCCTGATTCGGTCACAACCAAAGTTGGAACTGACCATTAGTTGATTTGAAGCGTCCACCGATCAGTTGTTTGGCCCGTATCACACGAGAGGCGCATGCACCTTTGTACACAAATGGTTCCGGGGCGATTTGGCAGCCTTGGAGTGGAAAATGAAGGGGCAGGTCTGTGTAGCTGGAAAAAAAATTTTTTTAACCTAACTAAAATAGATAGTAAAAGAATAATTGTTAATGAGGACAAATAGAGGGGCTACATTATTTAGGTAGAGTGTTCCTTTTAAAATCCTTTTGTAACATTCATCCACATGTTTGCTGGCCTGCATAGGTATCATTGTTAGCAGGAATTAATTACATAAACTCTATGATAGTCTATTCTACAGAAAACAGAGCAGTGTGTGAAAATGAGCCTTGCGTATTAGTCACGTTGTATTAACACGGCTTCCTTTGTATCCAGATCTCTCCCCCACCCATAATCTGTGTTGCTGAGCTATGACTCATAGCACGCAAGGACAAAAATGGTTGTGGTTGCTACCTGTTTGTGGTTGAATGGTTGTTTTTTTTCCCTGTCTGATAGCTGCAGGCACAGAAGAGAAGAGCAGCTTATCAAACACTTCAATCTAGTTTGCTGAATATCACAGTTTAAAAGAAAATGGCTGCCTTGTTTCACAGGAAATGACCATACAGGAGAAAATGAGAACCAGAACATGAAACATCTCAATGTACATCACTGTGACATTTCAATTTACCATTTCTATATACACACTGCTCTTTTTGTTGTTATTGTTTTTTTTAAAACAAGGAAGTACTGAGATTTTTCCCTGTGGAAAAAAAATAAATCTTACAGATTAACACAATGTGTGGGTTTATTAACAATCTTACAGATTGAATAAACCCACACACCGCTGACATAGTACAGTTGTCTGACGCAATGTTTGAATTTCCTATTCAAAGTTCAGAATTGTATACTCTGTAATTGTAAGAGTTAATGCAATCTTTTATGGAGCCATATGTGTATTTTTTGCTGGTTTGGTTATGTCTATGTATTCAAGGAGTGTGCAGAGAGTGTGACTGGCATGCCCAGGGAAACTCTAATACTAGATGAACCAGTCCCTCAGGACCGTTTTAATCTGTTTCATGATAACGAACGTGAAAACTGCTGTTATTATTTCGTACTCATTGCTAAGCAAAAATATGTAATTTTGTAATATAGTAACTTGTTCTGAAATTTTTGATCCGTTCACAACCATAATCAAGTTAACGTGTTCTACAAAGGCATCTTTGGGTGCTCAGGATTAGGTTAACATAATCAGTACATATTCTGGATAAATGTGACCAAATTTCATCCCAAAAGTTACAGTACTGTAAGGAGACGTAGCAAAAAAGTTTAATACCTCTGCCTTAGAAATAAAGGGCTCTATTACATTCTCCACGCAAAAATGTGCGCGTGTGCAAAAACGCATTAACGCAAGGGGAAAAACCCTTCGCGCTGAACGTCGTATTAGGACGTTCGCGCACAAAATGCGCGTTAACGTCTAACGTGAATTACCCTGCGCGAACCCTGCGCGAGCGAAAGTTCGTGCGCGCATCCCATACTTACCATTGTGAGCGCAAATGCGTTCATGTGCTGGTACGCGGATGGTACTACAATCGATGCACAAATTTTTACGAACGACATTTGCGCACATAATTTTAACGTCTTTTAAAATCTGGTGGTAACTGCAAATCTGAATGTACTGGCCGAAACCAAATACACCAGCACGAAAAAAAAAAAATACAGCACAGTATAGTTACACATTCTACACATACCCAACAATAAAATTGAGAGGTTGTGCGTGTTTTTATTATTGCTACAGCATATATACTCAGATTGATTTTGACAGACGCAAAAACTGAATGGGAGACAATTGTGGTTCTTAATTCAGATTGGAAGAATCACGTGAAAAAATAGTCTGCCCACCGATTTCTGTGCGCAACGTTAATGCACGCCTGTTTTTGATGGATGAAAAAATGCGCTCGGGTTGTAATACCAGCGTTAATTTACGCGCGTTAACGTTTAATGCTGCGCGCAAAAAAAATTGTGCTGCGCGTACGAATTTGCGCGGAGAATGTAATAGAGCCCAAAGTGTTTTCAGCTTGATTGTATCAGGGTGTTTCTATAATAAAGTGTCTGAGACACATAAGTGGTCTGTTCCCACCATACAGGACATTCAGATTACTAAATCAAGAACAATCAGGTGAGGCCATATTTTACGTATGAACTTTCCTGGGGTCTTACTATGTAACGATACCTTCCCTTTCTCTCTTACATTTCAATAAAAGATGTGTGCAAGCTCTAAGCAGTGCACAGATATAACACAATTGTGTGTGTGTGACTCATTTCTGCTACCTGATATCGGCAAAGAGACGAGATGCGAGGGAAGTGGGAGGTTCCGAAGTCACAGGGTCCAGATAAGGTTCAGACAAAATTAGGGATGATTCGACCAAAAAAGGTTGAGGTTCCTATGCTGGCAATGGAGGTTCTCCTTTCAGGGCCTATTGTCTTCCAGTCCAGCTGGATATTTGTATCTATCAAGTACATCGGACACAGCAGCTGATGTACTGCAAATTCCAGAATTGCTCTAAGTGTCTGGAATGAGAACTGTGTTCAGTGTTCAGAATGGATGCAAGTCTGTCTGCAGTATCTCACAGACATATGCACCACCAGTATTGGAATTAGAACAGCAGTGGGAGCTCACTGCCTGTCAAATACTGTAAGAGATCTGTAAACACATTGTAAAACTTTTTATAGTACATTTACAGTGTGCATGGGTGTGCAGTTTTGGAAGTGTGTGTAGTGGTGATAGTGTAATGGGTTCATTTAACCCTTTCCTGCCGCAGGACACTGTATGCCGTCCGTGCGGCGGTGTTCCTTTTAGACACGGGGTGTACCAGTACGCCCTGCTGACTTCAATGGGCAGCCTCGGCCCTTCCTCACAGTCAGTGCCAGCCGCATGCCATTGGATGCAGTGGGAGGGCCTGAAGTCAGACTGTCCCCCTGCAACTGATGACACATGTTGGCTGACCTAATCAGAGGTCCGCGGCGGCACCTGCCAGCGTGGCATTCTGGTACGCCTGCCTGTCGTGAAGAGGATAAAGTGGTTTCCTATAAAACCCTGCTTGCTGCCAGTGTTTTAATGGACGCTAAGTAGTGCAAGTTTGTAATTAATACATTTCAATCGGTGCACACTATAATGCAATAGGCTGCGCCAGTGTTAGGAATGTGGGTTAAGACTTCAATGGACTTCAATGGCTTTCATTCATTTGCACTTAACAATTGTCATTTCATTTATTTGTATCTTGGTAATGTGGAACTGTGCTTAAGCATTTATTGTCTAGGAAAACCATGCCTGGTAGAAGTTATAACCTGTTTTGTTGCTAAAATGTTTCAAATTATACAGCTTGACTTTCTCTTCAGTAGAAAAAAATTGTTAAACGACATGAAGATGAGTAAAACATCCCTGCCAACAATCATAAAACATATGCTGCTAGTTACCTTAATGACTATTATAGTTAATAACTGTAATTTTCAAGAAAAGTCATTTATTAACCCATTTGTAGAGATATTCTCAGATGGAGATAAACCAGGCCCCACAAAACATTTTTTTATTCTGAATATGTCACCATGGCTGTCTCCATTTCATTTCTTATTTAATTTCTGCAAATATTGATATATCACAAGAGGCCAAGAACAATCTTGCAATTCCTATGACATTACAAGCACCGGAAAAAAAAACATGTAATGGAGTGTATAGAAAATAAAAATAAAGGGCACAACAGGAAAGGAAGTGGTTAAGGTGAAGGGAGAGAACAAAGCTTACATAACTCTGTTGCTAGACAAAACAGAATAAGGCAAAAATACAGAGGAAGCACGAAGAGGCAGGAGAAGGCTGGCAGGCTGGAAATTTCCCCCCTGGACCACTAGCATACAGGTGTTACGTGCCACAGCTACTCTGTATAATTTTTCCTGCTGATTGAATGCATTGTGTGTAGTTAAATTGCTCATATATACAGTGGTGTATTTAGGTTTTGTGCTGCCCTAGGCCTGACTAAACTCGTGCACCCCCTAATTTAAATTTGAGGCACCCATTCCTGTCAAGGGCACACCTCTTCCTGGTTAATTCCCACCCTTCCTCTTTAAGCTCCACCTTTTCCCCTTAGAGCTCCGCCTTTTCCTCTCTTTATATTAAAAGTGGATACCAAGTGCCTACTTGTATATTTTGTATACCATTTCAAATGTATCTATTGAGATAAATAAAATTATGAAATGTTTAAATTCAAGCATTTTTACAAAGAACAGCCACGCATGTCAAGTATACAGGATCACAGCCGCTCTAATTGGTTGAACAATAAAATCCACAGAAACGTGCACTGCATATGAGCGTATCACAGAGCTGCACAGCAATAAAACCCCCTGAAATGGGCACTGTGTATGAGCATATCAGAGCTGCACAGCAATAAAACCCACAGAAATGTGCACTGTGTATGAGCATATCACAGAACTGCACAGCAATAAAACTCACAGTAATGTGCAGTGTGTATGAGCGTATCCCAGAGCTACAGGGCAATAAAACTCACAGTAATATGCAGTGTGTATCACAGAATCCACAGCAATAAAACTCCCAGCAATGCAATGTTTGGTGTGTGTCAGCGTATCAGAATCCACAGCAATAAAACTCCCAGCAATGCAATGTGCGGTGTGTATGAGTGCATCAGAATTCACAGCAATAAAACTCCCAGCAATGCAATGTGCGGTGTGTATGAGTGCATCAGAATCCACTGCAATAAAACTCCCAGCAAACCGAGTGTATATGAGCACACAGCAATTATGCTGTGGAGCCATCTTGTCAGCAGTGGGGTGCCACTACCAGAGGGTGCACTGTAGCTTTGATTCCCTTCCCAGTGGGTGTTCAGTCCAGAATAGAGTCTGTGTTAACGAAAGGGCGGGCAGATGCGCGCGTGCGTTTCACGTGGTTCAGCCAGTCATGTGGTACTGAGACTCAGAGAAATGGCAGTGAAATGCCCTGATGTTCGGTGGTTTCAATCAGCAGGTTTATTCAGGTGAACCCCATAGGTTTCAATGTTAAAATTATTCCCGTTTTTATGCAATATATAATAAATCATTTATTATTTTAATCTGCAGTAAAAAGTCTTTACTTATTGATTATTTTTTTTAGTACCTTTTTAGTCATTTTTCAGATTATTTTGGGCAAAATTCCCCCCCCCTTTTTTTAATAGCAGTTTTTCTTTTTTCTGTAACAGAACTTTTTATTATCAATCATAGGATCTTATATGTAAATTCCAGACGTTTTCGTTCAGTAGTTCTTTTGAAAACAGCAGGCCACGGGTTTGCGGTGGCAGCATTCAGCGGCCGACTCCATGCACTTTGGGGACCCTGCGGTGAATGGTGAATTCACTGCAGGGTGGGGAAATTTTATTCTCCTAAGTGCAGGGAACTACAGAACACCAAAAAGTTGGCGTCATTTCGGTGCTCTGTGAGTAACCCATTTAGTGGTGAGGTTTTTTGCTGCCCCCTGGAAAGTGAAATTGAAAGTGTAAATTAGTGAAATCTCAATGTATCCTTCCTGGTAAAATACTTTGCAAAAGTAAAAAAAAATAAAAAAAAATAAAATAATTTTTTTTTTAGGGGTGGGGCCACCCAGTGCGGGCCACCACCCCCTGGAAAGTGCCGCCCTAGGCCTGGGCCTAGTCGGCCTAGGCCAAAATACACCAGTGCATATATAGGGTAGCTAGTTCTATATTATTTGTATCAATTAAATCTGTTTTCTATAGAAGACAAAAGATGTGCTGAAGCTCTTGCGACAAAGCTATGTGAAGGAACACAGACACATTGCATACACTGTATACGACCACAATAAACCACTAATCACATCTTATTTCCTTTAAATTATTGTATAAAACATTTCACTGATTCTGTTTACAAAGACTTTTTGAATAATATAGACTTTTTCCCGTCATTCTCTATAATGTTTTACTTATCAATTCACTGCCCCCGCACAGCAATATTCAGGGGAGAGTGAGTGTGATGAGCGCATCCTGCGTTCAGGTGCCTGCTCCTCCGGTCACTCTCACTGTGGATGGAGCACCAGCTTGTAACCAAAATTGGTACTGTCAATCTTCTGAAATTCTTATCTACATCTGCCCCTGCCTTCCTCAAACACTATAAAGCTTTTACTTAGGTGTTCAAGCATAGGTTTTCTTTTTAAACAGATACTACCACTTACATAAACTGTAACTAGATTACTTGTGCATCACAAACAAAACCACCTTAAAAAACACATGCTGCTGTTTCTTTTGTTTGACGTAATTGCATGTAAAAAGGAAAAATAAATTTAGGATTTTATCTCCTGTGGAATTTTCCCAACATCTACCAAAATCTTTGCAAAAGTTTTACTTTACATCTGTGCTTTACTTTCTACAGTATTTGAAAATTAATGAGGTGGAGGAGGGAATGTTTGGATAAGGCAGCAGGGGATGTGTTGTGTTCTCCAGTCTGAGATAAAAGCTGACAGCTGAATGAGATAAGAAAGGGAGCTTAAAAGACTTCCAATCCACCCCCCACCCATGATGTCCTTTGAATACATCCCACACAATACAATGATTTGAGTCAGTGATCGACCCATAGACTGCATTATATTCTGAATGCCACACAGTGAGGAGCATGTGATGTAAAGGTATTGTGGGGGGGGCAGTTTACAACACAAAAGATCACAAAAGGGATGCGTCCACTGTCATAGAGTAAAATATTTTCTTAACTAAACAAACAAGAGAAAAATAAAGCAAATGTAAGATAACAGCAACATAAAATAAACACAATAAAGACATTTAATTTTATGGTGGTAGCGTCCCTTTAAGTCACATAAATTAATTATATTTGCTATGATTATAATAATCATTCAATAAAAGTCAGTCCATTTAGATATATATAATATTAAATTTGAGTGTGTAAATTGGTTAACAGTTAGGTTAGGGTCAGACGAGCGCATTTTGTACGAACTGTGTGTCTGTGCAGTTTGGATGTACTTTCTAACTGACGACAAGGTAGTGGCCACACAGTCTGGTTTTTTCACTGACGTATTTTTTGACGGATGTAGCAGGGAAAATAAATTAAAATGAAAAAACATTTTGTCTGTCAAAAATGCTGGACGTATAAATGCAGTCCGTCTGACTACGTTCCATCACTCACAAACAAAGCTATGCGGACATTGCTGACGTGGCGCACTCCGCACATCCATTCTAGCAGTATTACGTTCTTGCCTAACCTGCATCCGTTTGCTGCGTAGGTCATGCATCGGCAATTCTGTGCGGACGTACTTCGTGTGTGGGGCTCCATTGGTCAGGCAACACAGGCGTGATAACTGCGCTCATCTGACCCCAGCCTTAATAGGGGCACGCAGAAAACTTGGACAGTTCACACACTTTTCTTTTTTTTAGGACTTGACGCCTGGCTCTATATGCAGTAAAAGATATTTTAAAAGTCCCATGTGGCCTTCCACCATGTGCTAACTATTAATCTATGTCGAGCATGACCCAAAATCAAAATATGATGTGCTGAACTCGCATTAGAGTTCAATATGTGCTGTATGAGTCAGTATACCTGTGTTCTTAATATCAAAATACAAGGACCTACTAGAGAACTGCAAAACCCTAAACTGTCAAATGTATAACTTTCTGCTTCTCGACAAATGTTTTTGATAAGGCTTTCCTGATTCGATTTTCTGAAGGTGTTTATAAAAACAAAAAATATAAAAATAACTTTTACCCTTTCAGTACCAATACTACACATCTTGCTATGCAAAAAATAAATTCATTTCACATTTTTTATTGTCCCCACATCCTACTGTATCCCAGGAAGTTCTAAAAATAAATACAACATTCATAGTAAGAAATCTAAAAAAAGTTTCTTAAACAAACTAGATATAAGATATTGAATATGTTTCTTGCATATAGAACAGAATAGCAAAGCATCATATAAAATGAACTTCAAACACACATTAAAGATAAAAGAAAAAAAGATCTGTAACCAGGTACATGGAATACATGATATTAATTTGGAGTCGGGAATAAAGGAGTAAAGATAAATGTTCTCATCATCAGGGGCGGACTGACTCGTTGGGCACTCGGGCGCTGCTGGACGGGTTGGTAGGGGCCTGGTTTGGCCAGGCATTGTGGGGCCCCCCCGGTTTCCCTCAGCTCCGGGAACAGGCAACCCGCAGCCATGAGTCTTCCAGCGGCGCACTGTAACCGCCACCGCGGCGCTACAGCGTGCCTGCCCTGCTTCACACATTCTACTGGAGCAGGCGCATGTTGCATTTGCGCCGCCTCTGTCACGTGACAGGGGGCAGCGCCAATGCAATGGTGCCTGCTCCAGTAGGATGTCGGATGCAGGGCAGGCATGCTGTAGCGCTGCTGCGGCGGTTAGAGAGAGTGCGCCGCTGGAACACAGATGGATGCAGGCTGCCTGTTCCCAGAGCTGAGGGAAACCGGCGGGGCCCCACTATGCCTGGCCAAACCGGGCCCCTACCCCAGTACTTCAGTAAATTATATTTTTGTGGATTATGTGCTTGCTCATACACCCCAGCATTCACTGTGAGTTACATTGATGTGGATTATGTGCCTGCTCATACACCCCAGCGTTTACTGTGAGTTACATTGCTGTGGATTATGTGCCTGCTCAAACACCCCAGCGTTCACTGTGAGTTACATTGATGTGGATTATGTGCCTGCTCAAACACCCCAGCGTTCACGGTGAGCTGAATTGCTGGGGATTATGTGCCTGCTCAAGCACCCCAGCGTTCACTGTGAGTTACATTGCTGTAGATTATGTGCCTCCTCATACACACCAGCATGTCCTGTGAGTTACATTGCTGTGGATTATGTGCCTGCTCATTCACCCCAGCGTTCACTGTGAGTTACATTGCTGTGGATTATGTGCCTGTTCAAACACCCCAGCGTTCACTGTGAGTTACATTGCTGTAGATTATGTGCCTCCTCATACACACCAGCATGTCCTGTGAGTTACATTGCTGTGGATTATGTGCCTGCTCATTCACCCCAGCGTTCACTGTGAGTTACATTGCTGTGGATTATGTGCCTGCTCATACACCTCAGTGTTCACTGTGAGATATATTGCTGTGGATTCTGTGCCTGCTCATACACCCCAGTGCTTCCTGTGAGTTATATTGCTGTGGATTCTGTACCTGATCATACACCCCAGTGCTTCCTGTGAGTTATATTGCTGTGGATTATGTGCCTGCTCATACACCTCAGTGCTTCCTGTGAGTTTTATTGCTGTGGAGCTTTGTCATATGCTCATACACACAGCACATTACAGGGAGTTTTATTACTGTGGAGCTCTGTGATATGCTCATACACACCGCACATTAGAGGAAGTTTTATTGCTGTGGAGCTCTGTAATGTGCAGTGTGTCAGGATTTTACAGTATCTTTTAAAGTGATCGGCAGTTTCCCACATTTGCCACAGGGACATTCTGTGATGTGGTGCAGCCTTAGCTGTAGTGAGTTGGTGATGGCTGCTGCAGCAGAGCAGTGGCCATCTCTAAGTCTGGAGGGGGCACAAAGGATCCCCCAATTTGCTGTTGGGTCCAAGTGGATTTTCTTCACAATTTTCAAAAAGGTTATTTTAAGGAGTTCAGAAATAAATTCTTTAGCACAATAATGTACATGTGGGTGTTGCGTTGTAGGGGGTGTTTTTTTTATGGTTGTGGCCTACTGTGGGTGTGGAACAAGGGGGCCCCATGATCTCCTATTGACCGGGGGCCTTATTAGTTGTCAGTCCGCCCCTGGTTCTCATAGTTACTTTGAATGGGCACCATGCTGTCACCATAGCATCCCAATGGTACTCAAAGTGGATACAGCAGATCTGACTATTCTGCCAAACCTGAGATTGGAAGGGTAGGGGAACAGCCACTGGGTTGTCATGGTCATGATGTAATTTGCATCACTGAGGATATCTTCCTTGCATACCTGCACACCAGGATGACAGGCCAGCTGGTTGGGCACCTAATCAGAGCTGCTCATACATTAATGATCCTTTAAAGGCACCATCTGGTGCCCCATTAGCAAGATTTCTCGATGTGCTGTTCTATAGCCCAAAAGCAAATGAAATTAATTTGCTGCAAATTATTTTTGTTTGCTTTTGGGCTGCAGAAGGTGCCCCCAAAGGTTTTGCCCTGTGGGCATAATGCCCAAAGAGATAAAACTGTGTAAAATCAGCAAAAATGAATGTCAGACATTGGCATTCAGCAAGCTGATAGATTGTAGCAGTGAAACACCCACTGCAACTCAATTTGGCACCATCTACTGGCCTAAATTAGTACAGTAAAAAAATATTGGGAATATTTTTCAATATTTCCTTCAGTATAATTAATTAAAAATTATTCTTAAAAAAAACACTGGTTTCTGACAATGGTCTTTTTTGGGAAGTGAAGGGCTTACAAAGTACTGATTTTAACTATTTAAGTACCACCACAGCTATTAATTGTTGGGTGATATAAAAATACCTGGTCTATGGGAGACAGTCATTGTGGTGACACATAGCAGGGGAGTATAATGCTTTAATGTGCTATAATGTGCTTTAATAGCAATCAAACCTATTTTGTGCCATGGCAGTGTTGCTTCTCGACACTCCAGCATATTAACCCAGTAACACCTCTTTTGCATAATTTGGTTGAGCAAATTGATAAGACATGTATTTCAGTCTTCAAATACAGACGTAGGGTCACTTGTTTTACTGATGGGTATGTATAACTGTGGGCAATTCAGCATATAACATATTAATACCCATATAACTATACATTTGTGCAGAGAATGTAACTTGAGTTAGTTTGGTCAGGTTGTATCGTTCTCGTGTTATGACCATTTTATCACCAGTTTTGGCTAAACAAGAGAGGCCAAAAAAATATAACAAAAATCAAAGTTTCCTTTTTTGTTTAATTTTTTGTTCAAAAACATTACCATTGTCAACTTTTTTTATTATAAAGTAAACAGTGGTGCTTCAGTTACTAACTTTCTCATTTCCCATGCTGAGAGCAAGTGCAGAGACGATGCCGTAGTGTGTTATTACACACTGTTCCATCAAAAACTCAAGATGCAAGGAGAGGTTGTGTTTATTTGGACCCCTGTATCTTCAGCCTGTTCACCCCACAAGGTCAAGTGAGGTGTCATTGAACAGGTCAGGGTCTGGACTTTCCAATGATACCAAACATTTGTATGTAATATTTAAAAAAAGTTTAAAAAATTGTTCTAAATACAGCAGCATTCTTTTTTTTGCCCATAAAAAGCTAACCGTGCCGCTGTACTAATTTTTTTTCATTTATACATATATCTTAATATATTTAAATGTGTTTTAATACATACAGTTGTGTTCAAAATTATTCAACCCCCACTGAAATTGAGTGTTTTGGCCAGTTTGACATTGATTTTGATCATTCAGTCATCTTGCTTACAATTAAATCAAAGAGGCACGTGTAGGTCAGACAAATATAACATAACATTTATAATGAAATAACCACAAATGTCTTTTCTGTGCTCACATCATTATCAGTTTTATTCAACCCCCAAGTGACATTCAATCTTAGTACTTAGTACAACATCCTTTTACAGTTATAACAGCTTTTAAACGTGAAGCATAGCTTGACACAAGTGTCTTGCAGCGATCTACGGGTATCTTCGCCCATTCGTCATGGGCAAAAGCCTCCAGTTCAGTCACATTCTTAGGCTTGCGCACTGCAACTGCTTTCTTTAAGTCCCACCAGAGGTTCTCAATCGGATTTAAGTCAGGTGACTGCGATGGCCACTCCAAAATGTTCCAGCCTTTAATCTGCAACCATGCTCTAGTGGACTTGGAGGTATGCTTGGGATCATTGTCTTGTTGAAAGGACCAACATCTCCCAAGCCTCAGGTTTGTGACGGACTGTATCACATTGTCATCCAATATCTCCTGGTACTGAAGAGAATTGATGGTACCTTGCACACGCTGAAGCTTCCCTGTACCTGCAGAAGCAAAACAGCCCCAAAGCATGATTGACCCCCCGCCATGCTTCACAGTAGGCAAGGTGTTCTTTTCTTCATAGGCCTTGTTCTTCCTCCTCCAAACATAGCGTTGATCCATGGGCCCAAACAGTTCTAATTTTGTTTCATCAGTCCACAGAACACTATCCAAAACTTCTGTGGTTTGTCCACATGACTTTTGGCATACTGCAGTCGACTCTTCTTATTCTTTGGAGACAGCAAGGGGGTGCGCCTGGGAGTTCTGGCATCGAGGCCTTCATTACGCAGTGTGCGCCGTATTGTCTGAGCTGAAACTTCAGTACCCACATCTGACAAATCTTTTCTCAGTTCCTCAGCAGTCACACAGGGACTTTTCTCCACTCTACGCTTCAGGTAGCGCACAGCAGTCGAAGTCAGCATCTTCTTTCTGCCACGACCAGGTAGCGTTTCAACAGTGACCTTTGCCTTGAATTTGCGAATGATGCTTCCTATGGTCTCTCTTGGTATGTTTAACATCTTTGCAATCTTCTTATAGCCATTGCCCTTCCTGTGAAGAGTAATCAGCTCTTCTCTTGTCTTCCTGGACCCTTCTCTTGACTTCACCATGTTTGTAACCACAAAAGTAAATGTCTAGAAAGAGCTGAGTATCACAGTCATTTTAAAGCTGCCTAATTGGTGCTTATTATGCTTTATTGCTGCTCCGTGACATCCACAGGTGTTTTCAATACCTGATTGAAAACACTTGAATGAACCTCTGTTCTTCAGAGTGGTAGTCTTTAAGGGGTTGAATAATTGTGTCAATGAAGAATTCACAAAATAAATATTTACTACTGTATTACAAAACCAATTGATGTCATTTTAGTTGCATATGGTTCTTTAAAAAGTCCTTGTAGGATTTCATTCTGAATACAATTACAAATGTACACTAAATTCCCTAAAACCCTTTACAGCATTGGGGGTTGAATAATTTTGAACACAACTGTAGTTAATACTATATTTTAATATTATATTTAGCTATATTATAATTATTTTAATTATATACATTTTAATAATATACTGTATTTTGACACATAATTTAGTTTAATAAATAAGTTAAATATACTTGTTTTGAGTTTGTATTGCATTCACAGCGCACATTATTGGGAGTTTCGTTGCTATGGAGCTCTTTAATGTGCAGTGTGTATAAGTTTGTTACAATTTTACAGTATCTTATAAACCTGAAACGTGATCGGCAGCTTCCCACATGTGCCACAGGGACCTTCTGTGCTTTGGCGCAATCATAGCTGCAATGAGTGGTGATGGCTGCTGCAGAAGAGCAGTGGCAATCTGTAAGTCTGGAGGGTGCACATTGGGTTCCCCAATTTGATGTTGGGCTTGAGTTGATTTTCTTAACTCATTAAAAAAAATATTTTGAAAATTGTGTGAAGAAATAAATTCTTAACAAAACAATGTACATGTGAGTGTTGCGTTGTATGGGTGGGCTTTTGTTTGGGTGTGGCCTTCTGTGGGCATGGCTCAATGGGGACCCATGATTTCCTTTTGCCCAGGGGCCCCATTGGTTGTCAGCCTGTCCCTGATTCAGGGTTTCCAGCATTTTGATTTTTGAAAAAAATGTGGATCAAATATCAGCTCTCGCAGCTATACGGTATAATGGAAATATTGGTTTTAGTGATTTGAGTTTATTGGTATGCCAATTTCCAAAAAACTTAGAATGCTGAAGGGCAATGATAAACTGATTATCGGGCAGAAAAATAGAAGGAATAAAATGGAAATCTGTTTTTAAACCAAAAATATTTATTTTTTGTGGGTGTTTAACTCTGCTAGCCATTTTTTGGACCCGCAACATTTTGTGAATATCGATTGTAACCAAATTTTCTAAATTGAATCAGATGAAATTTTGAAAAAAAAACCATTCAGGGTAATTCAAAGAGATTCGAAAAGTCACCGCACGTTCGGTGACTTTTCGTTCTCTTAAATTCGGTTCCTTTTGCCGATCCCATTTCGGTGACCCTGCGTTGTATTCAGCAAGCACCACAGGGTCCCTGAATTGCAGGGAAAGGCTGCCGCAAACCCGACGAAAACTAACCGCAAAACCTGGCGAATGCACGCCGAAAACCCGCAAAAACATCTGGATTAACCCGCCGAACACCACGGAAAAACCCAAGCAGGAGCCGATCACACACAGCGAAGCCGCCGGAAAAAGCCGACACCGCAGACGAGTGAAGTGAATAAATTAGGAAAACAGTTTGCTTGAATGTTTGAAAAGTGAAACACTGTTTGCAAAGAAACTACTGAGCGAAAATGTCTGAAATTTACATATGAGATCCAATGAATGATGATAAAGAGGGCTGTTACAGAAAAAATAAGTAAACTTAAAAAAAAAAACTGAAAAATGCTTAAAATGTCCTAAAAAATCTATAAATAGACTCTTTACTGCAGAATATAATAATACACGGTTTATTAGATATTGAATTAAAACCGGAATATTTTTAACATTGAAGCCTATGGGATTCGCCTGAATAAATCTGCCGCATGAAACCACCGAATGGCAGAGCATATCGGCAACTTTTCACTGCTGTTCTGCGTTCTCTGAATAGATAACCCATTGCTTCTCTATGGAGGATTTCACTGACTTTGAACAGGCACTGTACGTGCAGGTAATCCACCAAAATTTGGTGAACTGCCTGCTCTGTGAATAGCCGAATGGCCCCGAAATGTCACCATATGCTGAAATTCAGTGTCCATTTACATTTCGGTGACATGTCGGACCTTTCTGAATAACCCCTTTAGTGTTCTGGTTTTAGCAAGGGGCCCGCAACAGTGCCCTTATTTTTTTTAGGACTTGACCCCTGCCTTGCATTCATTTTCTAACAAGCATTATTCTATATTTTAATGCCTCAGTATTCGCACTTTCTATATAATATATACAAAGTTCAAACCTGTGTCTCCACAGTCTCTCTCACGGTTATAGAGCAGTGATGTTACCTCTACTCCAACCAGCCGGCACCAATTTCATTTTCTCCCTCTGCTACAATCTATAGCCTAATCTGTACCTCTACTTTAGCTTAATTGCATGATCTTTCCTTCTGCTCAAAACATTCAGGGTAATTCAAAGAGAATCGAAAAGTCACCGCACGTTCAGTGACTTTTCGTTCTCTTCAATTCGGTTTGATTTGCCGATCCCATTTCAGTGACCCTGCAGGGTAAACAGCAAGCACCACAGGGTCCCTGAATTGCAGGGAAAGACGAAGACTAAACGCAAAACCCGGTGAATGCACGCCGAAAACCTGCAAAAACATCTGGATTAACCCACCGAAAACCACGGAAAAACCCGAGCAGGAGTCGATCACACGCAGTGAAGCCGCTGGAAAAAGCCGACACAGCAGGCGAGTGAAGTGAATAAATTAGCAAAACAGTTTGCTTGAATGTTTGAAAAGTGAAACGCTGTTTGCAAAGAAGCTACTGAGCGAAAATGTCTGAAATTTACATATGAGGTCCAAGGAATGATAATAAAAAGGGCTGTTACATAAAAAATAAGTAAACTTAATTTTTTTTTAAAAAAAATAGGACTTTTTAACCCTTTCGCTGCTGAGGCGTTTCACGCCTCTGTGCTGAGGTCATATTTACCGGTTTTGCTCATCATGTTTAAACGTGTTTTGAAGGCTTATTTTAGTATATGACCCAGACATATTATATATCGTTCTTTCTGTCAGACTCGGCAGATTAATAATATGTCATTATTATATGTATACGTCATGACCTGTCTGTATATTATAACAAAAAATGCAATAAAATATGAATTTTCAATAATTTACAACGTGTAAAGTGTATTTTTTTCACATTTTAACATGCGAGCAATTGCGGTTATATTTTGTATGGGGTGCGCTTGTTAAAAAAATTAGAAATGGGGTCTCGTTACATTTTTTTTGGGGGGAAATTACGCGATTTTTAACAAACGCACCGCATACAAAAATCGTTAGTGCAGCATCATTGTTCACATTATAATTGAAATGGGAACAATATTGCTGCATTAACAAACCATAAAAAAAAACTTGTTTATTTTTTTTTTATAATTTTTTTTAAATATTTTTTTTTTTTTTTTTAAACTTTTTTCACAGTCGTGTTTGGTATCGTTGGAACGGCCATGCTCTGGCCGATCCAACAGTACCAAACTTTAACCCCTAGCTGCCACGGATCGGGAGATAGGGGGTTCATTGGAACCCCCTATCTCCACCGTTGGTGGCAGCTAGGGGTTAACTCCAGGACTGGCGTCATCGTGCTATGCACGATGACGCCAGTCCTCAGGGGGAGTTCCCGGAGGCTTGGCCGACATCCAAGATGTCGGCCAGCTCCGGGAAAGGATCACGAACCGGCGCTTTTCAGCGCCGATTCGTGATCCGGCTCCCCAGGGGTTAATGACAGCCACCGTTTGGAAGGGCAGGCTGTGCCCTTCCAAGCGGTGCCTGTATTAACCCCCTGCTCCCCGGCGATCGGGAGGGAGAGAGGTCCGAAGGGGGGGGCGCCTGAATTAGATGTCATCACGTCGCCGCGATGACATCTAATGTCCCCGTCGGGCTCCCGAGTGCTGGGCTGACATACAAGATGTCAGCCCGCACCGGGGGGGCGCAGCAATCCGCCGGAATCCGGCGGATTGCTGCCTCCTGTGCTCGGACACGCTCAGCGCGTCCGTAGCACAGGAGAACCACTTGGCTGGACGCGCTGAGCGCGTCCATAGCAGCTAAGTGGTTAAAAAAAAAAATGCTTAAAATATCATAAATAATCTATAAATTAAGAGACTCTTTACTGCAGAATTTTATAATGAAGGGTTTATTAGATATTGAATTAAAACCAGAATATTTTTAACATTGAAGCCTATGGGATTCGCCTGAATAAATCTGCCGCATGAAACCACTGAATGGCAGGGCAATTCGGGAACCTTTCACTGCTGGTTTGTGTTCTCTGAATAGCCGAAGCAGTGCTTTTTCATGGGGATTTCACTGCCCTCGAACAGGCACCGAACAGGCAACAGGATTTGGCGAATTGCCTGCTGTCTGGATAGCCGAATGGCCAAGAAAGGTAACCGAAAGCTGATTTTCAGCTTTCGGTTACCTTTCTCAAGCAATTCGGATCTCTTTGAATTACCCTGATTTCTTCAAACAGCCGATGTTTTTGCCCGATAATCGTCAAAAATGGTAAAATAAAGCCCATTGTTTGGAATGTCAGACCTGTACCTCCATTAAGTTTACCTCGTTTAATATGTTATAGACCAATTGACTGACTGTAACATTTATACAGTGGATAAATGTGGTGAATCAGATACTGAACACGTGTAAGGATGACTGATGGCACAACATGTTCCAGCTCAATTCTGTATCTGGAAAATAGAAATTACATAACATTGTCACCTACTAGGTAACAGTTATCTCAAGGTTATTATCTCATGCTATCCGGTGTATTGAAAATATATTGCAAGCCTTGGATCCCAGCGAGAGAATATCTCTGATAAATAAATGGATGAGATAGGCGTAAATGTAAAATGAAATTCTTGACTGAAAATCAATAGTTACTCTCACACGAGTCTAACTCAATTAAATAAATTGACCATGTGGGGTGGTGCGTTGGGATCCATTGAGCTTCAGCGTCTAAAAATTTAAACCATTTCTACATGTGCAGAAATGAAGACACTACAAGCTGCTTGTGTGAGGAATCATGTTGGATTATAGAACTGCATCCAGGTCAGAGGTCAGAACAGGAAACAGGAAGTATATGCATAGTCAATCCATAGAAATTTTCTCCTTGAGGTCATTTGAAAACACATCTTATTAAAATTATTTCAGAATTATTTTCATAATTTACTATTATCTTTAGATTTTAGTATTGCCTACAGGCAATATTCTTGGCTTATTAAGAATACTCGTACCTTATCCTTGTCTGCTCATAGGTCCATTTTCAAAAAGGTTGACTAATTGCCCCAGGTACCACTGACTAACCTCTCTTTTTTTTATGTGTTAATGAAAAAGGTGTACAGCTCAACCTTAGGAAGGATCCTGAAAACTATTGTAACCTCTATTTCTGTAATGAATTTCGAGGTGCAAAAATGAATCCAGATTCTCTGTTGCTACTTAAGTGGGAAACAGATTTAGGAGTAGATATTTCCGCTGAGGAATGATCCAGGGCTTTCGAACTTACATACTTTGCGTCCAGGAGTCAGGCGCTTCGTGAATCGAATTGTAAATTGTTTATGAGATGGTATCTTACCCCGTCTGTTTTACATGCTATAGATCCATTGTTGCCTGGTATCTGTTGGAGGTGTAAAGTGGCCAGAGGTAACGATGTCCACATATGGTGGACTTGCCCGAAAATTCAAAACTTCTGGTCAGACGTTGCACACGAGATATCGCGTTTTGGGGGCCTGGAAGTGGAATTTACTCCCTCTGCCTATTTGCTTAATGTACTGCCCTTTTCGATGCCCTCCTTTAAAAACTCGCTTCTGGCAATTCTGTTAACCGCAGAGAGGGCACTGATTCCGTTATATTGGAGGAGGGAATGTGCACCCACCGTCAGGGATTGGGTTCTGAGGGTGGAGGGGGTCAGAGCTCTAGAAGAAGCGCACTACAATAGTTTGGGTAAATATGAGGAATTCTATGCGATCTGGCGTCCATGGTCCTCGAACCTTCGCTCAATAACGGTATCAGAC
Organism: Leptobrachium leishanense; assembly: GCA_009667805.1. Classification (NCBI taxonomy): domain Eukaryota; kingdom Metazoa; phylum Chordata; class Amphibia; order Anura; family Megophryidae; genus Leptobrachium; species Leptobrachium leishanense. Next base: position 111,876,339 of record CM019064.1, on the reverse strand, counting down.
AGGTCACCGGTGGAGGGACAAGAGGTCTCGTAAGATAATCGACCGGTTATGGTGGGTCAGAGGTGAATTCAGATCCGAGCCTGGGCTGTGTTGTCTTGACATACCATTCTGGTACTAGCTTTACTGCTGTTTATTTAAGGATACGATGATCACCTTTTTAGTTCGTTAGAGTTAATTTAGAATTTGTTATTTGTTATATTATAAAATTCTGGCACTGTCTATGACCAAGAGGCACTTTGATTGTATTCTACATTATTGTGACAATATTGTCTCTTATGCGACTTGTATTTTATACTTTGCCAATAAAAATATTTTACACAAAAAAAAAAAAAAATTAATCCACACAGAGAGTTTAAAATAATTCCTGTACAAAATATTTACGGTGGAAGAATAGTTTTTAGCACGTCACTCATTAGTGAGTGAGAGTAGGCCAAAAATCATAAGCAATTAATCAGGTGGATTTATTTATTTATTTATAAAGGATTTTACCAGGAAGGATACATTGAGATTTCTCTCGTTTTCAAGTATGTCCTGGGTTCAAGAACATTGAAGTGTTACAGTTACAGAAATACAAAGTAATACAATGCAAGATATAAAAAATAAAAAATAAAAAGATATGGATGAAAGATATGAGCTAGTAGTTTCTAGCAGAAAAGTATTTTATAAGACCATGATGTTCTTTGCTTGAGAGTGATAATAAATGTATGTGATGTGCTCCAATCCCTGCAATGTGAACAGTGATAAAGCAGGGGAGCAGACCTTCCATAAATATGCATGTCTGATGATTAATCTTACACAACGCTAGATATGTGCAGAGTACTCTGTTCTTGGCAGGAGAAAAAAAATATATATATTTGTAATACAGAACGTCTCCAGAAGTTATCATCTCGCCGGGTATCACTGGTCCTCTTTTGTGCAAGCTTTGTTTATGCCTCGACCATAATGCTTCCCTACTGTAAATAAATGTCTCCTATACCTTGTATATGAGACGATAATTTGTGACTTGAAATCGGAGCACAAGCTATTCCAAGGTAGCTCATTCTTCCATCTTAGAGCTGGTATTTCTCAAAGAAATACGGTCTCCTAAAGGCTGTTGTTAAGTGATTTTTCTTTTGCAAATTTACTTAATACAACAAACTAACAGCCCTAAAAAATCTCATACTCACCTCTTGTCCGTGGTGAAGGCTTCCTTTCACCGGGAGCAGAGTGAGACTGGGAACAAATAGTTTCCAGTCTCCCTGCTCAATTCATCTGAGGATCCTGCGTGATCCCGCTGGTGCAAACATGCACAGAGCTCGCATCTGAGACGTGCTGGGATCTATATAGTCCTGTGGACTACAGGAGCCATTAACTGTAGAGGCACACAACGCCACTGTAAGAATCACTTTGTGCCTCTGCTTCCTTAGAGGGCCAAGTGCTAATAAAGCATCTACCATGAAATAGGTATATTAAAAGGGAGACAGTAAGTAAAGTCTGCTTGCGTAGACTTATTTTACTTACCATCTCCCTTTTTGAGGCAGCAATGGAATAGAGCCCATAAAGTTTATAACCCTTTTTTGTCTCAATACTAATCAATGCTTTGAAGGTTTGTATACAAGAAATCTTCCCACAGAATGTTAAAAAAATAGGCATACATTTCACGAATAATGGATACAGAGAAAGCAAAGGCACACAAACAAGCTGGCCACATGTTTATTTTACTGTCAACAAACAACAATGCCACATGTTTATTTTACTGTCCTCATTAACTGTAAGCATGTCTTCCATTATTGTATGTCTGTTTCCATAGCAGCAGGTAAAATTTCCTAATCTTACAGTTTCATAAGACTTTACTCACAGGTTTTCATTGCATATACGGTTTTAGTTAATTTCAGTGAGTCTAGATGGTTTGCAGAAATACAAGACCCAGGATTGGACCTATATCCGCAAGGAGTTAAAATAGTGTGTAAGTGCTATACTTTAAGAAGGGTTAAGGCCCCCGGCACACGAGCGTATTTACGGCTCATGTGCGCCCGCACTTCACCGCGTCCGTGCGTTTTTGATGGGGAAGGCCATCCACCGGATGTGAAAAAGCCCTCCCCGTCAAAAAGTTAAAGGGACGCTGACAAGATACAAAGCGCGATTCGCTATAGGAGGATCGCGCTTTGTACGCTGAGCGCAGAGAGTGGAAGGAACGTCCACTTTCACGGACGTTCCTTCCTTTCTCTCAAAACGCTTGTGTGCCGCCATCCTAATGTGTAGCTGTTACACATAGTAAGCAAACCAACTTCTCATTACATGTCGGCAGTATTCCCTTGGCCATCCTCTCCAGGACATGCACAGTTCTTTACGACAAACAAAAAAGGGGTCCGTTACAGAGTGGGGATATCGCTATGTGAATGCTATGTCTGATTTGTACCTTGCTGTTTACCTTTACAGGAGCAAATTGTGTCAAGATTGTTCTGCATCACTGGACATAGTGCTGGTCATGCAGTTTGGATACAGCAGGTGGCTGGAAATCTCAGTATAGTGAGGTGACTATTAGTATTTGTGCGAAAACAAACATGATATATAGAGGAGCATGCTAGAGACGTGTTAACCACATCAAAGGGGGATAGCTTTACCTGCCATTGTTCTAAATCAGGGATGTTAAACACTCTCCCCCTTAGATGTTGGCAGTGACTAGAGAATTATGGGAGTTGTAGTTGAACAACATCTTGGGGCCTGGAGTTTGACAACCCTGCTGTAAATTCAACATAGATCTATGGTTCTGTTTCATAGCTGGTTACTTAAACATGTTTTTGTATATTCTAGAGAATTCTATGTTGCTGTATTTTATGCCTGTTCGTTGTGGAGTCACCCTGCCGACCTCAATCCTAGCGCTGTACTTGATTTTCAAAGTACCTTCCCTTGGACTCTGAATAACATTTCAGACTTTGTGTATGATTGGAATTTACCACAATAAATTCTTCGTTAGGCAGACCCTGACTAGGAGCTTGTTACTGATGTCTTTCCTAGGTTACACTGGGTGGCCATTGTTGATGGGCAATATGGGACGACCATCATATAAAAAACAAGCAAATGCCCAGTGGGGTAAATGGTCAAAATGAATTCAAGTGACGTCTCCAAATAACCTCTACAAAATCAAAGCCTTTGTTTTAAGGGCTGGAGGGGGCTACGGGAATCAGAACATTTTCTTGACCTTTCTTACGCTCCATATACTGAGGAGACCCTGCTAATCCTGGAACTGCCAATGGGTTTTCTTATAAATTCATGAGCAGGATGATCACTTGAGGATGTGACCTGTGCTTGCTACAGCTGCATATAAATATTACCCTTCTCAACATCTACCCAACACTGCCAAATTTCCATTCCTTATAAGCCTCCTGCCTGAGCTGATGGATTTACAACACAACCTAATCTTAAATTGTTATGAATACAGCTGATTTGTCATAGCTTACACTTTGACCGTTTTGTCTATTTTTATAGCATCCATCATTTTAGCTCATTTAGCACTTTCTCCCTCATATCTTGATCCATTAATGATAGTCTGTGACACTCCTCCAGATAATGAGTATTGTGGGCTTTTCCACGCTTGTCTTACCTCTTAAAACGTGTATCTTTTGTGCACATACCAATAAGCGGATTATATGAGCACCGTGGTAAAAAAAGATTATGATTTCTAGTGGAAGATAAAGCAAAGCGTGAAAAACATTTTTTTTGTCAAGCAACGAGGATTTGTGATTATTATCTAATTTATATGAGAATATCGGTTTGAATGGCATATGAATAAAGTGCTTGGATTCAAGCTTTAGCAGCTGTAATTCTGTGAAATATTAAATGTCATCAGAACAAAGGGGATCATTCAATAAGTTCCAAGCCCTAACCGAGGTACTGGCTATTACTGCCTCAAGAAGGACAATTACTTAAAAGACAATCATAATTCTAATGGATTTCAATTCTGTTGCCATTTTATTGGCTACAGACTACTAAAGTGCATAACAAGTCAGGTATTCTCAAGGGAAGAATACTACCAGTTTGTTCAGTGTAATTTGGTGGTTTAGATCTGGAAAGTTCCGTATAACTGAGGCCGTGGTCACATGAGTGCACATGAGCATGGATGGAGCGTCCATGAGAATGGGCGCTTTCTTCACTTGGACGCCCTCACGCTAGTGTGCTCAGCCCTACAAAGCGCAAGCCTCTTATGAAGGAGTGCACTTTGTAGGCCCGGCCAAAGTCCATCGTAGCTTTTTGATGGGGAGGGTTTCAGCACATCTGGTGTAATTGAGATGTTCATAATGCATGTTACACCGCTTGGCCCTCCCTGCCGAGCCGTCAAAAGGCTGCGACGGACGCAGTGAGGAGGGGTCACATGGACGCACTTACTGTGCTCGTGTGACTGCTGCGTAAAGGGACAAGTTAGGGTAAATCAAGTTGAGGGGGAGAAAAACTGGAGGTTTACCTGATAACCCACACTCAAGGGTTAAAATGGGAGAGGGACGTGCAGGGGTATTACAGACTCTTTAATCCAATGCTCAGTGGGACTCAGATCCACAGCATCTATTGAAGTTGCGGTAGCGATAGCTCTGACAGTGGATGGACCGCTCACATGGCCATCCAGTCCAATGGCTCTTAATATGACCACTTGAAGTGCCATTGACAGATTGGGAATGCACTAAAGCTGTAGTTCCTGGCCAAAACCCTGTAAAACAGCTCTTCTGTTTGGCAGCTTCCTAGGAAGCGGGTATTACCCCAACCTCATTCAGGAGGTTAAATCAGCTTTCCAGGACACACTTGGGTGGGTCACACTAAATGATCAGTGACTATACAAATCACATTAATTCTTTGTGGAGGGTAGAATGTCCCTTTAAGCATTATAACCAGAAATAACAAAGGACAATAATGATTTGACCTTTGCACTAAGTAAGATGTTGTTCATCTATCTTTCAAAGGAAGGTAATTCTCTTGGTTCAATCATGTTGCCACGAGGAAGATAATGAAAAGCCGAGACGAGCCAAGCTAAAAAAGGCATGCAAATACACATTACACATTTCGGTTTTCAGAGAATAGACCATTAATTAGTGTTGTGTTTAAGTAGTTAATTAGACTCTGTTGTTAAATAATTGGTAAAGTGTTTAAACAGCAAGCATGTGCATGTGAAAGGAAACAGCTTTCCATTCTTAAAATAATAAAATGTGGAAAGCTATTTAACACATTCACACCATGATCACATATATTGGTATAGTATTTATGGATGTTTGTCATTAAAGGGGCACTCTAATACAATTTTACACAACTTCCTCCCTTTAATTCAGCTTTAATTATTGGGCAGATGCTGCTGACAACATCTGCCTGATTATTTTTTTGATTAATCAATCAAAGACATTTGATCTGTTCAAAAATGCAGGTAAATACTAGTAATATTTATGTCTATTTATGTTGTAAATAGTGTCCATAATAAACATGCAGTTCTTATCCAATCATACTAGGACAGCAGAATCATATGTAAAGAGTAGAGTTAATTTCTCCTAATTTACTTCATAGTGCTATGGGATTTCAGACAACATGGTTAACTCCTTCACGACAGATGGGAGCCGCTGATTTCGGACCGCCCCGCAGCCATCACGTGACATGCGTCATTGGCTGCAGGGGGCCGGCCTGAGTTCAGGCCGCATCTCTGTAGTCAATTATGTGAGCTGTGCGCCGACTGCAGGGAGGGGCCGGTGCTGCCCATTGAAGACAGCTGGATGTAACTCTATGTACTTCAAGGCCCCCATGCCCACAGATGTCATAGAACGTCCTCCAGCGGGAAAGGGTTAAAACAGGGTCATATATGAGAAAAGATTGTTTTTTAAAAAGTCTTTGCAGTGTCACTAAAAAGAGTGATAGTCAAGTCTAATGTCAAACCGCTCTATATAGAAAAAAAATTCTCATTGAGCGCAACATATATTATATGGATGTATGAACCAGTGACAAATACAGTATATGGTAAAATATTTTCATATTTAAGATATGTATGATATCTTAAGATATACCATATATTAGTACATACATAGGCGTGCGCATGGGGTGTGCCTGCTGTGCCCAGGCACACCCTAACGTTGGGTGAAGAATTCATCTTTTGTCTCTTACATTGACATTTTAGATGTCCCTTGGCTGCTTTGTGAGGAAAAGCATAGAAACTGACTATGTCTTTGATTACAGGCTTGTTATTTCTATTGAAAAATGGGCATTTTGTGCAAAACTTGCATTTAATAACTGGTCCATGGGTGCACACCTTAATGTAACTGGCTGTGCACGCCGGTGCACACATAAGACATGTAAGATATCAACATAAAATAAACAAAAGGAAGCTACCACCAAAAACATGAAATTATATATTTTAAGCTCTTGCCTTGATGCCTAAGCAGTTGGCAACTGTGCTGTCTTTAGCAAAAAATGCATTTTTATTTCCATATTAGTGAAATTTATCTGTGACAAGAAACACCAAGATTATTAAAGGGACACTCTAGACACTGTAACTACTCAATGTAATTTGAGTGCTAACAGGGGGCTCTCGGGGGCTGCAGGTATACTGTATACTCCTGCTCAGATCCTAAGCAATGAGCCTAGGTTCTTGGTGTTGGGGCTTTTTAGGAACCAGCACCCACAATGGTTCACAATATGCCTGGTACTGAGAGCCTATAGATTGGCTGCTTTCATGCAGCAAGATAATGCAATTTAAAGGAAGGTGTAGCATGTCACTTCCAACCAGTGCAGAGGCTGCCCTGAGCTGAAAAGGGGTTTAGTGTACAACAAAGCCTTATGGTTAACCCAAACTGGATCACTGAACCAAATTATGTGTCTCAAAGTGCCAACCCTGCAATTAAACCTGAATACTGAGGATTTATTTTAGAAAAATATTTCATACGACTATGAACTAATTATGTGCTTAAGTCTTAGAAGAAAAATAAAACACAAGACGTTTTGCATGTCAGTGTGTAATCATAATTCCTATAGTGAGAAACAAGACGCTCAGACTTGGGCATATGAATATGGAACTGCTAAAAACAGAGATCAGATCCCAGATACATGTATACCCAAACACAGACCTCAGATATATGTATACCCAGACCCAGACCCAGATACATGTATACCAGGGAGCACAGAAACATGTATACACAAACACAGACCCTAGATACATGTATACACAGATCCCAGATACATGCATACCCAGTCAGCCCCCAGTTACATGTATACCCAGACAGACCCCAGATACATATGTATACCCAGACACAAACCTCAGTAGCTGAGCACCGAGGGAAGAGTTGGTGGCACCAGGGTGTGGTTGCCACTCAACGTGTTAACCGCCAGGATGGGGCATGGACGGCAGACGTTCATCTCGCCCTCTCTGACATCAGAGGGGGCCAGCCGGCCACCATTTTGGATTCTCAGCGTGCCAGCGGTCCTTGGGCAGTGTACAGCCACGAGGCAAGTGAGTTGCATGCCAGCACAGAGGACTCTTTGTGCCATCTATGGCAAGTGTGCCATAGGTTCACCATCGCTGCCCTAGAGTATCCCTTTAAAAGAGAAGTGTCAGTCTGGGCCATGCCAGCTACAGCTCAAAGCTTCCTCAGTGATCAAAGAATTTGATCATCCATTAAAAACAAAAGCAAAAGTATAAAACAGCACATAGTCATTTGATTGTTTGTCACCCACCCTTATCACAGAGAACACATTTAGAATTGAACTATTGCCTGATGCTCTACCATGGATGCTCTAGAAAGCCTGCAGTTAAAAATTGTTGTAGTTAATGTGAGAAAATATTTTTCACAGTTATGTCACTCACTGAGTCCGAGTTATCAATGCCTAATAAGCTCATTGCTCAATCGTGTAAAGGAGGCTGATGGAAAAGAAGTATAGGACGAAATTCTTCCAAAAGACGAAAAACATCTGTTGACTAAAGGGTTATTAATTTAATGGTAAATTGTCCAGTCTTTCTAATTCACCAATATTGGCTTATTAATTACATTTCACTGATTAGCTTTGTTTTTCAGCTCTGGTTTATAATGAGTTACTTGATAATACAATCATGTTTACATCTCCATGTCTTCCATTAATAGGTCAGTGAAACAGACATTTTCTGGCTACGAATAAATATCATGCTCTGTCTTGCATGAAATACACAAGACTTCGGTATGGAGATTTACACGGAAACGTTAAAACTGGTTATCATCAAGCTGACAAGTGCACCTAACAGTTCGTATGTGATATACCTGCTCTATTTACTGTCATTTTCAAATATCTACGTTATTTTAGAGTGTTAATTTAGAGGCCATTAACCCTTTCACTGCTGAGGACGTGTGGGGAACGTCCTCATTGACTCCTAAGGAAAGATAGGGGTGGAGATAAGGGTTCCTTTTGAACCCCGATATCTCCTGACTGTTTTCAGCTAGCAGGGTCATGGCCTTTCCAGTGATACCAAACCTGACCATGTTTAAAGTAAAGAAAAAAAATAACAATAATAATAATCCAGAAAAGAAAAATATGTTTGTCTAAGCCGTGAAATGGCTCAGCAGTGAATGGGGTTAAAGAGATGTTACCAAAAAACAAAAACATTTACAGATAGAAAGATATAATACTGTAGACTGCCAAAAACAATCCAACAATATTAAAATTCTTACTTAAAAATGACATTATCAAGAAATGATTATAATGATAAGAAACGTAAAAAAATGATTTAAACTATACGGGATATTTACATCAAAATTTCTCTTTTTCTGCTACATATCTGGGGCATCAAAATAGATCTGGAAGTAGGTCAGATTCTCCAGCCAATAATGGTCCCACTTCTACATGCAGTGAGTGTCTATACCGCAATACAAAAAGAAAGTGGCTCGATCCTCATTTTCCTACAGAGCACCGCAAATATGGAATAACCTCCCAGACGCCATCAAATCTTCCTCCAGTCTAAAGACCCTTAAGAAATCCCTATTAACATAACTCAATACGGAATGCACCTGTAAACATGTAACATAATGACTATTTCCTACATATTTATTTTTCTGTTAATCTGTATATTTGGTTTTGTGTTAATATCTTGCATTTTACTATTTTGTATTTCTGTAACCACTCAATGTTCTTGAACCCAGGACATACTTGAAAACGAGAGAAATCTCAATGTATCCTTCCTGGTAAAATCCTTTATAAATAAATAAATAAATAAATTCATTCCATGAATTCTTGTTTGGGTGAAGTATATAGAAATATAGGTCAGCATGTACAATTTTTGTTTTATGTTCACACTAATTATTTAGCAATTTCCACTTTCTGATATTTGTATTTTTTTATTACAAAAAACTGTTAAACTATAGGTGCTATATGAAGAAGCTATACTATACTAGCAATAATAACGACCCCATCAGGTTAATGTGCAAAATATCAAATGTTGAACTGGGAATAAAAAACTGCAGTTTATGGAATGCATTCTCCACAGTGAAGAGTTAATTTGAATAACTAGCTTATTTTCTGCCTCTTGTCTGTTCCAGACAAAGTAATGCAGTGTAGCAATTCTATTAATAACCGTCCACAATATATCCCTAAGGCAAAGTGTTTGGAAAAACTCTTGTGATGTTGCTTGGCTTTACTCTTTGCACTCAGCTCATTTTCCCTGTGGGTGACTGACATAGACTCTAGTGTACTTGCACATTTGTCAACCATATTATATGTATTTATTTATCCTTTGTAGGACAGAATAATAACCTCTGTGTTTTATTCTCACAGCTTTAGCATGAGACTTCAATGATGTATAATGAAACTGAAATCTTGCTCAAAGTATTCTAATTACCTTTTCTAAAAAGCTATTCAGCCTAATCCCGGCCTCCATCTATTACGTCTTATTTGGGTTGAGTAACAAAATCAGAATTTGCTTCTCTTCTCTTTTTATTTATTGTTGAAAGTGGGTTAAGGAGACGAGCAAAATAAAAATTACAAAGCATGGTGGAAGAAACAATTACATGTGAAATGAGAATCAAAACGATCTTGATAAATGTATCGCAAACCCTGCAGAATAAAAACAAAAGAAATAAACAACAAAGACCATTTTGAAGTATTCCATAAACACAAACAGGGTTATTCAGAGAGCGGTGAAAAGCAGGAGAATGGCAGGAGAATGGAAAATTCTAGGTCAAAATAGCTGATTTGGAAAGGGAGATAATTGGGAGAATTTTTCTGTTTTGGCTATTTTGACCTAGAATTTTCCATTCTCCACCCATTCTCCTACTTTTCACCTCTCTCTGAATAACCCTGCATGAGCTTAGAATTTATTGCCCTTAACTTTAATATAATCTTTACCCTTTTACCACCAAGTTGTTGAAAAAAATATTTTCTTAACATTTATTTGCAACATGGGACGCATGGTTATAAGTTGAATGTAGCGTAAAACAGAAATGTTGCACAGACATACAGTTGTGTTCAAAATTATTCAACCCCCAATGCTGTAAAGGGTTTTAGGGAATTTAGTGTACATTTGTAATTGTATTCAGAATGAAATCCTACAAGGACTTTTTAAAGAACCATATGCAACTAAAATGACATCAATTGGTTTTGTAATACAGTAGTAAATGTTTCTTTTGTGAATTCTTCATTGACACAATTATTCAACCCCTTAAAGACTACCACTCTGAAGAACAGAGGTTCATTCAAGTGTTTTCAATCAGGTATTGAAAACACCTGTGGATGTCACGGAGCAGCAATAAAGCATAATAAGCACCAATTAGGCAGCTTTAAAATGACTGTGATACTCAGCTCCTTCTAGACATTTACTGGTGTGGTTACAAACATGGTGAAGTCAAGAGAATGGTCCAGGAAGACAAGAGAAGAGGTGATTACTCTTCACAGGAAGGGCAATGGCTATAAGAAGATTGCAAAGATGTTAAACATACCAAGAGAGACCATAGGAAGCATCATTCGCAAATTCAAGGCAAAGGGCACTGTTGAAACGCTACCTGGTCGTGGCAGAAAGAAGATGCTAACTTCGACTGCTGTGCGCTACTTGAAGCGTAGAGTGGAGAAAAGTCCCCGTGTGACTGCTGAGGAACTGAGAAAAGATTTGTCAGATGTGGGTACTGAAGTTTCAGCTCAGACAATACGGCGCACACTGCGTAATGAAGGCCTCCATGCCAGAACTCCCAGGTGCACCCCCTTGCTGTCTCCAAAGAATAAGAAGAGTCGATTGCAGTATGCCAAAAGTCATGTGGACAAACCACAGAAGTTTTGGGATAGTGTTCTGTGGACCGATGAAACAAAATTAGAACTGTTTGGGCCCAAGGATCAACGCTATGTTTGGAGGAGGAAGAACAAGGCCTATGAAGAAAAGAACACCTTGCCTACTGTGAAGCATGGCGGGGGGTCAATCATGCTTTGGGGCTGTTTTGCTTCTGCAGGTACAGGGAAGCTTCAGCGTGTGCAAGGTACCATGAATTCTCTTCAGTACCAGGAGATATTGGATGACAATGTGATGCAGTCCGTCACAAACCTGAGGCTTGGGAGACGTTGGACCTTTCAACAGGACAATGATCCCAAGCATACCTCCAAGTCCACTAGAGCATGGTTGCAGATTAAAGGCTGGAACATTTTGGAGTGGCCATCGCAGTCACCAGACTTAAATCCGATTGAGAACCTCTGGTGGGACTTAAAGAAAGCAGTTGCAGTGCACAAGCCTAAGAATGTGACTGAACTGGAGGCTTTTGCCCATGACGAATGGGCGAAGATACCCGTAGATCGCTGCAAGACATTTGTGTCAAGCTATGCTTCACGTTTAAAAGCTGTTATAACTGTAAAAGGATGTTGTACTAAGTACTAAGATTGAATGTCACTTGGGGGCTGAATAAAACTGATAATGATGTGAGCACAGAAAAGACATTTGTGGTTATTTCATTATAAATGTTATGTTATATTTGTCTGACCTACACGTGCCTCTTTGATTTAATTGTAAGCAAGATGACTGAATGATCAAAATCAATGTCAAACTGGCCAAAACACTCAATTTCAGTGGGGGTTGAATAATTTTGAACACAACTGTAGGTAAAAAAACGAAAACAAAAGTAAATTTGCTCATTTTTAACTTTTTATGGTTTTTTTTTATCATTTGCAGAAATACTCCTGGGATAAAAGGTTGTAAACTTTAGATGGTGTCCCTTATTTTGCACAATTTCAATTGTGGTCTAATATTTACGTAGAGGTAGAAATGGCCTTTGTGTCAAATATAGAAAATGTGATACAAATGTGTGAAAACGGTCAGATATCCTGCTTATGGATATTAGTGTTGATTATAATGAGTTTGCTAGCAGTACAGCTTCCAAAAGATACTAATAAAATATCAAAATATCTGTATGTGGGCCTAATGGCCGGATATAGAAATTACAGTAACACTGTGAATCTGTACTGTAGAGGGATTTTCAGCAATTATAATTAGCTAAATCTTATACCTGTACAGTAGAAAGTTTCCCTAGTACTGGTAATGCAGTAGTAAAGGTTGGTGATTTTTTGTTACAGTGAGGACGGGGGCTGTTCCTTACAGCTGTTTTACAATAATAGATTGAGGCTGGGGTCAGACGAGCGTAGTGTTCACGTCCGTGATTGCGCCTAAAAGTACTTCCGTGATAGCATGAAAGTCCATTGGAGCCTGACACATGAAGTACTTCTGCACTGAACTGCGGATGCACCACGGCCGCGGCAAACGGACGCAAGGCAGGCAAGAACGTACAACCCCTAGAACGGCCGCACAAAGTGCGCTGCGTCCGCAACGTCCGCATAGCTTTGTGTGTGAGTGATGGAACGTGGTCAGATGGACTGCATTTATACGTCCAGCATTTTTCACGGACAAAATGGTTTTGCATTTTAATTTATTTTCCCTCCTACATCCGTCAAAATATATGTCAGTGAAAAAAACGGACTGTGTGGCCACTACTGTGTCTTCCGTACTGACGTACGTCCGTGTGCACGGACGTACAGTCCGTAGAAATCACGCTCGTCTGACCCTAGCCTTAGATTTCACAGAAATATTTGGTTTTCCCCAGGGAGAACACTAATCTTACATTAAGGAGTTATAAAAACGAGGCTTTGCTAATTTTCCTTTTTCTTTGTATTACAGCACAAAATCAGGTACACTTGTGCTAGTGAACGGTTAACATAGCATATAAAGTACTTAAAATACTTCAATGTTCACCTCCGTCGCATTTTGTCTCTTGGACCCCTTCCTCAGGGCAATAAGTGGAGTGAATTCAAAATAAAACAACTCAGCAGCAGTTCAAAATGACAGTGTTCTATGGTTGTTGTATATACACAGGTCTATTACCACTACCATTACCCATTTGTGGTTCCCATAAGGCATGCCCCTCAGATCTGCAATTAGGACACTGGATGCTTCAAGTGCCATTAAACTGCCATTAATCTTATTGGAGTGCTCTGCTTCCTTTTCCTCTTTTGGATTCAATATATAGTCGGATGCTCCAGGGTTCGTGAGATCACACTATTATTGAGACTTTCTGTGTGCATCCCTTTATCTTGCAGCCCATGTAGTGACACATTGTAACTATCTTAATCTCCAGATAACTAGCAGGTAAATTCTGCAGGACCAATGATGATAACTTGTCACAGCAATTCTATTTATCTTATTCAAATTCTAGGTTCAGAGCCAGATTTTGGATGAGTCCCTCTAAACATAATTGATCTCTATTCATACAATGGCGTTAATCAGGTAATAATAGGGGGTTCGAAAACAACTAATGTAATCTATTATGACCATTCATTTATCATTCTATTTTCAGCAAGACTGGATCCCATGTGTCGTGTCTGAGGAGCCTGTTCGTATAGCTAGCCCTGTCTAACCTATAAGAAGGTTATTTAAAATTGAATATTTGAGTAAATAATATGGCTATATATATAGGTTGCAGGTTTTTGAATATGTTTGTCTGGAGTGCTCTCGCCGTGGTTTTGTTTTGTATTTTATTTTTGAGATGCACCCGCACTGAATGCTTAGTTATGGCTGAGTGCAACCCCCCCCATGTGTTTTTCATATGTATTTCCTGGGTATGTACCCCTCCCTGCCACAGGTACCCCTCCTCCAGGACCTATTTAACCTTGATCTGCGGGTGCTCCATGAAGGGGACCTGCTCCTCAGTAAGTGAGTTTATCCCATGATGGACAGTCATTAGGTTTGCAGAGTAGGACCTGCCAGAGGGTGGATTACATTGATGCTGTTGGCAGGCTTAAACAATTCACAGCTGTTCATTGCGAACCAAATTTCCACCATTTTATTCAACAAAGCTCAGAGTTAAGAAATTTTCACCATGTGGTAAAAGCTGGTATTATGTACCCAGGCATGAAGCTGTTGTTGCAGGTTTTTGAATGTGTTTGTCTGGAGTGCTCTCTCCCTGGTTTTGTTATATATATATATATATTCAACTCATTTTACAATGTAAAAAGATGTCTTTGTATGAAGACATAAGCAGTATTATACTTATCAGTCATATTATCAAAATGTGTTTCATATTTCCAAAGCCAAATGAATATAACACCTGTCTGAAACAGCTGTTAAACTATTCTTTTCTCCTTCCTTAAAATGAATAGCATATTGGCTACAAAGCATCTTTATCATTCAAGGATCTGCTATGTTTGCCAATGGGTTGATGTTATAAAATGTAGTAGACACAAATATAATGATCAGATGTTTTTGGAAACCACCCAAAAGGATTATTAGCAAAGTACCCTTGATGAAATTAATAAAAGGATTGGTGGATGGGATAGTTTGGCAGACTAATTGGAAAGTGTTGAGTGCAATGCCCAATGAACCAGAAAATATGATTTCTCCTTAATGGGACCTAAGGTAAGTCAATTAATTTATATATTTATCCTTCTGTTACAGCATTTGTAACAGGTTTAGCTACATCAGAATATCATCTAGTCATTGTATTTATGAGAACACAATGTAACATTCAGTCTCGGAAATGTTCCAATGGGAAACACACGTATTTACTCTTGAAATTTATTTAAATTAAAAATCCCCTGAAAGTACGTAGTTCAGCAAATGATTTTGATGTGTATGAGATGCAAAATAACTCAGTGGAAAAATATATAAAAATAGTAATTAGTGATTCCTGTAGAGTTTCCCTGTAGAAAGCAGAACAACCCTGGAGGAGATATTTTAGGATGCTGCCCTTAGCATATGGTTGATTAAAGGAAAACGCTATAAAATAACTTACCCCCTACACCTTTTCCCTTGTTGACAGCATCCATACAATTTTTTTTTTTTTTTCAGCTTAGGTGAAAATACTCACCTTATCTGCCTTGTCGCTGAGCTGATTCTCTTCAAGTCAGGGTTTCGGAAATGTAGAAGTCCCTGCATCTTCTTACCCGAGTGTGTAACTTTCGTACATATGCTATGCAAGTATCTCACGAAACTTGTGTACTTTCTTATGCAGGTTACGCAGAGCCAGAGCAGAAAAATGGATTGGTGTTGCGCAGGCACATGCTCCACCAGTCCTCGGCTGCAGTCTCCCAGAAGGCTCGCTGCTGCGAATGTTTGGCGAGAGGATGATGTCATGATCAATCCGGAGTTGGTCCCCGGCAGGCAGGTTATTCAAAATCTGAGCGACGGTTGCATTAGCTGAGGAAACTGTCCAGTCCACTTCAAACAGTACTTCTTCACCACTATAATAAGCTAAAATGGACAAGCGGCGTAGCTTGTCCCTTTATAAGATATTTTATTCGGGATTTGTGGGGATTAATGGAAATGTTTACTTTGTGTATCCCGTAACTGTTGAACACTGGTTGGAGTCCTTTGTCTTAGTGATGTAGCAATATACTTTGCAAATATTAGTATCCCCAAATTCTGTACACAAGGAACAAGAGTGGATGGTATGCATGATCCTGTCTTATGGGTTTAGATGAACTTCTAGTCAATTATTTAATGCCATGCCTGTCATGGTTTATGCTGTCACTGTGAGAATGCTGCCAAATGCTGTACCTACAGGTATATCACAGCTAATATCCTCAACTATATCTCGATGAGTGGTACTGTTGCCCGAGGACAAGCAATAAATACCATGTAGGGCACAATGAATCCCGGTTATCTTTGGGCTTCAGTGAATAATTTTTAATGACTCCACTGTAGCAGAGTCTGACAGGTAAACACAAACAGCAGAGATGTACAGTGCAAAAACCATGAAAAAACATATTATCTTCCAACCTATAGCTGGGAGAACTGCCAGGAAAGACAAGTACACATAAAATAGCAATGCAATTTAACTAACAGCAATACGTGACATGTTTATTCCTTCAAATCATTTCAGCATTAATATTCTGAAAGTGCATTCACTTATTGGGACTTATTTGTGCCTCAATGCACTATTTTACTTACACAACAAAAGCATTTTCAAAAATATATAGTACGTACACTATATGGACACCATATAGTACGTACACCAATACGTTTGTATTGGGAGACAGATCATAATTATTGAATTTGGGTGTTTTAAAACAGACCCTTTCCACAGGTGTAAAAAATCAAGCACTTAACCATATAGTCTGCATTTACAAATATTTGTGAAGAGCATAATTCATTCTGAAGAGCCCCTTCCTATTTCAGCATGATTGTGCTCGAATGCACAAAGCATGGTCCATAAGACACGGTTGGGTGGATTTGGCGTGGAAGAACTTGACTGGCCTGCACAGAGTCCTGACCTCAACCCCACTGAATACCTTTGGGACGAACTGGAATGGAGATTGTCCAACATCAGTCCCTGACCCCACAAATGCTCTACTGGATGAATGGGCAAAATCCCACAAAACACTCCAAAATTTTGTGGAAAGCCTTCCCAGAAAAATGGAAACCGTTAACTTCATATTAATGTCTCTGTATTTAGAATGCAATGTCATAAAAGTCCCTGTTGGATTAGTTGTCAGGTGTCTCAATATGGTTGTCCATATAGTGTATCATTGTATCACAAAGATCCACAGCAATAACATTTACAGAAACATACCACAAAGGAGCTACGCCTCCAAATCCCAATTCTCGTCTTGGCGCCTGATGCCCATACAGTATTTAGCATTTAATTCAAGGTAGCCAATCTTAACACCTCTGTCATGCCCTGAATAGAGGAATAAGGACAGTATCTTTGGACTCTACCAAAGAAAATGGGGACAGGTGGGAGGTATGTAGTAATATTACGTAGTAATAAGAAGAGTATTACAAAGCATCTCAGCAATAACATTCACACAGTTGTATGTATTATGTTTAAGAGTATCACAAAGTTCAACATCCATGCTGCAAAAATGTTGATTACTTAACTGTATCACAGAGTTCCACAAAACAATCAGCGACATGGCATATATAGTGTTGCATTACAGATCTTCACAGCAATAAAATTCACAGCATGTTCAGGTTTGTCACAAAGCACCTCAACAATAAAACTCTCTGTAATATGTAGACTTGATGAGTGTACCGCAGAGCTACAGAGCAATAAAGTTCCCTGTAATGTTTAGCATGAATGATTTTATCATAGTTATCTACACAGATTAAACCCATGAGAATATAAAATGAAATCACATCTAAAAGTGTTTGGAAGTTATTATTAAAAAAAAAGTAAAATTTCTTAATGAATTAAATGTCACAAAAAAGATACACATATAATAAGATGGGGAGCCCTTGCTGTAAATGAGTGGGGCTGGGGGAGCTGTTATCAATAACGAGTGGGGCTTTTATACTTAAGGTGCTCCTGTTATGTCCATAATATGCTTGGTTCATTTGACAGGGATTTACTCCCTTTATATGTGTCTGCATTTTTGATGAAATATATAATTAAAACATGGGAGGTATTCCCTTACAAAGCTTTGCTGTCCCTCACATCACTGCGGCATGCCACAAGGGGAGGAAAACTGCGAGTAGAGAGTTTTCTACAGTACAGCCTTCTGCTCAGTCAGAGCACACTATTGGTGCGATTGGTCCTCTGCTGTGACGTCGGCATGCTGACTGAGGGCCAATCATGCATCACTGTGCAACACCCCCAGCTAGCCTTGACCATGAAGAGTGAAACATGGCGGAGCCCATCGCTGGATCAAGGTTTTAAATTTCCTCAAGACCAATGCGATATCCACCCTAATAGGATATCGTTGAAATTTTGTGCCTGGTTAATACTTTAATGGATCATTCATTAATCAGTTGATATAGGGCGCCGTTTGAATTATCATTGAGTATTTACATATTTTTGTACATATCACACGGAAAACCCTTAATGCTTTGAAACCTTGCGATGGTGTAATACATAGAATGGAGTAAAATCAGTTTTTATACTCTATTTGCAAATTTATAAAATCAGTTAAAGCAGTCATTCCCAAAGTGGGCAGTACTGAGCGTACTGGGGGCATGAAGGAAAAAGGGGGAGGGTGCAGATGTATTAGATTAGGTTCTTGTTATGAATTTACAGAGTACCTATTACAAAAAATAAGGTGTGTGTGTGTACGGGATCACTAAGGATGTGGTCTAGGAGCCAAGGGGGGCATCAGTCTCAAAAGGTTTGGGAGCCACTGAGTTAAATGCTTGCTCAGAAATTTAAATATATATATATATATATATATAATATATTTTTAATTTTTACTGATTTGCCATAGAACAATAGAGCACCTGTCTTAAATCCGAATGGATTCAAAAAACATTTAAAACAAAAATAAAAAAGGTCAAATTCTTTCTCTTTTTTCTTTCCAGGAATGCCTGACTCATTTTCATAGTTTCCAAACAACACAGCCAAATTAAATTATGCTTTAGTCCAGAAATTACATAAAACCAACATTTAATCTTCAGTCGCTAAGGGCTGTAACCTTAAATATTACACTAGCTCGGGGAGGTAAACCAACATGATAGACAATTAGCATAAACCCACAATATTTATAAACTAAAGCAGTAACAGCAGGCTTTGGCACCCAATATATGTGTGTGCTACAACCACTATTAAACTAAATTCAACTTAAATGTTGGCAGAGAATACTGGGGAATGCAATTTTAATATATCTGGTTAGCTGTTATTAATCTAAATAAAGAATTTTACTGAACCAAAAGCCAGCTTTGGAAAATGTAGGTGAAGAATGTTAGTATATTTCAATGTTCTACTTACATTGGGGGTAAATGAAGCCAATCCCCGTTTTTGCTTTCGGACTCTTGACTCTTTATCCAAGCCAGTTTCCAATAATCAGCCACTGCCAAAAGAATTAAAAAGCAGGTTACTTTTTAATCAGAAAGTGTATAAAAGTATAGATAGGTAAGGTTTACGTGTTTACATATATATATGCTCATGTATAATAATATGAAATAATAGCAATCATAATATAAGATTTGCATTCTTTCCGCAATATTTTTCATTATGAGCAATTTTAATTTAAAAAAAAATCATACGGTCATTGGTTTATCTTGGTTCTTCATAACGGTAAACAGTTTTTCACATATTATCCAAAGATTAATAGATGCTATGGTCATTGAATAAAGACATCACTGAAAGTATTTTTATATACTATTTCCTGTTATTATACATTTTTCATGCCTTATGCCGGAATCATTTGCCTTTATCTAGTGTTTCTTTAGACTTGCTATAGAAAACTTCATAATTAGGTCTGATAAAACCACACTTTAGTATAAAGTGTGATTTCTTATGTGTCTTACACTATAATTATTTGCTGTTTTTTTTTCATCATTTCTATTAGGAATAATGCATAACTGACTCAGATCATGGCAAATATATCACATATACCCAAATACAGGATATATATTGCATAAATATAAATACATCAGATATATTAACAGGATAATCTCGGCACTCTGGCCACTCAAAGTAATTTGAGTGGTCACAGTGACCTGAGTGCCCTCAGTCCTTTCCCTCCTGATCTTCAATTCTGAGCTATCAGAATACTTTGGATTAACTTTTAGCCACTGGAATTCAATGTGCCTTCACAGGGAGATATTACATCCTGTATATATTGCTATATAACAGGGGGCCCTATTCTGAGGTTGATGTTAAATGACTAACACTAATGGAAAACCTGGGCTTCAGCCATTTTCCGTTAGTGTCTGCATTTAACTCCCGTATTATGACCAAGCCACTGTGTCAGCAGCTCGAGTCGTAATCCTTCTGAGGTGTTAAATGATAACATAATCATAACATTACGTGCCACATTGTTAAAGCAACAGGAGTCCATAGGATTCCTTGGAGACAGACATGGGTTTGTTGAGTGATGTCTGGCCAGGGCGGCGGATGGATATGCAGAAGAACACGGAGAACTATTTGTTCCCAGTGTTCAGCTGCCCACAGAGTGAGGAATTTGCGGAAAGCTCTGCTCTCTCCGCTGAGGGAGCTAACATGAGTATGGAATTATTTTGGTGGGTTTAGATTTCTGTGTTAAGCGATGGTGATGAAGCGCAATCAGTTAACAACAGCCTTTCAGAGAAGTTATTTTTTCTGAATAACGTCAGGCACAGATGGAGAACAACATGGTTGGAATAGCTTCTTCTTTATCTGCTAGGGGCACATTAATATCTCCCATAAAAAGTATAGGACAAGTTAATGTACAGAAAGCAGGCACTATGTGAAATAAATGGCAAAAAATTAAGCAAGGCGCTCGAGCTGTTATGCTGTATAACTTAAGCCCTCTGCTTGACAGTAACATGAGAATATGGCCTATGGAGTAGTGACACTAAAATGCATGATAGCAGCATAAATAGATACTATTGGGTGCCCTGTCTGGCATCCACCCGCTATCTGTCCAGTCGTCACGAGCAGAGGGAGGGTGTACAAGGGGTTAACAGCTCCAAACCTCTGGACTTACTAACTCTACCCCTTAGTAGGGCCCTACGTTATGCCAACAGAACCCCCCAAAACCACACACACCTTCCCGAAGACTTACTGCCACCACAAAAGTAATAGGGCACTTTCGAAACCCCCTTAACCCCTTCGCTGCAGATGATGTGTGGGGCATGTCCTCATTGACTCCCGCTTTATGCGGAGGACGTGCCCCACACGTCATCCGCTTGCGGCAGCCCCGGCGGAGATACTCACTGTCACGACCACTACGTGCGCTGCTGCGCAAAGACGCCGGGTTAGGCCGCTCACTATCTATCTATCCTAGACCCAGATAATTACGCGCGCTTATCTACCCGTCCCGGCCACACTTTCTCTCACAACAGGCACGCAGAGCGCGATATACTGATCCCAGGATTGCAACGCAGTACAAGTCTTCTCCTGAAGCGCGTACTAACTACGTCTCTCACAATCCCTGCAGTCTCTTTTTCCTATTCTATTAGTAACGCTGCCACCAGTCCTCATGGACCCCACGCGCGTCGCGACTGGAGACGCAGGGCTTAAACAACCGCACTGTCTCCTGACGACCGCAACTCGCAATTTCTTATATATAACCGAGCTTAAAGTAAATAGCAATTGTCCCAATCTCTTAGTTAGCGTGGATTTCATCAGCCAGAGTCAAAACTTAAATACTTTTTTGTTTATTTATGATAGAAAAATCACAGTGCTTTGTTACATAAAAATTATAACTAGAATAAATCAATTAATTACACACTACACAGCAAATAAAAAGAAAAGGGGTTAATCACAGAGCCTTACTTACGACGGACTAATCAGTAAGCTAGCATCGGTGCCTCCTGGAGCCTGGAGATAGCATGGACAGATCAGTCATCTTTCGAATGTACCCCAAGTGATCAGCCCCAGCACATGGCTAGTTTTCAGAATTTATACACTTCCTGATCCTTCCAGCCCACCCCCAAATGGCCCAGTGTCCTGGACTACATCTCCCAGAGTCCCCTTTGCTACAGCGCATGTCAATTAATCTTTAATTGCCCAAGGGTGTCCCTCTACCCTCCAGACCCCCCTTAGAGATTGTCATGGAGCTGATGTAACGCTCCATGCTTCAAACCCAAAGAGACTTTATGTTCATTTATATCATGTGTTTTTAAATATATTTTACATCGTTTGGTTTTAGTTTAATTTAGTTTAGTGTAAAATGGTGTAGCTTTGGTTTTAAAAATACTTATATTCCTGTAGGTAAATGTGTTTTTGTGTAAACAGTAAACAAGCTTTACTGCTGTGTAATTTATGCTCCAGGGCTTTTCCCATTATCTAGCTGCATGTTTAATTCAAGGGATCTGTGATAGTGTGTGTCTAATCTGATGTGTTAGAAAAATGGATTATACAAATGTTGTGTGAGCTGAAGGCTTGATAATGTAAAGAATGTTTATTGTAAATAACTGACATAATGTAATTAGTATGGGTATGCAAATTATGACTAGTAATTAGTATGGGTATGCAAATTATGACTGTTGGACTTCAGCATAAATGGTGGCGTTGTTCATTAAAATGTCAGAGAACTCTCAAGCTCAGAGAGAGAGGATCCTGTTGGAACATACAGCCGCGTCTGGTGTTTCATTCAACTACGCTACACTCCACACTCACCCTCAGAAGGCAGAGAGCGGCCTTCTGGAGATTCCTAACGGCTCCAGGGCAGAGGAACAGAAGCAGGCAGGTCAAGCCGCTCGAGGCGCTGAGGACAGCGCTCCCAGTAGCCAGGCTGACCGCAACGAAGGGGTGTCTGGAGAGCCAGGACAGACGGAAGGGAACGGTTCCTTCACAGAGATCAAGGATGTGCTTCCTGTCTTTGAAGATTGTGTCCAAATCTCGGTGCCGGGCTGGCTGCAAAGGTGTGATTTACTATGTCAGAGTACAAAGGACATTCCCTTTTTACAGCTACGTGTTATATCCTCCCCCCAGGGGAGAAAGCTAACCATTTTAACAGGTCTTCCTCAACAGCTGAAATGTAATCAAAATGGTCAGACACAAATATGAATATAACTCTATATGGAGGAGATATGTATAAACAGGCAGATAGACACATATATACAGGCAGACCCTTATATAGATAGAAATACAGATCTAGTCTGCCACAACTCCCATACAAAGGGAGATGCAGAAAGCGAGACTACCATGCCTCTCACGTGCGTCTTCCCCTTGCCGGGAGAGCCCATCCGCATTACTATGCATGCTGCCCTTCTTATGCTGTATCGAGAATTCATATTGCTGGAGGGAAAGGCTCCACCGGAGGAGATTCCCATTCGTTCCAGCCACCGTATGTAGCCAGTGTAGGGGATTATGTTCAGTTATCACTGTGAACTGGCGCCCATATAGATAGGGCTGTAGTTTCTGTAGGGCCCAGACAATCGCCAGACACTCTTTCTCTACAGTGGCATAGGCCACTTCCCGGGTCAACAGCTTTCGACTGAGGTATACCACGGGGTGTTCCTCGCCCTTCCCATCCACCTGGCTTAATACGGCTCCCAGGCCATAGTTGGAAGCATCCGTTTGGACTACGAACCATCGGTTGAAGTCTGGGGCCTGCAGGACTGGGGAGGCCATGAGGGCTTGCTTTAAACTATCAAAGGCTGTTCCACATGCAGGGGTCCATTCCACCACATGGGGAAGAGCCTTTTTTGTTAGGTCTGTCAGGGGCTTTGCTAGAGTGCTATAATGGGGCACAAACTTTCGATAATAGCCTGCTGTACCCAGAAAAGACATCACCTGCTTTTCTGTAGTGGGGACTGGCCAGGCCGCTATGGCTTCTACTTTAGTGGGCTCGGGGCGTAGGCTCCCCCCTCCCACCCTATGTCCCAGGTAGTGTACCTCTGCCATGCCCAGCCGGCACAATGTCAGGTCTGATGGTTAGCCCAGCTGCTGATATGCGGTCCAGGACCCTGGTCAGGTGACCCAGGTGCTGCTCCCAGCTGTCACTGAACACTGCAATATCATCCAGATAGGCCACCGCATGCCCCTCTTGCCCCTCTAGGAGGTGATTTACTAGCCACTGGAAGGTGGCAGGAGCATTTTTCATCCCAAAGGGCATGACTTGGAACTCATACAACCCAAAGGGGGTGATAAAGGAAGACCGCTCTTGAGCTTCCGGAGTCATTGGGATCTGCCAGTAGCCCCGGCTCAGATCCATAATGCTGAGGAACTTGGCCCCAGCTAGTTGGTCAAGTAATGCATCAATGCGGAGCATAGGATACACGTCAAATGCAGTTACTAGATTCAACCGCCGGTAGTCTACACAGAATCGGGTGGTCTTATCCTTCTTGGGGACCAGTACCACAGGGAAGGCCCAGGGGCTGTGCGATTTGCGGATTACGCCCAGCGTTAGCATTTCCTCTATCTCCCTTCTAATGTCCGCCTTCACCTCCAGAGACACCCTGTATGCAGCCTGTCGGAGGGGATGGTGGTCTCCCGTATCCACATGGTGGGCCACCAGAGAGGTTCGGCCCGGTTTTCCCGTGAAGATGCTGCGGTAGGGGGCCAGTGCGCGAGATAGCTGCCCCCTCTGACTCTCGCTTAAGTCCACATTGATCTGGGCAGCGTCTAAGTCGTCTGGAGCCCTGGCTGCAGCCAACAGATCAAGGAGGGGGTCAGTTTCTGGCTCATCCCCAGGCAGACTGCACACGGTTAGGACCGCGGGGTCCCTTTCATAGTAGGCCTTGATCATATTAATGTGATAAACTTTGTTACGCTTTCCCCTCTCATCCAGAGCCACCACATAGTTCACGTCATTCATCCTCTGGAGTATAGTAAACGGGCCCTCTCAGGCCGCCTGCAGTTTGTTCTGCCTCGTGGGAATCAGCACAAGCACATTCTGGCCCACCTCAAACACTCTCTCCCGGGCACCTCTGTCATACCACTGCTTCTGTTTGGACTGGGCAGCTTTCAGATTGTCATACACCTCTCCCATTATGGCTTGCATTCTCTCTCTGAACTTCAACACATACTCTACTACCGATGTCTTGGGGGACCCCAGTTTTCCCTCCCAACCCTCCCGCATCAGGGCGAGGGGGCCGCGCACTCTACGCCCATAGAGTAACTCAAATGGGGAGAAGCCCGTGGATTCCTGTGGTACCTCCCGGTAGGCAAAGAGGAGATGGGGTAGGTATCGCTCCCAGTCTCTACCCTGCGACTCCACAAACGTCCACAGCATTTGTTTCAGGGTCCCGTTGAACCGTTCGCACAAGCCATTGGTCTGCGGGTGGTAGGTACTGGTCACCAAGTGCTCGACTTGTACCTTTTGACATAGGCTCTGCATCAGATCAGAGGTGAACTGGGGGCCCTGGTCGGTTAGCATCTCTCTGGGAAACCCCACGCTTGAGAATATGCCCAACAACGCATCGGCCACCTTGTCAGCCCTGATGGATGAGAGTGCCACGGCCTCCGGGTACCGGGTGGCATAGTCCACCACGGTCAGGATAAAACGCTTCCCTGAGCTACTGGGAATAGCTAAGGGCCCCACAATATCTACGGCCACCCTCCCAAAGGGTTCGCTCACTATGGGGAGGGGAATTAAAGGGGCCTTACCCACCTCCCCTGGCTTCCCAACCTTCTGACACTCGGGGCACGAGCGACAGTAGTTGGCTACCTCGGTGCCCATCCCAGGCCAGTAGAAGTGATGCGCCAGGCGAGACTTAGTCCGATGCACCCCTAAATGCCCAGCCATGGGAATAGCGTGGGCCACCTTCAGCAACTGGTCCCTATACCTCTGGGGCACCACAAGTTGCCTCTCCATCACCCAGGGACCTTGCCCGTCCCCAGTAGAGCCTCTCGATATAACCTCTCTTTATCCCAGTAGACTCGTTCCTTAACCAGGCCAGTGAGGGGTCGCCTAGCCTGCTCCCTCAGTTTCTCGAGCGTGGGGTCTGTCTGCTGGGCCTCCTGAAACTCGGGACTCTGCACCTCGGCCTCAGAGTCAGCACCGATCTCAGCATCAGCCTCAGGCTCAGAGACAGCCTGCTGCGCCACCACTGGGGACTGGGTTAGGCCGGAAGGGGCTTCGGCCCCCCCCAGCATGCCTGTCGGCCAGCAGCCCCACCGGATCGGCCAGTGGCTCCAAGCCCTGCTTCCGGGCAGACTGCTGGCGGGTAACTATGGCAATGGTGGCCCCCTCGCCACGGGACCCAGGGGGGTGGATGGTATGGGTACAGGCTGGCATTCGCTTACCCCCACCCATCCTCCCAGTCACACCGTCTCCCCTCACTGTCACACAACTCCGCAGACACACCTGACTCGGGTGCAGACTGATTCACCACCATCTCACGTCCATCCAACCAGGGGTCCTGTTGTGTACTCTCACACAGAGCCCTCTCCACTGTAGGGCTACAAGGGGGCTTGGGTACCCCGACATCATTTTCCGGCTCATATTGCAACAACAATTTACCCAAATCAGTACCGAGTAATACATTTGTAGGAATGTTTTCGGACACCCCCACCTCCCTCAGACCTCTCCCCGCTCCCCAGTCCAGGTAAACCCGTGCCATTGGCATCGCAGGACGTACCCCACCAAAACCTTTTACGGCTATAGTCCTGCCAGGAATAAAGTCTGCAGGGCTGACCAATTCGGGGCGCACCAAAGTCATCTCAGCCCCTGTATCTCTTAACCCAAAAGTTACCTTGGATCCAACAGTCACCGTCTGCATATTTACGTTGTCACTGCCCTCCGAGCTGGTCACGAACAAGACGGAGGGTGACCCGGAGGGGCACCCCCCTCCAGATGTGGGTGCTGGTCTTTTCCTCTCGGGGCACGCTGACCTGAGGTGGCTCCCGCTGTTGCAGATAAAGCACCGGCAGCTTTCACTTCTCCCATCCCCAGCAGAGACTGGCACAGAGGGGGGCACCGCCGGCTTGGTGTCAGGGGGTCGGTTGGAGTTGGGCTTCCATCCAGACGATCCTTTGGGGAACCTCTGCTCTGGTCCACAGACGCTCTGTTGACCGCATGGAAATCGGCCAGCTCACCAGCTTCCAGGGCCGTCTCGGGTTTGCGAGCCAGAAGCCATTCCTGGATCTCAGGTGGGCACAGCTGCACGAACTGCTCTTTGATTAACAGGTCTTCCAGGGCATCCAAGGTGTCAATCTTCAGCCCCCTGACCCATTGTCGAAATAGGGTGGTCAGGTGGCTCACGACTGCAGAGTAGCTCTCCGCAGCCAGTTTCTGCAAGGACCTGAACTTTTTGCGATATACCTCTGTCATTAGGTTATACCGTCTCTGCAACACAGCTTTAATCGCTCATAGTCATGGTTGCTCTCAGCTGGTAACTCTGCAAAGGTTTCAAGCGCTGGACCTTTTAGTCCAGGAGTGAGGTACCTGGCCCATTGTTCCTTGGGCAGCTGGTACTGTCGACAAGTCTTTTCAAAACTTCGCAGGAACACATCCAGGTCCCTATCTTTGTCCAGAGTGGGAAAGTTCTCGGCACGAGGTCTGGAAGTAGAGAGCTCTGCAGCGCCCACAGGGGCAGGAGATAATTGCGTTCTGCTTGCCTGTGCCAGAGCCTGTGCCTGTGCCTCTCACAATCCCTGCAGTCTCTTTTTCCTATTCTATTAGTAACGCTGCCACCTCCTCATGGACCCCACGCGCGTCGCGACTGGAGACGCAGGGCTTAAACAACCGCACTGTCTCCTGACGACCGCAACTCGCAATTTCTTATATATAACCGAGCTTAAAGCAAATAGCAATTCTCCCAATCTCTTAGTTAGCGTGGATTTCATCAGCCAGAGTCAAAACTTAAATACTTTTTTGTTTATTTATGATAGAAAAATCACAGTGCTTTGTTACATAAAAAATTATAACTAGAATAAATCAATTAATTACACACTACACAGCAAATAAAAAGAAAAGGGGTTAATCACAGAGCCTTACTTACGACGGACTAATCAGTAAGCTAGCATCGGTGCCTCCTGGAGCCTGGAGATAGCATGGACAGATCAGTCATCTTTCGAATGTACCCCAAGTGATCAGCCCCAGCACATGGGCAGTTTTCAGAATTTATACACTTCCTGATCCTTCCAGCCCACCCCCAAATGGCCCAGTGTTCTGGACTACATTTCCCAGAGTCCCCTTTGCTACAGCGCATGTCAATTAATCTTTAATTGCCCAAAGGTGTCCCTCTTCCCTCCAGACCCCCCTTAGAGATCAAGGATGTGCTTCCTGTCTTTGAAGATTGTGTCCAAATCTCGGTGCCGGGCTGGCTGCCAAGGTGTGATTTACTATGTCAGAGTACAAAGGACATTCCCTTTTTTACAGCTACGTGTTATATCCTCCCCCCAGGGGAGAAAGCTAACCATTTTAACAGGTCTTCCTCAACAGCTGAAAAGTAATCAAAATGGTCAGACACAAATATGAATATAACTCTATATGGAGGAGATATGTATAAACAGGCAGATAGACACATATATACAGGCAGACCCTTATATAGATAGAAATACAGATCTAGTCTGCCACACTCACCTCTCTGTCCGGGGTCCCGCGGCGGTCTGACTTCAGGGTCTGAGGACGTTAAACCACTCCCGATGTGAATGCCGGGAGATCGCCTGGAAGGAAGGGGTGGATCCATTCGGATCCCTCTCCCTCCCGATCGGGAAGGAGCAGCGTCAAAAGCCAGGCACCTCTTAAAAGGGGAGAGTCTCCCCTTTTAAGCGGTGTCTGGCTTTAACCCCTCAGGCACCGGGTCGCTCTTCAGTGCCTTGCGGCGCCGAATTGTGACCTAGCTCCGGTGGGGGCCACCATCTTGGATGGCGGCTCCACCCCTGGGTCCCCCCTCGCTGCCCGACATCATTGCACATAGCGTGATGATGTCAGATAGGCGGGGAATCCCTAGCTGCCCGGTGATTTCCCAAGGAAATCCCCTGGTGGAGATATGGGGTTCCTTTGAACCCCGATATCTCCAGAACTGTGGCAGCTAGGGGGTCATGGAGGATTTCATTCGAAAGGCCTGAGCATGACCTTTCAAATGATTGTTTTTGTGTGTGTTGTTTTTACTAATGCAGCTATATTGTTCACATTTCAATTATAATGTGAACAATGATGCTGCACTAATGATCTCTTTCTATGGGGTGCGTTTGTTAAAAAATCACGTAATTCCCCCCAAAAAAGTAACGAGTCCCCATTTCTAATTTTTGTACAAGCGCACCCCATAGAAAATATAACCCCAAACGCTCATGTGATAAAATGTGAAAAAAAACACTTTACACGCTGCAGATGATTAAAAATTCAAATTTTATTGCATTTTTTGTTATAATATTCAGGCAGGACATGACGTATACATATAAAAATGATAAATTATGAATCTGCGGAGTCTGCCGGAAAGAACAATATATAATATGTCTGGGTCATATAATAAAATGTGGCTTCAAATCGCGTTTAATCATGATGAGTGAAAGCGGTAAAAATGAGCTCAGCACACAGTGGTGAAATGCCTCAGCAGTGAAGGGGTTAACTGCATACCACCCCAATCCAGGAGCCTCACCATATACATCGAAAATACCATAAATGGTAAATTCTATGGTAATGCAGAAACCAAAGCTATACGGGTGAAACATGAATCATCTAGAGCACAGTACAGGGTTACAAAAGTTTTAATGGCAAACAAAAATCAAACTTTACACAGTGCCAGGATCACATAAAACAAGACATACAAAATCTAACGAAATATGCAAAAACAATTCTTGAAATAAAATGGGACTTAAACAAAACAGAGAAGTCTAATTTACATAGAAAGCATTAGAAAGAAGACTCCCATGCGTATTTCAAGATTTTAAGTCCACTGAATGTCCTTTCAAATCCTTGCAAAATACCAAGTTATATTGGTACTAGATTCAACTGGCCAGTGAATGATTTCAATGTGTCTTCGACTAGTCACGTTGGAGCCCTGTAGGTTTAGACAAACTGCAGCGTGCTTTATTATTTTCACTGTGGCCAGGAAGGCCTCTCACCCATCCGCCAGATACTCTGCGCTCTGCTCGACCCAGGATGTCTTTCCGCTCGACTTGACTGGGACTTTGTGCCACCGGATCCGCTTGTCCTGCTTGTCCGTTTCTGCCACAAGATGCTCAGCTCACCGCCTGCACTCCCGGTAGATCATTGCGGTTTCCTAACTCGGGGTCCTTCTGCAGCTCTGTATCTGTATAAACTTCTCACCGATAGGTTAATAGGTCTCTGGCAAGTGATTTGGGCCGATCTCCAGCTCCGCAAAGCAGCACCTGCGCTCCGGGCTGGTCACAATCGCTCCTTGTCTCACGTGCGTCTTGCTCTATTCACCCCTTGGCGCGTACTGACTCTCCTCTGCACGAGCCTGCGGATGTATATCCTTTCTCCCCACCCACTTCCTGTATTCAGCACAAAGCATGCTGGAAAATGTAGTACAGTTCTCTCCTTGATTGTCCAGCATTAATCCACCAGGTCTCTGTCTCCCTCTGGTGGCCATTGTAAGTAAATGCAGCAGAACAGTCTTTTTAACACAGCGCTACACAAGTATTATGACTTCAGGTGCTTATACAGTGGCTCGGTTGGAATATAGCCAATAATGGCAAGCCACAAATGGAAAAATGCTTGCTCAGGATATTTCCATTGATGGCAGTCCATTAATTGTTCAGTTAGAATAGAGTTCAAGGTTGATACAGGGCCAGTCTACAAGTTTTTTTCACCCCCTTACATGGCGTTGAGGATGAGAGCACACCATGTTCCTTAGCGCATTAAATGTGAACAGGTGCAGTTATAATCACTAAGGCTAAGTTATAAATTGTAGAAAGTGTGCTCGATTAATGAAATAGTTTCACATTTTCCCTAGATCTGACTTGCTAGGCCCCTTGCCAGAGTCTTTCATGCCATTAGAAATGATAGAGTGATTGATTGTGTGGAATACTATAGCTGATGCTTGCTTTAGGCAGCTACAGGTTGATTTTAGCATTATAGGACACATACTGCCCGCTAAAACAGGGACGCTAAGGAGGAAAACCTGCGCCTGTAGGTTTCTCCTTAGCGTTCCCATTTTAGCTCCATTTTACAGGGCAAGCGCTATTTCAGCAGCATGCCCTGTAATGCAGTGCTATGCCTCAGGATAATTGAGGCAGCGCTAAGCATCGCAGCGATAGTCCCCTCCATGGAGTCCATAGGACTCCATTGAGGCTTCGATTACCAGTCACATGAGCTGCAGGTTCTCTCCTCTCGCAAGATCTTGCAGGTCAGCAGAATGATCGCAGAGGGAGACTGGGGGACTTTATTCCCCTAGTCTCTCTCTGCTCCCAGCGGCTAGAAGCAGTGGATCAAGCCACCATTCTTGACGTGGGACGATAGGTAAGTATCAGATTTTTGGGGGGATTTTAAGATGGTGCTGACTGATTCCACAGAAGCAGAAACATTTAGCACCAGCTCCTAGCTGTGGTTAACTTTTGAGTCACCCTCAGTGGGGCATAATCACTTTTAAGAGCACAAAACTAAAGGAGGAGTAAAACAGTGCACTAAATATTTGAAAGACACAGACCATGCTAAGAGCTAACCAAATGGAATTCAGAAAACATTTAAAAATTCTAACATTCAATACATTCAAAACTGAACTGCTGCATTTGCTATAGTACATTCTTTTTAATGGTAAAAGTCAAGGTTGAAATAGTATTCATAACAGATTTTTATGGAGTATTCCTATGACTGTTTCATATGTTTATTGCGTGTCCTTGCTCGATTTCCATTGAAAAGTTGTTTAATGTAATTTCGTGGACAACAAGCTTCATTTTTTTCTTCTACCATTCTATTATTTGGATCATATCGTGGCGATTTTTATGTTCTGTGAAAAGAGACACAGTTTATAGGACTTGCTCTAATCAAAACCAGGGACAAGGCAAGCGATGCATCCCAATTCTTCTAATGTGGTTATTGAGTAACAAGTGCAACCCTTTCTTTATATCACACCATGTGCATTGTATTTGCTTGAGGCTCAACAAATGATGTCTGTGACCTACTATCCGGTAATCCACAAAGAGAAAGCAGGTGAGTAATTACATGTTGTTATTTCTTTTCAGAGTGTAAACAGAAACTAATAAAATGAGGTTTTGGGAGATATATTAACCATTTTTAATAATGGCCATAATTCATCAAAGGAAAATTACATTTCCTGTAGGGAAAATAATTGTGGAGTACTGGTTTTTCTCTGCTGCTTATGTTGAACCTTAGATTAGGAGGTATCAGCTCTAAAGAACTCTCGCAGCAAGCAAACACAAGGTCCATGAGATTACAGAGAATGGACAACGGCACTGGCGGCCGTCCCTACAGTGAGTCCCTGCTCAGGATTGATACGGTTTTAGCCTGATGGTACCATTACATACAAGACTATTTCATATGCAGATCCATTTGCTATCACCCACAAAGGATGGCCAGTACTGTAAGCCAAGAAAAGCTCTCTGCATAAGAGAAACTTGAACCCCCAATGACCTTTTTGGCCTTGTTAGACCTCATCAGGAGGACACAATGGATACTTCTCTAGGCACCTTGATCCATGTCTGGATTACCCTGAATGCCAGTAGCAGGCAGAAAGAACTCTTGCTTTATGATTATTGCTTGACCATTTTCAAGGGGCTATAAATAATATAAATTTTAATTCACATGATCTGTGTAATAATTTTGATCAACGCATTTGGACAAGATTGTGCACCACATCTTTGAATGAAAGCGTGAAGCTAGTTTGTCACTATTTCAGAGCCCCCAAAATGCTATATTTCATTGAGATGACAATTTTTTTTAACCCCTTCACTATCATGATCGAGTTTCTAATATTCACACTCCTGCATGAGCCCAATATCAAGTAAACTCTGTCTGGTCATATTCTGTTATGCAAAAGAAATGTGTTTATTGCAAGCAAAACTCTTTCGCAAATGGACTTCAGAATATGCCACCAAAGTTTCAGCACCTCAGATTTGTCTCTCGAGGTGCTGAAACTGAACAACTTGGAGTTCTGCTTTTCTTTAACAAACACATAAGACTCCAGCTGCATCATTATCATGTAGAAGCACCTTTTTGGCAGGCAAAAGGAGACTTCTGCATGTAAAATATGCTTACTGTCTCTAAAATGTATGTATGTGTGATACATGCATTCTTACACTGTCTGTAACAGAAAGAAGGTTTAAAAAATCCACTGGATGATGACGGCGGTTTTTTGGAAAACCACTTCTTAGTGAAGAGGATAATGATCATACAAGCAGAGCTTTCTACAGTTCCTGTAACCCTTAAACCCACAGATAAACCCATATCTTATATGCAATTTAAACTTAATCCAATCATAAAAGGGAGCTTCCTTTGTGATTTTTAGTTATTGCTCCTTGGAGATGACATTGGATTTCACAGCAATACAATTATAAGTGTATATAGCTGACTTACTTCACTATTGGAGCAAGACTAATGTATAGTAAACCTAGACCAATGTGATTTTAACTATGGGGGAAACACAATATGCTTATTCCCTGTTGCATCTCATTGACAAATATATATCTCTGATACAGTTAACATTCTCATATATGTACATGTATTGGTGATGAGTGCTTTTACAAGTCATAAATTAATATTAACAATGTATAGTCAAATTAAAATATGTTACGTAAGTGTTAATCTATTCATTTCTGTGTACACGAGCTGTGGTTTTCTTAATATTAATAGTACCCCTGTCCTGAATATGATTCAGGTAACAGCAAATAGAGATATACGTATCACTTAAACATCATTATGAAGATTTGTGTGCCAGTATCACACTCTTTTATCATTGGCCTATAGTCGATAAAGAGTCTATTCACAAAGCACCGAAATTGCGCTCAATTTCGGTGCTTCGCATTCCGGCCCATTTCGCTGCATTTCTATTCTATTTTGCCGAAAATATGATGAATTCACTTTCCAGTGAATGGTCACCGTATTTTCCTAAAATTGGAGTCATTGAAGCAGTTATTGGACAAGGGCGAAAACCTGCCAAATTGCACTAATAACCGCCAATTTGTGCCGAGATGCAAAAAAAGTCTGCTATTCTCCTGATAGGAGTACAAATCAGTAAAACGTTTGTAAAAATATGTCCAAATAATAAAAAAGAACTTTAAAAATAACCAGGTCTATTACAGAATAAAAAAAGTCTTTCAAAAAATAAGGAAAACTAAATTTTTGTCTAAAAATACAAAAAGGTGTTCCAAAAAGTACAAAAAATTTAAAGGGTTTTTGCTGAAAATGAAAAGAATAAAAGGTCTTTTAATTTTTTTATAACGATATTACATTTCTACATTTAATTCTATGGGATTCACCTGTCTAAATCTGTTGAACTGAAACACCGAAAATCATGGCATTTCACAGCAATTTCGGCGCAGTTCAGCATTCTGTGAATAGGAGGAGAGGCTTTTATGGTCAATATTGGTGCTACCGGATACCACTGAATTGCAATGAATTACATTGCATTTTGCTGTCAATTCGCCAGTATTTGCTGAATTGACAGCTTAGTGAATAGACAAATTGGTCCAAAATTGCAGCAAACGGTGAAATTCACCATTCTCGGCCAAGTCAGAGCTTAGTGAATAATCCCTTAAATCTTGAAGTTGCAATTATGATTGAGCTGTAAGTTCTCGCAAGTAAAACTGCTGCTTGTAAAACCCAAAAGTCACTATGAACTGCCTTGGTACAACAGAGCTGCACTCTCTTCTCCATTAAATATATAGAAATCTGGAATCACCGCAGGGTCTGAGCTGCTATATGGCCCACTCAAAACGCAGACACGTTCAAAATCCAAGAATTAATTAGCCTAGTCCAGCACAAACAAAAACAAACAAATGAAGGGAAAAAAGCTATGTGCCCGACTCCAACCAGCACAATAACCTAACATCTGGAGTGGTGAGCAAAAACTGCCCCAGATGTAGGCCTACAAAGCCCTGCTTGCACCACGGTTGTTGCGTGAATTTACTGTAAATTCACGTCTTCTATAGATTGTATTGGAGCCATAAATTTGCACCTGCCTAGAGAACAAGATATTCAACCTAGCTCATCCTCCTGTAAACGAGACGGTATTTAGTTAATGAATACGGTCTTTGAAACCCTGGTGTTAAGTGATTTTGCTTTTGCAAAATCACTTAATACCTACATTTAACCCCTCACTAAATCACATATGCACCTGTGATTCCGTGGTGCCGAGGGTGGCGCGATCCACAACTTCCTCTGGCATAAAGCAGCTTGAGAATGGGAACAAATCATTCCATGTCCCCGTGTCTCCTTCCATGGTCGCTGCAATGGAAGGGGTCGCACAAAGCTCGTGCAGGGACTCACAGGGCTCCGTGGAGTTCTATGGATCTGAGGTGTAGGAGTCTGGCACAAGAATTCATAACAGACTGCTGAGGGAGAATCTGGGATATTTTAAGGCCAGAGAAGGAGGTTACAGTAGTCCAGACGGGAGATAATAAAAGCTTGGATGAGCATTTTAGCAGAGTCTGAAAGGAACGGATGGGTGCAATGTTTTTTAGGTGGAAGTAGCATGTTCCACTGTTACTGTATCTGAAATACATATTTATAAATATATACAGTATATGCTCCGCAGACCAGCACTCTTCTTAAACAATAATAATTAGGGATGAGCTGTTCGGTTCGATCGGTTCGGAGTTCGATTAGAATTTTGGCAGTTCGAAACTTCGCGAACTTCGAACTTTTTGGGTTGTTTGACAAAAGTTGGAAAAAAAACTAGATTTTTTTTAAAAAAATCCTAAAAAATCTAGAAAATAAAGAGACTCTTTACTGCAGAATATTATAAGCAATGGTTTATTAGATATTGAATTAAAACGGGAATATTTTTAACATTGAAGCCTATGGGATAAAACATTCTTGTTGCTAAAACATCAGGCAGACGAGGCCCTCTAAATAAGGCACTGTAGAGGGCAGCCCGCCGGAGCCTCCCTCCCAAGGACCCCTTGACTTGAGGAGCATGCAGCCGCAAGATTACAGAGCTGCGACTGTGCGGGCTGGCCAGCCGGGTGCATGTGGCAGAGAGGTGGCGCAGGGACTCCAGGGAGGGAGCCACGGCAGACCCCCCTTCCGCCCAATCAGGATCCAGGTTGCAGGGTGCATGTGGCAGAGAGGTGGCGCAGGGAATCCAGGGAGGGAGCCACGACAGACCCCCCTTCCACCCTACCAGGATCCAGGTTGCAGGGTGCATGTGGCAGAGAGGTGGCGCAGGGACTCCAGGGAGGGAGCCACGGCAGACCCCACTTCTGCTAAAACCAGGATCGAGGGAGCCCCCACTGATCACCAGGATAAGGTAAGGCGACACACTTTTAAAAAAAATTAAATCCAAGGACATTTTTAAATGTCCCCAGCAACATAAAATAAACCTTTTTTTTTTCTTTCTAATACTCACCTGATTCCTGGATCCACAAACTGTAGAGGTGCTGCCCGGCAGTGTGCGGAATCATATGCTGCATTAATTATACTGTAAGGCTGGGTTCACACCTGCGTTTTTTTTACGCGCGTATCGCGCAAACGTAAAATACATGCGAACGCGCATTGCAGCGCGTTCACGGCCATAGACTGCAGAGGTATGAACGGCCCAGGTATGCCCAGGTATGAACGGGTATGAACGGGTCCCATAGCAAATAATGGGATTTCCCTGTTTATGCGTTTTACAGCGTGCAGGAATGCGCTGCAAAATGTTTAGGTGTGAATCGGGCCTTAAGGTGCTGCCCGGCAGTGTGAGGATTCATATGCTGCATTAATTAGTCTTCTTATAAATTTGGTTACTTAACTCGTTTGCATTTGGATTGTAATATTGTGACATCCAGGGCCCCGGGTGGCGATCGGGGGGGCCCCGGACGCATGGTGCCGCCAGCTGGCCGAATTCCAGGAGCTCCAGCGGCACCCAGCGCAGCTGTGAGTGATCAGGGGGCAGGGCGCGGCGTGATGACGCAGAGCCGCCGGGACTGGTGTGCACCAATTCTCACCATATACAGTAGCTCAGTACTAGTGCCGAAATGTTGTTGAGCTGGTTTTGTTATAACTACTCCTCTCGCTCTGTGCCCCTGTCTGGTATATTCTGCTGCTTGTTACTGCTGGTGCGCTTCCATCCTGCCATACACTATAGCGCAGTAATATTTTGGTGCACTGCCACTGACGCCTATATTACCAGATTCATCTAATTTTAATATTGGACCGCAGGGTCCAACACTGCACTCTTCCACAATACCACAAAAGGGTTACGGTGTGAAGGCACTTGCTGCCACCAAAGGCACAATATTTGGGTGCACTGACGCCTTTACCAGATTCATATCTTTTTAATATAGAACCGCATGGTCCAACCCTGCACTCTTCCACAATACCACAAAAGGGTTACGGTGTGAAGGCACTGTTGCCGACACTAAAGGTCAAATTTTAAAGCACCTATTGTTACTTTCATCCAAAGCCTGCATAAGTTTCACCATAATTTAGTCAAAAAAATCACTAAACTTGTTCTGCGCATCCTAAAAGGTCTCCTCTTTTAATACAGACTGCCGCCCCAAGCAGTTGTTTATGAATAGATTAAAGGAAAAGCATTTACCGTCATTTGAAATGTAATTTTTTTGTTTTTTAGGCTGGGGTCAGACCAGCGCACTTTTAGGCTAGGGTCAGACGAACGCATTTTTCACGTCGTCCGTGAAAAAGTTCGGTCGAACGAACGTACGTATTTTCCCCCGGAATACGCGATAGCGGTCATACGATGCGCCTTTTCGTCCGTGATTTTGTACGGATCATCAATAAAACACTTTTTGAGTCTGGACGTTATCTTGGCCGGACATGAGCAGCGTCTGACGTCTCCTAATCACGCACACACGCCGCTATGCGGCCGCAGCGCACTCTGTACGTCAGTAGTAGCGGTTTGACGTTCTCGAAAAAATGCGTTCGTTGGCCACTTGCGTTGCGCGGACGAACTTTCGTGCGGCCGTTCGTCGTATGTTCCCCGGCATTGGACGTCATTTGCTGCTAGTACGGCCGTGATTTCGTGCGGCTAAACGCACGTTAAAACTGCGCTAGTCTGACCCTAGCCTTAACGTGCGTTCTGGCGCACATAATTACGGCCGCACTAGCAGCAAATGACGGGCAATGACGGCCAATATACGAAGTACGGTCGCACGAAAGTCCGGCCGCGCAACGCAAGTGGAAAATTAACGCATTTTTTCGAGAACGCAGAACCTCTAGTACGGACGTACAGAGTGCGCTGCGCCTGCTAGCGGTGTGTGTGTGTGATTTGGAGACGTCAGACCCTGCTCGTGTCCGGCCAACATAACGTCCAGACGCAAAAAGTTTCCTGGTTTGGATTCGTAAAACATCACGCACGAACATGCGCATCGTATGACCGTTTTCGCATATTCCATGAAAAAATACATCAATGCGTTCGGACGCACTTTTTTACGTTCGCGTGTAAAAATGCTTTCGTTTGACCCTAGCCTAAATGTTTCTATACATCCTACAAATCCGCCACTTCACGGGCAGGTTATGGGGACCTCCTAGGCACGATATTTGAAGGAATTTTTCGTTTTTATTTTTAACCCTTATTTCATACCTGGACCCCCATACACCTTTTATGGCAAATATCTTGCATATATGCCCTCTTGGAGGGCACTCTTAAAATCAAACTTTTGAGTCCCATTGACTTGCATTGAGTTCGGTTCGAGTTCGAACTCTAACTTTTGAAATTGTTCGAGTTCGAATGTGAACCGAACACGGGGGTGTTCGGCTCATCCCTAATAATAATAATAAACAATAATAATCCATCAACCTGCACAAAGTCCTCTACAAATTATACTATAACATACTGGACGCACTTACAGGGTTATCCAAAGAGATTCAAAAAGTCACCGCACGTTCGGTGACTTTTCGTTCTCTTCAATTCGGTTCCTTTTGCCGATTGCATTTCGGTGACCCTGCGGTGTATTCAGCAAGCACCACAGGGTCCCCGAATTGCAGGGAAAAGCTGCCGAAAACCTGACGAAAACTAACCGAATGCACTATGAAAACAAGCAAAAACATCTGGATTAACCTTCGAAGAGGAGCCGAACAGGAGCCGAAAAGGAGCCGAAAAGGAGCCGAATCACACAGAGCCGAAGCAGCTGTGACGTAGAGGAGGCAGTGAATAAATTAGAAAAACCATTTGTATGAATCTGGGAAAAAGAAACGCTGTTTGCAAAGAAACTACTGAGCGAAAATGTCTGAAATTTTCACAGGAGGTCCAGGGAATGATAATAAAGAGGGCTGTTACAAAAAAAATAAGCAAACTGAAAAAAAAAAAAAAAAAAATCGGACTTTTAATTTTTTTTTTAAAAATTCAGAAAAATGCTTAAAGTATCCTAAAAAATCTATAAATAAAGAGACTTTTTGCTGCAGAATTTTATAATGAACGGTTTATTAGATATTGAATTAAAACGGGAATATTTTTAACATTCAAGCCTATGGGATTCTCCTGAATAAATTTGCCGAATTAAACCACCGAATGGCAGAGCATTAGGGGAACCTTTCACTGCTGGTTTGTGTTCTCTGAATAGCCGAAGCAGTGCTTCTCTATAGGGATTTCACTGCCCTCGAATAGGCACCGAACAGGCACCGTATGTTCAGGCAATTCGCCAGGATTTGGAGAATTGCCTGCTCTCTGGATAGCCGAATGGCCAGGAAAGGTAACCGAACGCTGATTTTCAGTGTTCGGTTACCTTTCTCAAGCAATTCGAATCTCTTTGGATAACCCTGTTAGTCTTATTAAAATCAAAATTTTTTTTACAAATACATTACGGCTCTAACAAACAAACCATTTACAACAGCAATGTCTGCCAGTGTCCAATGTGTTAGTATTAGTTTAATTAGTTAGTATAATAAAAAGGACTATTACAGAAAAAAAGCCTTAAAAAAAACACTGAAACAAAATTTTGCTGAAAAAAAGAGACTTTTTGAAGAAAATTAGAAGAATAAACGGTTGAACAAATATTTAGTAAAAACAGGGATTTTTTTTTACATAGACACCTATGGGATTCGCCTGATTAAACCTGTCGAATAAAACCACCGAACATCAGGGTATTTCAATGACATTTCACTGCTGTTCAGTGTTCTATGAATAGATTAACTATTGCTTCTCAATGGGGAGTTCACTGCCGTCAAATTGCACCGTATTTCGCTGGCAATTCAGTAATATTTGGTGACTTGCCAGCTTTTAGAATAGCCTAATGGCCACGAAATTGTAACATACGGGGAAATTCACTGTTTGGTGCAATTTTGGGACCAGTTCGGCTGTCTCTGAATAATCATGATAATATCCTTGCCAGTGAGAAGGAGCTGTTCCGTAGTTACCAAACATGGGGTTTATCCATCAGCATCTGATGTTACCCCATTCTCTCTTATTCCTTAGCATCAAGAGTCCATGTGTTCAAGTAGAAATGACCCTGATTCATAGGCACAGTGTAAAAAGATCACGATAACATCCCAAACATAATATTAAGGCTTATTTTAAGGATTTAGGACCAAATATTGCATGGACCAGAAAACGATCTTAGGTGGACTGGGTTATATCAATCTACGCCTGAAATGTTTATTGCTCAAGAATAATTTTATGACACTTCTCTGGTTGTGACAAATTGTCTCCAAAAAGTATAAATCCATAAGGTTGGTTGCAATCCTGCAGCAGGGTTGTTACTTGTAAAGTACCTGTGGTTTTCTTGAACTGGAAGAAAAACAAAGCTTGCTTTAATCCTGCCTTATAACCAATATCCAGCACTGTGCTTGTCATTCTTGTTTTAACAGGCTGTGTGTATTCATACTAGGATAAGTGCCTTTCAACATAGTGATTAGATTAATATTATTATTGCTATAAGTATCTATCTAGTAAATGCTCTTTGCTATCATCTTTTGTTCTACTGTGTCAGTGTTTACTTATCATAGTGGTTTTCGGTTCCCTGCCTAAGTGCAATGTGGTACAGTATAAGTGCATTTATCAAATTCATTTGACTGAAGGCACTGTTTAATATTTCAGTTGATCAGCAGCCCAATATATGGGAAGGAGAAGCGCTGGTTAATAAAGTGTTCTGAAATAAAATATGGAACCATGGAATAACACACACCACATACAGAATGCTGACGTTCTGATGTCACAGATGAAACGGGTGCTTTATGTATATCTGTAATTTGCCTTTAGAATACATCTATTTTGTAAAGAATCAGATTATTGGGTACCTGCTGTTTTGCAAATATGCAAAGCACACCAGCATATCCAAGATAAAAGCCTTCTTTTGCTTCTCTTTGTTCTCTGTTGCTGTGGCGACTAGTTATTCATCACCAGCGTGCATTGTGGTCATTGATTTATATTTTTAGATTTATATTGGACTCTTGACAAATGGTCTAGAGAAATGTCGTTTGAACAATTGTGATATCGTTCATTATATTCTGTTCACATAGATCTCAAAAGCATATATTAATCTACAGTGCTGTGCAGAAGGGGCTTATCTTTCCAATGTTTATCTTATATCATAGTTTGCTTTGTACATCCATTACCATGTTTTCAAATGCTATTTAATGCCTTTTGGCTGGCATGTACAAAAAAGCAGTAAAAGCACTGTGAATGCTCCCTGAAAATAGAAGAACAGACTTTACGGTACACAGTGCCATGGGAAGCACATCTATTTATGGACTGACAATCATTTTACAGTTCATTATGATGTCGGGACAAATATCTGTGGTTATGAAACATAAATCCACTAATATGCATGTACACAGCTAAAATCCCACAATATCATCATGGTCATGGCAACTCATATTTACTGAAGAGATTAATCCCCTTCACTACCATTACTAAGCAGGGCCGGATTAACATAGGGGCTGATGGAGCAGCAGCTCCAGGCCCATGCCCTAGAACAGGCCCAGAGAAAGCATAATTTTGTCTGCAGTGATGGACATTTGGACCCCTGTATCTCCAGCTCCATACCAGCTACAAGGTCATTTAGGGTATCTCTGGAAAGGAAAGAGCATGGCGGCCTTTCCAATGATACCAAACATCTGCAGGTTTTATGCAAAAATAAAAAAATATTTATATTTTCTTTCTAACACAGAACTGTTACATCAAAAACTTAAACTGCCACACTGCAGTGAAGTGCACTGGGAGGGGACTTTGGACCTCTGTGTCACTAATCTTTGCACCTCACAAGGTCAAGTGAGGCGTCATTGGAAAGGTCAGAGTCTGTGCTTTGCATTGATACCAAACATGACCATGTAAACTCTAAAACAAAATTAAAAAAGTTTGGGTTATTTTCCTCATTTATTTTTAGTTCCAAAGCGATGGCATTATTCTTTTGTCTCATGTAAAATGAGCAATACTGCTGCCATTACTCACCTTCTCATTTCCCGCGCTGGGAGCAAGGCCAGTGTTTTATACATAGTCATATTATTTATAAAACACAAGGGAAATATTTTATTTTTTGGTTAAAATTGCATATTTCCTCAAAAAAATGCAGTAACAGGATCCCATTTCACTTTTTTTTTTACAAGAATTCCCTATAGAATATATAACCACAAAGGTTCGGTTGATAAAAAAAACTTTTTTTGACAACCAGCATTTTGACGGACAAAATGTTTTTCATATTAATTTATTTTCCCTTCTACATCAGTCAAAAAAAACCGTCAGTCACAAAAACGGACTGTGTGGCCATTACCTTGTCGTCAGTCAGAAAGTACGTCCATTGTGCACGGACGCACACTCCGCACAGAATGCGCTCGTCTGACACGAGCCTTAGTGGTGGGTTTTTTGCTGCCCCCTGGAAAGTGCCAGCCTAGGCCTTGCCTACCCAGGACATACTTGAATTTTTTTTTTTTTTAGGGTGTCATCTTAGGGGGTGTGTCACCTGAAAATTAGTGAAATCTCAATGTATCC
Source organism: Leptobrachium leishanense (assembly GCA_009667805.1). Taxonomy (NCBI): domain Eukaryota; kingdom Metazoa; phylum Chordata; class Amphibia; order Anura; family Megophryidae; genus Leptobrachium; species Leptobrachium leishanense. The sequence continues at coordinate 111,833,594 of CM019064.1, read as the reverse complement.
TTCCTGATAAAATACTTTGCAAAATTAAAAAAAAAATCTATATTATTTTTTTAGGGTGTCACCCTAGGGGGTGGTGTCACCTGGTGCGGCCCGCTCCCCGCCCCCCTAGGTACGCCCCTGGTGAGAGGACCCTGCTGAAGAGCTTGCGATCTAATAGGAGGGGTGACACAGTATGTGAGAGTTAATAAGAATGTGAAATAGCAGTTTGCATGTGGGCTATGTGGGAAGATGCAGTAGGAAATGAACAGAGGGGGATTAGGGAGTGAGATGATAGGATTCGCTAAAGTAATGTGGTTTTAGACACTTCTTGAAGGACTGGAGAGACGGGGAGAGTCTTATGTTGCAGGGGAGGGAATTCCAAAGAAAGGGGGCAGCTCTGGAGAAGTCTTGAAGGTGGGTGTTGGGGGTGTGGGTACGTGAAGCTGATAGCATCAGATCGTTTGCAGATGGAAGTGGTCAGGATGGGATATACCTGTTAATAAGGAAGGAGATTTTGGCAGGGGCGCGGTTATGGAGAGCTTTGTATGTGAGTACCAGTAATTTGAATTGGATTCTATAGGAAACAGGAAGCCAGTGTAGAGATTGACAAAGGAGTGAGGTGTGAGAGGTGTGGGGGGTGAGGTGTGAGAGGTGTGGGGGTGAGGTGTGAGAGGTGTGGGAGGTGAGGTGGATGACCCTGGTACAGGCAATCATTACAGACTGCAGAGAGAGAATCTGGGGTCAACATGCTTTTTGTTTATTTAGCCCTAGGTATATAGATACCACAGTAAAGTGCTGCTTTTCCTCCCCCTCGGGGCCATCAACCATATTGACTGCAGTGGTTTCCCGAATGGAACATAACTCAAGCCTAAATGAAGAGATGGCTTTTATACATGTTGAGTTAAAGAGGAGTAAAATCATTAAGTATCAATCAATTGCTATTAGATCCATTCCATTTAACTTTGAAGAGAGCATATGGCTGCAGTGCAACATTGTTAAGTAAAAATGCTATAACTGTAGAAAATAAAGTGCTCTTCTGCCATTTTCTATAAAAAAAATTTAGAAATGATGTGCCATAAGTCAGCTAACGCTTTTGGGACAGTGGTACCTCAATCATGTAACAGCAGCCGACGATCCACCGAACAGACCGCGGTCCAACTTTGATCAGCTGCTGAATGCCGCAGAAAAAGCCGATCAGCCACCGAACAGGGGTAAAAAAAAAACTGCAATTTTTGAAAGTTGTTTTAAACAAAAATTATGCATGGAAATAATAATAAAAAGGTCTGTTACAGAATAAAAAAAAACCAGCATTTAAAAAAATTCGAATAAAAAATTTTGCTGAAAAAAATCCAGAAAAAAATTTCTAAAAAAATTAATTAATGAAAAGACTTTTCTCTGAATAGATTTAACCATTATTTCTCTATGGGGAATTTCACTGATGCCGAAAGTCGCCGAATTGCACCGTATTTCACTGGCAATTCACCAGTATAGCTTTTTGACTTGTCGAATTACCACCAAATTGCACCGTACGGTGAAGTTCACCGTTCAGCGCCAAATTCAGCACTCTTTGAATAACCCCTTTTCTTTGTCAACAGGAACAATAGAAATCTATAAAATCTTTATGGAAGCTGTTGAAATTATTTAACATTTTAAGTTGCCAAAGACTTTCAGTTCAAGGACTTAAAAAAAAAAAAAAATCGAATGACCCTTTTCTTTATAGTGTATGATTAGGAACCATATGAATTGGTTGGAATGTTTTTTTGGATATTTGCACAAAGTTGGAACAGACGTTCTTCTATGAAAAAAAAGTTAAATGTGTAAATGGGTTTTTATCCACCTTGACTTAAAAAATTGAATGGTCCTCTTCCAACCGAGCCAGTCATTGTTGTAATGGATGAAGCTACTGTTCCAACCAAGCTGCATGCTTGCAGACAGACGTTGTGGATGCTTAATATAAATTTGCAGTTAGCTGGAGACAAATTAACTATTCTATCTCTCGTTTAAGGCTAGGGTCAGAGTGGGGCAGTCGGAACGCGCGTGCAGGCGCACTAAATCACGGCGGCAGTAGCAGCACATAACGGCCAATGACGGCCAATATACGCAGTACGTGCGTACAAAAGTGCGCCGACACCACGCAACCGGCAAATGAACGCATTTTTCTCAGAACGTGAAACCGCTGCTACAGACGTACAGAGTGCGCTGCGGCCGCATGGCAGCGTGTGTGCGTGATTAGGAGACGTCAGACGCTGCTAGTGTGCGGCCTACATAACGTTCAAACAGCCGGATTTCCCTAGAATTGCGTTGGTGAGTACCTGCGACTGTGCGACTGTGGTCGTCTGACCACTAAGGCTAGGGTCAGACTAACGCATTTTTCACGTTGTCCGTGAAAATGTGCGTTCGAAGAATGGACGTATTTTTTCACGGAATACGCAATAGCGGTCATACTATGCGCAGTTTCATCCGTGATTTTGTACGGATCATCAATAAAACACTTCTTGCATCTGGACGTTATGTTGGCCGGACATTAGCAGCGTCTGATGTCTCCAATTCACGCACACACGCCGCTAGCGGGCGCAGCGCACTCTGTACGTCAGTACTAGTGGTTTAACGTTCTCGAAAAAATGCGTTCATTTTCCACTTGCGTTGCGCAGCCGGACTTTTGTGCGACCGTACATCGTATATTGGCCATCATTGCCCGGCATCTGCTGCTAGTGCGGCCGTGATTAAGTGCGCCAGAACGCGCGTTCGCACTGCCTCAGTCTGACCCTAGCCTTAAGCGTATTCCGTGAAAAAATGCGTGCGCACGCATCGACGTACATTTTGACGGTGGCCGCAGAAAATGCGCTCATCTGTCCCTAGCCTTATTCAGCTCTGAAACGCTGGTGTTAAGTGATTCTGGTTTTGCAAAACCAATTAACACTAACATTTATTTATCTTAAAAAATCCCTTACCTAGCTCTATCAGCAAATAGATCCCGTTGTCCTTCTCCGGCCTCAGCATGACCCACTCACGAGCTCCTGTACAGTTGTACCAGAACGCATACAGTGTTCCACTTTCTCCATGGACTCCAGAAGCCAATACCGGTGGCAGTGTGTCTTGTACCACTGCCATCATCAGAGAGCGGCTCTCAAATGTTCAAACTCAAGGCGCGAATACAGCACCTCTCTCAGAACTGAGCCGATATGAGCAAACTACAAATAGATAACAGCTTGGGCACAATTTATCTATTTGCTGGCCACTTTGAACGGCTGGGTTGGAATAGGGCCCTATACGAAAGAATGAAAGTCCCCTGTGAATTCAATGGTTTCATTTATAAGACTTGATTAATGCACTTTACAATAGGTGTAGGCAGACGTGTGGTGGCAGACGTAGTATTTGAGACTTTCTCTTTTTACACATTTTTTGTTTTACTGAGAAGAAAAATATATCATTATATTTTATTATATTTTTATGCTTATACTATATTATTATTCTTCATCCAACTCTTTTCCAAGTTGACTTGGTTAAAGGCTTTAACGTTATTATTTTTACAAGAATTTCGGTCATGTGTTGTTGGCCTTAGCACAACAGGATAAAACAGCATGTATCTTTATAAATATTAATTAGACATCTGGCTCGCTTCCGTAGTAACAGACATAGAACTATTGCTTATGTGGACTAATCTGATAAATCCAACTTTTTTGTTTCAGATTTATCCATACATCAAATCCTGAATGATAAAAAAGATGCACTTTGTGGACAGCAAAAGCACCAACCTATATAAGTCAAGAAAACATCAGATATATTGTTTCCAAAATCTATCAACGATAGGAGTAAATTGGACAGGATTCCTATATCTTTTTCCAGTTTACAAATGAACGTAGAAATCTGTGTAAACCGTGACCACATAAATTCCACAAGCTAATAATGCATTATTAAATAGATTAAAGACACAAACAATATGAACATTGTCTCAACTGCTCATGGATATATATATATTTGCCCCCAGCTCATGGATATATATATATATATTTGCCCCAAACTCATAGAAACATAGAAAAAATGTCGGCAGATAAGAACCTTTCGGCCCATCTAGTCTGCCCAATTACATGGATACTTTACCTGGATTTATCTTTTGTTTAGGATAGCCTTATGCCTATCCCATGCTTGCTTAAATTCAATTACTATTTTGGCCTCTACCACTTCAACTGGAAGGCCCACCCTCTCAGTAAAATAATGCTTCCTGATGTTCCTCATGGATATATTTGCCCCCAACTTATGGATATATTTGCCCCCAGATCACATGTGGATATATTTGCCCCCAACTCATGGATATATATATATTTGCCCCCAACTCATGGATATATTTGCCCCCGGATCACATGTGGATATATTTGCCCCAGCTCATGGATATATTTGCCCCCAACTCAGGGATATATTTGCCCCCAGATCACATGTGGATATATTTGCCCCCAACTCATGGATATATTTGCCCGCAGATTACATGGGTATATATTGCCCCAGCTGATATGGAGATATTTGCCCCAGCTCACATATGGATATAACTGCCCCCAGTTCTCACCTGCTGCGAGGCCCCCCAGGCTCCGCCGGCGTCCCTCATGGTGGTGAGCGGCCGCTGACATGATGCAGCTTTGCCGCTCGCCGGGCGGGAACCACATGACTAGCGCAGCCGCGTTCTCGCGAGATCGCGCGCGGCGCTGGTCAGGTGGTTCGGCCCCTAGCGCTGCGCCGGGTCTCCCCGGCCGACCAAGATGGCAGCGCTCGGGGCCAGGGAATTCCGCCCCCAAAAACTGTCAGGAAGTCAGATAGTAAGGCGGCCGCCTGTGCCGCCTTACGCTAGCGCCGGCCCTGCCCCCGGGAGATCGCTTGGAAGGGAGGGGGGGATCCATTCGGATCCCTCTCGCTCCCGATCGGGAGGTCACACAAAAAAAGCCAGGCACCGCTTAAAAGGGGAGAGTCTCTCCTTTTAAGCGGTACCTGGCTTTAACCCTTTAGGCACCGGGTCACACTTCAGCGCCTTGCGGCGCCGAAGTGCGGCCTACCTCCTGTGGGGGCCACCATCTTGGATGGTGGCTCCACCCCTGGGTCCCCCCTCACTGCCTGACGTCCTCACGCATAGCATGATGACGTCAGATAGCCGGGGAACCCCTAGCTGCCCGGAATCCCCTGGTGGAGATAGGGGGTTCATTTGATATCTCCAGAACCGTGGCAGCTAGGGGGTCAAGGAGGATGTCAATCGAAAGGCCTGAGCATGGCCTTTCGAATGATACCCAACATGACCAGGTATAAAGTAGAAAAATAAAAAAACATGTATTTTTTTGTGTGTTATTTTTATTAATGCAGCAATATTGTTCACATTTCAATTATTATGTGAACAATGATGCTGCAATAATGATTTTTTTCTATGGCGTGCGTTTGCTAAAAATCACATAATTCCCCCCCCAAAATTTAATAAGTCCCCATTTCTAATTTTTGTACAAGCGCACACCATAGAAAATATAACCGCAAATGTTCATGTGATAAAAGGTGAAAAAAAAACACTTTACACGCTGCAGATTATTAAAAATTCAAGTTTTATTGCATTTTTTGTTGTACTATACAGACAGAACATGACGTATACATATAAAAATTATATATTATGAATCTGCCGAGTCTGCCGGAAAGAACGATATATAATATGTCTGGGTCGTATAATAAAATGTGTCTTCGAATCGCATTTAACCACTTCGCTGCTGAGGACGCGCTCAGCGCGTCCTCAGCAGTCCCGCTGGTATGCGGAGGACGCGATGAGCGCGTCCTCCCATCGGGGTCAGCGTTCGGCCGGGTTCCGGCCGATCGCTGGCCCCTCCGGTGCGGGCTGACATCCTGGATGTCAGCCCGGCATCCGGACCAGCAGCCGCCAGAATTAGGTGTCATCGCGGGGGCGCGATGACACCTAATTCAGGCCCCCCCCCGCATGTGCGGAGGAGGCGCCTGAAAGGGAGGGGGGGAGGTCCTTCGGACCTCTCTCCCTCCCGATCGGCGGCGCACAGGGGGTTAACCCAGGCATCATTTGGAAGGGCACAGCCTGCCCTTCCAAATGATGCCTGGCATTAACCCCTGGGGAGCTGGATCGCGAATCGGCGCTGAAAAGCGCCGGTTCGCGATCCTTTCCCGGAGCTGGCCGACATCTTGGATGTCGGCCAAGCCTCCGGGAACTCCCCCAGAGGACTGGCGTCATCGTGCGTAGCACGATGACGCCAGTCCTAGACTTAACCCCTAACTGCCACCAACTGTGGAGATAGGGAGTTCCAATGAACTCCCTATCTCCCGATCCGTGGCAGCTAGGGGTTAAATTTTGGTATGGTTGGATCGGCCAGAGCATGGCCGTTCCAACGATACCAAACATGAAAGTGAAAAATTTTGTAAAAAAATAAAAAAAAATGAAAAATAAAAATAAAACAAAATTAAAAAAAAAAATTTAAAAAAAAAAAATAAACACTTTTTTTTATTTTTTTTGGTTTGTTAATGCAGCAATATTGTTCCCATTTCAATTATAATGTGAACAATGATGCTGCACTAACGATTTTTGTATGCGGTGCGTTTGTTAAAAATAGTGTCATTTTCCCCAAAAAAAAATGTAACGAGACCCCATCTCTAATTTTTTTAACAAGCGCACCCCATCAAAAATATAACCGCAATTGATCGCATGTTAAAATGTGGAAAAAAACACTTTACACATTGTAAATTATTGAAAATACATATTTTATTGCATTTTTTGTTATAATATACAGACATGACATAACGTATACATATAATAATGACATATTATGAATCTACTGAGTCTGACGGAAAGAACGATATATAATATGTCTGGGTCATATACTAAAATAAGCCTTCAAAACACGTTTAAACATGATGCGCAAAACAGGTAAAAATGACCTCAGCATAGGGGCGGGAAAAGCCTCAGCAGCGAAAGGGTTAAACATGATGAGCGAAAGCGGTAAAAATTAGCTCAGCACACAGCGGTGAAATGCCTCAGCAGTGAAAGGGTTAAAGGAATAGTGAGTTTTCCATAAAATAAGGGTTAAAAATAAAAACCAAAAATTCCTTCAAATATCGTGCCTAGGAGGTCCCCATAACCTGCCCGTGAAGTGGCAGATTTGTAGGATGTATGGATACATCGCCTTCACAGCACAGACCCACACATGACACCTGGCACCTCCAGTCTGCATACAATGTATCAAATTCATGAGACGACTAATTAGAAGCACATGTTATTTCCAAACGACACCTGTTGTTTACGCCGTTCGAGAGCACAGGTCATTTAGAGGTGAGAATCTTTGCACGTAGACATTATTTTTTAATTCAATTTCTAATAAACCGTTGCTTATAATATTCTGCAGTAAAGAGTCTCTTTATTTCTAGATTTTTTGGTATTTTATAAGCATTTTTTATACTTTTTCACAATTTATTTTTTTTGAACACGCCAAAAAGTTCGAAGTTCGCGAACTTGCGAACGGCCAAAGTTCAAATCGAACTCCGAACTGATCGAACCGAACAGCTCATCCCTATTCTCCAGTCATTCTCCTGGTTTTTACTGCTCTCTGAATAACCTTGTAGGTCTTTAATAAGAAAATTCGAGAGTGCTACTTCTATTTTTTGTATATAAAATTAGATATATTCACATAGGAAGTAGCATGGTTTTATGTTTAGTAGATGAAGAAGATATGAGTAAAGAACGCAGTTCACATTTTAAGTTCGACAACAAGAAAAATGACATCTGTTTATGTCTTTCACTACACATTCAAACCTACTCAAAATCATTCTTCTATCTTGTGCCTTGATGCAAGTATGCTAAAGACATCGAAAACAGCAATACTGAAGCACTTTAATCTTTCAGTCATAAACCTGGGGTGAACCCTAGGACTGATCTTTATAAATGAGCTCGCACAGCTTGTCTCTCTGTAGGCCATAGGGTTGAATTAAAAATAGAGAAAAGAACTGAATATGTCTGTCTAGGCAACTTATATACAAAGATTTTGTGGCTGAAACTCCGTTGGGAAATGAAACACATTTTACTATAAGGCTAAACAGAGATACAATGGTGTGATGTTCATTTTTAGTGAACATAAATATATATATATATACAGTGGCAAGAAAAAGTATGTGAACCCTTTGGGATTACGTGGATTTTTGCATGAATTGGTCATAAAATGTGCTCTGATCTTCATCTAAGTCACAACAATTTGAAAAACACAGTCTGCTTAAAATAATACAACACAAACATTATATGTTTTCTTATACAAACACAAAAATAAGGACAGCGCTCCCACGAAAAGTTATATCTTTTCAACCAAAAAGAGATTGCGACAAAAAATCTTTCTGCTTTTTAACTGCACAGTCTATTATTTACTACAAAAGTCTTATTTAAAAAAAAAAAAAAAAAAAAAAAAAAAAATCTTAAAGGAAAAGTCACCGGTAGAGAAGAAATCTTCACACGAATATATAAATGGGACACTCCCTTGAACTTTCAGTTTCTAGGATCGTCTTTTCATCCAATAAAGGGCTCCAAACATTCAATTCGCCCTCCTGGTATGTATCCACAGTGGAAAGAAGCCTCAGCACAAGATCCACACCTCCTCCAGAGATGCACAGGGAACACTGATGAATCCCTGGGTGGGGTTAACCGTTGCGTTGCTGCAGGAATCTCTTCAGAAAATTCCTCAGAGAAAACAAAAGAACAATAGTGCAGCCAGTTTTTACAGGGACAGAGTATAAAACCTTTAAATATGGTAATAGACTTACCCTGTTCAGACCTAGCCTGGCTCGGGGAAAACTCGCATAGGGTTGTAAGAAGTGGCACAGCCCTTAAAAAAGCCATCTCAGTTTAGAGTCATCAATGTAGTCAGCAAGTGAAAATAATAAAACATTTATTCCAATAATATGAAATATCAGTGATAAAAAAGACAGGAACCAGACGCGTTTCGCGCTTTACAGCGCTTCTTCAGTGGTAAAACAGACAAACAAGGGTACATTTCAAAACAGGGGTTCATTATATACTCAAAGACATTTAGTAAATGTCTTTGAGTATATAATGAACCCCTGTTTTGAAATGTACCCTTGTTTGTCTGTTTTACCACTGAAGAAGCGCTGTAAAGCGCGAAACGCGTCTTGGTTCCTGTCTTTTTTATCACTGATATTTCATATTATTGGAATAAATGTTTTATTATTTTCACTTGCTGACTACATTGATGGACTCTAAACTGAGATGGCTTTTTAAGGGCTGTGCCACTTCTTACAACCCTATGCGAGTTTTCCCCGAGCCAGGCTAGGCTCTGAACAGGGTAAGTCTATTACCATATAAAGGTTTTATACTCTGTCCCTGTAAAAACTGGCTGCACTATTGTTCTTTTGTTTTCTCTGAGGAATTTTCTGAAGAGATTCCTGCAGCAACGCAACGGTTAACCCCACCCAGGGATTCATCAGTGTCCCTGTGCATCTCTGGAGGAGGTGTGGATCTTGTGCTGAGGCTTCTTCCACTGTGGATACATACCAGGAGGGCGAATTGAATGTTTGGAGCCTTTATTGGATGAAAAGACGATCCTAGAAACTGAAAGTTCAAGGGAGTGGTCCCATTTATATATTCGTGTGAAGATTTCTTCTCTACCGGTGACTTTTCCTTTAAGATTTTTTTTTTTTTTTTTTTAAATAAGACTTTTGTAGTAAATAATAGACTGTGCAGTTAAAAAGCAGAAAGATTTTTTGTCGCAATCTCTTTTTGGTTGAAAAGATATAACTTTTCGTGGGAGCGCTGTCCTTATTTTTGTGTTTGTATATATCTTTGCTTGTTAGTTGGACAGACTAACCTTATAGGATTCTAGCAGCTCCCTTTTGTATACATATACCCTATTCCTCTCTTAGCGCCACAGTAGTCCTACGTTGTGTTTATTATATGTTTTCTTGTTTTTATTGAACGGAACATGTAAACATTCACAGTGCAGGGTGGAAAACGTAGGTGAACCCCTCGCCTAATGACTTCTCCAAGAGCTAATTGGAGCCAGGAGTGAGCCAACCTTGAGTCCAATCAGTGTGATATTATTGGATGTGTTGCTGAAAGCTGTCCTGCCCTTTAAAAACACACACCAGTTTTGAGTTTACTGGTTTCAAGAAGCACTGCCTGATGTGAACCATGCCTCGCAGAAAAGAGCTCTCAGAAGACCTACGATCAAAAATTGTTGACTTGCATGAAGCTGGAAAGGGTTACAAAAGTATCTCCAAAAGCCTTGATGTTCATGTGTCCACGGTAAGACAGACTGTCTACAAATGGAGAAAGTTCAGCACTGTTGCTACTCTCCCTAGGCGTGGTCGTCCTGTAAAGATGACTGCAAGAGCACAGCACAGAATGCTTAATGAGGTAAAGAAGAATCCTAGAGTGTCAGCTAAAGACTTACAGAAATCTCTGGCACATGCTAACATTTTTGTTGACACATCTACAATAAGGAAAACATTAAACAAGAATGGAGTACATGGGAGGACACCACGGAGGAAGCCATTGCTGTCCAAAAGGAATATTGCAGCACGTTTGAAGTTTGCAAAAGAGCACCTGGATGTTCCACATCACTACTGGCAAAATATTCTGTGGACAGATGAAACCAAAATTGAGTTGTTTGGAAAAAACACACAACACTATGTGTGGAGAAAATAAAAGGCACAGCACACCAACATCAAAACCTCATCCCCACTGTAAAACATGGCGGAGGGAGCATCATGGTTTGGGGCTGCTTTGCTGCCTCAGGGCCTGGACGGATTGTTGTCATTGATGGAAAAATGAATTCCAGAGTTTATCAAGACATTTTGCAGGAAAATGTAAGACCATCTGTCCGCCAACTGACGCTCCACAGGGAATGGGTGATGCAACAGGACAATGACCCAAAGCATACAAGTAATTCAACAAAAGATTGGCTTCAACAAGCTCACATGTTAAAATGTGAAAAAAACCACTTTACACGTTGTAAATTTTTGTATTGCATTTTTTTTATAATATACAGACAGGACATGACGTATACATATAATAATGATATATTATGAATCTGTCGAGTCTGCCGGAAAGAACGATATATAATATGTCTGGGTCATATAATAAAATAAGGCTTCAAAATGCGTTTAAACAAGATGAGCGAAACAGGTAAAAATTAGCTCAGCACACAGGCGTGAAATGCCTCAGCAGCGAAAGGGTTAAAGTATGAAAATATATATATATTTTTACACATTTTTAAAACTTTTATTGATTTATTCTATTTTGTCTATTTGAATAAAAGTGTTTAAATGTCAATTATTTTATTCTAGACATGCATATCCCTTTAAGTCTCAAAGATAACAAGTTTAAACACAAGTCTGTAGGGAACGTTGTCAGAATGTAGTGCAGTGGGACAGAAACCTGACATAACCTGAAGGAGTACCACGAGAGCATAGTTAATCGGTCCAAAAGTCAGAAAAGCATGCCTCATGCAGTGATGAAAAGAAAAAACACAGGATATAGGCCGGTAACAGATAACCTGGCAAGATCACAGTGATACTTCAGAGTTACTACAGCATTAGAGTACTGAGGGTAACTACTCATGGGAGTATATATATATATATATATATATGCAGAGGTTCACGAGGCACTGAGGCTAAGGTCAGACGAAGGCAGTATTAACGTGCGTTTAGCTGCACTAAATCACGGCCGTGCTAGCAGCAAATGACGTCCAATGACGGGCAGCATACGAAGAACAGCCGCACGAAAGTGCGGCCACGCAACAAAGTGGCAAACAAACGCATTTTTTCGAGAACGTCAAACCACTAGTACTGACGAACAGAGTGCGCTGCGTCCACTAGCGCGGCATGTGTGCATGATTAGGAGACGTCAGACACTGCTAATGTCCGGCCAACATAACGTCCAGACGCAAAAAGTGTATTTTTTTTTTGTTTACGTTGCCTATGTTGAAGATATGGGCTTTGAAACTTACATGTCTTTATTTTTACGGTAAACTATGCATCAGACGTCAAGTCAGAATATTTATTCAATTACAAGTAATACACAAAGCGACATATTTATGTAGTCTAACGGGTCATGCTAGGAGAGCCCCTGTTGTGAGTAAAACTGGACACAGCACCTAAGTATGTAATCATGAGAATAATAGTTTAAGTAGAAAAATAAAGAGAAAACGCAAAAAGGGTATTAACCAGAGTTATATAAGAAAATGAAATACAAAGCAAATAAGTAAAGAGTATTTATCTTCCACAAGAAGACAAAGCACAGCAAGAACACTGGTGCAAGTAAGGTCAGGTTCTGCAATGAGTTCCGTATTATGGGAAGCACAAAAACAACAAACTAGACAAAGACAAAGCCAGAGCACACAAAATATATTTAAACATAAAACTAATAAACTAAAACCATAAGCACTTACGAATGATATTACAGAGCTGCAAAATTTAAACAAAAATATGAAGTTGGAAAAAGATCTTGCCTCCAATGAAAATCTTTTCCCCATATTTACCATTTTAAAAACTATAGGAGTTATTCAGAGAGCACCGAAATTTAAGTGAAATTTCAGTGCTCTTTCGTTCGAGGCACTTTGGCCATTTCAGTTTGCCAACCCTGCGGTGAATTCACAACAGCGAGGTCCCTGCAGTACGCCGAACAACAAGTAGCTGATGCCCACTGCTGTTCGCCGCCGCCAAACACCGCCGAACTAAGCTCCACACGCTGCCAGAGACTGCTGATGAGCCTTTAAACTGACCGGCGAACGACGCCAAACTGGGTGGGGGGGGGGACTGCTATATTTTTAAAAGGCGATTAAAACAATAACAATGCATGAAAATGCATGGAAATAATAAAATAAGGGCCTTTAAAAAATAAGTGAATTATTTAAATAAATAAATGATCTGTTACAGAATATAAAAAAAACGCCATTAAAAAAAAATGAGCATTCTACTATGGCATAAAAAATCCCAAAAAATACCTAAAAAATTCTAAAAAGTAAATAAAATAAAAAGGTTATTTTCTGCAAATGAAAAGAATAAACAGTTGAATATAAAAATAAAAACAGTAATATGTTTTTACATTGACTCCTAAGGGATTCGCCTGTTTAAACCTGCCGATCTGAACCACCGAAAATCTGGGCACTTCGCCAGCATTTCGGTGCTGTTCGGCAATCTCTGAATAGATTAACCATTATTTCTCTATGGGACAAGTTCACTGCCGCCGAAGATCGCCGAATTGTGGCGATCTGCGGCAAACTGCACAGTATTTCGCTGGCAATTCCCCAGTATTTGACGAATTGACAGCTCTCTGACTAGCCAAACAGCCACGAAATTGCACATACGTTGAAATTCACTGTTTGGTGCAATTGGGTGGCAAGTTGGCCTCTTATTGAATAACCCATTAAGTTTTGCAATTGTTTATGTACAACACACTCCTATAAATTTCACTTTTTAGAGAGAGAAATAAAGTTTAATTACGGGTTACAGTTTTTATATATCATGCATATGCAACATATACTAGCAGTATTACCAAGGATTAGATATTACATGAAACCAACAGGCTATGCACTTAAGACATTCTGGGATTAAAAACAATGTACAAAAAATATCACGTTTAATAGTGTGAAAAGGAGCTCAAAAGCTATGACAAAGTGATGACTATTACTATTTGCAAACTGAATTACCCATAATGCACTGCAAGCCTAAAAGCAGTAAATTTAAAAAACATTGGAACTATGAAGGTTAGGCAGCACGGCCCTTAGACACATATTATATTACTTAGTAAGATATGTTTTGTTGTGAACACACTGCAGCATTTATGCGAATATTTCATTTTTTACACAATAGATATCTTCAACAACACAATAGATATCCAACACAAGTGGAGCGTCGATGTGAACACCAATACAAGATGTGTGTAATACAACAGTAAATAGTGCTAAATAAACATGGTAAGTCTCTTGATCTCCTAACAGTTCTATTAATGTAGATGAAAACCTGTAAAAACAGAAACCATAGCCATATTAATATATGTGTCTCATATTCTATAGGACAACAGTCACAATCCTAGGAACCTCGGACCAGGCTTTATGATGACAGAGCCTTTGGTGTCTTATAGGGTTCTACCACACCACCATATCCAACAGCTATTGTGGCTATGTCAAGAAAATGGATATTAAAAATGCATACTACAGTTTAATGTGAGTGACAAAGAGTGTATCATTTCTCATTGTGTCTCACTCACATAGTTTTGAGCCCTTGCATCTGGCTCAGGGTTTATATCACATGCTGATATGTTGGTATTGGGAGCAACACACAGCTCCGAGTTTAAGCGACTGATGAGTTCCAATTGATATTTTACCGAATCATATTTATTGTAGTAAACAGGTTAAAAGAAAACTAAAACCAATATAAATACTTTACAATCTCACATATATCTTGGTAGGTGTCTACAAAATGTATTTCACTGATATAACTATGAAAGAGATAAGCATCTTTGAAAGGCTAGCGTCAGACGAACGCAGTCAACATGTCTGTGTCGCCGCACAGTTTAACGTCCGTCGTAGTATTGATTTGTGTTCAACAGAGACCAACACACAAAGCACTGAAGTGCGCACGCACCACGCAGGTGGCAACGGACGCCATTTAGGCCTTGACGTAAAAGCGCTATGACGGGCGCCCAGAGTGTGCCGCGTCCGTGTAGCGGCTTGTGTGCGTGATGACATGACGTCAGACGCAGCGCATTTGCGACGTCCATCACGTTGACGCCAAAGAAGTTTTTTTGGTCTGGCTGACTGTACTGTACTTTTAATTTTAATTAATTTTGTTTCCATATTTCCCTTTTTTTTCTACATCCGTTAAAAAAAACCTGACCGCGTGGTGTCTACAGTATCTTCCGTCAGTACGTACGTCAGTTATGCATGCACGTAGAGTGCGCTCAGACTGCGTTCGTCTGACATTAGCCTAAGGAAGAAACCGAAGATGTCTTACTCCAAAACACACCAGGTACAAAAAAAAAGTTGATAGGAAAAAGACACAGCTATATTGTATGTAAACACACATTTGTAGTCAGGGACAACAAACAGAGCATAAAGTGACACCAACTTAATCTCGAAAGAAGAGAACCGTATGTAAGGACCAATGTAGTAAGCAAATGTTTGTTGAGGTGTGCTATGATTGGCCAACCTGAAGGTGAGCCTGTAAAAGAGCGATATGATGCAGCAATGAAGGCAAAGGAGCTGGATACTAAAATACTGGCTTTAATAAAATAACATAACAAATACATAGACGTCAAAGTTCCGACGCGTTTCGTCACACTAAGTGACTTTATCAAGGAAAAAATCCCAGCGTTTGCTGGCTATATATTTCTCTGAGACAGAAAGAGCCTTACCGAAAAGGGACTGCAAATTAGTCGGTCATCAAAACACTGAATATAGGATGCATTCATACAATTAAACAAAACTCAAGGTTTACAGAAAAACAAGTGACTCATATTTTCTTTTTACCTTATAAAGCTCAGATAAACAACATCAAATTTGAGCTAAATAACTATTTCATGTTGATCACAAAGTCTAGCAATATTTTGATTACTGAATGATGGTTCTTCAGTGTCTGATGACACAGCCAGTCTAATTGGTTATAAGATGTCTTCTAGATGTCACTTGGAAAGTAAAAAATGGGAAAGGTATTTAAATACTTTAATTTCATCATACCTAGGCACAGTGATATCTGTGATATTATCTTTGGAAATGAAAGAGGTTTGTGGAAGCACATGCATCAATCCATATCCAGACTCCACACACACAGCAGGATAAGACCAATGGTACCCAAATTCGCACAAAGAGGTAAAGCCGGTTGCGCTACAGGATTTGATATGACTGTTTAAATAGGATCTGTCTCGACTCCATGACCCCAACACACAGTACGAGTCACAACCTAAACGTCTGGTCCTTAGAATGGCCAGTATAAATCTAGCGTATAAATCTAGCTATGAGACAAACACAGAATACAACGTCAACAAATAAACCAGTGGGGGTAGTCATACAATCTGAGGTTAGTAACAAAGGAGGTTCTCAGACAACTCAGGAATAAAGCCTACTTGAAATCAGATTAAACATATAGAAAAGTCAAGATCAGTACACGGATATACAATCAGGAAATGTACAATATGCTCTTTGGTCCAATAAACCAGGGCAGGGCCCAGAGCAGAATGGGGCCCAAATCTTAAATAGGCTCCCGAGAAAAAACATTGGTCTGTGTCAGTTTCTTTGCCTAAACATGAGTGAGACGCGCGGAGGATGGGACAGCAGTGCACTAGAATGACACAGGGATGCAGTGTCAATAACAATTGGCAAATTACTATGTCCAGCATTAAAAGAGCTGTACAAGTGAGGATGCAATTACAGGATGATGCCCTGCAGACCTCTGGGTGAAAAATGACTCGGAGAAACAGGGTAAGTGGCAGGAATTGTGAAAGGTTCATGGGGAATACATGGTTTCTGGCTTCTGCTCAATTAACATGCCTTTATCATATACTTGATACAGGTTTATGTAGTGAGCTGTAAAGTTGCAGTTCCTGTGATCCTATAAAAAGCAGCCATATGGAGACCCGCAATGTGACCGACTTTACCTGTTTATCTACGTAATTTGAAGCATGGAAGAAATTACCAAGAGAGAGTTTATGGAAGAACCAGGACAACCATACCATCTTCTTTGCACAAAGACACATCAAGCATCAAAGTAAGATAAAAAGAAATGTATTAAATTCTAGTTGCTTTAGATATTGCCTTTTTCTTTACAACTTACAAATTCCAGCTTTCATGTAACACCCAGTGCTCTTGTAGATTCACCATAAATTTAAATGCTACATTTATAATACAGAAACATTCAATTATTACTATAGAAGGTAGATTTTTCCTATCTTTAATATGTTATTCAGAAAAGATACAAAAACAAATCACTACCTTTCTTTCAGAACAGTTCCATTAACGTTTCAAATTTGCTTACTATATTAAATTCCAGTTTGCAATAATACTTAATATTATACTTTATACTTTAGAGGTTTGTGGTTTAAAGGTAATGCAAAGGAGACACCTACAAACTTCACAACGAGATTAAGAGAATTTACTGCTCTGTCAATTGAATAGTGTAACATTTTAATACCTGCCTCGCCTTCTTTGTTACCTCCTCATCTGCTGCAGGACAAGTCTCTTTCCTTGTGACCTTACAAAGCTAAATTAGGAAACATAGTTCAACCTCTAGTGCTTTGACAGGAAACAGCATTGACAGAAATGCGCTGTAAACATTACAGCGGTTTTCCTTCTGCAGGGGTTGTCTGCAATAATACCAATTTTTATTGTAATATCAATTTTTTTTCTATAAGGGTTGTAAATCTCAACGTCTGGCAGGTTATGCACAATATCACCGTTAATGTTGCCAACAAAAATAGACAATTGCTATTACATGCTTCTTGCATAATAATTACAGGAAACAGAGGCAGAGATTCTCTAATAGTCTTTATTGTCTCGATGGGAGTTGTCAAGGGGGTGAGGAGGCCCCAAACTCGCAGTGCATCCCAAAAGGTGGTGCAACCATAGGGAAGAAAATCATTCATTAACTCTCCACTCCCGATCTCTCTCCCTCTGTTCTCTCTCAGGTCAGTGATTGTCTGTCTGGGATCTCTGCCTGGATGGCCGCTCACTACCTGAAGATCAACATTTCCAAGTCCGAGCTCCTTCTAATTCCCCCCTCTAACTCTACTCCAATTTCTGACTTCTCCATAATTGTTAACAGTATCACTATCCTTCTCTCTGCACAAGTCCATTTCCTCGGAGTGACTCTTGACTCCAGTCTTTCCTTCAGCCCCTACATCCAATCACTCTCCTCATCTTGCTGCAATCACCTCCTCAATATCGCCAAAATTCGTCCATTTCTGACTGCCAACACCACCAAGCAACTTATTCACTTGCTTGCCATCTCCCACCTGGACTACTGCAACACCTCCTGATTGGCCTTCCTATCTCCCGCCTCTCCCTCCCCCCTGCAGTCCATCCTAAACGCATCAGCCCGGCATATCCATCTCACATGTCACTCTGTCTCTACCACCCGACTCCGTAACAAGACATCCGACAGACCCAAAAACAGTCCTCACCTCTCCCTTCATTAACTCATCACTACAGCCCCCCTCCTGTTTCTCTCCCTCTCACCTATCTAGATTGTAAGTTCCCACGGGAATAGGGCCCTCATGTCCTCGGAATACTGACCTGCCTCCAGTATGTATTGTAGAATTGTCCTGTCTTTACCCATTGCACCTTGTATAGCTCTGCGGAATGTGTTGGCGCTTAATAAATAATAATAATAAAAATAATTCATGGTGATTGTGAATTAAAATATAGCTTAACACCTTCAGCAAGAGTTCAGAGGACTGTATGCAGTCTCACGCCAGGAAACCGTTAACACTCATGTTGCATTTATGTCTCAATTTTTATTTATTTTTATGTTCTTATAGACAGTTAGTGGTCATCTTTTGGCAAAAGGTGAAACTTTTGGTTTTCGCTCTCTTAGCTGCATTTGGGAAGCTTCTGGCGGTCACTTTCTGGATCTCGGATGCAGGGTTGCTGTCTTTGATGCCCCACCCATGGGCAGAACTGAGACATTCCATGGGCGTTTCATAGTTTTCTTTCAGCAGAAGTTGGAACCATAAGGATATTCAGTAAAAGTGCTGCTTTGCCTTACTAAAAGACTGGCCTCATTTTCGAGACGTGGCACCTTGGAAAAAATAACATGGCCTGTTTTCTGGGGAATTGGAAGATTTTCTGTACTTTAGATTTTCTGTACATGTTTGCAAACACATTGGTAAACAAGTAAACTCTCTGCACACCCACTACCACTTATGCAAATAATATTTTTTTTTAAAAAATTCAATACATGGTGCTCGCAGATTCCAGAGTGGCCAATCTTGCTTATCCACAGGCTTTTTCCAAGCTTGATACAGGCTGTGGTAACAGCCAAAACATCACTTATGGCGTTGTGCCGCATAGGTTTTTTCTTACTTTCTTAGACTTGTAGCGTAAAATTAAAGGTGTTCCCCCATGTAGATTGTATTGCCTAGAATCCCTCTTTATTGTTTATGCAAACATGTTGGAGACGCACTGTT
Source organism: Leptobrachium leishanense (assembly GCA_009667805.1). Taxonomy (NCBI): domain Eukaryota; kingdom Metazoa; phylum Chordata; class Amphibia; order Anura; family Megophryidae; genus Leptobrachium; species Leptobrachium leishanense. The sequence continues at coordinate 111,814,453 of CM019064.1, read as the reverse complement.
TTATTTGTCATCTTTTATTTGCTTTTATTTCCATTGTATTAGGCTGATTTATTTAAAAACATTTTTAGGGAAGGAGTACAGCACAACTCTATTTTGGGAGAATTGTTGGCGTGGAGCAGGTTCCTATACTTATAATGACCAGTTGATCATGGATCCATTGGGGGTTTCAGTTTTTTGGGACTTTTATTATTATTATTGTCATCATTTATATAGCACCAACAGTTTCTGCATTGCTTTAAAAGAACCAAAGGGAAGGAGATACAGATAAATGGACATAGGATGGAAACAAGAGGTGTAGAGGGCCCTGCTCATAACAGCTTACAGTCTAGAGGGATTGGGGTTGAGGAAGACCAGGGGAGTTTTACTGAGTGTCAGGATCGTTAGTGCCAGTGGTTTGGGAATGGTGGGACAATGGAAGTGGCTTCAATCATGTGTGAGCAGACAGATGAGTTGCATCAGTGATGTGGTACGCTAATCGGAAGAGATGGGTTTTGAGAGATTTCTTGAAGGCCTGAAGAGTAGGGGAGAGTTTGAGTTGAGATTAGCTGCCCTTGAGAAGTCTTGGAGGCGAGAGTTGGCAACGCAGGTGTAGACAGAGGACAGGTGGCGGTCACCCGCCGACCGGAGTTCTCTAGACAGAATGTACTTGCAGAGTAACAAAGACATGTTGGGGGTTGAGTTATTGAGCGATTTGAACATGAGCGTCAGTATTTTAAACTGTATCCTGGAAAGTACAAAAAGTCAGTTGAGGGATCAGCAGAGGGGGGAGGTACGAGAGGTGCGCCTGGTGAGAAAAATAGCCCTGGTGCCTGCATTCATTACAGATTGCAAAGGGGCAATTTATGGGTAGAAACTCTCAGCTCTTGCATTTTTTCTTTAAATCACAGTAATAATAAATGTATGTCAGTGTCTAGAACAGATGAAGTTCCAGTGATGCCTATCTATGTCTCCTTTCAATAGCAAGAGGACTTTAAACATCATTTCAGAGTCCTAATGGAACTTGTAGTCTAGAACATTTGAATTATCAGAATTTTAATTACTGCACATTGATGTGTAATAAGCTAGAACCAAATTGAAAAAAATTACACTCAACAGAACAAGATGAAAAATAAAAATTCCTTCAGGGCCTAATTTGAAATTTTGCCCATCTTAACTATTTGTTATTAGCTGTTACTAATGGTGTTACATCATACATCACTGAAAAGGGCCTGTCTTTTCAATATTCTAATTTCATACCTCACATGGCAGCTGGGTTTGTTTCCATCTTGGATAATTCCTGGGAGTTTATGTTCCAGGAATTTCCTGATAAAACATGCTAATCAATCTCCCATAAGGCTTATGTGCAGATAGACACTTGTTTGCATGCATGTCTATTTTTGTTGCACTCTCAAACCCAACAACGGAAGGTTTTAATGCAAGAAAGGAAATGGACATGGTCAAGATGTTCTTTCCCCTACCAGATGACCAATGGATGGTCAGAAAACTGCTCCTTTAAATGACAGTATTAGGAACGCCTAACAAGCCTTTCTCAGATCAAAACGCGATTAAATTCCTCTATAGAAAGGACAGTAAATGACCTGATTTTGGTTCATGCAAAAAAGCAGTGTTTACCTATGTTGTCATAAAGCATAGACTTTAAACTTTTCACTTGCGACCTCCCCAGAAGCAAGACACCAGATATAGATCCGTAGATACTCGAGTATAGCGCGATCCGAAAATAACACGATGGATCGAGATTTATTATGGAAATGAGAGAATACTCAAGACTCGAATAGAACGCGAGGAGCAAAATTATAAAAGTATACTGTATCGGTAAATAATTAAAATTCATCGAGGTTCTCTTAACACAGTCAGGCTCCCCCTCAGGCCAGGGTGCTCTGCTCTTGAATGATTGTAGTAGTTACTAAGTATGAGGCCGCCGGCCACCCGTCTTCTTACTTGCGATAAGATGGTCGGCGGAGTGAGATGGTCAATGATTCCCTGTGTTGGTCAATAGCCAGCACGCCAGGAGGTGTTGTTTTCTGGCTCCAGCAGGCAGGCTCATCCACCCCATCGTCCGCCGATAGTAAGACCCCCGAACGAGCTCCTGACGTCACTGCAGAGGCACTGCGTGATTCTTCTCACGTCAGGGAGCTCACATTCACTTCAGGGAGACTACCGGAACTTCCAGGACACTTGGGATCCCTGAGCAAGTCAAGTCTTGTTTTTTTAACACGTGATGCAGATGTCTCGAATATAACGAATATAACGAGACCCCTCCAATTTTAAGGTAAATTTTTGTCACCAAAATCTAGCGGTATACTCGAGTATCTACAGGTAATTGTGTAGATGAATATACAATATATCAAATGCATAGAGTAGTCCAGTGGATGTTCATCCATAGGGACAGGCAAGGGCAGCGTCCCACTGATAAAGCAGATAACAATAAATATAAAAATGACAATCTCTTGGCATTGGTATAGGTTATTAATCCTTTTTAATGTGAGGAGTTTTCACTTATAACAAATTTGCAGACATATGTGATAAGTGTGTGAAAATATTGTGGTGTAGCTGTTTCATCCAATCCTTGAATATCTCCTCCCGCTTGATAAATGTCTATCTGGAGAAGATTTAGGAAGCAACTATGAGTAGCAAGAGCTTTGGGCTTTTATGAAAACTGCCCCATCTGAACCTTCCTTTCAGGAATGCTCAGTTTGCTCCCAGAAGGGATTTGTGAAGTCACTCATTCACTTTGCATTGGTCCAAGTGAACAGTGCTGCCCCAAAAGAGGGGCAGGCATAATGTCTTCACTATTTGGGCAGAAACAAAGAAAGCGATGTAAAGATTTTTTTTAGACTTTTTCATTTTAGAATAAAAATTCTGCTGCCACACCTTCTTGACAGTCCAATTGGTTTTGAAGAAGAGAAAAGGAACAGCAGGAGGCAAACTGAGAACAAACGCACAAGATCAAAATATATACACCTTTGGACATTAGCTTGCCAACTCTGTGGAAAAAAACACAAAAGTAGCTGTGCATATCATTTTGATCACTGGAAAAACAAACTGTACTCAATACCTTGAAGTGGTTAGGCTCAACTCAGCACACGAGAGACTTCCAGGCCAGGGTGTAGCATTTGTGCAAGTCAGGGAAGAACTGACATAATTAATCCTCACTGTGGGTTTATGAAAATTATTAAATAAGATTCTATAGGGGTTACTCAGAGAGAGACGATCTGGCCCCGAAATGTCACCGAAAAAGGGAATTTCCCCGTACGGTGACATTTCAGGGCCATTTGGCTACTCAGAGAGCAGGCAGTTGGCAGGCAGGCAGTGAAATCCCCCATAGAGCAGCAATGGTTAATCTATTCAGAGAACACCGAACAGCAGTGAAAAGTTGCCAAAATGTCCTGCTGTTCAGTGTTTTAATTCGATAGGATTATTCAAGCGAAACCCATAGGCTTCATTGTTAAAAATATTCCCGTTTTTATTCACTATCTAAAACTGTTTATTATTTTAATCTGCAGTAAAAAGTCTCTTTATTTATTGATTTTTTTTTAGGATCTTTTAGGCATTTTTTGGGCAATAATTTTTTTCCCATTTTTTTTAAAAAGCGGTTGTTCTTTTTTCTGTAACAGACCTTTTTATTATCATTCCTTTTTATTATGATTCCCCGAAGTACGGGGAAGTGCGGGAAAAGGGAGAGCACCAAAATGTCTGTGACATTTCGGAGCTCTCTGAATAACCTTCATATATTTCTATAGCGTATTCATGCTAAAATTCTTATATTCTAGTGTATGAAGCACTGTGTAATATGCTGATTTAGAGATTTTCTTTAACATATTAGAAACAGGTTTATAAAATTTGTAATTTTTAATTCATTAAATGGTGGTCTAAAATATGGGCTTGCAGAGATATGTATGGAGTCAAAGTCCAGCACCCCAACATCTTAAACTGTCACTATACAGCACTCATAGAATAAATTGTAATCTTTACAGTCTTGTAATTTGGCTAGCACAGGATGAAATGTTATTACCTAAAAGTGCTTGCACATTGCTTTTGAATGATAGGTGCTCTATAATTAATTTATATCCCTTATATAAAATATGCATGCCCAAATTTTGTCACGAACTGTAATTTACTATCTTACTTACCCTGCAAAAATGATTAACATTTGATATTTTATAGAGATGGATGAAGAATGATTTATAAAGGAAGTTCATACAGGTATTACGAAGGAAGGGGATAACATATAGAAAGAAGAAATGAAAACAAACTTATATATTTGCATATTTGGAAAAATCGAATACTTACACTTAATGAATTACTCAGCATGAATTACATTCTATCAGGCCTTGATCAAGGGGACTTGTTGCATCAATAAGGTTATATTCCCATTTTTTAAATCCTACTTTAGCAGGTAACCTGTACCACCACATCCTGTTATAGAAAAGCCTTTATCTCTTTATTAAGAACTCCTTAACGCCAGGCATTAGAGATGTGCATTCGTTTCGGAAAAATTCAGAATTTGTAATGAAATTTGATAATTCGTAGTTCGGAAGTACTTCGGAATAACGAATCGATACGATACGAATTTGAAACAAAACTAAACGGTATATAACGAATTTATTTCGTTTTACACTGTCATCATCATAAAATAAAAATTTGAATAATTGATACCAACTATCAAATTTGAAATGAACTATCAAATTGATATCAACTATTGAATTTGAAATGAACTGTCAAATTCATATCAACTATCGAATTGATCTTAACTTACAATACAAGTAATAGTAAGCAAAAGGACTTTATGAAACAAATTAATTTTGTTTCACTGTTTAATTTGACTCCAATACTAAATCTGTGACACAGCTTAAAATTTAACCCTAGCTTATCTTTTAACAGCAAAATTTGATTAATTGGGGTTTTATCTAGTAATCCAAAATTCGAATTGATATCAACTATCGAATTTAAATCTGAAATTTGAATCGATTCGAAATATCAAAATCGATCCAAAACGAAACACGAAAAAAATTAGTTACGAAATTCCGAAAATGAAATTATTTAAAAATGTAACGAAACGAAACTAAACAAAACAAATTTTTCAGCCATGCACATCCCTACCAGGCATGTGTCACTCGGTGGGAGGGGTTTAACGTCGTTGAAGCATACTACTACACCCCACCGCCAGGTGCTGTGGCGGGCGTCTGCTTCAGTCTGCCCATGCAGCTGAAACACAACTCCTGTCATTGGCTGCAGGGGGACGGTCTGAGATCAGGCTGTCTTGCAGCAGCCAACTGCACGTGACACGCGCCAGCTGTGAGGAGGGGCATACTAGTATGACCCATGTCTTCTAAGCCTGCCCGCCGCAGGGATAGCATAGTACACCCTGCGGTGGGAAAGGGTTGAGATTATTACATTTATATTGTGGTATTTTGCAATATGCTGTCACCATCAGTAAAACTCCATCTAGTTTTATTTTTAATTCTGTTGAGGTAGGGTTGGTTACATGAAGTGCCCTCATTTACCAACCCTCAGATGTTGAATGAAAGGTTGTATGTATCCATGTTATCTCCTACTTCTGCTTTATTTTGAAAGGAAATCAGTTTTATTTTCAATTTAGCAATCTCATCAATATAAATTATTTTATGAATTGGTGAGGTTACGGTTTACTTTTTTTAAAGATTTTAACCCCTTCACTACCAAGTGATTTTCCAAAAAAAACCAATGTCAGAAACCAGTGTTTTTTAACCCTTTCACTGCTGAGGCTTTTCCCGCCCCTATGCTGAGGTCATTTTTACCTGTTTTGCGCATCATGTTTAAACGTGTTTTGAAGGCTTATTTTAGTATATGACCCAGACATATTATATATCGTTCTTTCCGTCAGACTCGGTAGATTCATAATATGTCATTATTATATGTATACGTTATGTCATGTCTGTATATTATAACAAAAAATGCAATAAAATATGTATTTTCAATAATTTACAATGTGTAAAGTGTTTTTTTCCACATTTTAACATGCGAGCAATTGCGGTTATATTTTGTATGGGGTGCGCTTGTTAAAAAAATTAGAGATGGGGTCTCATTACATTTTTTTTTGGGGAAAATGACACTATTTTTAACAAACGCACCGCATACAAAAATCGTTAGTGCAGCATCATTGTTCACATTATAATTGAAATGGGAACAATATTGCTGCATTAACAAACCAAAAAAAAAAGTGTTTAATTATTTTTTTTTAATTTTTTTTTTAATTTTTTTTTCTTTTTCTTTTTTTTTTTTTTTACAACATTTTTCACTGTAGTGTTTGGTATCGTTGGAACGGCCATGCTCTGGCCGATCCAACCATACCAAAATTTAACCCCTAGCTGCCACGGATCGGGAGATAGGGAGTTCATTGGAACTCCCTATCTCCACAGTTGGTGGCAGTTAGGGGTTAACGCTAGGACTGGCGTCATCGTGCTACGCACGATGACGCCAGTCCTCTGGGGGAGTCCCGGAGGCTTGGCCGACATCCAAGATGTCGGCCAGCTCCGGGAAAGGATCGCGAACCGGCGCTTTTCAGCGCCGATTCGCGATCCAGCTCCCCAGGGGTTAATGCCAGGCATCATTTGGAAGGGCAGGCTGTGCCCTTCCAAATGATGCCTGGGTTAACCCCCTGTGCGCCGCCGATCGGGAGGGAGAGAGGTCCGAAGGACCTCCCCCCCTCCCTTTCAGGCGCCTCCTCCGCACATGCGGGGGGGGCGCCTGAATTAGGTGTCATCGCGCCCCCGCGATGACACCTAATTCTGGCGGCTGCTGGTCCGGATACCGAGCTGACATCCAGGATGTCAGCCCGCACCGGAGGGGCCAGCGATCGGCCGGAACCCGGCCGAACGCTGACCCCAATGTGAGGACGCGCTCAGCGCGTCCTCAGCACACCAGCGGGACTGCTGAGGACGCGCTGAGTGCGTCCTCAGCAGCGAAGTGGTTAAAAAAAAATAATTTTTAATAAATTGTACAGTAATACCTATTACTATACCTATTACTGTAAATAACCTATTTTGGGCAGTAGATGGCTCCATCTACTGCCAAATGGAGTTAGAGGTTTTAACAGCAGATCTATTTTCTTCTATTTCTCCTGCATTGGCAGTTGACAGTGTCTGAAAGCCCGATATTTCAGAGATTTCAGCTGCAGATTTTACAGTTTTAGGCTGGGGTCAGACGAGCGTGATTTCTACGGACTGTACGTCCGTGCAGTACGGACATCGTCAGTACGGATGACGCAGTAGTGGTCACACAGTCCGTTTTTTCACTGAAGTTATTTTTTGACGGATGTAGGAGGGGAAAATAAATTACAATGAAAAAACATTCTGTCCGTCAAAAATGCTGGACGTATAAATGCAGTCCGTCTGACCTCGCTCCATCACTCACACACAAAGCTATGCAGACGTTGTGGACGTGGCGCACTCCGCACGTCCGTTCTAGCAGTATTACGTTCTTGCATAACCTGCGTCCGTTTGCCGCGGCCGTTGTGCGTCCGCAGTTCAGTGCGGACGTACTTCATGTGTCAGGCTCCAATGGACTTACTTTCATGCTATCACGGACGTACTTTTAGGCGCAATCACGGACGTGAACACTACGCTCGTCTGACCCCAGCCTTAGCTCTTTCGGCATTATGCCCACAGGGCTAAAACTTTCGGGGCACCTTCTGCCATATTGAAAAGCTTAGAACAGATTATTTTTTCAAGAATATTAAGAAAACATAGAAAATCCACATTTTAAATATTATATATCCTATACAAATTGGGGTCAGGAATAGGCATAAATGAGATTTGAGTGACATGACAACAGATGGTTTGCAATGACATCGCTCTATCTATCTATCTATCTATCTATCAATAAAACTGACTAATATGAGGTTCTAGACTCGCTTACGCTGCAGATCTGTTCTTCGAAAACTCTGCCCACTAAACAGCTGACTTACCATTTTAGAATATTAGGGTTCTGAGTAGAAAATAGAATAGCTGCGTTTTCTATGTGTATAAACGCCTTGTTTCCTATCGAGAGACACACATACATACTCACACAGACATTCACATATATGCACATTGTCACATATACTCTCATACATTGCAACGGCCACAGAAGCCGAGCCTGTCATGTACATTTTTGCTGCATGTAAGATTCATTGTTGCAACTGACCATCTGTCTTTACACAGCAAGACAACCTCTTGTACTTCTGAGACTCAGAGAAAAACACCTTTAATAACCTCTTCTGTAAGTAAAGACTATTTTTATGTAGCGCACGGACTTTTTTTATCAATACAATTATGGCAAGCCAATACCCAAAGATCTGAAGACGATATGTACGAATAAAGCACAGATATTGTGTATTATGGTGATATTTTACACTTGATGAAGAGCCATTTCAATCACAGTAATGAGATCAGATTCTATTAACCATAACAGAAATTCAAAGCTTGTAATTGGGAGAAGGGAGCTGGGGGTGTGGTTGTGACATCATTTGTGCCATTGAAGATGTCATTGCATCCCAGCATAAATGCACGCCATGACGACACACTGCCTGGCTTAGCAGCCAATCAAGTGTTGCAAGAATACTGATTTATTGACTCTGAACCTAAGCATCCATATTTGGACTCTGGTGTATCACCCGACCTCCCTATCCACCCTCCCACCCAGTCCTGGTCTAAAATTTGTAGCTTCCTTTCCAGCTGCTTCCACTTGGCCAATCACCCTAATTAGACCAAGGCTCTAGCCCGTCCCATGAAATCTTGTTTCTGGCTACCAGCTCCACTCCCCCTGTTCCCTCTTGTTTCACATACCTCTGTCCCTCAGATTGTAAACTCACAGGATGTCTGGCTGAGCGCTTGTTTCAAGTGCTGTTTTAGCAGGACAGTGATCCTACGGGCAGGGCCGTCTGCACCTAATGTATCTTTATTTATTATTATTCTCACGTTTGTGCTTACCCCATTGTAAAGCGCTACGGAATCTGTTGGAGCTGTATATGTACCCGTAACTGTATTGGCTTAAATAGCCCTGAATTAACTATTTGATGCATTTTCCCATAATCCTCCCAAAAACCAAATCACAGCCTATTGCATTCAGGAGAAATAAGGGCATGTGTCACGTGATTAAATTGTATGTCTTGGCAGATCTTATTAGACATGCATTTGATGTGTATAAATAAGTGTTATTGCTTGACATATTTTCCATTCAGTATAATCCAACTTGATTTAATTAAAATAGATGAGGATGTTTTTTATCCATACAAAGAAAAACATTACATGCTAGCATAAGAGAGATCGAAATGAACTAGAGCATCAAGTAAACAACTCATTGTCATAGCATCTACTAAATACAAGGTCATTATTTTTATAAGCTACTAATTCTGCCTTAGCAAACACCATGTTTTTCCGCTTTGTGACTAATTAATGATATCTGCATTTTGAATATAATTTTACATGGACAGCCAGTGATATCAAATTGCACAGTGAAACTGAACAGAGGCTACAAGAACACAATGTCCAATTTGAGTTATTAATAAGTATATTGCCTGGCAAGATTTGTTATTCATTTAAGGTATCAAAGTTATTCTAACAGGGATTTCTAGGTTCCTGTTTACTAAGAATTTTTACAATAATACACTAGAAGTAATATGTTGCTGTAACAATGATAGCACACAAAAGGGAGGTCAGAAAAGTTGCCGAAATGTAACCAGACACTGAAATTCAGCGTACGGTGACATTTCAGGGCCATTCGGCTATTCAGAGAGCAGGCAGTTCGCAGTTCGTACGGTGCCTGTTCAAAGGCAGTGAAATCCCGCATAGAGAAGCAATGGTTAATCTATTCAGAGAACACTGAACAGCCGTGAAAAATTGCTCAAATGCCCTGCTGTTCGTGTTTTCATTCGGCAGGTTTATTCAGGCAAACCCCATAGTTTAATGTCAAAAATATTCCCATTTCAATACAATATCTAATAAACAGTTTATTATTTTACTCTGCAGTAAAAAATCTTCTCATAGATTTTTTAGGATCTTTTAGGCATTTTTCGGGATTTTTCCAGCAAAATGTTTTTTCCGTTTTTTTTTAATCGTTTTTTCTTCTTCATTTTTTTTTAACAGACCATTTTATTATAATTCATAGGATCTAATATGATAATCGTCAGCTTGTCGGCTTTTTCCAGCGGCTGCTCTTCGCTGTGATCGGCGGCTCGTCAGCTTTTTTAGGCGTGTTTGGTGTGGTTTTTCTGGCGGGTTTTCTCTGTACTCCGGGGACCCTGTGGTGAATGCTGAACTCCCCTCAGGGTGGAGAACTTTGATTCCCTGAAGTGCAGGGAACTGCAGGGAACAAGAGAGCACCGAAATGTCGGCGACATTTCGGTGCTCTCTGAATAACCCCTAAAGAATTTAAACACCATGATATGTATACTATTTTGCATTCATTACATTATTCAACATATCGTTGTGTAAGATGAGTTTGAAAGACTTTACAGATCCACCGTTCCATTTACGATGTACTTTCTAATCAACGAATATAATATGAATATTTATATCTATATTGAATGGCTGACATTCAATCCAGTAATCCACAGAATAAACACTTTCATTTATTTATCACATTTTCTAAGTTTCCGGTATGTCAGCCTACGTCAACACTTATACAGAACAGAACCATGTCTGCACTGCCTCTATAAAAAAAGTTTTGCTTCACTATTGTGTTACAGTTCAATGCCTGATGAGTGAATGTGTAGACTAATAATCTGATTTAAAAATGTAGGGTGGGGGCTGCAGGTGTAAACAAATGCAATCCTATGTTTAGATTAAAACACCATAATTCTATCAAAAGTATACCTACCTTGCAATAAAACATAATGGGTTATTCAGAGAACACCAACATTTTGGTGCTTTCTCGTTCCTCGCACTTCGGGCCATCAACTTCCCCGACTCTGCAGGGAATTCAGCCTTGACCGCAGGGTCCCCGAAGTGCAGGAAAAAGCCGCTGCAAAACCACAATTTTAAAAAGAAAAATGCTGCAAAAACCGCCCAATTTATCGGACCCGACAAACGCGTCGGGAAACAACTGACTATCCGCCGAACACAACTCAGACTAGCCGCTGGAAAAAGCTGACAAGCCGACGAACAGGGTAAAAATAAATAAATAATAAAACGATTGAAAGTGTCAAAGTTTAACAACTGTTTGTAAAAAAAACTGCTGGTCGAAAATGTCTGGAATTAACATATAAGGTCCTATGAATAATAATAAAAAGGTCTGTTAAAGAAAAAAGAAAAACTGCTATTTAAAAAAGATCATAATTTTTTTTTGCTGAAATAATCCTGAAAAATGCCAAAGAAATCCTAAAAAAAACAAAGAGACTTTTTGCTGCAGATTAAAATAAACGGTTTAATAGATATTGAATAGAAACTGGAATATTTTTAACATTGAAACCTATGGAATTCCCTTGATTAGACCTGTTGAATGAAACCACCGAACATCAGGGCATTTCACTGACATTTCTCTGCTGTTCGGCGTTCTGTGAATAGGTTAACCATTGCTTCTCTATGGGGATTTCACTGTCGTCAAACAGGCACCATATTTTGCTTGCAATTTGCCAAAATTTGCACCGTACGGGGAAATTCACTGTTCAGTGCAATTTTGGGGCCAAATCGGCCAGTTCTGAATAACCTTGATAGATTCCAGACACCTCTTTTGAATGGTCCAAGCAGATCATCTTGCTGAGGCTGTCTGTTAAGATGTTGAGAGGAAACTTTTGCCTGACATTAAAATGATTTTACTGGCCTGTAGCTTCCTGCCCTTTCTGTCATCATTTTGAAATGAATATTAATTGTTTTATAAGTGAATACCATAGTTACAAAAAGGTTCCACTTTTTCGCAACTCTGTAACATAGCTCAATACCCATCACATTCCAGGCTAATCCCGCTCCTCACCTCCACTCCACATCATTAATGGTTTCACTGCTCAATTTACTCCAATGCCCATCACCATTCCTAGTACAAATGCTAGTATTAGAAATAATATGGTAACAATGCTCTTTGGAACAGCACCTAAACTACATAAATTGCAAAATCCCCATCTATGTGTGGGGACAAAATCAAAAGGCGCGCTGACCACAGTCACTTCTCTCAAATATCTAGGTATGTGGTTAGACCCAAATCTATCCTTTGGCCCCCACATTGAAAAACTCTCATCTAAAATTTACCCCAAACTAGGTGCCCTGTACAGAAACAAATCCTGCCTGAACCCCACGGTAAGAAAGCAAATTGTACAACAAATGCTTATGCCGCCTATTGAATATGGAGATGTAGTGTATGCAGCGGCCCCGCAAACACACCTTCAGAAACTTACCACATTGTATAACTCATGCTGCCGCTTTGCGCTACAATGTAACTACATGACCCACCATTGTGATATGTTAAAAGAGCTAAACTGGCCATCGCTGGAGTCTAAACGTACCCTTCACCTTTCCAACCTGGTATTTAAGAGCTTTTCTGGGAAGCTGCCACCCTACCTGAATAGACTGCCTCCTCCAGCAGTTCCCTCATTATAAAAACCTCCGATCCAGGACCAGCACCTTACTTGCAATACCACAATACAAAAAGAAAGTGGCTCGGTCCTCATTTTCCTACAGAGCACCGCAGTTATGGAATAACCTCCCAGACGCCATCAAATCTTCCCCCTGTCTAAAGTCACTCAAGAGCTCCCTATTAACATACCTCAATACGGAATGCACCTGTAAACATGTAACATAATGACCATTTCCTACATATTTAATTTTCTGTTAATCTGTATATTTGTGTTTTTTTTTTTTAATATCTTGCATTGTATTACTTTGTATTTCTGTAACAACTGTAACATTTTAATGTTCTTGAACCCAGGACGTACTTGAAAACGAGAGAAATCTCAATGTATCCTTCCTGGTAAAATACTTTACAAATAAATAAATAAATTCTCCTCCAACCCAACTCCTCTGGATGATATGGTTCTGTGAGCAGGCCCTCTACATCTCTTGTCTCTGGTTCCTAATTTTGTTTGTAATTTGTTGGTTTATTTCCCCTATCCTTCCTGTATCCTGAACCTTCCTGCATCCTGTAAAGCGCTGTGGAAACTCAAGTGTTATATAATGATAAGAATATTATTATTAATAATAAAGATGATAATAATAAGAAGTATAGTAAGTTCAACCTAATGTAAACAATTCTATAGAAGCTTCCAGATCAATTTGACTTTATTTTTGTTAAAAAAAATAAAAAAAAATTCTAAGAGATGGTTTCAGGGTACTGCAAGCTGTACAGAGTCTGATGGAAAGGAAAAAAAGATGTTTGAAATATGTCAGCTGTTTCTTTCAAGAGACATCACCATCTGTCTGCCTATGAATCCCACGTAATCAAACGATTTAGAGATTCTACAAAATATTTAAGGAGAAGTCCGATCACAGGTATATTTCATATTTCAATGTTAGAGGCAAGCGGCCTGACGATATTTATCTCTTAAAAAAACCAAGGCAAAATAAGAAAAAAATCTTATATGATGGTAATAAATGTAACATGTGTATACACCCTGAAATTAGGGCTAGACATGTCTTTTGATAGGGATGTATTTGTTTAAACTACATTTTGCTGTATTGTAGTCTTCCCATACACCATCCTCTTGAGCATGCTAGCAGTGGGTAGAGCACTATCCTCAGGAAGTCTAGTTAGCCATTGATTGATGGATGCGAGATGGATGTGGAGTTCAGATCTCCTATACTCAAACATGTTTAGATATTTGCAAAGCCTTTGCTTTACTACAAGACAAAGAAAGAATATTAACTATATATGGATTCTCTATGGTACTCCAGTGGCTCCTTTCAAAAAGGAAAACAAAAATCTCTCTTCAGTAAAATAAAGAAGAAGGAATACGCTATAAAAATGGGAGGTGTAGTGTCATGGTGAATTTATTGGAGACATGTAGCTTCACGAAAATATGGAACAGGTTTCTCCATGTTTATATAAACTATATTGCCAAAAGTATTCGCTCACCTGCCTTGACTCGCATATGAACTTAAGTGACATCCCATTCCTAATCCATAGGGTTCAATATGACGTCGGTCCACCCTTTGCAGCTATAACAGCTTCAACTCTTCTGAGAAGGCTGTCCACAAGGTTTAGGAGTGTGTTTATGGGAATTTTTTGACCATTCTTCCAGAAGCGCATTTGTGAGGTCACACACTGATGTTGGACGAGAAGGCCTGGCTCTCAGTCTCCGCTCTAATTCATCCCAAAGGTGTTCTATCGGATTGAGGTCAGGACTCTGTGCAGGCCAGTCAAGTTCATGCACACCAGACTCTGTCATCCATGTCTTTATGGACCTTGCTTTGTGCACTGGTGCACAGTCATGTTGGAAGAGGAAGGGGCCACCTCCAAACTGTTCCCACAAAGTTGGGAGCATGGAATCGTCCAAAATGTCTTGGTATGCTGAAGCATTCAGAGTTCCTTTCACTGGAACCAAGGGGCCAAGTCCAGCTCCTGAAAAACAACCCCTCACCATAATCCCCCCCAGACAGTTGACTGTGGAATATTTAGGAGCGAGGAAATTTCACGACTGGATTTGTTGCACAGGTGGCATCCTATCACAGTTCCATGCTGGACTTCACTGAGCTCCTGAGAGCGACCCATTCTTTCACAGATGTTTGTAAAAATAGTCTGCATACCTAGGTGCTTGATTTTATACACCTGTGGCCATGGAAGTGATTGGAACACCTGATTCTGATTATTTGGGTGGGTGAGTGAATACGTTTGGCAATGTAGTGCATGTTACACATCACGAAATACAAAGAGCAACACTTGTATGTTCATATTGCTGATGTTTTTCTTTTTTCCATATACACATACATTCAGCAATTCTTAAAAGTCCATGTGTGAGGCTTACTCCCTTATCTGCACCTTCCGCACATCAATTCACCACTAGATCCACACCTCCACATTCCTCCACTCGCTGACGAGCACACCTATATGAGCAGTGCGCTGCTTGTTATTACTGAGTTTTCTCATGTACCAACCTGGCTTTTTCTTGATCATATTCTGTTTTGATTTCCATGTAATGACCTGGCTTGCTTTGACCGCTCTTGATCTGACTTCTGTGTAGTAACTTGGTGTCACAGGGGCACCCGGCATGAGCCAAGGTGGGCCCATTATATTCATTAGATAGCCCTTTAGGCAGGATAGCTGCTGGCTGTATTAAGCACGGATCAGGAAACATAACCAGACAACAACAGGACAAGAGGCAAGGCAACGGTTAAGGGAAAGAATATACTGGCACCAAGCAGCACACTAAAGGGAACCCTAAACTAGGATACGGTCCTTAGAATGGCTGTCTAATCTAAAGGAAGGGACCTTGGTGCTGGGTGAAATACAGAACCAACAGACAGGACAATAGGGACAAACCCAGAGACGTGGTAAGGAACAATAACCAAAGTCATAAACCAGAGCAGGTAGTCATACAGAAACCAGAGATCAGAAGCCAGAGAGTTTTATCAGATTTTATGCCAGTAATCGGTACACAGAAGATCACAGCGCAGGGGAATAAATACAATAGAATAGTCAGATAACCAGGCCAAAGTCATACACAGGAGTTCAATATGACAGAAACAAAACAATACAGAATAAACTAAGTGATCCCAGATCAGGCTGGCCACAGGGGAATCCAGGAACGGAGGGAGAGTAAGGGATAGCCCAAACATGGGTGAGCGCTGGCTTGGATTGCTCTCACCACCAGGGGGCAGGGCTGGAACCATGTGGAAATGTGACACTTAGCATGATATCGACAATGCTTTTTTTTTTTTACTTGTTTTACCTGTTCCACTATCCCTTTCTCTTCTCTCGGAGTCATAAGCTGTGGCACATTATAAGCCCAGCCACCTCAAGGACTGGTAATGGCCCTTGCTTGGGAATTCTTCACCACCATTACGAAACCCAGCTAAATTAAGGCCTTGTGTCACCCTTGGTTTAGGGGATTCTTTTGCACTATGTGTAGGGATCACTAGCATGCTACCACATCAGCATAGTAAACTGGATCCCATCCCAAGGCCACCACAAAATATAAAAATTCAAAAACAGCGAGCAAAGTAAAAGTGAATGCAACGATTTATGTGATTCTGTAATCTGTCACCACCTATAGGTGTAGTTTGTGACTGGGGTCTGAATAATATGGAAATACCAAAGCATCATACCCCAAGTATTGGTAATATTAGAGCGCAAAACTGGAGAATTCCAGGTCCTGGTGGTCACGGGCTCCTAGAAATTATCTTCTCGCTCCCAAGTCTCTGTATTATTCTATGTAAACCTATAAACAAAACGTTGCCATTGATCAGCTCCCATGTTTTCTTCCTGGCTTCTATGTTTGATTTAGATTTGCCAATCCCTGATATAACACATGAACCAGAGTTTAATATTACTTTAATCTATAAAATCCATTAAAACACCAGTGCACTATAAATCTTGTAGATTATTAAGCACAGATTCTTCTCAATTTCTGAACGACATTCAATATCATTAACAGTTTATATTTTATTCTATGGCTGAGCAAATCATAGATATGGGAGAATAATTGAACAGACAATATAAATACATTTACTACATCAAAGTAAAATGGCAGAGACTGGAAAAGCCTTTGGCTGCTGTTGTAAGATCTGTAGTTATTTGACCTCATTAACTCATGTGACCTCTGATATCATGTAGCAGCTGATGACACAAAGCTATATTTAACTGCACTTGACCTTACACCTAGAGTCCAGTCACAAACCACTGGTTGTGCAGCTCACACTGTGTATCATACAAGATTATTATCAAAGGTCCCCAAATGAAAAGTAAAGAACATTTCAAATCATTTACTTTTTTCTTTTTCAAATTTTTTTTATTTTTAAAACATTTTTAGAATTCAATTGTATGTAGCAACCACAAACAAGATGAATATGATATGTTAGACGAATTGTTTTCGGTGTCAGAACATGTGAACCAAAGTAGGATCGTGAGAATAAATTGCACGTTGTAGCACAGTATCTACTAGAGGTATTAGAAAAGGTAATGCTTATTACAGAAAGGACAGATTTAAGGCCTTTTTTATATAGTTTTTCATATGTACATATTCTGGTAAAAAAAATTGTTACATTCAACCCAGGCAGTAGTGCAGTACAAGGGTTGATATTCAGAATGTCTTGAGAAATAAACTCAATAAAGTCAATCAGGGACAGAGTGAATAGCTGCTGGCATCGCCCTCCCCAATGTAAACCTACCCAGGATAAGCCACTGAACCCCGGGTGGAGATAGGAGAAAAAGAAAGAAGAAAAGTCTGTAAGGCCTGTTAATCACCCTGTAACTAGATATAGATTTCTCATCAATGGCCCTAGACTACAGAGATAAAAGTTCACACACATTTTGCCAAAATGGCTCGTCAGGAGTAACTTTTGGACTAATTGCAGCTTGCAAAGGTAAAACCGCAAGTGTTTGTGTAAGATCTTGCTTACAGTTGCAGTTACAAGTATTTATAAAGTGCTAACAAGTTCTGTAGCGCTGTACAATGGGAGAGACAGAATAACAAATATAGATACAAGTTAGGCTAGGGTCAGACTAACGCATTTTTCGCGTCGTCCGTGAAAAAGTGCGTTCGAACGAATGGATGTATTTTTTCACGGAATACGCGATAGCGGTCATACGATGCGCATTTGCGTCCATGATTTTGTACGGATCATCAATAAAACCCTTTTTGCGTCTGGACGTTATGTTGGCCGGACATTAGCAGCATCTGACGTCTCCGAATCACGCACATATGCCGCTAGCGGACGCAGCGCACTCTGTACGTCAGTACTAGCGGTATCGCGTTCTCAAAAAAAATGCGTTTGTGTGCCGCTTGCATTGTGCGACCGCACTTTCGTGCGGCCGTACTTCGTACATTGCCCGTCATTTGCTGCTACTACGGCCGTGATAAAGTGCGGCTGCACGCGCGTTCGCACTGCGTTCGTCTGACCCTAGCCTTAAAACACACTGAACAGTAGGAGAGAGGACACAGCTTAAGAACAATCTATGAGGAGAGGGGTGACACTCCTGGTGAGGGTAAATAGCAGAGTATGTGTAGTAGCGAAGTGCACGTGGGCTGTGGGGAAGACATAGCAAGAAATGTACAGTGTGGGAATCATCTCCAAAACAGAATGTGTTTTTTAAAACAACCTAAAAGGTAAGTGTATAGGCGCTCAGTGGTTGTATTAAATCAATAACAATCGCAGCTCACCAGATAAGTGTATCCTCCACTCCTAACAATTGTGAATAATATACCAAGGTATATGGGAGCGCACAAAAATATACACAGATTAACAAAAAATCAAATAAATAATTGATCAAAAAATATATAAAAATAAAAAATACTCCATGAAACCTAAGAAAGAAAAAGAAAAAGAGAGAAGACCATTGCGCAGTATGTACTGGTAGAGTGAATAAGCACATACAGCTTATCTATAACACTCACAAACGGGGAGTCTTCAAGACACTAGATGCACGCCTTTGAGTCTCTTGTGAGGGACTCCCCCCATATATCGATTCCTTCTTGATGGTAAATATATCTCAAAGAAGAGAGAAAAGGCACATAGTACAGTTCTGTAGTGAACAAAATGTGCTGTGTATAAAAAGAGAGACACACTCACGTGTTCCAGAACCTCCTCTTATGGGTGGTTCTGTACTAGCGCCTAGGACCTCTTAACGTCTGAGGGGGTCCCACCTCATAGATCCCAGTTGAATCCAGAATCCTGCAGACTTCATTGGTGAATTAATACCTCTTGGGCATATAATATGGTGTGGCAACAATGTACCAAATGGCACCAGATAAGGATAAGAGAGAAAATAGGATAAAATAAATAAAATGGGGATACTGAAAATAATTTAAAAGAATTTAATACAAATATAATACATAAACCGAGACACGTTTCGCCCGCTACTGCAGGCCTTATCAATCGGGTTGAATGTGTTTTTTGCTGTATCAGAGAGGACTGTGTCCCAATGGGCGCAACCACTGGAAGGTTGTCCAGCAAAAGTAAGGTTCTCTGGTCTTCATGTATTACAATTTTACATAGCATAAAAGAGAAGTAATCTCCGTGCAAGAATTCACCGTTCTGAGCATCGAGCTGAAGCATTCAGATGATTGCATGTTTTTATTTAATTATTATTCATTTAATATATATATATATATATATATCATTTATTTTTTGCAAAAGTACACAAAGTCCCCCTCCTTAAATAGAACACTGGAATGAGACTGAAATAAGAACCAACAAATGGAATAGAGTCTTTTGTCATTTACTTGAATAAGCTGATACTGTCAAATCTACTGTATGTGGAGTCATACAACCACCAGATTTCCTTTAAAACTTCTACAGGAAGCCACAAGATGTCAATGGCTTAGAATCACTACGTCTTGTAGTTCTAATGATGATAGAGCTGCGAGTTCCTGTGTGGAAATAGCTGGCTGGAAAAAACAAACGTCACTGTGCCCTGCAGCAGCACGGCATAGCCACAATATCCTATCCGTTATAAGCACTGCGCTTAATAGTGAGAGCGATTTAACCTACATACCACCCAGAAGGGAGATGCGGTCAAAACCCATTAATTAAATTAGCCTTGCGTGACTCACACAAAAGCAAATAAAGCAATACTATTTCTAACACATTTGTAAACACACAAGAATGCAGTAAGTGTCCTTGGGCAAGACACCTAACGGTACATACTCGCCACCCAGGACATACTTGAAAACGAGAGAAATCTCAATGTATCCTTCCTGGTAAAATCCTTTCTCAAAATTTTTTTTAAAAAAAATGCAGAAAAACAAGCAAGAAAAACACTTGGCCACTTCGTCAACTCCGAAATGCCAAGCATTGGCTGTGAGGCTGCCATATCATAAGGTACGTGAAAAAAGTCCCGTTGCGAACTGAAACATTGCACCATGTTCCAACAATAAAACCTGCTCTTGATTTATCGCACCATGAAGTGACTTGCTTTTCTTTCCAATTTTGCCACTGTGATTGGGCTGACTGCCTGAATTGCCTGGAACTCATTGGTTGTCCCATTGTCGGTTGGTATTATCATGCGCTACATCACTTTTCATTAGATCCCGTCTATTACAGCGAGTGTCAGGTTATATAGGGTGGCCACCTCAACGGACATTTTTCCAGATAGGTGCGCTCCATCAGTGATTAGCTTCTATTTTACTGCAATGTGTTGCATGGTGCATTTTGACTTTCTCATCACAACAGTGACAACTTCTCTCATTTCCATATACTATATAGATACTTAAGGGGTTATTAAGAGAGCATCGAAATATTACCGACATTCGCTGCACTTCGGCGAGTTAAATTCGTCGACTCTGTGGTGAATTCAGCATTCACCGCAGGATCCCCGAAATGCAGCAAACTGATATGCTGAACGGATTTTCAAAACGCTTCAAAACAGCTGAAAAACTGCCAAATAGACCAGAAAAAACACAAAAAAAACAGCTGAATCGTTCCCAAAAAACTGGCAAATGCATCCTCAAACTGACGCAAAACCACCGAATCGATCAGATAAACCGCCGAAAAATCACCAAATGCATCTGTCGAATCGATCCAAAAAAAAAACGACCAGCTGTCGAACAGGGGTAAAAAAAAAAAAAACACAAAACATTGCGGGCTACATTACAATCCCCGCGTTAAAACGGGGGCGGTAGGGAGAAAAAACTGCACCCACAGTTTTCCCCCTACCGCCCCCGTTTTAACACAGGATTATAATACAGGCGCAAAAAATGCTGCCTGCATTTGTAGCGGGCGCTACACCTCCGGATGCTCGCAGCAGCACTGAGTGCAGCCGCGAGCATCCACTCGATGGAGTCCATAGGACTCCATTGAGCCAGACGCCGGCGGTCACATGACCTGGCAGATCTCGCTGGTCGGCGTAGTGATACGCTGGAGGAGACTGGGGAACTTTTTCCCCCAGTCTCTCCCTGCTCCCGCCGGATGGAGGCGGCGGACAGAGCCACTGTCCTCGCTGCGGGACAGGAGGTGAGTTTAGGATTGTTTTTTTTATTTTTTGGACTGGTGTTAGGCTAGGGTCAGACTGAGGCAGTGCGAACGCGCGTTCTGGCGCACTTAATCACGGCCGCACTAGCAGCAGATGCCGGGCAATGACGGCCAATATACGAAGTACGGTCGCACAAAAGTCCGGCTGCGCAACGCAAGTGGAAAATGAACGCATTTTTTCGAGAACGTTAAACCACTAGTACTGACGTACAGAGTGCGCTGCGTCCACTAGAGGCGTGTGTGCGTGATTAGGAGACGTCAGACGCTGCTAATGTCCGGCCAACATAACGTCCAGATGCACAAAGTGTTTTATTGAAGATCCGTACAAAATCACGGATGAAACTGCGCATCGTATGACCGCTATTGCGTATTCCGTGAAAAAATACGTCCATTCTTCGAACGCACATTTTCACGGACAACGCGAAAAATGCGTTAGTCTGACCCTAGCCTAAAAGGGATTCTCCAGAAGCAGAATCCATTAACACCAAGTCCTGGCTCTGGTTAACTTTCCGCTAACCAGAGCCGGACGTTAACAGTGTTAGGACTTTGTAATCCTAGCGCTGATTAACACTTTTGCGCTCCCCACGTTAAGTATAGGGAACGCAAAGTACAGTAACCTCGCGCGGAAAAGCACAAGGTAGCAAACGCAAACAGGTTACTTAACCCGTTTGCGTTTGGATTGTAATATACGGTAGACACCGCGGCTAACGTTAATGCTCATGCAGGTGAGCGTTAACGTTAGCACATAGATTGTAATGTGGCCCTGCAACTTTTAAAAAGGAGTTTTCAAAAAAACTACTGCATGAAAATGTATGGAAATATATTATTGAGGTCCTATGAAAAATAATAAAAAGGTTACAGAAAAAAAGTCATTTTAAAACAATCGGGAAAACAAATTTTGCCGAAAAAATCCCGAAAAATCCTATAAAAATAAATAACTAAAGAGACTTTTTGCCGCAAATGAAAAGAGTAATCGGTTGAATAAATAATTGTGAAAAACAGTGAATTAATTTCATTATTGAAACCTATGGGATTCGCCTGTTTAAACCTGCTGAATGAAACCACTGAAAATCAGGGCATTGCACTAACATTTCAGCTCTTCGGTGGTCTCTGAATAGATTAACCATTGCTTCTCTATGGGGATTTCACTGCAGTTGCTGAACACCGTATTTCACTGGCAATTTTCCAATAATTTGACGAATTGCCAGCTTTCTGAATAGTCAAATTTCCACGAAATTGCACCGAAGGGGAAATTCACCGTTCGGTGCAATTTCGTGGCCAATTCGGCGTTCTTCGAATAACCCCTTTAATGAATCTCAGCCTGTTAGGGAAAATTTCCTGGAACAACAGGATATTATAAAGGAAAGGTCAGAACCTGATTGTTATGTCTTGTAATTCTATGACAAGGATGAATATTATTTTTATTCATTAATTATGTTTTTTAATTCATATTGTTAGGTACATTATCACTATGCTGTCTATAAACAACAAAAGTAATAAGACTTTCAGGGTTATCCAAAGAGATTCGAAAAGTCACCGCACGTTCGGTGACTTCTCGTTCTCTTCAATTCGGTTCCTTTTGCCGATTGCATTTCGGTGACCCTGCGGTGTATTCAGCAAAACAGCACAGGGTCCCCGAATTGCAGGGAAAAGCTGCCGCAAACCCGACGAAAACTAACCGAATGCACGCTGAAAACAAGCAAAAACATCTGGATTAACCTTCGAAGAAGCCGAACAGGAGCCGAACAGGAGCCGAATCACACAGAGCCGAAGCAGCTGTGACGTAGAGGAGGCAGTGAATAAATTAGAAAAACCATTTGTATGAATGTGGGAAAAAGAAACGCTGTTTGCAAAGAAACTACTGAGCGAAAATGTCTGAAATTTTCACAGGAGGTCCAGGGAATGATAATAAAGAGGGCTGTTACAGAAAAAATAAGTAAACTGAAAAAAAAAAAAAAATCGGACTTTTAATTTTTTTTTAAAAAATTCTGAAAAATGCTTAAAGTATCCTAAAAAATCTATAAATAAAGAGACTTTTTGCTGCAGAATTTTATAATGAACGGTTTATTAGATATTGAATTAAAACGGGAATATTTTTAACATTGAAGTCTATGGGATTCTCCTGAATAAATTTGCCGAATTAAACCACCGAATGGCAGGGCATTAGGGGAACCTTTCACTGCTGGTTTTTGTTCTCTGAATAGCCGAAGCAGTGCTTTTCATGGGGATTTCACTGCCCTCGAACAGGGACCGAACAGGCACCGTATGTGCAGGCAATTCGACAGGATTTGGCGAATTGCCTGCTCTCTGGATAGCCGAATGGTCAGGAAAGGTAACCGAACACTGATTTTCAGCGTTCGGTTACCTTTCTCAAGCAATTCGAATCTCTTTGGATAACCCTGTTTAATGGAGTGTGTTATTATTCTCAAGAAACACTCATTCAAGTTATATTTTACAAACAGTTGTATTGCTGGATTGTTTCCTATTTGAAAATGTAATTCTCTGCTTTAGTGCTCTGATATTATCACACGTTTCACTCTTGGAAACTGCGACTGATAAACACATATGTCTTACATAACTCTGAATTTAGCACAAATTACAGTAAAATAAGTATAAAAAGAAATGATTTCATATATTACAATTTGTGAATACTAATCGGTCTCATTATTTTACTTATAAGTAATTCTTATGCATGCAGCATGGTTGGAAATCATGAGCATAAAAATCATATTGTATTCCAGCTGCCAAGAATAGCTTTACTCTGCAATTATAAAAGGGCACTGAACACATTTTTGGCTTATCATTATAATACTGTATAGCGGGTGCACGATCATTTCCTAATGGAAGCTAAATGTTTCTCAATAAATTAATATTGCTCCTATAAAAAAACAATATCCCATATACTGGGAAATAAAAGCACTAATCATATATTATTTTTTAGAGAGAGTATTTTACCAGGAAGGACACATTGAGATTTCTCTCATTTTCAAGTACGTCCTGGGTGGCGAGTACGTACCGTTAGGTGTCTTGCCAAGGACACTTACCGGAGAGGTGCTCTGGCCGGGATCGAACCTGTGTCTCCACAGGTATAGAGCAGTGATGTTACCTCTAGTCCATAAAGCTATTCATAAAACAGATGTCCATCACTAGTCAGATAAAACAAAGCCCATTAGAGACAAATACTATATCCTTGCATCCAATATATCAATGTTTCCATCCTGGTAAAATACTTTGCAAATAAATAAATAAATATGTATGTCTCCAACAGCTTTCTGCCCTCTATATATTATCCAGTCCCCTGTTAGTACACACATGAACCAGTACCAGCTCACCACCTTGACACACAGAGAACAGGTGCACCAAGCCAAGGAGAGACCAACTTCCACAATACAGATTCCATAAGTATAGAAGGAGTGGGCACAGTTTTCCAACACTGGCAGACCTATAAGAAAATTTCTAAACGTTTCAGCTCTACAAGGGCCTTTCTCAAGTCTTGAGTGCTACGGAGCTTTTTGGCACTTTATAAATACATGTAAATGTAACAACTATGGTAAATCGTCGCTCAGCTCTTAAAAATATATTTGTTGGTGTACCACTCATCCAATACAAATATATATATTGCACAAGACAGGTTCGTCCACTATATTAAACATTTATTAGGAATTACGTACAGATTACTAAATCTCATATGACACATATACATATATACAAGATTTACAAAGCAGCAAATATGAACAATAACAAATAGGCATAGAGAGCCAGCAGCCCTCAATATATACTTATTGATCAGGAGAACAGGGAGACTGTCCAGTCGGCAGGACAACAGGAAGGAAAGAGAGAGAAGGAAGATCCTGTTGTTTCTACCTTCTATAGGATTATTGACCACTCCTACCCTGCCCCACTTCCTGCTTCCTTCCAGGTAGCCCTGTGGTCATAATTAGGGATGAGCCGAACACTCCCCGAGTTCGGTTCGAGCCCAAACCCGAACTTCCCATTTGTTCGGGACCGAACCCGAACCCCCATGCAAGTCAATGGGGCTGAAAATTCGGTTTTTTAGAGTGCCCTCCAAGAGGGCATATATGCTACATATTTGCCATAAAAGGTGTATGGGGTCCGGGTAGTGCCCTGGGGGACAGGAAACAAGGACAAAAAGTTTTTAAAAAAAAGTTTTTAAAGGGACAGTGAGTTTTCCATGAAATAAGGGTTAAAAATAAAAACGAAAAATTCCTTCAAATATCGTGCCTAGGAGGTCCCCATAACCTGCCCGTGAAGTGGCGGATTTCTAGGATGTATAGAAACACTTAAAAACTAAAAAATGACGTTTCATATGACGGTAAATGCTTTTCCTTTAATCTATCCATAAACAACTGCTTGGGGCGGCAACCTGTATGAAAAGACATTTTAGAATGTGCAGAAAAAATTTAGTGTTTTTTTGGGCTAAATTATTGTGAAACTTATGCAGGCTTTGGATGAAAGTAACAATAGGTGCTTTAAAATTGGGCTTTTAGCGTCGGCAACAGTGCCGTCACACCGTAACCCCTCTGAGGATATGAATCTGATACAGGCGTCAATGGCAGTGCACCCAGATATTGTGCCTTTAGTGCCAGGCATGCAAGTACTATCATACAGTAACCCCTCTGTGGTATTGTGGAAGAGTGCTGGGGTGGACCATGCGATCCTACATTAAAAAGATATGAATCTGGGAATGGGCGTCAGTGCACCCAGATATTCTGCCTTTGGTGCAAGACTGCCAGGCCAGCAAGTATCATCATACAGTAACCCCTCTGTAGTATTGTGGAAGAATGCAGGGGTGGACCATGTGGTCCTATATTGAAAAGTGTTTTTTTTTTATCTGTTAATGGGCGTCAGTGCACCCAGATATTGTGCCTTTAATGCCAGGCCATCAAGTATAATCATACAGTAACCCCTCTGTGGTATTGTGGAAGAGTGCAGGGGTGGACCATGTGGTCCTATATTGAAAAGTTTTTTATCTGTTAATGGGCGTCAGTGCACCCAGATATTGTGCCTTTAATGCCAGGCCATCAAGTATCATCATACAGTAACCCCTCTGTGGTATTGTGGAAGAGTTCAGGGGTGGACCATGTGGTCCTATATTGAAAAGTTTTTTATCTGTTAATGGGCGTCAGTGCACCCAGATATTGTGCCTTTAATGCCAGGCCATCAAGTATCATCATACAGTAACCCCTCTGTAGTATTGTGGAAGAGTTCAGGGGTGGACCATGTGGTTGGTCCTATATTGATTTTTTTTTTTTATCTGTTAATGGGCGTCAGTGCACCCAGATATTGTGCCTTTAATGCCAGGCCATCAAGTATCATCATACAGTAACCCCTCTGTAGTATTGTGGAAGAGTTCAGGGGTGGACCATGTGGTTGGTCCTATATTGAAATATTTTTTTTTTATCTGTTAATGGGCGCCAGTGCACCCAGATATTGTGCCTTTAATGCCAGGCCATCAAGTATCATCATACAGTAACCCCTCTGTGGTATTGTGGAAGAGTGCAGGGGTGGACCATGTGGTCCTATATTGAAAAGTGTTTTTTTTATCTGTTAATGGGCGTCAGTGCACCCAGATATTGCGCCTTTAATGCCAGGCCATCAAGTATTATCATACAGTAACCCCTCTGTAGTATTGTGGAAGAGTTCAGGGGTGGACCATGTGGTTGGTCCTATATTGAAATTTTTTTTTTTTATCTTTTAATGGGCGTCAGTGCACCCAGATATTGTGCCTTTAATGCCAGGCCATCAAGTATCATCATACAGTAACCCCTCTGTGGTATTGTGGAAGAGTGCAGGGGTGGACCTTGCGGTCCTATATTAAAAAGATATGCATCTGGTTAAGGCGTCAGTGCACCCAGAAATTGTGCCTTTGGTGCAAGACTACCAGGCCAGCAAGTATCATCATACAGTAAGGCTGGGGTCAGACGAACGCAGTGTTAACGTCCATGTTGCCCGCACATAAGTACGTCCGTGATAGCATACAATTGTGTTAAATGGAGCCCCACACACGAAGTATGTCCGCACAGAAGTGCGGGGGCTGACAGACGCTGCAAACGGATGCAGGTTAGGCAAGAACGTAATACTGCTAGAACAGACGTGCAGAGTGCGCCACGTGCACAACGTCCGCATAGCTTTGTGTGTGAGTGATGCAACAAGGTCAGACGGACTGCATTTATACGTCCAGCATTTTTGACGGACAGAATGTTCTTTCATTGTAATTTATTTTCCCTGCTATATCAGTGAAAAAAACGGACTGTGTGGCACTGGCCACTACCTTGTCGTCACAGTCAGTAAGTACGTCCGTACTGCACAGACGCACAGTCCATAGAAAATGCGCTCATCTGACCCTAGCCTAACCCCTCTGTGGTATTGTGTAAGAGTGCAGGGGTGGACTATGTGGTCCTATATTGAAAAGTGTTTTTTATTATCTGTTAATGGGCGTCAGTGCTCTCAGATATTGTGCCTTTTATGCCAGGTCAGCAAGTATCATCATACAGTAACCCCTCTGTGGTATTGTGGAAGAGTGCAGGGTTGGACCCTGAGGTTCAAAAAAATAAAATGATATAAATCTGGCACAGGCGTCAGTGCAGACAAATATTGTGCCTTTCATGACAGCAAGTGCCATCACACCGTAACCCTTTTGTGGTAATGTGGAAGAGTTCAGTGCTGGAGGTTTTGTGAATGCAGAAGAGGACATCCCCTATCTATTCCATTACTTCAGCATCAGGGGATTGATAGCTGCTGATCCAGGACTGATTCATTTTTATAAATGTCAGCCGGTCTACAGAGTCGGTGGACAGACGCACTCTTTTGTCTGTGACAAAACCTCCAGCGGCACTGAACGTCCTTTCGGAAAGCACGCTAGATGAAGGGCAACCTAGTAGCTGCATAGCATATTGGCTAAATTCTGGCCAGTGATCCAATCTCAACACCCAGTAAGCCAGTGGATCATCTGCTGGCAAGGTATCCAGGTCTGCCCTTGCCCCTAGGTAGTCCTGCACCATTTGGTGAAGACGCTGGCAATGGGTGCCTACATTTGACGTCCTTGGGTGTCGTGGGCTAAAAAAAATTAAAAATGCATCAGTCAAGTGGCCCTGGCCTTCACCGCTATTCCTCTGATCACCTGCAGCCTCAGAAGCACGTGTGTCAGCACTTGGTAATCTACCAGTGCCTGGAAAGGTGTTACACAAGTTTCGCTTTAGAGCGTCCTCAAGTTTTGTCATCCTGTGCTCCCTCTGTGCGGGCAGGATGAGCTCTGCAACTTTCCCCTTGTATCGTGGCTCAAGAAGGGTTGCCAACCAGTAATGATCCCTCTCCTTGATAGCACGAATCCTGGGGTCCTTTAGCAGGCTTTGCATCATTAAGGAGCCCATGCAGCGTAGGTTGGAGGTGGCATTAGCTGCCGAGTCTGCCTGGTCAATGAGGATGACCGTATCGTGCACTTCCTCCTCCCAGTCACGCACTAGCCCTTGTGTTTCTGGGCACACAAAACCCTCCCTTGAGGAATCCCCACCTTCAATGCCCCCACTACTTAAATAGTCCTCCTCCTCCTCATCCTCCTCCTGTCTGATCTGAGTAGGACCCGCTGGAATGCTGTCTGCGGAAAGACTGGGGCCTTGAGAGCAAGGGAAGGCCTCCTCTTCCTCCCGCTGCTCTGCCTCTAGAGCCACATCTATAATTCCCCGCAGAGTGTGCTCCAGCAGGAACACTAAAGGAATTGTGTCACTGATGCATGCACTGTCCCTGTTCACCATCCTCGTTGCCTCCTCAAATGGTGACAGTACAGTGCATGCATCCTTGATCATCAGCCACTGCGGGGGGGGAAAAAAACAAGTTGACCTGAACCTGTCCTTGTGCCATACTCACACAGGTACTCGTTGATGGCCCTCTGCTGCTTGTGGAGACGCTGCAGCATTGCTAATATCGAGTTCCACCTGGTGGGCATGTCACAGATCAGACGATTTGTGGGAAGGTGGAATTCTCTTTGAATTTCTGCCAGGCGAACGCTTGCTGGGAATGACCATCTGAAGTGGCTGCAGACCTTTCTGGCCTGGATGAGAAGCTCTGGCAGCCCTGGGTACTTGGTTAGGAAACGCTGTACCACCAGATTTAGGATGTGTGCTAGGCATGGTACATGCGTCAATTTACCCTTGCGTAGGGAGGAGAGAAGGTTGCTGCCATGATCGCAGATGATCATTCCCAGCTCAAGCTGGTGTGGTGTTAACCATCTCTGCACCTGCCCCTGCAGAGCTGACAAAATTTCTGACCCCGTGTGGCTCCTGTCCCCTAAACAAACCAGCATAAGCACAGTATGGCATCTTTTTGCTTGAGCCATTGCGTAGACCCTGTCAGGCGTCGGTTTAACTGCCACTTCGCCAGAGACAGAGAAGGAGGAGGAGGAGGAGGAGAAAGAGGGAGAGGTGGTGGTGGTGGAGCAGACAGACCTCATACAAGCAGCTTTCTGGAGGCGTGGTGGATAAACAAGCTCCAGCACAGAGCCCCGTCTTGGATCCCTCCCAGCTGCAACCAGAGTTACCCAGTGTGCCGTGAAGGAAATGTAACGACCCTGTCCATGCTTGCTGGACTACGTGTCTAAAGTCACATGCACCTTGCTGCTGACTGCCTTTCCCAATCACTGGATAACATTGTCTTCCACGTGCTGGTATAGTGCTGGAATGGCCTTGCGTGAAAAGTAATGACGTTTTGGAACCTGCCACTGTGGTACAGCACATTCAGCAAATTCACGGAAGGGAGCAGAGTCCACCAGCTGGAAAGGCAGCAGCTGCAATGCAAGTAATTTTGCTAAGCTGGCATTTAAACGCTGTGCTTTGGGATGGTTGGGACTATATTTTTTCTTTCGCTGCAGCAGCTGCGGCAACGTAATCTGACTGCGTAAATCTTCAGCTACTGGGATGATGTCACATTGTGAGGAAGGACCTGCTGGTACATCCATTACTGTAGCATCATCCCTGTCGGTGGAGGTTGTAGGCAATGACATGGCAGGACATACAGTGTGGGTAGAGACAGATGAGGAGGAGGAGAACCTACGCAAAGTTTTGCGCCAACGGGATGTGTGGCACTTGTTCATATGTCGCCTCAAGCACGTGGTACCCAAGTGTCCGGTGTTTATCCCACGCTTCAGCCTCCTCTGACATAGATTACAAATAGCAACGGTGGGGTCTGCTGCACATTTCTTAAAGAACTCCCAGACAGCAGAGTTTCTGCATGTGTTCTTTGAGACAACAGCGCTCTGCACTGGAGCAGCTCTGACATCTGATGTCTTGGACTGGCTAGTGCTACGGTTGGTCACAGAGGATGTTGTGCCTTGTGTTTGCTGTGCCTCCTCCTCCTCCCGCTCACTTGATTCCTCAGTTCGATCTGACACCCAGGTGGAGTCAGTGACCTCATCATCATCAATGTCATCTTCAACCCCTATCTCCTCGTCACTGGAGCCAACTTGGCAGTATGCTGCAGCTGCTGGGGCAACATGAGTGCCAGTTATTTGTGTTCATCACTAGCACCCCCTTCCTCTAGGTTGATTATACTCCCTTGCTCAACCTCAGAGATTGAATCAGAGCACTGTACTTGCTGCGCATCCTCAAGCAGCATGTCACTCTCATTGTAGTCAAACAATTCAGCTGACTCCTCCGTGTGTGATAGCGAGGCTAGGGCAGGAGTAGCTGTGGACATGGAGGCTGCATTAGATGCTTTGGCAGCTGAGGTGGACTGTAAAGCACTAGAAGCCTGGCTGGCAGAGGACTCCGAGGATGAGGATGGCCTGGTTAGCCAACCCACCAAATCCTCTTTATGTTGCTGCTGCTTAAGACGGCCAGCACCAGTTAGAAAGGACAAGCGTGCCCCTGCAGAGGATGCACCACGTCCACCATGACCAGAGACACAGCCTCCCGACACAGGGGCTGCTTGCCCTCTTATCTGTGGCTGGGAGCGTCTGCCTGTCCTTTTTTGTTCTTTCAGACATGGTGAGTGATATATAGATTAATATATTACAGAACTCTGATTCAACTCTGGTATAAAGATTTAAATAACTCTGGTATAACTTAGTGAGACACACTGATAGCTGGCAGCCAGTGACAAGAGACAGATCACCTTAATTCACAAGTGTTTTAAAGAAATTAGTGAGCCCCAAAATACAGCGTGGTACTGTTTGTATGACGAGACACAGATCAACTTAATTCACAAGTGTTTTAAAGAAATTAGTGAGCCCCAAAAAAACTTGCTGGCTGTGTGACAAGACACAGAAGATCACCTCAATTCACAAATGTTTTAAATAAAGTTGTAAACCCCGAAAAACTTGCTGGCACAGTGACAAGACACACATCACCTAAATTCCCTGATATTTGGTCGAAATGAGACCCCCCCAGTAGCGTGGCAGACCGGCAGTAACAACACACACAACTATCTCCTTAGAAATCTCCTCTGAAATGCGTACAGAAGCGCTGCGTGGAAACCTTATATAGTGTGCTGCGGGACTTAGCTCTGTGAGCCCATGATTGGGCAAAATTTGCCCAATCAGGACTCTGAGCGGTGATTGGCATAGTGTTCAACCAGTCTTGCACCAGACCTGTGGTCAGGTGCAAGGCTGTAGCCAATTACGAGCTTCGGGCCAGTGGGAAAATGCATTGTGGTCCATTTTGGTCGAACATACGGCGAACACCCGGAAATGTTCGGTGTTCGCGATCTGCTCGAACAGGCTAAGTTCGGGTCGAACCCCGAACCGTCCAAACCCGAACAGCTCATCCCTAGTCATAATGAGACGTGGAGGAAGGGCTGTAAGCCCCCACAACAGCAACTGAAACATTGCCAATTTTTTTCAATAAATTTGTCAGTGTTTGAAGACTGTGCCCGTTCCTTCTTTGCTTCCGCTCAGAAAGACAGCAGTCATCTCTGTCCACTGCTGTATCCTCGCTCAGCCTGTGTCTTCCTATCCTAACAAGTACCCTATGCGAGACCAGTCAAGACAAGGCCAGGTATCATCTCCTCTGGATGAATTGAGAACAAGCATCCAGAGCTGTACTTACGTGGTGGTCTCCTGGGCCTATGGACAAAAATGGAGCACTGCTAGAGTGAAGCAACTACTTCAGCCACTTTGGTGTTTCACTACCTGCAAGGCCAGGGATCTGGACAACAAACGCCACTATAACTGTGCTTGTAGACTGGGTTATTGCTTTTGTGACTAATGGTCTGATATGATGTTGTGTGTGTGTGTGTGTGTGTGTGTGTGTGTGCTGTATATACAGTATGTATATGCGTGTGCAGTATATTTGTGTGTATGAGTATGTGAGTGTTTGGTGTGTTTATATCTGTGTGTATGTATACTGTATGTAGCACAGGAGCTCTGGGATGCAATTCTTTGAATTGCTGTGATGTGTAAATGGCTTCTGCAATAATAAACATAACTAATTACAGCGTGGAGGCTGTATTTATCTCACTTTCTGTCCTCCACCACAACCCTTGTAAGTACTATTTTTATATATATATGTATAGTTGAAAGTAATTATGGTGGGTGAAAATCTTGGTGAGTTCCCACTTTTTTGTTTAACAGAACATTACTTCAGTAGCTTATTGTTGCCCAGTGGCACTGTGACACATTGGCATGGGCTGGATTGTGTCCCAGGCTATGCCAATGTGTCTCAGCAGCAAACCCCTTGTCGAAGTTTAATGGTGTTTGGTGGATGAATCCTGAAGGAGGGAGCACGTTGCTCAATGTTCAGCCTTGACGCTTAAACACTCATTTCTCTTTAATCCATTGACAGTGGGATGTAATAGAATAAAAACAACAGAAAAATAATAAAAAAAAGGAATATATAATGTTAGTATGAAATAAATATTTGAAACCCTTTGATAGGTGGCTTTAATATATACATAGAACTTGAAGGATTAATACTGCTCATAACAGGAAACACTATACAAATGGGAATAATAAGTGGGTTACATAAACAGCTGTTAGTGGCAGGCCCAGCATCTAACTATTACGAAGCTAATGGCTGTAAGCATTATTGTGTAGTTATATGAGCAGATTTTTCTTTCTTAGAATTTCAAGGCTGTGCTACATTTATTTAGGTCACATGAATTTCACAGCTACAGCTTCTATTAATCTGGGCTGCATAATGGATTGAATCCCACAAACAAATAGTTCTTAGAAACCAGAGCTCTCAGAAGTCCCTGCATCTTGAAAGCATGTAGACCTGGATGATAATTTGCACTGCCATTACATTGCTCTTCATATGTCTACCAGATGGCTAGCATGGACAGATTATATTTATATGACAGACAAAGGCCCATCATACTTTAAATTCTTGAAAAGGGAGGTATGAGATCAGCATAGGGTGGGCGGGTCTAGAGGGTGCTTGCCAGTGATGTCATTAGTATCATTGGTGATGGAGAAAGAGGGATCGCTGTTCAATAAAGTGACATGTTGGGTGGAGTAGAGGTACCATCACTGCTCTGAATGGAGAGAACCTGTGGAGACATGGGTTCGATCCCAGTGAGCAACCTCTCCGGTAAGTGTCCTTGGGCAAGACACCTAACGGTACATACTCGCCACCCAGGACATACTTGAAAACGAGAGAAATCTCAATATATCCTTCCTGGTAAAATCCTTTCTCCCAAAAAAAAAAATTGTTATTGCCCAGGAGACATCAAACGGGGCATGCCCACCAAGAAAATGGATGGGAATATCCCAAAAGGGGCTGATCGTTCCATTGAAGTCATTCATCCAGCTGCCCCACCAAGAAAGCTTAAAAGATTTCCTGTATGTCTCAGTGGGAAACCTCCCTAATGTGCGACAGTTGGCGAGCATGTACTAAACAGACACTGTGAAGAATTGATAAATTGCATTATTATTTCATTAAGATGACATTCTATCCCAAAAGAGCGGCTTCACTTTCAAACCTACAAAAACTCACATACTATAGCAGTTTGTTTACTCAATTGTTGTAGATTGGATTTCATCTTAGTGTAAAGGTTGGTGGGGTGGTCTGAGCCCAGTAATGCAGAGGTTCACAGGTATACAGACAGGAGGGACCAGGATTCCTGGGAGACACTGGGAATGTACCTTGGGATGGCAGACAGGACTCAAGGGAGGCTCCAGACAAGGTACAAGTGGATGTCCCAAAAGAATGGTCAGGACGGTCTATTGGTCAGAGGCTGACAGAAGGTGGTAATCGATGGGCAAGCAGGGGTCTGGTACACAGGAGGTCAATAGGTATTCAGGGACCTTCAGGAGGGTCAGACTGGTTTGGAACACAGCTGCAACGTTAATGCTGAAGCATTGCTGTGTGGGAGGAGTAGACCTTTATTTCAGCAGGAAGGTGTGGTGTATGTTTGTGCTTAACTGTTTGTGTACTAGATGTCAGTGCTGAGCATGGGGCAGCACTTTACACGTGGTGCCTGAGCATGGAAGGTAAGCACAGTGCAATCAGAAGTTCATGTCACTGATCATTTAAACTTCAGAATCTTGAAACAATGGATTTAATGTCAGAACAATCAACATCAGACATGGCAAAAAGACTGGTACAAAGATCAACTGGCATTTTTATTACATTATGACAAGCAATTTATATACACTAATTCCGAATATACATATTTATAATACCATTATATTAAACACACATACAGACAAATACCTGTACAATACTGCTTTATCTATTGTAAAATGCATGGTCAAATATTCCCAAACCACTTCTGAGTTTTTTAATGTTATACAAATGGTCACATTTTGTTTGTCGTCTCTAGGAAAATTAATAAGAGGCCTTGAAAAAATGTCAGCCACTATTGTGTGCATTATGATCTTGGTTCAATGATTGCTGGAAAAAAAAAGACATTACTGATGATTCAACATTTGAATTGTCTGTTGGCCTTCAAATAATAGTTGCCAGGGTTTTTAACTTCTCTGGGGAGAACGGGACTGTATAATATACTGTTTTATGTCTGCATATGTCATTTATAAAAACGCGTATTGTATTTTCTATCATTTAAAAATATTAACTTAACTCTGGATGTATTCTAAGCAAAGGACACTCCATACACCCTAAAAATTATAAGATTATTAATTAGGGTAAACTATTTTACCTCTGGTT
Organism: Leptobrachium leishanense; assembly: GCA_009667805.1. Classification (NCBI taxonomy): domain Eukaryota; kingdom Metazoa; phylum Chordata; class Amphibia; order Anura; family Megophryidae; genus Leptobrachium; species Leptobrachium leishanense. The sequence goes on along the minus strand of CM019064.1, from coordinate 111,779,265 downwards.
ATATACAGTATAAGGGCCTCATACCAGCTGCTTGGTAATAGGCAGGCATAAAGGAGAAATGTAGCACAAGATTTTATATATACAGAAAATCGGAGATACGCCAGCTAAAGAAAATTGATTAGATATCAATATAAGAGGGTAAGGGAGAATCTGAGGTATCAGCAGTACGGGGTAACCCTATTGAATAAATAGCGACAACCTAATATAAAATACCCCAAGATGAATTCACTCCAAATAGAAACAGCCCAATGGCTGATCTAATATAGCGAGTGCACAGTCTGGTATAGAGAAAAAGGGGAAGTAAATTCACATGGTATGAAAATAAATCTTAACTTTTAATTAAGGCATAAAAGAGACCGTGAAGTCTCTTAAGAGGATAAAATGGACAAATACAAGTAACACATACCCTGAGTACAAGCCTAATATTAGAAAGGTAATTTCCAGTACAGCATTCCCGTGAGGGTATAAAAACGATTGTCTGGCAAGAGAGACAACGAACCAGGCCTTTGTGAGTCCAGGAGTGATAGGACAGACAAGAATCAAGTCTGAACAGTATGCTGTATGTGGTAGAGGATTGCTACAATTACAGTAGATTTGTCAACAGAAGTTCTATGGAAACAAAGTTTCCAACACGTCCCTGCTGTAAACAAAGAATTAACACATGACAAGCAGGCTATGGCGCCCCTAAACCTAATGTCTAGAGCAAATAGGTACACAGAAATAGGCAAGAGCTCAAAAGGAAAGTATGGTGCACATTTTGGAGATTAGTGCAGCTAATAAAAGATAGGTTTTGTTGAAGGATTGCACGAGTGCTGGTTTGGGATACCAGTCACTCATGGGTTAAATTCAACTTGTTTCTCCGTTATTAATGTGGGCATAAAAATGGCTTCATCAGGAATGCAAACCCTCGTATGGTAGAAGGAAGGAATTGCTCCCCAGGGCGAGCTGGGTTTAAGCAAGGCGGCACACGAGCATACTGACTGTGCTGCCTTTTTTACGGATGCACTTTTTGACGGAAGAAAGTGCGAGTACTGCATAAAGTGCGTCTGTAACGTCTGATGTCTCCGCGCCCTAGGATAATACATGGCAGCATTGTTTAGCTTTTTCACGTCAATGTTATTTTTGCGTCCGTTGCTATATGTGTTGAGCGTCCGTGAACAAATGTGCAGGTGCTTTGTGTGGTGCATTTAATTGACTCCTTTATAAAGCTACAACGGATGGCAAACAGTGCGGTCAGATGGACGCAAAATGTTTGCTCGTGTGCCGACAGCCTTAATAGTAACAAAATATGTGGCTCAAGAGGAAGACCAAAGTAGGGGCCGCCCATTGTGTCTGGTGTAAGCCGGTCATTGGATCAAAATGCAACTAGCATCAGAACCGCAGTAAAAGGTTGTACCTGAAGCCGGCATCGTCAGGCGCATGCGTCGTGGGACTGTGGTGTGCCCGCGGTTGGCTCAAGCGTGAGCCACTTGTTGATTGGGTGCTATGGCTCCATGTGAGCAGGAGGAAACTAGCCGTCATAATGGGGAGAGGGGAGTGCCCAATCATATTACTGAAAATAGAGTGAGTTGTTGTGCAATGCAAAAAGTTGCTCTCCCTTGAGCCAACCGCGGGTACACCACATTCTAACGACGCATGCGCCTGACGATGCCGGCTGTCCTATCACTCCTGCACCCACGAAGGCCCGGTTCGTTCTTTCTCTTGCCGGACTATCATTTTGGACCCTAACGGGAATGCTCTAATGGAATTACCTTTCTAATATTAGGCTTGTACTCAGCGTATGAGCTATTTGTATTTGTTCAAAGTTACGTTTTATTTTCATACCATGTGAATTTACTTCCCCTTTTTTCTCTTTACCAGATTGTCCACTCGCTATATTAGATCAGCCATTGGGCTGCTTCTATTTTGAGTGAATTCATCTTGGGGTATCTTATATTCGGTCGCAAGATTTTATTTACTAGTGGCTCTCGTACATGAGACGTACAGGTACTATTAAATAAGAGTTGCTATCATCTCGATTCGAGGTAAATGGGAGATGCTAACAACTACTAACATTTGTGTTGAGGCACCACTGATAACGTCTCCTGGAGGGCCTGCAGAGGGACTTTGAGAACTATTTTTTTCCAGTTTCCTTCTTCCAGAGACAGGTGAGAAAAGGCAGAGGAAGGTGGGACTCACTGCTTGTGCATCCATTATGGCAACAAGACAATTACCTAGGGCGCCACTAGGAAGGGGAGCATCATTCTGGGCTAACATAATGGCAAAATGTATGTTCTGCCAGTGCCTGTGTAGTGCTTCCCTGTAGCTTGCAGATGCGTCATCCTCAACACTGACAGCTGCAATAGCTCTCTGATGGCAAGTGCACTCTGTGAGGTGAGGGAGAAAGACATAAGGAGTTAAGGATGAGGGTGGGAAGAGATTAGAAGAGAAACATTAAAGGTGGATGAAAGGAGAGAGATAAAAATTAAAAGGGTATGAGAATAATAAGGGGAACAGAGACAATGTTTGCTGATAAAACACCCAGTGAGGGTGGCAAAATGCCTAGGGTGAGAGAAATCCTTGCATCGCCCCTGGTGGGACCAGAGGTATTTCAGATGCAACAGGTTATGAGAGACATTATTATAATTATTTTTTTTTAAACACTGTCTCGTAGCAAGAATAAGGAACAACTTTAGAATTACTTGTTATATTCCAGCTACCCACAAACTAATGCTTCTTATACAAAGTATAGAAAGCATTAAATTACAGTTAGCTGGTGCAACAGTCAGGTTTTAGGATCTAGTTTTGTTTTTTAATTTTGACCACATATTTCAGTAACAGGTGACTGAGAATCATTTGCTATTCCCCAGCTCCCTCTATATATTCTCTTCCGATGCATTTTATTGGAAAACATATCTGTAGAATTATCTGGGGCAGCAGCCGAGCCTCAATAGGGGTTATAGGTTGACTTGGAATAAGATGACAGCCACTATCATTTACTAGTGGGGTCATTTTACTTAATGTCTCACTTGTTAATGTTAACTCTCCCTCTGGAATAGGGCCCTGACTACATGTTTGGTTAATTGACGTTTGGTAATCAACATTTGCAGTGCAACAAAGTATAGTGTGACTGATGTTACGTTAGGTTGTGTGATATCTTTTCAGACCTCAGCCCGCATCAGTTTAACCCTAGACTAAAAACAACAACCACCTAAAGACTAAACACCGGTTAAATTCGTATAGCAAAATCAAACTATCAAATAATTAACAAGTACTATAAAATAAATAACAAATGGTCTAGAAGTTGCATCCAAGCTCAAAATCTAATTAATAGTAGCATTCTCACTACTAAAGAGGCCTCCTGGGGATAAAGACATAAAAACCATTGCAAAGTCAAGGTACATAAACACAATCCATTAAAGACTTCTCAGTCAATTACAACTAATTGCAATAAGAAGAACTGTAAACTAGAAATGTTGTTGGTTTTCAACAAAAAAAATATATCCTTTTGTGATGGTTGAACGCTTTTATGAAGTTAATGAGTAAAATAAAACTTAACGACTCCCCCTCCTTAAACGAATGTGCTGAGCAGACGTATCTGTACAGATAAAACAAGTGTTACAAAACCGTTGTAAACATCGCTGCTAGTTCACTTTGCACAACAAAATGTTAATATTGCACAACAAAATGTTAATATTGCACAACAAAATGTTAAAATGCGGGGTAAAAGTTAAAACTTAATATATACAGGGGGCCCTATTACTTTCTTCACGCAAACGTTAACGCGTGCACAAAATGCATTAGCGCGAGGGGCAAAACCCATTGCGCTGAACGTCGTATTAAAATGTGAGCTTAACAGACACGCGTATACGTTAAACCTGTGCGAACGCTACGCGAGCGTACTTTACTGCGCGCGTCCTATACTTAATATTGTGAGCGCAAATGCGTTTCTGCGCTGGTACGTGGATGGTATTACAATCTATGCGCAGTTTGTATCGCACAGCCTTTGCACGCATAATTTTAGCAACTCCTAAAAGCTGGTGTTAATGGCAAATTCTATCAACCTGGCCGAAACCAAATACACCAGCCCAAAAAAAAATACGCAACAAAGTATAGTTACACATTCTACACATACCAAACCAATAAATTTGCGAAGTTGTGCTTGCATTTTTTTTTTGATACAGCTGTGAAGGAACCGTTCCCTTCCGTCTGTCCTGGCTCTCCAGACACCCCTTCGTTGCGGTCAGCCCGGCTACTGGGAGCGCTGTCCTCAGCGCCTCGAGCAGCTTGACCGGCCTGCTTCTGTTCCTCTGCCCTGGAGCCGTTAGGAATCTCCAGAACACGGCTCAGTACCTTCTGAGGGTGATAGTGTAGTGTAGCGTCGTTGAATGAAACACCAGGCGCGGCTGTATGCTTTAAAACAGGATCCTCTCTCTCTGAGCTTGAGAGTTCTCTGACTTTTTAATGAACTAAACGCCACCATTTATGCTGAAGTCCAACAGTCACAATTTGCATACCCATACTAATTACTAGTCATAATTTGCATACCCATACTAATTACATTAAGTCAGTTATTTACAATAAACATTCTTTACATTCTCTAGCCTTCAGCTCACACAACATTTGTATATCCATTGTTCTAACACATCAGATTAAACACACACTATCAGAGATACCTTGAATCAAACATGCAGCTAGATAATGGGAAAAGCCATGGTGCATAAATTACACAGCAGTAAAGCTTGTTTACTGTATACACAAAAACACATTTACCTACAGGAATATAAGTATTTTTAAAACCAAAGCTACGCCATTTTACACTAAACTAAATTAAACTAAAACCAAACGATGTAAAATATATTTAAAAATACACGATATAAATGAACATAAAGTCTCTTGGGGTTTGAAGCATGGAGCGTTACATCAGCTCCAAGACAACAGCATATATGCGCAGATTGACTTTGACAGGTGCAAAAACTTAACGTGAGACAATTGTGGTTCTTAATTCTGATTGGCTGAATCGCGTGAAAAAACAGTCCGCACACAGATTTCTGCGCGCAACGTTGCTGCGCACGCATTTTTGCGCATCCGTTTTACACGCTTTATTTTTTGACGGATGAAAAAATGCACGAAGATTGTAATACCAGCGTTAATTTACGCACATTAACGTTTGACGCTTCGTGCACAAATTCACGCACTGCGCAAGCGTTTTTGCGAAAAGATTGTAATAGGGCCCACAATATTTTACACTTGCTTATTCACCTTCCTAAGTGTAAAAGTCTAAATTGTTAAAGGGATATTCAAGGGTTAATGCAGGAGCGGAGGGTTGGAGGTGTTATAAATTACAGTAAATCCTCCTGACACCCTCTGCATTCCTTTCCCATTTGGAAACTTACTTTTTACTCCAGCACAGTGCAGGATCTCACTTTCTCCAGACACAAGCTGTAGCAAGTCACATGACTGCAAGGAGGCTGAATGTTCTAGGGAGTGTCCAGCCAACCCTATGTCTTTCCATTAAAGCACATTGAGAGCCATTGGAGGGACTTAGGTCTGGCATCGCTTCCCACTTCCAGATCCTGGTTCCTGTAGCTCAGGTCAGCTAAGCCCCTGCCCCAGCGAGCAACCTCTCCAGTAAGTGTCCTTGGGAAGACACCTAACGGTACATACTCGCCACCCAGGACATACTTGAAAACGAGAGAAATCTCAATGTATCCTTCCTGGTAAAATCCTTTCACTTGGAGGCTTTATCAGCCCTCCTTTAGTAGCCTCAGAGGGAGGAGATGGATGAGAATGGTTAGGGTAATGTGACCACTCAAATTTCATTGCCTGTCACAATGTTTAGTCTCCCTATAAACTAGAACAGGAGAAGAATGTGAGTTGCTTCAGCAAACAATAATAGTGCTAGTTGTTCCTGGTCCACAACAAACTGACCTTTCAGTTAAGCACATGCAAACACAAAAAATATGGCTGATAGCCTTATTTTTGAAACCAGCAAGGTTAGGTTCTGAAAATAAATAGGGATTTAGGACCTGAAACCAGTTGAAACTTGAAGACTCCAACCCCAAGGTCCCACATTCAGTAACTCATCAACTCCAACTCTTTTCCGCTTCAGACTTTGTCTATAAATTCAAGAAAATATTCCCATTGTCCCTAGCACCAGAAAATCTTGGAGGAGAACTCTGCACCAACTAGTAGCTTTTTTTTAAAAAAAACTTTATTTTTCGGTGCCACACTATAAAGTCAATAAGTGTTTCTGTGGTTTGCTCCTGTTTCTATTGTGCGGCTCTTTCAGAGCTGGATATGAACTCTATCCACTGGTTCTCACTTACCACCGTCCATCTCCTCCAAGTTGTATATACCAGAAAATACTATCAGTTCTATTCATTAAAGGAGAAACTCAGGAGAATTGGCAGGAGAAGTAAACATTCTAGGTCAAAATAGCCAAACCAGAAAAATTCTTCCATTTATCTCCCTTTCCAAGTTGGTCTAGATTGTTCTCTTCTCCTGCCAATTCTCCTGCGTTTCACCTTCAGTGAATAGACCTGTGTGAGTGTCCTTTTCAATTATTTATAACAAAGTACAATAGCCACCAGCATGCTGTTGCTCACCTCATATGGTTGAACTGATTGGTTGTTGTTAGCCAAGTTTTTTGTTATGGATTAGCCCTGGTTTCTGTTATGTGTCTATTGTAGAGTTGAATAAACCTGCTCAGACTTATTGTTAGAAAAATTAGATTTTTATTCCGTTTTATATTAGGGATGTCCATGGCTGAAAAATTTGTTTTGTTTAGTTTCGTTTCGTTTTTAAAGAATTTTGATTTCGGAATTTCGTAACTAAGTAGTTTCGTATTTCGTTTCGTTTTTTGTATCAATTTCGTATCGATTCGAATTTCATATATCAATTTGATAGTTAATTTCAAATTCGATAGTTGATACTAATTATTAAAATTTTCTTTTATGATGATGACACAGTGCAAAACGAAATAAATTTGTCATATACCTTTTCGTTTCGAATTCGTATCGTATCAATTCGTTATTCGGAAGTACTTCCGAACTACAAATTATCAAATTTCGTTACAAATTCAGAATTTTTCTGAAATGAATGCACATCGCTATTTTATATTATATTTGAACCAAATTGCGATCATTTAAACTATGGGCATTTCATCAATTCCAACAAAACACAAACCAACTAAAGGACATCTCAATGGATGAACTGAAAAAAAAAATCAGACAGAAATAATTTTTGCTTCTGAGATTCTTTACTGTTTGTATCAGTGCACTAACAACTACAATTTCTGGATTCATAGCTATTCATTGAATCAAGACTGTTCACCTGTTCCCAGCCATATACCCACCACCCATGGCTAGCTGGTAATGGGTTAAATCAGATCAGATGGGCTTTTTGACCTCCTCTTATTGAACCCCTCACTCACTGGTGATGAGGGTATAGAGGAGGCGATGGCAGTCCACTCTTATTTATTCATCACATCTGCCATCGCAAAGATCAGGAGTTGGTGGTCTGTAGTCTGTGGCTATCAAGCACAACCACCATTAAAATCTGCAATGTTTCACCACTTTTGGCTTCCCAGCAGTTTTAACAAATTTAATTTCTGCTACACATGTCTAGCTTATAGTGAGTATTGCAAAGACGATTACAAAGGTTCAAAAGTCATTAGGCAAAAAAGCATTTATTTACTTTATCATAGTGTAAAAAAAGGAAATTACAACATGAAAGTCTATACTGCCGAGAAGCAAAACAGCAGATAAGAGAACGCACTGTTCAGTGAATAAACCGTTTGGGAGTAGATGGTTTCTCTACTCTGTGCTTGGATCTAATTAACAGTTGTTTTAGAAATGGCGTTTTGTTTCTATCACTTTGCATGGTTTTTTGGTAATTGATGAAAGCTATTATTTCTCAATGTTTCCCCACAAGTAATATTTTTATATTTGTTTTTTTAATGAGGATTACTTCATCTTTCTAATCTCGGGGGTGCTATGCTTTGCCCCACGTGGAAACAAACTGTTGTTTATCGCTTTACACCAGCTGTCTTGATCTTGCTATTTAATAAACAGTGCATGTTAATGTTTGACAAAACAATCGGCAGCACTTTGTTCTTTGTCATCAGGAGGAAAAGCAACTGGTATCTCTTCTTGTTACTATGGTTTTCGAAACCTGCCTGCTACCAGTAAACACTACACGAAGCCCACATTACTGCTACAGCTGTGATCTCATAACCACAAGATAATGTTAGAGTGGACCTTTCATCCACAAAAGGTCATATTCATGCAGGCGTCACATTTATCCCCTCTCTCTAAAGACGGCACATACAGTGGATCTGTTTGCTTGGAATATAACAAAACTGCAACTATTCGCTTAGGTTGCTGATCCTTACTGGGTAAGGAAAAGCATTTTTCAACTGTACATAAACAAAGCATTTTGCCTTGTGCAGAGGTCGGCCTCTCAATGAATTATATAGGAAAATTGACAGTGTATTTTAACAGGTGTTTTTTCAACAGCATCATTATTTTCATGCGGTGAAGCTAATTAATTTTTCAAATCCTTAATTTTGATGCTGGCTGCAAATGATTAATCATCCTAAAAGGCTCTCATGGGTTCATATTTTCTGTCCAGCCATTTAACACATACAGTGGCAAGAAAAAGTATGTGAACCCTTTGGGATTACATGGAGTTTTGCATGAATTGGTCATAAAATGTGCTCTGATCTTCATCTAAGTCACAACAATTTGAAAAACAAACAGTCTGCTTAAAATAATACAACACAAACATTATATGCTTTCATGTTTTCATTGAACAGAACATGTAAACATTCACAGTGCAGGGTGGAAAAAAGTCTGTGAACCTTTGGACTTAATAACTGGTTGACCCTCCTTTGGCAGCAATAACCTCAACCAAACGTTTCCTGTAGTTGCAGATCAGACCTGCACAACGATCTGGAGTATTTTTGGACCACTCCTCTTCACAAAACTGTTTCAGTGTAGCAATATTCTTGGGATGTCTGGTGTGAATCGCTCTCTTAAGGTCATGCCACAGCATTTCAATCGGGTTGAGGTCAGGACTCTGACTGGGCCACTCCAAAAGGCGTATTTTGTTTTGTTGAAGCCATTCTTTTGTTGAATTACTTGTATGCTTTGGGTCATTGTCCTGTTGCATCACCCATCCTCTCCGGAGCTTCAGTTGGCGGACAGATGGTCTTACATTTTCCTGCAAAATGTCTTGATAAACTCTGGAATTCATTTTTCCATCAATGACAATAATCTGTCCAGGCCCTGAGGCAGCAAAGCAGCCCCAAACCATGATGCTCCCTCCGCCATGTTTTACAGTGGGGATGAGGTTTTGATGTTGGTGTGCTGTGCCTTTTTTTCTCCACACATAGTGTTGTGTGTTTTTTCCAAACAACTCAATTTTGGTTTCATCTGTCCACAGAATATTTTGCCAGTAGTGCTGTGGAACATCCAGGTGCTCTTTTGCAAACTTCAAACGTGCTGCAATATTCTTTTTGGACAGCAATGGCTTCCTCCGTGGTGTCCTCCCATGTACTCCATTCTTGTTTAATGTTTTCCTTATTGTAGATGTGTCAACAACAATGTTAGCATGTGCCAGAGATTTCTGTAAGTCTTTAGCTGACACTCTAGGATTCTTCTTTACCTCATTAAGCATTCTGCGCTGTGCTCTTGCAGTCATCTTTACAGGACGACCACGCCTAGGGAAAGTAGCAACAGTGCTGAACTTTCTCCATTTGTAGACAGTCTGTCTTACCGTGGACACATGAACATCAAGGCTTTTGGAGATACTTTTGTAACCCTTTCCAGCTTCATGCAAGTCTACAATTCTTGATCGTAGGTCTTCTGAGAGCTCTTTTCTGCGAGGCATGGTTCACATCAGGCAGTGCTTCTTGAAACCAGTAAACCCAAAACTGGTGTGTGTTTTTAAAGGGCAGGACAGCTTTCAGCAACACATCCAATAATATCACACTGATTGGACTCAAGGATGGCTCACTCCTGGCTCCAATTAGCTCTTGGAGAAGTCATTAGGCTAGGGGTTCACATACTTTTACCACCCTGCACTGTGAATGTTTACATTTTATGTTCAATAAAAACATGAAAACATATAATGTTTATGTTGTATTATTTTAAGCAGACTGTGTTTTTTAAATTGTTGTGACTTAGATGAAGATCAGAGCACATTTTATGACCAATTCGTGCAAAACTCCACGTAATCCCAAAGGGTTCACATACTTTTTCTTGCCACTGTAACCATTCTATCATAAGCAATAGTTTTCCCCTAACACTACCAAACTTCACCTAGGGCCTGCCATTCACAGGAAAAGATTGGCAATTGGCCAAATTGGATAAATGCCCATTAACCCACAATGGTCATGGACGTGGAAGGTTGAACGATGTCCCAGATGGTCCAAATAAAGTAATCACCTTGGCTGTACCAGATAATGGGGAACTAAAATGATCTTCTAGAGCAGTGGTTCCCAACCGCGGTCCTCAAGTACCCCCAACAGGTCATGTTTTCCAGATAGCTGAAGCACAGCACAGGTGATATGATTTGCTGCTCAGTGATTGCATTATTCAGTCTGCATTTCCCCAAGGCAATCCTTAAAACCTGGCCTGTTAGGGGGACTTGAGGATCGTGGTTGGGTACAACTGTTCTAGAACAGTGTTTCTCAATCCTGTCTTCAGGACCTTCAAGCAGGCCAGATTTTGCAGATCACGTTGGGGAAATGCAGACTGAATCCTGCAATCACTGAGCAGCAAATCATATCACCTGTGCTGTGCTACAGCTATCTGGAAAACATGGCCTGTCCTGTCCTGTCATGGCCTGTCCTGAGGACAGGTTTGAGAAACACTGTTCTAGAGTGACCTACCACCAGCTTCCTGCTTGTCAATAGACCATTTGCATTCTTCCCCGCAAGGTCTGCCCTCAACCTACAACCCCACCTTCTTCATTGAAGTGCCAAGTGTTGTTTTCCCTTTTATTTCATGGAACAAAATCTCAAAAGGCATCCCATCGCATAATGCCTAGCATGCATCACATATCTAGACGGGACAACAAATTGACATTAAAATATTGAGCAAAAGGCTAAAACCATATGGTGATCATGATAACGTTTGCATGACAAATATACATGAAACATAATCTACCTTAACCATGTTGTGAGATTAAATATCCCATCAACTATGGTTTTGTATAATGCATTTGACATTCTGTATAATGTAATCCTATGTGCTACAGTGCATATCTATTTTGAAAATATATTCTAGAACTACATTGATAAACTCATGGAGTCTGTGACATTCCGATTTATGGATTAATACATGACAGCATTCACATTTTATCCCCCATATGCCATCTTTTCCGTAAAATGCAATATTTAATCCACATTTTCTTCCATATGCTCTTATTTATCCCTCAAAAGTAGAAAAGTCTATCCAAGTATCTAAAAAAATCCAGATTATTTCACTTTTTTGTTAAAGCAAGTCTACAAACTCACCAATTCAATATTCTACAGTATAAGCCGCATTTCACAGGTATCACAAACTCGTTCTCTTGTTTGTTATACTCTGCATTCCTGAAATAGCTCTGTGACATTGATGGTATAAGTTCATCTGAATGTTTAAATAGTTATGCATTGTACATAACCAGCATTTGTCTACAGATAACTACACAATGCCAATCACGCTAGAGTTGCACATAATATATCATTCTACTGACGCTCAGACTAGCGATGCTTGCTTTTACTTGCATCATCCTAGCATGGTGTGCCAATAGTCACATCATCTTAGCATTGCTTGCCTTTACTTACTTCAGTCTAGTGACACATGCCCATACTTACGTTGTTATATTGATGCATACCCATGTCATTCTAGTGATGCACGCCCATGATGCTTCATACTCCCAACAGTCATGCTGCCAGTGGCTTGTACCATTTTCCCATGTGTCAGTTTACAGGAATGGTTATACACACACCCATTGGCACGGCTAATTAGTAAACACCTCTTCCTGTAACCCTGTTATGTCGTATTGCCGTTTTAGCCTGTTATTCTGAGTATTTTGATCTCCTGGTTTTTGATTTTGAGTTCTACTAAATTTTGCTGTCTCTATTTTTTGACTGTCCACCGACTTCTCATTATTAGGTACCTTTCCTGTCCCAAACTTGGTGTGCCTGCACTTTGTTTTGTATCTCTCCTATCCAGACCTTTGTTCACGTTTGACCATTGTTGTCTATCTAGCTCGGCCATTGCAAGGATTGGTTTCATAGGCTTTTTTCTATTATTTTGCACATATACTTAGGTCTGTTATGTTAACATATACTTTAGGATGTTAGCTTACCAAGACACACGGGTCTTCTACACACTTTCAGGTTTTTTCAATAAAGGTGAAACTCCAGTGAATTGACTGGAGATGTGAAAGATTCAGGTCGAAATAGCCAAACCAGAAAAATTCTCAGTTTTATCTCACTTTCCAAATCTACTATTTGGTCTAGATTGTTGTCTTCTTTTGCCAATTCTCCTGAGTTTAACCTTTTAGTGAATAGATCTGAAAGTTTTGTAATATTTTCCACATAATAGTGAGCCTGCCATGGAGAGATTCATGTCATATAATTTTTTTTGGTCTTTAATTTAATGATAGCCAAATACTGAGGAAATTTCAACTCAACAGTGTGTTAGAATTTAAGAATATTTTCTTGTGAGACACGCAGACTGGAAAGTGACAAAAAATTTGATCTAATTATAGGAAAATCTGAACCCGGACTTTCACAAATTCTTCTGCCACCACGTGATCTTAATTAGTGATTGCCTATTTTGCTAGATTATATGCAGTGAATTAAAAAAAATACAACATCAATTAAATAAAAGCTATAGACAAAGGCAGATTTCCATAATAATAATACAAAATGACTACATAAGTTCCATTTTCAAAGAATCCCTTATGTATATTGGAAATAGGTTTGATGCAAAATAATTCCTGTTATAGTCTGTATTTCAGTAATATATGTGTGATTTCTTGCTAGAGGCATTTAAGCCAAAGATACAATTTCCAGTATTCCTGGGATTAATTTCTGGCAGTGACTCAGACGATGCTGGAACATAATGTATGTACAGATTTCCTTCTTAGTATTTAATTATTTTTTTTGAGACACTGCATTATGTAATGTAAAATTTATATCTAGCATAATAGAAATGTACTTACAAGAAACCCTAGGAAACTTGTCCATTGATCAAGTCAATGGGCCATATTTTTTTTTTTAATGTAAATGTATATCGCATGACTTCTGTATGAAGAGGTTTCTTACTTCTTATTAATAAAAATTATAATATTTAGAAAAAGAGTGACTGAGAAGGGGAGAAGAAAGAGTAGGGGTCGCCCAAACCCAGAAAAGAGAGAAAGAAGGAGATAAAGATGGAAATTAAAGAAGAAAGGTAATAAAAGTTCAGGAAGGGAGGTATGATAATACCAACAATAATATGATAAATCTACTGTGCTAAAAGAGCATAAAGGACCCAGTATGTCAAGCACCAATGAAGGCCTAACCTCCCGTCCCCATCCCGACTAAAACCGATCCCAGTTGCTCCAACCAAGGGTTTGTAGTAAGTTGGTAGGGTGTGATTAGAAATGGCCGTGAGTTCATCCATAAATTGTACATTTCTGATCTTGGGGTAAATTTTTGAAAAGGGAGGAATCTTCGGGCAATTCCAATGTTCAGCTATAACGCGGCGGGCCGCGAAGGTGATCTTGGCCATTAGTTTGTTCTCGTGCCTCGACAAGTCCGGAAAGGGTCTAGACAATAGGTAAGCCCAAGGGTCCTTCAGGGTTTCCGTCGGTAAGACTGCCTGGAGGAGGGTGTGCGTCTCATCCCAGAAGTGCTGGACCTGAGGACAAAACCACCACACATGGGCATAGGTATCACGGTGCCCACAGCCCCTCCAGCAAAGATCTGGAGTCATCTGAGACATGTGTGAGGACTGGACAGGAGTGGTGAACAACCAAAATATTTTTTTGTCAATGGGCCATATTACATTCCTAACGCTAATGTTAGCGCTCACCTGTGTGAGTGTTAACGTTAGCTGTGGTGGCCCTAGCGCAGGCACATCATATTACATTCCAAACGATAAGAGGCTAAGAAACCTGTTAGTGATTCGGATCGTGCGCTTGAAGCGCGTGTTTACTGTACTTTGCGCTCCCTATGCTTAACATGAGAAGCGCAAAGAGTTAATTAGTGTTAGCATTACAAAGTTCTAATGCTAATTACTCCAAGCTGCGGTTAACTCCAAAGTTAACCACAGTTAGGACCTGGTGCTAACTGATTCCGCTTCTGTGGAATCAGTCAGCACCAGCTGAAACCCCCACTAAAAAAAAAAAAAATCACATGCTCACCTCCCTCCCGCGGCGGGAGCAGTGAGAGACTGGGGGAAAAAGTTCCCCAGTCTCCCTCTGTAAATCACTACGCCGACCTGCCGGATCTCGCAAGGCGAGATCCTGCAGGTCATGTGACAGGCAGCGTTGGCCTCAATGGAGTCCTATGGACTCCACAGAGGGGATGCCCGCAGCGCTTAGCATCCCGAGGCTTAGCGCAACATTACGGTGCACGCTGCTGGATTAGCGCCTGCACCGTAATATCACGCTAAAACGGGAACGCTAAAGAGAAACCTGCAGGTGCAGATTTTACTTCTTAGCGTTACCGTTGTAGCGTCCAGATTGTAATATGACCCTTTATGTGGGTCTGTGTTTATTATGAGTTCATTTCCAGTGATTTGATCATTGTAAAATCTTCACCAAACAAAACTCAACTCTGTTACTTTAGCGTATAAAAAAATAATTAATAGTTGAATGTTACACAAGATGGTTTCTTCAATGCACAATCATTACATAAGCAAACCAGAGACTTATAAGCAAACTTTACTGTGTCAAAATAGTTCCTTTGACTACAGTTCCTGATATATAACAGGGATCCTATATAATATTTGGGTAGAAAATGCAAATAAAGTTTGTCTTATCTACTACAGTAGACATTTGATGCAAATGATTTAATTGTAAGCTTAATTTGCATATCGACCCACAAATAATTATGTATTATTATTTCACATACTGATCACATATTAACATTGCCCTTGAGAAAGTCTAGCAATAGACGAAACGCGTCAAGCTTTTACCATTGTTTTATTATTAGATTTTATTTACAATAAAAATCCTATTTTAATTGGATTGTTTCACCATTCCTGATGGTGGAAAGAAAAAGCAATGTTTCACATCGAGTCGATTCTCATCTACATCTGTACAATTTCCAGGTGCTGAATTCTCCATGTGTATCTGATATTTGTATTTGGAGCAGTGGACCATCTCCTGGGAGTCTACTTCAGTACCACAACCAGGTTGAGTATAATTTACCCTCCTTTATCACCTTGTTTTTTTGACATTTGTGTCTCTCTGTGGTTTTCTTTTTTTTTGTCGCCCCTCTCTCTGCCGTCTCTTTCTCCCTGTGTGTATTGATTTCTGTTCTTCCCTTTCTCTGCAGTTGCTGGGGTTAAAAGATTGACAGGTTGGATGGCAATCGGCCCCACCCTCCCCTCAGCTCATAGCGCAGGAGAGAGGAGGAGCTATTCAGTCGCACATGCTCAGTGCATTTTTTTATCTATTCCTAGGAATACACACTGATTGGTTCGTTTAACGTGCCTCCTGAGATGGGCGTGGAAAACGCCAAAAAAGAAAGGAAGGTAAAAATGATTAAATATCATATTTACTTGCTTTTTATGTCTGCTGAATGACACTACTAACTCATTCAAAAGCCACTGCACATTTTTTAAAAGCACACTAGCAAAGCATGCATGTCCCTTTAACATTCCACCAAACAGCCTGCTGAATGGATTCAAACGCAACTCGGCTAGTACATTGCTTTATGTTGTTGATCTCACATCGGGTACACATAGGGTTAAATAATATTTGCCAAACAAGTGTGTTTCAGTTCAACAAATTTTGCTGTCAAAAGCCACAGTGACAATGCAATCTTTATAGCTTGTACCTGAAAAAGACATAAAATGGGGTCAATGCTCTTTCTTTTCATCATTCAACACAGATATAGCTTTTATCTAACAGCAGTTAGACTCTAAATCGAAAACAAAACAGAAAAAAAATTATATTTCGTTTTTATGGAAAGAAATTGCTACTTGGGAATCCAGAACGCAAAAACAATATTTTGACAGAACATATTCTGTGTATCAGATATGGCTTATTTTAACAAATAGTGGAGCAAACCTGTGGAATCAAACAAAGAGGTGAGTGCATTTGTGCTGGAAACTAAATGGGTTATTCACTACGTGCCGATGTTTGCCAAAGTTACAAACACTTTGGGGGAAAATTATGTCGTAATTAGGGCAGAAACAACTAATCGATTAATCGACAACTAACTGATGATTAAAATAGTTGTCAACTATTTCCCTTATCGATTAATCGTGGTTGATTAATCGTCCTGTGTACAGCACACACTGTTTATAGTCAGATTGAGTTAAACGTAAATAACCTCAGCTTCGGAGCTGATTGGAGAAGATGCGCCACTGATTTTTACGTATGATTTTAGTTCTAGGGTTATGTCAGACACAACCAGTTTGTTTTTATTCCATTTACAACAGTAGCAAAACTATAACACAACTATAACACAAACACTAGGATACTGCCTATAGGAGCTGTATGCCTGTGTTTTATCCTTACTTGAAGCTGGTACCCTATGCCACCACCCCACCCTCCCTGCCCTTTGGTCTGGTCCTTTCCCCAAACTCACTCCCACACTCAGATCTGGTCTTTTTGCCACACCCACTCCCTCTCACACTCAGGTCAAGTCAGTTGAGCAAAGACACTCCCTTCCACCTCCAGTCCCTCCTCCCACTCAGTTTGTTCACAAAATTATTTAAAAGGGACACTATACGCACCCTGACCACATTAGCTTATTATCTCCAATTTCATGCTGACATCATCATCATCTATGACCAAGTGCTTGTAGCCGTGTTCATTTGAGAAAGCAAACAAAGGCTTAAGCTGCGCATGCAGCATCAACCCATCCCTCTGACCAAGCACTCGCATACCTTGTGTGAAACGTATGCAATTTGCGTATGTACGTTAGTTACGTAGTTATGTACACTACGCAAATTGCTTATGATAAGAGGGGGGAGGGGTTGTGGTTATTTTTTTACATAAAATTCCTTTTAAAGGAAACCATTTTTTTTATCCGATGAATCGATTAATTGAAATAATAATCGACCAACTAATCAATTATGAGAATAATCGTTAGTTGCAGCCCTAGTTGTAATGCCGACATACATCTTTGTTTCACAATAATATTATCCACACTATGACAGAAGCTTCATAGGAAAGCTTCATCTGCTTTGTTGTTAAGTGCCAGTGTTTGTCAGCATAACAACTTTGACAAACACTGGAGCTTACTGAACAACCCCTTCATTTATTCTGTTAGTACAGGTTCATTTTAAAGCTTTTTCAATATCTAGATTCACTCAAGGAAATTTTCCATCAGGTGGTGGTTATAGCATTGGTCTTAAAGATCAATGTGACATCTCCAGAATGGCCAACTTTTAGCAGGTCTAGATTGAGTTGGATGAGGCATGGCTGAATAGGGGGTGTGACCATGGGGCACCACGTCCCAATGGGGCATATCATCACAACATTGTATGTGAGGAGGCAAACCAGCCGCCCTGACAGCAAAGAAAAACAACCTCCAGTTCAGGCCAGAGCATCCAGTCTGGCCACAGCTGTATTCAGAAAGTCAAAATTCGGCTGCGGACAAATTGAACAGGCATCCAATTCAGCTGCAGTTGAATTGGAGCATCTTTATTAAGCCCCGTGTCAGACTAACGCAGTGATCACGTCCGTGTTGCCGCACAGTTTAACGTCCGTCGCAGCATAGAATCATGATCAATAGAGACCCACACACTAAGTGCGCCCGCACCGAGCTGTGCATGCAAAACGCACGTGGCAAACGGACGCAAGTTAGGCAAGAACGTAAAACCGCTAACATGGACACGCAGAGTGCGCCAGGTCCACCACGTCTGCGTAGCGTTCTGTGTGCGTGATGAGGAGACCTCAGACGCAGCGCATTTGCGACGTCCAGCACCTCGACGCACAGAATACCTTTTCAAATCCTTTTTCATATTAATTTTGTTTCCCATATTTCCCTTTTTTCTACGTATGTCATAAAAAACAGACCGTGTGGTGTCTACAATATCTTCCGTCAGAACGTCCGTCCGTTGTGCACGCACGCAGAGTGCGCTCAGACTGTGTTTGTCTGACCCTAGCCTAAAGATACGCCTTTTTTAATATGTCGCGTTTTGACTTTTTTTATATAAACGTGTTGTATTTCTAGTAAATCTGTCAGCAGCATATTAACCATTATTTAAGGGGAATTAAAGGGTGGGGGTACATGCTTGATAATGTTCCTTTAAACAGTCAGTTCTGATTTTAAGCCATTTGAACTCATAAAAAAATGTCTCTATTCTTTTACATCTTTAACTTAGATGAATTAATTTTGCTTGGCATCCTTTGTGTATAGGTTACACAATTTCAGCATAGTAACAAGCTATTACTGGTTCATAACAATATAATTCATATAACAAGCACAATTTCTTTCCATTTCTTGTCAATAAGACTCGCAGTCTTTGATCATTATGTTTGCTCCAGGCCATAATGTGTAAGCAGTTTGTTCTGAAACTCAACACCAACTCACTCTACCAAAAGATATATATTCTTTCTGCTGCTTTTTGACATTAAAAACAAACATAGGTATATATATATACAGTATCTCACAGAAGGGAGTACACCCTCACATTTTTGTAAATATTTTATTATATCTTTTCATGTGACAACACTGAAGAAATGACACTTTGCTACAATGTAAAGTAGTGAGTGTACAGCTTGTATAACAGTAAATTTGCTGTCCCCTCAAAATAACTCAACACTAAGCCATTAATGTCTAAACTGCTGGCAACAAAAGTGAGTACTGAATACAGAGTACTAAGTAGTGATGCTGTGGAGCTTTGCGATACAGTCATACACTCTGCACAGTACTGTGAGTTTTATTGCTGTTGAGTGATGTAATACGCTCATACACATTGCACATTACTAGGAGTTTAATTTCTGTGGAGCTCTCTGATACACTTATACACATGCCGAACATTACTGAGTTTTATTGCTGTGGAGCTCTGTAATGTGCGGTGAGTACAAGTGTATCAGTAATGTACAGCATCTTATAAACGTGATCGGCAGCTTCCCATGTTTGCCATAGGGACCTTCCGTGCCGCAGCGCAACCTTAGCTGCAATGAGTGGATGGCAGAGCGGTGGCCATCTGTAAGTCTGGCTGGGGCACAATGGGGTCCCCAATTCGCTGGTGGGCCCAAGTGGATTTTCTTATCTAATTAAAATCATGATTTTGAAAATTGCGTAAATAAATTAATTCTTTAACACAACAATGTAAATGTGGGTTATGAGTTATATGGGTGTTTTTTTTTATGGGTTTGACCTTCTATGGGCAAGGCTCAAGTGGCCCCACGATCTCCTATACTGCCCGGGGGCCCCATTATTTTTCGGTCCGCTCATGGTTTCTTGTACGGTATTTTGTGTTTGTAAAGCACTGTGGAATATGTTAATACTACATATTATTACTAAGTAATGATAATATTGTGTGGGTGGATAGACAGTCAGGCAACAACAAATAAAGTCTCAAAAGGACACTCCTGTCTTTTAGTTGGGTCGTGCGATCAAGATAGGTAGCCCACTTAAACTATAAAAACTATATTAATTTTCATATATGCTTTAAATAAAAGCCTACATGGTTTAAGACAGCCAATAGGATTATCACACATATTGCACAGGTTCTTGGTTGCCTTTACTTCACCAACATGCTTTAAAACCTTGAATTTCCTTACAGAAGACTTCATCATGATTGACCTACAGCTGTTTTAGCATGGAATTCTTGGCACAAACGAGTCAGTGGGAAACATCACACCATGAGGCAATCCTTAGAGTATGTACTGACCTTGCAGTGCTGGGAAGGGGAAGAAGTATGTGATATTCCAGTCTGCCAGACAACAGGTGTGCAGTGCCTTAAAGATACACTCTTCACTCTGTCTCTATATCTATAGATCTTCACTTGCTCTAACACTCACTGACACACATGCAGTTCGTCTCGAACAGACGTTAATAGGCCATGCTTGTGTGAAGACGTGTAAATAAAAGCCAGCCCAATTTTATTGATCTAGAGGAAACCGAACCTATGTATTTCAGTGAGTAGCTGCTTCACTAAAAGATGTGTTACTCTTAAAGACTGTAAGTGTGGTCAATGTCAATGGCAGGTGGGGAAGGGGCTATTGTGGAATGCAAAAAATATATATTTCTCTATATAATATAGAGCAACATAATATGAGCAAACAACTTTCAAATCAAAGATTATCAGGTTCATGGATCATTCTTCATTATGTGGTTTTGACCATTTTTGTTTTACAAACTCACCAAAATATGTTTGAATAGGGTACATTAAATCCCAAAGATAACCATGCTTACATGTATTAAAATACTGTTACTTCCTAGCATTTTATTGTCACAATGTTCATGTGTATTGCTTAATAGACTACCTCCAAACCTGTCAACTTGGGCAGGTCTGAGATTGGGAGAGTGGCAGCATGGGCGCATCAGGAGTATGCCCGTGTCTCAATTTGTGTCATTGCCAACATCCACGAGTAAATGGAACGCTCATTAGCCGACGCCTCAAGCTCAATGCCTTGGTGTCACTTTCAGTCCTGACCCAACGCTCTCTCCTCACGTCCAGACAGTGACCAAATCCTGTAACTATCAACTCAAGAACATTTCCCGCGTCTGCCCCTTTCTGATGCAAGATACCACAAAGGTGCTGGTTAATGCTCTTAACATTTCACGACTTGATTACTGCATCTCGCTCCTTCTTGGCCTCCCCAACTCCCGTATTGCGCCTTTGCAATCTGTAATGAATGCAGGTGCCAGGCTTATTGTTCTCACCAAACGCACCTCGTGTACCTCCCCTCTCTGCCGGTCCCTCCATTGACTTCCTGTACATTACAGAATACAGTTTAAAATACTGACGATCACGTTCAAATCGCTCAATAACTCAACCCCTCCGTACATGCCTTTGTTGCTACGCAAACATGTCCCGTCTAGACAACTCCGGTCGGTGGGCGACTCTCACCTCCAAGACTTCTCAAGGGCAGCTCGGGTCCTGTGGAATGACTTGCCTCGCGCTATCAACTCTCCCCTGATCTTCGGGCCTTCGAGAAATCCCTGAAACTCCATCTCTTCAGATTAGCGTACCACATCACTAATGCAACTCATCCCTCTGCTCACCTTCTCACACATGATTGAAGCTGTTTCAATGGCCCCGCCATTCCCAAACCACTGGCACCAATGATCCTGCCGTCCAGTAAAATTCCCTTTGTCTTCCCCAATCCCTCTAGATTGTAAACTCCTATGAGCAGGGCCCACTACACCTTTTGTTTCGATCCTATGTCTGTTTTATCTGTATCTTGTTCTCTTTGGTTATTGTAAAGCGCTGCAGAAACTGTTGGCGCTATATAAATGACGACAATAATATTAATAATAATAAGTATGTCATCTGAGTGTGCATGCACTGTAAGATGACAGGGCAGCCGATCAGGGCTGCTAATATACGATAAATGCATAAGCACTTGTGTATCCAAGAAGCAAGAAGGACGGGGAGGGGGATGGAAGCTGGAGTGGGGTTAATAATCAACTCCTCCAGTCTCCCGCTGTCAGGGATTGTATCGGGGTGGTACAGAGGTGGCATGGTACTGAGCCTGGGATGCGGTGAGGCACCAACATAGGGGTCTGCGGTAGGTGGTGAATTGCTGCAGGAGGCAGCAAAAACAATAAGGACTACATTACAATCTAAAACTGCGCCCGCAGTTTTCCCCCTACCGCCCCCGTTTTAACAGGGGATTGCAATGCAGGCGCAAAAAATGCTGCCTGCATTTGTAGCGGGCGCTACGCCACGGGATGCTCGCAGCAGCACTGAGGGCAGCCACGAGCATCCACTTGATGGAGTCCACAGGACTCCATTGAGCCACACGCCAGCGGTCACATGACCTGCCGGCTCTCGCCTCGCGAGATCCAGCTGGTCGGCGTAGTGATACGCAGGAGGAGACTGAGGAACTTTTTCCCCCAGTCTCTCCCTGCTCCCGCCGGAAGGAGGAGGCGGTTGGAGCCGCAGTCCTCACCGTGGGACAGGAGGTGAGTATACGATAATAATTTGTTTGGCTGGCGTTAACGGCTTCTGCAGAAGCAGAATTCGTTAACACCAAGTCCTGGCTCTGGATAACTTTCCGCTAACCAGAGCCGGATGTTAATCAATGTTAGGACTTTGTAATCCTAACGCTGATTAACACTTTGCGCTCCCCATGTTAAGTATAGGGAGCATAAAGTACAGTAACCTCGCACTGAAAAGCGCAAGTTACCAAACGCAAATGGGTTACTTAACCCGTTTGCGTTTGGACTGTAATATGCGGTAGACACCGCAGCTAACATTAATGCTCAAGCAGGTGAGCGTTAACGTTAGATTGTAATGTGGCCCTAACTTTTTCAGCAGAGGGACAGGACACGTAGAGAGCTTGATGAAGGGGAATCAGGAAACAAACTAGGACAGCAGGATCTTGAACACACACAGGATACCGGAGGGTATGGAAACACAGGGAATGTTGGTAGCACTGGCAGGATTTGGGGTACTGGAATCACAAGAGAGCCACAGCATAGGTTTACTCTTTCTGGAAGCAGATTATAACTAATGCTGGAGCCAGGAGCAGAGGGGGTTTGGTACCTTTATTTGCAGGTTGGTCACATGACCTAGTGTGTGTGGTTTTTAACTATTTTGGTGCTAGATCACAGCACTGGAAATAAACAGGACATGAAATAAAACAGGACTTGAAGGGGGCTGCCCAGGCATGGTTCAGGAGTCTGACACCCGCCTTCTTTGTTTTGTGCCTAGAATGTCCCTTTAATTATTATACTTTAATTTAATTTAATTATACTTGCACTGCCCATTTTCAAAGATTTGTGGTAAATAACCAAACCGGCTTGCTATACGCATTTTATTTGAATGACATCAATTTTTTGACTTGCTTTTAACACAGTCCTACTTATTAGAGGACATGATTATCTTGTTAATTTGTTTCATATTATTATTCTTTTTAGGGGTTTGTAATTACACTTCTCCATGGTAGTATAACAATAATCAGAAGAAGCAAGGGAAATTAAATTTATTGAATAATAATGATCCATAATAAAAGCATCATGCTCAGTTTACATTAATACGCAGTTCAACAGTTCACATATTAGTTTTAATATAGTATTGAAAATAATATTAACCCTTTCGCTGCTGAGTCATTTTACCCGGTATGCTGAGCTCATTTTGACCGTTTTGTGCTCATGTTTAAACATGGTTTAAGACCCAGATAAATTATATATCCTTTTTTCAGCATACTCAGCAGTTTCAAAATATATTATTATTATATGTATACGTCATGTCCCGTCAGAATGCTATAACGAAAAATGAAAAAAGAATTCAATTTCCATTTCAATCATGATTCATTTCAATCATTTACACCTTTTTTTTCACATTTTATCATCCAAACCTTTGTGGTTATATATTCTATGGGGTACTCTTGTTACAAAAACACTAGAAAAAATTTTCACTTGTATTTTGCCGCATTGGTTTTTATGAATAATATGTCTACGTATAAAACAATGAACTTGCTCGTGGTGTGAAAAAGGAGAATGTGAGTAACGGCAGTGTTACTGCTCATTTATACGTGACAAATGGACAATGCCATTGCTTAGGAACCAAATAAATAAATTTTAAAAAATTAACAAAATTATTTTATGGTTGTTTGTGTGGT
This sequence comes from Leptobrachium leishanense, assembly GCA_009667805.1. NCBI lineage: Eukaryota > Metazoa > Chordata > Amphibia > Anura > Megophryidae > Leptobrachium > Leptobrachium leishanense. Next base: position 111,755,316 of record CM019064.1, on the reverse strand, counting down.
TTTTTTTTTACATGATACTTTACATAGGCCAGACTCTGACCTGTCCAATGACACCTAACCTGACATTGTGGGGTGTAAAGAATAGAGATACAGGGGTCCAAAGTGCCCCTGCTCGCCTCACAGCTGTGAAACGGCTTGTGTATTACATGGACCAATGTGTAATGACGCTTTGTGCCATCACCTCCACATTTTATCCCAGCGTGGGAAGAGAAGGTGAGTTACAGCAGTGGCAAATAAAGCAAATAATGCCACCGTTTTAAGAAAGAGAAAAGTGCAGTGCACTGGTTTGGGTTTTCAATGAGCCAATGCGTAATAGCGCATTGTGCCCTCACCTTCAAACCTGCTGGCATCATGGCAAATGAGAAGGTGAGTTAGTGCAGCATCACTGGTCACTTTATAATTGAAAAATGAACAATAGTGCTGCATTAGAAAATAAAATAAATAAATTGAATGAAAATTTCTTCCTTTTCTTATATTCTTACTTTGAAACTGGTCATATTTGGTATCATTGGAAAGACCATGCTCATGGCTCTGTATACTGTACAGTTCGGGAGATACGGGGGTCTAAATGACCCTCATATCTTTTGCATTGAGATTTCACTGCCCGGCTGGAGGCAGGTCCCTTTATGACATCATCGTGGCCATGCCCAATGACATCAGTGGGCGGGGGAGGCCCTCACTTGGAGACCCCAGTGATCGGCACAATATCAGCTAGTCGTGGCTGTGAAGAGAGGATGCGCTCAGCACACTGGGAGTGATCGCAACGACGCCCTGAGCACGACCTCCGCAGGCAAGTGGTTAAAATATATTGCCGTTGCGTTTGTAAACAATAATGTTCCTTGCCTGTGTGAAAAAAAAACCATTAAGCAGTTTGTCAGGTTTTAGGACAAATTAAAAAAGAGGTGGCGAAAGGTTTTTGAACAGGTTTTTTTATATCTGATACCTTTAGGTTTTTTTAAGTTACAGTTTCTTAACACAGGGATTTTTACATCAAAAATAACCTTATTCCTAAAAGGTGCATTCTATTGTTCTTGATCTAAATCAACGCAGTTGTAACGTTAGCTATGTCGCTTCCCCAAGAGTAGCGGAGTTTAGATCCTTAAGGGCAACAATACTTTCTTGATTAATACAGAAATTGCATAAAATACAGGTTGTAACTCAAGAGCCAAGGGACTCAAAGGACTAGCTGAATTGCCTCTAGGCTCCGAGGGTTTCGAGACCAACAGAAAGCCTAGGACACTCTCAGAAACACAATACGTGGGACGACAGTCCGTGAAGTATTCAAGGTGCAGGGCAGTCAGGGATGCAGAAACCTATCGTTCTGGTAAATACTTGTGGTTAGTAGATACCTGGTGACTCTCGGAAGGTACTGGCTTGCATACAGGATAGTTATTGCTAATATGTACAGTGATGCAATTAGAAATAACATTAAACAGAATTAATCAATCGTTTGTTATCGTGGTCTTTGCAAAAACTTTAACATGAGTAGTAGCATAGGCAAAGGTACCCCGGAGGGTCACTAGCGATACCCCTAATCGTGATGGGACAGAACCCAAACAGCGAGTGATCAACCCAGCAACCCGCATGGGGTTAAATCCCTAAACCACGCAAACAGCGTAATACACACGATAGAGAAAGAGTGGTCAAAGCCAAGCCGGGTCAAATACCAGGAGCAGGAATCTCATACAAAGCAGGGTCGTCAACAGTAAATTCAATCAGATGCAGGAAGTAGCGGTGCGTGAAACAAACTCAACAGGGCAACGAGGCAACTCCTCAAGCCCTGTTTTAAAGCCGGCGGCTCCTGGTGACCACACCTGACCCCGCCCCCTCAGATGCCGATCTGCCAGCAGAAAGTGCTGGCACCTGGCCAGCCAGCGGTCCCCCTTCTTGCCCAGACCCCCCAGGGAGCATAGCGGGGGCTGAGGATGTAACAGCAGTATGGTAACACAAGCACTTTCCTAATTTGAATCTATCATTTACTTACTCTCTTTAGCAAGCTCTTCAGATTTAAAAGAAGAGTTCACAGACTTTCTCCTACTAACTTAAAGCATGCACTTTGCTTACCATACAGGTTCCAGTGACAAAAATCAACCATGCCATTTCAGAAATAACACAACTTACATAGTAGCTCTTAGATCAGAAGGGAAAAGTCAAACGACTTATTTTGGTAAATAATGGATGTAAATGCTTGTTTTAACATACAAAATTGATTTAGGTTAATTATTAGAATGGCACCATAAAGTGATTCTTAACTGATGCCACCTCTACCTGTCTCCTTTTGGCCAGTACTTCAGATCTCACCTGGCAGATAAACATAACCAGTTGTGACTGGACCTTAGAGTGCTGTGCCATTGCTAGCACCAATATGTGTTTTGGAGAAGTAAGAGGTATGCTTTCACAGAGTGGCAATCTTTGAATAGAATTTATTGATTTGCCATAGGAGAATAAAATGTGTGGATTTAAAGACTGGGGCCACTATTAAGATAACTACTAAAAGCATTTAACATAACATCTCCACCACTGGCGTGCGAAGCCTGTTATATTAAAGGTGTGCACACATGCAACATTTATTAATTGGGAAACTTATGTTAAGAATATTTTGCACAAAATCCAAATTGTTCATTATAGCACGCCAGTAATCAGATATGCAGTCAGACTTTATGTTATTCATCATGAACCAGATAAGGGATACCTAAAATATCAATGTAGTAAGTGAAAGGAGCTCTTTACCCAACATTAGGGTGTGCACACCCCCTGCACACGCCCAGGGCCGCCATCAGGGCATTACGGCCCATGTTGTAGTAAGGGGCCCGGCCGACTGGGGGGGCCCGCCGTTGGCAGCTTTCTTTACTTTAGGACGCGGGCCTCAGGAGGAGGTACTGCGGCCTACTTGGGCCCGGCTGCTGTGCGAGCAGGGAATCAAAGATGGCCGCCAGAGGCTGACGGGCCCCCTCTGTGCAGTGGTGTCACGTGGGGGGGGGGCGCACCGGCCGGGTGACACCCTCTTGGAGGGTGACACCACTCAGGGCCAGCCTTTGTGCCTGCTCCTGCTCTTCTCAGCAGCAGCGCTCTCTCTCTGTGGGCAGAGATCTGCGCTGTGCATAGAGGAACTCCGCCCCGGCCTGCACAAGCCCTGCCCCTCCATGTGACAGCCATGGGGCGGGGAGAGGAGGGGGAGCAGCCCTCCCACCATCATGGTGGTCTGGCTGCAGACTGGAGAGTGGAGCTCCACAGGAAGTGCAAGGTGGAGCTCCACAGGAAACCTGTTACCTCCACTCCCCATTTGACCTCCACTCAAAGAATTTTTTTCTTTGCAATCAACTTTAATGTGACGAGCAATACACACAATAATGCTGATTCTGGACATTGGTTTCTGCTTGATTTTCATCTACCTCTGCCTTAATTATTATTATTCAATGATACTGCAGCTATTATAGAATTGTATTGTTATTAATAGTAGCATTATCATAATTATTAATGTTAATATTATGATAATGCTACTATTAATCACAATAGAATACTATAATTATAATAGCTGCATTATCATTGTATAATAATTAAGGCAGAGGTAGATGAAAATCAAGCAAAAACCAGTGTTCAGCATTATTGTGTTTATTGCTCGTTATATTACAGTTGATTTCAAAGAAAAAATCTTTTGAGTGGAGGTCACATGGGGAGTGAGGGTCACATGGGGAGTGAGGGTCACATGTTTCACATGTTTCCTGTGGAGCTCCACAGTCTGCAGCCAGACCCCTAGTCTGGGGAGCTTCCAGCACAATGCCTGCCCTGCCCCTTCCTCACACAACACAGCACAGCACAGCACCACAAGCACGTGCCTGTGGATGGGAGAAGGAGAGAAGCCAGGCTGAGGAGCTGCCCTGACACCCTGCACATGCTGGATCTGGACAGAGGTAGGTAACACGGGCTGCACTGGGAAGGGTAGAAGAGGGGGCTAGAGAGGTGACAGACTGTACACTAGGGGGGGGATGATAGAGAGAACACGGGGGGGGCTGGGAGGGTGACAGAGGACACGCTGTCATTCATCCATCCTTATCTATCTATCCATCCCTGTCTGTCTATATATCCATCCATACCAGTCCATCCATCCCAAGGTCTATCCATCCATCGACTCACTGCCATTTCCATTAGAGGTCTATTGCTGTGGATAATGTGTACAAACTCTGCCTTTACTGTTGGAGGTCTATTGCCGTGGATAATGTGTACAAACTCTGCCTTTACTGTTGGAGGTCTATTGCCGTGGATAATGTGTACAAACTCTGCCTTTACTGTTGGAGGTCTATTGCCGTGGATAATGTACAAACTCTGCCTTTACTGTTGGAGGTCTATTGGTGTAGATAATGTGTACAAACTCTGCCTTTACTGTTGGAGGTCTATTGGTGTAGATAATGTGTACGTTCATACTCACTGCCTTTACCGTGAGAGTTCTATTGCTGTGGTGCTCTGATATGCTTAACTCCTTAAGTGGAGTAATCGAATTATACTTTAATGCTACATTGTTTGCACAAATACACATTTTATGTGATTTTAAGGTATTGGAAGCAACACTCTGTAATACGATCTAGATTCATATTATTTTTTTATATCACAATTTCAATTTCATAGTACGGTCTTAAAATATTTGAACCAGATACTTTATGCTAAATGTGCTGTTGTGCGAGCAATATGTGTGACTAAGATATTGGGACTACAATGTAATGTGGCCACGATTCACATTAAAAATTGAATTCCTATGGAAAGAGGGGGATCATGGGGGGGCCCTATTCTGAGGGTCAGTAAGGGGCCCCAAAATTTCTGATGGCTGGCCTGCACACGCCTATGATCTACACAAATTCTAATGGATCACTATTCCACTCTTGCTGCAAGAAAGGCTTGTAGCGCGCGTATATCACGTCCCTACTGTAAATTAACATTTCCTATACTTTGTTTAGGGGCATTCAATTGCACCAAGGTTGAGAAGCACAAGCTATTCCGAAGAACCTGTTCATCTCAACTGGAGCTGATATTTCTCTAAGCTATACCGACTCCTAAAAGCTGGTGTTACGTGATTTTGCACACTGATTTGTTGTGTACATTTGTTTACCAAATACAGAATAAGATGCAGGAATTCAGAAACCAAAAGTCACCACTGTGCACCAGAATACATGTTATAGCTGTGCAAGTAAGAATAAAGAGGTTTGTAATTTAGAAGGCACCTAAGGGTAACAGAGTACTACATTCCAAAGTGACAAAATATGTAGGAAAGAATCGTTAGCGTTATGCTGTTTGGCAGTAAATTCATACATTGTGTAAATCGATCAGATTTCAGTATCTGAAGTCTGTCAAATTATTGTCTTCTTTGAAGTCCAGCATATCTCAATGATTTAAATACCCTAGGGAGAAGGACTGGCAGGAAAGAGCTGTTTTATAACAAGCGTTATTGAAAGAGAACTGGTGAGATTAATTTTGTTAATGATTTTTATCCAAAGTATGGATTGAGTTCACAATAACTGGACAGTCCATGCAGCAGAGTTACCTTTGGTAACCAAATCCAAAATTGGACAGATCAGGTTGTATAAGGTCAGAGTCTAAGTCTACCCATTGTTTGGCATCGATGGTGAACAGCAAACCATTATTTACCCTGTTCCTTACCATCATAATGAGTAATTTTTGTCACTGATGAAGTGCCCTTGTGGCGCAAAACGCGTCTGACTTTTCCCCTTGATCTTGTTTTAAACTATTAAATACACTTTGCTTTTAAATAAATCATTGGCCTCACTTTGCACCTTTTTTTGCTGCTGCAACAATAGATCAGACTGGAGGATCCTTCCACCAGACGTCCCTACCTCTCCTGTTGAGTGGATACTTCTTTATCATACACCCTTATAGGTGTATTTAAAAGTTGTTTTTCTTTGTGCTTTCTTTCTGGAGGAAAACTGGATCGATCCAAGGGGGATTGGGGCTGACAGGCTGGCCCAATAATGCCTGTGTGTCAGGTCCCACGGCGACGCCGTGGCAAAAAGTCCAAGTCATGAGACCAACCCTGGTGGCAAGCTCCTGTACAGCAGTATGCCTTAGCCCAGCTTTTGTATACTGCATCAGGTGGATGTAATGAACACTGGCTGGGTTCCTTAAAAGAACCACTCCCACATCCAGCCAGTGCTCTGTCATTAACGTTGGATTCCTAGAGAAAGAAAGGTGCCTGATTTATCCCACGAGCCAAGTGACCAGCCTTGCCGTATATTCTTATTCACGTGTACCGGACCCCTGGCTATTCCTCTGGACTTCGCTTCTCTTACTCCTTGCCGGTACAGTCTCAAGACCCCTTCTACATTACCCATCCCAAGACTTTACATCATCTGCGTTTGTTTTCCAAGGACTTATTATTTATACAGATTCCTGCCTTTTTATTTGTATCCAGTTATTCAATATAAGTTTCTGCTATTTTCACCAAGCCTTTTGTTGTTGCCTTATTTACTGCATCCTGGGTTCATATTCACGTCACCGGTGTCACAAGAACCCGGTCCCTGACACTGTGTTGCACACACAGGAGAGCTTGTAGCTGTCATAAAATGTGAGCAGACTCACTGTATTCTCTCTAGACTTTAAGAACGATATTGTACCATTGGAGTATTTTTTTACTTCTTTCTTTGAGGTTGGGTGTCTCAAAGAAAAGAAAGAACAGATCCATCTTCTCATTTGTGATTTTTACAACATTTGTCACCTGAAGGAATTATACCTATGTATGTATAATAATCTTTTGTATCAAGCACAACTAGTTCATCTATACCTCATTTCTGGTGAATGTGAAGCGCTGCCCCACCTACCTATTTGTCTTTATAATATGAGTAAACACAAGGTAGATCCATCCATTCATCTAGGTCTCTGAAAGCACCTGCCTAGCTACTCATCGACTCATTTCTCCAAAAACAAAGTTGCCCGTTGCCTTCTGAGAAGCTTAAAGTTACTGCTGGCTAATGTCACGGGGAGGGTATGAAAGAAATAAAGAATGCGTGAGATTGCATATTTATCCCAACACTCCCGATCCTCACATTTCTGAGACAGTTGTGTGTATGTATCTTATTTTGTTTTTTTTGGGGTTTGTTTCTACACATGGCTATAGACAAATTGTCAACATATTCTACCTTCACCGTCTGAAAATCTTTGGTCCAACGCCACAGAGACATAGAGGATCTGCTACACCAATCCTCTGGCACAACTGTCACACATATGTGACGTTGGTTCTACTTGTTAGGTCAAGGCCGTTCTCCTGCTGGTGCCCATGTTCCCACCCCTGCGATCCCCAGTGCTAGGAGACTGACTCCCCTTATCAGCCTCCCCCCCCCCCCATGAATGATGCTCTTTCTCCTACTTCCAACCTTTCTGGTTTATACTGATCCTGACAGCCCCTGCTGTCCGGCCCACTGAATAGTTGCTTAAGTTTATATTACTTACTGCTCTCACTTACTGCATATATGTATGTTTTTGACACCGGTTATGCTGTTCGGCTTGTAGCTGTGATACATGATATTTATGACTATCTTTTACGCCATGCTTTTGTACTCATGAACATTGTACAACCAACCTTTCTCTTTGTAAATGTGAAAACTTTAATAAAAATCTGTTACAATAAAAAATAAATATTTGACCTATGAAAATTTCCCTCCACTAGTTCTAAAACCACCATGCCACAGTAACTCCTAAGTACATGTTGTCAAAAAATCTACATTTTCTCTTTAGGATACACTTGTACGCTTTCCAGCTTTTTTGATTCATTCCGATTTAACAGTGGACTGGATAATATATATTTCAGGCACTGCTAGCTCCCATGTACTAAAATATGTAGTTTTCCATGCATAAAACCTATTCTGCTTTGTGGGTGGCATTGAACTAGGGACACTGTAGCAATTAATTTTGATTACAAGCATGTTGATTTTAACTTGCTTTGGTTTATTTATAGCAAAGCAACAACTTAATGCCTCCGGGCAGATTCTCACACCAAGGTGCCTTTATAAAATGAGTTTCTATTCCCATACCCAGGTTTGCATACAGTTTGTATACAGTTATGTACACTCAGTGCACATCACCCCTGCTTCCGTGCCTTATTGGTCTCACATCTTGTCTTCCGGTTTTGAGATCAGTACTTCTGTGTTATCAATAGGAATGTACCACATACAACTTATAAATACAAATATTATCAAGAAATATCTAAATATTGTATAATTGCCAAACAGTTATTGAAATCGCACAGTTGGACATACTTGAAAACGAGAGCAATCTCAATGTATCCTTCCTGGTAAAATCCTTTATAAATAAATATGCTGAATAAAAAATTAGAAGGAAGAGTATTGGGATCAGAGTAATTGCATCATTTTATTCATAGGTCATCCATCGCTTTTATTTGATAAAGCCATAAAACGAATTATAATTAATTACAATTGATTACATTGAAATATAAAAGCCTTATTTTACTATAATATTTTAGGAAAATAAAAGAGAGAGGCATTGAAGTTGCACTTTTACTCACAGAGTTATTTTCCAAACACTTCAGAGTAGGAGATTTATGATAATAAACAGTGCCCCACTCAGTATATATGTCCATAATATTTGTTGTCAATATATTTTGCAGTGTCATTAAGGTAAACCTGCACTCACATTCAGATAGGTATCCTATGGATGGTGCAGAGTACTCATCATCATCCTATGTGTATATACTGTATATTAAGAGCCTTTTCGTTTGGTCGTTTGTGTTTATTCTGTCATGGTTTCCTTATAGCTAATGTACATAAATCATATCATGATCGAACAATCAGTACCAGATCTAATTTCATGCTCCAAAAAAAGAAGGTACTAACCTTTAACTCCATTAAGTCCATTATGTTAATGTAATTTGAAGCAAGACTGACTGGTCAGAATGAAAAAAAAAGTATTGTATATTTCTATGATGCAGGTTCACTCAGGTTGATTGTTGGTTATAAATGAATAGTATGAATCTACTTCTCTATATTTTGTTACTAGTGTTTGTGAGATTCTCACTTAAAGATGTGTGCCTTGACATTGGCAAGTGGGTGTAAACTTTATTGGCCATCTCAGTAAACTAAAAACTAGGGATGCACCGATACCACTTTTTTAAGACCGAGTACGAGTACAGATACTTTTGTTCAAGTACTCACCGATACCAATTACCGATACTTTTATTTTATGTCATGTGACGCTTTCCAATAAGAACAGACCTCATATAAAGCCCCCAGGTCTCATGGATTTGCCCCAGCTCATGGATATCCTGACCCCAGCTCATGGATATGCCCCCCTGCTCATGGATATGCCCCCCCCTTGCTCATGGATATGCCCCCCCTTGCTCATGGATATGCCCCCCTTGCTCATGGATATGCCCCCCTGCTCATGATATACCCCCCTTGCTCATGGATATGCCCCCCTGCTCATGGATATGCCCCCCTGCTCATGGATATGCCCCCCTTGCTCATGGATATGCCCCCCTGCTCATGGATATGCCCCCCTGCTCATGGATATGCCCCCCTTGCTCATGGATATGCCCCCCCTTGCTCATGGATATGCCCCCCCTTGCTCATGGATATGCCCCCCTGCTCATGGATATGCCCCCCTTACTCATGGATATGCCCCCCCTTGCTCATGGATATGCCCCCCCTTGCTCATGGATATGCCCCCCTGCTCATGGATAATGCCCCCCAGCTCATGGATAATGCCGCTCATGGATATGCCCCCCTGCTCATGATATGCCCCCCTGCTCATGGATAATGCCGCTCATGGATATGCCCCCCAGGCTCATGGATATGCCCCCCACTCTCCGCTCATACTACCTTCCTTCAGCGCCGCCGGTAAAGTATTCGCGCGCGTGCGCTCCTTGGAAGGACCCCAGCCGCGACCACGTGGGACCATGTGATCGCGGCTGGGGTCCTTCCAACGAGCGCGCGCGCGGAACTTTCCCGGCGTCGCTGAAGGAAGGTAAGTATGAGCGGAGACCAGCTGCAGGGCCTGTCTGAATGCTCTATCTGCATTCAGACAGGCCCTGCAGCTGCTCACTTTGTTTAATACTTACCTTCCTTCAGCGACGCGGGAAAGTTCCCGCGCGCGCGCTCGTTGGAAGGACCCCAGCCGCGATCACATGGTCCCACGTGGTCGCGGCTGGGGTCCTTCCAAGGAGTGTGCGCACGAAGACTTTACCGGCGGCGCTGAAGGAAGGTAAGTATTAAACACAGGGCGGAGAGCAGCTCCAGGGGCGGCTGTCCAAATGCCGATAGAGCATTCGGACAGCCGCCGCAGCCCCTCGGATACCGGCAAGCCGGCTCAATGCCGGCTTCCGTATCGGAAAAAAATATCGGGGGTACTGCACGAGTACCAAGTACTCCTGCAGTACCGGTATCGGCACCGATATCGATACTAGTATCGGTATCGGTGCAACCCTACTAAAAACCTTTGTGCCTTTGTTTTGATACGGTATATGTGATTTAACCTGTTCACTTTGACAACATGTAGAGACATTGCTGGGGGTACAGCAATTCTTAACATCTTGTTGCTCCCAAGACATTTTGGGCACCTGGGGGCATATGGGGGAACTGAATATTTTCTGTCTGCCTGTACATAAGCAGTGTAGGCAGGCAGAGAGAAAAAATTAACAGGGTGAACGTTAGCTGATGCTCACCCTATCAATCCCCAAGAACGCTGTGATTGAATCTCACAGCGTTCTTGGTCAGACAGAATGCTGCAAATGCCACAACACTATGATCTCACAGTGCTGCTAATCCCGGTATGTGATCACTATTAGGATGTCCATGTACTTCTCATGTTGAGAAATAAACTCACAACATATCACTACGTAACCTGTTATTAAGGGGTTAAAACAGGAGTTGTTATAGTTGTTATAAGAGTTGTTTTCATAAATCAGCTGTGACATCACAGTTACATTTATATACTCATTTAAGATGCTTTAAGGCTTTGGTATTATTTGTGCTTTGCTCAGCACAGTTCACTCAAAACACAGCACCAAATAACCATAGGAATTTCACATTTACCTTCTGGGCATTTTTATGTGTTACTTATCAGTGTTATTTTTTAAACAAACAGGGTTATTCAGAGAAAGGTGAAACTCTGGAGAATTTTTGGAGAAGTGAAAATTCTAGGTCAAAATAGTCGATTTGGAAAGTGAGATAAATGGGAGAATTTTTCTGGTTTGGCTATTTTGACCTAGAATTTTCACTTCTCCAAAGGTTGTCCAGAGTTTCACCTTTCTCTGAATAACCTTGTAAGTGTACCTCAATTTTACTTGTGAAATGTATGCGATCTGCAATCTTATCTCCAAATATTCTAGGCTTTTGGAATGTGTTAAAGAAACACAATTCATAAGCATAAACTGGGAAGTAAAAGGATACACAAGGAAAAACTTGTCGAGAACAACATGCATTAGATTCATGATTAAACATAACTGCATGGCAATTAATAATAAGGCTGTAAAAATTGAAAATTAAATTGTAAAATGTATGTCTTTTAATGAATATAGGAGCAAGGAACAGGTCGTGTGCTTTGAGCAGGCTGTGGGTAAAATTAAAGGGACATGCATGCTTTGTAGTGTGCCTTTAAAAACATGTTATGACTTTTTTGGCTAAGTAAATAATACAACGCATTTCATATACATGGAAACCAGTTCTGATCTCATCCTACATGGGTTAGAAATCTCAAAGGAATATTGTCCTACGTACAGTTACTTTTTAGGCCATGGAGTGCCAGAACGGTTTGTACAACCTAACTTCTTTTTAAAAATCTGAGTTGTGTAAAAATATAAATCACCAATTGTATAGTAACTGGGATATTCTTGTATTGTTGTACTTATATCATACTGTATATCTACAGTTTTTTATTTTTACTTATGTAAACTGCTACATATCCAACGGAGAATTATTGTCCACACTTGCTTGCCGTATATGCCAGCCCCCTTGTACCCACGGTACTTGACTCTAGGATTTTCTTGTGGGTTATTGATATTGCGGTGTTTTGCCTTTGGATTGTCTTTCTGGATATGGCTTCTGCTTATTTACCGGATTCTGATCCTTGATCTATGGCACTGCTTGACAATTTCCCTGGTCATTTCCTATGGTATTGAGTAAAAGGGTTTGCCTTGGTGCTCAATTCAACTACTCACGAACCCTTCTTGCATGCAGACTCTCTGAAGACTGTGATTTTGTATATGTGTGTACAATTCCCTACATCCCGGGCTTCATCACTTGGCAGTAGACCATGGCATCTTGTTAGAAAAACTTAAAAACTCTGGCATTGGTGATCGCACGCTAACCTGGTTTCAATCATATCTATCCGACCGATCACAATATGTGTGCATTTCTGGCAGCTCCTCCCTCCCCCTCCCCCTCACTTGCGGTGTACCCCAAGGCTCAATACTCGGCCCCCTGCTATTCACAATATTCATAAATGATCTGCCCAACGTCTGCAAAGCCTCAACTGTACATATGTACGCAGGCGACACCGTAATCTATACCAGCAAACCAAATCTCCCGCAGCTGGAGGCCGTGCTGCAAGAACAATTCACAGAGGTAGAAAAGTGGATCAAACACAACAAACTTTTTTTAAATACTGACAAAACTGTAACGATGCTCTTTGGAACAGCACCTAAACTACACAAATTGCAAAATCCCCATCTATGTGTTGGGACAAAATCATATGGCACGCTGACCACAGTCACCTCTCTCAAATATCTAGGTATGTGGCTGGACCCGAATCTATCCTTTGGCCCCCACATCGAAAAACTCTCATCTAAACTTTACCCCAAACTAGGTGCCCTGTACAGAAACAAATCCTGCCTGAGCCCCGCGGTAAGAAAGCAGATGGTACAACAAATGCTTATGCCAGCTATGGATTACGGAGATGTAGTGTATGCAGCCGCCCCACAAACACACCTTCAGAAACTTACTACATTGTATAACTCATTCTGCCGCTTTGCGCTACAATGTAACTACATGACCCACCATTGTGACATGTTAAAAGAGCTAAACTGGCCATCGCTGGAGTCTAAACGCACCCTTCACCTTTCCAGCCTGGTGTTTAAGAGCATTTGTGGGAAGCTGCCACCCTACTTGAATAGACTGCTTCCCCCAGCAGCTTCCTCATCCTATAACCTCCGATCCACAATACCACAATACAAGAAGACAGTGGCTCGGTCCTCATTTTCCTACAGAGCACCACAATTCTGGAATAACCTCCCAGACACCATCAAATCTTCACCCAGTCTTAAGTCACTCAAGAGCTCCTTACTAACATACCTCAATACAGAATACACCTGTAAACATGTAACCTAGTGACTATATTTCCTACATATTTATTTATTTTCTGTTAATCTGTATATTTGTGTTGTTTTTTAATATCTTGCATTGTATTACTTTGTATTTCTGTAACTGTAGCACTTCAATGTTCTTGAACCCAGGACATACTTGAAAACGAGAGAAATCTCAATGTATCCTTCCTGGTAAAATCCTTTATAAATAAATAAATCCTGACAGAGATACAATAAGGACATGTAGGATTATTAGTATAAAAAGGCAAGACTGACATAATGGGAGCAATTCAAAGGAGATTTGCATGAGAGGATTTCCATATCCTATTTTTCCACAGATGCCAGATTACTAGTTGTCAGTTCAACCCTGGTACTATTTTGGGAAGTATGAAAAAGTTCAGTTTCGTTCTAAATTGGCATATTTTGCTTTTGTCACTCAAACATGCTAGTTAATTAGGTGTCAGTATATGAAAAATTAACCAGTAAGGTAGATCTATGTAGAAGTAAACGGAGATCTAAATTCCTATAGATTCGTAACCCCCTGGTGCTTCTTTGCCATATTTTGACTCTAGTTCAGTTACATAAATCAGAAATTGATAAATATAATTCAAATACTTTGTCCTACATAACGTTTGCTCTAGTTACTTTAAGAGACAGTTCCTGTTAACATGAAACTTATGACAGACCTTCCAATCATGGCTGGTATCAGACCTAGAATGTGGGGGCTTGACTGTGGGAGATGGTGGTGACATAATGTGCATCACTGATGACATCCACGCCCACATATGCACTAGAATAAGTGAATGCCCAGCTCCGCAGTCAATCAGGCCTGCTCATACATAATTGCTGCTTTGCTGTTCATGTATGGGCTTAAAAAGCTCTGATTGTAACTAGTTAAGAACTGCAACCACAATTAAATAATCAGTCATGGTGCATTTTCCCTTAGTCTTCCCAAAAACCAGATGACAGCCTGTGGTCAGGTGATTGACAGGAATAAGGGCAAACCGTGTCACACGGTCAAATCATGTGACTTGGCAGGTGAGTTACGGCCATTCTAGCTAAAGATCCGATGCATGTTGATGGCATTTAAATCTAGCCAACTTTTCTTCATTACTTTCACCATAAGGGGATATGTCTGATATATGAGCCATGCAACGATTACCAAGATCCCCGTTATAAGCCTAATTAATTGATGTGACTGGTTAGTTAATAAAATGTAACCCCTAAAATCACAGAGGATTAGAGGTAAAGCTGACAATGCTCCTAAAACTTGCCAGAATCTCTAATGTGCCTTTTTCAGTTCACTGAATTATCAACAAAGATATACAGGCTGTTCTATCAGTTTAAAGCTTCAGCATGACAAGATACATTTGCGACTTCCAAAACGGCACTGTATTTGGTTTTGGATCTGAAATGAATTAAGATTGTGCAAATTGAAAATGAATATTAGTTTTTATACAACATGCTAAATTAATAAAAACACTGTACGCCTCGTAATTTCCATAAGGTTCCTAAATTTCAAAAAATGCATCAAACACAGGACAGAAGGTACAACAACCAAAACACAAATTATAAATTGTCAGGAAGCTTAGAAAACACTTTTTTCCGAGATTAACCAACTGTCTCCGTGCAAGTTAATCATTTCCAGTGAAATCATAGAAGCTGGTTATCATGTAGTCGGAGCGTTTTCCTTGTACTGGCACTTCTGATTGTAAGCTGGTTATTCCTAAACTGCAAATATTTCTACCTGTCCTAGCTATGTGAAGATATAATTAAACTCTTTGTTGCTGTTAGTTGCGAAGCCGTGTCGGACTCATCGCGACCCCATAGACAACATTCCTGCAGGCCTTCCTGTCCTCTACCATCCTCAGGACTCCATTTAAACTCAAGCCTCCTGCT
Source organism: Leptobrachium leishanense (assembly GCA_009667805.1). NCBI lineage: Eukaryota > Metazoa > Chordata > Amphibia > Anura > Megophryidae > Leptobrachium > Leptobrachium leishanense. The sequence goes on along the minus strand of CM019064.1, from coordinate 111,740,102 downwards.
TGTACTCTAGTATCATATTTATGCATCAATCTGATCAAGTGCATTGTCTTTGTAACACTTTGGTTAATTATACATGTCTTTTTTTGACCTCTTGTGTATCTCACAAAAAAAAAGTATTTTGTACCATTGCATTTTGACCATAAAACAGCCACAACTCATATACTGCTATAATGCCTGTATATAGAGATTACAGTAACACATTGTAGCTGTACTTTCCAGTGATTTATATTTACTATAACCACCTGAATCTTGTCCTGTACAGTAGTGAGTGACCCCAGAGCTTTCCCTTTGATATGCCCTCTCTTTTGTACAACAGCAATAGAGGAGGACAGGAGTGAGGTGTAAATGAGAATATCATCACTGCATTTAATAATGTAATTAATTATTATATACCTGGATATGCTGATGTAAAGTCAATATTTACAGATCTATTTTTAAAGCTGTTTAAATTTAAATAATAGAAGAATATTACAAATTGTTACACTTCAGTTCATGCACTTTTTACAACTGATATGTTATAATAATATCTCTTCAATAGACAAAAAAAGACCCCGGCTAACTAGTTTTGAAATTTTGTACCGAGTTTAGAAATACCCAATTCTTACATTTAATGCAATATCTAATAAACCGTTTATTATTTTACTCTGCAGTAAAAAGTCTATTTATTGATTGGATCTTTTAGGCATTTGTCGGGATTTTCAGCAAAAATTTTCTTCCTTTTTTTTAAAACGTTGTTTCTTTTTTCTGTGACAGACCTTTTTATTATCATTCATAGCACCTTATATGTAAATTCCAGGCATTTTCGTTCAGTAGGTTTTTTTGCACACACACAGCGTTCCAATTTTGACACTTTCTTTCGGCAGGATTGCGGTGGGTGTGCGGCGGGTTTGCACTGGGTTTTCCCTGCACTCCGTGGAATGCTGAATTCACCGCATTGTGGGGAACTTTGTTTCCCCGAAGTGCAGAGAACTGCGGGGAACGAGAGAGCACCGGAATGTCGGCGACATTTTGGTGCTCTCTGAATAATCCCCACTGGTTCAGGACAATATTTACAGATGAACACTAATTATTTTGACTAGCATTATTCAAGTAACACCTCTCAATCCCTCAAGTTTATATGTAATCTACATAACAGAGTAGTACGCTTAGCCGGGAAATCGGATCTCTGTTGCTGAATGGTTATGATATAATGTAGGAATCTTCTATACTCTGAGATCACTGCAGATTAATTTCTTGAAGTGTATCAAATTGCAGACGGAGGAGAGGTAAGGTACCTAAATATTATGTTCTTCAAGGGATGCCAAGAGATGTGGTGGATCTGGAGGAATCATTACACATAATTATTTTATACTGAGCAAGACTAGACATTAAAATGACCTATTTGTGAAGGAGTTGATGACCGATGCATAATATTGGATTACCCTGGGATGTCTTTCTTATTTAAAGGTTTAGTTACAAATATATATTTCACAGAACCAAATCAATTGATCAATTGCCAACATGATGCTAAGAGGTCTTTCTGTCATATGGTAGATGAAGAATCAATTTTAAACATAACTGGAGGAAACAGGGTAATTATTTGAGGATAATCTAACTTTTAGCAAATAAGGTAAACAGAAATATAAAACGTTCTGTCATTTTACTAGATGTGTTGGTAAAGTTAAAGGGACACTCTACACACCCTGATGACCTTAGTTTATTAAAGTGGCTAGGCTACATGGAGTGCAATCCCTTGCCCACCCACTCCCTCCAGCCCTATTTGGCTGGTACATCTATGTGAAGGAGAGGGCTTCCGCTGCCCTTATAGTTGGCACTCGTTTGGATATCCCCCATGCCATGGACCAGCTCAGTGACTGACGACACCATCACGCTTCATACGTGCTGATGTCGTCTGGTCTTCCGGAGTGGCAAAATTCATCCACAGCGAATTCTAGGCATTCAATTTTGGCCAAGCCTGAAAATATGGGGGCCAGCCTTGGCCACACTCAGATTTTGGGACACTAAATTTGAGCAAGCCTGAATTGGAAAGGCCAAATTTGCTCCTAGTCAAAGTCTGATCTGAGCAGCCTATGCAGAAGGCTCCAGGGACTTCTGCATTTAAAGCCCTGGAGCAGAATAAGAGCTGGAGCCAAACGCCACTAGAGAAAAGGTTTTTCTAAAACAGGTATTAAAAAAATGATTGGGCTGATGCTGTCACCAGTATCAAAAGTTATTTAAGGGAAAAAGGGAAGGGGGGGGTTGTAGGGGGGGGTCCTTTTAAACTAATGCAATAGAATTTCCATTCTATGTAACATAATATTACTACAATAGCTTTACATAGTCAGGAGACAATAAAAGGGTTATTCAATAAGCAACGAACTCGCCCGAATGGTGAATTTCGTAGCAGTTCCTTTTTTCACTAAACTGTCTATTTGCCAAATACTGGCGAATTGACAGCAAAATACGGTGCAGTTCGCGGCACATCCGGGCAATTCGTTGATCTTCAGGGGCAACGAAATTGTCCCTTAGAGAAGTGATGGTTTATCAATTCAGAGAACGCTGAACTGTACTGAAGTGTCAGGGAAATGTCCTGATTTTCTGTGATTCAGTTCGACAGGTTTAAACAGACAAATCCCATAGGATTCACCTTTAATAAATATTATTGTTTTTATTTATTTTCTATTGTTAACTGTTTATTCTTTCATTTTCAGAAAGCCATCTTTTTATTTTTTCGTTACATTTTTAAGTATTTTTTAGGTGAAATTTTTGATCCAATTTTTTTTTAAAGACTTTTTTTTTATTCTGAAACAGACCGTTTTATTATTTTTTATATGACTTTATTAGTTCCACACATTTTCATGCATTTTTTATTGGTTTAAACACCTTTTAGAAGAATAGCAGAGTTCTGTTGTTCTTTTTCTTCTACAGTTTGGCAGCGGTTGGCGGTCTGCTCGGCGGTCGTTGGCAGTCTTCGACGGCTCCACGTTCGGTGCAATTCAGGGACCCGGCGGTGAATAATGAATTCACCGCAGGGTCGATGAACTGGAATTGTCGAAGTGCACTGAAGTGCCCAGCCCGAATGAGAAAGCACTGATATTTTGGTGCTTTCTCAATAATCCCTTAAGAAATCCCCCATAAAAGGCGATTGAGAACTTAATTCATAAATACATGAACATGGCTCTATTCCATATTTTCTTCCTCTCGATGGAAAACAAAAAACAAGAGTGTACTGATGGCTTCCTACACAGAGCATCACAGCTCATACACATGGGGAATAAATACAGGTTTTGTTCCTTGAGGCTAGGGTCAGACGAAAGCAGTTTTAACGTGCGTTTAGACGCACAAAATCACGGCCATGCTAGCAGCAAATGACGTCCAATGCCGGGGAACACACGAAGTACGGCCGCACGAAAGTTCGTCCGCGCAACGCAAGTGGCAAACTAACGCATTTTTTCTAGAACGTCAAACCGCTAGTACGGACGTACAGAGTGCGCTGCGTCCGCTAGAGGCGTGTGTGCGTGATTGGGAGACGTCAGACGCTGCTAATGTCCGGCCAACATAACGTCCAGACACAAAAAGTGTTTTATTGATGATCCGTACAAAATCACGGACGAAAAGGCGCATCGTATGACCGCTATCGCGTATTCCGTGAAAAAATGCGTCCATTCGTTCGAACGCACTTTTTCACAGACAACGCGAAAAATGCGTTAGTCTGACCCTAGCCTAATTCACTGAAAACGGCAACACTTTTTGAGTAAGTCAGTATCTGTAATTGTTTTTATTCAACTTTTCATGATTTATCCTTTCACATACTACATACTGTTGTAAACCCTGATACATATACATATATGCTTTATATATAAATATATATAGCACTCCACATCACATACAGTTTTAACAAAACGATGGCACTCAAGGGTCTTCTCATAAAAGTCCCAACGTTATTTCAAATATTTAGAAACTTTATTTGCAAGTTATTTTGAAACTCCTCCAATTTCTTTAGCAATTTCTCCAGATCAGGGTGGGATTGGGGGGAGTTGGACACTCCTCGCATTTTAACCACTTTAAAATACTAAAGTCGTCAGGATTAGTAGACAGTCCCTTTAATTCGATCTTTATTTAGATAGATGTCTCAGAAAAGTATATTGTAGCTAATACCATTGATAAAATGGGTAATTTGACTGATTTTAGAATTGCAATTGTTTGTCAATTTAAGCTCCTACTTACTGAGGTTAAGCTTAGAGGTCAAAGGGGAAGTTTAGCTACTCCAACAGACACTATCCAGTAAAAAAACACATTTTCGGACTTTCCAATCTCTGTTTTGAGCAGTAGGACAATGAAAACAATGCCACCTACATCCCTGTCCAAAAACGTCTCGTCCCAAAGTTTTCTTGACTCCGGTCTAACAAGCGAAAAGTGCCAAATGACAGCTCTGATATACAGAAGACATCCACGTTATAGATACATTACATCCAGAATTTATTGGCAATGGCAACATTGTTTATTCTTGCTTTCAGTGATACGTATTGAAATTTTTGTTTACTATCAAGGTTATTCAAAGAGAGCTGAATTTGCTCCGAAATTCCACCAAACAGTGAATTTCCCCGTAGGGTGTGATTTCAGAGTTATTCGGCTCTTCAAAAAGCTGTCAGTTTGCCAAATATTGGCGAACTACCAGCGAAATACGGTGCCTGTTCGACGGCAGTGAACTCCCCATAGAGAAGTAATGGTTAACCTATTCAAAGAACACCGAACAGCACCGAAATGCCCGGATGTTCGGTGTTTTCATTCGGTAGGTTTAGTCAGGCGAATCCCATCGGTTTCAATGTAAAAAATATTTCCGTTTTTATTCAATATCTAACAAACTGTTTATTCTTTTAATCTGCAGCAAAAAGTCTCATTATTTATATTTTGGGATTTTTTTTAGGCATTTTTAGAGATTTTTTTGGCAACTTTTTTCCCGATTTCATTTTAAAATAGCAATTTTTTTTCTGTTACAGACCTTCTTATTATTATTCATAGGACCTTACATGCTATTTTCAGGCATTTTCATGTAGTAGGTTTTCTGCAAAACAGCTTTTAAAAGTTGCATTGGTTTTTTTATACCCCGTTTGTCTGCTTGTTGGCTTTTTACAGCGGCTGGTCGGTGCTCTGTTCAGCGGATCGTCTGTTTTTTTGGATGCATTCGATGGTTTTGTGGCAGATTGGTGGGTGTGTTTGGCTTTTTTTCACCGGTTTATCGTATCTCTGTGATTTTTTTCTGACAGTTTTGCAGTGTTTTTTTGGATGCAGTATGGCTTTTTCCTGCACGTCGGGACCCCTCGGTGAATGCTGAATTCGCCACAGGGTCCTCTTTGAATAACCCTGTATATAAATCTAGGGGCTTCAGATTTTGTAACACACACACACACACACACACACACACGTGAATGTATCAACCTTTTTAGTCAATATGAAACTTTAATGTGTATAACGACCACAGTTGTAAAACATCAAATTGCTATTTAATCCAAACATAGACGGTTATCAAGGGATTTTCATGCATTTATACCTGTGACTATCAATTTGAATTACTGTCATGACACCCATTGCTTGCTTTTAATCTCTGCAAATCTTAATCATCCTCCACAGAAACATCAGTTGGAGGTTAAAGGGATATGCATGTCTAGAATTTTTATTAGGGATGCACCGATACCACTTTTTTAAGACCGAGTACGAGTACAGATACTTTTGTTCAAGTACTCACCGATACTTTTATTTTATGTCATGTGACGCTTTCCAATAAGAACAGACCTCCTATAAAGCCCCCAGGTCTCATGGATTTACCCCAGCTCATGGATTTGCCCCAGCTCATGGATATCCTGGCCCCAGCTCATGGATATCCTGACCCCAGCTCATGGATAATTGCCCCCCTGCTCATGGATATGCCCCCCTTGCTCATGGATATGCCCCCTTGCTCATGGATATGCCCCCCTGCTCATGGATATGCCCCCCTGCTCATGGATATGCCCCCTTGCTCATGGATATGCCCCCCTTGCTCATGGATATGCCCCCCTGCTCATGGATATGCCCCCCTTGCTCATGGATATGCCCCCCAGCTCATGGATATGCCCCCCAGCTCATGGATATGCCCCCCTGCTCATGGATATGCCCCCCTGCTCATGGATATGCCCCCCAGCTCATGGATATGCCCCCCTTGCTCATGGATATGCCCCCCTTGCTCATGGATATGCCCCCCTTGCTCATGGATCTCCCCCCCACTCTCCGTTCATACTTACCTTCCTTCAGCGCCGCCGGTAAAGTCTTCGCGCGCGCGCGCTCCTTGGAAGGACCCCAGCCGCGACCACGTGGACCATGTGATCGAGGCTGGGGTCCTTCCAACGAGCGCGCGCGCGGGAACTTTCCCGGCGTCGCTGAAGGAAGGTAAGTATGAGCGGAGAGTAAGCTGCAGGGCCTGTCTGAATGCTCTATCTGCATTCAGACAGGCCCTGCAGCTGCCCACTTTGTTTATACTTACCTTCCTTCAGCGACGCCGGGAAAGTTCCGCGCGCGCGCTCGTTGGAAGGACCCCAGCCTCGATCACATGGTCCCACGTGGTCGCGGCTGGGGTCCTTCAAGGAGCGCGCGCGCGCGAAGACTTTCCGGCGTCGCTGAAGGAAGGTAAGTATAAATAAAGTTAGATGAGCAGCTGCAGGGCCTGTCCGAATGCCGATAGAGCATTCGGACAGCCGCCCCAGCCCCTCGGATACGGCAAGCCGGCTCAATGCCGGCTTCCGGTATCGGAAAAAAATATCGGGGGTACTGCAGGAGTACCAAGTACTCCTGCAGTACCCGGTATCGGCACCGATATCGATACTAGTATCGGTATCGGTGCAACCCTAATTTTTATTTTTAAATTGACATTTAAACCTATAGACAAACTAGAATAAATCAATAAAAGTTTTAAAAATGTGTAAAAAATATTTATTTTGTTGCTTAAAATTATGTCATTTCATCTTCTCTAGCGACGACCCTCAGCTAGGGGTGTTACTTTAGCTTCCACTTCCTAAATATTTGCCACCTCTTCCCCACCCTCTACTCCACCCATCAAAGCTTCACATGAACTAGCACAAGCTGTGCACGTGAAACCCTGTGCACGCTCAGGAACTCAGACTGGGGAAACTGAGGAACTGAATAGCTATCTCTGTACCTGTGAAAGCAAGACTCACTTGTGCACTCACCCGCTGACTCGCTCACACACTGACACACTCAAACTCCCTCAGTCACTCCCTCTCACTCTTTATTGTGCTGTCTGTCTCTTGTGTGTGCTCTCTCTCACTGCACCTTTACTTGCACTTTCTCTGCATTATCTTGCTGTTTTTCTCTCTTTACCCTTTCTTGCTTTGTCTGTGCTTTTTTGCTGTCCCTCTGTCTCTTTTTCTCCCTGTGTGTATTGATTTCTGTCCTTCCCTGTCTCTGCAGTAGCTGGGGGTGAAAGCTCAGCCCTGTCCCGCCCTCCCCTCAGCTCACAGTGCAGGAGGGAGGTGGAGCAACGCAGTTGCACATGCTCAGTGCATTTTTTTAATCTATTCCTAGGAATACACACTGATTGGTTAGCTCAAACTGCCTCCTGATGTGGGCGTGGATAACGCCAAGAAACAAAAGCAGGTAAATATGAAAAATATAATATTTACTTGCTTTTTATGCCTGCTGAATGACACTACTGACTTATTCAAGAGGCATTGCATGTTTCTAAAAGCACACTAGCAAAGCATGCATGTCCCTTTAACAAAGTATCTTAGTGACATTTACATACCATAAACCCACCAGATAATTAGCTCTTCGAGTTTATGCAAGAAAAGGAACCATTATTCTGAAATGTGATTTATGTCGTAATTCACATGGGTGTCCAATATTGAAATTCAACAGTCGAATTACCATGTATTGCAAACATAGTGATTCTAGAAGCTCAGTCTACAATAGCTCTTAACACAAAACTGATTGCTTTCACTCATTTCACCCCTGCTATAGCAAACTGACAATTGACCAATCTCTGTAATAGTAACTCTACAACAAGAGGACAAACCAATGTATTCTACAATACACATGTCTGACATTTGAGCCTTGAATGTGCCAATCAAAAGACGTTGTATAATCTCTAGCCATCCATTACAAAGTATCGTACGTGGGATAAAACATGTTTTAATATGGATAAATTTGATTACATGTATAAAACAAAGAATAATTTGCTATACCTTTACAATGTTAAGGAAACCTGATATGAATCGCTTATACCCAGGTACATGTTCTGTCATAAGTAAGATACCAATAACTTTGGCTGAGCCTGTAATAGGGTGCCACTACTAGAAAGTTTTGGCGTGATTTGGTAAGCATCAATGGCTTCCTATTAGTGACCCTATGAGTGAGCTGCTATATGATTCTTTCAATTTGTAATATGCGGGAAATGCTAACAATTACGAACAACTGCCCCATGCACCTAGGGCTTCATGGAGACGAGCGAGAGCCCTACTTATAATCACATTTACTTACTCTTGCAGGGATAGTGGAAAGCCACTGGATACCGGCTGGGTGGAGTAGAGGCAACATCACTGCTCTATAACCGTGGCGAGAGACTGTGTAGACACAGGTTCGACCCCGGCAAGAGCACCTCTCCAGTAAGTGTCCTTGGGCAAGACACCTAACGGTACATACTTGCCACCCAGGATATACTTGAAAATGAGAGAAATCTCAATGTATCCTTCCTGCTAAAATCCTTTCTCAAAAAGAAAAAAAAAACAGGGGTCAAGTCGAGCAGGAACGGGTGGGAACGCAGTTCTTCCACTATTTTTGCAGAGGGAACTGAGTTTCCATTGGTCTCATAGTCTATAAAGCTTGTATACAGGTGTTTAATCATATGATGTCCTGATAAATCATATATTTATTGTCAATTTTCATATTTTTACTAAAATACTATATATACACGTGTGTAATTAAAATATATATATATATATATATATAATTTGAGTTTATGTTTAAGTTACGGGCAAGATAATAATTGCAAATTGGGGGACAGAAATCTTGGTGAGTTCCCACACTAATATTTAGTGGACTTGACCCTTGCTGGGAACTATTATTTTTTTTGTTGTTGGCTGCGTACTAGAATAAAAAGCAACCTTGGAATGGCTCATCTTCTCTGGCTGCTCTCACTTCCTAAACACAGTATGGGAAGTGTTGATTTACTATAGGCTGTGGCAACATTCGGATCAACAAGGGAAGTTTGTGGTTTATCTGGAATAGGATTAACATGTGTTGTTGTTAAACATCTGTACCATAGTGTTTTTTGCAACTGAGTATCAAATGTCCTACCTGGAGGAATACAAGCATTGTGTTTTACACAGGGACTATTCAGCACTTTACACTGGCACACACCAGAACAAGCTGATCAAGGGTCAAATATGACTATCTGTGGCATCTGATATGTTTGTGACCTAGCCAGAGGTTTAACAAACCGAATAGTTTACCCTGAGCTTCCATTAAGGTTAGTTTGTTATTTTAGGGTTACACAATTAGAGAGTTTTGTTTGAAAAATTGAACAGTAATGAAAAATATTTTATACCAAAATAACTGCATTGGTATGAAAACAAGAGGAATCTCAACGTATCCTTCTTGGTAAAATCCTTTCTCAAAAAAAAAAATTATATTTAATTTCTATCATTCTGACGTAATATGTGTAACACTCCAAGCAAATTTCTGACAGTTCCCAGCTCCAGATTTAGTAAATAACCCTTCATGATGCTCAGGCTGCCGGCTGCTATACCAAGGTTAGCTATCAGCACTCAAGGTCAGCAGAGTTTATTCCACTGTAACTGAATGTCTGGCAAGACATCTGGTCATTGGAAGACTTCTGGATGTGGTGAATCTAAATGGTGCAAGAAGGAATCAGAAAATACTCGTACTTAGCATGTGTATTTCTAACTCGTTATGTATTTTCAGTGCTTCTAATGAGTCTATTTCCTACTAGAAAACAATCCATGCCTCATAGTCTTTATACAGGGTTATTCAAAGAGATCCGAATGGCTGTCGAAAGGGAACCGAACGCTGAAAAAAAGCGTTTGGTTACCTTTCTTGGCCATTCGGCTATTTAGAGAGCAGGCAATTCGCCAAATTCTGCCGAATTGCCTGCACATACGGTGGCTGTTCGGTGCCTGTTCGAGGGCAGTGAAATCCCCATAGAGAAGCAATAGAGAAGTCTATTCAGAGAACAAAAAACAGCAGTGAAAAGTTGCCGAAATGCCCTGCCATTCGGTGGTTTAATTCGGCAGGTTTATTCAGGTGAATCCCATAGGTTTCATTGTTAATATTCCCGTTTTAATTCAATATCTAATAAACCGTTCATTATAATATTCTGCAGTAAAAAGTCTCTTTATAGACTTTTTTAGGATATTTTAAGCATTTTTAAAAAAAATTTATTTAACTTTACTTATTTTTTCTGTAACAGCCCTTTTTATTATCATTCCCTGGACCTCATATGTAAATTTCAGACATTTTCGCTCAGTAGTTTCTTTGCAAACAGCGTTTCACTTTTCAAACATTCAAGCAAACTGTTTTTTTAATGTATTCACTGCATACGTCTGCGGTGTCAGCTTTTTCCGGCAGCTGCGCTGCGTGTGATCGACTCCTGCTCGGGTTTTTCCGGCGTTTTCGGCGGGTTAATCCAGATGTTTTTGCGGGTTTTCGGTGTGCATTCGCCCTCATTTTGCGGTGAGTTTTCGGTGGGTTTGCGGGGACCTTTCCCTGCAATTCGGGGACTATGTGGTGCTTGCTGAATACACCGCAGGATCGCCGAAATGGGATCGCCAAATCGAACCGAAGAGAATGAAAAGTCACCGAACGTGCGGTGGCTTTTCGATTCTCATTGAATAACCCTGCTAATCTCTCAAATCAGTTTTAAAGTCACCTGATTTAATGAAGAGGCTCTCATCTCCCTCTCTCTATAAAGTGAAGACAATCCTTTATTGTGACATAAACAAAAGCACATGACAAACATATTTTTCTCATTTTCTTGCTCAGAACTATTCATTTTAAATGATTCTGAATAGGACTGTGGTTTGACTTATTAGAAAAATGTGCAAAACGGTACTAGGTAATTGAATCAAAGCATCCAAGGGGTCGTTTCACTACACTGTTTGTTGCTTTTGGGGATAAAGAAAAGGAAAACAAAAATACCAAAGGGTGAAGAGGATTCAATTGTCTCACAATTTAAAGTAATAATCCCTTTATACTTAAAAAATAAATAAAATGGTCCACTAATTTCTAGAAGCAGAAGTAGGCAGACACGTTATGCATCACTGATATCAAATTTGATATTAATGTATTATAGGAGTTTGGCTTCCATAGCAGAGACCCAAGTGATTTTGTAAATAGGATCAACATTGTTGATCCATGGAAAAGTAATGTTTTTACAATTTGCAAAAGCTAAATATACAATACTTCAACTCCTCTGAATACACACACCCCCCAAAGGAAAGATTTGTTGAGTAAACACTGCATATTGATGACAAGAATAACATTATCACCTTTCCTGAGCAGCCAATCTGCTTATTCTGGTGTTTTGATAACCACAGTAGTAGGAAAATATAGATTGATACAAAAGTGCAAGGAGATACTACTTTCCAACTCTACACAGGTCGGAGTAACAGCTTGCAGTAACCATGACTGATGAGAGCCAGCAGAAGACATCATCACTCCAATACTATCAACAGGCTTAAGCCAACAAAAGGGAATTTCTAGGACACAGTCATGTTTTCTGTTAAAGATGTTATGTGGGACGTTGCAACTCATAAAAAAAATTCATGGCTGACTGGATAAATATGTTGTTGATGTGAAGAGCAAGTGGAGCCATTGGATACAAAAAACCGAGAGTTCAGACGATTCCATAGTGATCCACCAAGTGGATAAGGGGGGGCGCAATAATGGTGTTGAACTACTCCAGTCCCAATATGCTGAAGATCTGGGTGATTACGCGATTTATGAGACGTTACCACGGAACCCAACGGTGGGGATTACCTATTTCATTTTAGCGTTTCCTACGTTAAATCCATTGTTTCCTATTTAAAAGAAAGGGGTAAAGACTTTTTCCTTCCTGTTGACCCACCAGGTAAATCCTTATAAAGAGAATGGACTAAAGCAGAAACAGTCAACAAAGGCTCTTGGCTGGTTAAGGGGACACTCAATGTAATTTGAGTGATCACAGACACATAAGTATTCTCAACCCTCTCCCTTTCCAGGTAGGGATTAGTCCCACTCAGAACCTAAGATCAGAGAGTGCTTAACTCAGGTTCCTGGAAATCTAGACCTTCAAGACCTAGGTGGGTACCATGAATGGCTCTCAACGCGCTTGGCATTAAATGCATTGGATAGGACGGACACGTGTTTGAGCATGCAGTCTCCATCCAGTCACGTGACTGCTACAACTTATAGGAAGACAGCCGCATATCATGCCTAGAACAAGGCTGAGGGAGACCATTGACAGATTTAAGATACAATTTTAAGAGTGAAGGGGTAAAACAGGAGGGTGTGGGCTAAAGGGGTCTATGTTTAATCCCTACAGATTCCCCCCCTTTAAGCAAATGCTTTACATCCTGAGGGATAATTCCACAACTGTTCTTTTAAATAGAAATAATTTGCAAACAGTAGGAAACTAGTGACGATATAGGTAATAACATGAAATTATTAATTATAATTAAACGAATTAAGTAAATGATGATTTTACATGCTGAACTGAATAGATTGAATTTCACAACCAATAGAATGCCCATTAATTTGTTGCTCTTTTACACAAAGTGTGATGCCAAAGAAAAGTATGGCTTATGTTTTGACCACCCTTTACAATGACAATATGGATTATATACTTTCACCCATCTCTTGAGAGAATTATCAGAACACCTTTCAGCAATGGGAGGAGGAAACCACTGATAACTGTGCCAAGGTCTGACAAACATAGTCACTAACCAAAATTTGTGGACAATCGACAAGACATATTTCCATTATGATTATTGCATCCATAGGAGTGCACAATCCATACCATTAAGAGTCAGCACCTATAGAGAATTTAATACAGTAAATCATTACAAACCGTCAAAATAAGGAGAAGCAGAACAAGTTTACCCAGAAGGCCTCTGTGCACAACTATGATTGCAATTTTCTTTTTAATTCTTCAGAAAGTCCATGTGTTCTGGTCAGTTCTACAATAATAATTTGCCCATGTTTGGCAACATTGTTGCCCTTTTAAAAGTCTGTACTGATATCCAAGCTGGCATGGAACAAAACCTAACAGGAGCATCTTCCTTGATTTTGCCAAGGCCTTTGACACAGTAGACCATGGCATCCTATTATAAAAACGTAAGAACTCCGGTATTGGTGATCGCACGCTAACCTGGTTTCAATCATATGTATCTGATCGTTCGCAATATGTGTCCATTTCTGGCAGCTCCTCCCTCCCCCTCCCAGTTCCGTGTGGTGTACCCCAAGGCTCGATACTTGGCCCCCTGCTATTCACAATATTCATAAATGATCTGCCCAACGTCTGCAAAGCCTCAACTGTACACATGTACGCAGACGCAACTGTAATCTATACCAGCAAATCAAATCTCCCGCAGCTGGAGCCCGTGCTGCAAGAACATTTCGCAGAGGTAGTAAAGTGGATCAGAGATAACAACCTTTTTCTAAATACTGACAAAACTGTTATGATGCTCGTTGGTACAGCACCTAAACAACACAAATTGCAATCGCCCCATCTATGTGTCAGGACAATATCTATTTCTCTGAAATATCTAGGTATGTGGTTAGACCCAAATCTATCCTTTGGCCCCCACATCGAAAAACTCTCATCTAAACGTTACCCCAAACTAGGTGCCCTGTACAGAAACAAATCCTGTCTGTGCCCCACGGTAAGAAAGCAGATTGTACAGCAAATGCTTATGCCAGCTTTTGAATATGGAGATGTAGTGTATGCAGCTGCCCCGCAAACACACCTCCAGAAACTTACTACATTATATAACTCTTTCTGCCGCTTTTTGCTACAATGTAACTACATGACCCACCATTGTGATATGTTAAAAGAGCTAAACTGGCCGTCGCTGGAATCTAGACACACTCTTCACCTTTCCAACCTGGTGTTTAAGAGCTTTTCTGGGAAGCTACCACCCTACCTGAATAGGCTGCTTCCCCCAGCAGTTCCCTCATCCTATAACCTCTGATCCAGGACCTGCAACTTACTTGCGATACCACAATACAAAAAGACAGTGGCTCGATCCTCATTTCCCTACCGAGCACCACAATTATGGAATAACCTCCCAGACGCCATCAAAACTTCCTCCAGTCTAAAGTCACTTAAGAGCTCCCTATTAACATACCTCAATACAAAATGCGCCTGTAAATATGTAACATAGTGAATATGTTTATTTTCTGTTAATCTGTATATTTGTGCAATTTTTTTAATATTTTGCATTTTATTACTGTAACAATTTAATGTTGCTGAACCCAAGACATACTTGAAAACGAGAGAAATCTCAATGTATACTTCCTGGTAAAATCCTTTATAAATAAATAAATAAGTTACACATTCATTGTTTGATCAGGGATCAAGTGCAACATAAAGAAGTGTGGGAACTCACAAAGACTACTCCTTACCCCAAGTAATCATTTCCATGTCACGGTTAGAAAACTCTAAAATAGGTTATTGGTAATAAACCTATAGCCAGGATGTGTGTTAAAGAATCATTATTATTAGGGAGTCAACGATACCATTTTGTAAGACAGAGTACAGGTATCGATACTTTTTTTCAGGTACTCAAAGATACCAAGTACCGATACTTTTATTTAATGTCATGTGACCGCTTTCCAATAAATAATTTAGGATTTTGCTGAAAGCTTGTCCAATCTATTTTAATATTGAAATGTATGACCAGACACTCCACTTACCCACTGCACAGGTCTGTACACACCCTGACCACACATACAGACCCCACACCAGACCTCAGACACATGTATACTCACACCAGACCTCAGATACATGTGTGTATATATATATATATACACACTCAGACCTCAGATGCATATATACCCACTCATACCTCAGATACATGTATACCCACTCAGACCTCAGATTCAGACCTCATACATATATACACACTCAGACTTCAGGCACTTATACTCCCAGACCTCAGACGCAGACACTGGGGCTTCTGCCAGAATGCATTAAAAGCTTTCCGCCAGCATTCCCACTGATCAGCCACCGGGCTGTGATGTGCTATTGCGACTCCCGCGAGACCACGACTGTAGACCGTGTCACAGCCTTCACACAGCCTACTGTTAATGCATTCTGCCAGCTGCCCCAGTCCCTCAGATACCGGCAAGCCAGCCCAGCGCTGGCTTCTTGGTATCGGTAGAGGTATCGGGGCATTTGCATGAGTACCAAGTACTCGTGCAAATACCAGTAACGGCACTGATACCGATACTAGTATTGGTAACTGTGCATCCCTAATTATTATAAATACCATAAATATCTTATATTTATTGTAACTTAGGAAAGATAGGTGAAACTTAAAAAAATAAATAAAATCTTTTCAGTGTATGGGTGAAATGGGAATTTGGTTCCCCTGCAAAAATAGTGGAGGAACTATATGCCACTCGACTTAACCCCTGGTTTTGGTGCTGTGTAGATATAGGACCCTTAATAATTTGGGAATTTGGTAGTGGAATTTTTGACGATGCATCCCTAATCCTCCTATCACGTTTTATTTGTTACAGTATTATGCAGCAGCAGGTATGCTTGTAAGAATTGTACATTATAATAGTCTTACGTAAATACACAGAAAATATAGATTTAACAATACAATCGCACAATAATTACACACCCATAACCACATGAATCAACAGGTCTCATAGCAGTAGCGAATGGAATTTTTTTTTCTATTGAATATTAAGGAATGTCTTAAATATATTAAATGCATTAAAATGACACCATAAAAAATACCAACATTTTATTAGAACTCTGGTGACCACATAAGCCTTACAGAAAATTACGGAAAATTACGGAAGACACAGTAGTGGCCACACAGTCCGTTTATTCACTGACGTATATTTTGACGGATGTAGCAGGGAAAATAAAATAAAAAGCAAAACCATTTTGTCCGTGAAAAATGCTGGATGTATAAATGCAGTCCGTCTGACCACGTTCCATCACTCACACACAAAGCTATGCAGACGTTGCGGACGCAGCGCACTTTGTGCAGCCGTTCTAGGGGATGTACGTTCTTGCCTGCCTTGCGTCCGTGGGCCGCGGCCGTTGTGCGTCCGCAGTTCAGTGCGGACGTACTTCATGTAACAGGCTCCGATGGGCTTTCTGTCATGCTATCACGGACGTACTTTTAGGCGCAATCACGGACGTGAACACTACGCTCATCTTACACCAGCCTTAGACATCTGTAAATTCAGGATGGACACCATTGTACGTGCAACTCAGAATAATTCCTGTTCTACTAATAGCAAAAGTATAATTACTTGAAGATCTAGTTTGCCAAATCGGTCGGATTAAAGGCTAAGGTCAGACTAACGCATTTTTCGCGTCATCCGTGAAAATGTGCGTTCGAACGAATGGACGTATTTTTTCACGGAATACGCGATAGCGGTCATACGATGCGCATTTTCGGCCGTGATTTTGTACGGATCATCAATAAAACCCTTTTTGCGTCTGGACGTTACGTTGCCCGGACATTAGCAGCGTCTAACATCTCCTAATCACGCACACACGCCGCTAGCGGTATCACTTTCTCAAAAAAATACGTTTGTTTGCCGCTTGCGTTGCGCGGCCGCACTTTTGTGCGGCTGTACTTTGAACATTGCCCGTAATTGTCCGTCATTTGCTGCTACTACGGCCGTGATAAATCGCTGCTGCACGCGCGTTCGCCCTGCGTTCGTCTGACCCTAGCCTTATGCTTCCCAAACTTAGTAAAATTAAAACATACACTATAAAACCTGAAATTGCATCTCATAAAACCTAGGCAAAATTATTTACCCTTGTAGAGCTGAAAACTCCTGGAAATCCATATTGTTATTTTTTTTAATTAATTTATTCTCCAGTAAAACGTAATATAACAGGAAAATAATATATTTATATATATATATATAATATCAAGGATAATAAAAAATTCATGCACCAAGTAAACATAGAGTAATAAAAAACACAAAATAAAAAAAAGACAGAAAATGAGGATTCTTATTGATAATCGGAGAATGAGAGCTATCATTCAATCTAAGCAGATCTGTTAAAAGTCATACTGCCTCCAGTATCCTGTAAGAGCTGCTTGTTAGGCAGGCATCATTACACTTTGCAACATTGTGACATTTGACGTCAGAGATCAAAACGTCTAACATAAAGCCCATGAATGGGATTCCCCTCCCCCATTAGGCAGGGCAGGCAAACTCCACACAAGCTGAAAATACCCATACCTTGCATTTTTGTTACATTCTTTTGTAACCTCAATTAGAAGGAAAAAAAAAAGAAAACCCACAGAGATGAGTTAAAGAGAAACCCAGGCAGTATTGGAGATTACCATCCCCCACATGTCAATGTAAATATACTCATCCAGCAATAATGATTTCTTTTACAATGAGCCAATGCTTTCTATTAGATTCATAATGATAAACAATTAGAAAAAAAATAATATCAGACAGTGAAGTTTGTAGGTTAAACTTTAGAGGTTCCAAACAGAATTGGAGATGAAGAAGATGATGAAGACACAAGCAGCCATCAGCAATCAGTGCATTCAGCAATCTATCTCTAGGCAATTCCAGCTGTAAGTTCTGCTGCCATGGCACATGCCCCCCTTGCCATCATACAAGTACACTCAACCCACAATGTGGAGGACATGAGCCTCCTGCTCTCCCAAAGAATCAAAAAGGCACACTCACCTCACACTCAACGTGGATTAAAAGTCCACAGCTCTGTAGTTCAAGGATTGCTTGCTTTAAAAAAAAAAAAAAAAAAAGCTTGAACTTCTTGCAGGAAGCACTGTCACACCAGCACTTTTTTTTTTCTTCTTCCTATCAATAGATGTGTATAATATCTCTTCTGTCGGAGATCCTGAAGGATGATTATGACTGTTATGATTAAGATTATTTATTTATTTACAAGAGCTCAAAAAAAAAATATATATACTTAAAAAATACAGTTGATCTATAAATCCCCAAGAGTAAAAAAAAATAAAAATACAATAGAAATATATAAAAAAAAAAAAAAATGTAAAAGAAGAAAATAATTATAACAAGCTCTTGGTTGTTTTTTTTTAAAAAAGTGATGATCCTTCAAAATCGTTTTAAGTTTTGCTTTATTCTTCCTGTTAATAGTGTGTGATGTGTGTTTTGGTTTTGGTGTGGCAATCAGAGAGGCCAGCTAAGTAGTTCATTAGCAGAGTTAGTTTGTCTGTGTTTGTGTGTGTGTGAGTGAAGCTATCAGAGACAGCACAAGCGGTAGCAGCTCAGAGAGGGGGGAGAGAAAGGGAGAGGGAGAGAGAGAGAGAGAGAGACTGGCATGGAGAAAAATGATCTACACACACACAGAAATACACACATACACACAGGCACTGAGACACTGAGCCAGTAACCTCCTAGAAAGGAAAAGAAAAAAGCAATTGACCTTAACTTGTGAAAAAAGAACATATATTTCCCCTCAGATAAAGACAATTATATTGGATTCTTACCATTTCATATAAAAGGGTGTTATTTTTATTTATAAACACACAAACACACACACACACACTCTTACACTTGTGTTTCTTTACATATGGATTTATTATCCTAATTTGCTTTCAATCTACCATAATACAATTCTGTATAACAACAACATTAAGATTAAGAATAATAAAAGAAATAAACACAGCTTCAAACAGCAGACCTGTAACACTAAGGGAAATAAATGAACAGATTACAAGGTTGAATTACAGAAACTGGAGCAGGCTGTTTAATGGGTTACAGTGGGGGAGGGGAGTGTTATGATTGCTGTGGAAAATATTGCTGGAAAGAGAGAGGGTGTGTGATATTTTTACACACATGCATGCACACATCATGTCCTCATAAAATGTTATTACATTATTGCACACACCTACACAAACTGTCTTCAGAACATGCTGTGACGTTTAACACACACGAAGACACACACACTGTCCTCAATGTTACACCATCACAACACACATACACACTGCCTGTCCTCATTGTTACACTATTACAACACACACAGTCTTTACAGCTACACTATCACACTACACACATTGTCTTCACTGTTTCACTATCACAACACATACACTCTGTCCTCACTGTTACACTATTACAACACACACACCCTTAACTGCTACACTATCATACCACACACACTGTCCTTACTGTTGCAAAATCACAACACACACACATATAAAATTATGTTTTCTTATACTTTGTCCTCACTAAAGGAACAAGTTAGTTATTTCAGTTACATGACATTATTGCATGCAAATACACACACACATACATACACAGTGTCTGTGTACTAAACTGCAAAGCTGACACACACACACACTCAGATATATAACATACAGTTCCTGTCACACATATTATTACAAAATCCACTTAAACACTATTACTATACTATAAGTACTATTGCACAACATGCAAACAATTGCACTTTTGCACATAATGTAAACACGTGCAGGCACACACACTATTTTAAAGGTTAGCTTCACACAGTCCTAAAATGCTATCACACATTCATATATATTCTCAAATGCACAGAAGGTCCTTGTAATATCACTATTAGAGAAACGCGCGCGCGCGCGCGCGCACGCACACACAATGTTATTGCTATGTGTGTGTATTAAGGCTAGGGTCAGACGAACGTATTTTTCGCGTTGTCCATGAAAAAGTGCGTTCGAATGAATGGACGTATTTTTTCACGGAATACACAATAGCGGTCATACGATGCGCATTTTCGTCCGTGATTTCGTACGGATCATCAATAAAACCCTTTTTGCGTCTGGACGTTATGTTGGCCGGACATTAGCAGCGTCTGACGTCTCCTAATCACACACACACACGCCGCTAGCGGACGCAGCGCACTCTGTACGTCAGTACTAGCGGTTTCACATTCTTGAAAAAATGCGGTTGTTTGCCGCTTGCGTTGCGAACTTTCGTGCGGCCGTACTTCGTACATTGCCCATCATTGGCCGTCATTTGCTGCTACTACGACCGTGATAAAGTGCGGCTGCACGTGCGTTCGCACTGCGTTCGTCTGACCCTAGCCTTAGGTAACCAAGATACCTAATATTATAATAAAATTGGATTATATTAATATATTGATGAGACCATTTAATCAATGTCAAATACACACCGCTGCAAAATACATTTTATGCACATATTCTAGAAACCAATAAACACAGTGGATCATACACATCACACATCACACATGTCATCCATGGCAAGCCACGTGACACATATTTCATATTGTTTTTTTTCTTTATAAGAGACAAATAAGAAAACGGTTGAACTTACAGAATCTCCATAATTGCGATTCAGCAGAAAGGAATACATTAAAATTGCATTTCAAATAACCAAAAGCAGAAAGAAATGAAAGCCTTTTTTCCAGAGGGTTTTCGAATGACCTTTTCTGAATCTTTATTTGTTTTCCTTTCTGACAGTTACATATTACCGTAAACATACCAAAGGAGAAAAATATAAGAAATAAAAAAAAACACAACAGAGAAAGTGTGTTCTAAAAACACAGCATAAGCATATGATGCAACATTGCCCTGGTTACATGTGCTTTCCATCCCCCATCATTTTGCTGGTGGGAGTGCTGTTTTTTCCGCCTGTAGGGTCACATTGTGGTTGATTGATTCTCCTTTTGCCTTGCTCAGTCATTCAGATTTGGAAAGTAAATAACAAGTTGACATCATTACAGCTCTCTGCATTACTGTGACACATTCCTCAGCTACCACGCAATGTCGAATAGAAGCGCAGCAAAAACAGAAATAGATGTCAACGCCCAGCCATTTGGTTCTGCATTTTAACACACAGTATAATGTTTATTCTTGCTGTAAATTTCTCACTCTTCTGGTGATTTTGAGGGTTGAACAGCACTATAATATAAGACGCTATTAGTACTAGCTTGTATTCCAGGTTTCAGTTTTTGTGTTTACATGCACGAAGATCTGTTCTAGGAATCAAAGAACAGATAAGCAGACGTATTGTTGGGTTATTAAGGTGCAGCTGGGATTGGATGTCCTTAAAAATACAATCTTACAAAAAACTGTTTTGTGTCAGGAGTAATAAACTGCGTTTACAATTTTAGGACACAATATATAGTGCGGTTCCTCGTATTATGAGACTCATCTCACTTAAATGAGACTTAGGCTGGGGTCAGACGAACGCTGTTTGAACGTGCGTTTAGCCACACTTTATTACGGCCGTGGTAGCAGCAAATGACGTCCAATGACGACCAACATACAAACATACACATACACAAAAGTGCGGCTGGACAACGCAAGCGGCAAACAAATGCATTTTTTGCAAGAACGTCGAACAGCTAGTACTGACGCACAGAGTGCGCTGCGCCGGCATAGCGGCGTGTGTGCGTGATTAGGAGACGTCAGACGCTGACATGTCTGGCCTACATCACGTCCATTTGTTTTTTATAGCTCCGTCAAAAATCACGGCCGTAATTGCGCACCGTGTGACAGCTATCGCGTCTGCCGTCAAAAAGTGCGTCCATGCGTCCAGACGCACTTTTTGACAGAAGACGCAAAAAATGTGTTAGTCTGACCCTAGTCTTAAAAGGAGTATAATAAGTAAAGGTTCCTGTCTGGAGTCTTCAGAAAAGCAGTCTGCAAAACATAATATGAAAGCAAGGACTACACTCATGTATTTTGTGCTAGTTTGATATTGGGTAATCCTGTGCTATACACACTGTGTGCTTAAATAGACTCTTTGGGCTAGATTCCAAGTCTGGTGTAAACTTAAGTCATATTCCAATGTAGCCATTGGAACAACAGCTCAAGTCAAAAATATTATGTCTGCAGGCATAAACATTACCAGCTCTTGATGCTATTCCTCTCCCGATCTCTCTCCTCCCGTGTTCAATCGTGTTACAGCTTGCCTTTTGGCGGTCTCTGACTGGATGACTTCCACAATGTGGAGGACATGAGCCTCCACCAGATACATGTATACCAGAGAGAGACCCCATATACGTTACCTGGTCCGGTCGGCCAGGGAGGGGCACAGCAGCCCAGGCAGAGTTTGGCAGCAGGAAGGGATTTGCCACGTGAATGGGGAGGATTTCCAATGGCGGGAGGCTCAGGATCTGGGGAGAATGAGGGGCGAGCAGAAACTCCAAGGGGCTTCCTCTTGACACACCGGTGCAGTGGCCGCCGACCCAACCCATGCACATGCAGTCAAGTGTGGGAGAGCGGCGTCGACAGCCAGATTAAGGCGCATGTGGGTGGGCCGGATCAGAGCTGCTCTACTACAGAATGAGATGCGGCCCGCCCACACACTCCTTAATCTGGCTCTCGCTCTCCCACTCCTGGCCAGCCGCATGCGTGTGGACTGGGTTGGCAGCCTCTGCGTCGGCGCTAATTACAAAACAGTGCGGAGGAAAAAATTTGCGGCTTTAAAAAATGTGACGCTTGGAGAGGTTGCTCCAAACCACTCCATTGTCGGGCCGACCCTGTCTGCTTCACTCCTCACATTCAGTCACTAACCAAATCTTGCTACTATCACGTAAAAAAATTTGCACGCATCTGTCCCTGTCTTAATCAGGACTCCACTAAAATGCTCATCCAAGCTCTTTTTCTCGCCCTCCTTTACTATTGCATCCTCCTTCTCTCTGGCCTTAAGAGATTCCAGATTCTCCCTCTGCAGACTGTAATGAATGCCTGCGCCAGGCTCATCCACCTCACCTCATGCACCTCACCCCTCTGTCAATCTCTACACTGGCTTCCTGTTTCCTTTAGAATTCAATTCAAAATGCTGGTTGTCACATACAAAGCTCTCCATAATAGCGCCCCTGCCTCCATCTCTTCTCTTATCAGCCGGTACATCCCGTCTCGACCACATAGCACTGCCAATGATCTGGTGCTATCAGTTCCTCATACCCACACCCCCAACTCTTGCCTTCAGGACTTCTCCTGAGCTGCCCCTTTTCTATGGATCTACCTCCCACGCAACACTAGACTCTCCCTGTCTCTCCAGTCCTTTAAGAAGTCTCTGAAAACTCATTACCTTAAAGAAGCCTATCTGCTCACTCCATGATCTCCCCACTGTACATTTCTTGCACCATCTTCCCACTCAGCTCCCTACGCACCTGCTACTTCACATGCAAAGCTCTTTACCCTCAACTAGCGTGTCACCCCTCTCGTCTTAGATTGAAAGCTCTCCAGCAAGGTCCTCTCTCCTACTGTTATTATTATTATTATTTTATATTTATAAAACGCCAGCATATTCCGCAGCGCTGTACAATGTGCGCAATATAGACAGGGAAACAGGAGGAGAGGACTGCAAGGTGAGAGTGATGGACTGGTTGGGGCAGTGAGGTGTATCAGTGAGTTGGGTGGTAGGCTTCCCTAAATAGGAATGTCTTAAGGGTGCGTTTGAAGGAAGGGAAACTACTGTGTTTTACATGTATGTAGATTTGTTATTCTGTGTCACCCATTGTAAAGTGATTCAGAATTTATTAACACTTTATAAATGCTGGTAACTGTAACTATTCCAGCTGAGCTGCAAACTTTGCTTGTGGCTCAGCTTTATGGACAGCTTACCTTTATGTTATCGTTTTCTATACTTTGTATAGGAAACGTTAACTATTGACAGAGTTAACTATTGGCAGATAAGCTGCTCCTTGGTGTTAAGGGATTTTGGTTTTACAAAATAATTTAACATTAAAAACTTAATGCACCAAAATATCCTCTTACTTAACTCTGTTTGCATGGTACAGAGGGTGGTGCACTCCGTAACCTCCTCTGGCCGTATGCAGTAGAACCAGGGGTTTGTTAATGCCAGTACTCAGCAGTGCACCGGCACATATTGATAGGGTCGACGATCTCTGCTAGGATGCGTAGGGTGTCTCCAGCCCATCGGCGAAGTTCCACGGATTGGTGCCAACCGGGCACCGATTGCGGAATTCTCCTGCAGGGGGCTGACTTCTTGGGTTTATTGATGTCAGAAGTGGGACTCAACCCCTGCCGTGTCATGTTAGGTGCCATTGGAAAGACCAGTACATGACCTTTCCAATGGTAATAAACATGACTAGGAATTTCATAAAATTAAAAAAATAATATGTTTTTTAATGCAGCACTATTGTACACTCAGTTATAAAGTGAACAATGATGCTGCACTGTGGAGCTGTGTGTTACGCCCATGCACACGGCACATAACTGGGAGTTTTAGTGTTGTGGAGCTTGTGATACAGTAACATGTCTTGTGTAGGAGAGTATCACAGAGCTCCTTATCAAGCCTTTTTGCCTATGCTCCAACTCAGGCGAGTGCGATTTTACCCACACTAGAAACAGCATTCATTTGAGAATACTTGCTCTATAACATTTGTTATGTTCTCTCTTCGTATGTCATCGTGGGAAAATATACAAGTAACTGGACATGAAGGCACCAGCAGACCCTACTGGTTGAACGCCTACTGTAGTAGAGTCAAGTTATTTAGGCTCTAAATCATGTGAGTGATTTTCTTTAAGTACCCCTTTATACTGAGCTTTAAACTGTATCATTGCTGGTATCTTTTTGTTACATATCTTTTGGTGGAAAAAAAGAGGTCCAATATAAGGAAATCCCTCAAGCATCCACAATAATATAAGTTTTGTGGCATGAACCTTCACTGCCATTGTCCTCTAGGCATGTAGTTCCCAACCCCGGTCCTCAAGTACCCCTAACAGGTCAGGTTTTCCAGACATCTGAAGCACAGCACAGGTGATATGATTTGCTGCTCATTGATTGTAGGATTCAGTCTGCTTTACTTCAAGGTAATCCTTAAAATGTGGCCTGTTAGGGGTACTTGAGGACCACGGTTGGGAACCACAATGCAAGCAGCAAACTTTAGTTCAGCTTTAAAGGTCTTAATTTTGTTCACATAGGTATTCACAGCAGAAGCAAATTAGCAACAATATTCAACAGCAGGTGTGTCACTTCCAATCAAGAGCACCCACCATAATGAAAAAAATATTCATACTTGTGATTATTTTTACTGTTTTTTTCACTATATGGAAATACATAATTACCATCTAAGTATAAACAGTGGTGACATAATTCAGAGTATGAATAGTGGGGAAACGTTTTGCCCATACATCTCCTGGGTAGACTGGGGTGTGGGTGTGTGCAGCCAGGAGATGGGTGATAACACAAGTGGAATTTCGAGAGCTGATAATATTATTCAATCCAATTACAAAGGGGGGCGGATTTTGGAGGTTGTACTGGACACATCTCACTACGTGCCTGCTTGACCCCATTCCCTCACATCTAATACCTCCACTCTTCTCCTCCTTCACCTTTGCTCTCACAAACATCTTCAACCTATCTCTCTACCGACTCCTTCTCAGACTTCAAACACGCAAAGGATACCCCTCTACTAAGGCTAGGGTCAGACGAGCGTGATTTCTACGGACTGTACGTCCGTGCAGTACGGACATCGTCAGTACGGATGACGCAGTAGTGGTCACACAGTCCGTTTTTTCACTGAAGTTATTTTATGACTGATGTAGGAGGGAAAAATAAATTACAATGAAAAAACATTCTGTCCGTCAAAAATGCTGGACGTATAAATGCAGTCCATCTGACCATGCTCCATCACTCACACACAAAGCTATGCGGACGTTGTGGACGTGGCGCACTCCGCACGTCCGTTCTAGCAGTATTACGTTCTTGCCTAACCTGCGTCCGTTTGCAGCGTCCGTCATGCGTCCGCAGTTCAGTGCGGACGTACTTCGTGTGTCAGGCTCCAATGGACTTTCTTTCATGCTATCACGGACGTACTTTTAGGCGCAATCACGGACGTGAACACTACGCTCGTCTGACAGCAGCCTAAAGTGAAATTCACCATTCGGTGCAATTCGGTGGCCAATTCGGTTCTCTTTGAATAACCCCTTAACATTTTCTTACAGTTGCACTCAAAAGCACAGCCACAGATCATATATGCAGACTTAAAGCAATCAGATATTCAAACACATACTGTTTCTGCACTCATAATTAGAGTTACAATAACAATTATTTATAAAGTGCCTTCATAATCTTCAGTACATATAGGTAGGACAAACAAAACTTAAATTAAACAAGCCTGAACCAAAACGAATGTTAGGAAAAGAGGACCCTGCTGAAGTGAGCTTCAATCTAGGAGCGGTAAGAAACATAAGGTAAGCATAAATTACAGTGTACAGTATTTTCTAAAGTAGTGTGTGTTTTTTTGAGACTATTTGAGAGACTGGAAGCGTGGAGAGAGCTGAACGGGGTGAAGGCATTCCATAAGTAGACACAGTTCAGGAAAAATTCTGAAGGTAAGAGTAAGGATGCGTATAAAAGGAGATTATAATATCAGAATATCATTGACAGAGCAAAGTGATTGGGATGGAACATGCTTGATATGTAAGAGACTGAACACAGACTGGAGAATATAAAATAGAGTATTGGTAGCTTCTGAGTATGGTATACAGTACACGATGTAGGTGAATCAATAGATATGCTGCAGTCACAATGGATGATATAAGGGACAGCAGAAGTGAGAAAGGGAGGGAGCCAGTTTGAGAAGTGTCCCAAAAAGGGACCAGAAGAACCAAGGCAGTAAATTACTGTTACACATAAAGAAATGGGACAGAAAAGAGCAATGGCATGAACTTCAAGGGAGGGAAGTAAGAGGAACGGTGTAAAGGAAACAGGCTGGAGAGGAAAAATCCCATGGTTTCACTGCTATGGGGCCATATCTCATTATGATGGAAAGATGGAAGGAGAGACCATAGGACAATGAAAGCGGGATAGCAACGTTAGACGGAGAGCTCAGGTTTAGGGAGTGCACAGAGACGGATGAAGCAAGAAATAAAGACGTTATAAATCAAAATATTACAGATAGGGTATTCCACAAAGCACAAAGAAAAGGGGAAAGCTAGAAGAAAGAGATAGAATGTGCATAATATTTGCAGAGGTTCTAGGTGCATGCTGAGATAAATCATAAGTAACATACAAGCACCCCCGTCCACTCCCAACCGGGTGCTGTCAAAGTAACCAACCAAACCCTGCAACACCCCTGAGATGTAGTAAATGCCTTTAATAATTATTTTGTTGGATGCGCCACTACCCTGATTGCTAAGCTAACGAATGACACACCTACAGAAAGGCCGCAAGCAGGTCAGGCTCCTCCAACCGTGCAGAGACCCCATATTGCAGATAAATTCAACTGTAGACCAGTGCCTATCAGTGTAGTTACTAAACTTCTCTGTAATCAAACAATGAAATACCAGTCTGGACCTGATCAAATCCCAGCAATGCTGCTGAATATTAGTGCACCGGCAATTGCAAATCCTGTCGCAACCCTAATCAATGAATCACTGGTGACTGGATTCATACCCAGACTCTGGAAGATTGGGAGAGTGGTGCCTATCCATAAAAGTGGTGACAGTACTTTGGTATCCAACTACCGTCCGATCTCATTGCTCCCTGTTATGTTAAAAGTTTTGGAAAAATGCGTGTACACACAATTACGTGATTATTATCAAGCTTCAAACTATTTAATTACAGATCAATCCGGCTTTCGTCCAAATCATTCAACTACAAACGCCCTTTTAAAAGTTTGCAAATGATACCCAAGCTGGCATGGAACAAGGAAACCTAACTGGAGCCACGTTCCTTGATTTTGCCAATGCCTTTGTTGCAGTAGACCATGGCATCTTATTACAAAAACTTAAAAACTCCGGTATTGGTGATCATACGCTAACCTGGTTTCAATCGTATGTATCCAACCGATCGCAACATGTGTCCATTTCTGGCAGCTCCTCCCTCCCCCTCCCAGTCACGTGCGGAGTACCCCAAGGCTCAATACTCGGCCCCCTGCTATTCACAATATTCATAAATGATCTGCCCATTGTCTGCAAAGCCTCAACTGTACATATGTACGCAGATGATACCGTAATCTATAAAAGCAGACCAAATCTCCCGCAGCTGAAGGCCGTGCTGCAAGAACAATTCAGAGGTAGAAAAGTGGATTGCAGATAACAAACTTTTTTAAAATATTGAAAAAACTGTAACGATGCTCTTTGGACCAGCACCTAAACTAAATAATTTGCAAAATCCGCATCTACGTGTCAGGACAAAATCAAATGGCAGGCTGACCACAGTCACTTCTCTCAAATATCTAGGTATGTGGTTAGACCCAAATCTATCCTTTGGCCCCCACATCGAAAAACTCTCAACTAAACTTTACCCTAAAGTGGTAACCTGTACAGAAACAAATCCTGCCTGAGCCCCGCGGTAAGAAAGCAGATTGTACAACAAATGCTTATGCCAGCTATTGAATACGGAGATGTAGTGTATGCAGCTGCCCCGCAAACGCACCTTCAGAAATTTACTACATTGTATAACTCATTCTGCTGCTTTGTGCTACAATGTAACTACATGACCCACCATTGTGACATGTTAAAAGAGCTAAACTGGGCATCGCTGGAATCTAGACACATTCTTCACCTTTCCAACCTGGTGTTTAAGAGCTTTTCTGGGAAGCTACCACCCTTCCTGAATAGGCTGCTTCCCCTAGCAGTTCCCTCGTTCTATAACCTCCGATCCAGGACCAGCACCTTACTTGCAGTACCACAATACAAAAAGACAGTGGCTCGATCCTCATTTTCCTACAGAGCACCGCAGTTATGGAATAACCTCCCAGATGCCATTGAATCTTTCCCCAGTCTTAAGTCACTCAAGAGCTCCCTATTACCATACCGCAATACGGAATGCACCTGTAAACATTTAACATACAGGGTTATTCAAAGAGATCCGAATGGGAACCAAACGCTGAAAATTTTTGCTCAGTAGTGTCTTTGCAAACAGCTTTTCACTTTTCAAACATTCAAGCGTACTGTTTTTTAAATTTATTCACTCCATTCGTCTGCGGTGTCGGGTTTTTATGGCGGCTGCGCTGCGTGTGATCGGCTCCTGCTCGGGTTTTTCCGGCGTTTTCAGCGGGGTTAATCCAGATGTTTTTTGCGGGTTTTCGGTGTGCCTCCGCTGGGTTTTGCGGTGAGTTGTCAGAGGGTTTGCGGTGACTTTTCCCTGCAATTCGGGGACCCAGTGGTGCTTGCTAAATACACCGCAGGGTTGCTGAAATGGGATCGCCAAATCGCACCGAATTGAAGAGAGCGAAAAGTCACCGAACGTGCGTTGACTTTTTCGAATCTCTTTGAATAACCCTGATAGTGACTATATTACTTCATATTTATAATGTTCTTGAACCCAGGACATACTTGAAAACGAGAGAAATCAATGAATCCTTCCTGGTAAAATCCTTTGCAAATAAATAAATAAATAAGGAATTCGACAAGGGTTAGGAGATACATCCCAAGCTGTTAAATGAATGAAAGAGAATGAGATTAAGATTTTAGCAAGCATGATGACAACTGAGATCCGAATGAGGAGGAGAAGATGCGAAGCAAGAACGTGGATGGAGGGAAGGGATGAAAGAAAGAGTGAGGGAGAGATTTATTTATTTTATTTATTTATAAACGATTTTACCAGGAAGGATACATTGAGATTTCTCTCGTTTTCAAGTATGTCCTGGGTTCAAGAACATTGAATGGTTACAGAAATACAAAGTAGTAAAACGCAAGAAATTAACACAAAACAAATATAAAGATTAACATAAAATAAATATGTAGGAAATATAGTCACTGTGTTACATGTTTAGGTGCATTCCGTATTGAGGTATGTTAATAGGGAACTCTTAAGGGACTTTAGACTGGGGGAAATTTGATGGCGTCTGGGAGGTTATTCCATAATTGTGGTGCTCTGTAGGAAAATGAGGATTGAGCCACTTTATTTTTGTATTGCAAGTAAGGTGCAGGTCCTGGATCGGAGGTTATAGGATGAGGGAACTGCTGAGGGAAGCAGCCTATTCAGGTAGGGTGGTAGCTTCCCAGAAAAGCTCTTAAACGCCAGGTTGGAAAGGTGTTAGAGTTGGGATACAATATGATAGGACCGTTTTAGTAAAAAGAAATGGAAAAGGTACGAATTGTGTCGTGGTACACTGCCGGGAACATATTTTAACAAGAACAACAGCTGTTTGAAGCGCAAAACTGTAAAGCTGAGTCAAGAATTTAGGATAAAATAGCAATTTGGTGCATTAAACGACTATTCAGTATAGATGAGAAGGTAAATTAAACCCCTCCAACTGATCATTCAACAACCTAGCCCCCCAAATTAACCCCACTACGTAAACCACATTCCAATACCTTGTCCCTTCTAATAAATTATTTTAGTCTTGTAGATATTGCAAGTTCCCTTAAGGCCTTGTACTCCTGCTGTATCCTATTTGTCAAGCTATGCGTCGTACAAATGTATATATTTTCAAATGTATAATTACCTTATTTCAAATTTCCATATACCAATGTACAGCAATGCCAAATCTGTCTCTATAAAGTATATTAACATATATTTTTTTTATATTGTACTGAACTTTCCATTGATGGACTTGCTTGATGCTCTGACCATCACTTCATGTGCATGGAGCCATGGAGCCTAGAAACGTATCTGCTACATGGTACTCTTCATGAGGTACAAGTAAGGCTGACACTATCATTGGGGGTTGCTATATCTGCTGTGCAGATGAGACATCTTGGAATTTCAAGACTGGCTGCCATTTTGGCTTTGTCTATTTTCAAGGCTCTTAAAATCTCAGCTTTCGAGCTTGAATTAAGCAAAATTAATCGAGCCAATCATGTAACGGGCACTGTAGAGTATAAGTCAGTATATTAAAAATGGTGGTTTCCATTGAATTCTGTTAGAAACAATGCTGGAAACCACAGTAAAAGCAACCTTAGTCAATGGTGACTGAAACACCAGTGGGAACTATGGTGAAATCTGCATTAAGTAACTTTGGCAGAAACTATGGTGGAGCCCCCATTGAATACTATGCTGACAACTACGATAGACTACTTCGGCAGAAAATGAATGACGGAAAGTACGGCAAAGTACAGTGGTAGGTAGTTCTCAATACAGTGAATTCATGCTAGTTTCAATCTGCCGTAGCAAAGGTGAGTTAAGGAGTGTTGGAAGAAGTGAAAAATCTAGGTTAGAATAGTCAAACCAGAAAAATTCTCCCATGAATCTCACCTTCCAAATACGCTATGGGTCTAGATTGTTCTCAACTCCTGCCAATTCTCCTGACTTTAGTGAATAGACTTGATAGTTTGCCGAAGTAAAACCACCGTTCGCTCAATGCAAGGATGATGGTTAGTCAGTAACCTATATAGCATGTTATGCACAGCTGAGTCCTTCCAGCATATTGAGAACAGCTGAAATTTTAAATAAATGTTTATATCAGCTCTCCTAAACATTTTATTCACTAACGTCATCCTTCAACTGTTGCTGTAATAACTTGACCTGTCTGATTTGTAGCCTCCTACCTGAACTCCTTAGACTGTTTAAATTTATGAAGCTTTGTGATTGAAGAGACGTGTGAGCATTCAACCACCTAAAAATCAAAATACCTTATTATATTTCATAATATTTCAAACATGCTGCTTATGTCTAGGATTTCTAGAAAATGAGAAACAGCCTTTAGTAAATTGATACCATATTTTTTCTATCTTTCTTCAAAGGATTTTTACAGCCAGGGCCTCAAATAAATTCAGTAAAAAATGTTGCTATGCGCCTGACTTGACACATTTTTTGACTAGTTTACATGCCTAAAGCCAGTAGTATACACCTTGAGGATTACATATGACATACGAAATTCTAATTCATTTATTCAGATAAATAAACAAATTAGGCACAGCACAAATTTTCAGAGAAAATGTGTATTCTGATGCATTTTTTCCTGTTCTGATGTCTCCAGTTTTGCATGTTTTATATAAACAGGGTCCTAACCTAATGAAACGAAAAGTTGCTTTACAAGCAACCACATGTCCTCAACCACAAAAAGCGGTTTCCTGCACTGTTCCCTACCTGGGCGGCTGTGCAAAACTGCCTTTTGTGTATATTTGTATGTTTTGTTGTATTTCCAGCCAGGTGATTTTTTTTTTGCTGCTGTCCCTTTCTGTGTTTTCTTTTTCAATCCCAAAGTGGAAATGTTTTGGTGAGGGTATAAATATAAACCCACGATTTTGTCTCTTATCTGAGAAGCAGCAGGAGGAGATGTGGTTGCTTGTAAAGCAACGTTTGGTTTCATTAGGTTAGGTCCCACCTTGAATGAGGTTGCCATGACGTGGCAGGTGGGCTTAACACTTCAATGGCCATTCAAGTAAACTAAATGTTTTATACATGAAGTGGGCTGGGTAACCTGTTTTATGCAGCCGCCCAGGTAGGGAATAGTATGCAAAATCGCTTTTTGTGTATAATTGATTTATATATGGTATGGCCTCCTCTGTAATGGCACCATTGAGCTAAAACATTGTGAGACCTGCATGGGGACTCACTGTAGCGCAGGTCACTAGTCTCGTTGCCCGTTCTCAGGGCTTCCACAAACTCTTATTTCATTTAGTTTTGCTTGTACTTTTTGTGTGGGTGTTTCATAAGGTCTTGACTGCTTATCTGGCATCTCCTTCTGGATGGCCTCCCACCACCTAAAGATCAACATGTTCAAGACTGAGCTCCTACTTATTCCTCCCTCCAATGCCTCCCCACCTCCTGACTTCTCTATCACGGTGGAGGGTATCACCATCTCCCCATCAAACCAAGTTCGCTGTCTTGGAGTTACACTTGACTCTGCTCTTTCCTTCATCCCCCACATCCAGTCTCTTTCCTCCTCCTGCCGATACCAACTGCGTAATATTTCCAGAATTCGGCCATTTCTTACCGCTGTCACCACAAAACAACTCATACACGCCCTGGTAATCTCCCGACTCAACTATTGCAATAATCTCTTATCTGGCCTCCCTCTGTCCCGCCTCTCCCCCCTACAATCCATCCTGAACGCCTCCGCCAGGCTAATTCACCTCACCCGCCGCTCTGTCTCTGCCGCTCCCCTCTGCGAGTCCCTTCACTGGCTCCCCATCCACTGCAGAATTAAGTTCAAAATCCTTATCCTTACCTACAAAACCCTCACTAACTCAGCTCCCCACTACCTGTCCTCACTAATCACCAAATACACCCCAGCCCGCTCCCTAAGGTCAAACAGTGACCTGCGACTAGCTTCTCCCCGCATCACCTCTTCCCATGATAGACTGCAGGATTTCTCACGCGCAGCCCCCACTCTCTGGAACGCTCTCCCTCGTACTGTCAGACTTTCCCCTAACTTCTCTTCCTTCAAACGCTCCCTTAAAACGTTCCTATTTAGGGAAGCCTACCACCCAACTCACTGACGCAACCATCAATCACTCTCACCTTGCAGTCCTCTCCTCCTGTTGTTTCCAACCCCAACCCTCCTAGATTGTGAGTTCCTACGGGAATAGGGCCCTCATCTCCTCCTGTACTGTTTGTCAAATGTTGTTCAATGTATTGTATTGTAACCCTGTCTATACTGTGCCTATTGTACAGCGCTGCGGAATATGCTGGCGCTTTATAAATAAAGAATAATAATAATATGTAATAGGGATGCACCGATACCGATACTAGTATCGGTATCGGGGCCGATATTGCCGTTTGCACGAGTACTTGTTACTCGTGCAAACGGCCCGATACATCCCGCCGATACCGGAAGCCGGCGCTGGGCCGGCTTGCCGGTATCCGCGGGGCTGGGGAAGCTGGCCGCGTGCATGAAAAGCACGCGGCCAGCGTTCCCCTCCGGCGCGGCAAATACTCACCCTTCCTGAAGTTCCGGTCTCTGGGCAGTGATGCGGTCACGTGGCCGCCGGGCGCTCCTGTGATGCGGCCTCTCGGCTGGAGGCAGCGTCACAGATGCGCCCGGCGGCCACGTGACCGCATCACTGCCCAGAGACCGGAACTTCAGGAAGGGTGAGTATTTGGCGCGCCGGAGGGGAACGCTGGCCGCGTGCTTTACATGCACGCGGCCAGCTTCCCCAGCGTTCGAGCGGGGGGTAAATCGATGAGAGCTGCGGGCAAATCGATGAGAGCT
Organism: Leptobrachium leishanense; assembly: GCA_009667805.1. Classification (NCBI taxonomy): domain Eukaryota; kingdom Metazoa; phylum Chordata; class Amphibia; order Anura; family Megophryidae; genus Leptobrachium; species Leptobrachium leishanense. Next base: position 111,705,850 of record CM019064.1, on the reverse strand, counting down.
GCGGGCCAATCCATGAGACCTGGGGGCCAAATCCATGAGACCTGGGGGCCAATCCATGAGACCTGGGGGCAAATCCATGAGACCTGGGGGCCAATCCATGAGACCTGGGGGCCAATCCATGAGACCTGGGGGCAAATCCATGAGACCTGGGGACAAATCCATGAGACCTGGGAGCAAATCCATGAGACCTGGGGGCCAATCCATGAGACCTGGGGGCAAATCCATGAGACCTGGGGGCAAATCCATGAGAGCTGGGGGCAAATCCATGTGAGCTGGGGGCAAATCCATGAGACCTGGGGGACATCCATGTGAGCTGGGGCAAACCCATGTGAGCTGGGGCAAACCCATGTGAGCTGGGGGCAAATCCATGAGACCTGGGGGCAAATCCATGAGACCTGGGGGCAAATCCATGTGAGCTGCGGTCAATCTCATATAAATTTTTATATGAGGTCTGTTCCTATTGGAAAGCGTCACATGATATTAAATAAAAGTATCGGTACTCGGTATCGGTGAGTACTTTTAAAAAGTATCGGTACTCGTACTCGGTCTTAAAAAAGTGGTATCGGTGCATCCCTAATATGTAACTTTTGTACTGTTTATTATGCGTTTCCTGCTCAACCGTCTTTCACATTTGGGCAGGAATGGTTTTGACAACATGGGCTCTATTACATTCTTTGTGCAAACGGTAACGCGTGCGCAAAAACGCATTAACGCGAGTGGCAAAACCCTTTGCGCAGAACGTCGTATTACAATGTCCGCGGAAAAAATGCGCGTTAACGTCTAACGCAGATGGACCTGCGTAAACCCTTTGCGAGCGTAATGTACATTGCGCGCCCTATACTTAAACATTGTGAGCGCAAATGCGTTTGTGCGCTGGTAAGCGGATTGGTATTACAATCTATGCGCAAATTTTAACGGACAACGTTTGCGCGTATAATTTTAACGTCTTTTAACCACTTGAATGCTAAGGACGCGCTCAGCGCGTCCTCAGCATTCCCGCTGGTATGCGGAGGACGCGCTGAGCGCGTCCTCGCATTGGGGTCAGCGTTCGGCCGGGTTCCGGCCGATCGCTGGCCCCTCCGGTGCGGGCTGACATCCTGGATGTCAGCCCGGCATCCGGAGCAGTGGCCGCCATTATTATGTGTCATCGCGCCCCCGCGATGACACATAATTCAGGCGCCCCCCCCGCATGTGCGGAGGAGGCGCCTGAAAGGGAGGGGGGGGAGGTCCTTCGGACCTCTCTCCCTCCCGATCGGCGGCTCACAGGGGCTTAACCCAGGCATCATTTGGAAGGCACAGCCTGCCCTTCCAAATGATGCCTGGCATTAACCCCTGGGGAGCTGGATCGCAAATCGGCGCTGAAAAGCGCCGATTTGCGATCCTTCCCGGGAGCTGGCCGACATCTTGGATGTCGGCCAAGCTTCCGGGAACTCCCCCAGAGGACTGGCGTCATCGTGCGCAGCACGATGACGCCAGTCCTAGCATTAACCCCTAACTGCCACGAAGTGTGGAGATAGGGAGTTCCAATGAACTCCCTATCTCCCGATCCGTGGCAGTTAGGGGTTAAATTTTGATATCGTTGGATCGGCCAGAGCATGGCCGTTCCAACGATACCAAACATGAAAGTAAAAAAAATTGTAAAAAAAAAAAAAAAAAGAAAAATAAAAAAAAAAAAAAAAAAAAAAAAAAAAAAAAAAAAAAATAAACACTTTTTTTTTTTTTTTTTTGTTTTGTTAATGCAGCAATATTGTTCCCATTTCAATTATAATGTGAACAATGATGCTGCATTAACGATTTTTGTATGCGGTGCGTTTGTTAAAAATGGTGTCATTTTCCCCAAAAAAAAATGTAACGAGACCCCATCTCTAATTTTTTTAACAAGCGCACCCCATACAAAATATAACCGCAATTGCTCGCATGTTAAAATGTGGAAAAAAACACTTTACACGCTGTAAATTATTGAAAATACATATTTTATTGCATTTTTTGTTATAATATACAAACATGACATAACGTATACATATAATAATGACATATTATGAATCTACCGAGTCTGACGGAAAGAACGATATATAATATGTCGATGTCATATACTAAAATAAGCTTTCAAAACACGTTTAAACATGATGCGCAAAACAGGTAAAAAATGACCTCAGCACAGGGGCGGGAAAAGCCTCAGCAGCGAAAGGGTTAAAAGATGGTGTTAATGGCAAATCTGAACGTCTTGGCCGAAACCAAATACACCAGCCGAAAAAAAATACAGCAAAGTATTAGTTACACATTCTACACATACCCAAACAATAAAATAGAGAAGTTGTGCGTGTTTTTATTATTGCTGCAGCATATATACTCAGATTGATTTTGGCAGGCGCAAAAACGTAACGGGAGACAATTGTGGTTCTTACTTCTGATTGGCTGAATCGCGTGAAAAACCAGTCCGCACACCGATTTCTGCGCGCAGCGTTAATGTGCGCGCGTTTTTGCACGTTCGTTATTTTTTGACGGATGAAAAAATGCACTCGGATTGTAATACCAGCGTTAATTTATGCGCACAAATTAACGAGCTGCGGGGCGTTTATGCGCAAAGAATGTAATAGAGCCCCATGTCTCCTCAGGTAAAGGTAGACATGAGTTGTGGTGGCCGTCTTCCATAAGAGGATGCATCTTTCAACAGTGATGCATTTTTTTAGACTTTAACTTCTTTTACTTAATCGGTAACGCATAAAACTATGCATGCAACAAATTATTTCACTTGGATGTCACTAGGTCAGGTGTAAAAACAAACAATATTTTTGTGCGAAGCATTTTCATTGTCAATAGAATGGCAATATTTTATTTTTCCTCAATCTTATTGATTTCTAGGGAAAAGAATCCCACATGAAAATTATTAGGTCTAGTCAGTAAAAGGTGAAACTCTGGAGAATTGGCAGGGACCTGGATTTTTCACCTAACCTGCCAATTCTCCTGAGATTCACCTTTTGTGAATAGACCTGATAATCTCATTTTTATTTTTTTCATGCCAGTAAACTAGTTTGTTCTGTTTAATAAGATGGCAAAACTGTCATTTTTTTTGCTGGTTTTATTACTTTTTGTTATAATAGAAAGATGTCCTTAATATGACCAAGTTATTGGTACCTCAGGTACATAAGTGATTTCTTAATATTTTGTTTCAGACTGCTGAAGCAGGGCTTGGAAGGATTAAACCACATGAGAACATCATTGCTCCTCTATGGGCATTATTCCCTTGTAAACACCAACGGTAGCTTTCCCATGAGAAAGTGTTATCGCCAGGATAAGTGACATTAAAGCATGCCCCCCATATTACCTTCCTAACACTAAACCCGTAAAAAATCTGTTAGCGCATCAGTGATTGCGTTAGCTTGCGCGAGCTTACTGCACTTTATGCACTCTATACTTAACATGTTGAGCGCAATCAGTAATTAGTGGTAGGTTAAGTAAGGTATTACAAAGTGCAAATGCTAACTACTGTCAGAATGTGCAAGGCAAATTTTTACCTACACCTAAAAGCTGGTGCTAAACAATTCCGCTTTTGCAAGATCATTTAGCACCTTCTAACCCCCCCCCCAATAAATCCAATAGTCACCTCTCATCCTGCGATGAGAAAAGTGGCCCGATCCCCTGCTTCTTGTCCCCAGGAACAAGTAGTTTCCAGTCTCTCTCTGATCACTCCGTGGCGCAATATCGCAGGAGCTAGATCCTGTAGGACTCGCGGTCTGGAAGTGCAAGCCTCCATAGAGTCCTTTGGACTCCAGGAGGTGATACTCACGGTGGCACGGATGCGCTACCGCAAGTATCTCTGTGGGTAGCTCTGCATTCTGGGGCAAAGTGCTGAGACGGCACCTGCCCTGAAATATCGCGCTGAGATAGAGATGCTACAGGGAACCTGGCAGGCACAGAGGGTTTCCCATTAGCGTTCCCATTTTAGCGCACAGCACGGAATGGGGCCCTATATTTTTGCATGGGGACAGTATTGAAGCAGATATACGAGTAGCTGGTTAGTGGTAGGGTTACAATCCATAGTGGGGTAGTAAAGAAGTCATGCTAATGCTTTCCAAATAGTTTCAAGCCGTCACATTTCCTTTCCAGGATACCCTGTTGGTGGCCCTGTTCCTGGGGCAAATACAAGAAATGCACATTAGCCATTGCTCAATATAATGGAAGAGGATAATGTCACAGGTGGTTGTGACTCAGCAGTGATGACAGGAGGTGATGGGTCTCATGTAGTACACACATTCTTGAGAGGACATTCTCAAGATGAGAGAAGTGCCATGGTTGCACTTTCAGCCACTTTGCAGCATTGCAGGTTTACTGACTAAACATGTAAAGAGGAAACAAAGCAACAGAGAAACATCACAAATTAGATACTGGTTTTGATTATTGTGGATGAGGTGTTGAAACTGCAGATTTTAGTGATACTAATTAAAGCGATCCCTGAGTGTTAGTAATATGGTTATTGACATTCTCTGTCTAAATACTGCAGTTTCCTTTATTGTTATCGTGATTTAGATAATGACCATTGACGTGACAAATTCCAGGATTTATTCATAATATCACTTTTTGATGTTGCATTTGTTTTTCTATCTTACTTTGTGACATTACATTTTAGAAGTGGAATTACAGTAACAGCAATGCAAAAATATTTAACCATTAATATTTAAAATAACTTTGTAATAATAAGGAGACGATAGTATTTCTAAATGACACTGTGCTGGTCATGAGCAATGGAAAACTGGAAACAACTACTGTAGTTCCCAAGCTTCTTCTACGGCTCCTGCACGTCCGTGCTAAAGCGAGCTCACACAGATCTTGTGCAGGGATGTGCTGGGTTTCATGGAGTCCTATGGGCTCCAGGAGCCAATACCTGCAAAAGCGCACAACACAGCTACTGGTAGATACACTATATTGCCAAAAGTATTCGCTCACCCATCCATATGCGAGTCAAGGCAGGTGAGCGAATACTTTTGGCAATATAGTGTATGTGCAATTCTTTTCGTAAGGAATGGGTTTTCGTCCAAGTTTTTGCTTATTCGGACCAATCCGAAAATCCGAATACAAGAAGGAATGAAAATAACAAAAATACGACAATCTGAATAGATGACAGAATGAAAATTTGAAAATACATAAATTAAATAGTCAATAGAACAAAAAAATACGAAAATATGAAAAATCTAATGGATGAAAGACCGAAAATCCGAATCGGCAGAGGAATGAAAAGATTAAAAATAATGAATGAATTATATTTCTTTGGAATTCATTCCAATCCATTCTATTTTTCGGATGAGTGGTGTTTTTATCTATTTCTGACCAATCAACCTGTTCTTTTTGTGTCTGGTCAGACTGTATTCCAGAGATGGATGTTATTTTTGACTTATCTTTAGTTGGACGTGTGAGACATACAGGGTTATTCAAAGAAAGGTGAAAACCATCAGAATGATTGGAGAAGTAAAAATCCTAGGTCAAAATAGCCAAACCAGAAAAATTCTCCCATTTGTCTCAATTTCCAAATCGCCTATTTTGACCAAGAGTTTTCACTTCTCCTGCCATTCTCCAGGTTTTCCCTGAATCGTTCTCTAAATAACCCTGTTAGAGAGTAACCGATAGTAGTATTGGTCAAGCTCTCTGATTGGCCGCACTGACTGGAAAGTTTGTGTGCAGTGCGTCGTGCAGCAATTAATAAATTTAGTTTGTTCGTAAATCCCCAATCTAAAAGGACACAATACATATGATTAAGTAAAATTTAAATAAATAAAATAAATAAAAATTTAATGTGCAATAATACCGTACAACGAAAGAACACAAAATAACAAATGAAAATTAAATAATGAGTGAATCCTGAATCCATATAATATGTTTTCATATAACATATATAAAAATACAAAGACATATACAAATGACACGAAAATACTAATAAATACGAAATTACGAATGAGACATTTCAAACGAAAGCTAATGATACAAAGTAACATATGATCCGAAAATAACGAATGACCCGAAAAACCAAACGGAAATCCGGACATAACGAAAAATGTCACTTAACGAATGGAAACGTAACAAAACAAAATGAAAATTTTTGACATGCACATGTCTAGCTGCTGGTATTACTGTCAAAAAAATATTTTGGCGAAAATATATTTTGGCTCTAGTTGCTGTTACAGCAGTACGGCTGGAATCTTAATTGTACTTTCGCATTAAAGGGTCTTTTTTAGTGTGGAAAAATTAGTAGCATGTAACATTCTTGTCTTCTGACTTGCATAGCCATCACAGAAAGTAAAATGACCACAGACATATATATTTATATACTGTATATATAGTAGACATCACAGGGTATTTACAGGGTATTTTGACATTTTTTATGTAATTTTTTACAAAAAACTTTTTTTATTTTTTTAAGTCCTTATCTAACTTAACACTTAACTACACAATCTCCCACTAACACCTGCCCCAACCAATTAAATGATGTACGTATCACCTGACCCAACCAATTAAATGATGTAAGTGATCAGAAGGCACTGAAGGAGTTGATTTTTTTGATACTTAGGTGGTTATTTACTAGGTTCTGAATTTTGCCACCGAATTGCACCGAACGATGAATTTAACTGTATGCACAATTTTTGGGCAATTCATGTATTCACAAAGCTGTATTTTCAGTGAATACAGGTGAGTTGACAGCGAAATATGTTGCATTCCACCGCAATTCGGTGGTCTTCGAAATTGTCCCATCATTCGTCTAGTAACAGAATGACGAATTGCAACAAAATTGCATTGAAATGTTCGGTGATTTTAATTCTACAGGTATAAACAGGCGAATCTAATAGGTTTCAATGTAATAAATGTAATATCTTTTATAAAAAATTTAAAGACCAGATATTATTTTTAGGTTTTAGAAAAACCTTTGTTATTTTTTAAGACTTTTTTGTATATTTAAAAGTCATATTTAATTTTTTTTGAACAGACCTTTTTGTTATTTTATAAAGGATTTTGTTTTACTATTTAGATACATTTTACTACAGTTTTATTGATTTAACCTCAAATTAGGAGAATAGAAGACTTTTTATTTTTTTCAGTAGGTGGAATTCACTGGGACCAATTCAACGCTTATTAGAGTATTTCACCAACGTTTCACCAGATAACTGCTTCAGCGACTAAGGCTAGGGTCAGACGAGCGTGATTTCTACGGACTGTACATCCGTGCACACAGACGTACGTCAGTACGGAAGACACAGTAGTGGCCACACAGTCCGTTTATTCACTGACGTATATTTTGACGGATGTAGGAGGGAAAATAAATTAAAAAGCAAAACCATTTTGTCCGTGAAAAATGCTGGACGTATAAATGCAGTCCGTCTGACCACGTTCCATCACTCACACACAAAGCTATGCAGACGTTGCGGACGCAGCGCACTTTGTGCGGCCGTTCTTGGGGTTGTACGTTCTTGCCTGCCTTGCGTCCGTTTCCCGCGGCCGTTGTGCGTCCGCAGTTCAGTGCGGACGTACTTTGTGTAACAGGCTCCAATGGACTTTCTTTCATGCTATCACGGACGTATTTTTAGGCGCAATCACGGACGTGAACACTACGCTCGTCTGACAGCAGCCTTTATTTTCGGCAAAATATGGTGAACATTTGATAAATAGTGAATGCACCGAATTATCGACGAAATGGAATTGCCAAAGTAAGGCTAGGGTCAGACGACCGCATTTTTCGCATCGTCCGTAAAAAGTGCGTCCGAACGCATGGACGTACTTTTTCACGGAATACGCGATAGCGGTCATACGATGCGCAATTTCGGCCGTGATTTCATACGGATCCAAACCAGGAAACTTTGGGTGTCTGGACGTTATGTAGGCCGGCATGAGCAGCGTCTGACGTCTCCTAAATCACGCACACACGCTGCTATGCGGACGCAGCGCACTCTCTACGTCAGTACTAGCAGTTCGACGTTCTTGCGAAAATGCGTTCGTTTGCTGCTTGCGTTGCGCGGCCGAACTTTCGTGCGGTCGTACTTCATGTGTGCGCACTGCGTTCATCTGACCCCAGCCTAAGCCGAAATGGGCTGAATTAAATTTCGGTGCTTTGTGAATTACCCTCTTTGGGCTCTATACCAAGGTTGTTGAAAACTTAACCAGAGTTGTTGTAAACCTACCAGATCCATTATAGTCTATGGAGAGGTTATATTTACAACAGCTCTGGTTAAGTTTACAACTACTTTGGAATATTGCCCTTAGTGTTCTGAGGTAACATTGTGTTCTCCTCTACACTATGTAGCACACTGATCCATTGCTCAGCTCCTCAACCCTGTGTGATGAGGTGACAGCCAGTTCAGTTGCTTTGTCAGCAATGTGATTGGCTGTGGCAGTGATGTGCACGCTTTTTTTTTTCGTTTTGTTTCTTTTCGACTCGTTCGGGTTTTTAAAATTTTTGTTTCGGCTCGTTTCGGGTCATTGTGTGAGGATTCATTTGCTGCATTAATTATATTGTAGAGGTGCTGCCCGGCAGTGTGAGGATTCATATGTTGCATTATTATACTGTAGAGGTGCTGCCCGGCAGTGTGAGGATTCATATGCTGCATTAATTATACTGTAAAGGTTCTGCCCGGCAGTGTGAGAATTCATATGCTGCATTAATTATACTGTAAAGGTGCTGCCCGGCAGTGTGAGGATTCATATGCTGCATTAATTATACTGTAAAGGTGCTGCCTGGCAGCATTCAGATTCATATGCTGTATTAATTATACTGTAAAGGTGCTGCCCAGCAGTGTGAGGATTCATATGCTGCATTAATTATACTGTAAAGGTGCTGCCTGGCAGCATTCAGATTCATATGCTGTATTAATTATACTGTAAAGGTGCTGCCCAGCAGTGTGAGGATTCATATGCTGCATTATTATACTGTAGAGGTGCTGCCCAGCAGTGTGAGGATTCATATGCTGCATTAATTATACTGTAAAGGTGCTGCCCGGCAGTGTGAGGATTCATATGCTGCATTAATTATACTGTAAAGGTGCTGCCCGGCAGTGTGAGGAATCATATGCTGCTTTACTTATACTGCAGAGGTGCTGCCCGGCAGTGTGCAGAATCATATGCTGCATTATTTATTATACTGTAGAGGTGCTGCCCGGCAGTGTGCGGAATCATATGTTGCATTATTTATTATACTGTAGAGGTGCTGCCCGGCAGTGTGCAGATCCATATGCTGCATTATTATACTATAGAGGTGCTGCCGGCAGTGTGCGGAATCATATGCTGCATTATTAACTGTAGAGGTCTGCCCGGCAGTGTGAGGATTCATATGCTGCATTAATTATACTGTAGAGGTGCTGCCCGGCAGTGTGAGGATTCATATGCTGCATTAATTATACTGTAGAGGTGCTGCGGCAGTGTGAGGATTCATATGCTGCATTAATTATACTGTAGAGGTGCTGCCCGGCAGTGTGAGGATTCATATGCTGCATTAATATACTGTAAAGGTGCTGCCCGGCAGTGTGAGGATTCATATGCTGCATTAATTATACTGTAAACGTGCTGCCCGGCAGTGTGAGGATTCATATGCTGCATAATTATACTGTAGAGGTGCTGCCGGCAGTGTGAGGATTTATATGCTGCATTAATTATACTATAAAGTTGCTGCCCGGCAGTGTGAGGATTCATATGCTGCATTATTACTGTAAGTTGCTGCCCGGCAGTGTAGGATTCACTTGCTGCATTAATTATACTGTAAAGGTGCTGCCCGGCAGTGTGAGGATTCATATGCTGCATTATTATACTGTAGAGGTGCTGCCGGCAGTGGTGCGGAATCATATTTGCATTATTTATTATACTGTAAGAGATGCTGCCCGGTGTGCGATCCATATGCTGCATTATTATACGTAGAGGTGCTGCCCGGCAGTGTGCGGAATCATATGCTGCATTATTATGTAGAGGTGCTGCCCGGCAGTGTGAGGATTCATATGCTGCTATCTGCATTAATTATGTAGAGGTGCTGCCGGCAGTGTGAGGATTCATATGCTGCATTAATTATACTGTAGAGGTGCTGCGGCAGTGTGAGGATTCATATGCTGCCATTAATTATACTGTAAAGGTGCTGCCCGGCAGTGTGAGGATTCATATGCTGCATTTATATTATACTGTAAACGTGCTGCCCGGCAGTGTGAGGATTCATATGCTGCATTAATTATACTGTAGAGGTGCTGCCCGGCAGTGTGAGGATTTATATGCTGCATTAATTATACTATAAAGTTGCTGCCCGGCAGTGTGAGGATTCATATGCTGCATTAATTATACTGTAAAGGTGCTGCCCGGCAGTGTGAGGAATCATATGCTGCTTTAATTATACTGCAGAGGTGCTGCCCGGCAGTGTAAGGATTCACTTGCTGCATTAATTATACTGTAAAGGTGCTGCCCGGCAGTGTGAGGATTCATATGCTGCATTATTATACTGTAGAGGTGCTGCCCGGCAGTGTGCGGAATCATATGCTGCATTATTATACTGTAGAGGTGCTGCCCGGCAGTGTGCAGAATCATATGCTGCATTATTTATTATACTGTAGAGGTGCTGCCCGGCAGTGTGCGGAATCATATGTTGCATTATTTATTATACTGTAGAGGTGCTGCCCGGCAGTGTGCGGAATCATATGCTGCATTATTATACTGTAGAGGTGCTGCCTGGCAGTGTGCAGAATCATATGCTGCATTATTTATTATACTGTAGAGGTGCTGCCCGGCAGTGTGCGGAATCATATGTTGCATTATTTATTATACTGTAGAGGTGCTGCCCGGCAGTGTGCAGATCCATATGCTGCATTATTATACTGTAGTGGTGCTGCCTGGCAGTGTGAGGATTCATATGCTGCATTATTATACTGTAGAGGTGCTGCCCGGCAGTGTGCGGAATCCTATGCTGCATTGAAACCTATGGGTCTTCAAAATAAGTTAAGAAACCTAAAATTTCACCCAAAAAATGCTTAAAAAAATCTTAAAAGAATAAATAAGTAAAGGAACTTTCATTCTATTGGTAGTAAATCTACTTCCCATTTTTAAATAAGCAATAAAAAAACCAAATAAGTATTACTGCAACATAAAACGTAAAACCAACTGAACCGAATGACCCAAAATGATCCGAATCACCGAAATGATCCAAACACCAAAATTACCCGAATTACCGAATCGACCCGAAATTTCGAATCATCCGAATTATTTAATCAAATGACTCAAAATTTCCAATCGATCCGAAATTTCGTGTGGTCGACATTTCAGATTAGGGATGCCCTCGGAAGCACAAAAATGATAAATTTTGTCCGAAAATCGATTTGGTACGAAACGAAATGCATATTCCTAATATGCTGTAGCTTATCTGCATTGGTCCTCGAGGGACTCAGTGACAGCAATAACCCTGTGATCACTGGTCCCCCACGGACCAGTGCTCACTTTCCTGCATGATGGAACTATTTCCTCATTGGTCATTTAAGTATTTTAAAAATCATTGTGGAATATTTCCGTCATCAGTTGGAGGGAGTTAATGAAAGTATTATTTTACAATTTTCTAATATCCCAATCCTACTGTGTTTACCGTGCCCTATCTCCTTGCTAAAAATGTGCTTGGTACCCATAGTGATCATTAGTGTTAGGGTTATGGAAAAGGGTTTCCTGAAGTAAATGTCAATTTGTATTTGTTTGCAGAAATACTCTGTAATGATTCCAGAGATTAATTGCACATTCAGTGTCATCCTAACTCATAATGTTATTTTGCATAAATTCTGTTAACCTGCAGTTAAAAATAAATTCTGTTATCACCTCATACAAGCTGAGCAACATGATTGTGCTAATAGCATGATGACACATTATACAATTCTGTTATAATTTCACGAGGATTTATAAATAGTGAGGGTTCAAATATAAGTTTTAATTAGCACATTCTTCAATTTAATTCTCACATAACTTACACCTTGCTTGACTGCTTCAATGCCAATTGGTTTGCCATAAAACCATTGCCAAGACCTGGTAGATTTATGGAAATCCACTTGAAAGACAGTGTAAAAAAAATATGTATGTACCCTTCACACATACATTTTAGAGACAATAAGCTTATGAGACAGGTGGAAGGCTCCCCCTGCTGGCCACATATTATCACTAAATACAAAATAATACAGCCGGATCTCTATGTTTCTGTGAAAGAAAGACAGACCTCCAACCTGCTCATACAGTTTCAGCACCTCGACATGCATGTCTCAGGTGCTGAAAATTTGGGGCATGTTCTTCAGCTCATTTGCAAACAAATTTTGTTTGCAATAAAAAAATATTTTGCATTGCTCAGAATATGACAATATAAAATTTACTTGATGACAGGCACCTGCAGGAGCATTTGGAGATCGAGTATACTCAACCATGGTAGTGAAGGGGTTAAATGCACATGAGATTATTTACTAAACACCATGTATACCTATAGACGGGACCATTTCTTAATTACCAAACATTAAAGGATAGGTATTATTATTATCCTGGGTTTGATAGCATATACATTCTCGACAATTCAATACGCTCAATGAACACCTAATTCTGAACATTACAGTGGAGCAAATTTTTCTTCATCAGATGTACAGAGGTTATAAGATCTGTCTCATATTCAGCTGTAAAATGGAAGAAAAATCATCATCTATGGTGTAGGTGTTACTCTCAATGTATACAATACACAAATCAACCATGTAATGACTTACTGATATACATTTAAGGGACACTCTATTAACCCCATAGTGACCAGGCGATTTTACCATTGTCTGCCCAAAAGTACCTACTGCTGGTTTTACATTTCTACGCTGTTTGTGTTTAGCTTTAATTTACCTCTTATTCGTTTATGGAACCCACACATATCATATACAACTTTTCACACCATTAAATGTACTTTCTAAAGATACCATTATTTTCATCATATCGTAGAAATTACTATAAAAAAAGTATGAAATATGATGATTTTTTAAAAACAAAACAACAGCACTTTTTTGAACTTTGACCCCCAAAATCTATTACCGCCACAGTGTGACCTATCCAGCAATGCCTTTCTTAAATCTTGATCTCCTCCAAGGAACCCCCTTCCCTTTCAGGCATTCTCGTGGTTTTGTCGGGGGGGCGTCTGAAGCCTAGCAATGATGTCAGTGCGAGGGGCGGAGTCCAAAAAGTGGTGGTCTGGCTTCAAGGAAGTCAGACCACTGTGGGACCCTGGCCAGAGAAGTGAGTATAGGGAGGAAGAGCCCCCTAAAGCCATGCTGTACCCGGTAGATCCTTGGTCGTTAAGTGACCATTTTCGTAGGATGTACCTGGTACATCATTGGTTCTTATGGGGTTAAAATAGAGCCTCCTTTTATTTGCCCTGAAATAGTTGGGCAGATGTCACTGACAGTATTTGCCCAATATATATATCTCCAAAGGAAAAGGCGCACACTGGAGGCTTGCTTAAAAAAAAAAAGTTTTTTTATTACATTTTAGGTGAAGAAAAAACAAGTCAACGTTTCAGTCCACTTGTGGACTTTTATCAAGACATAAGTGAGAAGACAGCAAAGCATATAAATAAGAACACAATAATTACAAACAGACTTGCACCGGTGGAGACCATCAAAGTAAAACACTTCTGACCAACAACGTAACCATGGGACAATACACCATTACAACCATTTACCAGTGTGCGCCTTTTCCTTTGGAGTTTTGTATCTACAATATATTGGCTGCACCGGAGCAGGTAAAGGCTGCTTTACTATAGAGCACGGGGCTCTTGGAGGTTTCGAATACTAATATATATATATATATATATACACACACACTCACCAACCACTTTATTAGGAACACCTGTTCAATTGCCTGTTAACACAAATTGCTAATCAGCCAATCACATGGCATCTACTCAATGCATTTAGGCATCTAGACGTAGTGAAGACAACTTGCTGAAATTCAAACCGAGCATCAGAAAGGGGAACAATGGGGATTTAAGGGACTTTGAACATGGCATGGTTGTTGGTGCCAGACGGGCTGGTCTGAGTATTTCAAAAACTGCTGATCTGCTGGGATTTTTACGCACAACCATCTCTAGGGTTTACAGAGAATGGTCTGAAAAAGAGGCAATGTCCAGTGAGCGGCAGTTGTGTGGACGAAAATGCCTTGTTTAAGGCTAGGGTCAGACTAACGCAGTATTAACGTGCGTTTAGCCGCACGAAATCACGGCCGTGCTAGCAGCAAAGGACGTCCAATGCCGGGGAACACACGAAGTACGGCCGCACGAAAGTTCGTCCGCGCAACGCAAGTGGCAAACTAACGCATTTTTTCTAGAACGTCAAACCGCTACTACTGACGTACAGAGTGCGCTGCGTCCGCATAGCGGCGTGTGTGTGTGATTAGGAGACGTCAGACGCTGCTAATGTCCGGCTAACATAACGTCCAGACACAAAAAGTGTTTTATTGATGATCCGTACAAAATCACGGACGAAAAGGCGCAACGTATGACCGCTATCGCGTATTCCGTGAAAAAAATACGACCGTTCGAACGCACTTTTTCACGGACAACGTGAAAAATGCGTTCGTCTGACCCTAGCCTTAGTCAGAGGTCAGAGGAGAATGGGCAGACTGGTTCGAGATGATTAAAAGGCAACAGTAACTCAAATAACCACTTATTACTCATAAGCGCTGTGGAAACTGTTGGCGCTATTTAAATGATGATAATAATAATAATAATAATAATTACAACCAAGGTATGCAGAATACCATCTATGAAAGCATAACATGGCGAACCTTGAAGCAGATGGGTTGTTGGAGGTTGCAAAGGCTAATTCTATTTCCGAGAGAGTGGATATAAAAACATAACATTTATTTTACAGTATTATTAAAAATGATACACGATCACAGCGATTACCATGCCACCTTGAGGGAACAACTAAAAATGTAAGGAGTGGATACCAGGGAACTAAAAACAAACAAAAGGAATCACGTATCCAAAGCACCAAACCAAAAGTTTAGACAAAAGATAAGAAATAACAAAAAAAACATTTGCAAGACCCATAGAGCATAGGCTCTGTATTGGTCTTGTCATACAGTCAGAGAACCCGTTAGTGAGGCATCATGGGAGAAGTTGTACAGAGCATGGTAGTGATAGTAATTCTATACAGAATACTATAATATCAGTAGGAAACAGACCTTCTTGCGTCTGTGGGTATAGTAAAGATAGAATAAAGAAATAATCTGGAGATACTGACCATTTTGCATCGCAGTGTTGTTGTATCACTGCTCTGCATAGACTCGTAGTGGAAGCCCTCAAATCTCCCTGCTATTCAGCATGACACTAAGCTGGTTTGCAGTGAGGTTCCACATAAAGAAGAATGATCTGGTGACTTGTACAGAACTACTAAATACTGTGTAACTGCGATTTATAATGGCTTATTTATTCTCTCCAATTTATTATTTGTCAAGGTCTATACAACAAAAGCATAGGACAAGCAACGAGTACCTTCCATTCACCGTTCAGCATTCCGCTGCAGTCTCAGCAACCGTCAACCTCATAATGCACATAGACTAGATAACGGGAGGTACACTTGGAATACTTTGTTGAAGCGGAGAAAAATATAAAAGTGACATTTTGGTCTACAATACCTCAATTAAGCTTATGTACACTATATCACAGCATACTCTAAGGCTAGGGTCAGACTGAGGCAGTGCGAACGCGCGTGCAGCCGCACTTAATCACGGCCGTGCTAGCAGCAGATGCCGGCAATGACGGCCAATATACGAAGTACGGTCGCACAAAGTCCGGCTGCGCAACGCAAGTGGAAAATGAACGCATTTTTTCGAGAACGTGAAACCGCAGGTACTGACGTACAGAGTGCGCTGCGTCCGCTAGCGGCGTGTGTGCGTGAATTGGAGATGTCAGACACTGCTAATGTCCGGCCAACATAACGTCCAGACACAAAAAGAGTTTTATTGATGATCCGTACAAAATCACGGACGAAAATGCGCATAGTATGACCACTATCACGTATTCCGGGAAAAAATGCGTCCATTCGTTCGAACGCACTTTTTCACAGACAACATAAAAATGCGTTCATCTGACCCTAGCCTTAATAGAGAAATTCCTACATTCCATTTATATTTTCCTCTGCTTTAGCGACGCATTCCTTTGGCTATTCCATGTGTGCCACCCTTTATTATTTGTTAATGTCATTTCTCAAATATTTGCTTTTAATACAAAGGCACAATACTGGAAAACACATACACATGTAGCATATATATTATGAATTCCCAATAGCTAAACCCATAGAATACATTTTTTTTGCAGTTTGGCTTTAGAATAAATATGACTTCACTGTGTGTCGTGATGTATTTTATCAAATCAACATGAGAACTCATTAAGGATAAAGTTATTTATATGCATTCATCTACTAGATAATTACTTCTACATGTCATCATTTGTACAAAAAGTTTAGTTTGTCAGCATCAACTGGAAAGAAGCTGTAGAATGTGTAATCACACTTCTATGTCTAGCTTAATAGCATTACCAGGAAACAATGTTCCATGGCAGGATACAAATAAGTCATTTACCATTTTATGGTAAAGGGAAAGTCCCATGTCGTGATGAAGATTGTGTGTGCAGCAGTGACATGCGGTGAGGTCAGTGGCTGGTGAGGCACTGGTTGATATACAAATGCAAAACAGCCAAAAAACATTCTAGCTCCCAAAGAGGAGGCTTCAGGCATTTAGTACATCAGGACAGACACTGCGAGTAAGGACTGACTGAAAGCCGATTCTGTTCCCACAGACCTTTATACAGAACAATTATCTTACAATATGCCTTCTAAATTGCATTGGTAAAGACTTCCTAAATGAAGAATCTGCAGTCCTGGGTCCTTGTACCTGGACTTTTTTTTTTTTTGAGAAAGGATTTTACCAGGAAGGATACATTGAGATTTCTCTCGTTTCCAAGTATGTCCTGGGTGGCGAGTATGTACCATTAGGTGTCTTGCCCAAGGAAACTTACTGGAGAGGTTGCTAGCTGGGATCGAACCCATGACTCCACAGGCTCTCTCCACGCAGAGCAGCGATGTTACCTATACTCCACCCAGCCGGCTTGTTTTCATACAGGGTTATTCAGAGAGGTGAAAAGCAGGAGAATGGAAAATTCTAGGTCAAAATAGCCAAACCAGAAAAAATTTCCGTTTCATGATCTGCTATTTTGACGTAGAATTTTCCATTCTCCAGTCATTCGCCTGCTTTTCACCGCTCTCTGAATAACCCTGATACAGGACTATTCAGAAAGAGGTGAAAACCTTGAGAATGAGTGGAGAATTGAATTCTAGGTCAAAATAGTCAAACCAGAAAAATTCTCCCATTTATCTCACTTTCCAAATTGGCTGTTCATTTTCCTGCCAATTCTCAAGGTTTTCACCTCTCTCTGAATAACCTTGATATTTCAGGCTAAAAAAAAAAAAAAAGTTAAGCCAACGCTTGCCCCTGGCAAAACACACAGCGCATGTGAAAGAAAGGGTGTGTAAAGAGACTGGCACTGTAAGAACACACACACACCTCTATATGCTGCCCCTATAACAAAAGTATTAAGAGGAGCTTGGCCACATCCATTAGGTTTCCTTAAAGCACCTATACATTTTGCGTCATTCATATTAGACTGAAGGGAAAGCAAGCCACTGACCCAACCTGACTTCTGCACACTGCAGGGCAGCACTTTCAGGCACTGACAGGGAGCAAAATGGAGATCCAACACCCCAGCCCAAAGCCAGTGACCCATGAAGCACATGCTGTGATCTGACAGCCCTGGTAGAAGAGGAGTTGAGAGAGTCTTGCTGGCAACTTTGCATCTGCTGAGTCCCCCACCTGTCCTGTCCCTCCCCAGGCAGCCTGGCTAGAGGTACAATACATCATACAGATTGGCAGCTAAGCACTATCTGAACATCAGCACAGAGGAAAGCCATGGCCTCTCTCCCCCCATCATTAACCCTCTCCCCCCCGTGAGGTCACTGTCATGGAACTGACGTAGCGCTCCCCACGTCAAACCCCAAGACTTTTATTTCCATGGCGAAAACCCCAAAAGACATAGACCGTTGCTTTGGGGAAGACCTTATGTTCATTTATATTGTGTGGTTTTAAATATGTTTTACATCGTTTGGTTTTAGTTTAATTTAGTTTAGTGAAAAATGACATAGCTTTGGTTTTAAAATACTATATTCCTGTAGGTAAATGTGTCTTTGTATATACAGTAAACAAGCTTTGCTGTTGTGTAAATTATGCGTCAGGGATTTTCCCCATTATCTAGCTACATGTTTAATTTAAGGGATCTCTGATAGAGTGTGTGTTTAATCTGATGTGCTGGAACAATGGATGTACAAATGTTATGTGGACTGAAGGCTAAGAGAATGTGAAGAATGTTGATTGTAAATAACTGCCATACCTCATTGTATGGATAGGCTCCTAATTAGTATGGGTATGCAAATTATGACTGTTGTACTTGAGCATAAATAGTGGCGTTGTTCATTAAAGGATTCAGATCATCTGAGTGTTTGAAACATACAGCTCTGCCTGGTGTTGTCATTTCACGTCGGCTATATCTCACCACTACCCAGGAACGGGTCATTTTAACTCCACAGCAGAACCTCGATTCGCCGCGCCGTTGCGCCACCTTGAATTGGTACCTCGGGATACCGCAACCACCCCGAATCGGGACCTCGACGCAGCGCCGTGCCTGCATCTTCAAGGAGACTCTACCGAACCGCGGTTCGCCACGCAGACCGTCTCCAGCCTTTCAATGGTCAGTAGATCCGCTGCCCGAGACGCCGGGTGCCGTGCCACTCGGTAGTCGGGCGGATTTCCACCGTGGGTGCCCCTCTCTACTCTCCAGATCTCCACCGTCACGTAGGCTTCTACCCAAGCCGCTCGAGACGCCGGGTGCCGTGCCACTCGGTAGTCGGGCTTGGCAACACCAACGAGGGGGTCAGATAGAGCCGGACCGCAGGCGGATACTCCATTCCGTCACATTGGTGGCAAGCGGTGGGATAGAGGCTCTCCAACACTAAGACACCCCGAGATGACAAACTACGCAGCCTGCAAGCGGGACACCCTGAGGGACCTGCTGGAGAGCCGAGGA
This sequence comes from Leptobrachium leishanense, assembly GCA_009667805.1. Taxonomy (NCBI): domain Eukaryota; kingdom Metazoa; phylum Chordata; class Amphibia; order Anura; family Megophryidae; genus Leptobrachium; species Leptobrachium leishanense. The sequence continues at coordinate 111,686,709 of CM019064.1, read as the reverse complement.
GGGATCGCCGGATCCAAGGGCAAGGATGCCCTCATTAGCGAGCTGACCGAGATGGACCAAAGGAACGGCGACACTAGACCCCGGTCAGCTGAGGACCTGTTCCAGCAGAGGGTCCGGGAACGCATTGCCCTGTATGGGGCCGATCCATCAGAAGCTTCTATACAACAAGCCATAAATGACATTAAGCAGCAGGATGCCCAGAAAGAAAAAGAGCTGGAGCGGAAAGAGAGAGAGCTGGATCGCCAGGAGAGGGAGCGTGAGCGGCAACACGAGCTTCAGATGATCGGGCGTCAAGCGGAGGCCAGGCAGATGGAGCCTCCACGCCAAGAACCCACACGCCCCAAGAAGATACCGTTTCAGGTATTTAAGACTTTTAACGAATCAGAGGAGGAGATTGAAGGCTTCCTCCAAGACTTTGAGCGTTTATGCAAGGTGCACGAGGTACCTCGCTCAGCCTGGGCAGGCATTTTAGCCAGCAAACTGGCCGGGCGGGCCGCCGAGGCATATCGGACTGTCTCAGACCAGGACGCTACAGATTATTCCCAGGTGAAACAAACCCTACTAGCCAGGTTTGCCATCACCCCAGAGGCCAGCCGCACAAAATTCAGAAACTCCCGCAAGCAAGCCAACACCACTCATGTCGAGTGGGCCCACCGACTACAGCGGGACCTTAAGGGCTGGTTCCAAGGGAGCCAGGCCGATACCGTCGAGGCTGTCACACAGCTGATATTGCTCGAACAATTTCTGGATCACACCACCTCGCCAATTCAGGACTGGGTACGGGACAAAAAACCCAGTACAGTGCAGCAAGCCGCCACCCTGGCAGACGAGTACGTAGACTCACGGAGAACCAGCGGAGGTGCCCGGCAGCCATTACCTCGGCCCAGCCTGCCACCCCACCACGCGGCAACCCCACCACGATGGCCAGCGCCACGACAACCACCCCAAGCCAGTCCAACATCCGGATCCCGGTGCTACGCTTGCAACCGGCCTGGGCACCTCAGCCGGAATTGTCCCAACCGTTCCCCCAGAAGACCAACTCCTCCACCCTTACCAGCAGCCCACTGCTACCAAAACGAGCCACAGCCCCTGGACATCCAAGCAGAGTGGGAACAACTATATGAGGCCGATCCTGTCCAAGCTGCAGCTGGGGACAACCGACAACATCACCGACAGGCCGTCTGGGTGAATGGGCAGGCCGCCGAGGGACTCCGGGACTCAGGAGCCACCATCACCCTCATCCAACCCCACCTAGCTCCCCAAACCGCCCGGACCGGCCAGACCATTGCGGTCCGTGTAGCTGGAGGCAGGGTGCTACAGCTAGCCGCTGCACGTGTCCACCTCAATTGGGGCACTGGGCAACGAGACATTCAAGTGGGCTTGTTGCAGGGACTACCCGCCGAAGTGCTCTTGGGAAACGATTTGGGTCACTTGACCTCCTCCTACACCTCCGAGGCCGCCTGGCCTGTAACCACCCGGCAGCAGAGCCAGAGACCAACCGACGCCACTCCTGCGGGGACCCAGGTAAGACCACAAGCTTCCCTGACAACTCAACCTGACCCTCCCATGACATGGGATTCCCCTACTGACCTAAGACAGCAGACCCTGAGTGACCCCACGCTAGAGGGCTACCGAGACCGGGCAGGGAAGGATGCCGGGGGGGTAGAGGGAGACTGAATAGAGTGGAAAGGGGGCCTCCTGTATCGCTATAATGAGGGGAGGGGGCTAAGACACCACGGGGGCCCCACAAGCAGCTAATCGTACCCCAGAAACACCGACTAGGGCTCCTGAGGCTGGCTCACGACATTCCCCTCGCCGGGCACCTGGGGACATCCAAAACCACAAAGCGGTTATCCCGCTCCTTCTTCTGGCCCTGGTTCCATGCCAACGCACGAGAATACTGCCGGATCTGCCAAAAGATGGGGAAGACAGGGGATCACCCAAAGGCCCCCCTTTAACCCCTTCCCCTTGGGCCCCTTGCCCATCCCAGTGCCACAGGGAAAAAATACATACTCACGGTGGTGGACTATGCCACCCGGTACCCCGAAGCCATCCCCCTGGCCAATACCCAGGCTGACACCATTGCCGATGCCCTCCTACGGGTCTTCACCCGAGTAGGGTTCCCCAAGGAAATACTGTCTGACCAAGGGTCCCAGTTCACCGCTGAGCTGACGCAGCAGCTCTGGCGCCTCTGCGGCATCAAGGCCCTCCACAGTGCCCCGTACCACCTGCAGACCAATGGGCTATGTGAGAGGTTCAATGGGACCCTAAAACAGTTACTCCGAGCCTTCTCCCAAGACCGGAAGGATTGGGAGAAGTATCTACCCCACCTATTATTTGCCTATCGAGAGGTACCCCAAGAGTCCACAGGGTTTTCCCCCTTTGAGTTACTTTATGGGCGCAGGGTTAGGGGACCCTTAGACTTAGTAAGAGCCCACTGGGAGGGAATCGACGAGCAGGAGGGACTCCCAGTCCTAAGTTACGTCCTGGAGCTGCGCGAGCGCCTGAGAGAACTGACGGACCTAGTTCAGTTGAACATGCAGGCCGCCCAGACCCAGCAGAAGGCCTGGTATGACCAGTCCGCCAGGAGTCGCTCCCTTTGTGTCGGCCAGCAGGTCTTGGTACTGAAACCACAGAGGCGAAACAAAATGCAGGCAGCCTGGCAGGGCCCCTACCAGGTGGTAGACCGGCTGGGCGATAACACCTACGTGGTTGTCAGTTGTGCCGACACAAGGGTCCGGCGGACGTTCCATGTGAACATGATCAAGGCGTACCATGAACGGGCTGAGGCTGTGGCTGCCATATGTGCTCCGGCGACAGAGGAAGCCGAACCTATTCCCCTGCTAGAGCTTCCCGGAACACATAATCCCAATGGGGGGGTGGAAGACATTCAGTTAGGAGAGGGGTTGGGCTCCCGGGAAAGGGCACAAGTCTGGAAGGTACTCCAGGACAGACGGGAGATGTTTTCAACGATCCCGGGGTACACTCGTAAGGCAGTACACAAGGTGGAAACCCCCGGGCAGAAACCCTTAAGGCAACCCGCCTACCGACTCCCTGAGGCCGTACGGGAAGGGATGCGGGCCGAGATCAGGGAGATGCTCGAACTGGGGGTGATCGAACCCTCTGCCAGCCCGTGGGCCTCCCCGGTGGTGTTGGTACCCAAGCGTGACGGCACCACCCGTTTCTGTGTCGATTATAGGCGGTTGAATGACTGCACCACTACCGATGCCTACCCCATGCCCCGCGTAGATGAACTGCTAGACAGAATATCCCAGGGGCATTTCCTGACCACCATAGATCTATGCAAGGGCTATTGGCAGATCCCCCTGGAGGAGGAGGCAGTTCCGAAGTCAGCCTTTATCACCCCGTTTGGCCTATACCAGTTTAGGGTAATGCCATTCGGGATGAAGAATGCTCCGGCTACCTTCCAGCGCTTGATAGATCACCTCCTCGATGGTCTACAAGACTTTGCCTGTGCATACCTGGATGACATTGCAATATACAGTCAGACCTGGGAGGAACACCTCCGCCACCTGGGGGTAGTGTTGGATCGGATACGGGCTGCCAACTTGACCCTGAAGCCAGACAAATGTAGGATCGGGCTGTCCGAGGTGCAGTACCTAGGGCACAGGGTGGGGTGCGGGAAACAAAAACCAGAGCCCGCTAAGATTGAGGCCATCCTAGATTGGCCGACCCCCCGGACCAAGACCCAGGTCCTTGCCTTCTTAGGGACAGCGGGGTACTACCGCAAATTCGTGCCCCATTACAGTGACCTTGCTAAACCTTTAACAGACCTGACCAAAAAGACCCTCCCTCGCCAAGTCCTGTGGTCCCCAGAGTGTGAGGCCGCCTTTAAGCAGCTCAAAGCGGCATTAACCCAAGCCCCCATCCTAGCAGCACCAGATCACAGCAAGCGTTTTGTCATCCACACAGACGCCTCCATGTTTGGACTGGGAGCTGTGCTAAGCCAAGTGGGAGACGACGGAGGAGAGCATCCGGTGGCGTACATCAGCCGAAAGCTCATACCTCGCGAAGTTGGATACGCGGCCATCGAAAAAGAGTGTCTGGCCTTGGTTTGGGCCCTAAAGAAATTTCAGCCATATGTCTACGGGCGATCGTTCACAGTGATGACCGACCACAACCCCCTGATCTGGCTCAACAGAGTGGCTGGAGAAAACGGCCGATTGCTCCGCTGGAGCCTGGCCCTACAACCATACAACTTTACAATTCAGTACCGCCCAGGCTCTCAAAACGGAAACGCCGATGGATTGTCCCGGCAAACAGCCCTGGAGCTTTGATCCCACTTTCTTTTTCCAACGACCCCGCGTCGACCCGTTGGGGTCCAACTGTGGCCGTCGGACTCCTTTGGGGAGGGGAGATATGTCATGGAACTGACGTAGCGCTCCCCACGTCAAACCCCAAGACTTTTATTTCCATGGCGAAAACCCCAAAAGACATAGACCGTTGCTTTGGGGAAGACCTTATGTTCATTTATATTGTGTGGTTTTAAATATGTTTTACATCGTTTGGTTTTAGTTTAATTTAGTTTAGTGAAAAATGACATAGCTTTGGTTTTAAAATACTATATTCCTGTAGGTAAATGTGTCTTTGTATAAAACAGTAAACAAGCTTTGCTGTTGTGTAAATTATGCGTCAGGGATTTTCCCCATTATCTAACTACATGTTTAATTTAAGGATCTCTGATAGAGTGTGTGGTTTAATCTGATGTGCTGGAATAGATGTACAAATGTTATGTGGACTGAAGGCTAAGAGAATGTGAAGAATGTTGATTGTAAATAACTGCCATACCTCATTGTATGGATAGGCTCCTAATTAGTATGGGTATGCAAATTATGACTGTTGTACTTGAGCATAAATAGTGGCGTTGTTCATTAAAGGATTCAGATCATCTGAGTGTTTGAAACATACAGCTCTGCCTGGTGTTGTCATTTCACGTCGGCTATATCTCACCACTACCCAGGAACGGGTCATTTTAACTCCACAGCAGAACCTCGATTCGCCGCGCCGTTGCGCCACCTTGAATTGGTACCTCGGGATACCGCAACCACCCCGAATCGGGACCTCGACGCAGCGCCGTGCCTGCATCTTCAAGGAGACTCTACCGAACCGCGGTTCGCCACGCAGACCGTCTCCAGCCTTTCAATGGTCAGTAGATCCGCTGCCCGAGACGCCGGGTGCCGTGCCACTCGGTAGTCGGGCGGATTTCCACCGTGGGTGCCCCATCTACTCTCCAGATCTCCACCGTCACGTAGGCTTCTACCCAAGCCGCTCGAGACGCCGGGTGCCGTGCCACTCGGTAGTCGGGCTTGGCAACACCAACGAGGGGGTCAGATAGAGCCGGACCGCAGGCGGATACTCCATTCCGTCACAGTCACTTACCTTGCAGCTGGGCAAAGAGGGCTTCCTGCTGCTGCACCCCCTCAGATCCCTCCTGGGGGGCAGATGTGTTGTGCATTCTTCCAGCCCCAGTTAGCAGACAATAACCAGCCTGGGGTATAACTGGGCATCCCCAGCTGTGGCAGAGCAGGGCACCCCTGTGCCAGGCTACTGGACTGCAGCTCCCCATGCAGCCAGTCAGGGGTTGTCCATCATGCAATCTTTTCACAGCCTGCATTGGAGGGCTGCCTGGCCTATCATTGCCAGGAAGGGGCATGTCTAACTGCTAGACTTCCTGTCAATCAGAGGCAGTCCTCTAATGTAGGGGTTTTCTGGGAATGACTTGGACCAATGGTGCTTTCCCATTGGTCCAAGCTTTCCCATGCTCTATCAGTGCCTGTCAGTCTGTGCGGCACTAATGAGCAGTGATCTCTGACGTGTGCTGCACACATCTTGAGCAGTTTACTCAATTAGTGCAGCGGGGAAACGTCCTGCTATGCAAATTGCGTAGGCTGGGAAAACTAATGCCTGCAGAGGCAGAGGACGGAGCTGACAGCGGGGGAGCAGGTGAGTTTGTTTTTAGTTTATCACTTAATGGCAGGTGCGGCTGTGCCTCACTTGCCTCCACTGAGTGCACGTCCCTGGTGTGCAGCATCTCCATTTAATTATCAAAGGTAATCATGCTAACAAACGAGTGTAGGAAAGGACACATATTCATATTGAAATCAGAGTGGTTTGTGAGCAGGATGAAATAATAAGAATAATAAATAACAACCACAAGCAAAAAAAAGAATACTTGTAAAGCACATGGTAGAATATCTACCAAATATGGGACATAAGCCTGAGTGTACACACTCCTATAGCAAAATATTAAAACACAGACATGTGACACTCGATGCGTTTTTGCCGCTAATGAGTGGATTTATCTTCAAGACCCTGCTCAACAGAGCCTATAATCTATCTCGTTCCTGCTTGAACATATTTAGTCAGTTTTTATATGCTATGTGTCCATTCCCTGCTTATCTAATCAATTTTAATTACTTTGCTTTTACTTTGTTTTTGGTGTCCTTTCTTTAAAATGTCTTGCAAAATATATATTAATCCCTTCACTACCAAGTGATTTTCCGAAAAAAAAAACCCAGAGCTATATTCCCTTTTTTCACGCTAACATGGGGATGCTAACGGGGAACATCTGCGTTGACCTGTAGCATCCCCATATTAGTGCGATACTCTGGGGCAGGCGCTACCTCAGCAACTCGCTCCTGAACACATCGCTAACCGCTGGGATACTTGTGGTAGCACTTCTGTGCAGCCGCGAGTATCACCTCATTGAGTCCATAGGACTCCATGGAAGGTTGCCTTTCCAGGCCATGAGCACAAGATCATGCAGCGCCGCAAAGTGATCACGGAGGCAGACAGGGACCTATTTGTCCCCAGTCTCATTCTGCTCCCAGCGTCAAGGAGTGCCAGATCGAGCCACTGTTCTTTTTACGGGATAAAAGGTGAGTATCTGAATTATTAAGGGGGTTTAAGGGGTGCTACATGATTCTGCAAAACCAGAATCAGTTAGCACCAGCTTTTAGATGTCGCTAAATGTTTGGTTAGTGCATCGGTGCGGTAATTAGCGCGAGGAATTTGTTCTTTGTAATACCTTACTTACCCTAATGCTATTTAATGATTACGCTCCCCATTAGACATGTGCACAGCACAAAATTTCGTTTTGAACTAATGGATTAGTCCTAAAATGCAATTTATTTAGTTGCTAAAGAAATTAGTTTTCAGTTCTTTAGTATGAAAACTAATTTCATTCATCCGAAAACCAGTGGATACAATTACTATTGTAGTGGCTCCTCAGAGGGCTGAGATTGCTGCTTGTTACATAATCTCTCACTCTCAGCACAATGTTGGCAATATTACATAGTTGGTGCTAACTTAACCAGAGCTGTTGTAAACTTCCCAGAGCCATTATAGCCTTTAGAGGTTTTACGTTTACAACAGCTCTAGTTAAGTTAGCACCAACTTTGTAATACTGCACCGTGTCAGGCAAAGCTGTTACAGTAACTGACTGCTGCACATCACAGCGCTCAGAGTTTCAGTAAAACTAGTAAATAATATTTTTATATATAAGAGGTTAGAACAATATTATTTCCTTGTTTTACTGAAACTCTGAGCGCTGTTACAGTCAGTTAATGTAACATCTGAGCCTGATACATTGTACTGAGAGATAATGTAACAAGCAGCCGATCTCAGTGCTCACAGCCACTGGATTTAAAGGGCTAAAAAAAACGCTCCTCTCTGTATAATGTTTATAACAGCCTCCTGCATTAATTAATACCCCTCTCTGTATAATGTATACAACATCCAACTGCATTAATTAATACCCCTCTCTGTATAATGTATAGAACATCCTCCTGAATTAATTAATGTCCCTCTCTGTATAGAACATCCTCCTCAATTTATACCTTTCGCTGTATAATGTATATAACATCCTCCTGCATTAATGCCCCTCTCTGTATAATGTATAGAACATCCTCCTGCATTAATTAATGCCCCTCTCTGTATAGAACATCCTACTGCATTGGCATGTGGAGGGTGCAGAACTTTGGATGTTGCGCTCTTCATTGCTGGACTCCTTCACTCCTCAATGTAATATCACAAAAAGGACTGAAACTAAAATGTAGTGCATTTTATTTTAGTTTCTTTCGTTTTTTGTATTGAGCAGTTTCGTATCTCTTGAGTCATACGAAAACTAAATTATCCCAAAATTCGGACTAAATCGTTTTAGTACTAAAATGAATGCACATGTCTACTCCCCATGTTAAGTAAGGGATGCGCAAAGCTTAGTGTCTGCTTTTAGAAGGTGCTTTAGTATGGCTGTCCACATCCCCGTGGTAATTAGCGCTAACACTATGGAATACCTTACTTATCGAAACGCTAATGGACGTTTGTGCTCCCCATGTTAGGTATAGGGTTTGCAAAGTACTGTATGCTCGTGGAAGCTAGCCAAAAAAAATATGTGCAAATGGGTTACTAATGGGGGGTAGCATCAGGAATCTAATATGGAGAGCATACGTTAAACACACTTATCCTGGTGCTAATGCTTACATATTGAGACGATAACATTTGAGCCAACTGTGGACTATAGCCCTCTGGTCAGAAACCAGTGTTTTTTTGGAAAGTCATTTTAATTCATTTTACAGTAAAATAAATATTTGGGAATATTCCCAATGTATTTCTTACTGTGTTACCCTATTTGGCAGGCAGATGGTGCCATCTACTGGCCGAATGGAGTTGCTACAGTTCTAAGCTCTGTTGCACGATTAGACGAGGAGTTGTCAATTAAAGACATTCCTCAGCTGCTTTTAAACAATGTTAGCACCTCGAGCATCAGATCCATAGTGCTAAAACTTTAGGGGCTGGAGCAAAAATGCAAATGAATTTTATTTGCAGTGATACAGCACAGCTCCAGGTTGTGTTAACAGGATCTCGGACTTTTGTGTCTGCTGCTGTTGGTCGTGTATACATGATTACACTAGTGAAGGTTTAAAAAAAAATATTGATTTAAAAAGTATAAAAACAGTTGTAAAAGTCGTCTAAAAGTTAAAAATGTAAATGATCCTTTATGTTCCCCATAATTATTTAAATGTTATGTATTAAATTTAAATTAGTTCTCTACAGGTTGAGCACTCCTAATCCGCAATGCTAAAATCCTAAAAGTCAAAAATCTGACGTTTTTGGAGCCTTTTGATCATACAGGTCCCTCTGTTCCTTATGTACCATTATGTCTCATGTTTGTATTATCCAATTGTAAAGCGATGCGGAAACTGTTTAGTCTATATAAAAAAAATGTGACTATAACTATTGTTCTTACATACCTTCCTGCCTCTCTAGTCACACACTCCTCTGTTCCTTGGTTCATCCTGGGGTTTACAGCCTGTTCCTCAGTGCCAGTGAGTGACGTGCTAGTATATCCTGTGCAGCACCAGCGACAGATATGCCGTGGAGAAACAGTGAGGAATACCCCGGCACTACTCAGCATGTCCCACACTGGTACAGTGTCCCAGCATCTCTCTTGTTGGCCTAATGCATAGTCACACTCACAGCCCCCTGCCGGGATCTCCTTTCCCTCCAGCTATTTGGAATCCTGGCAGGTTTCTAAAAAAATGAAAAATATCAAAATCCGAAAAGCTTGTGGTCGTGAGCATTTCAAATTTGGGCTGCTCATCCTTTAGGTCAGGGTTTTCCAAACTTCGGCCCCCCAGATGTCCATGAACTACAGCTCCCATGCTTCTCCACCCATCTAATGCAGTCAGAGATTTCTGGGAGTTGTAGTTCAGGAACATCTGGGGGGGCCAGAGTTTGGACATCCCTGCTTTAGGTGATTGAAAGCACTGTGATTTGATAGTGAAGTGAGGTAGTCAAGGATATTGACATTTCATTGACTATTTTGCAGTCATGTACAACTGTTGCACAAGAAAAGGCCATTCTTGGCCAAAACGTTGACTCAGTGAGTCATCCCCCTCCTCTTAGATTGCGAGCAGGGTCCTTTCTCCTACTGTTCTGTGTGCTTAACTTGTATGTATATTTGTTATTCTGTCTCTCCCATTGTACAGCACAACAGAATGTGTTACTGCTTTATAAATACTTGTAACTGTCACTGCCACTCATGCTCATCCAATAAAGGCTGCACTTATACCATTGTTCAAGACCTTGGAATCCCTTTTTGACATAGAGCAGTCATACCCAACCTCATCAGAGAAGGACATGAACTATATTAGGTGTTGGCATCTGCCAACAGCAAGTATATGCAAAGTTCAAATTCCGCTACAACGCAACAGCTACATTTAGGCTTATGTGAATTGAACATAAACTGGATGCAAACTGTTGAACACGCATATAGTACAAGTTTAAATCTTGCAGTTGCCATGGAATTTATTTATTTATAAAGGATTTTATCAGGAAGGATACACTGAGATTTCTCTCGTTTTCAAGTACGTCCTGGGTTGATGCTTAGCGTACACTGTGTACGCAACTGGACCTGGGTGTTCTTCATCTGTGGGTGTTTCCCAAGGGAAAGACATCGAAAAGCTCTTACAATTCACCGCAGTTTGCATCCGAGCTCTGCAGGTCTCAGTTTGCAAGGTCTCGGCTTTCAGTTATTTGAAATGATTTGATATGTTTTTGTGTTGTGGTATTTTTCCAACAACATTTTAAATATAATTTTTTTCAATGTAAAAATTGCTTTTAGTGTTTCATTTTTTATTTAATCGGGATTTATTTTCATAGGTTTTTTTAATATGTACATTTACTACTATATAAAAAGTGAAATATGGTTTTTGCGTTTCCCCTGTGGTCACTTTCCAGTCAATGATTTTATAGTACTCACATTTTTGGGGGTTTTCTTCAGTGGTTCAGAGAAACCAAGAGCCATATAAATAGATTGTTTATAATGCAAATCGCTTGGGATTTTTTGCCAGATGGATATATAATGTTTTACAGAGCTGCACTGAAAAAAAATAATTAAAGAGAAGCTTCAGCTTTTTTTGCGTATTAATGAATTACTTCAGCTTTAAATTGCATACATGTTCACAAGAATTATTATAGTATGTGCAATATGTTAATCCCATATTGTAGTATATTATTGGTCTCTGTAAAAGATCATGTCATCTGTGATTCTAGGAAATGAATATTCTAAGAACACTTTAAAAATAGACTGTGAAGTCTCATGGTCATTTGAAATATGTAATGGTGTCTAACATAGATATGTCTCTTGGGATATATCTGACTCATTCCATTAGACAATGAACTCCATTTGGTGATGGCTCACTTCAAAAATAAGTCAGTTTAGTCAACGCTCTAAGGGCCCTATTCCCATTGAGCCGTTAGCGTTAACAGAGGAACTGTTACGCATTCAGTGGCTCCCTAACCATATGAGCCAAACTGCTATAGTAAGGACGTCTTCATAATAGAGCCAGTAATATGGAACCTTCAAGAGAGGTCCTCGTCGCCGCTTGGTTTGAAAAGGCCGCCATACCTCCTATAATATGCCGGCAACCATAGCCAAAATAGCCACCGGCAATGAGGAGATGTCAACGTGCATGTATGACACAGATATCACTGCGAATGTGCAGTGATGTCACAACACATGTGCAATGTGTCAAGTATCTGCTGCCACCCCTCGTGATTTGCCATTTAAGGAGGTTTCTCTTCTGCACCCCCCGTACCCAGTACGCTACTGGGAGCCACTAATTTTTAATAGGTCACCCTGTTAGGTTATTTATACTGGGATTAGAGCAGTTATAGCATGAAGCTGTTTGTCAGGATCATGGTACTGGGGTTTGCAGGCAGAACCCGGGTCCAGGTGTTTTATTTAATGCAGGTGATACACAGCAGGCAGGTGCAGGATACAAGCACAGCAAAGACAGATGGGGATGGCAAGAACCCATGATGGGGAGCTCAAGAAACAGGGACAAGACAAGGCCATGGTAGCAGACTGGCATAGAATACATAGTTCAGGTTATACCATGAACAGGTGTGATGTTAAGGCATAAATAAAGGGGGTGACTCCCTTAAAGTGAAACTTCCAGAGAACAGCAGGAGTGGATTTTGGAAGCTCTCAAGGCTTCTTTCGGGCAAGACTGGTTTAAAGCCAGGATTGGCTCACAGAGAGATAGCCGGAAAAGTGCTGCTAGGGTTAACATCTTAGCAGGAGTGGTTCTGGCACGAGTTCTCTTGTGGACCAAACATGCTCCTGAGCTTTGTTCCTGACATTGTTCAACAATAAATGATAGACCATTGAGATGAGTTCAGGGGTTAGCTCCATTACCTCTGGTTCATAATAAGGTTATTGTCGGTTTGCTCTAGTGCTTAACACGTATGACCCCACCCACTTTTTTTCCCTCACTTTCTTTCACCATTTTCTTTTTTCCCTTCTCTCTACCCTTCTTCTTGGTGTTTTTACACATTATATGTAAGTAAAACTTATTGTACACCTCACATATCTGCATCTGACATGTATGCCAAATGTAAATAAATAAAAGTCTAAGGCTAGGGTCAGACGAACGCATTTTTCGCGTCGACCGTGGAAAAGTGCGGTCGAACGAACGGACATATTTTTTCACGGAATACGCGGTAGCGGTCATACGATGCGCCTTTTCGTCCGTGATTTTGTACGGATCATCAATAAAACACTTTTTGTGTCTGGACGTTATGTTGGCCGGACATTAGCAGCGTCTGATGTCTCCCAATCACACACACACGCCGCTATGCGGCCGCAGCGCACTCTGTACGTCAGTAGTAGCGGTTTGACGTTCTCGAAAAAATGCGTTCGTTTGCCACTTGCGTTGCGCGGACGAACTTTCGTGCGGCCGTACTTCGTGTGTTCCCCGGCATTGGACGTCATTTGCTGCTAGCACGGCCGTGATTTTGTGCGGCTAAACGCACGTTAAAGCTGCGTTCGTCTGACCCTAGCCTAAAAAAGAAATAACTGATGGACTACAGCAACTGTATGCAGAGGGTGTAAATATCCTTTTGAAATAAGAAATGCATATACGCCTAAGGCTAGGGTCAGATGAGCGCATTTTGTACGGACTGTGCGTCTGTGCAGTACGGACGTACTTTCTGACTGACGACAAGGTAGTGGCCACATAGTCCGTTTTTTTCACTGACGGATTTTTTGACTGATGTAGCAGGGAAAATAAATTACAATGAAAAAACATTCTGTCCGTCAAAAATGCTGGACGTATAAATGCAGTCCATCTGACCACGCTCCATCACTCACACACAAAGCTATGCGGACATTGTGGACGTGGCGCACTCCGCACGTCCGTTCTAGCAGTATTACGTTCTTGCCTAACCTGCGTCCGTTTGCAGCGTCCGTCAGCCTCCGCACTTCTGTGCGGACGTACTTCGTGTGTGGGGCTTCATTTAACACAATTGTATGCTATCACGGACGTACTTATGTGCGGCAACACGGACGTTAACACTGCGCTCGTCTGACCCTAGCCTTATTCAGCATTTGTTAAAACGTACTGTATTAAAAGTAAAGAATGAGTCACTGAGCCAATTTCTGAGATTCTTGGCTAATGCAATTCAGATAATTTGAGTCCTTGTCAGAAACGTTTAATAAGTGCTGGTCTTAAACAGTAGAAGTGAGTCTGAAAACTTATATTTTTATAACTTATACAACTTGTAAAAAAATATCTTACTTTATATGGCAAATGAAAACACATCTGAACTCCGTAATTATCACTATACACCTTTTGTCTCCTTTATTGTTTGATTCATTGATTTCAGAACTGCCTCTGAGTAATGCAAAATGAATCTGCTTTCCTGATATGCATGACTATTAGAAAAGATCTATCCATAAAACCCATTTATTTCGATGTGTGCTGAGGAGGTAGAAACAGTTTTTATGAAACAGTGCTTTTCTTCAAGGATAATGTTTAATCTTCTGTTCCTACTGCAGAGAATAATCATCAGTCACTCCGTGACACTGTCCTTGGGGAATGCTGCGAGTAAGGATGAATACTAATAATACTAACAAACTGTATAATTTGTTCTTCATATATTTTTTCTATTCTTCCTGGTGTATTTGAATTATACCATTCCCAATAATTTAATCACAAGTTTAGGTAATGCAGATATTACTTTTTTGTTACTGTAAAGTGGATATTATGGTTGATTCAAAATTTTGCTATTTATGTGATGAAGAATAAAACAAAATACTGGACTATACACGTTACGATAGCTTGAAACAAAATCTAAAAACAATAAAGAAAAAAGATATCATTTTTATCTGTATAATTAATACAATATTGCTGCTGACGGTAAAAAATATTGTACCTTATATCTAGTACAGTATTTTCTGCATATGGAATTAAGGAATTTTAGTGTAAAAGGGATTTTAAGAGTGTCTCAGTATAAGAACGATTACTCAATGGCTAGTGTTGTCAGGACTTAAGGGGTTATTCAGAGAGAGCTGATCTGGCCATTCGGCTATTCAGAGAGCAGGCAGTTTGTCAAATTCTGGCGAATTGCCTGCACGTATGGTGCCTGTTCGAAGGCAGTGAAATCCCCCATAGAGAAGAAATGGTTAATCTATTCAGAGAACACCGAACAGTGAAAAGTTACCGAAGTGCCCTGCTGTTCTGTGTTTTCATTCGTCAGGTTTATTCAGGCGGACCCCATAGGCTTCAATGTTAAAAATATTCCCCTTTTTAATACAATATCTAATAAACCGTTTATTATTTTATTCTGCTGTAAAAAGTCTCTTTATTTATAGATTTTTTTAGGATCCTTTAGGCATTTTGAGGGATTTTTTCGGCAAATTTTTTTTTAGTTTAAATCGTTTTTTCATTTTTCTTTAACAGACCTTTTAATTATCATTCATTGGATCTTATATGTAAATTCCAGACATTTGCTTTCAGTAGTTTTTTTGCAAACGGCGTTTACATTTTGAAACTTTCAAGCATACTGTTATTTTTTCTTTTTACCACGTTCGTCAGTTTGTCAGTTTTTTCCGGCGGCTTGTCTGCGCTGTGATCGGCAGCTCATCAGGTTTTTCCGGTGTGTTTTTTCTGGCAGTTCCAGCGGGTTTTCGGTGGGTTTTCAGCGGGATTGCAGCAGGATTGCGACGGGTTTTCCCTGCACTCCGGGGACCCTGCGGTGAATGCTGAATTCACCACAGGGTGGGGAACGGGAAATGTCGGCGGCTTTTCGGTTCTCTCTGAATAACCCCTTTAGTAATGGGCAGCCTAGAATGTAAGAGATTGCACCAAACAACTCAGTGCAACAAATGTAAAAGTAATTGGAGTGAGCAAAGAGGCAAGTCCATATAAGCAGAAGAAATGGGTTTAACAAGCAACAAAGGCATAGATTCAGTATCCCTTGATCATGTTAAAATGCAAGAGCTGAGAGTTCCCACAGGTAAACTGCCATAGGTAAATTGCAAAAGTCCCAACAATAAAGACTAGAGCGGAAATATATTTATATATATTGTGGTAAAGTGAAGGGAATGATTTGCGACTGTGTGTATATTCCAACTGTGTCTGTGGGGTAGGTTTGGGAGGTCTGAGCCCAGGAGGGCAATGTGTGTTTTTAAATTGATCGTGGCTGCAACGTTTTCCCTCACCCTTTTATTATCAGCCCCTTAAATGTTTCCTGGGTGGAAGGAAACAGGGAGAAGGAAGTGAGAGAGACACAAACACAGACACAGCAAGGTAAAGCTCTGAGGATGACAGCTGGAAGCCAAAGGTTGTCAAAAGTTTTATTTTTGTTAGTTTTCACAAAAGATAGAGAGGGACATATTTGTGTTAGTTAGCGCTTGGGCGAGCCAGGTTTTAGTTTCTGTTATATTTTGTTTACTGAATAAACTGTGCAGTTGAGAAAGAGACTGTGGTGTGATTTGCCCTAGAGGACTGTGCTTCTATCGTGCCCTGTGACATGCTGGATCACAATTAGGGATGGGCTGCCGGTTCGATTCGAACATGAGTTCGAAACGAACACCGGCCGTTCGAGTGTTCAGCAAACGCCGAACATTATGGGATGTTCGCAGTCTGTTCGACCGCGGACATTCCATAATACAAAATGCGTACACCGGTACACTTAGGAGACCTGTGGCTGCAGCCCCCGGCCCCCGTGCCTTTGGTCCTCCTGTTACTCTGGTCCGTCTGCTCCTCCATCTGGCCGCGGCTCCTCTGCCCCACGCCTCGTCTTTCTCCGTCTGGCCCCAGCTCCTCTGCCCCACGCCTCGTCTTCCTCCATCTGGCCGTGGCTCCTCTGCCCCACGCCTCGTCTTCATGCTTGATGAGCCCTGATTGTGCAAAGTCCTGCGCCTGACCTGGACTTTGCCCAATCAGGGCTCTAATTCAATATTGAGCTCGATTGGGCAAAGTCCAGGTCAGGTGCCGGACTTTGAACAATCAGGGCTCAGTATTGAATTAGAGCCATGATTGGGCAAAGTCCAGGTCAGGTGCAGAGGACCGCGGCCAGACGGTGGAAGATGAGGCGTGGGGCATAGGAGCCGCAGCCAGACGGAGAAGCAGACAGACAGGAGGAACAGCAGGACAGCAGAGATACGGGGCCGGGGGGCTGCAGCCACAGGTCTCCTAAATGTACCGGCAGCTGCCGGTACATTTAGGAGAACTGTGAACATATTTTGCATGTTCGACCCCCATTGGGTTGCATTGTGTTCGAGTTCGTATTCGAACATTTCGGCTGTTATAATGTTCGAATACGAACTGAACACAGGGGTGTTCGGCCCATCCCTAATCACAATATGTATAACCATCTGGGGCCTGGCTTCTCAAGTGGGCCTCTGTACCCTCTTCATGGTTACTGACTTTTAAGTCTCAAATAAATGTTATTCAAAGATTAGACATTTTTTTTAAAAATATTCTTGAATGTAAATTAAGTGAATTTATTTATGCAATGTTTGTTATTCACATTAAAATATCTGAATGGCTGCTAAGTTTTAAAAAAAAGTGTTTACTTTGCAAAACATTTCGCCAGGTGCAGTGTATTAAAATGTAAATGTCTGTGATGTTATCTAGAACCAAAACCGAATATTTATAAATTGATTTGCACTTTTTACCTAGAAATCAAATCTTGTTTGTAAAAGCTTTAAAATAGTTTTAAAGGAAAGTATTTTAGAGTTTCCCAAAATATAGTTTATTTTAAATACCCAAAGAACAAGGTGCTAACAGTTTTTCTAACAGTTTCTCCCTGCGTGGAAAAGACTTCATATGGGAAATGCTTTATTGATGCAGCAGCAAAAGCTGCAAGCCTGTGTTTATAATATATTTTGTTTTTCCAATTATACGAGAAGGGTTTATATTTACACATGTTATCAGAACCTACTTTTTATGCTTTTATGTTATAGCAATCGTAACGATCACTCCCCTTCCTATAACATTATAATATGTAATTTTATTGAAAATTTCAATTCTGTTTCTGCAGTAGGTAGAAAAGTCTAGATATCCTTATGAAATTACTGTTTTTAAAATGCAAAGAGAGAAATAGCATCAATGTAAATGTTAAACATTTTCGGCTGTAATGTGATCCAACTAGGGAAACACTGAAACTGATACTAGTACCGGCATTTGCACGAGTACTTGATGCTTGTGCAGATGTCCTGATGCCGCTCTGATACCAGGAGCCAGCAATAAGCTGGCTTGCCGGCATTCAAGGAGCCGGGGTGGCTGGCAGAATGCTCTAGCGGCATTCTACCATGCCCCTGTCACTGGCCCTGCTCCATCGAGTGGCCGCCGGCAAAGGTTTAGAGCAACTGCTCGGTGTGAACCCCCAGCTGCAATCTCGGGAGATCTCAAACTGTGCACGATCTTGTGAGATCGCGGCTGGTGGTTACCACCGAGTGGCCACTCTAAACCTTTGCCGGCGGACACTCGATGGAACGCGGTCAGCCGCAGGGGCCTGGTAGAATGCCGTTAGAACAACCTCTGAGAACGGGGTTTAAATAGGGTGCCACGTCTGATGACACACCCTGACTCTGCCCCTCTCAACCTTCTCATGCCCTTGTATGGCAGGAGGTGAGTAATGGTCACGAGTGGAGTGTTTATCGTACTTGGTACCACCCGGTCACGCCCTCTAAGCTTGGAGCTCGGCTGCCGTCATCCTAGATCACGTTCGGACATGCCCCTCGGCGTGCTGGACGTCGGGAAGGTCCAGGACTCCTGGTGGATGTGAGCCACAGCGTGGGACACATGGGGGTGAGAGCACTGCCAACATGCAATGCATCGAATGAGCGGCCGGATTGCAAAAAAGTCGCCGGACAGACGGCTGCTCAGGTGACCCGCAGACGAGTCCTGACATTGTGTTAGGTTTAGGATTAAGTTTAGTATTACGGTTATGGTTAATTTTAGGGTTACAGTCAGGGCTAATAGTAATAGGCTTAGGGTTTGGGTTAGGGATAGGTTTTGGGTTTGAGTTTGGATTAGTTTTGTGTAAGATTTAGGTTACGGGTTAGGTTTAGTGATAGGGTATGTTTTAGGGCTAGGATTAAGGTTTTGTATAATATGGATAATATGAAGGGAACAGCTCACTAATGTAGACCAAAATAAAAAAATATTAATTTATTGAATATACTTCCTAAAAATACATACAAACTTCATATATTTATTTATTTTTATTAATATTTTTGATATTGATAATGAAAAAAGTGCACAGTAAAATATAGAATCGTCATTAAAGACGAAACAGGTGACAGAAAGCATATCACATAGCAAAAGATGCTGGGGTGAAAAACCATAAAAGAGGGGATCCACTCTACCACAAAACCCCCTACCCATGGTGCGTTAGAGTCAATTGGAAAATCAAGAGAAGAGCGAGGAGAGAAGAAAAGGAATGGAGGAGGGAAAGGGGAGAAAGAAAGAGAAAATGCGGAGGAGAAGGGAAATATATATATATATATATATATTAGTAAAGGATGGTGAAAGGGTAAGAGGGTGGGGAAGGTAATTGCATCCGGGTCTCCTGAAAAAGATAGGGCCCAGCCTCAAAGCCACAACCCAACTCCAGTCAGCGGGCGA
Organism: Leptobrachium leishanense; assembly: GCA_009667805.1. NCBI lineage: Eukaryota > Metazoa > Chordata > Amphibia > Anura > Megophryidae > Leptobrachium > Leptobrachium leishanense. Next base: position 111,667,765 of record CM019064.1, on the reverse strand, counting down.
AAAAAAAAAATACTATGAGCGAGAGGAGTCCACCGCAGATGCCAGCCATCCCCCCCATGTTGAGCTGCAACAGGAGCTTGTGGCTCAACTGGTATAGCAAGACATTCATAAATATTAACTTGTCAACGCTAAGAGCTTAGGTGTAAGAGCGCCCTCTATTTGTTTGTAATTTTAATATAAAAAAATAAGGATTTATTTCATTGTATATTTTATTCATTTTCCCCCAGGCAATTAAATGTATTGTCCTTTTCTTAATTGATATGCCATCTTTTAAGTAATATTGAATTCCTCCTGCACATTGAAAGTTTTTGTCACTTCTGCAAACAAATAATATTTTGTTTCATTTAACATCTAACATCTCTGGGTGGAATGATGCCGTTTTGTAATTGAATTTGTAAACTAGAAAATGCATATTATTGTAAGGTATATTGGTTTGAAATCTGCAATAAAGCTTTGTGTTTCATAACTTGGCAGAAAGTATAACGGTAATTTAATTGCTTGTGTGTATTCAATGTGGCGATAAATTGTGTTAGACTTGATTTAATATTGTTTTATGTTGGAAGAAGTTTATAATAAAAACATAATTATGGTAAGTATTTATCAGGGAATTACTTTGACATTACAATTTTAGTTGAGAAAGAAAAAAAAAACAAATTACAGAGTAAAATAAAATAAAAAAGATAACAAAAACATGACTGCCCCTATTCAGGCTCAACCAGTAGAGTAAAGCTGACCGGAGCTGTTACCCTTTAGCATCTAACTATTACTGGCAAGGGTGCTACCATAATGCTTCTGGCTTTCTCAGTGGTGTATGAGAGTAAAAGAAGCAACATCAAGCATTATGGCAAAACAATTTTGGTGGTTATATGGACTTATTGTTTTTTTGGAAAGTATTCTGGAGATTTTGTAGCATTCGTGAGTGTGGGGTAGATTTATGGTGATGTATCGAGAGGAACGTGTGTTGCTGGATAAGGTTGATACAAATGTGTTTATGATTGCATGTTATTCTTCTTATTATTATCCTTTATTTTATATACCGCCACAAATTCTGTAGCGCTTTACAAGATCAGTGTTGAGTTGATACATTAGAATACCGTACATGGATGATGGCCTGATTCAGGGGTCTCTGTTTCCTAGGAAACTTACAATCTATCATATGTACATGTATTATGTGAGGTAGGCACATCCATATCGTTAGATGTCTTGCCCAAGGAAACTCGCTGGTGCCGTCTTCTGAGTGGGATCATGTCAACTTTCCATGATTGTAGATCAGCTACCTAGTGGATATGTTGAACCCGCTTCTCGTAAAATCGAGAGTTGCTTCTCCACAGTTGTATTGGAGAGATGTGCTGAACAGGATTTTGACTCACTTCTCCACATTTAAAGGGTAGAGGCGTTACCACTGGACTCCACAGCTGATATTGGGCACTATTACACTCTTCGTGCACAGTTGTGCACGTGCGCAAAAACGCATTAACGCGAGGGGCAAAACCCTTTGCGATGAATGTCGTATTACGACGTTCGCGCACAAATTGCACGTTAACGTCTAACGCGAGTGACGCTGCGCGAACCCTGCGCGACCGCAAGTTCGTGCGCACATCCCATACTTAACATTGTGAGCGCAAATGCATTTGTGCGCTGGAGGGGGCATGGTATTACAATTTTAGCTCAAATTTTAATGAACAACATTTGCGCGCATAATTTTAACGTCTTTTAAAAGCTGGTGTTTATGGCAAATCTGAACGCCCTGGCCGAAACCAAATACACCAGCCCGAAAAAAAAATACAGCAAAAATACATACACATTCTACACATACCCAAACAATAAAATTGAGAGGTTGTGCGTGTTTTAATTATTGCTGCAGCATATATACTCAGATTGATTTTGGCAGGCGCAAAAACATAACGTGAGACAATTGTGATTCTTAATTCAGATTGGCTGAATCGTGTGAAAAAACAGTCCGCCCACCGATTTCTGCGCTCAGAGTTTTTGCTCGTCTTTTTTACGCGCAATGTTTTTTGACGGATGAAAAAATGCGCTCGCATTGTGATACCAGTGTTAATTTACGCGCGTTAACGTTTAACGCTGCGCTCAAAAAAAATTGTGCTGCGCGTGCACTTTTGCGCAAAGAATGTAATAGAGCCCATTGTGGGGTAGGCAAGTATGTACCGTTAGGTGTCTTGCCCAAGGACACTTATTGGGGAAGTGCTCTGGCCGGGATTCGAACCTGGGTCTCCACAGTTATAGAGCAGTGTTATACATCCATGTAAATACCTGGTTCCCTCCCTTGCAAATTATTTTACTAGAAGGATCGCATCTGGCAAGCAGAGGCAGTCTCTGGACATAGTATTCTGGTAGCAAAGTGGTTAACACCAGATTTTGGGGTGATGTATTGTTTTTGGTTTTTACTGTTAAAGAAATTATCATTGCCACTCCATGAGAATTAAAGCTCATTATTTCTGAAATATTATATCCTTTGATATATTCTCAGAAGAAATCTGCTGAGATAGCAGAGATAAAAAATGTCACAAACATATCATACTCGCTCTTTCCTCTTTTTGTAAAAACTTTAAAGTCTATATTTATAAAATACATATGATAACTCCGAAAACAGTCATAAAACCAGCTGGCAATTTACTCAGTAAATTCCTACATTGGACAGTATTCCAAGTTAAGAGTTTAACGATTACGTGAAGCTTGGTATTATTTCATCACCCCCTGTCCACTCCCAACCAGCTGCTATCAAAGTAAATGGCCAAACCCTGCAACACCCCCTAGATGTAGCAAATGCCTTTAACAATTATTATGTTGTATGCGCCACCATCCTGATTGCTAAACTAGTGAATGACACACCTAGAGAAAGGCCACACACAGGTCAGGCCCCTCCAACCGTGCAGAGACCCTGTATCACAGAGAAATTCAGTTTTAGACCAGTGCCTGTCAGTGTCATTACTAAACTCCTCTGTACTCAAAAAATGAAATACCAGTCTGGACCTGATCAAATTCCAGTAATGCTGCTGAAAATCAGTGTAAATCCTGTCACAACCCTAATCAATGAATCACTGGCAACTGGATACATACCCAAACTCTGGAAGACTGCGAGAGTGGTACCTATCCATAAAAGTGGTGACAGTACTTTGGTATTCAACTAACGTCCAATTTCATTGCTCCCTGTTATGTCAAAAATTTGGGGAAATTGTGTGTACACGCAATTACGTGATTATTATCAATCTTCAAACTATTTAAATCCAGATTAATCCGGCTTTCGTCCAAATCATTCCACTACAACCACCCTTTTAAAAGCTTGCAATGATATCCAAGCTGGCATGGAATAAGGAGACCTAACTGGAGCCATCTTCACAGATTTTGCCAAAGCCTTTGACACAGTAGACCATTGCATTTTATTACAAAATGAAAAAACTCCGGTATTGGTGATCGCACACTAACCTGGTTTCAATCGTATGTATTGGACTGATCACAATATGTGTCCATTTCTGGCAGCTCCTCCCTCCTCCTCCCAGTCACGTGCGGTGTACCCCAAGGCTCATTACTCGGCCCCCTGCTATTCACGATATCGATAAATGATCTCCCCAATGTCTTCAAAGCCTCAACTGTGGCTGGGAAAGTATTCGAGGGGTTACTAAGGGATAATATTCAGGAATTTATTGGGAGGTATAATGTTATTGGCAAAAATCAGCATGGTTTCATGAAACACAGATCATGTCAGACTAACCTAATTACGTTCTATGAGGAAGTAAGTAGAAGTATAGATCAGGGGGTCGCAGTGGATGTGATTTACTTAGATTTTGCCAACGCTTTCGACACAGTTCCACACAAAAGGTTACTATTTAAATTAAGAAAAATTGGTCTAGATGAAAATACTTGTTCTTGGATAGAAAACTGGCTAAAAGATAGGGTACAGAGAGTGGTCATAAATGGTACATTTTCAAGATTGACACCAGTGGTAAGCGGTGTCCCTCAGGGGTCTGTTATAGGACCAATACTATTCAATTTATTTATAAATGACCTTGAGATAGGCATTGAAAGTCATGTATCAGTGTTTGCAGATGACACAAAACTAGGAAAAGTAATACAATGTGAGCAGGATGTTACTTCGCTACAGAGGGATTTAGATAGATTGGGGGACTGGGCACTTAAATGGCAGATGAAATTTAATGTAGATAAATGCAAAGTTATGCACTTTGGAGTGAAGAACACACAAGTAATTTATACCCTAAATGGTACGGAGTTAGGGAAATCCAAGCAGGAGAAGGATTTGGGAATAATCATAGACTTCAAACTAAGTAACAATGTGCAATGTCAAACAGCAGCTGCCAAGGCAAGCAAAGTATTGGCATGCATTAAAAGGGGAGTTCACTCACGGGATGAAAACATAATTTTGCCTCTGTATAAATCAATGGTCAGGCCGCACCTTGAATATGCCGTGCAATTTTGGGCACCGGTCTTAAAAAAGATATTATAGCGTTAGAAAAAGTGCAGAGACGGGCAACTAAATTAATAAGGGGAATGGAAGGGTTAAGTTATGAGGCACGACTAACAAGCTTAAACCTGTTTAGTTTAGAGAAACGGCGCCTTAGAGGGGATCTGATAACCTTATATAAATATATACGGGGCCATTATCAACCATTGTCTGATAACCTATTCATTAACAGGACTATACATAGGACACGGGGTCATCCATTTAGACTGGAAGAAAGAAAATTTAGCTTAAAGCATAGGAAGGGTTATTTTACGGTGAGAACAATAAAGCTGTGGAATTCTCTGCCTGTTGAGGTGGTTGGGTCAGAGTCTGTACAGACTTTTAAAAAACGACTAGATGACTTCCTGCAGACACAGAATATTAAGGGTTATAATATTTAATATGTGGGTAAAAGCTTCTTGATCCAAGGAGAAATCTGACTGCCATTCTGGGGTCAAGAAGGAATTTTTTCCCAGTATGTTGCATATTGGCAAGCATTTCAGACTGGGTTTTTTGCCTTCTTTTGGATCAACAGCAGTAGGTTATGTGGGAGAGGCTGAACCCGATGGACGCATGTCTTTTTTCAGCCTATGTAACTATGTAACTATGTAACTGTACACATGTACGCAGATGACACCATTATCTATACCAGCAAACCAAATCTCCTGCAGCTGCAGGTCATGCTGCAAGAACAATTCACAGAGGTAGAAAAGTGGATTGCAGATAACAAACTTTTTCTAAACACTGACAAAACTGTAACGATGGTCTTTGGAACAGCTCCTAAACTACATAAATTGCAAAATCCCCATCTATGTGTCAGGACAAAATCAAATGGTACGCTGACCACAGTCACTTCTCTCAAATATCTAGGTATGTGGTTAGACCCAAATCTATCCTTTGGCCCCCACATCGAAAAACTCTGATTCTAAACTTTGCACCAAACTAGGTGCCCTGTACAGAAACAAATCCTGCTTGAGCCCCGCAGTAAGAAAGCAGATTGTACAACAAATGCTTATGCCTGCTATTGAATACAGAGATGTAGTGTATGCAGCTGACCCGCAAACGCACCTTCATAAACTTACTACATTGTATAACTCTTTCTGCCACTTTGTGCTACAATATAACTACATGACCCACCATGGTGACATGTTAAAAGAGCTAAACTGGCCGTCGCTGGAATCTAGACGCACTCAACCTAGTGTTTAACCCTTTCGCTGCTGAGGCTTTTCCCGCCCCTGTGCTGAGGTCATTTTTTACCTGTTTTGCGCATCATGTTTAAACGTGTTTTGAAGGCTTATTTTAGTATATGACATCGACATATTATATATCGTTCTTTCCGTCAGACTCGGTAGATTCATAATATGTCATTATTATATGTATACGTTATGTCATGTTTGTATATTATAACAAAAAATGCAATAAAATATGTATTTTCAATAATTTACAGCGTGTAAAGTGTTTTTTTCACATTTTAACATGCGAGCAATTGCGGATATATTTTGTATGGGTGCGCTTGTTAAAAAAATTAGAGATGGGGTCTCGTTACATTTTTTTTTGGGGAAAATGACACCATTTTTAACAAACGCACCGCATACAAATCGTTAATGCAGCATCATTGTTCACATTATAATTGAAATGGGAACAATATTGCTGCATTAACAAAACAAAAAAAAAAAAAAAAGTGTTTATTTTTTTTTTATTATTTTTTTTTTTTAATTTTTTTTTATTTTTATTTTTCTTTTTTTTTTTTTTTTTACAATTTTTTTTACTTCATGTTTGGTATCGTTGGAACGGCCATGCTCTGGCCGATCCAACGATATCAAAATTTAACCCCTAACTGCCACGGATCGGGAGATAGGGAGTTCATTGGAACTCCCTATCTCCACACTTCGTGGCAGTTAGGGGTTAATGCTAGGACTGGCGTCATCGTGCTGCGCACGATGACGCCAGTCTCTGGGGGAGTTCCGGAAGCTGGCCGACATCCAAGATGTCGGCCAGCTCCCGGGAAGGATCGCAAATCGGCGCTTTTCAGCGCCGATTTGCGATCCAGCTCCCCAGGTTAATGCCAGGCATCATTTGGAAGGGCAGGCTGTGCCCTTCCAATGATGCTGGGTTAAGCCCCTGTGAGCGCCGATCGGGAGGGAGAGAGGTCCGAAGGACCTCCCCCCCTCTCCTTTCAGGCGCCTCCTCCGCACATGCGGGGGGGGCGCCTGAATTATGTGTCATCGCGGGGGCGCGATGACACATAATAATGCGGCCACTGCTCCGGATGCCGGGCTGACATCCAGGATGTCAGCCCGCACCGGAGGGGCCAGCGATCGGCCGGTACCCGCCGAACGCTGACCCCATGCAGACGCGCTCAGCGCGTCCTCCGCATACCAGGGGGAATGCTGAGGACGCGCTGAGCGCGTCCTTAGCATTCAAGTGGTTAAGAGATTTCTGGGAAGCTACCACCCTACCTGCATAGGCTGCTTCCCCTAGCAATTCCCTCATCCTATAACACCCGATCCAGGACCAGCACCTTACTTGCAATACCACAATACAAAAAGAAAGTGGCTCGATCCTCATTTATTAATTCAGCATTCACTGCAGGGTCCTGGGAGTGCAGGGAAATCCCGCTGCATTCCCACCGAAAAGCCACACTGAACAAATTGGAAAAAGCTGACGCGCTGCTGATCACATCGCAGACCAGCCGCTGGAAAAAGCCAACAAGCTGACAAACGGGGTAAAAAAAACAAACAAGAAAACAGTAGGCTTGAAAGATTCAAAATTGAAACGCAGTTTGCAAAAAAACTCCTGAATGAAAATGTCTGGAATTTACATATAAGATCCAATGAATGATAATAAAAAGGTCTGTTACAGAAAAAATAAAAACACTTTAAAAAAAAACGTGAAAAAAATTTTGCTGAAAAAATCCTGAAAAATGCCTAAAAGATCCTAAAAAATCTGGGAATAAAGAGACTTTTTACTGCAGATTAAAATAATAAATGGTTTATTAGATATTGAATTAAAACGGGAATATTTGTAACATTGAAGCCTATGGGATTCGCCTGAATAAACCCGCCAAATGAAAGCACCGAACAGCAGGGGACTTCGACAACGGTTCACTGCTGTTCGGTGTTCTCTGAATAGATTAAGCATTGCTTCTCTATGGTGGATTTCACTGCCTTCGAACAGGCACTGTACTTGCAGGGGTTCGAACTGCCCGATCTCTGAATAGCCGAATGGCCACAAAATGTCACGGTACGCTGAATTTCGGCATCCGATTACATTTTGGGACCAGATCGGCTCTCTCTGAATAACCCCTTAGGCTGGCCATCCACTGGAAGCGTAGTTGGGCGACCGACTTTTTCGTCAGACTATGGACGACATCGGTCGTCTCATGTGGTCCGACTGGGGTCGTCCACTGGAAGCGACTATGGACGACAGTGATCTGCCACATACGTACATCAACGGACAACTAGTATTGTCCACTGCAAGCGTTTGGTCTGACGACTACGGACGATGAAGATCAGATTTCAGAGGCGGTGTGAGTGCAGAGGCTGCCAAAACCAGAATGAACTGGTTTTACTATTTTTTTACTATGCGCTTTGTCTGTAAACCTGTCAAACTAACCCCTAAATCAGGGTATGACGCCAACACTTCAGTGCAGTACCGCGCTCTGATATTTGTTCTCTCTGCTGCTGCAGATTGCCGATGTGCAGTGATCTGCAGCAAACTGCACCATATTTCGTCATCATTTTTACAGTACAAACAGCAACAAAATTGCACCGTATGGGGAAATTCAATATTCAGTGCCCATCGGGAGGCATGTCAGTGCTTAGTAAATAAACCCCTTTGCTCAGCAGCACCGCTAATCCCACCATGTTACACAGCTAGTCCCAACATGCACAAAAGGTGTTTTGGTAAACTTGCATCATGTCTGCACCATTTATTTTCAGTGGGAGTTTCAAAAAAACAGCAAATCCTATATAAATAAATTTTTTAACTCCCCTAATGAGTTTGTCAACGTCCATTGTTCCCAGCAATCGTTCTGAACTCCCACCTCTAGTGATGCATACGTTGACGTTCAATCAGAGTTACCTATATCTACATGTCAGTTGTGTACATTTACTGTTGCTTTAATTATGTCCGAAGCGTTAGCTATGGTTAAATTGTAATGTTTATCAGCACTGTCTTTTTTAAAAGGATGATGAATACGGTCTCCAGCTGAGTGAATGCCTTGAAAATAGTTTCTCAGGTCATTTAATATTAAAAAGATCTCAAGCACAGTGTGTCATGTCTCTGTAAAGAATCCTCTCCTATTTATTTATTTATTTATTTATTTATTTATAAAGGATTTTACCAGGAAGGATACATTGAGATTTCTCTCGTTTTCAAGTATGTCCTGGGTTCAAGTACATTGAAGTGTTACATTTACAGAAATACAAAGTAATACAATGTAAGATATTAACAACACAAATATACAGATTAACAGAAAATAAATATGTAGGAAATATAGTCACTAGGTTACATGTTTACAGGTGCATTCTGTATTGAGGTATGTTAACAGGGAAATTTTGAGTGACTTAAGACTGGTGGAAGATTTGATGGTGTCTGGGAGGTTATTCCATAATTGTGGTGCTCTGTAGGAAAATGAGGACCGAGCCACTGTCTTTTTGTATTGTGGTATTGCAAGTAAGGTGCTGGTCCTGGATCGGAGGTTATAGGATGAGGGAGCTGCTGGGGGAAGCAGTCTATTCAGGTAGGGTGGCAGCTTCCCAGAGATGCTCTTAAACACCAGGCTGGAAAGGTGAAGGGTGCGTCTGGATTCTAGCGATGGCCAGTTTAGCTGTTTTAACATGTCACAATGGTGGGTCATGTAGTTACATTGTAGCGCAAAGCGGCAGAATGAGTTATACAGTGTAGTAAGTTTATGAAGGTGTGTTTGCGGGGCGGCTGCATACACTACATCTCCGTAATCAATAGCCGGCATAAGCATTTGCTGTACAATCTGCTTTCTTACCGCGGGACTCAGGCAGGATTTGTTTCTGTACAGGGCACCTAGTTTGGGGTAAAGTTTAGATGAGAGTTTTTCGATGTGGGGGCCAAAGGATAGATTAGGGTCCAACCACATACCTAGATATTTGAGAGAAGTGACTGTGGTCAGTGTGCCATTTGATATTGTCCCAACACATAGATGGGGATTTTGCAATTTGTGTAGTTTAGGTGCTGTTCCAAAGAGCATCGTTACAGTTTTGTCAGTATTTAAAAAAAGTTTGTTGTTTTTGATCCACTTTTCTACCTCTGTGAATTGTTCTTGCAGCACGGCCTCCAGCTGCGGGAGATTTGGTTTGCTGGTATAGATCACAGTGTCGTCTGCGTACATATGTACAGTTGAGGCTTTGCAGACGTTGGGCAGATCATTTATGAATATTGTGAATAGCAGGGGGCCTAGTATTGAGCCTTGGGGTACACCGCAAGTGACTGGGAGCGGGAGGGAGGAGCTGCCAGAAATTGACACATATTGTGATCGGTCGGATACATATGATTGAAACCAGGTTAGCGTGCGATCACCAATGCCAGAGTTTTTAAGTTTTTCTAACAAGATGCCATGGTCTACCGTGTCAAAGGCCTTGGCAAAATCAAGGAAGATGGCTCCAGTTAGGTTTCCTTGTTCCATCCCAGCTTGGATATCATTGCAGACTTTTAAAAGGGCGGTTGTGGTTGAGTGATTTGGGCGAAAGCCTGATTGATCCGGGGTTAAGTAGTTCCAATATTGATAATAATCACGTAATTGTGTGTAGACACATTTTTCCAAGACTTTTGACATTACAGGGAGCAACGATATCGGACGGTAGTTGGATACCAAAGTACTGTCACCACTTTTATGGATAGGTACCACTCTTGCAGTCTTCCAGAGCTTGGGTATGTAACCAGTTGCCAGTGACTCATTTATTAGGGTTGCGACTGGATTTGCAATTGCTGGCGCACTGATTTTCAGCAGCATTGCTGGTATTTGATCAGGTCCAGACTGGTATTTCATTTTTTGCTTACGGAGAAGTTTAGTAACGACACTGACAGGCACTGGTCTAAAACTGAATTCCTGTCTGATACAGGGACTTTGCACAGTTGGGGGGGCCTGACCTGCATGAGGCCTCTCTGATTGCATGTCATTTCCTAGCTTGGCAATCAAAGTGGTGGCACATCCAACAAAATAATCATTAAAGGCATTTGCTACATCTAGCGGGTGTTGCAGGGTTTGGTTGTTTACTTTGACAGCAGCTGGCTGGGAGTGGACTGGGGGTGCTTGTATGTTACTTATGGTTCTCCAAAAGTTTCTGGGGTTTGAGATGTTATTGTTTAGATTTTCATTGAAGTAATGGGCTTTGGCCATTTTTGTTTGTTTTGTGCATTCATTCCGACATTTTCGGTATTCGTAGTGATCGTTCATGGAACCAGTACTCTTGAAATTTGACCACCGTGAATCTCTAAGCTGGTACATTAGTGTAAGATCAGCTGTAACCCAGGGGAGATGAGTCCCTTTTACTCGCACTTTACGCAGCGGGGCATGGGAATTCCAGACTTGCAGGAGCTCAGACTGAAAGTATTCAACTGCACAGTCTAGGTCTGGGATTAGGTTTAGCCTGTACCAGGGGAGCTGTTTGAGATCACTTAGGAAGGATTCAAGAATAAATTTCTTGAAAGACCTGGTGGTTATTACCTTTGGGGTAGATTTCAAGGCCTTAATTTTGCGCACGCAGTACACTAGACAATGGTCACTAAAGCTATTAGCAAGCACACCTGCCTCCTGTATTCTATCAGGAGATGAGGAGAGAATCCAGTCCAACAAGGTATGGTTGGGGCTTTTCATATTAATGCGAGTGGGGGAGGAGATTAATTGAGTTAGCTGCAAAGTTTTAAACAGCGAGCAGTGTTTATTGTTTTTAGGATTTAGCCAATCTGTATTAAAATCGCCAAGGACCAGCAGTTCACTTTTTTGGTTTTGGGCAAGTAGGTTATTAAGGATTTGAGATATGTCAGAGAGGGAGTGCACTGGAGAGCTCGGTGGGCGATAGAACCCAGCAACAATGATTGATTTACTGAATGGGATCTCAATTATACCAGAGAAGAAATCAAAGGTGACAGGAGAGCTAGAAGTCTGTAAGGGGGTGAACTTTATGGACTCCTCAACATAAATAACAATTCCCCCTCCTCTCTTTGCTCTGTCTTTTCTAAAACATGAATACCCCTGTATTGATATGGCAGAGTCTGGTACTTTTGGGGTTAACCATGACTCTGTGAGCACAATGATTTTGGGTTTGTAATAACAACACCAAGCCTGAAGCTCATCCAATTTAGGGAGTAAACTGCGGATGTTACAGTGCACAAATGAGAGGCCTTTTTTAGTGGGGAGACTAAAGGTTGTGTCACCTATAGGACCAGGGTTAGTTTCCACATCGTTTGCCAGGGAAAGTAGCAGAATAAATAGGAATTTGGACAGTGTTTTCTTTTGATAATGTGGTTGCAGAGTTTTAAATCTTTGTGTGGGGGTAGGAGGGCTGGATTTTAACACTCTCCACCAGCACTCAGCTGATAGGTTAAAAGAACTGAGCAGGCTGTGGTGTATTGGCACTGGTTTTCCATCTTGGGGCAATTGGAAAGGTGTATAGAAGGAGAGAGTAGCTTTAGAGAGAAGGGATGATAAAGAAAAGAGAAGCAATAGTGGGATAAACATTATAGTGAAAGGTGTTGGAGGTGAGTAAACAGGAAATAGAGAGGTACCAGAGTAAATGGTGTAGGTTGCTGCAATATATCACATGATCAATTAGTTGGGTATATATCAAATGAAAACCTTGGGGTGGGTGGGCGGGAGCAAAGTCCAGCTGGATGAGGGTACTGAGTTGTTCTGTGCAAGGGCCTGGTGCAAACACTGAGTGAGGTTGGGGTGTGTGCTGAAAGAAATCAAGATTGCAAATAGCATCACATTGGGTTGAAACTGTCGACGAACTTAGGGGGGAGTTTGTAGGGGGCAATAAAAGGTAAGGTTCGTTGAACAGGGCATTTGGCAGAATTGCAGATTTAGAACAAATGGGTAGAAAATGTAGAATTCAGATAGCATTGCAACAATTCAAATACATATAAAGATACACTTGTGTGCCATACATATATATATATATATATATATATATACATACACACACACATATATATATGTATCACACACATACAAACACATACAGTGATATTACAGAGTTAACATAATATACATCAAAAACAAAATGCATTAAGCTATGTGAGACGTAGAAATGTAAGATCACCTTCAGTGAATGGAGCCTCTACACAAGATGCCTCATTGTGGAAAGTCCAGCTGGATGAGGGTACTGAGTTGTTCTGTGCAAGGGCCTGGTGCAAACACTGAGTGAGGTTGGGGTGTGTGCTTCAGTGAATGGAGCCTCTACACAAGATGCCTCATTGTGCAAAGTCCAGCTGGATGAGGTGTATCAAGCGCGAAAGTCAAACAAAACTACGTCCACTGTCATCAAGTTCATAAAATAGTAACATATAAATGAAGAAGTCATTTTCATGTATGGTGTTTAGTTTAACATATTTTTTTAGATGTAATATGATAAAGGGAAACACAGATTTTATGAACACATATTTCTTTTACGACTCCAGGAGGTCATTTGAAAAATATGAGCCCTCTCAATCCTGAAAATGATGTCCTTTTCCATCCAAGCTTTCAGCTTTACCATATGTACTTTAATAAAATAAAAGATCGTTTTACAGAAACAAAGGTTTGCAAAATTCGAGCTTACTGTGACATTTGCAAAAAGCCATATTCCTTAGAGGAGCTCTCCAAGTTTTCAAAATATTCAAATAACGTTTCTGGTATATTTCATAAAGCTAGCAGGACATGGAGGTGGTAATTGATGGTAACAACAGTTATTGCAGGAAGAATAAAAAAATCGAAAAACACAAACTGGTCACATACAGCCTCGGTTCTAATTATCCAAACTCATCCAGTGGAGAGACTTTAGAAAACTTGATGTCTCTGACATAACACTTAATTTAAACATAGAACACAAACATTAAAGGCAGCTTTGGAATGGGATAGAGCGCAGCGTAGTTGGCCAAATGGTAGATCCCCAGCTGTTGTAGTACAGTGTGTTGAAGCTGATAAAGTATTAAGGGAGTTCTAGCTGTATGTTGTTTCAACAGCTGGGGCTTTACGTTTTGGCCAGCTCTGTAGTACAGAATGGCTTACTAATACGTTGACAAACCCACCACGACACAAATAACAACTAATACATTTAAGTTTATAACGATTATCTGAATAATCATTGAACTTGATGAAGCACGCACAAAAAGATGAGAAAGTGGTGTGTTTTGCTATAATGGGGCTCCAGTGTCACTTCCGTTCAATGCAGAAGATGAGCATCAAGAAACACACAGTTCAGGTATGGAACCCTTCTTCACTCTTATGAGGGACATTACACTGAAGAATGGTTCCATACCTAAAATGTTTGTTTCTTTTGCTTATCTTAAACCCAGGTGACACTAATGCAGCTTTCTCACAAAATGCACTGCTGTCTCATCCTTTCCTATGTGATTTTTGCATGTTTCCTATGCCTTAGGACCTAGGGTGTTTGTGATGAGACGTTGCAGCGTGTTTGGTAACTTCCTTATGCTATAGAATGACTTTAGTTGATCCCCCTATCCACAACTGTTTTGCATGGTGTTTGATGCAGTATGTGTCTTAACTGGGTGTGTAGGGATATACATTTGTGTTTGATGGGGAGTTTTTTGTTTCCCTCTAATGCCAGCAAGCCAAAACTCATCTTCATCCACCCCTCTGCAAGCAACCAGCAGCCATATCTCACCTCAATCTTTCCCTCTGATGCCAGCAAGCCAAAAATCATCTTCATCCACCCCTCTGCAAGCAACCAGCAGCCATATCTCACCTCAATCTTTCCCTCTGATTCCAGCAAGGTGTTCAAGCAACACAATTTATGCCACATTGTTACAGCGTCAATAATATTACTGTTTTTTATCTTTGAATATTTTTTTATCTTACTGCTAGTTTTTGTTTTTATTTACTTTTTCCTTCTGTCCATATTTGATACCTTAATTCTGTGTGTATTCTCTATCTGTTCTGCTCCTCCCTGTTGTAAATTCTTTGCGTGCATCAGCTACAGCTCTAAACTCTGCTTCTTACCTACAGCCAAAACTCATCTTCATCTACCCCTCTGCTGTCTCACGCCTGCCCCACACCCATTCCCTACCCTAATTATATAGGCTCCTTTTTTCAGCTGCTTCACTTCTCTCTCAGTTTAACCTTATCATGCCCAAGCTCGTGGTCTATCATCATGCAGTGTCTGCTATACTCTCTCTGGTAATTATCTCCACACTCCCTGTGCGCCCTTTTGTTTCACTTACCTCCGTCCCTTAGATTTTAAGCTCATGGGATGTCTGGCTCAACACTTGTTTGCTGCATTTTTTTTTGGAGAAATTATTTTATCAGGAAGGATACATTGAGATTTCTCTCGTTTTCATTTATGTCCTGGGTGACAAGTATGTACCGTTAGGTGTCTTGCCCAAGGTCACTTACTGGAGAGGTGCTCTTGCCGGGATCAAACCTGCATCTCCACAGTCTTGCCCCATGGTTATAGAGCAGTGATGTTACCTCTACTCCACCCAGCCGGCACCAGCAGGACAACTATCCTATGGGCAGGGCCGTCTGTTTCTTATGTTTATTATTTATTATGTCTCTTGTTCGTGTTTCCCTATTGTAAAGCGCTACAGAATCTACGGAATCTGGTGGCGCTGTGTAAGTACTTGGAACTGTAACTATAAATGTTTGCCTCATTGAGGATCTCAAACCCAAGTGAGAGGTCTTAAACTCTTCTACTCTTAGAGCAGTGGTTCCCAACCGCGGTCCTCAATAACCCCAACAGGTCAGGTTTTCCAGATATCTGAAGCACAGCACAGGTGATATGGTTTGCTGCTCAGTGATTGCAGGATTCAGTCTGCATTTCCCCAAGTTAATCATTAAAACCTGGCCTGTTAGTGGGTACTTGAGGACCGAGGTTGGGAACTACTGTCTTAGAGCATGCCATGTCTGAGGCCAAATTCCTTTTATGACTGTATGGCTAGTTTCTTGATCAAGCAAAGACTTTAAATGAATCTAGCTCATTGAATATTTCTCTTTCATGTTCATATGCTTAAATCAACATTATGCTAAAAACGTAAGTGGTGTCACCAATTTATTTATCTTTACATTTTGTAGGAAATAAAACACCCAACTGATGTATTTTTATTTAGGAATGAGACAGCAAATACATAATTTTCAATGAATACTTGTGTAGCGCTCACTCCCGGAGGAGCCGCTGAAATTGAACCTCGGGTCAGTCTCCCCGCACTAGGGAATAAATATACTCCAGCACCGTTGTGGATTTTATAAATTATATAGTTTACTAGAACAAATGGCATATAATGAATAACACGGTGTTCGTATATATATTTACAGTACTTCGTAATGCGGAAAACGCACAGCGGAAAAGAAATACGATGCTTCGTAATTCGAGAAACACGCAGCGGAAAAGAACTACAATGCTTCGCAATTCGAGAAACGCGCAGCGGAAAAGAAAAGGAAAAATAAATCTTTAACCCCCTTTTGTGTTTGGGGAGCGAGTCCCGCACAGGTTATGTCCCAGAATGTACGTGTGTGTGTGTGTTATGGTACCCGGGTACAATATTCAACTGGCCAGTGAATTGCTTATGAGGTATCTTCGACTAGTCAAGTTGGGGCCCTGTGGGTTTTGGAAACAAACAGCAGCGTGCTTTATTTTCACAACGGCCTGGAAGGCCTCTCACCCATCCGCCAGATACTTGATGCTCCGCTCGACCCAGGACGTCTCTCCGCTCGATGTTGACTGGGGTTCTCCTGGTTACTAGATCTGCTGTCTGGCTTTCTGTGGCTGCCGCAAGATATCCAGTTCACCGCCTGCTCTCCCTGTCCAATCGATCTGCGGTACTCCTCACTCGGGGTCTTCCGACTTCCTCAATATCAGCGCGGGTAGTTCTGTGAATCACTGGGTCTTCCTCTGGTAAGGCTGAACAACCCGGTCTTTAGCTCTGTCAGGCTCCAGCTGCGCTCCGGCCTAGTCGGTGTCTCATTCTGCTGCTCTGCGTCTTGCTCCTCTCACTCCCTGGCGCGCTCTGCCAGCTCTCTCCACGAGGCTCAGGATGTAAGTGTCTGTGTCCCACCCACTTCCTGTGTCCGCTCCCAAAGCATGCCGGGAAATGTAGTCCCAATGTTCAATGTCTCTCATCGCGCTGTCTCCCTCCGGTGGCCAAAAATAGGTACTGCCACGACAGGGAATTAAAACCAGCGCTACACTTGGTTTCTGTTTTTTTTGTTGTTGTTTTGTATTGGCAAAATGGTATTTAAGTGTTTTGGACAATTATGTATAAGAAAGAAAATGAAAACTGATGCACATGAATCATTAGTTAACTCCATCACTATCAAGTGCTTTTACAACAAAACGCTTCTAGGAACCAGTGTGTGTGTAGCACTCACCCCCGGAGGAGCCGCTAAATAACCCCAGGATAGTCTCACTGCACTAGGAATCACTATACACCAGCACTGTTGTGGATTTTCTAAGATATATACTTTACTGGATCAATAAAGTGGCATATTTTTTTTAGAAAAAAAATTTGAGAAAGGATTTTACCAGGAAGGATACATTGAGATTTCTCTCATTTTCAAGTATGTCCTGGGTGGCGAGTATGTACTGTTAGGTGTCTTGCCCAAAGACACTTACTGGAGAGGTTGCTCTCTGGGATCGAGCCCATGACTCCACAGGCTCTCTCCATGCAGAGCAGTGATGTTACCTCTACTCCACCCAGCCGGTACAATATAATACGCATGTACGTTGAGAGAAATAACAGGACTGCACAACGCGGGAAAAAAAAAAAGCAGCGCAAAAGAAACGGTTAATACGCCTCAGTTTGCAAGTTTAAGTCCCGTTCAAAATGGCTCAAAAGATAGTGTCTTAGGGTACCCAGGTACTATATTCAACTGGCCAGTGAGTGAGCAAAATTATCTTCGACTAGTCAACGTTGGGGCCCTTTGTATTGAAGCAATTAACCAAGTGCACACTGTTAATAGCATCATAGGCCTCAGGCCTTCTCACCCAACTGGCGAAACAGCTTGTCCCGGACAGATGAAACGCTGGAGAAAGGTCCCTCTCAAGAAAATCCGTCCTCTCTACCGCCTGGAACCCGGTGCTGTCTTAGTCTGCACTCCCGGTCTGGTTCTCCTCAGTTCAGAATCCGGGTGCCGCCAGCGCTCTGCTCCGTCTGCAGCCTCCTTACTCGAGGTCCTTCTTCTCCAAAATGCACTTGAAACAGGAACAGTCCAGCATGACACACACACAGCCGATCGATCCACACTCTCCCCAATCCTCCAGCACTGGATGCCGCCGATTCTCCTCGCTCCAACTTGCAAAGATCCCAGAGAGTGTCCTACATGCAACTGCTCCCTCTCTCTCCACACTCTGTTCTCCCCACGCTGCACATGAGGCCCTCCACTTCCTGGCGCCAGCTTCTCCTTCCCTCCTCCTGTTCCCAGGGTTTCTGGGGGATGAAGTTCATAAATCTCTTAGTCCAGCATAATCCTTTCCATATGTTATACACTGGCTCCCCTAGTGGCCATATTGTTTAATTTCAGAAGGCCAAATTTAAACACATCGCTACATGTGTTTTCGAAAATAACTTTTAATTAATTATACAGTAAGAAATATTTTAGAATATTCCCAATGTATTTGTTTTACTGTGATAATCAGTTTGGTGACTGGATGTCGCCATCTGCTGGCCAAATTGAATTACTGCAGCTCTGAGCTCCAGGCAGGTCTATCTGGGGAGCTGTATGTTAGAGACATTCTTCAGCTGATTTTGAAATGTGGTAGCACTTCTGGCATCATGTTAACATGATCTCTGGCTGATGTGTCTGGTACTGCTGATCGTGTAAACATGACCAGGGTAGTGAAGAAGTTAATCCTATGATTTAAATTTGTGTTCCTTTCAATTTGTTTAAATCTGAAACGAAAACATAACATTAAGGCCTCATTCACACATATACGCGTTTATATTTTATTTTGCGTGTGTTCGCGTATATGGGCGCACAAACGCACATAAAATAAAAACTTTTTTGCAGTTTTTTTTATGTCCCTGGCACTTTGGCCCCCTGGTATCGAGTGTGGCTTGGGGTTAACCTTCAATGCTGAAAACGTTAACCTCGAGCCACACTCGGGCTGCCGCTGCATACGTTACCTGTCCCTGCCCTCCCTCGCTGATTCCCGCTGTCTATTCCGGCGATCGCGGAGTTTTACTTCCCAGTTCCCTTCACGCGAGAAGAGAACTAGGAAGTAAACCTCCGCGATTGCCAGAGGAGAGAGTGGGGATCAGCGAGGGAGCGCAGGGACAGGTAATGTATGCAGCGGCAGCCCGAGTGTGGCTCGAGGTTAACGCTTTCAGCACTGAAGGTTAATCCCGAGCCACACTCGGGAACACTGTTGGGGGGTTAAACTTGGTAAAGTACACCTGTATACGCGTGCGCACACGCATATACATCCGTAAACATAGGTAAACACGCGCATAAATGGAGAAATACGCTGCTGGGACTCAGCTCGGTTCCATTCTGCGTTTACGCATGCAAATATACGGCTCCATACGCGGCTATGTGTATGGAGCAGCCATTTATATGTTCCATATAGTACAATACGCGCGTACATGCGTATCAGTGTGAATGAGGCCTAAAGGACTTAACGTGCCAGCAATATGGCAGATTATTATGCTTGAAACAATTTCACTAGATTCTATTGAGTTTTATTGATGTAACAAATAAGAAAAAAGATCTGCGATCTCTACTAGGCTCATTCATGCTAGGAATGAACATAATGTGAAAAATTGAAAAATTTAACTTAAATTGATTTGTTAGAAGGTTAGCAGTCAAGACATATGTTCCAAACAGACTGCACTAAAAACATAAAGCAATTGAGAAGGGTGCATGTGTAGCAAAACATCTTGTGAAGGAGGACAGATTGCCTGATGCAGAAATGATAAGCGGGATGTGTCACAGGTGAAAATGATTAATATGAAGATATTCAGTCAGATTTGGCAGAACACTATGTGAACATCTGAATTCACATGCACAAACATACACACAATGGGTATTTCTTCGGAAGTGCCAGTGCAATTTTCCCAGCGCAGCCATTACACTGAGTTCAAAATATCAAAAATAGCAGAGCTCTTTTTTTCAGTTCCGCACAATCCATTCTTATTTATTGTGTACAATGGTGAAACACACTATGACACGAAATGTTTGCTATAGACTATTTAATACTTAAATAGGGGAGTATATTTCAGTCTGCTGCTGCCTGTGGCTTTACAAATTTTGTGCCCCCCAACCCCTCACTGTATCAGGTCCACTTGTCTACTTAAATTTAAAGGGACACCATGAAAACTATAGCTTTTTCAAGTGGTCAGGAAGCATGGAGTGCCCCCATCCTTTTTCCCCGTCCTTCCTGCCCCTTTTTAGAGATATTGCTGTATGAATTGGAGATTTTTCCTCCGCCCACACTAGCGTCCTCAGGCAGATGGGTTTTGAATGCCAGTCACCAAATCAGTTATTGATGATGTCAGCAAGGTGTGTGTGCTGGCATCATCCTGTCCATCAACGCGTGCAGTTCTGGGAGACAGAAGCCAATGGATTGGTCCTGCAAGTGCGCGCGCATTTCCAATCTATTGTTCTGTTACCGGAATCCACTTGGTTCACTCGGGACGAAGCCGGACCAGACACGAGCAAGGATTGTCTGAACACGAGTCTCTTCAGGAAAGGCAAACTTTATTGTGACGTCACACAGAATGCTCACACAGGATTGAATCGCAAAGAGTGAGCCCCGAACTCACCCTGACAAGGGGTCTTATACCCCGAATACATAATTAGGTACATCCCAATTAACCCACCTCCCGGTGACACTATCCCACCCCACGTGGGTTAATACCTCCCCTGGTCAATTACAAAGACATTCCATATATTGTCCGTAAATTGGCAGGCTTCATGTTAGTTTGCCAGAAAATGATTTGCTGCTACGCTCAATCCGGCCTGTGCCCACCTCCCTAGAGCCTGTTTATTTGTTGTACATAAGACCTGGTCTGTTTTCTATGCTCTTCTTTGTCTCGCTGTAGGCCTTTGTGACCTTGGTGTATCCATTTCTCATCCTGTCCCTGTGTGCCAGGAACGGTCCGGATCTTCCTCAATTTTAATTGCTTCTCTGCTAATCTAACACATTCCTAAAATTCTATGTAAGCTTCATTCTAGTTTCAACTAAAATCTACCAAGTTATTTTCAAGTGAACCAATATTCTGAACAAGATGGCCGTCTGGCTCATAATGGCGACAATCTTCTGGCCTGATTCTCCTTCATTCCCCCCTTGGCTCAAGCCTCAGGTTTTCCTCCTGAGACTTGTAGCCATTACACCCCACTAATATTATTCTTAAGTTCCTTGTACTTTAGGGGACCTATTTTCGTCGGGAACATATTTATTTATAAAAGGATTTTACCAGGAAGGATACATTGAGATTTCTCTCGTTTTCAAGTATGTCTTGTGGGATAATCAGTGGTATCTTTTGTGTCTGTGTAGGTGTCAGTGCTCTCTTGCATAGTGGCCATAGACATAGCCCTATGCGGTACAGTAGTGTCCCTATGACCAAGATCACCACCAACGACAGAATCATGGATCCAATCTGCGAAATAAATCTCAGAATGGACCCGAACCACTCTCCAAACGCTCTGAACCCATGGAGCGGATTCCAACCTTCAGCAGCGATCCGTGTTGCTGTGTTCTACAACTGTGCTACTTTCTCCTGGTGATCTTGGATTACCTGGTAATAGTCAGGGACGTCATGTGTGGTGTTCTTGATGAAGGTGCAACATTCATAATGCATTGTCATCTCACACAATCCATTCAGAGCCGCACTGATCTGTTCTAGTGCCATATCATGTATCATTTGTACCTTCCGTATCTCTCGTACTTCCAGATTCAGCAACTGAATGTCCATACTAGTCTTATTCAAAATCTCGTCCATCAGACTGGCATAACTGTTCATTCTTACCATCAACTCTCTTCCCCATCCAGTCCATGCCGGGAACCATGCCCATATTCGATCCGCTTTCCTGAATAACTCTCTCCTCTGTCTCTCAAACATCAGTGGGTACCTAGGGTGGAGTGCTGTGTCCATATCAGTGTCATCTCCCCTTACTCTCTGAATTGGAATCAGTTTAGCCAGATAACACATTCCCGTTATTGTAGGTGGTACCCATGTGTAACACACCCTTTCACAACACACCTGGTACCCCCCTTCAATATAAATGGTGACAAATGTAGTGTTCCCTTTGATATTTCTATCATCAGTTGTCTCAGTCGTTTCATCATATCCAGTGCACTCTGTCTCCCATTCGTCACATTCGCAATCACCTCCTCCTGATCGCTTGTGAGCTTTCTACATCGTATGTATAGAAAATTTGCCTGCTCCTTTGTGTTAAATGTGTAAATGTATGATGTCCAGTTGAACTTACTTGAATAACACACCCCACCCTCGTTATTTGATTCTCTATCTGGTCCTAGTTGAAAACACCATTCTGGTGGGTACACTGGTACTGTTATGGGGTACCCGGGACTAAATGCTTCTGGCTTTTCTCGTGGTGCATCGAAGGCGTGTATTGTGACATTTCCTGATGCAAACTTACTTAAATTCATTGGAACAGAGGCAAATGGTATATGAATTGTCTCTGGGTGCAGTCTACTACACACCCAGCATGCGGTTTGCCCAGACTTTTTAGCGTAGTCATATTTAAATTGCACAAGTAAATGTCCTCTTGGCATAATCTCGGATATCGCCTCTCGCTTCTGTCTCCACATAGTACGGTTCTCCATCACCGGGTGCGTTCCATTCCAGATATGGGAGATATCCACTTTCTTGGTGGTGCTTGGGCACCTGGGGCATGCTCCATGTGAGAGTCCATAAATCAAGTTTGCAAGGTACAAAATCAGTACCACAAATGCCCCAAATGTCAAAATCCCTTGGGCAATTCTTTTCACAGTCACATAAACCCAATCCCTCCCCACTGGAATTTCAAAAACAAAAGACATTTCCGGTTGATCAAGGGTTGGTGCCGGGCCCCTAAAAATAACCCTTGGGGTATCCCCCGGGGATCCCTTTGTTCCCCTGTTGGTGGATGGTCAGGCCTTATTGTGTCCATCAAAACACCCACTTGTTGAATATTTTGGGTGCTTTCAGTTGAATCTCTCAGGTGCTCACGACTGTGGTCTTTGTCAGCTTTAGCACTCTCTTGGCACAGTTTGGACATCAAAGTTTTTAGGGTGCGGTTCATTCTTTTGACTTTTTCCGAGCTTTGGGGCCTGTAGGCAGTATGTAGCTTCCAGGTAATGCCCAACAGACGGGCAAACTGTTGTAAACAGTTCTGTATGAATGCGGGGCCATTGTCCGACCCTATCTCGAGAGGAAGTCCATATTGTGGTATTATTTCTTTCATCAGACTTTTCACCACCTCCACTGTCTTCTCTGTTCTCGTCGGGAAAGCTTCTACCCATCCTGTCAGGGTACACACCATTACCAGTAGATATTTGTATCCTTTGCAGGGCGGCAACACTGTGAAATCTATGTGTAACGATGCCATTGTGGATAGCCCGATTGGCTTCTTCCCTGAAGGTTGAGATGGGCCTGTTCTCGGGTTATTTTTGGCACATGTCACGCACTGCTGGGCTATTGCTTTGCAGACTACTGACAGTCCTGGCACATAGAAATGTGGCTCCAACTGTTGTTCCATCATTTCTCTTCCTCCATGGGTACTTGCGTGAAGTGTTCTCACAATCTCAGGCGCTAATGTTGCTGGTAGGACTATCTGTCCGTTTTCCAACTGGAACCATCCGTCTTCTCCATATCCACCTTGTTCTTCTGATAACCATTTCTTCTCCTTCTCTGAATATACGGGTGTCCATTCACTCAGTGGTGCTGGTAGAAGTGCAGCCACCACTGGTATTGCTTTGTATCGTGCCAATTCTCCATGGTTTCCCCAGACAAATTCTTCTTTTGGGAAATAGTATCGCCAGGCAAAGAACAGCAGATCTTGTCTTTCCTGTGAATCTCTCACTGCTGGTATGAAAAGTTCATCACACTTTTCTTCATTCTTGGCAGTTTGTTTTTGATAAGGGTCTCTTTGAGGAAGAACCTCACCAACGGAGCTTGATATTCTTCTGCTCCCAATTCTCCCAAACTCAGCAGTATTCGTGTGATCCTCAGATTATTATGAGGGTTGGCTGTTAGATTGTCAAAACGTGAGGCAAAATTTTCTGCTCGTTTAACTTCGGTTACTTCTGTATCTTCTCCACACTCCCCCATTAATTTTACGCCGAAGAATTTTAGCATCATTTTGTATGCTCTGCGGAGTCTTTGCTGAACTTCTGAGGTGTTAATCATAAGACGTGTCTCTTGAGGGTTCAGAGGAGTGGAGTAGAAATTTCGGCCTTGGGACCGGGTTGGGAAAAGCCATTGGATATAATCATGATTGAGTTCTAATAGTTCATAATCATTGTGCCATTTGTGCAAAATAATTTCAATAAATTCGCCTTTCGGTTCAAATTTTCTCCAATTCATGTAGAATTCGTAATTTGGCATGGGAGGTTGAGCTTCTTGCTTGCAGAGCAGGACCTCGGCTTCATCAGTTGTTAGCAATGGTTTTGCAGCCGCTTTTGCAGCCTGGTCAGCGCGCCTGTTGCCTTTTGGGATTTCATCATGACCTTTCTGGTGGCCACGACAGTGCATAATACTGACAGCACTTGGTTTCCATACAGCTTCTAGGAGGGCTGCGATTTCAGCTGCATACTTGATTTGTTGTCCTGAGGAAGTAAGCAGGCCTCTTTCTTTGTAGAGTGTACCATGTGCATGGACAGTCATAAAGGAATATTTGGAATCAGTATAGAAATTTACTCTTTTGCCTTCGGAGATTTCCAGAGCCCTGGTTAGGGCTGTTATTTCAGCCAGTTGTGCAGATGTATGGCCTGGTAAAGAATTTGCTTTGATAATTTCTTCTGCTGAGACAACTGCATAGCCGGAGACTTTCTTCCAATCATCCATATAGCTGCTACCATCAGTGAATAACTGTAGATCGTATTTGTCATGGGGTACGTCTTTCAAATCTGGTCTGCTACTGAACACTTCTTCCATGACTTGGAGGCATTCATGATTTGGATCCTCTTCACAGTCAGGCAGTAAAGTAGCAGGGTTTAGGGTAGCGATGAGGTCCAAATGAACCCGTGGATTCTCACACATCATAGCTTGGTACTTTGTCATCCGGCTGTTGCTGAACCAGTAGCTTCCTTTTACATCAAGCAGGGCTTTGACAGCATGTGGTACCTTGACATGACGAACTTGTCCAAGGGTCAGCTTGTCTGCTTCTGCTATTAGCATTGCAGTGGCTGCCACAGCTTTCAGGCATGGGGGTAGGCCGCAGGCCCACAGGGTCAAGTTGTTTAGATAGGTAGGCCACAGGCCTTGGCCATGGGCCAAAGTTCTGAATCAGCACTCCTGTAGCTGTTTGATTGTGTTCATGCACGTACAGCTGGAAGGGCTTGCCGTGATCTGGCAGTCCCAGTGCTGGAGCTTCCATTAGTAGAGTCTTTAATTTCAGGAAGGCTGCTGTTTGCTCTTCTTCCCAGAGGAAGGGGTCATGCTCTCCCCCCTTGGTGGCCTGATGAAGGGGCTTAGCAATATCTGCGAAGTTGGGGATCTACAGGCGGCAGAAGCCTGCAGCTCCTAGAAATTCATGGACTTGTCTCCTTGTTTTTGGTTGGGGTATTCTGCATACTGCTTCTTTTCTTTCTGCCCCCAATGCACGCTTGGTACCCGTTAATTGAAAACCTAAATATTTTACACTTTGTTTGCATGTCTGTGCTTTCTTTTTGGACACTCTGTAACCTGCAAGGCACAGCAGATGCAGCAGGGCTTTTGTGGCGGAGAGACAGTCTTTTTCTGTGGGAGAAGCCAGTAATAAATCATCTACATACTGTAGTAAAGCAACTTTGTCTGGCTGAGCGTTGAAGGACAGGAGGTCCTGGCTGAGCGTGCATCCAAAAATTGTGGGCGAGTTTTTGAAACCTTGAGCGAGGCGTGTCCAGGTCATCTGATGGCGCGCTCTCGTGGTAGATTCCTCCCACTGAAATGCAAAAAGGGGCTGGCTTGCTGGAGCCAGACGGATGCAGAAGAAAGCATCTTTTAAATCAAGCACCGTGTAATATTTTGTATCACCGGGAATTAATGCCAATAAATTGTATGGATTGGGAACCACGTGTAGAGTTACTGTGGCTTCGTTGATGGCCCGTAAATCTTGGACTGGGCGGTACTCTTGTGTGCCCTCTTTCAGTACTGGTAACAGGGGTGTGTTCCACGGTGACACGCAGAATTTCAATATGCCGTGGTCTTTAAGTCTTTGCAAATGTGTCTGGATATTCTGCTTGGCTTTTTGTGGGATATGATATTGTCTAAAAAGCCACAGGTGTTGCACCAGGTTTTAAATCAACGTACACTGGAGGGATATTTACAGCTAGTCCGGGCGAGTTTTCCTCTGCCCAGACTCCAGGGATTCCCAGAAGTAGTGTGTACGGGTCTGGGGCGGGCGGCGGGGTTGGTGCCGTGCACCATTCTTCTTCTCTTGGCATAATCACTGCAATTTTTACAGGTTGTGTATTCTGGATGGCTGGGCTGTACTGCCGTGTAGAGCTGCCACTCTCCGGCAGGTCTAGTCTAGCGTGACCCCCGGGAAGAAATGTAATTTGGGCTTGCAATTTGCAAAGGATATCCTGCCCCAGGAGCTCAATGGGACATTCGGGCATATACAAAAATTCATGTTCCACATTATGCCCACCCACACTACATTTCCGAGAAGCAAGAAAGGGGTATTTAGCGGACACCCCCATTGCTCCCATAATATCAACCTCATTTCCCATTGGGGGTGCAATTTGCTGTGTTACGACAGAATATTCGGCACCGGTATCGACCATAAAAATTTCATCTTTACCTCCTACCGTGGGCTCGTGATTACCGAGCGGGATGGGCCCAGGTCCGTGTCAATATGCACCCTGCCCTTCAAATGACGTTCCTGCCAGACCAACAAACCCTGCACCGGCACCATCATTTCTCTCATATCTGCCGTTTGTTACCTGGCCATTGGAGGCTTGACCTCCTGATTCCCCAGCCTCCCCCTGTACCCCAAATTTAGCTAAAAATGCTGGACAATCATTTTTCCAGTGACCTTCACCCCGGCACCATGCGCACTGGTTGGGTCCCAGGGGTTCCCTAGGGGTTCCCCTACCTCTACCTCCTCGACCCCTTGCTCTCCCTCTCTCCGGGGCACCTCTTCCTCCGCCATTTCCCATATAACCGACCACACCTGTATGCCCTTTTTGTCTCCTTATCTCCTCCCGCTTTTCTTCCAGATCCTGATTATGAAACACTTTATTAGCAATTTCTACCAATTCGCTAATACCTTTACCTAGAAACCCATCTATTCTCTGTATTTTATTCCATATGTCCCTTTGTGAGTGTCCCACAAAAGAAGAATTAATTAACCTCTGATTCTTCACCTCTGATTCTCCATCTTCAGGGTCAATAGGACTATACATCCTATATGCATCTAGTAATCTTTCTAAAAATGCACTTGGGGTTTCTTTAGAATCTTGCACAATATCCGCTATTTTCCCCATGTTTGTGGGTTTCTTCCCTCCCGCTTTAACACCCATTAGTACCGCTGTACAGTAAGTCTGTAGGTGAGCAATGCCTTCAGCAGTATTGTATGGCCATTTGGGATCTGTTTTGGGGTAGTGTTCCTCTGCCCACGCTTCAGGCTGGGGCTTGCTATCTTCTATGGCTTGGGCAAGTAAAATTTTTTGCGCGCTACTATTTATTCGGGCTTTTTCCTCAGTTGTAAACATTGTCAGTAGTAATTGCTGACAATCTGCCCATGTGGGGTTATGTGTAAGCATGACTGCCTCTATCATACTGGCCACTGCCGCGGGATTAGTCGAATACAGTGGTGTGTGCGTTTTCCAGTTAGCTAGATCTGTTGTCGTGAATGGGACATATGTGTATTGTACTGGCCCAGGTGCTCCGTTCTCCAGTAAAGGACCTGGCACCTCCCGCAGGGGCAGTTGCATTTTACTCTTGCTAGGGTTGTGCTGGTATAGATCTCGGGGTTTATGTATATTGTTCGCTGTGCGAGTGGTGGCACCTTGATTTACATCTCCACTCTCATCATGGCTGTCCTCTGGGGTTACTAGTTTATATACGTTCCCATCGGGCATTTCAATCCTTCCTGGTGGGACCTCTCTGTCTCCTCCACCCGCAGCCCCCTGGTCTTCCTCCGCAATACCGCGTGCCGGAGCAGAGGGAGCCGGCCGGGAAATAGCAGCTGCCCGCTCCCCCCTCTCCGCCCGCGCAACCGCGGCACTCAAGGCTTCTCTATCTGCCCCATAACATGATGGATAGGGTGGGGGCAAGGAGTCAATCTCCTCCGGATGTTCTACCAACACCGGTTTCCCTTTTTCATCATTATCTTCTTTATTTGGGGGTACCTGTCTCTTGTTCTGTCCCGCCATCATTATAAAATGACTTTTATATTTTACACAACACCTCCATATATCTATATATGGGTACTGTTCAGGATGTCTGCATTTCCCGGTTACTTGGGAATGCACTTTCTGTATTAACTCCGGGTCCATTGACCCCTGCTCTGGCCAGTCTGGAACCAGCAGTGGCCATACTATGGTACACATTAATTTCAACTTCTCTTTACTCAATTCCACACCATAATCATGTGTTGCATACAACACTTCAAAATTCTGCACCATATACTCCAAGGGCGTCTCACCCTTCTTAACCTTCTTGGGTTTGGACGACCCGTTGCCCATTGTTACTCTTAAGGGCGGTAACCTTCTCACAATACAGATATTACTTTTAGCAGAAACACTTGAATTTACTGTCTGGTACTCAGTCAACAATTCATATATATCGTATTCGCTTCCTCCGTCAGTAGCCGACTGCAGTCGCCTGAGCCGGAAACGTACTTTAGGAGTCCACTTTCAAGTTTGCTTCCTCGCTAGGCGAGTAGGCGCACAATCACTCTCACCACTCACAGCAGCATTCACAGCACATACTTGTACCAGATACATTCAGCACAAAACAATACATGAATAGTTCTACTCTCTCTACTAGCCGAGGGCACGCCGTCCCTCCTTTTGGCTCCTTATACCCAATTGATTGAACTCTAACTCTTGTCTGCTTGTGACTATGTGCACCCCGTTCTATAACAACACTCCCATCTGCAATTCCAATTTGCCTATGGGTAATCTACCCACCCGGCACCACTTCCGCTGCAGCTACCGCTGACCTCAATTGGCCCCCTTCACTACACGACGTACACACTAGCACTGACTCAGGGCTCTCAGCCCAGTCACAGAAATCCCTCCTCCTTTCCTTGTCCACGTGCAGAAGCTCTATTTACAAACACTGACTACAACTATGCAACTCCACGTGGCTACCCTCTCCCTCTTATACAGAACTATCCTTTGGTTAACATCCGATCCCCTGGGTTCAGACATGCGCTAGCCACTCTGGCTCCTTTGCTTGTCCGTGCTGTCGGTGGCGGGTTCGGTATGTCAATGAGACCATGGCCGCGGGTCTCCTTATCCGACTATGGTCGGACATTTCCCTTTATACCGGTATCTCTGATACACATACAAACATAGAAGACACTTTACCTATCGCCGCGCTGCTCGCTGTTTCCTCAGACTCGGTGGTGTCCCAGCTTCCCGGGCCGGGGGTCCGTTTGGGACGAGATGAGGTCCACTGAACAGGAAATCCTGCTTGGCGCCTGCAAATGTCAGCTCACCTTCATCGGACGCCCAACCGACGGGATCACTCGCACCTGCAGTCAACCGCTACAGTGTCCAGCAGTCGTTGCCGTGCCGGCAAGGGCCCGTATCCCGGCTCACGAGCCCCCAAGAAATGTTACCGGAATCCACTTGGTTCACTCGGGACGAGGCCGGACCGGACACGAGCAAGGATTGTCTGAACACGAGTCTCTTCAGGAAAGGCAAACTTTATTGTGACGTCACACAGAATGCTCACACAGGATTGAATCGCAAAGAGTGAGCCCCGAACTCACCCCGACAAGGGGTCTTATACCCTGAATACATAATTAGGTACATCCCAATTAACCCACCTCCCGGTGACACTATCCCACCCCACGTGGGTTAGTACCTCCCCTGGTCAATTACAAAGACATTCCATACATTGGCCGTAAATTGGCAAGCTTCATGTTAGTTTGACAGAAAATGATTTGCTGCTACGCTCAATCCGGCCTGTGCCCACCTCCCTAGAGCCTGTTTATTTGTTGTAGATAAGACCTGGTCTGTTTTCTACGCTCTTCTTTGTCTCACTGCAGGCCTTTGTTACCTTGGTGTATCCATTTCTCATCCTGTCCCTGTGTGCCAGGAACGGTCCGGATCTTCCTCAATTTTAATTGCTTCTCTGCTAATCTAACACATTCCTAAGATTCTATGTAAGCTTCATTCTAGTTTCAGCTAAAATCTACCTAGTTATTTTCAAGTCAACCAATATTCTGAAAAAGATGGCCGCCTGGCTCATAATGGCGACCATCTTCTGGCCTGATTCTCTTTCAGTTCTGTGCAGGCGTTATGAAACGTCCGAGACATGCACAATTTGCAAGGCATACGTAATTTACGTTGCATACATATACAAATTGTGTTAGATAGCTGCAATGGCTTCTGCATTTTGGAAGTAATGAGCTGAGGGGGAGGAGCACCGTGCGCCGAAGGGGGAAAGGTGAGTATTTACACCAGATCTATAAAAAAAACAGAAGAAAAAGAATTAGGCAGATGTTGTCAGCAGTCTGTGCTCAGTTATTTAAGGGCAAAAGAGGGGGGGGACTTTTTAATACTAGGGGTTATTCATACAGGTCCAAAATGTCGCCAAAATGTAACCGGACACTGAAACTCAGCGTACGCTCCCCTGCCCCCCCTTTTTTTCTTCTCTTTTCTCTTCTTTATTTATCGCTCCCCTTCCCCAGAACTCACTTCTCATACTCTCCCTCCTATAGCTCACTAGCTTCTTGTCCTCTTTCCTCTCTTGATCATTTTCTACGCTCCTCTTCTCTTTCTTTGCCCCTTCCTCTCACCCCCTCTTGTTCTGTTATCTCTTTCCTCTCTACCTTTATAGTTGACAACCACCACCTCCCCCATTGTTTCAGAACCCCCCCACCTTTTTTTTCTGTCTGCCTCCACGGTACCCGATGGGCTATTGGTAGATCGGCTGTTCCCCGCCCTTTTGATACCTAGATGCAGTGCCTGGAGGACGGGCTTCACCCGCCTCCCAGTACTAGTCCGTGGGGGTACACCCGGGCCAAGGGCTGTGTAGCGGTCTTATTTTTCTTTTCAGTACTTCCAACCTGATCCGTACACTCTCAGTACCCTGATCCGAACCCAAGTTCTGCGGGGTTGTGTGGTTCTTGTTAATGACTTTATATGTTGCAATGTACTATGCACATGTTTAGGAGTGGTGGATACTATTGCATAATGTCCAGTCAAATGTACCCTTGTTGCTCTGCTTTGAATAAAAAATAATAATAATAATTCAGCGTACGGTGACATTTTGGGCCATTCGGCTATTCAGAGAGCAGGCAGTTCGCCAAATTTTGCCGAATTGCCTGGTACGTACGGTGGTGTTCGACGTCAGTGAAATCCCCCATAGAGAAGCAACGGTTCATTTATTCAGAGAACATCGAAAAGCAGTGAAAAGTTTCCAAAATGCCCTGCTGTTCGGTGGTCTGATTCGACAGATTTATTCAGGAAAATCCCATAGGCTTCTATGTTAAAAATATTCCCATTTTAATTCAATATCTAATAAACCGTTTATTATTATATTCTGCAGTAAAAAGTCTCTTTATATATAGATTTATTAAGGATCTTTTAGGCAATTTTTTTTCCCTGTTCTTTTTTTAAGTGTT
Organism: Leptobrachium leishanense; assembly: GCA_009667805.1. Classification (NCBI taxonomy): domain Eukaryota; kingdom Metazoa; phylum Chordata; class Amphibia; order Anura; family Megophryidae; genus Leptobrachium; species Leptobrachium leishanense. The sequence goes on along the minus strand of CM019064.1, from coordinate 111,636,140 downwards.
TTTTTTTCATAACAGCCCTTTTTATTATCATTCATTGGATCTTATGTGTAAATTCCAGACATTTTCGTTCAGTAGTTTTTTTGCAAACAGCGCTTCAATTTTGAAACATTCAAGCGTACTGTTTTTTGTTTTTTTTACCCCATTTGTCAGCATGTCGGCTTTTTCCGGGAGCTGCTCTGCGCTGTGATCCTCAGCTCGACGTTTTTATTCCTCGTGTTCGGCGTGTTTTTGCGGCCATTTCTGCGGGTGTTCGGTGAGTGTTCGGTGAATGTCCGTCGGGTTTGCAGCGGGTTTTCCCTGCACTCCGTGGACCCTGCGGTTGTACTTGAATACATTGCAGAGTCGGCAAATTCAAATTTCCGAATCGCCTTGAAATGCGGGGGAACGAAAGGGCACCGAAATGTCGGTGACATTTCGGTGCTTTCTGAATAACCCCTATAGTGTTCTCTTAAGGCAAACAAAGAGACTGAAGTGTAAGCCCTGGGTTGGATGTTCACAAATCTGTGGATTTTCCTTAACAGGTTCAGCGATTCAATCAGAACTAAAATTAAATATGCAAATTATTTTCCTATCACCTTAAAAATATATGTATACAAGTGTATATGTGCACCCAGAGGTGTTTGGGGCTACATGTGATGAGCCAGCAGAGTCAAACTCACGGACGCACAGTGGTTAACCAAATGTTTTGCTGCTGTTTTAAGGAACTAAAATAAAATGTTAAAGGGTTACACAGAAAATGAATATTCCTCGATTCCCGTATTATGAAACGCAAAATCATAAAAGGCAAGCAGAGAAAATAAAGTACAATATTGCCTTTCTGTCTTGATGTTCCTTCACTTAATTATTGTATGCTTGTTTACTTCACACAGTACTTAAAGTCCTCACAGATTAATGCTGCATAGAAGAACTCATTTTTGATATACTGGGAAACGAATTCCCTAGGGAGTTACAGTCCGGGAAGTCGTGATTTGTGGATGTTTTGGACAACACTCTGGAAAGCATGTTATGGAAATCTGTTTAATGCTCAATAAACAGAAGAATGATCCGGCAAGTCTGATTTGTTTGGTTTGGCATTTGAAGTCGTTTTTATAAAGCACTCATATATAGTTTTTCATAAATGTGTTGTGAATGTGCATCTTTTTTTAACAAATAAAAGGAAATAAGCTATTTTAAAATATTTTTAATAGTTTGCTGTTCAGTGTTAAAATGCAATTACTTAGCAATCCAAAATAATTTCAATGTGAAACAAACATCCAAGAAATTCTAAATTATTCAGTGGCAATTACTGAAATATCAACTCCTAAAATGTATTAAAATATTATTTTTGCTAAAATTAATCAACACTCTATGAAAGATGTGAAGAAATGCTTTTTAATGATTTCAATCACTTCAAACCGTAATTTTCCTTTAATATTCTCCACCATCATACTGAAATAGTGTGTTATTCCAATCTGGAAGATTTCTTTTTATTGATATGCAAAATAAAAATGCCAAACGAGGTGGATGAGTTTGGTGTAAAAGAGCTTGACTGGCCCGCACAAAGCCCTGACCTAAAACCCCATCAAAAAGCTTTGGGATGAACTGGAACAGAGATTGGGAGCCAGGCCTTCTCACCCACCATCAATACCTGACCCCACATCAAATCAAATCAAATCAAAATAAGCTTTATTGGCAGGACCAAATACATTTTAGCAATGCCAAAGCATATGGGGTGGAGGGGGGGTAGTGGGACATATATGGGGGGGGGAATGGGCAAGTCCATGGACATTATCAGGGGTAAGGGATAATGTGAGGTCGGATGGGGGCGAGTCTGTGTTGGGGATTTATAAGTCCGGGATCTCATGTTCCTCTCAGTCTGTGATATTCTGTGACGTATTGGGCAGATATTTTCACCGCCGGCTCCTCTTCTCCCAGTATGATGTGGAGTTTCCTTGTCTCTTCTATAGAGGTGAAGTCCGGGATGAGAGCGGAAAGTCTCTGGAAGTGAGTTTCCCTCAGTGCTGAGTACTTGGGGCACTGTAGGAGGAAGTGGACCTCATCTTCCAGGGCCCCCTGGTCACAATGCTGGCACAGTCTATTCTCCCTGGGCTTGTAGGTCTGTCTATGCCGCCCTGATTTGATTTCCAGGCTGTGGGCGCTCAGTCTCTACCGGTTTAGGATCTGTCTGTCCTTGGGGTCTTGTAGTACCTCCAGGTATGGGGCCAGTTTGTATTCCCTCTGTAGTCTGTAGGGATTGGTAAATGGTGAGTTTCTGAGAGTTTGCTATATCATGTCTCCATTCTCTGATATAGTTTTCCCTGGAATCGTTAATTAGGGCCTTTATTTGATATATGCTTTACTGGGTAAATGGGCAAAATTCCCCATAAAACACTCCAAACTCTTGTGGAAGCTGTTACAGTTTCAAAGGGGATACCAACTCCCTATTAAAAGTATTAAAGGAACACTATAACTGACATAAATTGTAACTAGTTTACTTATGCATTCAATAAAACATTGTAAAACACATGCTGTTTTTTTTTCTTTATTTGGCTTAATTGCTTGTAAAAACTAAAATTAGTTTTTTATCTCCTGTTTCCACTTTCTGGATTTTCCCATGATGCAACATTTACCATAATCTGACCACGAAGTTTCACTTTACAGCTGTGTTACAGGATTAAACAGTAGTTAAGAGGTAATATTGTTATGGAATGTTTAGACAAGTCTGCAAAGGATCTATTGTGTAGTCTAGGCTACCCAAAATAAGAGATGGCAGCTGAATGAGATCTGATAGTGTGCTAATCCACCCCTGCTGTTATCCTTTGCGTACATCCCTCACAAGGCAATCCTTATGAGTCAGATTTTGGAGATCTGAACTATTCACTCCATTCAATGCCCACTGCCACTCACTGAGGAAGAAGTGCTGTAAAGATACTGGGGGGGGGGCAGTTTACATCACAAAATGAGTGCCTATACAATCTGCTTTTTATTAAAGCATTTATATTGAGTTGCCGTATATAATGTGGATACATTGGGGTACACAGGAGGACTGAAGCTGATTGCCAAGAAAGGGCAGCCAACAGATAAGAAAGAGCCTGGGCATGGAAGATCGAGATTGAGAGCTTTGGATTGAACTCCTTTTGTATATGACTGCTATGCAATATATGAATATAAGTACACTTTATATATTTTATAAAACACATGAACTACTCATAAGGTGACCATGTTACCACATTACCAAAAAATATATGTAAAACCCTGACCACACATAATATCGTAGCACTTTTCAAGAACAGAGAATTCTACTCTTCTCTCTGCAGTTCTTGCTGTGAAAGTCGAGTTAACGCATTTACATGCAAATCACTTTCATGTCAATAACACTAAATCCTAGCATCTGGCACCTGATCATTCTGTTCCTGTTTCAGCATTAACATTTTTAATAACTGTATAAATACATGTGCATTACACTTTGTTCAATCACTTCTGTATTATTATCATTTTACAGGGCAAATGTTTCATGCAGGGCTTTATAAGATCACATAGTCAAGTAACACACCAACAAACACAAACATACGAAGACAGACATAAAAGACGTTGAACTTCTCAAATGAACATGCACTGCAGAGTATCAAAAATGATGGGGCACATAGCACAAAGCACATAGTATATAAAAGTTATCAAAGAAAGCATTTTAATATCAAATTGTGGTGTGGCTAAATACATAGTTTTTCAAATACATCAATTATGCTCTTGTAATAGAGGCATTAGTGTACAACTATCACAATTATTGTACAGCTAACAATCCTTAGGCAACCCTTAGCAACCTTAGGCATCCTTAGCAACACTCCAAAAGCCACACAAATGCTAATCATGACTTAAAAGTTCATAGAGCTAAACCCTACTTACAGGAATACACATGTACCTACATATACACAGTGGCCACTTTTCAATTCACTTTATAATATGCTATAGGGGTTATTCACAGAGCACCAAAATGTCGCCGACTCTGTCATTCCCCACACTTCGGGGAATCAAATTTTCCCACCCTGTGGTGAATTCCCCATTCATCAAAGGGTCCCCAAAGTGTAGGGAATTGGCTGCCGCCAACCTGCCGCAAATACGCCGGCCGCCACTGCAAACCCGCCAGAGAGCCGCAGCAAACACGCCAGACAGCCGCCAAACATAGCCACCGAGCACACCGAGCCAGCCATAGAAAAAAGCCACCAAGCCGCCGAACAGGTTAAAAAAAAAAGGATACGATTGAAAGTGGTAAAAGTTAAACGCTATTTGCAATAAAACTACTGAATGAAAATGTCTGGAATTCACATATCAGGTCCTATAAATGATAATTAAAAGGTCAGTTACAGAAAAAAGAAAAAAACCGCAATTAAAAAAAAAGGATTTTTTTTCAAGAAATATCCCAAAAAATGCCTAAAAGATCCCAAAAAAATAATACAGAGACTTTTCACTGCAGATTAAAAGAATAAATGGTTTATTAGATGTTGAGTAATAACAGAAATATTTTCAACATTGAAGCCTATGGGATTTGCCTGAATATACCTGCTGATCGAAACCACCAAACATCAGGGCATTTCTCTGCTGTTCAGTGTTCTCTGAATAGATTAACCATTGCTTCTCAATGGGGGTTTCACTGCCTTCGAACAGGTACCGTACTTGCTGGCAATTCGCAAAAAATGGGGGGAATTGCCTGCTCTGTGAATAGCCGAATGGCCCTGAAATGTCACCGTATGGGGAAATTCACTGTTCGGTGCCAATTCAGGGCCAGATTGGCTCTTTGTGACTAACCCTGTATGCAAGACCATATTATTCCTACCAGGCATACAAAATTAAGTAGACTTACCTATTTAATACACTGTTGGTCTATCTTTTTATCTATATCTGTTTGTCTCTGATCTTTATCTATCTGTCTATCTATCTATCTCTGTCTATCCATCATCTCTATCCATCGATCTACTGTATATTTACATATCCATCAAATCTATTTTTACCTATCAATCATATTTACAGTTGTGTTCAAAATTATTCAGCCCCCAATGCTGTAAAGGGTTTTAGGGAATTTAGTGTACATTTGTAATTGTATTCAGAATGAAATCCTACAAGGACTTTTTAAAGAACCATATGCAACTAAAATGACATCAATTGGTTTTGTAATACAGTAGTAAATGTTTCTTTTGTGAATTCTTCATTGACACAATTATTCAACCTCTTAAAGACTACCACTCTGAAGAACAGAGGTTCATTCAAGTGTTTTCAATCAGGTATTGAAAACACCTGTGGATGTCACGGAGCAGCAATAAAGCATAATATGCACAAATTAGGAAGCTTTAAAATGACTGTGATACTCAGCTCCTTCTAGACATTTACTGGTGTGGTTACAAACATGGTGAAGTCAAGAGAATGGTCCAGGAAGACAAGAGAAGAGGTGATTACTCTTCACACGAAGGGCAATGGCTATAAGAAGATTGCAAAGATGTTAAACATACCAAGAGAGACCATAGGAAGCATCATTCACAAATTCAAGGCAAAGGGCACTGTTGAAACACTACCTGGTCGTGGCAGAAAGAAGATGCTGACTTCGACTGCTGTGCGCTACCTGAAGCGTAGAGTGGAGAAAAGTCCCCGTGTGATTGCTGAGGAACTGAGAAAAGATTTGTCAGATGTGGGTACTGAAGTTTCAGCTCAGACAATACGGCGCTCACTGCGTAATGAAGGCCTCCATGCCAGAACTCCTAGGACAAACCACAGAAGTTTTGGGATAGTGTTCTGTGGACTGATGAAACAAAATTAGAACTGTTTGGGCCCATGGATCAACGCTATGTTTGGAGGAGGAAGAACAAGGCCTATGAAGAAAAGAACACCTAGCCTACTGTGAAGCATGGCGGGGGGTCAATCATGCTTTGGGGCTGTTTTGCTTCTGCAGGTACAGGGACAGGTACAGCGTGTGCAAGGTACCATGAATTCTCTTCAGTACCAGGAGATATTAGATGACAATGTGATGCAGTCCGTCACAAACCTGAGGCTTGGGAGACGTTGGACCTTTCAACAGGACAATGATCCCAAGCATACCTCCAAGTCCACTAGAGCATGGTTGCAGATTAAAGTGTAGCGCTGGTTTTAAATCCCCTGCCGTGTAGTACTTGTTTTTGGCCACCGTAGGGAGACAAGCACAATGTGAGACGCTGAACATTGGGACTACATTTCCCAGCATGCTTTGAGAGCGGACACAGGAAGTGGGTGGGACACAGCGGCTGACATCCTGAGCCTCGTGGAGAGAGCTGGCAGAGCGCGCCAGGGAGTGAGAGGAGCAAGACGCAGGGCAGCAGAACGTGATATTGACCAGGCCGGAGTGCAGGTGCGGCCTGACAGAGCGAAAGACCGGGTTATTCCGCCTCATAAGAGGAAGACCCAGTGCTTCACCAGAATAACCCACGCTGATACCAAGTGAGCGAGAGGACCCCGAGTTAGGAGCACCGCAGATCGATCGGACAGGGAGTGCAGGCAGTGAGCTGGACATCTTGTGGCAGCTACAGAAAAGCAAGACAGCGGATCCGGTAACCCATAAAATCCCAGTCAAAATCGAGCGGAGAGACGTCCTGGGTCGAGCAGAGCACCAAGTATCGGGCGGATGGGTGAGAGGCCTTCCAGGCCGTTGTGAAAATAGAAAGCACGCTGCTGTTTGTTTCAAAACCCACAGGGCCCCAACTTGACTAGTCGAAGATACCTCATAAATAATTCACTGGCCAGTTGAATATTGTACCCGGGTACCATCACACACACACACCTACATTCTTTGGGACATAACCTGTATGGGACTCACTCCCCAACCACAAAGGGGGTTAAAGATATATTTATTTATTTCCCGCTGCGCGTTTCTCGAATTACGAAGCATTATATTTCTTTTCCGCTGCGCGTTTCTCGAATTACGAAGCATTGTATTTCTTTTCCGCTGCGCGTTTCCCGCATTACGAAGTACTGTAAATATATATACGTATACCGTGTTATTCATTATATGCCTTTTATTCTAGTAAACTATATAATTTATAAAATCCACGACGGTGCTGGAGTATATTTATTCCCTAGTGCGGGGAGACTGACCCGAGGTTCAAATTCAGCGGCTCCTCCGGGAGTGAGCGCTACAAAAGGCTGGAACATTTTGGAGTGGCCATCGCAGTCACCTGACTTAAATCCGATTGAGAACCTCTGGTGGGACTTAAAGAAAGCAGTTGCAGTGCGCAAGCCTAAGAATGTGACTGAACTGGAGGCTTTTGCCCATGACGAATGGGCGAAGATACCCGTAGATCGCTGCAAGACACTTGTGTCAAGCTATGCTTCACGTTTAAAAGCTGTTATAACTGTAAAAGGATGTTGTACTAAGTACTAAGATTGAATGTCACTTGGGGGTTGAATAAAACTGATAATGATGTGAGCACAGAAAAGACATTTGTGGTTATTTCATTATAAATGTTATGTTATATTTGTCTGACCTACACGTGCCTCTTTGATTTAATTGTAAGCAAGATGACTGAATGATCAAAATCAATGTCAAACTGGCCAAAACACTCAATTTCAGTGGGGGTTGAATAATTTTGAACACAACTGTATCTATCTATTGATCTATCAAGTAAGAGGCCCGGAATTATAGTTTTTGCTCAGGAATTATATTGTTTATCTTTCTGGACCATACTATTCCACTATTGAGTATTTACGACAAACCATCCTAACCCCCCCCCCTCCTTCTGCTTGGCTCTTTTTTATTCAATTCTATGATTTTGCTCAGTATAGCTTCCAGACCTGAAGAAGAGAGTTACTGTATACTCTCAAAAGCTTGTCTTTTAAATCTAACGTTAATCCAATAAAGAAGGTATCACTATGCACTGCTATACTCTGGTGATTTTGACATCTGGATTAACACGATTTATCCATTCTACATTATATATATTTAATTATTTTTTTAATAACATGAATTATCTACATTTAAAAAATTATGTGCGCATTATAATAAATTGTATAAGCTTCAATTGTAAATTATAGTAAGTTATCTTGAAAATGATCCAACCTGGAATCAAGCATCTGCTATATTTCTAGACTAAATCAAATTCAATTTAATGCTGTAATGACTCATGGTATGGAGCACTTTTAGATCACAGTCAAACACTAAAACACTGCAAAAATTTCATACTATATCATAAAATCTATTTTGTAAAAGTGTCTGGCAGTTAAGGTTGCTGTGGTAAAAGCTTGGGGACACATATCATTTTTCAGGCATTACATAATACGAAAACAGGAAGCAGCACATTTGGGCAGAGACCAATGAAGATATTTTATAGTTTTACTGTTTCTGAGTCATACATTTGGCAATTTTCGATCAGATTTTTTTCCTGGCGTATTTAATGGGGCAGTGTAGAATATAAAATGTTGGTAATGTAATTCTAAACTATCTTCTACTAGGAACAATGTCTATATCTATTGTTTAACATGTTGGTACTTGCTGAGCAGAGAAAACATCACCCAGGACATACAGTAGATACTCGAGTATAGCGCGACCCGAATATAACGTGATGGATAGGATAGAGATTTATTATGGAAATGAGAGAATACTCAAGACTTGAATATAACGCGAGGAGCAAAATTTTTCTGTGCCGGTAAACAATTTAAATCCTTCCAGGTTCTCTTAACACAGTCAGGCTCCCCCTCAGGCCAGGGTGCCCTACTCTAGAATGATTGCAGTTGTTACTAAGTATGAAGCCGCCGGTCACCCATCTTTACTAGCGATTATATGGCTGGCGGAGGCGTGCGAGGTGAATAATTGGCTTAATCCAAGCGTACCCTCTGGTCGTGACGGATCCCACTTCTCCCGAATTTGGGAGCTCCTGAAGTGTTTGCAAGCATCAGGGAGCCCTCATTCACTTCAATGAGACTAATGGAACTTCCGGGAGACTTGGATACCAGAGTAAGGCAAGGTTTTTTTTACACGCTATGCAGATGTCTCAAATATATTGCGACCCCTTAAATTTTAAGGTAAATTTTTGTCACCAAAATCTAGCGGTATACTCAAGTATCTGTCTTGAAAACGAGAGAAATCTCAATGTATCTTTCCTGGTAAAATCCTTTCTCAAAACCCCCCCCCCAAAAAAACCCGAGGAACAATCCTTTATATTTAACATTACAGTCAATTGATTATTTTTGTATTTGTAATGTACTTTGAGTTCCTGTTTTAAGACACAATTTATTAACATTTTTTAATTTGAAAGTTGCAAATATTATGGATAATAAAACAGTCAGCTCAATAAATATGTAATGACCGAAGGTATCGAAAAATAGTATGTAATTTCAGAGCTAGAAATAAAACCACAGGACATAAATGGTGAGAACAAGATAAAATAGGTACAAAATAGTTAAAACAAAGCAAAAAGCAGTGTAGACAAAGGATGGTGTAGCGCCACACAATATGTATCCACCACCACGTCACCCCAGATAGCCAATAACAGGATATAGTGGTTTCCCCTACACCAATACACACAGAATATAAAATATATGACCTGAATCGGCACAAACAATGCTTTTCCTGCTCCTGTTGTAGCTGTGCCATCTTTCTGGATACTAAGTGGTTTTCCTCTGGGTTTCCTGACATCAAAAAAACCCATGGGCGCTTATTCTGGAGAAGAAATGTGAGTACGAAATCCCAAACTGATTATGTTATAGTTCTCACAGATCTGCGCAAGGAGTGCTCTTCTCTTTTTTGTCTTCCACTACATGATCCTGGTTAAAACAGCTCAAATAAGGTGGGGGTCACCTGAGAAGTTGGAAGACAAATTACCCACATGCCTGGACCCACTTAGAGCCAGTGATAAGGCTCCAGATTTGTGAGTGGGAGATTACTTGTATTAACCCCTTAGTGACCGGGCGGTTTTACACAAATCCGTCTTTTAGTGACCGCTGCTGTTTTTACGTTTCTGCGCTGTTAGTGTTTAGGACAATTTTTCCTCTTACTCGTTTATTCGACCCACACATATTATACACCCTTTTTCCCGCCATTAAATGGACTTTCTAGAAATACCATTATTTCCATCATATCGAATAATTTACTATAAAAAAAAAAATGAAATATGAGGAAAAAAATGGTAAAAAAAAACTTTTTCGTAATTTAATCCCCAAAATCTACAACCACCCAAAAAGACCCCGGCTAAATAGGTTCAAAATTTTGTCCCGAGACTAGAAATACCCAATTTTAACATGCGTTTGCTTTTTAACCCCTTCACTGCTGAGACAGTTCACCTATGTGCGCTGCGCTCATTCTGACCATTTTGTGCTAATTATTTTTAGATGACAGCCTAGGTCCTATTTAATTAAACTCCCCCCAGACAAAAAAAACTTTTAAAAATTTTTTTTTTTTTTATTTAATTTAATTTTTTTATTATTTTTTTTTATTATTTAATTTATTTTTTTATTTTTTTTGAAAACCAAACCTGGTCATGTTTGGTATCATTTAAAAGGCCATAATCAGGCCTTTTAAATGATGGCAAATATGACCATCCAGCTGCCATGGATCGGGAGATAAAGGGATCCTTAGGATCCCCTTATCTCTACATGGCAGCTAGAGGGTTAACTGGCCCACTGACATCCTCACACATATGGTGAGGTTGTCAGTGGGTGGGGGGGGACCTGGAGGCTTGGCTGACATCCAAGATGTCAGCCCCCCTCCAGGTTTGAATCGCGTTTTGGCGCCAATTGGCGCCAAAAAGCGATCCGGCGGCGAAACTGTTAATGCCATACACCGCTGGAAAGGGGATGCTCTCCCCTCTCCAGCGGTGTAAACGGCATCTCCCTAGCTTCAATGGTTGGGGAGATAGAGGGCTCCGAAGGAGCCCCCCCTCCCCTCCATTGAAACACATGGGGGCACCTTCTGATGACGTCACCACGCAGCGTGGCGACGTCATCAGCCTCGCCTGCCCATGTAAATCACATGGGCAGGCTTCCTCCCTGCCAGATCGCCGTGGGATCCGACGAGGGAGGTGAGTATCGGGCGGGAGGGGGATTTGGCGCCGCTGACGTAGGGAGACCCGAGGACAGGACGTACAGGGTACCTCAGGGGTCATTAAGGGGTTAATACATCAATTGTTACCTATGGTATTATACTATCATTGTTTATTCTCTCCTATGTTCATGTGAGATCCTAGGAAAAAGCAGGCTTACAGGGTTATTCAGAGAGTACCAAAATATCACTGACATTTCGGTGCTCTTCTATTCGCCGCACTTCACGAGGCAAATTCACCAGCCCTGCGGTGAATTCAGCATTCACCGCAGGGTCCCCGAAGTATGGCGAATCAACCCACTGAACAAATCTAAAAACCACTGCAGAACCGCCAAATCTATCTGAAAAACCACGGAATCACGCCGAAAAAACACTGAATGTATCCGATGATCTGCCAAACAGACCGCTGACCAGCCGCCGGAAGAAGCCGTCGAACAGCTGTAAAAAAAAAAAAAAAAGCAACACTACATGAAAATGCTTGTGAATAATATAAAAGGTCCTATGAATAATAATAAAAAGGTCTGTTACTGGAAAAAAGTCCACCATTTTAAAATAATCTTAAAAAAATTTTTTGATGAAAAAATCCCCAAAAATGCATATAAAATCCTAATAAAATAAAAAATAAAGAGGCTTTTTGCTGCAAATGAAAAGACTAAATGGTTGGGAATTTCACTGACATATCGGTGCTGTTCGGTGTTTTCTGAACAGATTAACCATTGCTTCACTGCCGTTGGAGATCAACATATTTCGCTGGCAATTCTCCAATATTTTTGCGAATTGCCAGCTTTCTGAATAGCTGAATGGCCACGAAATTGCACCGTACGGGGAAATTCGCCGTTTGGTGCAATTTTGTGTTCAATTCGGTGCGCTATGAATAACCCCTGTGGTAACTTATAATCAATGGATGAGCAGGTGATAGTTTGCATGAATCTCTAGAGCAAGGATATCTAACTCCAGCCCCCCAGATTTTGGTGGTCTACAATTCCAAGAATTCTTGGCATTTATTAGGTGGCCAGAGAAACATAGGTGTGGTAGTTCAGAAATATCGGGGGGGGGGGATCTCAAGCGCAGGGATCTCAAACTGTGGCTCCCCAGATGTTTATTGCCTGCATATCCCAGAATTCTTTGAATGCACTAAATGGCCAGAGAACCATGGTAGGTTTAGGTCAGAAGCATTTTGTTGGCCAGAGATTGAGTTCCCTTGTCTAGGGTATGAAATGTTTGGGTTGGGTACTGTCACATTCACAGATTTTAGATTTGATGTAAGCAAAGAAGACATATGTAAAAAAAATTATATATATTATATATAATTAGCTAAATATTTCCTATACTTTATGCAGAGGGTGGCTGCCTTATCTGGCTGCATGCAAAACGCTGGGAACAAAGATTAGCCTCTGACCTTCTGAAACCCTGGCGCTACCTCACTTTTACGTCTTGTGCAGGGTCATGCTCGCCTCCTTGGAGTGCTATGGGTAGGTGACACTGCTGGATCAAAGAGTGGCTCCCTGCTGTTGCCACAAGAGTCACTAATACAGAGCTTGGTCGTAACGGAAGCCTGTAAGGATTGTCGATTAGCACCAATATTTAACTATAGCGGTTCCTTTATTACTGACTACGTCAGCTCAGAATAGAAGCTGTTGATGACAAAGCTTTCAAGTTTCTTCTGCATGACTAATAGTCTACACAAAACACCCCCCCTAACAATTACATGCCTTGTCATACAAAAACAATATTAAAACAAACATGCTCAAAGCTAAATAAATACAGTATTAGAAGAAATTAATAAACTAGACAAGTTGGATGGCAATTAGTCTACTGGAGAATTTATAAGAGATCTGGCAGAAGACGTAGAGTGTATATATTCAAGGTAATATATTACATAACTAAAGGTAGTCCATTAATAACGTATAATTTAGAATAAGATATTTAATATGCATTTAACACGTTCTAGTGTTTACTTCGGCATTCTGGAGGATTTCTTAGTCAAACAAAAACTAAGGGGGTTATTCAGAGAGATTCGAAATGTCGCCGCACGTTCGGTGCCCTTTCATTCCCCGCACTTCGGGGCGATTCGGCGATTCTAGTTCGCCGACCCTGCGGTGTATTCAGCAAGGACCGCAGGGCCCCCCATAGTGCAGGGAAAACTCGCCGAAACCCAATGAACACTCACCGCAAACCGCCGAATACTCACCGAACACTCATCGAAAACCCACAGAAGCCGCCACAAAAACCACGCCGAACACGCAAAAATGGGCTGGAGAAGAGATGTCTTCCGCAACTTAACAGAGGATTGTCTGACCTGCCAGTACATGCAAGTACTGAATACTGACAGAAAAAATCCCTGCTTATCTGTAATATCGGCAATGTTGCAGGTCGGTAAAGATAATGGGAAAAATGCAGAATATCAACCCCTAGTGCGTACACACGGTTTGCCTTCGTATATTTGTTTTTCGAGATAATCATGCTGCTAAAAATGCTATGTTATTGTTAAAATGATGCAGTAGTGAAAGGGTTACCATTCAAAATCTCATAGTTCTCCTCGATAAAAAGAATCTAAATTTAAAAGAGATAAACCGTTAGACATACACAGTTTGAGAGATGTGAAAAAAATGTGCTATGTGGGAGACTAGTGTTTTCGCACCTGTATTGCTGTGCATGTCATTTTGTTATTTGTAGCTTTTCAAAAATAATATTTTCCACTTGGTTTGGTACAGCTTTTATAAGCTCAAAAGTTTATCAGTATTTGTTTAAAGCTTTCTATTAAACTTTATAGAATTTACACTCTTCCACATTCCAACGTCTCTTAAGTTGACATTCGCGATACGAATGCAGGCGCTAAGCAGTGGCGTAAGTAGGAACCTGAGGGCCCCGGTGCAAGAATCCATGAAGGGCCCCCCCCCAAAAAAAGATCTATATTTTTACTTATTTTTCACTGCAAAATAAAACAAAGATAGTATTGCCCCCAGCTCACATGGATATATATTGCCCCCAGCTCACATGGATATATATTGCCCCAGCACACATGGATATATATTGCCCCCCTGCTCACATGGGTGTAAATATGGCCCCCAGCTCTCATGGGTATATATGGCCCCCAGCTCTCATTGGTATATATTGCCCCCCAGCTCTCATGGGTATATAGGTCCCCCAGCTCTCATGGGTATATAGGTCCCCCAGCTCTCATGGGTATATAGGTCCCCCAGCTCTCATGGGTATATAGGGCCCCCAGCTCTCATGGGTATATACGGCCCCCCAGCTCTCACCTCTGCTGGCCCCCCAGCTCTCACCTCTGCTGGCCCCAGGGCAGGCTCCGCGGGGGTTCCGTTCTTCTCTGAGGCGAGCGGCCGCTGGAAGCATGCGTCTTGGCCGCTCGCCTGAAACCACCTGATCAGCGCAGAGGTCTTGCGAGAGGATCTCGTGCGCTGGTCAGGTGGTTCCTATCCCACGTGAGCGGCCAAGCTGCATGTCAGCAGCCGCTCGCAGGGAGAGGGATGGCCAGCGCGCGGCTCCCAGATTCCGGCGTTGATTGACGGAATCTGGCGGGCGGCGCTGGGCCCCCCTCCAGTGGCGGAATGCCAGGGCCCGGTTGCAACTGCGACCGCTGCGACCCTGGTACTTTCGCCACTGGCGCTAAGTACAGGTTAGAAATGTGACATTTACAGTCATTTATAAATTAGAACTTTTCAAGAACAATCACATACAGGTCTATTCACTAAAAGGCAAAACTCAGGAGAATTTGGAGGAGAATAGAACAATCTAGCCAAATTTCCAATTTGGAATGAGATAAATGGGAGAATTTTTCTGGTTTGGCTATTTTGATCTGGATTTGTCACTTCTGCCAATTCTCCTGACTTTCACCTTTTAGTGAATAGACCTGCTACTCTTCAAACATTTAAAGATGAAAAGTTTTGAAAATATCATTGTGTCTGAGATTTTTTGCTAGAAATACGGAAACAACAGTGTGTAGTTTATAATATCAATTATGGATAGAGCTAAAGCAATATATTAAGTTTTTATAGGCAGGCAGGGTTTATAAAGATGAAACATAGGGGGTTATTCAGAGAGCACAGAAATGGCGCTGACATTTCGGTGCTCTCCCATTCCCTGCACTTCAGGGAATCAGACTGCCCCACCCTGCAGTGAATTCAGCATTCACCACAGGGTCCCCTGAGTGCAGGGAACAGACCTGCAAAAACGCTGCAAAACTGCCAAAAACCCACCGAAAACTGCAGAAAAATGCATCTGATAGTATCTGGTCACTTGAACCGCCACAAAAAAAACGCCGAACACATCCCTAAAAAGCCACCGAGCCGCTGAACACAGTGCAGACCAGCCGCCAGAAAAAGCCGACAAGCTGACGAACGGGGTAAAAAAAACACTATTGAAAGTGTCAAAATTAAAGCGCTGTTTGTAAAGAAACTACTGAACGAAAATGTCTGGAATTTACTTAGAAGGTCCTATGAATGATAACAAAAGGGTCTGTAAAAGAAAAATGGAAAAAACACTATTAAAAAGGGAAAACAATTGCAGAAAAAATCAAATAAAATGCCTAAAAGATTAAAAAAAAATCAATAAATGAAGAGACTTTTTTACTGCAGCTTAAAAGAATAAGCGGTTTATTAGATATTGCATAAAAACTGAAATATTTTTAACATTGAAACCTATGGGGTTTGCCTGAATAAATCTGCTGATTGAAAAACCACAAAACAGCAGGGCATTTCGGCAACTTTTCACTGCTGTTCGGTGTTCTCTGAATAGATTAACCATTACTTCTCTACGGAGATTTCACTGCCTTCGAACAGGGACCATACTTGCTCACAGTTCGCCAAAATTTGTTCCCAGTCTCATTCTGCTTCCAGCGACAAGAAGCAGCTTATCGGGCCACCGTTCTGGCCGCGAGATGGAGGGGAGTATCAGATTTATTGGGGAAGGGGTTTAGGGTTGCTAACTGATTTTGCAAATGCGGAATCATTTAGCACCAACTTTTAGGACTAGCTAAAATTTTGCCTTTCATATCCCAGCGGTAATTAGCACCAGGACTTTGTAAAACCTTTCTTATCAAAACGCTAATTAAAGATTGTGCTCCCCGTGTTAAGTATAGGATGCACAAAGTACAGTAAGCTAACGGAAGCTAGCGCAGAAACCAATGCGCTAAGTGATTTCTTACGGGGTTAGCGTCAGGAAGGTAATATGTGGGCATGTATTAAAGTCACTTATCCTTACGATAACGCTTACATGTAGAGATGCTAATATTAGTGTTCACTAGCTAATAGTGCCCCATATATAACATCATCCCTGCGTATGGGCATATATATGTAAATGGTGTAAGGAAACAGGGTCGTTTGGGGCAACTGTTTGCACTATACCAGTGAAGTGGCCATCTTTAACCTCTTCACTAGCAAATGATTTTCCAAAAAAGACACTGTCGGGAACCTGCTGGCCAATTGGAGTTACTGCAGCTCAGGGCTTCATGCATGTTAAGCTGGGGAAAATCTTTTAGAGACATTCTGCAGCTGGTTTTAAACAGTGTTAGCACCTCTGGCATAATGCCCATGGTGCACCTTCCGGAGTCCAAAGGAAAACAAATGTAGTTTGCAGCAAAAGAGTTTCATTTGCAGGGATACATCATAGCTCCATATCGTGTTATCACGATCTTGGGCTGCTGTGTCTGCTACTCCTGATTGTGTATATGTTACGGTTAAAGTCCGAAGTGAGGATAATTTTAGGATTACCTGGGTAATCCTGACATTACCCAGGCATCATTTGCAAAAGTCCGAAGCGAAATGAGATTTCGGACTTTATCTAGATAAACTGTGGAGTATCCAAAGGCCTCTGGGTACTCTGGTTTTCTGCTGTGTTTTACCCAGGTAAAACGCACGTTACCCTAGTGTTGTTGGATAAAGTGAGATGTGCAATGAAACATTGGCCTTCATCCGGGTAAACTGCAAAGTATCCAAACGCCTCTGGGTATTCTGGTTTTCTTGGGTTTTCAGCAGGTTACAGTTGACTGAATCCTGAGGATTACCCAGATAAAGCTGCAAACTGTTATCTGACTCATAACAATTTTTTTTTAACCAGATTGTATCCAGTCACAAACCACACTAAATAACCGTCTGAAAATTAATTTATGAAGATAAAGATATTATATAAAGAGTAACCTGATGGTTATTATGTTTTATAAATGATATATAAGCACATATGACACATAATAAAGATCATGTAACTCTTTCACATTCATAGAAGAAACATATCCTGTTACTCTGTATATTCATTATATCCTCAATACATTTTAATGTTTGTCTTTTGCCATTTTCATTGATAATATACATAGATAATAGCAAAATTCACTTTTACCCAAGTGGGGTTAGATGCTCTTCAGATTACCCAAGTGAAGCTGTGGATAGTCCTCAGATTACCTGGGTAAAGCTTCACACTTTAATCTGAATGATAACAAAATTTGGTTTTAACCAAACAGGATAGTCTGCAGATCTTGATGAAAGTGCGAATTTTTCAGCTCTTCCAGACTGTTACCCAAGGGCAGTTGGTTAGTCCTAAAATGACCCGGGTAAAGTTCGAATTTTTCATTTTTTTTGCAGCTTTACCTGGCAGTTTTGGGTAATGTCAGGATTAGCCAGATAATTTTAAGATTAACCGTACTTCGGACTTTTAACCGTAACATATACACAATCAAGGTAGTGAAGGAGTTAAGTCTTTTTTAGTCAGATGAAACTGCTGAAACAAAAACCAAAAACAATCCATCAATGTTGGCCTCCCCGCTGGCTTTCCTTGGGCTTCCCACATTTGGAAATAGTGTGGCACACTCCTGTGCTTTTTTTTAAATAAAGTATATAATTGGTATATCGGTTGTGTGATCTAAATATCAAATATTAGTGGTTTAATTTATTAAATTTCAGAGGATAGCATTTCCTAAAACATCGGAAGCCATTTTTATGCAACGCAACAAGCTGCCAAGGTCTGCCCGAAAGCAATTTGATAGATAGCTGGAAGAGAGGATGGTAATTTGCATAAAATGCATTCTCAAGCATAAAAAGACCAATTGTTCTTATCTGACAAAAACATTTACAATTTCAGAAGTTCGTTTATTACAAGCCATGTGCAACCCAGTTTTAACTTATTACTATCTCTTGTCTTTCTGCGGTGAATATTTTTTTAAAAAAGGAAAGAGTCCTGTCTACTTGAATATATTAATGTTTTTTATATTCTTCTAAAAAAAAACAGAACATTATTAAAAGGATTCTGTGTAATAACATGAATATAGCGCGTCTTTTCAGCATATCAAATCGGATACTTTTGTATAGTTATTTTCTTGACATACCTTTTATATATGTATATTCTTACATTCAAAATATTTTTAATAGCGTCAAAAGTGTTTGGGACCACCAGACACCCCCTTAGCGACTCATATATATTTTTATATTTCTATATCTATTGCACCACATTTTGCCTCTCTCGATTTTATATTGAATAATACATGAAAATGAATTACAAGTTGAGAACTTTATTACTGCACTCTTATACTGTGACTTTGTTAATGAGTACATTGACTGCCAAAGGGAGCTAATAACACATTGATAGTAATTGAGCTTCATCAGCCCGTTAAAAGTTCTTTAAATAGCTATTGCTACAAGAAGATGACTCAACTTCTATATAACTTCTAATATACTTAAATTTGCTACATAAATCCTTCTAAGGCATTCTAATTTCATACTTAAAGTATAAGTCATTAAATGAATGTGCTACATGTCTACTTTTCAAACCGAAGAATTCTTTGCAGACCTGTGAAAGGCAACATTGGCCCTCCATATATTTTGGAACTAATTCTTCCATGATGCTCAGCCACTCATTATGTTGGTGGAAACTCATGGGAGATGTAGTTCCAAACTATCTGGAGGGCCAAAGTTGCTGACCCCTGTTGTAGACTGTAATATTACCACTATCTAGAATTTACAATCAACATTTTATCATTTTCACTCTCTCAAGTGACAAACATGATATACAGGGTTATTCAAAGAGAGTTGAAAACCAGGAGAATGACTGGAGAAGTGAAAATTCTAGGTCAAAATAGCTGATTTGGAAAGTGAGATAAATGGAAGAATTTTTCTGGCTTGGCTATTTTGACCTAGAATTTTCACTTTTCCAGTCATTCTCCTGGTTTTCACCTCTCTCTGAATAACCCTGATAGTGTTCATTCAGAATACAGAAGTCTCTAGTGCTAAATCCATCCCAAACATCTCTTGTAGCCTCTTGCAAATGGCAGTGATAAAGCAGCCAATAGTAAAACAATCCTGTTGTAAAAGGATCTACGAAAGCCAATATATTTTGCTAGAAGAAGGTCCAGTATGTTGTGGAGTGGTTGTAGTAGAAGCAAAAGTCCTATGCATATCCTCGACATGCTGGATGGGCATTTGCGCTGGTTACTGTGCTAAAAATGGTTGTGGTGGCCTCGAAGCAGAACAAGCAGGTCCAGTGATAGCTGTATGAGGACGGCCTTGGGGACATGCAGGAGCACAAAGGGTAGACGGAGCATCAGTTAATTTTTGTGGGATTTGTGGGTAATTTGTTTGTGGGTAAGAGGGAATATGGGATTCAGGCCCAAAATAGGGACTGTCCCTCAAAAACAGAGACATTTGGGAGATATACACCCAGGTGCATGCTAATACACAGTTGTATACAGACATTTACTCATTGACATACACTCAAAAGACACATACTCGAACATAGCTATATACACATCCATATAGAAATCAGATATATAGATACACACACAAGCTTGGACATACAGTATACACACTATAGAGGTTTACATATTTTGAGTGTATCTAGGAAATAGCCTTTTCAAGTGATCTCGAGGTTTGATACATCGAAGTTAACCCCTTTGCTTCTGAGCCATTTCACTTCCCATCCTGCATTTTTCTAAGGAATTGCACAATTTTAAACAAATAAAGAAAAAATACACAGTTTTCTCTTGTGTTTTATTTTTACTCCATACATTCTACATAGTCATGTTTGGTATCATCGGAAAAGTCGGAATCTGGCTTTTCCAAAGACACCTAAATAGTTTACGCAGAAATGGAGATACAGGGTTTCAAATGCCCAAAGATCCCCTGTATGACCTTTAACCCTTTCGCTGCTGAGGCATTTCACACCTGTGTGCTGAGCTCATTTTTACCTGTTTCGCTCATCATGTTTAACCGCGTTTTGAAGCCTTATTTTTTTATATGACCCAGACATATTATATATCGTTCTTTCCGGCAGACTCGTCAGATTCATAATATATGTCATTATTATATGTATACATCATGTCCTGTCTGTATATTATAACAAAAAATTTAATAAAATTTTAATTTTCAATAATTTACAGCTTGTAAAGTGTTTTTTTTCACATTTTAACATGCGAGCGTTTGCGGTTGGGTTGCGCTTGTTAAAGAAATTAGAAATGGGGACTCGTTACATTTTTTTGGGGGGAAAATCACGTGATTTTTAACAAACGCACCCCATACAAAAATAGTTAGTGCAGCATCATTGTTCACATTATAATTGAAATGGGAACAATATTGCTGCATTAAACAAAAAAAAAAGCTGTTTATTATTGTTTTATTTTTATTTTTTAAACATTTTTTTATTTACATATTTTTTTTGGTAACTTCTAAAATGCTAATGTTTGTTATTGTTGGATAGGCCATGCTCTGGCTGACCCAACGATACCAAACATTAATCCCTAGCTGCCACAGATCGGGAGATAGGGGGTTCATTAGAACCCCCTATCTCCACCATTGGTGGTAGCTAGGGGTTAACTCTAAAACTGACGTCATCGCGCTATGCACGATGATGCCAGTCGTCATGGGGAGATCCTGGAAGCTTGGCTGACATCCAAGATGTCGGCCAGCTCCGGGAGGGGATCCCGATCCGGCGCCGAATCGTGATCCGGCCCCCAAGGGGTTAAAGCCAGGCCCCATTTGGAAGGGCATGCTGTGCCCTTCCAAACGTTGCCTGCCTTTAATCGCTCACCCCCAGCGATCGGAACGGAGAGAGGTCCGAAGGACCTCCCTTTCAGGCACCTCCTCCGCACTCCAACAATACCAAACATTAACCCCTAGCTGCCACGGATTGGGAGACAGGGGGTTCATTAGAACCCCCTTTCTCCACCATTGGTGGCAGCTAGGGGTTAACTCTAAAATTGACGTCATCACGCTATGCACGATGACGCCAGTCGTCAGGGAGAGTTCCCGGAAGCTTGGCCGACATCCACGATGTCGGCCAGCTCCGGGAGGGGATCCCGATCCGGTGCCGAATCGTGATCCAGCCCCCAAACGATGCCTGCCTTTAATCGCTCGCCCCCAGCGATCGGAAGGGAGAGAGGTCCGTAGGACCTCCCCCCTCCCTTTCAGGCACCTCCTCTGCACTCGCAGGGGGGGGCGCCTGAAATAGATGTATTGGTCCCGCCGGGGTCCCGGAGTCCCGGACATCCAAGATATCAGCCCACACCGGGGGGGCTAAGTAATCGGCTGGAATCCCGGCCGATAGCTGCCTCCTGTGCATGGACGCGCTCAGTGCGTCCATCGCACAGGAGGAGCACTTGGCAGGAGGCGCTGAGCGCGTCCTCTGCAGCCAAGTGGTTAAAGGGACTGCAGCTCAGAGGGGGGATGCTCCCTCTCTGGATCCGGCCATATGCAGGGGTCAAGTCCAAGGTGGAATGTGTGGGAATGCATTTCTTCCACTATTTTTGAAGAGGGAACTGAGTTGCTATTGGTCCCAGACACTATAAAGCTTTTATTCATGTGTTCAATCATATGTTTCCCTGCTAAGTCCCAATAAATATAAGATTTATCATATATTTTTGGTAAAAAGATTGTAAACTCCTATGAGCAGGGCCCTCTATACCTCTTGTTTCCATCATATGTCCGTTTATCTGTATCTCTTTCCTTTGGTTATTGAAAGCACTGCAGTAAACTGTTGCCGCTATATAAATGGTGACAATAACAATACATAAATACAGTTGTGTTCAAAATTATTCAACCCCCACTGAAATTGAGTGTTTTGGTCAGTTTGACATTGATTTTGATCATTCAGTCATCTTGCTTACAATTAAATCAAAGAGGCACGTGTAGGTCAGACAAATATAACATAACATTTATAATGAAATAACCACAAATGTCTTTTCTGTGCTCACATCATTATCAGTTTTATTCAACCCCCAAGTGACATTCAATCTTAGTACTTAGTACAACATCCTTTTACAGTTATAACAGCTTTTAAACGTGAAGCATAGCTTGACACAAGTGTCTTGCAGAGATCTACGGGTATCTTCGCCCATTCGTCATGGGCAAAAGCCTCCAGTTCAGTCACATTCTTAGGCTTGCGCACTGCAACTGCTTTCTTTAAGTCCCACCAGAGGTTCTCAATCGGATTTAAGTCAGGTGACTGCGATGGCCACTCCAAAATGTTCCAGCCTTTAATCTGCAACCATGCTCTAGTGGACTTGGAGGTATGCTTGGGATCATTGTCCTGTTGAAAGGTCCAACGTCTCCCAAGCCTCAGGTTTGTGACGGACTGCATCACATTGTCATCCAATATCTCCTGGTACTGAAGAGAATTCATGGTACCCTGCACACGCTGAAGCTTCCCTGTACCTGCAGAAGCAAAACAGCCCCAAAGCATGATTGACCCCCCGCCATGCTTCACAGTAGGCAAGGTGTTCTTTTCTTCATAGGCCTTGTTCTTCCTCCTCCAAACATAGCGTTGATCCATGGGCCCAAACAGTTCTAATTTTGTTTCATCAGTCCACAGAACACTATGCTATCCCCAAACTTCTGTGGTTGGTCCACATGACTTTTGGCATACTGCAGTCCACTCTTCTTATTCTTTGGAGACAGCAAGGGGGTGCGCCTGGGAGTTCTGGCATGGAGGCCTTCATTACGCAGTGTGCGCCGTATTGTCTGAGCTGAAACTTCAGTACCCACATCTGACAAATCTTTTCTCAGTTCCTCAGCAGTCACACGGGGACTTTTCTCCACTCTACACTTCAGGTAGCGCACAGCAGTCGAAGCCAGCATCTTCTTTCTGCCACGACCAGGTAGCGTTTCAACAGTGCCCTTTGCCTTGAATTTGTGAATGATGCTTCCTATGGTCTCTCTTGGTATGTTTAACATCTTTGCAATCTTCTTATAGCCATTGCCCTTCCTGTCATTTTAGTTGCATATGGTTCTTTAAAAAGTCCTTGTAGGATTTCATTCTGAATACAATTACAAATGTACACTAAATTCCCTAAAACCCTTTACAGCATTGGGGGTTGAATAATTTTGAACACAACTGTATATCAGATTTGAGTGTGTGTTTGTGGCAAATGTGAGGAGATAATTTCTAATTAGGGAATAGACATATTGGGGAGTTCCCACACTTCCCCTTTTAAGACTTGACCCCTATGTGCATGCATGCATACAGATGGCTGCAAAGTACGACAGAATGCTCTATGTAACAAATATTTAATAACAGAATCCGCAAGATAAAGTAACATTTCTTTGTGAATCCTATAATATTATTTCCATTGCAAAACTACAGACGTAGATAATTATTGCTAAATGATGTTGCTTTACTCTCTATTTAGGCAGCTTCAATTAATTTAATATACATAAATACCATTGTTATCCAACTCATAATGTCACCTAATGTCACCTATGTTCAAGCTCATTGTAAGGAGCTTTGTGTATGGTTTTACCCTATTATATTTTCATTTATTAATGCACAATTTCTAGTTTATGTTTGTGAGCGTGTCAGTCTATGAAAAGCACCAATACAATGATGTACACAATAACTGTTGCCTGCAAATGCATTAGTGCTGCATGAAGTGTGTGTGTGTGTGTGTGTGTGTGCATGTGTGTGTGTGTGTGTTTGTGTTTCAACCTATTTAGCTGCTTGGCATTCATCCAAATAACAGGACTGTCACTTGGTCCTGTTTCTCTTTAATAACTATTATTTTGAAGCCAAAGCAACACTACGGTATTCTACTATGCCAATGGGGAATTGTCAATGCTGAACAAACATGTATATGCCTAATTGTTGTTACTGAAATAAAGACTTTATATAACCCCCTGCTGCTAAGTGAATATTTGCATGGTTAGCTAGGATTTTCACTTCCTTTAATTGCTTAGATGGAAACAGATAAAAGCTAGATAGGTACTTATTCCATTTTTCAACCCATTAGAGACCCAGTTCCAGCTTCCTCTTCTGATGCCTGATAATCTGAAAATATGCAGTTACTGTGTTTACTTAATATTTTGTTTATTTTTTTTGTAATGCAGAAATATAATCTTTGTTTCCGCTCAAAACTGGAGTCATTTTCAGATTAAACATTTACACCAATATCTGCGAAGGCCACACACGGAAGGAGACATGGAAGGCGGCCCTGAGGACTCCCTAAAATATAAGCTGTCATTTCAATTGAAAGTGATTACTGTTATCTACACAGTTTTGTGCAGTATGAACTATTAGGCCAGTGTCAGACAAGCGTACTAGGTGCTCCCGTGCTCACGTGCCTCCCGGCGTCCGTTGCAGAGCTGTAGCGTGTGCACGAATTGCGCGTGCTCCACCGGACGTGCTGAAAAGCTCCCCGTCGAAACGCTACAATGTGCGCTCAACGGGGCTGCAAAGCGCAATCTTTCATAGGAGGATCGAGCCTGGCAGCGCTGAGCGCACTGAGGTGGCAAGATGGGCGTTGAGTGGCAGGAACGTCCACTCTCACAGACGTTCCTTCCACTCTGAAAACGCTCATCTGACACAGACTTTAATCGCAATATTATTGTGAATACGGATAGGAGAAGCACTTATATTCAAGGCTATCACTCAAAATATAGAACATTTTTAATATAAAAAAAATAACTATTAGGCCAAAGTAATTAAAAAAAGTAATTTGATCCAATTAGTCCTCATGACGTTCGTTTTCTGCAGATTGATGGGCAGGGCTGCCCTCAGAATATTGGGGAGCCTTTATTAAACCAGAGGTCTGCCCCCTCTTCCCTCAGCTGCACAATTCTGTAAGTTAATTAAAAAATAAAACATATTGCCTAGATGGCATGGGGGGGTACCTTTACATCTGCAGAACTTAGAAATGTTTCATAGGGTTTGGGAAATGCTAGGGCCAGCTGGATCCACTGGGCCCCCGAATATATCATGGACTTTTACCCCCATAATGGCAGCTTAAGGTCTCTATTTGGAGAACATCAAATGATACTTTCCACCTGAAATCTTTTGCCAATTATTCACTATTTACCAAAAATCAGCAGCCAACACTAGGCTTGACCATATAAAATTAGTTATTGTGGAGCGGTCACAGGGGTGCTGGATTCAAGTGACGTTTTGGTAAAGTGCCTTAAGGGGTTATTCAGAGAGATTCGAAATGTCACCGCATGTTTGGTGCCATTTCGTTCCCCGCTCTTCGGGGCGATTCGGCGATTCTAGCTTGCCGACCCTGCAGTGTTTTCAAGCACAACCGCAGGGTCCCCGGAGTGCAGGGAAAACTCACCGCAAACCCGCCGAACACTCACTGCAAACCCGCTGAACACTCACCGAATTAGATATTCAATTAAAACGGGAATATTTTTAACATTGAAGCCTATGGGATTCTCTTGAATAAACCTGTCTAATGAAACCACCGAACAGCAGGGAATTTCGGCAACGTTTCACTGCTGTTCGGTGTTCTCTGAATAGACGAAGCATTGCATCTCTATGGGGATTTCACTTCCCTCGAACAGGCACCGTACGTGCAGGCAATTCACCAAAATTTGGCGAGCTGCCTGCTCTCTGAATGGCCCCGAAATGTCCCCGTACGCTGCATTTCAGTGTCTGGTTACATTTCGGTGACATTTTGGATCTCTCTGAATAACCCCCTATGTCATGCCTATGGATGGATTAGGCATGACTATAAGGCACATTACCGAAACGTCGCTTGAATCCAGTACCCCTGTGGCCGCTCCACAATAAATATCTTTATATGGTCCAGCTCCTAGTGTTGCCCGCTGATTTTTGGTATATGCTATTGGTGGACTGCGGATCCTAGACGGTGGAGCACCCCGGCACTGACCTGGCATTTGGTGAGTCCCCCTGTTTTAGCCACTCTGTGTTTGACTTTCCTTTTTCACTATTTACACCATTGTTTTTAT
Organism: Leptobrachium leishanense; assembly: GCA_009667805.1. Classification (NCBI taxonomy): domain Eukaryota; kingdom Metazoa; phylum Chordata; class Amphibia; order Anura; family Megophryidae; genus Leptobrachium; species Leptobrachium leishanense. Next base: position 111,609,935 of record CM019064.1, on the reverse strand, counting down.
GTTCTCATTGTTTTCCATACAATATGCTATTTCTTGTTGGTATTTAAAAGGTGTTGAAAGGACGTAGGCATGGTCATTACAGGTGTAAATTAACGAAGACACAGACTATTTGTATAGTGATAGGGGTATAAACTGCTGGGGTTTCTATGTATATGATTCTATTTGTGTAGAGAAAAGAATAGCTACATAGAAGAACTGCAAGGCAGTATGCAGCACAGGATGATTTATAGAGTCTGTAATCCTGCCAAAAAATTAGTGTTCTAAAATAACATTTATGATACTGGAAAGTACAGTTCAATATTTTCATAACTGAAGGGGACTTGCCGAGGAGAAACCAAACATATGGCTGGATAGACAAAGTGCTGACAAGGTCAGACTTGCCTGGGGAAACGAGAAAATTCCTGCTGGGCTCACGACCAGTATTTCTTATAAAACGGTCAAACAGTTTAAGAGGGCTGTTTATTAAAAATGGATTCTACATGACTGCATAAATACCCTGTGAAACCTTGAGAATGTATTTTAATATATATGGGGCATGTTTTCAGTACTGTTATTTCCAAGCAAAAATAAATGTGTAACAGACATATACCATGAATGATTTGCATTACTAGCTTGCTTGAAAAATTGTTTAAGCTTAGTAAGTCCTTTTCATTTTTTCGACGCAAGTGAAAATCTCTCTCTGCTATATATCAGACTAGCACTAGCAGGTACGGAATACCACATCATAATCTTGAGCACACGATTATCATTTTGGGATTTAATACATCCTTCTATTGGTCCATCTGTAATTCAACAACATTAACCTCCCTGGTGGTATTCCTGAGTGTGACTCGGGGTTAAATTTCACTACCGTGAACGGTAACTCCGAGCCACACTCGGGCTGGATGCATACTCACCTCCTCCTGCGCTCCCTGGCTGTCCCCCACAGTGTGATTGCAGCGAGTTGTTTCCTGGTAAGGCTCCCTGCGAGTCACACGATGCAGGGGGGCGCGACCAGGCAGCAAACTTAATTTTTTTCTATAATACACTGTATTCCAATGTACAAGAACGGCCACTAGGTGGCACTACAGGATAAGAAACAGACCATACATAGTCTCACCCTTGTTTTCAGACAGATTTCAGTGTTTTTTGTTGTATTTTATTGAATCTCATTTATTTGCATTATTTTGGAATTATTTTTGGGATAATAAATTATTATGTCGTGTTTCAAACTTTATCGGACTCAGTGTATTTACTATTTATTTTATTTATTTATTTATTTATTTATAAAGGATTTTACCAGTAAGGACTCTTGCTTGCACGGATTTCAGTGAGTGATTACTAATTATTACAGGCTAACTATGTACAAAAACACGTTTCCTTTAAAAAAAAATTGAGACGCTTTTAGACACAAAGTTTTGAAAAAATTAGACCGCCAGGGAGGTTAAAACGCAATTAACCGCTTTACTACCAAGACTGAGTACGCAAAGATCAAGTTAAAATTTACACGTAGTAGCATTTTTTGGCCAGCAGTGGGAGCCCTCTACCGGTCAAAAACGGCTTACCTACAGTGAACATGTACAGTGGGACCCCTGTATATGTTTATCATGTGGGTAATGGAAACTCATTGGTATTGAAAGGGTTAAGACTCCTTCAAATTACTAACAGGAAAGAATATTAACCTATAAGATGCACATCTATTGTTTTCTTTCTTCTGGGCCTGTTTATTATTTTTACTTCCCTTTAATCTGAGTTCTTGATGTTTATATATAACCAAATTACCTTTGAAAACGTAGCTTATTTTAGGAATCCTACTTTTGTATATCTAATTATATATTGTAGAGAAAAATAGTTTATAGTCTGGGGTACCAAGATATAATTCTGTTGGGAAATAAGATTGGTGTCAGCGATGATAAGCTTAAAAATAGCCAGAGGCTGCATTTTCAAGATATTGCAATACAGTTATCATGTATACACGTGCTGACATTTTACTTCAGCAATGTGAATTGATTTATTCCATTAACCAGTTTTACTGTTATAAATAACCGTACATATAATATAAAAACACTTTATACATATACACTTTCTGTATGTCTGTGGTTGGTTTGTTTTATGTGTTCAACAACATCAAACAGGACTGAATTGCTGACCATTGTTTTAAAAAGTTAAACTAAAATAATATAATGCGTATATAACATATAATTCATGCTGATCAAGCTATATAAGTGATAAAATAAAATCATAGCACTACACGTATAATATTACTACACATTTTAGCAAAAGAGCATATGCTTTAATGTATTTTATGTTAATTTCATGATATTGGAATCTTTTCTTTTTGCACAATTATTTGGGTCCTGAAAAAAAAAGAATAAATAAGGGAGTCTTATCCACTCCCTTGTCTAGATGGCAGTGGAGTACGGTCTAACACAGAAATGAATGAAGCTCTAGGATAAGTGTGTTTAACGCATGCCAGCCATATTACATTCCTGACGCTACCCCCTTTAGTAATCTGTTGGTGCATAGTTTTTTGCACTAGCTTCATCGAGCTTACTGTACTTTGAGCATCCTATACCTAACATGGGGAGTGCAATGAGTAAGGTAATACAAAGTGCTAGCACAAAGTACAGCATGAATGCGGCCAGAAATATTTTATCCACCGAAGGCTAAGGTCAGACGAAAGCAGTTTTAACATGCGTTTAGCCGCACAAAATCACGGCCGTGCTAGCAGCAAATGACGTCCAATGCTGGGGAACACACGAAGTACGGCCGCACGAATGTTCGTCCGCGCAACACAAGTGGCAAACAAACGCATTTTTTCTAGAACGTCAAACTGCTACTAATGACGTACAGAGTGCGCTGCGGCGGCATAGCGGCGTGTTTGCGTGATTAGGAGACGTCAGACGCTGCTAATGTCCGGCCAACATAACGTCCAGACGCAAAAAGGGTTTTATTGATGATCCGTACAAAATCACGGACGAAAATGCGCATCGTATGACCGCTATCGCGTATTCCGTGAAAAAATACGTCCGTTCGTTCGAACGCACTTTTTCACGGACAACGTGAAAAATGCGTTCGTCTGACCCTAGCCTAAAACACCCCTTCAATAAATCCCATACTTACTCACCTCTCATCCTGCGGTGAGAACAGTGACCCAATCTGCCACTTCTTGCCCCCAGAGAAGAGTGAAACTGGGAAAAAATAGTTCTCAGTCTCCCTACGCGATCACTACACAGTACTGTGCCGGGAGCAGAGTGAGACTGCGAACAAATATTTCCCAGTCTCCCTCCTCGACTACTCAGGTGCGCGATGTAGCGATTGCGCAGGGTGCATGTCCCAGAAGCACAACCCTCCATGGAGTCCTATGGACTCCAGGAGCTGATACTCGCAATGGCACAGAAGTGCTACCGTGAGTATCCCAGTGATTAGCTCTGCGCTCAAGTGTAACAGGCTGTGTATACACAAAAGCCCGAGTATACCTGGGGTTAAAACAGTCTAGGCTAGATTATACCCGGGTATATTATGGCCCGGTCCAATTTATACGCTGGGTATATTATGGGCTAGGCCAAATCATGCCCCAGTTGAATGCGACGCAATATAAGCTTTATTTGTAAACACTTAAAATGTCTCCTTATGTGCTACATCTCAAGGAATGGTATGGCCAATCATTTTACTCCCATTACACCACTAGTTGCACTAAGGGTATGGGAGAACCAAGACTTTTCCTTATGCAATATATCCGCATCCCACAACCCCAAGGGATACATTAAATCTTATGATATTGCCTATACATAGTCAGGCTTGTCATCAGGCACTCCAGTTCAATGGGGCTTCCATTTACAAGGAAGCTGGTATTGGTATTAAGGACACTTTTTTCTCTTGCTTCAAGATTTTATTTTGGCAAAATCTAATACTAACATGCTTCACACGCATATTTTCATGTGTGTTTGTGCCCCCCTTTATAACACATGTCTTGGAATGCAACTTTATTTTTTGTTACCTGCCATATATAGGATGTGCGAAAATACAGTGACCCCATGGAGAAGCAGAGTGGTAACAGGTGCATGAGACACAACAGTAATTATTGTACCACATGCTATTTGAAGCACTTCAACTGGACAGAACCTAGTGGTTTTATGGAATGTGTCTTTCCATTACCCACATAGTAAATATATACAGAGGCGTTTGATAGTTTCAGATTTCAGGGGCATGTTCTGGAGCCCATTTGCAAACTAATTATGTTTGCAATAAATGGAATTCCTTTGCCTTGCTCCTGAAATAGACAACATTGAGTACATTCGATACCGGGTGTTAACAAGTGCTTTTGAAGATCGATTATATATGATCTTTGTAGTGAATGGGTTAATATTGCGCAACTCGGAATAGGATGCCTGGAAATCAACCAACTTCTAGAAACTGTTCCATTCAGCTGCGTTTCACTGGTGAAGTTATGACAAGCATGTGCTGAATTACTTCGGAAGAAGCTGCTAATATGTACAGCGAGCCTTTTTAGCAGTCTGTTTAACCCCTTAAAGACCGGGCAATTTTACAAGTTCAGAACACTTCTAAAAATAGAAGTGTGCTGAGCTTATTTTCACCATTTTTTGGTTATCATGCTGAAACGCAATTTGAATCACGTTTTATTGTACAACTCAGACAAACTATAAATAATTTTATCCAGCAGACTCGGGAGATTCATAATATATCATTGGTATATGTATATGTCATATCCTGCCAAAATGCTATAACAAAAAACGTAAAAATAAAATGTGAATTTCCATTAAAATTTCGATCATCTACAGTGTATAAAGTAATTTTTTCATGTTTTGTCATCCAAGCCTTTATGGTTATATATTCTATGGGGTACACATTTAAAAAAAAATAGAAATGGGAACTCGTTACTGTATTTTTCTGAGTAAATACTAGTGAGGAGCCGAACACCCCCGTGTTCGGTCCGCATTCGAACTCGAACAATTTCAAAAGTTTGAGTTTGAACTCGAACACGAACCGAACTCAATGCAAGTCAATGGGACTCGAAAGTTCGATTTTTAGAGTGCCCTTCAAGAGGGCATATATGCAAGATATTTGCCATAAAAGGTGTATGGGGGTCCGGGTAGTGCCCTGGGGGACAGGAAACAAGGACAAAAAGTAAAAAAAAATCATTTTTAAAGGAACAATGAGTTTTTCATGAAATAAGGTTAAGAATAAAAACGAAAAATTCCTTCAAATATCGTGCCTAGGAGGTCCCCATAACCTGCCTGTGAAGTGGCGGATTTTTAGGATATATAGAAACATTTAAAAGACAAAAATATGACATTTCAAATGATGGTAAATGGTTTTCCTTTAACCCCTTAAGGACGGGAGTAATTTTACAACTTCGGCGCTCTTTCGGAAGTGAAGTTTGCTGAAGTTTTTGCTCATCACGTTTAAACGCGGTTTTAAGTCACGTATTATTCTACCACCCAGACAAATTATATATCGTTCTTTCCGGCAGACTCGGCAGATTAATAATATATCATAATTATATATATATATATATATATGTCATGTCCTGCCAGAATGCTATAACAAAAAAATGTAAAAAAATGTGAATTTTCAATAAAATTTCAATCATGCACAGTGTGTAAAGTTTTTTTTTTTTTTCGCACTTTATTATCCGATCCTTTGCGGTTATATTCTATGGGGTAGACTTGGGAACCTATTTTTTTTTTGGGAGAAATTACGTGATTTTAGCTAAACCCCCCAAAAAAAAATCATTAGTGAAGCATCATTGTTCACATTATAATTGAAATGTAAACAATAATGCTGCATTAAAAAAAACAAAAAAAACCCACGTTTTTATTTAATTAATTTTATTTTTATTCACTTTAATTTTAGTTTCAACATGGTCATGTTTGATATCATTGGAAAGGCCATGCTCAGGCCTTTCCAACTATATCAGACATGACCACCTGTCACCAATCAGGAGATAAAGGGGTTCAAAGAACCCCCTATGTCCTCCATGGGATTTCCTTAGGAAATCCCTTTGCAGCTAGGGCTTCCCCGGTTAACTGACATCATCATAACTGTCCTTGTGCCATACTCACACAGGTACTCATTGATGGCCCTCTGCTGCTTGTGCAGATGCTGCAGCATTGCTAATGTCTCGAGTTCCACCTATTGGGCATGTCACAGATCAGACGGTTTGTGGGAAGGTGGAATTCTCTTTGAATTTCTGCCAGGCGAACACTTGCTGGGAATGACAGTCGGAAGTGGCTGCAGACTTTTCTGGCCTGGCTGAGAAGCTCTGCCAGCCCTGGGTACCTGGTTAGGAAATGCTGTACCACTAGATTTAGGACGTGTGCTAGGCATGGTACATGCGTCAACTTACCCTGGCGTAGGGCGGAGAGAAGGTTGCTGCCATTATCACAGATGACCATTTCCAGCTGAAGCTGGCGTGTTGTTAACCATCTCTGCACCTACCCCTGCAGAGCTGACAGAATTTCTGGCCCGGTGTGGCTCCTGTCCCCTAAACAAACCAGCTCAAGCACAGTATGGCATCTTTTTGCTTGAGCCATTGCATAGCCCCTGCTACGCGTCGGTTTAACTGCCACTTCACCAGAGACAGAGAAGGAGGAGGAGGAAGAGGTGGTGGGGCAGACAGACCTCATACAAGCAGCTTTCTGGAGGCGTGGTGGATGAACAAGCTCCAGCACAGAGCCCAGTACTGGATCCCTCCCAGCTGCAATCAGAGTTACCCAGTGTGCCGTGAAGGAAATGTAACGACCCTGTCCATGCTTGCTGGACCACGTGTCTAAAGTCATGTGCACCTTGCTGCTGCCTACCTTTCCCAACGACTCCATAACATTGTGTTCCACGTGCTGGTATAGTGCTGGAATGGCCTTCCGTGAAAAGAAATGGCGTTTTGGAACCTGCCACTATGGTACAGCACATTCAGCAAATTCACGGAAGGAAGCAGAGTCCACCAGCTGGAACGGCAGCAGCTGTAATGCGAGTAATTTTTGCCTTGGACTGGCTATGGTTGGTCATAGAGGATGTTCTGCCTCGTTTTTGTTGTGCCTCCTCCTCCTCCCTTGACTCCTCTGTTCGATCAGGCACCCAGATGGAGTCAGTGACCTCATCATCGTCATCACCCCCTATCTCCTCGTCACTGGAGCCAACTTGGCAGTATGCTGCAGCTGCTGGGGCAACATGAGTGCCAGTTATTTGTGTGTCACTGGCACCCCCTTCCTCTAGGTTGATTATACTCCCTTCCTCAACAGTGTTTGAATCAGAGCACTGTAGTTGCTGCACATCCTCAAGCAGCATGTCATTGTCATTGTAGTCAAACAATTCAGCTGACTCCTCTGTGTGTGTGTGATAGTGAGGCTATGGCAGGAGTAGCTGTGGACACGGAGACTGAATTATTATTATTATTATTATTATTATTAATTTATAAAGCGCCAGCATATTCCGCAGCGCTGTACAATAAGCACAGTACAGACAGGGTTACAATACATTGAACAACATTTGACAAACAGTACAGGAGGAGATGAGGGCCCTATTCCCGTAGGAACTCACAATCTAGGAGGGTTGGGGTTGGAAACAGGAGGAGAGGACTGTAAGGTGAGAGTGATTGATGGTTGCGTCAGTGAGTTGGGTGGTAGGCTTCCCTAAATAGCAATGTTTTCAGGGAGCGTTTGAAGGAAGAGAAGTTAGGGGAAAGTCTGACAGCACGAGGGAGAGCGTTCCAGAGAGTGGGGGCTGCGCGTGAGAAATCCTGCAGTCTATCATGGGAAGAGGTGATGCGGGGAGAAGCTAGGCGCAGGTCACTGTTTGACCTTAGGGAGCGGGCTGGGGTGAATTAGATGTTTTGGCAGCTGAGGTGGACTGTAAACCACTACAAGCCTGGCTGGCAGAGGACTCGGAGGAGGAGGATGGCCTGGTTAGCCAATCCACCAAATCCTCTGTATAAAGAACAATGGTACGTAACTGGTGGCGCGATGATGGTCGCTGAATGGTAGGTGGTGGTTCCCTTAGTTCGTATGAAGCATATGAAAAAGAGTAATAAAATATATAGTGCAGATGATTCTAACACAATAATATATATATGCCAATGTGGGATATTCCACTCACAAATTAAAGAGCCCAAACACTGGCTCTAAGTGGGTCGCAGCTTTTGGGTGTTTTTTGCTTCTCCGTTCCTTAAGGTGACCCACGCCTTAATAGGATGGAAAATGGCTCATACACATGGACATGGAAGAAAAAAACAGAAACAGCTTCCTTGTGCAGATCTTCTAAAATTCAGATAGTGTGAATAGACAAAAGCCGTTAAACTCACATTTGCAGGAGCTTATGGACCAAGCTCGTGGTTTGTGCGCTTCAAGGCTCGCATAGGGTGGAGCCCAAACCCGTCTTTAAATCCAGAATACCAAGGGGACGATAAAATAAGAAGGTTTAAAAATTTATTAATGCATAAATAAAACAGATAAAATACTGGCTCAACCAGGAGACCAGAACGCGTTTCGCCAGACGTGCTGGCTTCTTCAGCTGGTTTCCTCTGTATGTTGCTGCTGCTTAAGACGGCCAGCATCAGTTAGAAAGGACAAGCGTGTCCCTGCAGAGGATGCAGCACGTCCACGACGACCAGAGGCACAGCCTCCCGACACAGAGGCTGCTTGCCCTCTTATCTGTGTCTGGGAGCGTCTGCCTGTTCTTTTTGGTCTTTCTGACATGGTGAGTGATATGTAGATGAAAGATATACAGAACTCTGATTCAACTCTGTTCTAAAAATTGGAGATATGCAGAACTCTGATTCAACTGTGTTATCTAGATGAAAGATTTCCAGAACTCTGGTATAACTCAGTGAGACACCCTGATAGCTGGTAGTCAGTGACAAGACACAGATTAAAATTCCAGAAACCACCTATAAATCAGTGAGACCCCCTGATGGGTGGCAGTGACAAGACACAGATTACAATTCCCAGATATCTGCTAGATGTATGTGGGACCCCCTGATAGCTGGCAGAGAGAAGACACAGATTACAATTGCCAGGAACCTCCTATAAATCAGTGAGACCCCCTGATGGGTGGCAGTGACAAGATACAAATTACAATTCCCAGGAACCTCCTTTAAATCAGTCATATTTCCTGATGGGTGGCAGTGACAAGACACAGATTACAATTCCCAGGAACCTCCTATAAATCAGTGAGACCCCCTGATGGGTGGCAGTGACAAGACACAGAGTACAATTCCCAGATATCTTGTTGAAGTGAGTCCCCCCAATAGCTGCTGGTAGTAAGAACACACAGATTACAACAAGTCCCAGATATCTTGTAAAAGTGAGTCCCCCCCCAATAGCTGCTGGTAGTAAGAACACACAGATTACAACAATTCCCAGATATCTTTTAGAAGTGAGACCCCCCCCAATAGCTGCTGGCACTGAGAAGACACACTAACAGAACAATCTCCTCTCAAAAAACACGTGCTGGGGGCTGTGTGAAGCCTTATATAGTGTGCTGTGGGACTTAGCTCTGTGAGCCCATGATTGGGCAAAATTTGCCCAATCAGGACTCTGAGCCGTGATTGGCATAGTCTTACACCTGTCTTGCACCTGACCTGTGGTCAGGTGCAAGGCTGTGTAGCCAATTACAAGCTTCAGGCCAGTGGAAAAGTGCATTGTGGTCCATTGTGGTGCATTGTGGTCGAACTTGAACCGAACACACAGAAATGTTCGGAGTTCGCGAACGGCCGATCTTTGATGCGAGCTCCGAACAGATCGAACCGAACAGCTCATCCCTAGTAAATATGCGATATTAGCTAGAAAAAATGCAATTTTTCATTCCTGCAGCACTATTGTTCACATTATAATTTATAAAATTGAATACATTTATATTTTATTTTTTGTTTACACGTAACCTAGTTATGTTTTATATCATTGAAAAGGCCATGCTCTGGCCTTTCAAATGATATCAAACATGACCCTCTAGTTGCCACTGATTGGGAGATACAGGGGTTCAAAGACCTCCTTATCTCCACCATAGGATTTCCTTAGGAAATCCCTGGGCAGCTAGTGGTTACCCAGCTAACTGATGTCATCCCGCCATGCGCGATAACGTCAGTTGACGAGGGGGGACCTGGAGGTAGGGCTGACATCTAAGACGGCAGCCCCCACCTTAAATAGGCCATGATCTGGCGCCGCTTGGTTCCAGATTGTGGCCTGGTACTTAAGGGGTTAATGAAATGCATCATAGGAAAGGCCAGACTGTGACCTTTTCAGGGATGCCTATATTGACTATGTACCCCCTGGTGATGGGGAGATAGAGGGGTCCAAAGGACCCCCTACGCTTCAGGCATTCCCCCTGCTCTGGCGGGGGGGACTGAAACTGATGTCATCCTGCCCGTTGCGATGACGTCAGTGTGCTGGGAGGGATATAAAGACACAGACATGACTTCAAGGAAGTCAGTCTGCGTGGGACCCCGGAGAGAGAGGTGAGTATTGGCGGGTGGTGGGATCAAATGTGTGGGACATGCTATGCCGTCCTGCAGCGTTAAAGCCCACGTGATGCAGGATGGCAGAGCACATCCTGCGTCGACAAGGGGTTAAATCTACTTCGTGCTTATCATCTATTTTGATTATCTACAACAATTGTTGGATTCCCACAGCATGTTAATAGTGCTTATGTGCATTCTCAAGTTATACCGAAATCAGAATTAGGGAAAATGCAAGACATGTTGTGTAGAATAGAGTTCAATGGTTACAAAGAGGGACTGTCTAGGGTAGGGATGTCCAAACTCTGGCCCCCCAGATGTCCCTGAACTACAACTCCCATGCTTCTCCATCCATCTAATGCAGTTTGAGATTTCTGGGAGTTGTAGTTCAGGAAAATCTGGGGGCCAGAGTTTGGACATCCCTGGTCTATGGGCTATTACCAGAATTCTAGTAGACACATAGGTAGACTCTTTTTGTGTTAGTATATATAGTAGTATAGGTATACATATTTTCTACAGAACATGCGCAGGAACCTTTACTGCCCAGTATGTATATTTAATCCGGAAGAGCGGTGTCACGCCTATTCCCCACTGGGGCGGCTGCAACTACCAGATGTATCCAGCCCAGCAACATGTATAAAACATAACAAGAAAAAAAGGGGTGTCATCTGCGCTTAATCCTGTAACACCGTGTGAAACAAAACACAATTAGAGGCTTTGATTTACTCGAATGGCCATTGGATTGTAAATCTATCTGCCAACGTCAAGGCACCTCTAGTGAAGGTGAGTCCTAACCAATGAAACCACAGGCCGCGTTGTAGCAAACCACATATGCTCATGCTGCTTTTCAGTCATGAGGAAGATTGGTGGGCTTTCAATTATACCCTCCCAGAAACAAATCCACCATGGGATCAAGAAACAAAGCCACGGGACGGAATATACTACAATGATGACCTGGCTGGAGATACAATGAAATATACATAGTACAGGAAGAGCGGTGTCACGCCTATTCTCCACTGTGGCGGCTGCAACTAGCAGCGATGGATCTGCACATGCATGCACCAGGGAACTTGTGAACGTAAATTTGCAGTTCCTATGCTATGTATGTTGCGTAGGAGTGTAAATTACATTAGACGGCTTCAGGGTCCTCTGGGTTTGGAAGCCTCTGAGCTGAAGAGGAGGAGCTACCTGTGGGAGGTACAAATGGTGAGTAGTGTACAAACGTCTAAAATATATCTAATAGATAAGCGGGCAGAGGCTGTCAAAAAGGTTTTCGAAATGTAGTATTTTGTGTTTGTGCTACAGACATCTTTAATCTGTGTGCTTATGGACGGGTCTCTAAAATGTGCTGTGTTATTTTCTGTATTCAATAAGATACCTTTCAATCTAGAATCTTTTTTGTCACGGGATGCTAGGCACTGTCACTGTAACGCAGGACCTCACGATGCAGAGCAATGGTGGTATGCACTTAAGAAAATAAGGGTAGTAATAAATCAAGTCAGGAATCCAAGAATCATAAGACCCAATGTAATAAGGTACTTAGCAAACAGAATGAATAACCAGAACACAAATACTAAGAAGACAAAACACAACTATCCAGCAATAAATCCAGAGACTGACTGATCTTTTATACTCTCCCTACCAATGTGGGAACACCCTTTGCCATCAGGTGCCTGATATCGACACTCAGGAGTTTTCATGCATGTCCCTCTAAATTTGTCTCCATGGTCGCGGGCGCATTTGCACACACGCTGTGCAGCTCACCGAACATGCCGATGGACACCAGGAAACGCCACAACCTCCCAGCCCGCAAGGCAGCCCGTATCCCCTGCAATGCCGCGAGCCACGGCGGCACCCCCTGATGACCAGGAGCTACCAGACCAGCCAGTGGGGGCAACACATGCTGCCCTCGCCCACGTCGGAGGCACACTCCCTGCCGCACATCCCCACGTGAGTGGGACGCCGTGACAGAACCCCCCAAGGCGCGACAACCAGGGGCGCCGAGGACCCGGCTTGGCAGGGATAGATCGATGGAACAACTGTACAGGGCCAGATGCATGAACACCAGAAGCAGGCTCCCATGAATCTTCATCAGTGCCATATCTCTTCCAATGAACAAAATATTCCAGTGAACCAAATATTCCACGACGCCAACGATAATCAAGAATGGACTCAACCTCGTACTCCTCAACACCATCAATCACAACAGGAGGAGGAGGAGGTGGAGCAACCCGAGCAGGAAACATATTCCTATGAAATGGTTTTAACAGAGATACATGAACCACATGGTGAAAAGTATATTGAGGTGCAAGACGAAGATGAACTGCCACAGGAGATACGTGACGAACGATAGAGAATGGACCTATATAACGGGGACCTAGGTTGCGTGAAGGACAAGACAACTGGAGGAAGCGTGTAGACAACCACACCTTTTGCCCAGGAAGGAAAACAGAGGAAGCAGTAAGCGATTTATCTGCATAACATTTATATGCATCTTGTGAGTGTTGTAGTATTTCTCGGGCTGTGGCCAAATTATCTGGAGAAGACGAAGACGAGTAGTGGTGTCAGGAACAGACGTATAGGAAGGTAATTGAGGAAGTATTGCTGGGTGAAAACCATAATTTAGGTGAAAAGGAAAAGTGGATTCATGAACATGGGAATTGTAGGCAAATTCTGCCGGGGCCAATAACTCAATCCAATTGCCTAGTTGATAAGTAGAATAACAACGTAAGTATGTTTCTAGTGTTTGATTAGTGCGTTCGGTTTGCCCGTTCATCTGAGGGTGATATGAGGTGGACAAATCAACAGATATATGAAGGGAAGCACAAAAAGCCCGCCAAAACCGTGCCGTGAACTGAGTGCCCCTATCAGTAACCACAGAAGAAGGCACACCATGCACACAGAATACATTATTAATAAACAGTTCTGCTGCTTCTTTGTCGGTAGGAACAACCCATGAGGGTACAAAATGAGCCATCTTCGATAGACGATCCACAATCACCATAAGACATGTATGTCCTTTGGATGGTGGTAAATCCACAATAAAGTCCATGGTGATATGAGACCAAGGGACATCCGGTACGGGAAGGGGTTGTAAAAGCCCTACTGGTTTGCGAGGTATGGTCTTCACCCTGGCACATACGTCACAGGATTTCACATATTCTCGTACATTTCGTGTATGAGATGGCCACCAGAAATAACGAGATACCAACTTGTGAGTCTTAGTCCGTCCCGCATGGCCAGCCAAAGGGGAATCATGGCACTGTTGTAACACTTGTAACCTTTGTTCTGCAGGTACCAATATACGGTCTATCGGGCTCTTAGATGTTATCGTCATTTGTGCTTTCTGTTGATCAAGATCTCGAAGAAGTTGTGAAGTAGCGGAAAAAAAGTGATGTTCTTGTAGAATAGGTTCGTTGGTCTCTGTCTTCTCCGGATAGTCCTCATGAAGTTGCGACAATGCATCTGCTTTTCCGTTCTTTGATCCCGGACGAAAAGTTATATGAAACTGAAAACGAGAAAAAAAAAGTGCCCATCGTGCTTGTCTGGGTCGTAACCGTTTGGCCGTTTTCAGGTACTCAAGATTTTTATGGTCGGTGTATATGGTTATAGGATGTGCACATCCAACATATGTCTTCATTCTTCAAAGGCCTGTTTAATGGCCAATAACTCTTTTTTCGCCTATATCATAATTACATTCTGCTGGACTCATTATTTTTTATAAGAAAGCAACTGGATGCATTTTCTCGGTATCAGGACATCGTTGAGATCGGATAGCACCTGTTGCCTTGTCCGAAGTGTGCACTTCTACATAATAGGCCAGAGAAGGATTGGGATGACATAAAACAGGAGCAGAATAAAAGCGTATCTTGAAATTGTTGAACGCGTTTTCAGCAGCCGAATTGTGGTGCGTGTAAGGGCTGTTAAGGGTTGTGCTATCTTTCTGAAATCACAAATAAGTCTCCTATAGAAATTTGCAAATCCCAAAAACCGTTGTATCTGTTTACAGCTGGTAGGAATAGGCCATTGTTGTATTGCCCGTGTTTTCTTCTCGTCCATTGCAATTTTGCCAGGTGAAATAATGAATCCTAGAAATTCCACGGAATGGGTCTCAAAGGTGCATTTATCGAGGTTGGCAAATAATTGATGTTGTCTGAGTCATTGGAGGACTTGTTGCATGTGTTCTCGATGCTCCTCTAAGGTAGAGGAATATACAAGAATGTCATCCAAATAAATGGCAACAAATTTATCCAAATAGTCACACAAGACATCATTGATGAAACACTGAAAAGTGGCAGGTGCATTGCAAAGTCCATATGGCATTACCAGATATTCAAAGTGTCCATACCTTGATCGAAATGCTGTCTTCCATTCATCGTCCTGACACGTACCAGGATATATGCCCCCTTGAGATCCAATTTGGAAAATATAGTCGCTGTTCTTAATCGAACCATAAGTTCTGGTATGAGAGGAAGAGGATAGTGATTTTTCACGGTTATGGTTAAGTGCACGGTAATCTACACATGGGCGCAATCCCCCATCTTTCTTGGATACAAAGAATATGCCAGCTCCTGCAGGAGATGTGGAAGGACGTATAAATCCTTTTTTCAAGTTTTCGTCGATGTACTCTTTCAATATGGCAAGTTAAGGTTCTGATAATGGATACAACTGTCCGTAAGGGATAGGTGTCCCTGGAAGAAGGTCTTTAGGACAATCATAGGGTCGATGGGGAGGCAATATAGCGACTCCTTTTTCATCAAATACGTCCTGAAACTACTCATATACCTGTGGAAGAACAACATTAGACTGCTTTTTATGTATATCCAGGATAGAACATAGCGGGACCGCTGAATTTTTATGACAGTTCTGTTGACAATACTGGAAACAGAGCGTAAGGGTACCTGAGGACCATTGAATAATCGGATCATGGAGACGTAACCAAGGAGGACCCAATATTAATTGAAACAAAGGAGACGGTATAACGTCATATGACAGATATTCTGTATGCGAAGAACCCAATCTCGTAAGAAGGGGGCCGTTTCCTTCCAACCAGGACCAGTATGTAAAGAAGAGCTATCCACCACCTGTATATGCACAGGGTTAGGTTTATTACGTATGGGTATAGATAATTGAGCAACCAATGTATCATCGATGAAACAGTTGCTAGCTCCGCTGTCAATCATAGCTTTCACCGTCACAACTCTTTCTTCCCACTGCAAAACAAGGGCCACCATCAAGAGTGGGGTCAAAATGCGAGACATAGAAGAGGACAGGAACTGGACATTATACTTTAGTCCTACCTCCCTTGGTTGGTCATTCTGGGCAGTCACGACCAATGTGGTTGGCTTTACCATAATAGAGGCAGAGACTCGCTTCACGTCTACATTGACTTTCTTGTGGTGTCAAATGACCACGAGCACTGTTAATCTGCATAGGTTCTTCAGGAGGAGGTAGTATTGACGGGAGAACAGGCGGTGGTGGTAAGGCCAAAGGGGAAGGGGTAACCGGTCATGGTATGGGTGAAATTAAGGACCTCTCGTTCTTTCACAAAGCCGCCGATCAATCTGAATAGACAAGCGGATCAAAGGTTCGAGGAAAGTCATGTATCCGTTCGAGCCAGCTCATGTTTTACTACTTCAGCAAGACCCCATCGGAACTGATTAGTCAAAGCGGCATCATTCCATCCTGTGTCTGATGCTAGTCAACGAAATTCAACAACGTAATCTTCCACGGGTCTTCGCCCTTGTCTTAGATGGCGTAATACTGCTTGAGCAGTATGAGTCCTCTGGGGATCTTCATACAATTGTTTCATGGCTGCGACAAAGGAATCCCAAGTCTGCAATACAGGATCAGCAGTTTGTAACAAATTGTGAGCCCATGCTTGAGCTTCTCCAGTGAGAAGAGAAATAACAGTTCGTATTTTAATGTAATCTGTGATCCGTTCTGGCATTCAAGGTAAACAGCAGGTCACATGACATAAAGAATCCACGATATTGCTCACGTTTTCCAGAAAAACGATCTGGTAAAGGAATTCTTGGTTCAGACCCAACGACATTCCCCGGTGGGGTTGTTGCAAGGGAAGGCGATGGATTATTAACTTTCCCTTGAAGTTGAGCATGACTGAGTTGCAAATCTAGCACAGAATGGGTCAAAAGAGTTACTTGACTTGTCAAGGAATTGATAGCATCCATAATCTCTGCGGGGTCCATCTTGATGGCTGGATAGTACTGTCACGGGATGCTAGGCACCGGCACTGGAACGCAGGACCTCACGATGCAGAGCAATGGTGGTATGCACATAAGAAAATAAGGGTAGTAATAAATCAAGTCAGGAATCTAAGAATCATAAGACCCAATGTAATAAGGTACTTAGCAAACAGAATGAATAACCAGAACACAAATACTAAGAGAAGACAAAACACAACTATCCAGCAATAAACCCAGTGACTGACTGATCTTTTATACTCTCCCTACCAATGTGGGATCACCCTTTGCCATCAGGTGCCTGATATCGGCACTCAGGAGTTTTCGTGCATGTCCCTTTAAATTTGTCTCCGTGGTCACCCGTGCACGCACATTCGCACACACGCCGCACAGCTCACCGAACACGCGAGGGACGTCAGGACACGCCGCGGCCTCCCAGCCCGCAAGGCAGCCCGGATCCCCCGCAATGCCGGGAGCCGCGGCGGCACCCCCCAAGGACCAGGAGCCGCCGGACCAACCAGCGGGGGCAACACACGCCGCCCACGCCGGAGACACACTCTCTGCCGCACATCCCCACGCCAGTGAGTGGGACGCCGTGACATTTTTGCACAACATAAATAACAGCACAACAATTTGAGATCATTCAACTTTTTTGTCTAGTTTCTTTTTTATCCGTGTGCAGCTCTGAAAGGATATAAACAAAAGGCCTAAAAATTTCATAGCTCCAGTGTCTACAATGCTAGCACGATCTCAAAATGTGTTCATATCTGGGATTTCGCACTGAATAAGCTACGTGTTTCTGCAGTATTGGTGAGGTTTCCATTGTATACGAAAGATCCTGCTGCATTTTACTGTAAACTAGCAGTTTCCCAACCTCCAAGGCACTTATTCGATGTGAGTGCGCGGCTATTATACAATTGTCGGTAATTCTTTTCTTCCTGTTCTGGGAGCTAGCTTTGACCTCTTAACAAAGAACAGGTTCAATCTGCTTCCCCTCCTCCACCCTGGGAGACTGATGAGGGTCACAAGACCTTTGTAGTAGACAGCACAAA
Source organism: Leptobrachium leishanense (assembly GCA_009667805.1). Lineage (NCBI taxonomy): Eukaryota > Metazoa > Chordata > Amphibia > Anura > Megophryidae > Leptobrachium > Leptobrachium leishanense. The sequence goes on along the minus strand of CM019064.1, from coordinate 111,592,230 downwards.
ATTTGGATGGTAATATGTACTGGCTGGGGGAGGGATGCCGGCTGCTCTTATAAAATGCTTGTGCTGGAAGCCTGTGCTGGGAGGATGGGAAGGAAAGGGAAAGACCAGCTCAGACCAGCTTCATTCCACAGACTCATTAAGATGCAAATGCCAAATAGTTTCACCAGACACACTGTATACATTTACAGTTTCCTTTTCAGCTTATGCAGACAGGGTCAAAAAACGTGGCTTTTTTTTTCTTGCTATGTAATAAATGCATAGTCAAATTTCTAAATTAAAGGTTTGCATTAACTGGAGAAAAAAAATAAAGCAAGTAGTTTTATGTGTATTCATTATAAATTCTTCTATTAAACTGATTGTTTGCTGCACTGCCCTAAATTATGTTAATAATGACTCATACAGGAATATATATTGACATTCATTCACTAAAATAGGGAATGTAAAGTGTTGGAAGGTCGAATTAGAAAGCTAATTTTCTGTAAAAAATAGTGGTGGTAGTAAAACAAATTTACTAAGCTATTTTTTTTAGCTCTGATATTCAAGTAGAAATACATTTTTGTCAGCTAGGCAGCTATAAAGGGTTAATGACAGTGTCCTTACCATGCACATTTTACAGGATGGATAGACTTTCCTATTACTTTTGATTCCAAAAGGTAGCTGGCAGCAGACAAAGACTGGCTTTTGGGCACACCGGGCTTTTACCTGGTGGGCCGGTGGACTACATGGGTGTAAGCTGGCAGACTGCAGAAGTAGCAAGCCAACAGATGGTAAAGCCATCTGATATACAGAGAATCCAGACAGTTGTTCGTGTAGGCGACTGATTTCTGCACCTGTAAGGGTCCCCTGTCCCCCCATTACAAGTTCTGCAAACATGCGCATGTGTGCTCTAGGGGTATATATACAGGTCTATTCAAAGAAAGGTGAATCTCAGGAGAATGACTGGAGAAGTGAAAATTCTAGGTCAAAATAGCCAAACCAGAAAAATTCTCCCATTTATCTCACTTTCCAAATTGGCTATTTAGTCTGGATTGTTCTCTTCTCCTGCCAATACTCCTGATTTTCATCTTTCTCTGAAAAGCCCTGATAGTTACCTTTGTGGTTGTAAAGGCATGGCTAAATATATATGTGTTTCTCTTTAAAAAAATGAAAAAAGGGCTGCTATGCATTTAAATGCGTTGAAAAACAAAAATTGGTGGTGTTGCGCTAAAGGAAAGTAATAAAACTTATGTATGGTCTATTTTGAAGGCATGCTATACTGCACAGCAAAAAAGAGAAAGAAAGTTCTATTTCTCAATAGTTCGTTCAATGGATATCCAGTCTCTGTTGTAGAAAGGATTTTCAGTGAAATCTTCCAAGACTTTGGAACGAATGACCACTTCTTTGGTGAATCTTCATTAAAAAGTATATATCTCGGAAAAAGAGAAACTCGATAGTGTTATACCGTTTATTAATGTGTATACAAATCTACTGACATAATATACGTACAGAAAAAAGAGGTAGTGGGTTTAGGATTTGATCTCACCCACTGCCAGATAAAACATCACGTCCCAATCAAGCCTCTATAGACAAAACCACCAGGAGCTCCCGGGCTGCTTCCAAGGTGGTCACTCAATACCAAAGGTGGGACCGCGATGATAAAGTGACGTAGTGCTGACGCGTTTCGCCCCGCCCACGGGACTTCATCAGAGCATGCTCTGATGAAGTCCCGTGGGCGGGGCGAAACGCGTCAGCACTACGTCACTTTATCATCGCGGTCCCACCTTTGGTATTGAGTGACCACCTTGGAAGCAGCCGGGAGCTCCTGGTGGTTTTGTCTATAGAGGCTTGATTGGGACGTGATGTTTTATCTGGCAGTGGGTGAGATCAAATCCTAAACCCACTACCTCTTTTTTCTGTACGTATATTATGTCAGTAGATTTGTATACACATTAATAAACGGTATAACACTATCGAGTTTCTCTTTTTCCGAGATATATACTTTTTAATGAAGATTCACCAAAGAAGTGGTCATTCGTTCCAAAGTCTTGGAAGATTTCACTGAAAATCCTTTCTACAACAGAGACTGGATATCCATTGAACGAACTATTGAGAAATAGAACTTTCTTTCTCTTTTTTGCTGTGCAGTATAGCATGCCTTCAAAATAGACCATACATAAGTTTTATTACTTTCCTTTAGCGCAACACCACCATTTTTGTTTTTCATGTTATATGCTTTCTGAATTTGGTGGATATCAGGGTGGTGTTTTTTTGCTGCTCATTGTTTTTGGGTGTTTCCACAGTATAAACCCTCTTTGCTATTTAACCCTTTCGCTGCTGAGGCTTTTCCCGCCCCTGTGCTGAGGTCATTTTTTACCTGTTTTGCGCATCATGTTTAAACCTGTTTTGAAGGCTTATTTTAGTATATGACATCGACATATTATATATCGTTCTTTCCGTCAGACTCGGTAGATTCATAATATGTCATTATTATATGTATACGTTATGTCATGTTTGTATATTATAACAAAAAATGCAATAAAATATGTATTTTCAATAATTTACAGCGTGTAAAGTGTTTTTTTCCACATTTTAACATGCGAGCAATTGCGGTTATATTTTGTATGGGGTGCGCTTGTTAAAAAAATTAGAGATGGGGTCTCGTTACATTTTTTTTGGGGAAAATGACACTATTTTTAACAAACGCACCGCATACAAAAATCGTTAATGCAGCATTATTGTTCACATTATAATTGAAATGGGAACAATATTGCTGCATTAACAAAACAAAAAACAAAAAAAAAAGTGTTTATTTTTTTTTTTTTAATTTTTTTTTTTAATTTTTTTTTATTTTTATTTTTATTTTTATTTTTTTTTTACATTTTTTTTACTTTCATGTTTGGTATCGTTGGAACGGCCATGCTCTGGCCGATCCAACGATATCAAAATTTAACCCCTAACTGCCACGGATCGGGAGATAGGGAGTTCATTGGAACTCCCTATCTCCACACTTCGTGGCAGTTAGGGGTTAATGCTAGGACTGGCGTCATCGTGCTGCGCACGATGACGCCAGTCCTCTGGGGGAGTTCCCGGAAGCTTGGCCGACATCCAAGATGTCGGCCAGCTCCCGGGAAGGATCGCAAATCGGCGCTTTTCAGCGCCGATTTGCGATCCAGCTCCCCAGGGGTTAATGCCAGGCATCATTTGGAAGGGCAGGCTGTGCCCTTCCAAATGATGCCTGGGTTAAGCCCCTGTGAGCCGCCGATCGGGAGGGAGAGAGGTCCGAAGGACCTCCCCCCCTCCCTTTCAGGCGCCTCCTCCGCACATGCGGGGGGGGCGCCTGAATTATGTGTCATCGCGGGGGCGCGATGACACATAACAATGGCGGCCACTGCTCCGGATGCCGGGCTGACATCCAGGATGTCAGCCCGCACCGGAGGGGCCAGCGATCGGCCGGAACCCGGCCGAACGCTGACCCCAATGCGAGGACGCGCTCAGCGCGTCCTCCGCATACCAGGGGCAATGCTGAGGACGCGCTGAGCGCGTCCTTAGCATTGAAGTGGTTAAATGCGTTGGCCTATTTTTTGTCCCAGTTCGTCCCTGGCTGCCCTTTTTGGAAGCCTACAATCTGTGTTAAACACCTTGAAAAAAATTAACTGTACCCACAAACCTAAATCATTAACCACACGGCTGCAGCAAAGCTTTCCTGCTTGGGTGCGGAGGATACGCTCAGCGTGTTTTCGCAGCCCCGCGGCTCGGCGCCGATCTGGCACCCACCACGGTGTTCTCCCGGTGCAGGCTGAGATCTTGGATGTCAGCTGTACCTCCGGGGCATCCACTGATTTCTCCATGCATGGGTGCGATGATGTCAGAAAGGGACTTACTTCCCTGCCGGGCAGAGAATTCCCTATAGTGTAGGTCCTTTGGAATATGTTATATGAAAAAATAATTAAAAAAATAAATAAAAATTCAAATTTCAGTTTTTTTCTAGTGCAGCACTATTGTTCACTTTTCAATTATAATGCGAATGATGATGCTGCAGTAACTAAGCTTCTCCTTTGCTATGATGCCAGCAAGTTTGAAGTCAATGGCACAATGCGTTATTACACATTGGTTCATCAAAAACCTAAACCACCGCACTACTGCAAGGGGCACTGGGGGCACTGGAGCCCAGCATCTCCGATTTTTACACCGTGCAAGATCTAGTGAGATTCGTTGGAAAGGACAGAGGTCTGGCCTTCCCAATGATACCAAACATGACCATATAATGCGTAAAAATAGAAAAAATAAAAAAATAAATGAAAAACTTCCTTTTTTCTCTCTGTTCTATAGCAGTGGCATTATGTGCTTTTAATTGTAAAGCAAACAGTGTCAGTGTACTAACTCGCCTTCTCATTTCCCCCATCAGGACCAAATGGAGGTGATGGCGCAAAGCCAGTTCACCGCAGCGAGGAGCGCGAGGTTACTTTGTACCCCTCTATTTCCATTCTTTACACCCCACAAAGTCATCTTAGGTGTCATTGGACAGGTCAGAGTCTGGCCTATCTAATGATTCCAAACATAACCATGTAAAATGTCATGTAAAAAAACAAACCTCACAAACATAAAATACATGTTTTTTATTATTTATTTATTTTGTTCTAAAACAATCGCATTGTCCATTTGTTATATATAAAATAAGCAATACCGCTGCCGTTACTCACCTTCTCATTTCCCACGTAAGCAAGTTCAGTGGTTTATTATTTTTTTTTGGGAAAGTATTTTACCAGGAAGGATACATTGAGATTTCACTAATTTTCAAGTATGTCCTGTGTGGCAAGTATGTACTGATAGGTGTCTTGCCCAAGGACACTTACTGGAGAGGTGCTCTTGCTGGGATTCAAACCTGTGTCTGCACGGTTATAGAGTAGCGAAGTTACCTCTACTCCACCATATATACATTTTCACAGAAAAATGAAGTAACAGGTTCCGATTTCTAATTTTTTTTAGTAAGCATACCCCATAGGATATAATCACAAAGGTTTGGATGATAAAATGTGAAAACATTTTTTACATGCTGTAAAAGATTAACCCTGTCACTGCTGAGGACGTGTGGGGAACGTCCTTATTGACGCCTAAGGAAAGCTAGGGGTTTGTTTGAACCCTGATATCTCCCGATTGTTTTCAGCCAGCAGGGTCATGTTTGGTATCTTTAGAAAGGCCAGAGCACGGCCTTTTCAATGATACCAAACATAACCATGTTCAAAGTAAAGAAAAAAAAATAAGAAAAAAAAGAAAAATGTGTTTTTTTAAAACGTGAAATGGCTCAGCAGTGAAGGGGTTAAAATTTGAATAGAAAACTACATTTTTTTTTTACATTTTTTGTTATAGCATTCTGACGGGACATAACGTATACACATAATAATGATATTTTTTGAATCTGCCAAGTCTGCTGAAAATAAGGATATTTATACAGTGAGGGAAAAAATTATTTGATCCCCTGCTGATTTTGTTGGTTTTCCAACTGACAAAGGAATGATCAGTCTATAATTTTAATGGTAGATTTATTTTAACAGAGAGACACAGAATAACAGCAAAAACCATCCAGAAAAATGCATTTCAAAAAAGTTATAAATTGATTTGTATTTTAATGATTGAATTAAGCATTTGACCCCTTCGCAAAACATGACTTAGTACTTGGTGGCAAAACCCTTGTTGACAATCACAGAGGTCAGACGTTTCTTGCAGTTGGCCACCAGGTTTGCACACATCTCAAGAGGGATTTTGTCTCACTCTTCTTTGCAGATCCTCTCTAAATCATTAAGGTATTGAGGCTGTTGTTTGGCATTAAGGGATTAAGGTTTGGAGACCGGTTAGGCCACTCCAGGACCTTAATGTGCTTCTTCTTGAGCCACTACTGTCAAGATTTGAGAGTACATGGCCCTGTCCATCGTCCCTTTGATGGGGTGAAGTAGTCCGGTCCCCTTAGCAGCAAAACATCCCCAAAGCATAATGTTTCCTCCTCCATGTTTGACGGTGGGGATAGTGTTCTTGGGGTCATAGGCAGTGTGGCAGATTAGACCTGTATTTCTATCTATATAAGGGTCTGCCTGTATATATGTGTCTATCTGCCGGTTTATGCATATCTCCTCTCCTCCATATAGAGTTATATTCATATTTGTGTCTGACCATTTGGTAAGTTTATCCCCATGTTCACAGCTGAAATGCAATCAGAAGGGTTAGCTTTCTCCCTTGGGGGAGGATATAACACGTAGCTGTAAAAAGGGAATTTCTTTGTACACTAACAGAGAAAATCACACCTTGGTAGCCAGGTCGGCCCCAAGAGATGGGCACACAATCTTCAAAGACAGGAAGCACATCCTTGATCTCTAAGGGGGGTCTGGAGGGAAGAGGGACGCCTTTAGGCAATTAAAGATTAATTGACAAGCTTACTGAGCATGCCCTAGAGAGGGGCATTCTGGGAATTGTAGGCAAAAGCCCTGCCAGCTAGGAGGCTGGACGTAGAAAAAAGCCAGCCCTATATATATTCTGAATCAAGCATGGCTCAGGGCTGATCACTTGGGACTCCTTCTAAAGAGGACTGATTTGTCCATGCTCTACCTCCAGATCCCAGGAGGCACCGATGCCAGTTACTGAGTATTCCATCGTAAGTAAGGCTCTGTGATTAACACCTTTTTCTTTATATTTTGCTGTGTATTGTATAAGTAATTGATTTATTCTAGTCATAAGTTTTTTTTATGTAACCAAGCACTGTGATTTTTCTATCATAAATAAACCAAAAAGTATTTAAATTTTGACTCTGGCTGATAAAATCCACGCTAACGAAAAGATTGGGGGTATTGCTATTTGCCTTAAGCTCGGTTATATATAAGAAATTGCGTGTTGCGGTCGTCAGGAAACGGCAGGGAATTGTGAGATCCGTAGTCACTGTCAGAGTCTAGGATAGTGCGGCGTCTAAGCCCTGCGTCTCCTGTTGCGACGCGCGTAGTGTCCGTGAGGACTGGTGGCAGCATTACTAATAGAATAAGAAAGTGAGTTCCAGGATTGTGAGAGACGTGGTGAGTACGTGCGTCAGGAGAAGACTTGTGCTGCGTTGCAATCCTGGGATCAGTATATCGCGCCCTACATGCCTGCTGTGAGAGGTAGTGTGGCCGGGACGGGTAGAGAAGCGCGAGTAATTATCTGGGTCTAGGATCGACAGATAGTGCGTGGCTTAACCCGGCGTCTTTGCGCAGCAGCGCGCATAGTTAGGTCGTGACAGGCAGCATTCCTCCTCCTCCAAACATGGCGAGTTGAGTTGATGCCAAAGAGCTAAATTTTGGTCTCATTTGACCACAACACTTTCACTCAGTTCTCCTCTGAATCATTCAGATGTTCATTCGAAAAAATTAAGACAGGCCTGTGCATGTGCTTGCTTGAGCAGGGGAACCTTGCAGGCGCTGCAGGATTTCAGTCCTTCACAATGTAGTGTGTTACCAATTGTTTTCTTGGTGACTAAGGTCGCAGCTGCCTTGAGATCATTGACAAGATCCTCCTGTGTAATTCTGTGTAGGGATGAGCTGTTCGGTTCGATCTGTTCGGAGTTCGCATCGAACATCGACTGTTCGCCGAACTCCGAACATTTCTGCGTGTTCGGTTCGAGTTCGCCCATAATGCACCAAAATGGACCACAAAGCACTTTTCCACTGGCCTGAAGCTTGCAATTGGCTACAGCCTTGCACCTGACCACAGCTCAGGTGCAAGACAGGTGCAAGACTATGCCAATCACGGCTCAGAGTCCTGATTGGGCAAATTTTGCCCAATCATAGGCTCACAGAGCTAAGTCACGCAGCACACTATATAAGGCTTCACACAGCCCCAACACGTGTTTTTTGAGAGGAGATTGTTCTGTTAGTGTGTCTTCTCAGTGCCAGCAGCTATGGGGGGGTCTCACGTCTACAAGATATCTGGGAATTGTTGTAATCTGTGTGTTCTCACTGCCAGCAGCTATTGGGGGGGTCTCACTTCTACAAAATATCTGGGAATTGTTGTAATTTGTGTGTTCTCACTGCCAGCAGCTATTGGGAGGGGGGTCTCACTTCTACAAGATATCTGGTAATTGTTGTAATCTGCGTGTTCTCGCTGCCAGCAGCTATTGGGGGGTCTCACTTCTACAAGATATCTGGGAATTGTTGTAATCTGTGTGTTCTCACTGCCAGCAGCTATTGGGGGGTCTCACTTCTACACGATATCTGGGAATTGTTGTAATCTGTGTGTTCTCCCTGCCAGCAGCTATTGAGGGGGTCTCACTTCTACAAGATATCTGGGAATTTAGTAATCTGTGTATTCTCACTGCCAGCAGCTATTGGGGGGTCTCACTTCTATCAAATATCTGGGAATTGTAATCTGTGTCTTGTCACTGCCACCCATCAGGGGGTCCCACATACTTCTAGCAGATTTCTGCAAATTTTAATCTGTGTCTTGTCACTGCCACCCATCAGGGGGTCTCACTGATTTATAGGAGGTTCCTAGGAATTGTAATTTGTGTCTTGTCACTGTCACCCATCAGGGGGTCTCACATATTTATAGGAGGTTTCTGGGAATTTTAATCTGTGTCTTGTCACTGGCTGCCAGCTATCAGGGTGTCTCACTGAGTTATACCATAGTTCTGGAAATCTTTAATCTAGATAACACAGTTGAATCAGAGTTCTGCATATCTCCAATTTTTATAACAGAGATGAATCAGAGTTCTGTATATCTTTAATCTATATATCACTCACCATGTCAGAAAGACCAAAAAGGACAGGCAGACGCTCCCAGACACAGATAAGAGGGCAAGCAGCCTCTGTGTCAGAAGGCTGTGCCACTGGTCGTCGTGGACGTGGTGCTTCATCTGCAGGGGCACGCTTGTCCTTTCTAACTGGTGCTGGCCATCTTAAGAAGCAGCAACACACAGAGGATTTGCAGGATTAGCTAACCAGGCCATCCTCATCCTCCAAGTCCTCTACCAGCCAGGTTTGTAGTGGTTTACAGTCCACCTCAGCTGCCAAAACATCTAATTCAGCCTCCATGTCCACAGCTACTCCTGCCATAGCCTCACCATCATACACGGAGGAGTCAGCTGAATTGTTTGACTACAATGACAGTGACATGCTGCTTGAGGATGCGCAGCAACTCTAGTGCTCTGATTCAAACTCTGAGGTTGAGGAAGGGAGTAAAATCAGCCTAGAGGGAGGGGGTGCCAGTGACACACAAAGAACTGGCACTCATGTTCCCCAACAAAAATGAGGCAGAATGTCCTCTATCACCAACCGTAGCCAGTCCAAGGCATCAGAAGTCACAGCTGCTCAGGTGCAGAGCTCTGTTGTCTCAAAGCACATGTACAGGAAGTCTGCTGTATGGGAGTTCTTTAAAAAATGTGCAGCAGACCGCACCTTTGCTATTTGTAATCTATGTCAGATGAGCATAAAGCATGGGAAAGATATCCCACGCTTGGGTACCACGTGCTTGAGGCGACATATGACCACCTGCCACGCATCCCGTTGGCACAACACTTTGTATAGGTCCTCGACCTCCTCATCTGTCTCTACCCCCACTATATGTCCTGCCATGTCATTGCCTAGAACCTCCACTGACAGGGATGATGCTACAGTAATGGGTGTACCAGGTCCTTCCTCACAATGTGACAGCATCACATCAGCTGAAGATTTACGCAGTCAGATTACGTTGCCCCAGCTGCTGCAGCGTAAGAAAAAATATAGTCCCAACCATCCCCAAGCACAGCGTCTAAATGCCAGCTTAGCAAAATTACTCGCATTAGAGCTGCTGCCTTTCCAGCTGGTGGACTCTGCTTCCTTCCGTGAATTTGCTGAATGTGCTGTACCATAGTGGCAGGTTCCAAAACGCCATTTCTTTTCACGGAAGGCCATTCCAGCACTATACCAGCACATGGAACACAATGTTATGGAGTCATTGGGAAAGGTAGGCAGCAGCAAGGTGCACATGACTTTAGACACGTGGTCCAGCAAGCATGGACAGGGCCGTTACATTTCCTTCACGGCACACTGGGTAACTCTGATTGCAGCTGGGAGGGATCCAGTACTGGGCTCTGTGCTGGAGCTTGTTCATCCACCACGCCTCCAGAAAGCTGCTTGTATGAGGTCTGTCTGCCCCACCACCTCTTCCTCCTCCTCCTTCTCTGTCTCTGGTGAAGTGGCAGTTAAACCGACGCGTGGCAGGGGCTACGCAATGGCTCAAGCAAAAAGATGCCATACTGTGCTTGAGCTGGTTTATTTAGGGGACAGGAGCCACACCGGGCCAGAAATTCTGTCAGCTCTGCAGGGGTAGGTGCAGAGATGGTTAACACCACGCCAGCTTCAGCTGGGAATGGTCGTCTGTGATAATGGCAGCAACCTTCTCTCTGCCCTATGCCAGGGTAAGTTGACACATGTACCATGCCTAGCACACGTCCTAAATCTGGTGGTACAGCGTTTCCTAACCAGGTACCCAGGGCTAGCAGAGCTTCTCAGCCAGGCCAGAAAAGTCTGCAGCCACTTCAGACTTTCATTCCCAGCAAGTGTTCGCCTGGCAGAAATTCAAAGAGAATTCCACCTTCCCACAAACCGTCTGATCTGTGACATGCCCACTAGGTGGAACTCGAGACATTAGCAATGCTGCAGCATCTGCACAAGCAGCAGAGGGCCATCAATGAGTACCTGTGTCAGTATGGCACAAGGACAGGTTCAGGTCAACTTGTTCCCCCCCCACAGTGGCTGATGATCAAGGATGCATGCACTGTACTGTCACCATTTGAGGAGGCAATGAGGATGGTGAGCAGGGACAGTGCATGCATCAGTGACACAATTCCTTTAGTGTTCCTGCTGGAGCGCACTTTGCAGGGAATTATAGATGTGGCACTAGAGGCAGAGCAGCGGGAGGAAGAGGAGGCCTTCCGTAGCTCTCAAGGCCCCAGTCTTTACGCAGACAGCATTCCTGCGGGTCCTCAGATCAGACAGGAGGAGGATGAGGAGGAGGAGGAATATTTAAGTAGTGGGGGGTAGAATATTTAAGTAGAGGGTTTTGTGTGCCCAGAATCCCATGGACTAGTACGTGGCTGGGAGGAGGAAGTGCACAATGGGGTCATCTTCATTGACCAGGTAGACTCGGAAGCTAATGCCACCTCCAACCTAAGCTGCATGGGCTCCCTTATCCTGCAAAGCCTGCTAAAGGACCCCAGGATTCATGCTATCAAGGAGAGGGATCATTACTGGTTGGCAAGCCTTCTTGATCCACGATACAAGGGTAAAGTTGCAGAGCTCAACCTGCCTGCACAGAGGGAGAACAGGATGAAACAACTTGAGGACGCTCTAAAGTGACACTTGTGTAACACCTTTCCAGGCACTGGTAGGTTACCAAGTGATGACGCAGGTGCTTCTGAGGCTGCAGATGATCAGAGGAAGAGCGGTGACGGCCGGGGCCACTTGACTGATGCCTTTTTTCATTTTTTTAGTCCACGACGCCCAGGGACGTCAAATGTAGGCACCCATTGCCAGCGTCTTCACCATGTGGTGCAGGACTACCTAGGGGCAAGGGCAGACCTGGATACCTCTACAGCAGATGATCCACTGGCTTACTGGGTGTTAAGATTGGATCACTGGCCAGAACTTAGCCAATATGCTATGCAGCTACTAGGTTGCCCTTCATCCAGCGTGCTTTCTGAAAGGACGTTCAGTGCCGCTGAAGGTTTTGTCACAGACAAAAGAGTGCATCTGTCCACCGACTCTGTAGACCGGCTGACATTTATAAAAATTAATCAGTCCTGGATCAGCAGCTATCAATCCCCTGATGCTGACGTAACTGAATAGATCGGGGATCTCTTCTGCATTACCAAACCCTCCACCCATGCACTCTTCCACAAAGCTGCACCAAAGGCCTTATATTTGGGTGCACTGCCACTGACGCCTATACCAGATTCATATCATTTTAATATTGGACCGCAGGGTCCAACCCTGCACTCTTCCACAATACGACAGAGGGGTTACGGTGTGACGGCACTGTTGCCGACACTATAGGCCCAATTTTAAAGCACCTATTGTTACTTTCATCCAAAGCCTGCATAAGTTTCCCCGTAATTTAGCCAAAAAAATCACTAAACTTGTTCTGCGTGTCCTAAAATGTCTCCTCTTTTCATACAGGCTGCCGCCCCAAGCAGTTGTTTATGAAAAGATTAAAGGAAAAACATTTACCGTCATTTGAAATGTCACTTTTTGTTTTTCGTATTTAAAGTTTTTTATTTTGTAATGAAGTCATCATATAAACAGAAAGAGTAAGGGCCTCGCAGGGCCACATGTGACGCTATCAACAGAAACACTTCTTAAGAAAATAACATAGGGGGGAGTCGAATGAAAAATCTGCAGAATTTCAGAAAAAAGGAGGGGGAGGGGGGAGTAACAAAAAGCCATCAAAAACCATCCAAAACACTTCAGAAAAATAAAGGTAAGAATAAAAGAAAACCAAAAGTCTAAATTTAGTCCCCTCTGGGGAGTGTCAGCAGTGAAAAAACAATAAACTAAAGACCCGAAGCGTCTCAGAGCAGCATAAAACAAGGGGGGAAAAGGATACATTAAGACATAGTGGTCTTCAAAACACAGCTAGAAGACTGCGAAGGGGGATTATAAAAGGAAAATAAAAACAAAAAAACAGCTTTTACTCAGCAAGAATCAGGGTAAAGAAAGAAAAAAAAAAAAAAAACAAAGTCATCAGAAAATATTCGCAGGGGGAGAAATACACAGCAGGCCATGTAAGGGTGCCAGGGTCGAAAACAGTGCGTAACAGATCGGCAGGGCAGTTCCCTTCAGCCCGTATCCAGCAGAAACGTTGGGCAGAAAGCAGCTTCAAGCCTTCTTTCACCTCCTTCAGCGCCTGAGACAACCAGCAACCAGGTCCCTCCATCTGCCGCGCTGGGGACAGCCCGGGTCCAAGGCAAGCACTGCCCCTCAACAGTGCCCACGCTCAGTGTACAGAGCTGCGTAATCAGCACAGGCCTCACTGAGGGAGCCGCTACCTCCGGTTCCATGGTCGCCTTCCCAGCTAGGCCCCAACTCACAGGCCTCCCAGCAACCTCGCGCACCTCCAGCGTCGTCATCGGGAGCAGGGCTCTGCGCACCAGACCAGGCATCCTTTCAGACTCTCCTCCAGGTGTAGATGCAAGCGTCAGCTTCCCAGGTGGAACGCCGATCGTGTCGCCGCTCCCCGTTCCAACCACTGAGCAGGTCCCAGTCATGCACCCATCCGGCGCATCCTCCTCTAAATTCGAGTCTCCTTTCTCCCGGCAGCTCCTCATCACCCGCATCATCCCTCGCCAGACTCCTCTAGTGAGCTGCGCGTCTTCCTCCTCCCCGTCCAGCAACTGCAGACAGGCCTCCAGGCCTGCAAAGAAGGTCTCAGCGTTTCTCGTGGGGGGAGGTGATCCGCACCGCTCGTCCTCTCTCATCTGGCCTCCCCTCTGGGCGATCGGGAAACGCGGGCCCACCATTTCCCCAATCCCCAACTCAGAGGTAGGTCTGGTAGAGGCGGCAGGACATTCAGGGACAGAGGCCCGAAGGGCCGGGACGAAGGCCGCATAATGGCCGCCGGCTCCTCGCTCCGGCCACACACTGGCAGCTGCAGAGGGAGACCCAGGTCCGGAGGGGGGGGACGGAACGGCCTCCGGACATCTCCAGTCCAGTGGCCAGCTATCTGGAGCTTGAAATCCTGAGATGCACAGCTAAAAGAGTCTTTAATCAGTCTCCAAGGGTGGCAGACGTGCGGAGCTCCTTGAAAACACGTCTGCTCCCTTCGGTAGCCGGCCACGCCCCCCACTTTTTGTTTTTAAATGTTTCTATACATCCTACAAATTTTCTTTTTTATTCTTAACCTTTATTTCATGGAAAACTCACTGTTCCTTTAAAAACTTTTTTAAAAACTTTTTGTCCTTGTTTCCTGTCCCCCAGGGCACTACCCGGACCCCCCATACACCTTTTATGGCAAATATCTTGCATATATGCCCTCTTGGAGGGCACTCTAAAAATCAAACTTTTGAGTCCCAATGACTTCCATTGAGTTCGGTTCGTGTTCGAGTTCGAACTTTTGAAATTGTTCGAGTTCGAATGCGAACCGAACACGGGGGTTTTCGGCTCATCACTAATTCTGGGCTGATTCCTCACTGGTCTCATGATCATTGAAACTCCACAAGGTAAGTACTTACATGGAGCCACAGACTGAGGGCGATTGACAGTTATTTTGTGTTTCTTTGTTAAGTGAATAATCACGCCAACTGTTGTCACCTTATCAACAAGCTGCTTAGCGATGGCCTTGTAGACCATTCCAGCCTTGTGTAGGTCTACAATAATGTCCCTGACATGCTTGGACAGCTCTTTGGTCTTGGCCATGGTGGAGAGTTTGGAATCTGATTGATTGCTTCTTTGGACAGTTGTTTTTTTACACAGGTAATAAACTGAGATTAGGAGTACTCCCTTTAAGAAAGTGCTCCTAATCTCAGCTCATTACCTGTGTAAAAACACCTGGGAGCCAGAAATCTTGCTGATTGATCGGGGATCAAATACTTATTTCACACATTAAAATGCATTAAAATATTTAGAAATAATTTTTATGATATTTTTGTTGTTATTCTGTCTCTCACTGTTAAAATAAACCTACCATTAAAATTATAGACTGATGTCACTGTGGCAAGATCACCTAATATATCAAACTACTAAAACCATAGGCACGAAGCTCCCATAATGTTACGACTACCACCAGGGCCGCCATCAGGGCATTACAGCCCATGCTGGTGTAAGGGGCCCGGGGACTGGGGGGGCCCGCCGCCGGCGGCAACCTTGTTATATTTAGGCCGCAGGCCTCGAAGGAGGCTCTGCGGCCTACATTATCCCAGTCGCCGGCGAGCAGGGCCTCCAAGATGGCCGCCGGCGGGCCCCCTCTGATGATGTCAGAGTGGGCCCGCCGAACGTCTGTAGCCTTCAGACGTTTGGCGGGCCCTCTCTGACATGACATCATCAGAGGGGGCCGCCGGTGGCCATCTTGGAGGCCCTGCTCGCCGGCAGCAACCTTGTTAAATTTAGGCCGCAGGCCTCGGAGGAAGTTCTTTGGCCTACATTAGCCCAGCTGCCGGCGAGCAGGGCCTCCAAGATGGCCACCGGCGGGCCCCCTCTGATGATGTCATGTCAGAGAGGGCCTGCCAAACGTCTGAAGGCTACAGATGTTCGGCGGGCCCACTCTGACATCATCAAAGGGGGCCCGCCAGCGGCCATCTTGGAGGCCCTGCTTGCCGGCGGCTGGGCTAATGTAGGCCGCAAAACCTCCTCCGAGGCCTGCGGCCTAAAGCAGAGGTGGATGGGGGAAAATAGGTGAGTTGCTGGGGGCAAATATACCCATGTGAACTGGGGGCAAATATACCCATGTGAACTGGGGGGCAAATATATCCATGTGAACTTGGGCAAATATATCCATGTGAACTGGGGGGCAAATATACCCATGTGAACTGGGGCAAATATATCCATGTGAACTGGGGGCAAATATATCCATGTGAACTGGGGGACAAATATATCCATGTGAACTGGGGGGACAAATATATCTGTCACGGATCCCTCTGATTACCAAAATAGTGGTCCCTTTACGCAGACCGCTCTCTACCCTTCCGATCCTTGAATGGTCGGCAAAACTAGAAAGACAATTAACCAGACAATAGATAAACAAGGGGTAACACCAGACAGAGGTATGGAATAGAGTACTGTCACGAATCTTTCTGACTACCAAGATAGTGATCTCTTTATGTAGCTCACTCTCTACTCTTCCGATCCTTGAATGGTCGGCAAAGCTATATAGACGATTAAGCAGGTAACAGATAAAGAAAGGAAAACACCAGACAAAGGTACAGACCAGAGTACAAGTCCTCCCTAGGACTTTAGTATTAGCAGAGGTAATCTGATGTGTGCTTAGGGTACCACATAGACTGACCTCGGTACCAACGTTAAGGGCAGAACCAAGAGCAGAGTAAATGCCAATACCAGGGGTTATACACAGAAGGGTTCGTTTGCAAATGCCAGGGGTCATACACAGGAGAGTTCGTTTGCCAATGCCAAGGGTCATACACAGGAGGGTTCGTTTGCCAATGCCACGGGTTATACACAGGAGGTTCGTTTGCCAATGCAAGAGTCATACACAGGAGGATTCGTTTGCCAATGCCAAGGGTCATACACAGGAGGGTTCGTTTGCCAATGCCAAGGGTCATACACAGGAGGGTTCGTTTGCCAATGCCAAGAGTCATACACAGGTAATAGCCAAATATTCACAAGAGCTCTGCGGGAAGTGAATACCACGTCAGGGCACCGGTATAGTGGTGAGACTGGGTTTTAAACCCGGCGGGTCCGCGTCATAACGCCAGGCCCCGCCCCTCGGCGTCCCACGTGAGCGCACCCGGAAGCGTTTACATTCGGCGCCTGGCCAGCGAGCAGCGAGGAAGCTGCTGCCAGGCGCCCCATCCCCTGACCCACCGTGACAGAACCCCCCCCTCCAGGGGCGGCCACTGGACGACCCCCAGGGCACGGGGGTGCGCCAAATAGAAGGCCTTCACTAGCCTAGGAGCATGGACTTCCGCAGCCGGTATCCAAGAACGATCCTCCGGACCGTAACCCACCCAATCGACCAAGTATTGCAAGGACCCCTAGACATCCTGGCACCCAGAATGGCCTTAACTTCGAACTCCTCCTCGCCCTCCACAGAGACAGGAGGCGGTGGAGCATGGAACTTGGTGTACCGGTTACATAACAACGGCTTCAAAAGGTTTACATGGAACACATTGTGTATCTTAAAATGGGGGGGGTAACGCCAAAGCATAGGAGACAGGGTTGAGTCGCCGTAGAATCTTATAGGGGCCGATATACCTAGGAGCCAACTTCATGGAAGGCACTAAGAGCTTGATGTTACGTGAAGAAAGCCAAACCCTGTCCCCAACTTGATACACGGGTGCCTGCCTCCTGTGTCTGTCGGCCTTAGTTTTCTGGATGGCACTACTCTCCTCCAGTGCCCGTCTCACTCTCCCCCAAGTCTCTTTCAATGATGCCAGTTGCTCATCTAAAGCAGGAATCGTGGTATCAGGAAACGTAGCGGGAAGCACGGGAGGATCAAAACCATAAACAGCGAAGAAAGGAGAATGTCCTGTGGATTCACTCACTGCGCTGTTCAAAGCATATTCTGCCCATGGTAGCAGGTCTGACCAGTTATCTTGTTGTTCTGAGATAAAGCACCTGAGATATTTCTCTATATTTTGGTTTGCTCGTTCTGCTGCTCCGTTGGTCTGGGGGTGATAAGCCGAAGAGAAAGAGAGGTCTATCCCCACGTTCTTACAAAACCCTCTCCAGAATCTGGAGATGAATTGGGTCCCCCTATCAGAGACAATCTCCAGAGGACACCGTGTATGCGGACCATGTTGGCAATGAAAATGGGCACCAGTTCAGCTGCCGAAGGTAGTTTCCGAAGAGGAACATAGTGGCCCATCTTGGAAAATCGATCTATGATCGTAAGTATCACTGTATTCCCTCTTGACTCAGGTAACTCTACTATAAAATCCATGGCTACATGTGACCAGGGTCGTTCGGGGATCGGCAAAGGCTGGAGTAAGCCAATGGGTGCTGTTTTGGGACTTTTCTGCCTTGTGCATACCTCGCACACGGCAATGTAATCTTTGACATCTCGGCGCAACGTGGGCCACCAGAGGAGTTTACTGATACTAGACACAGTCTTAGTGATACCCATATGCCCAGAAGTTTTGTTATCATGATAGATGTTAAGTACTTCCTCTCTTTCGTTCTCAGGTACAAAGAGTCTCGCAGGAGGTTTTCCCCCAGGAGCTGCACCCTGGACGGTCTGCAACCTTTTTATTAGAGGAGACGAGACACTAATCGTGGTAGCGGCTATAATCCTTTCCTGGGGTACAATGGGATGCCGATCTTGGATATTATGTTCATAAGACTCATACTGTCTCGACAATGCGTCTGCTTTAATGTTTCTGGACCCAGGTCTATAGGTAAGCACAAAATTAAAACTTGAAAGAAACAATGACCATCTCGCTTGTCTGGAATTTAAACGTTTGGCATCTCCAATGTACGTGAGATTCTTGTGATCGGTTATGATAACGATGGGGTCCTTAGACCCCTCTAATAAGTATCTCCATTCGGCCAAGGCCGAGATGACTGCTAACAACTCTCTATTTCCAATGTCATAGTTCTTCTCTGCCGGGGACAACTTCCGAGAATAGAAGCCGCATGGATGCAAGGGTTTGTCAGGAGCCTCCCTTGGGACAAGACTGCACCAAGACCTAGTTCGGAGGCGTCAACTTCTACTTGGAAAGGCAGAGCCGGATCTGGATGTCGGAGAACAGGGGCAGTAGTGAATGCTTGCTTTAGTGCCTCAAAGGCTTGAGTGGCTTGAGGTGTCCATTTCTGATTTCCCACCCCTTTCTTTGTCATAGCCGTGAGGGGAGCCACCAAGGCCGAAAAATCTTTAATGAACCTTCGGTAATAGTTCGTAAACCCCAGAAACCTCTGAATGGCTTTAAGTCCTTGGGGTAGAGGCCAGTCCAGAATAGCTGAGAGCTTCTTAGGATCCATTTGAAAACCCTCAGGGGTTATTATATAACCAAGGAATTGCACAGTTACTATGTCGAATAGACATTTTTCTAGCTTACAATACAATCCAGCCTTCAATAGTTTTTTCAATACTTGTTTCACGTGGACATGATGAGTGTCCACATCAGGAGAGTATATCAGGATATCATCCAGATATACTATGACGAATTCTTGCAGAAATTCCCTTAGAGTGTCGTTTATAAGGTCCTGAAAGACGGCTGGCGCATTACACAACCCAAAAGGCATCACCAGGTATTCATAATGCCCGCTACGTGTATTAAAAGCCGTCTTCCATTCGTCTCCCTTTTTAACCCTGACCAGGTTGTACGCTCCGCGTAAATCAAGCTTAGTATAGACACGGGCCCTTTTAATCGGTCGAACAATTCTGTTATGAGAGGTATGGGATATGCATTTCTTATAGTGATCCTATTCAAACCTCTATAATCGATGCAAGGTCGCAGATCTCCCTCTTTTTTGGAAACAAAAAAGAAACCTGCTCCTGCTGGAGAGGAGGACCGTCTAATGAATCCTCGTTCCAGGTCTCCCTTATGTATTCCTCCATAATGTCGTTCTCTCTTTGTGATAAAGGGTATACGTGACCCCTAGGAGGCATCGTACCGGGGAGTAAATCAATAGCACAGTCATATGGACGATGTGGTGGTAGGACCTCAGTCCTGGCTTTAGAGAACACCTCCTTTAATGTCAGGTAACATTCAGGGACCTCTGTGGACAAAGGAGGGGCTGTGGCAATATTGAGGCTACCAATCACATTGACTCTGCCTAGGCACTTAGACTGACAACTCTGACCCCAACATTTTATGTCTCTCTGGACCCAATCGACAACTGGGTTGTGCTCTGTTAGCCATGGAAACCCAAGAACGACAGGACATGAGGGTGATTCAATAATTTGAAATCTTATTGTTTCCTGGTGCAAAACTCCTGTTTTCATACATACATCGACTGTGTCGTGAGTGATATGTGGACATGACAGGGGTTTACCATCTATGGCCTCCACCATTAGAGGTCTTTCCTTGAGAACCAGAGGTAGGAGGTTTTTGGCAGCAAAATTCTTATCCATAAAATTGCCTGAGGCCCCAGAGTCTAAGAACGCCTCAGTCTTGAGGTGAACCCCCTCCCAGGTTAGGGAGATCGGTAACAGAATCCTGGATTTTTTTTCTCATTATCCACAAAGGAGGCATACAGAGAACCGATAACCTGGGTATTTCCTGTTCTGAGTCCTAATTTGCTATATTCAGCCCTGCTAACCCTGGGTCTCTGAGGACATTGAAGGCGGAAGTGATCTGCCCCTGCACAATAGAAGCAGAGCCCCTTTTCTCTTCTGTGCGCTCTTTCTGCTTCTGAAATACCCGTCTTCCCTATTTGCATGGGTTCAACGACTGGCAAATCTGTTTTCACATTCTCCGAATTACCTGACGTACTGGTGTGTCTGGGTAATGAGGGTAAAGGAGGCAAGACCCTTCGGGGTCTATCTCTGGGGTGTCTCCTTCCCTGATTTGATCGTCCATGGCTATACAGAAATCTATCAGGTGGTCTAGATTTTCTGGTAATTTTAAGGGAGCCAGCTCAAACATAAAAGCCTCGTTCAAGCCTTCGGTAAAGGCTAAGGTTAAAACGTCGTTCGGCCAAAGTACCTCAGAAGTCAAAGTCTTAAACTCTATGGCATAGTCGGCGACCCTCTTATTACCTTGTTTGATGTGAAACAAGGACCTACCCGCATTGGTAGCCCTTCTAGAGGGATCAAAGGTACGTTTTAACTCAGAGGTAAAACCCTCATAGTCATAAATGATGGGTTTCTTATTCTCCCACAACGGCGTAGCCCACAATAAAGCTTTTTCTGTTAAATGATTAATCAGATATCCTACTTTGGCTTTATCAGACATACAAGAACCTGGATTGTTCTCAAACAAGATCTCGAGTTGAGTCAAAAAACCCCGGCATAGGCTTGGTGTACCATCATAGCGTAGGGGTGCCTTCATACTAAGCCTATGTCCTTCAGGGGACGGAACTGACCCTAGGTAATACTGGATCTGGAGGGTTTGTGGTACCTGTATTGGACCGATTTAACAGGGTTTGCAGAGCGAGAGAAATCTGGTCCATCCTATGGTCCTGTTCCTCTTGTCTGGCTGCGATACGTGCCAGCTGGTTAGAGAGGTCTGCGGGATCCATTGGCCCTGACGTAATGTCACGGATCCCTCTGATTACCAAAATAGTGGTCCCTTTACGCAGACCGCTCTCTACCCTTCCGATCCTTGAATGGTCGGCAAAACTAGAAAGACAATTAACCAGACAATAGATAAACAAGGGGTAACACCAGACAGAGGTATGGAATAGAGTACTGTCACGAATCTTTCTGACTACCAAGATAGTGATCTCTTTATGTAGCTCACTCTCTACTCTTCCGATCCTTGAATGGTCGGCAAAGCTATATAGACGAATTAAGCAGGTAACAGATAAAGAAAGGAAAACACCAGACAAAGGTACAGACCAGAGTACAAGTCCTCCCTAGGACTTTAGTATTAGCAGAGGTAATCTGATGTGTGCTTAGGGTGCCACATAGACTGACCTCGGTACCAACGTTAAGGCAGAACCAAGAGCAGAGTAAATGCCAATACCAGGGGTTATACACAGAAGGTTCGTTTGCAAATGCCAGGGGTCATACACAGGAGAGTTCGTTTGCCAATGCCAAGGGTCATACACAGGAGGGTTCGTTTGCCAATGCCACGGTATACACAGGAGGGTTCGTTTGCCAATGCCAAGAGTCATACACAGGAGGATTCGTTTGCCAATGCCAAGGGTCATACACAGGAGGGTTCGTTTGCCAATGCCAAGGGTCATACACAGGAGGGTTCGTTTGCCAATGCCAAGAGTCATACACAGGTAATAGCCAAATATTCACAAGAGCTCTGCGGGAAGTGAATACCACGTCAGGGCACCGGTATAGTGGTGAGACTGGGTTTTAAACCCGGCGGGTCCGCGTCATAACGCCAGGCCCCGCCCCTCGGCGTCCCACGTGAGCGCACCCGGAAGCGTTTACATTCGGCGCCTGGCCAGCGAGCAGCGAGGAAGCTGCTGCCAGGCGCCCCATCCCCTGACCCACCGTGACAATATCCATGTGAACTGGTTGGGGCAAATATATCCATGTTAACTGGGGGGCAAATATATCCATGTGAACGGGGGGCAAATATATCCATGTGAACGGGGGAAAATATATCCATGTGAACTGGGGCAAATATACCCATGTGAACTGGGGGTCAAATATATCCATGTGAGCAGGGGGCACTATATATATATATCCATGTGAGCTGGGGGCAAATATATCTGCCTGTCACTGCGAACCCAACAACAGCTCTTGGCCAAAACTGGTAGAATGCCCCCCCTTCGAAACCTGTGTCTGGATCCACCCCTGGCCTAAAGTTAAGGTTTATTAATAAAAAAGAAACCAACTGAAATAACCCTTTAAGAGGAAGAAGTAACGCCATGGGATGCCGAAGGAGGAGAGAGGTGGCTCAGGACCCAGCAGCACCCCCTGGTTCGAACGGGGGAGGGAGGTAGTAAAAGGAAAAGCGTGGGGATGGTGGGTGTTAAATTAAATGAAAACAGTGTGTGTGGGGTGAGGGGGTTGGGGTGAAAAGAGGTGGGGGTGTTTAATGATATGAAACGAAAAGAGTGTGGGGATTAATGAAATGAAAACAGTGGGGATGGGGGTGGGGAGATGGACATGATAAAGGAGAGACCCCTGCCTATACCGTTAAGTCTATTGCTGTGGATTCCTGTGTACATACATACTCATTGCCTTTACCATTAGAGGTCTATTGCTGTGGATTACTGTGTACGTTCATATTCCCTGCCTTTACCATTAGAGGTCCATTGCTTTGGATTCTGTGTACGTTCATACTCGCTGCCTTTACTGTGAGAGTTCTATTGCTGTGGTGCTCTGATATGCTCATCACAGTGCACATTACTGTGAGTTCTATTGTTGTGGTGCTCTGATATGCTCATCACAGTGCACATTACTGTGAGTTCTATTGCTGTAGTGCTCTGATATGCTAAACCAGTGGAATAATAATATTATACTTTTATGCTACATTGTTTGTACTAATACACATTTTATGTGATTTTAAGGTATTGGGAGCAACACTCTGTAAATGATCTTGATTCATATTATTTTTTAATCACAATTTGAATTTCATACTGTCTTAAATTATTTGAGCAAAATAGATACCTTTTTATGTTAAATGTGCTGTTGTGCAAGCAATATGGGTGATTTTTAAGATATTGAGACAAACACTCTGTAATGTGACCACGATTCACAGGAAATATTGATTTCCTATGGGAAGAGGGGATCATGGGGGGGGGCATTCTGAGGGTCAGTAAGGGGCCCCAAAATTTCTGATGGCTGGCCTGACTACCACCTATTACAGGCTCCTCTGCAGTCCCAAGGTTCCCCCCACCTGTTTTTCTACCGAACGGTATAGACCTGTCGATTGAAGTCCTCATAATACTGTTGGCGGTTTCCGATGTCTCCCCCCGCCTGGTTCCTTTCCCCCTTTTCTTCTTATTTGCTTTTCTCCCCTCTCTATCTTTCTCCTTTTCTCTATCTTTCTCCCTTCCTTCCCCGTTATGTCTCTGCTTCCGAGACAAGTTCGGTTGATTGTAAATAACTTGATGTGATGTTTTCATATCTTTGCCATTCTGTAGAGCAATTTCTTCTTTTTATTGAATATCGCGGTTTAACATCATCGCTGTAGTAAAATGTACCGAACCTTCCCCATTTATGTAAGCTATTGTTCTTTCCCCTTTTTCTTTTTATATCCCATTTTACTGATTGAAATAATAAAACATTCAAAATTGGAAAATTGTAGACTGATCATTTCTTTGTCATGGGGTAAATGTACCAGCTCAGCAGGGGATCAAATAGTTTTTTCCCTCACTCTAATTTGCCTAGGTCTTATTAATTATAGCATGCCTTCAAAACACGTTTAAACATAATGAGCACAAAACTGTGAAAATCAGCTCAGCACGCAGGGGTGACATGGCTCAATAGCAAAAGGGATAAAATAAGTTTTAGGCCTGGTGCACACTAGCGTTTTCTTCTGCGCACTAGCGTGCGTTATGACGCTAGTTATGACGTCCGTTGTAGCATATAATTACGCGGATAGAGAAGAACACACGTAGTACACGAGCAAGGCATAACGCGCGCTAAAGACGTCCGTCATGGAAACACCAAGGCTTTTGCGCTCGGATTGACGCGCGTGCGAACGTCAAATGAGCGCACCTGCGCACTAGCGACGGCAGGCACATTGGGTAGGCCAGAGTGTCTCTGCAGCTGTGACAGAGTGACAAGAAATTCAGTTTTTACGATGTTCTTCAAAATTAACGCATCGTCTGGCGTCTACCAATCTCTTCCGTCATAAAGTGTGTCCTTTTTAACGCACGCTAGTGCGCTGAAGAAAATGCTAGTGTGCACCCGGCCTTAATGTCTCTATAATGCAGGTGTGCTTATCCATGGCTCCCACAGATGTTTTGGAACTACATTTCCCGCAAGGATCTGTTGACCTAATGACTCATGGGAGATGTAGTTCCCAAACATCTGGGGCTCTATTCTATTAGGTTCGGTAACAATTGTGTGAGACTTGAAAATTATTGCAGAACCGCGTGCAATTGTTATCACACTGCTTGCTATTCCCTCATTTCTAACTCTAACCAATATTCTAACCCTATCTATTAAAAAACATGCTCCATTTTGACCCAGAGAACGGTCAATTCAACTGCTACCAAATTTGGAGTGTCAAAACTCAGCCGCTGCCAAATTAACCAGGCGTCTAATTCAGCCGTGTTAAAATTTATGTGTCTTTGTTAACCCCTTCAATAAGGATGACGTGTGGGGAACGTCCTCATGTATCCCCGCTTTATGCGGAGGATATCCCCCACACATGACCGCTTTGAAGCCCCTCCTGCCCGATACTCACCTCTCCGTCCACGGTCCCACACAGGTCTGACTTCCTAGATGTCAGACCTACAGATATATACCCTCCCGCACACACTGACATCATCGCGCTGGGTATGATGATGTCAGTTTCAAGTGCCCAGCCCCCGCCAGAGCAGGGGGGGGGGTGCCTGAAGGGGAGGCGGGGTCCTTTGGACCCTTCTATCTCCCCATTGCCAAGGAGTACAAAGTCAAGAGAGGCATCGCGATTCAGCCACGACAGAACGTAACAATCACAATTTTAGAAATGCAACCTTCAGGGAATGCTGTCCAATGTTAAAGGATTATATACAGCATATCAAATAATATTTACATTATGTGGAAACGAGCTTAGTTACACAGAAAGAAACTAGGTCACTCTTCTTATAATGAAAGCAAACTGAGAAGCATTTTACATGAATGCTTATTCACATTAAAAACAATCTTCTAGCTTCTGAAGCTTGGATAATAGCTGACCTAGTTTTATAGAAAAAGACTGCGGGATAACACCGAAGCATAAAGATATGCTAGGACTTGCTGTCATATTCTAGGATAGAAAGTGGGGGAGGGAATAATGACTGCTAATGTCTATAGCAAATTACAGGGATGATTATATCTTAAAATAAACTGAAATTGGATTTATATAAATGCCATATATTAGTGTTTTGTAAAGTAATATTAAATGTTCAATGTGACTTGTTGTATGCAATAATGGTGGCCCCTATTCAAGTTCAAGTGGTAATAGTGAGCGGCAAAGACGACCAGTTCTACCAGTATATACAGTCAGGTCCAGAAATATTGGGCCATCTACACAATTCTAACATCTTTGGCTCTATACACCACCACAATAGCGTTGGAATGAAACAAACACAATGTGCTTTAACTGCAGACTGTCAGCTTTAATTTGAGGGTATGTACATCCAACTCAGGTGAACGGTGTAGGACTTACAGCAGTTTGCAGATGTGCCTCCCACTTGTTAAGGTACCAAAGGTAATGGGACAGAATAATAATCATAAATCAAACTTTCCCTTCTTAATACTTGGTTGCAAATCCTTTGCAGTCAATCACAGTCTGAAGTCTGGAACGCATAGACATCAGCAGACGCTGGGTTTCATCCCTGGTGATGCTCTGCCAGGCCTCTACTGCAACTGTCTTCAGTTCCTGCTTGTTCTTGGGGCATTTTCCCTTCAGTTTTGTCTTCAGCAAGTGAAATGCATGTTCAATGGGATTCAGGCCAGGTGATTGACTTGGCCATTGCATAACATTCCACTTCTGTCCCTTCAAAAACTCTTTAGTTGCTTTTGCAGTATGCTTTGGGTCATTGTCCATCTGCACTGTGAAGCGCCGTCCAATGAGTTCTGCAGCATTTGGCTGAATGTGAGCAGATAATATTGCCCAAAACACTTCAGAATTCATCCTGCTGCTTTTGTCAGCAGTCACATCATCAATAAATACAAGAGAACCAGTTCCATTGGCAGCCATACATGCCCACGCCATGACACTACCACCACCATGCTTCACTGGTGAGGTGGTATGCTTAGGATCATGAGCAGTTCCTTTCCTTCTCCATACTCTTCTCTTCCCATCACTCTGGTACAAGTTGATCTTGGTCTCATCTGTCCATAGGATCTCGTTCCAGAACTGTGAAGGCTTTGTTAGGTGTTGTTTGGTAAACTCTAATCTGGCCTTCCTGTATTTGAGGCTCAACAATGGTTTACATCTTGTGGTGAACCCTCTGTATTCACTCTGGTGAAGTCTTGTCTTGATTGTTGACTTTGACACACATACACCTACCTCCTTGAGAGTGTTCTTGATCTGGCCAACTGTTGTGAAGGGTGTTTTCTTCACCAGGGACAGAATTCTTCGGTCATCCACCACAGTTGTTTTCCGTGGTCTCTGGGTCTTTTGGTGTTGCTAAGCTCACCGGTGCGTTCCTTCTTTTTGAGAATGTTCCAAACAGTTGTTTTGGCCACGCCTAATGTTCTTTCTATCTCTCTGATGGGTTTGTTTTGTTTCTTCAGCCTAATGATGGCTTGCTTCACTGATAGTGACAGCTCTTTGGATCTCATCTTGAGAGTTGACAGCAACAGATTCCAAATGCAAATAGCACACTTGAAATTAACTCTGGGCCTTTTATCTGCACATTGTAATTGGGGTAATGAGGGAATATCACACACCTGGCCATGGAACATCTTAGAAGCCAATTGTCCCACTACCTTTGGTCCCTTAACAAGTGGGAGGCACATCTGCAAACTGCTGTAAATCCTACACCGTTCACCTGCGTTGGATGTACATACCCTCAAATTAAAGCTGACAGTCTGCTGTCCCAATATTTCTGGACCTGACTGTATATATGTGACTTACTCATATGAAGAAAAACTAAAAATAAATAAATAAATATAAGTTATAATATAAATACAATTTTATATTGTATTTATATTATAGCTTATATTTTTTATTTTATTTCTTATTATTTATTTTAATTTTATTTTCATATGAGTAAAAGTCACATATATACACTATATTGCCAAAAGTATTCGCTTACCTGCCTTGACTCGCATATGAACTTAAGTGACATCCCATTCCTAATCCATAGAGTTCAATATGACGTTGGTCCACCCTTTGCAGCTATAATAGCTTCAATTCTTCTGGGAAGGCTGTCCACGAGGTTTAGGAGTGTGTTTATGGGAATTTTTGACCATTCTTCCAGAAGCGCATTTGTGAGGTCACACACTGATGTTGGACGAGAAGGCCTGGCTCTCAGTCTCCGCTCTAATTCATCCCAAAGGTGGTCTATTGGGTTGAGGTCAGGACTCTGTGCAGGCCAGTCAAGTTCATCCACACCAGACTCTGTCATCCATGTCTTTATGGACCTTGCTTTGTGCACTGGTGCACAGTCATGTTGGAAGAGGAAAGGGTCAGCTCCAAACTGTTCCCACAAAGTTGGGAGCATGGAATTGTCCAAAATGTCTTGGTATGCTGAAGAATTCAGAGTTCCTTTCATTGGAACTAAGGGGCCAAGCCAAGCTCCTGAAAAACAACCCCACACCACAATCCCCCCCACCAAACTTTACACTTGGCACAATGCAGTCTGTCAAGTACCGTTCTCCTGGCAACCTTCAAACCCAGACTCGTCCATCAGATTGCCAGATGGAGAAGCACGATTCTTCACTCCAGAGAACGCATCTCCACTGCTCTAGAGTCCAGTGGCGGCGTGCTTTATACCACTGCATCCGACGCTTTGCATTGCACTAGGTGATGTATGGCTTGGATGCCGCTGCTCGGCCATGGAAACCCATTCCATGAAGCTCTCTGCGCACTGTTCTTGAGCTAATCTGAAGGCCACATGAAGTTTGGAGATCTGTAGCGATTGACTCTGCAGAAAGTTGGCGACCTCTTTGCACTATGCGCCTCAGCATCCTCTGACCCTGCTCCGTCAGTTTACGTGGCCTACCAATTCGTGGCTGAGTTGCTGTCTTTCCCAAACACTTCCACGTTCTTATATTACAGCTGACAGTTGACTGTGGAATATTTAGAAGCGAGGAAATTTCACGACTGGATTTGTTGCACAGGTGGCATCCTATCACAGTTCCACGCTGGAATTCACTGAGCTCCTGAGAGCGACCCATTCTTTCATCAAATGTTTGTAAAAACAATCTGCATGCCTAGGTGCTTGAGTTTATACACCTGTCGCCATGGAAGTGATTGGAACACCTGATTCTGATTATTTGGATGGGTGAGCGAATACTTTTGGCAATATAGGCCCCTATTATGCTCTTAGAGTTAAAACGCGGGCGCAGGGGAGGAAAAACTGCGCCCGCAGTTTTCCCCTTGCGCCCGCGTTTTAACACCAGATTACAATGTAGGCGCAAACAATGCTGCCTGCATTATTATCGAGTGTTAAAAATTTGGATTCTCGAGGCAGGTCGGCGTAGTGATACGCAGGTAGAAACAGGGGGGACTTTTCCCCCTGTCTTTCCCTGCTCCCGCCGGCCGGAGGAGGCGACCGGAGCCACGGTCCTCGCCGCGGGACAGAGGGTGAGTATATGTTACTTTTTTTATTTTTTCAAGCTGGTGTTAACGGATTCTGCACCAGCGGAATCCGTTAACACCAGGTCCTGGCTCTGGTTAACTTTTCGTTGACCAGAGCCAGGCGTTAATCAGCGCTGGGACATTGTAATACCATCACTGATTAACACTTTGCGCTCCCCACGTTAAGTATAGGGAGCGCCAAGTGCAGTGACCTCGCACTGACAAGCGCAAGGTCCCAAACGCAAACGAGTTTTTTAACCCGTTTGCCTTTGGATTGTAATATGCCCTAAGCACCGCAGCTAACGGTAGTGCTCACGCAGGTGAGCACTACCGTTAGCGTGCAGAGTGTAATAGGGCCCATAATGTATATATATATATATATAATTTCTTTTCATAAAAAATTCTGTTATTGTCACCTTTAGGATTGCCGCAAACACATGTAATAAAACAACTGTAACCACCAAGTAAACATGTGACAATTGATTAAACATGTAACCAGGCAACTGTAACCACCAAACATGTGACAATTAATTGAACATGTAACAAGGCAACTGTAACCACCAAACACATGTAACAACACAACTGTAACAACCAAATAAACATGTTTCAATTAATTGAACATGTAACCAAGCAACTGTAACCACAAAACATCTGACGATTAACTGAACATGTAACAAGGCAATTGTTGTAACCGCCAAACATGTGACGATTAACTAAACATGTAACAAGGCAACTGTAACCACCAAACGCATGTAACAACACAACTGTAACCACCAAATAAACATGTAACAATTAATTGAACATGTAACACGGCAACTGTAAACAACAAACATGTGATGATTAACTAAACATGTAACACGGCAACTGTAACCATCAAACATGTGACGATTAACTGAACATGTAACAAGGCAGCTGTAACCACCAAACATGTGATGATTAACCCTTTCCATGCGGCGGACGCGCTCAGCGCGTCCTGCCGCACGGCCACTTCGCGCTAACATGCGCTGTATCGCGGTCCCCTCCTGGAGCTGGCCGACATCTTGGATGTCGGCCAAGCTTCCGGGATATCCCCCTAATGACTGGCGTCATCGCGAATAGCGTGATGGCGCCAGTCCCGCAATTAACACCTTGCTGCCACCTATGGTGGAGATACGGGGTTCCAACAGCTAGGGGTTAATGTTTGATATCATTGGAACGGCCAGAACATGCCCTTTCCAATGATACCAAACATGACCATGTACAGTTTAAAAACAAAAATTTTAAATCAAATTAAAAAAATAAAAACTAAAAACTAAAAAATAAAAAATGTAAAAAAAATTATTTTTTTTGTTTTTTGTTTTCTTTTATTAATGCAGAAATATTGTACCCATTTCAATTATAATGTGAGCAATGATGCTGCATTAACGATTTTTTCTATGGGGGGCGTTTGCCAAAAAACACGTAATTTTCCCCAAAAAAAGTAATGATTCCCCTTTTCTAATTTTTTTAACAGGCGCAACCCATAGAAAATATAACCGCAAATGCTCGCATGTTAAAATGTGAAAAAAAAACACTTTACACGTTGTAAATTATTGAAAATTCTAATTTTATTGCATTTTATGTTATAATACAGGTCTCAAAATTTCCTCTCGCCTACTAGCATTTGGCGAGTGGAAATTAAGTGAGGGCGAGTGGAAATGCACATGCAGGCAGCACAATAAATTATTTTGTGGTGTGTATTCCAGCGGTGCCACCGTGCAGCTCCCCCCCTTCCCCAGGCTGCACGGTGACAGGGAACAGCTGCCTAACCTGACCAAGCTCGTCTGTGTCACTGGCAGGGGGTGGAGAGGAGCTTCTTTGCCTCCTCGCTCTGCTCACACTGGGGTCTGATGACTGGGTATACTTGTATCTGGGGTATGATGTTTGGGTATTAATGTTATTTTTGTAACTTTATTCTAACTTAACAGTGTAATTTCATAAGATAATTTAAGGGTGTGTGTTTAGGGGCAGAGTTAAGGGCTGGGTTGGGGTTAGGTAAAGCAACTGGTGGCGAGTAACTCTTATGGCCTGGTTAGTAGCTTGGGACTTTAAATTTTGAGCCCTGTTATAATATACAGACAGGACATAACGTATACATATAGTAATGATATTTTATGAATCTGCCGAGTCTCCCGGAAAGAACGATATATAATATGTCAGGGTCGCATAATAAAATGTGACTTCAAATCGCATTTAAACATGATGAGCGAAACCGGTAAAAATGAGCTCAGCACAGAGGTGTGAAAAGGTTCAGCAGCGAAAGGGTTAACTAAACATGTAACACGGCAACTGTAACCACAAAACATCTGACCATTAACTGAACATGTAACAAGGCAGCTGTAACCACCAAACATGTGATTATTAACTGAACGTGTAACAAGGTAACTTTAACCACCAAACATATGACGATTAACTGAACATGTAACAACTTAGGCAATTGTAACCACCAAACACATGTAACAAAGCAGCTGCAACCACCAAATGTGACGATTAACTGAACATGTAACAAACAGCTGTAACCAGAAAACATCTGACGATTAACTGAAAATGTAACAACGCAACTGTAACCACCAAACATGTGACGATTAACTGAACATGTAACAAGGCAACTGTAACCACCAAACATGTGACAATTAACTGAACATGTAACAAGGCAACTGTTACTGCCAAACATGTGACGATTAACTGAACATAAAAAATACAAACAAATTTGTTGGGAGCGCAGACGATAAATGGTTCGTGTTGCTTCAGAGTACTGGTTTCAAAGTGTCAGCTGGATCCAGTAATGGACACTACAATATACAATAACAGATACAAATAATCGCGCAGTACTGATATAGGTATTGAATGACTGTAATTAAGAATATGGTGGAAGGAAAACCACTCACAAACAGGGAACCAATTGGTTCACTAAATCCGAGACGCGTTTCACTCGCTTGCCTGCGAGTTTCATCAGTCGGGTGAAACGCGTCTCGGATTTAGTTCACTGCTATTTTTATTCTTTTTGTTAATTTTTTACTATTTTTTATTAAAACTTTTTAAATTTATACCATCCTGGAAGCAGATGATTTGTCATTGCACACTGTAGTGTGGATATATCGATACAAGGGTAGGACCCCCCATGGAGTAAGCGGTCCAATGCCTCAGTACTGAGCCACTCATTGGGGAGGCTCAGTAACACATGAGTAACCTGACTTATTTTGATCCTTTATTCAATTCACCACCGGTATTCTGCTATGTATTTTCTTATTATTTGAGGTCATCATATCCTCGAAGTTAAGGACTACGATATAACCCACCATCCTCAAAGTAACCGTCTGATAGGAGGAGCCCCCCATAGAGGCTCATCTGCGTATAACATGAACCAATTGGTTCCCTGTTTGTGAGTGGTTTTCCTTCCACCATATTCTTAATTACAGTTATTCAATAACTATATCAGTACTGCGCGATTATTTGTATCTGTTATTGTATATTGTAGTGCCCATTACTGGATCCAGCTGCCACTTTGAAACCAGTACTCTGAAGCAACACGAACCCATTTATTGTCTGCGCTCCCAACAAATTTGTTTGTATTTTTTATGGTTGATATGGGTGAGGGACACACCTTGTGGTGAGCTGCATGTCTACAACCTCTCTCTTATCACATAATATGGTATACGAATAAGTACAGCGCCGAGCACATTAACACCCAACATGTTACAACGCAACTATAACCATGAAACAAACATGTAACAATTAGCTGACCAAAACAACAGGAACCACCTTTACTCTACATGTCATAAAAGTATAAAATCTAGAGACACATGTCGTGCTGTAAATGTGTAGGGTCTACTCACTAAAGAGTGAAGTCAGGAGAATTGGCAGGAGAAGAGAACAATCTAGACCAATTAGTCAATTTGGAAAGTGAGATAAATGGGAGAATTTTTCTGGTTTGGCTATTTTGACCTGGATTTTTCACTTCTCCTGCCAATTCTCCTGACTTTAGCGAATAGACCCTTGTGTGTATCTAAAAGTAAATATATTGTATAAATATGCATATTTGTGTATAGAGAGATGGCCCAGCTAAAGGCTTCTCATGGGGCTATTATAGTTCTTATTATGGGGCCACAAAATTTCTCTTGGTGGACCTTAGTAAATACATTCATAGCATAAACTCAGATTGAATGTGCTGCTCACAAAGTAAAAGTAAAGTATTATAGAGAGAACAGAGCAAAAGTGGGCTGATGCATCAAGAGATTTTATAGATTGGGGAATTTATTCCCCATATAATCTGGTGCTGGATTAGCGTCTGCCCTGTAATATCACGCAAAAACAGGGACAATACGGAGAAACCTGCAGGCGCAGGTTTATCTTCTTCGCATCCCCGTTTTAGCGTGATGAACGTAATATGGCCCAAGGTCTTACTTTCAAAAAAATATATTCAAGCCGGCTGAGGTTTCATTCCTCACAGATATATATATATATACACTATGGGCTCTATTACATTCTGCACGCAAATGTTAACACGTGCGCAAAAACGCATTAATGTGAGGGGCAAAACCCTTTGCGCAGAACGTCCTATTACAATGTCCGTGCAAAAAATGCTCATTAACGTCTACCGCGGTTGAATCTGCGCAAACCCTTTGCGAGCATACTTTACTTTGTGCGTCCTATACTTAACATTGTGAGCGCAAATGCGTTTGTGCGCTGGTACGTGGATGGTATTACAATCTATACGCAAATTTTAACAGACAACGTTTGCACGCGTAATTTTAACGTCTTTTAACCCTTTCGCTGCTGAGGCTTTTCACACCTCTGTGCTGAGGTCATTTTTACCGGTTTTGCTCATCATGTTTAAACGTGTTTTGAAAGCTTATTTTAGTATATGACCCAGACATATTATATATCGTTCTTTCCGTAAGACTCGGTAGATTCATAATATGTCATTATTATATGTATATGTTATGTCATGTCTGTATATTATAACAAAAAATGCAATAAAATATGTATTTTCCATCATTTACAATGTGTAAAGTGTTTTTTTTCACATTTTAACATGCGAGCAATTGCGGTTATATTTTGTATGGGGTGCGCTTGTTAAAAAAATTAGAGATGGGGTCTCGTTACATTTTTTTTTGGGGAAAATTACACGATTTTTAACAAACACACCGCATACAAAAATCGTTAGTGCAGCATCATTGTTCACATTATAATTGAAATGGGAACAATATTGCTACACTAACCAACCAAAAAAAAGAAAAAAAAATGTTTATTTTTTTTTTATAATTTTTTTTATTTTTATTTTTATTTTTCATTTTTTTTTTTTACAAAAACTTTCACAGTCGTCTTTGGTATCGTTGGAACGGCCATGCTCTGGCCGATCCAACAGTACCAAACTTTAACCCCTAGCTGCCACGGATCGGGAGATAGGGGATTCATTGGAATCCCCTATCTCCACCGTTGGTGGCAGCTAGGGGATAACTCCAGGACTGGCGTCATCGTGCTATGCATGATGACGCCAGTCCTCAGGGGGAGTTCCCGGAGGCTTGGCCGACATCCAAGATGTCGGCCAGCTCCGGGAAAGGATCACGAACCGGCGCTTTTCAGCGCCGATTCGTGTTCCGGCACCCCAGGGGTTAATGCCAGGTACCATTTGGAAGGGCAGGCTGTGCCCTTCCAAATGGTGCCTGGGTTAACCCCCGCAACGCCGCCGATCGGGAGAGAGGTCCGAAGGACCTCCCCCCCTCCCTTTCAGGCGTCTCCTCCGCACATGCGGGGGGGCGCCTGAATTAGGTGTCATCGCGGCGCCGCGATGACACCTAATGTCCCCGCCGGGCTCCTGAGTGCTGGGCTGACATCCAAGATGTCAGCCCGCACCGGGGGGGCGCAGCAATCCGCCGGAATCCGGCGGATTGCTGCCTCCTGTGCTCGGACGCGCTGAGCGCGTCCGTAGCACAGGAGAACCACTTGGCTGGACGCGCTGAGCGCGTCCATAGCAGCCAAGTGGTTAAAAGCTGGTGTTAATGGCAAATCTGAACGTCCTGGCTGAACCCAAATACACCAGCCAAAAAAATAAAAAAATACAGCAATGTATAGTTACACATTCTACGCACACCCAAACAATAAAATTGAGAAGTTGTGCGTGTTTTTATTATTGCTGCAGCATATAAGCGCAGATTGATTTTGACAGGTGCAAAAACTGAACGGGAGACAATTGTGGTTCTTCATTCTGATTGGCTGAATCGGGTGAAAAAACAGTCCGCGCAACGTTCATGCGTCTTTTTTTACGTGCGTTATTTTTTGACGGATGAAAAAATGTGGGCGGATTGTAATACCAGCGTTAATTTACGTGTGTTAACGTTTAACGCTTTGCGCACATATTAACGCGCTACGCGAGCTTTCTTGCGCAAGGAATGTAATAGAGCCCTATATATGCACTTTTAATCAGGGTTTGTAAAATGTTATTTATTGTAAAATTTGCAATCAAAACAACAACATTTAGTCTTAATAGTTATTTAATAGAAACTAAGACAAACTATTCCCTTTTGATTTATTTTTTAGCTGGGGGGGGGGGCTGGGTTATTATACGAATAGTTGAGATAAAGTGCAGACCAGACACAGTTCCAGCTTATAACCATGAAAAGAATGCATTATGAGTTCACTTGGGAAAAGGTGAATTAATCATTTTGGTTAAGTTATGAGGTGTTAGTAAGACTTCAGGTTGAACAAAGTAAATAAGGTCACAGTACAAAGAGGCCTTAGGTAGCTGGGTGTTTATTGGAGAAACCATAATGGTGGTGTAATAATTTTGTGAAAGATCATATTGAGGTCTTCTGATGGGTCCAGATCAGGTGTTAAAACAAAAACATGTATAAAATGTGCATGCTACAGAGAAAGTCTGTTAAAAGCAAGGTTAATCATATGCCTGCGTATAGAGCTTCAGTAGTTCCTTGTGCAGCTGTGTATGATGATCCAGATGTCTATGTGTCAAACATGTGGAATGAGATTTTTAACATCTAGTTTAAAATAATCCAATTAACTAATTAGTTATCTTTGTTTCAGTAAATAAGATATTTTACAGTTGCTCAGTTTACAGAATATAGTATTAATTAGAAAGGAACATGTCATTTTTTGCATTATACTGCAGGCAATAAAAAAGAAAGAAAATAAAAATCAGTCCAAGATATGTTTCCCAGTAAACTTCACTTCTAATGACATAAATCCACAGATTCAACATTATAACCATTTTTTGATATCCCTAGTGGGTACCTCGACATGTGGCTATCACAGAATTCACTAAGGTTCTTGCATGATTGGTCAAATTCGTTACACAGTCACAGGGCTAAACTATGTCAAACCAATCACAGAAGAGGTGAAAAAATTTCTAGGGTTGAATCAAATATTTAACAATGAGTATTATTTGATAGCATTCCTAGTTATCTCGATTTTGCAGTGT
The DNA here is from genome assembly GCA_009667805.1 of Leptobrachium leishanense. NCBI lineage: Eukaryota > Metazoa > Chordata > Amphibia > Anura > Megophryidae > Leptobrachium > Leptobrachium leishanense. The sequence continues at coordinate 111,556,120 of CM019064.1, read as the reverse complement.
ATATCATTTAAAAGCACTCAAAAGACTATTTCCACACCTTTTTGTAAAGCAGGATTAGTGTGGTGAAACAAAATCCTTTGTTTTATGGCTCTCCAAGCAGCCTGGACAGACATAAATCCATCTGTAAATAGAGTTCCTGTCCTCACTGTAACAAAAAGTTCAAATAGATTACTGCTGAATTACAGCAGCCAGGAAGAGGGCAGAATACAGGGAGATCTCTAGGGACACTCAATGCTGTACAGGGGGTCTGATCTGAGTCAGAACCATGGACAGTCGCCAATGGAGAAACACATATTATCGATCTATTTCTTCATATCAGCATCATGGATAACGACAGGCTTGTTACTATCCATGGTACTGATACTGACAAAATGTATTGTATATCAAAATTCATTGCCGAACAGAACACATACAGACAGACTGTGAGAAGGTAATCCAGCTGTATGTGTTCTGCATCTGCAAAGAAAAAAACAGACCTCGTTATACATTTAAAATAAGTTAGGAAAAACCCTTAATATTAACCCAAAAATTCCCAAAAAATGCAAAAATAATCCTAACAAATAAATAAATGAAGACCCTTCTTGCTGTAAGTGAAAAAAATAAATGCTTTAAGATATATTTAATAAAAATGGGAATTTTGCACTGGAACAAGTGAAAAAAGTGACGGATGATACGAAATGACGAAATCAGCAACAGAAGTGAAACGGACTCGAAACGATACAAAAATATGTTGTCTGAAATGAACCGAAACGGAACCGAAATCGCAAATAGAACGAAAATGACTTGCGATTTTACAAATTTCATGTCCGTACGAAATAATGAAATTTTTTCATTTCGTATCGGGAAATATTTCGGATGGTGCGTATTTCGTTGCTGGTCCGGTTCGGAGCATCGGACGAATCCGAAGCTCCGAATCAGCCCGTTTCGTGAGAAAAACGAATCGGTACGAAATGAAATGCACATCCCTACTGGCTGGGTCCCCCAGCAGTTTCTGGGGGGGGGTTGTATATGTAACTGTCCCATGTGTGACCGTATAAATGTACAGTATGTGTGTGTCCCTGATTGAACCAGTTCTATTATTACCCTACATGCAGTCACAATGCAAGGTTTGGGTGGCAGCTAAATTCTGTATCAGCGCAGATCTACAGAAGCTTCAGATCTACAGCCACGGCTTATTTCTGGGGGATGCTAGCAAGGCTCTCTATGTGTACCCATCTTTAAGCTGCGGCTAAGGACCGGGAGAGAGGCACGAGAGTCATAAGGAGAACACTGGGGTCCAGCGGGAAGCGGCATTGGCAGATGTGACCCTATTGGGGTACTGAGCTCTATTACTTATATGATGTCATAGAATTGCACAGGCCCAGCGAAATTACAATGGAAAACTATTTTTTCCTTTGTACTTCTCTTTGTGGTGAGATGAGACAGAAAATCATGTTGCCCTTGCGCTGGTAATCTATTCATTACTGGCTGCAAGCAATATTAACGTGACATTGAGATTGCTTGTTTTCTCTATCTACTTCCACATTGGCACTTCCATTACCATCAGGGTTATTCAAAGAAATCCGAATTGCTGGCGAAAGTTAACCGAACGCTCAAATTCAGCGTTCGGTTACCTTTCCTGGCCATTCGGCTATCCAGAGAGCAGGCAGTTCGCCAAATGTTGACGAATTGCCTGCACATACGGTGCCTGTTCGGTGCCTGTTCGAGGGCAGTGAAATCCCCATAGCTTTGACTATTCAGAGAACAAAACCCAGCATTGAAAAGTTGACGAAATGCCCTGCCGATCGGTTGCTTCATTCGACAAGTTTATTCAGGCAAATCCCATAGGCTTCAATGTTAAAAATATTCCCGTTTTAATTCAATATCTAATAAACCGTTTACTATAATATTCTGCAGTAAAAAGTCTCTTTATTTATAGATTTTTTAGGATCTTTTAAGTATTTTTCGGGATTTTTTTGCAAAACTTTTTTTCCGTTTTTTTATTTTTTTTTACGTTTTTTTTTTTTTCTGTAACAGCCCTTTTTATTATCATTCATTGGATCTTATATGTGAATTTCAGACATTTTCGCTCAGTAGTTTGCAAACAGCGTTTCACTTTTCAAACATTCAAGCGTACTGGGTTTTATTTTTCACTCAATTTGTCTGCGGTGTCGGGTTTTTCCAGCGGCTGCTCTTCGCTCTGATTGGCTCCTGTTCGGGTTTCTCCAGCATCTTCGGCGGAATTAATCCAGATGTTTTTGCGAGTTTCGGTGTGCATTCGCCTTGGTTTTGCGGTGAGTGTTTGGCAGGTTTTCGGCGGCTTTTCCCTGCACTACGACAGCCCTGTGGTGCTTGCTGAATACACCGCAGGGTCATGGAAATGGGATCGCCGAATCAAGCCGGATTGAAGAGTACGAAAAGTCACGAACATCCGGTGACTTTTCAATTCTCTTTGAATAACCCTGTAAGTATATTAACAGGTCTATTCACTAAAGGTAAAACTTCAGAGAATTGGCAGGATAAGTGAAAATTCTAGGTCAAAATAGCCAAACCAGATAAATTCTCCCATTTATCTCACTTTCCAAATTGGCTATTTGGTCTAGATTGTTCTCTTCTCCTGGCAATTCTTCTGAGTTTCACCTTTAGTGAATAGACCTGCATGTCTTACTTTACAGTAAGCAAATATTAACAAGTGGAACCATTATACTTAACGGCTCACTCGTTAATGCTAACAGTTCGAATACAATATGGCCATCAGGGCTACCATCAGAAAACTTGGGGCCCCTTACTGATCCACTGGTCGGATCCCTCTTCCCTCAGCTGGCTATTTCCATAAATTAATAAAAAATAAATTACCTCATTTTCTGTTTACCTTATTTTACAGGACGTGGGCAAAATACCTGGTGGATAAAATGTGTTTCCTGGTGGGAGAGGGTTCACTCTGCCAGAGATTAGCCAGAGTGCTTTTACCAGCCCGAGATGCCCTGGCCCACTGGGAAATTTCCTGGTATCACAATAGATCAGCTTGATTTAGCATGGAGGGTCCTAACAGCTGAGGCACTTTAACAAATGAGACACAGGGTTATTCAGAGAGATCCGAAAAGTCACTGCACGTTTGGTGACATTTCGTCCCCGCACTTCAGGGCGGTTCGGCGATTCCTAGTTTGCCGACCCTGCGGTGTATTCAGCAAGCACCACAGGGCCCCTGTAGTGCAGAGAATACTCGCTGCAAACCCGCAGAACACTTGTCGAACACTCACCGAATACTCACGGAACACTTACCGAAAACCCGCAGACACCGCCGCAAAAACCAAGCCTAACACATTATTGTTGATGTTGTTTAATAAAGTATGTACAATCTTAGATTTTCTTAAAGGTGTGAGGGTTTTCAAATTTTAGAAATATATGAATAACTTCGTTAGTATAGTCAATGGCAACAGTGATGTCCTCCTTGTTGCATTGATTACCATAGACATTTTGGCTCCACCAATAGTAGAGTGATCTTATTCTGCCCTCTAATGGCAGCATGAGAAATGTCATTTGTTGCCATTCAACTGAGAATTCTGCATCTTTATTTATTCTTGTGTCACAGTCTGACACCACTAAACATTATCATCTTACACAGCCTTCACCATATTTTCTTTAATACCATATTCCACCATATTCCACAGAATGGTCAAGTGAGTCCAGTGGTGCAGGAGGAATGATTGAAATGTGTTACTTTATGCCTTCATGTGCAGGCAGAACATTACAAAGATGATTAAAGATGTGTACTCTTTATAACCAGTTTGTCCATAATAATAATAATAATTTTTCATCTCCTCAGGATATGTCAATTATATATGGCAAAGTAAAAAAATAATAATTTGCCAACAAAGTGGAAAATTGCTATCACAAGCATCACATTGTAGATTTCAAAATAATAGCAGTTTTGCAAAAGTGTAACTGAATGAGTCATCTATAACAAGTTCAAATTATCTTCTTTGAGTATATTTTTTGAGTATATTTTTAATACACCTTGTTGATGGATGGATGTATTAATACAGCTATGACTCAAAAGATCTTTCTGGAATATACTTAATAAACAGGATAATTCAAAGAGATCCGAATTGCTGGAGAAAGGTAACCGAACGCTGATTTTCGGTTCGGTTACCTTTCTTGGCCATTCGGCTATCCAGAGAGCAGGCAATTCGCCAAATCCTGGCGAATTGCCTGCACATACGGTGCCTGTTCGGTGCCTGTTCGAGGGCAGTGAAATCCCCATAAAAAAGCACTGCTTCAGCTATTCAGAGAACACAAACCAGCAGTGAAAGGTTCCCGAAATGCCCTACCAATCGGTGGTTTCATGCGGCAGATTTATTAAGGCGAATCCCATAGGCTTCAATGTTAAAAATATTCCCGCTTTAATTCAATATCTGTTCATTATAAAATTCTGCAGTAAAGAGTCTCTTCATCTATAGATTTTTTAGTATATTTTAAGCTTTTTTCTGGATTTGTTTTTAAAAAAGTCCATTTTTTAAAGTTTTTTTTAAGTTTACTTATTTTTTCTGTAACAGCCCTTTTTATTATCATTTATTGGATCTCATATGTAAATTTCAGACATTTTTGCTCAGTAGGTTCTTTGCAAACAGCGTTTCACTTTTCAAACATTCAAGCAAACTGTTTTACTAATTTATTCAATGCATTCGTCTGCGGTGTCGGCTTTTTCCGGCAGCTGCGCTGCGTGTGATCGGGTTTTTCCGTGGTTTTCGGTGGGTTAATCCAGATGTTTTTGCGGGTTTTCGGCGTGCATTCGCCAGGTTTTGCGGTGAGTTTTCGGCAGGTTTGCGGCAGCCTTTCCCTGCAATTCGGGGACCCTGTGGTGCTTGCTGAATACACCGCAGAGTCACCGAAATGGGATCGGCAAAACGAACCGAAATGAAGAGAACGAAAAGTCACCGAACGTGCGGTGACTTTTCGATTCTCTTTGAATTACCCTGTAAATATACAATGAAAATTACAGGAAGTACTCTTTAAACAACAGATTATAAAAGCATGTATTGTCTTTTTTTCTTTCTGACAATGATGAGATTTATTTATTTCTAAAGTATTTTACCAGGAAGGATACATGGAGATTTCTCTCGTTATCAAGTATGTCATGGGTTCAAGAACATTGAATTTTTACATTAGGGTACAGATATACAAAGTAATAAATGCAAGATGTTAAAAACAGAACACACAAATATACAGATTAACACAGAAAATAAATATGTAGGAAATATACCCACTATGTTACATGTTTACAGGCGCTTTCTGTAGCGAGGTATGTTAATAGAGATCTGTTAAGTGACTTTAGACTGGAGGGAAGATTTTATGGCGTCTAGGAGGTTATTCCATATTTGTGGTGCTTTGCAGGAAAATGAAGATTGAGCCACTTTCGTTTTGTATTGTGGTACTGCAAGTAAGGTGCAGGTCCTGGATCGGAGGTTATAGGATGAGGGAACTGCTAGGGGAAGCAGTCTATTCAGGTAGAGTGGTAACTTCTGAGAAAAACTCTTAAACACCAGGTTGGAAAGGTGAAGGGTGCGTCTAGATTCCAGCGATGGCCAGTTTAGCTCTTTTAACATGGCTCAATGGTGGGTCGTGTAGTTACATTGTAGCACAAAGTAGCAGAATGAGTTATACAATGTAGTAAGTTTATGAAGGTGCGTTTGCGGGTCAGCTGCATACACTACATGTCTGTATTCAATGACCGGCATAAGCAATTGTTGTACAATTTGCTTTCTTACTGCAGGGCTCAGGCGGGATTTGTTTCTGTGCAGAGAGCCTAGTTTGGGGTAAAGTTTAGATGACAGTTTTTCGATGACACAGGGTTATTCAGAGAGATCCGAAAAGTCACTGCACGTTTTGTGACATTTCGTCCCCGCACTTCAGGGCGGTTCGGCGATTCCTAGTTTGCCGACCCTGCGGTGTATTCAGCAAGCACCACAGGGCCAAAAGATAGGTTTGGGTCAAACCACATACCTAGATATTTGAGAGAACTGGCTGTGGTCAGCGTACCATTTGATTTTGTCTTGACACATAGTTTGGAAGGTTGTAATTTATGCAGTTTAGGTACCGTTCCAAAGAGCATTGTGACAATTTTGTCAGTATTTAGAAAAAGTTCATTATCTACAATCCATTTTTCTACATCTGTGAATTGTTCTTGTAGCATCGCCTTCAGTGGCGGGAGATTTGGTTTGCTGGTATAGATTATGGTGTCGTCTGCATACACGTGTACAGTTGAGGCTTTGCATTCTTTAGGCAGATCATTTATGAATATCGTGAATAGCAGGGGGGTCAAGTATCGAGCCTTGGGGTACACCGCATATGGCTGGGAGGGGGAAAGAAGTGCTGTTGGAGATGGACACATATTGCATCGATCCGATACATATGATCGAAACCAGGTTAGTGTGAGATCACCAATACCTGAGCTTTTAAGTTTCTGTAATAGGATGCCATGGTCTACTGTGTCAAAGGCCTTTACAAAATCAAGGAAGATGGCTCCAGTTAGGTTTCCTTCTTTCATGTCAGCTTGGATTTCATTGCAAACTTTTAAAAGGGCCATTGTAGTTGAATGATTTGGACGAAAGCCTGATTGATCTGTGGTTAAATAGTTTGAATATTGATATTAATCACATAATTGTATGTAGACACATTTTCCTAAATTTTTGACATAACCGGGAGCAATGATATTGGACAGTAGTTGGATACCAAAGTATTGTCACCACTATTATGGATAGGTACCACTGTCGCAGTCTTCCAGAGTTTGGATATTTATAAGGGTTGAAATTGGTTTTGTGATTGCTGGCGCACTGATTTTCAGCAGATTTTCTGGGATTTGATCAGGCCCAGAATAGTATTTAATTTTTAGATTACTGAGAAGTTTAGTAACAACACTGACAGGCACTGGTCTAAATTTGAATTTCTCTGCGAAACAGAGTCTTCACACAGTTGGTGGGCCTGACTTGCGTACGGTCTTTCTGAATGCAATATCATTCGTTAGCTTAGCAATCAGGGTGGTGGCACATCCAACAAAATAATTATTAAAGGCATTTGCTACATCTAGGGGGTGTTGCAGGGTTTGGTTGTTTACTTTGATAGAGCCTGGTTGGGAGCAGACTGGGGGGGTGATTGTATGTTACTTATGATTTTACTAAACATTTCTTGGGTTTGACATGTTATTGTTTAGATTTTCATTGAAGTATTGGGTTTTAGTCATTTTTGTTTGTTTGGTGCATGCATTTTGCAATTTTCATTAAACACAGTGATCGTTCATGGAACCAGTACACTTGAACTTTGCCCACAGTGAATCTCTAAACTGCTACATTTGCGTGAGATCGGCTGAACCCAAGGGAGATGTGCCCCTTTTACTCACACTTTACGCAGCGGAGCATGGGAATTCCAGACTTACAGGAGCTCAGGCTGAAAGTATTCAGTTGCACAGTCCAGTTTTGGGATTAGGTTTTGTCTGTACCATGGGAGCTGTTTGAGATCACTTAGAAAGGATTCAAGATTACATTTCTTGAAAGACCTGGTAATTAATACCTTTGAGGATTTTGTGACCTTTATTTTGCACACACAGTATACTAGGCAGAGGTCATTGAAACTTTTAGGGAGAACACTTGACTCCTGTATTCTATCAGGACATGAGGAGAGAATCCAGTCCTGCAAGGTATGGTTAGGCCTTTTTATATGAATGCGAGTGGGGGAGGAGATTAAGGCCCCTATTACACTCCTCGCGCAAATGCGCTCGCGCAGCGAATTTTGTGTGGAAAAAAACGTTAGCGCGCGCAAATTAACGCAGTATTACGATCCGAGCGCAGTTTTTCAGCCTTCAGCTTTTTTCGAGCGCAAATCCGATGCGCAAAGCCGGGTGCAAATGTAGGAATCGGTGGGCAGTTTTTTCACGGGATTCAGCCAATCAGAATTAAGAACCACTATTTGCTAGGTTTCGGTTGTTGCGCCTGTCAAAGTCAATCTGCGTATATGTGCTGCAACAAAAATAAAAAATTAAACAATTTACAAATTTTATTGTTTGGGTATGTGTAGAATGTGTAACTGTACTGTGCTGTGTTTTCTTTTTGTGCAGGTTCATTTAGTTTCAGCCAGAATGTTCAGATTGTAAATTAACAGCAGGTTTTCAAAGACGTTACAATACTTCGTACGTACGACGTTGCGCGAAGATCGTAATACCATCCGCTCGAACGCATTCATGCTGACAATGGTAAGTATGGGATGTGCGCACACACTTGCGCTCTCACTGGGTTCGTGCACGGTCAATCGCGGTAGACACTAACGCACATCGTTTGCGCGAACGTTGTAATACGACGTTCTGCGGAAATGGTTTTGTCCTCGTGCAAAAGCGCATTTGCGCGCACGCAAATGCGCTGCGCGAGGATTGTAATAGGGGCCTAATTGTATTAACTACAAATCCTTAAACAAAGAACATGGTTTATTGTTCTTAGGATTCAGCCAATCAATATTAAAATGGCCGCAGACCAGCAGTTCGCTTTTTTGTTTTGAACTACTAATTTACTAAGGATTTGGGTTATGTCAGAAAGGAAGCGCACTGGAGAGCTCAATGGGCGATAGAATCCAGCAACAATAATCGATTTACTGAATGGGATCTCAATAATAATAATGGAAACACCAAGCTTGAAGCTCATCCAGTTTAGGGAGTAAGCTGCAAATGTTGCAGTGCACAAAAGAGAGGCCTTTTTTAGTGAGGAGACTAAAGGTGGTGTCAGCTATAGGACCAGGGTTAGATTCCATATCATTTCCAAGGGCAAGTACCAGAATAAGTACCGTGTTTCTCCGGCGTGTTCGGCGGGGTTAATCCAGATGTTTTTGCGGGTTTCGGTGTACGTTCGCCGGGTTTTGCGGTGAGTGTTCTTCGGGTTTGCAACGGCTTTTCCCTGCACTACGACGGCCCTGTGGTGCTTACTGAATACACCGCAGGGTCGCCGAAATGGGATCGCCAAATCTTACCGAATTAAAGAGAACGAAAAGTCACCGAACGTGCAGTGACTTTTCGATTCTCTTTGAATAACCCTGATAATCACAGAACGCTGAACTGCACCAAAGTGTCGGGAAATGCCCTGATTTTCAGTGTTTCAGTTCGACAGGTGTAAACAGACGAATCCCATAGAATTCAATGAAAAAAAGTAATATGATTTTTAAAATTATTTTAAAAAAGTTTATTGTTTTCATTGTGAGCAAAAAACTTTTTATTGTTTAGTCAAGTTTTGTTTCCCAATTCTTTTTACAAGACATTTTTTTATTGTGCAACAGACCTTTTAATTATTTTTAAAGGACCTTTTTTTATTATTTATACACATTTTAATGCAATTTTATTGGTTTAAACACCTATTAGGACAGTAGGAGAGTTCTGTTTTTTTTGGGGTTTTTTGAAGTTCGTGAAATTCACCAAGGCCAATTCGGTGCTCTTTAGTGTTTTTCGCTAACGGCAACATTCTCCAACTTTTTCATGAGGCTTCAGCGACTCAATCTTTGGCACACCACGTTGACCATTTGGTGAATAGTGAAATCACGGTACTGTCGTCAAAATTAAATCTTCAAAGTGCGCGACCTCCACCACACCGATATTTTGCTGAGATATCGGTACTTAATGAATAGTGTGGGAACTCACAAAGATTTCTGTCCATCTATATTTCCTTTTATGAAAAAGATTGCTGGGAGCTGTAGCTCCTTTATATGAGAATACAATTCCTCTGGCAAATGCAGAGAAAGTGTCCTTCTCATGCATTCCCAATGTTCTCCACCCTTGGAAAAACCCTTAAATATAGACATTTTTATAATGTTTGCATCGGAATAGAAAAGGATTGCAGCTTCCCAGTATATAGGCCTTGGGAACTACGTTACCCCTGGTAAATAAAAAATTAAGAGAATTGCGTTCCCAGGTGTTCCTACAGGACTTGACCCCTGGCACAATACTTTTGGACATTATCTGCTATATATATATTTATTTTTTTCAAAACATAATCGAGAAAATAAAAAAATTAGTTGGAGGAAAACCTTGATTTAAAGGGTAGGGAGTTTACAAGTAAATTATATGGTTTGGAGAATAAACAATGGATGAGGAATAGAGAGTTACATGTCATGCTCAGCAGAACTCTCCAGACTCATTTTAATGAGCTGCTACAAACACTTATTTAGACACCGGTGGAACTGTTAATGAGAACTAATTGAGCCAGAGGCATAAATATAACCTCAAACCAAATGCCTGACACTTACTGTATAAGTGTGCATATTGCGTTTATGAACAGTTCTGTGGATTTTACTGCAGTATAAAACAGTTTGTAATAAATCTGTGTAATTCTTAGAGATCACTGTCACGGACCTACCATGGCGTTCACCGGTGTGAGTTACAAATAACATTCCATCCCCTGGTTTTTGAGCCATGCTAGACCTATTGTTTCATTGTGGATTACAGACTCTTTATTTTAGATCCCGCTGATGGTGTTTGTGTGCCAACACCCTGGAACTTTACAAATGGCACAGCAAAGGGACAGAGTGAGAGGTCTCGTCAGTAGCAAGCGATCCGTTTGGGATCCAAGCTTGCCCTGCTGTTCTGGAAGGGGGGGGAATGTGACGCAATTCGCTTTGGACTTGGGGTGTAGGTCCGAGGTTCTTTATTATTTTCTTGCACTCTTTTTTGTGCAGAATGTTTGTGTAATCTGTGTATCTGTCTACTGTCTGGTCAATGTGTATCTTGTTATTTTGCTGAGGAATAACCTGCCAGCCTACCCTTGTCTCAGCAAACATTGTCACATTATCAGATTCCTGTTTTAATTGTTAGTTTATGTGACTTCACATAATCTAATATCTAATGTATTCACCATATTGTTTCATTCATGTCTGGACATGTCTGGTTCACTTGAGGTTGAGGTGGGCAGGGAGTTTGAAAGTCTTTCGTCATAAATACCCATGTGTCTTTGTCCAATAAATCAGATCTCTGGTTTAAACTGACATACAGCCTGCCTGGTATTTTGTTCAAGGGCCACAATCACATAAATGCGAGAGGCACTCATCGGCAGCTCGGGTTGCTGGAATATTGAGTAGCAGGATCAAAAGGATCAAATCGGGCATTCTAGGTATCGGATGCAGCTGGGCGATTCGAAGGCCAGGCCGATAATATCGGATGAGTGTCGGGAGAGCCGGACAAGGCGGACAGGGGTCACAATCACTATCTTCAAAACTGGCATTGCCATAAAAATGATGCTGCTCCAAATGTCACTAGTAATTTTCAGTCAAGCACATAAATTTATCACAACAGTTTATGTATTATATAGTAGGCTCTAACAGAATACTATGGGTAGTATCCAAGTCCAACAGTAACTATAGTGTAAGGCTCCACTTGGTATTCCAAGTTTAGTGGTACCTTGCATTACCACTTGGCTTTTTGACCTGTATACCATCTGTTCGTTTGTCCTACACCAGTGCTGTTAAACTCATGGCCCCCAGGCATTGCAGCCTACAATTCCCCTGAATTCCTAAATGCAATAGATGGCGATCATGGGAGTTGTAGTTCAGAAACATCTGAATTTTGACAGCCGTCCTACACTTTTGCAAGTTGTGGTAGTTGTCAAATAGTGAGTGATTCCAAGTCACTCGTAATTTTTGCTGCATGCACAAAACAAGACAAAATATATCATGACTGTATTAGGGCTGTGCAATATTGACAAAATAATCATATTGCGATTTCTTGAATGAATATTGCGATTGCGATTTTATTTGCGATTTAGCCAATTGTTTTTGCTTTTTCAAACATGCTACATACATTCTAAATGTATTCAGCACATGGATACTGCCCCAGCTCATGGATATACTGCCCTAGCTCATGGATATACTGCCCCAGCACATGGATATACTGCCCCAGCACATGGAAATACTGCCCCAGCACATGGATATACTGCCCCAGCACATGGAAATACTGCCCCAGCACATAGATATACTGCCCCAGCACATGGATATACTGCCCCAGCACATGGATATACTGCCCCAGCACATGGAATTACTGCCCCAGCACATGGAATTACTGCCCCAGCACATGGATATACTGCCCCAGCACATGGAATTACTGCCCCAGCACATGGAATTACTGCCCCAGCACATGGAATTACTGCCCCAGCACATGGAATTACTGCCCCAGCTCACACATGGATACTGCCCCAGCACATGGATATACTGCCCCAGCACATGGAATTACTGTCCCAGCACATGGATATACTGCCCCAGCACATGGATATACTGCCCCAGCACATGGATATACTGCCCCAGCTCACCTCTGTGCGCCACGTTTTCGGCTCCCTGTTAACTTCCGGCGGCATGGAGCTTGGGCGCTCGCCTGGGGGAACCATGTGACGAGCCGCGAGAATGCGGCTCGTCACGTGGTTCCCCCTGCGAGCGCCCAAAGCACCATGCCGCCAGAAGTTAACAGGGAGCCAAAAATTGCAGCCTTATGCGATTTAGAAATTGCAGGGTCGGAAATCGCGATTCGATTGCGATTGCAATAAATTGCACAGCCCTAGACTGTATCCTGGTGTTGTAAATGTATTTTGTGAGAGCAAAATAACTTTACAATCAGATAAAAAAATAGATCTCCATATTTATACTCACCAGATTCTCCCCAAATCCTTGCATTGAACTGTTGCCTACTCATGATGTTACAAAAAGGACACTGATGTCAAATAGTTCTTTGGTGTCCTACTACCAGAACTATGTGCTGTGCAAGATCTCATTTACCTGCTCCCACGCAACTTGTGAGGAAACACTCAATGGACTTCTATGGAATCTGGAGTGAATAGTGCAAGCAGTTATTTTCACTGCTTGTAGTAGCACATGACATATAATGTCTTGCACTTACACAAGATTATCAGTGGTTTGTTTTGGGTGGCATGCTTAGTATCCTGCACAGATAACCATCACAGCCAGCAAAATATCCATTGTGTGCTCCAGGCATTAGCTACCCTCTTTGTCATGGACAGATGTGTTATCCAGTGGCATCGTGTCTGTAAGTGTGACCATATGTTTCTGGGCAGGGTTCACTAAACATTATATAGGCTCGATGTGCCCAATATCAGCACAAAGCTGCCAGCCTCATTCACAATAGATTCAGATCGCAACACTGTGCACGCTACCCAAGTGCATCATAGTGGGGTGTTCCTGCCTTGAAAGCTGGAATCTGCCCAGCAGCGAGGCTGGGACCATGTAACATTGCGACTAATTAGATAGTTGCGATGTTACCATCCCTGTACTAAGATGCCAGCGGGTCGGGTTGATTGCATAAGGGAGTCCCCCGGCGCCAAGCCAAAGCAAGTGAGTGAAGGGTTACTATAGAAAATAAAAACAGTGAAGCGCTCTCAAGATAAATGAAAATTCGTAAACGCTACACACTGAATACGGAGGTTCCCCTAAAAACCTGAAAACATACAATAGGACAGTCAGTGGTGCGCCAGTACAAGCCTGGAAATACGAAAAATCACATTACATGTCCTTTTGATACTTCTTAATCTTCTCAAAGATCACTCTTGAATGAGGCCTCTCTACAAAAGAGAAGATATCATCGCGCAATATATGGCAATATATTGCGCGATGATATCTTCTCTTTTGTAGAGAGGCCTCATTCAAGAGTGATCTTTGAGAAGATTAAGAAGAAGTATCAAAAGGACATGTAATGTGATTTTTCGTATTTCCAGGCTTGCACTGGCGCTCCACTGACTGTCCTATTGTAAGGGTTACTATAGTAGGGTAGGCCACAGAAGCCACAGGCAGTACTGCTCCAGGTACCTGTACCTCCAAACTAATACAAGATCAGTCTGCTAATACAGTAGCTGGGTTAAATAGATGCAGGAAAAGGGATCCAGAAAGAATAATTGGCATGTGCCATTTTTACCCCCGTACCAGCTCCTTTTTATCATCAAGGGAGGACTTTGGCCCTACAAGGACCAAAAGTTGTTGTAAACATACCAGAGCCATGAAACTCAATGGAGTTGGTAAATTCACAAGAGCTCTGAACCGGTTTACACTTGGCTTTGAAATAAGCCACTAGAATAGAGTCTAAGGGCTACATTAAATACTTGGTGCTAACATTAGTGCTCATCTGAGTGAACATTATTATTAGCCCTGGTAGCCACCGCATATCACAATCGGGTTAAGAAACCCGTTACCGTTTGGTACCTTGGGCTTTTCAGCACGAGATTACTGTACTTTGCGCTCCCTATACTTAAAATGGGGAGCGCAAAGTGTTAATCAGCGTTAGGATTATGAAGCCCTAACGCTGATTAACGTCCGGCTGTTTTTAGCAAAAAGTTAACCACAACCAGGACCGCTGGTGCAGAATCCATTAGCACCAGCCAAAACCCCCCCCCATTCTCCCCCCTGCGGATCACTACGCCGACCTGCCGGATCTCGCGAGGCACTGTCTGCTTCAATGGAGTCCTATGAACTCTATCGAGTGGATGCTCGCGGCAGTGGTTAGCGCTGCCGCGCGCATCCCGGGGCTTAGCGCCCGGTAACAATGCAGGCAGCTTTTTAAGCGCCTGCATTGTAATATCATGCAAAAACGGAGGCGGAAAGGAGAAACCTGCAGGCGCAGGTTTTTCTCCTTTGCGCCCTTGTTGTAGCACGATTAGTGTAATTTAGCCCTAAAATATTTAAAATCCCTTACCGCCGACGTCCCATCCAGCGACAGTTGGGCTTAAATGCTGCAGGGTGGCATATCACACCCTTGAGCTTTCTGGCCCGCCTCCTTTCCCTGGAAGCTGAAAGCTGTCAAATGCCTGAGTTCACACAGTGTACCTGCACCCTGCAGAGGAGGGCCAGAAAGCCGTGTAAGAAATGTATCTGCCAAGATACCATGATTACCATGTATAATAGTATGTGGTACAGAGAGAGGGAGGTGGAGACAGAGAAAGGGAAAGAGAGAGAGAAAGATCTCGCCATATATCATCAATTGTTTTTAACATTTCTTAAATGAAATATCTGTACCTTATTATAAGCTGGTATTCAGAAATACATTTTTAATTGCTGTGAATTCAATTAAGCCAAATTAGAATTATGGAAACAATTAAAAAGTATATAAATTTGTATGATATTTTGTCAGTGCACATTATATAGCCTGGAATGCGTCCAATGCTATGACTTTGAAATACACTTGATCTTGGAAAACTTATCATATTTGGCATCTAGAACTGAACTGAGAAAGATTATCAGATGGACAAATGTCAATGCCAATATTCTGATCTGTTATATGTTATTATGATTATACAGTCAGGTCCAGAAATATTGGGACATTGACACAATTCTTCCATCTTTGGCTCTATACACCACCACAATGGAGTTGGAATGAAACAAACACAATGTGCTTTAACTGCAAACTGTCAGCTTTAATTTGAGGGTATGTACATCCAACTCAGGTGAACGGTGTAGGATTTACAGCAGTTTGCAGATGTGCCTCCCACTTGTTAAGGGACCAAAGGTAATGGGACAATTGGCTTCCTAGCTGTTCCATAGCCAGGTGTGTGATATTCCCTCATTACCCCAATTACAATGTGCAGATAAAAGGCCCAGAGTTCATTTGAAGTGTGTTATTTGCATTTGGAATCTGTTGCTGTCAAATCTCAAGATGAGATCCAAAGAACTGTCACTATCAGTGAAGCAAACCATCATTAGGCTGAAGAAACAAAACAAACCCATCAGAGAGATAGATAAGGGACCAAAGGTAATGGGACAGAATAATAATCATAAATCAAACTTTCCCTTCTTAATACTTGGTTGCAAATCCTTTGCAGTCAATCACAGTCTGAAGTCTGGAACGCATAGACATCACCAGCCGCTGAGTTTCATCCCTGGTGATGCTCTGCCAGGCCTCTACTGCAACTGTCTTTAGTTCCTGCTTGTTCTTGGGGCATTTTCCCTTCAGTTTTGTCTTCAGCAAGTGAAATGCATGCTCAATGGGATTCAAGTCAGGTGATTGACTTGGCCATTGCATAACATTCCACTTCTGTCCATTCAAAAACTCTTTGGTTGCTTTTGCAGTATGCTTTGGGTCATTGTCCATCTGCACTGTGAAGCGCTGTTCAATGAGTTCTGCAGCATTTGGCAGAATGTGAGCAGATAATATTGCCCGAAACACTTCAGAATTCATCCTGCTGCTTTTGTCAGCAGTCACATCATCAATAAATACAAGAGAACCAGTTCCATTGGCAGCCATACATGCCCACACCATGACACTACCACCACCATGCTTCACTGATGAGGTGGTATGCTTAGGATCATGAGCAGTTCCTTTCCTTCTCCATACTCTTCTCTTCCCATCACTCTGGTACAAGTTGATCTTGGTCTCATCTGTCCATAGGATCTTGTTCCAGAACTGTGAAGCCTTTGTTAGGTGTTGCTTGGCAAACTCTAATCTGACCTTCCTGTTTTTGAGGCTCACCAATGGTTTACATCTTGTGGTGAACCCTCTGTATTTACTCTGGTGAAGTCTTCTCTTGATTGCTGACTTTGACACACATACACCTACCTAAGAATTATTTGGTCATCCACCACAGTTGTTTTCCATGGTCTCCCGGGTCTTTTGGTGTTACTGAGCTTACCGGTGCGTTCCTTCTTTTTGAGAATGTTCCAAACAGTTGTTTTAGCCACACCTAATGTTCTTGCTATCTCTCTGATGGGTTTGTTTTGTTTCTTCAGCCTAATGATGGCTTGCTTCACTGATAGTGACAGCTCTTTGGATCTCATCTTGAGAGTTGACAGCAACAGATTCCAAATGCAAATAGCACACTTCAAATGAACTCTGGGCCTTTTATCTGCACATTGTAATTGGGGTAATGAGGGAATATCACACACCTGGCGATGGAACAGCTGAGAAGCCAATTGTCCCATTACCTTTGGTCCCTTAACAAGTGGGAGGCACATCTGCAAACTGCTGTAAGTCCTACACCGTTCACCTGCGTTGGATGTACATACCCTCTGTGACGGGATGGAAGTCCGCCTGCGGTCTTGCTCTATCTGACCCCCCCTTTGATGGCGTCCGGCCCGACTACCGAGTGGCACCGCACTCGGCGTCTCGAGCAGCCTGGAGGATGAAATGGCGTTGGTCCGGTGTCTGGAGAGATGGTGCGGTGTTGCCTTGGGGATCCCGTTCCTGGGTTGAGTGGTGATGCAGGAGACCGCTGAGTGTCTCCTGCAATAGTGATTGTAGCTCTGAAATGAAGACACCAGACGTGGCTGTATGCTTTAAAACAGTGAACTGAACTTTATGGGTTTCAACAGGGTCATTTATACAACTTCACACAAACAGATTACCAACTTCCCCACCCACACAACCAGCACTGATTGGCTCCTTTCCCAGCCTCCTGTTCCCTATCAGGTCCCTTTCAGCCTTCCCATTGTCCAGGGATTAGGCAGATGAGGTCTTGGAAAAGCCTCCAATCAGATGGCTTGCTGTATCCTCTATCTTGCCCTTTCAGGCTCCCCCATTGTCCAGGGGATTAGGCAGATGAGGTCTTGGAAAAGCCTCCAATCCTCTGGCCCGCTGCATCCTCCATCTTGGGGCATGAGATCCTTTGTTCTGTGAAACCATGCTGGGATGAGCAAAATGGCGACGGGGAAAAACACATACAAACGGTTTCTTTCATACTTTTACAGTCACATCATACAGGGTACATTTTCATTACATTACACCAATAAAACCACATCTAGCAATAAAATAAGAGGTCCATAGGCTCACACGAAAAACCAAAACGAAAACAGGAAAAATGGTCTTTAAAAAGGGTTCAGTCTTTAGTCCTGTGGCTCGCTGAAAAGAGCTCTCATGTCCGTTCCGTGACATTTCTCCCCCCTTCTAGAGTCCGACGGACACGGTTGGACCCACACGGGTCGACTTGGGGAAGTCGGAGCAGTCTTTGTGGCCCATAGTCTGTGGGAAGGAGGCGAGCCACCAGGCTTCTCCATTTGTCCTTGCGGCAGTGCCTGGCGTGTTGGGGGTACAAGTCTTTGGGGGTACCCCCTCCGGAATAAGGGTCCTGTGGTCGGGGAGGGGTACCGCCTGTACCACCTCCGGAGGTATCGCGCACCCGGGAAAAACGGGTGCACTTTTTCCCTCCCCAGAGTGCCCTGGTCAGCCGTTGGAAAAAACAGTGGCTGCATGGGGCCTCCGGGCCAAAGGGGTGTGGAGATGGGCAGAGTTGAAACAGGCTCTGCCCCATTGCCAGCGCATCGGCTAGGGGGTTCAAGGCCAAGGAAGGGTCCCCTGGCAGGAGAATGGCGTCCTCCATCTCCGGTGGGGTCAGTGGCTGCGGAATAAGCAGCCCGGGTGTATCCTCTTTCTGTTCCCCGAGGCAGGCGGTGAAGGTTGGGCAGAGGCCGGCGGCACTCTGTCCGGTTGCCAGCTCTTCTGCTGGGGAAGCGGGCGCAGGAACGATGTCCAGGCGGTTGGATGGGGTCAACGGCTGCGGGGTAAGCAGCTCGGGGAAATCCTCCTTCTGCTCCTCGGGACAGACGAGGGAGGGTGGGCAGAGGCCCGCGGCACTCTGCCCTGTTGCCAGCTCTTCTGCTGGGTAAGCGGGTGTGGGAACAAAGTCCAGGGGATCGGATGGGGTCAACGGCTGCGGGATAAGCAGCTCGGGTAAATCCTCCTTCTGCTCCTCAGGGCAGACGCTGGAGGGTGGGCAGAGGCCAGCGGCACTCTGCCCCGTTGCCAGCACTTCTGCTGGGGAGGTGGGTACAGGAACAAAGTCCAGGGGGTTGGATGGGGTAAGCGGCTGTGGGATAAGCAGCTCGAGGGTATCCCCCTTCTGC
Organism: Leptobrachium leishanense; assembly: GCA_009667805.1. NCBI lineage: Eukaryota > Metazoa > Chordata > Amphibia > Anura > Megophryidae > Leptobrachium > Leptobrachium leishanense. The sequence continues at coordinate 111,537,295 of CM019064.1, read as the reverse complement.
TCCTCAGGGCAGATGGTGGAGGATGGGCAGAGGCCAGTGGCACTCTGCCCCATTGCCAGCTCTTCTGCTGGGTAAGTGGACACTGGCACAGTGTCATCTTGCGGGGGCGGGAGGATAACTTCCGCTCTGGGTCACTTGGACCCTTTACGCGGCCCATTCTGGTCGCTTGGCACCTGCCGTGCTTCTTCCAACCTGGCCGGCTCGTCTACTGTGGTCCCGACGGAGACCCATGGGAGCATCTCGGGCTCCAATACTTCCGTGTCACTTGGACTGTCTGCTTCTTCGGCCAGACAGTCCCAGGTCATGGGGCTTAGGCCTGACTGTGGAGCGTCGTCCAACAACCTTCTGTAGGCCTTCTCAAGCTCCCATTCGCGCTCTACCAGGAACTCCAGTTCCTCTATCTCGAAGTCCTTGCTCTCGTATGAGAGTTCCTCTTCCCGGCGTTCCAGTATCTCCTCCAACCGCCACTCCAACTCTTCTCCAAACCCGGAGTCGTTGGCCATCCTTTCGTATAGCAGCCCTGTGCCGCCATAGTGGAGGCCTGCGGTGGAGGCGCCGTCGATGGTGCGGGGTAGCAGGGGGCCTATTAACCCAGTAAGCGGCGTCCAGTGCGATCTCCTGCTGAACCAGGTATTGGAGCTCTGCCTCCCACTCCTCTGGGGGTCGGCCTTTCAGGAATGCTGCTCTGGCATTGTACTGCACTTGGTAGATGGCAGCTTTGGAGGGAACATTGACCCCAATGGTAGTCCCTTTCATGGTACAGTGCCTCGTACCAGAGTTCTTGGCGGATCTCGTCCTGCCACTCGGGCCCAGAGGGCTCAACTGTAGATCCATGATACCGATCCAGGCCCTCCTGTAGCCTTCTCGGGAATTCAGCCCTCGTGTCTCCGAGGGTGCTGGAACAGTGGCACCACCACTCGATGGGGGGTGTGGCGTCCTCGGATGCAGCTCCAGGCGGGCTGTAAGCCTCCATCCAAGGGTCGCTGAGATGTGCGGTTTCCTCAATTAAAACTCCAGGCGAGCTGTAAGTCCAAAAAGAAGTATCGCTGGGGGGTGTAGATTCCCTGGATGAAGCTCCAGTCGAGCTGTCAACCTCGAACCAGGCTTCTACGGGGTAGGGTTCAGGGGCAGGGTATTCAGTCCTTTTTGCTCAGAGCACCGCCATCCGCAGCTCGTGCTGATGGTCCTTCTCTTGCTCCTCTTCCTGCTGGATCTCCTGGATGGCGTTGTGTATAGCGGCTTCTGACGGGGCAGCTCCGAAGAGGGCTAGCCGCTGCCGCACTTTCCTTTGGAAGGGATCTTCTGGGACCAATGCCTGGGTGGGTGGTAAGGTTGGCGTGCCCACGGCTCCCTGGTCCATTGCCTGCAGTTCCTCGATCAGGGCGGCTTTACTTTTTGAGCCCGGGGTGCCTCCTCGGCTCTCCAGGATGCCCCGCAGGGTGTCTTTTTTGTAGTTGGCGTACCCTGCCATGCTGAGTGCTTTTTCTGGGGGTTCAGAGAGCCTATCCTCACCGCTTGCCACCAATGTGCCGGGATGGAAGTCCGCCTGCGGTCCTGCTCTATCTGACCCCCCCCTTTGATGGCGTCCGGCCCGACTACCGAGTGGCACGGCACTCGGCGTCTCGAGCGGCCTGGAGGATGAAATGGCGTTGGTCCGGCGTCTGGAGAGATGGTGCGGTGTTGCCTTGGGGATCCCGTTCCTGGGTTGAGTGGTGATGCAGGAGACCGCTGAGTGTCTCCTGCAATAGTGATTGTAGCTCTGAAATGAAGACACCAGACGTGGCTGTATGCTTTAAAACAGTGAACTGAACTTTATGGGTTTCAACAGGGTCATTTATACAACTTCACACAAACAGATTACCAACTCCCCCACCCACACAACCAGCACTGATTGGCTCCTTTCCCAGCCTCCTGTTCCCTATCAGGTCCCTTTCAGCCTTCCCATTGTCGAGGGATTAGGCAGATGAGGTCTTGGAAAAGCCTCCAATCCTCTGGCCCGCTGCATCCTCCATCTTGGGGCATGAGATCCTTTGTTCTGTGAAACCATGCTGGGATGAGCAAAATGGCGACGGGGAAAAACACATACAAACGGTTTCTTTCATACTTTTACAGTCACATCATACAGGGTACATTTTCATTACATTACACCAATAAAACCACATCTAGCAATAAAATAAGAGGTCCATAGGCTCACACGAAAAACCAAAACATAAACAGGAAAAATGGTCTTTAAAAAGGGTTCAGTCTTTAGTCCTGTGGCTCGCTGAAAAGAGCTCTCATGTCCGTTCCGTGACACCCTCAAATTAAAGCTGACAGTCTGCAGTTAAAGCACATTGTGTTTGTTTCCAACTCCATTGTGGTGATGTATAGATTCAAAAATGTTAGAATTGTGTCGATGTCCCAATATTTCTGGAACTGACTGTATGTACTTAACAATCGTAAAAAACAAGTTATAGATATTGTATTCAGTCATTGTTTTAATAAAATAATGATTACAATGTTAAGGAGAAAACATGGCTGTTAATGTTAAAAAAATATGAGCGGCCTTATTCTGACCCTGTCGGTAACACGGAGCTGCCAAGGGGAAAAAAATGGCACAAGCCAATATCCCTTAGTGGCTCCCTGTTGCCGGGTATGATCTGATCTGGCAGCTGTGTTAGCAGCTCAAGCCACAAACATAACGTCAGCGATGCCTAGTCTGGTCCATAGCCCTCTATGAAGTCAAGCACGGAATAGGACAGGTAACATGGAGCCGATAAGGCAGTGGTCCGCAACCTTGACCCTCCAGATGTTGTGGATCTACATCTCCCATGATGCTTGGCCACTCACTAGGCTGACTGAGCATCATGGGAAATGTAGTACCAAAAGTTGCCAACCCTTGAGCTAAGATATACTGACTCATGACGATGTTTTCCTTTAGTAGCAGCTTTCTATAACCGACAGGGTTGGAATATTTTGTCTTGATCTTTAACGTTTTTTTCACGGAAAAAAGCTGTTGGTACTAATTGAATGGTAACATGTTTTTAAACCAGTGTAAAATTTTGATAGCATGGATATAATTAATAAATGTGATTTTTGAAAGACCTGTTTACAAAAATAACCCCACAAACCTGAGTCTGTGCGGCTGGAGTGAGACATCTGCAATAAATAATTTATATTTTTTCTTACAAACAGACATAAAACCATAAGAAAAAAATAACAACAGCTTATAACACTGAATAAATTAAATATAAAACAGCTTTTACAGAATATACAGCTTCCTTTAAACGTTTCAAAAGTAAGCAATTGTCTCTTGTCAAATCTGTCTTCTGTTTCAAACAACTGTCATGGTTCTCTGAAATGGGTTAAGTCAACAGCTGCACGATGCCAAAAAATTCTAGGCATCAAAGTCACATGGAAGACATCAGAAATAGCAGATTACATGTGGCGCCAACCTGATACACTGGATTTTGGCAACTGTCACTCTGTCTTCAGCTGTTACACAACTACAAGTAATATCGACTACAGCCTTTCACAATATTACAGTTGTTATACTTCGGGAAAGGGGGTATAATTATATATAAATAAATATAATAATGTCATTAAATTTTGGATTTCACGAACTATGTAGTGATCATTTTCATTATTTAGCTTTTTTATGAATTCAGGATATATCAGTGATTTAATGATTGAAATGCACTTAAAAAAATGAGAATCAGTATTATTTTACTGAACTTAATTTATTTTGTAAAACTTACTAACAATTACACAATTAGCTTTACTGGATATACCGTATTTTTTGCTCCATAAGACACACTTTTCTCCACCCAAAAAGTGGGGGGAAAAGTGGGTGCGTCTTATGGAGCGAATACTGTGCGGTGCAGTGTTTGCTCCCTGTGAGCGTCCGAAGCTATGGAGCTTTGGCGCTCGCCTGGGGGAACCATGAGCTGGGGCATTATCCATGAGCTGGGGCATATCCATGAGCTGGGGCATATCCATGAGCTGGGGCATTATCCATGAGCTGGGGCATTATCCATGAGCTGGGGCATATCCATGAGCTGGGGCATATCCATGTGTGAGCTGGGGCATATCCATGAGCTGGGGCATATCCATGTGTGAGCTGGGGCATATCCATGAGCTGGGGCATATCCATGTGTGAGCTGGGGCATATCCATGAGCTGGGGCATATCCATGTGTGAGCTGGTGCATATCCATGTGCTGGGGCATTATCCATGTGCTGGGGCATATCCAAGAGCTGGGGCATTATCCATGAGCTGGGGCATATCCATAAGCTGGGGGGCATATCCATGAGCTGCTGGGGCATATCCATGAGCTGGGGCATATCCATGTGCTGGGGCATTATCCATGAGCTGGGTCAAATCCATGAGCTGGGGCATATCCATGTGCTGGGGCATTATCCATGTACTGGGGTATATCCATGAGCTGGGGCATTATCCATGAGCTGGGGCATATCCATGACCTGCTGGGGCATATCCATGAGCTGGGGCAAATCCATGTGTGAGCTGGGGCATATCCATGTGTGAGCTGGGGCATATCCATGAGCTGGGGCATATCCATGTGTGAGCTGGGGCATATCCATGAGCTGGGGCATATCCATGTGTGAGCTGGTGCATATCCATGTGCTGGGGCATTATCCATGTGCTGGGGCATATCCAAGAGCTGGGGCATTATCCATGAGCTGGGGCATATCCATAAGCTGGGGGGCATATCCATGAGCTGCTGGGGCATATCCATGAGCTGGGGCATATCCATGTGCTGGGGCATTATCCATGAGCTGGGTCAAATCCATGAGCTGGGGCATATCCATGTGCTGGGGCATTATCCATGTACTGGGGTATATCCATGAGCTGGGGCATTATCCATGAGCTGGGGCATATCCATGACCTGCTGGGGCATATCCATGAGCTGGGGCAAATCCATGTGTGAGCTGGGGCATATCCATGTGTGAGCTGGGGCATATCCATGTGCTGGGGCATTATCCATGTGCTGGGGCATATCCATGAGCTGGGGCATATCCATGAGCTGGGGCATAGCCATGAGCTGGGGGTATATCCATGAGAGGAGCTGGGGCAAAATCCATGAGAGGAGCTGGGGCAAAATCCATGTGAGGAGCTGGGGCAATATCCATGAGAGGAGCTGGGGCAGTATATCCATGAGAGCAGCTGGGGCAGTATATCCATGAGAGGAGCTGGGGCAGTATATCCATGAGTGGAGCTGGGGCATTATCCATTATTACACTATTTGATTCAGAATATTTTTTTCCTGTTTTCCTCCTCTAAAAACTAGGTGCATCTTATGGTCAGGTGCGTCTTATGGAGTGAAAAATACGGTATGTTGTTATTATCATTATATTTCTTGCAATTGTTGTTATTCAGATTGCTATCATCTGTTACAGTGATGTAAAATCAGAATAAGATTAATATACAAGATAGAGCACCGTATTTCGTTGACAATTAGCCAATAGTTGGTGAACTGCCAGCTTTTTGAATAGCCAGATGGTCCCGAAAGTGCACCACATAGGAAAATTCACCATTCGGTGCAATTTTGGAGCCAATTTGGCTTTCTTTGAATAACCCTGTATAACCTTAATCCTATCCCTAATCAAAATACATAAATAACAATAAAGTGTCAAGGAGGATAAAATTATACTCAGCTTTTATATACTGAAGTCGACTCCCAGGAGATTGTCCACTGCTCCCAAAGAACATATGTAGAAAAAACACGGAGGCTTCAGTATCTGTGGGTGCAGGAATGAATAAAATAAATAAAATCAATTCAATAATAAAAGATATTTATTAATTAAAATCAAATAAAGATAAAAGCCCGATGTGTTTTGTCTATCTCTAGACTTTTTCAAGGGCAATAATAGTGCAAAATAAACTAAAAAATATATATGGTATAACATTTCCCATCATTCCTTTATATAATGTAAAAAAGTCTCTGATTGGTTCTTTCTCTCGCCATAGCGTTGTTCTTATATGGTAACTTCCTGTATCCATCCGTTGTTTTTCATCCGATAATTCTAATTGCAGAGCCCCATAGGACCATCCAGATATCCGTGTCCATTTCCGCTCATAGAATCCGATTTCAGTCTCTTACTGCTTCCTCGTTCGTCACATCTGCCTCTCCAACATTTGGAACCACTTTCTGTTTCTTTGTTTCGGGTTTCTCTCGCGATACATCGGTTTCAATACCAAGCCGGCCCCTTCATCCTCTCTCCGTTGTACTTTCGTTTTCGATCTCCTTATGCACGGGTTTAAGTCCTCCGAGTTCCCCCGCATAGCGGCCCTGTTAAGAAACGATTTCCATGCTGTTCCACTGTAAATGGAGAAAAGGACCCAAAGGAGATCAAAACATAAAAGCACATTAGAAAACAACAATTTTTTCTTTGTTTATATTATACTTGTATTGAACTCTCCATACTTGTATTTAAAAACATGTTAGATCTAGCTCTTCATTTAGACCCCACGGTGATAAGGTCTTAAGTTTATATATCCAATAGGACTCCCGCTGCAGCAATTTTTTTGTTCCTATCACCCCCCCCCTCCAGCACTCTTCCACTTGTTCCAAACCTATATAGGTTTGTGACGAATGAGGAAGCAGTAAGAGACTGAAATCGGATTCTATGAGCGGAAATGGACACAGATATCTGGATGGTGCTATGGGGCTCAGCAGTGGAATTATGGGATGAAAAACAACAGATGGATACAGGAAGTTACCATATAAGGACAACGCTATGGCGAGAGAAAGAACCAGAGACTTTTTTACATTATATAAAGGAATGATGGGAAATGTTATAGCATATTTTTTTTTTATTTGCTTTTGCACTGCTATTACCCTTGAAAAAGTCTAGGGATAGACGAAACACGTTGGGCTTTTATCTTTAATTGATTTTGTTTAATAAATATCTTTTATTATTGAATTGATATCATTCATTCCTGAATGTGGAGAAAATATCAGAGCTCTACAACGATTGGTTCCTCCTATATATATTTGTGCACCCATAGATACTGAAACCACCGTGTTTTTTCTACCTAATCAAAATACAAGCAGAAACTGTAACCCTATCTGCAAGCCTAACCCTAACTGTAAGTATAACATTATTCAAAAACAAGCAGAAACTGTAACCTAATTAAAAAGCAAGCAGAAACTTTTCTACAGAAATCCTAATCCTATCACTAATCCCAACCTTAACTCTAACCGTAAAACAGGTGGAAACAGAAACCATAAAACGTAACCCATTCGTGACACGGGGTGTACTTTGCTGTCCCTTTGGTGGGCAGGCCTTGAAACCATGGGTTGGCATAGTATGCTCCGCTAGCTTCAATGCGCCTCTTCGCCACCAGTTGACCCACCAGTCCGTCCCCCTGCAGCCAATGATGCGCCCCATGTGTCCAGGGCCGGATTAAGATCTCTATGGGCCTGGAGCTGAAGATTTTGGTGGGTTTTTTTTTGTTTTGGAATTTAGTGAAATGAAAACATATTTTCGGTTTTTTAATAGTGCAGATATGGGTATATCTAATGAGGCAGTTACTGTGTGATTAACATTTCATTCAGCTTTCAATAATTTAAAGCGTGTAAAATTATTCATCCCAGTCTATCATCCAAACCTTTGTGGTTATATATTCTATAGGGAATTTTTGTAAAAAAAAGTGAAATGGGAACCTGTTACTGCATTTTTCTGAGAAAATATACAATTTTAACCAAAAAATGAAAACAATTAAATATTTCCCTAGTGTTTTGGAGGATGGTGTTTTATGAATAATATGATTATGTATAATACACTGACCTAGCTCCCAGAGTGGGAAATTAAAAGGTGAGTAATGGCAGTTGTAGTGCTCATTTTATATGTGACAAATGGACAATGCCTTCGCTTTGGAATTAAAAATAAATACATTTAAAAAGTTTTGTTTTCTTTCCTTTTCGTTTAGATTTTACATGCAGGGTTAATCAGTGAAAAGTGAAACTCTTGAGAACTTTTGGAGAAGTGAAAATTCTAGCAGGTCTATTCAAACAAAGGTGAAAATCAGGAGAACTGGCAGAAGAGAATAATCTAGACCAAATAGCCGATTTGGAAAGTGAGATAAATCTGAGAATTGCTCTGGTTTGGCCAATAGTTCTTTAGAGCTTCACCTTTCTCTGAATAACCCTGATGGTCATGTTTGGTATTAATGCAAAGGCCAGGCCAATGACGCTTCACTTGACCTTGTGTGGTGTAACAATTAGTGACGCAGGGGTCCAAAGTCCCCCCCCCCAGTGCTCTGGATTAGGTTTTTGTTGTAACAATTCTGTGTTAGAAAGAAAAAGAAAAAATAAAGAAATATTCATTATTTTATTTTTATTGTTAAACACAACCTGATCATGTTTGGTATCATTGGAAAGACCATGCTCTGGCCTTCCCGGTGTTACCTAATATGACCCTGTAGCTGCTATGGAGTTCGAGATACAGGGGTCCAAATGTCCATCATTGCAGATATACAGGGTTATTCAAAGAGATCCGAATGGCTGGAGAAAGGTAACCGAACGCTGAAAATCAGCATTCGGTTACCTTTCTTGTCCATTCGGCTATCCAGAGAGCAGGCAATTCGCCAAATCCTGGCGAATTGCCTGCACATATGGTGCCTGTTCGAGGACAGTGAAATCCCCTTAAAAAAATCACTGCTTCGGCTATTCAGAGAACACAAACCAGCAGTGAAAGGTCCCCCAATTGCCCTGCCATTCGGTGGTTTCATGCGGCAGGTTTATTCAGGAGAATCCCATAGGCTTCAATGTTAAAAATATTCCGGTTTTAATTCAATATCTAATAAACCATTCATTATAAAATTCAGCAGTAAAGAGTCTCTTTATAAATAGATTTTTTAGGAAATTTTAAGCATTTTTCTGGATTTTTTTTTAAAAGTCCGATTTTTTATTTCTTTAACTTTACTTATTTTTTCTGTAACAGATTATCATGCATAATTTATTATCATTCCCTGGACCTCATATGTAAATTTCAGACATTTTCGCTCAGTAGTTTCTTTGCAAACAGCGTTTCACTTTCAATCATTCAAGCACACTGTTTTCCTAATTTATTCACTGCCTTCTTCTGCGGTGTCGGCTTTTTCCCGGAGGCTTCGCTGCGTGTGATCGGCTCCTGCTTGGGGTTTTGCCGGCGCTTTTCCTGCACTTCGACAGCCCTGTGGTGCTTGCTAAATACACCGCAGGGTGGCCGAAATGGGAAAGCCGATTTGCACCGAATTGAAGAGAACGAAAAGTCACCGAACGTGGGGTGACTTTTCAAATCTCTTTGAATTACCCTGATAGTTATCCTTTCTCTGGACCTATTCTGGGGTATGGGCCTGGAGCTGCTGCTCCGTCAGCCCCTATGCTAATCCGGTCCTGCATGTGCAGGCTGAAGGAGGGGCTAGTACGCCCCGCTGGCTTTAAAACTCCTACCGCCAGGCACGACGCACCTGGTGGCAAAGGGATAACTTCATTGCTGTCCCGAGTATAGAAAATGGGCGAATATAACAGAGGCTTCTGATATTCCCAGCTCGCTGATTCTTGCTGATTATTTTGGAATCTAAAATTTTAGCATTTCAAAATATTCCAAGCTGAACTGAAACAACAAGCAAGACAAAAGCAAACATGTAGTAACAAAACAAGCTTGAAACAGAGAACAAATCAAATGTTTTTTTTGTTCATCATGATCATAACACATTACCTTGTGTCAGTGACTGACCCAAAGTATAAAAGAGACTCTGGAATTATGGATTTTAATAATTACATTTTTATTCAGCCTCAATACAAAGCTGCTTCACTAACAGATTCCTCAGGAGACTCAAAATGGCTTCTAAATATCACAGATTTCGATTCATCAGATGACATGCCCAGCTATTCTAGAAACTACAGTACAGAATATTGATAGATGAGACAGTTAGGGTTATTCAGAGAGCGTTGAAAACCAGGAGAATTGGCAGGAGAAGAGAACAATCTAGGCCAAATAGCTGATTTGGAAAGTGAGATAAATGAGAGAATTTTTCTGGTTTGGCTATTTTGACCTAGAATTTTCACTTCTCCAGTCATTCTCCTGAGTTTCACCTTTCTTTGAATAGACCTGATAGTGTGTGTGTCAATAAGTAATTACACCCTAAAGAAATACAGTAATCTCAACAGGAACTAAGGCTCATTTGACCTTAAAACCTGAAAGGAGCGCGTTCAATACGCAAAGGTGAGGGTGTACTGGAGATGTTGCATGTGAGAAATAATGAAATGCATCGGTGCTGTGTGGGAAATAGTAGGAATTTTGGAGTGAGCTGATGAACGTTTGTAACGAAATGCACTTGTAGGGGCTTTTGAAAGACTGGAGGCATGAGGAGAGTTGAATATGACGAGAGAGGAGAATATAAATCAGTAGGAGAGAATCAGGGAGGCAGGTAAATTCAGAAAATAACATATAATTGCAAAGTCCAGCCCAGATTCTCTAACAGTTTGTATACAAAACTTGCAAGGCGTTTATGGGTCTTCCACCCCACTGGGTATTACTATTAGGGATGAGCTGTTCGGTTCGATGTGTTCGGAGTTCAATTCGAACATCGCCAGTTCGGATGTTCGCGAACTACGAACATTTCCGCGTGATCGCCGCATGTTCACCCACAATGCACCACAATGCACTTTTTCCACTGGCCTGAAGCTTGTAATTGGCTACAGCCTGCACCTGACCACAGTTTAGGTGCAAGACAGGTGCAAGACTATGTCAATCACAGCTCAGAGTCCTGATTGGGCAAATTTTGCCCAATTATGGGCTCACAGAGCTAAGTCCCGCAGCACAGCACACTTTATAAGGCTTCACACAGTCTTCAGCACGTGTTTTTTGAGAGGAGATTGTTGTGTTAGTGTGTCTTCTCACTGCCAGTGACAGCTATTGGGGGGGTCTCACTTGTTGCAGATATCTGGGAATTGGTGGAAAGTGTGTCTTCTCAGTGCCAGTGACAGCAGCAATTTGGGGAGCTCACTTGTTGCAGATATCTGGAAATTGGTGGAAAGTGTGTCTTCTCAGTCAGTGACAGCAGCAATTTGGGTGGCTCACTTGTTGCAGAGATCTGGGAATTGGTGGAAAGTGTGTCTTCTCAGTCAGTGACAGCAGCAATTTGGGGGGCTCACTTGTTGCAGATATCTGGGAATTGGTGGTGGAAAGTGTGTCTTCTCAGTCAGTGACAGCAGCAAATTGGGGGGCTCACTTGTTGCAGATATCTGGGAATTGGTGGAAACGTAACTGCATTCTGCATTCCAAAAACCTCCACAACTGCACTCTTCCACAATACCACAGAGGGGTTACTTACGGTGTGAAGGCACTTGCTGCCACCAAAGGCAAAATATTTAGGTGCACTGATGCCTGTACCAGATTCATATAATTTTAATATTTGGCTGCAGGGTCCAACCCTGCACTCTTCCACAATACCACAGAGGGGTTACTTACGGTGTGAAGGCACTTGCTGCCACCAAAGGCGCAATATTTGGGTGCACTGACGCCTGTACCAGATTCATATAATTTTAATATTTGGCCGCAGGGTCCAACCCTGCACTCTTCCACAATACCACAGAGGGTTTACTTACGGTGTGAAGGCACTTTCTGCCACCAAAGGCACAATATTTGGGTGCACTGATGCCTATATTACCAGATTCATATCTTTTTAATATAGGACCACATGGTCCACCCCTGCACTCTTCCACAATACCACAAAGGGGTTACGGTGTGAAGGCACTTGCTGCCACCAAAGGCAAAATATTTGGGTGCACTGACGCCTATACCAGATTCATATCATTTTAATATTTGACCGCAGAGTCCAACCCTGCACTCTTCCACAATACCACAGAGGGGTTACGGTGTGACGGCATTGTTGCTGACACTAAAGGCCCAATTTTAAAGCACCTATTGTTACTTTCATCCAAAGCCTGCATAAGTTTCACCATAATTTAGCAAAACAAAATCACTAAACTTGTTCCGCGTGTCCTAAAATGTCTCCTCTTTTCATACAGACTGCCGCCCCAAGCAGTTGTTTATGAATAGATTAAAGGAAAACCATTTACCGTCATTTGAAACGTCATTTTTTTGTTTTTAAATGTTTCTATACATCCTACAAATCCGCCACTTCACGGGCAGGTTATGGGGACCTCCTAGGCACGATATTTGAAGGAATTTTTCATTTTTATTTTTAACCCTTATTTCATGGAAAACTCACTGTTCCTTTAAAAACCTTTTTTTTTTAAACTTGTTGTCCTTGTTTCCTGTCCCCCAGGGCACTACCCGAACCCTCATACACCTTTTATGGCAAATATCTTGCATATATGCCCTCTTGGAGGGCACGCTAAAAATCGAACTTTTGAGTCCCATTGAATTGCATTGAGTTCAGTTCGTGTTTGGGTTCGAACTCGAACTTTTGAAATTGTTCGAGATCAAATGCAAACTGAACACGGGGATGTTCGCCTCATCCCTAATTACTATTACAACTTGTTGTTATTCACTTTATTTTGGGTTTTGGTGCATAGATTCTCCCCAAGATTGTTGGTGGATGGTTAGAGCATGGTATTGGGCTTTAGGGCTTAGCAGCATTATCAAGGACTGAAGAGAATGATCCCTGTAGGTATGTGCATGTACAAAGGCACAACTGGTCTACTCCCACTCACGATTTAGCATTAATCCATTTTTAGGTGCATTTTTATGAGTTTGGTTGTTTATGTGTATTGACATGTTATATGTTGTTGAAATTTGTGTGAATGTTTTGGAGTAATAACGTTTAGTAATAAAGGTATACGTTTTATTTAGCTTTCCACATATCGGTAGGTGTTTTTTGTGAAACAAGGGTTTTCTCACTTCTTATGTCTTTGCAAATCAGAAAATAGTTATGGAAGGAGAGACTCTTGGTTAGACACCAGGTAGTGGTAACTGTGCTGTGAGACAAATCAGAACATGGGGACGATTTTTCACAGGTCCATGGTGGTCCCTGATATTTATACCACATTGTGTATATGGTCAATCTGCAGGAGGGGGAGGGGCATTCTGACAAGTAGACTTGTGCACCTATTTTTTTTCGGTTCGATTTGGTTCGATTTGTTCGGATGTTTAAAATTTTCGATTTGGCTCGTTTCGACCGATTTCTGTTTCGATTCGGTTCGGTTCGGCTCGTTTTTCGTGTACATTTTTTTTCGGAATATCGACCATTTTTCGTGTTTTCGGGTCACTTTGCTCGTTTTTTGTATCGACTTTTCGGGATTTCGGAAATTTTTGTTTTTTTTGGAACGTCTGTTCTCCTCGTTTCAAAGTGTCTAACTCTATTCGTTTTGACGTAAACTACTATGGTTTACTTTTTTTTATACTTTATATATTTTTTTATAATAAATTTTTGGTTTGTTTTTCGGATCCGATAATTCATTCTGTCGATACGATAATTCTGGCGATTCTATCGTGTTTTTTTTTATTAAATAAAGATCCTTTTTTTCTTATGAATATACATTTCACAACTTTATTTAATCATATTAAAATGTTATGAAAGCCAAGGAACAAAAAAAATGAACAAAACGATTTAAAAAATGCTAAACTGACCCGAATGGTCTGACTTTAAAAATAAAAACCAGAACAAAAGGTTTTAAAACGGAAAAATAGTTGATCAAAAATACGCATTTACAAATACAAAATTTACAGAATTAGCGATATAACCGATAATAGTTAAATATACGATGTCCAGAATTACTGAAATGGAACCGAAATCACGAATGGAACCGAAATCATGAATAGAGCAAAAATAAATTTTGATTTGACACATTTCAAGTCCATTCGAAAATTCGAAAATATTTCGTTTTGGCTCGGAAAACTTTTCGGATCTGTCGGTTTTCGGGTCCGATCCGATTCAGAAAATCGTCCGAATCCGAAAACACAAATCGGGAAATTTCGTGAAAATTCCGAAATTCCGAAACCCGAAACGCACATCCCTACTGACAAGAGCACCTTTATTTTGAATTGACAAGTGATGGGCCTCACATTACTTTGCTGCTCATAATTTACTTGTCCTGAAATACAAACAATTATACAAAAATACAAAAAAATTCTTGCGGGAAATTACAGCTCAATTTGAGATGCACTATCATTAAATAGTAAACCAGGGCCAATGTTTAAATCAAATGTTCAATCTATTTACAGAGCATTATTCATGCAAAATCATGTGAACCTGCTGGACAAGATAGAAAAAACAGAAAATAACCAGAAAGTGATATAACATGCCCATTGCTATTGTATCACCCTTCCGAGATTTTGTGACTACAATGTTTGGTTTTTGCAGGAAAATACTCTAAAAAAGATCAGAAGAATTTTATTACTAAATACTGAATACTAAACCTATTTTAGCCATTTTATTTGTATCTGTTCTTTCCTCTTCTTTTTTACATATTAAATGTCCATATGACATCATAGCTCTATAACCGTGGAGACCGCGGAGACACAGGTTCGAATCCCGGCAACAGCACCTCTCCAGCAAGTGTCCTTGGGCAAGACACCTAACGGTACATAATCGACACCCAGGACATACTTGAAAATGAGAGAAATCTCAATGTATCCTTCCTGGAAATACTTAAAAAAAAAAAAATGAAACATCTAATTTTGTAAATGTGAACATAACTAATAGCATTACTCCATCATATATCTCTCATATACTATAGATATTGACATCTTGACTGTAGGTCAAAATAACCAACATAGTCTATTGATTTATAGCCTTTGCCACTTACCATGCCATTTATGTCAATAAAGCCATTAGCACAAAAGAAACTAGATTTGAAACAGGAACATCATTACATATTATCGGATTCCTCTGTGGTTTAGAATGATTATTCCATTTATTTACGTCACTGTTTAAGCATAATATATGGAATACTGCAAACCGAGTCATAAACCGTGGTGATTTCCATTTAAAAAGTAATTTATATCAAGCAGTCAAGCAGTGAGCATTAAGCTATAACTTGTTCTTTTGCAGAGATCCTATTCAGCAGAATATACATATTAATGCAAATTAGTGTGGCATTCTACTTTCCTGGTAATCCTCTTTTGCAGTGCATAATTACAGACAATATGCAAGTTAAACTGAAGTATTGTAGAGATATTCATTTAATTCCTAGATTTTACGAATATTCCGTTTGTGCTAGACTGGACCCAAAGTATATTAAAATTCAATACAAGATATAATTTTAAAATAGACGTATGATATAGTTATTGTTTAAAAATCTACATAATCTATATTCTGAAAGTTCCTTTTGAATAAAAAACCCTCTATAGCATGACAATATGACAGATGCATCTATTTTTAAGTCAAAATTTATGAGAGTTATTTCAATATGGATCTGGGGCTACTATCATTAGCTTTATAGGATAGAAATAGATTTTCCACATTTAGTTATGCCAAGAATTGGTTTTAAGTGCAGGAAAATTCATAGGATTACCACTTTATGAATATTCAGATAATGATATCATATATAGAATGATAAACAGCATTACAAGAGTACTCTCATAGCATTATATTGGAAACATTTTGGATAATTTCTTGACTGTATTCATTGAATATTAGAAGTTTTTTTTCTTTTGCGTGAAACAAATAATAAAGGACCAAATGTTATGTCCAATAGGTTAACCGATGGAATGTGTGAGGAGGGGATGTAAGCCCCACATTAATGTGGGGCTTACATCCCTACCCCACAAAAGGCTACATTACACTCTTAACGCAAACGTTAACGCTCACTTGCATGAGCATTAACGTTAGCTGCGGTGTTTACCGCATATTACAATCCAAACGCAAACGGTTTAAGTAACCCATTTGCGTTTGGTATCTTGCACTTTTCAGCGCGAGGTTACTGTACTTTGTGCTCCCTATACTTAACATGGGGAGCGCAAAGTGTTAATCAGCGTTAGTATTACAATCTACTAGCGCTGATTAACGTCCGGCTGTGGTTAGCAAAAAGTTAACCACAGCCAGGACTTGGTGTTAACAGATTCCGCTTCTGCAGAATCCATTAACACCATCCAGAAAAAATAAAAAAATTAATGCTATACTCACCTACTGTCCCGCGGCAAGGACCGCGGCTCCAACCGCCTCCTCCATCCGGCGGGAGCAGGGAAAGACTGGGGGAAAAAGTCCCCCCAGTCTCTCCCTGCGTATCACTACGCCGACCGGCCAGATCTCGCGAGGCGAGATCCGGCTGGTCATGTGACCGGCAGGGGGAAACTCAATGGAATCCTATGGACTCCATCGAGTGGATACTCATGGCTGCGCTCAGCGCTGCTGCGAGCATCACGGGGGTTATCGCGCAGTAACAATGCAGGCAGCATTTTTTGCGCCTGCATTGTAATCCAACATTAAAACGCGGGCGCAAGGGGGAAAACTGCGGGTGCAGTTTTTCCTTCCTTGCACCCACGTTTTAACGCTAGGATTGTAATAGAGAGCAAAATGTTTATTCAAAATATAATCCAATTTTAATATTTTTTTTAATGACTGTCCACAATTTTCTTATCCATACCCTGTGTAGGGTTAGTTTGCAGATTTATGGCTACACAAGCAAAGATGCTTCCAAACTGGCCATTTTCAAAAGATATACATTTTTAGGGTTAGATTAAGATTAGGGTCAGGGTATAAAAATTAGGGTTAGGTTACCATTTGTGCTTGTTTTAGTTATGGGGATAGAGTTACATTTCGGGTTAGGGTTTACCCTAGTCCTAAACCCTAACCCTAATGTTCTGATTAATTTTTGCTTCATTTTTAGGCAACATATTCTGCTCATATACATGCAGAAATAAACGGTTTAGCGCCTATTCCCTAACAGGGCGGCTGGGTGGAAAAGAACTATCCAGCCTGCTCCCTGTATAAAACATAGCAAGATAAAAGTTTGTCATCTGCGCTCACCCCTGTAATTCCATGCAAAACAAAACACAATCAGAGGTTTTAGTTTACTTCAATGGCCATTCAAGTAAACATATTCTGCTCGTAGTTCTTTTATGGGAAGTGCAGTGAATGAAACAATAATGGAGCAGAATGTTAGAGATAGGGCTAACCCTACCTGTAACCCTAACCATAAAAATAACACAGTTATCCTGACAAAAAGAAAAAAAAGGATTTTAAAAAATATGGCACACAGAAATAGTACGCTAACCCTAATTTCAAAGCCTAACTCTATAAACTAATAGCTCATGAAAGCAGTCCAATTTGGGGACAGTGGCTATAGTAAACTAGCATGTGGAAGTGCAATTATTGATGTTCATAACCAAGTCCGTAAACACACAAAGGCCGTAATACAATAAAATAAATGTGATTAGATGCACACATATGTTAGTATGTTAATGTTTGTATTCCTGTATCATTTGCATTGGTATATGATTAGGATTTCAGGGTCAGTGTGTTCAAATTCAGGGCATATGGACATACACTATATTGCCAAAAGTATTCGCTCACCTGCCTTGACTCGCATATGAATTTAAGTGACATCCCATTCCTAATCCATATGGTTCAATACGACGTCGGTCCACCCTTTACATCTATAACAGTTTAAACTCTTCTGGGAAGGCTGTCCACAAGGTTTAGGAGTGTGTCTATGGGAATTTTTGACCATTCTTCCAGAAGCGCATTTGTGAGGTCACACACTGATGTTGGACGAGAAGGCCTGGCTCTCAGTCTCCGCTCTAATTCATCCCAAAGGTGTTCTATCGGGTTGAGGCCAGGACTCTGTGCAGGCCAGTCAAGTTCATCCACACCAGACTCTGTCATCCATGTCTTTATGGACCTTGCTTTGTGCACTGGTGCACAGTCTTGTTGGTAGAGGAAGGGGCCAGCTCCATACTGATCCCACAAAGTTGGGAGCATGGAATTGTCCAAAATGTCTTGGTATGCTGAAGCATTCAGAGTTCCTTTCACTGGAACTAAGGAGCCAAGCCCAGCTCCTGCAAAACGACCCCACACCATAATCCCCCCTCCACCAAAGTTTACAATTGGCACAATGCAGTCAGACAAGAACCGTTCTCCTGGCAACCGCCAAACCCAGACTCGTCCATCAGATTGCCAGATAGAGAAGCACGATTCTTTACTCCAGAGAACGCATCTCCACTGCTCTAGAGTCCAGTGGTGGCGTGTTTTACACCACTGCATTGCACTTGGTGATATATGGCTTGGATGCAGCTGCTCGGCCATGGAAACCCATTCCATGAAGCTCTCTGCGCACTGTTCTTGAGCTAATCTGAAGGCCACATGAAGTTTGGAGATCTGTAGCGATTGACTCTGCAGAAAGTTGGCGACCTCTTCGTACTATGCGCCTCAGCATCCGCTGACCCCGCTCCGTCAGTTTACATGGGTCTACCACTTCGTGGCTGAGTTGCTGTCATTCCCAAACACTTCCACGTTCTTATACAGCTGACAGTTGACTGTGGAATATTTAGGAGCGAGGAAATTTCACGACTGGATTTGTTGCACAGGCGGCATCCTATCACAGTTCCACACTGGAATTCACTGAGCTCCTGAGAGCGACCCATTCTTTCACAAATGTTTGTAAAAACAATCTGCATGCCTAGGTGCTTGATTTTATACACCTGTGGCCATGGAAGAGATGGGAACACCTGATTCTGATTATTTGGATGGGTGAGCGAATACTTTTAGCAATATAGTGTATGTTTAGTGGTATAAATGAGTTGCTTAAGGGGATTTGTTAAAGGGCATTTTTTCATCATCTTTGAGATGTCAAATGTCATGTTTTCATTTAAATTATTATTTTGTCTTTCCCTTAACGTATTATCACTAGGGTTACACCGATACCGATACTAGTATCGATATCGGTGCCGATACCTGGTACTGCAGGAGTACTTGGTACTCGTGCAGTACCCCCGATATTTTTTTCCGATACCGGAAGCCGGCATTGAGCCGGCTTGCCGGCATCCGAGGGGCTGGGGCGGCTGTCCGAATGCTCTATCGGCATTCGGACAGGCCCTGCAGCTGCTCTCCGCATTGTTTAATACTTACCTTCCTGGGCGCCGCCGGGAAAGTCTTCGCGCGCGCGCGCTCCTTGGAAGGTCCCCAGCCGCGACCACGTGGGACCATGTGATTGCGGCTGGGGTCCTTCCAACGAGCGCACGCGTGGGAACTTTCCCGGCGTCGCTAAGGAAGGTAAGTATAAACAAAGTGGGGTGAGCAGCTGCAGGGCCTGTCCGAATGCCGATAGAGCATTCGGACAGGCCCTGCAGCTGCTCTCCGCTCATACTTACCTTCCTGAGCGACGCCGGGAAAGTTTCCGCACGTGCGCTCATTGGAAGGACCCCAGCCGCGATCACATGGTCCCACGTGGTCGCGGCTGGGGACTTTCCAAGGAGCGCGTGCGCGCAAAGACTTTCCTGGCGTTGCTAAAGGAAGGTAAGTATGAGCGGAGGGGGGAGGGGGGCAAATCCATATGCTGGGGGGCAGTATCCACGAGCTGGGGGGCATTATCCATGAGCTGGGGGGCATTATCCGAGCTGGGGCAGATCCAGGAGCTGGAGGGCATTATCCATGAGCTGGGGGCAATATCCATGAGCTGGGGGGCATTATCCATGAGCTGGGGGGCATTAGCCATGAGCTGGGGGCAATATCCATGAGCTGGGGGGCAATATCCATGAGCTGGGGCAATATCCATGAGCTGGGGGGCAAATACATGAGCTGGGGGGCAAATCCATGAGCTGGGGGGCAAATCCATGAGCTGGGGGCAATATCCATGAGCTGGGGGGCAAATCCATGAGCTGGGGCAGTATCCATGAGCTGGGGGCAATATCCATGAGCTGGGGGCAATATCCATGAGCTGGGGGGCAAATCCATGAGCTGGGGGCAATATCCATAAGCTGGGGGCAAATCCATGAGCTGGGGCAATATCCATGAGCTGGGGGCAATATCCATGAGCTGGGGGGCATATCCATGAGCTGGGGGGCATATCCATGAGCTAGGGGGGCATATCTATGAGACCTGGGGGCTTTATATGAGGTCTGTTCTTATTGGAAAGCGTCACGTGACATAAAATAAAAGTATCGGTACTTGGTATCGGTGAGTACTTGAACAAAAGTATCGGTACTCGTACTCGGTCTTAAAAAAGTGGTATCGGTGTATCCCTAACGTATTATGACGAAGCCATAGGAGTAGGTCTCAGCTACCTAATGCGATATTTCATTCCTGTAATATGCATGTTTTATCCAAAATTACTGTAAATTACCAATCAAAACAGAAAAACTAAAAAGAAAAAAGCATAGCAATTTTACCAAGCTTTATCATTTTCTAATTAGCTATTCAAATTTATAATGTAAAAAGCACCAGAGAGGAGGTAGTGGTCTCGAAAATAAATTAAAATATAATGTCAAACAATGCACTGTCCATATGCCAATTTGAAACATTAAAATATGTAAATGCACAAAAAAAAAACAATTATATTAACTAGGGAGCTGAGCAGGATATTTACTCAGTAGTTATTGTAATTCGTTGTATCAGCGCAGCTGCTTCTTTTTCATATGCGTTACCAAAGCTCTAACTGAGATTTTGTTGCAAGCTAGAGAGTTTTAATTGTGCATTGGTGTAGTAAAAGTGATTCATGACCATGCTTTAAAGAATATAACAAAGCAAAACTCTCATCCTATTGTGCATCTGCATACATGTTTATGAAAAGCAAAACAAATTCACCATTTAATTAGTTCAACAAATCAAATGTGTTCCTTCATAGCTGCAAATGTTATTATCAGATCTGTCTGTTGGAAAGGAAAATGTCTACTCAATCCCAATGAGCTATTTCTATTAAAGACTGCAACATGCAGAATGTGAAATCCATGGAGAAGAGTAGATGTTTACATTATATGAGGTAATTCTTGGGATGAAATAATATTACAGTACAGCATCAAGAGAATATATTTATTGTAAGAGGTAGAGTTATTTCCTATATAGTTTGTCTTAAGATTGCTTATGGCATAATAAACCAACAAACTGAATGTATTCTAGTAGAATTTGCCAGGCTTAGCGTAATTCATTTCCATTTTTCCAAATATTGTGTAATTACAATGGTGTATTAGACAGGAATATGAGACTGCAGACATGCTAATTTGGGCACGAAACACTTTGTCTGTGCTTGATATATGTTCCCTTTTCTATGTATTTTGGTATTCGGGCATCATGACTGAAACTTTTTTAACCCCTTCACTGTTGAGCCATTGTACCTGTGTGCTGAGCTAATTTTTACCACTGTTGCCCACATGTTTAAATGCGATTTGAAGTCACGTTTTATTATACAGCCCAGACATATTATATATCCTTTTTTCCTGAAGACTCAGTAGATTCATAATAAATCATTATTATATGTATACGTCATGCCCTGCCTGAATATTGTAACAAAAAATGCAATAAAATTAGAATTTTCAATCGTCTACAGCGTGTAAAGTGGTTTTTTTCCCATTTTATAATCCGAGCCTTTTTGCGGTTAAATTTTCTGTGGGGTGCGCTTGTTAAAAAAATTAGAAAGGGGACTCGTTACATTTTTTTGGGGGGGAAATTATGTAATTTTTAGCAAACACCCTCCATAGAAAAAAATTGTTAGTGCAGCATCATTGTTCGCATTATAATTGAAATGGGAACAATATTGCTGCATTAATAAAAATAACACACAAAAAAAAACGTGTTTTTCTTTCTTACTTTCAACGTGGCCATGCTCTGGCCTTTTGAATGACACTAACCATAACCCTCCAGCTGCCACCGTTCAGGAGATATGGGGGTTTAAATGACCCCCCTATCTCCTCCATGGGATTTCCTTAGGAAATCCCCGGGCAGCTACGGGTTCCCCGGCTAACTGACATCATCGCGCCATGCGAGATGACGTCAGCTGACAAGGGGGGACCTGGAGGTGGAGCTGCCACCCAAGATGGCGGCCCCCACCGGAGCTAGGCCGCGATCCGGCACCAAATGGCACCAGATCGCAGCTCAGTGCCTCAGCGATTAAAGTCAGGCACAGCTTAAAAGGGGAGACTCTCCCTTTTTAAGTGGTACCTGCCTTCTCCCACTAGGTCCTCCTGATCGGGAGGGTGAGGGATCCGAAAGGAACACCCCTCCTTTTAGGAGATCTCCCTGCTTTGCCGGTGGTTTGCTTGAAAATGACATCATCGCGTACGATGTCGGGTGGCCTTAAAAGCAGCGTTCGACTTCAAAGAAGGAGAGAGGTGAGTATCTCCGGAGGTCCCGGGTTTGAGGATGTCGTATGGGGAACGTCCTCCACATACAGCGGGAGTCTATGAGGATGTTCCCCACACGTCATTCGCAGTGAAAGGGTTAATATATAATTTGCACAATACAGCCTTGGATTTTCAGTTCTATTCAGCCAGAGTGCAATTAATTGGAATATGTTATCTTAATTGTTATTACTATTTTAGACGGTACTTAGCACCTACAAATTCTGCAGTACTTTTCAAGACAGATAGGGGAGTTAAACTAACAAAATTACAAACAGACTTAAGAACCAAAGAAAAAAGAAATAGAAGTCCCTGCTCAGCTGAGCTTACAGGCTACATATAACACACTATAAGCGGCAACATATCCCAAAATCTATTATAGAGGATGGCAACACATACCAGGACCAGCCAATTCCCTCAGGAGCCATCCAAAAAGAACATACCATTGCAGGCTGAACATGGCAATCAGGCAGGCTCCAAAAATAAATAAAGATGACAACGCACATCGAGAAGAACATGCCACAAACGTGGCCCTAATGAACAGCAATGGAAGAATACAGAATAGTGCCAGAAAATAGCAAAGAAGGTTCATACCCATATGTGAAGACTCATTGAGAGTCAAAACGTTGGCTCACTGTAAGATTTCACTCCAATAAACTTTCTTGAATCAAAAGTCTGGACTGCCGCACCTTCTACTTGGATGAGCCTACAAGCTTCAAGCTCAAGCTCCACCCTCCAGTTTTGGTGCTACATTTTCCACAAGACCCTGTGTACCTAATGAGTGGCTGAGTATCACAGGAGATCTAGTTCTGAAAGATCTGGAGACTCAAGTTTGAGCACCACTGAACTAGAGGACTGCAGTGGCTAAACCAAAAACAGGATGATTGCCCAGGTATACACAGGGTTATTCACTAACTAGCATGGATTACCATTGTTGCAAACAATGGCGAGATTCTCCGTTCTTGCAACTATTATAAATTTTGGTATTTTCCAAATGCAAAATGTTAACAGCAACAGAAGATTCATTGATAGGTTTACATCTATTTGGAAAATACCAATCAATGAATCTTTTGTTGCTGTTAACATTTTGCTTTTGGGAAATGCCCAAGGTTGTTGTGAAGCAAGGGTAAACTACCTTGGTTAGTGAATAAGAGTGATCGTTTAACCGTGCTTGCTGTATGATTGCAATATTATTATTATCATCATTTATACTGTATAGCACCAGCAGTCTTTATGAGTTTATTAAGCAACTGCAGTATTCCATTATGTATAGTTTAGGAAAGAAGATGTGGTACAGGGGATCATATTCCAGTAGTCTCGCCATTATTCGTTTTATCTAGCAGCCAGTGTTTTAAACGTTATATATAATATGCTTACTAAACCAAAAATTTAAATGTCACTTTATTTTCTGTCACCTGGTAATGCCTTTATTTTATACATGGTTTTATAGTTTACACCTTTATTCCTAACATTTTCTTTTTCTAAGTAAAGTCTCTTAAAATATTTTTTAAATGAAATAATGTCAGGTTTTTGCTTTTATCTCAACCTAAATGTCAATTACATGCAGTTTAAGTAGGTCCTTCCATGTTGCCTTGATGTGAATAAGAAAATTAATTAAACAATATGTTCCACTGGGTTAGCTTCAAATACGAAGTTACACTTTATGGACAGCTTCAGTTGTTAACATTCCTCCTCTGTTGCAAAGGTCACAGGAGAGCAAAATGATTGCTAAAATCCCATCACATTTGAAACTATCTCTACTCTTGTATTTTTAGCAGTGTAATAGGATCACTCCAGGCCATTTTAATCAGATCTTTCTAGCAGATGAAATATTTTCTTTTGCTCTCAATGATGTTAGATAACAGTAAAATCGTCACTAAAATGTAACTGAACATTTTTGCTCATATTTGACCAATTCAATTACAAGTGATTAATTTGGATCTAGTATAAAATCAGCAAAATTTTAATTTTAGAGCTGTTCTATGGCTTTCAGATTAGCAAACAGGCGATGCAAATCCCTCTTTTAATTTTCATATTTTATTTATATAGCCTCTAGCAGATTAGAAGCACTGTACACTAATGATAGAAAAGAACAACACACATAGCTTAAAAGGACTGATACAATATGATTGGAGGACCCTGTTCCCGAAGGAAAATACAATCTATAAAGGATTTATATTGTGTAGAAAGCAAGTATTAACCACCTCAATGCTAAGGACGCGCTCAGCGCGTCCTCAGCATTACCGCTGGTGTGCTGAGGACGCGCTGAGCGCGTCCTCAGTTTGGGGTCAGCGTTCGGCCGGGTTCCGGCCGATCGCTGGCCCCTCCGGTGTGGGCTGACATCCTGGATGTCAGCCCGGCATCCGGACCACCAGCCGCCATTATTAGGTGTCATCGCGGGGGCGCGATGACACCTAATTCAGGCGCCCCCCCGCATGTGCGGAGGAGGCGCCTGAAAGGGAGGGGGGGAGGTCCTTCGGACCTCTCTCCCTCCCGATCGGTGGCACACAGGGGCTTAACCCAGGCATCATTTGGAAGGGCACAGCCTGCCCTTCCAAATGATGCCTGGCATTAACCCCTGGGGAGCTGGATCGCAAATCGGCGCTGAAAAGCGCCGATTCGCGATCCTTCCGGGAGCTGGCCGACATCTTGGATGTTGGCCAAGCTTCCGGGAACTCCCCCAGAGGACTGGCGTCATCGTGCGTTAACCCCTAAGTGTGGAGATAGGGAGTTCCAATGAACTCCCTATCTCCCGATCCGTGGCAGCTAGGGGTTAAATTTTGATATCGTTGGATCGGCCAGAGCATGGCCGTTCCAACGATACCAAACATGAAAGTTAAAAAATTTGTAAAAAAAAAAAAAAATTAAAAATAAAAATAAAAAAAAATTAAAAAAAAAATTAAAAAAAAAAAATAAACACATTTTTTTTATTTTTTTTGGTTTGTTAGTGTAGCAATATTGTTCCCATTTCAATTATAATGTGAACAATGATGCTGCACTAACGATTTTTGTATGCGGTGCGTTTGTTAAAAATAGTGTAATTTTCCCCAAAAAAAAATGTAACGAGACCCCATCTCTAATTTTTTTAACAAGCGCACCCCATACAAAATATAACCGCAATTGCTCGCATGTTAAAATGTGGAAAAAAACACTTTACACATTGTAAATTATTAAAAATTCATATTTTATTGCATTTTTTGTTATAATATACAGACATGACATAACGTATACATATAATAATGACATATTATGAATCTACCGAGTCTGACGGAAAGAACGATATATAATATGTCTGGGTCATATACTAAAATAAGCCTTAAAAACACGTTTAAACATGATGCGCAAAACAGGTAAAAAATGACCTCAGCACAGGGGCGGGAAAAGCCTCAGCAGCGAAAGGGTTAATAGGTGCCTTGCCTAAGGACACTTGCTGGTGGGTTGTTCTGGTAGGTGCAGGGCAGCCATCAGAAATGATGGGGCCCCTTACTGAACCTCATGATGGGGCCTCCCATGCACTCCTTCAAGCTTTAATAGCTCACTTTTCTCCCCCTTCCAAAACAAAAAAGGGCATAACACTGTTCCACAGCAATAAAACTCACAGAAATGTGCGGTGTGTATGAGCGTATCACAGAGCTCCACAGCAATAAAACTCACATAAATGTGTTGTGTGTATGATGGTCTTTGGGCTTGACTGGGCTCTGGGGCTGGCCTAGGCTGGCATGGAACCATGGGCTGGTCTGGGCCTACGGACTTGGCTGGGCCCTGGTCTGGGGCTTGGCTGGGCCCTGCAGCTTGGCTGGACCCTGAGGCTGGTCTGGGCCCTGGGGATTGGTTGGGCCCTAAGGCTGGTCTGGGCCCTGGGGATTGGCTGGGCCCTGGGCTTGGCCTAGGCCCCTGAGCTTGGCTGGGCCTTTGGGCTTTGCTGGGGTCTTGCTGGGCCCTGGGGTTTGCTGGGCCTTTGGTCTTGGCTGGGCCCTGGGACTTGGCTGGGCCAGGGGCTTGCTGGACCCTGGGGCTTGCTGGGCCTTTGGGCTTTGCTCGGCCCTGGGGCTTGGCTGGGCCTCTGGGCTTTGCTGGGGCCTGGCTGGGCCCTGGGACTTTGTTGGGGCCTTGCTGGGACCTGGGGCTTTGCTGGGCCCTGGGGCTTGGCTGAGCCTTGGGTCTTTGCTGAGGCCTGGGACTTGGTTGGGCCCTGGGGCATGGCTGGGCCTTTGCTGGGCCCTGGGGCTTGACTGAGCCCTGGAGTTTTTCTGGGGCTTTGCTGGGCCCTGGCATGGCCTATGGGCTTGGCTGGCCTAGGCCCCTGAGGCTGGTCTGGGCCCTGGGGCTGGCCCGGTCAGTGTCCAGCAGGCGCCGGTGGCTGCAGTCAGCACCATACTCACTGCTCCACCCTCTTCTGTCCTCTGCCTCTCCTCTTTCTCTGCTGCCGCTTCTTCTTCTCTTCTCGGCTCCACTCCTTCTTCTCTTCTCGACTTGTCCCAACCGTGCCTGTTAGCTACTCTTTTATTGTGTGTGACGTGCATGTCACACACATGATTGGAGGGCAGTGCCAAAGCAGCATGCTTGGTAGGCCCATGCATGCTTGTTTAGTGCTTGGGACACCCAGCCAGCCAGGAAGTTGTGAAAATCAAATCGTGGTGGATTTGCATTTCACAGCATTGTCAACTTAGTCAGAGTATAACTCCAGATACGGACATCTAGAGTCCGATACCAGAGCTAATAAAAAGTAAGGGGCAACGCTGTCGGCAGGCCCCTGCCTGCGGCATGGACTGTATTGCCCTGATGGTGGCCCTGGGGAGGTGAATCTGCTAGAAACATAATAGTGAGGTTGAACTAAATCACCCAGGGTTGTAGAGGAGAAACGTGTCGGCCAACTGTTCTGAATGGGATTAATTTTTTTTTTCTTGCTCCTAATTATTGGGAGCTACTAAGGAATATGGTGAGGAAGTGTCCCCACTGGGATTAGGGTTGTATTTAGGGTTGGGGAATATAACAGTAAGGTGTGTATGATAAGTCTTCTTCAGCTTTTTCTATTCATTTTACGTAACTGGTGTTGCCACAGCACAAATACCTAACATGCTAAATATTGGTACATGATATTAATATTAGATAACAGTAAGATTCTACTGTGTCATTTAAAATGTGGTTCTCACTATTCCTGGCAGTATTACTAATTAGGGATGAGCCGAACACCCCCCGAGTTCGGTTCGGGCCCGAACCCGAACTTCCCATATGTTCGGGTCCGAACCCGAAGTCGAACTCCATGCAAGACAATGGGGCTGAAAATTCGGTTTTTAGAGTGCCCTCCAAGAGGGCATATATGCTAGATATTTGCCATAAAAGGTGTATGGGGGTCCGGGTAGTGCCCTGGGGGACAGGAAACAAGGACAAAAAGTAAAAAAAAAACATTTTTAAAGGGACTTAAAAACAAAACAATGACGTTTCATATGACGGTAAATGCTTTTCCTTTAATCTATCCATAAACAACTGCTTGGGGCGGCAGTCTGTATGAAAAGAGGAGACATTTTCGTACACGCAGAAAAAGTTTACTGATTTTTTTGGCTAAATTATTGTGAAACTTATGCAGGCTTTGGATGAAAGTAACAATAGGTGCTTCAAAATTGGTCCTTTAGCGTCCCCAACAGTGCCATCACACCGTAAACCCTCTGAGGATATGAATCTGATACAGGCATCAGTGGCAGTGCACCCAAATATTGTGCTTTTGGTGCCAGGCCTGCAAGTACTATCATACAGTAACCCCTCTGTGGTATTGTGGAAGAATGCAGGGGTGAACCTTGCGGTCCTATATTAAAAAGATATGCATCTGGTTAAGGCGTCAATGCACCCAGATAGTCTGCCTTTGGTGCAAGACTGCCAGGCTAGCAAGTATCATCATACAGTAACCCCTCTGTAGTATTGTGGAAGAATGCAGGGGTGGACCATGTGGTCCTATATTGAAAAGATATGATTCTGGTCAAGGCATCAGTGCACCCAGATATTGTGCCTTTGGTGCCAGACTGCCAGGCCAGCAAGTATCATCATACAGTAACCCCTCTGTGGTATTGTGGAAGAATGCAGGGGTGAACCTTGCGGTCCTATGTTGAAAAGTTTTTTATCTGGTAATGGGCGTCTGTGCACCCAGATATTGTGCCTTTGGTGCCAGGCCAGCATGTATCATCATACAGTAACCCCTCTGTGGTATTGTGGAAGACAGCAGGGGTGGACCATGTGGTCCTATATTGAAAAGATATGATTCTGGTCAAGGCGTCAGTGCACCCAGATATTATGCCTTTGGTGCCAGGCCAGCAAGTATCATCATACAGTAACCCCTCTGTGGTACTGTGGAAGAATGCAGGGGTGGACCCTGTGGTCCTATATTGAAAATATATGATTCTGGTCAAGGCGTCAGTGCACCCAGATATTGTGCCTTTGGTGCCAGACCAGCAAGTATCATCATACAGTAACCCTTCTGTGGTATTGTGGAAGAATGCAGAGGTGAACCTTGCGGTCCTATATTGAAAAGTTTTTTATCTGGTAATGGGCGTCAGTGCACCCAGATATTGTGCCTTTGGTGCCAGGCCAGCAAGTGTCATCATACAGTAACCCCTTTGTGGTATTGTGGAAGAATGCAGGGGTGGACCATGTGGTCCTGTATTGAAAACATATGATTCTGGTCAAGGCGTCAGTGCACCCAGATATTGTGCTTTTGGTGCCAGGCCTGCAAGTGCCATCATAATACAGTAACCCCTCTGTGGTATTGTGGAAGAGTGCAGGGTTGGACCCTGCGGTTCAAAAAATGTAAATGATATAAATCTGACACAGGCGTCAGTGCAGCCAAATATTGTGCCTTTCATGGCAGCAAGTGCCTTCACACCGTAACTCTTTTGTGGTATTGTGGAAGAGTTCAGTGCTGGAGGTTTTGTGAATGCAGAAGAGGACATCCCCGATCTATTCCATTACTTCAGCATCAGGGGATTGATAGCTGCTGATCCAGGACTGATTCATTTTTATAAATGTCAGCCGGTCTACAGAGTCGGTGGACAGACGCACTCTTTTGTCTGTAACAAAACCTCCAGCGGCACTGAACGTCCTTTCGGAAAGCACGCTAGATGAAGGGCAACCTAGTAGCTGCATAGCATATTGGCTAAGTTCTGGCCAGTGATCCAATCTCAACACCCATTAAGCCAGTGGATCATCTGCTGGAAAGGTATCCAGGTCTGCCCTTGCCCCTAGGTAGTCCTGCACCATATGGTGAAGATGCTGGCAATGGGTGCCTACATTTGACGTCCCTGGGCGTCGAGGACTAAAAAAAATTAAAAATGCATCAGTCAAGCAGCCCTGGCCTTCACCACTATTCCTCTGATCATCCACAGCCTCAGAAGCACGTGTGTCAGCACTTTGTAATCTACCAGTGCCTGGAAAGGTGTTACACAAGTGTCGCTTTAGAGCGTCCTCAAGTTTTTTCATCCTGTGCTCCCTCTGTGCGGGCAGGATGAGTTCTGCAACTTTACCCTTGTATCGTGGATCAAGAAGGCTTGCCAACCAGTAATGATCCCTCTCCTTGATAGCACGAATACTGGGGTCCTTTAGCAGGCTTTGCATCATTAGGGAGCCCATGCAGCGTGGGTTTGAGGTGGCATTAGCTTCCGAGCCTTCCTGGTCAATGAGGATGACCGTATCGTGCACTTCTTCCTCCCAGCCACGCACTAGCCCTTGTGTTTCTGGGCACACGAAACCCTCCCTTGAGGAATCCCCACCTTCAATGCCCCCACTACTTAAATATTCTGCCTCCTCCTGATCCTCATCCTCCTCCTGTCTGATCTGAGTAGAACCCGCTGGAATGCTGTCTGCGGAAAGACTGGGGCCTTGAGAGCTAGGGAAGGCCTCCTCTTCCTCCCGCTGCTCTGCCTCTAGAGCCACATCTATAATTCCCCACAGAGTGTGCTCCAGCAGGAACACTAAAGGAATTGTGTCACTGATGCATGCACTGTCCCTGCTCACCATCCTCGTTGCCTCCTCAAATGGTGACAGTACAGTGCATGCATCCTTGATCATCAGCCACTGCGGGGGGGAAAAAACAAGTTGACCTGAACCTGTCCTTGTGCCATACTCACACAGGTACTCGTTGATGGCCCTCTGCTGCTTGTGCAGATGCTGCAGCATTGCTAATGTCGAGTTCCACCTGGTGGGCATGTCACAGATCAGATGGTTTGTGGGAAGGTGGAATTCTCTTTGAATTTCTGCCAGGCGAACGCTTGCTGGGAATGACTGTCTGAAGTGGCTGCAGACTTTTCTGGCCTGGATGAGAAGCTCTGGCAGCCCTGGGTATTTGGTTAGGAAACGCTGTACCACCAGATATAGGACGTGCTAGGCATGGTACATGCATCAATTTACCCTTGAGTAGGGCAGAGAGAAGGTTGCTGCCATTATCGCAGACGATCATTCCCAGCTCAAGCTGGCGTGGTGATAACCATCTCTGCACCTGCCCCTGCAGAGCTGACAGAATTTCTGTCCCGGTGTGGCTCCTGTCCCCTAAACAAACCAGCTCAAGCACAGTATGGCATCTTGTTGCTTGAGCCATTGCGTAGACCCTGTCAGGCGTCGGTTTAACTGCCACTTTGCCAGAGACAGAGAAGGAGGAGGAGGAGGGAGAGGTGGTGGTGGTGGAGCAGACAGACCTCATACAAGCAGCTTTCTGGAGGCGTGGTGGATGAACAAGCTCCAGCACAGAGCCCCATCTTGGATCCCTCCCAGCTGCAATCAGAGTTACCCAGTGTGCCGTGAAGGAAATGTAACGACCATGTCCATGCTTGCTGGACCACGTGTCTAAAGTCACATGCACCTTGTTGCTGACTGCCTTTCCCAATGACTGGATAACATTGTCTTCCACGTGTTGGTATAGTGCTGGAATGGCCTTGCGTGAAAAGTAATGGCGTTTTGGAACCTGCCACTGTGGTACAGCACATTCAGCAAATTCACGGAAGGGAGCAGAGTCCACCAGCTGGAAAGGCAGCAGCTGCAATGCGAGTAATTTTGATAAACTGGCATTTAGACGCTGTGCTTGGGGATGGTTGGGACTATATTTTTTCTTTCGCGGCAGCAGCTGCGGCAACGTAATCTGACTGCGTAAATCTTCAGCTGCTGGGATGATGTCACATTGTGAGGAAGGACCTGGTACATCCATTACTGTAGCATCATCCCTGTCGGTGGAGGTTGTAGGCAATGACATTTTGAAGGTAATAGAAGGTTATATGTAACATATAAGAAATTTTTAACCCCCAAAATACTTGCTGGCTGTGTGACATGACACAGAAGATCACCTCAATTCACAAATGTTTTAAAGAAATTTGTAACCCCCAAAAAGACTTGCTGGCTGTGTGACATGACACAGACGATCACCTCAATTCACACACATCACCTAAGTTCCCTGATATTTGGTAGAAATGAGACCCACCCAGTAGCGTGGCAGACCGGCAGTAAGAACACACAACTATCTCCTCTGAAATCTCCTCTCAAAATGCGTGCTGTAGCTATGCGTGGAAACGTTATATAGTGTGCTGCGGGACTTAGCTCTGTGAGCCCATGATTGGGCAAAATTTGCCCAATCAGGACTCTGAGCCGTGATTGGCATACTGTTGAACCTGTCTTGCACCAGACCTGTGGTCAGGTGCAAGGCTGTAGCCAATTACGAGCTTCAGGCCAGTGGGAAAATGCATTGTGGTCCATTGTGATGCATTGTGGTCGAACATGCGGCGAACACCTGGAAATGTTCGGTGTCGCGATCTAATCGAACAGGCTAAGTTCGGGTCGAACTCCGAACCGTCCGAACCGAACAGCTCATCCCTATTACTAATATCTCCAGTAGTGTTTGGAAACACCAACTGTTTTTCATTATCTGTAACATATAGCATTTCAGTACGAACTGTCTAACAAAGCATTGAGCACTGTTCTGGCAGTGCCAGTAATATGGAGCTGCTAATGGATAAATGTCATATGAGGATGAGGTATTAACTCTTGGAGGCTTCCTATTACTGGCTCTATCACGAGCAAGCTACAATGTCTAGTGGCTCATCTTGTAATATTAGAAAGCCGCTAATAGATACCAGCAGTGGAACTGTGTGCTGCCACTGGTATCATCTCCAGAAGTCTATGGAACTCCATGGAGACTTGTGTAATCACTGTGAAATTAAAATCACTAAACACCAGATCACAATTTAAATATTAACGGCAAGACGCAATAGAAAACCTGTGTGTCAGACATCCATTTGCGGCTTGCCTTTAACATCTGTTTTATGACTAGGGATGAGCCGAACACCCCCGTGTTCGGTTCGCATTCGAACTCGAACAATTTCAAAAGTTCGAGTGCGAACGCGAACCGAACTCAATACAACTCAATGGGACTCGAAAGTTCGATTTTTAGAGTGCCCTCCAAGAGGGCATATATGCAAGATATTTGACATAAAAGGTGTATGGGGGTCCGGGTAGTGCCCTGGGGGACAGGAAACAAGGACAAAACATTTTTAAAAAAACGTTTCTAAAGGAACAGTGAGTTTTCCATGACATAAAGGTTAAGAATAAAAATGAAAAATTCCTTCAAATATCGTGCCTAGGAGGTCCCCATAACCTGCCCATGAAGTGGCGGATTTGTAGGATGTATAGATACATTTAAAAAGAAAACAAATGACATTTCAAATGATGGTAAATGGTTTTCCTTTAATCTATTCATAAACAACTGCTTGGGGCGGCAGTCTGTATGAAAAGAGGAGACATTTTAGGACACCCAGAACAAGTTTAGTGATTTTTTGGCTAAATTATGGTGAAACTTATGCAGGCTTTGGATGAAAGTAACAATAGATGCTTTAAAATTGGGCCTTTAGTGTCGGCAACAGTGCCGTCACACCATAACCCCTCTGTGGTATTGTGGAAGAGTGCAGGGTTGGACCCTGCGGTGCAATATTAAAATGATATGAATCTGGTACAGGCATCAGTGCACCAAATATTTTGCCTTTGGTGGCAGCAAGTGCCTTCACACCGTAACCCCTTTGTGGTATTGTGGAAGAGTGCAGTGGTGGACCCTGCGGTCCAATATTAAAATGATATAAATCTGGTACAGGCGTCAGTGCACCCAAATATTGTGCCTTTGGTGGCAGCAAGTGCCTTCACACCGTAACCCCTTTGTGGTATTGAGGAAGAGTGCAGGGTTGGACCCTGCGGTCCAAAATTAAAATGATATGAATCTGGTAATAAAGGCGTCAGTGGCAGTGCACCCAAATATTGTGCCTTTGGTGGCAGCAAGTGCCTTCACACCGTAAGAAACCCCTCTGTGGTATTGTGGAAGAGTGCAGTGGTGGAGGTTTTGTGAATGCAGAAGAGATTCCCGATCTATTCAGTTACGTCAGCATCAGGGGATTGATAGCTGCTGATCCAGGGCTGATTCCTTTTTATAAATGTCAGCCGGTCTACAGAGTCGGTGGACAGACGCACTCTTTAGTCTGTGACAAAACCTCCAGCGGCACTGAACCTCCTTTCAGAAAGCACGCTGGATGAAGGGCAACCTAGTAGCTGCATAGCATATTGGCTAAGTTCTAGCCAGTGATACATTCTCAACACCCAGTAGGTGGAACTCGACATTAGCAATGCTGCAGTGTCTGCACAAGCAGCAGAGGGCCATCAACGAGTACCTGTGTGAGTATGGCACAAGGAAAGGTTCAGGTCAACTTGGTTTCCCCCCCCCCCCGCAGTGGCTGATGATCAAGGATGCATGCACTGTACTGTAAACATTTGAGGAGGCAACGAGGGGGTGAGCAGGGACAGTGCATTCATCAGTGACAAAATTCCTTTAGTGTTCCTGCTGGAGCGCACTCTGTGGGGAATTATAGATGTGGCACTAGAGGCGAAGCAGCGGGAGGAAGAGGAGGCCTTCCCTAGCTCTCAAGGCCCCAGTCTTTATGCAGATAGCATTCCTGCGGATCCTCAGATGAGACATGAGGAGGATGAAGAGGAGGAGGAATATTTAAGTAGTGGGGATTCCTCAAGGGAGGGTTTTGTGTACCCAGAAACCCAAGGACTAGTACGTGGCTGGGAGGAGGAAGTGCACGATGGGGTCATCCTCATTGACCAGGAAGCTAATGCCACCTCCAACCTATGCTGCATGGGCTCCCTTATCCTGCAAAGCCCGGTAAAGGACCCCAGGATTTATGCTATCAAGGAGAGGGACCATTACTGGTTGGCAAGCTTTCTTGATGCACGATACAAGGGTAAAGTTGCAGAGCTCATCCTGCGCGCACAGAGGGAGCACAGGATGAAACAACTTGAGGATGCCCTAAAGCGACACTTGTGTAACACCTTTCCAGGCACTGGTAGGTTACCAAGTGACGACACAGGTGCTTCTGAGGCTGCGGATGATCAGAGGAAGAGTAGTGAAGGCCGGGCCGCTTATCTGATGCCTTTTTAAAAAAAAAATTAGTCCATGATGCCCAGGGATGTCAAATGTAGGCACCCATTGCCAACGTCTTCAACATATGGTGCAGGACTACCTAGGGGCAAGGGCAGACCTGGATACCTTCTATAACATTTGCTGGAGCCTATTCAAGCTCAAGATATACACCCATAGATTTTGTGTGGTCAAATCCAAGAAAAAACAGATGGAATGCTGGAACTCGTTCTTTAAAAGGTTTATTAAAATTAACAATTATAAAAACAAAAATTAAAGGTCCAGGACGCGTTTCGCCGCTAAACTACGGCTTCATCAGCTGGTATCATTAGATTAGAACTTCCAAGCATGTTGTTATAGTCTCTCAAATCAAAAAACAAGTATCCCCACATGTCGCCAATCTGTAGATGACATGCGTTCCGTGTCTCGCTTTGAGGCTTCTCCATATTCTGCAGGTGCGGTGCCATTTTGCGCAGGCGCAATGCACAACTTCCATGTTCCACAATGCGTTCCATCCTCTCCATGTCATCGCGATCTCTCTGCATCGTTTGCAACGTATACCGCCGGACAGTTATATGGAAAAGCAATGGGATACAATCATTATATACATCTATGTACTGTCCCCAATGATCTAAGTGAGAAAGCCATACTCCATACTCCATACTCTCACTTAGATCATTGGGGACAGTACATAGATGTATATAATGATTGTATCCCATTGCTTTTCCAAATAACTGTCCAGCGGTATACGTTGCAAACGATGCAGAGAGATCGCGATGACATGGAGAGGATGGAACGCATTGTGGAACGCAGAAGTTGCGCATTGCGCCTGCGCAAAATGGCGCCGCACCCGCAGAATATGGAGAAGCCTCAAATTGAGACACGGAACGCACGCCATCTACAGATTGGCGACATGTGGGGATACTTGTTTTTTGATTTGAGAGACTAACAACATGCTTGGAAGTTCTAATCTAATGATACCAGCTGATGAAGCCGTAGTTTAGCGGCGAAACGCATCCTGGACCTTTAATTTTTGTTTTTATAATTGTTAATTTTAATAAACCTTTTAAAGAACGAGTTCCTGCATTCCATCTGTTTTTTCTTGGATTCGACCACACAAAATCCATGGGTGTATATCTTGAGCTTGAATAGGCTCCAGCAAATGTGAGTTGTCACTTCATTAAGAGTTTTATATCAGATCTGCAATATTTCAGATACACAGAGATTTCTTCTGTTACTGCTTTTCCTTCACTGAGAAAACTGTGAAGAATTCCCGATATTAAGGAGTGGGTTACCTGAGAACATTTCAGAAAAACAACCCGCAGGCGTTTATCCATTCAGAGCCAGTGTTGGGGCTCTTGGTTTGTGAGTGAATATCTTACCACCATATAGAATATATACCTTGTGTGAGACATACTGCACCAATACAGTATTTTGCTTTTGTTTCCCATATATTGTATCCATACTGAGGACGTTACCACAAGAACTGCCCGACATCCCTTGCGTTCTTTTTCACGCTGACCAGATACGTATTCGATTCTAATTACAAGCTTCAGGCCAGTGGAAAAGTGCATTGTGGTCCATTTTGGGGGCAAACACGTGGCAAACACGCGGAAATGTTTGGAGTTCGACGAACAGCCAAACGGGCGATGTTCGAATCAAACTCTGAACAGATCAAACCGAACAGCGCATCCCTAATTACGACCGAGCAACTTTCTCAGCAGTACAAGTCATAATGCTTTCAAGTCGCGACATGATAACGCCAGTGGCACTAACTTCTGCATTGTTATCAGGTCCTGGAGTCCATACGACAGATGTGATCTTGCGTGAGCTCTGGCCAGGATGGCCAAAATTTGTTCCCAATGTTCAGTTGCCCATGGAGTGAAGAATAGACATGTGCACAGCACAAAATTTCGTTTTGAACTAATGGATTAGTCCTAAAATGCAATTTATTTAGTTACTGAAGAAATTCGTTTTCAGTTCTTTAGTATGAAAACTAAATTCATTCATCCGAAAACCAATGGATACAATTACTATTGTAGTGGCTCCTCAGAGGGCTGAGATCACTGCTTGTTACAGTATCTCTCACTCTCAGCACAATGTGGGCCATATTACATAGTTGGTGCTAACATAACAAGAGTTGTTGTAAACTTCCCAGAGCCATTATAGCCAATGGAGGTTTTCAGTTTACAACAGCTCTGGTTAAGTTAACACCAACATTGGAATACTACCCCGTGTCAGGCAAAGCTGTTACAGTAACTGACTGCTGCTCATCACAGCGCTCAGAGTTTCAGTAAAACTAGTAAATAATATTTTCATATATAAGAGGTTAGAACAATATTATTTCCTTGTTTTAATGAAACTCTGAGCACTGTTATAGTCAGTTACTGTAACAACTGAGCCGGATACATTGTACGGAGAGATAATGTAACAAGCAGCCGATCTCAGCGCTCACAGCCACTGGATTTAAAGGGCTGAAAAAAAAAGGATCCTCTCTGTTTAATGTTTAGAACATCTCCTGCATTAATTAATACCCCTCTCTGTATAATGTATACAACATCCACCTGCATTATAATACCCCTCTCTGTATAATATATAGACATCCTCCTGAATTAATTAATGTCCCTCTCTGTATAGAACATCCTCCTCAATTTATACCTTTCTCTGTATAATGTATAAACACCCTCCTGCATTAATACCCCTCTCTGTATAATGTATAGAACATCCTCCTGCATTAATTAATGCCCCTCTCTGTATAGAACATCTACTGCATTGGCATGTGGAGGGTGCAGATCTTTGGATGTTGCGATGTTGCGTTCTTCATTGCTGGTCTCCTTCACTCAATGTATATCACAAAAAGGACTGAAACTAAAATTGTAGTGCATTTTATTTTAGTTTCTTTCGTTTTTTGTACTGAGCAGTTTCGTTTCTCTTGAGTCATACTAAAAACTAAATTATCCCAAAATTCTGACTAAATCGTTTTAGTACTAAAACGAATGCACATGTCTAGTGAAGAAGGATTGCGCCATTCTCTGCACCAAGGCATCTGAGGGAAGTATGGGATTGATCCCTATTAAATTGTAGAATACAAATGACACCACACTGGTCCTTATGCCTGGTGTCCTTTTCAATCTACATTTAATAATGATTATGCAATTTTATATACTTTCGTCATAATATAGATATGAATGGCATATTATAGAGATCAAATAGTTCTCAAATTTAGTCTGTATTCCTTGGATTAGACACATCGTGGTGCCATTAACTATAGATTACCATTTCAAATTTCTAGACTTTTTGGAGGTTCACTGCTTTTTAGTCTTCATTATATTGTTAAAATTTTAAGTATGAAAATATATTTTATTTTAACTATATTAAAATGATTATTAAACGTTTTTAAAATAATGATATATTTATATTTAAATAATTATAAAATGTTGAAAAAAAAATGCATGTGAATCCATGTTTGCCCATTCCATGCAAACTGAGAGTTTAGGTAAGAACCTGCATCTGTTTATACCACAGTAGTAAACTATAAAATGAAAGTGCAGTATCTGGGATAGTGAGTGGAGAGGGTTAACTTCCCTTACCCAAAGAAGTTTAAGCTCACTCCCCACATGCTGCTCCCAGAATGCAGCCTGAGGCACGTTCAGTTGCTCAGCCGCTGCAAGTGCCAAGTTAGCAATTTGCCACTGAACGCTGGTCTGCAGCTCAGCGCTCGGCACTGCTAACTTAGCACTTGCATCCAAGTCGAGAGGTGCTGCGGGGTTAGCTGAGTGTGACATACGAAAGATGGCCACCTCTACGGAGAAAATAATCCAATAAGGAAATGTTCAGTTTGCAGGTTTGGTGGAGCAAAAACAGCAAATATTTATTGAAACATGGTAAACATTAACACTAAAGATGTAATAAAATGGACAAAAGTGGATTTTGCAGACACAGCACCTTTTATTAAGCAATCCTCTGCCCTTTCGCTTCCATATTCACAGCCAAAGCGTTCAATGAGACGGCCGCAGCAAACTGAACTGCTGCAATGGAACAGTTCAGCAGCTGCTGAGGAACTGAACGTGCCTCAGATCACTGACCGATAAGTGCTGCTTGCTTGAAACCATGGGCAGCTCCTTCTCCCAAACCTCTGCAGCCCCCAGAGTCAGATTGCAAGCTCAGAGGTTTAATCTGATGTTTTTCCCTGTATTAGGCTGTTGCTACACACAGATTGTGACAGTCAGCTTCCTGCACAGCTCTTGCTGCATTAAGGAGAGGAGCCTCTGAGCTGAGAGCTGGAGGGAGATTGTGATGTGCAGCCAGTTTTTTAGCAGGATCTGTCCTGTGTTTCTCCTAGGTGCCCCTGTTCTGGCACATGTGGGAACCTCTCATATGTGGGGACCGGCGCACTTCCGGTGACGTTTCAGCCGCTCACATCAAGGAACCACCAGCAATGCGCATGCAATCGCTCGCTGCGATTACAGCCATCTGTAATTGTACTTGGGGCTGGGGAGACACAGGGTATATATAAATAAGAACTTCACAGGGACTGCTTCCTGTTATTTGCTGAAAATATCAGCAGATGGCAGGACAAACACTGTATCGCCCTTGCAGGACCTCATACAGCTGTGCAAACAGCCTGCGTGTGCCTGCATGAGAGCTGGGGTAACCAATCGGCGGTACGCATGCGCATTGCTGGTGGTTCCTTGATGTGAGCGGCTGAAACGTCACCGGAAGTGCGCCGTTCCCCACATATGAGAGGTTCCCACATGTGCCAGAACACCCCCCCCCTCAAATACCTTCTTGTACTCCAGCAGCACGTGGAGGCTCATGGCTCTGTCTGTGGAAGGAGGGGGTGGAGTCTGCACAAGGAGCTGCAGCCTCCATGTGAGGTCATTTGATTAGGGTGTGTCCAGGCCTATGCAGTCAGGAAACCTCAACTGGCTTCCTCCCGTTTGGCCCTGCCCCCTGTGGCACGCCCTCTCTGACATCATCAGATGGGGCCCACCGGGCCTAGGAAGGCTGCAGTGCTTCCACAGAAGCCTGGGGCCTCCAAAAAACACAGAGCCACCACTGTAAAATGGCCCCAGCAGCCCCCAAATGAAGCAGCCTGCTTTGGGCCCCTCAACTATGACTGGGCCTGGGGCACCTGCCCCTTTTGCCCCTCCTTAAAGACGGCCCTGGCTGTATGGCTTGATCGCTGTGCTTTGCATCCTGACTGTATTCTGGCCCCCAGATGTCAGCAACTGGCTGCAAGCGAGAATAGCAGCAAAACATTTTCAATGCAAGTTATTCTTTGGCTTCCCACACATAAAAGATTTATATACAAGGTATAGGGTAGGAGCCATTATCATTTACAAGTGGAGCCCTTATGGTTAAAGAGTGTTTCATTAAGTATAACAGCGTGGTTGAAATAAGACTCCTACAACCTTGAGCTATGCATAAGTACTAGGCAAAACATCACTGATCACAGGAGCTTTATGCAAATATTATACTATGCTTTCTACTTATATTGTAACTTAAATTAAATATACAAATGGTCATGATATTCCTGTTACTGTAAGACTTGTGATACTGAAGATACTGAAGTCTTTCTGTACCCCCCCCAGGGTCCAGAAATAATGACATCAGCATTAGTGCAAACCATGAGGAAGCCAGCTATATACTTTCTTAATATACGTAACTCCTTTGTTAGAGACATATCACAGTTTGTTGAGCACAGTTTTTTTCCATACAAAGTTTTATTATCAGTTCACGTATATACTGTATACAAATATATGGTACATTTCAACCAAGAATGCATAAAACCACAGAAACAGAATCTGAATTGGTGCAGAACAGTCATGTGACTGTCCTGTCTTGCACAATCAGTGGGCGCAGGGCTGTGCTGGAGGGCGACGCAGAGATCCTGGGGAGCACTGAAAGCTGCCAGATCATGAGGAGCACTGACAGCTGCCAGATCCTGAGGAGACAGATAGAGATGTGAGATACAAAAGTACTTAGCTTTTATGTTGTATAGGAAAATCCTCCAGAAGGTGGTTCTTATCCTTCCAATTCTAACAGTAGGTAAAAACGGTGAAAATATAGTCCTATAGGAATGCAGTCAGGTAGTTTGCAGTGTGGATAGGCAACTTATGGGCTTTTTATGCTTGTAATAATTTTATTTATTTTATTGAATAAATTTCATTACTTTGGTACTCGGTGGCGACTTCTAATTTGGTATACAGGAGTTCCAGGAAAACGCCAGTTCCCCTGGGGACTCTGGGAGTCTCAGTACTGATTTGAATTGCTTATCCAAACTGCGAATTACTTGAACATATTCCTATAGGACTATATATCCTCCATGTTTACCTACTGATAGATCCCGAGGAGCAATAAGAACAGACCGATCCTAGGGAGCAGTGAAGAGCCAGTTCCTGGGGAGTACTGAATAGCCAGTTCCTGGGGAGCACTGAGAGCAGCCAGATCCTGGGGAGCACTGAACAGCCACTTCCTGTGGAGCACTGAGAGCAGCCAGATCCTGGGAGCACTGAACAGCCAATTCCTGGGGAGCACTGAGAGCAGCCAGATCCTGGAGAGCCCTGAACCTATGTAACCTGTGTCTATCTGGCTCTGATACTAGCCAGTGCCTCACCAGCCACTGACCTCACTGCACGTCACTGAAACGGATACAGTGGTCATTAGCAGGGTTCAGCAGAATTACAACGGCAAAGACAGCAAACAGCAGTATATGGCACATAAGCGAACCAAAGTTTTTGTTTTACGTTCTTGTCCTTAAAGTAACAAATAAAGCAAACAAAATAACCAGAAACATGGTTCACACAATAGAGTCATATCCTTATTCCAAAGGAAAGGATACTCTCCCAAACATTCTGAAAAAAAATTAAAGAGTTGTTAGCTCTATGAGACATTCCCTCATACCGATGTATCCCTTTCAGAGTAGTGAGCAAGAGCCATTTAGGAGCACCAATATCTAGCTACAGCAGATTTGGCCATACCTATTATGACAGAAATTATCCCTTTGGAGTGCAACCGAATAGTGGGGGGGGGAAGGAAATAAAAAAGGTACTGCTCGGGACAAAGCGGAAGATCCACGAATGTGCAATGGAGGATCAACCTCCGTATTTCATTCCAAAAATCACTCAGTAGTGGGCATGACCAAAATATATGAAGGGGCGTGCCCAAATACCTTGTACAGCGCCATCTGTTCCGACGATCTGGCGATGTGGGCCAAACTATTGTGCTGAGCTCATTTTTAGCACTTTTTGCTTATCATGTTTAAATGCTTTTTGTAGTCATTTTTTAATGTAGAAACCAGACAAATCCTATATCACTTTTTTTCTAGGAACTCAGATTCATTATATGTCATCAATATGTGTATATATATCATGTCACATCAGAATACTACAAGTGTCGGTTTGTATTATCATTCCAATCGTGTACAGTGTGTAAATTTATTTTCCCACATTTTATCATCCAAACTTTTAGGATTATATATTCTGGGTTAAATTACGATCCAAGCGGTAAAACGGGGGCGCTAGGGAGGAAAAACTGTGCTCGCAGTGTTCCCCCTAGCGTACCCGTTTTACTGCTAGATTTCAATGCAGGCGCACAAAATGCTGCCTGCATTGTTACTGTGCGTTAACCCCCGGGATGGGCGCGGCAGCATTAAGTGCAGCTGCGCACATCCTCTCAATGGAGTCCATAGGACTCCATTAAAGCAGATGCCGGCGGTCACATGATTGGCCGGTCAGCGTAGTGATATGCAGGGGGAGACTGTGGGTACTTTTCCCCCAGTCTTTCCCTGCTCCCGCCGGACTGAGAAGGCGGACAGAACCACGGTCCACGCTGCGGGATAGGAGGTGAGTATACAATTAAATTTTTTATTTTTTTGGCTGGTGTTAACGGATTTCGCTGATGCAGAATCCGTTAACACCAAGTCTTAGCTCTGGTTAACTTTTTATTAACCGCAGCCGGACGTTAATCAGCGAGGATTTTTGTGTGAAGAATGTAATCTAGTCCAGAGAGGTTTCATACAGGCTGGTTTGGTAACACACAAGGTTCTCAAACACTCCGAGTTGGCAACGGGAAAGATCAAGGGATTTACTGAGTCGGCATTATGCAAGATTGGTATACAGTCTGAGTCAGCATTATGCAAGATTGATATACACTCTGAGTCAGTGTTATGCAGGATCGATATACACTCTGAGTCAGCGTGGGGTAAGATCAGCATGCACTCTGAGTCTGCTCTGGCAATAACATACATACAGGCTTGATCAGAAAGAGAATGGTCAGGAAGGCAGTCCGAGTCAACAACAATCAGGGTCCTCATACAATCCGGTTTGATAACAACAGAACAAAGAATCAAAAGGATCAGTGAATCGAAAATACGAATACACCAGGCGATGCGGGAACTAACTCAACATCAGGGCAATGAGCCAACACGCGCACCCTGCATTTAAGGCCAGCGGCTCCGCATCATGCTGCGCCAGCCCCTCCAGGTGCACGAACGGCCGGAACTCCTGGCAGCTGGCCAGCCAGCGATGTTGCCGCGTGCCCAGACCCCCCCTGAAGTCCTGCAGGTGCCGAGGATGTGTCATTAATGTCCAGCTGCAGTTAACAAAATGTTAACCACAGCCAGGACTTGGTGCTAACAGATTCAGCCGGTGCAGAATCCGTTAGCATCAGCCAAAAAACCCCAAAATCAATCATATACTCACCTCCTATCCCACGGCGAGGACCGCGGCTCCGTCTGCCCCCTCTGTCCGGTGGGAGCAGGGTGAGATTGGGGAAAAAATCCCCCAGTATCTTCCTGCAGATCACCACGCTGACCTGCCGGTCCTGTGACCGGCAGGGGGAAATTCAATGGAGTCCTATGAACTCCATCGAGTGGATGCTCGCGGCGGCTCTTAGAGCTGCCACGTGCATCCCGGGGCTAGTGCCCGGTAACAATGCAGGCAGCTTTTTAAGTGCCTGCATTGTAATCTCCCGTTAAAACGGAGGCGCTAGGGAGGAAACTGCGGGCACAGTTTTTTCTCCCTAGCGCCCCCGTTTTATTGGGAGGATTGTAATGTAGCCCATAATCTATGGAGTTGTTAAGATTACAACAGCTCTGGCTAAATTAGCACCAACTTTGTAATACTGCCCTAGGTGTTATCTTTCCAAAAATGATTTTTGGGTTGCCTAGAGACATGGGGGACTAAATGAATTGACGCATCTCTGCAAGGTAAAATCTCATGCCTCCTACATTTTAGACGATGCTGTGTATAATTACACTGCATCATCTCCTCTGCAGTTGCTCCTGGCGTGTTAAATGAGAAGGTGAGCAATGACAGCAGCATTGTTCACTTTAAAAGTATAAAGTGGACAATAATGGTGCAGTAGAACTAAAAAAGAAACATTTTTTAAATGTATTTTTTAGGGATGTGCATGGTTGAAAAATTAGTTTAGTCTAGTTTCATTTCGTTACGTTTTTAA
This sequence comes from Leptobrachium leishanense, assembly GCA_009667805.1. NCBI lineage: Eukaryota > Metazoa > Chordata > Amphibia > Anura > Megophryidae > Leptobrachium > Leptobrachium leishanense. Next base: position 111,493,175 of record CM019064.1, on the reverse strand, counting down.
ATCATTTCGTTTTCGGAATTTCGTAACTAATTTTGTTTCATTTCGAATCATTTGAAATCGATTTGAAATTATGAATCGATTCGAATTTCATATATCAATTCGAATTTTGGATCACTAGATAAAACCCCAATTAAACAAATTATGCTGTTAAAAGAAAAGTTAGGGTTAAATTTTAAACTGTCACAGATTTAGTATTGGAGTCAAATTAAACAGTGAAACAAAATTAATTTGTTTCATAAAGTCCTTTGCTTACTATTACTTGTAATCTAAGTTAAGATCAATTCGATAGTTGATATCAATTTGATTGTTCATTTCAAATTTGGTAGTTGATATCAATTTGATAGTTCATTTCAAATTCAACAGTTGATATCAGTTATTCAAATTTTTCTTTTATGCTAATGGCACAGTGTAAAACAAAATAAATTCGTTATATACTGTTTCGTTTTGTTTCAAATTCATATTGTATCGATTCATTATTCGGAAGTACTTCCAAATACGAATTATCAAATTTAGTTCCAAATTCCGAATTTTTACGAAACGAATGCACATCTAGTATTTTTCAAGTATACAGTTTTCATGATAAAGTATGGTATTACTGTAAATATCAGACCCTGATTTATACAGTGACACCTCACATGGTCTTGTAGGTTCGTATGGAAGTAGAGATCCTTGGGTTCAAGGGACTTGCCATTTTATACACAGTAAAATTCAGAGGTACTGCAATTATGTATCATACCATGTAGTGTGTAATTATACATACAGTGCATCATCTACTCTGCTTTTATTACCAGTAAGACAAATGAGACTACTGTAACGACAACTACGCGTGCCGCAGCGAAAGACGCAGTGTTAAGCAACTCACTATCTGTCTATCCTAGACCCAGATAATGACTACACGGACAACAATCCCCCGCACACTTACCTAACCATTCCAGCAACGCCTCCGCTCGCAACAGGCAGAGTGTGATGAAGTGGTCCCAGGATTGCAATGCCGTACCCGTCTTCTCTCGACCTGGGGTAGCGACTATGTTTCCCACAATCCTTAAACCCACTTTCTTACTCTATTCGTTATACCAGTTGTCCCGAACACTATGCGTGCCACAGCGAAAAACGCAGGGTTAAGCAATTCACTATCTGTCTATCCTAGACCCAAATAATGACTACGAGGACAACAATCCCCGCGCGCGCTTACCCAGCCATCCCCAGCCACTGCAACTCACAATTTAGTAGACACTCGACCTTAAAAATAAAAAAACAATAATCCAGTCCCTTCAGTTAGCATGGAGCAAATGTCAGTCAGAACACAGAACTTAATAAATTGTATTTAGTATGATAAAAATCACAGTGCATTTGTTACAGAAAAAAAATGGATATGATAAATCAATTACACACAAACAGCAAGAAAATGAAACGAGCAAAACAGAGAGCCTTACTTACACGTCGATAAGCTAATCAGACCGTTGTGACTCCGGGGGCTGGAGATGGAAGCATGGAATGATCATCACATCGAGTGAACCCCCTCTGACCTACAGCAGCCACATGGAGTGCTCCAGAATATAGGGTTTCCTGGTCATTAAAAAAAAACATAATTGGTACAGCCCCCTTCACTACAAGTCCCAGCATTCCCCTTTCCTGGGCTCGCTCAGTGCGCTTCTTCGTTAATTCTAATTGCCCAAAGATATCAATCATCTCCAAAGACCCCCCTCTAGTGATCAAAGGATGTGATTACTTCTTTGAAAGGCATGGTCCCTTGCAGCTTGGTGCCGCGCCGTCTTCAGCAAGGATTCCAAGGTGTGAATAGAGGACACAGAACCTTCCCTTTCACCAAATGGGTGATTTCCACCCTGATCCTGTATCAAAGAAATTGCACTTCGCAACCACCCGTTATATCCCTCCCAGGGGAAAAAAAGATAACCATTCTAATAACTTTCTAGCATCTACTCAAGGCAGCTGTGGAAACTGGGCACTTCCCAGATATGAATATGCCTATGCAGAGGAGATATGTATGTATAGGTATATAGATACATAGACACAGGTAGATACTTATATACATATCACGATAGATATACAGATCTAATCTGCCACAACTACCACTGCTTAATTAGAACAAAAAACAAATTTTTTAGCTTATGGAATTTTTTTTACTTATTATATTGGCACATTTGATATAATTTCAAAGTTTAGACAATGACCTGTCCAACAAGGATTTGTTTAGGCATATAGCCATGACTTTTGAGAAGCTAGAGAGGGCAAATTATCAGTCCCCATTCCTCCTGCCCCAGCAGAGCTGGGTTAGCTTCATTCAGACAGCATTACTCCTGAGTGTAATAACATAATTTGATCTGTGACATGGTTTCAGCGAGTCCTGCTCCTGACCCTGGGCAAGTCAGGCCACCATGAGACAAGTCACAGATCCAAGGTAAGGGGCTACAATTAATGGAGAAACAGCGGATGCCCAGGGAGGTCCTCTGTGCGGCAAAATTAAAACTGACAATGCTGCACCCATGAGCTTTGTGCTCAACTGGTTGAAATAAGGAATATATTTTAAGAAGTGGTTTTCCAGTACATTTGTACGAATCAATGAAAGTATAGTAGTATTTTTGGACAAATAAAATGAGCAGAACATAATTGCACTTTAACAACAAACAATAGGATCAAACAGGAGAAAAATAGGTTTGCTATCTAAGAAGCAGATGTTAAACAGGCATTAAAACTGTTAAAAACATGTTGGGTGATCATAATAAACCCAAATCACAGGGATTTGTTTCATAACAGCTATAGGTCACACTAAGCTTCCTTTCAGCGTGAGGGTTTTAAATGTCAGTGATTAAGTGTTTCCATGGAGATTTGTCTGAGTTTCTGTAATATGGACACATTACTTACACCCACTCACTGTGTGATAAATGATAATGACAATGTGTTCTGTTGTGACCGAAAAGGAAGTACTACAGCTGGATGATAAAAAGCCAGCATTAATAAACATATATTTTTTCGGTAGGGGACCCACCTGTTCACATATATTTAATGATTAGAGTACGAAACCATTTTATTGAAATTTCAAAATCAAATCACCTTTTACAAACATATTTATTTTAAAAAAAGATTATGTGAAGCAGTATTTCATAAACACACAAAAAAAGAATTGGCCCTGATGTTTCATAGCCTGTTCTCACATTTTAAGCAAAATAGTAATTTCTGGGCTTTAAAGCTAAGTACATGGTGCCATACTTTTAAAAAGGTTACTGCAATCAGCATTTTAATACAATAAAAAAAACAAACCATTATGTAAATGTTGTTTGTTCCATATGCAGTGCTAAAAAACAACCTAAAGTTTTATGTTCACTTGGTCAGAGCCTTTATTCATGGCTTTGGCAAAAACACTCCTACCTACTTAATGCAAGTGGGAAATTATTAATTATTTTGTCATAACTTTGTCAGCTATCGATTTCTACATACTGTGAAAATTTAGGGCAATAGGGGGAATCAAGACTTACAGGGTTATTCAAAGAGAATCAAAAAGTCACTGAACGTTCGGTGACTTTTCATTCTCCTTCAATCTGGTGCGATTTGGCGATCCCAATTCGGCGACCCTGTGGTGTATTCAGCAAGCACCACAGGGTCGCCGTAATGCAGGGAAAAGTCGCCGCAAACCCACCGAAAACTTAACGCAAAGCCAGGTCGAACGCACACCGAAACCCGTAAAAACATCTGGATTAACCCCGCCAAAGACGCTGGAGAAACCCAAGCAGGAGCCGATAAGAGCGTAGAGCAGGAGTGAAAAGAAACCAGTACACTTGAATGTTTGAAAAGTGAAATGCTGTTTGCAAACAAACTACTGAGCGAAAACGTCTGAAACTTACATATGAGGTCAAATGAATGATAATAAAAATTTTAAAATCTTTTAAGCATTTTTCAGGATTTTTTTGGCCAAAATTTGTTTCCGAATTTTTTTAAAAAAAGGTTAGACATTTTTTATTTTTTATTTAACAGCCCGTTACAGAAAAAAGGAAAAACCTTTAACTTTTTTTAAAAAAATCGGAAAAAATGTTTTGTCAAAAAAATCCCGAGAAATGCTTAAAAGATTTAAAAAAATCTATAAATAAAGAGACTTATTACTGCAGAATATTATAATCAATGGTTTATTAGATATAGCATTAAAACGGGAATATTTTTAACATTGAAGCCTATGGGATTCCCCTGAATAAACCTGTTGAATGAAGCCACTGAAAGGCAGGGCATTTCGGAAACTTTTCACTGCTGGTTTTTGTTCTCTGAATAGATGAAGCTATGGGGATTTCACTGCCCTCGAAGAGGCACCGTATGTGCAGGCAATTCGCCAACATTTGGCAAAATGCCTGCTCTCTGGATAGCCGAATGGCCAAGAAAGGTAACCGAACCCTGATTTTCAGCGTTCGGTTACCTTTCGGCAGCCATTCGGATCTCTTTGAATAACCCTTCATGAAACGACTAAAAATGTCTAAACATACTGTCACAACACTTCGGTGAGATGCTGCTAGTATTTCTGTGCAATGCTAAAGTGGTTTATTTTACTCTTCTACAAATGCTGCTCAGGAGTCAAGTCCTAACAAATAAGTGTGCAAACGCTCACTAAGTTTTCCGTATATCCATAAAAAACAATTACTAAAACTTGTAGCGGCTGTCTTTTTGACAGTTTTTTTACTCTGATCTTGCGCTTTCTCCCAACATCCAGACAGTAACTAAATCCTTTTATTACCACCTTAAAAACATTGATCGTGCACCCACTTTCTGACGTAAGATATAACAAAGATACTTATCCATGTGTTTATTATATCAGGAACTTGAGTACAAGAATTCAATCCCTTTTGGCCTTCCCAATGTCTGCACTGCCCCCTTGCAATCTTTAATGAATGCAACTGCCAGTCTTATATTTCTCACCCGACGGTCCTCACAAACTTCCCCTTTCTGACGGTCCCTCTTTGGCTTCCTGTACCATTCAGGAAACAATTTAAAATACTGGCACTCACATTCAAAGACCTCAATACCTTAACCATTCCTTACATGTCTTTCCTAGTTCACAAGTACACCCCTTCCAGATAACTCCAGTCTACAGGTGACTTCTGTCTGTCCTCAGTTTCCACTCATATGGCCAACTTCACCTCCAAAATTTCTCAAGCACAGCTCTAGTCCTGTGGAATGACCTACCTTACACTTTTAAGACTCTCCCCTAATCTTCGGGCCTTCAAGAAATCCCTCAAAACTCAACTCTCCAGATTAGCATACCACTTTACTGATGCTGGCTTATAATTCTCCTCCTCTACCCCTAGATCATGATAGATGCCACTTTTTTGTCCTCACCATTTCTGAAACACTAGTGCTAGTGATCCTGACAACCAATATAACTTCTATTGTCTTCCTCCACCCCAATTCCTCAAGATTGTAAACTCCTCTGAGTGAGGCCCTCTACTCCTCTTGTTTCTAGTTCCTAAATTTGTTAGTAAATTTGTCTTCCTCCCTATTGGTTATTGTAAAGCGCTACAAAACTGTTGGCTCTATATAAATGATGATAATTATAATACCTAAATTCCCTCTGATAAATATCTGCCCCTTAGAGTTGACCCTTAATGCTGCCCCAAATACACTGCTATATATCGGTACTGATGCAAATTTGCTTAACTGATATGACTATGTCTAGTCTTGTTTTAGACTCAATCCTTAGCGTTATAGGGGGCATGATCATTTACCAATCTCCTCATCATATTACATAATGTATTTAATTATTTAACAACAATTTGTCTGTGGAATGCCCATTTATGATTCACGGCACCTGAGCATTTATCCTATTTATTGAGCATCTGGATGTAACCTGGCTTGTTTTGGATTATCTCTGACTTGTGGCACCATAGTTTCTTACTTTTTGCAAATTAGTCTTCTTGCACCCTAACCTTTGACCTTGACTTATTGTATCCTCCTACTAGAACACTCTTTTAGTTACAATTTTCTCCCAGCTATCAATAGCGTTTTTGTATAAAAATGGATTCAGCCAATGAGAGATCTCCAGAGTCGAAGCTTCTGTCATTGGCTAAAGTATTTGGCTATGTGTACTCAATTTGGGCAGACAGAGAAACCTGTTCTATGAGTGGCCAATTTGGTTACATGGTCAAAATACATCAAACCAATCAAAGGGGTGAAAGATTTCACCTCTGATTGACTTGCCGTAGGGTAGACATGTGTACACAATTGTCCAATCAAAGAACAAGATTCATTTTTTTTTTGGTTACCCAAATATTGGGATTGATGCTAACTGAAGAAGCTATAGAAGAAATGAATTTTAGTAGACCAGCCAGCATTTTATTTAGTTTTATTTTGATTTTTATTGTCCAATAAATATATTATTTGTTTAATTTTTTTTTTTTAATGTAAAAGTGTTTATTGGAGTTCACACATAAAATGGTACAACATTGCAGAAATGATGAAACTTCAGAGATAAAAGACATAAATTCCTATCATTGACAATAGTCAATACAAATGAAGTATCAGTGTTATCTGATATAGGGTCATTAGTGCGGTCTCCATTTTTCAAACAGATATAATCCTAAACTAACATAAAACACAAAACACGGCAGCACTACATTCGTACATAATGAAATATCTTATATCAAGGTTCCAGACTCGACAAACACCCTCCACCCCTCCCATGTATCATCAAACTGGCACATTGAGTTATTCGCGGTGTGGAACATTTCTTCATATTTAAAAACACTTTCAAGGGCCATCATAACTTCTTTCATAGATGGGCAAAATGAGGAACGCCAATGTCTTGCAATAACCGTTTTTGCTGTCCCCAGTACCATAGAGATAAACCTCCTATGACGGATCTGAATAGTAATGGGTATAATATGTAGGAGGTACATTTTCGGGCATAGTGGGAGTCTAAGTGAAGTGCAGTGAGAAATCAGTCTACTTATTTTAACCCAATAACCCCCCAATGCGGGACATAACCAAAAGGTATGCAGTAGGGAACCGAGGCCGGTAAGGCATCTCCAACAGAAGCCGGTAGACCCCGAGATATGGGCCAAACGGGTTGGTGTTAAGTACCATCTACACAGTAATTTAATATGGGCCTCACGGAGATTGGTGCTTCTAGAATATTTGTATATTGTGTCCATGGCGTATGACCAGTCATCTACGGAGAGCGTGAAAGCTAAATCTTTTTCCCATTTAACCATGTAGGATAATTTTTTAGGTGGGTTCGGGGTTAAGAGGCTATTGTAACAGAGAGATAGCGGTTTCATTTGACATTTCTTCCCCATACACAGTTTGTGAAAAGCTGAAAGGTTCGTAGGTGTGAAGGAGGTCAGGCCTTTCTGGTGTAGAGCGTGCTTCACACGTAGGTAGGAAAAACAGTCACTCAATGGGATGGCAAACTCCTGTACCAAGTCTGGAAAGGGTTTCAGGGAATGGGGTGTAAAGAGCTGCCACACATGCGTCAAGCCGTGCAAAAACCAAGAATCTAAATTTAAGTCTGGAATATAGCGTTACAGAACTCTGAGCGGGGCGAGACATAATAAGTCATAAGGCCGTACCAACGGGCGACCCCACTGACGCCAGGACGTGAGGGAAAGCATTGAGGCGGGTAGTAGACCCTTGGTGCTATTCCTAGGAAGGAGTGGAAGCCACAACAGGTCATGAAGCTTGTATGGGAAAATCATGGCATTCTCCAACTGTAACCATAGAGGTGATTCTTTGAGATGCATCGACGACAACAGTTGGGCTAGCAAGGCTGCTTTATAATACGATTGTAAATCCAAAAAACCCAACCCTCCGGCACGTCGCGGCGCAATGACTGTAGAAGTCGATACTCGAGGGGGCTTCCCTTTCCAAATATGCGCATACAGCAGTTTTTGCAGCCGGAGCAATAAATGCGCCGGTATGAAAACTGGAATATTCCTGAAATAATATAAAATTTGGGGTAAGATACTCATCTTTATGGCCGCCATACATCCCAGCCAGGAGGATTCGATTGTGCTCCATGTAGAGAGCTGCTTCTCGATGGAGTTCAAAAGTGGCATGAAGTTTTCCTTTAGGATGGTGCATCGCGATTTAGTAAGGGAGATTCCAAGGTATTTTAAAGAGGTAGAGCGCCAATCAAAAGGGTACTTGCTGCGCAAAGAGCTAAGGGATGAAGCAGCAACATTTATAGGGAGAGCTTATGTTTTACTCACATTATTTTTATAATAAGATAACGCGCCAAAGCTGTCAAGGAGGCAAAACAGGGGGGGGAGCGATATCTCCGGGGTGGTCAAAAAAAGCAATATGTCATCTGCGAAAAGTGCCAGCTTGTGCTCCCCATGTGGGGTCGGCATACCTTTGATCGTCTGGGAGATCTTAATCTGCAGCACTAAGGGTTCTAGGGCCAGAATAAATATTAGCGGGGATAACGGACAGCCCTGTCGGGTGCCATTGGTTATGTGGAAAGAGGAGGATAGAAACCCTGATGCCAAAACTTTCGCCGACAGAGCGGAGTAGAGGGCCATAATACTGTGTACAAATTGTGCTGGTAGACCAAACTTTAATAGCACCAACCGCATATACCCCCAGTGTAGGTGATCGAACGCCTTTTCGGCGTCCAATGCCAGCAAGAGTCCGGAGGTGTTAGTCCTATGGGCCAAATCAATTATATCATAAAATCGTCTGGTATTGTCACACGTCTGGTGGCCTGGGACAAAGCCGGTCTGTTCCGTCGCGATCAATGATGGGAGTAGGGGGCCCAGCCTAGTAGCTAGTAGTTTAGCATACAATTTGGCGTCTACGTTCAACAGGGATATAGGGCGGAAGTTGGCACAGCGCGTCGGGGCTTTACCAGGCTTAGGCAGGGTTACTACTGTTGCTTGCAACATCTCCGGTGGGATGGTGCCAGTGTTCTTAATGTCATTAAAAAGCAGGGTAAGGGTCGGAACTAGTGAGGATGCAAATACCTGATAATACAGATTCGTAAAACCGTCGGGACCAGGAGCTTTATTTTTTGGAAGTGCCTTAATAGCCTTAAGTACCTCCTCCTCTGTAAACGCAGCAAGCAAATCTGTAGCCTGAGAGGGAGAGAGGGAGGGAAGGTGCGCCGCATGGAGAAAGAGATCTATGTCGACCTGGGTAGGGGACGGTACGGTGTGGTCCAATCCTAGGTTGTACAGAGAGGCATAATAACGTGCAAATTCATCAGTAATGAGGGCCGGGTTATAAATTTTTACATTATTAGCATCCAATAGGTACGGTATGTTGGTTTGCATTCTTTTCCCTTTCAATTTAGACGCCAGCAATTTCCCCAGTTTATTCCCCTGGGTATAATGAGCATAGTTAAGCCGTCTAATTGAGCGCGCCGTGACTTGGAGCATCAGGTGCTCCAACTCGCGGCGCTGCGCAGTCAATTGAGCGGTAATATGAGGGGTAGGCGAGGCTTTATTCTGGGTTTCTAGGTCAGTGATGCGTCGTGTAAGAGCAGTCATCTGAGCATTAAGACGTTGTTTACGCTGCGCTCCTTTCTGTATAAAATGTCCTCGCATCACAGCTTTGTGGGCCAGCCAAACCGATGCTGTTGCAACGTCCCCAGTTATGTTCGTCACGAAATACTCCTGGAGGAGTTGTAGGGTTGTTTGCACGTCCTCTCTTTCTACAATGAGTGAGTCATTAAGTCTCCAATTCCCCATCCCCCTCGGTGGAAAAGCAGCCTCAAAAGTGAGCGTAAGCGGAGCATGATCAGACCACGTAATGATGCCAATGGTCGCCTCCAGGAGACGAGACAAAGCTGAGCTATGTATCAAGCACAAGTCAATTCTACTATATGAGGAGTGGACATGAGAGAAATATGTGTAGTCGCGTGTATTGGGGTGACATATCCTCCAAGTATCATATAGGTCAAATGAGTGCATGAATTCACGTAGTTGTTTGCTAGAGGACGGGGGGGTGCGAGAATGGGAGCGGGGTTGGCTCGTCTGAGTGTCAACTTCGGGGTCAGGAGTGCAATTAAAATCCCCACATAGGAACATCGTACCACTAGACATTTTTTTCACTCTACAAAAAGCTTTCCGCAGATAAGAAACCGGATTATCATTAGGGAGGTATAAATTAGCAAAAGTGACTGGTAATACGTTCAACGTACCCACAAGAATCAAAAGGCGGCCCAATGGATCCACATACTGAGCCGAACACACAAAAGTCCAATCTCTATGAAACATAATCGAGACACCTTTGGACTTTGTCGGAGCAGTGGAATGGTAGGCCTCAGTGTACATACTCGATTTCAAAAATGGAGGACGCCTCCTACAAAAATGAGTCTCTTGCAAACAAACAATAGCCGGTTGAGATTTATGCAGGTCACGAAATAAAGCATGGCGTTTGTACGGAGTGTTCAAACCCCTAACATTTAAGGAATAAATCTGGAATTGAGGTTTACTCATTTGTGATTACGCCCTGCCCTCTAGATCTCACAGCGGATATTGAAGACAACCTCCTCAGGAGAATGGAGGGACTCCCCTGCACATAATAGCACCTGGAACCGTATAACATAGTGCTTACCAAACAAACAAACAATACATACAGTACATACATAGGTCGAACCAAAAGGAAACAAAAGGAAAAAGAAAAAAGAAAAAGAAAAGAAAATAGAAAAAAGAAAAAAAAAATCCTACCAAACTTCAGAGAAAAAAAAAACTGCACTCAATGAGCGCAGCTGAATGGAGTCAATCAACACAGCAGATTGGTATAAGTAGGGAAAAAAAACCTGTCAAGAAAAACTCCAATAGGGGAAACAACAGTCCCAACTCCACCTGAGAAGGACCGTGCCAATTTACAGGCCATTGGGAGGCCTCGGGGCTTGCCGATTAAGAGACCAGGACAGGCCCCCATGAGCGCCCAGTTGAGGTAGATCGAAAAAAGGGTCAGTCCAGCATCCTTGGAAGAGTTCTGACACCCAAGAAGACGGGAAGCAGCATGGCAAAGTAGTAGAAGCACGCCCCAGCGTTGAATAACACAGGGCCAGAGCCTCATTTCGGTCGAACCCGATGCCACTCCGGAGAAACTTTCAGAGGCGAAGATGATTCCTCCCTGGGGGGAGTAAACTCAGACACTACTTTCCATTCCGTCAACAGACGCATGCCAGTGAGGGGATCAGGGATAACGTGCAAGACTCCCTCCCGCCATAACAAGATCTTTGTGGGAAATCCCCAGCGATACGCCATGCTGTGATCACGTAGAATTTTCGTGAAAGATGAAAATTCCCTTCTTTTAGACATGGTAGCAGTTGACAGGTCAGCGTAAAAGGAAATTTCAGCATACGGAGAAGGCAGAGGCATAGATTTCCGTGATGCTCTCATTAACGCTTCTTTAACATGGAAAAAGTGCACCCGGACTAGAACATCTCTAGAAGCTGAGGGCGGCAGGTTCTTAGCGCGTGGTAATCTGTGTGCCCGATCCATCAGGAAATCCTGTGACGAGTACGTTGGGACTAGGATCTGGAAAAGTTCCAATATATAAGGCTGAAGCTCAGCAGGGTTTACTGCTTCTGGAATACCCCGGATCCTTACATTGTTACGCCGCAAACAATCTTCCAAGTCGGCCAATTTCGTTGCCATAGCATCATGTGCAGACTGCAAAGCTATATGACGGTCCACTAAATCGTTATGGGCCAAACATAGGTCGTCTGTCTTAGCCTCCAAAGAGTCTGTCCTCTCACCCAGATCTTGTACATCACGCCTCAGCTCCTGCAGCGCCTCTGTAAGATCCGTTTGAATAGTAGCTCTAAGTTCTTGCAGCATGGCATGGAGTCTGCTTTCTGAAGGTGGTAAGATGTCAGACATGCAGGGTGGGACTGCTACAGCCGCTTCCATGGTGAAAGAGGAAACAGAGGAAGGAGATCCGCCATCTTGGGCCTCACGAACCCGGTCTTTTTTTGCCGATTTTGCCGGTTCCAACGCTCGTTGCGCCTTAGGGGGCTGGAGGCCAGGAGATGTCACCCAGCTGTGGGTGAAGTTTCAGCCCCGGGGTTGCTGTAAATTAGCCGCAGGAATTAAAAGTTTAGCGCCGGTCACAGGAGCTCTCCTCACATGCGACCACGCGCTGCAACGTCCGGCCACGCCCCCCTATTTGTTTAATTTTTATCAGCTGATGTCCCCTCTTTTTTGAATCCTTTTGGATTGCAATTTGCCTGCCCTACTTTTCCAGATAATCTTGATTTAAATCCAGGAGATAAAGAAGGGGATATTCCCCTTTGCTGGTTCCCAGGATTATTAGGAAAATTATCCCTGAATACCCCGCTATAAATCTGTGAAGAAATACCATAATATACTTACCTGCTAAAATCTACTGAATACAACTATTAGAATATTACACTTTTCATTGGCGTGTTTATCACCTTTTTTTGGGAAATTTGTACACACTCTGGTATGTGGCCAACTGTGGAACCTGGCAGAATGCTATGTGTTCTGCCAGCTGGCCCCAGCCCTCACATACCGCCCGTCAAGTTAGCCCACTGCTGGCTTCCATTATTGGTATGAGTATCAGGGCATTTGTACAAGTACCAGTACAAGTACAAATGCCCAGTATCGGCACCAATACTAATACTACTAGTACTAGTACTAACTACTAGTACTAGTATCAGTGCATCCCTAGTGGAACCTATGAAGAGATCTGGTCCTCACTATGACCAGGGAAACTAAACAATGAAAGAAAACCCAGTAAAAGAATACTGAGTAGAGAAAATAGGAACACTGTAAAACCATAAAATAGAGCCGAAGTCTAGGGCAAGAGCGGTACACATAGTCAAAACTATAGTGAAGAATTAAACAGACTACGGGCAGCCGTGAAGCCAAGAAAAACTACATTATTGATTTTTATTATTGACTCTTAACTCATTATTTATATTTGCTTGCTATTGACTCTTTAATAGAATTTCAAATTGAAGTTGTATGTAAGATAGCTTGTGCACAGCTCTGCAAAACAGGAAAAAATTTGGTGTATAGTTGTATTAATTTTTATTATTTTTTTGTGTTGGCTTTGTTTACAGGGGCACAGCAAGCTTAACAAGTGTACTTCTGTGGGACAGAATGAATAAAATGATTGCTACTGCAAATGTGACAGATGGGTTTTTACACCTCAGCTCTCAAAACCTTGACAATCCTTCCATTTGTTGCACACCTTTTTTCTGAAGTGATTAAAAATGTCCTAATATTAAGAAGGTCAGTATTGTTGAATAATAGTGTAGATTTTTATATTGAAATTCTACCAGCTTCTGTAAAATTCTTTTCTTAATTGATTGCAGTCAAACAATAGTAACATTATTAAACTCATATCCCTAAATTAAAATAAACCTTACTAATTGCAGATTACTGCAGAAAATAGAATCCTTGAAGCTGTGGCATAGATACATGGCTAGAAACCAAACAAGAAAAACGAATTTGCGATACTTACAATTTAAACTTGCAGTATATCTACTCAGTGTTAGGAGCAAAAAAAATGTGTTGAGGTAACAACATCACTTATATTTTTAGTCAAAGTAGAATGAAGATTAATAGATTTGATTTATTTATTTAACTCTACAAAAAACTACAACTCAAAATTTGCTTTTAAAAAGGAGCCCGGTGTTTGTTGTCGAAGATGGAATGGCTACAGCAAGTTGAAAACACATTTTCCCTCCACTGTACATACACACACACACACATTCAGTTCTACCATTGATTATAATAAAACTAATATTGGCAAGGGTACCTCACTGCCTGAAGTGGATGCTCTTTCCCCATGATATATGGATGCTTATTCCCCATGAGGCTCAGCCAATGTAGAGCCAATATTACAAAGTTGGTGCTAACGTTATCAGAGCTGTTGTAAACTTATTACCAGAGCCATTATAGTCAATGGGGTTGTTAAGTTTACAACAGCTCTGGTTAAGTTAGCACCAACTTTATAATATTGCCTCTAATGTGTAGCTGACATTTGTGGCCATATTAACTTGTTAGCACTAGTGCTTAGGTACGTGATCGTTATCACTAGCTTAAGTGACTCTAATGCATGCCCGCGTATTCCATCCAGAATGTTAACGGGTTCAAAAAAATCCACATATGTTTAAGCACCAAGGACTTTGGAGCAAAGGTTGCTCCTATCCTTGGTCCTGAAATATGTTTCAGGACCAAGGACAGCAGCTCCATGGGGCTCTGGAGCAAAAGATCCCACTGTCCTTGATGCTGAAATATGTTTAAGCACCAAAGACAGCAGCTTTGTTGGGTTCTGGAGCAAAATATCCCCCTGTCCTTGGTGCTGAAATATGTTTCAGCACCAAAGACAGCACCCGCCGAATGCAGCCAGACTGAAGGAAAGAAAAATAAATAATGTTTGTTTTCGGAAACAAAAAAATAATTTACATTTTAATAAACTGAAGAACTCAAATTCTCTGTACTCACATCAAAAGAAGGGGCAGAATCAGTTGCCTTAACGTGAAGCAAAAATGGAGAAGAATGTTAGGGTCAAGCACAAATATTAAGCTAACCTTAATCCTAATTTCTAACTCTAACCCCGATTTCTAACCCAACTTTGAAAAATGATGCTCCATTTCAGTCTGGGCATCAAAATACAGCTGTGACCGAGGGTCTTTTTCAATACATGACTGTGTTACCACTTTATTTTTTTAAGCTTTATTTTTAGCAATTTTGCAGTATGATATCAAAACTTGCTTTGCTTTGGAACAAAAATTGTAGGGGGGCGTGCTTTTTTTTTTTTTTTTACATGGTTATATTTGGTATCATTGGAATGGCCAGACTCTGACTTTGACCTTTCAGGGTATAAATAATGGAGATACAGGGCTTCAAAGGACCCCATATCTCCTTGTAGCAGAGCTTGTGTTTTAGATGAACCAATGTGTAATAAAACATTGGGCCATCACTTCCACATTTTGCTCCAGGTGTGGGAAATAAAACACTTAGTGCAGAGGCATTGTTTGATTTATATGAAAAAGCCCATAATTCCCCTGTCTGAGAACAGAGAAAAAAAACAAATTTGTGATTTCATTTTTTTCAGTTTTTTATCGTTACCCATTACATGGTCATATTTGGTATCATTGTAAAATAAGATTATGTCAACGTGAAAGAAGAAACACACAAAAAAAACACAAAACAGTGAAGGCATAAAAAGACACAAAATAAAAAAACAAGAAAAAACTGACTGGTGTTTCGTTTTTTCTTTTTGTGCCTTTTTGTGCCTTAGCTGTTTTGTGGTTTGTTTTTTTGTGTTTTTTCTTTCAAGTTATCATGATCTTATCACTGTTGTTTTATGGGCCTAAGATCTCTCATGTGTTTATTTTCCCTTTTTGACCATACCATTTGACTCTCATTATTTACGACATCTAACCCCCCACCCTTGTGCCCTTTAATGTCTTAGGCTAGGGTCAGACGAAAGCATTTTTCCCCGAGAACGTGAAAAAGTGCGTCCGAACGCATTGACGTATTTTTTCACGGAATGCGCAAAAACGGTCAGACGACGCGCATTGTCGGTCGTGATTTTGTACGTATCGTCAATAAAACTCTTTTTGCGTCTGGACGTTATGTAGGCTGGACATTAGCAGTGTCTGACATCTCCTAATCACGCAAACACGCCGGTATGCTGCAGCTGCGCACTCAGTACGTCAGTACTAGCGGTTCAGGGTTCTCAAAAAAATGCGTTCAAATTCCACTTGCGTTGCACGGTCGGACTTTTGTGCGGCCGTACATCGTATATTGGCCGTCATTGCCCGTCATCTGCTGCTAGTGCGGCCGTAATTATGTGCGCCAGAACGCACGTTAAAAGTGCGCTGGTCTGACCCCAGCCTTAATGTTCAATTCTATGATTTTGCTCAGTATAGCTCCAGACCTGAAGTAGAGAGGAACACTCTCAAAAGCTTGTCTTTTAAATGTAATGTTAGTCCAATAAAAAATGTATCACAACGTACTGCTATACTTGTGATTTTGGCATCTGGACTAACACGGCCTATCTAATATATCTATCTATATAGATTACAGTAAGATTTTTTGTAGGATTTAGCACTACACATTATTAAAACTGTGCATTAGATTAGATCATTTAATTTCAAGGAACTGTTCCATAACACATTTATAATTGAGTTTGTTGTGAAGGAAGATTGATTTTCTTAGACAAGAAATCTTGCAAATCCTCTGCAGTGAGGATACACTTCCCTCTAGTGTCCAAACTGTATACTACACTTTAAAATTTGGGGGAAAGAATTCACAGCTCATAAAATACAATTTTCAACAATATGTTACTTAGGCCTCCTATATCTTTGGATAATATGGTATTATGAAGCACAAGGTAACAATAGCTTTGCAATGCAAAAAAATATTCAAAAGGTCACACTGGTATCACAAATGCACTGTTCCAGATGCAAATTTAAAGACATAAAAGACCAGAAAATAACAACAGTATTGGTTTTCAGTGCAAGATTCACATGAAGCCGCAGTCTGTGCAGCAAAATGTTCAGTTTTGATATTTCATGAGAGAAAGTCATTATTTTATTAACAATTCTACTACCAAGTAGGGATGAGCTGTTCGGTTCGATCAGTTCGGAGTTCGATTCGAACTTTGGCCGTTCACAAGTTCGGGAACGTCGAACTTTTTGGCGTGTTCGGTTCGAGTTCGAAAAAAAATAATTTTTAAAACAGTATAAAAATTGCTTAAAAAATACAAAATCTAGAAATAAAGAGACTCTTTACTGCAGAATATTATAAGCAACGGTTTATTAGATATTGAATTAACAAATCATGTCTACGTGCAAAGATTCTCACCTCTAAATGACCTGTGTTCTCAAACGGCGTAAACAACAGGTGTTTAATTAGTGTTTGGAACTAACATGTGCTTTTAATTAGTCTGGTCTGATGAATTTGATACATTGTCTGGTGAGGGTGTGTGTCTCCTGATCTGAACATGTATCAAACAACACCTGTGCTTCTGAGAAGTGTTCATTTCTCTACTAAATCTTCCTCTGTTATGCTGTTTAACCCCTTAGCTAATTTTTACCGCTTTCACTCATCATGTTTAAACGCGATTTGAAGCCACATATTAAATGACCCAGACATATTAGATATCGTTCTTTCCGTCAGACTCCGCAGATTCATAATATATCATTTTTATATGTATACATCATGTCCTGGCTGTATATTATGACAAAAAATGCAATAAAAATATAATTTTTAATCATCTGCAGTGTGTAAAGTGTTTTTTTTTCACATTTTAGCACATTTTTTCTATGGGGTGCGCTTGTACAAAAATTAGAAATGGGGACTTGTTACATTTTTTTTTGGGGGAATTATGTGATTTATAGCAAACGCACCCCATAGAAAAAAATCATTATTGCAGCATAATTGTTCACTTTATAATTGAAATGTGAACAATATTGCTGCATTAATAAAAATAACACACAAAAAAATACATGTTTTTTTTACTTTATGTTATGTTGGGTATCATGCTCAGGCCTTTCGATTGACACCCTCCATGACCCCCTAGCTGCCACGGTTCTGGAGATATCGGGGTTCAAATGAACCCCCTATCTCCACCAGGGGATTCCGGGCAGCTAGGGGTTCCCCGGCTATCTGACGTCATCACGCTATGCGTGAGGACGTCAGGCAGTGAGGGGGGACCCGGGGGTGGAGCCGCCATCCAAGATGGCAGCCCTCACGGAGCAAGGCCGCACTTCGGCGCCTCAAGGCATCTCTATACACAGCCCCATCAGCATCTCTATACACAGCCTCACAGCATCTCTATACACAACCTCACAGCATCTCTATACACAGCCCCATCAGCATCTCTATACACAACCCCATCAGCATCTCTATACAAAGCCTCACAGCATCTCTATACACAACCCCATCAGCATCTCTATACACAAACAGCATCTCTATACACAACCCCATCAGCATCTCTATACACAAACAGCATCTCTATACACAAACCCATCAGCATCTCTATACACAAACATCGTCTCTATACACAACCCCATCAGCATCTCTATACACAGCATCTCTATACACAGCCACACAGCATCTCTATACACAGCCTCACAGCATCTCTATACACAACCCCATCAGCATCTCTATACACAAACAGCATCTCTATACACAAACATCGTCTCTATACACAACCCCATCAGCATCTCTATACACAGCATCTCTATACACAACCCCATCAGCATCTCCATACACAAACAGCATCTATATACACAACCCCATCAGCATCTCTATACACAGCATCTCTATACACAACACCATCAGCATCTCCATACACAAACAGCATCTCTACACACAACCCCATCAGCATCTCTATACACAGCGCCTCTATACACAGCCACACAGCATCTCCATACACAGCCTCAAAGCATCTCTATACACAACCCCATCAACATCTCTATACACAGCCTCACAGCATCTCTATACACAGCCTCACAGCATCTCTATAAACAACCCCATCAGCATCTCTAAACACAACCTCACAGCATCTCTATACACAAACAGCATCTCTATACACAACCCCATCAGCATCTCTAAACACAACCTCACAGCATCTCTATACACAACTAGGGATGAGCTGTTCGGTTCGGACGGTTCGGAGTTCGACCCGAACGTGGCCTAGATCGCGAACACTGAACATTTCCGGGTGTTTACCGCATGTTCGACCACAATGGACCACAATGCATTTTCCCACTGCCCTGAAGCTCGTAATTGGCTACAGCCTTGCACCTGACCACAGGTCTGGTGCAAGACTGGTTCAACACTATGCCAATCACCGCTCAGAATCCTGATTGGGCAAATTTTGCCCAATCATGGGCTCACAGAGCTAAGTCCCGCAGCACACTATATAACGTTTCCACGCGCCGATTCTGCACGCATTTCAGAGGAGATTTTAAAGGAGTTGTGTGTTGTTACTGCCGGTCTGCCACACTACTGGGGGGATCTGGGGGGGTCTCATTTCTACCAAATATCAGGGAATTTAGGTGATGTGTGTCTTGTCACTGTGCCAGCAAGTTTTTTTGGGGTTTACAACTTTCTTTAAAACATTTGTGAATTGAGGTGATCTTCTGTGTCTTGTCACTGTGACTCACTGTGCCAGCAAATGTTTTTGGGGCTCACTAATTTCTTTAAAACATTTGTGAATTGAGGTGATCTGTGTCTTGTCACACAACCAGTACCACACATTATTTTGGGGCTCACTAATTTCTTTCAAACATTTGTGAATTGAGGTGATCTGTGTCTCGTCCCACATCCAGTACCACACATTATTTTGGGGCTCACTAATTTCTTTAAAACATTTGTGAATTGAGGTGATCTGTGTCTCGTCGCTGGCTGCCAGCTATCAGTGTGTCTCACTGAGTTATACCAGAGTTCTTTAAATCTTTATACCAGAGCTGAATCAGAGTTCTGTATATATTAATCTATATATCACTCACCATGTCTGAAAGAACAAAAAGGACAGACAGACGCTCCCAGACACAGATAAGAGGGCAAGCAGCCCCTGTGTTGGGAGGCTGTGCCTCTGGTCGTGGTGGATGTGGTGCATCCTCTGCAGGGGCACGCTTGTCCTTTCTAACTGGTGCTGGCCGTCTTAAGTAGCAGCAACATACAGAGGACTTGGTGGATTGGCTAACCAGGCCATCCTCATCCTCCGAGTCCTCTGCCAGCCAGGCTTCTAGTGCTTTACAGTCCACCTCAGCTGCCAAAGCATCTAATGCAGCCTCCATGTCCACAGCTACTCCTGTCGTAGCCTCGGCTATCACACACGGAGGAGTCAGCTGAATTGTTTGACTACAATGAGAGTGACATGCTGCTTGAGGATGCGCAGCAAGTACAGTGCTCTGATTCAATCTCTGAGGTTGAGCAAGGGAGTATAATCAACCTAGAGGAAGGGGGTGCCAGTGATAACACACAAATAACTGGCACCCATGTTGCCCCAGCAGCTGCAGCATACTGCCAAGTTGGCTCCAGTGACGAGGAGATAGGGGGTGAAGATGACAATGATGATGAGGTCACTGACTCCACCTGGGTGCCAGATCAAACAGAGGAATTAATGAGGGAGAGGGGGAGGAGGAGGCACAGCAAACACGAGACACAACATCCTTGTGACCAACCATAGCACTAGCCAGTCCAAGGCATCACATGTCAGAGCTGCTCCGGTGCAGAGCGCTGTTGTCTCAAAGAACACACGCAGGAACTCTGTTGTCTGGGAGTTCTTTAAGAAATGTGCAGTAGAGCGCAGCGTTGCTATTTGTAATCTATGTCAGATGAGGCTTAAGCGTGGGAAAGATACCGGACACTTGGGTACCACGTGCTTGAGGCGACATATGAACAAGTGCCACACATCCCATTGGGGCAAAACTTTGCGTAGGTCCTCCTCCTCCTCATCTGTCTCTACCCCCACTGTATGTCCTGCCATGTCATTGCCTACAACCTCCACCGACAGGGATGATGCTACAGTAATGGATGTACCAGGTCCTTCCTCACAATGTGACAGCATCCCAGTAGCTGAAGATTTACGCAGTCAGATTATGTTGCCGCAGCTGCTGCAGCGAAAGAAAAAATATAGTCCCAACCATCCCCAAGCACAGCATCTAAATGCCAGCTTAGCAAAATTACTCGCATTGCAGCTGCTGCCTTTCCATCTGGTGGACTCTGCTCCCTTCCGTGAATTTGCTGAATGTGCTGTACCACAGTGGCAGGTTCCAAAACGCCATTACTTTTCACGCAAGGCCATTCCAGCACTATACCAACACGTGGAAGACAATGTTATCCTGTCATTTGGAAAGGCAGTCAGCAGCAAGGTGCATGTGACTTTAGACATGTGGTCCAGCAAGCATGGACAGGGTCATTACATTTGCTTCACGGCACACTGGGTAACTCTGATCGCAGCTGGGAGGTATCCAAGACGGGGCTCTGTGCTGGAGCTTGTTCATCCACCACGCCTCCAGAAAGCTGCTTGTATGAGGTCTGTCTGCTCCACCACCACCACCTCTTCCTCCTCCTCCTCCTCCTTCTCCTCTGTCTCTGGCAAAGTGGCAGTTAAACGACGCCTGACAGGGTCTACGCAATGGCTCAAGCAAAAAGATGCCATACTGTGCTTGAGCTGGTTTGTTTAGGGGACAGGAACCACACCGGGTCAGAAATTTTTTCAGCTCTGCAGGGGCAGGTGCAGAGATGGTTAACACCACGCCAGCTTGAGCTGGGAATGATCGTCTGCAATAATGGCAGCAACCTTCTCTCCGCCCTACTCAAGGGTAAATTGACGCATGTACCATGCCTAGCACACGTGCTAAATCTGGTGGTACAGCGTTTCCTAACCAAGTACCCAGGGCTGCCAGAGCTTCTCATCCAGGCCAGAAAAGTCTGCAGCCACTTCAGACGGTCATTCCCAGCAAGCGTTCGCCTGGCAGAAATTCAAAGAGAATTCCACCTTCCCACAAACCGTCTGATCTGTGACATGCCCACCAGGTGGAACTTGACTTTAGCAATGCTGCAGCGTCTGCACAAGCAGCAGAGGGCCATCAATGAGTACCTGTGTGAGTATGGCACAAGGACAGGTTCAGGTCAACTTGGTTTCTCCCCCCCGCAGTGGCTGATGATCAAGGATGCATGCACTGTACTGTCACCATTTGAGGAGGCAACGAGGATGGTGAGCAGGGACAGTGCATGCATCAGTGACACAATTCTTTTAGCGTTCCTGCTGGAGCACACTCTGCGGGGAATTATAGATGTGGCTCTAGAGGCAGAGCAGCGGGAGGAAGAGGAGGCCTTCCCTAGCTCTCAAGGCCCCAGTCTTTCCGCAGACAGCATTCCAGCGGGTCCTACTCAGATCAGACAGGAGGAGGAGGAGGAGTATTTAAGTAGTGGGGGCATTGAAGGTGGGGATTCCTCAAGGGAGGGTTTTGTGTGCCCAGAAACACAAGGGCTAGTGCGTGGCTGGGAGGAGGAAGTGCACGATATGGTCATCCTCATTGACCAGGAAGACTCGGAAGCTAATGCCACCTCCAACCTACGCTGCATGGGCTCCCTAATGATGCAAAGCCTGCTAAAGGACCCCAGGGTTCGTGCTATCAAGGAGAGGGATCATTACTGGTTGGCAACCCTTCTTGATCCACGATACAAGGGGAAAGTTGTAGAGCTCATCCTGCCCGCACAGAGGGAGCACAGGATGAAAAAACTTGAGGATGCTCTAAAGTGACACTTTTGTAACACCTTTCCAGGCACTGGTAGATTACCAAGTGCTGACACACGTGCTTCTGAGGCTGCGGGTGATCAGAGGAATAGTGGTGAAGGCCAGGGCCGCTTGACTGATGCTTTTTATATTTTTTTAGTCCTCGACGCCCAGGGATGTGAAATGTAGGCACCCATTGCCAGCGTCTTCACCATATGGTGCAGGACTACTTAGGGGCAAGGGCAGACCTGGATACCTTTCCAGCAGATGATCCACTGGCTTACTGGGTGTTGAGATTGGATCACTGGCCAGAACGTAGCCAATATGCTATGCAGCTACTAGGTTGCCCTTCATCTAGCGTGCTTTCCGAAAGGACGTTCAGTGCCGCTGGAGGTTTTGTTACAGACAAAAGAGTGCGTCTGTCCACCGACTCTGTAGACCGGCTGACATTTATAAAAATGAATCAGTCCTGGATCAGCAGCTATCAATCCCCTGATGCTGAAGTAATGGAATAGATTGGGGATGTCCTCTTCTGCATTCACAAAACCTCCAGCACTGAACTCTTCCACAATACCACAAAAGGGTTACGGTGTGAAGGCACTTGCTGCCATGAAAGGCACAATATTTGGCTGCACTGACGCCTGTGCCAGATTTATATCATTTTAATTTTTTGAACCGCAGGGTCCAACCCTGCACTCTTCCAAAATACCACAGAGGGTATTGATGATACTTGCTGGCCTGGCATTAAAGGCACAATATCTGGGTGCACTGATGCCCATTACCAGATCAAAAACTTTTCAATATAGGACCACATGGTCCACCCCTGCATTCTTCCACAATACTACAGAGGGGTTACTGTATGATAATACTTGCTGGCCTGGCATTAAAGGCACAATATCTGGGTGCACTGACGCCCATTAACAGATCAAAAACTTTTCAATATAGGACCACATCGTTCACCCCTGCATTCTTCCACAATACCACAGAGGGGTTACTGTATGATAGTACTTGCAGGCCTGGCACCAAAAGCACAATATTTGGGTGCACTGCCACTGACGCCTGTATCAGATTCATATCCTCAGAGGGGTTACGGTGTGATAGCACTGTTGGGGACGCTAAAGGACCAATTTTAAAGCACCTATTGTTACTTTCATCCAAAGCCTGCATATATTTCACAATAATTTAGCCAAAAAAATCAGTAAACTTTTTCTGCGTGTCCGAAAATGTCTCCTCTTTTCATACAGACTGCCGCCCCAAGCAGTTGTTTATGGATAGATTAAAGGAAAAGCATTTACCGTCATATGAAACGTAATTTTTTTGCTTTTAAGTGATTCTATACATCCTAGAAATCCGCCACTTCACGGGCAGGTTATGGGGACCTCCTAGGCACGATATTTGAAGGAATTTTTCGTTTTTATTTTTAACCCTTATTTCATGGAAAACTTTTTGTCCTTGTTTCCTGTCCCCCAGGGCACTACCTGGACCCCCATACACCTTTTATGGCAAATATGTAGCATATATGCCCTCTTGGAGGGCACTCTAAAAACCGAATTTTCAGCCCCATTGACTTGCATTGGGTTCGAGTTCGGGTTCGAGCCCGAACAAATGGGAAGTTCGTGTTCGGGCTCGAACCGAACTCGGGGGGTGTTCGGCTCATCCCTATACACAGCCCCATCAGCATCTCTAAACACAACCTCACAGCATCTCTATACACAACCCCATCAGCATCTCTATACACAAACAGCATCTATATACACAACCCCATCAGCATATCTATACACAAACAGCATCTCTATACACAGCATCTCTATACACAGCCACACAGCATCTCTATACACAGCCTCACAGCATCTCTATACACAGCCTCACAGCATCTCTATATACAACCCCATCAGCACCTCCATACACGGCATCTCTATACACAACCCCATCAGCATCTCTAAACACAGCCTCCCAGCATCTCTATACAACCTCACAACATCTCTATACAACCTCACAGCCTCTCTATACACAACCTCATCAGCATCTCTATACACAGCCTCACAGCATCTCTATACACAACCCCATCAGCATCTCTATACACAAACAACATCTCTATACACAACCCCATCAGCATCTCTATACACAGCCTCTCTATACACAGCCACACAGCATCTCTATACACAGCCTCACAGCATCTCTATACACAACCTCACAGCATCTCTGTGAACCATCAAATGAGCCCCCTATCTCCACCAGGGTATTCCGGGCAGCTAGGGGTTCCCCGGCTATCTGACGTCATCACTAGGGATGAGCTGTTCGGGTTCAGACGGTTCGGAGTTCGACCCGAACTTTGGCAGTTCGAAAGTTCGCGAATTTCGATCTTTTTGGGCGTGTTCGGTTCGGGTTCGAAAAAAAAAAAGAAATTTTGAAAAAAGTATAGAAAATGCTTAAAAAAATACAAAAAAATCTAGAGATAAAGAGACTCTTTACTGCAGACTATTATAAGCAACGGTTTATTAGATATTGAATTAAAAACTAATGTGTACGTGGAAAGATTATCAACTCTAAATGACCTCTGTTCACAAACGGGCATAACACCAGGTGTTTTTAGTCTGGTAATCAATTTCATACATTGTACAATATACGGAGGGTGGGGCGGTGTCTGCTTCTGATTGAGATTTGAGTATTAATTTCCCTAAAACATCCTAATATGCTGCATTTAACTGGTGTTTGAAAAAAATCTAAAGCAATGTTATTTTTCACCTCAGGATTAAACATTCACAGGGTTATTCAGAGAGCGGTGAAAAGCAGGAGAATAACTGGAAAAGTGAAAATTCTAGGTCAAAATAGCCAAACCATAAAAATTCTCCCATTTATCTCACTTTCCAAATCGGCTATTTGGTCTAGATTGTTCTCTTCTCTTGCCAGTTCTCCTGGCTTTCACCTCTCTCTCAGGGTTGTTCAGAGAAAGGTGAAAACCAGGAGAATGGCAGGAAAAGAGAACAATCTGGACCAAATAGCCGATTTGGAAAGTGAGATAAGGCTAGGGTCAGACTAACGCATTTTTCGCAGCGACCGTCAAAAAGTGCGTCCGAACGCATTGCTGTATTTTTTCACGGATTGCGCGAAAACGGTCATACGATGCGCATTTTTGTGTGTGATTTTTTACGGATCCAAACCAGGAAACTTTGGGTGTCTGGACGTTATGTTGGCCGGACATGAGCAGGGTCTGACGTCTCCAAATCACGCACACACTCCGCTAGTGGACGCAGCGCACTCTGTACATCCGTACTAGCGGTTCAGCTTTCTCAAAAAAATGCATTCATTTTCCACTTTCGTTGCTCAGCCGGACTTTCGTGCGACCGTACTTCGTATATTGGCCGTCATTGCCCGTCATTTTCTGCTAGTGCGGCCGTGATTAAGTGCGTCTAAACGCACGTTAAAAATTCGCTAGTCTGACCCTAGCCTAAATGGGAGAATTTTTCTGGTTTGGCTATTTTGACCTAGAATTTTCCATTCTCCAGTCATTCTCCTGCTCTTCACCGCTCTCTGAATAACCCTGACAGGGTTATTCACAGAAAGGTGAAACTCAGGAGAATGACTAGAGAATGGAAAATTCTAGGTCAAAATAGCCGAACCAGAAAAATTCTCCCATTTATCTCACTTTCCAAATCGGCTTTTTGGTCTAGAAGTTTCCATTCTCCTGCTTTTCACCGCCAAAAAATCAGTAAACTTTTTCTGCGTGTCCAAAAATGTCTCCTCTTTTCATACAGACTGCCGCCCCAAGCAGTTGTTTATGGATAGATTAAAGGAAAAGCATTTACCGTCATATGAAACGTCATTTGTTTGTTTTTAAGTGATTCTATACATCCTAGAAATCCACCACTTCACGGGCAGGTTATGGGGACCTCCTAGGCACGATATTTGAAGGAATTTTTCGTTTTTATTTTTAACCCTTATTTCATGGAAAACTCACTGTCCCTTTAAAAACGTTTTTTTAAAACTTTTTGTCCTTGTTTCCTGTCCCCCAGGGCACTACCCGGACCTCCATACACCTTTTATGGCAAATATGTAGCATATATGCCCTCTTGGAGGGCACTCTAAAAAACAAAATTTTCAGCCCCATTGACTTGCATGGGGGTTCGGGTTCGGTCCCGAACAAATGGGAAGTTCGGGTTCGTGCTCGAACCGAACTCGGGGAGTGTTCGGCTCATCCCTAGTGACCATCGACAGCATTGAATTTCACCATTGAGAAGTAATTCAGAGAACACCGAAAAGCTGTGAAAAGTTGTCGAAATGCCCTCATTTTTTTGGTGGTTTTATTCGACAGGTTTAAGCAGGCGAACCCCGTAGGTTTCAATGTAGAAAAAAAATCAGTTTTTCTTAAATATTTATTAAACAGTTTATTCTTTTTATTTACAGCAAAAAGTCTCTTTTTTTCAGGATTATTTTGTTTTGCCTTTTTTCAGGATTTTTCAACATTTTTGATTTCGATATATTTTTTATGACGTCAGTGACATTTCTGTGCTCTCTGAATCACCCCCTTTTAGGGCCCTATTCCAAGGCTGGTGTAAAGTTAACCAGAGCTGTTGAAACCTTAACAATTCTATTGAAAATAATGACTTTGGTAAGTTTACAGCTCTGGTTAAGTTAACACCAACCTTGGAATAGGGCCTTTACATAACAAGCTTTGAAGATGGTCAGAGAAGATGGGGGTGCCATTCAAGCCCTATTTAGATCCAGTATCTGGTTATGAAATAATGATTTTATATTCACCTCTGGCTCCTGCCTCCCTTCTTCACATTTGAAAACCAAATCCTAGGATTTGTAAAACTTTTTATCTCTCTTTCTTCCTTTCTTGAAAAATCAAAACCCTCCTCCCCATTTTCACTCACTGAAGTTTTAGATACATACAGTGGGTTTGATTCCAAGTGATATATATTAACATCTGAAAGTGAGCCATCAGGTGAATCACATAGGTTTCAATGTAAAAAATATTAATGTTTTTATTAAATATCTATTAAACCCTTTAGTATTTTAATGTGCAGCAAAATATCTCTTTATTTATTTTTTAGGCGTTTTTAGGCATTTTTCAGGATTTTTTCGGCAACTTTTTGTTTTCCGTTTTTTTGAAATAGCATTTTTTTCTGTAACAGACCTTTTTATTATTATTCATATGACCTTATATGTTAATTCCAGGCATTTTTAGACAGTATTTTTTTTGCAAACCGCTTTTAACCTATTCCCGACCACTGACGTACATAGTACGTCCTGTGGGAAGATCCCCCTAACTACCAAAGATGTACTACTGTATGTAAGTCACAGTCTTCTAACCCCCCTCCATCCCTCTACTCACCTCTCTTGTCAGGCTTCTGCGGGGGTCTGGCAAGCTGGAAGACTGCCCCTCCTATCCATGGGGCCCAGCCATCGCGATGACATCAACGTGCGTGATTATGTCATCGCCAGCCCCCCCCCCAGTGCCTGTAGTAGAGTTTAGGAAAGAGGAGGGGGGCTCCTTTGGAGTCCTCTCTCTCCCAAATGGCTCTACGTAGGTAAAAAATAAAAAGGTACCACTGGAAAGGGGAGAAAAGTGCCTCTCTTTACCCCCTTAGGTGCCAAATCGTGATTCAAATCTGGAAGTGGCTGACATCTTGGATGTCAGCCAAGCCTCTGGGTCACCCCCCACTCACTTGACGTCGTCGCCATATGTGCTATGACGTCAGTGGGCCAGTTAACCCCCTAGCTGCCAAGTGGAGATACTGGGATCAAAAGGATCCCCCTATCTCCAGATCTGTCGCAGCTACAAGGTCATGGCATTTCCAATTATACCAAACATGACTAGGTTTGGTTTAAAATTATTTAAAAAATAATAATAATAATAAATAAATAACTAAAAACGTTTTTTTTTTTTTAAATTGTCTGGAGGTATAATATAAAAAGTCTTCAATTGGCATTTAAACGTGATGAGCATTAAACACTCAAGATGAGCTCAGCGCACAGAGGTGAACTGGCTAAGCAGTGAAGGGATTAAAAAGCAAAAACATAAAAATTGGGTATATCTAATTTCAAGACAAAATTTCTAAACTATTTAGCCGGTGCGAAAGTGCTCAGAGAAGATAATACCATATGCAAATCAACTAATTTTTCTCTAAAAGGGCAGCCAAAAATGAAATGCCAAGGAAGTCCCCTGTGTTTGAAAAATACAGCATCCCTCAAAGAATATTTTGACTTGTAGCTCGTCAGCACCTCGAGCAAACAGTCCTCTAGCTCAAGGGTACCCTCTAGACATGCAAAAACAGATTATATATATATATCTTTTCCTACTGATGTAAAAGACATCTAAACTTTCTCAAAAAAAAAAAAAGTTGTGTTAGTCTCGTCTTGGATTGTACATTTGCTATATTAGACGACCATTGCTAATATACCATGCATGAATAAAGAAACAGAAGCCCAATAAAAAAAAAGCGCACCATGTAATGTCATTTTCTATTGAGTATAGCAATGTTTATGTAAGCATAGAATGGGGAAAGAGTCAATAAACCACATGGTATGCATCACTTCAAATGTGAAGCACAGACACGCAAACACCTTTCTTTAAATAATGAATGTGTTCATATCAGATCACAGCATTCTACAACGGAATAGGCAAGAAATTGTGTTTTAGCAAGGTCATGGAATATTTATACTTTCCCTTTGAGGTTTTCAGAGGAATTTAGTTAATACCTGGATGAACCCTTTTGTTTTCTTTCATTTCATTTTGAATTCAGTATTTAATGCTTTTGAATAACTTGTATTAGTGGATGCAGATTTTGCAGTGAAGCGTAATACACATCCTGTGAATAACTCCTAGTAAATATAGCATTATCAGTACTTTGATCTTTGTAAAACAATGAGCATATACAAAACCATGTTTTGAAACATTTTATTTGTGTGCACTTGTATTGCTGGTATCCTATAATCTTATACTTCACCCACACGATTCACTGTCAAACATTAATCATATTAAATTTGGAATAGGGGAACAAACAACTGGATCTACAGAACACACAGAAATTGCACAATGTGTAAGAAACAGTGATTAATAAAAATGTGTTCTGTTATGACATCAAATATATGGTTATGTCTATTATGGGTACTCCTTCATGACATTTTTTGGGACTTATATGACACAAGTAGAAATGATTTTTAAAGGTCTCAGAAAATGTTGACAAGGGTGAAGAGTAGAGATAGTAAACTATTCTTGCAGTCATCTATCTATATATTAGTCAGTTACAAATATGTTAGGCACTGGTGCAGACTTAAGCCACATTTACAACATCTGGCCAAGAATGAACTCAGGAGACATGTCACAAATGCATTACTCTTTTATTAAGATTATTGTTTCGCTCTAATTGGGACTTTATGAAGATATAACCCACCTGAAACAAAGCTCATATATAACTCAGGATAAGAACATGAGACACAGTCTCCTTCTGGAACCTGGTTCTGTCTGTGTGATGTCACAGTTGGATGACCAAAAGGACCTTCTTACCAGTGTAGAACACAAGCAAAGCCTAGACATAAACAACAGATCCAAGAAGAACATATACTCACCAGCCACTTTGTCCGGTACACCAGTTCAATTGCTTATTAACACAAATTGCTAATCAGCCAATCACATGGCAGCAACTCAATGCATTTAGGCATCTAAACGTGGTGAAGATGACTTGCTGGAGTTCAAACCGAGCATCAGAATGGGGAAGAAAGGGAATTTAAGTGACTTTGAAGGTGGCATGGTTGTTGGTGCCAAATGGGATGGTCTGAGTATTTCAAAAACTGCTGATCTCCTGGGATTTTCACGCACAACTATCTCTAGGGTTTACAGAGAATGGACCGGAAAATATAAAATCTCCAGTGAGCGGCAGTTGTGTGGACGAAAATGCCTTGTTGATGTCAGAGGAGAATGGGCAGACTGGTTTGAGATGAAAGAAAGGCAACAGTAGCTCAAATAACCACTTGTTACAACCAAGATATGCAGAATACCATTTCTGAATGCACATAACATTGAACCTTGAAGCAGATGGGCTACAGCAGCAGAAGACCTCACTGGGTGCCACTTCTGTCAACAACAAAAAACTGAGGCTACAATTCGCGCAGGCTCACCGAAATTGGACAATACAAGATTGGAAAAATGTCGCCTGGTCTGATGAGACTCATTTCAGCTGCGACATTCAGATGGTAGGGTCAGAATTTGGCGTAAACAACATGAAAGCATGGTTCCATCCTGCCTTGTTTCAACGATTCAGGCTGGTGGTGTAATGGGGTGAGGGATATTTTCTTGGCACAGTTTGGGCCCCTTAGTACCAATTGAGAATCGTTTAAACACCACAGCCTTACCTGAGTAATGTTGCTGACCATGTCCATCCCTTTATGACCTCAGTGTAGCCATGTTCTGATGGCTACTTCCAGCAGGATAATGCACCATGTCACAAGCTCAAATCCTCTCAAACGGGTTTCTTGAACATGACAATGAGTTCACTGTACTCCAATGACCTCCACAGTCCCCAGATCTCAATCCAATAGAGCAGCTTTGGGATGTGGTGGAATGGGAGATTCGCATCACAGATGAGCAGCCGACAAATCTGCAGCAACTGCGTGATGCTATCATGTCAATATGCAGAAAAGCCTCTGAGGATTGTTTCCAACACATTGTTGAATCTATGCCATGAAGAATTAAGGCAGTTCTGAAGGCAAAAAGGGTCCAACCCAATATTAACACAGAGTACCCATTAAAGTGGCCAGCGAGTGTATATGAGCAGCAAGTTAAAACACACAAGTGTAACAGTATCTACACACTATATTCATGGTATATGAAACATTATTAACACAGTAACATCACTTTTTATAGTCTTAGGTTGGAATTTAAATAAATATTTAAATTGGGGATGTTGATACAGATTGGCATCAGATCTCCAAACTGTACAAATTTCCTGCAAATAATAAAGCTTACCCAGTCATTGAACTGTTTTAGTTTTGAGGATTTGTTTTAAAGTCCAAATGTCTGACAAATACATGGGGACAGTATTAGCCCCTATGCACTCTTATGCCTTCATGTATAAATATGAGGGTCAACAAATGATGCACAGGTTTCAGAGTGGTGTGAAATCATACATGCAGTTTATAGATGAAATTCTAATTTTGGGGGGGTGACACATGGTGACTGCTTTTTTTCAAGCAGAAACACACAACATTTAATGTCAGCACTGCCTCTTCAAGCATTGCCAATCACCTCTCATGACATACACTTCGGTGTCCATACCAAGTGTTGCCGTGGAAACTGCAATGCAAATTTTCAATGGAAGGACACAGCCAAACTATTTGACCCTGGTGTCCTTCCAGTTAAATCACCAAGGGATGGCAGAACAGCATAAGATCTCAGTGAAAGCCGAATTATACGTATAGTTGGATGGGATCTATTTTTTAAGTGGTTGTAAATTAATTTCGTGAAACACCTTTACACAAGGTTCCTGCTGGTGGTGCTGTTGTTTGCACTAGCAGCAACGGCTTGGAATCAATCGTTACTGAAGTGCTAGTAACACTTTTTGGTGCACAAACACTCAGTATCCATGCAAAACACTTGAAATACTAAGTGGCGTTGTAACATTTGATTGAGGTCCCGCAGTAATTACCAAGACTAATGCAATTGTTACCGTTTGACTTAGGCTAAGTTCACACCTAAGCATTTTTTGATGCGCGTAATACGCGCTGTAAAACGCCCAGGTGTGAACGGGCCCCATAGGAAATCATGGGATTTTTCGTGTTTAGGCGTTTTACAGTGCACAGGAACGCGCTGTAAAACGCCCATGTGTGAACGGGCTTTAGAATACAGCAGATGGACAGTTATATATTTATTTATGTGAGTAAACCATTGATTCTTTCCCTTGCAAACTTTATAGTATCTGGTTTTACACTTTCCTTTGTGCGTTGGAATATCTAGTTGTAAATTAGAAGTATGTATTCCCAGCGAGGATTTTTGAGGGGTTGACCTTTTTTTCTTTTGAGAAAGGATTTTACCAGGAAGGATACATTGAGATTTCTCTCGTTTTCAAGTATGTCCTGGTTATCGTTCAACACCAGTATGTCGAATAAGAGATTTACTAAAAATAGTTGATATTTTGTCTCGTCTTTTGTTCGTTTGTGTCTTAACTATTACCGAAGTACTCTCAAAGAAATAAACAGTATCAGTCACGGATGTTCATCACAAGTCGACATCTTTGAATACACTATCTCAATTTCACACATCCCATTCACACATTCACCTATTCACACTTCACCGCAACTTTGTGTAGATGAAAAGAAAAACATCACAAAGCTCAGATTTGAAAGCAGACACATATCTTTTTCATTTTGTTTAGCCGTTCTGTCTCTGTATTACATATAAATGCTTCACAGAAGGCTGAGTGAAACTCTTCAAATGGTGCGCACATTGGCTTTTGCATTTACTTTCTTTGAAGACTTGTTTATCTTTGTGAGCTGGCCGTCACAGATGTGGATGTAAATTACATTTTAACACATAACACCTCAATATTTTAAACGTCTGAAATATAATATCTTTTAACTCTCAAAAATGTGTTTATTATTACCGGGTATAGACATTTAACACTTGCAGTTACAGGTTATAACTTACATGATACAACTTATTTTATACCTGACAATGGAAAGCAGTTAAATCTGTCTCAAAGTCCTTAATCTCAGAGGAACGTGAAATTATCCTTTTTTATGTTAGGCTCAATAAGATAAGCTGAATTCATTACAATTAATGACAGTATTTTCTATAATTTACTGAGGTACTTGATTGTATAGTAAAACAGAATGAATATGTGGAATAGAGGATCTTAGGAACCCTACAAAACTAGAAATGTCTAAGTTTCAAGAATAAAAGAGAAAGAACATAATGGAAATGGGTGATGTAGATGGGGAAGAATATTGTGTATGAAGGAAATTGTAAAGAAGAGCATTAGACATTATACAGGAGGAATGGTAACATAAGGAAGCAGATCTTTTAGGAAGTGGAGATTTATTTATTTATTTATTTATAAAGTATTTTACCACGAAGGATATATTGAGATTTCTCTCGTTTTTAAGTATGTCCTGGGATCAAGAACATTGAAATGTTACAGTCGCTACAGAAATACAAAGTAATAAAATGCAAGATATTAAAAACACAAATATACAGACGATAAAGAAGATGGAAACACTATGGTATAAGAAAGTAGATATATGGGAAAAGGATAATGGGGGTCTGGAAACAGGAAGAGAAATCATGACTCAACTATAAAGAAACTGTACATTCACACATATACACTGAAACTACATACACGTACATCTCTTAGAGATGTGCATTCGTTTCTGAAAAATTTGGAATTTGGAACAAAATTTGATAATTCGTATTTCGGAAGTAGTTCTGAATAACGAATCGATACGATACGAATTCGAAACTAAAGGGTATATAACAAATTTATTTAGTTTTACACTGTGTCATCATCATAAAAGATGAATTTGAATAATTGATATCAACTATGAAATTTGAAATGAACTATCAAATGGATATTATATAGTTACATAGTTACATAGGCTGAAAAAAGACATGCGTCCATCGGGTTCAGCCTCTCACACAACACCTACTGCCAGAAGGCAAAAAACCCTTAACAACTATCGAATTTGAAATGAACTATCAAATGGATATCAACAACTATCGAATCTATTCAAAATTTCAAAATCGATCCGAAACTAAATGAAATACGAAACAAAATTAGTTACGAAATTCCGAAAACAAAATTATTTAAAAGGTAACAAAACTAAACTAAACTAAACAAATTTTTCAGCCATGTACATCCCTACTCTTAATTCACACACATACGATTTCAGCAGGATGGTCCCAGTTTTAGCCCTCTGTCCTGACATCCTGCCTATCAGTTTACTATAAGACATCACCTTGTGGTTGCTTTAGTGAACATCAAAGCAAAAAAGTAAAATTTTTAAAAAAGTTTATTAACCGGAAGACATTAGGAAAATAAGTTGTATTTGAAGCAAAGCACTTGTGCCATTTTTTGGTGAAACTTATTATTGCCATTTTATTGTCTCTAGTTTTAGGGCTAGGGTTGATGCTCACTTCAAAGGAAGGAGCAGCATCTGTTGCCTAAAAATTAAATTAAAATGGAGTAGAATCTGTTCAGGGTCAGGGTTATCCCTAAACCTAACACTAAAAGTAACCCTAAACAAGCACAAATAAATGCCCTAAACATAACACCTAAACATCTAAAACAAACACAAATGGTAATCCTAACTAATTTTAGCCCTAAACCCAGCATCAAATGCTTCCTCCTTATGACTTTTTTCTTAGTATCCTAATGCGTCATGGATCTGAAAGGAAGCCAGCCCTGAGAGACCCAAGTGCCCTATGACCCATGGCTGCACTGAGGTCAATCTGGCTGACTGACTCCATTCCAGGATGCACTCCTGGTTTTCCCTACTGCTCAGGTGCACCCCTTTGGAATCTGTTACTGTATTGTTCTGAAAAAATACAAACAGGGTTATTCAGAGAGCGTGAAAAGCAGGAGAATGACAGGAGAATGAAAAATTCTAGGTCAAAATAGCCAAACCAGAAAAATTCGCCCTTTCATCTCACTTTCCAAATCAGCTATTTTGACCTAGTATTTGTCATTCTCCAGTCATTCTCCTGCTTTTCACGCTCTCTGAATAACCCTGAAAATGTTTTGCTTGTGTTTCGGTGCATTGTGTTTTATGAATAAATGACTGTATAAAACACTGACTTTGCTCGTGGCATGGGAAATAAGAAGGTAACAGCAATGGTATGTATCATTTTATATGTGACAAATGGACAATGCCATTGCTTTGGAACAAAAAAATATATAAAAAAATATGTGGTTTGTATTTTTTTTTCTTTTCTATTTTACATGGCCATATTTGTTATCATTAGAAAGGCAAGACTCTGGCTGTGCAATGACATCTAACATGACTTTGTGGGATGTAAAATCAAACAGGGTTATTCAAAGAGAGCCGATCTGGCCCCGAAATGTAAACGGACACTGAAATTCAGCATACGTCTACATTTCCTGGCCATTTGGCTATTCAGAGAGCAGGCAGTTCGCCAAATGTTAGTGAATTGCCTGCACGTACGTTGCCTGTTCGAGGGCAGTGACATCCCCATAGAGAAGCAATGCTTCGTCTATTCAAAGAACACAAAACAGCAAGGAAAAGTTGCCGAAATGCCCTGCTGTTCGGTAGTTTCGTTTGACAGGTTTATTCAGGAGAATCCCATAGGCTTCAATGTTAAAAATATTCCAGTTTTAATCCGATATCTAATAAACCGTTTATCATTTTATTCTGCAGTAAAAAGTCTATTTATAGATTTTTTAGAATCTTTGAGGCATTTTTTTCCATTTTTTTGCAAACGTTTTTTCCATTTTTTTAAAATCGTTTCTTCTTTTCTCTGTAACAGACCTTTTTATTATCATTCATTGGATCTTATATGTAAATTTCAGACATTTTCATTCAGTAGTTTTTTTGCAAATAGCGTTTCAAATTCCAAACTTTCCAGAGTACAGTTTGTTTTTTTCACCTCATTCGTCTGTGTGTCGGCTTTTTCCGGTGGCTGCTCTGCGCTGTGATCGGCGGCTAGTCAGGTTTCTCTGGCGTGTTTGGCGTGGTTAATCCAGCTGTTTCTGCAGGTTTCGGTGAGTGTTCGGCAGGTTTGCGGTGAGTGTTCAGTGTGTTTGCAGTGGGTTTTCCCTGCACTACGGGGCTCTGCGGTGCTTGCTGAATACACCGCAGGGTCGGCGAACTAGGATCGCCGAATCACCCCGAAGTGCAGGGAACGAAAAGTCACCGAACGTGCGGTGACTTTTTGAATCTCTTTGAATAACCCTAAAAGACTACCCACTCTTCTCGCACGGTCCAGCTGCTTGTGTTTTAGATGGACCAATGTGTAATAACGCTTTGCTCCATCTCCTCCACACATGATCTTGTGTGCGTTATGAGAAGGTGAGGTAGTACAGCATCATTGATTGTTCACTTTATAATTGAAAAGTGAACATAGTGCTGCATTAGAAAAAAAAGAAAAAATATAATTTATTTATTTTAATTTTATTTTTATACATAACATAGTCAGGTTTGGTATCATTGGAAAGGCCTTGTCTTGGCCTCTCCAACAAAACCAATCGTGACGCTCTAGGTGCCACCAAGATGTCAACCACCTCTGGGAGAAAACTGCGATCCGGCGCAGTTTGGTACTAGCACCTAAGGGGTTAAGAGAAGCATCACTGGAAAGGTCAGACTGTGGACTTTACAGAGATACCTCTCTTAATCTTGTACCCAGTATGGATCGGGAGAGAGAGTGGTCCAAAGGACCCCCTTCAGGTTCTCCGGTGGGATGCCTGAAAATGATGTCACTGGGTACGATGACTTCAGTTCACCGGGTGGGGTCCCACGAGAAGGTCTAATGTCAAGGAAGTTAGACTGCCGCGGGACTCCGCCCCAATCAGCTGGGCTTTCCCACATGTCCTCCACAGTCAAAGGGTTAAAGCTGTTGAACTGAACCACCAAAATCTGGGCATGTCACTGACATTTCGGCGCACTTCGGTGTTCTCGGAATAGATTACCCATTACTTCTGTATGGGCCAATTTCTCTGCCACTAGAGATTGCTGAATTGCATCGATCTGCAGTGAACTGCACTATATTTCACTGTGAGTTTGCCAGTATTTGGCTAATTGACAGCTTTCTGAGCAGACGAACTGCCACGAAATTACACCATACTGTGAAATTCACCATTCGGTGCAATACGGTGGCAAGTTCAACTCTTATTGAATTATTGAATAACCCTTATGAAGGATGGATGAGGTTAGATTATTGTGAAAGAGGCACCTGTTTTCACTGCAGTAGAGAGAGTCCAGTAGAAGACCTCATAGGGATCATGCACACAGCAATGCTGCTAAACAGAATATAAGATAATAATTATGATAATAATAATAAATAATAATAATAATGCTGATAATGTCAACACTAATAATAATAATAATAATAAAAAGAGACTGTAGTGATTTCATTATGTATATGCCATTATACATGTGCACTTTGTAAATAATTTTTTTATTAATTTCATTATATTTAATATTAAATAAATAAACATCATTAATTAAATTTACTTATAAATAATCTTCAATATTCAACCTACACATTATAGTAGTAAAATCGGATGGAAGAGTTGGGTATTCTATATTTTGCCCAATATGAACTGGAATTTGATCTTCAACAGATGTAAATATTGTAGGCGTAATTTTTAAAAAAAAAATTTGAATAAAAAATAGGTATTAAGTTAAAAGGCAGGGAACTATACGGACTTGAATGTTACAAACGTCACAGAAAATGTCTGTTTGAAAGAGAAATCTTGTGACACGCACGATGAAAGACAAATCAAGAAAATCAAATATGTCAGCGTTAGCATAAGCAGAGATATAATGTGCAGCGTGTGTGGTAACATGATGACAATGTGAAATAATGCGTATAAACCTGTAATGGATCTCAATTGTTTCTGTCTTCAAAAATATGTGTACAAATGTCTGAAAGTCCCACATTATTAATATAAAAGTAACAGAATAATAATAAATAATGAGGGAATAATAATGTAATAATAAGGTATCATGTGTATTTTTCTGGAGGGGAATTAAGTTTAAGGTTAAATAACTTATCAGATGTTTTAACTAAGAATCATATGGTTTGAAATCAAATCCTTCACTGATGCCGCATTCCTCTGAGGGAACAATTTGGGTTTGACCTGTCTGATCTTTATATTTCTTTTGTTGTTTTGTGATGTTGCATTTGCTGCTGAGGAAACATACCTGTAACCTATGGAATAAATAATCAGCTGAAATAGACACCATTGAGGTCCATTTCAAAGTTGGTTACTGGCTAGAGGTTCCCATATTTGATTGGGTCCTTAACCCTTTCAATACCAACCAGTTTTTTTTTTTACAAAAATATTATCATAGCATGTTTTTGAAATATGGAATGTGACGTTAACACTTAAAAGTAGGGTGAACTTGCAATTATGCATGAAGACTGTTATTCTTATTGTTATTTCCATCATATGTCCGTTTATCTGTATCTCGTCCCATTTGGTTATAGTAAAGCGCTGCGGAAACTGTTGGCGCTGTGTAAATGATGACAATAATAATAATAATAATAATTCTGAGATAGTTAAAAGATTAAAATCATGTAAATGCGCCCATTTTTAACCCCTTAGTGACCGGGCGGTTTTACACAAATCCGTCTTTTAGTGACCGCTGCTGTTTTTACGTTTCTGCGCTGTTAGTGTTTAGGTCAAATTTTCCTCTTACTCGTTTATTCAACCCACACATATTATACAACCTTTTTCCCGCCATTAAATGGACTTTCTAGAAATACCATTATTTCCATCATATCGAATAATTTACTATAAAAAAAATATGAAATATGAGGAAAAAATGGTGAAAACACACTTTTTCGTAATTTAATCCCCAAAATCTACAACCACCCAAAAAGACCCTGGCTAAATAGGTTCAAAATTTTTTCCCGAGACTATAAATACACAATTTTTACATGCGTTTGCTTTTTAACCCCTTCACTGCTGAGACAGTTCACCT
Source organism: Leptobrachium leishanense (assembly GCA_009667805.1). Lineage (NCBI taxonomy): Eukaryota > Metazoa > Chordata > Amphibia > Anura > Megophryidae > Leptobrachium > Leptobrachium leishanense. The sequence goes on along the minus strand of CM019064.1, from coordinate 111,454,325 downwards.
ATGTGCGCTGCGGTCATTCTGACCATTTTGTGCTAATTATTTTTAGATGACAGCCTAGGTCTTATTTAATTAAACCCCCCAGACAAAAAAACTTTTAAAAGAAAACATTTTTTTATTTTATTTAATTTTTTTATTATTTTTTTTTTTTTTTTTTTTTTTTTTTTTTTTTTTAATTTATTTTTTAAACCAAACCTGGTCATGTTTGGTATCATTGGAAAGGCCATAATCAGGCCTTTCAAATTATGTCAAATATGACCATCTAGCTGCCATGGATCGGGAGATATGGGGATCCTTAGGATCCCCTTATCTCTACATGGCAGCTAGATGGTTAACTGGCCCACTGACATCCTCACATATATGGTGAGGTTGTCAGTGGTGGGGGGGGACCTGGAGGCTTGGCTGACATCCAAGATGTCAGCCCCCTCCAGGTTCGAATCACGTTTTGGCGCCAATTGGCGCCGAAACGTGATCCGGCGGCTAAACAGTTAACGCTATACACCCCTCTCCCCTTTTCAGCGGTGTAAAAAGCATCTCCCTAGCTGCAATGGTTGGGGAGATAGAGGGCTCCGAAGGAGCCCCCCCTCCCCTCCATTGCTTTGCATGGGGACGCCTGCTGATGACGTCACCACGCAGCGTGGCGACGTCATCAGCCTCGCCTGCCCATGTAAATCACATGGGCAGGCTTCCTCCCTGCCAGATCACCGAGGGATCCAGCGAGGGAGGTGAGTATCGGGCGGGAGGGGGATTAGGCGCCGCTGACGTACCCTGTACGTCCACGGGTCTAAGGGAGACCCGAGGACAGGACTTACAGGGTACGTCAGCGGTCCTTAAGGGGTTAATTGTCCATGCATTTGTTTGTCCTTTAGAGAAATATTCTAATCTCCAAATGGAGTCTGTATTGTCTTGCTTGATCTGTAAATCTTGTATATAAAGTAACCCCTTCCAGACCACTGATGTACATAGTACGTCTTCTGGGGAAATCCCCTTAACGATCGCAGACGTACTATGTACGCCACGGTCTCCTAACTTCCCTTCCTCCCTATACTCACCTCTTTGTCCAGGCTCCCATGGGGGACTGGCAGGCTGGATGTCTGCCCCATCTTTTCAGGGGACCCTGCAGGTGCAATGACATCATCAACATGTGTAATGACATCATCGCCAAGTGCTCCCTGGTGCCTGGAGTCAAAAAATAGAAAAAGGGGAGGGGTGACTCATTTGGAGCCCTCTCCCAAACAAACTGCTCCACCTACAAAAGAAAGAAAAACACTGCTGGAAAGGGGAGAGTCTTCCCTTTTTAGTGGTACCGGTCATTAACCCTTCCATTGCCAGATCGTGATTCGGCACCTATCAGCGCCGTATTTCAATTCAAACCCGGAAGTGGCTGACATCTTGGATGTTAACTAAGCCTCTGGGTGGCCCCTCACACACTGACATCGTCACCATATGTGTGAGGACAACAGTGGGCCAGTTAACCCCCTAGCTGCCACGTGGAGATCCTGAATCTCCTGATACATGGCAGCTAGAGGGTCATGTATATCATTGGAAAGGCCTGATCATGGCCTTTCCAATGATACCAAACATGAATAAGTTTGGTTAAAAAAAGGAATACAATAATAAAAAAAATAATAATTGTTTGTTTTTTTTAAAAAAAAAATTGTCTGGGGGATTTAATAAAATAGAATTTAAGCTGATATGTAAACATGATGAGCACAAAATGGTCAAAATGAGCTCAGCGCACAAAGGTGAAACGGCTCAGCAGTGAAGGGGTTAAAAAGCAAAAACGAGTAAAAATTGGGTATTTCTAATCTCAGGACAAAATTTTGAAACTATTTAGCTAGGGTCTTTTTTGGTGGTTGTAGATTTTGCGGATTAAATTTTGAAAAGGTGTGTTTTTTCCTTCTTTTCATCATATTTTTTATAGTAAATTATAGGATATGATAGAAATAATGGTATCTTTAGAATGACCATTTAATGGTGAGAAAAACTGTATATAAAATATGTGGGTTGCATAAACGAGTAAGAGGAAAATTTGACCTAAACACAAATAACGCAGAAATGTAAAAACAGCAGCGAGCACTTTCGGACAGACTTTCGTAAAACCGCTCGGTCACTAAGGGGTTAAAATGACGTGTGCATTATTAGCATAGTGGCAAAAATACCAAGCGAATTAATAAATGTCTATGGGCAGTATTACAAAGTTGGTGCTAACTTACCCAGAGCTGTTGTAAACTTCCCAGAGCCATTATAGTCTATGGAGCAGTTAAGTTTCCAACAGCTCTGGTTAAGTTAGCACCAACTTTGTAATACTGCCCTATATGTGGGCATAATGACGGCATTGAAAAAAATTTACAGGATCACCATGTATCTGTAATGTACAAGGATTTTCAGCACTTATTACTCATTGAATCTTATCCCTGTACAATACCGAGGTGCCTCGGAGCTCTCCCTGTATTCTGCCCTCACCCTGGTTGATGTAATATAGCAAAAACGTTTGAATGTTTCGTTACAGTGAGGGTGGATGCTGGTCATGCGATAATACAGTGAAACAGTACAGTAGCAGCCTTGACAAAGGTTTCTAGACAGTCGAAACATTGCTGCTGAAAACTGGAGTGGTGATTCTTTAGTAAAACCACATTTGATTGGAGTGCCTTGTTTACTTATCTTTTTACGTAAAATTTTAGTTGAAGGCTGTCGTCTAAATTCTTGATCTATTGTATCACTCCCAGTGAAAATCAGATGTGCTGCAGAGCAGAAAACAAAAAGCAATCTTAACCCCTTCACTACCGAGATAACTCTGGACTTCAAAGACAACATCAGGTCCCGATTTCGAGTTATCTCGATCTGCTGCTTTTTCAGGACAAAATAAAATTAGTTTGCTGTAAATGAATTTCATTTGATTTTTTGCTACAGAAGGTGCCCCTAAAGTTTTAGCCCTGTGGAGATAATACCGAGGTGTTAAAACTGTTTAAAATCAGCTGAAGAATGCCCTGACATATCGGACTTTCAGCAGCCGATGCAGGGAACCACGTGCTGCAGCAGCTGAAACTAGTGTAACTCCATTCGGCTAGTAGAGGGCGCCATCTGCCTGACTAATAGGTTATTACAGTAAGGAATACACTGGGAATATGCCCAAATGTTTCTTACTGTATAATTAATTACAAATTATTTTTCAAAAAACCACTGGTTAATTCCTGGCCTCTACTGACCCTACACCTGCTGCAACTCCTGATTCTGTAGGTGACGGCCCCACGCTCTCCAACTTGGCCCTGTCGCGCTGATTGCTCACCCCGTAACCTCCTGTGGCCCTCGGACGGGACGTTATCCCCCATACTCTGCTTGTCGCCACCCTAGTTAAGCCTTTTATGTTCATGTTTCACTGTTATTATGTTCATAGTTTCAATGCTTCTGGTCAGCAATTGAACCAATGATAAATATATTTTGGAGAAAAAAAAAAAAGCTGGTTCCTGTTTTTTTTTGGAAAATCACTTGGTAGTGAAGGGATAATGTCACCCTGTCTCCTTACAAACTGTCCCCTGGAAGTAGGTGAACATTTCGATTTTCTAAAGTTGTCCTAACATCTAGACCAGCAATGGTGAACCTTGGCATTCCCAGATGTTTCTGAACTACATGTCCCCTTGATGCTCTGCTAGGTTTATGTGCGACTAAACATCATGAGACATGTATTTCTTAAACATCTGATGTGACAAAGGTTCAACCTCACCGATCTAGACATGCATACAGTATATGTAGTTATGTTAAGTGCCTCTAGATGGCAATATTTCCTATTGAAAAATCATGACCCGAATGTATGTATTGAAACATTTTGTACTCTCACATACTTAATGTATTACTATTTTCAGTAGTCTCATGAATAGGAACACATTTTATCATATCATTTATTTTGAAAAGTACCACTAATTATCTGAAAATATGGCAGATTCTGTTCGAAAATCAAAAGTGCTGTATTAGCAGGACCTTTATCCTACGGGCACTGTCATCTTTTCCTCATGTATCATTATTACGTATAATGTTTGTGCTCCCCATTGTAAAGTGCTACGGAATCTGCTGGCGCTATATAAATGACTGTAATTGTAACTCACACCTTTGCATTTATATCTGTTAAGGTTAAAGCCCGAAGTGCGGTTAATCCTAGGATTACCCGGGTAATCCTGACATTACCTAGGCGTCATTAGCAAAAATCCGAAGTGAAATGAAATTTCGGACTTTACCCGGGTAATCTGCAAAGTATCCAGAGGCCTCTGGGTACTCTGGTTTTCTGCTCTATTTTAACCGGGTAATTCGCACATTACCCTAGTGCTGTTGGATAAAGTGTGATGTGCAACGAAACATCGGACTTTATCCAGGTAATCTGCAAAATATCCAAACGCCTCTGAGTATTCTGCTTTTCTTGGGTTTTCAGCAGGTTACAGTTGCCTGAATTCTGAGGCTTACCCGGGTAAAGCTGCAAATAGGTTATCTGACTCATAACAAAATTGTGTTGTTTTTTTTTTTAACCAGATATATCCACAGTCACAAACCACACTAAATAACCGTTAGGTTACTCTGTGCATTAATTGTCTGAAAATTAATTTATGAAGATAAAGATATTATATAAAGAGTAACCTGATGGTTATTATGTTTTATAAATGATATATAAGCACATATGACACATAATAAAGCTCATGTAACTCTTTCACATTGACATAAGAAACATATCCTGTTACTCTGTATATTCATTATATCTGCAATACATTTTAATGTTTGCCTTTTTGCCATTTTCATTGATAATATCCATAGATAATAGCAAAATTCACTTTTACCCAAGCGGGGTTGGATGCTCTGCAGATTACCCAGGTGAAGCTGTGGATAGACCTCAGATTACCCAGGTGAAGCTGTGGATAGTCCTCAGATTACCCGGGTGAAGCTTCAGACTTGCACATTATCCGGGTGAAGTGCGGATTTTTCAGCTCTTCCAGACTGTTAGCCAAGGGCAGTTGGTTAGTCCTAAAATTACCCGGGTAAAGTCCGAAATTTTCATTTTTTTGCAGCTTTACCCAGCGGTTTTGTGTAATGTCAGGATTACCCTGGTAATCCTAGGATTAACCGCACTTCGGGCTTTACCCGTAACATATCCATTACCAAACGACTCTTTAAATTGATTTAGCTTGAAGTTGGATGATGAGCTTCCACTCATCGGACACTGGGTGGCGCTATCCCCTCTCTTACGTAATGCTAGAGTTTAGGTTCTGTATTTGCTGTTTATGGCAAGATACTATATTCCATTCAAGCACATACAAATGACAGGAGTTGAGACCCGCAGTAGTAGGATGTGTGTCACACACACACCACATTCACACCACACACACACACACTCCAAAATTGCAACTCATATTAACAGACAGGAAGTGAACACAGAGTCCTTTTATACACAGCATGATTCGACAATAACGTGCTTCGGTTCACTGCATTTGTGTGTGTTTTTTTAATAATTTGAAGTGAATTAACCTAGACTCCATCTGAAAATTCAGTCAAGATAGAGTGATAATGTCAAAGCACCTCCACACCCCACTAATCCTGTGCAATGAAATACAGCCCATGCACAGTACATGATGTTTAATTCTTTTTCAAAGAGTCATACAAGTATTTTTACCGCTTTAAAGTCACTACATAGAATATGTTTCAGGTACAATTGAATAATGCAACAATAGTCCTTTTAACGCTTTCATGAATGACATTATTGGACATATTTTGCACCAAGGGGACCTGAGCATTGTTGTTGGCTTTTTTCTGTTTTGTCCTTTCTTGTGTACCACACATATTGGGCAATATTACAAAGTTGGTGCTAACTTAACCAGAACTGTTGTAAACATAACAACTCCATAGACTGTAATGGCTCCGGTACGTTTACAACACCTCTGGTAAAGCTATCAACAGCTTTGAAATATGGCCCATTTTTTTGGGACTGGGGCACACAGACTCCATCATGACAGGGGTTCTGAAGAACCATTTTCTTCATCATATCCTCATATCCATCATTTGAGCAAAATATCAGACACGCTTCAAAGGTTTTGAAAATTCTTTTCCAGAATCTTTCCCCTATATTAAAATAATTGGGGTCCAAATATTATCCATGGTGTGCTGGACTGCTCACTATCAGGTCTATTCACTAAAGGTGAAACTCGGGAGAATGACTGGAGAAGTGAAAATTCTAGGTCCACTCTCTGGAACGCTCTCCCTCGTACTGTCAGACTTTCCCCTAACTTCTCTTCCTTCAAATGCTCCCTGAAAACATTCCTATTTAGGGAAGCCTACCACCCAACTCACTGACGCAACCATCAATCACTCTCACCTTACAGTCCTCTCCTCCTGTTTCCAACCCCAACCCTCCTAGATTGTGAGTTCCTACGGGAATAGGGCCCTCATCTCCTCCTGTACCGTTTGTCAAATGTTGTTCAATGTATTGTAACCCTGTCCTGTGCCTATTGTACAGCGCTGCGGAATATGCTGGCGCTTTATAAATAAAGAATAATAATAATAATAGGTCAAAATAGTCAATCCAGAGTTTTTTTCCCATTTATCTCACTTTCCAAATCGGCTATTTGGTCTAGATTGTTCTCTTCTCCTGACAATTCTCCTGAGTTTCACCTTTAGTGAATAGACCTGTAAGTTTTCATTGTCAATTAAACATACTGTAAACAGGTGTGAATGTGTGTTGTATGTATCTCTGCAATTTAACAGCCCATTCATCAAACACGCAATCCAAACCAACCAAGGATATATTACTTTGCCACACCTGACATTTGTTACTGTTACCTAAACCATAATTTGAGTTCTTGACATTAGGGTGAACAAATGTAACCCCTTGTAGGTCACTATATGGAAATAGAGTCTTTTGCATCCAAAATTTTCAGTTCAATTAGCTGTACACCATTTAGACCAAAAAGTAATCCGGTAAATCTTTATGGTAATACTGTCAGATTAATGTGCAGTTCTTTCAGAAGATAGCATGGCTACTCAGGAGGTCACAAAAGGAAATATAAGCCTTAATTTGCCATACATGCTATTTGCAGCTAATTTATAGAATCATTTTAATCTGAGAGCATACTTGCTACTTTGCTACCTCTACATTAGGAAATGTAATCATGCAATAAATTAGTAAATAATGCACAGCACTTGGGAATTTAAAGAATTTGCTTTTATATTTTGTAGAAAAAAAAACTGAAGAGAGCACAAGAACACATTCTAGCTTGCCATATTTTACAAAAAAATGCAACAAATCTATTGCTCTCTACACCGACCTGTACATAACCAGATCGCCTCCACCTCCACCGATCTCCTGTTAGCCCTTTGTCCTTGACTACTACCCAATAAACATTTAAATAGTTTGCCCAATTGCCCATCACTTGAAGCCTAAAGGAATAATCAAGGGTTAAAAAGGGAGGTGGTAAGTTAAACATTAACCCTACCATAACATCCCCCTCATTTCATCCCTTGTATTAAAGTCACTTGGAATCCAGTATCAGTCTTCCTCATCACTGGTCCAGACATGACATGCTACTGCTTCGGCCAGTGTCAGACGAGCAATAGTGCGCCTGTACCGACATGCCTTCCGATGCCTGTTGCAGCGTTGTGACGTTTCGATGGGGCTGGCCACACGCTGTAGCATGTGCACGAATTGAACAGCGGACGTTCTGAAAGTGTCCCCATCGAAATACTACAACGCACGTTCAATAGGAGGATCGAGGCTTGCAAGCTGAGCAAACTAGAGGTGGCCACACAGGCGTCAGAGTGGAAGGAATGTCCATTCTTATGGACATTGCTTCCACTCTGAAAAAAATTCGACTGACACCGGCCTTCCTGTACACTGCAACATGTCACATGACCACTAGGAGGCAGTCGAACCAATGACTTTAAAAACCAAGTGCATTGAGATCCACTGGTGCTATCTAGGTACCAAAGACCCCAATGTAGTTACAATGTAACTACATGACCCACCATTGTGACATGTTAAAAGAGCTAAACTGTCCGTCGCTGGAGTCTAAATGCACTCTTCACCTTTCCAACCTGGTGTTTAAGAGCTTTTCTGGGAAGCTGCCACCCTACCTGAATAGACTGCTTCCCCCAGCAGTTCCCTCATCCTATAATCTCCGATCCAGGACCAGCACCTTACTTGCAATACCACAATACAAAAAGACAGTGGCTCGATCCTCATTTTCCTACAGAGCACCGCAGTTATGGAATAACCTCCCAGACACCATCAAATCTTCCCCCAGTCTAAAGTCACTTAAGAGCTCCCTATTAACATACCTCAATAAGGAATGCACCTGTAAACATGTAACATAATGACTATTTCCTACATATTTATTTTATGTTAATCTGTATATTTGTGTTTTTAATATCTTACATTTTATTACTTTGTATTTCTGTAACAATTGTAACATTTCAATGTTCTTGAACCCAGGAGGTACTTGCAAACGAGAGAAATCTCAATGTATCCTTCCTGGTAAAATCCTTTATAAATAAATAAATAAATAAACTCCCAGCCAATGAGCTTAGTGGAAGGGCTGAATCAGTCCTTCAAAACCCCGCATAAGGAGGGAGGGAGCCGGGCAAAGGCACTCATGGCATGTGACCACTCAAATAACAATGAGCGGTCACAGTGCATAGAGTGTCCCTTTAAAATTACATATATTCATTTAAATCCCAATACAACACATAAACTTGATAGCCACTTATTAAGATTGATGTTAACAATTACTGCTGATACAATTACTAACACTACTAGATATTCAACCAACAATTTGAATGCTTGAAGGGGAATTTTAATCCCAATATACCCAAGACATAGACTGTAAGCTCCTATGAGCAGGGCCCTCTACACCTCTTGTTTCCATCATATGTCCGTTTATATGTATTTCGTTCCCTTTGGTTATTGTAAAGCGCTGCGGAAACTGTTGGCGCTATATAAATGATGACAATAATAATAATGTAGTGGAATGGCAACAAACCAGGGAATTTGAAGCCACAAATGACATGGAATCAGGATGAAAGTAACCTTGGCTACGTGATAGATCGTTTTTTAAAGCCCAGATACTTTGTCCTATATTTCACAGTTCATTAGTTAACTCAACATTACTCCTGTTTAGTAAATACATTTTCCAGGTTATAAACAGCATAGCTCAACAAATTCCATGACCCTGGAGGCCTCAGTGGCCAAATGGTCCTACAGGCATCATTTTTGGATGTTTGTTTATTTAAAGGTCTATGGATGATTCCTCCCTTTGATTTTCTTTACTGACCCTACAAAAGCCTGGCTAGCATCCTAAGTGAAGTCCTCACAATTTTTTTAAATCGTGGTAAAGGAATTTATTCACTCATTAAGGGTAAATGTATCTTGTAGTTCAACGTGTATGTATATATATATATGTATATATATACATATCCTGTATTACTAGAACTCAGCATAGATCAAATAAACCTTATCTGCATTATATCACATTCTAGATTTTTATAGAGATAAAATTCAGTTCTGCTGAGATTCCATCACCTTCAGTGTTCATTGATTTTGTAATGGATGTCTGGAGCGTTAGAAAAGATCACTTTATTAACAGAGCTGAAGATTTTGAAGCACGATATCCATGGATGCAGGTTTCCCCTGATTCCACTTGTTCATCTAACAGCCAGTATTCTGGAGGACTGAGGGAAAATGCACTATGAGCGCATGTTTATTTGTGCTCATGTGTTTAACTAGTTAAGATAAGGGCTTGTAAGACCATACACGAGTGCTAAAGCATAATGTATAAGCATCCCTGATTGGCTGCCCAGCCAGGCAGCCTGTCATCCTGACATGTATACACGGCAAGATGACATGGCCAGACTTGGAGTATGGACATTGAGAGTGACATAAATTACATCACGATCATGTCCCCTCTTACAGTCACCTCCCACTTCCCAATCATAGATCTACCAAAGTTGGAAGGTCTGCATTTGTTTATGCATATAATCATTTTTAGGAATATCATTTTTGTTTGCTAATTTTAATCAACCATGAGTTATGGCAACCCTTGCCCTAATCCATGACTGTCTTTCTCCACCCATACAATAAAATCCTCTGATCGTGTTGTCTCTATTTACAGCCTCTACATGTTTTTTTGGGGGGGTCCAACCATCCACTACTTCTGTTCTCTGCGCTGCCCTTCACCACCCTATACTCAGCCTATATTTCCACCTGTCACTTTCAGGTGCTTTTACTTCTCTTTTCAATGAACCTGGTAAAATCCTTTATAAATAAATATTTGGGAACGCAGACCTTGATTTATGCAAATGCCTGTAACTTACTTTGACTATCATCTTCACACTCGTTGGAATGTGCAGAGGGGTGTGCCCACTTGGTTAACCCCTTCAATTCCAATATAGAGTATACTCGATCTTCACAGCGCCTTGTGGTGTCTCGACATTGAGTATACTCGATCGGTTACAATTCTGGAGCAATGCAAATGATTTTCATTTATTGCAAATGAAATTCATTTGCCGATAGGCTTAAGAATGTGTCCCAAAGGTTTTACTCACCTTGAGCATGACAGCCGAAGTGATAACCATTTGAGCTGGCATATTTCATTTCTTTTATTGTCAAATCCAAAACCGTCTATAAACAGTTATGCATTTTTTTTTATAGTGAATGGGTTAAAAAGGGTAAATAATTTTTTATTTGACCCCTGACTTATTAGGCCACTGAAAAAGAGTTAGTACGTTGTGCTATACACCTTGGGCAAGACACCTAACGGTACATACTCGGCACCCAGGACATACTTGAAAACGAGAGAAATCTCAATGTATCCTTCCTGGTAAAATACTTTCTCAAAAAAATTAAAAAAATAATATATATATATTCATTGCCTATCACATATCTATGTATACATTTCTGCCCGTCTATCTATTATCTTGACATCAATACCTAATCTAGCGTTCCTCTAAGACAGATCCCATTGGTAATTAACTCATTTCCATCAATACGTTAGCTTCTCAGTAAATGACAATTTGCAGGTTAACAAGGTGGCATTATCTATGATCAGAATATAGATTCAGCACAGAAGGTTAAGCTTTATACCAGATGATCCTACATTTCCTGGATTAGTCCATTAATAGGTACCAGTCTTAATAGGTACCAGAGATCCACAGAGTGCTGCACATGTGGTCTAGGAGGAACATAGAGCCATATGCTTTTATGTTCTTTTTTCTACTATAGGCTTTTGTTTCTCCACACTCAGGTACAGGCATTCCATGTCATCTCTGCCAGTGGAGTGGTTTTATAATTAGTATGATATTATCACATTTGTCATTTACAGAAGACTCTAGGTAGAATACGGGTTGACAGTGGTATGTTCTCTGTGGGCAAGTGAAGCCCAATGACCACTGGTGTTGATATTATTATTATTTTGATATTTTGCATCAATGATGGTGAAATGAGTTAAACAGAAGCAAGAGGTGATGATGATCCGTTTCAAAGATTTGAAATAAGAAATCAAATAAGGATTGCAGAACCAAATAAAATGAAAATATATGGGCTATATTACAATCTTCGCTCTAAAACCATCGCGCAAAGAGAAAATTTTTGCGCCAAGAGTTATACTTTTGCGTGCGCAAATCACCGCTGGAATTACAATCCTTGCGGCTTTTTTCCTTCGCCGATCAATTGCGCGTGCAAACAGTACTCGCACAAATGCAGGCGAAGTGCCGTCTAGCGCAAAAATCTTTGCACGCAGTTTTTGGCGCCCATTCAGCCAATCAATATGAAGAAACACACCTATCAAACGCAACTGAATTGCACCTGCCAGAGGCATCGGAGACGGGTTCTGCGTCTATGATGCAAAATGAGCACATATGCTACAGTAATAATACACATACACCTGCCATCATCCATTATATTGTTGCTGCATTCCTTTTTATGGGCTGTTTTTTTTTGGGTTTAGCCAGGTTGTTCAGATATGCCGTTACCACCAGCTTTTAGGAGTTGCTAAAATTCTGCGCGCAAAGGCTATGCGGTAATTACCGCAAAATAGATTGTAATACCATCCTCGTACCAGCGCACATTCGCATTTGTGCTCACAATGTTAAGTATAAGACGCGCAAAGTACAGTATGCTCGCGCAGGGTTCGCGCAGGTTCACCCGCGGTAGATGATTGCGCGTGGTTGTTGCGCTGACTCTGCAATACGGCATTCGGCGCAAATGGTTTTACCCCTCGCGTTAATGTTTTTTGCGCCGGCGCAAACGTTTGTGTGAAGATTGTAATTTATAGTGAAAAACAAGGGGGGTGTTTGTGAGGGTCCTGAGAACGAGCAACAGCACAATGGCCTGCTCTACGGTGGGTGCCCGCTCAGGTCTCACAAACAAGGTTTTAGCTTGATTGTGCCATTACAGGGATGAATTTTCCATATGCAAATCAGCCTGCTCTCACCCAGAAAGGGTGGCCAGTGCTGACTGCCAACGATCGTCGGGGGTTGCTGCACCTCTCGTGCAGGGATGACGTCCTTGGCAGTCAGCACTGGCCACCCTTTCTGGGTGAGAGCAGGCTGATTTGCATATGGAAAATTCATCCCTGTAATGGCACAATCAAGCTAAAACCTTGTTTGTGAGACCTGAGCGGGCCCCACCGTAGAGCAGGCCATTGTGCTGTTGCTCGTTCTCAGGACCCTCACAAACACCCCTCTTGTTTCTCACTAAGATTGTAATTTAGCCCATATACTTTTTTAATAAGTAACACACACGTATCTTATGATGCTAGTCCAACAAAGCCGCAGAACTGCATAATATAAACACTTTACTGCCTGTTATGCTTGTGAACTAGATTACATGCATTGCCTAATTTATGAATTTACATGTTCTGAGTATTTCTGTGACTTTGACGGTCTAGGATGATATACTTAGGTGTTTGTTACTCATTCATTATAAAGGATACATACTTTCATTCTATTTGTTTCTGCATCCTTATTTGATTTCTTACTCGTTCTCAGGGTACTGGGAGAAACATTTGTTTTTGGTTCTGCACCCCGTGTATATATAATGGTTCAGTGTGCACAGTATGAAATATACCTGATCAGAGAGGTGCCACCCTTTAGGTATTGGAAAGTAGGTATTATACTACTAATCATATCCTGTATTTACAAGGAAATTACATTAAAACTTCCAGACCAGATACAAATAGGTAAATAGACTGATGTAGCTAGATAGATACAGTTACAGACAGATACAGTGATATATGTAGAGAGATAGCTAAATACAGTTATTGATAGATTTAGACAGATGCAGAGATAGATAGATAGATAGATAGATACAGAGATAGCGTGAGAGATAAATAAATAAATACAGAGACAGAGTGATAGATACAGTGATAGATAGATATAGTGATAGTGAAGTTGATAGAGAGAGATAGATAAATTAAATACATAGATAAATACAGAGATAGATAGATAGATAGATAACGTGATAGAGATGGATAGACACAGTGATAGTTTGAGTGATACATAGAGAAATTGATAGAGTTACAGAGATATATAGATAGAGTAATAGAGAAACTGATAGAGAGATAGATAGATAGATAGATAGCGTGATAGAGTGATAGATACAGTGATATAGATAGATAAAGCGATAGAAAAATTGATAGAGAGATAAATAAACACAGAAAGAGACAGAGTGATAGATAAATACAGTGATATAGATAGATAGATAGATAGATAGATAGATAGATACATTGATAGATAAATACAGTGATAAATAAATAGATAGATACCGTGATAGATAGATAAATACAGAGATAGAGTGATAGAGAAACTGATAGATAGATAAATAGATAGATAAATACAGAGATAGACAGATAAATAGAGTGATAGATACAGTGATATAGATAGATAGACACAGTGATAGATAGCGTGATAGAGAGCTAGATAGAGAGCTAGATAGAGAGCTAGATAAGTACAGAGATAAGTAAATACAAGAAGAGATAGATACAGTGATAGATAGATACAGTGATAGTGATAGAGAAATACATACATAGATATAGTGATAGATGAATACAGAGATAGATAGATGCAGCGATAGATAAATACAGAGATAGATAGTGATAGAGAAATTGATAGAGAGATAGATAAATACATAGATACAGTGATGGATAGATAGATAGATGTATATAGATAAATACAGTGATATATGCAGTGATAGACAGAGATAGATAGATAGATAGATAGATAGATAGATAGATAGATACAGTGATAGATAGATGTATATAGATAGATACAGTGATACAGTAATAGATAGATACAGTAATAGATGTATATAGATAGATACAGTGATATATGTATATAGATAAATACAGTGATATATGCAGTGATAGACAGAGATAGATAGATAGATAGATAGATAGATAGATAGATACAGTGATAGATAGATGTATATAGATAGATACAGTGATACAGTAATAGATAGATACAGTAATAGATGTATATAGATAGATACAGTGATATATGTATATAGATAGATGAGAGACAGACAAGCAGAAAGACAAATAGACCAATGTGATATAAAGATAGATAGTAAAAGACAGACTGACAAAAGCTGGAAAGACAGACATATAGATTAATGTGTGACAGAGTGAGATAATACAGTCTGATGTATATAATTGAAAACAAAGTTAGAGATTTCAACCCTTTAGTTACCTGAGAACTGTAAAAAAAAATGCTAACCTTTTTATCTACTTGTCTGTCTGTCTATTTATCGAGAGACAGGGAATATACACACACACTTAAATATGTGTGCTTATCAATCAACATTACATAAAGTCTGGTTGTACAGAACCTTCTAACATATACTTCATATACACATACACACACACATAACAGACATATACATACAATCACAAATAACATATATACATAAATATATACACACACACAATCACAGACATAGATGTCCTATATATACATACACACAAATAACATTAAACATACACAAGCATTATATATTTATATATATACACAAAAGTATAGAACCACATACAAATTAATTTGCATAGAACCACAAACAATTGAATGTAATGTATATATAAGCATGTGACATGTCAGGGCTGATTGCTCCCTTACTGTATCCATTATTTATTTAAATACTGTGATCTCCTTCCCAGAAAGCACATTATCTCCTGCTCATGTTTGCTCACAGCCATATAATCCTGTTTACAACCTGTCCGTGTGTTTGTTGTTTTTATTTCCTCCCCCCTTTCCCCACCTTGGTGATTTTACATGAGCTAAACTTGCCATCCCTCTCTGCCTTAATGTCCCGTGTCACATTGTCCCTGTCCATGGCAATCACCCCCCTCCCTCCCCCAGAGCTGCTGTCACTCATGGACCTCCCTTGGCCAATTGGGACCAGTGCTGTCAGAGAAAGTCCACCCTGAGGAGGTGCAGCTGCCTGGAGAGGAGTGGTGAGAAGCTGCAGGAGGAGGGGAGAACTCTTACAGCTGAAACCAAATAGAGTTGAATGATTGAACTTTCTTTTTTAGTTTTTTTTTTTTTCCTCTCTCGCTTTTTTCCCCTTGCAGCTCAGAAATCCTAAACCCTCTTCTCACTTCTCAGGCAGACTAGCACAGAGAGGAGCTCCACCATCCAAGCTGTGACTGATCTGCTGCAGAAGATGTGGCTGAAGGACCAAGGCTGGTCTGTGAACCTTGTCCTGTGGATTATCTTGCTTTGGGGCACCTTTCCTGAGAGCAACCTATCTGCAGCTGCTTCTTCTTCATCTCGCAAGCAGGATGAGTCCTTTTCCATGCTCAGCATATCCAGAGCCAGATGCACATCCAGGTGCCTGAGCCTTCACATCACTCGCATCTCTGCCTTCTTCAAGCACTTCCAGGTACATTATCTCCTCAGGTGGACCATGCTGTCTCAATAACCTTCCATAGATCCAATGCTTCCTGGTCCATAACTTTAATCTTCTCCCACCAGTTTCATTGCAGCAGACCAACCACCACCCTCTTTTTGAGCAGGACCAGGTCTTCATCCATCTGTGTTTATAGCTTCTATGGCAAAGAGAAGCATCCACCTGTGCAAATGACAGATTGGATACTCTGTAGCAGCTTGCCTGGGTTCTGTAAGGCATTAAAAACACAAAACATCATGTTATTCTAGTAGAGTTTAAATACATCAAATGGGGATCAAAGTCAAAGCCCTCAGCCATCTGTAGGTTCCAAGTTCCCAAAGGTCCTGTGAGTGGTGTTAACTCAATTATTTCATGCTTGTGGGTTTTTATTCTGTGAGAACATACCTACAGATGCTACTTCTAGAAAAAAAAAGACTGCTGTATGTTTTCAAAGTTCTCTCTTTACTGTTTTTGTTTACAGAGAATATACATCTGTTTTAAAGTATATATATTTATATGATAATATTATTAATGTGAGCTACATATAAGCTGTCACCATCATTTTATAAAGAGATTTTGAATCTTTACCTCATGATATAAAGTTTCTTGCCTTATGAAGGAGAAGTGAATGCAACATTTTAACCCTTACCCTGGTGTTGGGGAATGGCAGTTACTTGGGATGAGCTGTCTGCAGGCTTGTGAACTGAGCTGCACTGCTAAAGGCTCTGTGCATCATGAAAAACACATTACACAGCATTGAACATACCTCTAGTGATCTGGGCTGTAAGACTGAGATTTAAGCCATGCTATATATAATTATATATGTATCCTTCCTGGTAAAATACTTTATAAATAAGTAAATAATAAAATAAATAAGGCTTCATTTTCTGGTTTTGTTGCTATATATATAAGTATAAAAAAGTGAGACAGATGTCATTTGCATATCCTACCCAGAATTCCTTGCTACATATGGGGAATGTGGCACAGGAGCTCTGGGATGCAATTCATCGAATTGCTGTGATGTGCAGGTGGCTTCTGCAATAATAAACACATATATATATATATCATCACGAGTATTTTGGCATCTGGACTAACACGGCCTACTATATATATATATATATATATATATATATAATATATATATATATAATAAATGCTTTTTGTGCCTAGTCAGTATGTTATGTGGTTATGAGGCTATGAAAAGGTCAATGCGGGGTAATTCTATAAAAATACACCCTAAAACACAAACCAGGATATAACATTCTTGTTAGGCTTAATAATAAGGATATATATATATATATATATAATATATATATATATACTTATCCTCACATGGTAACTGTTAGAAGTACATTTTTTTGTTTTCTTTGCACACTTCTTCCCAAAAATGTCTTGGTAACATGATGTTTACATGACCAATTTATGACACCTGTTGTCTTGCAGAGTGACAAATGCCACCTCCACCTCTGTAGCCCTGTAGTTAGATTAGACATGTCAAAGTCATAAAAAGAGGAGATTGGGCAATGATAGGCTTGTTTCTGACATCCTTAGCCCCAAGCGCAACATTCATAAGACAGACCTGGTTTCATCTGAAGACAGTATTTTACTTTCAATAATATCAGTGCTGCCCTACTGACCTATGGGGGTCCATTTAATTAGAAAGTGACATGTAGGTCAGTCAGCAGAAACCTTAAAATCATTATTATAATATATATATATATAATCCCGGTATCCTGCCAAAAGGAGACTGGTTTAGATAAATGAGTACTCTTTATTAATCGACGTTTCAGTCCTCATGGGGACTTTTATCAAGATGAGTGGCGGGATACCAGGATCATATGTATGTGATCCCAGCACCGGAGCATTAGATGCAGCAGAGACGGAGTGCGGAGGTCTGATATATGTATATATGCATATATATATATATATATATATATCTCAACCGTGAAATATAAATAAGTGATCTTGTGTTTTGGAAATTATATATATTATATCCGTCTTTCTGGATATATATATAATATATATATATATATATATATCTCAAACAGACGATGAGGAGCACACTGGGACTTAATAAAAGGCAAAAATTTATTGGATAACCATAAAAACGACGTTTCGGCTCCTCAAGGTGTATATTATATATATATGCCTTTATCAAGGTGTATATATATATATATTCTAAAACATGAGTTCACTTCTTTATATTTCACGGTTGATATACTGTAAATTTATTCCATGGGTGACATTTGCACATATGATAATATAACAGATTTAGATGGCTGTCAGGTATTATTTGAAATACACATGTCACACACATCTTAAAAGAGCGCATAGTCCAATTATCTGCTCACAAAATGACGTATATTATAAAATATGACATTTTCTATGATTTTCTTTGTAATCTGAAACAAGATCTATGCCTGCTTTTCATTTAGGATCAGACCCTTTCAAAACATTGGTAATAATGCTTACATTAACCCATGAGATTGCTTTGCCAGACAGTTATCTATTCATAAAAGGGATTTCTTAATGCTTGAAGCTGTGTAGGAGGTATACTTTATGGGATATTTGCAAATCTGAAACAGGCACATGCTTGTCAGCAGAGATTTCAGAGGAGTTTTTTCCTCCCAGCCTTATCAAGTATGCATAGAGGTTTAATCAGCAGCTGAAGACCCTAAAACAAATCTATTTTTTCCAGTGTTATTTCTTAGAAAAATGCTGCTATTTTTGATACAAAATATGGCTTTGACAAGATGTGAATAGTTGTTAACGCTCATTCTTTGGGTGTTTTGGAAACACTGTGGCCCCTATTTTGAGTTGATAATAGAAGTCACTAATAGTAAATTGCAGTGCTACCAGTCAATCCAAAGTGGCTCCCTTTTACTGGCTGCTTTGTAAGCGGCTCTACTTGAGGCTACAAATAGATACCTGTGGCAGTGCTGAGCACCCTTGTGCCAGGGTCATCTTCTAGAGTCCATAGGACACCATGGAGACTTGCATAAACTCGTGTAAGCGGGTTCACCCAGGGTTAGCAGAAGGGCACTGAGAACTATTTGCTCCAAAGTTTCATTCTTCTAGCGGCGAGAGGAGAATTGCCCTGTCCCCTGAACTGCGAGACCAGTATAAGTATAGATTTTTTAAAATGTTTTATTTTTTGAGTTAATCACACTTCACATTAAAGCAGAGAATAATGAGCGGTCTTGGAACCATCCTCATTCTCCAGCTGCCCAATAATTACTGCTTCCCATACCAAGTATAGGAAGAGACAATGTTCCGTAAACAGACAGAGACGTTTGAGGCTCCGTTGGAATACCAGGGAAGGTGTAAGGCTAGGGTCAGATGAGCGCATTTTGTACGGACTGTGCGTCCGTGCATTACGGATGTACTTACTGACTGACAACAAGGTAGTGGCCACACAGTCCGTTTTTTTCACTGACGGATTTCTTGACTGATGTAGCAGGGAAAATAAATTACAATGAAAAAACATTCTGTCCGTCAAAAATGCTGGACGTATAAATGCAGTCCGTCTGACCATGCTCCATCACTCACACACAAAGCTATGCGGACGTTGTGGACATGGCGCACTCCGCACGTCCGTTCTAGCAGTATTACGTTCTTGCCTAACCTGCGTCCGTCTGCAGCGTCCGTCAGCCTCCGCACTTCTGTGCGGACGTACTTCGTGTGTGGGGCTCCATGTAACACAATTGTATGCTATCACGCACGTACTTATGTGCGGGCAACACGGACGTTAACACTGCGTTCGTCTGACCCCAGCCTAAGTGCTAAGGAGTGGGGCACACTAATGTTTTCTGCTTTGCATATATGTAAGAATAGCATAATGACAATGCTATTAAAGTGGCTATGGAGATTCTTAAAGGGATACTCAAGTGATAAAACAAGAGGGGGAAATGGAGGGGTTAACCCCTTTAACAAAACATTACCACCTTCACACCTCTCTACCCTTTTAAACCCAGAATATGTTAGTAAACTTACTTTTATTAGAACAATAGTCTCCTGTAGCACGGAGGGGAAGTCACATATTGCGGTTTCCACTCAGGCCACAGATGTCACGTGACTGGCACTAGAGTGAGCATCCATCCAATCCAATACCTCTCAAAGCAAGCACCATTGGCTAGGACAGAGTCAGTAAAGAGTCTTACTTCTGGGAACCGATCCATGAAGCCAGCTCCCACTTCTAGGTGGGGCAAGATTAGCTTCTGGGTGGAGCAAAACCTCTTCATTCAGAGGACTGAATTAGCCCTCCAAGACCCTCCTCTGAAGGGGTGTAGGTGCTCAGGGTCATGTGACCACTCAACATAATAATAGCATATAGTTTCCTGTTAAAAACATAGAAAACGGCAGAGGTTTGGTAAAATGATAAAGGTGATATCTCTCAAGGGCCTTTACAACATCGTTTCTCATCGCCTACTGTAGATACTAGAGTATGCCGCTAGATTTTGGTGACAAAAATTTACCTTAAAATTGGAGGGGTCACGTTATATTCGAGAATCGAGACATCTGCATTACATGGAAAAAAACCAAAAACAACTTGCCTTGCTCTGGATCCCGAGTCTCCCGGACGTTCTGGTAGTCTCGCTGAAGTGAATGCGGGCTCCCTGATGCTTGCAAACACTTCAGGAACTCCCAGATTCGGGAGAGGTGGGATCCATCACGGCCAGAGGGCACGCTCAGTTTAAGCCAATCATTAACCTCACTTGCCTCCGCCGGCCATCTAATCGCTAGTAAAGAAGACAGGTGGCCGGTGGCTTCATACTTAGTAACAACTGCAATCATTCTAGAGCAGAGCACCCTGGCCTGAGGGGTAGCCTGACTGTGTTAAGAGAACCTGGAAGGATTTTAATTGTTTATCGGTACAGTAAAAATTTTGTTCCTCGCATTATATTCGAGTCGTGAGTATTCTCTCATTTCCATAGTAAATCTCTATCCATCGCATTATATGCGGGTCGCGCTATACTCGAGTATCTACGATAATTATTATACATAAATCTTATATTTTTCCATAATGCTCTGTTACCCTTCTCCACTTTATCAGGGATCCAAAACGTAGTTCTTTTTGAGTAAAGAATAAACAATTGCTGTTGAAATGCAGATCTCAAAAAAAAAAATCAAGAGCGCATATAGAGCACACTCTGGCTAATTAATCAAAAAAATTAATAGACATGCAAGAAGGAAACTATACTTCATTCTTTCCTTATTCCAGTAATTCTTCTGCATTTGCTTCTAATTGTTCATACACCACACCTGATTTCATCTCTTACAGACCCATCAGTTTCTTGCATTTATGAGTGCTTGTTCGATTATAAATACAGCATTTCGTAAAATTGTGAGCGTTGAAGAAACTGGTGGCACAACATTGCTGCTGTTAACCCCATGGATAGTAATTTGTTATAGCTTATTTGATGAAGTGAAACATTGCAGAGTGATGAATTCCATGTTTCTTAAATCCCTACTTGGTATAGATTGTGGAATTGTTCACCTCCCTTGGAAAATGAGGCGAACGTGTTTATTGGCTGAGCCATAAGCCACTCCCTTGTCTGGGCCAAGTTCAGAACCACAAGGCCTGGTAGTTTGAAATAAAATCCTCTTTTTTTTGTTTGCATTTTTAATGTTAAAATGTATTTACACATATATAATTACATAATACCCAGGAAAATGAGAGGTACTCCTGCTGTAGTGTACATGGATCTTTAGTGGAGTATGGTTAAAGGAGACGTTTTGGCCCTCAATGCCTTAATCATGGTATGGTCATGATTAAGGCCTGAGGCCCGTGTCAGACAAGCGCAGTTTTCACGTCCGTTTTGCCACACATTAGTACGTCTGTGGTAGTAGGGAATCATGACCAATGAAGCCCCACACACGAAGTATGTCCGCACGGAAGTGCGGACGCACAATGGACGAGGCAAACTGAGACACGTTAGGCAAGAACTTAAAACCGCTAGAACCGACATGCGGAGTGCGCCACGTCCGCATAGCTTTGTGTGTGAGTGATGATGTATGAGGTCAGACGGACTGCATTTGTGCGTCCAGCATTTTTGATGGACAAAATGTTTTCTTGTTAGTTTATTTTCCATCTACATCAGTCAAAAATAACGTCAGTGAAAAAAACAGACTGTGTGGCCACTACCTTGTCGTCAGTCACAAAGTACGTCCTTTGAGCACAGACGCACATTCCGTACAAAATGCGCTCGTCTGACATTAGCTTTAAGGGCAAAACTTTGCCTTTATTCATATTCCAGTAAAGATCCACGTACACTACACTAGGATTACCTCTCATTTCATGGGAATTTGTGTCTAGGGCATAGTGGCACCATGTTGGAGAACACTGGGGTGTGTTTGGTGTGCAAGGAATGGTCTCTCATAACTCGACCCTAATCAATTTTCTTGTAACTGTTCTCTAATTGCTTAATATGACCTGAAAAGGGTTAATTTTCTGTTTGGGGGTCGCTCTGTGATCAATTAGGTATAACTGAACATCACTAGAGTCAAGGAAACCCCCTACAAGCATGCTCATGAGACACAGACAGGATGGAAGGTGTACCTCATCTCTACTTTATCAGGAAGTGCATTATCTTTTATAGACCATGTATAAACCAGTTGAATATCCAGTTGACTATTTATGCTCATGTACCTTTTTAAATACTTGTAAGTGATAGTATTAATTATGGGCCTTTTCAATTAATAATACGTACAACTTGTGGATATTCTTGGCCCTTTCTCTCTCTTTAATGACTTTCAATCTGATACCTTTACAAACATTATATAATTGAAATAATTACTGAAAAAATAAACTCTCTTTTAGATTTACCATATATTTCTATATTTGCTATCTGGCAACATTAATATTTTACATAAGCAAAAAAAAAAACCCAGACCAAAGTCAGATTCGTCAGGAAAATAGAGGTCTCCATGTTACCACTGCATTTGTACTGCTTAATTTAATTAAACACATCAGTTCAACTGCTCATAGATATGCTGGATGCCTGAATACATTTTTTAAGCTGTAAAAGAAAAATTCACACGATTTTTGGACTACACAGTTGACTCTGTTGACTTAATAATTGATAGTACTGAGTTGAGAATAGACTTTAACAATATAGAATAAAATAAAACCTGGAAAAAATTATATAAAACATTATGGGCTACATTACATAGTTGGTGCTAACGTTAGCACTCACCTGAGTGAGCGTTAACGTTAGCCCAGGTAGCCACCACATATTACAATCCAAACGCTAACGGGTTAAGAAACCCGTTAGCGTTTGGTACCTTGCGCTTTTCAGCGCGATGTTACTGTACTTTGCGCTCCCTATACTTAACATGGGGAGCTCAAAATGTTAATCAGCGTTAGGATTACAAAGTCCTAACGCTGATTAACATCTGGCTGCGATTAGCAAAATGTTAACCACAGCCTAGACTTGGTGCTAACAGATTCCGCTGCTGCAGAATCCGTTAACACCAGCAGTAACCCCCCCCCCAAAAAAATTCAGATACTCCCCTACTATCCCACGGCGAAGACCGCGGCTACATCCGCCTCCTCCATCCGGCAGGAGCAGGGAGAGACTGGGGGAAAAGTCCCCCAGTCTCCCCCTGCGCATCACTACTCCGACCTGCCGGATCTCGTGAAGTGAGATCCGGCATTTCATGTGATCGGCAGAGGAGAAACTCAATGGAGTCCTATGGACTCCATTGAGTGGATGTGCACGGCGACGCGTAGCGCCTGGTAACAATGCAGGCAGCTTTTTAAGCGCCTGTATTGTAAAACGGGGGCACTAGGGAGAAAACTGTGGGCACAGTTTTTTCTCCCTACCGTCCCCGTTTTAGTGGGAGGCATGTAATGTAGCCCTATGTCAGGAAAGAACCAGTTGATTAAGTAGCATCATGCCCTAAAGCTTCTGGTAAAGTTGTCAAAGTTCCCCTCTTAATTGATCTCAGTATGTAGTAATGTATCGCTGATGGACGTACTGAAAGTAGGTCAATGTATCCAATTAGAAGCAATTATTCACCATAGTTGGATTTCTGTTATCCACATTGTATTTTTTGTTGCTTTATTTTCCAAATTGTACTTCTGTTTACCTTAAATCTTACGTCAGTTGTCCATAGATACAGAGCGGGGTAATCATTTAAGGGTCGTTGCTAGTCTTTTTTGCACCCTAGGCAAGACCAGCTACTTGCGCCCCCCCCCAGAAAAAAATTCTCAACTGTTGAAATGTAGGGGGGGGGACACACGCACTGTGTGAACCGGGGGACACACATGCACTGTGCATGGAGACACACACACACACACACACTGCAGGGGGCACACACACTGTGCACGGGGCCGCACACGGTCGTTCGGTGCCCATCTTACCCCTCCGCTGGTCCGGGCCCGGGATCGGTCTGTGCCTCTTTCTTTCCTCTGCCTCTTTCTTTTCTTTCCTCTGCCTCTTTCATTTCTTTCATTCCACTGTGCTTCTTTCTTCTGTGCCTGTTCTTTCTTTCGTGCTTTTCTTTTTTCTTTTGTGCCATTCTTTCTTTCGTGCTTTTCTTTTTTCTTTCATCTGCCTCTTGTGGCTCCCACACGTCACCTGGTGGCACCTGCGTGTCACCATAAGACGCCCACCTTCTGCACCGGTCGTGGTGGTCCACAGTCTCCACTGCTGGCTACACAAGAAAACAAGGAGGAATGGGTACAATAATGGAACCTGGGTTGGGGCTGGCTGTGCCCCTAGGTGGCAGTGCGCCCTAGGCGGTTGCCTAGCTTGCCTAGTGGAAGCACCGGCCCTGTTCATTATCATATTTCATGCTGCCCTTTAGGTATAACATTTCCAAAAGTCATAAATAAACTATTTTGTATGTCTGATGAAGGTGGCAACATGTGGAAATGTATATATAAATCAAAATTGAGGAGAACATTGAATATGAATGTGGCATTATTGGATGAATAGTTGTGCAAAGTCAAGTTAACTGATCATTTTTAATGAGACATTTGCAAAACAGCTACAAACCAAGGTGAAATAGTCAAAAAGGCATCCACTTCAATTGACATTACTCTAGATGGTTCAACAGGTGTACAGAAAATGTTGACTTGTCATTTTACTTAGACCTGAGTTCAGGAGGGTTTGTTCCTCAGGGGATTTCACTATTGATAGTTAACAGGAAAACAGTACAAAGAGACAGCCCTCTCACTGGTGACATTAATCTCAAACTGAGCAATCCAACCTTACCCTACTTTTTCAATTAATTTTCCTTTGAGATTTAAAACGCCAGACTGTGACATTTAATAATAGATCTCTATCTAGCAACTGCAAAGAACTTCAACGTGTTTAAATGTATATCTGCCCTCTCAATAGGTCGGAAGTGAGTTTTAGTTCACTTATGATATTATCGAAGGACATCTGGACACTTTGAGCCATCTCAAAATTTTAGCCCAGAGCACCCACTGGAAATATCTGTCTTTCTTCTAATTCTGCTCATAGGCAATACAGCTGTGTTGGGGTTTACAGTGCACAAGTGTTGACTGTGTGACATGGCTTTCAAGAGACCACCAGCATGTGAAGTTTAGGATAACATTCTTTTCTTCCTTGACGTTCAATAAAAGAGGCCATTTGCTTGTGACAATTTGGGATAAGCTAATTTGGTCTCAATGTAGTTGAACTTACTTTTGCTTAAAAACTATATTATTCATTTGGCCATTTCCCACCTTAACCTCTAACAAGAATCCCTGCCATAAGCTCTTCTTTGGATGCATATTTTATATATATATATTATATATATATCTTGAATATCGCATAAATTAAAACAAAATTATTTCAAGTATGTCTATATTAGGACTTGGTGGCCCTTGGATTTATAAAGCCTCGATTTATATTATATCCTTTATGTACACACAGTATTTGCACAGTGATTTGTAAATTCTACCACTAACCAGATTTACTTTAACCACTTCGCTGTGGAGGACGCGCTCAGCGCGTCCTGCCGCAGGAAGGGTTGGCTGCGGAAGATGCGCTGAGCGCGTCCTCCCGAAGCAGCCTGCGATCGGTCGGATTCCGGCCGATCGCTGTGCCCCCTGGTGCGGGCTGACATCTTGGATGTCAGCCCGTCAATCCGGGACCGCCGCGGGCACAATAGATGTCATCGCGGTGGCGCGATGACATCTATTTCAGGCGCCCCCCCCCCGCGTGTGCAGAGGAGGCACCTGAAAGGGGGGGGGAGGTCCTTCGGACCTCTCTCCCTCCCAATCGCAGGGGTCCTGAGCTTAATGCCAAGCACCGTTTGGAAAGGCACAGCCTGCCCTTCCAAATGGTACCTGGCATTAACCCCATGGGGGCCGGATCACGAATTTTCGGCGCCGGTTCGTGATCCTTTCCCGGAGCTGGCCGACATCTTGGATGTCGGCCAAGCCTCCGGGAACTCCCCCTGAGGACTGGCGTCATCGTGCATAGCACAATGACGCTAGTCCTGGAGTTAACCCCTAGCTGCCACCAATGGTGGAGATAGGGGTTCATTGGAACCCCCTATCTCCCGATCTGTGGCAGCTAGGGGTTAATGTTTGATATCGTTGGATCGGCCAGAGCAGTGCCTTTCCAACGATATCAAATATGACCGTGAGAAAAGTTTTTTTAAAAAAATAAAAAGTAAAAATAAATCAAAAAATAATAATAAAAAAAATAAACAAGTTTTTTATTTTTTATTTGTTTTGTTAATGCAGCAATATAGTTCCCATTTAATTTATAATGTGAACAATGATGCTGCACTAACGATTTTTGTATGGGGTGCGTTTGTTAAAAATAGCGAACTTTTCCCCCAAAAAAATGTAACGAGACCCCATTTCTAATTTTTTTAACAAGGGCACCCCATACAAAATATAACCGCAAACGATCGCATGTTAAAATGTGAAAAAAAACACTTTACACTTTGTAAATTTTTGAAAATTCAAATTTTATTGCATATTTTGTTATAATATACAGACAGGACATAACGTATACATATAATAATGACATATTATGAATCTTCCGAGTCTGCCGGAAAGAACGATATATAATATGTCTGGGTCATATACTAAAATAAGGCTTCAAAACGCGGTTAAACATGATGAGCGAAACCGGTAAAAATGACCTCAGCACAGAGGCGGGAAATGCCTCAGCAGCGAAAGGGTTAATCATTCAAATTTTTAAATGTTATAGATAGTGTTTCTGCTGGAGGGATTATTCCCAAAGATCGTTTTATTTAAAGAGTGACACAAGCACAATACAGACATGTAGCCCTCTTAAAAATAATGGTGTGGTTGACGAACATGCCCTTACACTTTAAAACCCTTTAACTATCGAGTGCATTTTATTGAAAAAATATTATTGTAAAACTTATTTTAAACATGGGATACGTAGTTAACATAAAAAGGTAAGGTAAAATAGTCATTTGGATAGAAGACTGTATTGAGATGGGTAAAATGTTTACCTGTAGATACTCGTGTATAACGCAGGATTTTGGTGACAAAAATTTACCTTAAAATTGGAGGGGTCACGTTATATTCGCGACATCTGCATCGCGTGTAAAAAAAAAAAAAAATCGCCTTGCTCTGGATCCCAAGTCTCCCGGAATTTTCGGTAGTCACGCTGAAGTGAATGCAGTCTCGTTGATGCTTGCAAACACTTCAGGAATTCCCGGATTTAGGAGAGGTGGGATCCATCACGGCCAGAGGTCACACTCGGTTTAAGCCAATCTTTCACCTCACTCGCCCCCGCTGGCCATCTAATCGCTAGTAAAGAAAACGGGTGGCTGGCGGCTTCATTCTTAGTAACAACTGCAATCATTCTAGAGCAGAACACCCTGGCCTGAGGGGTAGCCTGACTGTGTTAAGAGAGCCTGGAAGGATCTCAATTGTTTACCGGTAAGGTAAAATTTTGCTCCTCGCGTTATATTTGAGTCTTGAATATTCTCTCATTTCCTTAATAAATCTCAATCCATCGTGTTATATTCGGGTCGCGCTATACTCGAGTATCTACGGTAAATAATGTACATTTGCTCATTTTTAAGTTTTTCATGTATGTGTTTATCCAAAATCACCAGAGTATAGTAGTACGTAGCAGTACGTACATAAATGTTTTTGGACTAATGTTACATTTAAAAGACACATTTCTGAGCATATTACTATTTTCTTCATCATTGGAAGCTATGTATAGTTTACAGACCTGAAGAAGAGCGTTACACTCTCGAAAGTTTGTCTTTTAAAAGTAACGTTAGTCCAATAAAAAAGAGTATCGCTGCGCACTGCTATACCCTGGTGATTTCCTGTTTATGGGGATTTGTAGTGATCATACTGAGGTTTTTAGCAACACAGCTTCCAAAAAATACCAATAGAATATAAAATAATCTGTATGTGGGTATAATATCTGCATATTTAAATTACAGTAGCACCTTGTATCTGTATTGAATAGGAATTTTCAGCAATGATAACCCTCTGAATCGTATTCCTGTACAGTAGTGAGTGACTCTCGAGCTCTCCCTGTATTCTGTCCCTTCTCTGGCTGTTGTAATACAGCGGTAAAGTTAGTTGCACTGTGGATGATTGCTGCTTCTTGCAACTTCTTACGGTAATACTGAGTGAGAGGAGTGAGAAATCACAGATTTTTGTTTCTTCCCAGGGAGAACACAAATATTCCAATAAAAGAAAGGTATGCACATGGGGTTCTATGCGCTAAATAAATTTTCATTTTTCATTGTTTTTCAAAGCAAGACTGTATATACACTGGAAGGCAAGTGAAATTTATTACTTCTCTTGTAATTGTTTTTTCATCTTATATTATATGATGTTGATTGGGTATCAGGTGTTTACTGAGACATTACTCATATCCACTATTCATTATGAAGCCTGGCATGTTATTTTAAGTGAGATGAGATATGGAAAAAGGGTTTGTTCACTAACCTTCGAATTGGCCACGAGTTGCACTGAACGTTGAATTTCAGCATTCGGGACAATTTCTTTGAAATTAGTCTAGTCACCAAGCTGTTAATTTGAGAAATACGGTGCAATTCGGAGCAATTCGGCAGCATCGAAATTGTATATGTATACTTTGCTTCTTGCAGCAATCATCCACAGTGCAACTAACTTTACCGCTGTATTACAACAGCCAGAGAACGGACAGAATACAGGGAGAACTCTAGAGTCACTCACTACTGTACAGGAATACGATTCAGAGGGTTATCATTGCTGAAAATACCT
This sequence comes from Leptobrachium leishanense, assembly GCA_009667805.1. Taxonomy (NCBI): domain Eukaryota; kingdom Metazoa; phylum Chordata; class Amphibia; order Anura; family Megophryidae; genus Leptobrachium; species Leptobrachium leishanense. The sequence continues at coordinate 111,425,205 of CM019064.1, read as the reverse complement.
ATTCATTACATATACAAGGTGTTCTATTCACAGAACACTGAATTGGACCGCAATTGCGGGAAAAGCCCTGATTTTTAGTGTTTCAATCTGACAGGTTTAAACAGGCGAATCCCCTAGGTTTCAACGAACAACAGTAGTATCTTTTTTTATTATTTTTTTTAAAGATCGTTTATTCTTTTTATGTTTTTTGCAAAAACTCTTTTTATTAAAAAACTTTTTCATACTTTTTAGATGACTTTTTTTATTTATTAGAAGACCTTTTTAAATTTTGTAACAGACCTATTTATTATTTTTAAAGAATGTTTTTTATTAAACACCTTTTAATTGAGAATTATTATTAAGAGAATAGGAGATCTCCTTATTATATTTTTCAGTTTGTTGGAATTCCCAGAGCCAATTCACCACAATTTGGCGGTTACTGGTGAAATTTGGCAGTTTTCACTGACGTCCGATAACATTCGGCGACTCCAATTTTGGAAAAATTCGATGACCATTCGGTAAATAGGAAATTCAACATATTTTCGACAAAATGGAATCACTGAAGTGCGCTGAAATGCAACGAAACACAAAGCACTGGAAGTCCACACAATTTCTGTGTTTTGTGAATAGACCCTCAAGTGTAGTGACATGGTCCGGTTAGGCACATGAATTCATGTATAGCTGATGAAAAATGGCTGCCGCAAAAAAAATCATTAGGATTACATCAGACAGAAAAATATTACATCACAAGCTAAGAATATTAGAGGTCAGCTACAGGAATACTTCAGACTGGAATTTGGCAAATTCAGTAGTCAGGTATGTGGTTAGTTAGTAAAAGTAACACTCCACAGGGACAGGCGTAAGAATCAGGGCATGGTCAAAAGCAGACAAAATAGCTTACAGAAAAAACTGTATCAGAGAAGGGTATATGAGGATAGACATTGCTATGCTACATTGCACTTGCAGTGAAAAACTATTTTTTTTGATCTCTTCATGTTATATTTACACGGAGCATTTAATGCAATTTTTATTTATTTTTCTTATTAATATTCTTATTAAGATTTCTTAACATTTACTTTAAAAAAGGTAGAGCTGCCATGACATAAAAAAACTGTTTTTTTTCTGATGTAGATGATGAAATATTATATTACCTTTCATATTCGATTTATTAATGTTTAGAACACACATTGGCTCCTATTGTTCCTTCATACATAGGTTAGAACTGTGATAAAGTAAATATACAATATAATTTAACATATAACAAGGAGAAAAAAAACGCCAAATAGTCTGATTTATTTTTGTTCCCATTTTTTCCTTCCGCGTTTTATAGTTTAACAAAAAAATAATATTGTTTAAAAAACAATAAAATGCAAAAGGAAAAAATGGGAACAAAAATAAAACAGACTATTTGGCGTTTTTTTTCCTTGTTATATGTTAAATTATATTGTATATTTACTTTATCACCGTTCTAACCTATGTATGAAGGAACAATAGGAGCCAATGTATGTTCTAAACATTAATAAATCGAATATGAAAGGTAATATAATATTTCATCTACATCAGAAAAAACTGTTTTTTTATGTCATGACAGCTCTACCTTTTTTAAAGTAAATGTTATGAACTCTTAGGACTCAAGAATATATTCCCTAGTGGCCATTTTTCCTTTTTCTGTTTAAATATGATCATGTTACAGTGAACTGCATAATGAAGATGTCCTGTCATGGAAATATTTGTAACTATGTTTCCATCTCAGTGACATCAGATGAGGTCATGACAGCTGTTTGAGGATCTGCGCGATACAATAGACAGATATCACTAATTCGGCAGTTGAAACTATTATCTAGAATATTTTCTTATTATCTCGTTCTTCTCATATATGACCAGAGGAACATTATTACTCCTTCCTCTTTTAACCCTTTAGTGACTGGGCGCTTTTACACAAATCCGTCCTTTAGTGACCGCTGCTGTTTTTACGTTTCAGCGCTGTTCGTGTTTAGGTCATATTTTCCTCGTACTCGTTTATGCAACCCACACATATTATACATAGTATTAAATGGACTTTCTAAAAATACCATTATTTCCATCATATCCTATAATTTCATATAAAAATAAATATGAAATATGATGAAAAAATGGTAAAAACACACTTTTTCGTAATTTAATCCCCAAACTCTACAATCTCCACCAAAAAAGACCCCAGTTAAATAGTTTCACAATTTTGTTCCGAGAATAGAAATACCCAATTTTTACATGTTTTTGCTTTTTAACCCCTTCACTGCTGAGCCAGTTCACCTATGTGCGCCGAGCTCATTCTGACTGTTTTATGCCCATTATTTTTAGATGACAGCCTAGGTCCTATTTAACTAAACCCCCCAGACAAAAAAAATAAAAATAAAAAATAAATATATATTTTTTTAATTTCTTTTTTTATTTAATAATTTTTTTTTGTTTTAGCTTTTTTTTAGACCAAACCTAGTCATGTTTGGTAACATTGGAAAGGCCATGGTCAGGCCTTTGCAATGATGTCCAACATGACCCTCTAGCTGCCACGGATCGGGAGATAAAGGGATCCAAAAGATCCCCTATCTCCCCTTGGCAGCTAGGGGGTTAACTGGCCCTCTGATATCCTCACACATATGGTGGGGATTTCAGTGGGTGGGGGGGACCAGGAGGCCTGGCTGACATCCAAGATGTCAGCCATCTCCATGTTTAAATTGCGACTCTGTGTCGATTTGCGCCGAGTCGTGATCCTGCAGCAAAACTGTTAACTGTATACACCGCTGGAAAGGGGAGACTCTCCCCTTTCCAGTGGTGCAAAACGTAAGTTTCTAACTGCCATGGATGAAGGGATAGAGGGCTCCAAAGGAGCCCACCCTTCACTTCCAGGTTTTAATGCAGGCGCGGGGGGGCGCCTGCTGATGACATCCCCATGCAGCGTGGTGACGTCATCGTGCTCGCCAGCCCCTCTAAAGCAGAGGGGCAGGCTTCCTCCCTGCCAGATCTCCATTGGAACCAGCAGGGAGGTAAGTATTCGGGCAGGAGGGAGGTTAGGAGCCGCTGACGTACTATGTACGTCTGCGGGTCTAAGGGAGACCCGTGGGCAGGACGTACATAGTACGTCAGCGGCCCTTAAGGGGTTAATAAATGCAGTTGAAGAGAGAAAGAGAAAGCTTCTTTACAGGGATCTGGAAGGTGAGAATTTGCCACCTCTACCAATAATATGTCATTAATTTAGCCCTTATCCTTTTTCCAAATCTCCATTTACCAACACAATTAGAATTAAATATAAAGTGCTAGCATTTCCTGCAGTGCTATAAAATGGGTAGCATGATACAAAACTACAATTAACAAACAGATTTAATGCAAGTGGACCCCTTGCTCGATGTGCCTAAAGGAGGTCAGCTATACCCTCCTGACGAGGCCTAATAAGGCCAAAACGATCGTCGGGGGTTGCTGCGCCGCTCGTGCAGGCATGACATCCTTGGTATTTCAGTACTAGCCACCCTTTCTCGGTGTAGCAGTCTGATTTGGATATTGAGCAGTTGTCCCTGTAATGGCACAATCAAGCGAAAGCCTTGTGAGACCTGAGCGGGCCCCAACGTAGAGTAGGCCACAAGTGCCGTTGCTCGTTCTTGGGACCCTCACAAACCTCTTCCTTTCTTACTATTGGTGAATTTTGTTTCATATGTTGAAGAATAATGAATTTATCTTCAGTTATCTTCTGAACTTGATCAGGTTTTGCTGTCCTTGGTGCAGGGTAGTCTTGCCCTCTGGACTACAGATATAGTCAGGAGCCACAATGTTAGGTACACCTGCTCATTAACGGAAATAGACAAGTAGAAAATCACGTGGCTTCAACTATATTTATGAAGAATGCAGACATGGTCAAGAGGTTTAGGCACTCTAGGACCAAACAGGATGCAGAAGACACGTGTTTTAAATGACTCTGACAGAGGTGTGATTGTTTTTACCAGACGTGATGGTTACAGCATTGCAGGAACAGCTGACCTCCTGGCATTTCATGCATTAGTCTCTAGAGTTTAGGGTTTAAAATGGGGCAATAAACAAAAAAACATCCACTGACAGGCAATTATGTCTGAAAAACAACTTGTTAATGACAGGGGTCAGAGGAGAATGGCCAGACTCATTCTGTCTGACAGAAATACTTAAATTGCTATTTCGCATAGAAAGGCATCTATAAGCCCACGGAGATTCAAAGGGTAAGGGTTCCAAAGCCAAGAAATCATGCCTTGTCCCATTCCTTCATGTAATAATAGGTAGATGCAGTATTGGACATGCACTGACAAATATTAGACAGAGTGGATGCATATAATTTGGTTTATGAATCCCCTTTACATCTTGGATACTGCGTATTGATTATCCCACTCAGGCCATTGTTCTTACAAGTAGATTCTGATAGGAGATTTAGGTAAAATAAAATAAAGTAAAAAACTTTAATCAATTCAACATGTTAAAACAACCATTTTCCTAATTCACTTTCATCGTATAGTTCTTACCCTTAGTGAGGTATTTTTTTTTAAAGGGATACTATATGGTTAAAATGGGAGGTGGAATAGAAGGGGTTAAACATTAACCCTCTTGACAACCTCTGTACCACCCCTTCTATTTTAACCCTTTACTTTGGTTTTAAACTCACCTTTAGCTCAACAGAGTGCTAGGCCACAAGCGGCATGCTGCCGGCTTCCTGGAGACTGCAGTAATCTTTTGACTGAATGTGTCTGGATGCTCAAAAGAACATCCATCCAATCCAATAGCTCAATGCCAGAGCACATCGAGAGCTATTGGTGGGAACTGGTTCCTGAAGGTCCCTAAGCTCAGAGCTCCGTTTGTAGATGGGACTCCTCCCCTGCACTCAGAGAGCTTAATCAGACCCCTGAGACATCATCCTCTGAGGAAGGAGATGGTGAGGGGGAACTAATGTTGAGTGGTAATAATAAATAGAGTGTCCCTTTTAAAAAGGGGTCCATTGACCTTTATCTCTTGACCTGACATCTCACATATCAGCAGAGTCCCTTAATTCTGCAGTTCCAGGCTATGTGACCCCTATTGGAAGAAGCTGGAGTCATTGACGAGAATTAGGTAAATATAGCGTGTGTCTAGGACAGGAAGGAAATAGTCTGTGGACTTTTATTTTAAACATTGATATCTCACTAAAGATAGAAAATAAATAACGGATGTAATTTATGGAAATGCTCATATTAGGTTGCTGAAAGTAAAGTTGAGTAGAACCAGGGGTCAAGTCGTGCAGGAACACATGTGAATATAGTTCCCATCAGTTCCACACCCTGTAAAGCTTTTATTCAGGTGTTCAATCATATGTTTCATTGTTACATTACAGTAAATATATGATTTATTATATGTTTTTCACTAAAACCCTGCTTGTACTGTGATGTTGGGGAGCCCATAGAGCACTTGCATAATGTCTTGGATGAAACAAAACAGCTTTATTTTCCCCTTTTAGGGCAGCCAAAGTGGTAAACACAAAATACACGCTTATCTTCAATAATAATAAAGTCCAAGCTTGCAGCAGCACAAGGAACAGACAATAAGTGTGGCTCACCGACTTGTAAAAGAAAGTCCCAAAACTGCGGGAATCCTTTCCCAGAAAATATATGTTCTCCCAGCAAGGCACAGCTCCCAGTCTCCTGTTTGCACACAGCTACAGCTGACCACTTTCTCCTCAACTCCCACACTCCTCTCTGGGAGTTGCCAACCTTTAAACCCCTTCCTGGACAGGAAGGTTAACCCTGCAGTTGTCCTTAAAGGGACCAAAACCAGAGTAGGGGTGATACATATTGCCCATCCAGTACCCAGCTTTGCCGACCTCTACAGTACATAGAAATCTATATAGTTATATGAAGTTTGAGTTACGAGGCGGATTAAGTGCATGATTTCAAACATTAATTGTGGGGCAATAATCATAGTGAGTTCACATTTATTTTTTTAGTACTTGACCCCTGAGTAGAACATGTTTTTAATATTAATAATATTAAATTATTCTAGGTCACTAATGACACATCAACGTGTCGACAGCACAATCAGATGCCTATATCGACTCCAAAAACTTTAACCTGTTCAAGCACAATGTGTGCTGACACGAAAACATTTGTTGGATGTGAAGAATGTTTATAGATAATATGTGCACACGGTTGATGGGGGCTTCCATTTCTTTCGGCGTTGACAGATTTTGAGCACCGGTGATCTAGCTGTTAAGATTGATCTCCATTTGTAAAGTCTGGCATTGAGATACACACCTTTCATGTTTCAGGACTGTAGCGCTTGTGAAATCGTTAAGTAAATGTGCTTGTGTACGAGTCTTGAGAAAGAATGAGGCAGACATGGTTTCTTTGATCTGGTCAGCTGCTCGCCTGTTGTGGCATGCCATAAACTAGCAGCAAAGGTTTGACATTGAATGGATCTCAGTGTACACAAACAAACTGCTTCAGGAATGGAATTGAAATTGACTTCGCTTATTTGCTGAATTGTCTACTGATTTGACTTAAAAGATTATTTGAAGAGCCATTACAAGCAAGCAAAATCAATAGTCTATTTTTCACTCGGGTTCAGGGGAGTTGGTTAATAAAAGGCTTTCTTCTTCAACACTTTCATTTACTGCAATAGAAGCTGTGCCGTATCATTGGTTATTTTGAAGTCAGAAAACACGCTTTTATCTCGTACCTGGCTTCAAGACTGGACTCGGCTGTTTGTATTCCTTATTGTTTCTAGTTTATTAGGCGTTGTAGCTCTCAATCACTACTGTGTAAACCATAAATTGCTCTTTTTTTTGTAGTGATTTTCAGGAAATCCATTTTCTGTGTTTCTAGGGATTTGGAATTAATCTACACGAGGACATAGAATTTGTTGGAACGAGACAGTGTTAGGAGTCATTATAGGAAGAGAGTTGAAATCAAAATAAATGGACTTATAGGCAGCAGTACCATATAATTAGCTTTAATGGGAAGGTGGGGGAGGCATATTGATCTACACAGCTTCAGATGATGGCAGAGACCTATCGATGTTACATCACTGTAATATATTTCATTTTAAAATAACACCAAGAGAACAATTAAACAAATGGTGGTCTTCTAAATATTTATTATATTAATATTATTATTATTTTCATATTCTATATTGTCAAAATGATATCTATCTATCTATCCATTCATCCTTCAATCCATCTATTCTTTATTTATTTATTTAGAAAGTATTTTACCAGGAAGGATACATTGCAATTTCTCTCGTTTTCAAGTATGTCCTGGGTATTCTTTTTATCCATTCATCCTTCAGTTTATCTATCTATCTATTCTTCAATCCATCTATCTTTCTATCCATTCATGTTTCAATCCATCTATCGTTCTTTCAATCTAGTCATCCTTTATTCCTTCTATGTATTTATTCTATCTATCTATCTATCTATCTATCTATCTATCCATTCGTCCTTCAGACCATATATCTTTCTATCTATCCATTCGTCCTTCAGACCATATATCTTTCTATCTATCCATTCGTCCTTCAGACCATATATCTTTCTATCTATCCATTCGTCCTTCAGACCATATATCTTTCTATCTATCCATTCGTCCTTCAGACCATATATCTTTCTATCTATCCATTCGTCTTTTATTCCTTCTATGTATTTATAAATCTATCTCAACATCAATTATATAAAATAACAATTACATATGAATTAAATAAAATATAAAGATATACAATAAGGTCTTTATACAAATTTTAAATATTTTTTTCCAGTATTTCCTCTAACATTTTTCTGGGTTGAGGGAGAACTAACTGAAGCTCCCTGGACGCTGCTGTTAAATTGCCATCATTTTCTGGAAGCCTGTGGCTTATACGAGCAGACGGCTTGCACTGAATCATGATAGTTGTAGTCCAACAACAGCTGGGGGACCGCAGTACAACACCCCTGGGCTAGCGAAATTCCAAAACAAAAATCTCTTTTGAACATTAAATTATTTTCAATATTTCTGTGTAACAGCTGAACAAACCAGAACTGGTACTTTAATAACCAAACCTTGAAATATCGAATATTGGTAATAAATCATCGTACGTGTCATTAGATTAATGTGCTGACTGGGCTATAGTGGATACTTGTAATAATCTGTATACAAAACCAATTTCCTTCACTTCGTACAGTAAATTATGAGTTTTGCCTTTACCAAGAAAGTCTAAATTGGTTGAAGATGAAATCAATATAACACAGTTTTCTGAATGATATATTTTGCAAGTCATTATTCATTTTCTGTCCGAATGTCAGGGTGCTGCTGCTTTTTATACAGGGTTGTCAGTGCTGCACATTATAAAAACTCATTATTGCAAAGTACAGCCAAGGGGCGTTATTTCATTATCCAGATGTTTTTATTGTATATTATTGTGTGCTGGAATTGAGTTTTGAAATGCATGCATAGACCATCGTTCTTTGTCTGCGGCGTAATAAATCCTGTTTCCGTGTACATATTAATTTCACCTTGTGTTTTGTCAGGTTGCGCAAAAGTTTTTTTCGTAAAAATCAGATTAAGTTGCAAATTATTTCAAGGTAACTTGTATCCTAGACAAGCTGAGCCTATTGTGTCTTGTGAGCGTGTGTGGTATTGTCTGCCACCTGTTTTTAAAGTAACCCTGACATCCACAAATCCTGAACTTGTCAAGTTCCCCTTAAAAGGATGTTCTAGTGCTTTTTAAGATATTCCTTAATAAACCAGACTTGTAAAATAAGCATTTTAGCAAATTAATTAAAGGGACACTCATGGCTATAGGGCTGTTGTGACCCGAGCATCAACTCTCCTCCACTATCCACATTATAACCCTGATGCGGCTCTCTGAGTATGGTGGATTTGCGCTGCTGATCAGGCTTTCTAGAAATGTCAGGAATGAACAACTGTTCATTCACAGCTACAGCTAATGGTCAATGTATTTGTGTTGACAGCCACTGGACTGGCTGGACACTCGCCCAAGCGTCCTGCTTCTATCTGGTCACATTACTGCTGTGGCTTGAGTGCAAGCTATGGAAAAAAACAATGCGGTGGGACAGGCGCTTCTTCCAGCCAGTGGGGGTGTTCTTTAAGATGTTCCCTCTATTTAGATGGGGTCCAGCCCTCAAATAAAACAGAAACAAATATATTGCGCCGTATGTCAAGTAGATATATGAATAAACCCCTTTAGGGAGAAATGACTCACATTTTTCAGTGTCTCAAGGGTCAGACACAAGATGTAACAGCAACCGGCAGCTTTAGGAATGCCAGATTCCCCTTACGGTACTCCAGCGCCTTCTTTCCGCTCCTCACAGCAATCCAGGATTGTAGCAGTAAAAGTGAAAATCAACACGCAGGGGGTGTAAGATTAATTAATTTATTAAGGTAAAAGCCATAATAAAAAGTGCATCTAAACGCATTTCGCGGTATGAAGCCGCTTCCTCAGTAGGTGCCAATTAAATTGGCATCTACTGAGGAAGCGGCTTCATACCGCGAAATGCGATTAGATGCACTTTTTATTATATCTTTTACCTTAATAAATTAATTAATCTTACACCCCCTGCGTGTTGATTTTCACTTTTACTGCTACAATCCTGGATTGCGGCTGAGGAGCGGAAAGAAGGCACTGGAGTACCGTAAGGGGAATCTGGCATTCCTAAAGCTGCCGGTTTCTGTTACATCTAGTGTCTGATCTTGAGACACTGAAAAATGTGAGTCATTTCTCCCTAAAGGAGTTTATTCATATATTTACCTGACATACTGCGCAATATATTTGTTTCTGTTTTATTTGAGGGCTGGACCCCATCTAAATAGAGGGAACATCTTAACACCCCCACTGGCTGGAAGAAGCACCTGTCCCACCACATTGTTTTTTTCCATATGCTTCTCTTTGAGGAATTGGGATATTTCCTCTAGTGAGTGGAGACGAGCTGCTGATCTAGCCCACCCTGGACTTTTGTACAGGTCCACAATAACATACTGAACTGTTTCATCACCATAATCCCTATCCCACTCACTATCACTATATTCAGTGAAATTAATTGGGAAGACATTCTCATAAGAAACCACTAGGTGGCGCCTGACATTCAGACTTTTGTGTATTGAGTGCAAGCTATGGCTTGTAATGTCCAGATAAGTGTCAATCGAACACGCCGGAGGATTCATGGTGAGTATTCTGTCCACTAATGGGTTAAAATGGGAAGGTCAGGAGAGGTTAATATTTACCCCCCACCTGTCAGGGTGGCACCCGGCATAAACCATGGTGGGACCCAAAGTTCAATAGAAATTAAAGTAACCCAAGTGCCAGGGTTGAGCAAGCAGATACAAACAGGAAAGGGTGACGCAAGAATACTTTATGAACAAGAAAATAAGGGCTGTGGCTCATGGGCTACATAGTGCAGGTCTTGCAGACAGGATACCTGGTAGCCATAGTTGAGGTTTTTGATACACGAATTGGATGGTGAACTACACGGTGCCGGTCTTGCAGACAGGATAGCTGGTTACTCAGTGCTTAGATATGGCAGCACTCGGTTATCAGGATCCAGGAACACTAGAAGCAGTGTGAAGCCAGCAGGAAATAGGACACAGGAACTAGGAAGGGCAAGACTAGAGGGGTAACAAGCGGCAAGGCTAGACTAGACAAGACAAGGGCAAAATAAGAAAAAACAAGGCAGGTCAGACAGCTAGGAACACCTCCAAACTACAAAGCTAAACTCAAAGTAATGGCAGAACGCAGAGGGAAAGGAGTGTCTACTTAATATAGCTGGCTACACAGGTGGTAGGGAAATGCAGCCAGCAGAGTGAAACCCCAGGATGGAGGCAGTACACGGAGCAGTAAGGGTGCAGAAGAGGCCGGGATTAAGCCAGTGTTCGGATAAATGAGCGACCTGGTCAAATGCGCGAACCAGCGTCACTTCCGGTAATGCGGATCAGCTGTTTTCACCATCCGGCAAGGGGAAAGCAGTGAACCAACTGCACCGTGCATGCACAACGATGTCACCGCTTGACTCGGAAGGCAGGGGTGTAATATCAGCAAACCGTGCTAAACGCGCATGCGCACTGATGTCACCACATGTCTTTAAACACACGGCAGTGTGTGGAAAGGCACCGTGGTGCAATCAGCGGGCAGCATCCGGCTGAGCATGAACTATTTTACCAGTGTATCATCTTTCAGTCCAAAACTGTATGTTCTGCAGGACGGCGCCGTCTTGCAGAACACACGTTTTTGGCCTGAAAGACGGTACACTGGTAAGACAGTTCATGATCAGCCGCATGCTGCCCACTGATTGCCCACCGTGCCTTTACACACACTGCCATTGTCAGTACGCATGCACGTTTAGCCCTGTTCGCTGATTTTACAGCTCTGCCTGTAAACACTGGGACATGTGATTTGAGTCAGATCGTGATGTCACTGCGCATGTGCAGTGCAGCCGGTACGCCGATTTTTCTCTGGAGGATGTTGCAAACATCTGATCTGCGTCACCGGAAGTGAAGCGTGTTCACTCGTTTGACCAGTTTGCTCATTTATCCGAACACCTGCATAACTGGCCCTCCAGTAGGCACCAGGGCTAGAAGCATGACACCACCCCCTATATTAACTCTAACAGAATACCTGTAATTCTATTTTTTCTTTATTGTTTAGGATACTGCAGAATCCACTACCGATCCTTATCTTCCTGACACAGCAGGAGGTGGGGATTTCTGCTACTTTGCTCAATGTTTATCTATCTATGTTGTAAGATGGTCATATTAAAGTATACTGTGGTTGACCGGAAGTTAATGGGTGTGTATGCACTTGCATGATGTAAACACAGCGTTCATCACAGTTTACAAAATCCCCCGTTGATTTAAGCATATTTTATTGGCAGGAAACCTTTCTTTTCATGGGGAAGTAAACGCTCTATCTTAAATAATGCAGAGCACAATCACTCGCCTCTGAACTAATCCTCATTTGGAAACATTAACTTCAAAGCAACATGTAAATAACTCTCTGTAGATTGCAGAATTAACTAGGCTGCGATAAGTCTACAGTGTTTAATTAACTGCCGCACTCACATACACTGTTTACAGCATTGCTCATTCAACAAATCGCAGTCATAGTAAATATGAAATTATACATCCCTGGAAAATGCTGTTGGTAACCCTTCATGTCCCAGTCAGACGTCATGAAAGCAGCTGCAATCAAGGGGTTATGGTGATAGCGGTAGGTGGTGAGAGTTAGGGTCGTGGACAGAAGATCATATAAAAGTACAGATACAGAATCCTAATCTTTGTGAGCAGGATGGCTTAATCTGTAAGGAAACATTAATATCTTGGTAAATGGACTTCTAAATCAATACCACATGCAATATGTACAGTGTTTAAAGGTGCGCTTTGTTGGTTTTATTTAAGCTATGCTAGTTAAAGTTGGTTTTAAAAAGAGAATAACCAAATGAATAAAACTCTGTAGAAACAACAGCGTTTCACAAAAGAACCCAAACAGCCACAGGAGAAGCTTCCTTGTGAAGCTTCTCCTGCAGCTGCTTGGATTATTATTTTGTGAAGCATTGGCAGGGCCACCAACAGGGAGTGACAGCCTGCCATGATATGTTTAGGGGTCCTGTGGCTCCAGAGGGCCGATCCCTGGCCAAACCCCATGCAGCTTGTCTATGTGACACAGAGGTAAGAGCCCATCATCCAGGACTTGCCCAATGGGATACTGGGAAACTTCCCAGTGGGCTGTGGCATCTGGGGTTGGTCAGATCACTCTGACTCATTACTGAGGGGGTCCCCATGTATGGGGCCCCAAGATTTCGGATGGCAGGCCTGAGCATCGGTATTTATCATTGTACCATAATTGCGTTTTTCTGCAAATACTTGTGTTTTTTGACTAACTCCTTTTGAGTATAACTGCTGTAGATAGCTCCCAGAATGGTTTTTTTTCTGACTACTTAATAGTGATGCCCTTTTTACATAAAGTGAGGTTAAGGGAATCTCAATTCTTTATAGAGTCGCTCCACCCCATGTGACGGTCAGTGAATCGAGCACACTGACTAAAGAAATCAAAATTTTTAAAGCTACAAAGAAAATCTACATTTTTTTATATGTATAGTTGAATATGGTTATAATACAAATGTTGTAGTAGGGATGTAGGGAAGATCACTATTTTGCTGCTGTAAATTAGATGAAAGGGTAACCTTAGAGATCGCTGGACTTGACTACATGAAGTGTACATATTGACAGCTGGACTGCGATCTCAAATTTCAGGTAGCTTCTTCCGGATGGAGTCAAAAGGGTTTAGTGTTGTTTTACTATGTTATCATTTGGTTGGAAGAAGGAATGTTTCATGAAATATTTATAAAGCTAATTGGTGTTAGCAGATCTATAACAGTGCTATTTTTGGACTGACAAAACTACTTCATGATTGGGTGTGGGGTCCATAGAGTAATATATGACACTGACATAAACCTTTAAACTGCCTGGCTGTTGGAGGAGTATGTAAAACATTACCATTCTCTACTTAGACAGCGTTCATAGCAGAGGAATAGGGAATAACTTCCCAAATAATGTTTTCTCAGCTATAAAAACAAACGATAACCTTTATTACAGAAAAAATAAATGCTTTATTTCTAAATTCCATTCATGTTGGGTATTTTTAAATTGCTAAAACATAGTATATCAACTGTCTAATTTATTAACATTCACAGTTTACTATGAAGCTGTGATACATATTGGAGATATATATGTTTTAACATTTTGGGATGAGTATGGGTATGCAGGAATCTTCGTGTTAACCATTACTTTTTTCTATTGGGCCAGTGATATATTAATTTTCCCATAAGAGACATCCCCATTAGGCGCCCTCAGTTCTTCAATGTGTACATTTTTGCCATTGGGCTCTGTGTATAGATAGACAGCTAGATAGCTACAGTGATAGATACTTAAAAAGATTGATAGACAGCTAGCTAGCTACAGTGAAAGATACTTAAAGTGATAGACAGCTAACTAGCTGCAGCGATAGATTCTTACAGAGATAGACAGCTAGCTAGCTACAGTGATAGATACTTAAAGAGAGACAGCTAGCTAGTTGCAGTGATAGATACTTCAAGAGATAGACAGCTAACTAGCTACAGCGATAGATTCTTACAGAGATAGATAGACAGCTAGCTAGCTACAGTGATAGATACTTAAAGAGACAGACAGCTAGCTAGCTAGCTAATGGATAAAATAATGGGTAGAGTCCTCGCGCTTACGCCAAGTGTCCAGTGAGTAATACTTCAAGATAATCTAGAAAACATAATAGGAGACATACATTGCGCAGTACATCCTAATGACACCTGGTTTCCAGAGAGAAAGTATTCAACTCACTTTTTTCTGAGCCCCATAAAGTCGGCTCTGGACTATATAGGCATATATCTGTGGATATGATCTCACCAGCCCGTCCTACCAGCAACCATCCGTGGTGATAACCTGGTCCATAGATGAAATATTGGATCCCCGGGATATGTCACAGACGAAAAGTCAGCAGGATAAAATGTAGTAAAATTTATTGCAGCACTAACGCGTTTCGACCTAATTGGTCTTTATCAAAGTGCAAAAAAATATACATAATACAATGCAGTGTACAACGTTCATTTATACAAAAAAGATGAGGGAAATAAGCGGTGTCAAGCCACAACCTCATTAACTTAATTGGTACTAACACACCCTACTTCCAATCATTTAGAGGCGCAGCACCAGCAAACATTCAATATACAAACGGGCGCATAATGATTACGTCCATCTACCTCGACCCCGCCCCTCTGAGCCATCGATCGCCATTTTGGAAGAGGGAAAATGGTGTCCACAATATAGCTTGCCCTTGCAACATTGATGGGCATTTAAAACAGGTTATCACCACGGATGGTTGCTGGTAGGACGGGCTGGTGAGATCATATCCACAGATATATGCCTATATAGTCCAGAGCCGACTTTATGGGGCTCAGAAAAAAGTGAGTTGAATACTTTCTCTCTGGAAACCAGGTGTCATTAGGATGTACTGCGCAATGTATGTCTCCTATTATGTTTTCTAGATTATCTTGAAGTATTACTCACTGGACACTTGGCGTAAACGCGAGGACTCTACCCATTATTTTATCCATTGACTATTCGCACTTGGGAGTGTGCGTTTGTGCCCTTGCTGCTACCCAAGACCGACCATCTACACATTATCTGCGCCATTTTTTCCACCTTATTGTTTTTTCATTAGCTAGCTAGCTAGCTACAGTGACAGATTATTATTATTATTGTTATTCTTTATTTATAAAGCGCCAGCATATTCCGCAGCGCTGTACAATAAGCACAGTATAGACAGGGTTACAATACATTGAACAACATTTGACTAACAGTACAGGAGGAGATGAGGCCCTATTCTCGTAGGAACTCACAATCTAGGAGGGTTGGGGTTGGAAACAGGAGGAGAGGACTGTAAGGTGAGAGTGATTGATGGTTGTGTCAGTGAGTTGGGTGGTAGGCTTCCCTAAATAGGAACGTTTTAAGGGAGCGTTTGAAGAAAGAGAAGTTAGGGGAAAGTCTGACCGTACGAGGGAGAGCGTTCCAGAGAGTGGGGGCTGCGCGTGTGAAGTCCTGCAGTCTATCATGGGAAGAGGTGATGCGGGGAGAAGCTAGGCGCAGGTCACTGTTTGACCTTAGGGAGCGGGCTGGGGTGTATTTGGTGATTAGTGAGGACAGGTAGTGGGGAGCTGAGTTAGTGAGGGTTTTGTAGGTAAGGATAAGGATTTTGAACTTAATTCTGCAGTGGATGGGGAGCCAGTGAAGGGACTCGCAGAGGGGAGCGGCAGAGACAGAGCGGCGGGTGAGGTGAATTAGCCTGGCGGAGGCGTTCAGGATGGATTGTAGGGGGGAGAGGCGGGACAGAGGGAGGCCAGATAAGAGATTATTGCAATAGTCGAGTCGGGAGATTACCAGGGCGTGTATGAGTTGTTTTGTGGTGACAGCGGTAAGAAATGGCCGAATTCTGGAAATATTACGCAGTTGGTATCGGCAGGAGGAGGAAAGAGACTGGATGTGGGGGATGAAGGAAAGAGCAGAGTCAAGTATAACTCCAAGACAGCGAACTTGGTTTGATGGGGAGATGGTGATACCCTCCACCATGATAGAGAAGTCAGGAGGTGGGGAGGCATTGGAGGGAGGAATAAGTAGGAGCTCAGTCTTTGACATGGTGGTGGTGGGAGGCCATCCAGGAGGAGATGCCAGATAAACAGTCACTGACTTTTGAGAGGACAGGGGGAGAGAGATCAGGGGTAGAGAGGTAGATCTGAGTGTCATCAGCGTAGAGGTGGTAATTAAGGCCAAAGCTGTTGATGATTTTGCCCAGGGGGAGGAGGTGTAGATGGAAAGAGCAGAGGACCAAGGACAGAGCCTTGAGGTACACCAACAGATAGAGGCAATGAAGAGGAGGAGTTACCAGCAAAGGACACACAGAAGGACCTGTTGGATAAATAGGAGTCAACCCAAGCAAGTGCAGTGTCACCGAGACCCAGAGAGTTGAGGGTCTGTAGAAGGAGGGGGTGGTCAACAGTGTCAAAAGCAGCTGAGAGGTCAAGCAGGATGAGAATAGAATAGTGGCCGTGTTTTTTAGCAGTTAGGAGGTCGTTGGTGACTTTGAGGGCAGTTTCAGTTGAGTGTAGGGGACGGAAGCCCAGATTGCAGGGGGTCAAGTAGGGAATTGGAGGACAGGAAGAGGGAGAGGCGGTTGAAGACTAGTTTTTCTAAGAGCTTTGATGTGAAGGGAAGCAGGGATACAAGGCGGTAGTTGGATGGAGAGTTGGGGTCTAGGGATTGTTTCTTTAGTAAAGGGGTAACTAGCGCGTGTTTGAAGGCGGATGGAAAGGAGCCAGTGGAGAGAAATAGGTTGAAGATGTGTGTGAGAGCAGGGGTGAGGGAGGAGGAGAGGGGAGGAATTAGATGTGAGGGAATGGGGTTGAGTGGGCACGTGGTGAGATGTGAGGAGAACAATAAGGAATTGACTTCCTCTTCAGTGGCTGGGAGGAAGCGGCAGAGGGTGGCAGAGGGGACCTGTGGGAGTGGAGGTGGCAGATAACTAACTTGTGTTGGGATGTTGCTTCTGATAGTTAAAGTTTTACTGAGGAAGTAGTCTGCCAGGTCTTGAGCACTGAAGGCAGCTGAGGGGGGAGGTGTAGGTGGGTAGAGGAGGGTGCTGAAGGTGGACCAGAGCCGTTTAGGGTTGGAGGACAGCGTAGATATAAGAGATGAGAAGAAGGATTGTTTGGCCAAGTGGAGGGCAGAGGTGTATGACCGGAGAATAAACTTGAAGTGAACAAAATCAGCTTCAGAGCGGGATTTCCTCCAGGCACGCTCTGCGTGCGGGAACATCTTTGCAGGTAGCGAGTCTGGAGGGTGTGCCAGGGCTGAAGCTGAAGCAGAAGGATTGTGTGAGTCCAAGGGAGGACGTGAGTGAAAGAAGTTTGGAGGCAGCAGGAGCGGAAGGATCGTCAATGGGAATGTTGAAGTCCCCGAGAATTAGACATGGAAGATTAGAAGACAGGAAGTGAGAAAGCCAGGTAGCAAAGTGGTCAAAGAACTGGGAGGTTGGTCCCGGTGGGCGGTAGATGACTGCCACCCTGAGGGCCAGAGGAGAGAACAAGCGGATGCAGTGTGTCTCGAAGGAGGAGAAGGAGAGGGATGGGGGTGGAGGGAGATGCTGGTAGGTGCAGGTGGGAGAGAGCAGGATTCCGACCCCACCACCATTTCTCTCACCCGGTCTGGGGGTATGGCTCAAGTGTAGACCGCCATGTGAGAGAGCAGCAACGGAGGCCGTGTCAGAGGGAGTTAGCCAGGTTTCAGTTAAAGCTAGGAGGTTGAAGGAGTTTGAAAGGAAGAGGTCATGGACGGCTGTGAGTTTGTTGCACACAGAGCGAGCATTCCAGAGGGCGCAGGAGAAAGAGGACAGGCGCTGAGGGATGATGGGAATGAGGTTGCTGGGCTTGCAGGGACGTGATTTATGTGCGATGGAGATAGGATGAGAGGGAAGTATTGGATGTGTTGTGGGGCCAGGGTTAGGGGATATGTCACCTGTATAGAGTAACAGCAGGAGGGTGAGAAAGAGAAGGTGGGAATGGGATTTGTGGGAGTGGGATGCAGCACGAGAGTTAGAGGGAGACCATGTTCTGAGGAAACAAAGGAGCTCATGCGAGGCCATCATGTGGGACGAGAGGAGGGAGGGAGAGATGCAGATAGTGTAGGGGTCGGTGGTAGAGGGGCAGGAGTTCCATTTAAGGAGAAAGGTAGAAGTTAAGAGCAGAAGCGTGAGAGAAAGCATGATCTAGACGTGAGTTTACCCAGAGTAAAAAGTGGGCCTTGCAGTTTTGCAGTTCCTTCCTCCAGTCCCGCAACTCCAGGACAGATACTTAAAGAGATAGACAGCTAGCTACATTGATAGATACTTACAGTGATAGATAGATACAAAGCAGTTGCAGGTCCAAATTAATGTAAAAATGCCATAAAAGTAAAGGGATTGGTAAATAATTTGAGTCTTCAGATATAGGAGTCATACTCCTCTAAAGGTAGAAAGGAAATTCGGTTCCAGAGATTCTTCATCATAATGTGCTTTATTATTCAGGATGAATGACTTGAGTACCTCTTCAGACTATGGCTCTAAACTTGTGTTATATTACCTATGGACCGTCCAAGTATACCTTAGATCTAGGCTTAGCTTAGAGAGAAAAAGAACCAAGAAGTCAGATTTCCTATTAATGACCTACCTGAGGACACAGAATTACACCATCAACAGCCACCGCAAAAGAATAGCATCACAAAGTGGATTTGAACAGTTTACTAATGAACCCTGAGGTGGTACATTGTTAGTTAATCCTCTATTACCAGACACACTCTAGCCATGCATAATATGCGTTTTTCAAAAGAGAAGATGCTTATAATTACGGATAGGATACTTCCATGGGGTTTTCCCACTTTTTAAGATGTTTTTGTTAAAATAATAATGTAAAGTTATCGAAATTTTAGCTTTTTTTTCGGACTATACCACTTCTTTACCACTTTTTATGGTGTCCCCAATGTTCTGTGTATGACTATCTCAGGTGGATTTGAGGTAACATCAATGCTCTATAACCGTGGAGACCGTAGAGACACAGGTTTGAATCCAAGCAAGGCACCTCTCCAGTAAGTGTCCTTGTGCAAGACACCTAACAGTACATACTCACCACCCAGGACATACTTGAAAACGAAAGATATCTCAATATATCCTTCATGGTAAAATCCTTTCTAAAAAAAATTAAAAAAAATAAGCAAGCAGCACTAGCCATGGGACATTTGTACTGTTCTACCCAATGCACTTTAACATGTCAGTATCTGTACTTGTTCATTCTGAAAGTCGACAATTGGATCTATTTATTGTTTATGGTTTTTGGGTGGAAAACGTTGCTTTTTGCTCTAGCCAATCACATTTTAGACTATTTTGAACAGAATATGCCTCTCCTTTGTGGCTGCTAGAAATTATTTCTACCCATTTCATTATCTTCAACTTGGTGCCTGCGATACCTTAAAGGGACACTACCATCAAAAAAATGAAATGTTTTTATTTTGTTTATTTTAGTGATATCTTACATGTGCTTTGTTTTTCTCATGTCTGTATAGTCAAGAAAATACTTTACTCTATATGTGTCACTGGGCGCATCCGTTTTGTGATCTTTTGTGTTGTAAACTGCCCCCCCCCACAGTATCTTTACATCACATGCTTCTCACTGTGTGGCTTTGGCCATAGAATGGAGTCTATGGGTCAATCACTGACTCAAATCATTGTATTGTGTGGGATGTATTCAAGGAACATCACCAGGGGGTAGATTAGAAGTCTTTTAAACTTCCTGTCTTATCTCATTCAGCTGACATCTATAATAGCCTGGAGAACACAATACAATGTCCTTATCTAAACATGCCCTCCTCCACCTCATTAGCTGTTAAATACTGTATATGATAAAGGCACAGCCACAATGTAAAACATTTGAACCGATTTTACCCCTAGGGTTCATCTAGGGCAGTGTTTCCCAAACCTGTCCTCGGGACCCTCAACCAGGCCAGATTTTGCAGATCACCTTTGGGAAAAGCAGACTGAATCCTACATTCACTGAGCGGCAAATCATATCACCTGTGCTGAGCTTCAGATATCCTGCAAACCTGGTGAGGGAAAGGGTCCCGAGGACAGGTTTGGGAAACACTGATCTAAGGTATCCTTGGCAGGTCCATAGCTAAAACTCAACAAAATGGAAACAGGAGATCAAAAACCAAAATTTATCTTTCCTTTTTACATGCAATTACTTAAATAAAGAAAAAAACAGCAGCATGTGTTTTTAATAAGGTGGTTTTATTTGTAATGCTCAAGTAATCTAGTTACAGTTTATCAAAGTGATAGTGTCCCTTTAACCCCTTCCCGACCGCTGACGTACCATGTACGTCCGATCGGGAAGTCTCCCTTAGACCTGCGGACGTACATAGTACGTCAGGGGTCTCCTAACCTCCCTCCTGCCCGATACTTACCTCCCTCGCCGGCTCCCACGGGAGACTGGCAGGCTGATCCTTTGGATCACCTTATCTCCCGATCCGTGGCAGCTAGAGATTCATGTTTTATATCATTGGAAATGCCTGATCATGGCCTTTCCAATAATACCATGACCAGTTTTGGTGTAAGAATAAATTTTTTAAAAAACAAATAAAATAAAATAAAAAATGTTTTTTTTTTTTGTTTTGTTTTTTAAATTTTGTCTGGGGGCATTTACTAAATTAGGACCTAGGCTGGCATTTAAAAATGATGAGCATAAAATGGTCAAAATGAGCACAGCGCACAGAGGTGAAATGGCTCAGCAGTGAAGGGGTTAAAAAGCAAAAACATGTAAAAATTGGGTATTTCTATTCTCGGGACAAAATTTTGAAACTATTTAGCCGGGGTCTTTTTTGGCGGTTGCAGATTTTGGGGTGGACTAAATTTTAAAAAAGTGTGTTTTTTTTTTTTTCCATTTTTTTTTCATCATATTTAATATTGTTTTTATAGTAAACTATAGGATATGATGGAAATAATGGTATCTTTAGAAAGTCCATTTAATGGTGGGAAAACGGTGTATAATATGTGTGGATTGCATAAACGAGTAAGAGGAAAATTAGACCTAAACACAAACAGCGTAGAAACGTAAAAACAGCAGCCAGCACTAAAAGACGGACTTTTGTAGAAACCACTAAAGGGTTAAGAGATAAGATATTCCTCATCAGTCTGAAATTAAAATATATGCAGGCGCTCTGGCAAAGTCGATGTTTTTCATATTATAGTGTAGTCCTGCAAAACCTAGTTATGCTGCTGTTTTATTGTAATATACTGCCAATTGCATAGGATATCTTAAATGTGATAGCTGACACATTCTGCTATACTAATAAGATATATTCCGGTCCAGTAATCAATATCTTTAATTTTCCTTCTGCATTCTGGAATGGTCACAGTTTAGCTGATTTTGCCGTTTTCAGGATCATTACATCCAGATTGAGATCAGTTCTCCAGATGTCGTACCTTCAGCTGGGTAAGATAATATTGCTAAAAGCAACTGTTACTTAATGAGTGATAATATGGATACCAGATATCTCAATATAATAGTCACAGCAATGATTATTTAATTGTAATCTGCTGTGTGTTCTTGCACTTACATATAGATAATAAATCAAATCCATATTCTTCTAATCGGACCATTCGTATTTAAAAGGTCTCTAATGCCTAAATCACATGCATTATTAAGGCTAGGGTCAGACGAAAGCATTTTTCCCGCGAACGTGAAAAAGTGCGTCCGAACGCATTGACGTATTTTTTCACGGAATGCGCAAAAACGGTCAGACGACGCGCATTTTCGGGCGTGATTTTGTATGGATCGTCAATAAAACTCTTTTTGCGTCTGGACATTAGCAGTGTCTGACATCTCCTAATCACGCAAACACGCCGCTATGCCGCAGCTGCGCACTCAGTACGTCAGTACTAGCGGTTCAGCGTTCTCAGAAAAATGCGTTCAAATTCCACTTGCGTTGCACGGCCGGACTTTTGTGTGGCCGTACATCGTATATTGTCTGTCATTGCCCGTCATCTGCTGCTAGTGCGGCCGTAATTATGTGCGCCAGAACGCACGTTAAAAGTGCGCTGGTCTGACCCCAGCCTAAAAGTTAAAAGACTTGTGCTATTCTAAGAAAAACATAAACAGAAGTAATCCTTACACTTGCTTACTGGTGTTTTCAGAATAAAACAATAATTATAAAATAAAGAGTAAGACCCCAAGAAATAAAGGAAAAATAAAACTGAAAAGGAAAGTTTATAGCTGGAACCCATATACCCAAAATAAATAGTGGGGTGTATTCTGCCTTTGTGCTGCCGCAGGGACTACAAATTCTGCTTCCCCCATCCGTTATCAAATAAATATGAACACGAAAATAAACATTAAATTAAGACAAATATTCACAATCTATTTATGTAATTTAAAACAAGTTGAGTTATCATATTTTAATTTAAAACAATGATCGCAAAATCTGACCCCCGAGATATTGATGGGCTACAATTTCCAGAATTCTTTGAATGCAATAGATGTCTAAAGAATCATGGGAGTTGTAGTTCAGAAACGTCTCGGGCCAAAGTTTGAGATCCCTGATCTAGTGACTCCTTGCAGGGAGTTTTTTTGCTTTGCAGCTCAGTTATACACCTGCATACCCTAAAGACGAATATAGATCTCTAAGGCTGGGGTCAGACCAGCGCACTTTTAACGTGCGTTCTGGCGCACATAATTACGGCCGCACTAGCAGCAGATGACGGGCAATGACGGCCAATATACGATGTACGGCCGCACAAAAGTCCGGCCGTGCAACGCAAGTGGAATTTGAACGCATTTTTCTGAGAACGCTGAACCGCTAGTACTGACGTACTGAGTGCGCAGCTGCGGCATAGCGGCATGTTTGCGTGATTAGGAGATGTCAGACACTGCTAATGTCCAGCCTACATAACGTCCAGACGCAAAAAGAGTTTTATTGACGATCCGTACAAAATCACGCCCGAAAATGCGCGTCGTCTGACCGTTTTTGCGCATTCCGTGAAAAAATACATCAATGCGTTCGGACGCACTTTTTCACGTTCGCGGGGAAAAATGCTTTCGTCTGACCCTAGCCTTAGGCCAGGGTCAGACGAGCGCACTATGTGCGCCCATACTGATGTGTCTCCCGGCGTCCGTCGCAGCGTTATGATGCTTTGACGGGGCCGGCCACACGTTACTGCGGCCGTGCTGCAGACGTGCTGAAAGCCTCCCCGTCAAAACGCTGCGACTCGCGTTCAACAGGGCTGCAAAGCGCAATCCTCCATAGGAGGATCAAGCCTTACAGCACTGAATGCGCTCTGCGAGGTGGCCAGACCAGCGTCAGAGTGGAAGGAAAATCCACTCTCACGGACGTTCCTTCCGCTCCGAAAAACGCTGGTCTGTCCCCGGCCTAAAAGGAAGGACATTGAGAAAAAATGCTGCAAACACCCTTCCTGTCTGCACAGGCCAACCTGGGCATAGAGCAGCAAGCATACACCTCGACTTTCAAAGGATACAGACTATGCTATGAGTATTTTCTGTGACAATATATCAGTGGTTTACAACAGGTATTGAATGACAAGATCAGTGCGAAACCTAAAGGAGCTGACAGCCATATGAGGAGCATCCTTATTCAATGGGTGTAAAACCTAGGGTGTCCATAGTACCTGGCAACACCGTATCCATGCTCATTTAATCTGCTGTCACTTATTGATCAAGTTAATCTAATTAACAGTCAGCTAAAGCCATAAAAGCCCTAGGGTAAACAATGTGGTATTTTTTCACTGTTTTACCTACTAATCATGGCTAGCTGTTTCACAGAGTGGGATATTATCGCACTGTATTTCAAGCGTTGGCTTCTTTTCTTTGCTGTTTCAGAAATTCAGGCTAAGACTGTAGATTTTTTTACCTCCATCAGTATAGCTGTGACTGATCTCCAAGGCACCAGCTGTAAATACATCCCTTCGGACATTAATCACCAAATGATAGCTACACTTCCTGATTTATCACTGCGAAACCTCTTAGTGCTAGACATTTATCTTAAGCCTCTGTGTTCCTTTAAACATTTCCCCTATGCCGGCTACAAAAGAGCTTTAGAACTTCTGAGTGATATTCAAAGGCGCTTAATGCATCACATACTCCTTGACATTCAAACGCTTTATTACCCATTATATGCATGTTTTACAAATCAGAAACTTAACGGCCTGGATTTTGGGAACAGGTTGTTGACTTGTTTAGAATAATTTGTATTTTTTTTTTATCTAGAGTACACAACCTAAACTGAACTTATGTTACATTTTAATTGCTGACTACAGATTGTTGAAATTGTGTAAAATATCAATAGAAAAGATCCAATATATTGCATGCGCACCATTTGTTTCTGTCTTCTGGTAATGTGTATCTTTCATTAACATCTTGGTAATGACATGTAAAAATCCAATACAACCCTTCAAAGGCCTTGTAGAAAGATTATCTAGGAGGGAGCATTATTGGCAGTCAAAATAAATGAATTATTGACAAGTATTCATCCTCAAACAATCCTATCTTCTGTAAAATAGAGGCATATATCAACATAAACCTTATACGTTAAACAAAATTGATGGAAACTGGAATATTATATTGAAGGCTAGTCATGCACCTTTAATTTTGACAGGGACGCTATTCAGTGCTCACAGTGACTACTCCAGATCCACAAGTGCCATTTTTAGTTTGTCTTTTTTTTAAAAAAAATTCTGGGCTGCTTTTATGACACATGGACATCACAGTAATAAGTGTTTGGGTCTACCACCGCCAGACTCTGATAATACAATAATTACCTGATAATCAAGCTTCAGGATGATTTGAGGGAGAAGCTGTGTGTTCTTGGCTTGCTGCATGGACCAGGCCAACAGTTGTTGGAAGGACACCATCAGCAGTGTGAGAGGAGGTGAAGCAAAGCAAGAGAGCAGGAATTCCTGTGAGATTTTCAGCAAATCCTGACTGATCGGCTCACCCACATATCCTGCTTTCCAATTCCCATTCCCTGTATAATAAACTAGATTATATTAGTCTTCTACAGAGTACTTGGCGTGAATTTAGAGGCTGCTGCATCTTGATTATCATGGAGACACGACTCAGTGATGGAGTTCCAGATGCCACCACCAAGTTTGATGGGCTTATTTTGTTTTGTATAGGACAGTATAGTTAGCCATCTGAAGCACTATGGTCCTGGAGGAATGTTGTCAGATGTCATTGTGTACAGTTTGTATATAACGGAAATGAAACAGACAAATGAAGGAAAAGGTCACGGAAACCTTGAACTGCTGTAGTCACCTCTCCCTTGCCTTAAGCCTGAGAGAACATCCCTGATCTGAAGGATTGAACCTTCAACATAATTTAGAACAATTGGAAACCAGAGAAGAGAGAGGGGTCCCTACTCATAGGACTCACCTCCACATACAGGGAATGCTGGGGATTCCCCGGCATTCTCTGTATGTGGAGGTGATTCCCTGGCATCCCCTGTATCTGGAGGTGAGTCCTATGAGTAGGGACCCTCTCTCTCTTCTCTTGTTTCCATTTGTTCTAACTGAAATGACAATAAAACCTGATTCTGAAAGAAAGTTACCAGTGGCATCTAGAATTCCCTGATGTGTACAACTACTGCCATTTACTATCACCCTCTTCAAATTTTATGTTGAAGTAGCCTAAAAATTCTAAGGATTATACAATACAGAGGCCCCGGAATAATAAGCCTTTATATTCCATCATCACAGTTTGTAAGATGCCACACAAAAAGAAAATACATTAGTGAAAGAAAGGTGTAGATTTTATATCTAGCTACAAATGAGCACAAGTATATAATGTGAGTAATGACCGATTCCCATTAAATTCAAGTTCTGTTTTAACAGTCAGCGCTTATATGATCATAACTTGATATAAAACTTGCAATTTTTGCTTTCATTATGATCTACGCTTCAAGATGTAGAGTAGTAAAAGGATGATATTTTATGTGATAAATTTGGAGTGGAAAATGCATAGTTTAATTTGCTAACATTTCCTGTTATTACCGTTGAGCAGTTCATCATTTTTATTTTTCTGCGCAATTGTAAAGTACCTGTCACAGCCCAACTCTGCATCATTTTCAGTACCTTCATCCAAGGGAAGTGCATGCCTGTTCATGAGGTCTTAACATGCAAATTTCCATTAGGATACAGTCACATTGGCAATTAACACGACTGATAAAAAAGTCATAATAATGTGATTTTGTTTTATCATTTTATTCACAGTTTCATAACCATTTACAGACAAATGAGTCCGTTCATGTATATTAACTTTCCAAGTTCTCTCATTATAAAGATGTGGACATTTAGGCTAGGGTCAGACGAACGCATTTTCACGTTGTCCGTGAAAAAGTGCGTTCGAACGAATGGACGTATTTTTTAACGGAGTACGCGATACCGGTCATACGATGCGCATTTTTCGTCCGTGATTTTGTACGGATCATCAATAAAACACTTTGTGCATCTGGACGTTATGTTGGCCGGACATTAGCAGCGTCTGACATCTCCAATTCACGCACACACGCCGCTAGCGGACGCAGCGCACTCTGTACGTCTGTACTAGCAGTTTTACGTTCTCGAAAAAATGCGTTCATTTTCCACTTGCGTTTCGCAGCCGGACTTTCGTGCGACCGTACATCGTATATTGGCCGTCATTGCCCGTCATTTGCTGCTAGTGCGGCCGTGATTAAGTGCGCCTGCACGCGCGTTCGCACTGCCTCAGTCTGACCCTAGCCTTACTGCGTATACAGAGACGTTGAACCTATGTGTAGCAAAACATTTAGTTTTTGATTGCATGGCTGCCATACCATCTGTCTTTGTCTATTTCATTATACCACTAATGAGAGGGATGTGGCCAGGTTCTATCACCATCATAAAGTACATATACAATACCATCTGGGGAGATTGAAGCTGTGTGTTTGTGTCACGGTTGTTATATCGGTCAGGAATTTTGGTGACCTTGCTTTCTGATGTCCTGGACTACCAGACAACCTCATGCAGATGGTACCATGCCTTTAGGGGTACATCATCTAAATTTAAAGTTACATTGTGCCCATCCATTGCAAGATTTCAGACCAATCCACGAGTCAACATAATTTTTGTACATTGCCCAAACAACCTCTGTAGTTGCCATCCATCACAAATAAAAACTAATAGTTGTTTGTTTGAGAGATATTTTACCAGGAAAGATACATTGAGATTTCTCTCGTTTTCAAGTATGTCCCAAGTGTCAAGTATGCACTGTTAGGTGTCTTGCCCAAGGACACTTACTGGAGAGGTGCTCTTGCCAGGATTCGAACCTGTATCTCCATGGTCTATGCGGTTATGGAGCAGTGATGTTACCTCTACTCCACCCAGCCGGTGAAGTCTTCACTTAGTTGTAGTCAGGGACTTCCTGCTATGAGTGGAACACCTCAAGGCTGGAATTTGTAACTGGATACAGTCTACTGGACATCACTGGAATGGGGATTTAGATTCTTTTAGATTCTTTTCAATTAGTGATAATTGGATTAAAGCATAAATTAGTAATAGCAAGTGATGGTACATTTACTGAAATTTATTGCAATGGAATAACCATTGAGAAGAGAAAGTATGATAAATACTAGGAATTACACACATCGTGGACCTACTGACAACCATTCCTCTAAATTTATTCTAACAAAGGTGTGCCCTACTCATACTCACTGGATAAAAATGTCTCTAATGAAACCTACTGTTTAATGATAAACGGGTTTGGCCATAGGGATGTCTTCTGCCCAGACAGATAAGGAAAACTGTAAAGGAAATGTGCTGCTTATCACTAATGGAAGTACACTTGGTGGCTGTGCAAGATTTATAGGATCAATTGTACAAACCTCCAATAAGATGTATCTCTGTTTGCCTGTGTTTCTGTCCGTCCTTCTGTTCATCCAACCATCCTTTCATAACATTGATTTAAGTTTTTTGGGCTCTCCATTCCTATCCATCATTTAAATCAGTTCCGTTTCCGTCCCTATGATATTTCAGAAAAGATGACATCCTCCATTGCTTACGGGGACAAAATAAATTTGATTTATCTCCCATGTTTTAGTTCATGGACAAGAGCACTTAAAGTACTTAGTAGAGGCTTCCAATAAGTCAAAATCAGCTGGTTTTCAAAACATTCTTAAGATAACAGGGCCCTTAGGTTGACTAAACCAATTACAAACCTACTTTACAAATGCTTATCATTAAAAAAGAAAATCCTGGTCCTTATTGACATTGGCTCAGGTTTGCATGAGTGATCTTCTCTTGTTTATAAAGGTCTGGCTGCGGCTCACAATTGCGCTGAGCTGGGTGGGATAATGCATGGCAGTAGGTCTTCTCAAAACAAGGCAAGAAAAAAAACAATAAAAAAAATCCTCAAGCCCACCATCCATGGTAGATTTATGAGATTTACTAATGTTCAGGCTATGGGGTTATGGAAACAGATAAGGTCAAGCAAGCACAGAAAGACTCAATGGGAATGTCAGTATGAATGGTCATTTTAAATTGCACCATAAAGTAGAAAAGCAGCAAGAGACCCAGTAGGGTTGGAGGTCACTGTGGCACTTCACATCAAGCAAAGGTTACTATTTTGGGAATTAGATGGCCACAAAGGAGGCATTTGCCGAATTTTAGGATTTTAAACGGGACTATAGGCTGGAGTTCATCACACCTTTTAATATAATATAGATACTCTTGATTAAATGTAATTTAAATGTATGTTTTACTCTGTTTACAAAAAACTGCTGGACGAAAATGTCTGGAACTAACATATAAGGTCCTATGAATAATAATAAAAAGGTCTGCTACAGAAAAAAGAAACACTAAAAAAAAAAAATCGGGCATTTTTCTTTGCCAAAAAAGCCTTAAAAATGCCTATAAATAAAGAGACTTTTTGTTACAAATTAAAAGAATAAGCAGTTTAATAGATATTGAATAAAAACGGGAATATTTTTAACATTGAAACCTATGGGATTCGCCTGATTAAACCTGCTGAATGAAATCACCGAACATCAGGGCATTTCACTGACATTTCTCTGCTGTTCGGTGTTCTATGAATAGGTTAACCATTGCTTCTCTATGGGGAAAACAGGCACTGCATTTAGCTGGCTATTCGCCAAAATTTGGCGAACTGTCTGCTTTTTTGGATAGCCGAATGGCCCTGAAATTGCTCTATACAACCCTCTATACAGAGCAATTTCGGGGTCAGTTCAGCTGTCTCTGAATAACCCTGATAATGACTCTACGCACAATTACAAAATTTCAGTGATGCTTCATCATGCTCAAACCTATGTGTACAACCACATAACTACATTGATGCTTGTCATATATATGGAAACACACAAATGTAAAATCAATGACTAAGGCTAGGGTCAGACGAAAGCATTTTTCCCCGCGAACGTGAAAAAGTGCGTCCGAACGCATTGACGTATTTTTTCACGGAATGCGCAAAAACGTTCAGATGACGCGCATTTTCGGGCGTGATTTTGTACGGATCGTCAATAAAACTCTTTTTGCGTCTGGACGTTATGTAGGCTGGACATTAGCAGTGTCTGACATCTCCTAATCACGCAAACATGCCGCTATGCCGCAGCTGCGCACTCAGTACGTCAGTACTAGCGGTTCAGCGTTCTCAGAAAAATGCATTCAAATTCCACTTGCGTTGCACGGCCGGACTTTTGTGCGGCCGTACATCGTATATTGGCCGTCATTGCCCGTCATCTGCTGCTAGTGCGGCCGTAATTATGTGCGCCAGAACGCACGTTAAAAGTGCGCTGGTCTGACCCCAGCCTAAATATATTCTGTAATTATTGGTCATACACAACTAAAACATATCAGGGTTATTCAAAGCGATCCGAATGGCTGCCGAAAGGTAACCGAACGCTGAAAATCCGCGTTCGGTTACCTTTCCTGGCCATTTGGCTAATCAGAGAGCAGGCAATTCGCCAAATGTTGGCGAATTGCCTGCACATACGGTGCCTGTTCGAGGGCAGTGAAATCCCCATAGCTTCGGCTATTCAGAGAACAAGAACCAGCAGTGAAAAGTTGCTGAATTGCCCTGCCATTCGGTGGCTTCATGTGGCTGATTTATTCAGGCGAATCCTATAGGCTTCAATGTTAAAAATATTCCCATTTTAATTCATTATCTAATAAACCGTTTATTATAATAATCTGCAGTAAAAAAGATTCTTGTTAGATTTTTTAGGATCTTTTAATAATTTTTCGGGATTTTTTTGCCAAATATTTTTTGCTGATTTTTTTTTTAAACGTTTTTTCTTTTATCTGTAACAGCCCTTTTTATTATCATTCATTGGATCTTATATGTAAATTTCAGACATTTTCGCTCAGTAGTTTGTTTGCAAACAGCGTTTCACTTTTCAAACATTCAAGCGTACTGTTTTTTTTTTCTTCACTCCATTCGTCTGCGGTGTCGGATTTTTCTGGCGGCTGCTCTGCGTTGTGATCAGCTCCTGCTCGGGTTTTCCGGCGTTTTCGGAGGATTAATCCAGATGGTTTTTGCGGGTTTCGGTGTGCGTTCACCCTGGTTTTGCGGTGAGTTTTCGACGGGTTTGCGGCGATTTTTTTCCCTGCACTACGACGGCCCTGTGGTGCTTGCTGAATACACCGCAGGGTCGCCGACATGGGATCGCCAAATCACACCGAATTGAAGAGAACGAAAAGCCACTGAACGTGCGGTGACTTTTTGATTCTCTTTGAATAACCCTGTATATCATTCTCACATGCATTCAGATCTAAATTTTACGTAGCATAATTTAATTGTTATAGAATAAAACCAGTGATCTAAAATACTATCAGGGTTATTCAGAGAGAGGTGAAAAGCAGGAGAATGACTGGAGAATGGAAAATTCTAGGTCAAAATAGCTGATTTGAAAAGTGAGATGAATAGGAAAAATTTTCTGGTTTGGCTATTTTGACCAAGAAATTTCCATTCTCCAGTCATTCTCCTGCTTTTCACCGCTCTCTGAATAACCCTGTACATCTCAAAAAGCTTAAAGCCTGATTATTCCTCATAAACTAGATTGCTGAGTTGGCATGAAGATGGTAACGATTTGATGATTTGCCCACTAAAAACATGAATACTGTTTAACCGTATTATATAATCATGATTTGTCTTGATAATAAATCCTTTTGAAGTCAAAAAGGTCACGTTCTCTCCGTCAAAAGTGATGTTTGTGTCTTTACTGTCTAGTTTCTTATTTTCTATTAAAGTTTAGACTTTTTGCAGTATGGAGCTTTTATTAAATTTGTAATTTATTGGTTAGAACTGCAAATGCATAAAATCTAGAAATACATATTTTTTCATTGCCAAGAACATCAAGTAGATTAGATTGAAATAAAAATTCTTGCTGCATCATCTACTTTGAAGTTTTTAGTTGACGAGTATCCATCCACCACACTGTTGATGGATTTATCAAGACATCTGAATGCACTGTCATATTTATTCTCAATCTAACATTTGTCCTGAATTAAACTTTACTGTTATTCATTTGATAATTTCTGATTATATATATATATATATATATATATAATCAGAAATTATATATACAGAATATCAGAATATATATACATTTTGTTTGCATTGGCAAAAATTGGACTAATAGTTTTTAGTTCATCCAAATATTACAACTGTTTCGGTTCATTCAAATTTTGTTGTGTCAATGATTCGGCTTCCCAGACATTTATAAAAAATATATAATTTCACTGAACTCCGTTTGCTGCTGGTAAATAAGCCTTTGTGTATGTGTACATTACACGTGTTACTGCAAACTGATTAATCATTTAATTAAACCCTTCATTACACAGCCTCGTTTCGCTTGGTTGGTATTTAAGAGTCCAGGCAATTTTGGCATTTTTGCAATGTGTATGTTCAACTGTAATTTCCATCTTTCTCACTTACTGCGCCCTTACATATATTATAGTGATCACTGTGCTTGGACATCACATTTTCCTGCTGCTGGTTTGCCTCAGACTCTAAGGCACTGAGAAACTGCATTAACCTTGTTGATTGCCACTCAAGACGCTGCTCAGTGCAATTAAAATCGGATGACAAAATTATCAGATTTTGGGTCCTTATCTGTTGGGTGATCATGATGAAATAATTCTGTCATGAAGCAGGAAGGTGTAAAACCCTCCCCCATAGGCAGAGGGTGAGGAGTTGGTTAGGACACTGGGGACACTATTCTCTAGTTAACGCTAACGGTAGCATCTGGATGTGTAAGTTTTAGTGTCAGGATAAGTGTGTTTAACGCAAGCTACCCATATTACATTACAGACGCTACCCCCGTTAGTGCATTGGTTGTTGCGCTAGCTTCCGCGAGCTTACTGTACTTTTCGCCTCCTATTCCTAACATGGGGAGCACAGTCTTTAATTAGCGTTTCGATAATTCAGGTATTACAAAGTGCTAGCGCTAATTACCGCAGGGATGCACAAGGCAGAATTTTAGTCCTAAAACCTGGTGCTAAATGACTCTGCAAATTCAAAATCATTTAGTACCCCCTAACCCCCCCCCCAATAAATCCAATACTCACCTCCCATCCGGCAGTAAGAACAGTGGCCCGATCCGCTGCTTCTTGTTGCTGGATGCATAGTGATTCCCTGTTAGCGTTCCAATGTTAGTGCAAAGAAAGGAATAGTGCCCTGGGTGGACTGTTAGGAAGCCATACCTCTCCCAAACCCCATGAGTCACAAACATCGGGGAATCTTACCAACACTACATCCTCCACTCATGCTCAGTGGTTGTGGTGTTAAATCACAGTGGATGTACTACTTTGCAATCCATTGCTCCACATGCAAACCCACCATGCCAAGGGACCCCAACCCCATACATGGAAGCCCTTATCCCACTCACAGATAACACATTGCTGCAAATGTACAGAACCATTCATATTATATACAAGGGAAATGTCCTTTGGACCTTTTATTGCCACTGTCCAAGCTCATTCCCAGGCCAGATTTTACCTTGTCTGTCCATCTGCAGTCCACCTTCACATGCCTTACTTTTTTGGCAAAATGAAAAATAGGGCGAATACCATCCTTTCTATGCCAATTCCATCCATCTAAATAAAAGGAAGTCAAACCGTCAGCTATGGGTTTAGGAGGGCAGTGTATGGGATGTTAGGTTAATATGCAGGTGTGTTGACAAGCAGCCTATCCACCATTGCTTCACTTTAAAGCAGTCTAGTCATAAGTGCACCAACACAAACCAAATCGTTGCGATTCATTTTGTGTTTAATTTTCTGATTGGTTTCAAAAATTAATCAATGAAAGGATTAATCACCAAATTACTCAAATTTTGGATAACTGTGCATTTCTAATATTATTCATCACATGCTATGTCCGAGTTATTAGTTGCTCCATTATAAAAGCAAACAGTGTTTCAGCAACACTTAAGGGGTTATTTAGAGAGCACCGAAATGTAACCGACATTTCAGTTCCCTCTCGTTCCCCACATCAAATTTCCCGATCCTGGGGTGAATTCAGCATTCACTGCAGGGTCCCCGAAGTGCAGGGAAACTAATCCGAAAATCTTCCGAAAATCCACCGTAAATCCAGCTGATAAACCACTGATACGATCTGAAACACGGCGATGACCAGCCACCGGAAAAAGCTGACAAGCCGACAAATGGAGTAAAAGAAAACACAAGAAAAACCCGATCGAAAGTTTCGAATTTGAAGCGCTGTTTGCAAAACAAACTGCTGGACGAAAGTGTCTGGAATTAACATATAAGGTCCTATGAATAATAATAAAAAGGTCTGTTAGAGGAAAAATAAAAACTGGGATTTGAAAAAAAATCGGGGGGAAAATTTTGCCGAAAAATCCCAAAAAATTTCTAAAACATCCTAAAAAAATAATAAATCGTTTTTTTTTTTTTTTTTTGCTGCAAATTAAAAAAAAATTAACACTTCCATAGATATTGAATAAAAACAGGAATATTTTTAACAGTGAAACCTATGGGATTCGCCTGAATAAATCTGCCGAATGAAACCACCGAACATCAGGGCATTTTACTGACATTTCTCTGCTGTTCAGTGTCTGTGAATAGATTAACCATTGATTCTCTATAGGGAATTCACTTCCATCAAACAGGCACCATAGTTTGCTGGCAATTCGCCAAAATTTGAGGAACTGCCCGTGAAAAGCCGAATGGCCACAAAATTGCACCATACGGGGAAATTCTCTGTTCGTGCAATTTCGGGGACAATTCGGCTGCATCTGAATAACCCTGTTATTCATATTATTATATATTTTTTTTCTTTATTTCAATTGAGTTTGCTCTTCATCGTAATAAAATATGGATTAAAACGTTACCAAAGAGATGGCATTCTAACAAGTGTTAGCAGCTTATTTAGATTACGTTTCTCAAGCATCCTTGTGCGATACCAGACACTTCAGATATGATATCCTTTCAGTTTTACTGCTGTGACTGCAATATTGTCTGAAAGTCCTTTGGTTAAGGGTATCTTTTTATAGTACATCTGAGTTAGGCAAGTGTCAGACAATGTGTTGATGCCCTGTGCAATTTTTCCGTGTGAACATCATTCCATAGGAATGTTCTTTGAAATACGGCATTGCTGCTTGCTAATAAAATGCTGTCAGTGTGATAGCACCTAATGATATTTAGAATGAAAAAAAACCTCTTCTTTTAATGTCCTGAGTTCTTTTAGCAATAGTTCTTTTATGAATTCTGGCATTCACTGATGTCTGGATAAGTGAATGTTTAAAAAGGTTGTCATGGTGGCTGGGAATGTGGAAAAATCAAGCCAACCATACCATTTGGAGGCCGTGGGCAAGACAACTCTGCAGGGCTCCAGATTCATCACTATAAACTCCATACCAATTATATTCACATAGATGCATGAATGCATAATCTATCACATGTTCACTCATTCACATACACCACTACATACATTCACATCCATGAACTCACACTTACACTACCAAATACTCACATACTACCGCATGCAATCGCACACATACGCTAATATATATCACAAGCAAATAAATAACACTGAATTTACCAGTTACCACCCATCATTCCTAGGGACAGACTGGAAACAATGCAGCTGAGAAAATTAGGCTTTGGGTAATTTGAATTCAGAAATGAAAGGGTCACTCATCACAAGAGTTGAGCCCTATCCTATTTGCATTAAACCATGCAAATTAATAAATAAAATCTAGAAGATGCATTTATATTGATTCTTTTCAAAAAAATTACATTGGCTTTCCCATTACATCTCTCTTTTGTCTCACACACGTTTTCCATAATTCCCCTTATGTGTCTGTTACCACCATGCATCCCTTGTATATCTCTCGTCATCATGTGCACTGCAACATCCGCAAAATTGGATGAGCTTCAAGCTTGGTGTTGCTATTACAAACCCAAAGTCCTTGTGCTCACAGAATCATGGTTAACCCCAAAAGTACCAGACTCTGCCATATCAATACAGGGGTATTCATGTTATGGAAAGGACAGAGCAAAGAGGTTGGGGGTATAGCTATTTATGTTGATGAGTCCATTAAGTTCACCCCCTTACAGAATTCTAGCTCCCCTGCCACCTTTGATTTCTTCTCCGGTATAATTGAGATCCCATTCAGTAAATCAATCATTGTTGCTGGATTTTATCGCCCACCAAGCACTCCAGTGCACTCCCTCTCTGACATAACTGAAATCCTTCATAACTTACTTGAACAAAACCAAAACAGTGAACTGCTGGTCCTCGGCGATTTCAATATTGATTGGCTGAATCCTAAAGCTAATAAACACTGCTCACTGTTTAAGGCCTTGCAGCTAACTCAATTAATCTCCTCCCCACTTGCATTAATATGAACAGCCCTAACCATACCCTGCTGGACTGGATTCGCTCTTCATGTCCCAATAGAATACAAGAGGCAGGCGTTCTCACTAATAGCTTCAGTGACCACTGTCTAGTGTACTGTGTGCGCAAAAATAAAAGCCACAAAATCTCCCCCAAAGGTAATAATCACCAGGTCTTTCAAGAAATTTATTCTTGAAACCTTCCTACGTGATCTGAGACGGCTCCCATGGTACAGACTAAACCTTATCCCAGACTTGGACTGTGCAATTGAATTCTTTCCGTCCGAGCTCCTGCAAGTCTGGAATGCCCATGCCCCACTGCGTAAAGTGCGAGTAAAAGGGGCTCATCTCCCCTGGGTTACAGCTGATCTTACACAATTGTACCAGATTAGAGATTCACTGTGGTCAAATTTCAAGAGTACTGGTTCCATGAATGATCACTGTGAATACCGAAAATGCTGGAATGCATGTACAAAACAAACTAAAGTGGCTAAAGCCCAATACTTCAATGAAAATCTAAACAATAACCTATCAAACCCTATAAATTTTTGGAGAATCATAAGAAACATACAAGCACCCCCAGTTCACTCCCAGCCGGCTGCTGTCAAAGTAAACAACCAAACCCTGCAACACCCCCTAGATGTTGCAAATGCCTTTAATAATTATTTTGTTGGGTGTGCCTCCATCCTAATTGCTAAGCTAGCAAATGACACACCGACAGAAAGGCCACACACAGGTCAGGCCCCTCCTACCGTGCAGGGACCCCATATCGCAGATAAATTCAACCTTAGACCAGTGCCTGTCAGTGTAGTTTCTAAACTGCTCCGTAATCAAAAAATGAAATACCAGTCTGGGCCTGATCAAATCCCAGCAATGCTGCTGAAAATAAGTGCCCCAGCAATTCCAAAACCTGTCGCGACACTCATCAATGAATCACTGGCAACTGGATACATACCCAAACTATGGAAGACTGTGAGAGTGGTACCGATCCATAAAAGTGGTGACAGTACTTTGGTATCCAACTACCGTCCAATCTCATTGCTCCCCGTTATGTCAAAAATTTTGGAAAAATGTGTGTACACACAATTACGTGATTATTATCAATCTACAAACTATTTAACCCTAGATTAATCCGGCTTTCGTCCAAATCACTCAACTACAACCGCCCTTTTAAAAGTTTGCAATGATACCCAAGCTGGCATGGAACAAGGAGACCTAACTGGAGCCATCTTCCTTGATTTTGCCAAGGCCTTTGACACCGTAGACCATGGCATCTTATTACAAAACTTAAAAACTCTGGTATTGGTGATCACACACTAACCTGGTTTCAATCATATGTAACCAACCGATCGCAACATGTGTCCATCTCTGGTAGCTCCTCCCAGTCACGTGCGGAGTACCCCAAGGCTCAATACTCGGACCCCTGCTATTCACATTATTCATAAATGATCTGCCCAACGCCTCAACTGTAGACATGTATGCAGATGACACCATAATCTATACCAGCAAACCAGATCTCCCACAGCTGGAGGCCGTGTGCAAGAACAATTCACAAAGGTAGAAAAGTGGATCACAGACAACAAACTTTTTCTAAATAATGACAAAACTGTAACAATGCTCTTTGGAACAGAACCTAAACTACATAAACTGCAAAATCCCAATCTACATGTCAGGACAAAATCAAATGGCACGCTGACCACAGTCACTTCTCTGAAATATCTAGGTATGTGGTTAGACCCAAATCTATCCTTTGGCCCCCACATAGAAAAACTCTCATCCAAACTTTACCCCAAACTAGGTGCCTTGTACAGAAACAAATCCTGCCTGAGCCCCGTGGTAAGAAAGCAGATTGTACAACAAATGCTTATGCCAGCTATTGAATATGGAGATGTAGTGTATGCAGCAGCCCCACAAACACACCTTCAGAAACTCACTACATTGTATAACTCATTCTGCCGCTTTGTGCTACAATGTAACTACATGACCCACCATTGTGACATGTTAAGAGAGCTAAACTGGCCATCGCTGGAATCTAGACGCACCCTTAACCTTTCCAACCTGGTGTTTAAGAGCTTCTCTGGGAAGCTGCCACCGTACCTGAAGAAACTGCTTCCCCTAGCAGTACCCTCATTCTATAACCTCCGATCCAGGACTTGCACCTTACTTGCAATACCACAATACAAAAAGAAAGTGGCTCGATCCTCATTTTCCTACAGAGCATCGCATTTATGGAATAACCTTCCAGACACCATTGAATCTTCCCCCAGTCTTAAGTCACTCAAGAGCTCCTTACTAGCATACCTTGGTACAGAATGCACCTGTAAATATGTAACATAGTAACTATATTACTTACATATTTATTTTCCGTGTTAATCTGTATATTTGTGTTTTGTTTTTAATATCTTGCACTTATTACTCTGTAACGACTGTAACATTTCAATGCTCTTGAACCCAGGACATACTTGAAAACAAGAGAAATCTCAATGTATCCTTCCTGGTAAAATCCTTTATAAATAAATAAATAAATAAATAAATCATTGTTTCCCCAATACCTCCTTTCTGCACTGTGCCTCTCAATATGTCATGAAACACACCATTGCCGCCATGGCAAGAAGGCCAAAGGCGGTACTGCACACCCCTGATTGAGCCTGGGCAAGATCCATCTTGCAAAGCCACCTTCTGGCTGTGTGCTCACACCAGGTGCTTCCTATAATGAGGCCTATGTTTTCCTTTATAAGGGTGGAGCACCCATGGTGCATTGCTCCATCATTGTCTTACCTGATAGCCTTTTCCCCTGAAGCATCCACTGTTCCTATGCTCCTTTGGACTACTTGTGTACCGAAAGTTGCTTGGACTTATGCTTTGTTTGTCAGCCGCCTGCCATGACCCATTGCATGGACTACCACGATTATTGCCTACTGCTGTATCCAGTGCCCCCTGCTTCCGAGGATCCAGTGTCCCTTACTTCCAAGTCTCCAATCAGCCCTTTTCCTGTCTCGTGTCTTACGTACATCTCCTGCTGTGTTTCCCTTAGTGTCGCCCTGTGTCTTGTTCCTCTCTGCAATGCCTTCTCAGTCAACTCCATTCCTGCCCCGTTCATCACCTTCCATTCTGCTGTCTGTATAAAATAAAGCCCCATTATACCTTATCCACGTGACTCAGCTCGTTATTCACTGCATATTGAGCTCATACCCTCTACCCATGTACCATGATCGTGACACAATATCCTTCTTTCCTTTTGTGCATCATTCAAAATCTTTCTCGTTAGATCCATTTGCTCCCTTCCTTACTACATTGCTTCTTCTGTTTGTTACTCAGTCATCCTCTGGCAGTCTCAGTCTCTCTGTTAATGACCAAACAGTCAGAGTGCTCAGTCTCCTGGTGCACAGGCACAATGGCAAAGATAAAGATATGGAAGAGGCACAACTGGATTGGGCAGGGTGGGGAAAAGGCCCAATAGAGTAAGAACTGAAGGAGCAGAAATACAACAGGGGTGGAGGGAAAGCACAGAGGGATAATAGGCTGATAGGAATAGGTCAGAGGCACAAATGGGTAAGATGGATGAGGCAGCGCTACCCAAGAAAGGGCCTTATTCCAGTCGAGCCAGCCATAGCAAGATGCTAATGCTAAAGTCATAAAAAGCCATTAAGTATTATCGGCTTCCTATTAGTGGCTTAATTAAGAGCCAGCTGATATGCAAAGTATGGGACGCACAAATGTACAATTTGGAGTCATAACAGCTAATCTGCAACAGAAGCTTCTGCTGGAATCGAATGAGTAGTACTGTTTATGTTAACGAGTGTTATAATTAACAGCTCACTTGGTGATTTTAACTGCTTCACCTGAATAGGGTATAAAATCGTCAGCCCTGAGGCCATGACGTTCTTATCAAACAGTGTATTTGACTTTTCCTAGTACTTTTTCAGCTGACTTTGAAAATGTAGAAAGGTAAAACCAGACTCCACGCATTGTCTTAGGTATTGACAGAAAGGGCGCATTTCATGACACATACAGGGGGTCCCTCTGTTTAATAGTTAACAAGTTGTTTGTTTTTAAGAGGAACTTTGTGGTTGCAAACTATTATGTGTGGTATATTATCCCATCTTCTTGATGTGTGTTTCCTCCCTGCTGAGAGGTATTTGACAGCAATACTTTGTGGAAACCATTATTTCTTTTATCCTGTCACTATGACCTCCTCTTTCCATTCACAATATCATCTCTTGAATCAGGTCCACCAGCAGTAAAACCTATGTGGGTGTTTTGTGGCAATGATGAAACATCGCTCTGATTTTCAACAAATGTTCCAGTAAATCCTCTAATATGGAATTGAAATAGCTTCGCTTTTGATATTTTTCTTTTAGACCACATACATAACCAAACTATGTATCACGTTCTATTAATATATCCAGTGGACATTATTTCTTAATGTTAAATTTTATTACATGGCATGTCATAATATATTAGTGGTACAACATGAATGTGTTTAAAGTGCAGACACATATTCACATACAGTATTTTTTTCAAGATTTAGTTAAAGTATAACCATGTATTACATTTTTATTGTGTTATGGTTTGCCCATGGGACTAAACATTGGTCAAGAATTTTATAAAAAAAGTGGCAAGAAATTAGAAGGTCCTTTAAAATGGTCATGGAGTGTTGTCCAACTGGATCTTTACAGAGCTTATGAACCAGCTTTCAATGATGATATGGCATTTGGTATTAATGTCTACGGGGCTATATGTCAAAAGTGAAGATTGTGATGGGTCGGTCACTTTTCTTGGCAGTATATTTGTATTTAGATAAACATGTTTTCTTTTATACAGGATGATTCATATTGACCCAAAGCTGTAATTTTAGCTCATAAATAAAAGAAAATGAGAGTTTCAAGAACATACCTCCTCTTATGTTGAGCACATCACAGCACTTGCTAGAAGCAGTCGCTAGGTGGCAGCACAGCCACGACAAAAGCACAGTCATGAAAATACCACTTCCATGGAGCAAAATGGCTTATTAATTAATAATTCCAGCAAGATAGCATTCAATGCAACACCTCATGTGAGTCAGTGGTGTCAATCCAGAGTTTTTTGAGAACCATGTCTGTGGCCTGTGATCAGCCCAGTTTCCAGCTCTTACCAGCTCAAACTACTTTTTGTGAGGCTGTCTGAAGGAATAAATATACCATAACAAGACTCACACAACTGACACTTTAACGGATAACAGTAGGAATGACATCCTACTGACACAACATTGAGATGCATTAGCAACAACATGCACTGACACATCAACATGTGTGTAACAGAAAACAGCTGCCACTTCCAGCACTTTGTGTGATGGGATGTGCTTAACTTAAGACTAGGTATGTTTCTACATGCTTTCTTTAATTTCCATTAATTTAAGAGTATAACAAAAACTTTGGACTGAGGTCTGTATGAATCACCCTGCACATCTTGCACTAACAGGTCTATTCACTAACGGTGAAACTCAGGAGAAGTGGCAGACGTGAAAAATTTAGGTCAAAATAGCCAAACCAGAAAATTCTTCCATTTATCTCACTTTTCAAATCAGCTTCTCCTGACAATTCTCCAAACTTCACCCTTTAGTCAATAGACCTGTAAAACTCCATAGATCACTTCCCTATTTTTTCCCATTTTAGACATCTTAAGCTTTGCACTCTCCAACCCACGCCTACTCTTCCTTCTTACCCTTTTTCGTAACATTCTCCTTCTTCCTTTTTTCTTTGTTGTGGTATCTGATATTCTATTCATTTCTTATGCCTCCACTGCTATCCTTTATTCTGTTCTGCACTGCAGCCTACTATATAATGGATGAATTCCATTATTTATGCATTCATGTGAGATGTGTTTTAGTTTCCCTTTCCTGACTATTTGCTGTTTATTATCTATTGTCAATTTTTTTATTTCCATAGATAAGTCTGAAAGACCATTCCAGTTTGCAATCGTCTTCCTGCCACTTTGTCTTTTCTCTGGCGTTTTGCGTCTGATTGATAACTTTTATCTCCAGCTCCTTTTTTATAAGAGTGGACCAGGTCCCGTTAGCCTGGCTTGCCCTATGTTTGTCTTACTGAAGTAGCGTAATTACCATTGACACATACTTTTACAAAGGTTAAAACCCAAGTGCTCTAAATCTGTTTCATCTTTTGATATTGAATAATTTTAATTTTATTTTTAAACCTAAAATGAAGTGGAAAAAAAAATACTTTGATATTCATAAATGCTTACGGTACACTTCACACGAGCAATTTGTCTGCATTCCAATAATAACATTTAGTTGAGCTTTTGGTTTGGAAATTACTGACCACAAAATGAGGCCAACAGCATTACTACCACACTAATCTCTTCTCAACTATTAGGCCGTTTGCCTGTAGCTATCCGTGTCTGCCAACTACTGTTCCGCTGTGTGGGTGTATCACTGTGTGTTGTACACAGTTTAACTG
Source organism: Leptobrachium leishanense (assembly GCA_009667805.1). Lineage (NCBI taxonomy): Eukaryota > Metazoa > Chordata > Amphibia > Anura > Megophryidae > Leptobrachium > Leptobrachium leishanense. The sequence continues at coordinate 111,382,786 of CM019064.1, read as the reverse complement.
CGAGCTCACTCTGCAGATGTTACTTGATTCTAGACCATCAGATGTGAAATAGCTTCTATGCTAAGTCCGTATTTTTAAACCGCTATTATACAGAAGTTTACCTATTAGAGAGTTTAGTGAATATAGGTTTAAGGGAAGACAAGGCATGATGACCTCTGGTCACATTTAATGCTTCCACTATGGAAATGGAATGGATGGACCTATACAATGTTAACCTGTTTTGTTATCCTTAATAATATAAATTATAGCTGCTTTGATGGTTCACTTAATTTCTTATCTTTTTTGTTGGGTAAAGACATTTGGATGAAGAAAAGGACACCTATTTAATGTGTGTGTATATTTGGGTGTGACTTGACACCTTGGTCGTGATGGTGGTCCAGCCATTGGTGTAAAGCAGTGTTCCATAACTGAATCCTACAATCACTTGCCAGCAAATAAGAATTTCTATTCATATACATTAGCATCTTGATATGTAAGTGTTAGCGCCAGGATAAGTATATTTAATGCATGCCCCCCATATTACTTTCCTGACTCTACCCCATTAGTAATCTGTTTGTGCATCGTTTTTTGCTCTAGCTTCCGCAAGCTTACTGTACCTTGCCCATCCTATACCTAACATGGGGAGTGCAAACCTACATTAGTGTTTCGATACGTAAGGTATCCCAGAGTGCTAGCGCTAATTTCACAGGGTTGCGGACAGCCAAATTTTAGCACCACCAAAAAGCTTACGCTACAAAATCTGCACTCCCAGAATCATGTAGCACCCCCTAAAACCCCTTCAATAAATCCGATATTCACCTCTCATCCCATGGCGAGAACAGTATCCTGATCCGCTGCTTCTTGTCACCGGGAGCAGAGTGAGACTGGGAGCTATTTGTCCCTCCACAATTACTCATCGGCGCTGCACAATCTCGCGAGACCGCCTTGAAGAGCAAACTTCCATGGAGTCCTATAGACTCTCAGAGGTAATACTCACACCAGTAGTTAATGTTCATTTTTATATTCTTTTCATAGTTAAGACAGGAAAAAGAGTACCGTAGATACTCGAGTATAGGGCGGCCCGAATATAACGCGATGGATAGAGATTTATTATGGAAATGAGAGAATATTCAAGACTCGAAAATAATGCGAGGAGCAAAATTCTAAAAGTATACTGTACTGGGAAGCCATTAAAATCCTTCCAGGTTTTCTTAACACAGTCAGCTTACACCTCAGGCCAGGGTTCTCTGCTCTAGAATGATTGTAGTTGTTACTAAGTGTGAAGCCGCTGGCCACCCTTCTTCTTACTTGCGATAAGGTGGCTGGCGGAGCAAGATGACCAACACAGTGAATCATTCGCCAATAGCCAGCACGCCAGGAGGTGTCGTTTTCTGACCTCCGGCTCCAGCAGGCAAGCTCATCAACCGCGTCACCCGCCGATAGTCAGGGAGACTTGGGATCCATGAGCAAGTCAAGTTTTTTTTTTTCCTTAAACGCCATTTCTCGAATATAACGCGACCCCTATAGTATCTACAGTAACAATACATTACATACGTAGCAGATGTGCCACAGTGACTACCAAGATGGCCATTGACCATGTGCCTAAGTGGACCTAAGATGGCACAGCATTCAATAAATATACTCCGACAGACACAAGCAAAATTACTGGAACCCAAATGCACTTAATAGCATCCAAAAGCAAACCAATTTCTGGTATTCTGGCAGAGTTCCATCTGAACAGTTAAGTCCCCTATTTTAAACATCACCCAGAGACTATACAAAATAGCGAGGTTTAATGAAGTATTTCAAAATGTAACAAATGTTAATAAGCATATTGTACCTAAAACATTCAAATCAATGCAATGGGTATTTATCTGAGAGTGTATATATCTCTCAGAATAACAAAATAAAGAAAAATATCAGAATTTATTCAATTAATAATACTTAACCTGGGAGAGGATATCTTATGATAACTGATCTTCTGATGATCTGTATTTCTGGGTTGGATCTGTCTTCTCCCTCTCCTCCTGTAAAACTCTTTATAGGTATGGGCCTCAAATGCCCGCCACTAATTGTCATGCCAGCTGGTGGTGTGAGGTGAGGTTTCCTGGACAGAGAGGACACCATTCTGGCATTCTAGTATTTGGGACTCCTGCACCTGGTCGATACCTAGGAGAGCTTTAAATAGAAGCAATTGAATGAGCTCTGTGCCCTGCTGTGATTTCTAATGGCCCCTCAGTTCTTTCCTGATTATCAAAGTTAAGGACTTATTAAAGAATTTTGATAGGTACAAGAATGTTCTTGATCCCCTGGTTTGACTTCAGGCTAAGTATTCTCGTTTCTGATTTCTGCTCTTGTCCCAGTATGGTTTATATTGATTCTGTGTACTGACCCTGGCTATGGTATATGGAGTTCAGTTTTGCTCTACATTCCCTGAATGTTATTTATTATACTGATTCTGTGTACCAACCTCTGGCTTTCTATTTGTTCTGCAACATCTCTCTTGTCCCTATGGGTTCATCACTTCTATGTATTGTTCATATACTCTATTCAGCTTAGTTCTGGCCATTCTAAGGACCAGCCTGTCAGATTAGGGGTTTCCTTGCTTAGCTGGGTTTTGTCTGCATGCTGGGTGACTCTCTAACCTGTCACTATTGACAGATACTCCACCTGTTTCCACCCATTCCCAACCTATTTGTATCTTATTGCCTGCACTCGTGAGACAATGCTTTCACAAGAAAACAGGAAAAATTGCTTCCACTTTGGGGGTCTGAAAAGGTAATTCATTTGTTTGAAATTATCCATTTCACTGCTTGGAAAGTGGCATTTGTTCCAGGAATAAACAGGAATACAATGATGAAAATTGGAAACTATAACTTAGTGAGTTATGAGTGAAAACACAAATACTAAGGGCACTATCATCATCCTACAGCTAAAACTCAGCTACAGTTGTGTTCAAAATTATTCAACCCCCACTGAAATTGAGTGTTTTGGCCAGTTTGACATTGATTTTGATCATTCAGTCATCTTGCTTACAATTAAATCAAAGAGGCACGTGTAGGTCAGACAAATATAACATAACATTTATAATGAAATAACCACAAATGTCTTTTCTGTGCTCACATCATTATCAGTTTTATTCAACCCCCAAGTGACATTCAATCTTAGTACTTAGTACAACATCCTTTTACAGTTATAACAGCTTTTAAACGTGAAGCATAGCTTGACACAAGTGTCTTGCAGCGATCTACGGGTATCTTCGCCCATTCGTCACGGGCAAAAGCCTCCAGTTCAGGCACATTCTTAGGCTTGCGCACTGCAACTGCTTTCTTTAAGTCCCACCAGAGGTTCTCAATCGGATTTAAGTCAGGTGACTGCGATGGCCACTCCAAAATGTTCCAGCCTTTAATCTGCAACCATGCTCTAGTGGACTTGGAGGTATGCTTGGGATCATTGTCCTGTTGAACTTGAAAGGTCCAACGTCTCCCAAGCCTCAGGTTTGTGACGGACTGCATCACATTGTCATCCAATATCTCCTGGTACTGAAGAGAATTCATGGTACCTTGCACATGCTGAAGCTTCCCTGTACCTGCAGAAGCAAACCAGCCCCAAAGCATGATTGACCCCCCGCCATGCTTTACAGTAGGCAAGGTGTTCTTTCCTTCATAGGCCTTGTTCTTCCTCCTCCAAACATAGCGTTGCTCCATGGGCCCAAACACTTCTAATTTCATCAGTCCACAGAACACTATCCCAAAACATCTGTGGTTTGTCCACATGACTTTTGGCATACTGCAGTCGACTCTTCTTATTCTTTGGAGAAAGCAAGGGGGTGCGCCTGGGAGTTCTGGCATGGAGGCCTTCATTACGCAGTGTGCGCCGTATTGTCTGAGCTGAAACTTCAGTACCCACATCTGACAAATCTTTTCTCAGTTTCTCAGCAGTGACACGGGGACTTTTCTCCACTCTACGCTTCAGATAGCGCACAGCAGTCAAAGTCAGCATCTTCTTTCTGCCACGACCAGGTAGCGTTTCAACAGTGCCCTTTGCCTTGAATTTGCGAATGATGCTTCCTATGGTCTCTCTTGGTATGTTTAACATCTTTGCAATCTTCTTATAGCCATTGCCCTTCCTGTGAAGAGTAATCACCTCTTCTCTTGTCTTCCTGGACCTTTCTCTTGACTTCACCATGTTTGTAACCACACCAGTAAATGTCTAGAAGGAGCTGAGTATCACAGTTATTTTAAAGCTGCCTAATTGGTGCTTATTATGCTTTATTGCTGCTCCGTGACATCCACAGGTGTTTTCAATACCTGATTGAAACACTTGAATGAACCTCTGTTCTTCAGAGTGGTAGTCTTTAAGGGGTTGAATAATTGTGTCAATGAAGAATTCACAAAAGAAACATTTACTACTGTATTACAAAACCAATTGATGTCATTTTAGTTGCATATGGTTCTTTAAAAAGTCCTTGTAGGATTTCATTCTGAATACAATTACAAATGTACACTAAATTCCCTAAAACCCTTTACAGCATTGGGGGTTGAATAATTTTGAACACAACTGTATTATCACACTTTGCTGTACCGGCTGGGTGAAGTAGAGTACCGGCTGGGTGGAGTAGAGGTAATGTCACTGCTCTGCGTGGAGAAAGCCTGTGGAGTCATGGGTTCGATCCCGAAGAGCACCTCTCCAGTAAGTGTCCTTGGGCAAGACACCTAACGGTACATACTTGCCACCCAGGACATACTTGAAAACGATAGAAATCTCAATGTATCCTTCCTGGTAAAATCCTTTCTCAAAATAAAAAAAGGCTGTTACAGTCACCAATGTATCCCATAGTTGACATTAGTGACTGTGACAGGCTTAAGTAAAGTATCATCATATTTTGTGAATTGAATCCCCATCAATTATTACCTGAGTCAGGCGTTTGAATATTTTTTAAAACTGTGCTTTTTTGCTACAGAATAAGATGGAAGAATGTGCTCATTGATATGGAGTGCTCTACTTGGTATTTATTATTAAATGTCTAAGATGCACCTGCTGTTGTTGCTAGTTTAGGTTGAGTGCAACCATTCTGTTGTTTATATATATATTATATATATATAATCTCAAATATGTAGAAACACCTGACTTAGATTTTAAATTGGCGAGAGAGTTTACAAAAAATGGTCATACATGACCAAAGAGATACATTGATGTTGTGGCAGGTTCATGCAATAAATGATCATATTTGATAACCATACCTTTGTCAATTTAAAACCTATGGACTACATTACATTATTTGCACTAAAATTGGGATGCTAACGGGGAAAACCTGTGCCTGCAGGTTTAGTCACCAGTACGCTAACGGATTTTTTCCGTTAAATTCACTTATCCTGACATTAACACTTACATATCTGTTTGCTGCAATCAGCGTTTGGGATGTAATCTGGCCCTAATTCAGGTATTTTGAAATCTTTGATGTATGGTAAGGTGGAGTGCTGTGAATTCTCTGTGTTGTGTTTATCTGTCTCCATATATATTATAAGATTAGGTCTTCACTTCTAGTAATGAAAATAGATGATTACAAAACACTTACACCAGAGAGGTTTGCACTTTCAAGTCATTATGTGCTCAGCAAATACTGCAGATCTTAATCAAACATATTACCTTGCGTGTTAGCGTCTATATTGCTGAAAAACATTATTCAACATCTCGTCCATTATGTACAAGTGGCAATATAAAGAGACTTATTGCTGATTCACCCACCATCGCTTGCAACATACACACACCACTATAAATCATAGAATAGTCCTGGTTTGCAACCCAGCCTAGAAACCACATACTTTTCTGTATTTGTTGATTTGGAATAAACCACTCTGCTGGTTTTGCTATATTTTATATTGTGGATGAAATAGAATTGCTGAAAAAATGTATACATATTGAGACTGTACTTTGGAGTTCCTAGGTGGACAAAACTGATGATGTTCTTGTATATGTTTATTACTTAAACATATAAAATATGCTCTTGTGATGGATGAGCAACAAGTCCCATATAACATACCACTACGGACATGGTGAAGTGTGGGGAGTTAGGGAACTATAGTGTGGAGGATGAGATTGAGAATGATAGATCATCATAGAAAGCAGTTGAGTAATAGTATCCAAACTTAAGACTTTAATTTGATCATGTTTTAATGCTCGACACCTGGTAACACATTCATTCATTTGTTTCTATTTGTAACCTGCAGTTTATTCGAGTCATTTATAAAGTATTCCTGAAACACACCTTGTTCAGAAGTGTGTTAAGTGGATCTAAATAATGTTATTGTCTGCCCTTCTGCTATATAACAGAAGTGTGAAATGTAAAGTATGCACACAACATCATTTCTTAATTTGTGGGATAATATTTGCCTAATACTTAGTTACATAGGCTGCAAAAAGACAAGTGTCCATGAGTTTCAGCCTTTCACACATACACATTACCTACTTCTGTTGATCCAAAGGAAGGCAAAAAAACCCAGTCTGAAACGCTCGCCAATATTCAACACACTGGGAAAAAATTCCTTCTTGACCCCAGAATGGCATCAGATTTCTTCTTGGATCAAGAAGCTTTTAACCACATATTAAATATTATGACTCTTAATATTATCTTTTTGCAGGAAGTCATCCAGTCAATTTTTAAAAGTCAGTACAGTCCCTGACCCAACTACCACAACAGGCAGAGAATTCCACAGCTTTATTGTTCTCACTGTAAAATAACCCTTCCTGTGCTTTAGGCTGAATTTCCCTTTGTCCACTCTAAATTGGTGACCTCGTGTCCTGTGTATAGTCCTATTAATGATAAGGTTTCCAGACATTGGTTAATAATGGCCCCGTATATATTTATATAAAGTTATCAGATCCCCTCTAAGGCGCCGTTTCTCTAAACTAAACAGGTTTAAGCTTATTAGCCTTTCCTCATAACTTAAACCTTCCATTCCCCTTATTAAATTATATGCCCGTCTCTGCCCTTTTTCTAGCGCTATAATATCCTTTCTTTAGACAGGTGCCCAAAATTGCACAGCATATTCAAGGTTTGGTCTTACCATTAATTTATACAGAGGCAAAGTTATGTTTTCATCCCGAGAGTGAATTCCCCCTTTAATGCATGCCAACACCTTGCTGACCTTGGCGGCTGTTTGACATTGGACAGTGTTACTTAGTTTGATGTCTATGGCTATTCCCAAATCCTTCTCCGGCTTTGATTTCCCTAACTCCGTACCATTTAGGTATAAGTTGCTTGTGTTTTCATCACTTCAAAGTGCATAACTTTGCATTTATCTACATTAAATTTCATCTGCCATTTAAGTGCCCAGTCCCCCAATCTATCTAAAACCCTCTGCAGCGAAGTAACATCCTGCTCACATTGTATTACTTTTCCTAGTTTTGTCTCCTCTGCAAACATTGATACATGACTTTCGATGTCTATCTCAAGGTCATTTATAAATAAATTGAATAGAATTACAATTCAGGGACACATATTATCTAGGCTAATCAGTAAAATGAGGATTTGATCAGGAAATTTTAAATTATAGCCCAAATTCAGTCGTTTTGGAAAATTAAAAAATCTGCAGCAATTTTATTTTATCTTATCCACATAAGCTATTGTGGCTTAAATATGTAAATTTGCATAAAGGCCATACACCAGGGCTGTAAAACTCTTGACCATCCCAGATTCCCAGAGTTCTTTCAGTGCAATAGATGGCCAGGGAATCATGGGAATTGTAGTTCAGAAACATCTGAGGGACCAGAATTTTACAGCCCTTCCATACACCCTCAATGTTATCTTCTTCTCTCCCCTCTTTCAATATGGTCTACTTCAGATTATGGGCCCTATTACAATCTTCACGCAATTGTTTGCGCCGGCACAAAAACACATTAATGCGAGGGGTAAAACCCACTGCGCTGAATGTCGTATAACAATGTCAGCGCAACAAACACGCGTATTCGCCTACTGCAGGTGAACCTCCGTGAACCCTGCATGAGCGTACTGTACTGCGTGCGTCCTATACTTAACATTGTGAGCGCAAACATGAGTGAACGCTGGTACGCGGATGGTATTATAATCTATGCGCAGGATTTAACACATAGCCGTTACGAGCATAAATTTAGCAACTCCTAAAAGCTGGTGTTATGTTAATGGCAAATCTGAACAACCTGGCCGAAACCAAATACACCAGTCCAAAAAAAAATTGCTGCAAAGTATAGTTACACATTCTACTCATACCCAAACAATAAAATGGAGAAGTTGTGTGTGCATTTATTATTGCTGCAGCATATATGCACAGATTTACTTTGACAGGCGCAAAAACGTAACGTGAGATAATTGTGGTTCTTAACCCTTTCGCTGCTGAGGCTTTTCCCGCCCCTGTGCTGAGGTCATTTTTACCGGTTTTGCTCATCATGTTTAAACGTGTTTTGAAGGCTTATTTTAGTATATTACCCAGACATATTATATATCGTTCTTTCTGTCAGACTCGGTAGATTCATAATATGTCATTATTATATGTATACGTTATGTCATGTCTGTATATTATAACAAAAAATGCAATAAAATATGTATTTTCAATAATTTACAATGTGTAAAGTGGTTTTTTTCACATTTTAACATGCGAGCAATTGCGGTTATATTTTGTATGGGGTGCGCTTGTTAAAAAAAATTAGAGATGGGGTCTCGTTACATTTTTTTTGGGGGAAAATTACACTATTTTTAACAAACGCACCGCATACAAAAATCGTTAGTGCAGCATCATTGTTCACATTATAATTGAAATGGGCACAATATTGCTGCATTAACAAACCAAAAAAAAGAAAAAAAAAGTTTTTTTTTTTTTTTATAATTTTCTTTTTAAAAAAAATTTATTTTTATTTTTCTTTTTTTTTTTTGACAAAATTTTTCACAGTAGTGTTTGGTATCGTTGGAACGGCCATGCTCTGGCCGATCTAACCATACCAAACTTTAACCCCTAGCTGCCACGGATCGGTAGATAGGGAGTTCATTGGAACTCCCTATCTCCACCGTTGGTGGCAGTTAGGGGTTAAGTCCAGGACTGGCGTCATCGTGCTACGCACGATGACGCCAGTCCTCAGGGGGAGTTCCCGGAGGCTTGGCCGACATCCAAGATGTGGGCCAGCTCCGGGAAAGGATCGCGAACCGGCGCTTTTCAGCGCCGATTCGCGATCCAGCTCCCTAGGGGTTAATGCCAGGCACCATTTGGAAGGGCAGGCTGTGCCCTTCCAAATGGTGCCTGGGTTAACCCCCGCAACGCCGCCGATCGGGAGGGAGAGAGGTCCAAAGGACCTCCCCCCCTCCCTTTCAGGCGCCTCCTCCGCACATGCGGGGGGGGCGCCTGAATTAGGTGTCATCGCGCTGCCACGATGACACCTAATTCCAGCGGCTGCGGTTCCGGATGCGCGGCTGACATCGAGGATGTCAGCCCGCACTGGAGGGGCCAGCGATCGGCCGGAACCCGGCCGAACGCTGACCCCAATGGGAGGACGCGCTCAGCGCGTCCTCCGCATACCAGCGGTAATGCGGAGGACGCGCTGAGCGCGTCCTCCGCATTGAAGTGGTTAATTCTGATTGGCTGAATCGCGGGAAAAAAACAGTCCGCACACTGATTTCTGTGCGCAATGTTGCGCGCGCGCATTTGTGCGTATCCATTTTATGCACGTTATTGCTCGACGGATGAAAAAATACGCGAGGATTGTAATTCCAGCGTTGATTTACACGCGTTAACTTTTAACGCTTGGCGCACGAATTCACGTGTTGCGCGAGCGTTTTAATGCGAAGATTGTAATAGGGCCCTATATGTTTAATTCCAGAGTGACTGGGCAGAAATCATTACAAAAAAATTAAAGGGATTTGGGCCCTTCATGCCCCATTTCACCTGTCTCAATGGTACCTTCTCCAGACCTCGAGTGGACATAACCCCATTCCTTGAGGTAGCAACTGTCCATTACTCCAGCATTATCTTCAGACAAACTGAATCAGGGCTGTTGTAATTTTTCTTGCCTTTATATCTGATTTGAAAGTACATCTTGGTGTACAATGTTTTCCATAATCTGTTATTTTAAACCTTGTCATGTGATGAAACGTGTGGAAAAGTGTACCTTAACCAATAAAATCATTATTATTACACTTTATTTATAATGTTTATATAGCGCCAGCATGTTCATGACGCACTGTACAAGATGTGAGATTCAAGGGATGATATAAAAAATAACAGATGTAGCTTAACAAGAATGATACAGTATGATTGGTCCTGTGGGAACTTATACTCTGTAAAGCGAATTTTCGAAAATGTAAATGTTCCTTCTTCTGAATCACCTTGCGTGGGGGTTTATTGACTATCCTTGGAATTGTGATGAGTTCACTAAAATGAGAAATAACAGAGTTGCAAGTTTTAAATCGACATTGTGCAAATGTAAAAACTTCATCACGATTATTTTGTCTTAAAATTTGCAAATTCCCTTGTTACTTTCCACTTACTGTAATCCTTGCTTCAATTAATATCCCACTACAAAATATTATGTTTCTTTGTTTAACCTTAAACTGTAAGAAATAGTCATATGAAGAGGATTTTCCTTTACATTTGGTGGGTTGTGTGCCTACATATACTTTTATTAACCTGATATGACTATACAATGTAACCAGGTTTGTGTTTGCTTTTTTTTTACAGAACAATGGCTCCCTAATTTGGTGTCAGAATCACAAGCAATGCTCAAAGGTGGGTTACCCATTCCATTCTTCTTTAAAATATACTTTGGATGTAGTTGCTTTAAATACGTGTAAAAAAAAAAAAAAAAAAGGAATTAAAAGAAACGCTTTTTCGTTTGTGTGATTCATCCTTCTATGATTAGTCCCCAGGCAGTTTTAGTACCATAATAACCCTTCACTACGGAAGACTCCATTTAAACAGTGCTCTCCAAGATAGTGCTTATTCAAGGCTTGACAGGAACGCAGTGACATGTATAACCCTCTCTCATTAACCCCCTTCCTTCTATGAGAACCAAAGCATTACATCTCACAGTCTGCCGGGTCCATGGGCAAGAAAATCTCATTTTTCACTCTTGTTCTTTGACGTACACAATCCAGAAAGCACATATACTAATTCCTAATTGAATCTCTGTAAGAGTTATCTCATTAGCCATTGTGAGTTTGGAACTCAAGTACTCTCCAAACAAAACAGAGTGCTTCAAAACTACATCAGAATGAAATGGCATGTTTGGGAATCATATACATAATTTAGACATATTTTTCTTGCTTTATATCTATGCTTTCTACATCGAGCTTGAGTGTATGTACTTTAGTCTTCATTTGCTATAAGTCAATAAGCTAATGCTTGGGCCGGTATACTCATTAATCATGTATGTCATCAAAACTAAATATAACCTGTGCTGCGTGTGAATATAGGATGGGGTAAAGGCATGTGTTTTTCATCTACGTTGGTGGACATAGGTCAATCCAGGCCTAAAATCACAGCTGCGTGTGAAAGACAATGTATTACTCCAGCTCACATGTTCTTTTCCAGAGAGTATTTAAAAATACATGTATCATGGCTCATAGCAGATAAAAGGATATTCTATGCCAGAGGTCAGCAACCTTGGCCCTCCAGATGTATTGGAACTGCATTTCCCTTGATGACCAGAAACTCATTAGATTGGGACTAGTAGTAGCTGTAGTTCTATAAAATCTTGAGGACCAAGGGTGCTGGACCTTCTTCTAGGCACTGTAACCATTCAGTTTAAACTGAGAAGTGACAATTACTTGAGGGCCTTCTTCACTGTCCCTCGTTTGATGGGAGGTCTCAGAGGGCTAAGTCAGCCAATGGATCAACTGAATGCTTACTTGAGTGCTGTTCCACGATCATATGACTGATGTGGCTTACAACAAGCCAACAGCTTATCATTTTCAGACCAGTACTAATGGAGCCCAGCACAGGATTCATGGTGACTTAAAAACTGTTTAAAAAGTTAAACTGAGAGGGAGGTAAAGAGGGGATTTGAGGGGTTATCTTTTAACTCGTCTATTACCCGTTTGACTCTAAAGGGATACTCTAGGATTAAATCTATTATATGTATTTTTTAATAAGTCACTGTCATTAGAGTATTGAGTTCTCTCTTATTCTAAGGTTGAAGGCAAGGGCAGCATTATATATTGATTTATCATTATATATTGATTTACAAAAAACCTGTACAATTAAAAAAATACTCTTAATAGAAAAACAAAAGTAGGCTTTTGTACACTGGATAGCATTCCCCAGAATGATGCGCCGAAACCTTTGTGACTAGACTTTGTACCCAATGCAGATCTGTAGGCACAGTCAAGGAGATGTACAACTTGTTTAGTTTGTGTTTTATGATACTTACAATGCTTCCTGCAATGTTTTTTCGGAGTCCTCGTCCTTACAGTGAACCTGAAACAGCCAGGTTCAGTGTCTCTGTGATCAGGGAATGGATGTCATATTGGTCTTAAAGGTAAATGTGCTATCCAATGATGTGTACAGCCCATTTCATTAGGTTGTACACCCATGGAATATTAATTAATTACCTATCTATGCTTGGATAATTTTGTATAGAACAAATATTTTTTTTAGTTAAGAATAACCAACGTTCTTGATGTGATACAGTCAATATTCATGCAATTTATCATGAAACAGATAAGGAACAGCCAAAATATCTATGTAGGGGGTCAAAGATGAACCCTTTACCCATCATTAGGGTGTGTCTGGGCACACCAGGCACACCCTGTGCGCACACCTATGGTGCTATATCATCTTGATGAGATATTGCTAACTATCTTAACAAGTTTCTATGGTGGACATTGTCATTTTTGTCCTCCCTGCTTGTCACTAGAAGAGTACTCTCACAGCGCTGTGCAAGCGGCCCTCAGCAGCGATGTCTGCGCTCTGATAAATGAGCGATCTGGTCTACCTCAGGTGGGAGAAGTGACTGGAGGGCCGCCCAACAAGAGGGCTTTTCCACTTACAGCTGTCACTCACTCTGGCAACAAGCCACTGGAAGGGAGAGACGGCAAAACCTTGACAATGAAATGCACAAAATCTCCCAATATTATTTTTCTGGATGGTGTTAATGGATTCTGCAGAAGAGGAATCCGTTAACACCAAGTCCTGACTGTGGTTAACTTTTAGCTAACCACAGGCAGACGTTACTCAGCGCTAGTAGATTGTAATACTAACGCTGATTAACACTTTGCGCTCCCCATGTTAAGTATAGGGAGCACAAAGTACAGTAACCTCGCCCTGAAAAGCGCAAGGTTCCAAACGCAAACGGGTTAATTAACCCGTTTGCGTTTGGATTGCAATATGCGGTAAACACCACAGCTAACGTTAATGCTCACGCAAGTGAGTGTTAACGTTTGCGTTAAGAATGTATTGTGGCCCTAAGTGTTACAGAAATATGAAATATGTGCATAATATAAAATATTATAAAATCAAATGTTAATCACAGATTTTTGGCCAGTCAAATTGTCAATTTTGAAAAAGTCAACTAAATGATTATTGGTATTTACCAACATAAATCTTCAAATCTACTCCTTATTGTAAAGCTTTGTGGAAACCGTTGACACTATATAATAATAATATTACCCCTTAAGGACGCAGGGGTGGCGCCCTTAAGGTGTTTAAATTTGCCGGCGAGGCGTACAGGTACGCCTCGCCGACAGGTGCCGTCGTGTAGCACTAATTTCGGGCCCTCCCCGCAGCCGGCGTGCAGTGCGCGTCATTGGCTGCAGGGGACGGCTTGATTTCAGGCCGTCCCTGTGCAGCCAATGACACGCACCGCGAGTCAGCACACGCAGGCTGCGGGGAGGGGCCAAGGCGGCCCCATTGAAGACAGCGGGGCGTACCTGTACGCCTAGCGTCTTCAAAGCCCGCCCGCCGCCAGGACGTCATGGAACGTCCTGCGGCGTTAAAGGGTTAAAAAGCAACCCGAATATTATTTACTTTCTCTTAGTAATATGCAGAACTGCACTTAAAAAGTCTGCAAGACTGAGACCGTCATATTAATAGTGTGAAATTATTCAAACGACAATTTAGCGCCAATTCAATTCAGTTGTTTAAGTAATATCAATTAATAAGAAAACATACCACTCCTCCAAATAATCTAATCTCCCTATCGATAAAAACAACACGAAGAGCAATGAATAGTGTTCTAAAGATATTATTTTTATAGCTATTTTAAGTTGGGGAACATATGGCTGAGCACTTGGTAGCCTTCTATGCACTTAGTATAATCAGATTGAGGATTTTCAAATGAAAAGCATCATTTATGGAATGTTTACATTTTATGAGGCTCCTGAGATTCCTGGTCTTTAGCCTTCTAAAGAATACGATGAATAAAGACATAACAGAAGTAGAATACTCTGCATTATAGCTACTTGTTCTTCTGTATGAAGATTTATCTCCATTTTGCCCTTTTGCTACTTTTTTCCCATGAGTTAGACAAATCTAGTTTTTTCATCTTTCTTTGTATTATAAAGACCCATTGATGCTGGCTTTCCCGTGTCCATTAATTATGAAAAACTCATTACTAAAATCAAAATTGTCAAGTATCTATTTTTTTTTTCTAATTTTAAAATAAAAAAATTTGTCTTGATATCCAGCTTTGTCATCTCATGGTCACTACAACAGGGGAGACTGGTGAACATGAGCAAAAAGTAACTGGAAAAAAACCAAAATGTATTAGGTTGTAAACTGTCAGATTGTGTTCAGGACCTGTGTATACCAAAATATCAAATGATTCCTGAGTTACTTATAATCCTAGCCCTGCTGTAGAGATTTTTAACAACTCAGTAACTATGAAATATTGATTTATTGAATTATTGGAATTCTTTTCTTTGTCTTTTATTATTATTATACCTTATTTATAAAGCGCCATCATATTCCGCAGCGCTGAACAATGGGTATGATACGGACAGGGTTACAATACATTGAACAACATTTGATAAACTGATACATGAGAAAACGAGGGCCCTATTCCCGTGGGACCTCACAATCTAGAAGGGTTGGGGTGGAAACAAGAGGAGAGGACTGCAATGTGAGAGTGATGGATTGGTTGGGGCAGTGATGTGTATTAGTGAGTTGGGTGGCAGACTTCCCCATATGGGAATGTCTTATACGAGAGGGAGAGATGAAAATAGTGGAGGGGTTGGTGGCACAGAGGCAGGAGTTCCATTTTAGGATGAATGCAGAGTAAAAGAGTAGAAGAGACAGGGAGCGCATTGTGCAGCAGTATGTGGAACTTGCAGTTCCAATTCCAGCAGGGGGAGCTGGTGGCCAGAAAACCACTGCAGAACTTGCATGGGAGAGACCAGAAGCCTGGGATTAGTAAGAGTAATTAGAGAGAAGTGGAGACAGCTGGAAAGGATGCCTGAAATTAGGGCATGGGGGGTGGGACTGATCAGTGTGGAAATGAAACTTTTGTTGTGTGTTTCTGTGTGAAAAGGAAATTAATTCAGATACGTATTTAGGTGTCAGAGGCCTTTGTAATGGGGGGAGGGGCACTAGTGAAATACTAGCTACATATTCTATCTACAAACGTGGCAATTTAGAGGACAATCAGCCAGAAATTAATACATACAGACACAAAATACAATTGCGATGATAGAATATTGCAGAATGTGATGGTGGCCACTGTGTTGAGATCTGGATACCTGGCTTGTGATTGCAGAGATCTTCCTTGCAGACTGATCAGTGTGAAAATGAAACTTTTGCTGTGTGTTTCTGGCTTGTGATTGCAGAGATCTTCCTTGCAGACTGATCAGTGTGAAAATTAAACTTTTGCTGTGTGTTTCTGGCTTGTAATTGCAGAGATCTTCCTTGCGGACTGATCAGTGTGAAAATGAAACTTTGTCTGGGTAATTTTCTGGGTTATTTATTTATTTTTTGAGTGGTCATTATTATTCTTGTACATGACTTTAGCGAATACTGGTCTGAAATCAGTTTCTTAAACAAATATTTATTATTGTGACCCCCTCTGTACCCAACCCCTCCCATTTTAAAATTTTTCTTTTTTTTAAAAAAATTTTTTGCCAGAAATGTAGTGCTGGGCTCCTTCGGCACTGGTCTGGATGAGACATGCTGTCAACCTCCTGTAAGGAGCAAGAATCCAGCCAATCTAATGACTCTCAATTCCGGAGTGCATTGAGAGGTATTGGTGGGAAGTCAGCGCTCGGAATGTGGGTGGTATTAATCCCCTGCATGCGGGGGGCTACATCAGTCTTTTGAGACCCGACTTAGGAGCAAGGAAGGCATTCAGGTCACTGAGCACTGGAATGTTCACATGTAATGCCTAGGGTGTTCCTTTAAGACAAATATTCATGACTTATCTGGGATATTTCTGTCAGTAAAAATACAATTTGGAGGAGCAAAGTATTTTATTTACCCAAAGTGATTTCTAAAAACATTTATTATAGTATATAGACTTGTTGCGGTGTGTTTTATTGATTTGAAGCTCTAATATACCCTTGCCCCTCAAATATATTGGGTCTTTAAAAACAAAGGATCTTTGGAATAAAATGTTGCTACCTTCCAATCTGTGGCTCTAAATCCAGTTATCATAAACAGAATACAACCTGGTAAAGCAGTTTCCATATGACCAAGGTTCTAAACAGAGTAGTGAGCAAAGTTATGGCCCTGAGACTAGGTAACATCTCGAGGAATGTGAGGGCAATGAGAAGAGTCTGATTTGTACATGGAATAGTCTTTTCTGTTATGGCACCATTGAGTTAAAACCTTGGGAATCCTGAACGGAGACACACCGTAGGGCAGGCTACTAGTGCTGTTGCTCATTCTTAGGACCTTCACAAACCTTGTTTATGCTAATTCTAAACAGAGTATTAACATTAAAAATTACACATGTACGTTAAAAATAAAATGATTTCCTCTTAACTGTTAAAATTTGCAGTCAAACTCTTGATTTACAGAATGACTGACATATTTGTGAGTCATCATTCCTACAATAGAGACAAGGTTTGACGAGATAAGTATATTTTAATGCTTAGAATACCCTGAGACATTCTTTTATAAGTGTATATGTTGTTAAGGTAGAAGTGGAAACAGTTACAGCAAACAGTTGTCATTATATACACAGTTAGGTTATTCTTAAATCTGATTAATTACAAATGCTCAATAACACAGTTTGTTATCTCGCCAAGGGATCAACTGGCATCAAGATAATTAGTCACTTTATGAAACTGTATGGTAAATCGTGTTGGCTTTTCAAAGTGAAATTGTCAGGATGGGTTAAACGTAATAAGCAGAGTGTGAATCACATTATAGTAAAGGTTTATTCTTAATGTATTAGAGTGGTTGACTTCATATCAAACAGAACAGTTGGCTTAATCTCATAAGAATAATGAAGTTAATCCTATTTATTTTATTCTGAAGATCAAATCCTTTAAGATTTCATCAGCCGCTTGGTCCACTCCATAGGGCCAATTTGATATCTGGAGTCTCATTTCTGTAAACAGTCCTTCACTTAAAACAGCTATCAGAAGATTATAGAAAAGGAAAAATAAAAACTAGAGTGAGATGTTAATACAGAGCTGATTGCTCACTATGATCTACGAGGATGGACATGTTTCTCTAACAAATTAGTTATATAATGTTCTGGAATTTATTTGAAACTGGGTCATGCTGATTACAGGAGTGTAAGGCAAGTTAGATTTATGTAGATAGTGGAGAATAATTCCTCAGAACACTGTAAATATATGATTAAGTAGTGCTAAAAAAGTACTCGTGACTGTGTTAATCCATCTTTCGCGTCTACTCATGATGGGATGGTGGATTAAAGTCATCCGAACTCCTGAGTAAGTGGAAAAGAAGCCATCAAAGCTCCGGAGTCATTTAACCACATCAGCTGATGAATTAGTGGGAAGAGAGGAATCCAAAAATAAAGCAGTGTCATGCCCTTGAAGTCATAGACTTCATGTTCTGTTCCTGCCCTGTAACCAACATTCAGCAATGTAACAGTCAAAGCACCAATACACATGTGACTCACAGAATAAAGGGCTCTGCCCCACACTAACACATTGCAGGTTCATTACAGCTTATGCTCTCAAAGAGTGGACACCACTACTTGTTTTGCTGCTCTGCATTCCTGTTCCCGATTCCCCATTTCTGGCTCCTGCAACCATATCCATCATTCCCAACATCCTTCTGCATTCAACCTGGTTAGTCACCATATCCATCCACCCTCCTCTACCCATATCCACCTGTTTACCTCTGCAGATCACTGCACGTTGGGCCCATATTCCCCTCAACCACGGTGCAACCCCGGTACCATCCCCAACCCTGACAAGCAGCTAGAGTTATGGTCAGATTAGTTCTCTGTTTTTGCCTTTGAAAAGGAGTTCCCGTATTCTTTCTTTTTGTTTTCTAATGTTTCTGTTTATTCGATGCAGTAATTAGCACTGTGTCCTATCATATACCTGAGAAACCCTAGCTCCTTGAGAAATTTTGAATTGCAAAATTTATTATATAGACCAAAATCAGGTGTAAAAAGTAGGGAATATGTATGAAATTTGAATAGTGTTTGATGCAAATGTGGACTGAGTCACTCTTTACATGGTGGTCCGTGCTGCCTGATGGGGTCTTGGCAAAGAACACAGTCAGGGAATACAGTTCACTCTTGATAACTGCGTTCAATTACAATATATATATATTCTTCTTTCAGATTACTGGTATTCTTCTTGAGCAGGTTAATGTTAAACGATTAAAATTCAATAATCCCATGTAATATCCACTCTTCAAATGATATTACACAAACTTGCATGTCCTGAAAACAAAACTCCAAATCTTTATTTGGCTATCATTAAGATCAAAGTTTCCATTGCTTTACTGTCCATTATCTTGATCTTTTATTAAATGAAGAGTAGTTTTGTGTGTATACTTTATATCTGAATGTAAAACAAGTTGTAAAAGACTTTATCAAAAGTAAATTGTATGAGTGGGTGTCAAAGTAAGGTAAAATGCTGCACATTGTATTATTGTTCTTTTTGTAACTAATCAGACATGCCACTCCTGATCTGTGTATCCTATCAGTAAAGTGCCCCAAGCCATTTGCTAAAACAAAGCGTTTACTTGATGCAGCTATAGCATGGTTCTGGTAAGGTAGAGAATGGTCTTGTTTACCTGGACACATTTCGGTGTCTTGACTTAAATGCTTCCCCTGTGCTTTGACAGCAGGAAATGGTGTGTGCGTGTTGGTTCTTTGAAGAGATATTCTAAGCTGACAGGTCTCATTAGGTTGTTTGTCAAGATGAAATATTAGTTACAAGGACTGAGGTTTGAGATGGAATATATTCACCACTACTTTAAAAAGAAGAGAGAGAGATAATAAGCTTTGTTTCGGACATTTATAACAGACTGAAATAGTTGCTTTAATTTTTTCATTAGAATTACCAAAGTGGAATGCGTCTTATTCTACCCTGATTATGCATTTAGGTTACTACCAGCTTCCTTCCATATCAGTTTTACACTGTTAAATAATTGTATTGTAGGTTTAAACTACTTTTAAATAGCATATAATGAAAATATTACCTTCTTTTCAAACCATTCTCATCTTAATTTAATTCAATATGTTGAATCTGAAGATAAAAACTGTACGCAGTACTATAAAGTTTTTTTTTTGTATACAAGTTTCAAGGAATGAAAAACTCTAAAACTATTATCTGTAACATATGTACTGTAAAGGTATTTCAGAATCCCATGCACCTTCAGTAATTATGTTTTGCATTAAGTATACCCATATACTTTTGTATATTTATGTTGATGAATTATTACTAGGAATAGGTGGAAACCGTTGCAAAACTGGGACTCCCCCCCCCCCATTGGTGCTTCCTCAAGCCTAGTCATTTAAACATCAAACGTCAATGACTAAAATCTTAAAGTATTGTTTGAAAAATTGTGAAAATTCCAGAGAGAAAAGTGGAAACTCCCATCCTTCCTGGTCTTCCAGCTCAAGTTGACATGAGAAAAAGTATGTGGAGAACACTGAACAACAATAAAAGCTCTTTCAAGGTTTTAAACTAAAAGTTGTACATCATTTTCATATCACCAGTAGACCATAAGCATACAAGAAATATCATCAGGGTGTTCAGGGGGTTCATTTATAACTTATGAACTCCAAATAACACAGAAAGTAATTTTTCATACTCTGTATAATGAACCAGAAAAGTAACGTGCAAAAACATAAAGATGAGGACGTAGAAGGTCGAAAAGCAAGATAATTTCATCAAGCCTAAAGGGGTTATTCAGAGTGCACCGAAATGTCCCCAACATTTTGTTGTTCTCTCATTCAGTGCACTTCAGCGAGTTCAGATCGCTGACCCTGCGGTGGATTTGGCAAATCCCCAAAGCGCGCCGAAGGGATCCGATGAACACCGCTGATCAACTCACCGAACGCAGCCTCTGACTACCGAACAGACCACCGATTGGCACACGAGCACAGCAGCAGGCCGTCAACCACCGTCGAACGCTGCCGTACTGGGGGAGGGGGTAAACAACAAAAATGGCTAATTCTTTAAAAATCATTTAAAATCAATAGAAATGCATGAAAATACATGGAAATAATAAGAAAAAGCCCTATAAATAATAATAAAAAGGTCTATTGCAGAATAAAAATAAATCTTCGCCTAAAAAAATCCAGAAAAATGCCTATAAAATTCAAATAAATAAAAAAGACATTTTGCTGCAAATGAAAACAATAAATGGTTGAAAAAAATAAATAATTAAAACCGTATGGATTCGCCTGTTTAAACCTCTCGAACCTTTCCTATAAAGTGTCTAACTTGTTTGGGTAGGACAAAACAAACCCAATTAACAATGTAAAGCGCTGTGGAATTTGTTGACGGTTTATAAATAACAAGGTGGAAAGCCTGCCCAGAGGGCAGTCTATTGTGGATATATGCCCCAGCTCGTGGATATTGCCCAGCTCGTGGATATTGCCCCAGCACGTGGATACTGCCCCAGCACGTGGATACCGCCCCAGCACGTGGATACCGCCCCAGCACGTGGATATTGCCCCAGCACGTGGATACTGCCCCAGCACGTGGATACCGCCCCAGCTCGTGGATACCGCCCCAGCATGTGGATATTGCCCCAGCACGTGGATACTGCCCCAGCACGTGGATACCGCCCCAGCTCGTGGATATTGCCCCAGCTCGTGGATATTGCCCCAGCACGTGGATACTGCCCCAGCTCGTGGATATTGCCCCAACTCGTGGATATTGCCCCAGCACGTGGATATTGCCCTAGCACGTGGATACTGCCCCAGCTCGTGGATATTGCCCCAGCTTGTGGATATTGCCCCAGCACATGGATACTGCCCCAGCACGTGGATACTGCCCCAGCACGTGGATACTGCCCCAGCTCGTGGATACTGCCCCAGCACGTGGATATTGTCCCAGCACGTGGATATTGCCCCAGCTTCGTGGATACTACCCCGAGCTCGTGGATACTGCCCCCAGCATGTGGATATTGCCCCAGCACGTGGATACTGCCCCAGCACGTGGATATTGCCCCAGCTTGTGGATATTGCCCCAGCATGTGGATATTGTCCCAGCACGTGGATATTGCCCCAGCTCGTGGATACGGCCCCCAGCTCGTGGATACTGCCCCCAGCTCGTGGATATTGGCCCCCAGCTCGTGGATATTGCCCCCCAGCTCCTGGATATTGCCCCCCAGCTTTTGGATTTTGCCCCCAGCTCCTGGATATTGCCCCCCAAGCTCTCATGGATATGCCCCAGCTCAGACCCCAGACCAGACATGGGGCGGCTGTTCGAATGCTCTATCGGCGTTCGGACAGCCGCCCCATGAGCTCCTTATACTTACCTTCCGAGCGGCGAATGGAAAGTTTCCCCGCTTCCGCTCGTTGTAGGACCCAAGCCCCGGTCACGTGGGACTCCCACGTGACCGGGGCTTGGGTCCTTCAGAGAGCGGAAGCGAGGGAAGTTTCCCTTCGCCGCTCGGGGGTTGGATGTGCGCGGCAGCCGGGTGGAGGCTGCGAGCGCAGTCTCTACCTGGCTGCTGTGTGCATCTTGTAACCGCCGCGGCGAGCGCACAGCCGGCTCATGCCGCGGCGGTTGCATGCGCGCGCAACCAACCGCCGCTGGTTGCGCGCATGCGCAGAGTAAGGCTTGGCGACGGAGACGCCAAGCCTTACTCAATTATAGTATAGATTGTGATATTAATTGAGTTATCTTAATCGTGGTAGTGAAGGGATTGACAGGGTAAAGTCTTACTAACATATTTAACAAATTATCTTTACAAAATACTATTCATAAAACGTTAATCTATATGAAAAACATCGTTCTAACTTTAGTAAATCTTTCAGCAGCAAAGAAATGGATGCCTTTTTTTAATATCTTTATACAGCAAACACTGTGATGTACACATCAGACATTCAACCAAGCACAAAGAATGTGTTTTGCCTTTGAAATTAGCGAAGGAATCTTCCGAGACAATAATATTTTTTTTTTTTTACAATTCTACAGTAGTCTAAACAAATAAAGATTTATAGAGTGCTTGTGGAGTACCCACAAATGGTGTGTTGTGGAAACAGCAATATGAGGGGATTAACGATCGAGCAATTCAAAAAGAAAGCTAAATGTGAGCATGCCATCAAGCATATTATGTTTAGATGTTAATGTTTTCTATATTAAAATGCGTTAGGTGCCATGAGTCAGTTTAACTAATTAATGCATACAATGCTATTCGATAAACAAATTTAGCAAATGCCATTAAGTGTTTAAATCCATTAATTGTGTCTTCTTGTAGATACCTATTATCTGGATCCACATATGTATTTGTAGAATTTTAAAATCAAGACCCTATTAGTAAGAATAACATACAATTCCCTGAAAGTTTACTGAAATTTGTTAGAGACTATTATAACGTAGCCCAAATTATCCTTTCATACACTGTTTTGGAAAAAATATATACTATTTATGTGAAAAATGGAATACATACTTGACACTTCAATGTGGGATAAATAGAAAGTATGTGTGAATATATATATATTTAGTATATATATATATATATTTATTATTAATAAACATTTGACTTTTTTTATACAATAGGTCCGTGAGTGCTCCCACAACTATATACTGTATATTTAATATACTGTATATATAGTTATTCTGAGATAGACTTGTACTTTTTAACCTGTTCATGTATTTGTTTACTGACTACATAAATATTGTTTGGATGATAAGTTCTAGACTCTTGATGGTGTCCCTTATTTTAATCATTTCCAAATGGGGTCTTCATTATTAACATACAGGCAGAATTTATCTTTGCATCAAACACAGTAAATTTACAATGAGATTGTGAGTTTATTTGCAATGCAGCTTCATGGAAATTAAAGTAACACATTGTATCTGTACTGTAGAGGTATTTTCAGCAATTCTAGCCAATATTCATGTACAGTAGTGAGTGATGCCAGAGCTTTCCTTCCATTCTGTCCTCTCTGGCTGTTGTAATGCAGCAGTAAAGTTGAACTTTTTTTATAGTGAGCCTAGGTACTCCTTCACCCAGTTTCATCACCCTACTGTCACATGGTGCTCGGGAGGACTGAGGGGAAATGCAACTTAGTGCTTAAATAAAGTTGTGGTTTAGTAAGCGCAAACACACATCCTTGTGTATGTGCAGCCCTGATTGGCTGTGCAGCCAGGCACACCAGGATGACACCCCGCCTTTGGCAGCATGGACAGCACCAGTGACACAAATTGCATTGTGCACATGACCTTGGCAGCCACGCCCCCTTTCAATCTCAGACATGTTAAAGGTGGCAACTCTGAATGGTATACTAGGTCCCTTGTCCTCATAAATGATAAAAAAAAATGTCGATCAGTTGTCAAATGTTCTATAAAAAAAATAGATGACTTTACATGCAATACTTAAATTTCTGTTCATAGCTCTTCCAGGACATATCCGCCCATAGGTGAATGTTCCTGCAGTACAAAGTATAGTCCTGGTTAGTATACATTCACGTAATAACTTAATTTGTTTTAAAAAAAACATGTGGCAACGGTTATATAAACCATTGTTGCTTTTGTCATCAAACTATAAAAAAGCCACAACTGTGTAGTACAACAGCTGCACTGGTTAGAGAGACTTTTCACATAAACAGCTACAGTTATCTGGATGTGACCAGATTTATGGAAGCCTTGCTGTGTTAATGCGAACTTGATCTATTTCAACCATATTTAAAGGAACACTCTACACATCCTGACCACTTTTTATTTTTGAAGCCATCAAGATGTGAGAAGTCCACCCCCATACCCCCCAGCCCAGCCAAACTGGTAACACTGGGTGAAGTGGGGGAGTTTGCTTCACTCCAACCAACGTTACCGGCAGCTGGGGAATTTGAATTTCCTGGCTGTCGGTTACTAGTTTGGTTACTATTGATGTTGGCAGATGAAGAGTGTGCCGACGGCACTATCTCTGAGACTGATCGCTACTGTGATCGGTCTCAGAGAGATTGCTATGGATCAGAGCTGTGTATGCATTCTGTGCAGACGCTGTGGAACCTGCGTAAATAATGTTCGCAAGTGCCGTTGTGATGCGCAAGTTGCATTTCCTGTGCTACACTAGTAGCTCAGGGAGCACAAATTGCGCAGAAAAGCCTCAGGGACGTCCAGATTTGAGAGTCCCTGAAACGAAGAGGAGGAGCTTTGCATGGTGAGGAACAAAATGTGAGTAAAATCACAGGAAATTAAGAAAAATAAATAAAAATAAATGGGCAGAGTCTGCCAGCAGCCTCTGCTAATTTTAAGGGTGTAGCACTCACCCCTGGAGGAGCCGCTGAATAACCCAGGATTGGTCTCACCGCACTAACAATTCACTGTACACCAGCACACCTTTATAGATTTTCTCAAATGTACTTTACTGAAAGCAATAAATCTCAATAATTACACATGTACTTTAATCGCGAAAATCAAGCATTCTAGGAAATGAATGACGGTAATATGAAAGCGTAACTAGATAGCGACTAAACCGTTAATATGATTCTCAGTCCTTTGGTTCAAAGTCCCACTTAGAATACTTCTTAGTTTATGTCCTAGGGTACCCGGGTACTAACTCCACTGGCCAGCGGATGGATGAATCTCCTCGACTAGTCAACGTTGGGGCCCTGAAAATGTAGCAAGCAAATAAGTGCGCATTGTTAGCAATATCATAGGCCGGAGGCCTCTCACCCAAAAGACTAAACAGCTTGTCCCGGACAATGAAACTCTGAAGAAAGGTCCCTCTCGAGAAGATCCATCCTCTCAGCCGCCTGGAGCCCGATGCTGTCGAAGTTCACACTCCAGATTTCGGTTCTCCTCCGCCAGAAGTAGAATACCGCCAGCACTCTGCTCCACCTGCGGCCTCCTCACTCGCGGTCCCTCTCGAACGCACGTGGAACAGGAACAGTTCAGCGTGATGTACTGCAGGTCGATACACACTCTCCCCGATCACTCCAGCAATGGATTCCGCCGGTTCTCCGCACTCCAACTGGCCAAGATCCCAGAAAGTATCACGCGAGCGACTGACTTCTCTCACAGCTTTCTCCATTCTGCCCACGCTGCACACACTCCTCTCACTTCCTGGTGCCAGAGAGCTTCCTTCCTTCCTTTCTCCCAAGGGTTTCTGGGGGACGTAGTCCATAAGTCCATTACGGACTTTCCCCATACGTTGCACTAGGACTCCCTCTAGAGGCATAATACAGTTGTGTTCAAAATTATTCAACCCCCACTGAAATTGAGTGTTTTGGCCAGTTTGACATTGATTTTGATCATTCAGTCATCTTGCTTACAATTAAATCAAAGAGGCACGTGTAGGTCAGACAAATATAACATAACATTTATAATGAAATAACCACAAATGTCTTTTCTGTGCTCACATCATTATCAGTTTTATTCAACCCCCAAGTGACATTCAATCTTAGTACTTAGTACAACATCCTTTTACAGTTATAACAGCTTTTAAACGTGAAGCATAGCTTGACACAAGTGTCTTGCAGCGATCTACGGGTATCTTCACCCATTCATCATGGGCAAAAGCCTCCAGTTCAGTCACATTCTTAGGCTTGCGCACTGCAACTGCTTTCTTTAAGTCCCACCAGAGGTTCTCAATCGGATTTAAGTCAGGTGACTGCGATGGCCACTCCAAAACTCCTTTAATCTGCAACCATGCTCTAGTGGACTTGCAGGTATGCTTGGGATCATTGTCCTGTTGAAAGGTCCAACGTCTCCCAAGCCTCAGGTTTGTGACGGACTGCATCACATTGTCATCCAATGTCTCCTGGTACTGAAGAGAATTCATGGTACCTTGCACACGCTGAAGCTTCCCTGTACCTGCAGAAGCAAAACAGCCCCAAAGCATGATTGACCCCCCGCCATGCTTCACAGTAGGAAAGGTGTTCTTTTCTTCATAGGCCTTGTTCTTCCTCCTCCAAACATAGCGTTGATCCATGGGCCCAAACAGTTCTAATTTTGTTTCATCAGTCCACAGAACACTATCCCAAAACTTCTGTGGTTTGTCCACATGACTTTTGGCATACTGCAGTCGACTCTTCTTATTCTTTGGAGACAGCAAGGGGGTGCGCCTGGGAGTTCTGGCATGGAGGCCTTCATTACACAGTGTGCGCCGTATTGTCTGAGCTGAAACTTCAGTACCCACATCTGACAAATCTTTTCTCAGTTCCTCAGCAGTCACACGGGGACTTTTCTCCACTCTACGCTTCAGGTAGCGCACAGCAGTCGAAGTCAGCATCTTCTTTCTGCCACGACCAGGTAGCGTTTCAACAGTGCCCTTTGCCTTGAATTTGCGAATGATGCTTCCTATGGTCTCTCTTGGTATGTTTAACATCTTTGCAATCTTCTTATAGCCATTGCCCTTCCTGTGAAGAGTAATCACCTCTTCTCTTGTCTTCCTGGACCATTCTCTTGACTTCACCATGTTTGTAACCACACCAGTAAATGTCTAGAAGGAGCTGAGTATCACGGTCATTTTAAAGCTGCCTAATTGGTGCTTATTATGCTTTATTGCTGCTCTGTGACATCCACAGGTGTTTTCAATATCTGATTGAAAACACTTGAATGAACCTCCTGTTCTTCAGAGTGGTAGTTTTTAAGGGGTTGAATAATTGTGTCAATGAAGAATTCACAAAAGAAACATTTACTACTGTATTACAAAACCAATTGATGTCATTTTAGTTGCATATGGTTCTTTAAAAAGTCCTTGTAGGATTTCATTCTGAATACAATTACAAATGTACACTAAATTCCCTAAAACCCTTTACAGCATTGGGGGTTGAATAATTTTGAACACAACTGTAGCTACAGCTCTCAGAGCCAAATTAAGCACAGGACTACAAGGGCAAAAAAAAACCATACTCTACTTCTCAGCAGAGCGTTCCTTTTAAGAGGTCTCCAGATTGCATGAAAAACTAAAGCTGAACTATTTTTTTCAATATGAAAAATAAAAAAGTGCCAAGGATTTCTTTAATGTACATCATCCACCTGATGATTACCTCAGGAGATGATTGTAGCATTTTTGTTCAGACAATCAGCCTGACTAAAGGTGAAGGTATTAAAGAATAGACAGGTTGGTGATAGAATATCAACTAAAATCCATTTTAATTAGTAAATGTAAAACAATAAATCTGAATTAAAAAGAAATCAAAGTCAATAGTACATTTTTCAACACGTACCCATTGCTGTTTGAAAAAATATAACTAAAACCAAATATATATACCTATATAATAATAATAATATATAATATAATAATAAAGTACTTTTTGATCTTGCTAAAATAAATACAAATTGGCATAGCACCATAAATTTCAGTTTTTACCAGTTATTTGCCTGTTAAAATGAAAATGGCTGATTTGATTTTCATATAATACAATTTCACACTCTTCACATTATGGGAATGATCCTTGCCCTAAGCTTTTAGTTTTGCTTTAAGTTAATTAGAAGAGCTGAAACAGCTAAGTTTACCGGTCCAACAATGACTTCTTTTGAGTAAAATTGTCAAAGGGATCAGAGAATAAAAAATACAAATAGGTTAACCATTTGTACTGAGGTAGCAGCCTGATAAACTTGCAAATAAAGAACTATTGTCAATTATACACTCTGTTGTTTAAAACTTCCTGTTGAGTCACTTTTAGAGATAATTCAGGTGGAAAGAGGAGTTAATGATTCCAACAGATTTCCTGCCCTCTCCTGTCAATCAAAGCCTTCTTAAATCAAAGCATATAATGTGCGCCCCCAGCATCAGACCCAGCCAGAAACGGTGTCAGTGATATGCCAGGCCCACAGTGCAGCCATTCTTGTGGTAAACTTTCTGTGCGCTCATGCTGTGAGACTATTATCAAACATATTAGTCTGCATTTGAGAGATCATTACCCTTCAAAGGCTGAAACATTCCATGTTCCTTATCCTAGGAACACTCATGTCAGCTTGAAGGCATGCAGGGGATACTTTTATATACCCTTTACAACTGGAACCGAGAAGAATTTCACATTGCTCGATAATAAAAGACTGTCACAAATTTATTATGGGAAAGTGATATAGGATGAATGAAATGCTGCTCTATACAGTAAAGAATGAGAAAAATGCTGGTTGTGTTACTGTAAAAACCAAGGATTCCATTTCAAGAGGTTTTAGGAGACGATAAATGCGTTTGTTTGACGCTGAGATGTTGATGGAAGCATTTAGAGGAATATGACAGAGCAAGAATTCATTTAAATACTTTGTGAATCTCGTTGTCTCACTTGGTGAAGATTTGTGGCAGATGTTCTTCAGGCTTTTAAATATCCCAATGAATATGTATGGATCCATGTTTTAATACATTAAATTTACCAATCTTTGTGTATATGTGAAACAATAATCGTGTGAAAAAAATGTACATAAAATGATTTTTACGGTTAAAGTGTTTGTGTGCAGTTGCATGTGGAAAATAAATAGAAATTACATTGTATTATAAAATGATCCTTAGTTGGGCAGTATTTCTGAAAATGCTTTATCTACTCATATTCCCTATTAATATATATTCAACCCAGCATTGAGAGGTATGAGATAAGGATGGAGTGGGCGTGTCTAAGTAAAGGGCATGGCAATGACTTGCATCATTGGTTACAAAAAAGCATTATAATCCTTGGCACGTCTAGATTACAAGTGTGAGTGAACAATTTAACCATTACCCAAATGTATATATAAATCTTTTTATTGTCTTAACTTCCAAAACCAGTATTTTGGAGAAAAGTGGAGAGTAATTAGTGACGTTATAATCCATTAAAGAACAATAAAATTATACTTATATAAAAGACTGTGTTGTCTTCTTGTAATAGATTTTCAACCTCATAAAGATATCCATAATAGAGAAGAAGAATTTAAAATGGTGTGTCCTCAAACAAAGTTTTTTTAAAGAATAACAGCGGTTAATCTCGAGGAATTGCACTCATACATTTTAGAGCCTTAAAATCTTGCTCTGGGGGTTATGCACCTTAAGTTTTTTTCAAGGGTGACATTCCCCTCCTGTCGTGTTCGTTCTGTATATTTCACTGATTTACTAAAAAACACAATAGCCAAGGTCTGTCAAAGAGCAATATTGTAAAGTAATAGTGTAATATGTTCCAGTATGGGCCTACACACTGATTCTGGTGCCTTCTGAGTGACTTATAGCAGTTGTTAATGCCATTTTTTTGGTAGTGCCCGACCTGCATACATTCTTGAGCTGTATCCCTGTTCTTCTCCCCAATGTCGTTCTTTTTGGAAAACTTGTGACAGTAATTGGTCTCTGTATAGTATTACAATAAGTACGGGAGGACCAAATGAAATAACATTATTAAAGTTTATTTATAATAAAAATATTGCATCAAATTCAAGATGAAATTGACAGGATAATAAAAGTCTATAAAACAAAATATGAAGTTCTGAGACGCATTTCGCCATGAAAGAACTGCTTTTTTAGTCAACCGAATTCATTTAAGAAGAGAATGGCTTTAAATGCTGACTGGGCACTACAATAGATACAGGTTGTACAGGAAGAGGAAGTAGGTTCATGCACCCAGTGAACTCTCAACCACTTAATTGCTTTTCAATACAAAGCATTAAGAGCCATTACAAGCTGGCTTGGTTTTAATACTTCAGTATAAATTAATAGATTTTGTATGTAATAAAACTTGATGTATATTTGATGATGGAAGGGAGATGATAAGAATTTTTTAAAAAATAAAGTTTTATTACATAACTAGAAGACAAAGATAATTTTCATTTCCTCATAGACCTCAAAGAGTCCAAATGAGCTCTTTTTGTTGGACAAAGTATGTGAACATCATTTATAATAAGCTTCAACATTAGGGTAATTTGAACAAGATGTTCAGTCAATGATACTGGAAAACAATCAGTGTTGGGGAGCTTCTTTCAGCCACACAAAGACTTTAGTTATTCCCATTTTAATTGCTTCTCCGTGTTTCTGAACCACTCTCTAATAAATACAAACATCTCAGGGCCTCATACAATGCATGTGAGACTGGATTTCACAACAATTGTACTTGGATCATTAGCCATATTTTTGCAATTAATGAAGAGCATTTGGGTGGTTTCAGTGAGATGTTCTGTCCAAACCATTAAAACTAACATTGCTCTGATATAAAATGGTAAGTCTGATTATCTGACAGTCTTCACTTTGCAACACGCTCTTCATGTAATGACTCCAGTTAATTATGAGAAAAAGACGAGGGATAATTAATTCTTTTACAAACTTAGCTTACAATAAATTTCCTAGGTTTGGTCACATAAAAGAAAAATCACATATTCTTTATGTAAGAATTCCCTTTTTGCAAATCCCCTCGAGGAGGAGCGCAGTGTACATTTGATTACCGGCTATTGTAAGTTCTGAACATTAAACTTTTAAGTCCAGCCATTCAGACAATGATGAATTAGCCCTATTATTCCAAGTATAAAGTATCTCGTCGTGTCTTCTGCTGTAGTTTAACCACTAAAGTTCATCAATTCTTCTCTGTTCCGTCTTCATCCCTTGGAAATATGATTATATAAAGGCAGGATTTAACAAGAGATCTATTTTATTATTACACAAAAATAAATCAAAATGTTTTAATGAAGGAGAAACAAACACACATAGAAATACTGTTAATGCTGCTATTCTTGGGAACTAAATGCATCTTTAGGTTTGCTTTATCTGCTTCACTGAACGCTCTGTACAGAATCAAGGGGCATTCACAATGCAGACCCAGAGCAAGCCCTCTCCTTTCTTTTGAGTTACTTGGGCACAAAAATAATCTCTTCCTAGAACTGTTTGAAAAAGCAACTGAACTATGCAAACTAATCAACTGTAAATCTGTACATCTAGAGAGTAGTTGATTAAGTAGCGTCTTGCAGAAGTCCAATTATCAGTGAACCATAGCTGATCCAGCACTTTAGCTTGAGACAGTGCTTCAGAGATGCAAAGCAAATTAGTAACAACTCTATTTTAAGGCTAGTGTTAGTTTATGTCATTCTTATTTAACCATTAAGTCCTTGAAAAGCAGCCTACATGCAGTTGTTGACCATTAAGGCAGTACTGGCATAAGTGCCCTTTCTATGCAAATATATGTCTGATTTATAAAACTGTCATCCTGCACTATGATACTCTGTTTAATAAATTTGATTGTATTTTAGTGCTGTGGCTGATTTGTGTCTTATGGCTATAATGGAAAAAATGGTGATTATTGAGTCAATCTCCTGATATTTTAGTTATTTAGTAGTTATTAGAACATGAGTAAAAAACAAACAAACAAACAAAAAATGAATTGCACAGAATTGTGTTAGAGCGCTTTTGAGTATGATTTGTGAGGGCTTAAATCAGGGAATGTGGGCTGGTTTACCGCCTCTGATGTAAAGTGCACCTGTCATGCCCAACACATGTTGGTCTTTTTTGATAGGGAATCACTGCCTTTGCAATTCCCTGCCAAAAAAATGTTGGACATACAAAAGGAAGTCATAGTTGAAACTGGTCCAGGGCTGCCATCAAATGATCTGTTATAAATTCTGAGCCCTGGATTAAGTTCTATGGGCCTGGAGTTGAAGATTTTGGTGGGCTTTTTTTGGAATTTTGTGAAATGAAAACATATATTTTATGTTATTTTAATAGTGCAGATACGGGTATATCTGACCAGGCAGATACTGCGTCAGAGGAAATTTCCATTTAGATTTCAATCATTTACAGCATGTAAAATTAATTTTTTCACATTTTGTCATCCAAACTGTTGTGGTTATATATTTTATAGGACATTCTTGTTAAAATACAATTGAAATGGAAACCTGTTACTGCATTTTTCTGAGAAAATACACAATTTTAACCAAAATTTAAAAAATTATAAAATTTTCACTTCTGTTTTGGAAGATGGTGGTTTATGAGCAATATGACTATGCATAAAATACTAACTTGCTCCCACTGTGGGAAATGAGAAGGTGAGTAATAGCAGTGGTATTGCTCATTTCATATATGGCGAATGGACAATGCTATCAATTTGGAACTAGAAAAAAAATATGTGTTTTTTCTTCGTTTAGGTTTTACATGGTCATGTTTGGTATCAATGCAAGATCCTGATTCTAACCTGTCCAATAACACCTCACTTGACCTTGTCTGGTGTAAAGATTAGAGACGCAGGGTTCCAATTTCACCCCCAGTGCTCCTTGCTTCAGTGAAGTGGTTTAGGTTTTTGATGGAACAATGCATAATAATGGATTGTGCCATCACCTCCACACTTGTTTGTGGCATGGGAAATAAGATGGTGAGTTCATGCAGAAGCATTGTTTACTTTATAACTGTTAGAAATAAAAAATAAACATTTATTTATTTTATTTGTATTGTTACTTAAAACCTGGTCATATTTGGGATCATTGGAAAGATCATACTCTGCCCTTTCCAGTGATACCTCACATGACCCTGTAGCTGCTATGAAGTCGGAGATACAGTGGTCCAAATGCCAATCAATGCAGACATAGTTACAGTTGTGTTCAAAATTATTCAACCCCCAATGCTGTAAAGGGTTTTAGGGAATTTAGTGTACATTTGTAATAGTATTCAGAATGAAATCCTACAAGGACTTTTTTTTTCCATATAAAGAATTTTTATTGGAGTTTACACAGAAAGTGGTACATACATTTAAATGAAGGAACCATCCAAAGGAAGAAGCATAAATGAGCATCAATGGCAATAAAAAATATAGTTCAATTGGATTATCTTCGTAAACTGAAAAAGGGGGTCATTTGTGCGCACTCCATTTTCTAATAACTTATAAATTCCTAAACTAACATAAAACATAAAACATGGCAGCACTATCATCTTACAGTCAACATATCTTATATCAGAGTTCCAGATTCAACAAACATCTTCCATCCCTCCCACGTATCATGTAGCAGGCACATAGAATCGTTTGCGGTGTGAAACATTTCCTCATATTTGAAAACATTTTCTAGGGCCCCCATAACCTCCCTCATAGAGGGACACATAGAGGACCGCCAATGTCTAGCTATTACAATTTTAGCTGTACCAAGTACCATGGAGATAAACCTCCTATGACGGGTCTGAATTGTAACAGGTATAAGGTGTAAGAGGTACATTTTCGGACAAAGTGGGAATTTAAGTGAAGTACAATGGGAGATCAATCTATTTATTTTTTTCCAATATCCCCCCAGCATGGGACAGAGCCAGAAAGTATGCAATAATGAGCCAGTGCCGGTAAGACATCTCCAACAGAGACCTGTGTTCCCTGAAATATGGGCCAACCGGGTGGGTGTTAAATACCATCTGCACAGGAGTTTGATATGGGCTTCTCGTAAATTGGTACCTCTAGAATATTTATATATCGTTTCCATGGCGTATGACCAATCTTCTATGGAAAGTGTTAAGGCTAAATCTTTTTCCCAATTAACCATATAGGGTAATTTTTTAGGCGGGTCGGAGTTAGGAGGCTGTTGTAACAAAGGGACAGCGGTTTCATGTGACATTTTCGTCCCATACATAATTTATGAAAAGCCGAGAGGTTCACATCGGTGAAAGAGGTAAGGCCTTTCTGGGTCAAAGCATGTTTCACACGAAGATATGTGAAGCATTCCTTTGATGGAATAGTGAACTCCTGTACCAAATCGGGGAAGGTTTTCAGGGAGCGTGGCGTGAAGAGCTGCCATACTTGAGTCAAGCCTCGCCTGATCCAGGAGTCTAAGGTTAAATCGGGAATAAAACGACACAGAACCCTTAAGGGGGCAAGGCATAGTAAATTGTAAGGCCTTACCAATTGACGGCCCCACAATCGCCATGCCATGAGGGAGAGCATCGAGACAGGCAACAAACCCGTGGTACTATTCCTCGGTAGGAATGTGAGCCACATCAGGTCATGAAGTCTGTACGGGAAAATCATGGCATTCTCCAGCTGCAGCCATAGTGGTGGTTCTTTTTGATGCATTGATGACAACAGTTGGGCTAGTAAGGCTGCTTTGTAATAAGATTGCAGATCCAGAAACCCCAACCCACCATTACGCCGCGGCATTGTAAACGTGGAGGCCGACACTCGAGGAGGCTTCCCCTTCCATATGTGTGCATGAATTAGTTTTTGCAGCCGGAGCAATAAATGCGCCGGGATGAAAACCGGGATATTCCTGAAATAATATAAAATTTGGGGTAAAATACACATCTTCATGGCCGCCATACGGCCCAGCCAAGAGGAGTCGATTGTGCGCCATTTGGAAAGCTGCGCCTCAATAGAGATCAAGAGTGGCGTAAAATTTTCTTTAAGGATGGTTCCCCGCGATTTAGAGAGGGATATACCCAGATATTTTAA
Organism: Leptobrachium leishanense; assembly: GCA_009667805.1. Classification (NCBI taxonomy): domain Eukaryota; kingdom Metazoa; phylum Chordata; class Amphibia; order Anura; family Megophryidae; genus Leptobrachium; species Leptobrachium leishanense. Next base: position 111,347,929 of record CM019064.1, on the reverse strand, counting down.
AGAGGTAGAACGCCAGTCAAAAGGGTATTTACTACGCAGAGAGCTGAGGGACGAAGCAGCAATATTTATGGGGAGAGCTTGTGTTTTACTCATGTTATTTTTATAATAGGATATCGCGCCAAAATTATCGAGGAGGCTAAACAGGGGAGGGAGCGAGGTCTCCGGTGTGGTCAGAAAAAGCAGTATGTCGTCCGCAAACAATGCCAATTTATGTTCCCCATTCGGGGTTGATAAGCCCTTAATAGCCGGAGCCGTTTTAATCTGCAACGCCAGGGGTTCTAAGGCCAGAATGAATATTAATGGGGATAAAGGGCAACCCTGACGGGTGCCATTTGTTATATGGAAAGTGGAGGATAGAAACCCCGAAGCCAATACTTTCGCCGACGGATCTGAGTAGAGGGCCATAACGCTGTTTATAAATTGTTCTGGGAAGCCAAACTTTAGTAACACCGTCCGCATATACCCCCAGTCCAGGCGATCAAATGCCTTTTCAGCATCTAATGCCAACAGGAGTCCAGAAATGTTAGTCCTATGGGTCAGGTCGAGTATATCATAAGACCGTCGGGTGTTGTCACACGTTTGGCGGCCCGGGACAAAGCCAGTCTGCTCATTCGCAATCAAAGAAGGAAGTAGAGGGGCCAATCTATTTGCCAGCAGTTTAGCATATAACTTGGCATCTACATTCAACAGGGAGATGGGACGGAAATTGGCACAATGTGTCGGGGGTTTACCGGGTTTAGGCAGGGTGACTATTGTCGCTTGCAGCATCTCCGAAGGGATAATGCCGGTATCCTTAATATCATTAAAAACCAGGGTAAGAATCGGGACTAGAAAGGAAGCAAATTTCTGGTAGTACAGATTCGTAAAACCGTCGGGGCCTGGAGCTTTATTTTTTGGGAGCGCCTTAATAGCCTTATGTACCTCCTCCTCTGTAAACGCAGCCAGCAAACCTGTAGCCTGAGGGGTAGTTATAAAAGGGAGATTAGCCGTCTGGAGAAAGAGCTCTATGTCGTCTAGTGCAGGGGTCGGCACGGTATTGTTTAGTCCCAGGTTATACAGGGAGGCATAATAGCGTGCGAATTCATCAGTAATAAGGGCAGGATTATAAATCTTCATGCCATTAGCATCCAAAAGGAACGGTATGTTAGTTTGCATTCTTTTCCCTTTTAATTTAGACGCCAGCAATTTCCCCGGTTTATTCCCTTGGGTATAGTGGGCATAGTTAAGCCTCCTAAGTGAGCGCGCCGTGACCTGGAGCATAAGGTGCTCCAACTCGCGGCGCTGTAGAGTCAGCTGAGCAGTAATATGTGGGGCAGGAGCGGTTTTATTCTGGGACTCCAACTCAGTGATTCGTCGTAGAAGAGCAGACGTCTGAGCATTAAAACGTCTTTTCCTCTGCTCTCCTTTCTGAATAAAATGTCCTCGCAGAACAGCCTTGTGTGCCAACCAAACCGACGATGTCGCAACATCCTCAGTCATGTTCGTCGTGAAATACTCCTGAAGGAGTTGCCTAGTATTAGCCACGTCATCTCTATTTACAATAAGCGAGTCATTGAGTCTCCAGTTCCCCATACCCCTTGGCGGAAAGGCCGCCTCAAAGGTAAGCATAAGTGGAGCATGGTCAGACCACGTGATAATGCCTATGGTCGCCTCTAATAGGCGAGGCAACGCCGAACTATTAATCAAACACAAGTCAATTCTACTATACGAGGAATGAACATGAGAAAAAAAAGTGTAATCGCACGTAGCAGGGTGACATATCCGCCAAGTATCATAGAGTTCAAACGAATGCATGAATTCCCGTAGTTGTTTACTAGAGGCTGGGGGGGGAGCGGGTTTTTGAGCTGGGTTGGCTTGATTGGGTGTCAACGTCAGGGTCAGGAGTGCAGTTAAAATCCCCACATAGAAACAACGTACCACTAGATATTTTTTTCACTCTACCATAAGCTTTCCGAAGATAAGAAATTGGGTTTTCATTAGGGAGATATAGGTTAGCAATAGTAATTGGCAATTCGTTCAACGTGCCCACAAGAATCACAAGGCGGCCCAACGGATCAACATACTGAGCTGAACACACAAAGGTCCAGTCTCTGTGGAACAGAATCGAGACACCTTTAGACTTTGTCTGAGCAGTGGAGTGATACGCCTCAGTATACATGCGCGATTTTAGAAACGGCGGACGTCTCTTGCAAACATACAATAGCTGGTTGAGACTTATGCAGATCACAAAATAAAGCATGGCATTTGTACGGAGTATTCAAGCCTCGAACATTTAAGGAATAAATTTGGAATTGAGGTTTACTCATCATTATTTGCCCCCAACCCCCTGGTACTCACAGCGGTCCTGACAGACAATTTCCGTGGGAGGATGGGAGGACTCCCCTGCGCACAATGATGCCCAGAATGATATATTACAGTGCATGCCAATGAGACAAACAATACATACAAGACAAACCTAAGACGAACCAGAAAAATAAAATAAAAATAAAAACAGAAAAATCCCAACAGACCAGAAAAGAAAAGGAGAACTGCATTCCATAATTGCAGTTGAGTGGGGTCAATCAACACAGCAGAATGGTATATTTGGAAAAGCAACACGTTCAAGAAAGAAACCCCAGCGGGGGAAAAACACAGTCCCAACTTCATCCGTGAAGGTGACTGCGCCAATATACAGGCCAGTAAAAAGCCTCGGGGCTAGTCAGTCGCAGGAACAGAACCCCAGAGGGCGCCACCCAAGGGACGAATCACAAAAGGGGATGAGTCCCGAAACCACGATAGAGCACCTGGCGTAATAAAAGAACACGCCCATAGGCGAAAAAATGCAGGACCATATCCTCTCACTTAGGCCGAACCCGGTGCCACTCCGGAGAGACTTTCAGCGGCGAAGATGATTCCTCACGGGGGGAGTAAACTCAGCCACCACCTTCCATTCTGTCAGCAGACTCATGCCAGTGGTGGGCTCCGGAATGACGTGCAGGACTCCCTCCCGCCATAACAAGATCTTTGTGGGAAATCCCCAACGATACGCCATGTTGTGGTCACGCAAAATTTTGGTGAAGGACGAAAATTCCCGTCTCTTAGACATAGTAGCCGTTGACAGGTCCGCATAGAAAGAAACTTCGGCATACGGGGACGGTAGAGGCATAGATTTCCGTGACGCTCTCATTAACGCTTCTTTAACGTGAAAAAAATGTACCCGGACTAAAACATCTCTAGAGGCCGATGGCGGCAGGTTTTTTGCACGCGGCAATCTGTGGGCTCGATCCATCAGGAAATCCTCCGATGAATATGTAGGTGCCACGATCTGGAAAAGTTCCATAATGTAAGGCTGGAGTTCAACAGAGCCCACTGCCTCCGGGATGCCCCGGATCCGTATATTATTACGCCTGGAGCGGTCTTCCATATCGGCCAGTTTCGTTGCCATGTTGTCATGCGCTGTTTGTAAAGCTATGTGACGGTCCACCAGGTCATTATGGGCTAAGCATATGTCATCTGTCTTAGATTCTAAAGAGTCAGTCCTCTCACGGACGGACGGACTACAAGGACTTTTTAAAGAACCATATGCAACTAAAATGACATCAATTGGTTTTGTAATACAGTAGTAAATGTTTCTTTTGTGAATTCTTCATTGACACAATTATTCAACCCCTTAGGGACTACCACTCTGAAGAACAGAGGTTCATTCAAGTGTTTTCAATCAGGTATTGAAAACACCTGTGGATGTCACGGAGCAGCAATAAAGCATAATAAGCACCAATTAGGCAGCTTTAAAATGACTGTGATACTCAGCTCCTTCTAGACATTTACTGGTGTGGTTACAAACATGGTGAAGTCAAGAGAATGGTCCAGGAAGACAAGAGAAGAGGTGATTACTCTTCACAGGAAGGGCAATGGCTATTAGAAGATTGCACAGATGTTAAACATACCAAGAGAGACCATAGGAAGCATCATTCGCAAATTCAAGGCAAAGGGCACTGTTGAAACGCTACCTGGTCGTGGCAGAAAGAAGATGCTGACTTCGACTGCTGTGCGCTACCTGAAGCGTAGAGTGGAGAAAAGTCCCCGTGTGACTGCTGAGGAACTGAGAAAAGATTTGTCAGATGTGGGTACTGAAGTTTCAGCTCAGACAATACGGCGCACACTGCATAATGAAGGCCTCCATGCCAGAACTCCCAGGTGCACCCCCTTGCTGTCTCCAAAGAATAAGAAGAGTCGACTGCAGTATGCCAAAAGTCATGTGGACAAACCACAGACGTTTTGGGATAGTGTTCTGTGGACTGATGAAACAAAATTAGAACTGTTTGGGCCCATGGATCAATGCTATGTTTGGAGGAGGAAGAACAAGGCCTATGAAGAAAAGAACACCTTACCTACTGTCAAGCATGGCGGGGGTCAATCATGCTTTGGGGCTGTTTTGCTTCTGCAGGTACAGAGAAGCTTCAGCGTGTGCAAGGTACCATGAATTCTCTTCAGTACCAGGAGATATTGGATGACAATGTGATGCAGTCCGTCACAAACCTGAGGCTTGGGAGACATTGGACCTTTCAACAGGACAATGATCCCAGGCATACCTCCAAGTCCACTAGAGCATGGTTGGAGATTAAGGCTGGAACATTTTGGAGTGGCCATCGCAGTCAACTGACTTAAATCCGATTGAGAACCTCTGGTGGGACTTAAAGAAAGCAGTTGCAGTGCGCAAGCCTAAGAATGTGACTGAACTGGAGGCTTTTGCCCATGACGAATGGGCGAAGATACCCGTAGATCGCTGCAAGACACTTGTGTCAAGCTATGCTTCACGTTTAAAAGCTGTTATAACTGTAAAAGGATGTTGTACTAAGTACTAAGATTGAATGTCACTTGGCGGTTGAATAAAACTGATAATGATGTGAGCACAGAAAAGACATTTGTGGTTATTTCATTATAAATGTTATGTTATATTTGTCTGACCTACACGTGCCTCTTTGATTTAATTGTAAGCAAGATGACTGAATGATCAAAATCAATGTCAAACTGGCCAAAACACTCAATTTCAGTGGGGGTTGAATAATTTTGAACACAACTGTATCCTTTCTCTGGGCCTATTATGGGCAAGGGCCTGGCCCCTATGTTAATCCGGCCCTGGTGCAGGGTCAAGATTTAATTAGCTGTATGTGCTTCTGTTCAGTGTACATGTACCATTGGCTGGCTGAGGTGACCTGTAAAATGGTAGGAAATTAAACCCATACAGTATTTTAAAATATCAGTGTCCTATTATTAGACATGTTTTTGTTTAGTCACAAAATTAAAAATCGGATGAAAATCACCATTTTTGTTATGTTTTTACATTTCCGAAAAACCTAATATCGGCTGTCCAAAATTAGAGGATTAAGAAAAAAGAATCGGCTGAAATTACAAATTGCGGTAGCACAACAAAAAAAACAACTAAACAATATATTGGAAGGCAAAATAATCCGAAAAAGATCCAAAACAATACAAAACAGAACGAAAATGACCCGAAATGAAAAAAAATGGAACAAAAATGAACCAAACCGAAAAAAGAAACAGAATGAATATAAACCAAAACTTAAAAAATGGAACAAAATGATTTCAAAGTAATAAAAATAGGGATTTTGTTTACAGTGAAACTTATAGGATTTGCCTGTAGGTTGCAATGTTAAAAAAAAACTCGTTTTTATTAAATATTTCTTAAACCGTTTTTTTTTCACTTGCAGCAAAAAGTAATTTTGTTTATTTCTTAGGATTTTTTTAGGAATTTTTCAGAATTTTTTGGGTGAAATTTTAAGTTTCCTAATTTATTTTAAAGAAACCAGGCTTTTTTCCCATAGGTTTCAATGTAAAAAAAAAAACATGTTTTTATTTAAAATTTCTTAAACCGTTTATTTTTTGTGAGGTATTCAGTTTTTATTAGTTATTTCAGAATGTGAAATAGATTACTACCAATAAAATGAAAATTCCATCCGTCAAACGTTTATTTTTTTCAATATAAGTAAAGAAACTTTTTGCTGCAGTTAAAACAAATAAACGGTTGGCGGCTGGTATTCTCATTTTTATTGGTAGTAATCTATTTCACATTCTAAAATAACTAATAAAAAACTAAATAACTCATAAAAACAAAATACGGAATAACACGTAAAAAGAAAAAAAGAAGTGATCCGAAAAACAAAATATCAGCCGTCCGAAATTACAAATCCCCTAAAAATACGTAATTACACATAAAAGCGAAAAACTAAGTGGTCAGAAAAATGAAATAACCTATAAAAACGGAAAGCGAAGCGATCTGAGAACGAGAAGCGAGGATCTGATATTTCGGATCGGTACGAAATTACGAATTGCGGTAAATTAACGAATGGCACGAAACAGAAAAAAACCAGGATGAAAAAATCCAAATCGAATCTAAACGAAAAAGAAACGCTGTGCACATGTGCATCTATTATTCCATAGTACTGGAGAACTATAGGTTTGAATGATTTTCTGGACTTGAAAAATGTATCTATTTTTTGTTTTACTATAATTTCCAACTACAATTTTTACATTTTATTTCATGTATATATATATCTTCGTAAATCTGCACAAATTAATAAGTATAGTGTAGCGTCACTTTAGATTTTGACTTGTCATTCTAAAATATCATTTTATTTCCATAGTTGTTTGCAGTTTATTATATTTGTTTAACATGTCATGACATCAGATGAGTTATTCTTTCAAAATCTTATGTATTTGGAGTTTTACTGTAAATGAGCAACAGTGTCGTAAAACTAACCTGAAATGAAAATCAAATCTACTTGTTAGAATTTGAGCTAACATAGGCTTCTTCTGGGTGGTGCTCATGCCGGTAAGACACTGGATGTGCCCAGCAGGAAGGCCTCGGTATGGCTACGGTTGTTAAAATTTGTTTGGTTCTGAACCATGCTGCTGACGGATATTAGTAAGCCTCATTATTCACTCACTGGGTGGCAGTTGCACATGTAGCAACTCCTGAAGTTTTTTTTTTCTTTAACATTGCGGTATAAGGTCATATACTACTGCTGGGAAGATGCACAAAGACAGCTGACAAATGGGTATATTGATATAAACACGCTTATAGGAAGCAATGGGGTGGCAGGCAGACACATGAACAGCTTAGAAGTATTTGTAACAATTAGGCGTGATTCATTTCTCATATGTTACACCATTTATTTGTTTGTAAATATGCCTTCACCAACAAGAACCCAACACATCTAGGAAATTCCGTTCACAACAATAGTTATAGAATGATATTTAAAGCCATGAAAATGCAAATATTTGTAATAAATTAGTTCTCTACATGTCTCATAAAGTCTTCCAATAGCGCTTTAAGACTGATACCTTGCCATTATACATGTGTGTACATAAAAAGCAAAATTTATACTGAAAATCAACCATGTGGATGCAGATCTATTTTCTAGAATGCTCTTTTCACCTGAACTTCAGTGAAATTTTGTTGCTTTTCACTTTGATGTATTTTGGTGCACTTTGGCGATTCCAATTTGCTGAAATTTCGGTGAATCCACTATTTAGCAAATGGCCACTGTAGTGTGCCAAAGATGGAGTTGCCAAGCTCCACGAAAAAGTTGGAGAATGTCGCCGAATAGCAATGAAGAGGGCCGAAGTGGCCTTGGTGAATGCCACTGAATTGCAAAAAAAATCCCAGAAGTCTCCTGTTCTCCTAATAGGTGTTTAAACCAATAAAATTGTATTAAAATGAGTCTAATTAATATTATTATTTATAAGTAAAAGCACTGCTTGAGCCTTTTCACCCTCTTGCCATCCATTTATTGGGGGATACAACGAAGGTAACACGATTGAAAGGTTGGACCCTACCTCTACAAAAGGGTTACAATTACTGCCAAACGGAGACTAAGGAGTAAGGCTCAGTACTCGTTGAGTAGGCACCTATATCCATTATTCTACTTGTAAATCAGATATTCTACGCTATGTATGCTTCGTTCTGCTCTGTTTTTGATTGGTAAAGTACAACAGGAGAAATACTCACATTGTGGGAAGGGTCACCCCAGAAGTTGACCAACTGCGCACTTAAGAGAGCCGAAGGACAGGCTCTCGAAAAAGTTGTGTTAAATCGTCAATGGAGGAAGATCCTACACAAATAAGGATTCAATATATAAGCATTGCTCAATTTTTTATGACAACGACACAATTGTAAAAGATCCTTTACACTATATATTAATTCATACTTCTATGTCACAACTTTACGATCACTAATATATAGAGCTTTATCACAAATAAGCTGCTTTTAAAGATAATTTTTTTGCACTTTTGCATGTGTTAATTATGTCTATTGTAAATCACTTTTGATAGAGTTTATCTGGGGATTGACTGTGTCACCCCACTTGTCTAGAGATTTGCATGACACTCGTATAAATATTCTGTCCTATCTCCTGCGCTCTATATAATAAGGTTCTGTTCTATTCCTCCATTCACGTTTGGATTAGCCTACCACCCTGTGTAGATGCATAACAGGTACAAAAGGTTAAAAACGGGAAACGCAGATAACATGTTTTTATTGGACTAATAAATTAGAAGTTGAAGTGGTACCTTGTTATGACGCCTTCCCTGTGGTTCAAAGTGTGTATACCACAGCGTACTGCGGCCTAAAGGGGGTAGGGGGCAATGCCTTGCCGTATTGCCTAAAAGTAATTGAAGAAAGAATGGGGGTTTTTCCTCCTACTGGCGCTGTCTGCTGGAAAAAGTTGACACCTGACAGTGTGTCACATATACAGTTGTTTTATTAAATGTAATAATTGTGTATAGTACACGATAAACAGAATATGCAGTAATATCAGAAAAAACACTAATATTCCATTCCTCGTTAAAGCGGGTACTTATCAAGTCTCTGAATTCAGTACGAGTAACAGTTCGGGTTAATGAGATGAGGGCTGGGATGCGCTTTTCTCCCTCCTCTTGGAAGATCTGCAATCTCTGCTAGCCGTTTGTAGATGCAATGATCCTATCCATACAGAATCGTCTTGCTGTTGGAAACTCCTTGTTGCCTCAAAGATATAAAAGAGATAGTGGCCGGAGAAAATAGTGCATACTGGTAATACTAGCGATAAGCTTACGTGATTTGGAGCTAGAATATGTCTTAGCTCGACATTTGCGCGTTGTTAGCCCATAAAGGTTGCCAAACTTCCCTTCTTTAACTTTCCTCTTTCCTCTTCTCCTCCGTGATGGAAACTGCGCAGCCGTAGGTCTATATTTAACATAACAAGGAAAAAAAGTGTAATCTGCGCTCGTTTCTATGTATTCCATGTACAACAAAACACTGAGGTTTTTGTTTGTTTCAATGGCCATTGCAACGTAAGCTCACTCGCCACTTAAAGGCACCTCTTTGTAGAGTGAGTACCTAACAAATGTAACCAAAAGGCTGCTCTACTGAGCAGCTCCAAGCCCCTCCTGCTGCTTTTCAGCTAAGGAGAGGCAGAGATATGGTGGGTTTTATTTATACACGCACCAAACACTTCCCATTTGGGATTAAAAACAAAAACATGGAAAGAGGAACAGCTGCAAAACGGTCTGTAGGTCTATATTTGGGAAGATGAACTCGGTCCAAGCTGTGATCCAGTGATTTTTACGAATGAAGGAGGCAGATGTTAAAATTAAGGGGGTTTATTTAGGCTTAAACACATAAGAATACGCGTGAAAGTAGTTAGGGTTCTGCAGGACGCGTTTCGCCAGTGCAATACTGGCCTCTTCAGCTGTAGAAAGAAAGGAGGAAGATCCTACACAAATAAGGATTCAATATATAAGCACTGCTCAATTTTATATGAGCATGACACAATTGTAAAAGATCCTTTACACTATATATTAATTCAGGTTTCTATGTCACAACTTTACGATCACTAATATATAGAGCTTTATCACAAATAAGCTGCTTTTAAAGATTGGGGTTATTTTCACCTTTACATGTGTTAATTATGTCTATTGTAAATCACTTTTGATAGAGTTTATCTGGGGATTGACTGTGTCACCCCACTTGTCTAGAGATCTGCATGACACTCGTGTAAATATTCTGTCCCATCTCCTGCGCTCTATATAATAAGGTTCTGTTCTATTCCTCCATTCATGCTTTGGATTAGCCTACCACCCTGTGTAGATACATACCAGGTACAAAAGGTTAAAAACGGGTAACGCAGATAACATGTTTTTATTGGACTAATAAATTAGAAGTTTGGAGAGTTTTCTCTCTTGTCCAGGTCAGAATCCATGTATTGTTTCCTACAATGTTTCCACTATGTTTTTAAACCATGATTGCTCCATTGGAGGTACGAGCTAAAGTTTTCTCATGCTTGGCAGATGTAATCACATCTACAATTAGGAACGGATATAGTTAGGGTTTATATTCTCTTTCCACTGGTGCTAAATTACATGTGTTATATTAAATAAAGCTTGTTATCCTCAATACATATATATCTTATTCTGCATGGGTTGAATAAAATGCAGGATATCCTTATAACTCTCCATTTTTACAAACATATAAACTATCATACAAACAACATCAGTAATTGAGATGTAAATGTGCTAACTTCTCTATAATTAGTACGTTTTCCAGAGAACCATGTTGTTTAACTTCATTTCCATACCACTGTGCATCGTGTGAGAATGGGGCCTATGTTAGGTGTATATATTTGGATTGACCCTACTTTCTTCTTTGATATGTTTACATTTTTTTGTGGGATGTAGTGGATATCAGTGCTCGCACTGGTGATCAATTCATCCAATTTTCAGTATTTACACTGGAAAATTAGGTCTTTACTCCGTAGGGTGTTCCTTGGTAAAAATGAATAAAATGCAGTGTGCAGAGCATTTAAATAAATGGTTATAGTAGAATATAAAATGTCTACTTACATTTAATGGTGCCTATTATTCAAGAGGCACCAAATCTCAAGCAGCCGGTGATTACAAGGGGCACCGGACCCCCTTCTTGGTTGAAATGATCCTCAGTGGTGATAGTGGTGGTGTTTCATCCACTAAAACAGGACAGACAATCGCTGGCTATGTTTAAAACTATTTTATTAAAAGTTTACAGTACAATAAATAAGACATTGCATACGCGTTTCGCTGTGGTCAGCTTCATACTATAATTAGTTTGTATTCCAGAGAACCATGTTGTTTTACTTCATTTCCATACTACTGTGCATTATGTGAGAATGGGGCCTATGTTAGGTGTATATTTTTGGATTGACCCTGCTTTCTTATTTGATATATTTACAGTTTTTGCTGGTTGGTAGTGGTTTTAACTAATTTATTTTAAGGATATCAGTAGCGGTCTTGAAGCACTTGGTTTGTTTTATAGAAAAGTCCCATGATATCCAACTTCATACAAATATCTAATAAGTCCCATATTTTTTATACACAGTCATTTTGAACCTACTGTGACTCATTGTTATTGTTTAATATGCTTGGATTTTATTATAGGTAAATGGTAATCTTTTGGTTCTTGGACTTTGGTGTACAGTCCCCTTTGTGTGGTATTCTTTTCTTCTGTGTCGTCTGATGGCTTGTAACAGATGAGCAAGGACAGGGTTCAATAAAATAAATGCAATATAGTGATGAGGAGGATTAAATGGTATACTCGGGCCATGACCAGCATTAAGTACAGCTTTGCTGGAACACTGGGAATTATGTGCAATAACAAGATTCCCCGGAGGCTACAGCAGGAGAATTTTTGTGTATGCACTCAACGCTTCTTGGCCAGATTCTAAATTACTACTGAATGTGCCTGACAAAAACAATAATTAAATAGCACCAGTTATCCATGTAATTCTCATCTTGAATCATTTCTTGTGTGATTCCTCTGTGTAATATTCTACACAAACTCCTCATATGGGTTTTATGTGGCAATATTTAAAATTGTAACTCCTCAGTGCGGTCATAATGTGCTATGACAATAAATGCAGTTATCCAAATCATGCAACATAATTACTATCATAAATAACATGTAGTTTTATTGTCCTAACACTATAATCTTACTTATTTATCACAGATGCCATGCAACAATTTCATTTTTTAGCTGACCTCTTTCTTCAATCTCCGACTTGTCACAGTATGTTACATGGTTGGTACCAATACATTGGTTTATAAGATCGTTGAATTCCAATAAGGATTTTTTTTATTAGCAATAAGGCAAAATGTAACATATTTGAAAGCAATTGGGGAGTTAATATACAAATCCTAAACTGTTTGACACCCGGCACACTGAAAATGCATAGATGATAACCTCTATCACTATATGCATCAATGCGAAGGAGGGGATCAATGTATTTGGCATCTGTCATTATGCTGACAGCTTTTTAAAGGTGTCAGGTTCACTCTGACCTTTTTACCCTTTCCTAATCCCCCTGTTTTATTTTACCAATAGTTGTCAAATCTGGAATTTTAACCCCATAGCCTGTGGTATTTTTATAAATAATTAATGAAGCTGTGAAAAAGGATTGTGGCTATAAAGCAATATCTTGTAACAATCCCATTGCATCAAAGGAAGTTGTGGTTGCAAAAGGATTGTACTAGACTTTTTTTTTGCATCAGCATGTGCTGTTCTTTAGCATTTTCAAAAGATGGGATTGATGTTTCCTTCCTGCAAAAAAATCACACTTAATCAGTGTATGATCTGTTCTTGTTTTGTCTAGTGGAAAATGGGTTTAAAAATCGACATTTTTATAATATGTTCTATGAATGTATTCAAGTCTTTATGTATTTTAAGTGAGCAAACCAAAGGTTTATGAGATTGCTAAGAATGGGCAACATCACTAGTGGCCTGCCCTACAGTGGGTCCACGCACTCGATGGGGCCATTACAGAGAAGGCTATACCACATGCAAATCGGACTGCTGTGTCTCATAAAGGATGGCCAGAGCTGAAATGCCAAGGCAACATCCTCTGCATGATGACAACTGCAACCCCCGACGATCATTTCGGCCTTGTTGCCCCTTCTCAGGACCCTCACAAACATTTAGTTGTTGACCATACTGCCATCTTACGCATTTTTATATATATATTTTAAATGTGATCATCCAGTAAGTCTTTTAATTCCATAATTCAGTCCGCCAGTTTCAGCATTTTTAAGATCTTCTCTATATTATTTCACATACTACAGCCATGGCCAAACGCTTTGAGAGTGACACAAATATAAATTTACGCAAAGTCTGCTGCTTAGGTTTTTATGAAGACAATTTGCATATACTCCAAAATGTTATGAAAAGTGATCAGATGAATTGCAATTTATTTTGCAAAGACCATCTTTGCCATGAAAATTAACTTAACCCCAAAAAACTACATTTCCACTGCATTTCAGCTGTGTCACAAAATGACCAGCTGACATCATGTCAGTGATTCTTGCGTTAACACAGGTCAGAGTGTTGACGAGGACAAGGCTGTTGATCACTCTTTCATGCTGATCAAGTTAGAATAACAGATTGGAAGTGTTAAAAGAAGGGTGGTGCTTTAAATTACTGTTCTTCCTCACTCAACCATGGTAACCTGCAAGGAAACGCGTGCCGTCATCATTGCTTTGCACAAAAAGGGATTTACAGGTAAGGATTTTGCTGCTAGTAAGCTTGCACATAAAGTAACCATTAATTGGATAATCGTGATCTTCAAGGAGAGGTTCAAGGAGGTTCAATTGTTGTGAAAAAGGCTTCAGGGCACTCATTAAAGTCCAGCAAGCACCAGGACTGTCTCCTAAAGGTGATTCAGCAGCGGGATTGGGGCACCACCAGTGCAGAGCTTGTTCAAGAATGGCAGCAGGCAGGTGTGAGTGCATCAGGATGGTCTGGCGTCAAGTAGGGTAGCAAAGAAGCCACTTCTGTCCAGGAAAACATCAGGGACAGACCAATATTCTTCAAAAGGTACAGGGATTGGACGGCTGAGGACTGGGGTAAAGTAATTTTCTCTGTTGAATCCCTTTTCCGATTGTTTGGGGAAACTTATCCGGATGTTGTTTCTTGTTTTGTTTGTTTTTCTTTTTGTCAGTCATCCATCTAGTAACAAGTATCAAAAGGGATACAATTTTCAATTATATGTAATTTCAAAGCCTACCTTCTCACACCAAATAGTATGATGTTTTACTGTAGAATGCATCTTATGTTTCCAATGTAAGGGACCACACATGGTTAATAAGACATTATATCTCATACATGCACATTTTCTTTGCAGTGGTGATTATTGATTTATGAGCTTGTTATCAGAAAATCAATGCAGTTTCCAAAACATCCATATTGTTCAGGTTTCAGCATTGAATGGCACCTCTAGTACAATTACTGTCAGGCAAATGGAAACTGTCAAGACTGAGCCCTTATAACATTTTTAGGGTCATTTGTTCTAGATTTTTCTTCAATGTGTGAAACACAGGTTTGATTATACTGAATCCTCCCTGTTGGCAACATAAATACTCATAACTAGTAGCAATTTTACTTACATCCAGCACTTGTAAATTTTCCATAAAGAATTGTTCAAACCATTGTATTAAAGCCTAATTATGAGTCGTTATGCATGACCTATGGCAACGCTGGTTAATTTTTGTTATTCCTACTGTGGCGGACCATAATATGGTTTACTTTGGGACCTTTGGGGAGATCACAGATCTATATAATAGAGCAGGGCTAATTTAAACATAGGGCTATTAATGAATGTCTCCCATTTAGAATAAACAGTCAGGTCCAGAAATATTGGGACATCGACACAATTCTTACATCTTTGGCTCTATACACCACCACAATGGAGTTGGAATTAAACAACCACAATGTGCTTTAACTGCAGACTGTCAATTTTAATTTGAGGGTATGTACATCCAAGTGAATGGTCATTCAGGTGAATTGTGTAGGACTTACAGCAGTTTGCAGATGTGCCTCCCACTTGTTAAGGGACCAAAAGTAATGGGACAATTGGCTTCTCAGCTGTTCCATGGCCAGGTGTGTGATAGTCCCTCATTACTCAATTACAATGTGCAGATAAAAGGCCCAGAGTTCATTTCAAGTGTGCTATTTGCATTTGGATTCTGTTGCTGTCAACTCTCAAGATGAGATCCAAAGAGCTGTCACTATCCATGAAGCAAGCCATCATTAGGCTGAAGAAACAAAACAAACCCATCTGAGAGATAGCAAGAACATTAGGAGTGGCCAAAACAACTGTTTGGAACATTCTCAAAAAGAAGGAACGCACCTGTGAGCTCAGCAACACCAAAAGACCCAGGAGACCACGGAAAACAACTGTGGTGGATGACCAAAGAATTCTTTCCCTGATGAAGAAAACACCCTTCACAACAGTTGGCCAGATCAAGAACACTCTCCAGGAGGTAGGTGTATGTGTGTTAAAGTCAACAATCAAGAGAAGACTTCACCAGAGTGAATATAGAGGGTTCACCACAAGATGTAAACCATTGGTGAGCCTCAAAAACAGGAAGGCCAGATTAAAGTTTGCCAAACAACACCTAACAAAGCCTTCACAGTTCTGGAACAAGTGCCTATGGACAGATCAGACCAAGATCAACTTGTACCAGAGTGATGGGAAGAGAAGAGTATGGAGAAGGAAAGGAACTGTTCATGATCCTAAGCATACCACCTCATCAGTGAAGCATGGTGGTGGTAGTGTCATGGCGTGGGCATGTATGGCTGCCAATGGAACTGGTTCTCTTGTATTTATTGATGATGTGACTGCTGACAAAAGCAGCAGGATGAAATCTGAAGTGTTTTGGGCAATATTATCTGCTCACATTCAGCCAAATGCTGCAGAACTCATTGGACGGCGCTTCACAGTGCAGATGGACAATGACCCAAAGCATACTGCAAAAGCAACCAAAGAGTTTTTGAAGGGACAAAGTGGAATGTTATGCAATGGCCAAGTCAATCACCTGACCTGAATCCCATTGAGCATGCATTTCATTTGCTGAAGACAAAACTGAAGGGAAAATGCCCCAAGAACAAGCAGAAACTGAAGACAGTTGCAGTAGAGGCCTGGCAGAGCATCACCAGGGATGAAACCCAGCGTCTGGTGATGTCTATGCGTTCCAGACTTCAGGCTGTGATTGACTGCAAAGGATTTGCAACCAAGTATTAGGAAGGGAAAGTTTGATTTATGATTATTATTCTGTCCCATTACTTTTGGTCCCGTAAGAAGTGGGAGGCACATCTGCAAACTGCTGTAAGTCCTACACCGTTCACCTGAGTTGGATGTACATACCCTCAAATTAAAGGTGACAGTCTGAAGTTAAAGCACATTGTGTTTGTTTCATTCCAACTCCATTGTGGTGGTGTATAGAGCCAAAGATGTTAGAATTGTGTCAATGTCCCAATATTTCTGGACCTGACTGTATCTTAGGATTTTTAGTGGATAATTTTTTTTATATGCTTTTAATTTAGAAATACATATAATTTTTATACCACTGCATTAGCTCATAGGTTAACCCACAAGTGAGCCACCAGTGATTTATGAGAGTAGGGAAAGTCAACCCTTTGGTTGGTCAGCTCTTCTACGGCTGTATTCTTCTGTAAACTTTATGAGGGCTGTTGTAAATATCTGTCCCAGGTCCATTAAAGTCTGAGGAGTTGCCAGGTTTACAATAGCTCTGCTTAAATGTATGCCAGAGTTGGAATACAACCCCAAGTTGGTCAATAAAACATTTTGGGCACTATCGCGTGCCCTGAGCTAAAACCGGGACTCTAAGGGGAAAAATTTGCGTTTGCTAATTTCCCCTTAGTGTCCCAGTTTCACCAGCAAATCGCTGGGCAGGCGCTGGGCATATTGCTAAGCTCGCCTCTTGCAAGATCCTGTTGGCTGGCGGAGTGATCGCGGAGGGAAAAAGGGGACTTTCTTCCTCCAGTCTCCCTCTGCTCACAGTGGCCAGAAGCAGTAGATTGGGCCACAGTTCTCACAGCAGGATGAGAAGTGACTGTGTGATTTTTTTTTTGGGGGGGGGGGGGTTTTGAGCTGCAGGTAACGATTCTGCAGCAGCACAATCCGTTACCTACACCTGTGAGCTGGTGGTACCTTTTTCGTTAGGACCAAGGGATTCTAACGCTAGTTAATCTATGCTTTAATTTGCACTCCCCGTGTTAGGTATAGGGAACGCAAAGTACAGTAAATTTGTGTTACGAATCGCAAATTAACAAGCGCTAACAGCAGTGACGTCACAAAAGTTGGTGTCACCCAGGGTGGTAACTGATGATCTCCCCCCCCCCCACATATCTCCTTCATAGGGAATAACCTGCCTTGCGGGGATACGCAGAGAGATAGACAGACAAGTATAGTAAGATACGCAGAGGGACAGACAGACAGGTATAGAAAGATACGCAGAGAGATAGACAGGTATAGAAACATACGTAGAGGGACAGACAGATAGGGATGGATGGACAGACAGTGGGATGGATGGGCAGACAGTGGGTTATATGGATGGACAGACAGAGAGTGGGATGGTTTGGCAGAGACAGTGGATGGACAGACAGACAGTAGGATGTATGGATGGACAGATAGACAGACAGTGTGTCCTCTTTCACCCACCTCAGCCCCCAGTGTACAGTCTGTCACCCTCCATAGTCACGTTTCGTCACTCCAGCCCTGTCCCCCTGCCCTCTGTATTCATTATTCCTGTTTTTCTAATGTGTTTCTGTATGCTGCTATTGCCTGGATAGCAGACCAGGGGTTAATGGCTTCTAGTCTGATCAGCTCACCTGTCTATGATGTGTGCTGATCCCTTCCCTATTTAAAGCAATGGGCCTATATCCCATTGCTCTATCATTTTGTTCCAGTTTGCCTGTATCCAGTCTGCTGCGTTCTGAGCTCTTTGCTGTTCTTCTGGTCCTAGTCTGAATTTTCTTGTTCAGTTTATTTCTTTTGGTTTCCCCTGTCTGCTGTTTCCTCAGTTATTCTCGGTTCCTGGTTTATGTCTATTATTCCTGTGTATTTAGTTCATAGGGTTTCTTCCTTGCTGTGTTTTGGTTTTCTGTTTATGTTATATGTGATATGCTAATTACCTGGTTTTGACCCTTTTGCCTGGCTGACTTCTCTCCCGGTTCTGGATCCCTGGCTACTGTATAAGGTGCACGTTCTGGTTATTTACTTCTGGCTTTTTTTCTTGACGTTTCTTTTGGATGCTCCTTGTCTGTACTATCTGTATCATTTCTAGTGTACCCTGGTATCTGTATGTTTCATGACTCTGCACAGCTTCTAAGTATATTTTCTCTAGTATAGATCCGGCTACTCTAATGACTGGCCTGTCAGATTTAGAGCTGCTTTACTAGTGTTGTGCAGAGGTCTCTCGTTTATCCTTTGCTGTTCACTCCTGTTATTGCTGTCCATAATGTACGTCTGCACATAGAGGCTTTTATCGAGTGCCAGGTGCCCCCCTTTGTGACACCCCCTCTTATACCCTTCCCAGTGCAGTCTCTGTTACCTGCCTCTGTCCATATCCAGCATGTGAAGGGTGTCTTCAGCACAGCTGCTCCTGGGCCTGGCTTCTCTCCTCCTTACATCCACAGGCACATGCTTGTGATAGAGTGTGTGAGGAAGGGGCAGGGCAGTGTGCTGGAGGCTCCCCAGACTAAGAGCCAGGGGAAGCAGGGGGCAGCCATGATAGTGGGAAGGCTGCTCCCCCTCCTCTCCCCACCCCCCTGGCCAGCACATGGAGGAGGCAGGGCTTGTGTCAGCCAGGGGCAGGGTTTCTCCTCTGCCCAGCGCTGATCTCTCCCCACAGAGAGACGGTGCTGCGAGCAAGCACACACCAAAGGCTGGCCCTGGGTGGTATCACCCCCCCAAGAGGGTGTCATCTGGTGCAGCCCACCCCACCTGCCCCCACCTTGTAACGCCACTGGCTAACAGGTTTTTTAACCTGTTAGCGATTCAAAGATGATGTGGACGCAGCGCTATGACCTCCTTTAAGCTAGTGCGAATGATGACGCTAGTGTTAGCTTGAAGGAGGTGATAGAGCCCTTTATAACCAAACTATAATGGTACAGATTATGTAAATATACATTAAAAGCATCCAATATTCAGATATATTTACTTGTTCATATCTTGAGCACTTACAAACAATTCCAAACAAGCTATTATGTTTAATGAGAAAGGTTAACTATAATGGCCGCACTCATTAATCATAACATCTCCAGTTCGATTCCAGCCAAGTTGCAAACCTCCCTTCCCTTATGGCTTAACTGTTGTGCCAGCTAAGTGTTAACTATCGCTTTCTATACTTTGTCCAGGAAGTGCTAGTCTTCTGGCTGCAGTAGAATAATGTGCAATTTCATCGTTGCTCTTTTGTTCTCTCATTTTCTTGATACTGTATTTGAAAAATAAAAAAATAAAAATGTCTCATAGAACCTATTATTCTAAATGAACCTAAATAAAGATTAAATTTTTAAAAAATCAAATACTCCCCTTCGGTCCCTCAGTGCAGAGGATGCCATTATTTGCCACCTACTTTTGCTACAAGCAGATGGAAACAAAGGGACAAATAGTTCCCAGTGTCCTTCTGCCAACCCTGCAAAAACATGCAATCTTGCTGAGGGGTCGGTGTGGTCTCCATGAAGTCCTATGCATCACTGTCAGTCATGTTGGTGATATAATGGCTCACTTGTAACAGACATGGTAATAAGGTGTCACACATGTACCGGCTGGGTGGAATAGAGATTACATCACTGCTCTATAACCGTGGAGACTGTGGAGACACAGGTTTGAATCCCAGCAAGAGCACCTCTCCAGTAAGTGTCCTAGGGCAAGACACCCAACTGTACATACTTGCCACCTAGGAGACATACTAGGAAACAAGAGAAATCTCAATGTATCTTTCCTGGTAAAATACTTTCTCCAAAAAAAATAAATAAATACTTGTGCCACATTATAGGCTAAATTACAATCTTCGCGCAAAGCGTGAAATTTTGCGCCAAGCTTTAAACGTTTGCACGCGCATTTCAACGCTGGAATTACAATCCTCGTGCGTTTTTTCATCCGTCGAGCAATAATGCGCGTAAACCGGACACGCACAAATGCTCGCAAAGTACCGTTGTACGCAGAAATCAGTGTGCGCACTGTTTTTTTTCTCAGCCAATCAGAATTAAGAACCACAATTATCTCACGTTAAGAAATCACCGCTGGAATTACAATCCTCGTGCGTTTTTTCATCCGTCGAGCAATAATGCGCGTAAACCGGACACGCACAAATGCTCGCACAGTACCGTTGTACGCAGAAATCAGTGTGCGCACTGGTTTTTTTTTTTTCAGCCAATCAGAATTAAGAACCACAATTATCTCACATTAAGAAATGGCGCTTGCCAAAGTCAAACAGAGCATATATGCTGCAGCAATAATAATTGCACACACAACTTCTCCGTTTTATTGGTTTGATATGAGTAGAATGTGTAACTATACTTTGCTGCATTTTTTTTTGGGCTGGTGTATTTGGGTTTGGCCAGGTTGTTCAGATTTGCCATTAACACCAGCTTTTAGGAGTTGCTAAAATTATGCGCGCAAAGGCTATGCGTTAAATCCTGCGCATAGATTGTAATACCATCCGCATACCAGCGCACATTCACGTTTGCGCTCACAATGTTAAGTATAGGACGTGTGCAGTACAGTACGCTCGCAAAGGGTTCGTGCAGGATCACCCGCGGTAGAAGATTACGTGCGTTTGTTTGCTGACTATTGAATACGGCATTCGGCGCAAAGGGTTTTACCCCTTGCGTTAATGGGTTTTTGCGCTGGCGCAAACATTTGTGCGAAGATTGTAATTTAGCCCTATGTCTTTGGTTGCTCATCCAGAATAGAACCCAAAAGATATGCATATGCTTTACTTCCAAGTCATTTCTCCAACTCCTGCTTTTCACAAGCTGCTTCCATGGCAGCTCCCAGGTGTTTAGCAAGGTTGGGAAAGTCTGCAAATTCTTCTTTTAAATAGGAAAAGTATGCTAAATTAGAAAATTGCTTGATTAAATATACCAAATTGATTTAGATATAGTCATAAACTAGTAGATTTCAAAATGGTAAGAACATGTATATATATATAAAAAAAACAAGTTAACTAAAGAGTAACATACAAAATCATTGTGCAAATATGATTAAAATTAAGATTACAACTGTCTGGATTTTAGGTTTCTATAAAAGCTTACTGAAATGTCTATCATTCCATTAGTTAATTAATTTCTTAAACCATTCATCTTAATTTCTTTAAAAGAAAACATCAAAGTGCCTCTACCTTAAACCTTGCTAAAGTCTTATTTTATTGGGGGCACTTGTCGTGACCCGATTTGCATGATTATCCCTCCCCATCTATTTAATCTCTTGCACAATCCCAACAGGTGAGTAAAACTATTTATAACATTATACGTGACATGAACGTAGAAGTAATAAGTGACAAGGATAATTTTCAGAAAACAGTGACACAAATCTAAAATACAAAAACAGGTAAAGGAAGTTTCTGAAAGTAAATTCATTGTATGTTTTAATATATGTTATACATTGCTATTATATGAATTCTGGTGTCAATTTTACTGAATACTTCAAAAGACACTCTCTACCCAGGACCATTTAGGCTAGGGTCAGACGAAAGCATTTTTCCCCGCGAACGTGAAAAAGTGCGTCCGAACGCATTGACGTGTTTTTTGACGGAATGTGCAAAAACGGTCAGACGACGAGCATTTTCGGGCGTGATTTTGTACGGATCGTCAATAAAACTCTTTTTGCATCTGGACGTTATGTAGGCTGGACATTAGCAGTGTCTGACATCTCCTAATCACGCAAACACGCCGCTATGCCGCAGCTGCGCACTCATTACGTCAGTACTAGCGGTTCAGCGTTCTCAGTAAAATGCGTTCAAATTCCACTTGCGTTGCACGGCCGGACTTTTGTGCGGCCGTACATCGTATATTGGCCGTCATTGCCCGTCATCTGCTGCTAGTGCGGCCGTAATTATGTGCGCCAGAACGCACGTTAAAAGTGCGCTGGTCTGACCCCAGCCTTAAGGTGCCTGTTCCCTCTTCTTCACATTCCCTTAACTAACTACTGTACTAGCTCTTCATTGGTGAGGTTTTACCTACGTCTGGAAGGACGCTAATCGTGTCAATGATCATATTGAGAGCTATTGACTGGAGTGGACAGAGTCCCGCTTCTGCAAAAAAGGATCCTAATATTAAGGAATCCTGCGACAAACTCAGCCGTCACTGGGGCTCTTGGAGGAGTCTGTGATCTAGCCTCCTTCTTACAGTATAGACAGTAGGGCTAAGATGCTCTCTGGGGTCTGCCGTCGAGATTCACCAGGAAAACCCTGATTTATGTGTGACGGGGCTGACCAGGGCAGGGGACTGGCGGTACTGGGGCTGAGTGCAGCGATTGCCAGACTCTCGCACTGGGGGAAGCGTGGTCAAGCAGCTTCTAGATACCAGACTCTTGGAACTATATTTGGGACACTTTTATTCATCTGCCCGGTTTCTACCGAAGTGTGTACATTTGGTTCCAGGACTATGATATTTTCACCAGTTAATCAAGATTTATTGTGTACATTCCGGGTTGTATACTGAAGAGGCAGGGTGGGGCAATTCTCTGGCAGCCAGAGTAAGATAAGAGTTGCCTAGTGATCATGTTAATTTCCTAAATGATTAAACTCCTTCCCAGTTTTAATCTGCCTATTACTTGTCTTGTTAATGGTTAATTGTTGATCTTATCTTTGTTTATTCATGAAGAAGGATTGTCCCTGAAATAATATAACTGTAAGTGTGTTGGTTCAATATATCAGCTTGTGTTTCTACCTTGACATTGGTGTTGTCTAATGTTTGGGGTAAATTTTTATTATTTTGGGAGGTTGTGCTCCAGTCCTAATATATTCGTTCTGTCCAATAATTAGGTAGGCTTGGGCTGAGGACTCTGGAATTCTGGTTCCTGCAGGGAGGAAGCTATACTCTGACAGAGGTACTCAGTGGGAGTACCACGCTTTCCGTGACAAATCCGAGATCAGCGTTTGCTGAAATCAGATTTTGGGTGAGACTATTTCCCCACAACAGGGAGGCTAAATCAGTCCTTCAAAATTCCCCCAGAGCAGAGAAGGGTGAGGATGCTCAATTCATTGGGACCACTCACATAATGCTGAATGGTGACAGTGCCTAGCGTATCCTTTTTTAAGGTAGAACAGTGTTTTTTCTGGGTGTAACCGTATCTTTGAGCTGCAATCCTGTACAAAATTAATACTGCAAACCTCACTACTGTTCTAGATGATGATATTTCTGATACTTGTAGTAAGCTGTAGGGCAGACTCCTCTCTATGAGTGAAGATACACATTTAAGCCGAAAAGTAGACTTTATTTATATGTAGTACAGTAGACGATTGTTTGCTGTAAATAACATTAATAACACATGAATGATAAATTTTAGTTGTGTACTATACTTATTGTAAAAACTAAATACCGCGGGCACTTTATT
Organism: Leptobrachium leishanense; assembly: GCA_009667805.1. Classification (NCBI taxonomy): domain Eukaryota; kingdom Metazoa; phylum Chordata; class Amphibia; order Anura; family Megophryidae; genus Leptobrachium; species Leptobrachium leishanense. The sequence continues at coordinate 111,324,503 of CM019064.1, read as the reverse complement.
ATTCTTCTACATGTTCATTCATGCAGAAAAGTGTATTAGGTACATTTGTTTTCTTTGCTGGCACTCAGGTTCTTAACATGACGAGACAAAGTGCAGAGTTTTACACTGCGTTAGTTACTCAGGCATCCATTATACTAAAAAATTAAGTTCGCTACAGGATACCATTTTTTTCCCATCTTAAATGATGCCATGGACCCACTAGAGACATAAAGGAAACATTATATAAGCCAAACACCTTCTCACGATTTCAATGTGATCTTGGACACCCTGTTAACATTTAAGTCACATTGCTGCCATATCTACATCTGTCATGTGCATAACTCTTGAAACAGGAGTTTATGTTGATCACTTGTCCTTGATGACAGTGAGACTGGTGACATAGATGATGTGAGAATGTGTTGACATAAAAAAAGTGTATGTTTAAAAGAAAGACAACATCAGAGACACTTGTTTGATAGTGATGTTTCAGATGTTTCAACCAATAGTATATAATGACCTCATATTATTCTATGGGAAAGGCCTCTGAATATACGAGAAACAACACTCTTAAAATATAAAGTCATGTTATGATGGTCTTTAAATACTTAGGACCCTATCACCTCCTGACATAAGTGAGCATTAGCACTAGGTTAATTGAGGTGATAGTGTTACTCCCATATCATCTCCTGATCACTAACGGGTTAAAAAAATTGTTTTAACGCAAGCTTACTGTATTTTGCTCTCTCTATGCTCAAGCACAGAGTAATTACTGTTAGGATCACAAAGTCCTAATGCTAATTACTAACCACTGCGGCTAACTGAAAAGTTAGCCACAGCTCTATGCTGTAGCTAGTTGATTCCGCTTCTGCGGAATCAGCAGCAGCTGGAACTCCCCCAAAAAATTAGATACTCACCAAAACATCCAGCAGCGACCCTATCTGGCCGCCGGGAGCAGAGTGAGACTGGGGTAAAAAAAAGTCCCCAGTTTCCCTCTGGAATCAGTCTGCAGGACCCCTTGCACTCTACTAAAGCTCAGGGAACAAAGAGTTTTGAGTTTAAGATGCACAGAAGAGTTTGTGTACATAATTGGACAGCCAGTGTTGTTCATGAGAACCTTCTGTTACAAGTTTTATGATAAACAGTATTTATATATGTAATATTGGCTATGTCGCAACAGAGGTTGCTCACCCTTTTGGTGAACATGCATGATAGCAGTTGAGACTGTGTACTTAATTCCTGGCAGACAAAAAATGTATCTAATTTATTCCTACCAAGAGATAATCCTACCTACAAAGTGTTAATCCTGTTTTTTTAAGGAGCATTCAGAAGCCATCTCAGCATCCTTATCAGGACTGTGTCCATGTGGATTTTTCATTGTTGTACTCCATTTTTTCTTTCCACTTCAAAATGTTTGCTTTTGCACTACTGCATCCTGAAACAAAGTGCTTTAAAATGAGCATTTTTATTGTTAATGGCTCTTCTTGCTAAATTATTTTCTTGAAAGGGGTCTATTTATTCTCACTGTAAAAATAATTGTAGAATTTGTTTGAGTTACACTGTGGATGGAGGAGATCCATGGGTCTTCCCGGCATGTAGCAAACACATAAAGCATGTTGGTATGTTGTAGTAAGGATTAAGGGTTTTACAAATAAATATGTCTGCCTTTTGATTAGTGTTATAATTTGCAGCTTGGGGGTTCTTACTAGTGTTTTTGCAGCTGCTCATTCTGGACTCTGAAAACCAGTTTCATTAAATGCCTTTACATTTTACTTCTCAAAAAGTGTTTAAGAAAAGGAAAATGGTCTATAAATTCCGAGCTCTTTAAATACTAATTTTACTAGAAGAGCTTTAAATTGGGATCTTTGATGGTGTTCTTTCAACGCGGCTCTAAAAGCTGACATCACTGTAATAAAATGAAAAATAAAAAAACTTGTGTAGAATTTATTCTATTGCATTTGAAGCATAACATTTGTTCGTAATTTTGTATGAGTTTGAACTAAGGGAACTCAATTGCTATCTGGATTACAATACCAAATTCTGAATATTCAACTTGAATAAAAATATTAAGAATACATATTTGTATTACAAACAAACCCAAACAAAACCAAGTTGAAAACCAATAATAAAAGTGTTAATGCAAATTTTATTAACATGTAACATAAGTTATTTGGAACAGCAAGGACCCATTTGAATCTGAGCAATTAGGTCTTTTCAACCAACTCGGCTGTCAGTCAGCCACTACATTAGAGGCTGGACTAGTAATAGATCCATTGGTTTTCCATATAGTCCACGCTGCCGTCTCGACTCATTGAATATCAATGCGATAATAATGTTGCAAATTCAAAAAGACACTCAAATTTTCACGCGTCATGTTGTTTTAGGTGTTTTTAGTGAGCAGAAAATTTTCTGTTAACTCTAATCCCAAAACTAACCCTAACCTTAAAACTAAACATAACCCTAAACTCCGGGCAGGCTCTAGCATTTGTGGGGCCAGTTGCAAGATAAAATGTGGGGCCATGTTGTAATTTTTGTTTTCTTGAAACCCATTTTTAACATCAATTTAGGCAAACAAGTATAACATTCACGGGTCTGGGGGTAAACCCAGGCTGGTCTGACTTCCTGGAAGTCATACCATACACTGGGACCCCCCTGCCAACTGACATCATTGAGACCACCCGCCAACTGACATCATTGTCACCTTGTAGCGCTGAGCGCACTAACTGCGCTCAGCGAGGTGGCCAGACGGGCGTCAAGTGGAAGGAACGTCCACTCTCACGGACGTTCCTTCCGCTCTCCAATGATGCTCGTCTGACCCCAGCCTTGATTGAAATCTGAATGGAAATTTACATTCAAAAATACATAACCTACAAATACATACATTAACTACAAAAAAACATAACTTCAAATCGCGTTTAAACATGATGAGCTCAAAACAGTCAAAGTGAGCTCAGCACACAGAGGTGAAATGGCTCAGCAGTGAAGGGGTTAAAATATATTCCTTTCCATCCAGTCACGTGAAATTTTTACTGACATCTTCGGTCTATTCATGTAAAATATACAAATAATGGCTTTCTGTTGCTTTTAAAGGAGGAACGATGTCCCCATATTAAATTTTCCGCCACGGGCCAAAGTCAACTGACTGAGAGCATTATTACTTTCATTACAAAAAGTAATTGCTCCTAAAAAAAAATATGTTTAAAGTAAGATTTGGTCTACAAAACCTATTACTTCTACATCCCTGGCAGGTCCCCTCATCGGCAGGTCCCCTCATCCTGTCATATTGGTGATCAGCAAGCCTTTCTTTCGCACGCAGTTACAAATTCCCGCCAATAATGTTATTCCCTCAGCTTCCACTCATTTTATTTATTTCCCTCATTAAATCACAGCTGTCCCGAGGCAGAGGCTGCAGCTGGCTTTAAGTTTTCAACACCTACTTTATACTTTTCTCTCTCCAGACAGACTTTCAGGCCCTTACACACTCTGCTACCGGGCATGGGGGAGTTGCGATGGCAGGGCACTGGCCAGGCCGCAGTAGGGCTGTGAGCTGTACCACCTGTGTTCTCACTCCCTTAATTACACTCTCTCTGCTGGCTGGGTGTGGAGAGTCAGCAGGGAGCTAGCCAGGCCACGGTAGGACTGTGCACGGGTGGGGCCGCCTGTAGAGTCGGAGACGGAATTGGTAGGGGATTTGTTCTGGCTGCAATAGGGTTGTGGCCCTCTGTGGGGCCGTATGTGACACAGTCAGTGCCACCTGAATCCTGACTGACCAGACCACGTGACCTGGTCGCATGCAGATGCCCGTCTTTACTTCAGCATTCAGCACAGCTCTTTTGAACTCTCGCAAGATTCTCTTGCGGCATCAAGGCAGAGATCCATTTTAGAATCAGGCCGCGATAATGTGGATTTGGAATTCAACACTGTGGAAATTAAATTAATGAATTGATGTGTGGGTAATTTCTGGGCCTGCTCTGGCAGTCTAGGTTACTCAATGACTATAACCTAAACAACTGCGGACTTTGGGGCCGATTTGAGGGCGGGGCAGGGTGCACTGCACCCATGGAAAACCGACCATGCCTAAACTAATTCTAACCCTAATACTAAACCTAATCTTCAAGCTAACCCTGACCCTAAAAGTACCTCTTTAAAGGTTAAATTTTAAAAAAGTTATATGTGTTTTATAAACTACATCTTGTATCTTAAGAAATTCAAGTAATGCATATCTAGGAAATAATGTTCCATGATCACCTCTCCAGTTTTATTTTTGAAAATGCATTACGCTATTGATTTATATCTTAAAACAATAAAATGTCAGATTAGTTAATCCAGCCACGTCTCTTTCAATGCATGTTGTTGAATCGTTTTTCTGTCCAGCGGAAGCCATAACATACACATCATTTGTTTCAGCTGTACATTTGCTCGCTAAAAATAATCAGAGCCTTGGCTTAGAGTCAAAATCAACCAATCAATTTGCAAGTACTAAGATTTCAGATGGTATCAGGTGAGATTTCTAGTATGGACAACTGTGTCCTGAAAATAACCCACGTAATTTAATTAAAACTTGATGATTCTAGAACTAACTGCAACATTTCTTGCAAGCAATTATATTCTGTTACGTGATGTAGAAATGTGAAAGGAGGTTTTGTATATTTCTAAGCGTTTCATACATTTGCATCCTAAATTTAGCATGACAGATATGGAAAAGCTACTTGAGCATTGACCACATAACTGCTGCTTCCTCTAGGTGATATGAGAGTGCACAGGCTTCCACTACCTTACAGAATTAAACCTAAAATACTATCACTTATAAAGCCCTCTCTGACTCTTCACACTTTTATATTTCTAAGCTCTTCAAATATTCTTCCAGCTTCCCACTGTATTTTGCCTAAAACCTTCAGTCCCCCTAATCTCCTCCTCCCATTCACACCCTCAGGATTTTTCGCACGTTGTGAAACTCTCTCCCCTAAACTATGAGATTGTTACATAGGCTGAGAAAAAGACGTGAGTCCATCAAGTTCAGCCTTTATAACAACACCTACTGCCGTTGATCCAAAAGAAGACAACAAAAGAAGTCTGAAGCGTTTGCCAAAAAGCACCATACAGGAAAGTTGGCACATACCTTCCAAAGATATGTCATCTTTCATAAAACCCATCTATTTTTAGAGAAGCTTGCCATCTGTCTCCACAATAAGCCACGATCTCTACCTTTTCTTCAAAACACTTCTGACACTGCTCTCACTCGACAATGTACTACAAACAACTTCACTTTGTCTCTACCCAATTCCCAGTAGAATGTAAGTTCCTTAGACAGGATTATTATTATTCTTTATTTATAAAGCGCCAGCATATTCCGCAGCGCTGTACAATAGGCACAGTATAGACAGGGTTACAATACATTGAACAACATTTGACAAACAGTACAGGAGGAGATGAGTGCCCTATTCCCGTAGGAACTCACAATCTAGAAGGGTTGGGGTTGGAAACAGGAGGAGAGGACTGTAAGGTGAGAGTGATTGATGGTTGCGTCAGTGAGTTGGGTGGTAGGCTTCCCTAAATAGGAACGTTTTAAGGGAGCGTTTGAAGGAAGAGAAGTTGGGGGAAAGTCTGACAGTACGAGGGAGAGCGTTCCAGAGAGTGGGGGCTGCGCATGAGAAACCCTGCAGTCTATCATGGGAAGAGGTGATGCAGGGAGACGCTAGGCGCAGGTCACTGTTTGACCTTAGGGAGCGGGCTGGGGTGTATTTGGTGATTAGTGAGGACAGGTAGTGGGGAGCTGAGTTAGTGAGGGTTTTGTAGGTAAGGATAAGGATTTTGATCTTAATTCTGCAGTGGATGGGGAGCCAGTGAAGGGACTCAGAGGGGAGCGGCAGAGACAGAGCGGCGGGTGAGGTGAATTAGCCTGGCGGAGGCGTTCAGGATGGATTGTAGGGGGGAGAGGCGGGACAGAGGGAGGCCAGATAAGAGATTATTGCAATAGTTGAGTCGGGAGATTACCAGGGTGTGTATGAGTTGTTTTGTGGTGACAGCGGTAAGAAATGGCCGAATTCTGGAAATATTACGCAGTTGGTATCGGCAGGAGGAGGAAAGAGACTGGATGTGGGGGATGAAGGAAAGAGCAGAGTCAAGTGTAACTCTATATAGGATCCTCTCTATGTACTATAACTATGTACTACCCTGTATGTACTATGTATTACCCATGTACCTCGCTGAAGAATATGTTGTACAATACAAAAAAAAAGAAGAAAAATAATAATAATAGTAATGAGACAGCAAAAGCTGCAAATAAGAAGATGACAGCATGTTGCTCTTCAGCTGCTGTGGGTCTAAGATATTAATGAAGTTCATCCAGGTTTATCTGCTGTCATTGCAGGTTGGAATCAGTTTAGGGATACTGTAGAATCAACAGTTAGACAGGATGATTACTCATAAAATTAAATATAGGTTCCTTGTGCTTAAGGGGTTATAAATTCTAAAGGGACTAAGTGAAGGATGCAGCTTCTTTGTAGAGGAGATGTGCCTGGGATTTCAGCTTTATGTATTTTTTTGGTAAGGAGCATTCATATTGAAAAAAGGGAGTGTCCAGGCGTGGACTGATCATTAGGGCAATAGGGCACTGCCTGAGGGCCCTGGCCTAGGAGGGGCCCCATGAAGGCCTGTTAAAGCTTGGTCAGGCCTTACCTTTCAGTGGGTACCCACACCACCACAGATAAAAATCTGTCACGGCTGGTCAGGGGCTGGGGCGCCTGGCAGCAGATTCCTCGCTGCTCGCTGGCCAGGCGCCGAATGATGAACGCTACCGGGTGCGCTCACGTGGGACGCCGAGGGGTGGGGCCTGGCGTTATGACGCGGACCCGCCGGGTTTAAAGCCCAGTCTCACTACCATGCCGGTGCCCTGACGTGGTATTCACTTCCCGCAGAGCTCTTGTGTATTTTGGCGATTTCTGTATCTAACCTGTGTATGACCCTTGGCATTGGCAAACGAACCCTCCTGTGTATGACCCTTGGCATTGGCAAACGAACCCTCCTGTGTATGACCCTTGGCATTGGCAAACGAACCCTCCTGTGTATGACCCTTGGCATTGGCAAACGAACCCTCCTGTGTATGACCCTTGGCATTGGCAAACGAACCCTCCTGTGTATGACCCTTGGCATTGGCAAACGCACCCTCCTGTGTATGACCCCTGGCATTGGCAAACAAACCATTCTGTGTATAACCCCTGGTATTGGCATTTACTCTGCTCTTGGTTCTGCCCTTAACGTTGGTACCGAGGTCAGTCTATGTGGCACCCTAAGCACACATCAGATTTCCTCTGCTATAACTAAGGTCCTAGGGAGAACGTATACTCTGGTCTGTACCCCTGTCTGGTGTTTCCCTTTGTTTATCTATTACCTGGTTAATTGTCTATCTAGTTTTGCCGACCATTCAAGGATCGGAAGGGTAGAGAGCGATCCACATAAAGGGATCACTATCTTGGTAGTCAGAAGGATTCGTGACAATACCCTATTCTGTACCTCTGTCTGGTGTTACCTCTTGTCTATCTATTGTCTGGTTAAGTGTCTTTCTAGTTTTGCCGACCATTCAAGGATCGGAAGGGTAGAGAGCGGTCTGCGTAAAGGGACCACTATTTTGGTAATCAGAGGGATCCGTGACAAAATCATGTGGAATTAGAATCAGCAACCACCTGTATATGTATCTGCCCCACTATATTTCACCATAGCAGTTCCAATATAGCAGAGTGTAAGCAGAGACTATATTTTCATTTTGAAAATGGAAAGGAGAGATTAATTCTGTAATTAATCATTGTATGTATGGGGGGCAGTGTTTCACTGTGGGCAGGTGCAATGGGGGGCCCCATGACTTCCTATTGCCCGGGGGCCCCAGGAGTTGTCAGTCCGACTCTGGGAGTGTCTCTTGAAATATCTGTATATAAATGCCTTTTGTTAATTTAATTATTAGACCCAGCATTATCATGTGCTTCTGCTATTTTATCTTATTTGTTCTTGCAGTGGTTGGAGATTGCACGATGGGGCTATGACTTTGCTGATTGGAAAGTTCAGCAATTTGTTGCTGAGACAATAAACACCCTTCTTCTCACATCTCACATCCTGCATTTGTGGATGGGATCAGACTTATGCATGTGATATACAGAATTACAAATGCTGTTAAAGCACCAATGTATCCTACTGCCCTTTAAAATGGATAGGGCACACAGAGATCGAAAAGAAGATCTGTCTTACAGGGGCTAGCAATATAAGGACTCACCGAAGAACGACTGGTTGAGATTACTATATGCTGTTCTCTGGGTTCTGTGTCTTATAAACCATATTTTGATTGCTTTCTGTTGCTTTACATTGACAGCACTCTTTATTAGATGCAATAAACACTCTTTATGGGGATAGGTTTATTACCTGATTTTGAGTTCGGGCCTGGGTCCATAATAAATCGTGCTGTATATATTGAGTTTTAATAAAGTGATGACATATATAGGTTTTCAATACATCAGGTAGATATTTTGTATTCTAAATGCCTTTGTGTTGTGGCAAAAATATTGCATAGTCAGATTGCATCACAAATAATACGTTCAAGCTAAATGTGAATATTCAAGAGCTGGGATGTTGATCAAACTAATGCAAAGTATTTTTCACGCTTTTCACAGTGTTTGGAACCCTGCAAAGAATCCTGGGATTTGCAAAAAAATAACTGCCAAAATCTCTGTGAGGTAACGTAATTTTATATTTGAACTCAAATAAATCTCTGAGATGACAAAGAGCAGTGATTTATGATGTGCTTAAATGGATATATTTGCTAAATGAATAGTGTATAACAGTGGTTCCCAAACCTGTCCTCAGGACCCACTAGCAGAACCGATTTTAAAGATTATAGGCACTAGCAGCTGCCCTGATCCAAAACCGGGACGCAAAGGGGAAAATTTAGCGTTTGCCAACTTACCCTTAGCGTCCTGGTTTCACAGCAGATCACGGGGCAGGAGTCGAGTCCGGCAGCCTGCCCCTCAGCGATCGCTAAGCTTGCGGATGCTGGGGGCAGCGCTACAGCGCCGTCCCCAGCATCCCCTCCATAACGTCCATCGGACTCCATGGAGGACCGTGCTGCCAGATCACATGACTGTCAAGATCGCACCTCTTGCGAGATCCTGCTGGTCGGTGGAGTGATCGTGGAGGGAGACAGAGGGTGTTCTTTTCTTTGCTCCCAGCGGCCAGAAGCAGAGGATTGGGCTGCCGCTTTCGCTGCTTGTGAATGACAGGAAAGTATTTGGTTTTTTTTAGGGGGTTTTGAGCTGCAGGTAATGGATTCTGCAGCAGTGCAAACCGTTACCTACACCTCTGAGCTGGTGGTAACTATTTTGTTAGCACCAGCTCTTATTAACTAAAATTAGGACTAGGTGATCCTAACACTAGTTAATCTGTGCTTTCACTTTGCGCTTCCCATGTTACGTATAGGGAGCACAAAGTACAGTAAGCTCACGCTACAAATCGCAAATTAATGAGCGCTAATGGGATTTTTAACTCGTTAGCGATTCGAAGGAGATGTGGGTGCAGATCTATGACCTCCTATAAGCTAACGCTAACACTGATGCTAGTGTCAGCTGGAAGGAGGTGATAGAGTCTTACATTGGGGAAGTTCATACTGATTACTACAATCACTTAATAGCAATGGGATCACCTGTGCTGTACTTCAGATATCTTGCAAACCTAGCCGGTCATCGGGTCCAGAGGACAGGTTTAAGAAACACTGGTGTATTCATGAGGACAATATAATAGTACAGGAAAGAAAAAAACAACTACAACACTATTATAAATAATATATGTATACTTTGGAAAGCAGGATATATAGGCAAGAAAAGTGACGTAGAACAAGGCAGCATACACTGAGCTGAGGGACCACTGGGAAAAGGCATTGTACATGTGTCACTGAAAGCAGGCCTGGTTAAAATGGAAAGCGAGGGAATCTGTTAAGAAACAAGGGTATCTATTCAGCATCAAGAACCAGTAAGGTTCTAGCAACTGTACTAAGGGAGGAACTGGGTTTTAACCCTTACAGACACAGTGGTTTCAATCTGAAACCACATTTTCAGACTGAAGCTAGCGTAGTTTTACAAATTCCATTAGAGTGTTTCATGTCTTTCGATATAGATTTAGATTTAGATAGAAAAATCATTTTTCTTTTCCACTTTCCATTTCATGGGCCTGAAAGGATTAAAGAGTCCAAACTGGAGGCAGCTATGAAACGAGGCCTTTCCAGTCAGACCCACACCGCACCACTGAAAAAGAATAATATAATTTGTCGTCATGTAGACTTTCTGTATTTATAGAATGGAGCAATCCTTCCTGATCTTCTAATTGTCCTTTGATGGTCCAAATATTGATTTATGCATGGCAGAAGATATATATTAGACCATATTGCTATATGCAGAAATAATTTATCAAAGAAGGTCCATTATGTATGCCACACTGTCCAGAAGTGTTTGAAATATACATAATAGGGAACTGGGTCTCATACTCTTTATTGGTATAATTACTGTACTGGTTGATAATAGAAGTACTTCCGAAATAATGAATCGCATATAGGTATCATCCGAAACAAAACAAATATATATATATATAATGGATTGCTTTGGAGCGATTTGGGATGATTCACCAACACCTGCAACAGACAGAAAGAGGAGGTGCATTTTGCCGCAATTTGGTGCACTTTGGCAATGGGTATATAGAGGAATCACTCAATTGTTCTCTATGGGACATTTTCGCTGTTGCTGAAGTGCACCAAACTGCAACATATTTCCCTGTCATTTCGCATGTGGTGTTGAATTTATTCGTTTCAGCACCACAGGCCAATTGTCAGCTGAATACAGTGTAGTTCTTTAGCCATGCACACCTCTACTTGATAAAGTGTGTGAAATTCTTAGACGTTCTATTTGTATGTGTTTTTGACCACTGTCATATTATTTAGTGTTTAAAATGACTGTCTATATTAATATTAATGATGATAATCATAATAACAACAGTTAAAGTATGAGGTATATGTAAAGATTAATGACACAGTTGGGGTAGTTTTTGTTGTAAACTACCATATGTTCAGCCAAAATAAATAGACTGAAAGTGAAAACTGATACATAGCAACACTTAGGATCTATCAATGACATGTGGCAGTAACAATCAAATAAATATAATCCTAGGTCTATTTTTGAGACATTAATAGCTGTTAGGAAACTTGTAAAACCATCTCCGATTCCTTGAATAGGTAAATTACACTTGTAAAGCTGATGTTTGCTATTTTTACTATTGCGAACACACTCTGGCTACCTAGCAATTTCTCGTCTGCCAGAAAACAGTTGCAGTGCAGCTGTAGACTAGGCGCTTCCATTTAACGTTTGTTTTTGATTAGTAATTAAAGCTAAATTTAGAACTTCAAAGATTACTAATGGTAAGCAATACACTCACTGGCTTAATGAAATACATAACTTAAGAAAGAACCCTTTAAAATCCAAAGATGGACTGGCTATATCTACACTTTACAGATCACAAATTAATATGTCCTATAATTTAATGAAAAAAATCAGTATATATAAATATACTATTGCTAAAAATTGCTTTAAGAAAAGTCAGAACATTCCCTATGGGTGTGGTATCGTCACATGCAATACTACAATGGTAGCAAGAAATACAATTGGAACTTTAATCCCTTCACTACCAAGACCGAGTATGCTCAATCTTCAAAGCACTTACTAGGGGCTGATACTGAGTAGATTCAACTAGGTCCAATTCTAGCGCCAGGCAAAGTATTTAGTTTATTGCAAATTAAATTCATTTCAAAAATTGGTTCCAAATTGTGCCCCTAAAGATTTAGCACCTCAGCCATGACACAGGAGGTGCTAGCTCAGTTTGACCAGCTGAATCTCTCAGGTCTATTCAATAAAGGTGAAACTCAGGAGAATGACTGGAGAAGTGAAAAATCCAGATCGAAATAGCCAAACCAGAAATATTCTCCCATTTCTCTCACTTTCCAAATTGGCTATTTGGTCTAGATTGTTCTCTTCTCCTGCCAATTCTCCTGAGTTTCACCTTTTAGTGAATAGACCTGCCTGTGTCTGAAACACAGATCCCAAACTGATCCAGCATGAAGCCTCAACTGCAGTAACCCTTTTTGGCCAGCAGATTAAAACGTCTTGTCAAATAGACCAACTGCAGTAAAAAAGCACACAGAATTTTTTCACCGTTGATATATTTAACTGTATAATTAATGGACAGTGAATATCCAAAAATATAAAAACATTGGTTCCTAAAGTAGTTTTAAGGAAAATCACTGAAAGAGTTAAATGACCTGTCAATTAATTAAAAAATACATGTTGGATCTCACCAATATCTCTGTCCTTCAAATAACCAGGTCATCTCTATTTATTCCACCTTCCTATATATCCAACTTTGATGATAATTTTCATACAGATATCTGATCTCTCGGGGATTATCATGATAACGTTAATAAATATAACTAACTTATTGTGAATTAACATGGAAATATATGTTTAAAAACAAAATAAAAGTGACAGAACAGCGTTCCCAATCACTCCCTCTCAACCTGACCCCTGCGTAAACTGACAAGATATTTATTCATGTAGCTGTGAAATTATCTGTTTTATAGTTTACATTCTACCACATCAATTAAATTAAACCTAGATAGAAACATTTATGAGGGAGAAATAGAACATTTTCCCATTGGTGGAAACACTTATTGTCTTCAAGTAGCTTATTGTTTCAAGTGAAGAGGCTTTTTGATCCTAAAATTATTATTTTGGTAATGGCTACTGAGCCACAGTAATCTAGACAGGTAAATGAGGTAACTTACTGAATTTAACATAAATCTAACTTTATCTTTAATCTTTGAAGAACTTGAGAGTGTATCCACAGTCTAAGATGTTTTGTTTTTGGGGGCTTTTGGCAGCTGATCATATCTCACCATCTGGGAAATTTCTGCAAAAATATATCTCATTTGACTCAGCGTATTAATTAAGTTACATCAAAAAACTATTCTGAAAGTTGAACAGAAACAAATAGAATAATAAAGCAAATGTTTCTTCTAATTTTCTTAATGAAGCTTTTGAGAGTATATCTCTCTTCTTCAGGTCTGGACGCTATACTGATCAGTATCCTAGAATTGAACATTAAGACATTAAGGGTCACATGAGTGGAGGGGTTAGATGTTGTAAAAATGGTATGTTCAAAATGAGAACATAAACACATGGGAGATCTTGGGCCCATAATATGTAATGAATACCTAATAGACAAAGACACAGCATTTACTAATATATTGAAAAAAGATTGATGAATAATCATATAATAATCAACTTATTTTATGTATTTACTTTTTTAACTCCTAGCCTCTGTTTCCCAAGAAGCACCATGAATGTCTAACCAGCTGTGAGTTTCTCAAATCTGTCTTGTCGGTGAAGCAAGGAGACTGTCCGGCTCCAGAAAAAGCCAGTGGATTTGCCGCTGCTTGTGTTGAAAGTTGTGATGCAGATAATGAATGTTCTGGGGTGAAAAAGTGTTGTTCCAACGGATGTGGTCATACATGCCAAGTACCTAAAAATCTCTACAAAGGTATGATTTGTCATAAAAAGCTATTACACATTCAAATCAGTCTATGGGAAGTGTAACACAAGAGTTTCCGCTGCAACCTAATTATTGTTGTTCCAGCCACCCAGTAATGCGCTTATCATGTATTTAGTGTCAGAAAAAATTATGTTGAATAAAAGAAACTGATTGTCAAGCATAGAATTTGGTGGAAATCGTTAAATGTGCGGCTGTGCTTAGTGAATTAGACACAGAATGGGAAATCACTCATTGTTGATAAAACAAAACAGTTGTAGAGCCGGCTAGAAATTAACTGGATTCATTTATTAGTGATATACATGGACATTAAAATTAAGAATTTCATTTATGTCACTACACAACAAAAAGGAAATCAGCTTTTCCTACAGTGGAGAATCCGCTGTGATATACTTAAAGGCTTGAAAAAACATAATTACTAAAAAACCATAGGACAGTAAATCAAGAAATCAGATTAGAAATGTAACTATCAGGGTTATTCAGAGAGAGGTGAAAAGCAGGAGATTGACTGGAGAATGGAAAATTCTAGGTCAAAATAGCCGATTTGAGAATTGAGATGCATGGGAGAATTTTTCTGGTTTGGCTATTTTGACGTAGAATTTTCCATTCTCTAGTCATTCTTCTGCTTTTCATCGCTCTCTAAATAACCCTGTGTATGTCTTATCTATTTAAAAACGATTATAAATTTTGTTATAAGGGTCTGCTTCTTCAAAACCCCAGACCATATGTAAACTACTGTCAAAATCAAAACTAACAGGTCTATTCAATAAAGGTGAAACTCCGGAGAATGACTGGAGAAGTGAAAAATCCAGGTTGAAATGGCCAAACCAGAAAAATTCAGATTCTCCCATTTATCTCACTTTCCAAATCTGCTATTTGGTCTAGATTGTTATCTTCTCCTGACAATTCTCCCGAGTCTCACATTTTAGTGAATAGACCTGTATGACTTTTTTAGTTTTTGAGAATGTCACCAGAAACGTACTTCAAGAAGTTATTAAATCCTGGAAATCCGTTACAAACTTTTTAGATCTATGCTCCATAAAGTACAAGACATTTATTTATTACTTGTTGAAAAAGTCAACATTTTAAATTCCGAAAATAGAATTTATTGGAGAATTGACTATGGTCAATAAGTTAAATTGATTAGATTTTTACCATTTAATTTGCAAGTTGTAATTTTTCTTAGTTTTTAAATAATCCGAACATTGTGCTTGCCCTTTACTTATTTGTTGAATTTTTTTGACGTGTTCATCTTTTAACTAGGTATTTAGAAGAGAGAAGTGATCACTATGCTATCTTGTACACAGATCTTGTAAAGCGCTACGGAAATATGTGGCGCTATATAAATAAAGTATGATCATAATAATAACTCCCACACTGAGAAAGTCACAGGTGCACAAATGTACTCAGTGAGTTAAATGCCCTAATTCTTTTCGGAGGAACAAATGCTCCTTGAGTAGTTGACATTAAACCATTGTTTGGCCTTCACAGCAGGATGTGCATCAAATGAAAGGCTTCTCTGGAGCAGATGAGTTTTACCTGAGGATAGGAGTTTGATTGTAATTTAGTTGTTACTCTTTTATTTTCTACTACTGATACTGGAGAGTAAATGAAGACTTTAATGGAGACATATGTGTGTTTAAAGTCAAACACTTCTGGATTTAAAAATAGTAGTTAGAGATAGATTAAACAAGTCATTATTCTACTGCAGGGCTTTCATTGTTCACAATGTAGAGAGCAAATGCACACACCTCACTCTTTCATTACATGATGAATTAAAGGAAATACTTAGCTTAATAGCATTAATGATATCTCCACATCTGGCAGTGTATATTGGTCTAACTGGAGCATGCTGACACATACCATCACTAACTAATTCGTATGTAGGAAAAGCAACATTCCAACGGAAGGCCTATTTAAATGCTTTTTACATGACAGGAAAACACACATTTGTTTATATTATAATTACGGAGAAAAAATAAGTTTATAGTGGGAGAGCGTCCACCATGTCTTATTTTCATACTTAAGGCTTACTTTTTAAAACATGGTGCGAGGCAGCACCCACCAACAGAAAACTATAAGAGTAGAAATTAATTTAATTCAAAATATGCAATTTCTTCTTTTCATTCTGTAAACAATATTTTTAATTGATTTGGAGCTTTTGTCTTTCAGAAGTTCAGAAATGCTTGTTTACTCTGCATTTAATGTAGTCAGAAAGCGCTCTAGTTTATATCTACCTTGAATCTCTACTTTAATTAAGCGGACATGTGCTAATTAGTGTGGGAAGATGGAATCTAAGTTTACAGATTTCCTGTAAGGAACCTGATTGTGAAGGTCTAAATTACATACACAGAAACAACGCCACCCTTTTAGAGATAGAGCTATTGTTTCACCTTAAAAGACCATTGGGAGTTATTTTTTAACTTCTTGTAGAGTATTCTCTAGATGGATTATGCAGATAACTTGTAGCCTAAAAAAATATATAGAATATAGATATAGAAAATATATAATGTCATATTATAAGTTAAAACGACCCTGTATGAACTGGTCCATGTATTGTAAATTGAGTGGTAGCCATACCCTAAATGCCTTTGCTCCAGAGAGGTTTCAGAGGGCTGCAGGGACTTAGTCCTGCCAAAAACCTGAGTGACTTATATCACACTAAAAGTTGTAATAAAAGAGAAAAACATTTTACCCTATAGATTTTATAGACTGCATAATCTTTTTTGTTTCTAATATGCTCTATATTTTGCATCATGAAGGGCATGTGGAACTCAATCCCCATATATGAGGGCAAATCGTATTGATTTTTCCCTGGTGCAAGGTTTTTAACTGTTACAAACTGACGCTTGAATTCCCTGGTGTTAAGGATCCTGGTACCCCAGGCGCTCCTTTCCGCTGAAATTAGGAGGTGATCGTACTCACACACAGAATAGCCGACACATAAACTGTGAGAGAAGTCTTTGCAGATGGAACACCAACTGTAGAATGCTTTATTTACAGGTTTTCAGGTACAGAAACAATGGACACCCACACCCAGCTGTGGAACAATGGCTGGAGTCAGATAACAATCTTGTGATTGACTTGTTGCTGGGGGAAGGTGTGGGTTGATGGGAGCATGTGAAGACAAAGGAATCCATTACTTACAGGGGGGGTGGAAGCAGACAAAAGGTTAGATTGCAAGCTCTTGAGCAGGGTCCTCTCCTACTGTTTTGTGAGTGCAAAATATAACAACTTATAACTGTAACACACAGATACACACTTTGACAACAGCATAGCACATCACACAGCACTCTACACTATATACAGAGACAAACTGTAAAGAAAAATAAATGCAAATAAACATTGCAGCGGCCGTTTCGTCACACCTGGTTATAAGCATGTGATAGGAGATATGGGGGCACCAGCGAATAAACTTTGCACTCTTGTAGTCACTCACTTGATGAATGAGGATCCTGTAAGGATTGCATGAATTCCATTCCCAGCTCTAGCATGTTGCGAGACCAGCCCTGCTTTTATGTAATGTTTGATAAATGAACAGGAATGTCATGTTTTCAGCCCTGAACCCTATAGGTGAGCTGATCCGGGCCAGCTCTTACCACTGTCTTCTTCATCCCACAGTAGTTTCCGGTCCAGGATTTCCCTGTAGCCTCAGCCTGCTGGGTCTTTGACCACCTGATCCAGATAGCACTGACCATCTCCTTTATAAGCCAGTCTTTCCCATTCTGCTGGGCTCTGTTATAAGGGCCATTTTGCTGCCTGTTATTTTGCCTTTCCTGCTGCCTGTTAGGGATGTGCGTTTCGGGTTTCGGAATTTTGTAATTTTCACGAAATTTCCCGATTCGTGCATTCGGATTCGGACGATTTACCGAAAATTTTCAGATCCGAAAACGGCAGATCCGAAAAAAATTACGAAACGAAACGAAAATTTGTTCGGAATTTTCGAATGGACTAGAAATGTGTAAAATCGAAAATCATTTTCGTTCCCATTCGTAATTTCGGCTCCATTTCAGTAATTTCGGACAACGTATTTTTTGGTTGTATCGCTGATTCTGTAATTTTGTATCATTCCCATCTCAATGTATCCTTGTAAAACCAGAGAAATCTCAATGTATCCTTCTTGTAAAACCAGAGAAATCTCAATGTATCCTTCTTGTAAAACCAGAGAAATCTCAATGTAGCCTTCCTGGAAAACCAGAGAAATCTCAATGTATCCTTCTTAGAAAACCAGAGAAATCTCAATGTATCCTTCCTGGAAAACCGGAGAAATCTCAATGTATCCTTCTTGTAAAACATGAGAAATCTCAATGGCAAAATTATCGTATCGACAGAATTATTGTATCGGCAGAAATCGGATCCGAAAAACCATTAGTTTACGTCAAAACAAATAGACACTTTGAAACGAAGAGAACAGACGTTCCGAAAAACACAAAAATTTCCGAAATTACGAAAAAGTCGATACGAAAAATGAAACGAAAACGAAACGAACCGAAACGGAAATCGGCCGAAACGAAAATTTACAAAATCCGAACGAACCGAATCGAGCCGAAAAAAAAATCAGTGCACAAGTCTACTGCCTGTATTTGATCTGTTACTTTTTCTTTTATATGTTTTGTTTGGTTTATTTTTAGTTCCCTGTTTTCCGTCTGTCTGTACCTCCAGTTGCCTTGTCCTTGTCAAAAAATTATTTTGGATGTTCCTTTTAGCTTTTCCCCTTCCTTGCTCCTGTGTGGTTTATTTTGTGTTGCTTTACCCAGCCAAACTATTCCCTTAGCAGTAGATCCGGCTACTTCAAGGACTGGTTCTGAGATTAGGGTTTCCTTTTTGTGCTGCTGAGTGTCTGTGGTTTTGACATTCTCCTTAACCCTTGCTTTGCCTTTCTGGTTTGTGCTGAGTCATGTCGGCTATTCAGCCAGCAGCACTCCTGCCTTTTAGGCTCCTATCCACGTATTATGGGGCCCCACCTCGGCTTGTGGTGGTGTCCCCGTGACAGTGAATTGCCTACTCACTGCAGACAATGTATCTCATTGCAGAGTACCTGGAGAATGAATCCCTCTCCAAACATTCTTTATGGGACTTCAACCTTCACAAGTTTTAGCTATATAGCCGTCTTCCCTTCCAACTTTTTCAAATTTTTATCTTCAGCCTCTCCCTTTTTCCTATGTCCACATCCATCATCTGCAATGCTTCACTCTCCTCAGCTGTAAACCACATGCAGCACCCTACCCAACAATCCATTCTCCATACCCCTACATCTATATAACTACTTCTGTTTTACCCTCCCCAATGGCAAACTTTTTAAATCCTGTTAAATCTTTTCTCTCCTTTCCATAATTCTTCCTCTCCGTTGACAGCCATCAGTCGTATCATATGCCATACATCTTCTCTAGCCTTTTCTCCAACCTATAGCTGTCATAAGTCGCCTACTGATGACCGAGTCATATGCAGGGAGACAATAAATACTCAAAAATACACAAACACATAACTGTGGAATAATATATATATAGGCCACAGCTAAAAACTCCACACAATAAACCCACCACCATGACATAAAAATTTCCATAACAAAAATAAAACAATAACCCAGTGCTGAAAGAGGACTCCCCACAACCACAACACACCTCCAAACCAACCAACCACAAAAACTTCCCAACTCCCAACCATCTGACCAAAATTATCCTAAATAAAAAGGAACCCCTAGCCAGCACTGCCTACAAGCCCGCCGTGACAAAAGGAGCCCAACAAAACTAATAATCTACCGAAAAACTAACCCAACCTGGAATTAAATAAAACAGGGAGGGAGGGTGGGGATTTTCACAGCTCTACCTCAGGAGAAAAAGGCACGCAGAGCCTCTCCACACGCACCTTAAGTACCCTCCTGGTAACTCCTCCCACCCCACTCCCGCTCAATCTCCACACACACTGCAAACCCTTCTAGAAAAATCCTCCCTGCGTCCTGGCATCAGAGGCAATTTAAGGGCCCTACGCTTTAGGTGCTTCAGGCCTTCATTACCGCTCCTCCTTTTCCTAATCCATTTATCATCTTATTTCTCCCGCTCACCTTTCCTTTATCCACCCATCCTCTCTGGTCACCATCATCTCTTCCAACCCAGCCAACTATTACATGCCCCTTTCCTTTCACCTCAGTCATCCATCATATGCCTATAAATTCCATCATTCTTTTGTCACATCTTAACTTACATCATATATCATTCTTGAGCACTCCCAGATTTCAAAATGAACACCAGAACGTTTGAGCTACTTTTTCTATTGCTATGGCAGCGACGTGTTGCTTATCTCTGCATTCCCAAACTATAATATGCAATGATGTAGAGAATATCTTTGAATAAGTTTATATTATGTGATGGAAGATAAAGCGATGATAATAAGCAGAGGCTGTTTCTAATATCATATTTTTTATAAATGATAAAGTAAAGAAACTTTTGAAATATATAAATAATGTTTCTTTCCATCAATTCGTACATGATTCAGGAACTGTTTTTTTGAGTAGTTTAAAAGAAACGAATCATTTACACAATATAAAGAACCATACTGATAAATCGTAGGTTCCATGCATCTGGTTTTGGATTTCATGGTTCGCCGCTCTACAGAAGTAAACTAAAATGCACTTGCTCACCTCCCTGGTGCTTCAAGAGTCCATCTGCTGACAATTACACAACAGAGTGAGGTTGAGTTACTAAGTCCCAATCAAGTGCATCCAATGTACTTTAATGGTAAACAGATGTATCATTTCTGAACATGCAAATTGCTGAATTATTGCACATCACAATTAAGAATTGATTAAGAAAAAGAACAAATTTAAAATGACAGTTCATCGTATTTCTATGTAATGTTAAACTTGTTAGCTACATATTTTATTGAGTCTTTTTTCTCAAAATATATGTAGAAGTGGTATAGGTTTAACAAACATTTAAAATGTTAAGAGCTTGTAAAAGAAAAGTGTCTTCATCCAACAATGTTGAACCGAATAAAAACAGAACAGACAAAAAAACACCCACTATTTCTAATCAAATAAATAAAATAAAATAAAAAATAAGCAATTTAAGAAAGAAAATAATGCAAAATAATAATGAACAAACGTATTTGCGCTATGTTGTGGTATATTTGGTTGCAACCAAAATTGTAACTTGTTTGGGAATGTAATGCCACATGATTTATTATTTATCATGAGCATGTATGTCGGAAGGAAAAGGACAATCAAGGAATGTAAAATATAAAAATAATCGTTGAGGTAATCATTTGTGACATAAAGAGAAACTAAGGAAAAGAACAGATGAGCCATACCTTTGATAAAGCCTAATTTGTTAATTTAGATAATTTAACCAATCGGAAGGTTGTCTTTCATGATGTCTTTTTAAATTGTTCTATTTTTATCCTAATGAGTCATAATTAGGAGAGGAACTATTACAAAAATTGGTATCAGACTTTTCAGCCTCTGAATGTAACCTCTTTGCTTTAATACCTGCTCATTGGACGTGATGAGGATATAATTTATATGATAGTCTGTTTTCTGTCTTTTAGGTGTCCCTTTGAAGCCAAGGAAAGAACTGACATTCAGTGAGCCACATCCTGGAAATCTCGATATTAGATGGTCTTCGAAATTTAACATTTCAGTAGAGCCAGTGATCTATGTTGTGCAGAGACGATGGAATTATGGCATCCATCCAAGTGAAGATGATGCAAGCAGTTGGCAAACCATCACGCAGGTCATTATAACTATGTTATTTTTAACTTTTAGGTTGGCTATTTCATATTATGCAAATAATATAGTCAGTCGGATAATTAGGGGGATAGTCAGAAAGTACCGGTGTTTGCTGAAGTTGTCACCATCGCTGAAAATCACTGTTGTTGCAATTGCGACAAACTCAGATGATTCAAAAAAGGAAAATCCAATCAACAGCAGTAAAAGTTTCATTGCGAAGCTTTACCTGTGGCTGCTTGGATTTTTCTTTTTTTGAAATGCCGGTGTTTGTCATTATTGCAACATCTCAGATTTCTGCAATTGTTTGCAAATTTGACATACACTGTCTCTTACTGATTAACCACGTTACTATATAAATTTTTTGTGCCATAAGTCACTAATGCCGAAGTATAGAACATACATATCTGTTATGGGACAAAGGAAATAACAATGTATGGTAATGAATTAAAACGTAACTTGTAATAGAAAGTAATTTTTTTTTTGGAGAAAGGATTGTACCAGGAAGGATACATTGAGATTTCTCTAATTTTCAAGTATGTCCTGGGTGGCGAGTGTGTATCGGTCCGTTTGGTGTCTTGCCCAAGGACACTTAGTGGAGAGGTTGCTCGCTGGGATCGAACCGATGACTCCACAGGCTCTCTCCACGTAGAGCAGTGGTGTTACCTGTATTCCACCCAGCCGGTTAAAAGATAATACTGACGGATTCTTTTCTGACTATTGCATCCTAGACTGGTACATGAGAATCATCTCTGTCTTCAGTCATACTGACCAGACATGTGCACAACAATTTTTTTTATTTATTTTCGTTTCGGATGGATTCGTTCCGCTTTTCAATTAGTTTCGATGTGTTCGTTATGTTATCATATTTCGGATCAATTTGTTATTTCGGGTGATCGGTAATTTGTATTTCGGATCTATTCATTATTTAGTTTTTATTAATAATTCGTATTTCGGATCGATTCGTATTTCGTTTTTATTAGTTATTTTTGTTTTTATTAGTTATTTCGGAATGTGAAATGGATGAATCCCCCTGTTCTTGGTGCTGAAACCTATTCAAGACCAAGGACAGCAGCTCTGCGGGACTCCAGAGCCCCGCAGGGCTGCTTTCCTTAGTGCTGAATAGGTTCCAGCACCAAGGAAAGCACCCACCAAACACAGCCAGACTGATGGAAAGAAAAAAATCCAGTGTCCCTTAGCTGACCCTGCAAGACAACTCTTATGTGATCTCACAGTAAGCCCCCTTTCATCTACAATGAAAGATTCTACATGTAGATTCTACATGGAGGTCCTTGGAATTAGGGATGGGCGTTCGGTTCGATGCGTTCTAGAGTTCGCATCGAACATCGCATGTTCGATAGTTCGTGAACTGCGAACATTTCCGCGTGTTCGTCTCGAGTTCGCCCACAATGCACCACTATGGACCACAATGCAGTTTTCCACTTCCCTGAAGCTTTTAATTGGCTAGAGCCTTGGACCTGACCACAAGACAGGTGCAAGACTATGCCAATCACGGCTCAGAGTCCTGATTGGGCAAATTTTTTCACAGAGCTAAGTCCCGCAGCACACTATATAAGGCTTTCAACCCAGCCCAGCCAGCACGTGTTTTTCTGCAGGAGTGAGAGGAGATTGTTTTGTCAGTGTGTCTTCTCACTGCCAGTGACAGCTACTGGGGGGTCTCACTTGTTGCAGATATCTGGGAATTGGTGGAAAGTGTGTCTTCTCAGTCAGTGACAGCAGCAATTTGGGGGGCTCACTTGTTGCAGATATCTGGGAATTGGTGGAAAGTGTGTCTTCTCAGTCAGTGACCGCAGCAAGTTGGGGGGCTCGCTTGTTGCAGATATCTGGGAATTAGTGGTGGAAAGTGTGTCTTCTCAGTCAGTGACAGCAGCAATTTGGGGGGCTCACTTGTTGCAGATATCTGGGAATTGGTGGTGGAAAGTGTGTCTTCTCAGTCAGTGACAGCAGCAATTTGGGGGGCTCACTTTTTGCAGATATCTGGGAATTGGTGGTGGAAAGTGTGTCTTCTCAGTCACTGACAGTCAGCTATCAGGGGGTGTCACATACTTCCATAAAATTTCTGGGAATTGTAATCCGTGTCTTCTCAGTCACTGACAGTCAGATATCAGGGGGGTGTCACATACTTCCATAACATTTCTGAGAATTGTAATCTGTGTCTTCTCAGTGACAGCTATTGGGGTCTCACTTCTAGCAGATATCTGGGAATTGTGGTAATCTGTGTCTTGTCACTGCTGCCAGCTATCAGGGTGTCTCGCTGAGTTATAGCAGAGTTCTGCATATCTCCAATCTTTATAGCAAAGTTAAATCAGAGTTCTGCATATCTCCAATCTTTATACCAGAGTTGAATCAGAGTTCTGTATATCTTTAATCTATATATCACTCACCATGTCAGAAAGACCAAAAAGGACAGGCAGACGCTCCCAGACACAGATAAGAGGGCAAGCAGCCTCTGTGTCGGAATGCAGTGCCCCTGGTCATCGTGGACATGGTGCATCCTCTGCAGGGGCACGCTTGTCCTTTCTAACTGGTGCTGCCCGTATTATGCAGCAGCAACATACATAGGATTTGGTGGATTGGCTAACCAGGCCATCCTCATCCTCCGAGTCCTCTGCCAGCCAGGCTTGTAGTGGTTCACAGTCCACCTCAGCTGCCAAAGCATCTAATGCATCCTCCGTGTCCACAGCTACTCCTGCCGTAGCCTCACTACCATACACGGAGGAGTCAGCTGAATTGTTTGACTACAATGACAGTGACATGCTGTATGAGGTTGCGCAGCAACTCCAGTGCTCTGATTCAAACTCTGAGGTTGAGGAAGGGAGTAAAATTAGCCTAGAGGGAGGGGGTGCCAGCAGTGACACACAAACAACTGGCACTCATTTTGCCCCAGCAGCTGCAGCATACTGCCAGGTTGGCTCCAGTGACAAGGAGATAGCGGGTGATGACGATGATGAGGTCACTGACTCCACCTGGGTGCCTGATCGAATAGAGGAGTCAAGTGAGGAGGAGGAGGAAGCACAACAAAAACGAGGCACAACGACCTCTATTACCAACCGTAGCCAGTCCAAGACATCAGATGTCAGAGCTGCTCCGGTGCAGAGCACTGTTGTCTCGCAGCACACGTCCGGGTACTCTGCTGTCTGGGAGTTCTTCACGAAATGTGCAGCAAACCGCAGCGTTGCTATTTGTAAGCTATGTGAGAAGAGGGTCAAGCATGGGAAAGACACCGGACGCTTGGGTACCACGTGCTTGAGGCGACAAATGACCACCTGGCTCGCATCCCGTTGGTGCAACACTTTGCATAGGTCCCCCTCACCTGTCTCTACCCCCACTATATGTCCTGCCATGTCATTAACTCCAACCTCCACTGACCGGGATGATGCTACAGTAATGGGTGTACCAGGTCCTCCCTCAGAATGTGACATCATCCCATCACCAGCTGCAGATTTACGCACTCAGATTTTGTTGCCCCAGCTGCTGCAGCGTAAGAAAAATTATATTCCCAACCATTCCCATGCACAATATTTGGGTGCACTGACGCCTTTACCAGATTCATATCTTTTTAATATAGGACCGCATGGTCCACCCCTGCACTCTTCCACAATACCACAGAGGGGTTACTGTATGATGGCACTTTCTGCCACCAAAGGCACAATATTTGGGTGCACTGACGCCTTTATCAGATTCATATCTTTTTAATATAGGACCGCATGGTCCACCCCTGCACTCTTCTACAATACCACAGAGGGGTTACTGTATGATGGCACTTGCTGGCCTGCCACCAAAGGCACAATATTTGAGTGCACTGCCACTGACGCCTGTACCAGATTCACATCTTTTTAATATAGGACCGCATGGTCCACCCCTGCACTCTTCCACAATACCACAGAGGGGTTACTGTATGATGGCACTTGCTTGCCTGCCACCAAAGGCACAATATTTAGGTGCACTGCCACTGATGCTTGTACCAGATTCATATCCTCAGAGGGGTTACTGTGTGACGGCACTGTTAATGACTCTAAAGGCCCAATTTTAAAGCACCTATTGTTACTTTCATCCAAAACCTGCATAAGTTTCATAATAATTTAGCCAAAAAATCACTAAACTTGTTCTGCGTGTCCTAAAATGTCTCCTCTTTTCATACAGACTGCTGCCCCAAGCAGTTGTTTATGGATAGATTAAAGGAAAACCATTTACCGTCATTTGAAATGTCATTTTTGTTTTTTACATATTTCTATACATCCGAAAAATCTGCCACTTCACGGGCAGGTTATCGGGACCTCCTAGGCACAATATTTGAAGGAATTTTTCTATTTTATTTTTAACCCTTATTTCACGGAAAACTCACTGTTCCTTTAAAAACTTTTTTTTAAAACTTTTTTCCTTATTTCCTGTCCCCCAGGGCACTACCCGGACCCCCATACACCTTTTATGGCAAATATCTTGCATATATGCCCTCTTGGAGGGCACTCTAAAAAACGAACGTTCGAGTCCCATTGACTTGCATTGGATTTGAACTATGTTCGAAAAGGAACGCGAACTTTGGGTATTGTTTGGGTTCGACGGCGAACTGAACTCGAGCGAGTTAGGCCCATCCCTACTTGGAATCTAGGAAAGGATACCAGCAGTGGCGCTCAGTGTAACTCCAATATCTGTTAGCAGCTTCTTCTTATTACAAGTCAAGATTCTGACAAAACGACTCACACAATAGGGTTTGTAACAGAGAGTACCAATTGTGATTAGCTCACATCAGTTTTTTCCAATGGCAGCCCCTATTATTGGTTCAAGTAGAATAGATCAGAAGATTTTCAAATTTTGTTGTTTTTGCCTATTCATTTCAAATTTTCTATTTGGTTTCCAAAAGCGCCTTGTTTAATGGATAACAATGTAGGTAATTAGAAGTGATCATAGTTTGAGAACATGCCAGGAATAATACAAAATTGATGACGATACGCTATAACAAGTGAATACTCGCAATGTCTATTGAAATATATGTCTGTGAACAAAGACAATGATCAAATTTTAAAATGCAATTGTGTTTACCTAATACATTGTCCAATCAAGGAAAAAATAATATGCTTATTATTTTTGGGTACTTCTCCAGAACTTTTTTTTTTTTTAGCTTTTTTACATTTTAATGACTTAAATGACTGTATTTGCAATGCTTAATCCATAGATTGTAAACATCAAAAATAAACACTGGAATACATTTCCATTAAACTATAATTGAAATGTGTTCTGTTTCAATTTATTTATTTTTCTTTTAATAAGAGAAATTTGTTCTGCTCTAATAGTTTTGATATTTTATGTGGAACATATAAAACAGACACTCCTTGATCCTCACAGATGTGGGATGTGTGTTGAATAGACAAATGCACTTTTATTTACTGAAAATTGCAAGATTTATTGCATATATATTTTTAATTTAGACATGATGCAATAAAGAGATTGGTTCTATCAATAAGACCATCTTGGGACACAACGATATATTCATAGATAATGGTAACCTGTCTCTAACCTCATCCCTCCCCGTTATGTGTTCTGAGAAAGGACAGCCCAGACAGTCAGCTTGAAATGACTGACCCTTTTTTTACCCAAATTCTCCACTTTTTTGTACCTCAGACATTTTGGTTTATATGAATAGAGTTCTATAGCTATAAAAACTATAAAGATTCCGAAAAGCGATTAATTATAGTAAAAATGAGTCTGTTTAAATGCAAGATATTACTAATGCTGTAAATATCTTTGTCAAACATCAGTAAAGACTTTTTAAATGACCTAAAACAGCTCTGCTGGGTCCAGTCACAGTTTCAAAATGAAGAATCCATCTAGTCAGTAACAATGGAATGTTCAATATTGCACCAGTGGCATTTTTTATGGCTGATTAAAGCAAATATAATTATCATTAATTAAAAGTATTAACTGCTCATTGGCTGCTGAAATCCAATGAATTGAATGTCACATAACGGAATGTTTACATATTTATTTAAAAAAACAATGTTGTATATCCTTTTAATGGTACCCATATCACTATACAATTACAATATAAGTTAAAATGTCATTATTGTAGTTGCTATTATCATACTATAGTCATATAACACCATCAGGTTCAGTGTACAAGGGCATGATTCATTTGAACATCAATATATTTGAACAAAACATAACTTGAATGCATATGGAAATATTGGAGAACTCATAAACAACTCTCTCTCTCATGCCACATTGCTAAATTACAATAGAGTAGGAAAAATAAATGCTGAAGTTGCAACAAAACAAGACAAAATAAACAAAAAATAGTCATTCAAATACTGGCTGAATCCTCAGAATCACAGTACCTCATTTTGGAAGCCAAAACGAATGTCAGAAAAACTCGCTAAATGAAAACAAGATGAATCATATAGTGTTACAACACAGCCCACTGTGATTATTATATTATATCTTTAAACAGATTATATTAGTATGGTATGTGGTATCAGTTGTGTCATGAAAGTATTCTCTGTTCTTGAAATTAGTATTGTGATTATTTTCATTTTACACACCAATGTTGGATTGGCCAAGATATTATTTCACAACTCAAAGCTACGTTTTGATCTTCAAAACTAAATATGTGCAAGGAATTCTAAATAGTCTTCATTGTAGTACCTTATTCTACATCTGGCACACGGTTACACCAGAATTCCTCTTTCCATAATTCTTTTTCCATCTTGAAGACTTCTTAGCTGATATTTTAGTACAAAGCCAAGACAAACTGTAAGAAGGGGAGTTATATTCCGCGGTCAAAGCACTAGTCTATGAAGTGGGAGATCCTGGCACATACTCAATATTAGTTCTGTGTGGCCCTGCAAAAAGGTCTCCAACTTGTTATATTACAATAAATTTGATTGTAAGCATTAAAGTGCTATGGATTTATTGCAGTTGCTGACAAGTAAAAAAAGATGAATTTGGGGGGAAAAAGCTAATTATTCAAACATAAAGATATTGTTCCTATTCACAACTTCCTATTCAGAGACGATCCTGTATGACACGGTGATTATATCACTGCCACTGCATAGTTATTATTACTTACAAAAATTATTGATAGGATATTGCCCTAGGTTTCACTGTTGATAAACCACTGCTGATAGTCAATTATTTTGTAAGCTATGCTATATAATTTGGACTTCTTGAACAGAAATACTACTGTGGTTCCTGCAACATTATTTACAACACCTTAACCTGTTCACTGCAGGTAACATCATATTGTTCCACTGTGTGCAGATGACATCCCCAGATGTCTCTGCTGCTCCTCATCAACAGATGTTTTTTTGGATTAACCAGCCATGTCTGACTGACTTCCTGGAAGTTAGGCTTCACTGGGGACTTCCCTCGGCACCCTGACATCATCATGCAAGGCCATGACGCCTTAAAAAAAGGGTTAGCCTGCACCATTGGCAAAATGCCCGTATAGGAGGGTGTTTCTAGTTGGAGGGGTCCTTTGAACCCATCTACTGCTGTCTCTTCATGGCTATGGGCTGCTCTAAATGAGGTTTCACTGGAAAGGACACAGTCTGGTACCAAAAATGACTATATAAAATGTAAATATTTTTTGTTCACTAAAGCAGCATTGCCTGTTTTTCAATTATAAAGCAAACAATGGCACTGCAAGTGGCACTACTTCATCTTAGGCTAGGGTCAGAGTGGGGCAGTCGGAACGCGCGTGCAGGCGCACTAAATCACGGCGGCAGTAGCAGCACATAACGGCCAATGACGGCCAATATACGCAGTACGTGCGTACAAAAGTGCGCCGACACCACGCAACCGGCAAATGAACGCATTTTTCTCAGAACGTGAAACCGCTGCTACAGACGTACAGAGTGCGCTGCGGCCGCATGGCAGCGTGTGTGCGTGATTAGGAGACGTCAGACGCTGCTAGTGTGCGGCCTACATAACGTTCAAACAGCCGGATTTCCCTAGAATTGCGTTGGTGAGTACCTGCGACTGTGCGACTGTGGTCGTCTGACCACTTAAGCGTATTCCGTGAAAAAATGCGTGCGCACGCATCGACGTACATTTTGACGGTGGCCGCAGAAAATGCGCTCATCTGTCCCTAGCCTAAAGCCACCGTACTACTGGGAGGAGAGGTAGGGGTACATTGGACATTCTGTACATGCCACAAATAAAGTAAGATGTCATTGTACAGGTTAGGAATTGGACTTTTCAATAATACCAAGCATTACCATGTAAAAATCTGTAAAAATCAAAACGTTTTTAAAATAATTTCCTACATTCTAAGGCAGTGCCAAAAGAGGAGAACAATGGGGAATCTGCAGAACCAGTGTCTAGAAGGGAGTAACCATATTGCACAAAATATATTGAAAAAACGTAGACACCGGCTACCAAAATGTAAACTTTAATGGACATATACATTGACATAGAAATAAAACACCTAAAAGATGCAATATGTTGATCCTCCCTAACCAGGGTAGATTGCCAGGCAGCACCTAGAGTGAGCAATTTATATCACTTGATGGTCAAAACATAAATATTCTATTAGATCATACATCTAGAGCCTCATCGAGGAAATAGAAAATAATGGATGTATATATACACAAATCTCATATAGTGTACACTTTCAGTGCCTCCTTAGACAAAAGATAACAGAGGGTAAATTCTTTGGAATACACTTTCAGTGCCTCCTTAGGTAAAAATAACAATAATAACAGAGGGTAGAATCTATAGACCACGCAATAGATAGCACCTAACAACACATGAGGGTGTTGTTAGGTGCTTTCTATTTCATGGCCTATGGCTGGCTTTGATATTGAACCTCTCTGGGTAATGCCTCTGCTGACGATTGAATCAGGATTTTATATCTATCCATGAATGACTGTTCAGATCATTACAAAGATTCTACCCTCTGTTATTATTGTTATTTTTGCCTAAGGAGGCACTGAAAGTGTATTCCAAAGAATTTACCCTCTGTTATCTTTCGTCTAAGGAGGCACTGAAACTGTACACTATATGAGATTTGTGTGTATATACATTCATTATTTTCTGTTTCCTAGATGTATGATCTAATGCAGTGTTTCCCAAACCTGTCCTCAGGACCCTCTGCCTCGTCAGGTTTGCAGGATATCTGAAGCTCAGCACAGGTGATATGATTTGCTGCTCAGTGATTGTAGGATTCAGTCTGCTTTTCCCCAAGGTGATCTGCAAAATCTGGCCTGGTTGAGGGTCCCGATGACAGGTTTGGGAAACACTGATCTAATGGAATGTTTATGTTTTGACCATCAAGTGATATAAATTGCTCACTCTAGGTGCTGCCTGGCAATCTACCCTGGTTAGGGAGGATCAACATATTGCATCTTTTATGTGTTTTATTTCTATGTCAATGTATATGTCCATTAAAGTTAAAATTTTGGTAGCCGGTGTCTACATTTTTTCCATACATTCTAAGGCAGTGGCATTGTCTGCTTTTCGCTACAAAGCAACCAATGTCGCTGCCATAGCACACCTTATCATTTCACATACTGAGAGCAAGTACAATGTTTCATACAGAGTCCTATTAGTTATGGAACTCAGAGTGCCAAAATACAAAAGAAAAGTCTTGATTTTTTTTCAGTTTTGGTTAAAATTTCCTTAGAAAAATTAAGTAACAGGTTCTTCATTTGTGGGTTTTTTATTTATAGAATAGATAGCTACAAAGGTTTGGATGATAAAATGTGGAAAAATTATTGTACATGGTATAAATAATTTAAATCCAAATAGAAATTTAAGGATCTTTTCAATAAAAACTGAACTTGCCACCAAATTGCACTGAACGGTGAATAGGATTCAATGTAAAAATTTAATATCTTTTTAAAAAAAATTTAAAGTCTGTTTATTTTTTCTTTTTCAGCAAAAATACTTTTTTATTTTTTTAGAACTCCTGTTTTGTATTTTTTCACAAAAGTTTTGTTTCCCAATTTTTTTAAAAGGCTTTTTTTTAAATGATGTAACAGACCTTTTAATTATTTTTTAAAGGACCTCTTTTATTATTATACACAATTTAATATATTTTTTTGGGGTTTAAACACCTATTAGGAGAATAGGAGAGGTTTTTTTTGCATTTCAGTGGAATATGCCATGGCCACTTAGGCGCTTTTCAGTGATGTTCTCCAACTTTTTCAGGGGGCTTCAGCAACTCCATCTTCAGTGCACTACAGTGACCATTTGGTGAATAGTGAATTCACTGAAATGTCGGCAAAATGAAATCGCTAAAGTGCACCGTACGGCACTTAGTGAATAGACCCTTTAAATTTTTTACATTTTTGCTATGGGGGTACTGACATGACTTACAGGTTAATTCAAAGAGATCCGAATTGCTTGAGAAAGGTAACCGAACGCTGAAATTCAGCGTTCGATTACCTTTCTTGGCCATTCGGCTATCCAGAGAGCAGGCAATTTGCCAAATCCTGGCGAATTGCCTGTATATACGGTGCCTGTTTGGTGTCTGTTCAAGGGCATTGAAATCCCCAAGAAAAAACACTGCTTCGGCTATTCAGAGAACACAAACCAGCATTGAAAGGTTCCCGAAATGCCATGCCATTCGGTGATTTAATTCGGCAGGTTTATTCAGGAGAATCCCATAGGCTTCAAAGTTAAAAATATTCCCGTTTTAATTCAATATCTAATAAACCGTTCATTATAAAATTATGCAGTAAAGAGTCTCTTTATTTATAGATTTTTTAGGATATTTTAAGCATTTTTCTGGATTTTTTTTAAAAAAAATCAGATTATTTTTAGATTTTTTTTAAGTTTACTTATTTTTTCTGTAACAGCCCTTTTTATTATCATTCCCTGGACCTCATATGTAAATTTCAGACATTTTCGCTTTGTAGTTTCTTTGCAAACAGCTTTTCACTTTTCAAACATTCAAGCAAACTGTTTTGCTAATTTATTCACTCCATACGTCTGCGGTGTCGGCTTTTTCCGGCGGCTGCGCTGCGTGTGATCGGCTCCTGTTCGGGTTTTTCTGTGGTTTTCGGTGGGTTAATCCAGATGTTTTTGCGGGTTTTCGGTGTGCATTCGCCAGGTTTTGCGGTTAGTTTTCGTCAGGTTTGCGGCAGCCTTTCCCTGCAATTCGGGGGCCCTGTGGTTCTTGCTGAATACACCGCAGGGTCGCCAAAATGGGATCGACAAAACAAACCAAATTGAAGAGAACGAAAAGTCACCGAACGTGCAGTGACTTTTCGATTCTCTGAATTACCCTGATATACACTTACAGGGTTATTCAGAAAGAAGAAAAGTAGGAGAATGACTGGAGAATGGCTGGAGAATGAAAAATTCTAGGTCAAAATAGCCGATTTGGAAAGTGAGATAAATGGGAGAATTTTTCTGGTTTGGCTATTTTGACCTAGAATTTTCCATTCTCCAGTCATTCTCCTGCTTTTCACCTCTCTCTGAATAACCCTGATAGTTATAATATATTTTGAATTTGCTTAGTTTGCTGATTTTTTTTTTTAATTGTCTGGGTCCTATAATAAAATATGAATTCAAATAATGATTAAACAAAAAAGCAAAACAATTCGAAAAAAAAAGCTCAGCACACGTGACGGGTTAAATAGCTCTGCAACAAAGGGTTTAGTATTGATTTGCAAAGGAGCACACCTGGAAGCCTTTTTTGTTGGAGTATTTGTGAATAGCATGATGATGTTTAAATATTTCCGTTATTCCTATGCTCCAGTATTTTTTTAGAGCTTGTGGGGCCCAAAAAATACAATAAACTAATTGGGTTATTGAATAGAATTTTGCAGTATAGCCATTGCAAAGAGCGAGCTTCATCATTAATGCCAAACTAAATAAATTCTGAGCAGTGATGTTTGGAAGGAGAGACTGAAATAATAAGAGAGAGGCATTCTATTAATAAACCTCTATTTTATTCATTGGGAGCTATAAGTGGCTTTCTCCTAAACTAAAAATTATATGGAAGCACTACAAGAATATTTTAAGACTACGCATGGTATTTTTCAGGTCAGGGAGCTTGAGTTATCAATTTTGTGTATTCATGCAGATGCATTCAGTATACGAAGAAATTCAGCGAGGAAAAATTAATTTTCAAGTTACGGCAACATGGTTGAATCTGGCGCATTGTCAAACGATTTCACTATATTACATTGTAAATTAAACACTTGATACAAAGTGGACTTTTTTAGTCAATAATTAATGTATCTACAAGAAAAGTCGACTTCATTGCCTTTCGTTTTCCATACACAATAAGGCTAGGGTCAGACGAAAGCATTTTTCCCCGCGAACGTGAAAAAGTGCGTCCGAACGCATTGACGTATTTTTTCACGGAATGCGCAAAAACAGGCAGACGACGCGCATTTGCGGGCGTGATTTTGTACGGATCGTCAATAAAACACTTTTTGCGTCTGGACGTTATGTTGGCCGGACATTAGCAGCGTCTGACATCTCCTAATCACGCAAACACGCCGCTATGCCGCAGCTGCGCACTCAGTACGTCAGTACTAGCGGTTCAGCGTTCTCAGAAAAATGCGTTCAAATTCCACTTGCATTGCACTTTTGTGCGGCCGCACATCGTATATTGGCCGCCATTGCCCGTCATCTGCTGCTAGTGCGGCCGTGATTATGTGCGCCAGAACGCACGTTAAAAGTGCGCTGGTCTGACCCCAGCCTAAGAGCATACCATAAATAAGGTGTCAATGGAGACGTTAGAACGAATGATAACGTCACTTATGGGTTTTTTTATTTCAATTTTTTTTTAACTAGACTACAGATGAAAGGGTTCAATTATCAGATGTGAGATCAAGCAGGTGGTACCAGTTCAGAGTTGCTGCTGTTAACGTACATGGAACAAGAGGATTCACGGCACCTAGTAAACATTTTCGGTCTTCGAAAGGTTAGTGAAACCGTTTGCATCCACTTAATGTGTATTAAATGAACAGACTTCTGAAAATACATTTGTTTTATTGTTTAATTTTATAATAGGAGAGAAATCATAATGATGATGAAACGCTGATCTTTATGAAGAGGAGGCTGCTCGGTTGACTTTGAGCTGCAAAAATAACATTATTTAGAGATTTAGATGTATATGAAAGGCAATGGCAGGTCATATTGTGCAAATGTAGTTTTTTTTGACAAAATCGGAAATGTCAGGCAATTTAAACAGGGCTTCAGTTTGTTAGTCTAACTCATCTAAATATGACCATAACTGTTGTAAATGTAGCAACTTCATAGGCTTTAATGTTTCAAGTAAGCTTTCTAAGGCTGATACCTGACTCGGAATCTAGTTACTGGTTGGCTAAAGAAAGAGTTCATTGAGTGCAGAAGCTGGATAAAATTTTCAATCTGATTAACAGGTCGATTAACAGAACAAGCATGAAGAGATTTTGTAGGGTTTATAAAAGGAGTAGGTGAAATAGGGGGTTTCAACATTTACCCACCTGATCTCAACCAAAATCCATTTTAACTCAATAGATTGTTAACCTCCCCTTCGTATCAGCCAGTGTTCACATGGTGTGGTCCAAACATGACATGCTGCTGGTTTCCTGTAACCTGCAGCTGTCATGTGATGGTGAGAAAGCTGGGCAGTTGAGCAAGCATACAGCCAATCCAATGGCTCTCCGTGATGAGTGCATTGAGATCCTGAGGCACTATCTGATTCCGAAAGGTCTCAAAATGCAGGAACCTGAAATGTTCTGTTGTTGTTCTCAAGTTCTGGGTAGAAGTAATCACTTGCAGTCAGAGGGCTGAATCCTTACATTGAGTGGTATTGTTGCCTAGAGTGCTCCTTTAACCACTTGGCTGCGGCGGATGCGCTGAGTGCATCCTGCCAATTGCTTCCCCTGTGCTATGGACGCGCTCAGCACGTCCATGCACAGGAGTCAGCAATCAGCCAGGATTCCAGCTGATTGCTGGCCCCCCCGGTGCGGGCTGACATCTTGGATGTCAGCACGGCAGTCAAGGACCCTGTGGCACGATGACATCTATTTCAGGCGCCCCCCCGCAAGTGCGGAGGAGGTGCCTGAATGGGACCTGAATGGGTGCCTTTGGACCTCTCTCCCTCCCGATCGCCGGGGGCCAGAGATTAAAGGCAGGCAGCGTTTGGAAGGGCACGCTTCCTTGGGGGCCAGATCAAGATTCGGCGCTGAGAAGCACCGGATCGTGATCCTATCCCGGAGCTGGCCGACATGTTGTCGGCAAAGCATCCAGGATCTCCCCCTGATGACTGGCGTCATCGTGAATAGCGCGATGACGTCAGTTTTAGAGTTAACCCCTAACTGGTGGTGGAGATAGCCCCTTATCTCCCGATCCTAGGCCTTAAACTAGGGGTTAATACTTGGTATCGTTGGATCGGCCAGAGCATGGCCTTTCCAACGATACCAAACATGACCATGTAAAGATTAGTAAGAAAAAATAATAAATAAATATGAAAATATTAAAAGAAATAATAAAAAATATATATATTTTTTTGGTTAATGCAGCAATATTGTTCCCATTTCAATTATAATGTGAACAATGATGCTACACTAACGATTTTTGTATGGGGTGCGTTTGTTAAAAATCGCATAATTTTCCCCCAAAAAAAATGTAACGAGACCCAATTTACATTTTTTTTAACAAGCGCAACCCATAGAAAATATAACCACAAATGCTTGCATATTAAAATGTGAAAAAAAACACTTTACACGTTGTAAATTATTGAAAATTCTAATTTTATTGCATATTTTGTTATAATATACAGACAGAATATAACGTATACATATAATAATGACATATTACGAATCTGCCGAGTCTGCCGGAAAGAACGATATATAATATGTCTGGGTCATATAATAAAATAAGGCTTCAAAACGCAGTTAAACATGATGAGCGAAACCGGTACAAATGAGCTCAGCACAGAGGTGTGAAATGCCTCAGCAGCGAAAGGGTTAATATGTAGAAATAAAATTTGTTGTTTTTAGTAAAATCCCTTAGTGCATCCCTATAGAGCAGGTATCTCAAACCCTGGCCCCCCAGTTGTTTATTGCCTACAATTCCCAGAATTCTTTGAATGCAATAAATTGCTAGAGAATCATGGGATTTGTAGTTGAGAATAATCTGGGAGTTTGAGATCCCTGCTATAGTTTTGTTAAATGTTACGTCATTTGGACATCTGCACTAGGGATGTGCGTTTCGGGTTTCGGAATTTCGGAATTTTCACGAAATTTCCCGATTTGTGTTTTCGGATGCGGCCAAATTTCCGAAAAATTTTAGATCCGAAAATTTCAGATCCGAAATGTTTTCCGAGCCGAAACGAAATATTTTCGGATTTTTCGAATGGACTTGAAATGTGTCAAACGAGGAGAACAGATGTTCCGAAAAACGAAAATTTTCCGAAAAACGTAAATTTTGTAAAAACGAAAATTTTCGGAAAAACGAAAATTTTTCGAAAAAACGAAAAGTCGATACAAAAAACGGGCAAAATAACACGAGAAATACGAAAAATGGTCAATATTCCGAAAAATGTGCAATTCCGAAAAACGAAAATTTCCGAAATTACGAAAAGTCGATACAAAAACCGAGCACAGTGACAAGAAAATACGAAAAATGGTCGATATTCCGAAAAAAAATGTACCTGAAAAACGGGCCGAACCGAATTGAATCGAAACCGAAATCGGTCGAAACGAGCCGAATCGAAAAGTTTAAAAATCAGAAAAATCGAACCGAATCGAACCGAAAAAAAAATCGGTGCACAAGCCTAATCTGCACTGGTGTATTAACCTTTTTTGCTGTTTTTTTGGCTTAAGGGAGTGCAAGATTTTTTGGATCTGAGGGTATATATATATAATCCTAATATTATTATAATGCTGCTATTATTCATATTACAATCTTCTTACAATAGCAGCATTATGAATATTTATAAAAGCACAGGGAGAAGTATATTTGAAAAAAAATAAAATTACTATGGCCATGCAGGGTATCAATCCAGGGACTTCATGCATGCCAAACAGGGACGATAATGGGCTGAGCCACCAGCTCTGGTTGCTAAGGCAAGGGTCTTTCAGGGCTCTTAACACTCACCTGCAGCCGGCCAGGGAGAGCTTTGAGTGGCTACAGCTCTGGCTGAGGTGGGAGTACGGAGCTTTCTCACGCGCACGCGAAGGCTTAAAACGATCCCTCATTCTGATAGGACGTGCGCACGATTTAACACATTGTGCGCTCGAATTAAGAAATTTTTGGCACGTGGCACCGCCGGGGCTCTGTACTAATGCTAAAGCAATGGAGAAGCATTTGGGACCTCTGAGTGCAGAACTGTCTGGAATTTACATATATAAGGGTTGTGGTGGAGGACAAAAAGTGAGATAAAAAGCCTCCACACTATAATAAGTGTGTTTATTATTGCAGAAGCCACTTGCACATCACAGCAATTCGATGAATTGCATCCCAGAGCTCCTGTGCCACATTCACCATATGCAGCAAGGAATTCTGGGTAGGATATGCAAATTACATCTGTCTCACTTTTTTGCATCCTGGGTCTGGTATTACACAGAACCCTAAAATCAATGCTATGCCACACTGTGGCTTTCTAGCAGAGATAAGGTTTATGCAACTGGTCAAAGCCACTCCTAGGACAGCGCTGTTTCAGGTTTGTTGGACCCTCTTCAGCTAGGAGCTAGGCATGATGAACACCAGTTGCAGTGGATGCTTGGGACCCGTAGGGCAGATCAGTATCTACAAGGGTTATATATATAGCCTTCCAGCAGATCACTCCACTTGTTTCATGTTTCCTATAATGTTACACAAATGTTCTTTAATATACAAATAGCAACATGGTGATGATGTACAATATACTTAGTTACAAGCTTAAGCTAAGACACTTGCTTTTATGTCTGGATGTCATGTGTTGAACAAAGGAATATGTCTCTTTTATTCCAAAAAATGACTGTGTTCTTATATCTCTCACAGGCTGTTTTGACTGTTATACTATCAACTGACAGTTCACCTTTTAGTTACTAGTTTTTCCAGTTCTAAGTGCCTGGGTTAAATGTTACAAATTGTAAGATGGGAGTGGTCTTTTCAAAAGAACTGATCTTTTTATTGTTTGTCCTGTTTACTAGCTAAATAAAACAGGTAATGGAAGTGTGGTATTTACGTCACGCTTTGTTAAAGTCATTTAATAGTCATTTTTTGTTTTGTACAATCACTCAATACGATATTTTGAGATGTTCCTGCTGACATCATACTAGTCACATTGTAAGATCTGTGGACAGTAAACACAGGTGTGTAAAAAAATTTATGACGCTCAGAGATTAACTAGAAAGGAAAGAGGGCACACTCCTGACACAGCATCAACAAAGTAAAGTTCTGAGTGCTCCAACACTAATCCGTGGGATTTTGATGTCATCCACAACAGTAGCGTTTACAAAAAGTGTTGTTATTGTTATTAACTTTAAAATACCTGGCAATCAGAACTGTAGAATTTCTAACTCTAGCGACCCCTCAACTTAATTTCTACCCCTAAACCTAATTTGGAACTCTAGCCCTAAACCTAACCTTCATTTCTAACCCTACAGTAACTATTAAGACTGGTGTCAGACAAGCATTTTTTTGGGGTGGAAGGAACGTCCGTGAGAGTGGACGTTCCTTCCACTCTGACATCTGTCTGACGCCCGTCTGGCCACCTCGTTGAGCGCAGTTAGTGCGCTCATCGCTGAAAGGCTCGATCCTCCTATGCAGTGGCGTCACTAGGGTTGGTGTCACCCGGTGCGGTAACTTATGGTGTCACCCCCCCGAGTTTTACGGATTTTTTTTTAACTACTCTTACTCCTAAATCAGTACTCCCATATAACACTGAATGCTCATACACACAGCGCACATTACTGTGAGGTTTATTGCTGTGGAGCTCTCTCATATGCTCACACAAATTTTTGCCAACTGCCAGCAAGTACAGTGCCTGTTCGAAGGCCATGAAAGCACACATGGATATATATTGCCCCCAGCAGCTCTGGATATATTGCCCCCAGCAGCTCACCCATGGATATATATAGCCCCCAGCTCACATATGGATATATTGCCCCAGTTCACAGTTATATATTGCCCCCAGCAGCTCACCCATGGATCTATATTGCCCCAGCTCACATATGGATATATTGCGCCTCAGCTCACACATGGGTATATTGCCCCAGCTCTCATGGATACTGCCCCAGCTGCTCTCATGGATATTGCCCCAGCTCCTCTCATGGATTTTGCCCCAGCTCCTCTCATTGATATTGCCCCAGCTCATTGATATTGCCCCAGCTCATGGATATGCACCAGCTCATGGATATGCCCCAGCTCATGGATATGCCCCAGCTCATGGATATGCCCCAGCTCATGGATAATGCCCCAGCTCATGGATATACTGCCCCAGCTCATGGATACTGCCCCAGCAGCTCATGGATATGCCCCAGCTCATGGATAATGGCCCCAGCTCATGGATATACTGCCCCAACTCATGGATATACTGCCCCAGCACATGGATATACTGCCCCAGCAGCTCGTGGATAATGCCCCAGCTCATGGATAATGCCCCAGCTCATGGATAATGCCCCAGCTCATGGATATTGCCCCAGCTCATGGATATACTGCTCCAGCAGCTCATGGATATTGCCCCTGCTCATGGATAATGCCCCCAGCTCGTGGATAATGCCCCCAGCTCGTGGATATTGCCCCCAGCTCATGGATATTGCCCCAGCTCATGGATATACTGCCCCAGCTCATGGATATACTGCCCCAGCACATGGATATACTGCCCCCAGCACATGGATATACTGCCCCCAGCACGTGGATATACTGCCCCAGCACGTGGATATACTGCCCCCAGCACATGGATATACTGCCCCAGCACATGGATATACTGCCCCAGCTCATGGATAATGCCCCAGCTCATGGATATTGCCCCAGCTCATGGATATTGCCCCAGCTCATGGATACTGCCCCCAGCTCATGGATATTGCCCCAAATCATGGATATGCCCCAGCTCATGGATACTGCCTCAGCTCATGGATATGCCCCAGCTCATGGATATGCCCCAGCTCATGGATATGCCCCAGTTCATGGATATGCCCCCAGCTCATGGATATTGCCCCAGCTCATGGATACTGCCCCCAGCTCATGGATACTGCCCCCAGCTCATGGATATGCCCCAGCTCATGGATATTGCCCCAGCTCATGGATATTGCCCCAGCTCATGGATACTGCCTCAGCTCATGGATATGCCTCAGCTCATGGATATGCCCCAGCTCATGGATACTGCCCCAGCTCATGGATATGCCCCAGCAGCTCATGGATATGCCCCAGCAGTTTATGGATATGCCTCAGCTCACCTCTGCCGCGTGTTCGCTCCCTCTGAGCGTCCGGAGGCGTACAGCTTGGGCGCTCGCCTGGGGGAGCCACGTGACCAGCCGCGATTGGCTGGTGACGTGTTTCCCCCAGGCGAGCGCCGAAGCTGCACTGCTTCGGACGCTCGCAGGGAGCGAACACGCGGCGGAGGGTGAGACACCCGCCCTTAGGGTGACGGTGTCACCCTAAAGGCGGGTGTCACCTGGTGCGGGCCGCACCCCCCGCCCCCATGTAGCGACGCCCCTGCTCCTATGGAGGATCACGTTTTGCAGCCCCATCGAACATGCGTCGTAGCGTTTTGACGGGGAGGATTTCTAAACGGACCTCTATGCCATACTAAATGGAAACTGTCCAGGAGTGACTGTGACTCGTTGCATAACCTGACCATTTCTAAAACGCCAACCAGTATGGCATGGCACTGGCAAGGAGGGTTCTGTATTAAAACAGACCCAAGATGTGAAATAGCGGGAAATTGGAGACTTCACTTGCATGTCCTACCCAGAGTTCCTTGCTGCATATGGGTAATGTGGCACAGGAGCTCTGTGAAACAGTTCTCCGAATTGCTGGGATGTGTAAATGTTTTCTACAATTAATAAACTTTATTAGATATATGTTAGGCTTAGTGTTTTAATTGTGAGGTCTCTTAGCAATGCAACAAGTCCTTAATCAATGTAAATCTTTCTATGTTTAATGTCTTCAGGTGTCAGCTTTTCCTTTTGGTATTGACTAAAAAGGAAATAGTAATTTTGATTTGTTTAAGAGTTTAAATAATAATACAAACAACATTTACCATGGTAACAGAATCAGTATTATATCCTCTAAAAAACACTCTGTCTAATAATTCATATTATGTTATTAATCATGGTTTCAGGAAACGTTCTGACTTAGTCAATTCAAATAAAAGCCGGGTCAGGATGTTAGCATAAATCAGCAGCTCCATTCCCCATTATCTAGCCTCAAAAGGAACCAGTTAACAATTAATTGTGAACACAAGCAAGAATCAATACATTTCACGAGCAAGGCTCAATTATCAAGGAAACGTATCCACCGAGTAAAGAGATTTATTTTTAGCACTGGGCCAAATTGAATAGGCTACAGATGTAAAATGTAAAGATAGTATTTGTTATGACATTCGGCAACAAATGTCTTGTTAAACTAAAGTGTTTCCTCATTGCAAGGCATAGTCATCCATCTAAATGTCTGTATCTAAGCAGCAGGGTTCTGATTTAGAAACCAGTGTGCAATACATGGTTAAACAGTATAGTCAATCTATGAGACGGTCAAACATACATCCAGTTACAATGTAGAATACTTATAAAAACAGTGGCTGTAATTTACTAGGAAGCAATATGTACATTGTGGGAGCCACCCTGGCATGAGTAGAACATCACAATGCATCACATCACTGAAATATACGTGTGAACCGCTAATGGGTGTAACTTTCAGGAAAAAAAGATGGCTGTGCTAAGCAATATAGCCCCCCACTCAGTGTGAGAGTTGAGATGACTGCGTGCATATTCTCATGGCTGGAAAATTAGTATTACTTATCTTCATTGTTGAGGAGTGGATGAGGGGGACCGCAGTTAGCATATAGTTAAGTTAAGGGGGGCTAGATGGTAGGTATCAGATAATAACCATAAACTGGGAGAAAAGGGGGTTTGTGAGGGTCCTGAGGACGAGCAACAGCACTAGTGGCCTGCTCTACGGTGGGTGCCCGCTCAGGTCTCACAAGGTTTTAGCTTGCTTGTGCCATTACAGGGATGAATGCTCCATATGCAAATCAGACTGCTCTCACCCAAAAAGGGTGGCCAGTACTGATTGCCAAGGACGTCATCCCTGCACAAGAGACCTGAGCGAGCACCCACCGTAGAGCAGGCCATTAGTGCTGTTGCTCGTCCTCAGGATCCTCACACACCCCCTTTCTCTCAATAACCATAAGCTGTTCTGTTACTCAACTGAATAAGTACAAGAATTGCAGAATCATGATAAAAGAATTTGCCTTTAAGATACTATGGGCTATATAACAAAGTTACCGCTAAAATGTGGGCATAAAAGGGGAAA
Source organism: Leptobrachium leishanense (assembly GCA_009667805.1). NCBI lineage: Eukaryota > Metazoa > Chordata > Amphibia > Anura > Megophryidae > Leptobrachium > Leptobrachium leishanense. The sequence continues at coordinate 111,281,758 of CM019064.1, read as the reverse complement.
GCTGCGCCTAAAGGTTTCAAAATAGCATCCCCACTTTATCACTAGATTACAGGGCAGGCGCTACCATGGCACCTTGCCCCGGAGTGAAGAGCTACCCTCGATGATACTCGCGGTAACGCTTCTGCGCCTCTGTGAGTATCACCTCCTGGAGTCCATAGAAGTCCATGGTGGCTTGCGCTTCTGGTCTGTGACCCTGTGCTGGTGCCGCGGAGTAAACACAAGGAAACTGGAAACTATTTGTCCCCAGTCTCACTCTGCGCACTGTTAGCACAAGTGGTGGATTGGGCCACCGTTCTCGGATTTTTTGGAGTGGGTTTAGGGGTTGCTAAATGATTCTGCAAAAGTGTTATCATTTAGCACCAGCTTTCAGGTGACGCCAAAAATGTTTTAGCCCATCGGTGTAGTAATTAGTGCTAGGACTTTGTAATACCTTACATATCCTATCGCTAATTACTGATTGCACTCCACATGTTAAGTATAGGTTGCACAAAGTACAGTAAGCTCACGCAAGCTAGCGCAATCACCAATGGATTCTTAACGCTTTTAGCTTTATGAAGGTAATATGGGGGCATGCGATAAAGTCACTTATCGTGTCGTTAATGCTTACATATCCGAATACTACAGTTAGCATTAAGTAATCTAGCTCTATATCTTTTACCTCTCCATTAGACCTTGAAAAGTTTGGCAAGATGTCAATAATTTTAGATTTTTGCCTCATATTCCCAGTGAGCCTTTTATGTTTGGTAGCGAAATATTAATAATTGTGACTCTATTTGCAAACCATAACCGCTCCCTTGCTCTCACACATCAGTTAACATTGTTGACTTGTAAGACTGGTTATTGCACTTTTACACTATAAGCCATGTGAAAGTAATGGGACACAGTGATCAGCAAGAAATTCCGAGCTGCCCTTTAGTCAATTTACAGCCAAAAAAAAATCTAGAATAAAAAAAGGCTGGAGTTACGACTGCCAGTATTTCTAGTTTGTAGTGTCAGGCATAAAATTGGGATCTAATAACCTGCTAGCTGTTTTTATATTTTACTTTTTGGACACGAATAGTACTTCTATTCTGCAAACAATGTATTTAATCAATTTTAAATGGTCAGGAACATGTAATGAATATTGAAATGGTTGTTGCCAATTTATCACATCCTAAATGGATTCAATAAATTTCATGTAATTTATATTTCAGCTTTAGTATTCGTCTGTATTGCTGGCCGGTAATAGTTCAACTAATTTCTTCTTTTCTACTAGCAAATGTCTCTTATTCTTCCTGTCGCACTGGTTACAAAATCATCCACCTAGGAGTATGAAATAAAACACCAGTATTTTAAGGATGCCCGTGGGAATTGCAAAAGTAATTTGAATACCGTTTCTAGCCACAGTTGACCATGTGGTGCAATTGTAAGACTACTATAAATGTATATACTTCAGCAGAGGACATTAAATAACAAATCCTTTTTTTTTTGCATGAAAAGTTTTTTATGTTTGTAAAATCAAAACCGAAAAAGGGGGAACATGACATGACACAAAAATGTCTCATGTTTGTGAACAACAACACCGTATTCAGTCATCTACCGAGCGCCACTTAAGACGGCAGGCAGTGCAATTTGTATTATTTCACAAGTTACACATGGCATTCCACCACTCCCAATGCGTGACAGAACAAAACAGAATTCACCCAGTTAACCCCACTGAACCGAGGTACCACTCCCAGGCCCAGAGAAACCAGGACAAAAATATGGCGATGACCCCCACATAAGGGGGGGAGGCCCCCTGCGGGAACGCATGTGGGAAGAGGTGGGGCAAATGAGCAATAAGGACAACAAACAAAACAGACAACCAACAAATCACAAAGGGAGATAGACAATAGAAGAGGCAAAACGTAGCTGGGAAAAGAGGAAAGGATCTACAAGGAGGAAAGAACATTAGGATGAACGAGGGGGGAAAAGAGAAACAAGGGACGAGAAGGTGAGAGAAAAGAACGAAGGAGATGGAAAAGAAAAGAAAAATACAGAGGAAAGAAGAAAAAAAAAGAAAAGAAGAAAAAGTCAGCAGAGCGCCCACAGGAACCCTGACAATCGCCGTGGACAGGCCGGGCTCTCCCTACACTCAGAAGGGAGGACGGGGAAGCCCGACAGAGAGGTACAACTAGTTGCACCCAGGAGTGGGCGACTCAGGGGTGTGAACCTCATTGAGCCACTCTGTACACGCAGTGGAAGACATGAACTCCGACCGAAAATACCACGTACGGTGGAAGACCACATCCCACTGGTCCCTGGAGTACAGCAGCTGTTCCGCCAACCATATGGTCTCCATTCTTTGTATTACTTCACTCAAAGGTGGGGCGGAGTTGGATTTCCAGGATAGGGGGGGCACCGACTGTGCAGCCAGCAACAGACGTGGTAGGATAGACTGCTTAAGGGACTTATACGGCAGAGCTGTCTGGCCAAGCATAAACAATTTAGGATCCAGAAGCAAATCAAGACTAGTCAGACGACACGCCAGCTTCCGGATAGCCTCCCAGAAAGGGCGAATGCGGGAGCAGGACCACCACACATGGAGGTAGGTGCCTCTTACAGAATTACACCTCCAGCAAATATCAGTGGCAGCAATACAGAAACGTGCGGTCTGCACGGGGGAAGTATACCACAGGGAGATCAATTTGTATGAGGACTCTCAAAACCTGGTAACTGGGGAGCCGGACACAACAAAACAGAACATCTTCGCCCAGTGTTTCTCAGGGACATTGTCCCCCAACATGTCATCCCACCGTCCCACGAATGAGGGCAAGTCAGCTGAGAATGCCTGTAGCATGGAATATAGCGTAGAGAGGCTGCAAGTCAGAGATAACCCCAGCGCACAATATTTTTCAAACTGAGTCAACGGTCGCAAAAGACCCAATTTTTCCAGTACGGAACATAAAAAAGAGCGTAACTGCGCATAGTTTAAAGACTCTGCAAATGTAGGCATGGGGGTCTCGGGGTCCTTCTGCCAATGGTATCCACTGCTCATACCTGAAGAGATGGTGTGCTCTGAGACAGGAGGAAGAAGTGAAGCGAAGGTGAACCGAGGAACTAACCCCGCCTGGGAGTTCCGGGTTATGTGACAAGGTCAGTAGAGGAGAGGGGGAAGGTGAGAGAGCATAGAGGGGGCGGGCCCAAAGCCAATACCGGAGCATACATCCCACCGTAGGATCCCGTCATGAGGACAGGGGGACATGCCGCGGGAGAAGCCACGGTAATGTCCAGAGAGGGCACTCAGCGAGTGCCCACTTCAGTTCCAGCCATCTGCAGGCGGAAACCTGATCCATCCAGTCCAGAAGTCTAGTGAGGTGGCTGGCATACAGATAGGATCCAAGATCAGGCAGAGCCAGGCCTCCAGAGGTGACGGGCTTGCACATGGTAGTATATTTAAGGCGGGGCCGCTTTCTGGCCCATGCAAAGTCCAGAAACAACTTCCGCACCTCTGTCAACCAACCCCTAGGGACCTGTAGCGGAATGGTCTGGATAAGGTAGAGAAGACAGGGCAAGATGTTCATTTTCAGGACCCCAACCCTACTCAGCCATGAGATATATTTAGAGGACCAGTCTCTGGTATCCTGGCGAATAGTGGACAGTATGGGCAGGAAATTAAGGGAAGGGATCCTTCTGACATCAGCATGAAGCCAAATGTCCAAGTAGCGCAACTTCTCAGAACACCAATGGAATGGAAACCAGCGCTGAAGGGCCACCCTATCGAAGCCCCAGAGGGAGATATTCAGGATCTCTGACTTAGTCGTGTTGATTTTAAAACCCTACAGTGCCCCATAGGTGTCAGGTTCTGTCACCACCTCCTGGAGTGAGACCACAGGGTCTGCAAGCATAAAAAGAAGGTCATCCGCATATGCAGAAACCTTATGATGGTGGGAGTGGCCGCGGATGCCCGTGATCAGTGGGTTGATGTGAATGGAAGATAACAAGATAACGCTCTACATTTCTGTGCCTACAGGCTCCTGATATACAAATCTGGCCCTGTGTACATGACTTAGACATCAAATATTATAGTGTTGTTAAATTAAATTTTTCAATAGCTGTGACAAAAGAAAGAGATATACATGATTAGATATCAAGATTTAATGCAATAGATCATCCAATCTGTAGAATTTTATGGTATTGTTATGTTAGTTTTATAAATGTTGTTACTAGGGACCTCTGCTTAAAATCAAATTTTGAGCAATTTTATTGTATAATATATACATGGTGAGTTTTGAACACCAAAATTAGCATAAAAAAAGGCAAATTACCAAATATGGAAAGCAATTCAGTGTTAGTAATCATGTGATACCACATAAGGAAAACAAATTTGATACACCAAGAGCAATAGGAAAGCAGCACTCCACCCAATTGAATTTACAATCTAAACAATGTTTAATTTAACCATTTCACTGCCATCCACTTTTGTTGGAAAAAATATTATTGGCATAGCAAATATTTAAACCATGGCACGTTTGTACTTAAATGTAGTGGTAAATGGCAATTTTGCATAACGTTTGTTATTTGGTCTTGACTAAAAGATTAAAATAAGGTAAATATGCCCATTCTTAAATTTCACAGAGATATTGTTAGGATGAATGATTGTAAACTGTAGATGGCGTCCCTTATCTTGTACAATTTCAATTGCATTATCCGTATCGAGGCAGAAATGGCCCTTGTGTCAAATACAGAGAATGTGATATACGTAGATAATAGAAATGGTCACATATACTGTTTATGGGGATAAGTAGGGACCTAAATTAGATTATTAACAATGCAGCTTGCAAAAATACCGTTTTAATATAAAAAATAATATCTGTATGTGGAAAGTATAGTTACATCTTGTTTTTGTCCTGTACAGGGATATTCAGTAATTATAACCACCTGAATCATTGCTGTACAGCAGTGAGTGACCCCAGAACTCTCAATGTATTCTGCCCTCTCTCTTAGCTGTTGTAATGCAGCAGCAAAGTTTATCAAACGTTTTGTTACTGTGCGCTTGGGGTCTGCTTCTTTACAGTAATACAAGGTGACAGGGCTTAGCGTTACTTTTTACCCATGGAAAAGAGTAACATTGCATTAAAAAGGTATGCAAATTATATTTCTCATGCTAATTTTTGATTTTCTTTGTATTTCAATGCAAAATCATATAGCGTTTCATTTTTTCTTTTATTCTGTTAAAGTTGTCATCTGAGTTCTAAAATTTCCTCTTGAAGGAAAATTTTCTTGTTCTACTGTATAGTGTTAAAACTTTTTTTGCAGCCCATCAAAGCTCGCTTGACAAGGCAAATATCCAGAGAAATAATTTAATCAGCCTTAAATTCCAAATGAAGAAAAATGAAGTGAAAATTAGATGTATCTAATACTATAGTTCTACTAACATTTTGAGGAAAGGACAGATACACAGAATTTTGCATTTGCTCCCCAATAAACATGTCGTGTTGATTCTTTGTCTTATAAAAGAAAAACAGGCAACGCATTTTTTTCCTACATAAGTCCCATGTTGAATGTGATTTCACGGTTACATTACTAAGTGTTAGTAAAATCAAAACAGACACCCACTCCCTTCCATAAAACTCTTTCTCTCTCTCTCTTGGGACCAATGATTTTATAATGTTGAGCAGCTGGCTTTTGTGTGTCATTCCTTGGTCATTTTGGAATCTTAAGGAGATGCTTCTAATGTTTTAAGATGCTGGAAACCATGTCAGTACTACAGATTTAATACATTGGGGTTGTAGGTCAAAATTATAAAATATAAAAATAGCCACATATGTATTAAAGATAATCTCATAATTTGTTGAGCTATGTTACATCCCTCAGTGTTGCCCGACATACATTGGAAATTTGTGCTTTACATTATAATGTACTTTACATCAATTTAGAAATTTCTATTTAGAAACATGCTGAAAATCAGTAAACACTTTGGGCCCTATTACATACTTTAGCGCTGTGTGAGCATTAGGTTAAGTGGCCCTAGCGTGGGCCGACCATATTACATTCCGAACGATAATTGGTTAAAAAACCCGTTAGGGGGGCGTGGCTGGCTGCTGAGGAGAGAGGACGCGTGTCTGTGGAGCTCCGACCCGTCCTCTCTCTGAAGAGATCTTTAAGACGCTTTATAGATGCCAAGAATTTATGCTACTAGCCCTGAGTGGCTGGCCATCGGGGTGTATTGTCCGGGGCCCGTTCTGTTCCCCCCACCGGACCTGAGACAGCCGCGTGCCGGGCGATTTGCTTGATGGAGGACGTTGCCGGCGGCCATCTTGGGGCCTACCCTCCGGTGCTGGTTACACGCTTGCTGTGTCCAACTGTAGATGCCTACCATGTGAGGGGAGCTACGGAGACAGAGGGCCCCTGTCTCCCGCCGACTGATCGGGACGGATGGCTGAGGACCGGTGAGTTTGGGCGCCAGGCCGCTTCCCCTCCCCCCACTGTAGTGAAAATGGCCACGATTGAGGCCTTAGAGGCCTGTTTGGAGTTGCTGGAGGGGGACGACCTGAGCCCGCTCACGAAGGGGACATGGCGCCGGATGATGGCCATACTGGGAGACTGCGGGACGCCATCGGCTTCCCACCCGCGCATGCCGGAAGAGGACATACTTGTTCCAGACGACGACGGTGCAGCTTTTCAGGAGCCTGACGTACCGGATCCGTTGTTGCTTGACCCTCCATGTCCGGGAGCGGAACCGAGGCCGAGCGGTGGCGAAGTCACGCCTTCTGGTGAGCCTGCGAATGGAGTGGAAGAGGCAGCGACATTCTACGGGGGGGCCCCGACCGCTCTTGCACCACCCGGTGACCCGTGCGCGGTGGATTCCCCCACTCTAAATGAGGTCTGCCTTGCTGAAGACACGGTGGTACCTATAGCGAAGGAGGTTGAAGCGGAGATCCCTGAGGCACCTCGATCCCCGATGATGCAGTGGCTTGGGCAGCACGAATCGACCTTCCGTGGATCGAGCTACCTGCCAAGCAAGTACCCCCTTTTAGAGACACGGGTTGATGGGACACCTGAGACTGTTTTTTTATTTTCTCTTGATGTTTTTTGGTCCTCTCATACCCACCTCTGATGACACTCCCCGGCTGGGGATACTGAGACTTTCTTTCTTTTTTTTCTTTTTTGTTTGTTCATAATTTCACTTCGCAACATGCAGTGATCTATGATGCTTTTTGTTTTGCGTTCTTTTACTTTATTTTTTATTTTCTCTCTTTGTTTTCCTTTCCCCATCTCTCCTTTCACTATTTGAGATTTTGCTGATTCTCTATGAACCCCCCCATGCATTATGTGCTTTTGATGCCTATTGGGCCCTGCGAGGCCTATTATGCTGGTCAATATGTGACATTTTTGAGTGCAAAATAAAAAACTTTAAATATAAAAAAAACCCGTTAGGGATTCGGAGATTGCGTGAGTTTATTGTACTTTGTGCTCCCTATGCTTAACAGGGGGAGCGCAAAGAGTTAATTAGCAGGGTTACAAAGTCCTAACGCTAATTATGCCCACTGTGGTTAACGCAAAAGTGAACCACAGCTGATTCCACTTCTGCGGAATCAGTTATCATCAGCTACAAATCCCCCAAAAAGCAGATACTCCCCTCTCATCCTGCGGTGAGAACAGCGGCTCGATTTGCCTCTTCCGGCCACTGGGAGCAGAATGAGACTGGGGAAAAAATCCCCAGTCTCCCTTCGCAATCACTCCACCGACCTGCAGTTGAATCCTCAATGTAGCTCTGTGGACTCCATGGAGGGATGCTCGCAGTAACTCTTAGCGCTGCATCGAGTATCCTTAGGCTTAGTGCTGCATTACGGGGCAGGCTGCTGGATTAGCACCTGCCCCGTAATATGGAGCTAAAACGGGGACGCTAAGGAGAAACCTGCATGCGCAGGTTTTCCTCCTTAGCGTCCCCGTTTTAGCAGGCAGTATGCAATACTGCCCTTTAAGTTTATTTGGGGAATTAATTTAGAAACTTGATTTACTTTTTTTTTACCTTTTCTTTTCTTCCATCCCTCTTTATATTGATGTGCTAGGTTCTCTATGCATCTACTCATCTGTGTTTCTATTGATCTGTTTCTATGTGCTATCTATATCTACATCTACATCTATCCACTTATCTGTGCTTCTTTCTATCTAGTATTTATCTATCCTTCTATCGATCTACCTATTTACATGCACATACATATCCTAATGCATAGACTGGAGGTTGCATTCCAATCCTGGTGTACACCTAACCGGAGCTGTTGTAAGTTTCCAACCACTAGTGTAGTTATGTTTACAGGATTGATATATAGTCCTGGATGTTTTGTGATATCAGAAACAGGAAAAGGCAATCAGGCACACCGAAAATTAGTAAGGAGGATCTTTATTTAGACAAAAAATATACATATAATATGTATCTAATAGGGAGCGCAATGTAATAGCATATGCATGTGGTCAGAAATAGACAGAGCTGGTAACTTAACTTATATGTATCAGCGTGGGATGGATCTTTCCCATTCAGAAATTCTGTATCATAGAAATGTATCCCGAGGGGGAAACAGAAATCTGATTGCGTAATACAGTTAATTATACAACACTTATATTAAAAATCGATGGTCACGCTCACAAAGGAGGAGCCTCAAATGGCTCGTATCAAATCGCCTGTAGGTCTCTTAATAGGGGGGACCTCACCCCCATAGGAATATCCAGATGGTCTTTCAATTCTGTAGACACAAGAGCCTTTCCAGAATATTGGCTTGATATACATGCCAGAGTCGATTGGAAAGATAAGAATTTAATTGGTATAAAAATAATTAAATAAAATAAATCAACGGTATTACAAAATAAAATAAAGTAAAAAAGAATCTGAGACGCGTTTCGCTTGCGTCCTGCAAGCCTCCTCAGTCGGGGATCTTTATTTAGGCTTTTTCATCACTGCCATTCTAGATGTCTTATGAGCCTCACATGCCTAAAATAACAGACAAACACAGTTTTGTTTGTAAGAGACTTTCTGAATGTTTTTGCTTGTGTGTGAATTTTTCTGTGTCTTCAAGGTTTTTTTGCTAGGGGTTTACTTAATGTAAGACTGTATACACTTTTAAAATCTCGGATAATTACTGCAATGGTATTGTATAGTATAGTAAGCATGAATATTTGTGAATTATCCATTTAGAATCCGATAGTTGGACAGATAGACAGATCGATAGATAGATCGTGAGTGATGGCTACGTGGGAATATCATTTATTTAAGTATTTATTTTGACACAAAACACATGAATCTCTAAGGCTGTCTCTTCCATTTTCAATATTGAGATAGTGTAAGAGTTGTTTTACACTATGAATATACCTGGAACTTTAACACAGGGCTTGAAGACAGAGCATACAACCGTTCATTTGAGATATGTGTTTTTATATAGCATTGTGTGACCCGTAGCCTGATGTAAGTGTGCTGTAATTTATATCACAAAGAATATTTCCTGAAAAACGATCCAATTATACCATTTGCCATTGTGCAATACAGGTCTTTATCAGTTTAATAACATGTAAAAAATTTGAATAGCAGTAATTTGTTAGCCAGAAATAGAATATTCAGGTGAACAGATTGAAATAATACCTTTTGAAAGATGTAATCCTTACTTCTCTCGTCATCTCATTGTAATTATGATTCTTTTTCTTTGTATCACATCTGTGCACAATAGAATAAAAACTGTTCTTCCTTTCAACGTAATAATGGCAGATTACTTAAAAAAAGAATGGGTGCCTCACTTATTATGTTGATTATTTGAGTAATGCAGTGAGCGTGGAAATGTAATAAATAGCTAATTTGCCCCTGCAAAAACATCCAGGTGCACAATCAAGTGAAAGAATTCCTGAGCTCATCTTTTTAAAATGCTTTCAAGTTCTTCTCTTTTCTTGTTCTAAATCTAAGTGACGCTCCACTTAATCTGCTATTTTTGTACTGCGTGTAGCTTATGCAAAATAAATGTCTGTGACAGTATTGTGACACACACCAAATTGAGCAAATGCATTCAAATTGGTGTAATGACTGCTTTGAAAAACAGCAAAAAAAGTAATAAAGAAAAAATATGTGTATGTATGTGTGTGTGTATACATGTGTATATATGTGTATATATATATATATATATATATTGTGTTTATTATTGCAGAAGCCACCTGCACATCACAGCAATTCAAAGAATTGCATCCCAGAGTTCCTGTGCCACATTCCCCATATGCAGCAAGGAATTCTGGGTAGGATATGCAAATGACCTCTGTCTCACTTTTCTGCATCCTGGATCTGTTATTACACAAAACCCTAAAATCAATGCTATGCCATACTATGTCTTTCTAGCAGAGATAAGGTTATGCAACTGGTCAAAGCCATATATATGTTATAGTGGAGAGTCAGTTATCAGCTATCATACCAGTTCAGTTTCCTTTATTATATATTCAGATTACAGGGTCACCCCCAGTTCGCTAGATACTGAATACAAAATACTTTTTGTGGGTTACCATCAGTGCTCAATTTGTCCTATATCTGCAGCACATTACCATATACCTCTCTACTTATGACTGGAGCTAGGCAGCAAAGTTGCCATACAATCTGTTTTTCACATATGCCATGTTGCAACTTGTAGGAAGGTGGGTCACATCTTCCCCTCATTACCATTGATGGGGAAGGGTAACCTTCCAATGTTGGGAAGAATACTTAAGAATTAAGCTTTTGTAATCATCACCGTGGACTTGGGTAACCTATTTATGTTTGGAGGTAGGCTTAATTTTTCTGTCCAATCTTACGCATCTTGGAACGTCAATTTCTTTAGGGTTTGAAGAACCACAAACATGAGCCACATCAATTATGGCAAGATGGATACTGAAGCAGCGATAAATTGTGGTATCCATTTAGAACAGTGGTTCCCAACCGCACTCCACAAGCACCCCTAACAGGCCAGGTTTTCCAGATATCTGAAGCACAGCACATGAGATATGATTTGCTGCTCAGTGATTGCGGGATTCAGTCTGCATTTCCCCAAGGGAATCCTTAAAATCTGGCCTGTTAGGGGTACTTGAGGACCGAGGTTGTGAACCAGTGATCTAGAAGGTTTCAACACATGTAAAACTAAAGTGAATAGGCGCATGACTTTGCCACTACATTGTTTGGAACAATATGGAAATATATTTTCAGATACTCCTTTAAGAAGATAGGTGTCATGGGAAATGTAGTCTCAAAACATCAGTGGGTACCACGGTCCCTGATCAAACGTGTAGGTTATCTTTATATACCCTTCTGAAACTCATACATATGTGACCCACATGTTTGTGGACTGGAGATTCCCAATGGACTGCATACTAATTATGATTAGATTAATAAATTAAGTAAAATTATTACCAGTAATTATTAAAAAGACAATTTAATCTTAGAATAAATTCCACAGCATAGATTAAGCAGCATATAAGAAATAACATTACTTTGATATTGCAGATCCATCCGCCCCGCTGGCACCAACCAACTTAAAACTTGCAAATACCACCATTATCAGCGATGGGACTGTGACAGCTAAGATTATATGGGATCTGCAAGAGGAACCTGATATTCCTGTACACCATTACAAAGTGTTTTGGAGCTGGACTGCCAATGCTAAATCTGTCGTTCCAGCTAAGAAGAAACGGAGGAAGACAACTGAAGGGGTAAATGAAATGGATATATGTTTTACATTGTTTCTTTTTTTGGCATCTGACAATGTGTTGAATTACATTGTGTTAGGGAAGGTAAATTTTTTTTAAAAGAATTCTAACAAAGCTATTTTTATTGCATAATAAAAATGAATATTTTTTATTGCCAGAAAAGTCATGCTAATATAGAATTTTGGTAAAAAAAAAAATAGATCTAAATATATTTTGTTTTAGAAAAATCCCTGGTGAAGGAACCAGTATTACAACTCAAGCCAACTCTCGTTCTCATTTTATGCATATTACAATCTAAAGATACTTTTTTCTTCGTAAAACATGACATATATTTCTGTTGGCAGTAAATTGCTCTCATCCACTCATTTATCATTATTTTCATGTGTATGTGATTCCTATCTAACTTCAGTCTCAAAACTATGTGACTTTGGACGGACTTCAACCAAACAGCAACTATTTGGTCGAGATACAAGCAATTACGTACTGGGGACAAGTGCGTCTGAAAAGTGCCAAGGTCTCTCTCTCCTTTTCATCTGGTTCATCAAGCAGTAAGTAGACTAAATATTGGCACTGTATTTAATTGTATTACTTAGTGGGTTTCATTAATTAATAAAATCTGATATAAATTATACTTTATTAATGCATTGCAGAAATATAAAGCTGTATTGTAATTTATTTTTTGATACTGGATAATGTGTAATGTGCTCTGGAAAATCCTTAGGAGATTGATAAAGCTAAAAGTGTTATAAGAGGTTAATGGATGGTCTTTGTCATAAAAATTTAATATTTTTCAGGGAAGTCCCAGTTTCTGTAGAAATTAAGGAAGAATATGAAAAGTCCATGTCTTACAGGGTTAACCTAGGCTTCTATTCCATCTGAGCATGTAATAGAAAGCTGCAGATCCTAAAATCTAGCGTGAATAGTAGAAGCTCCCTATGATTGGTTCATTTACAAGCAAGCTGGTATGTCAGCAGCTCGACTCATAATATTAGGGAGCTACTAATGGATACCAGCATTGGTGCCGTATGCCGTCTCCGATAGTCTCTCCTGATGTCCATAGGACTCCATGGAGACTTGCCTGGGCCCTTACGTGATTTCAGATGTATGCAATATCACAGGGTCACTCAAAGTCAGCAGAGGACACTGGATAACTTTTGTTTTCTGTGTCCTCTTTGTGGCAAGAGGAGGAAATCAGTTACTCAGTCCTTTACAATGAGGGTTCATAAGTGTGAGTTGATTTATTTTAAGGGATTTTCTTTATATTTTGGGTGTTACACCAGTTTTGCAAGACTGCAAGCCAGAATATCAAGCAACGTTGAAACCGCTAATGTTAATCCTGTACAAAGCTAGTAGCAATCGTGTACAGTTGGCAGTCGCAGTGGTCAAGCTGCAAAATAAGTAACGAGTTGGTCTGTTAATTTTTAACACCTCGGCTGGTGTACTAAATGTTAAAAATGGTCACTAACATAACTAAGCTTATGGAATACCGGGGACAGGATCCTAGTCAGCTAGTTTGGTCTGTAATATGTAATTCTCTTGCAATTCTTCACGCATTCATCACTTAAGAGGTTATTTATTACAAAGCACCATTATGGCAGCAAAGTTCTCAGTAGCTGCTATCAATAGTAAAAGTTGTCATTGTTGCAACTATAATGAACTTTGGCTATCCACAAAAGCAAAATTCAATAACTACCTGTGAAGTGGTTTTAAGCATCGCTTATCAATGGTACCACCATTATTCTTCTGTAAAATGAGTAGGTTATAGCTATTCTTCATTCAGAATTTGTCCACCATTGTTTGTATTACCAGTGATTTACTTCACAATTTTAAAGTGATGATCTACATTGAACTCTGATAGAAACATCACCATAAACAATGCTAAACAACTTCAACTGAAACTACACTGAAATCTAAAACTAAATCGTCAGCAGAAACAACAGTGAAGATCCCATTGAATAACAATAATGGTGAGGAAGGGTAGTGGTGCTAATGGAGATATAAATTTAGTAAGTAGTAAGGTTGTGGATGGAGGTTACGTTTTCCGCAATGCCTCTAGGAATCGTACCTGACACCCAAACTAGTACAGAGATTGAACAGTACAAAAAAGGTCCTTAGGCGCAGCTCAAAATTAGATGAAGATAGCATATAACCAACATAAATATTATAGAAATACTTATGCGGATGAGAGGAAACTTTTTTTTTTTTAGATTTGAGAAAGTATTTTACCAGGAAGGATACATTGAGATTTCTCTTGTTTTCAAGTATGTCCTGGGTGGTGAGTATGTACCGTTAGGTGTCTTGCCCAAGAACACTTACTGGAGAGGTGCTCCTGGGGATCGAACCCACGACTCCACAGGCTCTCTCCACGCAGAGCAGTGATGTTACATCTACTCCACCCAGGTTCAAATTAAAGAAAAAAGAGACATTTCATACATATCGCTAAATGGAACAAAATGTATTGTGTATTTTTACAGATAAAAAGTCAAAAACGTTGTAGCTTGTAGACTTCGTTCATGTAGTGTGGATCCCACGATGTTAGTGATTTCTGGAGGGGAGATACAAGCCAGAGAAAGCCACAGTGGTGCAGTACTCGGCGGTACTTGCCCCTGCCTATCCCCTGTGGGGTACTTACAGTACTCAGAGCCTCTTCACTCGGTTCTGAGGGTGAATCGCTCCCAAGGTCCTTCAAGGTGGCCTCTTAACCCCTTTTGACCGCGGATGGTCCCCGGAATCCAGTGGAGATGGTAATCAAAAAAAAACCTGGACCGGGCACTTTTAAAATACCAAAAAAATTATTATAGTATAAAACGGTCTTACAACAATTTTAAAATAATAATTCAAATTAAAAAGGTCCTGAGACGCATTTCGCCAGGTAACCTGGCATCATCAGTCAGATCCCATTGAAACCTACTTTGTGATCTGCGCTGAACAACCTAATCAGAAAGTATATTGAATGGTAAAAGGAGGGAGAGCTATAAAGATAGGTCACTAAATAGCGAATTCCATGTAGTTGCATCATGCTTGATTCAATGTATTTCCGCCAAAGTTTGCCAAAGTAAATCCACCGGCCATTCATTGAAAGATGACAAGAGGGGAGGGCTCACACTTCTAATATGCACTTCTTCTTTCCCTGATGCCAAACGGAAAAGAGCGGCCCAATCTATCACAATACGAAATAGAAATAGATGAGCAGGGCACTCTAGGAGAGTGTCTTGGTAGTATTTATTGAGGACACATGACGTTTTGGTCCTATATAGAACTTTTTCAAGCGCACTCAAAAAAGGATCTGTATAGGGCCAAAATGTTGTGTGAGGTGTGTCCTCAATAAACACTACCAAGATGCTCTCCTAGAGTGCCCAGCTCATCTATTTCTATTTGTTATAAGAACAGTGTTTAGTGAACCTTTTATTTAGTGTCAGTAGACTGTACCAATAGTATAGTAAGTAGTCCTACATCAGTAACAATTAGTAGCATCAGTAACAATTACATTGAGAAGCAACTGACGCTAAAACACGACTTTTGATTTCATGAAAGGTAAAATAAGTGCTGCTACAAAAAATCATTAGAATTACCTTACAATATTATTTGCACCATCATTATTTACATTTGCTAAATCAGTGTATTATTTACAGAGGATCAAGCTCCAAAAACCAGCAAAATCAAGACTGATGCCCTTGCACCACCTCAAAGGAAGAGAACAGCTCGCATGCTGGAAATCGGTACCCCATTCTACCACGATAACCAGCTGCAAGTCAAAGTCTACTGGAAGAAGACGGAAGGTAAGCGTCAACATTACTATTATTATTATTTATTATTTATTAAGCGCCAACACATTCCGCAGCGCGGTACAAGGTGCAAAGGGTAAAGACAGGACAATTCTACAATACATACAGGAGGTAGGTCAGTATTCCTGCCAGCAAATACAGAAGGACAGGAGGGCCCTATTCCTGGGGGAACTTACAGTCTAGGGGCCACATTACATTCTTGATGTTAACGTTAACGCTGACTTGCGTGATCGTTAACATTAGCTGCGGTGTCTACCGCATATTACGATCCAAACGCAAACGGGTTAAGTAACTTGTATGTGAAAAGGAAAAATAAAGTAAGGTTTTGATCTCCCGTTTGTATATTTTTCCCATGATGCAGCATTTACCAAAAGCTTTGCGACTCTTGTTTATTTAATCTCCATTATTTAACCGTTAATGAGGAGGAGTAGGAAATATTTACATAAGGTGGCAGGAGGGTATTCAACGCTGGAATCGCCTAAATCAACGCTGGAATTACAATCCTCGCGCATTTTTTCATCCGTCGAGCAATAACGCTGTAAAATGGACGTGCAAAAATGCGCGCACAGCAACGTTGCGCCCAGAAATCCGTGTGCGGACTTTTTTTCACGCGATTTAGCCAATCAGAATTAAGAACCACAATTGTCTCACGTTAAGTTTTTGTGTCTGTCAAAGTCAATCTGCGCATATATGCTGCATCAATAAAGAATGCACACACAACTTCTCAAATTTATTGCTGTTTAGAATTCATTATGTTTAGAATGTGTAACTATACTTTGCTGCATATTTTTTTTTGGGCTGGTGTATTTGGTTTCGGCCAGGTCGTTCAGATTTGCCATTAACACCAGCTTTTAGGAGTTGCTAAAATTATGCGTGCAAAGGCTGTGCATTACAAATTGCGCATAGATTGTAATACCATCCGCGTACCAGCGCACAAACGCATTTGCGCTCACAATATTAAATATAGGACGCGCAAAGTGCAGTAACATCGTGCAGCATTCGCGCAGGTTCACATATACGTGCATTTGTTGCGCTGACATTGTAATATGCCGTTCAGCGCAAAGGGTTTTGCCCCTCGCGTTAATGTGTTTTTGCACGGGCGCAAACGTATGCATGAAGATTGTAATAGGGCCCAACTAATCTACCTCCGGGTGATGTCCTTTGAATACATCCCACACAATACAATGATTTGAGTCAGTGATCAATCAATAGACTCCATTATATGGCCATTGCCACAGAGTGAGCACCAAGTGTAGTAAAGATACTGTGGGGAGGGCTGTTTACAACACAAAAGATCACAAAGTGGATGCACACAGTGACACATATAGAGTAAAATATTTTCTTAAAGGGATACTCTAGGCAACATGACCACCTAAGCTTTTTTAGGTGGTCATGATGTCCTGAGTATGCCCTTGTCTGTCCCCCCTCCCTCCGATCGGCTGAAACAGCTGAAAACAGCTGAAAGAGGCGGAGGACTTTACTCCGCCCTCCCAGCTGTCAGTCAGCAGAGCGGGATTCATATTTCCCGCTTCTGCCGACTTTTGCCGAGTAGGAGCTGTCATTGCGCTTTCAGCGCGATGACGTCTCCAACTCGCCGCAGTAGCTGACGGCAGCAGCTGAGGATTAGTGTTGCGCGCATCCTCTTGCGCGCAACACTAATCAAAGAAGATGGAGCCGGGAGGAAGCCTGCTGATTGGCTGGCTTACGTGAGAGGCACGCATGCGCGCTTCTCACGTAAACCATTAGCCAAGTGAAAGATTTAGAAGGACGGGAGCAGAAAAGGAGGGAGGTGAGTATAAAATAAAAAAGACGCCGTTGGAAACAAGTGGATTGTAGGGTATTACAGTAAAAAAAAAAAATAGGGGGGAATAGGTATAGTTTAATGTAAAAAAACAGGGGGGAATTTTTGATTAGAGCGTTCCTTTAACTAAACATACAAGGAAAAATAAAGCACATGTAAAATATCAGCAACATAAAATAAGCAAAATAAAGACATTTCATTTTTTGGTGGTAGGGTCCCTTTAAAATGCTAGAGTATATTGTATGTTTTCAAAAATACTTATTTCTAGTTTTTATGAGTGACTGAATGCAAACAGAAGCCTCCAATAATCTGACTAGCAATTATTTCTTTATTTCAATGTAATAATCACCATTTGCATCAATATAATTTAACGTTTGAGCATTATAGCTCCTATAAGCCTTCCACGTATATGTGTTGAAAGTGTTGAATGGGGGAGTATGGGAAACTTGCATTAATTTACAGGGACAGCAGACCATACATGGAAAAATGTAACGTTTCGGCCCACAGGCCTTAATCATACATTATTACATGGTACATGATACAATTAATACATGATTAAGGCCTGTGGGTGAAACGTCAAATTTTTCCATGCAGGGTCTGCTGTACCTGTAATAAAGTTTACTAACAATTCAAACCGCTGGAGGACCTGCTTCTGTCTGCGTCATAAAAAGCTATGACAGACATAGGATGTGCCTCAAAGCCTCCACTATAGCCTCCACCGTAGGAAGATCGAACTTTGTAGCGCTGAGCACACTAACTGCGCTCAGCGTAGTGGCCACGCAGGCATCAGAGTGGAAGGAACATCCAATCTTCTGGACGTTCCTTCTGCTCTTAACCCTTTTGCTGTGGCGGAAGCGCTCAGCGCGTCCACCCTCAGATACCGTTGGGTGCGGCCGATCACTGCGCCCCCCGGTGCGGGCTAACATCCTCGATGTCAGCCCAGCACCCGGGACCGCCACCGGCACCAATAGATGTCATTGCGGTGGCGCAATGACATCTATTTCAGGCGCCCCCTCCGCGAGTGCGGAGGAAGTGCCTGAAAGAGAGGGGGGAGATCCTTCGGACCTCTCTCCCTCCCGATTGCCGGGGTCCAGTGGCTGAAGGCAACCACGGTTTGGTAGGGCACAGCTCATGTTAAAATGTGAAAAAAAACACTTTACACATTGTCAATTATTGAAAATTCTAATTTTATTGCATTTTTTGTTAGAATGTACAGACAGGACATGACGTATACATATAATAATGATATATTATGAATCTGCCAAGTCTGACGGAAAGAACGATATATAATATGTCTGGGTCATATACTAAAATAAGCCTTCAAAACGCGTTTAAACATGATGAGCAAAACCAGTAAAAATGAGCTCAGCACAGAGGCGTGAAATGCCTCAGCAGCGAAAGGGTTAAAAACGCTTGTGTGACCGCATCCTAAATGTAACACAAAATATTGAGTTTTTCAGCAATGTCATCTTACTGGTGGCTTTTCTGCCAGTTCTACAGAAATCTATAGTGTTTTGCAATCCATAACACGATCTAATTAAGAACAGCTTTACGTTGACCTTTTTTATAGTATGTCACCTAAACTAATATGACCATATTTGCTTTTCAAATCAGGTTCGTTTAGCTGGAGTACTATAAAATCCGAAAAATGAATCCTGTCCTAAATTAGGCACTTACTGTACAGTGATGTCTTCTATGCTTTGCATGGGAGATGTTAATGTGCCCCTAGAAGATGAAGAGCAAGCTATTCCATCCAGCGTTTTCTCCATCTGCATCTGATGTTATTCTTTCATCCTTGGTGTTAAGTGATTGAGCAGAAGCACAATAACTTAACACTTTAGAACACCATTGAATCACATACTCACCTTAGATCCCTCGATGGCAAGAGTTGCGTAATCTGCCGCTTCCTCACTCAGTGGGCAGAGGAACACTGGGAACAAATAGTTCCCAGTGTACCTCTGCGTATCACTCTGCAGCCGGGCTGGAGCTCGCACAGAGCAGATGCCTCAGAGGGATTACGACAGGAGGTGCTGAGAAAGTAATACAGGTGTTAAATGACAGGCATCATTGGAAAAAGACAAACGCTGTCATGAAAAGCAACAGACACTCAGGGCCCTATTACATTCTTCACACAAATTCGTTCGCGCATTTGTTTTGCGCGCAGCGTTAAGCATTATCGCGTGAAAATTAACGGTGGTATTACGATCCGAACGCATTTTCTCATCAGTCAAAAAAAAACTTTCGTTAAAATGACGCGCAAAACGAAGAGTAATACGCGTGCAGTAACGTAGCGCATGTAAATCAGTGTGCGGACTGTTTTTTTCGCGGGATTCAGTCAATCAGAATTAAGAACCTTAATTGACATCAATTTACCTTAATTGACTCACTTACGTTTTTGCGCCTGTCAAAGTAAATCTGAGTATACATGCTGCAGCAATAATAAAAACACGCACGAATTCATAATTTTATTGTTTGGGTATGTGTAGAATGTGTAATTATACTTTGCTGTATTTTTTTTTTCGTGCTGGTGTTTTTCGTTTCGGCCAGAACGTTCCGATTTGCAGTTACCACCAGCTTTTCAAAGACGTTAAAATTATGCGCGCAAACGTCGTTCGTAAAAAGATGCGATCGATTGTAATACCATCCGCGCACCAGCGCACGAACAAATTTGCACTCACAATGTTAAGTATAGGACGCGCACAGTTCATCACGCTGGCGCAGGTCCATCCGCGTTAAACGATAACGCGCATCGTTTGCGCGAACTTTGTAATACGACGTTCAGCGCAAAGGGTTTTGCCCCTCACGTTAATGCATTTTTGCGCACATGCAGTTTTTTGCATGAAGAATGTAATAGGGCCCTCAGGTTTTTCATTAGCACCTGCTATTTAACATGAACATTGTAATAGGGTCCTTTAGCTTTGTATTGACTGATCGAACAGAGAAGTTATGTTATTCAATGTAATTATTAATTCGGAGTCAATGCACATTTTTCTCTGCTTAGGGGTTCTGTTAAAAAATGCAGGTCAACGACTTTCTAAAAGTTTTCTAAACGTTGGAGTTATTTCACAATAAAATCAGAGAGGGGTGTTCCTTTATAATTTAATCAATGCAAATTTATTTACCATTCTTAAAGCAGAGCCACTCTTATATGGGTTAAAAAAAAAGGAAATGAAACAAAAAACCACAACGATATTAACATTCCTTCCACCTTACCTGAGTGTTCCCAATGGCCCAAATAGAAGCGTGGCCGAAACACAGAACACATCTGTATAAAAACATTTCAAAGGGAAGTTAATTGACAGAAGAGATACAAATGGCATTCTTTTACAAGTGCCTTTAGGAAAGTGGGACACAACATGATGCGCGCTGGATGAATTAAGAATTGGACACAGTGATTAGGTCTGGTCTGTAGTTAATCCATTTAATCAGGGAGGAATGCTGAAATCTTTACAGTTATCCTTAAGCTTTTCTCTAGCCAAGAAAGAAGACAAAGATCATGAAGTTTTTCTCAAACCTGTATATTTTTATATAGATTAAGGAGAAATGCTGTGGGCATTCAAAGGGCTTAATGGTGTTTGATTTTCAAAAGTAATATTTTTTCTAGCAATGGTTCCTTGAAAGTCTTTCAGTGCACACGTTATCGCTTGAACTCGCTCGTTAAGCTATATATACATCTATATCAAATGTGTGTTTAGATGTTTTCTTTTTTATGTTTTGCCGATGAAAGGGACAATAAAAGCTCAGTTTGTCGAAGGCTTTAAAATGATTTTCCTTTCACAAGAATAAAAGGGTTAGTTTCCAATATTGGTGCATTTACGTTCAGTGATATTCGTAACCTAACCCCTTCACAGCCAAGTGATTTTCCATAAAACCACAGCAAAAAAACAGGTTTGTTTGGTTTTTAAATCACTTTTCATGAATTATGCAGTAGGAAATATATGTGAATATTCCAATAGTATATCTTACTGTAGTAGCACTATCCAAGAGGCAGATGCTGCCAACTGCTGGCCAAAAATCGCTACTGCAGCTTGGGCTCTGAGCTGAACCAGCTGGGGATCTGTGTTTAGATACCGAGTCCCAGCCATTCAAACTGTTTTAGCACCTTGGCTTTCATGTCTCCGGTGCTAAAACAATTGATACACAATCTGGAGTTCAATTGCAAAGGAAATTGCAATAAATGAAATTGCTTTGCATTGCTCCAGAATTAGACGACATTAAGTATACTCGGGGCACCAGCAGGCATTTTGAAGATGGAGTAGTGTCAGTCTTGGTAGTGACAGGGTTAATTTATAACACTAGGGTGGTTATTCAGAGACCACCGAAATGTCACAGAAATTTTGGCGCTGTCTCGTTCGCGGCTCTTCAGCAAGCTCAATTCACCGACCCTGCGATGACTTCAGCATTCACCGCAGGGTCCCGGAAGTGCGCCAAAGGGATCCACCTATCAACCTGCTGAACATAGCTGCCGGACAGACCGCCGACTGCAACCGACAATCCTCTGAACGTCACCAAACAGACCATTGAAGTCGATAACGCCGCCAAACATGGGGTAAAAAAAAAATCAAAAAAACCCTGCAATTTTTAAAGATGTTTAAAACTAAAAAAAAAAACATGAAAATACATGGAAATAATAAATAAGGTCCTATGAATAATAATAATACGGTCTGTTATTGAATATTTAAACGAAGCCATTAAAAAAAGTCTGAATCATAAATTTTGCTGAAAAAATCCAGATCAAATGCCTAGAAAGTTCTAAAAAATTGTAACTAAAAAGGCTTTTTGCTGCAAAAGAAAAAAATAAACCATTGAATAAAAAAATAGTAAAAACTGTATTTTTTTTTCCATTGAACCCTATGGGATTCGCCTGTTAAAACTTGTCAAACTGAAGCACTGAAAATCTGGGCATTTCGCCAATATTTTGGCGCAGTTCGGCGTTCTCTGAATAGATTAACCATTACCTCTCTATGGGACAACCTCACTGCCGCCAAAAGTCACCAAGTTGCACGATCTGAGGCAAATTGAACTGTACCTCACTGGTTGGCGAATTGCCAGCTTTCTGAATAGCCAAGTTGCCATGAAATTAACTGTTCGGTGAAATTCGGTGGCAAGTTCGGCTCGCTTTGAATAACCAATTAGGTAATGCAGTTTATTATTTTTGCCATGACTACGTTACCTCAAAAAAGCAATGTGTCTCAAAAATGACATATGTATTTATGTAAATTATGATCAAACAGAACAATTTCCCTAAAATGTGAGTTAATTGTTAATTAATGGTATAAAGTCCATGTACACATTAAATCACAGTATTGGTGTAAGAAAAAATGCAATACTACAGAGATCTGCCATACTGCATTAATGTAAAACAGAAATGTGTGGTTTTGTATGTTATGAATAAGAACAAAAGAATTACTGGAAATAGTTTGGAGAATTCTGTAAAATATGAACTAGGATTGTGAGGCCCCCTGAATCCGCATGTACAATGTAGGCAGATTTCTTTTCTTTTTTTTTTTAGAAATACTATACATTACGCTATATTTTATGTAAATTAAATGTATATGTTTTACAAACAACATAATTTTCAGTAGAATTTTTCCCCCATTGAAAACTGTATTAAATCTTAACATGTCTTTGTATGGAGTAAAACCATTGTAACTTGTACACCCATAATCTATTCATGACCTGAGGATTGTATTTTTTTTTTTGTATTTACCTTTACCTAGCACTTTTATGTATAGTTCAAATAAAAGGGAATTTTGAATTTCGAATCACGAGGCAGCAGGGGGAAACTCAGTGGAGTTCTATGGACTCCATCGAGTGGATGCTCACGGCTGCGCTCAGCGCTGCCGCGAGTATCCCGTCCCGTAGTGTGCGGTAACAATTCAGGCTAGGGTCAGACGAAAGCAGTTTTAACGTGCGTTTAGACGCACAAAATCACGGCCGTGCTAGCAGCAAATGACGTCCAATGCCGGGGAACACACGAAGTACGGCCGCACGAAAGTTCGTCCGCGCAACGCAAGTGGCAGACGAATGCATTTTTCTAGAACGTCAAACCGCTAGTACGGACGTACAGAGTGCGCTGCGTCCGCTAGAGGCGTGTGTGTGTGATTAGGAGACGTCAGACGCTGCTAATGTCCGGCCAACATAACGTCCAGACACAAAAAGTGTTTTATTGATGATCCGTATAAAATCACGGACGACAAGGCGCATCGTATGACCGCTATCGCGTATTCCGTGAAAAAATGCATCCATTCGTTCGAACGCACTTTTTCACAGACAACGCGAAAAATGCGTTAGTCTGACCCTAGCCTTAGGCAGCATTTTTTGCGCCTGCATTGTAATCTAGTGTTAAAACGCGGGCTCAAGGGGGAAAACTGCAGGCACAGTTTTTCCTCCCTTGCGCCCGCGTTTTAACGCTAGGATCGTAATGTGGCCCTAACAATTTGCCTTTAAGTGCAATAGTTTTATAATCACAATTAAAATCTACAACATCCAGCAAATGCATCATCCGTATCTTAGTTACTTTAGAGGTTATTTAAAGAAAGCCGAATTAGGCTAATGTCAGACGAATGCAGTCTGAGCGCACTCTACGAGCGTGCACAACGGACAGACGTTCTGACGGAAGATACTGTAGACACCACACGGTCCATTTCTTATGACGTACGTAGAAAAAAAGGGAGATATGGGAAACAAAATTTAGATGAAAAGGCATTTTGTGCGTCAAGGTGCTGGACGTCGCAAATGCGCTGCGGCTGACGTCTCCTCATCACAGAATGCTACATGGACGTGCTGGACGTGGCACACTCTGCGTGTCCGTGTTAGCGGTTTTACTTTCTTGCCTAACTTGCGTCCGTTTGCCACTGCATTGTGCGTGCGCAGTTCCGTGCGGACGTACTTTGTGTGTGGGTTTCTATTGCTCATGATTCTATGCTGCGACGGACGTTAAATTGTGCGGCAACACGGACGTGATCACTGCGTTCGTCTGACACGGGCCTTAGCCACCGAATTGCACCGAACAGTTACTTTCTCCGTACTGTGCAAATTCATTGCAATTCAGCTATTAAAAAAGCAGGCAATTCTCCAAATTTTGGCAAATTACCAGTGAAATGCGGTTCAATTCAGCAGCAGTGAAATTCTCCATAGAGAAGTAATGGTTAATCTATTCAGAGAACGTCGAAACAACTGTGAAAGATTGGCGAAAAGCCAAGAAAAAATGGTTTCATTTGACAGGTTTAAACAGTTGAATCCCATAGGTGTCAAAAAGTACCCTTTTTTATCAATTTTTTTAAATCAACCATTTATTCTTTTCATCTGTAGTCTTTTTTTCAATGGCGTTTTTTTATTTATTCTGTAACAGACCTTTTTATTGCTATTCATAGGTTCTTATAAATTATTTTCATGCAATAGTTTTGTTTTAAACGTCTTTTTAAAGTTGCATTGTTTTTTTTCTTTTATCCCTGTTCGGCGGCTGGTCGGCTTTTTCAGGTGGCGCTCGGCAGTCTGCACAGTGGATCATCCACTGCATTTGGCAGTTTGAGGATGCATTTGGCGGTTTGAGGATACATTTGGCGGTTTGAGGATACATTTGTCTGTCTGTTTGGCGGATCGTCGGCTGCGTATGGTGGTGCGAGCTTGTTTTTTGCGGTCTGTTTGGCGGGTCGTTTGCTGCTTTAGGTGGTTTGCAGCTGTGTTCGGCGATTTATTGGATCGATTCGGAGATATTTTTGCCGGCGTTCGGCAGTTTATTGGAACGCTTTGGCAGCTTTATCAGTGGTGTTCAGCAGATTAATTTGGCGCACTTTGGGGACCCTGCAGTGAATGCTGAATTCAACACATTGTCAGTGAATTGAGCTCTCCGAAGTGCGCCAAATGAAAGCGTACGGACATTTCGGTGCTCCTTGAACATCCCCTTTTGCAAATATTTCTGAAACCCAGTATTAAAGTTTAAAATACTTTTTCACTGCATATCGTATTGAATTATTAAAATTAAACTACGGTTACAAGATAAAAGGGAAGCATTTCTGGTCCACAGCGCTAAATTTGCTAATGTTAATGCCCCAGGATGTTTTCAATTAATTAATAAGAGTTAATATGAGTTATGAATATCTTGCTTGGCTTCTGAGATTTGTTAAATCTCTAGAGTGTTCACATATGTGACAAATCTGTGATTTCTTCAAAGTGATGATATACTCTATCCCTCGAGAATAATATAATACCAAAATAATAATAATCATAAGGATCATACAATCACATCTTTGCCCGACTAGAAACTTGTATGTTTATATGTGTTAAGTTTATAGTTGCAGAGTGCATTTACACATCCCAGCAATACAGAGAACCGCTTGCAGAGCTCATGTGCTACATTCCCCATATGCAGTAAAGAACTCTGGGTCAGATATGTAAATGAAGTCCACAGCGTCTCACTTACAGAGCCTAGATGCAAAAAAGTGACTTTGTTATTTGCAGTGTGGAGGCTTTAAATCTCATTTTTTTCCCCGCCACCACAACTTAAATGCCTATATACACTATATTGCCAAAAGTATTCGCTCACCCGTCCAAATAATCAGAATCAGGTGTTCCAATCACATCCGTGGCCACAGGTATATAAAATCAAGCAAAACAAAGAGGTTAGTGTGCTGGCGCTCAATTAATTACTAGCAACGTTAATTGTTACCCCACCTATTTATCTATTTTGTAGAATAGGGAAGGGGTATAAATCCACTTCAGGTATGCTGCTTCACTGGGATACAGTACAATGAAAACTCTCACAAAAGATTGTACTACAAATACAAGCACCTAGGCATGCAGACTGTTTTTACAAACATTTGTGAAAGAATGGGTCGCTCTCAGGAGCTCAGTGAATTCCAGCGTGGAACTGTGATAGGATTCCACCTGTGCAACAAATCCAGTCGTGAAATTTCCTCGCTCCTAAATATTCCACAGTCACCTGTCAGCTGTATTATAAGAACGTGAAAGTGTTTGGGAACGACAGCAACTCAGTCACGATGTGGTAGGCCACGTAAACTGATGGAGCGGGGTCAGCGGGTGCTGAGGCGCATAGTGCGAAGAGGTCGCCAATTATCTGCAGAGTCAATCGCTACAGACCTCCAAACTTCATGTGGCCTTCAGATTAGCTCAAGAACAGTGTGCATAGAGCTTCATGAAATGGGTTTCCATGGCCGAGCAGCTGCATCCAAGCCATACATCACCAAGTGCAATGCAAAGCGTCGGTGTAACGGTGAGCCCCCTATAGGGTGATGGGGAGCCTTTAATCTGCGGAGGTTGAAGCCTTTAGGGCAGGTATATGGTATAACAGGCAGTAACAGGATAAAACACAATACCTTCAGACTTATACTTCGAATCCAGGGAGTATTACAGGAGAACTAAACTGCTACTAAGCTCCAAAGGTTTCGAGACCAATGGACAACTTAGAGCACCCAACAATACAGAGGATAGCAAAACTTGAGCCTCAGAACTAGAAGGTATTTGGCAAGACAGAATGAATTGTGCAAGCTGCAGGGCAGCACTCAATACCAATACAATAATACAGACTGCTGATCCAGACACTCCCAGCCAGGGAGTACAGATAAGGTCCGGAGTACCACTCAACAGCAAATTGGCTTCATGGCCAAATGTCTGCTGAGTGAAAACAGCTACAAAATGCACAAACATAATAATACCTGAAACAGACAAGGTTAATACTAGAGAGGTCCAAAAATTCAAGCCAGAAGGTCATACACAGAATATCAGAAATACATCAGGGAACAGACAAAAGAGAAATCCAAGCATAGGAGCCAGAGGTCATACCAGGGATATCAGAACAAGAGTAACAATGATACAGCGCACAGGAACTAGGTAGAATAAGGTCTATCCTGGTCCAAGGATCAAGGGAAATCCTGGCCCTACATATAGGGCAGAACAGGTCATGTGACCGCAGACCAATAAGCCCAACAGATGGCCTGCAGCCTGAAAATGAAAACAAACAGGAATCCCTGCTACCACCAGCAGGAGGCAGGGCCGAGACGTGACAGTCGGATGCAGTGGTGTAAAGCACGCGCCACTGTACTCTAGAGCAGTGGAGACGCGTTCTCTGGAGTGACGAATCGCGCTTCTCCATCTGGCAATCTGATGGACAAGTCTGGGTTTGGCGGTTGCCAGGAGAACGGTACTTGTCTGACTGCATTGTGCCAAGTGTAAAGTTTGGTGGAGGGGATTATGGTGTGGGGTTGTTTTTCAGGAGCTGGGCTTGGCCCCTTAGTTCCAGTGAAAGGAACTCTGAATGCTTCAGCATACCAAGACATTTTGGGAAATTCCATGCTCCCAACTTTGTGGGAACAGTTTGGAGCTGGCCCCTTCCTCTTTCAACATGACTGTGCACCAGTGCACAAAGCAAGGTCCATAAAGACATGGATGACAGAGTCTGGTGTGGATGAACTTGACTGGCCTGCACAGAGTCCTGACCTCAACCCGATAGAACACCTTTGGGATGAATTAGAGCGGAGACTGAGAGCCAGGCCTTCTCGTCCAACATCAGTGTGTGACCTCACAAATGCGCTTCTGGAACAATGGTCAAAAATTCCTATAAACACACTCCTAAACCTTGTGGACAGCCTTCCCAGAAGAGTTGAAGCTGTTATAGCTGCAAAGGGTGGACCGATGTCATATTGAACCCCATGGATTAGGAATGGGATGTCACTTAAATTCATATGCGAGTCAAGGCAGGTGAGCCAATACTTTTGGCAATATAGTGTATATATCTATATATATATCTTCTCTATATCTGGAAACTATATTCCAGCACAACCTTATATGTAGAAAAATTAATAATTCAATCGGTGCATGGCCAATGACATGGAAACATATAGAACAAAATGGAATGGCTACGCTCGAGAAAAAATAATATAAAAAGTTTATTTAAGGGGGTTATTCAAAGAGATCCGAATTGTGGCCGAAAGGTAACCGAACAGTGAAATTCAGCATACGGTTACCTTTCCTGGCCATTCGGCTATTCAGAGAGCAGGCAGTTCGCTAAATGTTGGCAAATTGCCTGCACATACGGTCCCTGTTCGATGCCTGTTCGAGGGCAGTGAAATCCCCATAGAGAAGCAATGCTTTGTCTATTCAGAGAACAAAAACCAGCTGTGAAAAGTTGCCAAAATGCCCTGCTGTTCGGTGGTTTCATGCGGCAGATTTATTCAGGCGAATCCCATAGGCTTCAATGTTAAAAATATTCCCATTTTAATCCAATATCTAATAAACCTTTTAATATTATATTCTGCAGTAAAAAGTCTCTTTATTTATAGATTTTTTTATGATCTGCTAGGCATTCTATTGGATTTTTTTGGCAAAACATTTTTCAGGTTTTTTTTTTAAATCGTCTTTTCTTTTTTCTGTAACCGCCCTTTTTATTATCATTCATTGGATCTTATATGTAAACTTCAGACATTTTCGTTCAGTCGTTTTTTTTGCAAACAGCGTTTCAAATTTCAAACCTTTTTTTTCACCTCATTCGTCTGGTGTCGGGTTTTTCCGGCGGCTGCTGTGCGCTGTGATTGGCAGCTAGTCGGGTTTCTCCGGCGTGTTCGGCGGGGCTAATCCAGATGTTTTCTCCGGGTTTGGGTGAGTGTTTGGTGGGTTTGCGGCGAGTGTTCGGTGGGTTTTCCCTGCACTACGGGGACCCTGCGGTTCTTGCTGAATACACCGCAGGGTACGCGAAATAGGATCGCCGAATCGCCCCGAAGTGCAGGGAACAAAAAGTCACCGATCGTACAGTGACTTTTCGATTCTTTTTGAATAACTCTGTAAGTCATTAAAAAAAGAACTGACAAGTCAGCTCTTTCTGGGGCCATTTTCAAGGTTACAATCACATTAAACAGAAATTTTTAAATAAACATACAAGAAGCTAACCTATCGAAACACCAGAATATATATATATATATATAAATATATATATATCCTTCCTGAGGAAAGCTCCAGATGGGAGCTGAAACGTTGACCTAGTTTTATTGGATTAATAAACATTTTTGTTTTACAAGTCCTGGTGTGCCACCGCATCTATATATATATATATATATAATAGCTATCACTTCTGTATTCGATCACAACATGGAAAAGAAATGGGTCATGTATTATATAACAAGAAATCATAAGTTGCTAAAAATGCTACCTGTTATGTAGTGTGTTTTGTGTTATAGTGTGTTCTATAAAGTGAAATTAAATAACATAATAAAATGTATATGCTACACATGTGTGGTAATGTTATCCCTAACTGCAGAGGGTTTTTTTCATAATGGAGAACTGATAAACGCCACGATAAACATCATAAAATGTTTCTGTGAAATTGAGAATCTATGAAATGAGGAACAGATGCTTAGATGATAAGACACATTATCAGAGAACCGAACATTGGGAGAAAAACGTATTTAAACGCAGCTTGGTTCAGTTCAGAGACCACAAAATCTGTTCTATGTTCACCTGTAAAATAAATCTCCATTATATGAGTTATTATAATTATTTAATTTTGCCTTTATGTATTGGCACTATGCAAAGGCTTTTCAGTGGGCCCCATAGAACACTGTTTAGTTATAGATAGCATAAGCATGCACATTCTATTTTATCTGTTCAATTTAAACAAATTAAGAAAATGTGCACAAGCAGTATATATGCTTTAATATTATTATTATTATTAGAAATAATAATAATTGCCACCAATACAATGAGATTAAGAGTGATGGTGACATGTCAGAATGGAGATGTGATTGTGAGAGGAATGGATCCGGGACACAATGAATTGTGAGAAGAATTCTGCAGAAGAACATTAGAAGATGAGAAGAATGGGACAGAGGACCATTGGATTGAGAAGAATTGGGCAGATGAACATTGGGAGTAGAGAAGAATGCGGCAGGAGAACAATTGTAGGTGAGAAGACTAGGGTGGAAGAATATTGGAAAGTGAAAAGAATGGGACAAAAGTACAGCATAAAGTGAGAATAATGTGGCATAAGAACAAAGGGTTGTGAGAAGAGCGAGGCAGAAGAACAGTGAAAAGGTGAGAAGAATATACTTGAAAACAAGAGAAATCTCAATGTATCCTTCCTGGTAAAATCCTTTATAAATTAAATAAATAAAATATGAACAAAAGCACAATATGGCTTTGAGGGGTCCAGCAGAGGCCCAGGCCAAAGCATTGAGCAGTGCTGGATTAAAGGTTTCTAATATTTTGGAAACACTCGAGGGTAACATTTGGTTTCTTCTTGGTAACAATGAATTCCTCCATTACCCCTCTTCTTGGGTTGGCACAGGTTAAATAAATCACCGTAGAACATCAAGAAATCCAACTGTATCAGCAATCTTTATTTTTCAATTTACATTGTAGTGTGGATTGAACAACACCAATATAAATATTTCTTATAGTTATTCAGACTCTTCGGTAACATCTATACTATAAAAGAGTAAGGCTTGGCGTGTCCGTCGCCAAGCCTTACTCTGCGCATGCGCGCGCAACCAGCGGCGGTTGGTTGCGCGCGCATGCAACCGCCGCGGCACGAGCCGGCTGCTGGCTCGCCGCGGCGGTTACAAGATGCACACAGCAGCCGGAGCGCAGCCTCTACCCGGCTGCCGCGCGCATCCAACCCCCGAGCGGCGAAGGGAAAGGTCCCTCCGCCGCTCGGGGCTTGGATGCGCGCGGCAGCCGGGTAGAGGCTGCGCTCGCAGCCTCTACCCGGCTGCCGAGCGCATCCGAGCGGCGCCGGGGAAGTGAAAGTTTCCCCACTTCCGCTCTTTGAAGGACCCAAGCCCCGGTCACGTGACCGCGGCTTGGGTCCTTCAAAGACCGGAAGTGGGGACACTTTCACTTCCCCGGCGCCGCTCGGAAAGGTAAGTATGGCGCCGAGCTCATGGGGCGGCTGTCCGAATGCCGATAGAGCATTCAAACAGCCGCCCCATGTCTGGTCTGGGGTCTGAGCTGGGGCATATCCATGAGCGCTGGGGGGCCAATATCCATGAGCTGGGGGCAATATCCATGAGAGCTTGGGGGGCAATATCCATGAGAGCTTGGGGGGGCAATATCCATGAGCTGGGGGCAATATCCATGAGCTGGGGGGCAATATCCATGAGAGCTTGGGGGGCAATATCCATGAGCTGGGGGGCAGTATCCATGAGAGCTTGGGGGGGCAATATCCATGAGCTGTGGGGCAATATCCATGAGAGCTTGGGGGGCAATATCCATGAGAGCTTGGGGGGCAATATCCATGAGAGCTTGGGGGGCAATATCCATGAGCTGGGGGGCAATATCCATGAGTGCTGGGGCAATATCCAGGAGCTGGGGGGCAGTATCCATGAGCTGGGGGGCAATATCCATGAGCTGGGGGGCAATATCCACGAGCTGGGGGGCAATATCCACGAGCTGGGGGGCAGTATCCACGAGCTGGGGGACAGTATCCACGTGCTGGGGCATAGTATTCACGTGCTGGGGCATATATCCACGTGCTGGGGCAATATCCACGAGCTGGGGCAATATCCACGAGCTGGGGCAGTATCCACGAGCTGGGGCAATATATCCACGAGCTGGGGCAATATCCACGAGCTGGGGCAGTATCCACGTGCTGGGGCATATATCCACGTGCTGGGGCATATATCCACGTGCTGGGGCATATATCCACGTGCTGGAGCAGTATCCAGGAGCTGGGGGGGCAATATCCAGGAGCTGGGACAGTATCCATGTGCTGGGGCATATATCCACGTGCTGGGGCAGTATCCACGAGCTGGGGCAGTATCCACGAGCTGGGGCAATATCCACGAGCTGGGGCAGTATATCCACGTGCTGGGGCAATATCCACGAGCTGGGGCAGTATCCACGAGCTGGGGCAGTATCCACGAGCTGGGGCAGTATCCACGAGCTGGGGCAATATATCCACGAGCTGGGGCAATATATCCACGAGCTGGGGCAGTATATCCACGAGCTGGGGCAGTATCCACGAGCTGGGGCGTATATCCATGAGCTGGGGCAGTATATCCACAATAGACTGCCCTCTGGGCAGGCTTTCCACCTTGTATACTAATAAAGGGACACACTAGACAACATGATCAATGAATTGAATTGAAGTGGTTATCAAGTGCTGTTTGTTCCATCAGATTGAACCTGGGTGCTGTGAAAGCATGCTAAAGCAGAGACTTCTCTCCAACAAGAAGGCTGCCAGTCGGCTCTGGGGTTGCGATCAACCTTAGATATGTTATCTGAAGATGTTTGTATAATGCCTCTTTATGTGCCGGCTGGGTGGAGTAGAGGTAACATCACTGCTCTGCATGGAGAGAGCCTGTGGAGTCATGGGTTTGATCCCGACGAGCACCTCTCCAGTAAGTGTCCTTGGGCAAGACACCTAACGGTACATACTCGCCACCCAGGATATACTTGAAAATGAGAGAAATCTCAACGTATCCTTCCTGGTAAAAATACTTTCTCAAAAAAAAAAAATGCATTGATGGACATTCGATTTTCTCTTTTGTACTCTAGTCGCGCACACGCCACTTGTTAGAGCAATGGCAGCTACGGATTTTTGTTTACATTGTTAACCAAGGGCCATTCAAATTGTTATCTTGAACTGAAAAATAGGTACCGAAATATTATACAAAGTGGAACTATGTATGTAAAATAGCTTTACATACTAAACACATTTTATTTTTGTAAATTGACTTAAACTACAGCAAGAAAACTTATTTCTGATTGCCTGATACATCCATAATGTATAAAAAGAATTTAGCTAGCCAGGACCCCCCATTCAGTTTAACAAAAATGAGCAGCATTAGATTGTGTCAATCACACATTAGATTCGCCATCTGTATGTTCAGAGTTAGCAGGACTTTGAAGAATGTCTTGTTGGCTCCTGAGATTTGTGAATACTCGAGTGTTCACATGTGGGACAAACCTGTGATTTCTTCAAAGCGATTATGTATTCTAAAAAAGAATCTTTGTTGCCATTCTTTTGAATCAAATGATGGATATTCGTGTTCTAGAATTAATATGGCTACTACAAAGAAAAAGATGCACATTTTAATTTATACATGCAAAAAAATGTACAAGGGATACACAGTGAGCCTTTGTACATTCTGTTTCAATTATCAATACATATGTTAAGTATATAAGGAATGACCTCTAACATATAAGCCTGCAAATTTTCCTGTCAAAGTCAATTTTTCAGGAAAAAGCAGAAATCTGAAAGAAAGAATAATTGTGAAGGAGCTGTGAGTTGAAAGTGAATATGTATCCGAAAGAAAAATGGAAGCATTGCTGTGATTACTTCTGAATTTAAATACAAAGTGATAAAACGCCTAAGAGAAAAATGCTGGTTTCAATGTGTGCTCGTGAATTATATTATAAACCATACGTTAGGCATGAAAACTATGAAATATGCATGTAAAAATAATAAAGAAATTAAACCCATTTTTATATGTGTTATTCATGAAATGGCGAATTGCTGGAGAATTGCAATGGGTTTGCACATTTCGGTTTTAAATAGCTGAAATTAAAAAATTTCCAACTCTGTCGCTTCTAAGTCAACTGTTATTGGCCTAGAATTTGTATTTTTCCATCATTGTTTTATGAATAACATTTGATAATTAAACAATTAATAAAACTTAACATACCGCAGAAATCTAAGGTTAGGCTTACTTTTGGGAAAATGTAATTTAAAGCACACAGTTGATTTTGTTTTTAATTAGAATGTTATTGCACATTCTTACCTATGAATAATTTCCAATATTTCTGAATAAGTCTCTTACTAAACAGATGGGGGGATTCACAGCATGAAAACTAAACTCTATAGTTTATAAAAATGTGCAAAGTGCCTAAGAGTGAAATTAGACTCTAAAATAGTCTGAATGGCTGGTCAATAACTAACAACCCTCTGGTGGTTTCACTCAAATGCCTCAACATGTGTACTTTTAGAAACATATCACATTTTGTACATTATCTAAGTTACTATGCTTTTGCTTCTTCCAGCATTTAATTTCAATAACAGTTATAATGAATGTAACTAATCTAGATGTTAGCATTAAAACAGTGTATATTATTTCTGTGTACTAAATTAATACTTTATCCTATAATCAAACAGCACTTTGTGAAACACCTACTCACTATTAGGGATGGGCTGCCAGTTCGAATCGGTTCAATGACCGATTCGAACATCGGCTGCTCGAAAATTCGCGAACTTCCAGCTTTTTGGGGCATTAGCTGAAAGTTAAAAAAAAAATGTTAAAAAAATTCCAAAAAATGCTTAAAAGATCCTAAAAAATCTAAAGATAAAGAGACTCTTTACTGCAGAATATAATAATAAACGGTTTATTAGATATTGTATTAAAACGTGAATATTTTTTAACATTGAAGCCTATGTGATTCATAAGCATTTCCCACACCTTGTTGGTCAAACATTTCCCACACCTTGCTGGTCAAACATTTCCCATTCATTGCTGGTCAAACATTTCCCACACCTTGTTGGTCAAACATTTCCCACACCTTGCTGGTCAAACATTTCCCACTCATTGCTGGTCAAACATTTCCCACACCTTGTTGGTCAAACATTTCCCACTCCTTGCTGGTCAAACATTTCCCACTCATTGCTGGTCAAACATTTCCCACTCCTTCTTGCTAAAACATTTCCCATGGCTTCAAATCGTGTTTAAACATGAGCAAAAGCGGTAAAAATTAGCTCAGCACACAGCGGTGAAATGGCTCAGGACTCAGCAGTGAAACGGTTAAAAACTTTTTTATAACTTTTTTTCATTGTTTCCTGTCCCCCAGGGCACTACCCAGACCCCCATACACCTTTTATGGCCAATATCTTGCATATATGCCCTCTGGAGGGGACCTTCATTTTTGAATGTTCGAGCCCTATTGACTTGCATTGTGTTCGAATTGTGTTCGAGTTCGCTGTGTAACTTTTTCGGAAGTTCCAGTTCGAATGCGAACCGAACACGGAGGTGTTCAGCCCATCACTACTCATTAGTATTTTTCTTTTTTTACCAATCAGTGGCCATTAATATAGTTTAGAGCAGGACATATCATGATCATTTCCATTAGAGTATTTTATATTTTGTAATATTCCTTTATAGTAAATATATTGGGCCAGTAAAAAGTCCAAAAGCTTAGTGTAAATTCTTGCGCTTTCCTTGTTTCACTGTCTTACTGCAAATCCCAAACGTGTGAATTTTAAAAATAAATCCCAGACATGCGAGTTGTATTCTTAAATCCCTCAAACGTGCGTCTTACTGTAAATCCCGGAAATGCACATTTTTACTGTAAATTCGGGAAATGCATGTAAATCCTGGACATGCTCGTTTTTACTGTAACAGTGGAGGTATTACAGTACAGACTTAAGATATAACAGTGAAATATTAAAGCAGGAACTTGTGAGTTGTAAATAAAACTGTATAATGTTAATGTATGGACTTGTGCATTATAACTGTAACAGCAACAAATTAATTTATGGACTTGCATGTTATATCTATAACAGTGTAAATGTTAATGTATGGCAAGTATAACATTTACAGTACTGAGGTTGCACATTTTTAGTGTAAATGTGGTTCCTAATTAGGTAATAATCAATATTAATCAATACTCTCATGAACCTTGATTTTGCTCACGGTAAATAAAAGCACAATGATATAAGATTGTTTGGTCAAAATTATATTTAGAACCTACATAAAATTATAGAATTGCTATATATATATATATTTTTTTTTCTGATAATTAGTTTTAAATAAATTATAAGTTTGTATTTCACTATACTCCTTTGTCTTATTTTTGTTCCAGATAACATACTAGGGTTATACCATATTCAATGGCTTCCTGAATCATGTACTCACAATGAGACCAGAGGACCTGAGAAGGCATTGACTCAAGTAAGCACATTCAGCTTTCAAACATGCATGTTTTACGACATGTAATACTCTAATAAATCTCGTTAATTTTATAGTCAGCTGTGCAAGATTTGTTCCTAACAAATTTAAATAGATATTTAAAGGAAATGTTAAAATTAATTTTTTTGTAAAGCCTTTGGCAACTTAAAAATGCTTCAAACCGTCTTTTTTTTGTTACATTAGTATTATTTTACATAATAAGTTGTTAATGATAGATGTGATTAGCAGCAGCATGTTTTTAAAGCATTTGCTTCATATATCCTTGGTTGGCCTTTCATGCTGGTTAAGTTTAGATTTCCCACTTGGTTTTGTTTGGATAGATAATTACTTTTACACTGTGTTAGACACTACTTATTATCATGTCAATTTTTTTACCCTAGTCTTCTTTGATACAATACATTCCAGGTGATTCATACTCCACATGTAAGAATGAAATGAATCTTACTTTAGAAACCACCCATTCAAAAGACATTCTGTTTGCCATGCAATATACTGTAATGATCCTTTAATAGAAAATTGATATGTTAAACAGTAAATTGAAGCGACCTCAATAACTGATTTATAAATTCATATTAATAAAATACATAATTATTGGCTGATTGTATGAAAGCAGTTTTTGAATCCGATTTGAAGAATTTTCAGTACTCTCTCACTATTTGCCCACATCAATTGCTCATTGTCCTCACATGGGGCCAAATTACACTAATAGTAACCTTTTAGTGGAACATCTAAATTGGTCTTCTGACTCCAAGTGGCAGTTGTTGTTCTCATCCTTTTTCTTTGGGTTAGTGATACAATTTTAATGAAAATATGTTGTTTCCATCCATCAATTTCAGCCAAAGGATGGCATCTACTTAATCACATCCTCAAAATTTGTAATAGATTATGACTTAAGCTGGCACACTTAATAAGCCTGTTAATAACTTAATGCAGTTTGCATCCTGTTACTCTTGAGGTATCTCATCATTTGGATATCTAAACTGCTCTATACAAAATTTGGTAAATAGATTGTGAAACAATGCTTAAAGGGACAAGCTAGAGACACACCAAGATGGGTTAAATATTAACCCCTTCTGATTGCCTCTGCACCTCTTTCTTCTAATTTTAACCTTTCAGATTAGATTTAAAATCAACAAGAACCTAATGCTGTTTAAGCTGCAGCATGTCACTTGACCGCAAGGGAGGCAGCCAATCCAACGACTCTAAATGCCAAGCACATTGAAAACCGTTGGTACTACCTAGGTCCTTAACCCCTGGAATAAAAGCAGAACATTTCCCGTGCACTCAGAAAGCTGAATCAGCACTCTGAAACCCCCACCGGTGGGAGGAAAGGGGTTAGGGTATATAAAGTGCCATGAACACTCAAATTACATTGAGTGGTCACAGTGGATGGGAGTCCCTTTTAATAGAGTTGAATACGTTTCAGGTTTGGTCTTTTATCAGGACCTGTCTTCTTATAATATGAAAAACTCCAGGCCCTATTCCAAATGTGACACTAAAATAAAGAAATAGAGACCTTTTAAGTAGGAAAATCTGCATCTGCCTCAAATTTAACGTCATAATCCGCGGTAGGTACTAACTTAGCACCTCGCCCTGGAACACAGTGCAAAACACCTGACTACCATCAGCAGTGTTCTGTCAATCGCGAGTATCTGCTTGTCGTGTCCATAGGACTAAATGGAGCTTTGCGTGTCCTGGCCACGAGCTCTGCAAGAACTCACTCTCAGGAGTTCAGTAAGATACCTCATTTATCTGTCTAGATTACTGTGACTCAGTAGCCCATTACCAAAATAATAATTTTAGGATCAGAAAGCCTCTTCATTTGAAACAATAAGCTACTTGAAGACAACTATTCCATAGTTTGCTCTAAAATGGGGATGCTAATGGGGAAAATCTGCATCGGGAGGTTTCCCTACAGTGTCCCCATTTTAGCGCAATATTCTGGGGCAGCGCTAGCTGAGCAACTAGCCAGATACACAGCACTAACTGCTGTGATACTTATGGTAGGGCCTTCACGCAGCCACGAGTATCACCTCCTGGAGCCCATAGGACTTCATGGAGGCTTGCACTTCCGGGCTGCGAGTCCTAAGTGATCTCGCGAGATTGTGTAGCACCGCTGAGTGATCACGGAGGGAGATTAGGAACTATTTGTTCCCAGTTTCACTCTGCTCCAGGCGAGAAGACACAGCAGATCACACCACCCTTTTCACTGTGGGATGAGAAGTGACCATGGAATTTCAAGGGGGGTTTTTAGAGCCTGTTAAATGATTTTGGGTTTGCAGTATCATTTAACACCAGCTTTTAGAAGTTGCGTTAACTTGCGCCAGCATCTTCTAATACCTCCGTCTCGAGTCTTTAAAAATTGATTGTGCTCCCCATGTTCAGGATAGGAGAAGCAAAGTAGAGTAAGCTCATGCAAGCTGTGAAGTGCTAACTGATTCGATCCCAGTGTAGCGTCAACTATGGAATATTGATGCCAGACACTAAACTTACTAATGCTAGCGCTAACGCTTACGTATTGAGATGCTACAATAGCAACAAATATGAAAGAGCCCTATTTAGGCGGGCTTTGACCACCATTGCTATAGAAAAGAGAAGTGACATTGAAACAATATATTTATTTTTTTCTTTGTATTGTAATATATTTTGTTATTTTGAATAGGATCATCATATAATACTGTCCTCACTGATGTTTTCCTGCAAGTATAAAGTTACTATCCATCCAGCAAAATCTAAAGGACATTTAAAGACTGAGAGCGTTTTCTTCACAACTCCTTCCTGTTCGTCCCTAAAAGGGAAAAACCACAAGCAGATAAACTGCCCGAGTGATGGAGGTAAGGACATATATGGTCTTAGCAATAAAAATAACTATTTCCATGACTTAAGAGCTTACTCCTAATTTTAACACAGCAGTCTTATAGGAAATATTATGTTGATTTTTGAATAAAATGAAGGAATTATGGGGTAACACAGCGTTTCTAATAAAACTTGTTCTTTCTGCTCCACATCATTAAGTAAGAAATAATTAGGTATAAATCTGCTCTTGGTGTCACCATATGATTCTGGTCCTCTTTTTTACACTTAAAGGTCCATAGCTACAAACAACGGAATACAAAATACACACGTGACCTTTCCTGCCATAAACAACATATCAATTGAAACTGTTCAGATATAAGCATTTACTTTCTCTTCTGCCTCTTTAAGGACAAAGTATACTTGTATTACATTGTTTGGATACAGTTTCTGAAATAATGTGTTCATTTTCTTTGTGTGTGGAGGTAAATGACTTTTTGAGCAAATCTTTGATGTTTAAGGCTATTTATGATTTGAATGATTTGAATGCAAGAGCCATTTGTGATACATTTATTTATGTTGCACTTCGAATCACTATGAATACTATACATACTTGTTGTCATAAATACTAATAGTGGAATAGTATGGTCAGGAAGGGTAAACAGAGAGGACAGATCATACAGTGGATAGCAAAAGTCTACACACCCCTGTTAAAATGTCAGGTTTCTGTGATATAAAAAAATTAGACAAAGATAAATCATTTCAGAACTTTTTCCACCTTTTAATGTGATCTAAAACTGTACAACTCAATTGAAAAACAAATTGAAATCAGTGGTGGGAAGTAGTGGGAAGAAAAACTAAAAAAACTAAAATAAAATGGCTACCAAAGTGTTCAGACCCTAATACTTTGTTGAATCACCTTGTGATTTTATTCCAGCACTCAGTCTTTTTCGGTATGAGTCTTTCAGCATGGCACATCTTGACTTTGCAATATTTGTCCACTCTTGTTTGCAAAGACACTCCAAATCTGTCAGATTGCGAGGTCACCTCCTGTGCACAGCCCTCTTCAGATCACCCCACAGATTTTCTATCGGATTCAGGTCTGGACTCTGGCTGAGCCATTCCAAAACGTTACTCTTCTTCTGGTAAAGCCATTCCTTGGTTGATTTGGATGTATGCTTTGGGTCGTTGTCATGCTGGAAGATGAAGTTCCTCTTCATGTTCAGCTTTCTAGCAGAAGCCTGAAGGTTTTGTGCCAGTATTGACTGGGATTTGAATCTATTCATAATTCCCTCAACCTTGACTAAGGCCCCAGTTCCAGCTGAAGAAAAACAACCCCAAAGCATGATGCTGCCACCACCATGCATCACTGTGGCTATGTTCTTTTAGTGATGTACATTGTTGTTTTTGCGCCAAACATATCTTTTGGAATTATGGCCAAAAAGTTCAAACTTGGTTTCATCAGACCATAACACATTTTCCCACATGCGTTTGGGAGACTTCA
The DNA here is from genome assembly GCA_009667805.1 of Leptobrachium leishanense. NCBI lineage: Eukaryota > Metazoa > Chordata > Amphibia > Anura > Megophryidae > Leptobrachium > Leptobrachium leishanense. The sequence continues at coordinate 111,241,300 of CM019064.1, read as the reverse complement.
ATGTTTTTGCAAAATTTAGCCGGGCTTGGATGTTTTTCTTCGTAAATAAAGGCTTCTGTCTTGCCACTCTACCCCATAGCCCAGACATATGAAAAATACAGGAGATTGTTGTCACATGTACCACAGAGCCAGTACTTGCCATATATTCCTGCAGCTCCTTTAATGTTGCTGTAGGCCTCTTGGCAGCCTCTCTGACCAGTTTTCTTCTCGTCTTTTCATCACATTTTGGAGGGACATCCAGTTCTTTGTAATGTCACTGTTGCGTCATGTTTTCTCCACTTGCAGGTGACTGTGACACTGTGTTCCATGGTTTATCTAATGCCTTTGAAATTCTTTACTACCTTCTCCTGACTGATACCTTTTAACTAAGAGATCCATCTGATACTTTGGAAGCTTCTCTGTGGACCATGGCTTTTGCTATAGGATGCGACTGAGAAATGTCAGGAAAGGCCGACTAGAACAGTTGAACTTTATTTGGGGTTAATCAGAGGTATTTTAAATGATGGCAGGTGTGTACTGACTCCTATTTAACATGATTTTGAATGTGATTGCTTAATTCTGAACACGGCTACATCCCCAGTTATAAGAGGTTGTGCACACATGCAACCATATTATTTTAGTTTATTTTTCCTCCCTCCACCTAAAAGATTTCAGTTTGTTTTTCAATTGAGTTGCACAGTTTATAGGTCCCATTAAAAGTTGGAAGAGGTTCTGAAATGATTTATCCTAGTCTCATTTTTTCAAATCACAGAAACGTGACATTTTAACAGGGGTGTGTATACTTTTGCTATCCTATATATACAGTATATATATATATTATATAAAACGGGATTCAAGAAAACACAACATGTATTTTATCTTTAAGGATCTTTTCTCTAGGTAAACTATTAAACAGTGCACTGCCATCTATAGATGTATAACAAGTGCAGACATATTTATAAGTTGTCCTACATCAGTACATTGTTCCAGTAACTTGCTAATATTTGAATTTTGAGTCTTGGCTAGCCTTAACCAAGTAAACTTGGCTCTGTTCAATGGACTTTACCCCAGCTACGAAAGCTGCACATTTATTTATGGACACATTTTAGTGCCAATTGGCAGTGGTGCTTTTACATTAATCTAAGCGTATATAAACCCTTTGCATTAAAAAGGATTATTTTTTCTACAAGATTAAATTTAATCATCACAATTATGATCAGGTTGACAATGGGAGATTTTAGCACATAGGATTTCTTCTAGAATTTCTGCTTGACTTTTTTATTGAATTCTCTTTACAAATCATTTGTTCGGAAGAAAGACACCAGGTTGTAACTAGTCGGGATCATTGTATGTCCCAACAAAACATAAACCATTTAGACTTTGATGTTAGTAAAATAGTTTCCCTTGTATCATATTGGAATGTAAACTCTTCAGGGCAGAGATTTCTGGGTCAATCAAGCAACATATATTGCCAAACCAATTGATGTTTTAAACCCTGAAGACATAGAACAAATACAAGCATTCTTTTTTTGTATTGTGGGGTGTTGACGTTGGTTAGTGGCTTTTCAGCCATTGTTGTTTTTGCAGATTTAGCATTAAAATACTCTGTAATCCAGTTAAAATGCTTTTGAAGTAATGCCAGATATTGGTACAGTCGTTCATTGTTGGCATACGTGCACATTTTGTCAACGTTTACCGTTGAAAGGGTTTTTAGCTTTTGTAAGATAGCATTTAAAAGAAACCTCAACATATTTCACCTTTTAACAGAACATCTCTTATAAAACAAAGGACTAATTAGAACCTCACCTCCGCATCTTTTATCTTTTCTTGTCGGCTAGATATGTCTTATTTCTGTGAATGTTAGTATCTTATTTTCCAGTTGGTTAAATCGGTAATCTCTTCACAAATTATGCTCTGGCCAAAATTATAGGTAATCCAAATTAGGTCACGAGGTCATTCCTAACTCTAAATCTCCATAAACATGAAGCTGAATTCCATCAACACTATTCACCTTCTACTGTAAACCATCCATATCTAACATCAATGGTTCCCAAACATGTCCTTAGTTTTTAAGGATTGCTTTGGGAAATGCAGTGAATGCTGCGATTACTGAGTAACAAATTATATCGCTTGAGATGTGGTTCAGATATTTCGCAAACCTAACTTGTTATTGGGCCATGAGGACAGGTTTTGGAAACATCATCTAACACCAATGTTAACCCCATCCTAAATGCAAACGTATTTTACTTATATTTATTTAATGCCTGACTTGTTTATTATTTTTTTTTACGAAAGTATTTTACTAGCAAAGATACATTGCGATTTCTGTCGTTTTCAAGTATGTCCTGGGCGGCGAGTATGTACCGTTAGTTGTCTTACCCAAGGACACTTACTGGAGAGGTGCTCTTGCCGGGATTTGAACCTGTGTCTCCACAGTCATAGAGCAGTGATGTTACCTCTACTCCACCCAGCCAATCACTTATTGGTAACGATACAGAGAACTCCGGTCTTAGCTGTAAAGATATGATTTCAGTCACAATACAGAGTCAGTCCAACACGAATCTGCATTCAAAGTTTTTAACTCTAACCTATTATATTGTGAGGCTATAGATACATAAAAAATGACTATGTCAGATCTTTTCATAAGAATCATGGTGTCACGACAGCCTGTACATATCAAAAAGCAGTACTTGCCCAATTAGTTACAATATCAAAATATATATCCAAAGAAGAAAAGGACGGTCACTCAAGTAACCGGTCACTCATTATGAGATGGAGCATTATTATTGAAATGCACCATTTCGATTCTGACACAGGACCGCTTGAGAAAGGCCCTCTGGCAAATACAAAACATTGCGTTTCCATAATAAAGCTCCTTTTCATTCCTTGCTTTGAGTGACAGGTCCTTTGTCTTTATTACATCTATTATCTGTGGATGATAACCCTTAGCCTGATGGAACTCTATCCATTTCAGTGTTTACATACATGTAGCAATGTAACACATGGTCTTTTAGCGATAATATATTTTTGTGTTTTGCAGCTCCTGTGGTTTCCAAGGTATTGGCAAAGCCAGAAAATCTGTCAGCCTCATTTAATATCTATGAAGGGAATATCACTGGTCATTTTTCCTGGAAGCTGTCAAAAGTGAATCTTCTCCAACCTATGACTGGCTTCCAAGTAACATGGGCTGAAGTTACAACAGAAAGTAGACAGAACAGCTTGCCCAACAGCATCATTTCCCAATCCCAAATATTGCCATCGGTAAGATAGTCTATCTTCCTTTTGTAGCATTAATAAAGGATTTTCATACTGTATCAATGATTACTACTGGTTATAATAAACATTATTCTATTGATTTGTGAAAAGAAACCATGAAATTACACTTTCAAAGTACTGTATAGTGTCAGGCTGTACAGTTTTAACTCCTGAAACGACCTCTTCTCAGGCCATACATTATGAAATGAGAAGAGTTACAAGAGAATATGTTTTTGTGATTTGGTGCATATATGGGGCAAATACGGCAATATTAATGAATATTCTTCTAAATTTAGAATGTTTGCTGTTTTTTCTTTACAAAGGATCACTATGTCCTAACTGTACACAACCTCAGACCAGCAATGCTTTACAGACTAGAAGTTCAAGTATTGACAACAGCAGGAGAAGGACCCGCAACAATAAAAACTTTCCGAACTCCAGATCCACTACCACCATTACCTCACCGTAAGTGTATATTTCCAATGTTAATTCTCAGAATATTAACATTATCAAAGCATTATACTTTCAATATATTGTACATGAACCAACTGTGCCATGGTACCATGGGATGTAATATATAAGATTTCAATTAAATAGTTTGCATTCATTCATAAGGTAAGTGTAAACAGACCCTTTAGCTCTATTGTACAATGTGTTCATTTAGAAAGTAAATTCCTCAGCCAGTGCATGTAAGACAATAGTAAAGGCCTATGAAAAAATCTAATATCTAGCAGACAGGTCCAACTCGATCTAGCTACTGTCAGGGTTATTCAGAGAGAGGTGAAAAGCAGAATGACTTAAGAAGTGAAAATACTAGGTCAAAATAGCCGATTTGGAAAGTGAGATAAATGGGAGAATTTTTCTGGTTTGGCTATTTTGACCTAGAATTTTCACTTTTCCAGTCATTCTCATGGTTTTCACCTCTCTCTGAATAACCCTGAGTGAGTCATCAGAGAGGTCCCTGGGACCCTCATTTGATCCTTTGACATTTACTTTATTCACTGTCCCATGTTTGAACTGCCGTGATAGAAAATTTATTGAAGACTTTAAGCTGGTACTGTTTATCAAACCTTAGTATAGCTCCCGAGGACCAAAACACTTTTAGAGACTGAAAATGGGATCATTGTCAATAAATGATACTGAAAACATAAACAATCAACTTTAACCCCTTAGTGATCGGGGTGTTTTACGCAAATCCGTCCTTTACTGACCGCTGCTGTTTTTACATTTCTGCGCTGTTCAGGTTAGGTCAAATTTTCCTCTTACTCGTTTATGCAACCCACACATATTATACACCGTTTTCCCGCCATTAAATGGACTTTCTAAAAATAACATTAGTTCCATCATATCGAATAATTTACTATAAAAAAAAATATGATGAAAAAATGGTAAAAACACACTTTTTCGTAATTTAATCCCCAAAATCTACAACCACCAAAAAAGACCCCGGCTAAATAGTTTCTGAATTTTGTCCCGAGAATAGAAATACAAAATTTTTACTTGTTTTTGCTTTTTAACCCCTTCATTGCTGAGCCAGTTCACCTATGTGTTTTATGCTCATTATTTTTAGATGACAGCCTAGGTCCTATTTAACTAAAACCCCCCAGACAAAAATTTTTTTTTAAAAAGAAACCCCAATTTTTTTAAAACTTTTTTTATTTTTAGCTTTTTTTTTTACAACGAACCTAGTCCTGTTTGTTATCATTGGAAAGGCCATGGTCAGGCCGGGAGATAACGGGATCGGGAGATAATGGGATACAAAGGATCCCCCTATCTCCCCTTGGCAGCTAGGGGGTTAACTGGCCCACTGACATCCCCACACATATGGTGGGGATGTCAGTGGGTGAGGGGGGACCTGTAGACTTGGCTGACATCCACAATGTCAGCCCCTTCCAGGTTTGAATCACGATTTTGCGCAAATTTGCACTGAATCGCGATCCGGCAGCAAAATTGTTACTGCTGCATACCACTGAAAAGGGGAGACTCTCCTCTTTCCAGCAGTGCAGCTTGCAGCACTCTAGCTTCAATGGTTGAAGAGATAGAGGGCTCTGAAGGAGCCCCTCCTCCCCTCTGCTGATGACGTCACCTTGCAGCGTGGTGACATCATCAAGCTTGCCGGCCCATCTAAATCACAGGGGCAGGCTTCCTCCCTGCCAGATCTGCGAGGGATCCAGCGAGGGAGGTAAGTATCAGGCAGGGAGGGAGGTTAGGAGCCGCTAACGTACTATGTGATCCGTGGGCACGACGTACATAGTACGTCAGCGGTCATTAAGGGGTTAAATACTTTTTAAAGGGACACTCTAGCTACCCTAATCGTATCGACTTATTTTAATGGTCTTGGGTCCCTGGTTGCTCTGGAGGTCTCCTCTCCATCCTGAAGGCTGTCAGTAAGCCCCTGTTGGATAGCCTTCCAGGGATGGGTCAGTGTGGCTTGATATCATCAATCAACTTGTATACTCCTCAAATACATTTCAATACTCCTAGCCACACATGCACAGATTATCAGGGGGTGGCACCATGATCTTTTATGTAGCATGTGCCATCTAGCCGAAAGGGCACAAGGAGTAGGCCATGGCACAAGAGATATAAGGGGTTATTCAGAGAGCACCGAAATGTCACTGGCAAAATCATCAAAAATTTCCTGACAGATTAGGGAAAATTCGGCGAAAACGGCCGCCAATACGATCCGAAATTTCAGATCGATGTGAACCTGCTGATAAAATCACAGACGCACCCTGGTGCAAATCCGCCAGACAGCCGCCAAATGCAGTCGTCGAGCCGCCGAACACAGCGCCAACCAGCCGCAGAAAAAAGCTGACAAGCCGCTGGATGGGTAAAAAAAACGATTGAAAGTGCCAAATTTGAAACCCTGCAAAAAAACTACTGGACGAAAATGTCTGGAATTAACATATAAAGTCCTATGAATAATAATAATAAAAATGTCTGTTACAGAAAAAAAGAAAAACCGCTATTAAAAAAAAAATAGGGAATTTTTTTGTCAGAAAATGCCTAAAAATAAATCAGGAAAAAAATAGAAATGTTTTGCTGCAAATTAACCCCTTCGCTGCTATGGACGCGCTCAGCGCGTCCACCCGCAGGTAACGTTCTTTGCGGTGGACGCGCTGAGCGCGTCCTCCCTATGGGGCCAGCGATCGGCCGGGTTCCGGACGATCGCTGGACCCCCCGGTGCGGGCTGACATCCTCGATATCAGCCCAGCACTCGGAACTGCCGCCGGCCTAATTAGGTGTCATCGTGGTGGCGCGATGACACCTAATTCAGGCGCCCCCCCGCATGTGCGGAGGAGGCGCCTGAAAGGGAGGGGGGGAGGTCCTTCGGACCTCTCTCCCTCCCGATTGCCGGCGTTGCGGGGGTTAATACAGGCACCGTTTGGAAGGGCACAGCCTGCCCTTCCTAACGGTACCTGGAATTAACCCCATGGGGGCTGGATCACGAATCGGCGCCGAAAAGCGCCGGTTCGTGATCCTTTCCCGGAGCTGGCTGACATCTTGGATGTCGGCCAAGCTTCCGGGAATGCCCCCTGCGGACTGTCGTCATCGTGCATAGCACGATGACGCCAGTCTTGGAGTTAACCCCTAACTGCCACCAATGGTGGAGATAGGGGGTTCCAATGAACCCCCTATCTCCCGATCTGTGGAAGTTAGGGGTTAATGTTTGATATTGTTGGATCGGCCAGAGCATGGCCGTTCCAACAATACCAAACATGAGTATGAAAAAAGTTTTTTAAAAAAAATTAAAAATAAAAATAAAAGTAAAAAAATATTTTAAAAAAATTATAAAAAAAAAAACTATATTTTTTTCTTTTTTTTGGTTCGTTAATGCAGCAATATTGTTCCCATTTCAATTATAATGTGAACAATGATGCTGCACTAACGATTTTTGTATGCGGTGCGTTTGTTAAAAATCGCATAATTTTCCCCAAAAAAAAATGTAACGAGACCCCATCTCTAATTTTTTTAACAAGCGCACCCCATACAAAATATAACCGCAATTGCTCGCATGTTAAAATGTGAAAAAAAAACACTTTACACGTTGTAAATTATTGAAAATTCATATTTTATTGCATTTTTTGTTATAATATACAGACAGGTCATGACGTATACATATAATAGTGACGTTTCGGCCACAGACGGCCTTAATCATACAATTTGAAATGGACATGGCAACTTCAATTTAAACCACTCTGATCCAATCACATTGAAGTCCTCATAATGAGGGGGTGTGTGCCATTGTCCAACACAAATGAGTACAAAACGGAATTTTTTCCTTTTCACATTTGTAATACACATAAAACATAATAGAAATAAAAATAAAACAATAAACCATACATAAAAAAAAACATACATAAAAAAACCATACATAAAAATTCTTTACTCAGCCATAAAGGAGCAAGCACGTTATCGATGTGACCTAATGAAGAAATACAAGGGGACTAACTACACCCCACCAACAAGATACTAATAGCAAAGATGCAAGTCAAATTCCCTATTAAGGCCCTTCGGCCACAAAGTATCCAAAACATGTATCCAGCGTTTCTCTTTTTGTTTTAACAATCTGATCCTATCCCCTCCTCGTCGTAGGGCTGGGACATGATCAATGATCTGAAATCTTAATTGGGCTATATTATGTGTACAAGCCAGGAAATGTTCGGGGACCGGTAAATCCCTACGACCCGTCCTAATAGTTGACTTATGTTTCGTGAAACGTTCTTTCATTTTCATTGTGGTTTCACCCACATATAATAAGCCACAAGGGCATTTAAGTACATAAATTACGTAGGAAGAATCGCATGTGTAATATTCCCGTATTCCCATCTTGTCACCCGTATGTGGATGTACTACAAATTCCCCCTTGATGACCGCACTACAAGAAGAACAATTAAGGCATGGGAAGGTGCCCCTTCTCTGGGGGCCAAGGAATCTTTGTTGTTTCTCCCTAATAGGGCCTATGTCTGCTTTAATCAAGTGGTCCTTCAAATTCCTGTTCCGTTTATACGAAAAAATAGGGGGGCTCTGAAAAAATGGAACCTCTCCATAAGCTTTACGCAGTATGCCCCAATGCTTTCTAATGATGTTATTCACCTGTCCACTTATCTGACTAAATTTACTGATGAATGGAATACGTGTGTTTTGGCGATGTTTGGGTGTCCTTTCCGATATCATAATCTGCCTATCTAGCGATTCTACTTTCTGTAGTTCTTGTCGAAGAAGAGATCTAGGGTAACCCCGTTCTCTAAATTTAGACACCATGTCCTGTAATCTATCTCTACGGACCTCAGGATCTGATACATTCCTAATAACCCTCATTAGTTGACTACGTGGTAGAGATCTCAATGTATTACCTGGATGAAAACTTTTGAAGTGTAATAAGCTATTCCTATCCGTAGATTTAGTAAATAAGTCACTAGATAAATGTGACCCCTCTACTTTAAGTGTGAGATCTAAAAAGTCAATCGACTCTCGACTAAATTTCATAGTAAACTTAATACTTTCATTGACCATATTAATCTCTTTAAAGAAAGTCTCAAGATCCTCCAGACTACCCATCCATATCCCAAACACATCATCTATATAGCGCCACCACACATGGGCAAACTGGACAAATAAACGGTGATTGTAGACAAAATGTTTTTCGAAGGCATCCATGTAAATATTTGCATAGGCTGGTGCCATATTGGATCCCATCGTGATCCCCCTGCACTGTCTATACACTGTATCCCCAAAGAGGAAGAAATTGTTATGTAAAACAAATTGTACGAGTTTCAACAAAAAAGCTATCTGGTCCTCAGAAAAGAAATTTTCCTCTAATATTTCTTGTATTGCTCTTAATCCTTCCTCGTTGAAGGACCACTTGATTAAAGCAGACATAGGCCCTATTAGGGAGAAACAACAAAGATTCCTTGGCCCCCAGAGAAGGGGCACCTTCCCATGCCTTAATTGTTCTTCTTGTAGTGCGGTCATCAAGGGGGAATTTGTAGTACATCCACATACGGGTGACAAGATGGGAATACGGGAATATTACACATGCGATTCTTCCTACGTAATTTATGTACTTAAATGCCCTTGTGGCTTATTATATGTGGGTGAAACCACAATGAAAATGAAAGAACGTTTCACGAAACATAAGTCAACTATTAGGACGGGTCGTAGGGATTTACCGGTCCCCGAACATTTCCTGGCTTGTACACATAATATAGCCCAATTAAGATTTCAGATCATTGATCATGTCCCAGCCCTACGACGAGGAGGGGATAGGATCAGATTGTTAAAACAAAAAGAGAAACGCTGGATACATGTTTTGGATACTTTGTGGCCGAAGGGCCTTAATAGGGAATTTGACTTGCATCTTTGCTATTAGTATCTTGTTGGTGGGGTGTAGTTAGTCCCCTTGTATTTCTTCATTAGGTCACATCGATAACGTGCTTGCTCCTTTATGGCTGAGTAAAGAATTTTTATGTATGGTTTTTTTATGTATGTTTTTTTTATGTATGGTTTATTGTTTTATTTTTATTTCTATTATGTTTTATGTGTATTACAAATGTGAAAAGGAAAAAATTCCGTTTTGTACTCATTTGTGTTGGACAATGGCACACACCCCCTCATTATGAGGACTTCAATGTGATTGGATCAGAGTGGTTTAAATTGAAGTTGCCATGTCCATTTCAAATTGTATGATTAAGGCCGTCTGTGGCCGAAACGTCACTGTTCTGTGGTGGTGAGATGCTACCCTGCTAAATAAATTCATGAATTGCAGCTGCCTGAGTCCAGGATCCTTTGTGTTTGGTGCAGTTTGTGAAGGGAGTTTCGGCGCTCCCATCTCTGGAGACTCGGCGCCTGTTCTGTGGGCTCCCAGCGGTGGAGATTGCGGCACCTTTGGATGACCGTATACATATAATAATGACATATTATGAATCTGCCGAGTCTAACGGAAAGAACGATATATAATATGTCTGGGTCATATACTAAAATAAGCCTTCAAAACCCGTTTAAACATGATGAGCAAAATCGGTAAAAATGAGCTCAGCACAGAGGCGGGAAAAGCCTCAGCAGCAAAAGGGTTAAAAGAATAAATGTGTTTTTAGATATTGAATAAAAACGGAAATATTTTTAGCATTGAAGCCTATGGGATTTGCCTGATTGAACCTGCCGAATGAAACCACCGAACGGCAGGAAATTTTGGCAACTTTTCACTGCTGTTCAGTGTTCTCTGAATAGATTAACCATTGCTTCTCTATGAGGATTTCACTGCCATCCAACAGGCATTGTATTTTGCTGGCCATTTGCCAAACTTTGGCGAACTGCCTGCTCTCTGAATAGCCAAATGGCCACGATATTGCACCGTATGGGGAAATTCACTGTTCAGTACCATTTCGGTGCCAGATCGGCTCTCTCTGAATAACCCTGAAAGTGATTTTATACTTTTTCTAGAATAAAAACGTAGGGGGACCAGGATGAGGTCGGTGAGGGATTAGTATAAATATTACCTTCAATCAATTGTTATTATCCTAGATTATCTTTCTAATTTTTCTTGAATACTTTTGCATTTATGCTAGGTCTTCTTATAATCCATTTGACCATTAGCGCGTGTGAACTTATGTCTTATTTTTCTCACCAGTGTTATATATTTTGTAATTTGGTTGGAGTGCCTAATGGTGCAGCTTTTGGATCCATTTTACCACATTGTTTTTGGCAACATAAGAACTTTTGTGAGTTAAAAAACTAATATTTAATACCACCATTGACTTTCAATGCGAGGGAAAAAATATCATTCTATAACTTCTGCTGCCTTATGAAAAAATGTAGCTTTCTAATTCAACATCTAACCAAAGCACTGATGGTAACTTGTCTTTTCTGCACCCCATTCATTTACCTATCTCAGGTCCCTAGAGTGAGAAATGAATAAAAGTTGAATATGGCTTTTAATGGACTTAATTAAAACTGTGAAATCATTATAGAGAATTTTCCAGTATACAACAACGAGAAAGTAATAAATTATAATGTCTTTCAGTAGTTCACAAAAATATCCAGATGTGCTCTGATTCATCTCTCAATGTTTTGGAATTTAGAAACAAAAGAAAGATATAATGAAAACAAAAACAAACGTCTGGCTAAGGGAGATCATATTCCCTGGTATCATCATCAGCTGCAGAGCAAAACGTGGTGTAATTGGCAATTATGACAAAAGCAGTGTTTGTTGTGAAATTCCTCAATATATTAACATTCTTCTTTGGACATAACAGATCTTCTATGGGAGTTAAAAGAAATGAGGCTATTATTAAAACAGAGTCTTTTTTACCAACTTGTAAAATGTAAGCTATAATAACTTCACCATGTTTAATACAATCCCATATTCATTATTATTATAAAGATATTCTCCAGTATAAATTGAAAATATAAGTAGAAAATTGGCAAAATTACAATATGTTATAACAATATATGATCAAACTATGATCTTTTGATGGTATATATTGAAGTCCCAGTATGCAGTTGTAGCATAATTTTTCAACATTTTGAAGAACAATGGTCAATTTACCGCTAGTTTTTTTTTCCTACTTTTCATATTTGGCATTGATTTTAATGGTGCAGTATATATAACTTTTGTGTAGCTAGCTGACCCTCTTCCCATGATAGATTGCAAAATATCTCCCACGCAGCCCCATCCTCTCGAACGCTCTCTCTCGTACGGTCAGCCTTCCCCTAGTTTCCCTTCCTTCAAACACTCCCTTAAGACATTCCTATTCAGGCAAGCCTACCACCCAACTCACTGATACACCTCACTGCCCCAACCAGTACATCACTCTCACCTTGCAGTCCTCTCCTTCTGTTTCCACCCCCAACCCTTCTAGATTCCCACGGGAATAGGGCCTTCCTTTACTATTGTATCAGTTTGTCAATTGTTGTTCAATGTAGTGTAACCCTGTCTATATTGTGCCCATTGTACAGCGCTGCGGAATATTCTGGCGCTATATAAATAAAGAATAATAATAATAAAAGTAAAATAGTAAATATGTCGTCCAAGCCATGATATACATCTAATCAATTACTTACTGTATAGACAATCAAAACAAACACTAGGTAGCGATATAAAAAGAACGGATGGGACATCAGCTTGGTTATTTAAGACTGATATGTTATCCGAAATGCATATATAGAAATAGTTTAACTCCATGCTAGGGTATATCAGGTTTTCTCTAACTTAATAATAAAGAATAAAAGCAAGTTGCTTATGATAATTTTGGAATACATTCCACAGTCCATGTAGGTGCCATATTGCTGCTGAGAATGATCATTATTTTTAAATGTGATTTTTTTGCTGATCAGCCCCAACATTAAAACCACTGACAAGTGAAGTGAATAGCTGTGATTACATTGTAGGTGGCATGTGTCAAGGGGTGGGATATATTAGGCAACAAGTGAGCAGACCGTTCTTGAATTTCATGTGTTGGATACTGGAAAAATAAACGACTGGGTCAAAGCATCTCCAAAATAGCAAATGTAGTGGCGTGTTCCTGGTATGCACCTACGAAACTGGTGCTAGGAAGGACAACCAGTGACCTGACTCAATGATGAACGTGGGAAGCATAGGTTAGCCCCTCTGCCTTGATCATATGGAAGAGCTATTGTAGCTTAACCCTTTCACTGCTGAGCCATATCACCTCTGTGTGCTGAGCTAATGTTTACCGGTTTTGCTCATCATGATTAAACGTGATTTGAAGTCACGTTTTATTGTACGACCCAGACAAATTATATATCATTTTTTTACGGCAGACTCAGCAGCTTCATAATATATCATTATTAGCTGTATACATTATGCCCTGCCAGGATGCTATAACAAAAAATGTGAATTTCCAATCATCTACAGCGTGCACAATTTTTTTTTTTCAAATTTTATCATCCGAGCCTTTGGAGTTATTTAGTCTATGGGGTACAGTTGTTAAAAAAATTAAAACTGGGAACCTGTTACTTTTATTTTTCTGAGAAATTACATGATTTTAGCTAAAATACCCCCAAAAAAGTTAGTGTAGTATCATTGTTCACATAATAATTGAAATTTGAACAATAATGTTGGATTAATAAAACAAAATAAAAAACCAAACACGTTTTTTTTTATTTTTTTATTTCAAATGGTACCAAGCATTAATCCCTAGCTGCCACGGATCGGTAAATATGGGGGTCATTGGACCCCCCCTATCTCCACCATAGGTGGCAGCTAGGGGTTATCGCCCAATGATGTCAGTGGACGAGGGGAGATCCCAGAGGCTTGGCCGACATCCAAGATGTCAGCCACCTCTGAGAGAGGACCACGATCTGGTGCCGATTGGCCCCAGAATCGCAATTCAGCCCCTAAGGGGTTAAAAGCAGACACTGCCAGGAAGGGCAGACTCTGCCCTTCCAAGCGGTGCCAGCCTTTGTTTTGTGGCCCTTACCAATGGGGAGGGAGAGGGGTCCAAAAGACCTCCCCTCCCTGCTCTGGCAGGGGGGGTACCGGAAATCAATGTCATCAAGCCCGGCGCATTGACGCTATGATGTTGGCCGGGATGCTGGAGGCGGGGCTGGCATCCAAAATGTCAGCTGGCACTGGGAGATCGCAGCGATTGGCTGAAATACGGCCGATCACTGTTGCAAAGACAGGACGCGCTAAGCGCATCTTCTGCACGCTGAGCCCGTGAGAGAGGACGCACTGAACGCTTCCTTCTCAGCAAAGCGGTTAATTGGTGGCCATGGTAGAAAGAAAAACAAACAGTGCATTTCTGTTTATTGTAACTGCCCATAATGACACCTACCCATCATCGGAAACACCTTCCTTGGGGGATGTGAGTGCCAGAACTGGATCATGGAACAATAAAAGAAGGTTGCCTGGATTGATGAATCGCGTTTTCTTTTAGATCATGTCGAAGGTCAGGTACGTGTGTGCCCTTTAACTGGGGAAGAATTGGCAGCAGGATGCACTATGTTAACAAGCCAGACCAGTGGAGGCATTGTTTTGCTTTGGGCAATGTTCTGCTGGGAAACTTTGGGTCCTGGCAATGATGTGGATATTACTTTGACACCTACCACCTACCCAGAGATTGTTGTAGACCATGTACACCCATTTATGTCTATGGTGTTCCCTGATGGCAGTAACCTCTTTCAGCAGGATAATCCTCTATGCCACATTGCAAACATTGTTCAAGAAGGGTTTGAGAAACATGAGAAAGAGTTCAAGGTTTTGGCTCCCAAATTCCCCAGATCTGAATCTGATCCATGGAGGTCCCATCTTGCAGCTTGCAGGACTTAAAAGATCTGCTACTAATGCCTTGGTGACACAAATACCACAGGACACTTTCAGAGGTCATGTGGAAGCCATGCCAGTCAGGGCTGTTTTGGCAAGCACAATATTAGGCAGGTGGTTTTAATATTGTGGCTGATCAACGTATTTTCATTCTAATACTATAAAATTGGATGTTTGCCATTGATGTAATGTGTGGTTGATATATACTACAGTTTCTAGTTTATTCCACTTTCTCATTTAGTATAATACCAACAGCATACATCATGTGCAATTAGTGTCACAAAATAAAGTTGTTCACTAATGATTCTTCTTTCATTGGAAGAATGTGGATTTAGTTTGGCAAACCTTGGGGAACCACAGTACATAAAATACAGTGAACTCACTATTTAGTGAAATTTCACCTTAGTTCTCCATACCTTGTTCCATTCTTACCATCGTAGTTTTTACCAATGTTGTGTAGCGTAGATCTTGGTGTAGTTTTCCATAGGATATCCATTCTAGTTTCAGTCTAGTTGTCTAAAGTTGTTGTTGCTGTATTTTCAATTGAAGTTCAATGAAGATCAAAGCTGTAGTATAACTGCAGTACATTTGCTGTTGTTGTAAGGCAAGGTGTAGAACAACACTAAATGGATAATAACTGTAGCTTGCTCATTTGACAGAACAATATTGTTAGTACCATTATTCAGTGTTGATCACTGTTATTTCGTCTCTTACCTGCTAAAGTTGAATATTGCTTTTTATGCATAGCTGAAGTTCACCTTAGTTGCACCAACAGGGATTTTTACCACTGTTTGCAACTACAGGGAGCTTCCCTGCCTCAACAGTGCTTTATGCATAACCCGTTATTTGACGAACAACAAATAATACTTTTAATTCCCAACTGAAATGTGGTGCATATTGGTACACTTACCTCTTAACCTCCCTGGCGGTTATCCCGAGTGTGTCTCGGGGGTTAAACTTCACCGCTGAGAGCGGTAACCCGGAGACACACTCGTGCTGTATACATCACCTCTCTGTGCGCTCCCTCGATGATGTCTGCAGCCTCCTCCGGCGATCGCAGCATTTTACTTCCTGGATTCCTTCTCGTGAGGAGGAAACCAGGAAGTAATGAAGTCGCGGTCGGCGGAGGAGGCAGCTGGGGACATCGAGGGAGTGCAGGGAGAGGTAATGTATCCAGCGGCAACCCGAGTGTTGCTCGGGGTTACCGCTTCCAACATAGGAATTTAACCCCGAGCCACACTGGGGATGCTGCTAAGCAGGGCAAAAAAAAAAAAAATAGACCATTTTCAGAAAAGAAATTTTCTGAATAAATAGACGGCCAGGGAGGTTAAGTGATATTGGTGCAGCTATTTCACTCTCTGTACTTTTCCTCTATTGTAAATATTTAAATGTGTACATCAAATGCTTAAATATGGTTTCCAAATAATGTACTGATATTTGTGTCTGAATTTCAGGTCCACATCTTAAACAACACCATCCACATCATCACAAATCACCCCCAGGAAAATTCTGAAGATATCCTGATTTCTATAACTAAGAGGAACTTTGCATGAAAGCAGTTTACGTAGAGGAACAGTCAAGTTATTTCCTGAAGCACGTGACTTCTGGATCAAAATGGTAGAATTACTCCTCAAGTCCCAGTATGCAGTTGTAGCACCATTTTTTAACATTTTGAAGAACAGTGGTCAATTTACCGCTAGGTTTTTTCCTACTCTTCATTTGGCATAGATTTTAATGGTGCAGTATATGGAACTTTTGTGTAGCTAGCTGACCCTTTAGGTGGCAGTCAGATATCCAGCACATTATGGAGTTTGGATGTAGGCAAAGTAAGTCTGAAGCAAAGATCTTGAAATGGAGTCAGTAGAGGCAAATCCATTTTTCGGCACTTTGTATTCCTGTTTCTTTCTACATGAAACCAAATGTCTAATTGCAATGTTTAACGTGGTGGCATTCATATCATGAATTTGTTTGTGAATATTATATATTGTAAATAACGCATATTATAGTTATAGAGCAAATGGTATTTAGTATATGTTCAGGAGGCAAAAAAGCAATAATATAAATAAATGTCATATGCTAAAAAACACATAATAAAAATAGCTGTAATGTCAAACATTCCATTGGCTCAATATGTCAGGATGAATTACAAATATTCATCTTATTTTACGTGGACTACCTTAAGCTGCAAAATATGTTTGAAGAATGCATTCAGTATACAATAGTTCATGAAATGCTAATTTTACGTTAGCCCTTCATGTTTATATAATTTATTTGTACTTCTTTTAATACTGATGAATTGATTTGTGGTGATTGAAACAAACAAGAAATAGTATCATGTTCTCTAACATTTTGTTTCCAAAATAATGTCTTCCAAAACTGACAGAATTCAACCAAATATTTTGTTATGTAAACTGACATGCTAGGTCCTCAAAGTAGTATGCTAGTAGGATATTTCTATAAGTAACCAGTGGTAATATTTTTAAAAAAATGCAGATTTGGTACATTTTAGCTTTGAAGGCTTCAAGTTGCATATCTTCCTAAAAGATAGCCCATTTTTAGATACCCATTTCAACTCATCGTTAAACACATTTTCCAAGGAATAAAACAACTAAAACTGTCAGGTTTATTCAGAGAAAAGTGAAACTCTGGAGAACGTTTGGAGAAGTGAAAATTCTAGGTCAAAATAGCTGATTTGGAAAGTGAGATAAATGGGAGAATTTTTCTGGTTTGGCTATTTTGACCTAGAATTTTCACTTCTCCAAAAGTTCTCCAGAGTTTAACCTTTCTCTGAATAACCCTGTGTGTTTCCTCAATGGGCAGCATTTAATCTCTCATTTATTTCCATTCATTCATTTAAGATCTATAACAAACGATTTGGGTTCAAACATGACTGTATGAATCACCCTTAGGAGGAACAGAAGTACACTAGCAATTCTTGGAGAAGAGATATAAAGATTTGACTTGAGTTTTATTTTAATACAAATTAGCGTTTGTTGCTTTCTATGGGTAAGACTAGAAATTAAGGGAGAACTAAAGGGTCATGGAATCAAAAAGTTTCACCACTATTGTTAAAAAATACCAACTTACGTCAAATGTTAAAACTGCAATCAAGTGAACACATGAACTGTTCTCTATCCCAAATTTTTATTTAATGTCACTCAAAAATAATTATAGAGGTAACAAATATATTTGTAATCTTCAATGTCCCCTATGTTTACTTAAAAAGCACAATTAAGTGTTGTTCATGGAATAAATATTTTTTATTGTTATAGTTATGAAAGTGTAAACATTTAATGGCAAAAAGTGTTCTTGTATTTTGAGAAGTTTTATTGATTAAAATCTCTTTTTTCAGGTCCTATGCTAATTCTTAGTAAAAAACATTATTATCGTCCCCTTTGTATCTTCTATTTATTTTTATCCTGTTTTTTTTATTACAATTTCTTTGCTCACATTGTATGTGTACATGTGTCCTGTTCCCTTTTTATCATTATGTAAAACATTCATTGTAGACATGATGTGAATACAATAGTGCATGTAGTAAACGTGAACAATTTATTTAAATTGTAAAGTAGTCCATGCAAACGTTTATTATTGTTATATGTGTTTTCTTGCATGTCATTCGGTGCGAGCATGAATTTAATCAGAATATTGCATCTCCTATATAAATCTCTGACGTATAAAGATAACTATCATACAAATCAAATCTGTGTGTAAAACATTTCACTCATAGAAAAATATTGTAATATAGATAGAACAAATCTACGCCTTGTCGGATGTAGAAATCATGTTTCCTTTAAGTCATTGCAAACACATATTTATTTATATATGTAACAAAACTCTTTTTTTTTGTCCCAGTGGTAAGATTTATAAAATAAAATAAAAAAATGTAAAGAATTTTTTGTAAAGAGGTTTCCAAATGTAAATAATGACCTATGTTACACATTACCATGTTAGAATTTGTACATAATGTTTATGTAATAAACTATCCCTATATGTAAACATTTTCACGTGTCTTACATTTCATGGAAGAGGCTTTGGTGTTGTAAACAAAAAAACAAGGAAAAAAAGGAAAATAGAAAAAGTAAAACTATACTAAATCCAGTTTTGTGAGGCAAAAGAGCTAAAAAAATTCAGTATGGTTGGATTACTTTGGAATGCAAAAATATCACATTCTGAAATAATCGGAAGCAGCCGATTTGGCATATCGGAAGCTTTTGAAATTTCGGATCGGAACAATTTGGAAATATCGTCTGTTTTTGATATTTGGAAACTCTATCTGTAATACATTAGAAAAAAGGGAAATTGCTCAATATTTAAAAAAAATATCTCAATGTAAGAAATGACATGAAAACTGATGGGCATCACTTTTTCATAACTGTGCACAATGAAAAATGCAAATATAATTGGGTAGGGTTAGAACCAGTGTTACAGTTTCCTTATTATTAAAATTAATTGCTTGTAATTAGAGATAGGGTTACAGTTTATGTGTGGTTTAGGATTAGGGGTAGGGTTTGGGCTGGGCTTAGAGTTACAGTTTGTGTATTAAAAGTAATTGATTAGGGTTATGATTACAGTTTCAGCATTTTATGATTAAGGTTAGCTTTAGAGTTACATTCTGGATTTTTTTTTATTAGGGTTAGCATCACCGTTTATGCTTGTTTTATGATAAGGGTTAGAGCTAGCTAAGGTTTAGCTTAGAGCTGGGGTTATAGTTACTGTTGTTTTTTGTTTGTTTGTTTTATTTTGAATAAATCTTAACAGATCTGATTAAATTCCGATCTGATCAAATTTTATTCAGAAATATGATCAATTCAGATTTTAGTTTTTTTTCAGAAACTGATTCGGTTTGGACATTGCATTGTGGATCATCTGACATTTGGACATTGGAATTTCAGATCAATCTGATTTACCAAATGGGTAGTGTATTCACTGAATTCTAAATACATCCAAACTGAAACGCACATATATATATAAAAATGTATGTAAAATTGATAATAGGGATACATCGATGTATAGATATTAGAAGTTACTGCAAATTTATTGTTCAGTAGTGATTTATGACTTTGGATAAAACAGTTCTCTGTATGATGTGATTTGTGAGCAAGTGCATAATCACTGCTCCCGGTACTGATGCTGTAAATAATTGAAACCCTCTTAGGCATTTAATGCATAGCATTAAAACCAACAGTAATGAACGCTGGTAGCGGTACTCCTTATATGTTCCATACTGAATGATGGGTTAACAAAGAATAATCTGGGATTGCACAGACAGGATCTTGTAACTTCACACAGGTTAGGTTTGTCGGAAAGACACAGAGGAACTATTTGAGGGAAGTGTATCTTATCCTCTCCTTGTTTAGATCATGTTTTTTGGTTCAGGCAAAGAAAAGATAGACTAATTCAGGACATAACAACAAAATAGCAGTGGGAACAGTGGGTTACACATCCAGTGAAAAGAAATTCAACAAATATAAGCTTTGAGTGATCCCAAAGTCAATTAAATATGGCATGATTGAGGTCTAGAAAAAGAACCAAAGGAAGAGGGAGTCAGCTCCCAAGGAGATGAGATCAAAACCTCTTGGAATCTGCAGTAAATAACATTGAGATTTGTGAATGTGAGTATGAAGTCCTGAATGCAAGTGGGAGGAGTCCACGATCACCACCCCTGTACCATAGGGACAAAAATGTATCTGTATCCCTTTCCTTGTCCTTTCATTTTGACTGGGGGAAAGAGATACATGATTGGTTTCCCTTTGCTTAATTTGATTTTCCATTGCAAAGTATATTTACATCAGGCTTTGGGAATCACTATTCAAATTTCTGAACTGAGATTGATCTTTACATTGTGGCTGTTATACAAATTAAAGGATATACAAATTAAAGGATATATAAAATAACAGTAAGCCTCTGTGATACTTAGAATCTTAGGCGGATCATTAATGTTTGTAAGAGAATCATCAATAATGGCCACTTTAAAAGATTTTCATGAACAAATGTAGTTTGCATCGGATGTAGTTTGCATAATTAGGTAAGGGGTGGGTCCACTGTTTAAAATATGACTGTGGGAGGGCCAAGAAAGCCTGTAGTGAATTAGCAATAATTTTATTTTGGCTCATACATTCAATGTGTTGGCTTTTCATTACATGTCTGCAGCAGTTCTCTTAACTTCTTAGAATTCTGTTCTTTTCACAAACCACACATTGCCCTCAAAAATGTCCGTATTTACAACATTGGCATGCAATATTAACCACTATTAATCTGCACATATTTGTCATGTATCCTGGGAGTTATGTGGGTCCTTGACAGGGTCATAGTCAATGTAGTATCAGGTTTCTTGATTATCCGGCTTCAATGTCTAATTCCAGCGATGTGGCATCATCAATGCACCACAACCACTGTATTGTCAAGAGTTTGCCATTTTGGTAACATGGTTTGTCATTCGAGTGGTGCAGTATATTTCATTCATGTGTTATTCCAATGATGCAGTAGGATCCTTACATTCTTTTAGAAATGCAGTATGATCATTGCTTTATTCTAGAGATATTGTATGACGCATGAAAACATTTAACGAGACTTTTACAAAATCACTTAACATTGAGAAATAAACACACCAGAAACATCCCATACTTACCTGATCATGTGGGGCATGGCTCACCTCTTCCTCTGGCTAAACTCGTGCAGGGTTGCATTTTACTCCATGGGTTCCAATGTGCTCCAGGAGCCACTGCCGATATCAATTAGTGACTCTCAAATGTTCTGACTCGAGATGCAATGCAGCAATTGTGTTGAAATAGAGTTGGTAATAGGGAGGCGGTGAGGTTTTTCAGCCTGTGCTGATATTTCCCCTTAGTGGCCCTGGGGGGGGGGGGTGTAATAGGGTACTTACTACTTTCTCTTCATAATAACTTGATTCCTCAAACTGCATTTAATCTCTTCACTCTTTTGGAGCTTCTTAGTTTCACTCCTCTTCAAAACAACACATGTCATCAATCCGCAGGCAATTTAATGGGATAGTGATCTGACTGACACCCACAGGGTTATCCAAAGAGATTCGAAAAGTCACCGCACGTTCGGTGACTTTTCGTTCTCTTCAATTCGGTTCCTTTTGCCGATTGCATTTCGGTGACCCTGCGGTGTATTCAGCAAACAGCACAGGGTCCCCGAATTGCAGGGAAAAGCTGCCGCAAACCTGACGAAAACTCACCGAATGCACGCTGAAAACAAGCAAAAACATCTGGATTAACCTTTGAAAAAGAGGAACAGGAGCCGAACAGGAGCCGAACATGAGCCGAATCACACAGAGCCGAAGCAGCTGTGACGTAGAGGAGGCAGTGAATAAATTAGCAAAACCATTTGTATGAATCTGGGAAAAAGAAACGCTGTTTGCAAAGAAACTACTGAGCGAAAATGTCTGAAATTTTCACAGGAGGTCCAGGGAATGATAATAAAGAGGGCTGTTACAAAAAAAATAAGCAAACTGAAAAAAAAATCAAAAAAAAATAGGACTTTTAATAAAAAAAAATAATAATCAGAAAAATGCTTAAAGTATCCTAAAAAATCTATAAATAAAGAGACTTTTTGCTGCAGAATTTTAGAATGAACGGTTTATTAGACATTGAATTAAAACGGGAATATTTTTAACATTGAAGCCTATGGGATTCTCCTGAATAAATTTGCCGAATTAAACCACCGAATGGCAGGGCATTTCGGGAACCTTTCACTGCTGGTTTGTGTTCTCTGAATAGACGAAGCAGTGCTTCTCTATGGGGATTTCACTGCCCTCGAACAGGCACCGAACAGGCACCGTATGTGCAGGCAATTCGCCCGGATTTGGCGAATTGCCTGCTCTCTGGATAGCCGAATGGCCAGGAAAGGTAACCGAACGCTGATTTTCAGCGTTCGGTTACCTTTCTCAAGCAATTCGGATCTCTTTGAATAACCCTGCCAGTCTTATTATTTTTCACTTTAAGAACATTGCTACCATCTCACCTTACTGGCATTAGGCAGGACTAAGGTGCACACTCAATATTTCAAGCCCTTTAATAGTTTTTACAATGTAGTAGCATTTTCCGCCCTGAATTTTGATTTATTTTGACCTAATTTATTTTTAATTTCTCTCTGACTTCTGTATGCTGGAAATAGCTTGTTCTATTATCTCATCTTAGACCTTTTGCTAGTATTCCAACTTTTTTTCATCCTCCACTACATAGATTTATCCTGCACTACATAGATTATCCTGCACTTTAGAGATTATATATTATCTTAGATGATATTCAGATCTAGACTAAGTCATTTTCATTATAATAATCCTTATTTCAAAAGTAGAAATATGTGAATATATACATTACTTAAATAAATTCCATAAAAAACATGACTGCGAGCAGGGTCTTATTCCAGAAGAGCGATAATAATTGCATATGGCAAAATAATTGCTGTTATTAACACAATTGCTACCAGGTTGTTGTACTTTTGGAAATTTAAACAAAATATGGGAGGCGTGTAAGTGGTTCTAGCAGCAGAATAATAAGCAATTTGAAGCTGTTTGTTATTTCTCACACCAGTGCCAATGCAGAAAAAAGTACATGATAATCTCGTGAAGTCATTTTACAAATGGGAATTTGTTATAAATACCCAGAGTATCAACAATAATTTTTCTTCAGCTATCATTACAAGTATTTTCACGAGCTATTGCACCAGGATCAGAATGCAAGCCATAGATGGGATGATGAACTATCTCCATACATATGCTGATACTCATTGAAAATATATGAAGCATAGATCATATGCTAAGAGAAACAAAAAAAGTCAATTGACACTGGGAAAAACATATCATATACATGGTTATTCAAAGAGATCCGAATTGCTGGAGAAAGGTTACCTTTCTTGGCCATACGGCTATCCAGAGAGCAGGCAATTCGCCAAATCCTGGCGAATTGCCTGCACATACAGTGCCTGTTCGAGGGCAGTGAAATCCTCATAGAGAAGCAATGCTTCCTCTATTCAGAGAACACAAACCAGCAGTGAAAGGTTCCCGAAATGCCCTGCCATTCGGTGGTTTAATTCGGCAGGTTTATCCAGGCGAATCCCTTAGGCTTCAATGTTAAAAATATTCCCCTTTTAATCCAATATCTAGTAAACCGTTGATTATAAAATTCTGCAGTAAAGAGTCTCTTTATTTCTGGATTTTTTAGGAAATTTTAAGCATTTTTCTGGATTTTTTTTTTTAAAAAAAGTCCGATTTCTTTCTTTTTTTATTTTAAGGTTACTTATTTTTTCTGTAACAGCCCTTTTTATTATCATTCCCTGGACCTCATATGTAAATTTCAGACATTTTCGCTCACTTGTTTCTTTGCAAACAGCGTTTCACTTTTCAAATATTCAAGCAAACTGTTTTCCTAATTTATTCACTTCACTCGCCTGCGGTGTCGGCTTTTTCCGGCAGCTTCACTGCGTGTGATCAGCTCCTGCTCGGGTTTTTCCGGCGTCTTCAGCGGGTTAATCCAGATGTTTTTGCGGGTTTCGGCGTGCATTTGCCGGGTTTTTGCGGCGACTTTTCTTCGGGTTTGCGGCAGCTTTTCCCTGCGTTTCGACGGCCCTGTGGTGCTTGCTGTATACACCGCAGGGTCGCCGAAATGGGATTGTCGAATCGGCCCGAATTGAAGAGAACGAAAAGTCACCGAACATGCGGTGACTTTTCGATTCTCTTTGAATAACCCTGATAGTTTCAACAAATATCATTTTTGAAATATCAGCTGATTCATTCGAATGGATACTGCCACAGCTGAAATCTGAACAATATCCCGGTATAGAAAAAAAAATGGACTGGTAAAAAGCTCATAAAAGTCCATTGCATTCAGAAAGTTTAGATTGTAGCATGTTATTTAGCATAGTGTACCACTTCTCCATCTAAATACAGTTATGGGGTTATTCAGAGAGCACCGAAATGTCACCTATGTTTCAGTGCTCTCTCATTTGCCACACTTCAGTGAGTTAAACTCGCAGACCCTGCGGTGAATTCAGCATTCAACGCAGGGTCCCCGAAGTGTGACGAATCGACTCACCGAACGCATCTTCAGATTACAGAAAAACAGTTGATAAATCGCCGAATGCATCCAACGATCCACCCAACAGCCCGCCAAATCAATCTGAAAAAAAGCAGGCCAGCCACCAAACTGGGGTAAAAAAAAAACACTGCAGCTTTTAAAAGGTGTTTTTAAAAAAATACTGCATTCAATTGAAATGCTTGGAAATAATATATAAGGTCTTATTAATAATAATAATAATAATAAAAAAGGTCGGTTACAGAAAAGAAAAACCCCATTTTAAAGAATTGGAAAAAAAATTGGGTTAAAAAATGCCTAAAAAAACCTAAAAAATGAATAACTGAGGCTAGGGTCAGACAGAAGCATTTTTCCCCGCGAACGTGAAAAAGTGCATCCGAACGCATTGACGTATTTTTTCACGGAATGCGCAAAAACGGTCAGACGACGCGCATTTTCGGGCGTGATTTTGTACGGATCGTCAATAAAACTCTTTTTGCGTCTGGACGTTATGTAGGCTCGACATTAGCAGTGTCTGACATCTCCTAATCACGCAAACACGCCGCTATGCCGCAGCTGCGCACTCAGTACGTCAGTACTAGCGGTTCAGCGTTCGCAAAAAAATGCGTTCAAATTCCACTTGCGTTGCATGGCCGGACTTTTGTGCGGCCGTACATCGTATATTGGCCGTCATTGCCCGTCATCTGCTGCTAGTGCGGCCGTAATTATGTGCACCAGAACGCACGTTAAAAGTGCGCTGGTCTGACCCCAGCCTAAGAGACTTTTTGCTGCAACTGAAAAGAATAAATGTTATATTTATAGCTATTGTTTTTGTGTTGAAACCTATGGCATTCGGCTGATTAAACCTGTTGAATGAAACCACAGAAAATCAGGGCATTTCCCTGACATTTCGATGCTGTTCAGTGTACTCTGAATAGATTGACCATTACTTCTCTATGGGGATTTCAGTGCTGCTGAAGGTCACCGTATTTCGCTGGCAATTCGCCATTATTTGGTGAATTGCCAGCCTTTTTGAATAGCCAAGTGGCCACGAAATTGCACCGTATGGGGAAATCACAGTTTGGTGCAATTCTGTGGCCAATTCAGTGTTTTTTGGAATAACCCCTTCACAGGTAAATACTAGAGAATTGTTCAAATGTCCAGCTATCAAGGGTAATTGCCAACACGCCTTGCCCCTTGGGTACAGCTCACCGGTCTGTGTTGTCTCTAATTAACCCAATGTTAGTAACTCTAACCTTAAAATAACCTTAAACCTAATACTAAAAGTATCCCTAACCCCAAAATGTGCCTCTGATGTCCAGGACTTTATGGTTAGGCTTATTCTTAAGGTTAGGATTACTAACATGGGACAACACTGACTGGAGAGCAGCATCCAAGAGGTAAAACAAGTTGATGACTGACCTGGAGGCTGGCTATTTGAACGAGTCTCCAGCTTTTAAGGGGTAAACCCACGATAATAATAACCGTGAGGACTACAGTGTGATTTTCCCTATTTCCATGCCTAAGGTGTCATTGATCAACCACTTTTTCAAAAATTGGTTTACCGATAAATTCGAATTGAATCCCTAAAGCCGATATTTTCATTAGTGAGTATTAGCGTGCGTGGGAATGATAGAGGGGATTATTTTTACATGAATTTTGCATGAAGTGCCCTGCTGTTCGGTGGTTCCATTTCGCAGGTTTATTCAGTGGAACCCTATAGGCTTCAATGTTACAAATAATCCCATTTTTATTTAATATCTAATATACCGAATTTATTTATAGATTTTTTGGATCATGTAAGCATTTTTCGGGATTTTTTCAGCAAAATGTTTTTTCTGGGTTTTTTTCAGCGGTTTTTCTTTTCTCTGTAGCAGATCTTTTTATTGTCATTCATAGGACCTTATATGTAAATTCCAGGCATTTTCATTCAGTAGTTTTTTTGCAAACAGCGTTTCAATCTTGACACTTTCAATCGTATTGTTTTTTTTAACCCCATTCGTCGGCTTTTTCCAGTGGCGGTCTGTGCTGTGATCGGTGGCTCGTCGTCTTTTCCCCCGATGTGTTCGCCGTGTTTTTTTGCAGCAGTTGTTGTGGGTTTTCGGTGGGATTTCGGCGGGTGTTCGGCGGGTTTCACAGCAGGTTTTCCCTGCACTCCGGGGATGCTACGGTAAATGCTGAATTCACAGCAGGGTGGAGAACTTTGATTCCCCAAAGTCCAGGGAAGTGCATGAAATGAGAGAGCACCGAAGTGTCGGCGACATTTCGGTGCTCTCTGAATAACCCCCTTAGTGAATAGACCTGTATCATGTTATCATTTTACTGCATCCAATTCTGCAACAAACTTGCACAAGTACATTTAAATAAAGTTAAAACAACAGGTTTATACATTCTAAAGTTCAGCTGTGTATGTGAAATCAGTTTTCACAGGCAAAAAAATAAACCGAAAATTGTAAACTGCGTTAATTTCCATTTAAGGTATATGCGCTATCAGGAATATGTTAGTACAAGGTTTTGAGTGTCTGTTTCAGTCAAAAGGGTATGTGATTTAAGCTCAACTGAAACAATAAACCAGAAGTAGGATATTTTTACTGCCGAACATTAATCTGACACGAGAAACTGAACAGCACATACATTATGAAGGAAACATAAAAGGTTAAATAATGCATATACATACACAATAATAATGTAGTTTAAGCTATCCATTAAATAAATAAATCACTCGCATGTAAAGCTTTACGATTGTCCTAAATGAGCAAATACTTTAAGAAGGATTTAACGACCAGAAAATTGAGAGAATGAAATAGGGGGACACATCGTATGAGTACTGTTTAGTTCACATTCTATGAACCATGATGTATACACCTGTGGTTTGCTAACAATATGTTTATATGGATAATTTTCAGAAAGTTTTAACATCTGTTTCAGAAACAACAGAGTTCAGATGCGAATTTGGGAAGGAAATTGTCGGAGACCACCTAGAATGTTGGAAATATTAACCCCATTGTTATAAAAAACGTTGTGTTTGCAAAATAAAGATTTGTCGAAACATTTATGTTTTTCAAAAACAGTAGTAAGTTAGTTGCAGTCACATAAAATACATGATAAATTGCAGAATGCCACGGAAGGGGTTGGAAAAGCTTGGAGTTGACAGATCATTATTCATCACAGGTAAAGGGTTTACTAGTGGGGAAACATATGAGTAAATAAAAGGACAGATGGTGAAAAGGTAAAAAAAAATTGCCGGCTATGCGAAATTTGTTGATTTGATCGTCAATTAAAACATTGGTCTAGAACAAAGATCTTAAACTCTGGTTACCCAGAGTTCTCTTGCCTACAATTCCCAGAATTCTTTGAATTCAATAAATGGCAGAGAATCATGGGAGCCGTAGTTCAGAAACATCCAGTGTTGCTGATCGTTGGTCTACAATCGCTGAGCCTCAAACTTGTAATGATGATCGAGATGCGAGTTTCCACAAGGAAAGTTGCTGCTTGTAAATATCGGAACTATGAATTGCGGCAGCACAGCGGTGCTGCAATCTCCTCTCCATTGTATGTACAGGAACCTTCACTGGCCGGTGAGTGCAAGTTCATGTGCATACCTCCAGAAATAGTTTTTCGGTCTAACAAAAAAAATAAATTAGCTATAAGCGGATCGTACAAATGCCAATATAGCACTGAAAAACCCCAATATGCAAACACGTAAAAGAATTCAAGAGTGAAGAAAACCTTCAAGTAAAAAAAAAATATAAAAGGTACATGGATAAACTTCATGATCATATTGAATAGTTATGAATAATATATTGATTGAAATAATAACATTAAAATTAATTTTGTGAACTGGAACATTGAAATGCGAACAGATCCTATATAAAATTATGCGAGACCTATGGTCCAAAACTAATATTGTTTGTTAGGAAAGCTTGAATAGAATGACATAGAAAAAAAATCGTTCCTTCATTTAAACTTATAGTAAAAACTAAGCCAAAATATTTTTCTTTCTATCTATCTATCTGACTATCCACTCATCTGTATTTCTGCCTTTTTGTCTGTATGGTTTCTTTATCCATTCATCAATCACAAAAGACTTTACGTTCTTTTCCAACTCTGGTATAAACCTAACCAAGCTGTAAGCTGTTGTAAACCTACTATCTCCATAAACATCAATGGTTCTGGAAAGTCTACAACATATTTGCTTATTTTTACACCAGGGATGGAATAGAGTTCTCGGTCTTAGAGGTCACATGTTCCGTCTGAGTTTAGGTCATAATGTTCTCCATGAATAAAAAGCTCCATTGTGGCTGTCCATTAACAGTTACTAAAAGTACAATCACATACATCTTGAACACAGTTTGGCTTAGACTCCCAGGAGAGAGATATTGCACTGTCTGCCCTGATTCTCATTTGGTTGAGATTTGCCTTGGATGTGGGTAATCGGGCCGACTACACTTAATGACTATTTTAGGCAATGTAAAAAAGCACTATTGTTATTTGTAGGTGAACAGAATTTCGAGCAGATCTGAAACCATTTTTGTAATTTTTTGAAGCAATATTTACATTGGAAACTGCAAAAACATCAACCTTTCATCAGGGAAATACTTAGGGCCCTATTACAATCTTCGCGTTAAAACGCTTGCGAAACGCGTGAATTTGTGCGCCAAGCGTTAAGCGTTAGCTCGCGTAAATCAACGCTGGAATTACAATCCTCGCACATTTTTTCATCCGTCGAGCAATAACGTGCGTAAAACGGACGTGCACAAATGCGCGCGCAGCAACTTTGCGTGCAGAAATCAGTGTGCGGACTGTTTTTTTCACGCGATTCAGCCAATAAGAATTAAGACCCACAATTATTTCACGTTAACTTTTTGCACCTGCCAAAGTCAATCTGAGTATATATGCTGCAGCAATAATAAATGCACTCACAACTTCTCAATTTTATTGGTTTGGTATGAGTAGAATGTGTAACTATACTTTGCTGCTTTTTTTTTTTTGGGCTGGTGTATTTGGGTTCGGCCAGGTCGTTCAGATTTGCCATTAACACTGGCTTTTAGGAGTTGCTAAAATTATGCGCGCAAAGGCAGTGCGTTACAAACTGCAAATAGATTGTAATACCATATGCGTACCAGCGTTCATTCGCGTTTGCGCTCACAATGTTAAGTAAGGACGCGCGCTGTACAATACGTTCACAAAGGGTTTGCGCAGGTTCACCCGCGGTACACGATTACGCGCGTTTGTTGCTGACATTGTAATATGACGTTTTGCGCGAAGATTGTAATAGGGCCCTTAATAAATTAATAGCTACAAATTCATGGGGGTTTAGAGGACCCTCACTAAATATAGAGATGTAGTGTATGCAGAAGCGGCTCTAGACTTTGTGAGGCCTTAGGCGAACCTTAAACATGAGGCCCCACTAACGGCCACTATGAAAAAAATAATTCAAGTATGAGCCTGATGCTGAGGATTTTGCAGGGCCTTTTAAGGCTAGGGTCAGACGAGCGTGATTTCTACGGACTGTACGTCCGTGCACACGGACGTACGTTAGTACGGAAGACGCAGTAGTGGCCAGACAGTCCGTTTTTTTCACTGACGTATATATTTTGACGGATGTAGGAGGGAAAATAAATTAAAAAGCAAAACCATTTTGTCCGTGAAAAATGCTGGACGTATAAATGCAGTCCGTCTGACCACGTTCCATCACTCACACACAAAGCTATGCGGACGTTGCGGACGCAGCGCACTTTGTGCGGCCGTTCTAGCGGTTGTACGTTCTTGCCTGCCTTGCGTCCGTGGGCCGCGGCCGTTGTGCGGCCGCAGTTCAGTGCGGACGTACTTCGTGTGTCGGGCTCCGATGGGCTTCCTGTCATGCTATCACGGACGTACTTTTAGGCGCAATCACGGACGTGAACACTACGCTCGTCTGACAGCAGCCTAATAGAAATAAAATGAAAAATAACGGGTATCTTACCGTGAAGCTGAATTGTTGATTTTTCACAGATTTATTGGCGATAGAATGCTTCCCTTTCACAGCACAGTCTCCTCTCTGCCGTCTCTACAATAAGTAATACAAGTAGACACAATTAATATACTATGACATAAATATGTCCCATGTACCACTGATGTGGAGGTGATGGTGCAAAGCATTATTACACATTGATCCATCTAAAACCGTTACAGTTTCTATTATTTATAAAGCGCCAACAAGTTCCGTAACGCCGTGCAATGGGTGAGATAGAACAAGTATACAATACAAATACATGCACCTTACTTACAGTACCACAATACAAAAAGAAAGTGGTTTGATCTAGGGATGAGCTGTTCGGGTTCGGACGGTTCGGAGTTCGACCCGAACTTTGGCAGTTCGAAAGTTCGCGAATATCGAACTTTTTGGGCGTGTTCGGTTCGGGTTCGAAAAAAAAAAGAAATTTTGAAAAAAGTATAGAAAATGCTTAAATACTAAAAAATCTAGAAATAAAGAGACTCTTTACTGCAGAATATTATAAGCAACGGTTTATTAGATATTGAATTAAAAACTAATGTGTACGTGGAAAGATTATCAACTCTAAATGACCTCTGTTCACAAACGGGCATAACACCAGGTGTTTTTAGTCTGGTAATCAATTTGATACATTGTACAATATACTGAGGGTGGGGTGGTGTCTGGTGTCTGCTTCTGATTGAGATTTGAGAATTAATTTCCCTAAAACATCCTAATATGCTGCATTTAACTGGTGTTTGAAAAAAATCTAAAGCAATGATATTTTTCACCTCGGGATTAAACATTCACAGGGTTATTCAGAGAGCGGTGAAAAGCAGGAGAATAACTGGAGAAGTGAAAATTCTAGGTCAAAATAGCCAAACCAGAAAAATTCTCCCATTTATCTCACTTTCCAAATCAGCTATTTGGTCTAGATTGTTCTCTTCTCTTGCCAGTTCTCCTGGCTTTCACCTCTCTCTCAGGGTTGTTCAGAGAAAGGTGAAAACCAGGAGAATGGCAGGAAAAGAGAACAATCTGGACCAAATAGCCGATTAGGAAAGTGAGATAAGGCTAGGGTCAGACTAACGCATTTTTCGCAGCGACCGTCAAAAAGTGCGTCCGAACACATTAACGTATTTTTTCATGGATTGCGCGAAAACGGTCATACGATGCGCATTTTTGTGCGTGATTTTTTACGGATCCAAACCAGGAAACTTTGGGTGTCTGGACGTTATGTTGGCCAGACATGAGCAGGGTCTGACGTCTCCAAATCACGCACACACGCCGCTAGTGGACGCAGCGCACTCTGTACGTCCGTACTAGCGGTTCTGCGTTCTCGAAAAAATGCGTTCATTTTCCACTTGCGTTGCGCAGCCGGACTTTCGTGCGACCGTACTTCGTATATTGGCTGTCATTGGCCATCATTTGCTGCTAGTGTGGCCGTGATTAAGTGCGCCTAAACGCACGTTAAAAATTCACTAGTCTGACCCTAGCCTAAATGGGAGAATTTTTCTGGTTTGGCTATTTTGACCTAGAATTTTCCATTCTCCAGTCATTCTGCTCTTCACCGCTTTCTGAATAACCCTGATTATTCAGAGAAAGGTGAGACTCAGGAGAATTCTCCCGAGAAAGGTGAAACTCAGGAGAATGACTGGAGAATGGAAAATTCTATGTCAAAATAGCCGAAACAGAAAAATTCTCCCATTTATCTCACTTTCCAAATCGGCTTTTTGGTCTAGAAGTTTCCATTCTCCTGCTTTTCACCGCCAAAAAATCAGTAAACTTTTTCTGCGTGTCCGAAAATGTCTCCTCTTTTCATACAGACTGCCGCCCCAAGCAGTTGTTTATGGATAGATTAAAGGAAAAGCATTTACCGTCATTTGAAATGTCATTTTTTGGTTTTTACATATTTCTATACATCCTAGAAATCCGCCACTTCACGGGCAGGTTATGGGGACCTCCTAGGCACGATATTTGAAGGAATTTTTCATTTTTATTTTTAACCCTTATTTCATGGAAAACTCACTGTCCCTTTAAAAATGTTTTTTTTAAACTTTTTGTCCTTGTTTCCTGTCCCCCAGGGCACTATCCGGACCCCCATACACCTTTTATGGCAAATATATAGCATATATGCCCTCTTGGAGGGCACTCTAAAAAAACGAATTTTCAGCCCCATTGACTTGCATGGGGGTTCGGGTTCGGGTTCGGACCCGAACAAATGGGAAGTTCGGGTTCGGGCTCGAACCGAACTCGGGGTATGTTCGGCTCATCCCTAGTTTGATCCTCATTTTCCTACAGAGCACCACAATTATGGAAATAACCTCCCAGATGCCATCAAATCTTCCCCCAGTCTAAAGTCACTTAAGAGATCTCTATTAACATACCTCAATACGGAATGCACCTGTAAACATTTAACATAGTGAATATATTTCCTACATATTTATTTTCTGTTAATCTGTATATTTGTGTTGTTTTTTAATATCTTGCATTTTATTACTTTGTATTTCTGTTACTGTAAAAATTTAATATTCTTGAACCTAGGGCGTACTTGAAAACAAGAGAAATCTCAATGTATCCTTCCTGGTAAAATACTTTATCTATACTATAAAAGAGTAAGGGCTGGCGTGTCCGTCGCCAAAACCCTACTGCGCATGTGCGCGCAACCTGCGGCGGTTGGCTGCGTGCGCATCCAACGGCCGCGGCACGCGCACAGCCGGCGTGCGAGAGGGACAAAACAAATCCGATCAATTGGAGAGGCGCACAGCACAGCGCCACTCCAATGGATCAGATTTGTTTTGTATATCTCTTCCTTGCTGGCCTCCATTTCCCCCGTGCCCGGCCTCCACCTCCTCCGTGCCCGGCCTGCATCTCCTCCATGCCCAGCCTGCATCTCCTCCATGCCCAGCCTGCCAGACATATTACCAGTCTGCCATGCACAATACCAGTTCCCAGCCATATTACCAGTCTGCCATGCACAATACAAGTCTGCCATGCATATTACCAGTCTGCCATGCACAATACCAGTCTGCCATGCATATTACCAGTCTGCCATGCACAATACCAGTCTGCCATGCATATTACCAGTCTGCCATGCACAATACCAGTCTGCCATGCATATTACCAGTCTGCCATGCATATGACTGGTCTGCCATGCACAATACCAGTTCCCAGCCATATTACCAGTCTGCCATGCATATTACCAGTCTGCCATGCACAATACCAGTCTGCCATGCAAAATTACCAGTCTGCCATGCACAATACCAGTTCCCAGCCATATTACCAGTCTGCCATGCACAAAACCAGTCTGCCAGCCATATTACCAGTCTGCCAGCCATATTACCAGTTCGGCAGCCATATTACCAGTCTGCCATGCACAATACCAGTCTGCCAGGCATATTACCAGTCTGCCAGCCATATTACCAGTCTGCCAGCCACATTACCAGTTCGCCAGCCATATTACCAGTACGCCAGCCATATTACCAGTCTGCCATGCACAATACCAGTTCGCCAGCCATATTACCAGTCTGCCATGCACAATACCAGTCTGCCAGACATATTACCAGTCTGCCAGCCATATTACCAGTCTGCCATGCACAATACCAGTTCCCAGCCATATTACCAGTCTGCCATGCACAAAACCAGTCTGCCATGCATATTACCAGTCTGCCATGCATATTACCAGTCTGCCGTGCACAATACCAGTCTGCCATGCACAATACCAGTTCCCAGCCATATTACCAATCTGCCAGCCATATTACCAGTCTGCCATGCACAATACCAGTCTGCCATGCACATTACCAGTCTGCCATGCACAATACCAGTTCCCAGCCATATTACCAGTCTGCCATGCACAAAACCAGTCTGCCAGCCATATTACCAGTCTGCCAGCCATATTACCAGTTCGGCAGCCATATTACCAGTCTGCCATGCACAATACCAGTCTGCCAGGCATATTACCAGTCTGCCAGCCATATTACCAGTCTGCCAGCCACATTACCAGTACGCCAGCCATATTACCAGTCTGCCATGCACATTACCAGTCTGCCATGCACAATACCAGTTCCCAGCCATATTACCAGTCTGCCATGCACAAAACCAGTCTGCCAGCCATATTACCAGTTCGGCAGCCATGTTACCAGTCTGCCAGCCATATTACCAGTCTGCCATGCACATTACCAGTTTGCCAGCCATATTACCAGTCTGCCATGCACTATACCAGTCTGCCAGCCATATTAACAGTCTGCCAGCCATATTACCAGTCTGCCAGCCATATTACCAGTTCGCCAGCCATATTACCAGTCTGCCATGCACAATACCAGTCTGCCAGCCATATTACCAGTCTGCCATGCACAATACCAGTCTGCCAGCCATATTACCAGTCTGCCATGCACAATGCCAGTCTGCCAGCCATAATGCCAGTCTGCCATTCATAATACCAGTGTCTCATAATACCAGTGTGCCTAAATACCAGCCTGTCATGCCATGCATACCACGTGCCATTAAATATACCCATAATGTATACGCTACAAAAAAAATGCCCGCCCCAGCCCAACACAATCTAAGGGGCCCCATGAGTTTACAATCTAAGGGGCCCCATGAGCTTACAATCTAAGGGGCCACATGATCTTACAATCTAAGGGGCCACATGAGCTTACAATCTAAGGGGCCACATGAGCTTACAATCTGAGGGGTCCCACGAGTTTACAATCTGAGGGTCCGGTTCTCGTGAGTTTACAATCTAAGAGGGAAGAGGAACCTACTCTAATATATAAATTCCTTTGTAATGCGCTGTCAGCTGTGTGCGCATCCATCACAGCTGCTCAGTCGGCCCTCCTGTTGCGGATGGGATGGCGATGGACGCGTTACAAACGTATTTATATAGAGAGATACTCTTGGATAGGACATTGAAAAAAAACTATGTGGACGTGAATTCTGACCTGGCGACAACAACAATAGACTGCCCTCTGGGCAGGCTTTCCACCTAGTAAATAAATAAATAAACAATAGGACAGCAAAGAGGCTAAATATTACATTCTTGGGAAAGGGAGCCTTCCTGTTTTTCATAGAGAAGTTTAAACATACAGGGTTATTCAAAGAGATCCGAATTGCTTGAGAAAGGTAACCGAACGCTGAAAATCAGCGTTCGGTTACCTTTCTTGGCCATTCGGCTATCCAGAGAGCAGGCAATTTGCCAAATCCTGGCGAATTGCCTGAACATACGGTGCCTGTTCGGTGCCTGTTCGAGGGCAGTGAAAACCCCATGAAAAAGCACTGCTTCGGCTATTTAGAGAACAAAAACCAACAGTGAAAGGTTCCCCTAATGCCCTGCCATTCGGTGGTTTAATTCGGCAAGTTTATTCAGGAGAATCCCATAGGCGTCAATGTTAAAAATATTCCTTTTTTAATTCAATATCTAATAAACCGTTCATTATAAAATACTGCAGTAAAGAGTCTCTTTATTTATAGATTTTTTTAGGATATTTTAAGCATTTTTCTGATTATTGTTTTTTTAAGTTTACATATTTTTTCTGTAACAGCCCTCTTTATTATCATTCCCTGGACCTCATATGTAAATTTCAGACATTTTCGCTCAGTAGTTTCTTTGCAAACAGTGTTTCACTTTTCAATCATTCATGCTAACTGTTTTACTAATTTATTCACTGCCTCTTCTGCTGTGTCGAAGGCTGCGATCGGCTCCTGTTCGGGTTTTTCTGTGGTTTTCGGCAGGTTAATCCAGATGTTTTTGAGGGTTTTCGGCGTGCATTCGCTGGGTTTTGCGGTTAGTTTTCGTCAGTTTGCAGCAGCTTTTCCCTGCAATTCGGGGACCCTGTGGTGCTTGCTGAATACACCGCAGGGTCACCGAAATGGGATCGGCAAAACAAACCAAATTGAAGAGAACGAAAAGTCACCGAACATGCGGTGACTTTTCGAATCTCTTTGAATAACCCTGATAGAGTCTTCCACTATGAAACATGCTTAACATATCAAGTATATTTTTAACACTGAGCCAGACACTGGGGTTGTGATCTAGCCATGTGTAAGTCCAGGGTGAGAGGTGTGAAAGGCACATTATTCACACAAAAAAAACCAAAATTTCACATGCTGAAGCAGCATTTCTCAAGCCAGTACTCTGTACATGTCTACGCAGAATACTAGCCTTTTAAGAAGAAAATAATTCTCCTGGTAAATATCAGGCCTGACAGTCTCAGGGGTTCCATGTTGTGTTGCTCCTCAACTTGACATGCACCATTGCATCAGCAGTACACCTCCCTCCCAACATCCTCCAGCACCAGTTTAATTCTATGACAGGCAGCTGGATCTTGTGCCATTCCTGAGTGCACTGAGTTTCATGATGCTAACAATGCTGTATGCCTGGTGTCATCCTGGCGCACTGTGTGCACACCTTTTGGCACACAACTATGAGGTCAGCGTAGATGGAGATTGACCCTCCTGTATAAACTCACACCTTAGACAAGATCATTACTCTGTTGTGGTTTTCACTTTACGCAATATTAACTTTACTCTGTGGTCTTGTTACTCTTATCGACACGACTTTGTTATCTGACCCTGTCTTATCTATTGCCTCGTCTACTCGGCTACGTTATCTTGCTATCTGACCCTGTCTGCTCTATTGCTCTATGTACCAGCCTAGAATTGTTTTTTTTTATTTTCTGTCTGGATACTTACACCTCAGTCCTGTTATAAGCCCAGCCATTCTAAAGAAATCAGGCCCAATAATATACCTTATTGTCACCATTGTGAAACCCAGCCATTTCAAGTACCGGTACCGCATCTGGGTTAAGGCTTTGTTTATTTTTTTGCACTGCATGTCGAGGTCAGCTGCCTCCTGCTACAGGAGAGTACCAATGGTAGTGAAGTTGAAAAGTTGAGGTCTGGTTCATGGGATTTTTAGACACGTAAGGCAACAATCGTAGAGCCCTTTTGTGAATGCCAAACCATTGTGAACCAGCCTGATTTCAATGGTCCAACATGATTGAATATGCAGGTCAGATAACTCAGATTAGAAGTAGGAAAAAAGTCATCCTATTAAAAACATGTGTAAATGGTGCAGCCATTTCCAAATAATTATCCACTGAATTAAAAATGTTTGCCGGAGTATCATTTGATATTAACATCCTTCATTTCTTTGTTCCAAAAAATCGAGATTCGTTTGATTGTATTTCCATGTAAGCTAAAGCAATGTCTGAATTATACAAACACACTGATTATGTTTTGTACATTATGACAGTTGTGTTTTTTCCATATAAAATCACTAGGAGACATGACGATGATATATTTCTGTAGTAGATAGGTTGTTTTGTCTACACTTGATTACTTATGCCTAGAAATATACATATTCATGTAGTAAATGTTTGTGAATCAGGACATACTTGAAAACGAGAGAAATCTCAATGTATCCTTCCTGGTAAAATACTTTCTAAATAAATAAATAAATGAAACCTTCCCTTTGCAAAATTTGTCTGTGTCTCTTCAGCTTGTTCATGCTATTTCCCAAGTAGTAAAAAGTGAGTGCATGTCTCTAAACATATGCTGTGCATGATTTATATGGCACATAATGTACGGGCAATGTCTGAGCTGAAAATCTATGAGGCTGCAGTGAGAAGGAGCAGGTAACTTTCTTAGAATTGAGAAATGTGGATTTGTTTAGGTGTTTTATATAGTAGTTATTTATTACTGTTAAAGACTATTTTTGTTTAATTGTCTTCGGAATTGAAACCCAAATAAATAAGAGTTTAATGTTTCCAGTTTGATTACAGCTTGGCGCAAATCACTTTTTAGTGCTGTAACCACCGCAATGTCATTCTTTTTGCAGTTACTTGATCACATTTTTCTCAATTATGTATATATACTGTATATATATACAGTATATATGTATATATATATAAAATAAAGTTTATTATTGCAGAGGCCATTTATATATCACAGCAATTCAAAGAACTGCATCCCAGAGCTCATGTGCTACATTCCCCATATGGAGCACAGAACTCTGGGTAAGCAATTTCCCATTTTTTGCATCCTGGTTCTGTTTTCACACAGAACCCTTCAATCAATGCCATGCAATACTAGATGGCTTTTTTTTTTAGCAGATATCAGGTTTATGCAACTGGTCAAGCCACTCCTGGACAGCGCTGTTTAGGGTTTATTGGACCCTCTTCAGCAGAAGCTAGGCATGACCCTATACATATACGCAGGTTCTATATAGTAACAGTGCTTTTTTTCAGGAAAAATAGGTGGGGGTACTCTAACGCCCAGGGAAAAACTGATTATTATGATGATTTTTCGTGTCCTAATAAATACCCCTTTAGTCACACTGGATATATTGCCCCCAGTTCACACTGGATATATTGCCCCAGCTCACACATGGATATATTGTCCCAGCTCACACATGGATATATTGCCCTAGCTCACACATGGATATATTGCCCCAGGCCAGCTCACACATGAATATATTGCCCCAGGCCAGCTCACATGGATATATTGCCACAGGCCAGCTCACATGGATATATTGCCCCAGACCAGCTCACATGGATATATTGTCCCAGACCAGCTCACATGGATATATTGCCCCAGGCCAGCTCACATGGATATATTGTCCCAGGCCAGCTCACATGGATATATTGCCCCAGCTCACATGAATATATTGCCCCAGGCCAGCTCACATGGATATATTTCACCAGCTCACATGGATATATTGCCCCCAGCTCACATGGATATATTTCCCCGGACCAGCTCACATGGATATATTGCCCCAGACCAGCTCACCTGGATATATTGCCCCATGCCAGCTCACATGGAAATATTGCCCCAGGCCAACTCACATTGATATATTGCCCCAGACCAGCTCACATGGATATTTTGCCTCAGGCCAGCTCACATTATTATTATTATTCTGTATTTATAAAGCGCCAGCATATTCCGCAGCGCTGTACAATGGGGGAGTGCAGACGTGAGACATACTAGAACACAGATGGCCCTGCCCTTAGGATAATTGTCCTACTGATACAGCACTTTACAGAAGTGCTCAGCTAGACTTCCCATGAGTTTACAATCTAAAGGACAGTGGAAAGTGAA
The DNA here is from genome assembly GCA_009667805.1 of Leptobrachium leishanense. NCBI lineage: Eukaryota > Metazoa > Chordata > Amphibia > Anura > Megophryidae > Leptobrachium > Leptobrachium leishanense. The sequence continues at coordinate 111,201,669 of CM019064.1, read as the reverse complement.
ACAGAAGGGGAGCTGGGGAGTGTGGATCTGGTGGCTAGAGAGAGAATAGCAAGCCACAGATTGATTAGAATAAAGTGGCTACAGGTGGAGGGGAATGAATAAGTTTGGGCCTAGGACTGGGTGGGGAGGGTGGATGGATGGATGGGGCGGGCGGGTGGCACTGCAGAGTGCAGAGTCTGGAGTGCTTGCTGTGAGTGTTGAGCTTGGGATTCCTTAAGGGTGCAGAGTCTGGAGTGCTTGCTGTGAGTGTTGAGCTTGGGATTCCTTAAGGGTGCAGAGTCTGGAGTGCTTGCTGTGAGTGTTGAGCTTGGGATTCCTTAAGGGTGCAGAGTCTGGAGTGCTTGCTGTGAGTGTTGAGCTTGGGATTCCTTAAGGGTGCAGAGTCTGGAGTGCTTGCTGTGAGTGTTGAGCTTGGGATTCCTTAAGGGTGCAGAGTCTGGAGTGCTTGCTGTGAGTGTTGAGCTTGGGATTCCTTAAGGGTGCAGAGTCTGGAGTGCTTGCTGTGAGTGTTGAGCTTGGGATTCCTTAAGGGTGCAGAGTCTGGAGTGCTTGCTGTGAGTGTTGAGCTTGGGATTCCTTAAGGGTGCAGAGTCTGGAGTGCTTGCTGTGAGTGTTGCGCTGTAGATCACTTGGATATATTGCCCCAGCTCACATGGATATATTGCCCCAGGCCAGCTCACATGGATATATTGCCCCAGGTCAGCTCACATGGATATATTGCCCCCAGCTCACATGGATATATTGCCACAGTTTACCTCTGCCAGGTGGAGACTCAGACAGCGAAACACGGCTGTGGCACTGGACCTTCTCCGCACGTCCCACTCCCAGCAAGGTGCGGATGTCTGGGAGGTGCCAGCGGCCGCCGCATTCTTTCCTTCAACGATCAGCCACCTGCATGGATATCTGCCACTCGCCTGGGATCCCTCCTCCAGCCAGTGAACTCCGCGATCTCGATCGCGGCTGGCTGGAGGAGGGATCCCAGGCGAGCAGCAGATATCCATTCAGGCGGCCGCTTGTTGATGGAAAGAACATGGCGGCCGCTGGATCTGCCCCTGCGCGATGAGACAGCTCCGGATTCGGACTCCGAGAGTCCGATACCGGAGCTGTCAAAAATTAAGGGGCGGCTGGCGATGAGGTGCCGTTACAGTGTGCCGGCGCGTACCGCCTCAAAAAAAAACCTGGGTATACAGTTTTTATATATATATATATATATATATATATATAATGCACCAGGGCAGAACCTTTCACGAATGGTTTGTAAGTGTTGTGCCATTTATTGGGAAATTTATATATATATATAAATATAAATATATATATGTTTATTTTGTAAACAAAAAGAAAGATATCCATGAAAGATAAATATCACGATGACATCAATTTCTGCAAATAACTTATATTCTTATGAAATCTTTATTCGTTATACTACATCAGTGTTTCCCAAGCCTGGTCCTCATGTCCCCCGTGATTGCAGGATTCAGTCTGCATTTCCCCAAGGTAATCCTCAAAATCTGGCCCGTTAGGGCTTGTAAAAATGAGGTTCTGAATATTGGGTTTATGTTGCCCTCTTCAATCACCATTGCTGATATTTTGCATGGCTTTGATGGGTAACGGAAAAGAGCATTCAACGTCTGCTGCATGTTTCTTATGTAAAACACAACCACACAATAGCTCCCAACATAAAAAACACTGCAAAATGTAAATAAAAATTGTATGAAGTTAAACGTTCCTTGATGAAAATTGAATATTTTGAATGTACTATCTTTTGAGAGCAGGGTCCTCTCTACCGCATTTCAGTATAACTATGTACTACCTTAACTTATTGTAACCTCTGTACCAAGCTGTGGAATATGTTGGCGCAATACAAAAAAACCCACAAATAATAATTATTGTATGATTTTAAGCAAATGAGCTTGTTTCTTTCATTGATCAGTTGGATGTGCACAGGTTTTTTATACTTTAAAAACCACACTACCATACTTGTTAAAATAACATACAGTACATGGGCATATTGTTGATGGAAGTGAAATCTGCCAAAATAAATACATTTCTCCTATGTGATAAAGTAAAAATGAGACTTAAAATATTTTCACATGACCTAACTATCACCTAACAGATAAAGCAGTGTTTTTATTAATTGAAAGTTGATTCTCTCTGTAATGCATAGCGCTTGCACTTAAATGTTTTAAGAAGGAATTCTCCTAACATATTATCAAGCTATTCCTTTTCTGTTTAATGGGAATCCTCTGTATCTACAGTTCCCAAACTTTTCCTGTTCCACCCTATCATAGCTAAAGATTAATATGAAGTTGACGACACATGCTAGGTAATTCTATAAAGTGGATTGTAAATGTTTACTCAACTTTTAAGTCGCCTACTGATGACCGAGTCGTACGCAGGGAGACAATAAATACTCAAAAATACACAAACATAACTGTGGAATATTATATATATTTATTATATATAGGCCACAGCTAAAAACTCCACACAAGAAACCCACCACCATGACATAAAAATTTCCATAACTAAAATAAATCAATAACCCAGTGCTGAAAGAGGACTCCCCACAACCACCACACACCTCCAAACCAACCAACCAACAACAAAAACTTCCCAACTCCCAACCATCTGACTAAAATTATCCTAAATAAAAAGGAACCCCTAGCCAGCATTGCCTACAAGCCCCAGCCACGAGCTCCTCACATAACCCCCTTATGGGAGAGCTCCCCCACCAAGAAAAAAACAAGGCTTGTTCAATACCCTCCTTGAGACCCAGGATGAACAGATCCTTGCCCACATCAGTCAGGTGAATGCCATCCGCCATGAAATAGCACGCCGCATCTTCTTCTTCAAAGGGTAGATGCCGTACCACCACCCCATCCATCCGCCTCACAAACCTTCCCATACAGCGATTCACCTTAATCCGGCAAAGCCGCACCGCCTCCTCATTCTCGGCCTGCTTCCACACCATCCTTGGCATCACCTCGGACCACACCACCACTGTCCATGGGGACCACTCCCTCAACCGACGCAGATCCTCCTGCATCTGCTCCAGCAGCACACCAAGAGGGACCTCACCCAAATCATTCCCTCCCATGTGAATCACCAGCACATGGGGAACTTCACCGTGCCTAAGGGCACCCAAAACCGTTGGCTTAAACTCCTCCCATAGGAGTCCACGGATCCCGAACCACTGTACCCGTGTTGCCGACCCAAGCAGACCCATCTGTACTCCAGATGATCGCACCAACGCCCTTCTCCTTGCCCAAAAAAACAGCGAGTCTCCAATGATCCACACAACTCTTGAAGGATCTGCAAAAAACAAAAACATCTCCACCACACAAAATACCTTAAAAAGAAAAAACTCCCCACCAAACCAACCAGCTTCCATTGCTGCCCCAATACGAAAAGAGTGAGAACCAAATTCCTTCGGATTTCTCCCTAAACTCAACAAACTCTTCTTAAAAATGGAAACAAACTGATACCTTGATAAACACGACCCGTCCGCGTGACATAAAAAGGCCACTCCAGACTCCACCCATACCTCCAAAAATTCCTTAACGTTCTTCACTGGACAAACCACACAGTTATCCACACTGGATAAACCAACTCTACGCCCCCTACCCAACTGATCAGTCTTAGAGTTAGAAACCCAAATAACCTGTTCCTTAACTCCCAACCAAACCGCATCAGCTCCCAAACCACCACCTCCTCTCCTAGAATTGCACACCAGCTCACCCACTCTTTATGCCCCAAAAAAACCCAAACAAAAAGCCACCCTCATAAGCAGAACCTCATAAGGCGAAGTACAAAAATTCCCAACAAAATTCCATAGACCCTCCAATAACTGCTTCGAAACTGGACGCCGAGCATCTACCCTGCACCTCCCCCTCACATAACCACGAACTGCACACCTGATAACAAAATCCTTGGTGACATCTCTTTTCCCTGATACCTGGAAAGGGAAAGCCAAGGCGGCCAATGACTGCCGTACTACCCCAGGAGATGCCCCTGACTCGAATTACCGAATGAGGTATGCCCTAAGCCAGGGGTTAAAATTTCCACTCGCCCTCTCGCAATTTGCGAGTAGAAATTAGCAGGGGGCGAGTGAAAATTGGTCTGTAATCCCTTTCAGGTACTAGTGTCGGCTCCATGCTGACACCAGCACTAATCAGGGCTTTTTTCCTGCCAGACAGTCATTGCCTGCTGGAGGAGGGATTCATATCTCTTCCTTTCAGTCTTTGAAAATAAATACTGTCTGCCCTCTGCCTCGCGTGGGTCCTCCATGATGGTGTCCAGCGGCCCCCCATTGATGATGTCACGACAGTGACCATGTGACATCTCATCTCTTCCTGTACTCACCGGCAGTTGTATAGCGTGTCAGGCAGAGACAGGTCATGCCCTCACAGAGTGGGATCTGGATGGAAGGCAAGAACGACAGGCAATGGTGCCTCCTCAAGGTAGCTTGTTGGAAAGTGCCAGTGCTAGAAACAATCTCCACCTGAGGTATGATTACCTGTCTGTCCCCCCCCCCTGAAGAAGGGGAAAATTACTTCATTTGCCCAAAAAAAAACAGGATTTTCTTTTAAACCACAGAAAAAAAAATACTTTATTTGTCCTTTTATTTTGTGTGATGTGTGCCCTGTTTAAATTGGCAGTGGGAGCCAGGAAGGAGTTAAATGTAAAAATTTGTGCATCTGATTGTTTGTTTGCAATGTAGTGCTCCCTCACCTCAGCTGTGATCAGGTGATGCCACTTAAACAGAAACTAGGCAGGAAATCCCAGAGCTGTCTGGTCCACTGGCCCCTCTGTCCCTGCTCCAAAAGAAGATGACTTTCTGCCACTATCTGTAGATCCACAAACTCATGTCACATTCCCTGATCACAGCTGAAGTGAGCGGACACTGGGGGGGGGGGCTCAGGGAGGAATGCATGGGAAGTAATCAGCTCCTGTAAGTTTTGCAGTTAACTCCTTCCTGGCTCTCCTTGCCATTTTAAACACTGCACAAATGCATCCACACGCTGACTCTACAGTGAGGATGCAGCCTCCAGAACACAATTTGTATAGGCCCCACATGAACCATACCCTCACGGCACCCACAAATTCATATAGTCCTCCTATATCGCAGCCCCCCTATGTAACTGCAGCCCTCATGTCAGTCGTTATTACTGTGAGTTTTATTGGTGTGGAGCGCTCTTACACATTGCACGTTACTGTGTTTTATTGCTGTGAAGCTCTGTGATAAGCATGGGTGAGTATTGTGGGAATGGTTGGGGGGGGGGACAGCAGCATTTTATCTTTTGACCCAGGCAACACAATGTCATGGTCTGGCCCTGGCTGTATACATTGGCTGCACGCTGGCGTGCGCCCTCTATTTATTAGATCTGCCATAGAAAATAATGTAACACCGGCATCGCTAGCCTGTATCACACGTTCAGTGCAAGGGCTTAAGGGACATAGAATGGTCTCATTCCAAACCTCATCACACACAGGCAGGAACCCTTGCACTGCTGTATGTCCAGGGCTGAGTGATGCAGAGAACCCTGGACCATGTGAAAAGCCCTGCAGGCTTCACAAACATGAAGCATACAGGGCTATCTGTAATAATTAAATGATCACCATCCATTCTGGATGGTGAGGGGTTAATTAGAATCAGAGGGGGTCTCTAATACAGACCCCCCCTCTGTATAATACTTGTCATCCACTGGATTCAGTAGATGATGGTATTTACTGAAACAAACACCCCTTCAGTGCCATATATACTTTACATAGTCACCACTCTATCACTGCAAGGAAAAAGGGCTGTATGAGACTGGGTTAGGTAGGTTAGAAACATAGAAACGTAGAAAAATGTCGGCAAATAAGAACCTTTGGGCCCATCTAGTCTGCCCAATTACATGGATACTTAACCTGGATTTATCTTTTGTTTAGGATAGCCTTATGCCTATCCCATGCCTGCTTAAATTCAATTACTGTTTTGGCCTCAACTGATGGCGAGTAACTTAAAAGGCCTGGCTAGTAGCTCAGCACCTGAAATTTTGAGCCCTGCCCTAAGCAAACTCTGCTCATCCAATCCACCCACCGAAACTTACCTGAACCGTTCAGCCAATGCGTCCCAATCCCTCCACACTCGCGAGTAGGCCTTCCAAGAGGACTCAGACAAAAAACCTCTCACCCATCTTCCAAAAATTCCGAGCCTAGCTGCCAAAGGCCCTCCGGACAAGGGGTGCCCACCTCCTCTGCCAACGGAGCCAGGGAACGAAACCTGTCCCACTGAAAACTAGACAAAGCATCTGCTTTAAAACATTAAATTTAAGACAAAGCAACGCAAACCTCTTCAGCAATCTGATGACTGGCAATGATGAAGCCGACAAAGAATTAACCGCCGACACCACTGCCATGTTGTCAGAACAGAACAGAATCCTTCTCCCCTCCAGAGCACCTTCCCACAGCTCCAAGACCACCACTAATGGGAACAACTCCAAAAATGACAAATTCTGCACCAATGAAGATGCCAACCAAAGCTCAGGCCAACGAGAAGCACACCAACACCCCCCAATATATACCCCAAAACCAACACCTCCCGAGGCGTCCGTGAAAAATTTCAGTTCCTTCGCCAAAACCTCTTTCGAAGGGAATATGGCCACCCCATTAAACAAAACCAAAAAGAATCTCCACACTCACAAATCTTCCTTCATGGCACCAGATATTCTAACAAAATGATGACCTTCCCGAATACCCCGCGTCGCCAAAGCCAATCCTCGCAAAAAGACTCTTCCAACCGGAATGACCCTGCACGCAAAATTCAAACGACCAATCAGCGATTGCAGCTCTCGCAACTGCAATTTCCTAACCGACAGGGCCCCCTCCACTTGCCTCAAAGCTTCCACCACTTTCCCCACAGGTAGACGACACTCACCCTTAACCGAATCAATCTCAATTCCCAAGAAAGTGATGACTGACCCCGGACCTTCCGTTTTATCAGAAGCCAAAGGAACACCAAATCGATGTGCCACCCACTGAAAAGACCGAAGAATGTGCAGACACTCTCCTGTCCCTTCCCTACCCACGCACAAAAATTCATCTAGATAATGTGTCACTTATCCGACCCTGCCACTTCACGGCCCACCCATTCCAAAAATGTACTGAAACACTCGAAAAAAGAACAGGAAATGGAACAACTCATAGGCATACATAGATCCACATAAAATTTGCCTTCAAACCAAAACCCCAGAAGATGATGACACTCGGGATGAATAGGTAATAACCGAAAAGCTGACTCAATATCCACCTTAGCCATCAAAGCCCCCTTTCCTGCATCCCGAACCAAATTAACCACGGAATCAAATGACACATACGACACCGAGGCCAACTCCTCACCAATATCATCATTCACTGACTCTCCCCGCGGATAGGATAAATGATGAATCAAGTGAAACTCTCCTGCCTTTCGCTTCGGCACAACCCCGAAAGGGGGACGAGAATGGACCTGCCATCCTACCAGCCCCAATCTCCTTAAACACCTTCTCCCGAACTACCTCCGGATACACTCTAGTCAACTTTAAATTTCTTAACTTGCCACCCCCTGGCCTTACCACAAAAGGAAGCCGAAAACCATCACCAAAACCGTCTAGCAGAATCTCCACATCCCTACGTCTTCCGTAAAGCCTTAGCCACGGTAACATCGCGTCAAGTTTCATTGGGGAAGCCCCCCTCTCCAGACCCTCCAAAAGGCAGACCTCCCTGTCTTGCCCTCTTAAAACATCTGGACAATGAATGCAATCCTCCACAATTTGAACATTTGTGCTTGAACCTGCACCCATTACCAAACTTGCACTGACCCTCGTTAAACTGCCAGCACAATCCCTTTTTAACACCTGCTGGTGGAGAACTGATCCCTCCTCCACCGGCTCCCCCTGGAAAGGGCAAAGCCTTCTGAGCCCCCATCAAACACAACCACAGCGTTATGTCCATCTGATCCCATCCCATCCCTGGGTGAGCCGCCAAACGCTGCCTAAACTGCTCATCATATTTCCACCACGCCCAACCACCATAAGTCCGATAAGCCTCCCAAATCCCATGCACATAACAAAAAAGAGCCGAACAATGCTGTGGGCTCTTCTCCCCAACCACACTTGCCAAAATACAAAAAGCCCGGAGCCAATTCCCAAACTACTTAGGAATCCTCCGATACCTCTTTTTCCTTTCCTCGTCTTCCTTTAAACCGTCCTTAAACGACTCATCTTTAACCCCAGCCACCTCATCCAAAGGAAGCAGGGAAAAAAGCTCCACATAATCCTCCTGGCCACATCCGCAACCCCTGCGAACTCACCGAGTGAACCCAACACACCACTCGGTCCTCTTGAAGCCATAGCTTCACCACCAAGAGCTCCACCAGCTCTCCCAATGGGCCCACCTGCACCCTTCCATGCTTGAGCCAAATCCACTCCCTGGTTCACACCCCCTGGTGAAACCGACCAAGCCTCAAAGGCCCCCTGTAAAAAAGACATGAAAGAACTCATATCACCACCATTTCCATTACCTGTTGCCACAAGAGGTCCACCCGAACTTCCTGGAACCTCCTGTGCCACAGTTTCCGAACCCCTCACTCCAACTCCACCGACTCCACCAGCCTGGAAACCACCAACCGGCTGCGGACTCCTCTCCCGAACCACTGGAACTGTGGACGAAACAACATTTGTGCGATGAGCCTCAGAACCCGAAGTACCAAAATCATTATATCGCTCCCCCACACCAAATTCCGGAGCCCCATCAGCTCCACCACCTGAACACCAATTTACTTCGAGCTCCTGAGTGACCTCATCCCGCACACCAACACCCTGTGCCACACCACCGTCTACACCTCCATCCACCAACTGCCTTACCGCCGAAACATCCGTCCCTGAGACAGCCATCACTCCACCTCTGGTACCCCTGGTGGACCACCGAACTCTTCTTCTACCCAAGGAACTCCTCGAACTCTGCACTCCTTCTCTCCTGGTAGCGCTCACCACACCACCCCTCCGACCAGAAGGATCCTTATCCCCCGATACCGGCCTCGAGCTCCTACCTTCCACATGTCTGGAAGCGCTCACGCCAGCCTTATTCCCAACTGCGTCACCACCAGCCAACATCCGCTGAACCAACCATCCTTGGCCTCTCACAGCCTCCAATCTCAACCTCTCAGCCACCGATTCACCACTGGATTCGCCTCCTGGACTGAACCGCTCTGGAGGCCTCGAAATCCTGACAGGCCGAGCTCCCACTTCCGACTCTGCCGCCAGCACTTCCGACAGGCTTCTTCTGTCCCACTCCACACCACGATGCCGAGCTGCCTCCCGCACTTCCTCCAATAGCGACTTCAGTTCACCTCCTTCCGCCATCCACAAAGACAATTTTTTAAAGGCAAAAAGCTGAAAAAAACACCGCTCTCTGACGCAGCTCAGATTTTCACAGCTCTACCTCAGGAGAAAAAGGCGCGCAGAGCCTCTCCACACGCTCCTTAAGTACCCTCTTGGTGACTCCTCCCAAACCACTCCTGCTCAATCTCCACACACGCTGCAAACCCTTCTAGAAAAATCCTCCCTGCGTCCTGGCATCAGAGGCAACTTAAGGGCCCTATACCTTAGGTGCTTCAGGCCTTCAATATGGCAGTCCTCTGTGAGATCCTCTTTCCTGCAATGAATGTAGAATTTTTATACACTCCAACTGACCAAAGCCCAGTTGCACCTATTAACCCCTTCACTGCTGAGCCATTTCACCGTTGTGTGCTGATGCTGAGCTCATTTTTACCACTTTTGCTCATCATGCTTAAACGCGTTTAGAAGCCACGTTTTATTACATGACCCAGACATATTATATATTGTTCTTTCCAGCAGACTCCGCAGATTCATAATATATAATTTTTATATGTATACGTCATGTTCTGCCTGTATATTATAACAAAAATGCAATAAAATTTGAATTTTAAATCATTTACAGCTTGTAATGGGTTTTTTTTCACATGAGCGTTTGCGGTTTATTTTCTATGGGGTGCAGTTGTACAAAAATTAGAAATGGGGACTCGTTACATTTTTTGGGGGGAATTACGTGATTTTTTGCAAATGCACCCCATAGAAAAAAAATCATTAGTGCAGCATCATTGTTCACTTTATAATTGAAATGTTAAAAATATTGCTGCATTAATAAAAACAACACACAAATTTTTTTTTATTATTTTTATATTTTTTATTTATTTTATTTCTTTTAGTTTCTTTTTACTTTGAACATGGTCATGTTTTGTATCATTCGAAAGGCCATGCTCAGGTCTTTTGAATGACACCATGCATGACTCCCTAGCTAAATGAACCCCATATCTCCACCAGGGGATTTCTTTTTGAAATCCCCGGGCAGCTAGGGGTTCCCCGGCTATCTGACATCATCGTGCCGTGCACGACACGTCAGGAGCCGAGGGGGAACCCAGAGGTGGAGCCACCATCCAAGATGGCGGCCCCCACCGGAGCCAGATAACGATTGGCTGCCGAGCGGCGCCGATTGCGATCTGGCAATTACAGGGTTAAAAACCAGGCACCGCTTTAAAGGGCAGAGTCTGGCGGTGCCTGGTTTTTGGTGGAAAACCCTCCCGATTGGGAGGGAGAGGGATCCAAAAGGATCACCCCCTCCCTTCCAGGCGATCTCCCGGCTTTGCCGGGGGTCGCCTGGAAATGACGTCATCCCCCAAGCGCGATGATGTCATTTACATTGGGGGCCGGCCTATCTTCGGCGCCTGGCTTCCCTGAAGCCAGAACACCACGAGACCCCAGACAGAGAGGTAAGTATCTCCGCCAGGGCTCCCGCTGGCGGATGACGTGTGGGGCACGTCCTCCGCATATAGCGGGAGTCAATCAGGACGTGCCCCACATGGTATCTGCAGCGAAAGGGTTAAACTATCAGGAGGGGCAATTCTTTAATATGTGACTTGCATACACTGCTGCCTTAGGGAGTGTGAGAGGGGGTAATCCCTGGCCTCACATCCTCGGTGGGGTCCATGCAGTTAAAATCAATCCCTTTGTTGGCACTTCAGTTTTTAAGTGTTGGGTATAGGCATGCGTGGAGGGTGGGATGGGGGAAGGGGGTTCTCCTGGGTGAATCTGATCTGCTTTTGGTTTCCCATCTACATCTACACACTTGATTGTTTTTCTTATCAGTTTCTTCATTAAGACATATGGGTCTATTCAAAGAAAGGTGAAACTCAGAAGAATTGGCAGGAGAAGTGAAAATTATAGGTCAAAATAGCCAAACCAGAAAAAATCTCCCATTTATCTCACTTTCCAAATTGGCTGGTTGGTCTAGATTGTTCTCTTCTCCTGCCAATTCTCCTGATTTTCACCTTTCTCTGAATAGACCTGTATGAATATTGTCTGTGCTTATTGACAGATTCTAATTTATGTATGTTCCATGGGTGTATACCCAAATAATATTGTCTGTGAATGCCCGAAGTGTAAGAACAGGGGTCAGCAACCTTGGTCCCCCAGATATTTTGTATCTACATCTCCTATGATGCTCAGCCTCTAATATACGGTTGACGGTTCTCATGGGAAATGTAGTTCCAAAACATGTGGAGGGTCAAAGTTGCTGACTTCTGAGATGGCGAGTGCATTTACAAGGAATCTTGTTTCTCACAGCTGAGATGAGAGGTGCATTTTGTGATGTAAGCAAATACATTCTTAACCTTTTGAGGGTCTGTGACATCTGGACTGGGTGTGTTCCAGCTAACATTTGCTGGAATGCCAGTGAAAGCTTAACCCCTTACTGCTGGGTGGGCTGTGTCTGGCTGGTGTGTCTAAACACCGACGGGGCATACTAGTACGCCATGGCTCTCCAGCTGCGGCCCCTCCTCCGGCCCACCTAAGCAGCTGATGTGGTGCGCGCATCATAGGCTGCAGGGGAACAGCTTGAGTTTAGGCCGTCCTGTGATATGCTTACTGGGGGGGGGGCAGACCAGAGGCAGTCTATAGACGCTAGCGGGGCGTGCTATGCCATTGAGTCCCACCACTGCAGGGATGGCATAGTACGCCCCGTGGCGTTAAGTGGTTAAGGTGGCCATAACTGTATATAACTTGTGTTTTGTTTCACATGGTGTTATAGGGATAAGCGCGGATGACACTTTTTTTCATGTTATGTTTTCTAACTGTACATATGTCCAAGGGTGTTGCTGAAATTTCATATTTTTCTTTATTTACATGGTAAATTCTGGGGTCTTAGAAGTTGAGTTCATTCTATATTTTAATTCACATTATTTGTAATATTATATCCATTTAGTAGTTTTTTACATTTAGCACATCATAATATATGTGGGTGTAATCAGATAAAAATATGGTAAGGTGATTTAACAAAATATAAATATCCCTTAAAGTAGATTCTGACACACACCAGACACATTTTACAGCAAATCTGTGTTTTTAGTTTAACTGATTAATTACATTTTGGGTCAGTGTGAACTTTTCTCTCTGCCAAAGTTTTTATTCATATTATATTCCATATGTAATTCAGAACCTCATTTTTATAAGCCCTAACAGTTGTTCATTCTCAGGACCCTCACAAACCCCTTTTTTGCTCACAATAAGTATACAGGGTAATCCAGACATGGACCCCTTGCTCAAGGTGCCTAGAAGAGTGTCAGCTATGCCCTCCTGGCGAGTCCTAACAAGGCCAAAATGATCGTCGGGAGTTGATACATCTCTCGTGCAAGGATGTGTCCTTGGCATTCAGTACTGGTCACCCTTTCTGGGTGATTGCGTCTGATTTGCATATGGAACAGTTGTCCCTGTAATGGCACAATCGAGTTAAAGCCTTGTGAGACCTGAGTGGGCCCCACCGTAGAGCAGGCCACTAGAGCCGTAGTCCGTTCTCAGGACCCTAACAAACCCCTTTTTTGCTCACTGCTGGACATCTTTCAATTTCAAAGGAAATGTTAATGGGGACTCCAATTGTTAATGTTAATGGTAAACACCAATCTTAACACTAGCGATAAGTGACTTTGACGCACACACCCCCCCATATTACATCCCTAATGCTAATGGGTTAAAAAATCCATTAGCGCATCAGTGATTGTGCTAGCTTTTTTTGCAAGCTTACTGTACCTTGCACTCCCTATAGTTAATATGGGGAGCACAATCAGTAATTAGCCTTATGAATAAAAAGTTCTAACGCTAATTACCGTATCGATGAGGTAACAAAAAAGTTAACCATGGCTAGAACCTGTTGCTAACTGATTCGGCTTTTGCAGAATCAGTCAGCACCAGCTGAAAATTTCCCCAAAAATCAGATACCTCTCATCCTGTGGTATGAACAGTGGCCCGTTCCGCCGCTTCTGGGTGCTGGGAGCAGAGTGAGACTGGGGAAAAATAGTCCTCAGTCTCCCTCTGTAAATCACTCTGTGAGAGTGAGATCATGCAGGACTCGTGGCCCCACAGCACAACCCTTGATGGAGTCCTACAGACTCCAGTAGGTGATACTCGTGGCTGTGTTGAAGCGCTGCCATGAGTACCAGGGAGGGCAGCACTGCGTTACGAGGCACGCTGCTGAATTAGCACCTACCACATAATAGTGATAGAAGGGGGACGCAGGCGCAGGTTTTCCCTGTTAGTGTCCTCGCTTTAGCGCTATAAATGTAATATTGCCCATGGTCTTTGGGAAAAGTAAAGTCCTTTTTATTTTATGGTCTGGCAAAAATATACTGAGAAAAAAAGGCAAACCAAACAGAAACCTAGCTCTTGCCGAGCTCTAACTTACACATTTTCTACCTATCACCTTGTGTGCATACACACACAGCCAATGAATAGATAACACAAAAATAGGCACAGACCTTTTTTGCTTTTGAATCACTTTAACCAAGATCCAGCTTTCTCTGTGGAGAGAGTTACAGCTCCCCCCCTGCTCAGGGTACTCGCTCTCCTCTGAATCCCTCAGGGAATGCTTTTATGCAGCAGGTGAGGAACTACCTGGGCAATCCAGAACTCCTGTACGTGACTACTCATCTGCTGAGCTGCATGGAAAGTGTTGTGTGGAACACTGGCCCATCCTTCTCTCCAAGTGCTCCACCCCAGGGACTCAAACCATACCACTTATCTTTTTGTGCATCAATGTAACATGAAACATTCCCCCTGGGGCAATCAGACTAAAGCCCACACTGCAGCACTGTTGGGGGAACATATACACCCCCAGGACCATACCCTGTCTTCTGTCAATAACATATATATATATATCTTGTGGCCTGGTACAGAATAATGGCTAAAGTCACTAAGTATAGTGGCTCCAGTCATAACTAATATCTTTCACTATCAGTATGAAATAGAAGTTAAGTGAAAGAGATAGGTCCCATATTACATTCTTTGTGCAAATTCGTCCGCGCAGCACAATTATTTTTGCGCGCAGATTTAAGCGTTATCGCGCAAAAATTAACTGCGGTATTACGGTCCGAATGCATTTTCTCATCCGTCCGAAAATAATGTTCAGAAAAACGACGCGCAAAACGAAGAGAAATACGTGCACAGTGACGTAGCGCACGTAAATCTGTGTGCGGACTGTTTTTTTCACGGGATTCAGCCAATCAGAATTAAGAACCTTAATTGACATCAATTTACCTTAATTGACTCACTTAAGTTTTTGCGCCTGTCAAAGTAAATCTGAGTATATATGCTGCAGCAATAATAAAAACACACGCGAATTCACAATTTTATTGTTTGGGTATGTGTAGAATGTGTAAATGTACTGTGCTGTATTTTGTTTTTCGTGCTGGTGTTTTTTCGTTTCGGCCAGAACGTTATGATTTGCAATTACCACCAGCTTTTCAAAGACGTTAAAATTATGCGCGCAAACATCGTTCGTAAAAGATGCGCATTGATTGTAATACCATCCGCGTACCAGCGCACGAACAAATTTGCGCTCACAATGTTAAGTATAGGATGCACACAGTTCATCACGCTCGCGCAGGTGCATCCACGTCAAACAATAACGCACATCGTTTGCACGAACGTTGTAATATGATGTTCAGCGCAAAGGGTTTTGCCCCTCGCGCAAATGCGCAAATGCGCATTTGCGCACGCAAAAACAAAATGCGTGAGGAATGTAATAGGGGCCATAGATTGGTAAATCGCTCTCAGTACTTCTTTTCAAAGTATTATAAATTCAAGATGATTGATACATGTTTTAATGCTGACCGCATTTGAGATACTTATTTGCTTCATCAAGTTGAGAAGTGATAGTACCTAGATTGTTACTTAAACATCTTTATCTAATCTGAAATGTACCTCAGCTCACTTTGGCCACTATTACATTCCTCGCGCATTTGTTTTTGTGTGCGCAAATGTGCATTTGCACGAGGGGCAAAACCCTTTGCGCTGAACGTTGTATTACAACGTTCGCGCAAATGATGCGCGTTATCGTTTAACGTGGATGGACCTGCGCAAGCGTGAGGAACTGTGCGCGTCCTGTACTTAACATTGTGAGTGCAAATTCGTCCGTGCGCTGGTATGTGGATGGTATTACAATCGATCGCATCTTTTTTACGAACGACGTTTGCGCGTATAATTTTAACGTCTTTGAAAAGCTGGTGGTAACTGCAAATCGGAACGTTCTGGCCGAAACGAAAAACACCAGCACAAAAAAAAATACAGCACAGTACAGTTACACATTCTACACATACCCAAACAATAAAATTGTGAATTCGTGCGTGTTTTTATTATTGCTGCAGCATATATACTCAGATTTACTTTGACATGCGCAAAATCCTAAGTGAGTCAATTAAGGTAAATTGATGTCAATTAAGGTTCTTAATTCTGATTGGCTGAATCCCGCGAAAAAAACCAGTCCGCACACAGATTTACGTGCGCTACGTTACTGCGCGTGTATTACTCTTCGTTTTGCGCGTCGTTTTTACAAACGTTATTTTCGGATGGATGAGAAAATGCGTTCGGATCGTAATACCACAGTTAATTTTCACTCAATAACGCTTAACGCTGCACGCAAAAAAAATTGTGCTGCGCGGACGAATTTGCGCGAAGAATGTAATAGGGGCCTTTGTGTGACAGCATTAGAATGCTGCAACACTACTTTTGCCAGGCAGCATTATGATGTCATAGCTCACTCCTTCTCTTACTATTTCAGTTGCTAGACACAGAAACAACTGTAAGCTAATGTGGATAAGTGCAAGATAATGCACCTGGGACGTAAAAACCCAAGGGCTGAATATAGAATATTTGATACAATCCTAACCTCAACATCTGAGGAAAGGGATTTAGGAGTTATTATTTCAGAGGATCTAAGGGTAAGTAGTCAATGTAATAGAGCAGCAGGAAATGCTAGCAGAATGCTTGGTTGTGTAGGGAGAGGTATTAGCAGTAGGAAAAGGGAAGTGCTCATGCCACTGTACAGAGCACTGGTGAGACCTCACTTGGAGTACTGTGTGCAGTACTGGAGACCGTATCTCCAGAAGGATATAGACATCTTTGAGAGAGTTCAGAGAAGGGCTACTAAAATGGTGTACGGCTTGAAGGAGAAAAGTTACCAGGAAAGGCTTAATGATCTTAACATGTAGAGCTTGGAAAAAAGACGAGACAGAGGAGATATGATAGAAACATTTAAATACATAAAGGGAATCCACAAGGTAGAGGAAGGAAGTATATTTAAACGGAAACAAAGTAGCAAAACAAGAGGACATAGTCTTAGATTAGAGGGGCAAAGGTTTAAAAGTAACATCAGGAAGCATTATTTTACTGAGAGGGTGGTGGATACATGGAACAGTCTTCCAGTAGAAGTGGTAGAGTCCAAAACAGTAATTGAATTTAAGCAGGCATGGCATAAGGCTATCCTAAACAAAAGATAAATCCAGGTTAAGTATCCATGTAATTGGGCAGACTAGATGGGTCGAAAGGTTCTTATCTGCCGACATTTTTCTTTGTTTCTATGTTTCTAAGGTTATCAATTTCTCAGTGATCTTCTTTAACTAATGATTTTGAATAATATGCATGTTTTCCTCGTTATATAATGAAATTGTATATTGATTGGCTTGTGGTGTAAGGATGTTACCATTCCTAGTCTGCAACTGCTCCGATTCTTACATGTGACTCGATGGAAACATTGCACATGTAAACATAAAGCCATGTATGATTGCACACCAAAAGAAACAAACAAAACAAAACATTGTACCGCAACCATGTACTCACTGATCAAACTATCTGTATGTTTAGTATTAGGACCTCTAGTTTATGGATCCAAAAGCCTAGTCTGGAGACGGTTAAACAGTCTTGTCTCTGGTTTTTGGGATAAAGGGCATCTGTTCTTTGCTCATAATTTTTAATCATGGCAATAACTGTTTGCTTCTAGCTTAGACTTGGCTACTGGTTTGCTTGATTTCGGGTCTCTTGGTCTTTTCATGTAATTTACTGTCCCCTTTTTTCCTGCATATGTTAAGCCACATGGACAAATGATGGAGTAGATAACAAATCCGGCAATAAATGCAGTCCAGTGGTGGATCTTGTATGATGGAATGTTTTCCAGGTGTCATATAGCTGCACCACACATCTACATAGCTAAAATATCAGTAGGAGCCTGGACTAGAAAGAAGACACAACCAAGGGATGCCTGTGATGTTGAACTGTATGAACCTGTAAGTCCCTCAAGATTAAGAATTTTTCTTAATGCTGATTAATGGCCAATGATCAAAAGATTGAGTAAGATTTACCTTTGCTTGATGCCTGCCACTTGTCAGACACTGCTCTGTTAATGTAACTCAGACAGGTACTGAATAAAAGCTATGCTTTCAGATCCAATTGTCCAACTGGTCTCTTGCTTTCTGAACAGCTATCAAAAGCTCATCTGTTATGAATCGAGGAAGAGCTGTCATATTAGTTGAAGATATATTTCACATTTACTTGGTCCAGTGTTATTTTTCAACATACAAATGAGCATAGAAGGCAGCAATGTGTTTTTAAGATGTCCCATGCTGACGGCTATCCACTTGCAGTAACAACTATGGTTGTCGCAAGATGCCGGCAAATTGATCATCAGAAAAATGTATTAATGAACTTTATTCAATTATAAACTAGGTGCCCTGTACAGAAACAAATCCTGCCTGAGCCCCCGGAAAGAAAGCAGATTGTACAACAAATGCTTATGCCAGCTATTGAATACGGAGATGTAGTGTATGCAGCTGCCCCGCAAACACACCTCCATAAACTTACTACATTGTATAACTCATTCTGTTGCTTTGTGCTACAATGTAACTACATGACCCACCATTGTGACATGCTAAAAGAACTAAACTGGCCATCGCTGGATTATAGACGCACCCTTCACCTTTCCAACCTGGTGTTTAAGAGCTTTTCTGGAAAGCTGCCACCCTACCTGAATAGACTGCTTCCCCCAACAGTTCCCTCATCCTGTAACCTCCGATCCAGGACCTGCACCTTACTTGCAATACCACAATACAAAAAGAAAGTGGCGCGATCCTTTTTTTCCTACAGAGCACCGCAAATATGGAATAACCTCCCAGACGCCATCAAATCTTCCCCCAGTCTAAAGTCACTTAAGAGCTCCCTATTAACATTCCTCAACACAGAATGCACCTGTAAACATGTAACATTATGACTATTTCCTACATATTTTTTTTTCTGTTAATCTGTATATTTTTGTTTTGTGTTAATATCTTCCATTTTAGTACTTTGTATTTCTGTACACTGTAACAATTCAATGTTCTTCAACCCAGGACATACTTGAAAACGAGAGAAATCTCAATGTATCCTTCCTGGTAAAATCCTTTATAAATAAATAAATAAATAAAATAAATAAATAAAATATGCAATATTAGTGATTATTGGGTCTCATTCCTACAAATACTGCCAAGTCTCTTGATGTAATTTTAGGCACAGTACCTCTTAACTAAGTATGAGTAACACTTTTAGTTTGTAGTTATGTGCACTTGTGATGTGACGTTGTAATGATGTGGTTACCGAGGCAACTGTCAAGCCCGTCAGCATGCTTCACCTGCACTCATCACATGTGTACTGATAATGGAGAGATGCTGAACACTGGGGAGTGGTGAGAGATTTCTTTTAACTTTAAATAGTTGGCGATTTATGTATGTTCATATTTGTTTGTCCTGAAGACAGTTCCTGAGTGAACTGAAACTTCTGCATTTTAAATAGAGTGATAATAAAAGTAAAATTTTAACAGAAGCCCAACAGTGTTGACATCATTGTGAATAGTAGTATAGATGACCGTAGCTGAGCATCGGGCAAAGCAAGACAAATTTGAAGTGGACAAAAATGAGTGCAAGACTTGAGGGGTTATTCCGAGAGGTCTGAAATGTTGCCGAAATGTAACCGAACACTGAAATTCAGCATACGGTGACATTTCGGGGCCATTCGGCTAATCAGCGGGCAGGTAGTTCGCCAGATTTTGGCGAATTGCCTGCACATACTGTGCCTGTTCGAAGGCAGTGAAATCCCCTGTAGAGAAGCAATGGTTAATCTATTCAGAGAACACTGAAAAGCAGTGAAAAGTTGCCGAAATGCGCTGATGTTCGGTGTTTTCATTCGTCAGGTTTTTTCAGGCAAACCCAATAGGCTTCATTGTTAAAAATATTACCATTTTAATTCAATATTTAATAAACTGTTTATTATTTATTTCTGCAGTAAAAAGTCTCTTTATTTATAGATTTTTTTAGAATCTTTTAGGCATTTTTTGGGATTTTTTCCGCAAAATGTTTTTCGTTTTTTTTTTAATCGTTTTTTCATTTCTCTTTAACAGACCTTTTTATTATCATTCAAAGGATCTTATATCTAAATTCCTATTTTTCTTTTATTATCATTCAAAGGATCTTATATCTAAATTCCAGGCATTTTCGTTCAGTAGTTTTTTTTGCAAACAGCATTTCAATTTTGACATTTTCAAGCGTACTGTTTTTTTTTTTTACCCCATTCGTCAGCTTGTCGGCTTTTTCCGGTGGCTGCTCTGCACTGTGATTGGCGGCTCATCTGCTTTTTCCGGCGTGTTCGGTATTGGTTCTTCCGGTGGTTCCGACAGGTTCTCGGTGGGCTTTCGGCGGGATTGCAATGTGCTTTCGGTGGGTTTGCGGCAGGTTTTTCCTGCACTCCGTGGACCCTGCGGTGAATGCTGAATTCACCTGAAGGTGGGGAACTTTGAAACCCCGAATTGCAGGAAACTGCAAGGAATGAGAGAGCACCGAAATCTCGGCGACATTTCACAGTGAGTTGATCCTGTAAGTGCAGATACAGTCAAGTTAGATAGGACCTGTCAACGATGGGGTACATTGGCGACTGTGACAGGCTTACGCAAACTATGATCATACTTTGTTAACTGAATCCCCATCATTTTACCTCAGTTAGGTTTTTTGAATTTTTGAAATGTGTTTTTTTTTTTTGCAGAAAATGGTGGATGAAGGTGGTCATTGCTATGGAGTGCTTTTTTTTGGTGTTTTGTATTAAATGTCTTAGATGCACCAGCTTATGTTGCGAGTTTAGGTTGAGTGCAGCCCCCGTGGTTTATATATATATATATATATATATATATATATATATATATATTATACTCTAGTGGTTTCTTGACAATAAATTCTATTTTTTGTAAAGGAGTCACACATCTTGAGATATTGCTACTTGATCATAGTAGCAGTATTTATACTAGATTGTAAATATAGCATATTATACTGTGTCATTTATGGAAGCATAATTAGACAGTTATGGTAGTTAAACAAGCACCACTTGTGTTTTTAAATATTGCTATTATATATATGGTGGATATAGTTCAGGTGTATTCAATTTAGTATCATTGTTTTGTAAAGTATGCACTTCAATAAAACTTTTAAAAGAATGTATGCACAATAATATGCTGAATCAGAAAAACCTGTTTTCCGTCCTTAGTTTTCCTGTTTCCTATTTTTCTTTTATTCTGAGCTTCAGCTCATTAAAACAATTGCAAGAGAGGAAATCTCTGGATAAAACCCTGGGTTATGTCTAACAGAAATGACTTTAGAGAGTTTAATAGAAGCATTATAATGTATCCTCCATTAATTACATTCAGGCCCCTCTTTGCAAAAGTTGGCTATCATTTTTTTATTTCGATGCATGGACTAAATGAAAAAAAAGTGATTTATGAAACTCTTCTAACTATAGCCAAAAACAGATCCTATAATTGACCAATAGTGCTTGCCAAGTGCTTTTTTCCCCTTTCTTGATTCATTAAAACAAAAACCATGTCATTCTAATGGCTAATTAGTTTTTTAAAAGGAATGCTTAGATGTTTCTTTAAGGAGTAAGTTGGGGGTGTTAAGAACAAAGATTTGTAACACTGACAAGCCCATCATTCAAAGCTATAATGATGCATGGTAGTATAGAGACTCTGTTGGTCAAATGTCAACTTTATATTCCCTTGATGGCATTTAAAGTCAACATATAGATCGCAAAATTGAGCACAGGATATAAATAACTGTTAATAGTATTATACATGCACATCCGTGTACGATGATCTGTGACTTTTTTGGTGATTCTTTGGTGAAGATGGACAGCACATAAATAAAAAAAAAGGAACAAAACCAACTAAAAATGAATACACTCACTAATTTATATTGGACAAAAAGACATGTGCATGTCACTCTTTGGTTTAAGTGATCCATCTTACCACTAGTATGGCCCCAAAATTTGAGCTGGTTGAAGACCCAATCACTCTTCAGAAAACCAACAATTGATGCAAATTTATTTATTTGCAAAGTATTTTACCAGGAAGGATACATTGAGATTTCTCTTGTTTTCAAGTATGTCCTGTTATACATACGTAAAGACAGAGACATGGCATGCACCGATCCTGCAATGTTTTTTAATATAATCACTGTTCCGGAGTGTGACAGAACACATTGTCACTGTGCTATTTGGAGGGGGCTGTGGGCTTGCCTCCTGCCTACAGACTACGGTCCAGCAGCTAAACAGTAAATTTTGGGTCTGTTTATCATCCCGATTACCATTGTCCTGCCTCATTAGTAATGTTACATAATATTTAATTTAACTGTCTACCTAATATAATTCGATTTCACATTACAAGAAGTGAATGTGCCCCATTATCTGTTTCAGTCTATTTATGTCCCCCAACAATTTCTAGCGGGGGTTTTGTATATGTGAATGACCCATGTGTGACCGTATAAATATATGTGTGTCTGTCCCTGAAAAGAGAGTTCTATTTTGACCCTACATGCAGTCCCGACTCATGGTTCGGATAGCAGCTATATTCTGCTTGCTGTTCCAACGAAAGGCTCCAGATCTACAGCCTTGGCTTTAGTCTGGGGAATGCTAGCAAGACTCTCTACACGTATCCATCTTTAAGCTGTGGCTAAGGACCGGGAGAAGAACACGGGAGACACGAAGAGAACCCGGGTGCCCAGCAAGGAAGCGGCATTGACAGATGTGACCCTGTTGGGGTACAGAGATCTGTTACAAGAAGTATCCAAGATATCCACATCTCACTGTAATGCCAGGAACAAGTCATCATATGCAAAGATACAGGAATCTATAAAAAACAAAACATCTAGCCTAATGTGGAGTTAATTAAATTCTCTGTTCTAAAATAAGTTGACATAATGATTATTAATACATCATTCAAGGAAAGGATATCACCAGTCGACAAAGAGTTAAGGAAAATGAAAGGTCATGTTTCTGGATTATTATGTCTTCCTTTATATATTTAAAAGTACATGCTTGTTAAAAGTTCATTCAAATATGTAGTTATAAATATTACAATTTAGTGTTTTAAACAGTATTTGTTTGAGAATTCTTGATTAAACATACAGTCTACTTGGAGTAACTAAATTAAACAAATATGCCTAGCTGGGCAGTGAATCCTCAACTTAATCATGCATTTCCATGCTAAAATGTTTAACTTTTAATTAAGTTACATGAAGCAGGATCCTTTACTGCTGAAAACAAAGGAACAAAACATTAAGGGATTTACTCCACAATTATATCTACTTTTCATGGAGACGGCCTTAATGTCATGCACTATCATAAAGCATAAATATTCCTCTGGTTGCAAAGGAACCACATTCCCTTTAATAGAAGCCATGTATCTGGGATTTATGCACATTTATTTAAATGGTAAATGTTTTGTGTTTCATAGGTTGTGATTAAGTACAATTTGCAACGTTTGGCTCAATGTAGCTTTGTAATAAGTCTCAGTTCTCAAGAACCGAGAAGGACATACTCACAAATTGTGATTTATACATAAAACAAAGTAAAACCAACCAGAAAAAGGAAAATGTGCAATATATGTAATGTAATTGGATAATGTGATATCTCCCATTGAATACTTCTCCCAGATATGGCACACACAGCATTCTGCGGGATAAGAAATATTCAATTTCTTCATGATTTTAAAGGAGCATCTTTATGTTGTTGTGCAAAGTGTACAGTTGTTTATATCAACTCAGTGATGTTATTATCCTTTACACTCGTTATTTTGATTGCTGAATGTGAAAGAGGACATTGCAGTATAGTTATAGTTATTTTTTTAATTCTACTTTTAATAAAGTTCTATTTGTGTGTATATGCCTCATTCACATATGGTTTGTTTTTCTGGATACTAAAACTGGCTTGAGATGAGATGTGAGATTTCCTTCTATGGCCCTTTCACCGACGAGCTGGTGATTGGACAGAGAACTGTAGAGAAGAGGACAGGGTCTGATTTGGTAACTTGCATCCAGAACTGGTGTGTGAAATTTATTATATAAGTGGACGAACTTGTCATTGCCTGCTCTGATGGTTTGATCCAACCTCCTCACAAGATCTTCTTCGATGGTATACTATACCCAGTCCTTAAATTTGTCACGGTCCGAACCCCCAGACCCTCTGGCGCCCCCCTTGTTCTCCTTTTTGCCATGTCCTGCATTGCTATATGCAGGTTCCAGGACTTTTATCTTCATATGCTTTCCTGGACTTTGATTTGCATGATGGACCTGGAACCTCACCTGCCCTTCATCCTCCCTAATCAACCCTGTATATGAGGAAGCTACGCCCCTTACTCTAAGCTTCCTCATTGAAGTTCCTAGCCTTGCCTAGTGTAGACTTGCTTTCCTGAACTCCTGAGATCCTTGTCTGGTATCCCTCTGAACCAAAGACATTCCTGCTTTCCCTCTGCTCTACACCAACATTGATAACGGTATTCCTCCTTTGCCCCGTTTTCCCCCTGCTATCCTATGCTTGACTTACTCGTGTACCAGACCCTTGCTAGACCTTGACAATTCTATTACATGCTCCCATTGTACCTTCGCTTGGATTATGTGTTATCTGTAATGTCTGTGTTCCCCTTCTAGTTATTCAATCTCTGTTTATCCTGCCTCCTAGTTCCTCCTATATTGAGTTCCTATTACTCCCAGCCATCCTCCTGTTATTTAGTCCTCTTGTGTATTATATTATATCTTGGTTCATATCTGCTCTCTCAATAAACTCTATTGCCCTGTAACCTGTCTTCTGCTGCTATTTCGCTGCACATTGGGCTCACACCCATACTCCTGCACACACATGCTAGGCCAGGCTCGTGACAGAATGAGGAAGCCAAAAAACAGTGAGCCCGCACTGATCATAGCCTATGTACAGAGACTGAAAAATGCCAACCAGAAGGTCCAGCAGCACCTGCATTCGTTATGGGATTACCTGCAGCAGAATTTAAACGACACTTCTAAGGTACGCCTTCCTGTCCCAGAAGGTGCTCGAGGATCCCTGACCGAGGAGGAAAGGGCAAGGAGAAGGACGCAAGGCCTCTGTTACTATTGCGGGGGTCATTTGCATAGAGTATTGACCTGCCCACTGCGCCCACCAAAGCAAGACACCAAAAATGTTCCTGTACCTGTGTCTAATAAGCCTGCGCCTAGCCAACCAACAGAGAATACTCCAGAGAAGTCCAGAATCCCTACACGTAAAGAGAAAATGCTGTCCAGGAAGTTGTTGGTAAAATTGGTGCCTGCCCCGCAGAAAATAAATTCACCAACCGTCAGGTCAAGAAAACCTGCACCCAAGGAAAAACCCCTATCCGAACCTGCTCCCAGGAGAACTCCGGTGATTAAGTCACCTCAGCAAAACAACACTCCTGCTCCCAGGAGATCTGTACCCATAACGCCCAGAAGAAGTGTATCGTTGGAACCCACCTATGAAGAAGAGTCAGAGACCCCTATGGAGTACACTGAACCAGAATCCACCTATAGAAGAGCCCATGGAGCAAGAATCCACAGAACGAGATCCAGTGGTGCAGATGGAGACTGAGCCTATCCTGCTTACAAGTGTGAGGCCCATCACTTCGAGCCATCAAGACTCCCCAAACTATTCTGACCAGGAGTCTGGTTCCTCTGAGTGGAGTTCCGTGGAATCAGAGGAGGAATGGCCCAAACAGACAGCCAGACATCCTCACGGTGGTCCAGGTCATAACACTAAGTTAATGGGGTATATTGGAGTTCCTGGATCTGTCTGCTGTCCTGCTGGAAAGCCTCATTGAGCCGCTGTTCCCCAGTTCCATCAAGCCTTGACTCCGTACCAGAGAACAGCCTACATAGGTACTGTGTTTATGTCACCCACAGTTTCTCGTTTGTCTGAAAAATCTGAACCCCAATGGTTGGAGCCTGACCAGCATCCCGCAGGATCTCCAGAGGTCGCTGCCCTGCATCCCGCAGGATCTCCAGAGGTCGCTGCCCTGCATCCCGCAGGATCTCCAGAGGTCGCTGCCCTGCATCCCGCAGGATCTCCAGAGGTCGCTGCCCTGCATCCCGCAGGATCTCCAGAGGTCGCTGCCCTGCATCCCGTAGGATCTCCAGAGGTTGCTGCCCTGCATCCCGCAGGATCTCCAGAGGTCGCTGCCCTGCATCCCGCAGGATCTCCAGAGGTTGCTGCCCTGCATCCCGCAGGATCTCCAGAGGTCGCTGCCCTGCATCCCGCAGGATCTCCAGAGGTCGCTGCCCTGCATCCTGCTGGATCTCCAGAGGTCGCTGCCCTGCATCCCACAGGATCTTTAGAGGTGTCAGCGCCACGGGGCCGTCGCCGCAGCTGTAAAGCCAAGACGCTCACTGCCCAGCAGGAGTACTGCGCCGAGGTCGCCCAAGAGTCGTGCAGCGCCGAGGTCACCCAAGAGATGTGCTGCACCAAGGTTGCTGCTGAACTGAGCCTTGCCAGGGGCGCTGCCCCATCAAGCCTTGCCAGGGGCACTGCCCCATCGAACCTCGCCAGGGGTGCTGCCCCATCGGTCATCGCCGATGGCACTGCCCCGCCGGTCATCGCTGAGGCGCTGCCCCACTGAACTGGCCCAAGGGCGCTGCCCCACCAGTCATCGCCGAGGGCGCTGCCCCACTGAACTGTCCCAAGGGCGCTGCCCCACCGGTCATCGTCGAGGGCGCTGCCCCACCGAGCCTTGCCAAGAGCGCTGCCCCACCAAGCCGTGCCAGGGGTGCTGCCCCACCGGTCAATGCCAAGGGCGCTGCCCCACTGAGCCCTGCAACCAAAGTGTTACTGCCGAGCTGTGCCCGTGACACTATTCCTGATACCGAGTCTGAAAGGGCTGTACTCTTTGCTCTCTATGAGGACTTCCAGAATCCGGGTAGTTGGACTGGCAAAATGTACCCTACTTCAGGACCTGCCCCTACGGGCTACACCAAGACACCCTCTGGCGTGTTGGTCTGGGAGGAGTACTTGGCAGTGCTCAGGCACTACCCTGAGCTCTGGAGAAACCTCGACATCTATTCTGATGACTCCAGTTAGACTGATTCCACTGATCCCTGATTCTTAGAACTTTCTGGGGTCGTCTTGTGTTCATGAATGTTGCACCTGCCAGTCTTCGGCCACATCTGGGGCACCTGGAGGTTGCCCCTTGTCGGGGGGTACTGTCACGGTCCGAACCCCCAGACCCTCTGGCGCCCCCCTTGTTCTCATTTTTGCCATGTCTTGCATTGCTATATGCAGGTTCCAGGACTTTTATCTCCATATGCTTTCCTGGACTTTGATTTGCATGATGGACCTGGAACCTGCCCTTCATCCTCCCTAATCAACCCTGTATATGAGGAAGCTACGCCCCTTACTCTAAGCTTCCTCATTGAAGCCTTGTCTAGTGTAGACCTGCTTTCCTGAACTCCTGAGATCCTTGTCTGGTATCCCTCTGAACCAAAGACATTCCTGCTTTCCCTCTGCTCTAAACCAACATTGATAACCGGTATTCCTCCTTTGCCCCATTTCCCCCCTGCTATCCTATGCTTGACTTACTCGTGTACCAGACCCTTGCTAGACCTTGACAATTCTATTACATGCTCCCATTGTACCTTCGCTTGGATTATGTGTTATCTTTAATGTCTGTGTTCCCCTTCTAGTTATTCAACCTCTGTTTATCCTGCCTCCTAGTTCCTCCTATATTGAGTTCCCATTACTCCCAGCCATCCTCCTGTTATTTAGTCCTCTTGTGTATTCTGTTATATCTTGGTTCATATTTGTTCTCTCAACAAACTCTATTGCCCTGTAACCTGTCTTCTGCTGCACATTGAGCTCACACCCATACTCCTGCACACACATGCTAGGCCAGGCTCGTGACAAAATTGATGCCATGGTTCATGGTTTTTGAGATCCTGGTGAGTGCACACAATGTCTACCTTAGTTCCTGGACATGTTGGTACAGTAGCCTGTGGATAATAGTGGAGCCCATGGAAGTTGAGTGGTGGACACATTTTCAGCAGAGTCTTCAGTGCAGGTAAGGGAGTTGTGAGAGATTGGTTGTTTGTCCATAGCATGAGAAGATGGGAGATGGAAAGCAGTAAGTGAGAAGGCACATAAGCAAAATTCTTTATTGGCATATAAGAACAGTACTGCAAAGTTTGCACTAATGACCCCACCGGATGTTGGTACACTTGTTAAAATTGCAATGGTGGTGCCCCATATGATTTTAAGGTTAGATAAAATGGGTTCTGGTTCAAAGTGAATGGTTCCAGGAATATTTTTGGCAGATGCATCTCCTGGTAGTCTCTCCCACTTGATGTTGATGAAGAGATGAGAGCTGTGAGTCATCTGTGGTGAACAGGATGGATTCTTCTCATATTATCTTTGCATATTACATACCACTGGAATGTTGGCAGTTCACGTTTCCACTTACCTGAAGTAGGTACAATTCCTATATTTGGCTATCCCAATTATTGTGGTGGATAGATTGAAGGAGGCCACCATTTGTATATTCACTTGTATCTCTGGCCTCTCTGTTCTCAATAGATATCTTCATATCTACCTGCCATTTGCAGTCTACTAATTTTTCTTCATAACATTAGTGGTGCAATACAGATCCTCATGAACCAGGCCTGCCTCCTCACTGGTACTGGTGCTGTCTCCAGTTTCTTTGAGAAAAAGCAGGTGCTCATTGTCCAGAACGTGACCTACTTATCCTGCAGACTGACCTTATGTACATTGGTCTCTATTTTTGGAGAATAGCCAGGGCCACCCTATATCTTTGTTGAGATGTTGATGATTGGGTCTGCTCCCCACTGACTTGGAACCCCTTCATCCTTCTCCATCCCCTTGTAGACATGCAAATTTCTTCTGCTTTCCCCTCTCCTCTCCAACCCCCGCTCTATCTATCCCCTTCTGCTCTTCTCTCTTCTCCAGCATTCCCGCTTCTCCCATACTCTTTCTTAGTACCTCTCACTTCTGTCATGCCTTCCCCATTCCTTCTCCTTGACATTCTTCACACTCTCTCTGTCTCACCCACAATCATCTCAGATGCTCTCGCTCAGGCCCACAAACACACACTTGCATATCTCACTCCAATCCTCCAACTAACAAATTCTCCCTTAACCCAATGATCTAGTTTGTGTGAGTTATGCAAGTTCTGACTACATTCTTAAGTTTAAATAGCACTTCTATGATTGACAGGTTAAGCTCACGGTGTTTGGTAGAATATCAGCATTTTTCTCACATTCTCAAAGTTAGTTCGACTGCTATCTGACAATTAATATGTGTAAAATATCTCCTATCACTTGTGAACCTCCTAAATGTATGTTTTTTCAATATACAAGTAAAATTAACGTTATATAATTTCTGCTTCATATAAACTAGATGTATTTTTTTTAACTTGAAATAGCAAGGGGACCTTTGCTGTCCTTTCCTTCATAATAATCCCTGCTGAAAGAAGTGTCTGCTCCCACAATGTTTTTAATAGAAATGTAATAAGGGGTTATTCAAAGAGCACTGAAATGCCACCGGAATTTCAGTGCTCTTTCGTTTCCTACACGTCGGGGAATTGAATTCACCAACCGTGCGGTGAATTCAGCATTCACCGCAGGGTCCCCTAAATACAGGGAAAATCCACCAAACGCATCCGAAAAACCGCCGCAAAACCAGCGCATTGATCGGAAAAAATGCCAGAAAAAAATAGGAACGACCTGAAAAACCGCAGAAAAAAAGCCGAACGCACCTGACAATCCACCGCAAAACCGCCGAATGCATCTGAAAAAAAGTCAACGATCCGCCGAGCAGAGTGGCAACCAGCCGCCAGAAAAAGCAGGCGAAAAATAACACTGCAACTTTTAAAAGCTGTTTGCAAAAAAAGCTGTTGGACGAAAATGTCTGTAATTAAAATATAAGGTCTTATGGATAATAATAAAAAGGTCTGTTACAGAAAAAAAAAACACTATTTAAAAAAATCAGGGAAAAAAAATTCACAGAAAAAATCCGGAAAAGTGACAAAAAAATCCTAAAAAATAAAAAAACAAAGACTTTTTGCTGCAGATTAAAAGAATAAACAGTTTAATAAATATTCAATAAAAACGGGAATATCTTTTACTTTGAAACCTATGGGACTCACCTGACTAAAACTGCCGAACGAGACCACCGAAGATTAGGGCATTTCGGTGCTGTTCAGTGTTCTCTGAATAGATTAACCATTGCTTCCCTATGGGGGATTTCACTGCTGCCGAAGATCACCTTGTTTCGCTGACAATTCGCCATATTTGGCGAATTGCCAGCTTTTGAATAGCCGAATGGCCACGAAATTGCACCGTTTGAGGAAATTCACGGTTCGGTGCAATTTTGGGGCCAGTTCGGCTCTCTTTGATTTACCCTGTTAGACAGCTATGGATTCTGTTTTCATCACCATCAACATATTTAACATAAAACCCAACATATTAAGTTGCTGAAGATGGGCACTTTAATTTGCTGGAGGTTTGAGAGGAATTGTCAAAAAGCGGCATACCTAATTGTGTTCGATACAGTTGTATTCTGTATAAAACATTTCAACAGAGTGAAGGAAGTCTAGACAACTGGAATTCAAGATACTATGGGTCATGTCAGTCTTGACCATGGATCAGATTAGAACTTCTTCCTCTAGAGTGCTTCACCCAGGACATACTTGAAACCGAGAGAACTCTCAATGTATCCTTCCTGGTAAAATACTTTGGGCTAAATTACAATCTTCGCGCAAAAACGCTTGCACAACGTGTGAATTTGTGAGCCAAGCGTAAAACGTTTGTGCGCGCAAATCACCGCTGGAATTACAATCCTCACGCGTTTTTTCATCCGTCAATCAATAACGCGCGTAAACCGGACGTGCCCAAATGCTCGCGAAGTACCGTCGCGTGCAGAAATCAGTGTGCGCACTGTTTTTTTCACGCGATTCAGCCAATCAGAATTAAGGACCACAATTATCTCACATTAAGTTTTTGCACCTGTCAAAGTCAATCTGAGTATATATGCTGCAGCAATAATAAATGCACACACAACTTCTCCATTTTATTGGTTTGGTATGAGTAGAATGTGTAACTATACTTTGCAGCTTTTTTTTTATGGGCTGGTGTATTTGGGTTCGGCCAAGTCGTTTAGATTTGCCATTAACACCAGCTTTTAGGAGTTGCTAAAATTATGCGCAAAGGCTGTGCGTTAATTCCTGCGCATAGATTGTAATGCAATCCGCGTACCAGCGCACATATGCATTTGCGCTCACAATGTTAAGTATAGAACGCGCAACGTACAGTAAGCTCGCGCAGCGTCGGCGCAGGTTCACCCGCGGTAGACGATTACGTACATTTGTTGCGCTGACTATGTAATATGGCATTCGGCGCAAAGTGTTTTATCCGGTCGCGTTAATGCCACAAACGTTTGCTCGAAGATTGTAATTTACCCCTTTATAAATAAATAAATATCAGTTGCTGCCCAACATGTGAGTCCGTTTTCTTCTCCTTTACTGAGCAGTGAGCAGGTATTCCAGACCAGCATTGATACAATGTAGGAATATGCTGTTATAGCAGAGGCCTTTATGGATTTCTGCTATACTACACCAGTCTAACAAATAAAAATATTTAGCAGAAAAAGAGAAAATAACTAAATTCTAAAACTGGTTTTATAATAACAGGTATACATTTTTATAAATGCTAGTAATCTTTTTGTAGATAAAAAATATATTTTTTAAATTTCACAAAATGCAACTACAATGTTTTGCAAACCATGTATATTTCTGTTTACATCAGTCTGTCAACGACTACAATAATCTACTCTAATACAGTATTCAAAAGTGCATATATCAGCAGATCTATGCATATGATGAATATTCTATACATCCTTTAATTACAAATTGTTACCGATAAAAAAAAAAAAAAAGCATTAAATTTAAAATCGATCTGGTTTGTGTACTTCATTAGGTAAATCAGTATCAAATCTTTTCCATGCAGGCAATTTGAATAGATGTCCTTGACTTTGATGAATAAATGCACGTTTTCTTTTACAAAGCGACAACATCCTCTAGTATTTGTTATATATGTCTTGTTAAACCGCATGCACCCTTTGGATGCTACTCCTGTGATTTAGTGAATACTTCAATGGGGTAGTCTAAATGACAAATGTATCCAAATGGAGCGTAATGTTGAAATAATTATAGAGGTTACATGAAAGCTTTCAACGCTTCTCGATAAAGTTATGTATATGTGGAAAGAAAAATATCCAGATGTTCTTGATAACATAAAAAAAGGGCCACAAATACTCGCTAAACATTTTGGAAATTCTACAGATGTGTTTTCTCTCCCTATATATGGTAATATGTCAAGTGTAAAACTCCTTTCATCAGGAATGTTACATCACTCCTTACTCCCACTGCATCCCATAGCATCTGCCGTGATGTTCACTTTATGGGGACGTTACACTTTCTCTAACTCTCACCTCTGTTTGATATTCTTTTCACACCCATCTGTATTTTGATTCTTCTGTTTGGGAAGAGTAGTTGTGGCTACGGCACATCTGCTTCTTTGTCATCTGAACAGTATGGGCCCTATTACGATCTTCGCGTTAAAACGCTTGCGCAACGCGTGAATTTGTGCGCCAAGCGTTAAACGTTAACGCGCGTAAATCAATGCTGGAATTACAATCCTCGCGCATTTTTTCATCCGTCGAGCAATAACGCGCATTAAATGGACGCGCACAAATGTTCTTATGTTTTACTCCTTCAGGCCCACCGGATGCCTTTGCCCTTTCCCCGGAACACTCACACCGGCAGACCCCATCGGCCAAGATGGTGGCCATGTCTCCTTCTCCGCCTCCTGCTGATCCAGCCTATCAGGGAACGTTACACCACCTGGAGGCAGCTATACTCATCCTGCAGATCGGCATAGATCTCAGTTGCCTATTGCCTCCGTCTAGGACACCTTTTGCACTGAGCTGTTAAAGGTACGTGGGGAGCTTTCTGTCTTAGAAGAGCAGGTCACAAAATAGAATCACAAGCTTCCATGTCTGCGTGTCCTGACACTCACGGGACCGTCATTTCTGATCTCAGATGCAGGGTGGATGACTACATTGCTACAGACGGCACAACACATGGAAGTCACCAATGTTGAAATGCACCTAGTGGCACTTTTTAATTGGATTCTCGGAACTGACTGGGTCACCGTACCGGATATCGATCATGTGGATAGGGCACATAGGGCGCATTAAGTTAGTTTAATTACAACCAATTTGCATAGTTTATAGCTCTGGATTAGTGTGCCCGTGTGGAGAAAGGAAATTCTGTGAGATCTTACTCCTGTCATTCTGTTTTGCAGTAAAGAATTTAAAAGGAGCAGCCCCTAGCTTTATTGTAACAAAATGTTAAGCAAACTCTACTACTGCGGTGCAAAAGTCAGGAAGAGGGCGCACTGCAAGGACCTCTGGGATCATTTTTAACTTTCTACTGCACAGAGATAATATGCAGGTTGTTATTATTGCAGAAAATCCCTGTACAGCACAAATACAAAGTGTTACTCTAATTTCTATATGTAGGTGTAATGCAACATACATATATTACTTTTATACTCTATTTGGATTTTTTGGAACCTGCATTGCTAATAACCACATTATGATCACTCTATTTTGCATCTAATTTTCCCCTGTTTTATTTTTACATGTTATGTGGTCATGTTTCATACCATCGGAAAGGCCAGACTCCTACTTTTTCAATGATACTTGACCTTGTGGGGAGAACAGAATGGCGATGCAGGGGCCCAAAAGACCCCTCCTCGCAGAAGTGCGGTGGCTTACATTTTCGATGGAACAATGTGTAATAACGCATTGTGCCATCATCATCTCCACACTTTCTGCCTCCGTGGGAAATGAAAGGCGAGTTATCACAGCAATATTATTCACTTTATTATTGAAAAGCAATACTGCTGCTTTTGGGGAAAAAAAAGAAAAATATTTTTATTTATTTCAAGTTTTATTTTTACATATTTTTGGTCAGGTTTGCTATCATTGGAAAGGTCATATTCTCATTTGACCTATGTTTCACGTATCCGGAGATTCAGAGGTCCAAAAAATCCCTGCATCTCCTGTATCGAGATTCCCCTACTAGGCATGCACACAATGACGCGGGGGGAGCAGTGCCACAGCACAAGCTGACATCAAAGATGTCAGCCCCCTGTGATCGAAGCCGAGTTGGGGCAGTGCGAAGACGTATGCAAAGCATCCTCTGTGCACTGGAGTGAAACAGGAGGACGCTCCACATAAGTCCTTCGCACTCAACTGGTTAATATCTAATTATCCTAAACATATCTTACATTTTTCTCCAGTTAACACACTTTCCTATATATATTTATATCTTTGCTTTATACCAGTTTCATCTTTATTTAGCTTTCACAGATCATCTCAATTTTGCAATTTTGCAACACCGTTTCAATTAGACACATTAAAATGCTTTGACTGTATATAGATCTTTCTATCTCATTCTGATCCTTGATAAAGACTTGAAGAGTTTGAGGCAAGGTTGTAAAAATAAAATAAGTGTAGCAGAAATCATACGTCTTGTTAGCAATTGGCAATAAGCCTTCCTATCTTTTCTAAATGTTAAAGTGATACTCTATTAAAAAAGAGTTCCTTTTTTGCCCTTAAATATTGGCCAGTAAACTTTTATTATTTTATGTGTTTTTACTCACCTTTTGTCCCTCGTTGCATGCTACTCCTCTTCTTCAGCTCAGGGACTTTCGAACCTTAAAGTGCTTTACTTCGCAATTTGCAATCCTACGCTTGGAAACACAAATTGTGCACCACTACCGACTTGCCTACTTACGTATCCAGGTTTCCTAGCTCCTTCGCAGAGCGATGGATCGGAGCTGCGCATGTGTGCTTAGATCCATTCCATTGCTGCCTCTCTGAGACTGCTCACTATCACAAGCAGTCTCAGAGCATTTGACGTCAGCAAGCTCTATGCATGCTGATGTCACTAGTGACGGATCTGATGACACACAGCTGGGAAATACAAAATCTCACCTGCTAGTGACACTGGGTGGGGTGGAGGAAACTCCTCTACTTCTCCCAGCTT
Organism: Leptobrachium leishanense; assembly: GCA_009667805.1. Lineage (NCBI taxonomy): Eukaryota > Metazoa > Chordata > Amphibia > Anura > Megophryidae > Leptobrachium > Leptobrachium leishanense. The sequence continues at coordinate 111,166,845 of CM019064.1, read as the reverse complement.
TTCTGCTAGATCAGGGCAGAAGGGAGGGGGGAAGCCGGGCACTCCTCACATCTTGACCACTTTAAAACACTAAAGGGGTCAAGATGAGTAGAGTGTATCTTTTTATACCAGCAAGCGTTTCCTAAATGCCGTGTGCCCATTGTCCGTGTGCCATAACCTTCATGTTATGGCTGTCCATTCTATTCTGCATTGTAGGAAATCGGAATACAAAGAAGCAAGTTTACTTTTTTTTTAAATTTATCATTGAAAATGAAAAAAAAATATTATATATGGCATACTATATAGTTTTAATATTTGCTATGTTATAGTTTTTATTTGGCAAACATATTGACATGAGTCAAACTAAATTGCTTGATATAGGTATTAATTTGAACTTTTCCTCCTGACTGAAGGTTTGTGTAAACAGGTCGCTGTATACTTCACAGTTTGAGCTTCTAAAATTCTCTTTATTATTTTAATGGCTTTAGTTTCCTTTTTTATAGTGTAATGAAAAGTGGAAAATGTCCCTGATTCACTGAATATATTCATTCTCCTGCTTTTTAGCTCTTACTAATCCTCTGACTCTTTTAGCTTCACAGTCGCAATCTCTACATCTGATGTTATAGGCACCTGTCTCATAAATATCTTTCTTTTTACATGTCAAGTGGAAAAAATATATTCCCTATCATACTCAATCAATTTTGTTATTTTCTATGAAGTCCTCAGAACCTTATCCATCATTACTTTCCCTATCCGATTCACCAGACCTGTCAGTTACTTGTCTTTACTTTCACCAATGGTCTTTAATCAAATATGTTATATACTGTCAAAATGCAAATTATAACTAAGAAGAAAAATTCCAATATTTTTTAGTTTATCAAAGAATGAATTTTAGAGTGGCACCCAGTGGAGATATAGTTGACTAAATATAGTTTATCCTAAAACTTATGTGTTTAATGGAAGCGCCGTTTGTACTGACTACCTGTAAACTAAACATATATCCCATGGCATAATACAGTTTCAAAAGAATATGGTGAATATAAAGAATTTGTTTCATTTACAGGAATGGAGGGCAGTATTACAGAGCTGTTGAAAAGTTGCCAGCGTTATTATAGTGTATGGAGGTGTTAAATTTACAACAGCTCTGGTTAAGTTAGCACCAACTTTGTAATATTGCCCGTAGTCTCTGGGGCTCTGCATGTCACAGCTTAATGGCTACTTGTTGGGGGTTCTATTAGCACATTTTAATAATCTTCTATGGCAGATCTATGGTTGAGTACCCCGTAGGTTCATATACACGTCAGTGGACCATCGCTCGTATATTATATCAAATATTTCACCTTACCATCTGTGCTATAAACTGAGTTTCCTTTTCTTTAATAAACTTTATTTGTAGCTTCAGGTCAACATTACGAAATTACAAGAAGTAACAATAAAATACAGAGCAAGGTTCCACTAGGTCTCCATCCCCCACCTCACAAAACATGAATAGAAAAACAAATCATATAAAGTCACAGTAACCAGTAGTTAATCTCCCACTTATTAAGTGCAGTTCATTACCCAGAAATCGTGAAAGGCCAGAAGGAGGACAATCAGATGGTAACAATGGCGAACCGGACAATGAGCGTCTTCTTAAGAACCAACTTGTGTGCTCAAATGTACTCTGGATTTTGGTAAGAATATCCTCCGATAGGTGTCGAATAAATTCCCCCATATATGAAAGAATTTCTTAACCTGAGTTTCTCTATTGAGAGTAGTCTTCCACCCAGTCATTTTGAAAAATAGCATATAAAGTGGAATAGAGGAGAGGGGGATATCCATTTGTCAAGTATGGCTTTACCATTCATTGCAGGGTCCCCTAAATGCAGGGAATCGGTCGCCGAATGCCACCGCCAGCCCACCGTAAACCATCTAGCCGCTGCCGCAAACCCACTGGCCACCACCGCAAATGCATCGCTCATTTATAGCCCCTATGTCACCTGTCCGCTACACCCCCCATTTTTTCTCACATCATCACACACTCATCACCTTTCCCCTACACCCCTATATTCTTCCATTCATTCACATCTACACCCTGTCCATGGGACCCAGGTTCACCGTTTTCACCCTTATTACATTTCTTGGGTCACATCACCTTCACCCACTTTTCACACATTTTCATTTCACACATTTCAGCATCTCACACATACACATTTTCAAACTGAGCACGCATCCCTTGGGATATATTCCCCAATTTCTGCCACTTTTATGCTAGTTTTACATACCAGGTATTCCTCATGGTCAAATCACTCCCACTCGATCCGTTTCTTAACGCATAATTTTGTAATGTAGAGTTTTGTTTCATTAGGCTGGTAAGTGAACCGTAGGCAGTTTAGTTTTGGTTTTGTACTTTAGTCACTCATTAGCCGCAATATTTTTGTAAGCCGCATCTTCATCCACTACAGGAATCCCACGACACTTGCGGGTTGCCATGGTATCACCCAGAGCCGACACCCATGATGACGTGGTGGATTCTTCGCAGCATGCCGCAGGCTCGGCACAGGCGACCGGCTTGTTCCTCCACCGGCGTGGCCTTTGGCATGGTGAAACACAATTGGAGGGTCAGTAAAACATTTTATTATATATATATTTGTACAGACATGCTTTGTTTTTATTCTTTGAAAAAAGCTCTTAGGAGCTGAAACGTCGGATTTTTAATGCATACTTAATAAAATCTTTAACTTTTTTATACAAGTCCCGGAGTGCTCCCATGCTTTGTCTTTTTGTATCCATTCATCTCTGGGTGGCACCTGTGCAAGAAGCCCTGCAAGACTTCATGGAATGGACTGAGTGCACACTTTCATTCTTTGATTTTTATAGATATATATATACATACATATGTATATATATATATATATATATATATTATTTTGTTGTGCTGGTGTTGTATTGCGTTTTTGGTTTTAAGACAATATTTTTAGTTTGTCTATAGTACTTCAAATACTTATTCAAGATCTATTATTATTATTAAAAGAAAAAACATGGGACAAATATTATCTTAAAACAATAAATTAAAAATATAAAGAGAGAGCAATTCAGTAAGATAGAAAAATCTGATGGAGTTGTATTTTTAGTAATTTATTATTTCAAGTATTTCAAGTAAGCTATTTTGACAAAATTCCTACAAAAAAAGGTGGTGAGCCACCAGTCCCACCAGTCACCGGTTAAACGAACCCTCTAAATATCAAAGCTTAGATTTGCTTGTTGAGGCTGTTTTAACAAAACTTGATAACGAAAATGCCACCAGTCTAACAATTTGAAAACCTTTACTTTTATATATGACTATATATATATATTTCTGTCCCTCTCATTTCCTGAAAAAATGATCTGTCAGTAGATATTTCCCTCCCTGTAGAATTAATATATGTAGGACTTAACTTTATTAGTTGAAATGAAAAATGTTGATATTTCCCTATGGACACGGATATAAGGATCAAAAGAATTTACAAGGATGATCAGCTTAACTAAACAAATTGCTGTCAAACCACCACATACGATCTTTAACACATTTGAAAAATTCCCATGTGCTGATTTTTGGCTTTCAATTGCTCATTACAGCAGCTGTTTTTCCACCTGGTTTTCTATTCACACAAAGCCAGAATTCTAGCTAAAATGTTGGTCTGCAAGACAACTGCTGAATATCCCGACACCTTTTTTAATGCTGGTTTCCTGAACCATGCAATGTATTATTTTTAATTAAATATGTATTTTATAATCAAACCAGATATACAAAAGACGAATTGAAATTCTAAATAACCGGCATAGAGAGGCAAAATTCCATCACAAATATTCCACAGGTTTTCCATGGTCGCTTTACTTTTGTAGCATTCGTTTTATACATCCCACATCATTTCTCATTTATTAGTTTACAATACTTTAAAGTCGTAAACCCGTTTTATTTTTTTCGTTTTTGACATACATGCATGGTGTTAAAAAAAGAAACTGTTGAATATTCTATGCTCAGGAAATAAGGTTGAACTGATTAAGCATTAGACATTTTGACATATGACTAGGAACTGCATACCATTAATGGCTAGGTCATTTTAGCCTTGTGCTATCCATCAGTATATTTTCAAATGGACATGCACCTGGATGAATTCTTGCCTTTGCATCATAGCTCAAGTAGTTGCCACATCTGAGCCAAAATATAAACAGGGTTATTCAAAGAGTTCCGAATTGCTTGAGAAAGGTAACTGAACGCTGAAAATCAGCGTTCGGTTACCTTTCTTGGCCATTCGGCTATCCAGAGAGCAGGCAATACGCCAAATCCTGGCGAATTGCCTGAACATACCTGCCTGTTCGGTGCCTGTTCGAGGGCAGTGAAAACCTCATGAAAAAGCACTGCTTCGGCTATTCAGAGAACACAAACCAGCAGTGAAAGGTTCCCGAATTGTCCTGCCATTCGGTGGTTTAATTCGACAAGTTTATTCAAGAGAATCCCATAGACTTCAATGTTAAAAATATTTTCCGGTTTTAATTCAATATCCAATAAACCGTTCATTATAAAATTCTGCAGTAAAGAGTCTCTTTATTTATAGATTTTTTTAGGATATTTTAAGGATTTTTTAAATTTTTTTTTAATAAAGTACGATTTTTAAATCGTTATTCAAAGGGTTATTCAAAGAGATCCGAATTGCTTGAGAAAGGTAACTGAACGCTGAAAATCAGCGTTCGTTACCTTTCTTGCCATTCGGCTATCCAGAGAGCAGGCAATACGCAAATCCTGGCGATTGCCTGAACATACCTGCCTGTTCGGTGCCTGTTCGAGGCAGTGAAAACCTCATGAAAAAGCACTGCTTCGGCTATTCAGAGAACACAAACCAGCAGTGAAAGGTTCCCGAATTGTCCTGCCATTCGGTGGTTTAATTCGACAAGTTTATTCAAGAGAATCCCATAGACTTCAATGTTAAAAATATTTTCCGGTTTTAATTCAATATCCAATAAACCGTTCATTATAAAATTCTGCAGTAAAGAGTCTCTTTATTTATAGATTTTTTTAGGATATTTTAAGGATTTTTTAATTTTTTTTTTAATAAAGTACGATTTTTTTTTAAGTTTACTTATTTTTTCTGTAACAGCCCTTTTTATTATCATTCCCTGGACCTCATATGCAAATTTCAGACATTTTCGCTCAGTAGTTTATTTGCAAACAGCCTTTCACTTTTCAACTATTCATGCTAACTGTTTTCCTAATGTATTCACTTCACTCTGTCTGCGTTCTTGGCTTTCTTGGCTTTTTCCAGCAGCTTTGCTGCGTGTGATCGGCTCCTGCTCGGGTTTTTCCGGCGTTTTCAGCGGGTTAATCCAGATGTTTATGCGGGTTTTCGGCGTGCTTTCGCTGGGTTTTGCGGTTCGTTTTCGTCGTGTTTGCGGCAGCCTTTCCCTGCAATTCGGGGACCCTGTGGTGCTTGCTGAATACACCGCAGGGTCACCGAAATGGGATCGGCAAAAGGAACCGAATTGAAGAGAACGAAAAGTCACATGAACGTGCAGTGACTTTTCGAATCTCTTTGAATAACCATGAAAAAAAAAATGTATAAATGTTATTTTCGGCTTTACGTATATTCAAGATTTACAATATTTGGACAAATAATTTCACTTTTTTGCCAGAAAAATAATAAACCTAACCTAAATACATATTTGTCCGTCTGGGTATGTTTAGGCCAATGTTAATGTTCTCAATTGGCCATATGTTGGTGCTAGTCTATATATAAGACCATATAGCAGCGGTTTACAATTAATGCAATAGTTGTGCCATTCTTTTTTTTTTCTTGCTTTGATACGTTATTTCCGCTGATATTTTAACACAGTCTGCCATTTACCATTTGATACTTCTATGATCCACAACTGTTCACACTGAGAAAAAGAAACGTTTAAGACGTGTCAGATTAAACTGCTCTCTTTTGATTTCCTTCATTGGCTTTCATCTCAGAAGAGAGCTCTCCGTAGGCTGAATATGATATCCAAACCCATGGCAACTGCCCTCTAATAGATTGTAATTATAGTCTCACGTTTACCACACTTATGAACAACGGTACAGATTAGAAAATGGCATTTTACCATGCTATCCTGAATTAGAAGATGAAATGTATGGATGGTATAGAAATGGGGTGTACTGGGCTTTGATGAATTATAATGCTGATTGTAAAACTGCTAATAAATATACAAAAGTGATACATTACAGATAAAAAATAAATACTGTTGAATGTGGATGGAAAACAGCACAATGGGATACAGCAAATGAATGACTAATACATAAAAACAGAAATACCACATGATATTTATGAGAATGAGGTTATGTTAACGAGGTCGAATGATGTCCTCCATATTACTATTATGTTATGGTTAGGCAATGAAGCTGATGTAAGAAATATCCCATATTGTCCAAAAGTCTGATATGGATGGAGAGGAGGCACTTAATGTATTAAAAAGTGAAATAGTTTAACCCCTTAGTGACCAGGCGGTTTTACGCAAATCCGTCCTTTTGTGCCCGCTGCCGTTTTTACGTTTCTGCACTGTTACAGGGTTATTCAAAGAGCTCCGAATTGCTGGCGAAAGGAAAGCGAACGCTGAAATTCACCGTACGGTTATCTTTCCTGGCCATTCGGCTATTCAGAGAGCAGGCTGTTCACCAAATGTTGACGAATTGCCTGCACATACGTTGCCTGTTCGAGGGCAGTGAAATCCTCATAGAGAAGCAATGCTTCGTCTATTCAGAGAACACAAACCAGCAGTGAAAAGTTGCCGAATTGCCCTGCTGTTCGGTGGTTTCATTCGACAGGTTTATTCAGGAGAATCCCTTGGGCTTCAATGTCAAAAATATTCCCATTTTAATCCAATATCTAATAAACCGTTTATTATAATATTTTGCAGTAAAAAGTCTCTTTACTTTTAGAATTTTTTTTAGGATCTTTTAGGCATTTTTGGGGGGGTTTTTTGCAAAAAAAAATCCATTTTTTTTTAATCGTTTTTTCTTTTTTCTGTAACAACCAATTTTATTATCATTCATTGGATCTTATATGTAAATTTCAGACATTTTTGTTCTGTAGTTTCTTTGCAAACAGCGTTTCACTTTCAAACATTCATGTGTACTGTTTTTTTTCTTTTCACTCCATTCGTCTGTGGTGTCGGATTTTTCCGGCGGCTGCTTTGCGCTGTGATCAGCGTCTGCTCGAGTTTCTCTGGTGTGTTTAATCCAGATGTTTTTGCGTGTTTCAGTGTGCGTTCGGTGGGTTTTGCAGTCAGTTTTCATTGAGATTCCGGTGGCTTTTCCCTGCACTACGATGCCCTGTGGTGCTTGCTGAATACACCGCATTGTCGCCGAAATGGGATCGCCAAATCGCACCGAATTGAAGAGAATGAAAAAGTCACCGAACGTGCGGTGACTTTTCGATTCTCTTTGAATAACCCTTTTAGTATTTAGCTAAAATTTTCTTCTTACTCGTTTATGCAAACCACACATATTATACACCGTTTTTCCCTCCATTAAATGGACTTTCTAAAAATACCATTATTTCCATCATATCGTATAATTTACTATAAAATAAATATGAAATATGATGAAACAAATTGTAAAAACACTCTTTTTCGTAATTTAATCCCCAAAATCTCCAACCGCCAAAAAAGACCCCAGCTAAATAGTTTCAAAATTTTGTCCCGAGAATAGAAATACCCAATTTCTAATTTTTTTTGCCATTTAACCCCTTCACTGCTGAGCCAATTCACCTATGTGTGCTGAGCTCATTATTTTTAGATGACAGCCTAGTAGTGAACTGTAGCACGCACCCTAGAGGCTTGTGCATTGGATTCCGCAGGTTCACGTCACTATCCGTGCTTCTCATATATTTACCAAACCCGTGGGCAGGACTTACATGGTACGTCAGCGGTCGGAAAAGGGTTAATGTTTGTCAGAACTTAAAGGGACATTCTATGCAGTATGACAACTCAATCTTGTCTGTGACGTCACACTCCTATGAGCTCCTGCTCCCTCTCCCCTCTCTAAGGGAGATTGGAGGGCTGATTTAGCTTTGAGAATGAAGAAGTTTATTCCCAACAAGAACATTAGTGCTTAGCTCAGGTTCCCAAGCTTTGGGACCTTTGGGAACTAGTGTAGGTTTTTTGAATGGCTCTCATTGCTTTCTGGATTGGATTGATTGGTGCATTCAGTCCACCTCTCTTCATGTGACATGCTACTGCTGACAGCATGTCAAACCTGGCAGGATACGAAGAGTAATCTGTGCTGGATAAAGGTATGTTTTTAAAGGAAACAAAAAGTGTTAAAACAGTAAGGGGATGTTGAGGGGATCAAGCACACCTGTACCCTAAAATATATATACAAAGTATCTTACGTTGGCTGGCAAGTATCAATAGACCTATCATGGTGACCCTTAGTGAAATCATGTTTTACAGATCTGCTCATCAGAATAACTAGAGACATATTTGCACTCGTAAGCTGGTTTGCTATGTTTCTCTTAGCTGCAGTATTAAACATTCTTTAAAATTCGGTTCTCTTTTATTATCATGCTCCATGTCCAAGTGATATTTGTGTTTCTTCTATCCCTAACAGCACATTTCCCACTAACGTTTTCAATGAGTCAATCTTCATAAGAGCACAGGAACAACCTTTTAATGCAGATAAAACCAAAAACACTACAGCACTTAATTAGGATCTGATGGCTTTCTTAGGTTTTTTGTAATCAGAGACTGCAGGAACTTACAGGGTTATTCAGAGAGAGGTGCAAACCAAGAGATGACTGTAGAAGTGAAAATTCTAGGTCAAAATAGCCAAACTAGAAAAATTCTCCCATTTATCTCACTTTCCAAATCAGCTATTTGATTTAGATTGTTCATTCTCCTGGTTTTCACCTCTCTCTGAAAAGCCTTGCTAGTCTTTGAAAGTGCTAAGTAATGTAAAAAAAATATATAAAACCAAACAGCAAAAACATAAAATCACAAAGTATGTTAAGGACAGTGAGTGCTAAGAGAAACTGTATCCATTCTCATTTTCACTTTATTTACTGTATATAGCAATTTACCTCTACCCATTGCATTATTCACTTTGCTACTTGTACAGTGTATGCTTAGATGTTTCAGTGGTTTTTCGGCGGTTGGTGGCTGTGTTCTGCAGGTTTATCGGCAGTTGGTGGCTGTGTTTGGCAGGTTTATTGGCTGTGTTCGGTAGATTGATTTGGCGCACTTCAGGGAATTGAGGTCGCCGAAGAAGAGAACGCTGAAATTTTTCTGAAAGTTTGCTGAAATTTCGGTGCTTTCTGAATAACCTCTATAGTTTCTGAATATGGCATTAATGCTATTATACTGTATATGCTACACAGAATAGAACATAACATGGTACAAAACATCCTTGTTGAATATGCTATATACCTGCAGACTCTCTCAGCCACTCATAGTTGCTATAATTACTTCTTAAAATGTGACTTACAAAGGTAGCTGTGGAATTTAATCACTGTGAAAAAGGCATTAGCTGCAATTCGTCTACAGACAGTATTGTCCTATAAAAAATTACATTCTCTTTTTTTAACCCATATGTTATGAATAGGGATGAGCTGTTCGGGTTGATATGTTCGGATTTCGCATCGAACATCGGCCGTTCGACAGTTCGCGAACTTCGAACATTTCCGTGTGTTCGGTTCGAGTTCAAAATTTTTTTTTTTTTTAAAAAGTATAAAAAATGCTTAAAAAATAAAAATCTAGAAATAAAGAGACTCTTTACTGCAGAATATTATAAGCAACGTTTATTAGATATTGAATTAAAACGGGAATATTTTTAACATTGAAGCCTATGGGATAAAACATTCTTGTTACTAAAACATCAGGCAGACACGGCCCTCTAATCAGGCACTGTAGAGGGCAGCCTGCAGGGGCCTCCCAACAATCCCCTTGAGGAGCATTGAGGAGCATGCGGCCGCCGGATGACAGAGCTGCGACTGTGCGGGCTAGCCGCCCGGTTGCATGTGGCAGAGACAGGCAGCGCAGGGAGGGAGCCACTGCACCTGCGGCCACGGCAGACCCCCCAAGCCCCCACAACCAGGATCCAGGGAGCCCCCACTGATCACCAGGCTAAGGTAAGGTGACACATTTCTAAAAAAAATAAAATCCGAGGACATTTTTAAATGTCCCCGGGAACATCAAATAAACCTTTTTTTTTCTTTCTCTACCTGGCTGAATATATTTAATTATATATATTAGATACATTCAGCCAGGTAGAGGGGGGTGGCATGTGGGCTGTGCGGGGTCTCAGGCAGTGGTTTGTTTTTTGTGTGTATACTTTTAACAAATTTATAGGGGAAGGTAAGGGCAGGTATGATATATATATATATAGATAAGATATATATCTATATTCTTATAAATATATATATCCAGACTTGTATTACACACACATTTTGGCAACTAATTGCCCCCCCATTTGTCTGATCCTCCAGAAGAAATGTTGAACCCATAGAGCAGAGAATAATATATATATTCTCTGCTCTGTCGGGTTCAACAGTTCTTCTGGAGGGTTCAGCCAATTGGGGGGGCATTTAGTTGAGATTGTCCACATGCCACCTCCCCATGTGCGTATGTGTATATTGGTCCGAGGTCTGTGGGTAGGTGTTTATATATATATCTGCGTGTTGATATATACGTATATATAGGTCTGCATGTTGATATATACATATATATAGGCCTGCGTGTTGATATATACGTATATGTCTGTGTGTGGTATCCAGGGCCGGTGCAAGCATTTTTGTTTACTCATGTGAAGTTGCGTTTTGGTGCCTTCCTCCACCCAACCCATGCCATGCCATTCGGGAGTGTTTGGTATTCTGACTCCGATCGTTGTATAGCGATTTATCCCTTGCAGAGACCTCTATGCCTGGCCTGTATAAGTAGATGCAATCACCGAGGACAATCCTTATCAGATAGCTGAACTCACCAAAACACTGTTTCTGTCCACGACTTGCTTTATTCCGTACATCAGGTTACAGCAGATCACAGGATACAGCAGATGATGGAATGATATGTTTTATGCGGTCAAAAGATGATGCTGTCCTTAACATGCAGATGAATAGACATGTGTTGCTAGTTAACTGCACCATGGTACAGCTCTTACTCAGAAAGAAGGGTGGAACTTCACACACACAGGAAGTGCATCATCATAAAGCGAGGGAAAAAGAGAAAGCATGTACAATACAGAAAGACCACTGGGTGGCAGCATAAGGACTATCTATACAGTATAAATCCCCATCTAAAATGAATATAACTGTAACCGCACACTCCCCGTCTGGCATTGAAAATGTCACTATATATAAACATCTTAACAGTAGTTATGCAAGTGCAAATGACAGCGTAATTTGCTAGATGTCTTGAAGACCTAAGTAAGATCAGTCTCCAAGCGGTAAGAGCAAAATAAGTTCCGTGATAGGTCTGATAAAACTCTTTACAGTTCCTTGTCTTGCGACCTTCACCTCCACCTTACGTACCTTACCATCATCGCTAGAGATGCTCTTTTTAATAAGTCCCATAGGCCACTCTATCCTTTCGGCTTCCTGGTCCTTGAGGAGAACGAGATCTCCAACTTGAACGTTCGGGTTCAGGCTTTGCCATTTCCTGCGTCCTTGCAGAGTGGAAAGATACTCCATCTTCCAACGATTCCAGAAGCAGTTGACAAGGTGTTGTACTCGCTTCCACTGGTTGTAGCACATTTTTCCTGCTTTAAAGTTTCCAGGTGGAGCAGGAACAGTCCCGAATTTCTGGGTAAGAAGAGTAGCTGGAGTAAGGATGGTTGGGTTCTCTGGATCTGTAGACACTGGAACAAGTGGTCTAGAATTGATTATGGCAGATGCTTCTCGCGATGGTGCGTACAAGCATTGTCCACCTGGGGAAACGTTCAAATCGTTGACAGCCCAAGACAAGTCTTTGTGCTGTTCTGGTGACAAGAGTTTTAACTTCAGGACGAATATCTGGATCTTCGTCACTATTTTGTAGACCAAAAACGTCAGCTGTTGTTTCTTCTGGATGATTCAGCAGGAATTCCGGACCTTGTGGTAGGCGACAGCTGCTATGGCGTCAGTAGATGCATCTGAGAAGATGTGAAGTTCCTTTCTCTGACTTGTAGCAAGAGAAGCTGAAGTGTAGCAGTGTGTGGCGACTAGCAGCCTTCCTAACCTCATGAGTACACCTACGAGGTTGTTGGTCAGGTTAGGACCAGTGAGAAGAACATCGTTCAGGGATATGCCTTGGTGCTTGACACTGGAGTCAAATACTACCCTGATTTGTTTTGGCTTACGTAGATGATACACTCCGAAGAAAGGCAGGTACCAGCACTCCTCATGTTCTCGAAGAGGTGGAGCTGGCTCAGCATGATTATTGTCAAAGATCCTTTTTATGATGGCGATGAAATGGTCCTTCATTTCAGGTCTGTTCTTTAGTGTTCGTTGTAGTGACTTGACTCTGGATAAAGCCTGTTCACGATTGTTTGGGAGTTTGACCCTTGCAGCACGAAGAGGTAATGGTGCTACCCAGCTGCTAGACTCATCCTTGAAGAATTTTTTGTCTTCAACTGATAAGGCTGTTTTGTTGTCATCACTTGTAGTACAAAACACTGTGGTACCTAGGTTGTCATCACAGAGGATAGGAGTGACGTCGGACACGCAGATAATGTCAAGAGGCTTCTCCTTTACGTCATAATGGTGAGGACACGGTTTGAAGTGGGATACACGTCCGTTTCCTAACACGTGAGTTTTGAAGGAGTGGATCTCAGATGACGTGTGCGTTTTATCCAAGCATACATTGCCCACTATTACCCAGCCCAGGTCAAGTCTTTGTGCATAAGGAGCATCGTCAGGTCCGTTGCACTGTTTGCATACTTTATGTACTCTGAGAATGTCTCTTCCTAGCAGGACCAAGATTTCAGCATTCATGTCCATTACTGGTATCTCATCTACAAGATGCCTTAAGTGCGGATGGTGATATGCAGCCTCTGGAGTAGGAATCTCTTCCCTTTCGTCTGGTATCTGGTCACATTCAACTAATGTTGGTAGGAGTATTCCCTCTCTCCCCTTGACGTGAGAGACCATAAACCCGTTGGCCCTTCTGCCGAAAGTCTCTACGCGACCAGAACAGGTTCTGAGAGTATACGGTGTTGCATGTCCCTTTATGCCGAAGATCTCAAAGAATTTAGGCTTAACAAGCGATCTGTTGCTCTGTTCATCTAATATGGCATACATCTTCGTGGCTTTCTCAGGTTGACCCTCTGGGTATATCTTGACTAGGCATACCTTGGCACAGCATTTGTAATCTAAGCCTTCTCTGCAGACTTCCGTGCATGAAGAAGAAACATTCCCTATAGCTGGAGCATTACCTTGTTGCTCCCCGCCATGATTTGAGACAGGAGTAGAGGTAGGTAGCTGCTGTGGGTTGTCTGGAAGTGGAGTGGGTGCATAAGCTGTAAACATGTCTGTCGCTGCTGCATTCTGTGCACTTGATGACAACTTTACAGTCTTTAGCAAAATGTCCGTAAGAGGCACAGCACCTGTAGCATACCCCAAGTTTTTGAAGAATCTCCCTGCACTCTTGTAAAGTCTTTGCCCTAGGCCACGACATTTCTTTAAAGGGTGAGGCTTCTTGTGAATAGGGCACTGACGATTAGGGTCTTTATCGCTATCACCCGAATCCCTCTGGTTTGCACGAGAGGACACGGGTGGTGAGATGTCTGTCCTTTTAACAGATATTGTTCTATTAAAGTCTCTACGATTAGCCGCTGTGTTATCATACCTTGATGAGGATGCTGGTGATGATGATGAAGCTGGCAAGTTGGTTTCGCTGAAGCTGAAGCTGGGATCGTTTCTTGTCCAGGCTTGTTCGCTGATGAACCTGCAAAAATATGAGAATGGAGGGAAGGATACTTTGTAGTCTCTTTTGTATCTTGAGCCGTGTTGCGCCCATTTCTCTTGCAGGCCGTATGGCAGTTTAGACGCCACTGGATTGACACCATGAGCAGTGTCCAGGAAGCTTAGTCCAGGTAGACGTGGGTCTGTCTTTGCCAACTCTAGCTCCATGAGGAGATCACTCAGTTCTTGAAGCTTGCGATAGTCTTTGTTACCCATTTTTGGGAAGTTTTGCAGTCTCTTGAACAGAGCGCCTTCTATGGCTTCAGAGCTGCCATAAGCTTGCTCAAGTCTTGCCCACGCAGCAACGAGAACCTGCATCCGGGGTGGTCAACATGTACTGTTCTCAGTCTTTTAACACGATCTGTGGATTCTGGCCCCAGCCACTTTATGAGCAAATCAAGTTCCTCCTTGGTAGTAAGGTTCAGATCAGCAATAGTAGCCTTGAAGGTTGATCTCCAGGCCCTGTAGCTCTCTGGACAGTCGTCGAACCTTGAGAGGCTTGTGTTAATGAGCTCTCGGCGTATCATATATCTGGCAAAGTCAGTCAAGTCTATCTCTCACTCTTTGGTGCCAAAGTAACTTGAGGAACCGCTTGAGTGTTAAAGTTCACTGACGATGAAGGGTGAGGTTTACCAGGATAAAATGACGTTGCAAGAGCGTTTAACTTTGGTGTAGTCTCTAAGATTTCTGCTGGCTGCGGCTTGAGCTGCGGCTTGTCACTGGGATTCACCTTGCTGGCAGACTGAGTTGATGTGATTTGCTGCATAGATGTTCTTGTGTTGTGGACTGGAAGAGGCTCAGGCGTTTGGAGCTGAAAGGTCTCTGCATTGAGAGTCAGAACAGTGTTGGGAGGAGGTACAGGAGATGACTGTGTATTGTTGCAAATGTTATGCTTTAATATGTATTCACTAGTGCGTTCAACTGGGTCTTCCAGTTCTGCTGGGATAGGGCAGTCTGCATTAGTACTTTGTCCCATTGCTTCTTCGAGGACCTTCAGCCTTGATTTGGGATTCCGTCTCTGCTTGGCGGGCTTTGCTGTGAGCTTCTAACTCTGCTTGGCGGGCTTTGCTGTGAGCTTCTAACTCTGCTTGTCGGACTTTGCTGTGAGCTTCTAACTCTGCTTGTTTTTTAGCAAAGGAGCTTTGCACTTTCTTTGACTCCGCATCAGCGCGGGCCTCTATTAGCTTGTCGCTTAACGTTGAATGTCTGGAGCGCGATGATCTGGAAGAATGTGCAGTGTGCTTGGTTGATGTGGATCTGTGCGATCTGGTCTCTTGCAGTTGAGCAATGCAGAGTTCTGCCCTTTCTTTGGCAACTTGCACTAGGAGGTCTCTTTGTTGGTTTAGTGCATCAGTCTTGGTCAATTCTGCTGAAAAGTCTTTCATATTAGAGTCCTGCAAGAAGTCTTTGTATTTTGCAGACAGCCTCTGGTAACGTTGATATGCAGCAGATAGACGATCTATAGAGTCTCTAAAATTCAGCTGGGTGATCGTTAAAGTGTGGTAAAACTGACATGCATTGTGAAGTTCTGTCCCACAGGTCAGACAGATTGCTGGAGAGCTCATCTCTAGTGTATTCATAGTTTTCTCTGAGTTTCTGTGTCGGTTTTATTGTGCATTTGGGTTTTACACTCTGTTCGGCAAACTCTGCAGAATCTGCTCCTTGTACGTCTGCGGGTTCAGGGACATGATGAATCTGCGTCGGTTCAGTCATAATAGAGTGCACAGAACCTTGTCTGGACATTTTATACGTTTTTGCAAAAATAGTACTGTCTCTTTAAGAAGATGAACAGCAGCTTAGACAGGCAGGTAACACAGTTAAATGGAGAGAAACCGTTTTCAATATTCAGTGAGATGCACTATAAGTGAGATGCAGTAAGCTTGTGTGACCTTGTGCTTCCCAAGATGGCCGATGGAACTGAGCTTGATTGCAGATTAAACACACACACATGTGCTTCCATAAAATGGCCGATGGCACTGAGCTTGATTGCAGATTAAGCACACACATATATAGTAGCAGTCTGTAGGATTCTACACATCTTTTGACTATTCTGACTCCGATCGTTGTATAGCGATTTATCCCTTGCAGAGACCTCTATGCCTGGCCTGTATAAGTAGATGCAATCACCGAGGACAATCCTTATCAGATAGCTGAACTCACCAAAACACTGTTTCTTTCCACGACTTGCTTTATTCCGTACATCAGGTTACAGCAGATCACAGGATACAGCAGATGATGGAATGATATGTTTTATGCGGTCAAAAGATAATGCTGTCCTTAACATGCAGATGAATAGACATGTGTTGCTAGTTAACTGCACCATGCTACAGCTCTTACTCAAAAAGGAGGGTGGAACTTCACACACACAGGAAGTGCATCATCATAAAGCGAGGGAAAAAGAGAAAGCATGTACAATACAGAAAGACCACTGGGTGGCAGCATAAGGACTATCTATACAGTATAAATCCCCATCTAAAATGAATATAACTGTAACAGCACATTTGGTGTCCTCACGCATTGCCAATCTATGCTGTGCCTGGTGCCCATCCTGTGCCACAGGGCCAATCTGCAGTGTGTGGTCCCCTCCTTTGGCAATGTGGCATAGGAGGGGCACCAGGCACTGCACAAATTTGCAATGTGGCCTGGTGGTGCCCCCTGGTCTTGCTGTGTCAATATACCCACATATTTCAAACTGCCTGCCATTCCCAGTGTTTCCCTGTGATCCTGCTACCTACCACTCTCACTCTGTTGCTGTGGTCCACTGTCTGACTCCAGATCTCCAGAAGCACACTGGCAGCAGGGTCCTCTTCCTCTAATTCAATTCACTCCCCCTTAATTCATTTTTCCCCTTTAATTACTTTCACCCCCTCCCCCCTTAAATTCATTTCATATAGCGTATGACGGAGCTCCACAGCAATAAAACTCACAGTATTGTGCGGGGTGTATGAGCGTATGACAGAGCTCCATAGAAATAAACCTCACAGTAATGTACCAATATCAGTTTACTCAAACCCCCCCCCAGCAGAACATTACACACACACACACACACACACACCCAGCAGAACATTACACACACCCCAGCAGCACATTACACACACACCCCCAGCAGAACATTACACACACACACACACACACCCAGCAAACCATTACACCCCCCGAGCAAACCATTTCACCCCCCGAGCAGAACATTACACCCCCAGAACATTACACCCTCCGAGCAGAACATTACACACACACACCCCCTCCCCTCCCTCATTTTATTCAAACCTTTTAAAAATCTTCTCTTGGCCTCTCTACCCAGTCCTCCTTCACACTACAGTGGAAGCACGCAGGCTGACTCTGCTGCGGGGCCGCACCCTAAGCTTTGGGGTTTGTCCTCCAGGCTTCTGCTGCTGCATGCCCTGGCTATGCGTGTCATGTGAGGAGCGGTGCCAAATTATGCAGTGTGCCTGCTCATGTTTAGAATGTGGGACTGAGGCAGGCACAATGCATCGGTTTGAGAGTGCATGGCTGGGCCCCTGGTTGATGTCTGAAGATCATTCATAGCTCCGCTTCCGGTATTTTAAAAACAGAATTTTTCCACCCCTCACACTGACAGCAAGCCAGGACAGTAAGGCGGCCGCCTGTGCCGCCTTACACTAGCGCCGGCCCTGGTGGTATCAATGCATCCCTACTCTTTACACAGCGCTCCGTGTCCATATAATATATATGATCAGGGGTTACTTTTTTTTATATTTTTATACTATTCCTATTAAATTAACAGTAATTTTTGATGTATTTTATTCAGTAGAAACTTTTTTTTGCCTATATAACATGTGCTTTGTGAAAATAAAGCGGTTTTGTGTGTACATTTAGTTAGTGGATTCCTGTCCAGTGCGGTGAGAAGCAAACGTAATGCAGTGTAGACACGCTGCGAGGCGGAGCGGAGTAAAGTCAAGCCTGCAAAATGTTTGCTTTGCTACGCTGTGCGCCGCTACACGCTCAGTGTGTCTCAGCCTTTATTCCCGCAGCGCTAGCTTACCGAATCAGTTTGTATACTTGTTACTGACCCTGCCTGTTCTGAGGACCCGATCTGTTGCCTACTTTGCCTGCCATTTGACTATTGTCTCTGTGTATTCCCTGCCTGTTCTGTTTGCTTCCTGTTGCTACTGGTGTGCGCCGATTCTCACCATATACGGTAGCGCAGTACAAGTGCCTAAACATTGCTGACCCGGTTTTGTTATAGCTGCTGATGTAACTGAATAGATCGGGGATCTCTTCTGCATTACCAAAACCTCCACCACTGCACTCTTCCACAATACCACAGAGGGGTTACTTACGGTGTGAAGGCACTTGCTGCCATGAAAGGCACAATATTTGGGGGAAAAATGCAGAGATAGATAAAAAATCTTCCCCGCTGCAATTTGAGAACTTCAACACGGGATTTGGTGACTAAACACCCTTATTATTAGATACACTTTCCTCCAACCGAGGACAAGATTCCCTATTACTTTAATAATAAAAAAACAATTCTTTATTGATATGCATTAAAATAATAATACCAGGGGGCGTGGCCGGCTCTGCACTAGAACAGACGTGTCTTCATGGAGCTCTGAGGACTCTCCTGTTTTGTAGGGGTTTTAGCTTGTTTTTATCTGTGGATAGTGCACCTTTAAAAATCCTGCACGGCTGGTCATTATGGGGATTGCTCCGGGGCCCATTATTGCCCTCCCCGCCGGAGCACAGCAGAGATTTATGTGAAGACTCCCCGGTGACACCAATTAGCCGTCGGCCATTTTGAGGCCTACCATTTGCCACCTGGCCGTCTCGCTCCTTATTCCCCTGAGGTGCACCCCTGCGGGGGGTTTGTTGGTTGCGGATAGCAGGGATGGAGGGCCCCCATCCTCCGGCTGCATCTGATGTCCCCTTAGCGGGGAGTCCGGACTGGCGACCGGAGCGGCGCAGTTTGGACTGTCCCCCGCCCGCCAGTGGAATGGAGGCCTGGTTTGAGGCCTATCTCGTCCAGTTACAGGGAGAAGAAGAGAGTTCACTTACCCGCGGTCCATGGAGGCGGCTGATGGAGTTGCTGAGAGTTGACCGGGAGCCTGAGGGCCAGGAGGAGGTGACATTGGAGGACGCCGAACATGACGGAGATTTGGACGGCGATGGGTCTTTGCGGAGCGGTGAATCAGGAGATTTGGATTTCGGGCTGTGCCTGCTGTCTGCATGTCGGAGGGGGAGCGTGTCCGGGACGTGCACAGCTGAGGCTGCACAGATGGACGCAGAGGTGTCTAACACAGAGCCTTCATTGGAGGGTGTGCTGGGGGTGCCGACCGGGACTGATAGGCCTTGCGCTGATGGGAAGCAGTGTGGGCCTTGGTTCCGCGGTGCGACTGGCGCGTCTGCTGGGTCAGCCTGGGGACTGGACGCTCACCGTACCCGCTCTGTCAGCTTCCTGGCTTTGTGGATCTCAGCCCCCGTCCTTGACGGTGCTCTTGCTGACTGGCCTGGCCTGCACAACATAACCCTGCCTGTCTTACAGAGGATGCCACTTCGTGACACTGGCTGAGTGTACTTCTCCAGGAGCCATTCCGCCTCCTCGATGTCTCCCATGCCATTGCAGAATATTACCCCAGAAGCAGTTTCACCCTTTTTGACGTTATCCCTTCTTATTTTTTAATAAGCATATATTTTGTGAGGACTTATCACCTTATTATATTTTTGTGCCCTTTTTGTGATATGTATGTCCCTGGCTGGGGACATCATTGCAGAGACTTTTTTTTTTTTTTTATCTTTTTATCTTTATTTTTCTTTACTCTGAGGCATTTTCTCTTTATTATTGCTACCCCCTTATTTTTGATCATCTGACGTTTTTCTTTGGTTTTTTTTGTGATGATCCCCCCCCCTTATGTAATTTGTGATTCTTATACCTGTGATATTTGGTCCTGCAAGGCCAATTGTGCTGGTCAGTCTGTGACCCTTTCATTTCAAAATAAAAAAAAAATCTTAAATACAAAAAAATAATAATACCACTTATTAGTAATTAGTTTCAATGACAAATAGTGATCTGCCTATAACAATTCAATAAATTAATTTCGATAGATAAATGGTATCTGAGGTAGCCAAGTATCGAAATTAATTTATTGAATTGCTATAGGCAGATCACTATTTGTCATTGGAACTAATTACTAATAAGTGGTATTATTATTTTAATGCATATCAATAAAGAATTGTTTTTTTATTATTAAAGTAAAAGGGAATCTTGTCCTCGGTTGGAGGAAATTGTATACAATATTTGGGGGCCCTGACGCCTGTACCAGATTCATATCATTTTAATATTTGACTGCAGGGTCCAACCCTGCACTCTTCTGCAATACCACAGAGGGGTTACGGTGTGACGGCACTGTTGCCGACACTAAAGGCCCAATTTTAAAGCACCTATTGTTACTTTCATCCAAAGCCTGCATAAGTTTCACCATAATTTAACCAAAAAAAAATCACTAAACTTGTTCTGCGTGTCCTAAAATGTCTTTTCTTTTCATACAGGCTGCTGCCCCTTGCAGTTGTTTATGAATAGATTAAAGGAAGACCATTTACCGTCATTTGAAACGTCATTTTTTGTTTTTAAATGTTTCTATACATCCTACAATTCCGCCACTTCACGGGCAGGTTATGGGGACCTCCTAGGCACGATATTTGAAGGATTTTTTTTTTTAACCCTTATTTCATGGAAAACTCACTGCTCCTTTAAAAACGTTTTTTTTTTTACTTTTTTTCCTTGTTTCCTGTCCCCCAGGGCACTACCCAGACCCCCATACACCTTTTATTGCAAATATCTTGCTTATATTCCCTCTTGGAGGGCACTCTAAAATTCGAACTTTGAGTCCCATTGACTTGCATTGAGTTTGGTTCGGGTTCGCGTTCGAACTCGAACTTTTGAAATTGTTCAAGTTCGAATGCGAACCGAACTCGGGTGTTCGACTAATCCCTAGTTATGAAGGACCTTACACAACATTCTTGGGAATTTGAAAATTGATATACAATTTATATAGCTCATCATATCACTTACATGGAATCTTTACAAATTCATTGGAGTAGCAACTTTAATTCATGATCGGGAGCAGAAAAATTCATACCCTACAATATACCTTGAAACACTCATTGTGAGAAGCTTCACTATATGATGGAGCAACATGTCTATTATTATTACAGATATGTTATTAAAATATGTACTTTTCAAATCATGGGCATTAAGGCTGGGGTCAGACCAGCGCACTTTTAACGTGCGTTCTGGCGCACTTAATTACGGCCGCACTAGCAGCAAATGACGGACAATGACGGCCAATATACGAAGTACGGTCGCACGAAAGTCCGGCCGCGCAACGCAAGTGGAAAATGAACGCATTTTTTCGAGAACGCAGATCCGCTAGTACTGACGTACAGAGTGCGCTGCGTCCGCTAGCGGTGTGTGTGTGTGATTTGGAGACGTCAGACCCTGCTCGTGTCCGGCCAACATAACGTCCAGACACCCAAAGTTTCCTGGTTTGGATCCGTAAAAAAATCACGCACGAAAATGCGCATCGTATGACCGTTTTCGCGAATTCCATGAAAAAATACGTCAATGCGTTCGGACGCACTTTTTTACGTTCGCGTGTAAAAATGCTTTCGTTTGACCCTAGCCTTAAACATATTTTGATTAATGGATGAGCCACTCAATGGAAATTCACATAATAACATTGTTGTGTGAGCGGGGAAAAAACAGTAATAAACCAGTACTGGGAAGCTTCAATATTCAAGATGTATGAGGAGGATGTGCGTGACCTACATTGAACATGAACCATTTAGACAGGAGATAGATAAGGCAAAGCTTGTAGTCCTCAGAAAATTTAATAGAATACACAGTCCAGAGGCTGTAACCTGTAATTCCAATATATATAAATATATAACAATCCACAAGGAGAGCACTCCAATTCATACATGTGAAGACGTTAAGAGAAGCTTACACATTAAAGGTTTTAACATCTTTTAACCCTTTACAGGTTCTTAAAACTCCTTAACCCTTCCAAGATTTCAGCAACTGGTAACCCATTGCAGATGTTATACAAGGTTTTTAACCCTAAACTCTGTTAAAAAATTATGGGAGTTTAGTTCACAATATATGTCCACAAATTGCTTAAGCTTGTCACAAACATCAATGTATACCATCGATGACAGGTCCTATCCTTGTCAACTAATGATCGCCATTATGGGATTAACTCACTCACTTTTTATGTTTCAGATCTGTCTAAAACCTTTATCAAGACATGGCAAACCCCATAAAAATAAACATATATGCCAAACTAAACATGAAAATGAGGGTGAGATAAAAGAGTTGAATGAAACTCAAGCCATTGAAGAGAGGGAAAATCCAAGCCTGCTACAAATAATTGTATGATTAATTAGAGCTCAATAGCACCCAGTAGCACTGCCCATGTAACCCAGGACATACTTTGAAAACAAGAGAAATCTCAATGTATCCTTCCTGGTAAAATACTTTATAAATAAATAAATAATACAAATTATAGGTTACATTTTTAAAGAACAGATATACATATCATAAGATGAAGATACAAAATAAGACTAATGCAAAGACTGAAAAAATTAATTGAGATAAAAGATGGACGTTAGCAGCAATACCTGCTAGGTATCCCGGCAACTAGATAAAAGGAGAGGCAGCATAAACCTGTGGTATAACAAGTATCCCAGCAACCAGATGTCACTTGTGTTTGGTAGGTATCCAGGTAACCAGACTTCATTATTGAAGACACTCATGAGCAATGAACCATGTGATAAGACAGGTATTCCAGCAATCATGCAATGCTAGATGAGAGATTCCATATGGCGAAAACAACACGTTTATGAATAAACATGCAATGTGCGTGTACAGAATTGTGTCTTTTTATTTGTTAACTAGAAACAATATAATTATACTGATCCTTCAATTTCTACAGATCTCAAAAAGAACATAGCCACATCTTACTACAATAGTGTAACACTATAAAATAAATTTTCAGGAATTTAGATAGCTTAGAAAGACACTCCAAAGTTCCGGTGCTGGCAGGGCTTGGACATCGAGGTGGAAAGAGATGTTTTGTAGGATCTATGCATAGCGGACTCCATGAAGAAGAAGTTAAAGACTTTTTTAGGTTGAATTCTAACCCCACCACGGCTCCCTAACAGAGAGAATACAGTGACCCATAAATGGGGCTGCTATTCAACAGGAAGTTCGGCAGTCAGCAATTGGTGGGCTTCTCTGGAGTTTTGTGAGGTTGCCATCTTGGAAGTAGTTGGCCCCTGCCCCACCTTTTGTGCACTTTGACGTTGTTTGGAGTGCTTTAGGTGACTTATTCACCTAACCCCTCACTGGACAAACAGAATGGATATCTCCCTTGCTCATTATTAACAGGACTGGTGATGAACCTCCTGCAGGCTTGTCATTCAAGAAGCTTCCACTTGATCTAGCATCGAAAGGCAGCTCCTGCACGCTGTGTCGGAGGCAATACTCCTGCACAAACAACATAAAAAGTGTCTGCTTCTTCACATATATGATGGGTGAAGGCAATTGAAACATGTTGGTGGAAACATGCCGTAGCTCCCCCTCCAGACCTTATGTAGATTGGGTGGGGTGGATATTCAAACTCTGGATGATGGACATGCTAGCCCCCTCACAATCATGGCTAGGCGTCCTTTAGCCCCAAATCACTCACTCCCCAGTTTAAATAAAAAATAAAATCCCTTACCCCTTCATCCTAATAACAGGCAGACGGTTCTATAATATAAGCAACTGTAAAAAATAAAAAGAAAGGATGAGATACCGCATTGATCTTAAAGACCAATATGATGTCCATTCTATGATGCAAAGTAACGGAAGTCATTTTGGTATTTATCACTCTCCTATAAAATATTCATTTCTCTTTCTCCTTAAAATATTTGCGCAACTTAATTCAGCATTTTAAAATAGTTTACTTTTCATTGTTTCTGCTTTTGGTATTTGATTTCATGCTTCTATACCGAATTTGTATGAAATCATTTTATATTTTGCAAATGCTTACTAATCTTATCATCATCACCAGTCGTTGGCTTTGCTATCAGATATTTTTATAACACTTTTATATTGATTTGACTTGTTTACCTAAGCAAAGCTTAAACTGTAACTCAGTAGGGATTATTCATAGACAGCCAATCTGGCCCCGAATTGGCACCGAACAGTGAATTTCCCCATACGGTGCCATTTCGGGGCCATTAGGCTATTCAGATTACAGGCAGTTCGCCAAATTTTGGCGAACTGCCAGCAAGTACAGTGCCTGTTCGAAGGCAGTGAAATTCCCCATAGATAAGCAATGGTTAATCTATTCAGAGAACACCGAACAGCCCTGCTGTTGCCGAAAAGTAAAAAGTTGCCGAGATGCCCTGCTGTTCCTTGGTTTCATTTGGCAGGTTTATTAGGGCGAAACCCATAGGCTTCGATGTTAAAAATATTCCCGTTTATATTCAATATCTATAAACTGTTTATTCTAATCTGCAGTAAAAAGTTCTTTAATTATAGATTTTTATTTGGGATATTTTATGCATTTTTCGAGATTTTTTTAAGCAATTTTTTTTTCCTTTTATTTTTTCAACTGCGTTTTTAGTTTTTTCTGTAACAGCCTTTTTATTATCATTCTTAGGACCTTGTATGTTAATGCAGACATTTTTGTTCAGTATTTTTTTTGCAAACAGAGTTTCAATTTTGACACTTTCAAACATATTATTATTTTTTTTTTCTTACCTGTCCGGCGGCTTGTAGGCTTTTTTTTTTTACTGTTGGTCGACAATGTGTTTGGCGGCTCGTTGGCTGCGTTTGGCAGTTGTCCGGCATGTTTGAAGTGGATGTCCGAGTTTGCGGCGGCATTCGGCAGCCGATTCCCTGCACTTCAGGGACCCTGCGGTGAATGGTAAATTCACCGCAGGATGGGGAAACTTGATTCCCGGAATTGTGGGGGACGACAGAGCACCTAAATATCGGCATCATTTCGGTGTTCTATGAATAACCCCCATAGTCTTTGTTATTGTTAGAAATTATTTATCATCAACCTGTGTAGTCACTGTTAAGGATCAACTGATATCAAATCACTGTGTACATAAACTAATAATATATTGTGCATTTTCTTTTAATAATCGGGTGAACAGCGCTATATTATCAGACATCAAAAGGTATTATATCAGTGCACGTATTTGATGCTAACCTAAACTTTACTAGTGGTTTATTCAACTTTTAAAAACTTTTAATACAAAAGTATAACACAGGATATCATAATGCATCTGGTATCAATCCAAAAGAAAAATGTCTTCCTAGGTTTATTTATGCAAGAGATTTACTGAACGGGACTAAACTTTGTCTTTGACTGAATTGCTACCATATGAATTACTTAAAATATTAAAGTAAAGACAATATTACATTTCAGAGTTATAAATAATCTAATATAGTGTAGGAGACAATGTAAGACAATACGAAATGTTATACGTGCATGTTTGCACTGAAATTGTTTCTACAAGTTAACATTCCCTAGATGTTCATTCTCCTTTTTGTCTGAAGAACTATGTTAGAGCTCAAACGCTTAATAATGTGTTAGTGATGTCAAATTGCAGGGTGACAGAAACGTATTCCATAGTAAAATAGGTTTTAAAACCTCATGTGACCAAATTTTAAAAATTCCAACACAAGCTATTATTTTTCACCAGTGGCTCGTGTTGGCCTGATTCATTATGATTATCTTTGTAGACAAGTACGTTTTGCAATTCGCTAATGAGTAAGCATCACAAAAATATATCAAGTAAGCATACATGACAGTGTATTTAGTAAGTAGCAGAATGTTTTTTATTGCTATTTTAGAGTACATACGTATTTTAAAGGAGTGCCTCAAGACTAGAGATGAGCGGTTCGGGTTCGGACAGTTCGGAGTTCGGCCCGAACTTAGCCTGTTCGGGTAGATCGCGAACTCCGAACATTTCCAGGTGTTTGGCGCATGTTCGAGTCCACAATGCATCACAATGGCCCACAATGCATTTTCCCACTGGTCTGAAGCTCGTAATTGTCTACAGCCTTGCACCTGACCACAGGTCTGGTGCAAGACAGGTTCAACAGTATGCCAATCACCACTCAGAGTCCTGATTGGGCAAATTTTGCCCAATCATGGGCTCACAGAACTAAGTCCCGCAGCACACTATATAACGTTTCCACGCGCCGATTCTGCACGCATTTCAAAGGAAATTTCAGAGGAGATTGTTGTGTGTTGTTACTGCCGGTCTGCCACGATGCTGGGGGGTCTGGGGGGGTCTCATTTCTACAAAATATCAGGGAGTTGATATGTGTATCTTGTCACTGTGCCAGCAAGTTTTTTTGGGGCTCACTAATTTCTTTAAAACATTTGTGAATTGAGGTGATGTGTGTCTTGTCACACAGCCAGTACCACGCAGTATTTTTGGGGTCACTAATTTCTACAAAATATTTGGGAATTGTTATAATCCGTGTGTTCTCACTGGCTGCCACCCATCAAGGGGTCTCACTGATTTATAAGAGGTTTCACTGCCACCCATCAAAGGGTCTCACTGATTTATAGGTGGTTTCACTGCCACCCATCAAAGGGTCTCACTGATTTATAGGAGGTTTCACTGCCACCCATCAAGGGGTCTCACTGATTTATAAGAGGTTTCACTGCCACCCATCAAAGGGTCTCACTGATTTATAGGAGGTTTCACTGCCACCCATCAAAGGGTCTCACTGATTTATAGGAGGTTTCACTGCCACCCATCAAGGGGTCTCACTGATTTATAAGAGGTTTCACTGCCACCCATCAAAGGGTCTCACTGATTTATAAGAGGTTTCACTGCCACCCATCAAAGGGTCTCACTGATTTATAGGAGGTCTCACTGCCACCCATCAAAGGGTATCACTGATTTATAGGAGGTTTCACTGCCACCCATCAAAGGGTCTCACTGAATTATAGGAGGTTTCACTGCCACCCATCAAAGGGTCTCACTGATTTATAAGAGGTTTCACTTCCACCCATCAAAGGGTCTCACTGATTTATAAGAGGTTTCACTGCCACCCATCAAAGGGTCTCACTGATTTATAAGAGGTTTCACTGCCACCCATCAAAGGGTCTCACTGATTTATAGGAGGTTTCACTGCCACCCATCAAAGGGTCTCACTGATTTATAAGAGGTTTCACTGCCACCCATCAAAGGGTCTCACTGATTTATAAGAGGTTTCACTGCCACCCATCAAAGGGTCTCACTGATTTATAAGAGGTTTCACTGCCACCCATCAAAGGGTCTCACTGATTTATAAGAGGTTTCACTGCCACCCATCAAAGGGTCTCACTGATTTATACCAGAGTTCTGTAAATCTTTAATCTTTATGCCAGAGTTGAATCAGAGTTCTGTATATATTTAATCTATATATCACTCACCATGTCTGAAAGAACAAAAAGGACAGGCAGACGCTTCCAGACACAGATAAGAGGGCAAGCAGCCCCTGTGTCGGAAGGCTGTGCCTCTGGTCGTGGTGGATGTGGTGCATCCTCTGCAGGGGCACGCTTGTCCTTTCTAACTGGTGCTGGCCATCTTAAGCAGCAGCAACATACAGAGGGTTTGGTGGATTGGCTAACCAGGCCATCCTCGTCCTCCGAGTCCTCTGCCAGCCAGGCTTGTAGTGCTTTACAGTCCACCTCAGCTGCCAAAGCATCTAATGCAGCCTCCATGTCCACAGCTACTCCTGCCGTAGCCTCGCTATCACACACGGAGGAGTCAGCTGAATTGTTTGACTACAATGACAGTGAGATGCTGCTTGAGGATGCGCAGCAACTACAGTGCTCTGATTCAATCTCTGAGGTTGAGCAATGGAGTATAATCAACCTAGAGGAAGGGGGTGCCAGTGATGACACACAAATAACTGGCACTCATGTTGCCCCAGCAGCTGCAGCATACTGCCAAGTTGGCTCCAGTGACGAGGAGATAGGGGGTGAAGATGACATTGATGATGAGGTCACTGACTCCACCTGGGTGCCAGATCGAACTGAGGAATCAAGTGAGGAGGAGGGGGAGGAGGAGGAGGCACAGCAAACACGAGGCACAACATCCTCTGTGACCAACCGTAGCACTAGCCAGTCCAAGGCATCAGATGTCAGAGCTGCTTCGGTGCAGAGCGCGGTTGTCTCAAAGAACACTTGCAGGAACTCTGCTGTCTGGGAGTTCTTTAAGAAATGTGCAGCAGACCCCACCTTTGCTATTTGTAATCTATGTCAGAGGAGGCTGAAGCGTGGGATAAACACCGGACACTTGGGTACCACGTGCTTGAGGTGACATATGACCACCCACCACGCATCCCATTGGCGCAAAACGTTGCGTAGGTCCTCCTCCTCCTCCTCCTCCTCATCTGTCTCTACACCCACTGTATGTCCTGCCATGTCATTGCCTACAACCTCCACTGACAGGAATGATGCTACAGTAATGGATGTACCAGCAGGTCCTTCCTCACAACGTGACATCCTCCCAGCAGCTGAAGATTTATGCAGTCAGATTACGTTGCCGCAGCTGCTGCAGCGTAAAAAGAAATATAGTCCCAACCATCCCCAAGCACAGCGTCTAAATGCCAGCTTAGCAAAATTACTCGCATTGCAGCTGCTGCCTTTCCAGCTGGTGGACTCTGCTCCCTTCTGTTAATTTGCTGAATGTGCTGTACCACAATGTTATCCAGTCATTGGGAAAGGCAGTCAGCAACAAGGTGCATGTGACTTTAGACACGTGGTCCAGCAAGCATGGACAGGGTCGTTACATTTCCTTCACGGCACACTGGGTAACTCTGATTGCAGCTGGGAGGGATCCAAGACGGGACTCTGTGCTGGAGCTTGTTCATCCACCACGCCTCCAGAAAGCTGCTTGTATGAGGTCTGTCTGCTCCACCACCACCACCTCTCCCTCTTCCTCCTCCTCCTCCTCCTTCTCTGTCTCTGGCGAAGTGGCAGTTAAACCGACGCCTGACAGGGTCTACGCAATGGCTCAAGCAAAAAGAAGCCATACTGTGCTTGAGCTGGTTTGTTTAGGGGACAGGAGCCACACCGGGCCAGAAATTCTGTCAGCTCTGCAGGGCCAGGTGCAGAGATGGTTAACACCACGCCAGCTTGAGCTGGGAATGATCGTCTGTGATAATGGCAGCAACCTTCTCTCCGCCCTACGCAAGGGTAAATTGATGCATGTACCATGCCTAGCACACGTCCTAAATCTAACCAAGTACCCAGGGCTGCCAGAGCTTCTCAGCCAGGCCAGAAAAGTCTGCAGCCACTTCAGATGGTCATTCCCAGCAAGCGTTCGCCTGGCAGAAATTCAAAGAGAATTCCACCTTCCCACAAACCGTCTGATCTGTGACATGCCCACCAGGTGGAACTCAACATTAGCAATGCTGCAGCGTCTGCACAAGCAACAGAGGGCCATTAACGAGTACCTGTGTGAGTATAGCACAAGGACAGGTTCAGGTCAACTTGTTTTTTTTCCCCCCGCAGTGGCTGATGATCAAGGATGCATGCACTGTACTGTCACCATTTGAGGAGGCAACGAGGATGGTGAGCAGGGACAGTGCATGCATCAGTGACACAATTCCTTTAGTGTTCCTGCTGGAGCACACTCTGCGGGGAATTATAGATGTGGCTCTAGAGGCAGAGCAGCGGGAGGAAGAGGAGGCCTTCCCTAGCTCTCAAGGCCCCAGTCTTTCCGCAGACAGCATTCCAGCGGGTCCTACTCAGATCAGACAGGAGGAGGATGAGGAGGAGGAGGACTATTTAAGTAGTGGGGGCATTGAAGGTGGGGATTCCTCAAGGTAGGGTTTTGTGTGCCCAGAAACAGAAGGGCTAGTGCGTGGCTGGGAGGAGGAAGTGCACGATACGGTCATCCTCATTGACCAGGAAGACTCGGAAGCTAATGCCACCTCCAACCTATGCTGCATGGGCTCCCTAATAATGCAAAGCCTGCTAAAGGACCCCAGGATTCGTGCTATCAAGGAGAGGGATCATTACTGGTTGGCAACCCTTCTTGATCCACGATACAAGGGGAAAGTTGCAGAGCTCATCCTGCCCGCACAGAGGGAGCACAGGATAAAAAAACTTGAGGACGCTCTAAAGCGACACTTGTGTAACACCTTTCCAGGCACTGGTAGGTTACCAAGTGATGACACACGTGCTTCTGAGGCTGCGGATGATCAGAGGAATAGTGGTGAAGGCCAGGGCCGCTTGACTGATGCATTTTTACATTTTTTTAGTCCACGACGCCCAGGGACGTCAAATGTAGGCACCCATTGCCAGCGTCTTCACCATATGGTGCAGGACTACCTAGGGGCAAGGGCAGACCTGGATACCTTTCCAGCAGATGATCCACTTGCTTACTGGGTGTTGAGATTGGATCACTGGCCAGAACTTAGCCAATATGCTATGCAGCTACTAGGTTGCCCTTCAACCAGCGTGCTTTCTGAAAGGACGTTCAGTGCTGCTGGAGGTTTTGTCACAGACAAAAGAGTGCGTCTGTCCACCGACTCTGTAGACCGGCTGACATTTATAAAAATGAATCAGTCCTGGATCAGCAGCTATCAACCTCCTGATGCTGACATAACGGAATAGATCAGGGATGTCTTCTGCATTCACAAAACCTCCAGCACTGAACTCTTCCACAATACCACAAAAGGGTTACGGTATGAATGCACTTGCTGCAATGAAAGGCACAATATTTGGCTGCACTGACGCCTGTGCCAGATTTATATCATTTACATTTTTTGAACCGCAGGGTCCAACCCTGCACTCTTCCACAATACCACAAAAGGGTTACGGTGTGAATGTACTTGCTGCCATGAAAGGCGCAATATTTGGCTGCACTGACGCCTGTGCCAGATTTATATCATTTTAATTTTTTGAACCGCAGGGTCCAACCCTGCACTCTTCCACAATACCACAAAAGGGTTACGGTGTGAAGGCACTAGCTGCCATGAAAGGCAGAATATCTGGGTTTACTGACGCCTTTACCAGATGCATATCTTTTTAATATAGGACCACAAGGTTCACCCCTGCATTCTTCCACAATACTACAGAGGAGTTACTGTATGATGATACTTGCTGGCCTGGCAGTCTTGCACCAAAGGCACAATATCTGGGTGCACTGATGCCTTGACCAGAATCATATCATTTTAATATAGGACCGCAAGGTTCACCCCTGCATTCTTCCACAATACCACAGAGGGGTTACTGTATGGTAGTACTTGCAGGCCTGGCACCAAAAGCACAATATTTGGGTGCACTGCCACTGACGCCTGTATCAGATTCATATCCTCAGAGGGGTTACGGTGTGACGGCACTGTTGGGGATGCTAAAGGACCAATTTTGAAGCACCTATTGTTACTTTCATCCAAAGCCTGCATAAGTTTCACAATAATTTAGCCAAAAAAATCAGTAAACTTTTTCTGCGTGTCCGAAAATGTCTCCTCTTTTCATACAGACTGCCGCCCCAAGCAGTTGTTTATGGATAGATTAAAGGAAAAGCATTTACCGTCATTTGAAACATCATGTTTTTGTTTTTAAGTGTTTCTATACATCCTACAAATCCGCCACTTCACGGGCAGGTTATGGGGACCTCCTAGGCACGATATTTGAAGGAATTTTTCGTTTTTATTTATAACCCTTATTTCATGGAAAACTCACTGTCCCTTTAAAAAAGTATTTTTTTAAACTTTTTGTCCTTGTTTCCTGTCCCCCAGGGCACTACCCGGACCCCCATACATCTTTTATGGCAAATATGTAGCATATATGCCCTCTTGGAGGGCACTCTAAAAAACGAATTTTCAGCCCCATTGACTTGCATGGGGTTCGGGTTCGGGTTCGGGTTTGGACCCGAACATTTGGAAAAATTCGAGTTCGGGGGGTGTTCGGCTCATCCCTACTCAAGACATGCCTCACTGATTTCTACTAGGGTTGTAATACTTATCAAGTCTGAACACCTTGCTGGACCACTCCTTGACTGACAGTGGTCATACATGAAAATATCCAGAATTTACAATATATCTCTTTATACAACAAATGTAAACTTTGCACAGAAAAAGAAGATTAATCAGATTAATAAGAGTAGGTCCTTCTCCAAACAAATGAGTCCATATATCCAAACCAGCAGACCAAAAGGTAAAGCACATACTACTTATCGGGCTCTCTTACATTCTTTGCGCAAACGTTAACGCATGTGCAAAAATGCATTATTGCGAGGGGCAAAACCCTTTGCGCTGAACGTCATATTACAATGTCCGTGTAAAAAATGCGCGTTAACGTCTACCGCAGGTGAACCTGCGTGAACGCTGCGCAAGCGTACTGCACTGCGCCTGTCCTATTCTTAACATTGTGAGCGCAAATACGTTTGTGCGCTGGTAGCGGATGGTATTACAATCTATGCGCAAAATGTAACCCACAGCATTTGCACGCATAATTTTAACGTCTTTGAAAAGCTGGTGGTAACGGCAAATCTGAACGTCCTGGCCGAACCCAAATACACCAGCCCAAAAAAAAAATACAGTATAGTTACACATTTTACGCATATCCAAACAATAAAATTGAGAAGTTGTACATGTTTTTTTATTGATGCAGCATATATGCGCAGATTGACTTTGACAGGTGCCAAAACCTAATGGGAGACAATTGTGATTCTTAATTCTGATTGGCTGAATCGCGTGAAAAAACAGTCCGTACACTGATTTATGCGCGCAACATTGCTGCGTGTGCGGTTTCGCGCGTCCGTTTTACGCGCGTTATTTTTTGACGGATGAAAAAATGCGCGAGGATTGTAATACCAGCGTTGTTTTACGTGCGTTAACCTTTAATGCTGTGCGCAAAAATTCACACGATCTGCATGCGTTTTTGCATGAAGAATGTAATAGAACCCATCATATATAAAGAGTATCCCCATCAATAGATTTATCAGTCCATTTTTAATTTCAGAGCCTAAATATGATGATCTTGTCACAATATTCCACATGAAAGAAAAAAGCACAAATTATGTATAATGGTGCAGATCTTCTTATTTTCCAAATATTTACAATGTATGACAAATCTATTAAAAATATACTTACAAAATACAGAGCCCCTTTGTAAGTGGCCCTATTATTATTTTAGGCAGATAATTAGTTATAGGTGTAATCTTCCCTTATCTGGTATCTTATAATAATTCAGACTACGTTAGACCTCCTCCACCATCTATTAGACAGGAGACAAGGATCACCTCATAATGGAAATAATGTCACAAAAAGATGTAAGTGCACACATACAACAGATTTCTACTCACATCAAGTAAGCATACATGACAGTAAGTATTTAGTAAGCAGCAGAATGTTTTTTATTGCTATTTTAGAGTAAATACGTATTTTAAAGGAGTGCCTCAAGACATTTCTCACTTTTTGTTGAAACCGAACCAGGCAGAAAGCAAGTAATAATTAGGCTTGTGCACCGATTTTTTTTTTCGGTTCGATTCGATTTTTCGGATTTTTAAACTTTTCGATTCGGCTCGTTTCAACCGATTTCTGTTTCGATTCGGTTCGGCTCGACTCGTTTTTCGTGTACATTTTTTTTTCTGAATATCGACCATTTTTCGTATTTTCGTGTCACTTAGCTCGTTTTTTGTATCGACTTTTCGTATTTTCAGAAATTTTCGTTTTTTCGGAACGTCTGTTCTCCTCGTTTCAAAGCAATAAATTTCGATTTGACACATTTCAAGTACATTCGAAAATTCCGAAAATATTTTGTTTCGGCTCGGAAAACTTTTCGGATCTGCCATTTTCGGATCTAAAAATTTTTGGAAAATCGGCCACATCCGAAAACACGAATCGGGAAATTTCGTGAAAATTTCGAAATTCCGAAACCCGAAACGCACATCCCTAGTAACAATAATCTGATATGAATCGTACAGGCTTCAGGATGGTTGCAACCTCGGTACACTTTGCGTTTATGTAGCAATCGAACAGGGCAGATAACAAACCACTATCATATTCCAATAATCTCACAGCTTGGCAGAATTACACATAATCGGATGCCTTGTACTTAGGACTTAGACCGGATAAGGTAACCAACAGTGACCAAGAGTGAGATGGGTATTCCAACCAACACACATGCGGTAATTATAGGGCAGTATTACAAAGTTGGTGCTAACTTAACCAGAGCTGTTGTAAACTTACCAGAGCCATTATAGTCAATGGAGTTGTTAAGTTTACAACAGCTCTGGTTAAGTTAGCACCAACTTTGCAATATAGCCCATAATCGCTATATAGAACACCAATAAGGAATAAGCAATAGAATGGTCAAATGGAAAGCAGGGTCAAAAACGTGAGCAGGATCCTCAGACTGAAACGGGTTGGCAACTGGTAATCAAAGCACAATACTGAACAGGCGATGCGGGAACTAGACTCCACGTCAGGGCACTGAGCAATCGCTCGCACCCTGCTTTAAACCCGGTGGCTCCTCGTGACCATGCCAGGCCCTGCCCCCTCAAACGCCGATCGGCCATCACAAAGTGCTGGCACCCGGCCAGCCAGCGACACAGAACCATGCCCAGACGCCCCCAGGCAGCGTTGCGGGGGCCAAGGACATAACATAGGGTTTGGGTTAGGTTTATGGTTACTATTTTTGAATGTGATATGATAAGGTATAGAGCTAGGGTTAGGGCTATGGTTCAGATATTTCTAGAGTTAGGGTTAGCATTTTGTATGTTATATAATTAGGTATAGGGCAAAGGTTAGGTTTAGGTTAGGGCTATGGTTTTGGTTAGGGTTAGTTTAGGGCTAGGGTTAGGGGTTCAGTTTTTGTGTGTTATATGATTAGGGTTAGGGTTAAGACTAGGGTTAGAGTTAGGGCTAGGTTTAGGGTTACTAGTTATGTGTGTTATATGATTAAGTTATCACTAGGGTTAAAGTTAGGACTAGGGTTATGATAATAGCTATAGTTAGGGCTAGAATTTGGGGATTGATTTAAGGTGAAGTTTGGGACAGGGTCATGGTTACATTTCCTGTGTGTTATATGATTAGGTTTAGGGCTAGTGTTAGGTCTGCCATTTTTTGTTTGATTAGCTATATGGCTAGGGTTAGGGTTAGGTTTATTTTAGGGCTAGGGTTAGGTTAGGACTATGGTTACAGTTTTTGTGTTTTTTATGACTAAGATTAGGGTTACCATTTTTGAGTGTTATATGATTAGGGTTTGCACTAGGGTTAAAGATAAGGCTAGGGTTAGGTTGATGGTTAGGGCTGGGATTATCATTTTTCTTTGTTAGGGTTAGGTTAGGATTACTGCTTTTCTGCATGTTGTATGATTACGGTTAGGGTTAGGGCTAGAGACATCTTTTTCACACTTTGATTGACTGCCACAGAATCCAGACAGTAATGTGCACTGTGTATTAGTGTATCATAGAGCTCCATAGTGCAGCATCATTGTTCACTTTATAATTGAAAATTGAACAATAGTGCTGTATTACAAAAAAAAATGTATTTATTTACTTTTAGAAGAAACCTGATCATGTTTGATATCATTGGAAAGGCCGTGCTCTGACTTTGACTAGCCTCTATGGGTCCGGGGATACGAGGGTCCAAAGGACCCTGTAGCTCCTCCATAGGGAATTCCCTGTTGGGGTAAGTCATGTTTCTGATGTCATCGCGCCCATGCACAATGATGTCAATGGACTTGGATGTCAGCCCTCTTTGGGAAATATCAACGATCTTCGCCACATCGGCTCTGAGCCGTGGAACGTCAATGACGAGCTGGAGCTGTCCTTTGCATCCTAGTGATACTGAGTACCGGCATACCGGCAGAAAAAAGCCCTGTTTTTTTGCCAATAGTGAGTAGTAAATATCCCCAAGGCGGAAGGCAATCTTACATTTATTTGTCAACCTATCTGCACATGTATGCAAAACAACATAACTAGACACCATTGAAAAAATTCGAATTTGTTACATATTAAGTAAAGGTGAGTTGTTTAGCCTGTAAAATAATTGGGTACTCTTTTAGTGTCCTATTAATACATGCATATTCACATGAAAGTTGTTTTATTTAATGTTGTTGTTTTTTTCAAAAGACAGCAAATTACCTGATCTTAAAACACTGAAAGCCACTTTATGTAATTCTGTGTTGTAAACTTGTTATTTATTTTAAAAAGGAAGGTCATGTTGTGCTGCAGAATGATAAAATGTTTCAAGTACATACACATTCTGTCTTAAGCAGCCAATCTTATTTTAAGCAATGTTAGTCATAAACTGATCGCACTTTCCAAGGAAATGCTTTTGACATTTCAATATCTCCCAGAGCAAAAACACAAGGGGCAGTGTAATAGCAATTACTAAGGCCACGGTGTGATGTCTCTCGCCAAGCTCCACAACCTTTTACATATGTCATATTATTTTATGTGCTTCTCCAAGTATATTAGACTAGATGTTAACTCAGCAAATGATAATCTACAAAAAAGAAACATAATAATAACCCACAGAGGACCTGTGTTCACTGACCTTGATGAGATACGTCTCAAATGATTAAAGACTGAAGAAAAACATAACATTTAGTCTAAACAAACCAAACATACATATTCTCTGCATGTGCAACTCTGTGACCTTATCTGTATGTAGGTATGTTTTGACATAGTCATGACAGAATACATAACCTCAAAATACAAAGAAAGACATTGTATGCACACTTTTTTCTGAATACAATTTGTATAATAAAAATACATAAACATTAGTATTTGGCTGCTAATTACTGTAAGTTCCACATTATTATAATTATTTGTTTATTTGCAAAGTATTTTACCAGGAAGGATACATTGAGATTTCTCTCGTTTTCAAGTAATAGTGATTAAAATATGTCATTGTATACAATAACTGTGCATTGTATACAATTAATTTTGAAATACCTGTGCATTGACACGTATTTTAGTATTTTTTTTTAATTCCAGGGTTATGGGTTGCAACAGACATTTTTGGTTTGGTATAGCAGTTTTTTTTAACCTAAGGGAAGTATCAGCTCATGGACTTTAAGCAAAAATATAATATTGCCTTGGAAAAATATACAGACTTTTGAATTCATTTGCTCTAAAGTGCCTTTTAGTAATATTTAGTCAAGCCACCTTTTACTGTACTTGAGGAGTTCTTCAAAGAGCACTGAAATTTCCCCAAAATGTTGGTGCTCTTTCATTCGACGCACTTCGGCGAACTCAATTCACCAACCCTGCTTTGAATTCAGCATTCACCCAAGTGTACCAAATCGATCCGTCGAACGCTGCCAATAAACCAGCCAAACAAAGGCACAAATCGCGAAACGCATCCGATAAACTGCCAAAAAACACCGAACGCATCAGACAAACTGCCAAAAACCCACCAAACGTAGCCAATAAACCTAAAAAAAAACAGTGAACGCATCTGAAAACTGCCGAAAAACCACTGGCCTCTGATCAGCCGTAAAAAAAAAGCCAACCAGCTGCTGAATGCCACAAAAAAAAAGCTGACCAGCCGCCTAATGAGTAAAAAGAAAAAAAAATCCAACTATTTTTAAAAGGTGTTTTAAAAAAAATAATGCATTAAAATGCATATATAAGGAAATGATATATAAGGTCCTATGAATAACAATAAAAAGGTCTGTTACAAAATAAAAAAAATGCCATTTTAAATTAGTTGGAATCAAAAATTTTGCTGAAAAATATCTGAAAAAATGTTTGAAAGATCATAAAAAAATAAATAGACTTTTTGCTGCAAATAAAAGAATAAACGGTTGAATAAAAATGTATTGAAATTAGGTATTTTTTCTATATTGAAACCTATGGGATTCACCTGTTTAAACCTGTTGAACGAAACCACCGAAAATCTGGGCATTTCCCGTTCTCTGAATATATTAAATATTACTTCTCTATTGGGAATTTCACTACCGTCAAATTACACCATATTTCGCTGGCAGTTTTCCAATATTTGGCAAATTGCCAGCTTTTTGAACAGCCTAACTGCCACAAAATTGCACCGTATGGTGCAATCAGTGGCAAGTTCTACTGTCTTCAAATAACCCGTTAAGAGATTTAAAACACTCCTGGCATTGGGTGTACCACTAAGGTGCAAGTGAACTTGCATTAAGGATGCACTACGTATTTATACATCCCATCTGTAATGAGCACTGAGGGACACTCACAATGCTACAGTATTGCCAGGCTGCCTCAGGACTCAGTCTGTCCGGCAATGTGAATTACAGCATTCTTAGGACAGAGTGAGAATATCAGTGTTAGATTTTTTTTCTCTCTCTCCTGCACTGTTTGCATGCAAGCAGAGAGAGAGAGGCAGTAGCTCCACTTGCACTCAAGTTCCTTATGTGCCCCTAAGTGCCCTCAAATGTTCAAGTGTACCCAATAGGCAATAAAGCATTAATTAGCATCTCTCACTTTATAGTTTAGTAGTCAGCTGCATTTTCTGCCCTGAGTGGTGTATTTTAAGTAGCAGTTTCCTATTTTGTTCTTCCCTGAATATTTTTTTTCTTCCTTTATTTTACCATAAGAGTTTATTTATTTTTTGTTTTTTACTTCGTACAATGTACAGGTGAAACTCGAAAAATTAGAATATCGTGCAAAAGTTCATTTATTTCAGTAATGCAACTTAAAAGGTGAAACTAATATGAGATAGTACAGGAGGGGTGGGGTCGCGCCTATTCCCCGATGGGGCGGCTGCAACCACCAAATGCATCCAGCCCAACAACATGTGTGAAACATAACAAAGAAAAAGAGGTCATCTGCGCTTATTCCCATTATACCGTGTGAAACTAAACACAATTAGAGGTTTGGTTTCTTATTAATGGCCATTATAAGACTAAGCTCACCCGCCAGCGTCAAGGCACCTCTAATGAGGGCGAGTCCTATCCAAAAATAAAGCCACAGGCTGCTGTATAGCAAACCATACCTGCTCATGCTGCTTGTCAGACATGTGGTAGACTGGTGGGCCTTTATTTATGCTCCCCCAGAAACAAAATCGACTTTGGGATCAAAAACAAAGACATGTAGTGGGATCTTGCTGCAGGGATGACCTGGCTGGAAGTACATTAAAACATACATAGTACAGGAGGGGTGGAGTTGCACCTATTCCCCGATGGAGCGGCTGCAACCACCAATATATGAGATAGTTCAAGCCGTGATTTGTCATAATTGTGAGGATTATGGCTTACAGCTCATGAAAAACCCAAATCCACAATCTCAGAAAATTTGAATATTACATGCAATCAATAAAACAAGGATTGTACATAGAACAATATCGGACCTCTGAAAAGCATAAGCATGCATATGTACTCAGTACTTGGTTTGGGCCCCTTTTGCAGCAATTACTGCCTCAATGCGGCGTGGCATGGAAGCTATCAGCCTGTGGCACTGCTGAGGTGTTATGGAAGACCAGGATGCTTCAATAGCAGCCTTCAGCTCTTCTGCATTGTTCGGTCTTATGTCTCATCTTTGTCTTGGCAATGCCCCATAGATTCTCTATGGGGTTCAGGACAGGTGAGTTTGCTGGCCAATCAAGCACAGTAATCCCATGGTCATTTAACCAGGTTTTGGTGCTTTTGGCAGTGTGGGCAGGTGCCAAGTCCTGCAGGAAAATGAAGTCAGCATCCCCATAAAGCTTGTCTGCGGAAGGAAGCAGGAAATGCTCCAAAATCTCTTGGTAGACAGCTGCATTGACCCTGGACTTAATGAAGCACAGTGGACCAACACCAGCAGATGACATGGCTCCCCAAATCAACACAGACTGTGGAAACTTCACACTGGACTTCAAGCATCTTGCAGTGTGTGCCTCTCAATTCTTCCTCCATACTCTGGGTCCTTGGTTTCCAAATGAGATGCAAAATTTGCTCTCATCAGAAAAGAGGACTTTGGACCACTGAGCAACAGA
Organism: Leptobrachium leishanense; assembly: GCA_009667805.1. Lineage (NCBI taxonomy): Eukaryota > Metazoa > Chordata > Amphibia > Anura > Megophryidae > Leptobrachium > Leptobrachium leishanense. The sequence goes on along the minus strand of CM019064.1, from coordinate 111,126,981 downwards.
CCAGGTCTGTTTTTCTTTAGCCCAGGTAAGACACTTTTGACATTGTTTGTTGTTCAGGAGCGGCTTGACAAGAGGAATACGACATTTGAAGCCCATGTCCAGGATCCGTTTGTGTGTGGTGGCTATTGATGCACTGACTCTAGCCTCAGTCCACTCCTTGTGAAAGTCCCCAACACTTTTGAATGGCCTTTTCCTGACAATCCTCTCCAGGCTGCGATCATCCCTGCTGCTTGTGCACCATTTTCTTCCACACGTTTCCCTTCCACATAACTTTCTATTAATGTGCTTTGATACAGCACTTTGCGAACATCCAACTTCTTTTGCAATGACCTTTTGAGGCTTTCCCTCCTTATGGAGTGTGTCAATGATGGTTTTCTGCACAACTGTCAGGTCAGCAGTATTTCCCATGATTGTGATTCCTACTGAACCAGACTGAGAGACCATTTAAAGGCTCAGGAACCCTTTGCAGGTGTTATGGCTTAATTAGCTGATTAGAGTGGGACACTTTGAGCCTAGAATATTGCACCTTTTCACAATATTCTAATTTTCTGAGATTGTGGATTTGGGGTTTTCATGAGCTGTAAGCTATAATCATCACAATAATGACAAATCACGGCTTGAACTATCTTGCTTTGCATGTAATGAGTCTATCTTATATATTAGTTTCACCTTTTAAGTTACATTACTGAAATAAATTAACTTTTGCACGATATTCAAATTTTTAGAGTTTCACCTGTAGTTTCATTCACCACATGTGAGCTATCTAGAAGAAAGGGATGGCAAGTTTAAGATGATAAAATAAGGGCGTTCTTCAGTCATGTAAATGTTTTCTTCATAGATTGTAAAGGCTAATAACACGATGATTAAGTATTATGAAGAAAATGGACAACATTTTTAAAGAAAACTAGATATGAGAGATGTTGACAATAATGTATGTCACTGCTTCTATGTAAATAAAATACCATGTTGAACAGAGCAGTGTTAAAGTAAAGGTGCAAATTTCCATGTTGATACATTTTACCACAGTTACATTCTTCGGGTGAAGAGATTGTGGAGGGGCTTCAGGTATATGATAGTCTTGTTTAGGTTCTAAGTAAACTGTTACGGTCTACGGAGAGAAGGGTCACCTAGGTAGATGTTACTGAGGGCATGGAACAAATCAGGGGGATATGACACACTTTACTGTTGTGCCAAGATCATCTTTGTAATGGACATCATCTTGAGAGTTGAACTGCATTTTCTTGTAATTTCATTACCAGAAGAAAACCAGGATTTTTAAAACCATGTGTTATTTTGCATTCTCCCAAGCTTGTAGTTATGCTTCTACAGCTGAAAAATAAAACAAAGTACTTTAACATCGAACCACATGAAAATGATTTAGGTTTTTTTATGGTTATGCAAATTATCTCTACTGAACATATCTGTTTTTAGTTACGTTTAAATTTGCTTTTATTTCAAAATCCTTGAGAGATGTGATACACATATTTTCATGGCAGAGATGTAGCACAATGAAATCTATTGAATTCATATTGTTTTATGAATTTGTACATATATAATTGGATGCTGTATAGTTGAAATAAAACAGTCCTTTTAGAAATCGTGGATTCCTTGTATAGTCTTTTTCATCTATTCCAAAACTGATTCCAACACAAATGTTAACTAGGTTTTGTTCTCCGTCCATATTCCACAATAATGTAGCAAACACCCTAAGTATCCTTTTAAACCTAATATGAACTACATCCTTAGGGGTCATGTTAGCTGCCAGTTTAATGGTTCTTTGCAATTTTTCTTTATCGGCTAGCTGTAATGGAGATACACAAACATACCTCAATTGCTCCCAGCACTTTTGAAACCTGATTAAATGAGCACACTACTTTGTACTACAGTCTTTACCCTACATGGTTGACAGCTCTAACTAGCACATTTTTTTACCTCTATTGTTACTCATGATACACCTAATACAGTTGCAGTTACAAGTATTGATAAAGTCCTAATAAATTCTGTTGTGCTGTACAATGGTTGAGACAGAATAACAAATATACATACATGTAAAACACACAGAACAGTAGGAGAGAGGACCCTGCTCAAGAGCTTATAATCTAAGAGGAAAGGGGTGACACATTAGGTATGGGTAAAGAGCTGGGAATGTGAAGTAGCAGTGCTTAGAGAGCTGAATGGGAAGATTGTGAAAGAAATGACAGTGGGTAGATCATGAAGTGAGTTTATAGGATTCTTTAAAGTAATGTGTTTTCGGAGACTTCTTGAAGGACTGGAGAGATGGGGAGAGGCTAATCTTGTGGGGGAGGGAGTTCCATATTAAAGGGGCAGCACGGGAGACATCCTGAAGGCGAGAGTTGGGAGTGCGGGTACAAGGAACTGATAGCATTAGATCATTGGCCAAGTGAAGTGACTGGGATGAGATGTACCTGCTGATAAGGGAGGATATGTAGACAGGTTTGCGGTTATGGAGATCTTTGTAAGTGAGCACCAATATTTTGAACTGATTTCTAAAGAAACCAGGAAGGTAAGTTGCATGAGCCTGGCACAGGCATTCATTACAGACTGCAGATGGAGCATCTGGGATCTCTTAAGGCCAGAGAGAAGGAGGTTGTAGTAGTCAAGGCCAGAGAAAATAAGAGCTTGGATGAGCATTTTAACATAATATGTATAAGTAACATATGATGTTCCGTATTCTTTCATACATACTTGATAAATAAAGTAAATCTAGCTGTTTAACTCCTTTTACTATCAAGATTGCCTATACTCCATCTGCAAGAGACATGCTAGTGTCCCGATATTGGGCTCTATTCCACAGTTGATACTAAGGTAGTATCTTGATTTGTAATCGTTAGCGCTAGGATTAGTAAGTTTAACATCTGGCATTGATTTTCCGATCTTGACGCTAAACTGGGGTAAGTGCAAGCTTACTGTACTTAAGCATCTCTTTTACTTAACATGGATAGCGCAAAATATTTTTAGCATCTTGCCAAGTGAGGTATTACAATGTGCAGGCACAATTTACCATCTCTGCCCCTCCTCTGGCCTGCTTACGCAGCTGACGCACATCATTGGATGCAGGGGGACAGCCTGAGGTGCGCCGACTGGTGGGCGGAGTGAAGGAGGCCCACCCATGGAAGTCAGCTGGGTGTACTATGCTGCCCCGCGGCTTCACTGTCCCCGCCTGCCGTGGGGATGGTTTAGTACGCCCCACAGCGGGAAAGGGTTAAAAAAAGAATCTGCAGACTTTTCCCTTCTTACCTAAACACACGCACTTTACTTACTTACCAGCCAAAGTTCTATAATGACTCCTGCTTTTGGTTGCTCCATGTAAACAACGTTCAATGCAAAATAGGGAGTCGACATACGCGTTTCGCTCACTAGTCAAGCAAAGTCAGGAGGGAAATGTCCATGGACTCTTTTTTTAAATAGGAATAACTTGTTAAACATAGAAAATAAATAATGGATATAAATTAAGAAACTGATCTTTAAATGTGATGAGTTGATTTAGGATTAATTTAAGATTCACTATACAGTTCCTTCAGGTTGTAAGCGTTAGAAAGAGTAAAAGGCTGATGCACTTACATAAGGTTGACTTCAGGTGACATCCCCTAAACATCAATTTTGATGTGATGTGGTTCTTGCTCCATGTTTGCAAACTGACATAAACGCCTAGCAATTGCATGCAACTAAATCCCAACATTATCTATAGCTTATTGTTGGTGAGTTTTACGGTACAATATTATCCCACTGTGCATTTATTGTAAATAATGATCCAGCTGGGGAGTGGAAATTGTGAAATTGGCTGTTTATGTATACAATCCCGTGAGCATTGTTACGACACATTATTGCACAACCTTGTATGTAAGAACATCTAGCAACTTGTTACATGCTTTCACTTCAATTTTATGTTGTGTTTTTGTTCCTTTCAACAAAGTTATACCATCTTAAAAGATATACTGTATATATAATTTAAAATTTTGTGTTGTTTGTACAGTTTTTTAGGTTTCCGGAAATGATATCATTACGGTATGAAACTCAACCATAACCATCTTTGAGGTCCTATTGAACGTGAACACATAGCTTTGTCAACATTCCCAATTTTACCTTAGGGAATGTTTATCATTGGAGTATTATGTGTATTGTCATCTTGAAGTATCCACCTGCATCTTATAAAAAGAAATATTGGCATGATGGAAATGTTGTTAATAGCTCTGTTTTTGATGCTTTAACAGTCAAGGAAATGGTTTATCTAAGTGAAGCAGCTTGCAGTCGTTTACAAGCGACTCTGTTCGTGAGTCAGCCACTCGCAATCCCACATTTTCAATGTGCACAACTCATTATATACAGGATCACAGTTATCCAAGGACTTGTCCAAATGTGCTCTGTAAAAATACACAGCTTGACGTGACATTTGTTAAATGTATAAAACACTGGAATAAACTATATAAATTTAATTGTTGCAGTCCAGTTGAGAGTGCAAAAAAAGGATCTGCTCAACAGTTTATAAAAATAAAAAAGCAAAAACATTTGGATATTTCCTTCGCATATGTTATTTGTTTATCTCAAATAAAATGTATAAATAAAGAATAGTGAAATACAGATTGAGATCAATTTAATATATTAAACTACAAACATGAGAATTCTCAAACTGCTTATCAATGGTATTTGACTGTAAATTTTTTGCGTTAAAATTACATGCGTGTCTTGCTTAGGATTTAGGATAATAACTTATTATTAAAGCAATTCATGCCATTTACAGCAAAACATTTTTATAAAAAAGCAAAAATGCAGGAGGGACGAGTCCATTGACTCTTCTTTTAAATAGGAATAACTTGCTAAAGTTAGAAAATAAATTATTGTCTTCCATATTCAGTTCATACTCTATAAATCTGTATAACTATATAACAGTTCAACCTACAACAAATCCCATCAAGAGCCAAAGATGTGGAAACTGAAATGGAATGCCTCTACAAAAAGGAGCAACAAAGGCTCATCAGCAGGTAAGATAGGAACAAAGACTTCACACTTGCAGCAAGACGTAATGTCAAATTTGACAACTATATTAAAAAATTCCGCATAGGAGTGACATACCTGATTACCCACACAGCAGCAGAGAAAAACCCATCAAACCTCTCACATGCAGAAAGGATGGCCCCAAACAATCTATCCAGCACAAACATCATCATCATCAAGCCAGCTGACAAAGGTGGATCAGTGGTTGTCATGAACATCTAGGACTACATTGCAGAGTAGGCTTGTGCACCGATTTTTTTTTCGGTTCGATTCGGTTCGATTTTTCGGATTTTTAAACTTTTCGATTCGGCTCGTTTCGACCGATTTCTGTTTCGATTCGGTTCGGCTCGACTCGTTTTTCGTGTACATATTTTTTTTTGGAATATCGACCATTTTTCATATTTTCGTGTCACTTTGCTTGTTTTTTGTATCGACTTTTCGTAATTTTGGAAATTTTCGTTTTTCGGACTTATACATGTTTTCGGAATATCGACCGTTTTTCGTATTTTCGTGTCACTTTGCTCGTTTTTTGTATCGACTTTTCGTAACTTCGGAAATTTTCATTTTTTCGGAACGTCTGTTCTCCTAGTTTCAAAGCAATAAATTTCGATTTGACACATTTCAAGTCCATTCGAAAATTCCGAAAATATTTCGTTTCGGCTCGGAAAACTTTTAGGATCTGCCATTTTCGGATCTAAAAATTTTCGGAAATTCGGCCGCATCCGAAAACACGAATCGGGAAATTTCGTTAAAATTCAGAAATTCCGAAACCCGAAACGCACATCCCTATTGCAGAGGGTGACAGACAACTATGTGATGAAAGCTATTACCAGAAATTAACTCACGACCCCACAACTGTATACAAAACCAAACTTGTCAAACTTATCTACAACAAGAATTGGAGAATCTGGTGCCTTCCAATCCTTGCATGGACACTTTCTACATTCTGGCCAAAATTCACAATTCCGGGCCTATGGGATATGACCCTTTATCATAGGTATGGACACATTTACCAAACAAATTTCTGGCCTTATAGAGGGTATCCTGAAACTCTTAGTAAACAACACTGCCAGCTTTATACAGGACAACACAGACTTTCTCAACAAACTCAGAGATATCCAGACACTGCCGACTGACACTATATTGGTTACTATGGTTACTATACAGCAACATCCCACATAAAGATAGAATGAATGCCTGTCTCAAATCTCTCTCCTCCCACAATACTCTGCATAAATATGATGGCGGAATAATTACCAGGCTGATTGTATTTATACTCACACACAACTATTTCAGCTTTTGCATTAACTGCTACCTACAAATGGCCGGGATTGCTATGGATAGTAAAATGTCACCACAATATGCCAATCTTTTCATGGCTGATCTAGAACAGAGGTTCCTGAACACTCGCCCTCACAAACCACACAAATACCTGCGATGCATTAATGACATTTTCACTCTTATGGACAGAAGGAGAGGAACGCCTTCTAGACTTCCACGATGCATTCAATATGTTACACCTATCTAACAAACGTAAGATGGATTTTTCCAAGCACAGTGTGAGCTTCTTTGACTGTACCATTTCAGTTGCACTCATCTGTATACAGAAAACCCATAGACAGGTCCAGCTACCGCCACAAAACCAGCTTTCATCCCAATTGCACCAAACAAGGCATCATCTACAGCAAGACCACCGGGTACGACCGAATCTGTTCTGACAATGGAGACAGGGATGAACAACTGAGCAAACTGTCTACATCATTTAAGAGGAAATGCTATAAGAAGAGGACAATCTCTAAAAAAAAATCAAATCAGCCCTGAAAACGCCACGTGAACAGCTGTTGCTCTATAAAGATCGACGTTTCAGTTCCCAAAGCAACTTTCCTCAGGATCCTGAGGAAAGTTGCTTTGGGAACTGAAACGTCGATCTATACATATTATGCAACATTAAATTCATTTTTTTCAAATTTTACATACAGGGTTATCCAAAGAGATCCGAATTGCTTGAGAAAGGTAACCGAACGCTGAAAATCAGCGTTCGGTTGCCTTTCCTGACCATTCGGCTATCCAGAGAGCAGGCAATTCACCAAATCATGGCGAATTGCCTGAACATACGGTGCCTGTTCGGTCCCTGTTCGAGGGCAGTGAAATCCTCATAAAAAAGCACTGCTTCGGCTATTCAGAGAACACAAACCAGCAGTGAAAGGTTCCCCTAATGCCCTGCCATTCGGTGGTTTAATTCGGCAAATTTATTCAGGAGAATCCCATAGGCTTCAATGTTAAAAATATTCCCGTTTTAATTCAATATCTAATAAACCGTTCATTATAAAATTCTGCAGCAAAAAGTCTCTTTATTTATAGATTTTTTCGGATATTTTAAGCATTTTTCTGATTTTTTTTTTTTTTAAAGTCCGATTTTTTTTTTTTTTTTTCAGTTTACTTATTTTTTTTGTAACAGCCCTCTTTATTATCATTCCCTGGACCTCCTGTGAAAATTTCAGACATTTACGCTCAGTAGTTTCTTTGCAAACAGCGTTTCTTTTTCCCAGATTCATACAAATGGTTTTGCTAATTTATTCACTGCCTCCTCTACGTCACAGCTGCTTCGGCTCTGTGTGATTCGGCTCCTGTTCGGCTCCTGTTCGGCTTTTTCGAAGGTTAATCCAGATGTTTTTGCTTGTTTTCAGCGTGCATTCGGTTAGTTTTCGTCAGGTTTGCGGCAGCTTTTCCCTGCAATTCGGGGACCCTGTGCTGTTTGCTGAATACACCGCAGGGTCACCGAAATGCAATCGGCAAAAGGAACCGAATTGAAGAGAACGAAAAGTCACCGAACGTGCGGTGACTTTTCGAATCTCTTTGGATAACCCTGATAGTCTCCGTGTGCATCTGAAATTTGGAGGATGTTTGGATGCAGTCAGAATTTTTGCACCGGAGCAGAATAATATTCTTTTGTCAGGGTCAGCTCATGTCCTATTGACATCCTTGAGTGTAAACCAATTTGATCCTTTGTATCTTGCTATGAAAGGTGCTAGTGCGCTAAAACTAAACATATATATATATAATATATAAAAAAAACACATGGGGGATAGCACTGAACCTAAACTAAGCATTCAGTGTGGGTGCGTCTCAAAAATAAAATAGAAACAAAACCAGGGAGAGAGCACTCCAGTCAAACACATTCAAAAACCTGCAACAACAGCTTCATGCATGGGTGCATAATACCAGCTTTTACCACATGTTGAAAAATTCTTAAATCTAAGCTTTGTTGAATAAAATGGTGGAAATTTGGTTCACAATGAACAGCTGTGAATTGCTTAAGCCTGCCAACAGCGTCAATGTAATCCACCCTCTGGCGCGTATATGTATATATATACACCTCTTGGGTTTGCCACCCAAAATATGGTTTACATGTTCATCAAAGGGCTTATTTAAACATTGCACTGGGTTTATATAAACCCTGCAGAGAGCTCCAGGAGGATGTATATCCCAAGTTAATTTATCTCTTAAGAGCAGTTATTAGGTTGGCAATAGATGGGACCTGTTGTGATGGGCATTGAGTTGTGCCAGGCTTACGCAATGTATGATCTTGTCTTGTAATTAAACCAATTGTATATATAGATAGCTGGATAGATATACAACATTTTTATTATCATTATATTATTTTTATTGAATCAACAGAAAGGGTTAACAGACATGCAGAGTTATTGAGAGAGCACCGAAATGTCACTGTACTTCAGCAAGTTCGATACGCCGACCCTGCAGTGAATTCAGCATCCACCACAGGGTCCCTGAAATGCAGCATACGAGCAGCCGAACACATCTGAAAAACCACCTAATCGATCCGAAAAAAGCCAATGACCAGACGAACAGAGCACCGACCAGCTGCCGGAAAAAGATGACAAGCCACCGAACAGGGGTAAAAAAAAAAAAAAAAATGCAACTTTTAAAACGCGTTTGCAAAAAAACTACGACACTAAAATGCCTGGAAATAATATAAAAGGACCTATGAATAATAATAAAATGATCTGTTACAGAAAACAAAATGCCATTTTAAAAAAATCTGAAAAAAGGGGCTAAAAAAAATCCTGATAAAAGCCGAAAAAATCCTTAAAAATATATAAATTAAGACACTTTTTGCTGAAAATGAAAAGAATAAACAGTTGAATAAATATTTCACAACAAACGTGAATTTATTTTCCATTGAAACCTATGGGATTCATCTCATTAAACCTGTCGAATGAAACCACTGAAAATCAGGGCATTTCACTGACATTTCTCTGAATAGATTAACCATTGCTTCTCCATGGGGATATTTGGCAAACTGCCTGCTTTTTGAATAGCCGAATAGACACAAAATTGCAAAGTATGAGGAAATTCACTTTTCGGTGCGATTTCGGGGCCAATACGGCTCTATTTGAATAACCCCAATGGTCCAAGTCAATTCAATGTCTCTATTAGACATGTGCATTCATTTTAGTACTAAAACGATTTAGTCCGAATTTTGGGATTATTCAGTTTTAGTATGACTCAAGAGATACAAAACTGCTCAGTACAAAAAACGAAAGAAACTAAAATAAAATGCACTTCATTTTAGTTTCAGTCCTTTTTGTGATATTACATTGATGAGTGAAGGAGACCAGTAATGAAGCGCAACATTGCAAAGCTACAGAAAAGGTATGTATGCGTAATCCTTCCCGACCCCTAGCCGAAAATCTGACAGTGATAGAGCTCCAGAATACTCACTCACAGCACAGACAGCCAGCACAGGAGAGGAAACCTTTACTTAACCCTTGCATGTCTATGAGGCAGACAAGATGATAAAAGCAGCTGGAGAAGGAAAACATTCAAATAAATCACACTGAAAGCCAGTGCCGGACTGGCCTACCGGGATACCGGGAGGAATCCCGGTAGGCTGCTTAGACTTAGGTCAATAATTGGGCCGCTATCATCTTTTTGGGCCCGAGAGGCAAGAGCCCGCGGCCGTGGGTTGGTAGCAGGCCGGCCCAGATTGACTGGCCGCCTTAACGCTCAGCTCCGGTATCGGACTCTGAGTCCGAATCCGGAGCTGATTGCTTTTGTGAGCTGCTGCAGCACACTTTATTGGGCCCAGCCGGACAGGCTGTGGCAGCAGGCGAAGCTGAAGTGGGGATCCGAGCACCAGGGATGAGCGAGCGCCCTGCTCCTGGCAGGGGAGTTGAGTTGTGCGCTGGCTGCTGCCGCAGGCAGGCGGGCTGAGCGCGGAGGATGGAGCCGCCGATCACAGGGAGAGGAATGCAGATGAGCGGCATGCAGAGGATATGAGCAGCTGCTTCCGCTCAGATACCCGCTTCCCACTAGTTCCCAGCCAATGGAAGGAGGAGGCTGGGACAATTGGGGGGCTGGGAACTAGTGGGAAACGGGTATCTGAGCGGGAAGCAGCTGCTCATATCCTCTGCATGCGCTCGTCGCTGCATCCCTCTCCTGTGATCGGCGGCTCCATCCTCCGCGCTCAGCCCCTGCCTGCGGCAGCAGCCAGCGCACCACTCCACTCCCCTGCCAGGAGGAGGGCGCTCGCTCATCCCTGGTGCTCGGATCCCTCTTCAGCTTCGCCTGCTGCCACAACCCATCCGGCTGGGCCCACCAGTGACAGTGAGATGAATCTGTGCGGCAGCAGAGCCCCCAGGACACGTGGAGGAGAAAAGCCAGGTCTGTTCCTCAAGTAGCCTCTGTATTAGTATAGGCTGGGCGGAGTGCTCATTCATACCCCACCAGAGTACACAGGGTGAGTGCTTTCTGGGGTCCTGGCTGCCATTTAGACTCCTGGCTTGTCCTTCTCTACTAAATCTAAACTTTTTCCTGCAGCCTGAAGCACCCCTCTATCCAGCTAACTGTAAAGCGCTGCGATACCCTCAACCCACCACACGTTACTGTACAGCTCTGCGATACACTCAAACCCACCAACAGCACGTTACTGTAACAGCTCTGCGATACACTCAAACCACCCACACGTTACTGTACAGCTCTGCGATACCCTGAAACGCACCACACATTACTGTACAGCTCTGCGATACACTCAAACCCACCAACACGTTACTGTACAGCTCTGCGATACCCTGAAACGCACCACACATTACTGTACAGCTCTGCGATACCCTGAAACGCACCTTACCTGAAACGCACCACACATTACTGTACAGCTCTGCGATACCCTGAAACGCTACCACTTACCCTGAAACGCACCACACATTACTGTACAGCTCTGCGATACCCTGAAACGCACCACACGTTACTGTACAGCTCTGCGATACCCTGAAACGCACCACACATTACTGTACAGCTCTGCGATACCTGAAACGCACCACACATTACTGTACATCTCTGCGATACCCTGAAACGCACCACACATTACTTGTACAGCTCTGCGATACCCTGAAACGCACCACACATTACTGTTACAGCTCTGCGATACCCTGAAACGCACACCACATTACTGTACAGCTCTGCGATACCCTGAAACGCACCACACATTACTGTACAGCTCTGCGATACCCTGAAACGCACCACACCTTACTGTACAGCTCTGCGATACCCTGAAACGCACCACACATTACTGTACAGCTCTGCGATACCCTGAAATGCACCACACATTACTGTACAGCTCTGCGATACCCTGAAACGCACCACACATTACTGTACAGCTCTGCGATACCCTGAAACGCACCACACATTACTGTACAGCGCTGCGATACCCTGAAACATACCACACATTACTGTACAGCGCTGCGATACACTCAAACGCACCACACATTACTGTACAACTCTGTGATACTGTGAAACGCACCACACATTACTGTACAGCTCTGCGATACACTCAAACGCACCACACATTACTGTACAGCTCTGCGATACCCTGAAACGCACCACACATTACTGTACAGCGCTGCGATACCCTGAAACACACCACACATTACTGTACAGCGCTGCAATACCCTGAAACACACCACACATTACTGTACAGCGCTGCGATACCCTGAAACACACCACACATTACTGTACAGCTCTGTGATACCCTGAAACACACCACACATTACTGTACAGCTCTGCGATACCCTCAAACACATCGCATATTACTGGGGCTGGTGTGAAATTATTTCCAGGGCTGGTTTTTATCCCCAGTCCGGCCCTGCTGAAAGCTAATGACAGAGGAGGGCTGGATAGTAAAAACCCCTTTATAACAAGCAGCGCTGGGAGAAGAGAGGTTCTTTATAAAATGTGTGTTATTTCCCCTCCCACTCTGCATAATAGGGGCTTAGGTCTGATACATTTTATATTATCCAGCAGCACTATCCCCCTTTACTCATCTATAATACATGTTTTATATAAAGTCCCTCTCCTCTCCCAGTGCTGCTTGTTATAAAGTTTTTTTTTACGTCTGATACATTTAGTATCCAGCTCTCACAGTTACTCTGTCATTATGAGCCTTCAGTGTGATTTATTTGAATGTTTTCCCTAGATTTAAAGTGCTTTATTTATTTTATTATAAAAATAAATTTGCACCAGTAATCTCTTCTCTGAGCTTTCAGATCAATTTACGTTAATATTTTCCCTCTCCCCTGCTTTTATAGTCTTGTGTCTCCCCCACAGAGATACAAAGTTTAAGTAAAAGTTCCCTCCCCTGTGCTGGATAAGCATTGCATTCCGAAGTTCTGCACCCTCCACATGCCAATGCAGTAGGATGTTCTATACAGAGAGGGGCATTAATTAATGCAGGTGGATGTTGTATACATTATACAGAGAGGGGTATTAATTAATACAGGAGGATGTTCTAAACATTATACAGAGAGGAGCCTTTTTTTTTTAGCCCTTTAAATCCAGTGGCTATGTGCGCTGAGATCGGATGCTTGTTATATTATCTCTCAGTACAATATATCAGGCTCAGCTGATACAGTAACTGACTATAACAGCGCTCAGAGTTTCAGTAAAACAAGGAAATAATATTGTTCTAACCTCTTATATATAAAAATATTAATTACTAGTTTTACTGAAACTCTGAGCGCTGTGATGAGCAGCAGTCAGTTACTGTAACAGCTTTGCTGTGCTGAGAGTGAGAGATACTGTAACAAGCAGCCGATCTCAGCCCTCTGAGGAGCCACTACAATAGTAATTGTATCCATTGGTTTTCGGATGAATGAAATTAGTTTTCATACTAAAGAACTGAAAACGAATTTCTTTAGCAACTAAATAAATTGCATTTTAGGACTAATCCATTAGTTTAAAACGAAATTTTGTGCTGTGCACATGTCTAGTCTCTATAGAAGAACATATTCCTAACATGCTGTTTCCTCCTGGTTTTACCCATTTGTTACATTGTCGTATGGATGTCATATGAAAAGAGATAATAAGGTGTAATTAATATGTTTTGGATAAATGGTGGAAAACCTTCAAACGGCGCCCGTCCTTGTGTGTATTATGTCCGTATGCTGCTGCCCTTCTGAGATAGAATGGCAGTACTTTGCTACTGCCTGGTCGTATGTACAGAAAAATGGGGTTATACCTAGAATTGAGCGCTGCTTAAGTGGGATCTGTTTTTGTTGTTTAAATCCCGTGTGTGTAGACAGTGAGATGCAACCTCTTCTAAATGTATAGCAGAGGAGATATATTTACACTGAGTGCTATAAATGTTATGGTATGGAGCACTTGGTCAAACGAATGTCAATTTATATGTTATAGGTAAAAAACATATGACATTTAACATGTAAAGCACTTCTCTCAAAAGTGAAAGTACAGGTTATGCGCACATAGGTATCATCTGTATATGTATTGTAGAGTCTATATTGCAAGTATAAACACTGCAAAATAGACTCTTCAATACGTATACAGATGATACCTATGTCGCATAACCTGTACTTTCACTTTTGAGAGAAGTGCTTTACATGTTAAATGTCATATGTTTTTTACCTATAACATATAAATTGACATTCGTTTGACCAAGTGCTCCATACCATAACATTTATAGCACTCAGTGTAAATATATCTCCTCTGCTATACATTTAGACGAGGTTGCATCCCACTGTCTACACACACGGGATTTAAACAACAAAAACAGATCCCACGTAAGCAGCGCTCAATTCTAGGTATAACCCCAATTTTCTGTATTTAATATGTTTGTAGACTTTCAAAACACAGCACACGCATAATTATTCGATAATCCCCATATACCGTGCCAACATCAATGTAACTTTATATGAACCACCTCCTGAACTGTAATATATATATATATATTATATTATCTACAATGTTTTTTGTTAAACGTTTGAGAACAAACTTAAAGATTTTTTCACCCGCTGCAGCCTTCATGGAGCCTTCATGGGGGCTTGTCTTCCCTGCTTTTATCGTCGTTCACAAGATAACTTCGAATAATCATAAACGGAACAGATAATTGTAGATGTCAAATGCTCTGGAACTATTTAACTAATATAAAGTAACATAGAAATTAAAGATGACTGTTTTCTTTTTAAATAAGAGACATCGATACCATTGATCTAATACATTTCTGTTATTCATTAGATAGAGCGCAGTAGAGTGAAAGCTCAATTTACCTGCTATTTCAATTTCATTTCTTGTCAAAACCAAGCATGAAGATTCTTCCTACTAAATAGCTTAAGATATAAATAAGAAAGAAGTTGTTGAAGGGCTGTCATTACATACATATCAACTTATTCATATGCATTAATGTTGCATTAATTTTACTGATGTGGGAGGCATGCAAAGGTATTTGGAAGCATGCCTCTCATGGGCCTTGAAGTTCTACTTTCGAAACAATGAGTTGTATTGTATTTGGAAGTAACTCTAAAACATGAATCTGCTGTGCCCAAAACAACATGCGCTCATTTAATATGTGATTAAATCCTGCAAATATCCTATGCATATCGATAACAGAACCTATAGGAAAATTCTGTAATACCATGGCACACGGTTTTCATAAAATTGTCACAAAAAGGGTGCTTGCGGTGTGCTGGCTGCCAATGGGGGGAAGTTGGGTGTTTCTTTTAGCGGTTGGCTGTTGACAGTTGGTCATCCATTTTGTCTCCCAGTTGAGGGCTGACAGGAGACACAGCCAGTTGCAGTTATAGAGAACCTGTATGCTTAGTTGTTAATAATGAGGAAAAGGGAGGGGTGTCAGCTATACCCTCCTGACGAGGCCTAACAAGGCCGAAACGATCGTCGGGGGTTGCTGCATCTCTCATCTAGGGATGACGTCCTTGGCAATCAGTACTGCCCACCCTTTCTGGGTGAGAGCAGGCTGATTTGCATATGGAGCATTCATCCCTGTAATGGCACAATCGAGCAAAAACGCTGAGAGACCTGAGCGGGCCCCACCGTAGAGCAGGCCACTAGTGCTGTTGCTTGTCCTCATGACCCTCACAAACCTCTCGTTATTCTCACTATAA
This sequence comes from Leptobrachium leishanense, assembly GCA_009667805.1. Classification (NCBI taxonomy): domain Eukaryota; kingdom Metazoa; phylum Chordata; class Amphibia; order Anura; family Megophryidae; genus Leptobrachium; species Leptobrachium leishanense. The sequence continues at coordinate 111,111,538 of CM019064.1, read as the reverse complement.
GTATACAGGGTAATCCAGACGTGGACCCCTTGCTCGAGGTGCCTAGAGGGGTGTCAGCTATACCCTCCTAACGAGGCCTAACCAGGCCAAAACAATTGTTGGGGGTTGCTGTATCTCTCGTGCAGGGATGACGTTCTTGGCAATCAGTACTGGCCACCCTTTCTGGGTGAGAACAGGCTGATTTGCATATGGACCATTCGTCCTTGTAATGGCACAAATTAGCAAAAACCATGTGAGATCCGAGCGGGTCCCACCATAGAGCAGGCCACTAGTGCCGTTGCTTGTCCTCGGGACACTCACAATACTCTTGTTTTTCTCACTATAAGTATACAGGATAATCCAGACGTGAACCCCTTGCTCAAGGTGCCTAGAGGGGTGTTAGCTATGCCCTCCTGGTGAGGCCTAACAAGGCTGAAACGATCATCGGGGGTTGCTGCATCTCTTGTGTAGAGATGACGTCCTTGGCAATTAGTAATGGCCACCCTTTCTAGGTGAGAGCAGGCTGATTTGCATATGGCACATTCGTCCCTGTAATGGCACAATAGAGCAAAAACCCTGTGAGACCTGAGCGGGGCCCCACCATAGAGCAGGCCACTAGTGCCATTGCTCGTCCTCAGGACCCTCACAAACCTCTCGTTTTTCTCACTGTTAGTTGTTAATAAACCTGTTATGTATTGTGTATATATAAAGTTCTGTGAAGCCCTGCTTCAGTGGCAGTTATTTGTCAGTTGAGTCAATAAAATGGTTGTATCCTTGCTGTCTGTGATTACTGCAGCACAATACATAATAAAACCTATTGATGAAAACCCAAGACGTCTCATATTATCCAGAACACTACAGTGCTCATCAGCAAAAAGGACTCCACAAGGTCCTATAAATGTGTAACCAAACCACAATAAATCAAGATGGCACAACCAGGAAATAATTTATACCAAAAGAATAATCAAAAAATATCTTTATTAAATACAAAAATATATAATGTCAGAAACAAGAGTAATAGTATCAAAATGCCAAATGTTACATATAGTAACAGCACACAACATCCAGTATATAGTAAAGCACCCCCACGGGTCTCAGCAAAAATAAACACAAGGAAAACCAAATAGCTGAACCACATGAAATATGTAATATTAGGTAAAGAACAATGCAGAAAGCAGCCAAAACATAAAGTGGGTCAGTACAAACCGACTCCTGATAGCCAAGACAAGGTACCCCAACATTTTGACAATGTACCGCCTTTCTCAAGGGATGCAGTACAGTACTATGGCATACCATGGCAAATATTTGATATCAACCATTTTTGGTGGAATCCCGATTCAGTGAGGATTGCAGAGAAGGGAAGATCTATAAAAAAAAATTCAGCAATGGAATATTTGCTGGTGTAGTGACTACATACACTCCATCATGGCAATGGTGTTCCATGAAATAAGTGGACACTTTCAGTAGGATTATGCACCCTGCCACATTGCAAACTTTGTTCAGGAATGGTTGGAGGCAAATGTCAACGTTTTTAAGGTTTTGCCTTGGCCTCCATGTTCCACAGATCTCAACCTGACTGAGCATCTGTGGAGTATGATGTAATAACATATCCGATTCATGTAGGCCCCTCCACACAACTTACAAGAAGTAAAGGATATGCTGCTGATATTTCCATGACAGATACCACAGGACACTTTCATAGGTCTTGTGGAGTCCATGCCTCGAAGCATCAGAGCTGTTTTGGCAGAATGAGGGGGAACCACATGATATTGGCAGGTGGTTTTAAAGTTGTGGCTCATCATTGTATATTATATACCATCTGCAGGTTGATTAGGCATGTGCCTTGCAGAATGGTTGTAAATGGAAGACCTCTGTACACAGTGCTGTGGTGTCTTCCTCTGAGAAATTTTAAATGTATTATTTGTAAGTGGTGTTACATTAAAGCTGCAGTCAAAAGGGATATTCTAGGTTTTAAAAATGGGTGAGTAACATAGGTGTTCAACATTAACCCTTCCTGTACACCCTACCTCCCTTTGTAACTCTTTAGTCAGTATGCTGTAAAACTGACCCTGAGATCTGAAGCCCACATCCGCTGGTCTGCATGAGACATACTGGAATTTTCCCTCATACTTTAGTTGACACTGATTAGGGGGAGGCTGGACACTCAAATGAGTATCCATTCAATCCAATGGCTCTCATTGTTAACCATTGGTTAAAGGCAATGTACATTTCTTATCTTTTTCTTGAAAGCCTGATCAGCACTCACTAATGTAAGATTTCTTGCCGGTGCTAATCCCCTGCTCTTTGGAGCCTGAATTAACTGTCAGGGACCCTCTGGCCTGGACTGGCATAAAGTACTCTGGGTAAAGGTCTCAAACTGTGACCATTCCATTCACATATGGGGTTATTGAAAGAGGTGCATCTTTCATTCGGCGCATTTTGACTTCGCTGACCCTGCGTTGAATTCAGCATTCACCGCAGGGTCTCCGAAGTGTGCCAACTGGATCTACCAAACTCCCCAGATAAACCTGCCAAATGCATCTGATAAATCGCCAAAAGCTGACAAATAAAATCAACGAACGCATCTGATAAATCGTCGAAAGCAGCCGCAAACCACCGAATACAGCTGACGATCTGCCAAACAGACTGACGAACGCTTCTGATCAGCCGTCGAAAAAACCTGATCAGCCAACAAACGGGTAAAAGAAAAAAAAAAAGAAAAATTTTAAAAGGAATTTAAAAAAATGCATGAAAATGCATTGAGATAATAAATAAAGTCCTATGAATAACAATAAAAAGGTCTGTTACAGAATGAAAAAAAAAAGGCCAAAAAATGCCTAAAAAAATCATTTAATAAAATTGCTTTTTGCTGCAAATAAAAAGAATAAATAATTAATAAAAACAGGGAATTTTTTTACATTAAAACCTATGGGATTCGCCTGTTTAAACCTGTCGAATTAAACCACCGAAGATCTGGGCCAACTTTTCACAGCTTTCTGGCATTCTCTGAATAGATTTACCATTACTACTCTATGGGGATTTTAAAAAGAAAATGTAGTATGGTGAATTTTACTGCCGCCAAATTGCACTGTATTTCGCTGGCAATTCGCCAATATTTGGCGAATTGCTAGCTTTCTGAATAGCCAAAAATGCCACTAAATTGCATTGTAGGGGGAAATTCATCGTTCAGTGCAATTCGGTGGCAAATTCGGCTCTCTTTGAATAACCCCTTTAGAGTGTTAATTGAAAGGTGTGATAATGAGGAGTGACTATACGAAAGATATATCTTCCACTTTTTAAAGTTTCTTTTCATTACTTATTACATCTAAGACATGGTTTCAAGGTAAGGTAGACATTTTTCTACATCTCTTAAGTTTTCTTTCAAAGATCTACATGCTACGTTCTCCATCTCACATTGTCTTGGTGTCTTTCATCTCTAATGAATTTTGTAAATGACGTTGAAAGTCGTGCTTGCAGCTTCCTTCCTTGTAAGAATTGTATCTGCTTTTCCTGGAATCTAGTGCCTTAGCTGTGTTGATGCCGGATAATTGAAAAATTGAGTGATGTTGCTTTCTAATGGTATAGTTGTTTTAGATGAAAGTTATATATAAATATTTGGCTACAACCCATCCCATTAGCAGAAAAATCGAAGCCATGCTGCAGTCCTCGCTCTGGCTTTTATAAGACGCGGTTCACTTATTATTGTACTTAAAACCCAAAAAAGCAAATAACTACTTTTTATATCATGGTTTCTTTTCGGCTATATCAAATCTAAAAATAACATATCCCTGTGAGAGTGTTTTCATTTAAGACTGCGTAGATAATTGTGGACATGGCTTGTTTTCTTTTATTGCACTACTTTACTGTTTTTAATCATTGGAATCTTAGTGGACATTCTATGCGCCATTACACTTTCAGCTTATAAGGATGATTATACTGCAAAGACCCTGTGTATGGAGTCACATGTAAACAAATATTTCTATATCTTAAAACATGAGACTATAACTCTCCAATGAAACCTACAAATCAAAGCCATGGAGTTACATCTACTGCCTCACATACAGTCAGAAGCCCAAAGGTTATGTTATTGGTACCTGCAGGCACATCCAGGACAGCAAGCATCTCACTTAAATTATCATCTCACGTAAATATTATGATACTCTGTTTGGAATCCTCAGTTTAATTATTTGTATGAAAGTGGGAAATATGTGTTTTATGGATACAAATGGGATTATTAGTGTTTCCATATTGTGTATGTTTTTCTGGATATATGTAAAATATTATATACATATTTATGGACAATGAGTGAAGATAGCTGTCCTGCAGAATGAAAAATATATGCAGTGCAGGTACGTAGTCAGTAATCCAGGGTGTTATCCCTTACTGATTTATTAATTGGTTAGCGTGCCATGTGATTAACCCTTGGTTTAAAAGAGTCCATGGTTTGTCTTCTAATCCTAAATAACATGCAGACGAGTGAATTAACCTTTGGAGATCGAGAGAATTCTTACAGATATAGGAAAAGGAAAATATGTAAACTATATCAACTCTTTGCTGATCGAAAGGTTCCAACTATCGCTCCGCTAAAACACCTGGATATAAGTCAGGATCCCCATCGCTAACTGTATCGTGCCTGCATCCTGTATCCAGGCATCACATGAAAGGTGCTGCCCATGCTCAGCACAGGTCCTGAAACCGTTAATCACTACACACACACACCACACCTTCCTTCTACCTTGGCTCAGCATTAGAGTCTATACCTAATAGTGTGTGTAATGTATTGTGTTTTGCCTATGTTTCTTTTTGAGCCATCCTGACCACTGTAGTTAGTCTTCCTGATCCCCCCCTCCATTTTATGTTCAGTTATAGATTAAACATCTACAGGAGCACAGCTCTGTTTTGAAGCTCTGTGTCTGTCACATTACTTTACATGGTGTCAGAAGTCTGTCTGGAACAGATCTCACGCTTACTATGGCATTATCGCAGTTTGAACACCCCAAGATTGACTGGGAAGCTCCAGACTTGTACCAAGAGTTTGAAAGATTTCGCAGCCACGTCTCCTTTGTGTTTGATGGACCTCTCTCAGAACAAACACTGAAGCAGCACACAGGTTGGTTGGGAACGTGGATTGGCGAGCAGGGCAGAGAGATATATAAAACGCTACCCTGGGGAGAAGGGGAGAAGGATGATCCATCTAAAGTACTGGATAAATTTGCCAGCTATATAAGGCCAAGAAAGAATAAGAGAATTGCCAGACACCGCTTTAAGCAGAGAAAACAAGGAGTCACTGAGGGATTTGACCACTTTGTGAAGGATTTAAGACTCATGCTGATGGATTGCGAGTATGCTGATCCAGATGATATGTTAATCGATACAATAATCGCTGGAATCAAAGAAAAGCGCGTCCAGGAGAGACTCTTAGACAAAGGGGAAGATCTAACACTACCAAAAGCAATTGAAATTGCCCAACAGTTTGAACTGTCACAGAAGCAAATTACAATAATCAGAGAAGAAGAATCTCAAGTGCAAGCAATAAAGGTGAATACACAATTCCAAACTGCAAATAAAAAAGCCTATCTACAATATCAGTCAAAATCTGTGCAGAAAGACATGAATACTTACCGGACATACAACTGTTTAAATTGTGGAAAAGATCCCCAGCATAAGTGGACCCAGGGCAGATGTCCAGCGAAAGGTTCTGTCTGCTCGTACTGCCACAAACCAAACCACTGGGTGGCAGTGTGTCACAAAAGGTCAGTAAATACAGTTAGTGTGCAGCAGCAATCAGAAACTGAGGATGAGGAGGTACTGGGCATAAATCTCACACAAACGGATGAGCACTATGATGACAAATGGACTGCGGACATTGAAATCCTGTCTCGGCAAGTGCCATTCAGAATTGATACTGGTGCAAAGTGCAACACATTGACTTTAAGTAATAATCAGACACTCCCGCATGTAGGTGAGCTTAAACGCTCTAATCGAGTGCTAAAGTCCTACTCTAACCACAGGCTGAAGCCCATAGCTGCGGTGGACCTTCTAATCAAATTCAAGAATACAGAGATACCAGCAGAATTTGAGATTGTGGACATTTTGCAAGAAAATGTGCTTAGCGGCGCAACAGCAGAAGCCTTAGGTTTAGTGATGCGGCTCCATGCGCTGCAGCCTACTATGAAAAGCAACACACGACACTCTATCCAAGTGGCAACAGCAGGACCTCTGCCAGTTGGGCTAGATGATTACCCAGAACTGACTCGCACTACTGGAACCTTGCCGGGCAAGTACACAATCAAAATTGATCCTGAAGCACAAGGTGTGGTTCATCCTGTCCGCCGTCAACCAGCTGCACTGAGAAATAAGATACTAGAGAAACTACAGGAGATGGTTAAAGATAGCTACATCACCAAAGTTAACCAACCAACCGAGTGGGTGAGTTCTATGGTGGCAGCTGTGCGTAATGGCAAAATAAGAATCTGTATTGATCCGAGCGACTTAAATAAAGTCATTAAGAGGGAACATTACCCAATGCACACCATCGAGGAGGTAGTCTCTACAATACCTGGTGCTAAAGTTTTCTCTGTTTTGGATGCAAAATCTGGGTTCCTACAAATAGAATTGGATGAAGCGTCATCATTCCTGACAACCTTCAACACGCCCATTGGCAGATTTAGGTGGCTTAGGCTTCCTTTTGGTCTAAAATGTGCACCTGAAATATTCCAGCGTATTATGGACGAAATGCTTGAGGGTATTAGCGGCGCAATCAGTGTGATGGATGACATTCTCATTGCGGCCCCTTCAGTACCGGAACATGATGAGATTCTCCGTAAGGTAATTCAGAGAGCCACAAGCTACAACCTGAGTCTCAACTTTGATAAATGCCACGTCAAGCAATCTTCTGTGCCCTATGTAGGACACCTGATAACAGCAGATGGCCTGAAGGCAGACCCTGCAAAAATAGAGGCTGTGAAATCCATGCCAACACCAAGAGACAAGGATGGTGTCCGTCGCGTCTTAGGGTTTGTCACCTACCTCTCGAAATTCCTGCCCAATCTCAGCGAAGTTGATGCACCTCTGAGACAACTTCTTAAAACTGATGTGGAATTTGCCTGGCAGCCAGCTCAACAACAAGCCTTTGACACACTCAAAGACATGTGCACTGAGTCTCCTGTGCTACAATTTTTTGATCCATCCAAGTCTGTCGAAATTTTCTGTGATGCCAGCAGCAACGGCCTCGGTGCAGTATTGTTGCAGGACAGCCACCCCATTGCCTTTTCGTCCAGGTCACTAACAGACACTGAAACTCGTTATGCGCAAATCGAGAAGGAGATGCTGTCAATTGTTCATGCATGTGTCAAGTTTCATAATTACATATTTGGAAACCACGTAACCGTCTACAATGACCATAAGCCTCTGGAGGATATTTTTAGGAAGCCATTGCTCTCTACCCCCATGCGCATTCAGAGGATGCGCCTTCGCTTACAGTGGTATGATCTCACCGTTAAGTACAGACGGGGCAAAGATATGGAACTGCCGGATACGCTGTCGAGAGCCCAGTTACCTGTGAACAAGCCTGAGATGGAAGGCTTAGAGTGCGTCTCCATGCTTCATTTTGTTTCAGTCAGTGAGCAGAAATACTCAGAGCTGCAGAACTGCACAAGAGAAGAGCTCAGCTGTCTTCAAAGGATAATCCAGCAAGGCTGGCCAGACCACAGGCATGATCTCCCTAATGAACTACAACCATACTGGGACTCGCGAAGCCAGCTTGTTGTCTCCGATGGCGTTGTGTACAAAGGCCTGCATATAGTGGTTCCCCCTTCTATGCAAGCTCACATGTTGAAGCTCATACATCAGTCCCACTTGGGAATAGTGAAGAGCAAGCAGAGAGCCCGTGAGGTCCTATACTGGCCAGGTATGAGCTCTGTAATTGAACAAATGGTAAAGAACTGTGGCAAGTGTGCAGACTTCCAGAATAAACTGCCAAGACAACCCCTACGTCCAACAGAAACCCCCAGTTTTCCCTTTGAAGAAGTAGCCTCGGACCTGTTTGAGTTCGAAGGGACCCATTACATTCTGCTGGTGGATTACTACTCAAAGTTCATCGAAGTGGACACGCTGAAGAATCTACATTGTCGCAGTATCATAGAAAAGCTGAAGGCTCAGTTTAGCAGGCATGGGATCCCTGTCATCCTTCGAACAGACAATGGCCCTCAATATGCAGCAGAGGAATTTAAGGTGTTCTGCCAAAGTTATGGAATTACTCACAGAACTTCGTCACCCCACACACCACATTCCAATGGTGAAGCCGAGCGTGCAGTCCAGACTGTTAAAAAACTTTGGGCCAAAGCGTCAGACAAACACCTTGCACTGCTTGATTACAGGACAACTCCACTGGATTCTGTAGGCTTTTCGCCTGCTCAACTGCTGATGGGCAGGCGGCCCCGAAATAGCCTGCCGACTGCTCGTCTGCTGCTCGCACCTGCAGCTTATGATCCCATCAAAGTCAAACAGCGCCTAGACAGAAGCAAATGCATTCAGAAATTCTACTATGACCATAAAAGAGCAAGTGGCCCCCGTGCTGAATTGAAGCCTGGAGATGAAGTTCGGATGCAGCCGCACCCAGGCAGTAACAGGTGGTCGCCTGGAGTAGTAGTGAGGTCTCACGATGCCCCTCGATCCTATATTGTAGAAAGTGGAAATAAGGAATACCGTCGCAACGTCCAGCACCTTCGTAAGAGCACACCAGATGCCAATGACTCCCGTCACAGACTTATCAATGATCATTGGGCTGAGTTGATGGAGCCAGTGAGTGCCGAGGAGCCCGAGCCTGTGGAACATACCAACTCCCAGCAAGAATCTGCTCCAGTACCACAGACTGCTAAGGGAATGACGTCAACCGGGCAGTACATCACCAGGCTAGGCAGAGTTGTGAAACCTCCGGACCGGCTTTCCTTGTAGCCAGAGACATGCGTAGCAAACGCAGCCATGTAGCCAGTTCCACTTGCTTATGTACAATGGTGCACTGTTCTGAATGATATGTTATTGTTTGATTCTCGTTTAAAATGTGCTAACCTTTCCTTTGTTCTTTTGAGGGATGCAAGTTTTCTGTTTATGTAAATTGAGAAGTTTAAAGAAATATCACCGATTTAATATTTGCGATATCTATACCTGTATCCCAAGTGACTATGCTAGTTAAGGGTTTGTTTTATACTTACGAAGGGAGATGTAATGTATTGTGTTTTGCCTATGTTTCTTTTTGAGCCATCCTGACCACCGTAGTTAGTCTTCCTGATCCCTCCCCCCCTCCATTTTGTGTTCAGTTATAGATTAAACATCTACAGGAGCACAGCTCTGTTTTGAAGCTCTGTGTCTGTCACATTACTTTACAGTGTGTAGACCTGTTCTATGCTTCATATGCTATACTGTGTACCAGATCCTCTGCTTGCCCACCGACAGCCATACTTCGCCAGCCGTTTGACCACGGATCGCCCTTTGTCCATTCTACCTCGGATTACCCCTTTGTACCTTCTCCTGGATCTCACCTGTACCTGTTTGCCCTCAGCGTGTGTATTCCTGCATCTTGGGCTCATATACCCCAATACCTGAGGTGCCAACCCGGTGCCATCCCTGACAATATACAGAATATGTTTTGGGCTCCCTAGCACAACACATTTTAATTAACAGAAGAATAACCAGCTGGCATTTGGGACCCTTTTACATTACTGTCAAGGTTTAACTATCTTTAATTATTTGCTTAATAAAATTTGGATTTGGATATAATGACTATCAGGGTTATTCAGAGAGAGGTGAAAACCAGAACAATTGACAGGAGAAGAGAACAATCTAGACCAAATATCCGATTTGGAAAGTGGGATAAATGGAAGAAATTTTCTGGTTTGGCTATTTTGACCTAGAATTTTCACTTCTCCAGTCATTCTCCTGGTTTTCACCTCTCTCTGAATAACCCTGTATGAATGTGTCGTAATAAAATGTTAAGGCAGCTGCAAAATAATATTTCAGTTATTAGAAACAAAAATCACCCCTCCCTCATTATTCTTCACTAATTCCTCTCTAAATTGCAGACAAAGGATACTATTGGAATTGGACATATGGTTTGGGTTTATCCTTTTTGAAGTATTATCTCAATGCTTTTCTTCCATTTCAGTATCAGTTACAACACCTCAGGCCTGTGCTCTGTACGAGAATCAATTAGTAAGCATATTGTTCTAGGGTATGCTCTTTTTCTTCCTTTAAATTCTTTGCACCCAATGCTACAAATCTATTTTGAAGAGCAGTACTACTGAGATCACAAGCCATTATGTTGCTAAAGGTCAAATAGATTTGCACACTCTAAGAAGAATGTTTTTAAGAAGGGCAAGATGCCCTAAGACCATATCTTGTGTCTGTTCACACTGTGTGAATGACAGTCTTTTCTTTTTTTGAAAGATTTGAAAGCTTTCAAATTATGGTGATTAAGGTACACTTAACCCTGGAGACAGCCATCACCACATTGTCCATATGCCGTGTCTTAAAATTTTAGATATAGTTCTAAATATAAATATACACTATATTGCCAAAAGTATTCGCTCACAAGTTCATATGCGAGTCAAGGCAGGTGAGCGAATACTTTTGGCAATATAGTGTATATATATATGCAAAGTCTCACAGCTGATTCTTAACTTATATTATCTTATTCTGTTTAGTTTATAAAATCAACAATGATGGTGAAATAAATGGAAAATTGCATTGTGCAAAAATACTCTGTGAACAAGTAATGTTTAGCTACGCAGTAGTTTAGACCTATGAATACAATACAGGCACAACCACAAATGGATAGAGTCTGAAAAGCAAAGTAGGAAGTAGGCTTGTGCACCGATTTTTTTTTCGGTTCGATTCGGTTCGATTTGTTCGGATGTTTAAAATTTTCGATTCGGCTCGTTTCGACCGATTTCTGTTTCGATTCGGTTCGGTTCGGCTCATTTTTCGTGTACATTTTTTTTTCGGAATATCGACACTTTTTTCGTGTTTTCGGGTCACTTTGCTCGTTTTTTGTATCGACTTTTCGTGATTTCGGAAATTTTCGTTTTTTCGGAACGTCTGTTCTCCTCGTTTCAAAGTGTCTACGATAATTCTGGCGATTCTATCGTGTTTTTTTTTATTAAATAAAGATCCTTTTTTTCTTATGAATATACATTTCACAACTTTATTTAATCATATTAAAATGGTATGAAAGCCAAGGAACAAAAAAAATGAACAAAACGATTTAAAAAACGCTAAACTGACCCGAATGCCACAAGAAACAAGTGATACGCATTTACAAATACAAAATTTACAGAATCAGCGATATAACCGATAATAGTTAAATATACGATGTCCAGAATTACCGAAATGGAACCGAAATCACGAATGGAACCGAAATCATGAATAGAGCAAAAATAAATTTCGATTTGACACATTTCAAGTCTATTCGAAAAATCCGAAAAATTTTAGTTTCGGCTCGGAAAACTTTTCGGATCTGTCGGTTTTCGGGTCCGACCCGATTCGGAAATTCGGCCGAATCCGAAGACACGAATCGGGAAATTTCGGGAAAATTCCGAAACCCGAAACACACATCCCTACTAGGAAGAAGCTTGGTCTGGGATGGGAAGGGACACAGCCAAAAGGTTGGGTGCAGGGGTGGATCCATACACAGGTTTCGGGGGCACTCTACCAGTTTTGGCTAAGAGCTGGTTTTTGGTTCACAGTGACAGAGTCACACCTAATCTCAGGCTGTGCTCTTCACACAAATCAAATCAAATGAAAATAAGCTTTATTGGCAGGACCAAATATATTTTAGCATTGCACACTCACTCTCTCCAGAACATTACTGCACAGGCGCTGTCCTCATGCGGTTCAGGTGACACGTGACAGATACCACATAGCAAAGCTTTGCACTTTGTCACTGAGAATCAAGCACTACTAGAAATAAAATGAAGCAGGTACAGAGGTACAGACACCCACTGACACATGCATAGCTTTACACACATACGCCCACTGACACCCATTAACAGCCATATAACTCAGAGATAGAGACACATACATAGGTTTTACACACATGCGCCCACTGACACCTATACACAGCCATATAACTCAGAGATACAGACACATACATAGCTATACACACACAAACCATTTAAGGAAGCCATTAAAGGCAGGCTCAGAAACTAGGCTATTCGTAAACTTTATCTGCAGCATCACAAAATTTTGGGCCATTTATGTTAATAAAAATATTAACTAAAATCAAAGCAAAGTATCTTATTTACATTTATTATAGTTTACAGACTCATTGTAGGGAGTTTTATTGCTGTGCAGCTCTGTTATACACCTGCACATCCTGAATATATTGGAGAGCTCCTAAAAGGAGGAACATGAGGGGGGATTTGGGCCCAAAATATGGACTGGCCCTCAAAAACAGGGACATTTGGGAGATATGCACGCAGGTACACACTCATACACTTGAAAAAGATAGTGGATATAGCCAAAGAATTTAAATAAAACTTAGCGTTTAATCAGAAATGCAGTAAAAGAATGCTTTCAAAGCTGTATTGCAATAGGCAGACAGACAGAGTCACAGTGCTTACCTAGGACAAACCTAACGTATACATGTCTCAGCGGAGGCGAGAACATAAGTTAAGAAGGCCACTACAAAAAAGAGGCCATAAAGCAAGTTTGGGAGTGTGCTAGATTGGAAATGCAAACACAATGCTAGACCCTCCCTGGAAACTGATATAGGGAATAAAAGGCAGTGTGGAAACATTGCAAGTATCAAATATAATGAATGGAAACAGGCCTTCGAGGGTCTGTGGGTATAGGAAAGCATAAGAAAACACACAGCCTTTATGAAGAGCCCTATCTGTCTGCCTATCGCAATACAGCTTTGAAAGCATTCTTTTACTGCATTTCTGATTAAAAGCAAAGTTTTATCTTATTCTTTGGCTATATCCACTATCTTTTTCAATTGTTAAATTGGGGTTACCCCCCGTCACCAACAGTGGCAAGAGCCTTTTTTCTATATTCAATAGATTGCTTCCCACAACCATCTTGGTACACCCTGCGAGTGTTTTTGCCTACACACTCATACACAGCTGTATACAGATATAAACTTGAAAGACACCTACACATACATAGCTATATACACACAAAAACAAAGACACACACACAGGCTCGGTCATACAGTGTACACATTATATAGGTTTATATAGACTGTAAGCTCCTATGAGCAGGGCCCTCTACACCTCTTGTTTCCATCTTACGTCCGTTTATTTGTATTTTGTTCCCTTTGGTTATTGTAAAGCGCTGCGGAAACTGTTGGCGCTATATAAATGATGACAATAATAATAATAATATATTTAGAGTGTATCCAGAAAATAGCCTTGTCAAGTGAACTCCAGAGATTTGATACATAGAAGTTAACCCCTTAGCTCCTGAGCCATGTTATTTCATTGATTTCAAGGCATATATTTTGTACACATGAAGTCCACACGATATGGTGTTACGTCAATTGTTTGCCTTATATAGTATATTTTACTTGAAAGAGATCACTTGAATGTGTTTGAAGCGAAATTCCACCATCATCACTTTATTACCTTCTTTGGGCTAGATTACATATTGAATGCTAACTGTAGTGGTCGAATATGTAAGCATTAGCGTTAAGATAGTAAATTTAACGCACGCCCGTGATTACCTTCAAAACGGTAAAAATCTGTGCATCGGTGATTGTGCTAGCTTGTGCAAATTTACTGTACTTTGCGCACCCTATGCTTAACATGGAAAGTGCAAACAGTAATTAGTGTTAGAATAAGTAAGGTATGACAAATTCCTAACGCTAATTACTGCACCGATGGGTTAAACAGATTTTAACTGTCACCCAAAAGCGGGTGCTAAATTATCCCACTTTTGCAGAATCATTTAGCACCAGCTAACCCCACCTCAAATAAAATCAATACTCACCTCTCATCCTGAGGCGAGCACAATGGCCCGATCTACTGCTTCCTGCTGCCGGGAGCAGAGTGACTCCTCAGTCTCCCTCCGCAATCATTCCGCGGCGCCGCGTGATCTTGCGAGAGCTACTCCTAAAAGCTGGTGCTTAATGATTTAATCATTTAGCACCCCCTAAACCCCCCAATCATTCCGATACTCACCTCTCATCATGTGGGGAGAATGGTGGCCGATCCGACACTTCTTTCTGCGAGCAGAGTAAGACTGGGAACAAACAGTTCCCAGTCTCCCTCCACGATCACTCTGCAGCGCTCCACGAGATTGCTCAGGGCTCGCGGTCCAGAAGAGAAACCCACCATAAAGTCCTATGGAATCCGGGAGGTAATACTCATGGAACTGCAAGTATCACTGTGGTTAGAACTAAAATGGGGAAACGAGCAGGCATAGATTTTTTCCCATGTGAGTCCCCATTTTAGCACACACTATAGTGCCCAAAGCATGAAAATCAGGAGCACGAACTACCAAGTGTTCTGGAACAGGTCTTTATTAAAAATGTGTTTGTGCAAAATGCCAACTGCAGTCTAACAGGGTTATTCAAAGAGAGTCGATCTGGCCCCGAATTGTAACTGAATGCTGAATTTCAGCGACCGGTGCCATTTCGGGGCCATTCGACTATTCAGAGAGCAGGCAATTTTGTCAAATTGTGGCGAATTGCCTGCACGTTCGGTGCCTGTTCGGTGCCTGTTCGAGGGCAGTGAAATCCCCATAGAGAAGAAATGCTTTGTCTATTCAGAGAACAGAAACCAGCAGTGAAAAGTTGCCGAAGTGCCCTGCCATTCGGTGGTTTAGTTCGTCAGGTTTAATCAGGAGAATCCCATAGGCTTCAATGTTAAAAATATTCCCGTTTTAATACAATATCTAATAAACCATTGATTTATAATATTCTGCAGTAAAAAGTTTCTTTATTTTTAGATTTTTTAGGATCTTTTAGGCATTTTTTGGAATTCTTTTGTAAACATTTCTTTTCTGTTTTTTTTAAAATAGTTTTTTCCTTTTTTCTGTAACAGCCCTTTTTTATTATCATTCATTGGATCTTATATGTAAATTCCAGACATTTTTGTTCTGTAGTTTCGTTGCAAACAGAGTTTTACTTTCAAACATTCAAGCGTACGGTTTTATTCTTTTCACTCCATTAGTCTGCGGTGTCGGGTTTTTCCGGCGACTGCTCTGCGCTGTGTTCGGCGGCTGCTAAGGTTTCTCTGGCGTGTTCGGCGGGGTTAATCCAGATGGTTTTGTGGGTTACGGTGTGCGTTCGCCGGGTTTTGCGGTGAGTTTTCGTTGGGTTTTCGCCAACTTTTCCCTGCATTACGACGGCCCTATGGTGCTTGCTGAATACACCGCAGGGTCGCCGAAATGGGTTTGCCAAATCACACCGAATTGAAGAGAACGAAAAGTCACCGAACGTGCTGTGACTTTTCGATTCTCTTTGACTAACACTGTAAATATAGTAAAACAAGATGAAATAAGAGGAAGTAAAACCAAAACATATACTACAAAACTGTGGAAGTCGGAATCAGGAAGGCAATCAATGCCTTATTTGCTGTGTTGGTTATTGTTCTGTCCTGCACAAAGAGATGATGCATAGCAACAGTAAAGAACTGCTAATTATTTCCTTTCACATAATTTAAGGTTCCGACATGCTAATGGCATTAGGAAGTGGAGATAAGGTTGTATTTCTGCTTAGCTCTATCAATTAGTAATGCTGTGTATCCAAGTTATTTTTATTAATGGGCTACCCCAGTAGCTGCCATGTGACTAAAAAGTCTAAATTTTATGTAATTGGCTCTTTATTCTGTTTCTCTTTCACTACTTAGCATTATCTATTTATCTATCTATCATCTGCAGGGCCGCCATCAGGGGGTGTCAGCCCATGATATGGTCAGGGGCCCTGGGACCCCCTGGAGCAAAAACCTATGCAGCGTGTCTATGTGACACAGAGGTCCACGTCACCCAGAATTTGCCCAATAGGATATTGGGAAACTTCCCGGTGGGCTGTGGCATCTGGGGTTGGTGTCTGATCACTCTGACTCATTACAGAGGGGGCCCCATCTGGTGGTTCAATATGAGGCCCCAAGATTTCTGATGGCAGGCCTGATCATCTGTCATCATGCACTTATTGGTGTATATTTTATTGAAAGCCCAATCATGCTCCTCTTGGTTATCGCATTCTTATTGTTGATTTTTGGGCAGTTATTGGAAAATCATTCTCATCATTAAAGTTGTTTTTGAATTACTGTAAGTTGCGTTTTAACGCACAACAAAATATTGTAGCTGTAGACTCTGTTAAACCTCACAGTGAATATAAATGTATTTTAAGTGACAAATGACCTTTATCAAGTACCTGAAGTGTGCACGACCTGCCTTACTGCTGCTGTAATATGCTGCTTAGTGTTTGTATGTTGAGGGTGCCAATAAATGGTAAATGAACAACACATTAAATACATTACGCAACTAACTTTTAAAAAAAAATCTAATTTACAGATAAAAATTCTTTATTGTAATATATGTTTTATTCATGGAAACATCTTTATTTTCTGTGATTCTTCACTTTCCATTAAAACTGTCACTGGGAAACATATAATAGTAATAGTGCTGATTGCAACCTATTCCAGATGTTACCATTTCTCTTTCTATTTATGCCCAGAACACTATCCAGTCTATTGCAAGTTATCCTACATTAAGAGGATTTGTGTAAAACATAGAAGAAACATTTAGTTTAATTCTGGTCTGTGCAGACAGATGCGTGTTTCTCAAATAACATATTGATTGAGATAGATGCACAGTGAGAACAGTAAATCATTTATGAAAATATAAAATAAAATGCCAGCTTGTTTAAAGATTCTCATTCATTATAATTTGAAATCATTCTTTAAATTTGTCATATTAATTTCTGAGATAATAAAAGACAGTAAACAATCCTGTTTTTTGAGGTCTCAAGCAGTATAAACATTGTATTTATCAATTGCTGTTCCAGTTATACAGTTGTGTTCAAAATTATTCAACCCCCAATGCTGTAAAGGGTTTTAGGGAATTTAGTGTACATTTGTAATTGTATTCAGAATGAAATCCTACAAGGACTTTTTAAAGAACCATATGCAACTAAAATGACAGCAATTGGTTTTGTAATACAGTAGTAAATGTTTCTTTTGTGAATTCTTCTTTGACACAATTATTAAACCCCTTAAAGACTACCACTCTGAAGAACAGAGGTTCATTCAAGTGTTTTCAATCAGGTATTGAAAACACCTGTGGATGTCACGGAGCAGCAATAAAGCATAATAAGCACCAATTAGGCAGCTTTAAAATGACTGTGATACTCAGCTCCTTCTAGACATTTACTGGTGTGGTTACAAACATGGTGAAGTCAAGAGAATGGTCCAGGAAGACAAGAGAAGAGGTGATTACTCTTCACAGGAAGGGCAATGGCTATAAGAAGATTGCAAAGATGTTAAACATACCAAGAGAGACCATAGGAAGCATCATTCGCAAATTCAAGGCAAAGGGCACTGTTGAAACGCTACCTGGTCATGGCAGAAAGAAGATGCTGACTTCGACTGCTGTGCGCTACCTGAAGCGTAGAGTGGAGAAAAGTACACGTGTGACTGCTGAGGAACTGAGAAAAGATTTGTCAGATGTGGGTACTGAAGTTTCAGCTCAGACAATACAGCGCGCACTGCGTAATGAAGGCCTCCATGCCAGAACTCCCAGGCGCACCCCCTTGCTGTCTCCAAAGAATAAGAAGAGTCGACTGCAGTATGCCAAAAGTCATGTGGACAAACCACAGAAGTTTTGGGATAGTGTTCTGTGGACTGATGAAACAAAATTAGAACTGTTTGGGCCCATGGATCAACGCTATGTTTGGAGGAGGAAGAACAAGGCCTATGAAGAAAAGAACACCTTGTCTACTGTGAAGCATGGCGGGGGGTCAATCATGCTTTGGGGCTGTTTTGCCTCTGCAGGTACAGGGAAGCTTCAGCGTGTGCAAGGTACCATGAATTCTCTTCAGTACCAGGAGATATTGGATGACAATGTGATGCAGTCCGTCACAAACCTGAGGCTTGGGAGACGTTGGACCTTTCAACATGACAATGATCCCAAGCATACCTCCAAGTCCACTAGAGCATGGTTGCAGATTAAAGGCTGGAACATTTTGGAGTGGCCATCGCAGTCACCTAACTTAAATCCGATTGAGAACCTCTGGTGGGACTTAAAGAAAGCAGTTGCAGTGCGCAAGCCTAAGAATGTGACTGAACTGGAGGCTTTTGCCCATGACGAATGGGCGAAGATACCCGTAGATCGCTGCAAGACACTTGTGTCAAGCTATGCTTCACGTTTAAAAGCTTTTATAACTGTTAAAGGATGTTGTACTAAGTACTAAGATTGAATGTCACTTGGGGGTTGAATAAAACTGATAATGATGTGAGCACAGAAAAGACATTTGTGGTTATTTCATTATAAATGTTATGTTATATTTGTCTGACCTACACGTGCCTCTTTGATTTAATTGTAAGCAAGATGACTGAATGATCAAAATCAATGTCAAACTGGCCAAAACACTCAATTTCAGTGGGGGTTGAATAATTTTGAACACAACTTTACATTGCTAATGATTCATTCTTACCTGGCTTTTGTTAGTGTGTAATTTATCAGTAATGTTATTTTCTTTTTATAGACATATTTTGTCCATTTTTCAGTCAACTTGGTTTAACTATTATATGTGCTAGATGTGAGAACCTAAAATAGGTTTATGGGAAAATGTGTGCAACTCAAATACTTTTGTCCTAAATATATAAAATTAGATTTAACGTGTGTGCTGAGCTCATTTTGACCATTTTATGTTGATCATGTTTAACCCCTTAAGGACAGGGTTGTAGCCGTCTGAAGGGGAGTAATGCCTACGAGGCATACTGGCACACCTCGCCACATGGTGCCTGCGGGCCTCTGATTAGGCCCAACCCGCAGCTGGCCTAATCAAGTTGGCCCATTTAAAATGATGTGTTTTAGCATATCTCTTATGAATTTGCGTTTCTAAGTTTATTTCAAAAGACTCCATATTGTGGTCCATGTTTCCCAGCTGCTCCCTTACTTGAATATTTGACAAAAGTTTAAAATTTTTTGTTATATCCCGATCCAGACAGGCATCCTTTCTAGTTGGTGCTTCTACTTGTTATGACATGTAGGTATCATTTAACAGGTTCAGAAACTTGATTCCCATAGCTGAATTACATGACCCACTATTCCAAATAATGGCCGTGTAATTAAAAGCTAAAAATGTGCAGCCTTCCTGATTTGTTCTAACAGCTGTTCTTCCTCCTCATTATCCACATAAGGTGGTCTATAGCATTATTATATGTCAACCATTAATTGACTTCCCAGCTTATGTCCCAAGCAGATATTTACCCATAAAGATGTCACAGTTCCCTCCTCACATACCAGTTGTGTAATATTTGCCCTCAAATCATGGTTGAGTTACAAACATATTCCTCCCCCTTTCTTATAGTTTCTATCCCTCCTAAACAATGTGTAACCATGTCAATTTACAGTCCAGTCACGCATTTCATCAATCCATGTTTCTGTTATACCTGGTTCCAAATAATATTTTAACACGCTCAACCCACCCCAAACAAAAAACAATCTCATTCTCACCTCACATCCCATGGCAAAAAAGGTGGCCTGATCCACCTCTTCTTCTCCCTGGGAGCAGAGTTAGAGTCGGAACAAATCTTTACTAGTCTCCCTCCGTAATCACTCTGCGTTATCACTCTGTGCAATATCGCAAGCCTCCATTGAATCCTATGGATTCCAGGAGCTGATACTCGCGGTCGAAAAGAAGCGCTACTGCAGGTATCAGGGAGTTAGCGTTGCATTCTGGGTCGAGGTACTGAGATAGCACCTTCCCTGGAATAGATCGTTAAAATGGAGATGGTAAGGGAAGATATACAAACACAGATTTTCCTGCTTACCATCTCCATATTAGCATCAACTATGGAATAGGGCCCTAAGTGTTTAGTGATTGAAGCCCTTTGTGTGTATTTTCTTTCTTTTTAACCATATCTAGTTTATGTGACTTACCTTGGGAATGAGATCAAGACCGTTAAAAATGCAAAACATCTATGAGACAAAGCTATAGACATGTGTGACGATGGAAAAGTGAGTATATTGTTTTTATAATTCTCAATTTATTAAATTATTTTGACAGCACACATTGGTGTCCAAGGTGTACCTCGCAATGCAGGGTCATATGTGGTAACAAATAACAGTTACAGTCAAATTGCACAATACAATTTGCAAAGTATGTACTAGACTGTAAGCATTATAACCCCAGCAGAAGGGTGAGAAGAAGGAGTGAGAAGAAGGAGAAGAAAAAAAGGGAGGGTGGGGTGTTACCACGTGTATTATAAAACCAGAGAGTTAGCATCATTCCATCCTTCCCCATGCCCAGTAGAATGCAGGTAATGTATCATGATTAATGGCGGGCAATTAATACACAAGAATCTAAGCGTGTACAGTAATTTGCAAATGGACTTAATGACTGACCTATATTTGGCTGGCTTTTGGCTGTTTTTTGTTTCAAACACATGGGGCTCTATTACATTCCTTGCGCAAAAAACGATTGCGCAGTGCAATTTTTTTTGCACTCAACGTTAAACGTTAACGCGCGCAAATTAACACTGGTATTACGATTCGAGCGCATCTTTTCATCCGTCCGAAAATATTATAGGGACATGGAGTGCTGTGTATAGAGTAGGGATGCATTGATACCACACACAGACATATACGTATATATCAACACGCAGATATATATATACACCCACCCACAGACCTCAGACCATATATACACATACGCACATGGGGAGGTGGCATGTGGACAATCTCAACTAAATGTGCCCCCCCCATTTGACTGATCACTCCAGAAGAAATGTTGAACCCGACAGAGCAGAGAATATATATATTATTCTCTGCTCTATCGGGTTCAACACTTCTTCTGGAGGGATCAGCCAAATGGGGGGGGCAATTAGTTGCCAAATTGTGTGTGTAATACAAGTCTGGATACAGTGGCAAGAAAAAGTATGTGAACCCTTTGGGATTACGTGGAGTTTTGCATGAATTGGTCATAAAATGTGCTCTGATCTTCATCTAAGTCACAACAATTTGAAAAACACAGTCTGCTTAAAATAATACAACACACTTCGCTGCAGAGGGATTTAGATAAATTGGGGGACTGGGCACTTAAATGGCAGATGAGATTTAATCTAGATAAATGCAAAGTTATGCACTTTGGAGTGAAGAACACACAAGTAATTTATACCCTAAATGGTACGGAGTTAGGGAAATCCAAGTAGGAGAAGGATTTGGGAATAATCATAGACTTCAAACTAAGTAACAATGTGCAATGTCAAACAGCAGCCGCCAAGGCCAGCAAAGTATTGGCATGCATTAAAAGGGGAGTTCACTCACGGGATGAAAACATAATTTTGCCTCTGTATAAATCAATGGTCAGGCCGCACCTTGAATATGCCGTGCAATTTTGGGCACCTGTCTTAAAAAAAGATATTATAGCGTTAGAAAAAGTGCAGAGACGGGCAACTAAATTAATAAGGGGAATGGAAGGGTTAAGTTATGAGGAAAGACTAACAAGCTTAAAATTGTTTAGTTTAGAGAAACGGCGCCTTAGAGGGGATCTGATAACCTTATATAAATATATACGGGGCCATTATCAACCATTGTCTGATAACCTATTCATTAACAGGTCTATACACAGGACAAGGGGTCATCTATTTAGACTGGAAGAAAGAAAATTTAGCTTAAAGCATAGGAAGGATTATTTTACGGTGAGAACAATAAAGCTGTGGAATTCTCTGCCTGTTGAGGTGGCTGGGTCAGAGTCTGTACAGACTTTTAAGAAACGACTGGATGACTTCCTACAGACACAGAATATTAAGGGTTATAATATTTAATATGTGGGTAAAAGCTTCTTGATCCAAGGAGAAATCTGACTGCCATTCTGGGGTCAAGAAGGAATTTTTTCCCGGTATGTTGCATATTTCAGACTGGGTTTTTTGCCTTCTTTTGGATTAACAGCAGTAGGTTATGTGGGAGAGGCTGAACCTGATGGACGCATGTCTTTTTTCAGCCTATATAACTATATAACTATGTAACTATGTAACAAACATTATTTGTTTTCATGTTTTTGTTGAAAAGAACATGTATACATTCACAGTGCAGGGTGGAAAAAGTATGTGAACCTTTGGACTTAATAACTGGTTGACCCGCCTTTGGCAGCAATAACTGCACAACCAAACGTTTCCTGTAGTTGCAGATTAGACCTGCACAACGATCTGGAGTATTTTTGGACCACTCCTCTTCACAAAACTGTTTCAGTGTAGCAATATTCTTGGGATGTCTGGTGTGAATCGCTCTCTTAAGGTCATGCCACAGCATTTCAATCAGGTTGAGGTCAGGACTCCAGAAGGCGTATTTTGTTTTGTTGAAGCCATTCTTTTGTTGAATTACTTGTATGCTTACCCATTGTCCTGTTGCATCACCCATCCTCTGCGGAACTTCAGTTGGCGGACAGATGGTCTTACGTTTTCCTGCAAAATGTCTTGATAAACTCTGGAATTCAATTTCCATCATTGACAACAATCCGTCCAGGCCCTGAGACAGCAAAGCAGCCCCAAATCATGATGCTCCCTCCGCCATGTTTTACAGTTGGGATGAGGTTTTGATGTTGGTGTGCTGTGCCTTTTTTTCTCCACACATAGTGTTGTGTGTTTTTTTTTCCAAACAACTCAATTTTGGTTTCATCTGTCCACAGAATATTTTGCCAGTAGTGCTGTGGAACATCCAGGTGCTCTTTTGCAAACTTCAAACGTGCTGCAATATTCTTTTTGGACAGTAATGGCTTCCTCCGTGGTGTCCTCCCATGTACTCCATTCTTGTTTAATGTTTTCCTTATTGTAGATGTGTCAACAAAGATGTTAGCATGTGCCAGAGATTTCTGTAAGTCTTTAGCTGACACTCTAGGATTCTTCTTTACCTCATTAAGCATTCTGCGCTGTGCTCTTGCAGTCATCTTTGCAGGACGACCATGCCTGGGGAGAGTAGCAACAGTGCTGAACTTTCTCCATTTGTAGACAGTCTGTCTTACCGTGGACACATGAACATCAAGGCTTTTGGAGATACTTTTGTAACCCTTTCCAGCTTCATGCAAGTCAACAATTCTTGATCTTCTGAGAGCTCTTTTCTGCGAGGCATGGTTCACATCAGGCAGTGCTTCTTAAAACCAGTAAACACAAAACCGGTGTGTGTTTTTAAAGGGCAGGACAGCTTTCAGCAACACATCCAATAATATCACACTGATTGGACTCAAGGTTGGCTCACTCCTGGCTCCAATTAGCTCTTGGAGAAGTCATTAGGCTAGGGGTTCACAAACTTTTCCCACCCCGCGCTGTGAATGTTTACATGTTCTGTTCAATAAAACCATGAAAACATATAATGTTTGTGTTGTATTATTTTAAGCAGACTGTGTTTTTCAAATTGTTGTGACTTAGATGAAGATCAGAGCACATTTTATGACCAATTCATGCAAAACTCCACGTAATCCCAAAGGGTTACATACTTTTTCTTGCCACTGTATATATATTTATAAGAATATAGATATATATTTATACCTGCCCTTACCTTCCTTTATAAATTTGATAAAAATATACACACAAAAAATCAACACTGCCTGAGACCCCGCGCAGCCCACATGCCACCCCCCTCTACCTGGCTGAATGTATCTAATATATATAATTAGAAAAACATTCAGCCAGGTAGAGAAAGAAAAAAAAAGTTTTATTTTATGTTCCCGGGGACATTTAAAAATGTCCTCGGATTTTATATTTTTTAGAAATGTGTCACCTTACCTTAGCCTGGTGGTCAGGGGGGGCTCCCTGGATCCTGGTTGTGGGGGTGTCTGCCGTTTCCGCAGGTGCGGTGGCTTCCTCCCTGCGCTGCCTGTCTCTGCCACATGCACCCGGGCGGCTAGCCTGCACAGTCGCCGCTCTGTCATCCGGCGGCCGCATGCTCCTCAAGGGGATCCTTGAGAGGCCCCGGCAGGCTGCCCTCTACAGCGCCTTATTAGAGGGCCGTGTCTGCCTGATGTTTTAGTAACAACAATGTTTTGTCCCATAGGCTTCAATGTTAAAAATATTCCCGTTTTAATTCAATATGTAATAAACCGTTGCTTATAATATTCCGCAGTAAAGAGTCTCTTTATTTCTAGATTTTTTTTGTATTTTTTATGCATTTTTTATACTTTTTTTTTAAAAAAGAAAATATAACTTTTGGTGAACGTCTCAAAAACAGCCGATGTTCGATTCGAACTCCAAACAGATCGAACCGAACAGCTCATCCCTACTTTCTACCTATTCCAGTACAGGATTTATACTTACACATTTTTATATAACATTAAAACTAAGATTAATTAAGAGCTCAGTGAAGGAGTTTCCATGGTTTAACACTTTTATTGTCTATTTGTATTCTCAGAAATAAAAACCGTAAGTCAATTATTCATAGGTTATTGATAGGGACACACACAAATTCATCTGTTTGGTATGCAAAGAACAAAAAACCTTTTCACTAAGTCAAAATATTTACCAACACTCATACACAAATATTGTCAGGTCACGTTAGTTAGAACACACTGTTAATCTTCCAAACATTTCTATTTGTTTACATGTTTTTTCACCATGAGCTATTTCTTTATGTTGGTGCAGGGAAAAAGTTACAAAGAACAGAATTACAAAATGTGCGTAATGTCAAGGATTGTCCCTAAATGTTAGGTGTCTTTTTAACGTTCCAGTTATCTCAGACATCATATGGCTGACACCATTAAATAATATATAGGAGGCCCTCTTCCCTTTGAGCCATTAGAATTAGCAAGTGAGCCATTAACATGGTTATTCACGGGGCGTGTCCGGAAGCAATGCGAAGAAGACGCGTGTGAGCTGAGCTCCGTCTACCCGCCGGCTTAAACTCAGTCCTGCGGCTCGCATAAAAGGCGGAATCCCGTCCAATTTACGGGGTAAGCCCCTTACCATCCGGGGAACCTAGCGATGGCCCTGCCAAAGGCCCCCCTGAAGGCACAGCGCTGTTTGGAGCTCCCGGAATCGGCGCGGAAAGGGAAGGCCTCCCAAGATGGCGGCTCCCAGGATGCGTGCTCCCCTCGGCAGCGCGAGGAGGCTGGGGAGAGCTTTCCCTCGACCCGACCGACTTCTCACCCGGCTTCTGAGCAACAACTCAGAGCCATGTTGGGAGAACTGAGGGACTCTTTACAGGAGGACTTTAAATCAATAGTGGCAGAATTTGATAAGGATATACATGATCTCGGTGACCGCACAGACCAACTGGAAGCGAAAACAGATGATCTATGCCTCGCTCATAACGAGCTGGAGGATGCCTACAAATCACTTAAAACGACACAGGATTCCATGCAACGGAAATTGGCTGATCTGGAAGATCGTTCCAGAAGAAACAACATTAGGCTCAGAGGTATTCCAGAATCAGTTAAAACTGAGCACTTAAATGCTTATGTCACAGGTCTCCTTCAATCCCTTCTACCTTCAACGCCTGCCCGGGATTTACAACTGGATAGAGCGCACAGAATTCCAAAACCAAAAAATCTGGCCTCCACGATACCTTAATAAGAGTCTACTTCTTCCGTGTCAAAGAAGAGCTGATGTCTGCGGTCAGGAAGATAGGAAAGCTGCCTGACCCATACTCCGCCGTCTCGTTTTTTCCAGACCTCTCTGCAGCAACCATGGCAAAAAGGCAGGAATTCGCACCCGTCACAACAATTTTGAGAGAGCACAAAATGCCGTATAGATGGGGATACCCGACCAAGCTGCTCGTATGGAGACAAACCACCCTTCATGTCATGACGGATATTACTTCAGGTTTTCACCTTCTGCGGGAATGGAATCTCACTGGTGAATGCACGCCACCCCAAGATGCCCAACCAACCCCATCAAAAGTATTGCCGGAATGGCACCGAGTGAATACCGGGAAATGATCTTGTTGGGTCGAAGTGGAGGTTCTCCTCACGGACTCCGTACAATCTTCCCCTTGAAGGAGCTACGAGGAACACTCGAGCCAGAATGAAGCCGCCAGGCCGCTCGGGGACAACGTGCGCTCGGCACCCCCTCTGTCCTGGATCTGGGCACGATTTTTTCCCCCGTACCTCCCCCTATTGTAACAGGGCAAGCTGGATGTCTTTACCAGCTTCAGGAGGAAATTGTTGATGTATATATTTGGGACACTGAAGAGTCCCCCTTTTTTTCTTGTTATTTTTCTTTTTTTATGTTTTGTTTGTCGCTGCTTGCTTTGACAGAATTGCGAATTCATGGACCGTCGTTCCTATGTTCCGGATATGCTCATGTTACAGTCTCCCTCGGAGGTTCTGGAGAAAGTCACCTTCCTGATTGTCCCGAGGAGGTTCCATTGGTTTCACTGATCCAGCGGCTCCCCTGTATTGGCTGTTTTCCTCCCATATAGTAAGTCTCATTTCATGAAAATATTCTCACTGAACGTGAAGGGATTAAATATCCCTCATAAGAGACACTCCCTGAACGCGGACATTAGAACTGAGAAACCGGATATAATTTGCCTCCAAGAGACGCACTTTAAACATGCTGCATATCCCCGATTATATTTACTACAATACACGACACAATTCCATGCTACCTCCCAAAACAAAAACTAGAGGAGTTTCCATTTAGTACAGAACCGTCTCGCTTTTACCTTAATTCACAAGGTGGTTGATCCCAATAGAAGATTTATTATATTGACGTGTTCCTTGAACCATGTCATTTACACCATCTTCAACGTATATAGTCCGAACGACTCTCAACTTCCCTTTATGAACAGGGTTTTTTCTCGACTGCAAAAGACCCTAACGGGTAGACTGATTGTTTGTGGAGATTTCAACATGTCCCTAGATTTACCTGCCCGAGCCTCAAAGCGACTGAGATTAGCGCGCACCAGATACTCGGACTTACTGGCGTCACACCAACTTTTTGATGTCTGGCGATTGTTACACCCAGGAGAAATGGGGCACTCCTTTTTTTCCACAGCCCATAACATTTACTCTCGAATAGACTACATGTTTATAAAAGGGGATACTTTGTCCCAAGTCCGAGACTGCTATATTGGACCAATAACGTGGTCGGACCATGCTCCAATTATAATGTGTATTGCAGATGCTTATGACTCGTGTGGTAGAGCCACGTGGCAATTGAATGAATTGTTATTGTCCCGCCCTGAGATCAGGGAAGAAATGCAAGTTGCTTTAACTAACTATTTTAGGGATTCTTCTGAAGAGATATCAGAGGGAGTGGTGTGGCAAGCTCACAAAGCGGTAGTGAGGGGTATTTTAATTAAATGGGGGGCGCGTCTTAAAAAACAACATACGGAACATAGACTATCCCTGCTGCAACAAATCACATTAGCTGACGAATCCCACAAACGACTACGCACTGAGGCCTCCTTATCTCAAGTAACTGACCTCCGTAGACAATTGATCTAGCTAGACAAACTGGACTATACGTGGGTCTCACGTAGACTTAAGGCGCGTTGCTATATTTACAGTAACAAAGCAAGCAGAATGTTAGCTAATAAGCTGAAGACCAAAATGAGTAAATCACGCATCCCACAGATACTGGATCGAGAGGGGCAGCCCAAATATCAGCCAAGACAAATAGCTGAATGTTTGCACGGTATTACGCCTCCTTGTATAATCTTTCTGAAGATCCCGGAGTACACCAACCCTCCCTGCAAGACATATTTCCTTTGTTAAATTCCCTACACCTCCCACAGCTGTTGGATAACCTCCACGAAGGACTAAATAGACCCATCACCCCTATCGAGTTACAGTCGGCACTAAACAATTTACACAATTTACCTATGGCAAAGCCCCTGGTCCAGACGGGTTCACAGCAAAGTACTACAAATGTTTTCCAGACCTCCAACCCCATCTGCTGAAATTCTTTCAATCAATCTCTGAGTCGGGCCACCCACCTCGGGAGTGGTTAGCCGCACATATCGTTACGATCCCTAAAACACCACTTCTAGACATGTGCACAGCACAAAATTTCATTTTGGACGAATGCATTCGTCCTAAAATGCAATTTATTTAGTTGCTAAAGAAATTCGTTTTCAGTTCTTTAGTATGAAACCGAATTTCATTCATCCGCAAACCAGCGGATACGATTAATATTGTAGTGGTGGCTCCTCAGAGGGCTGAGATGGCTGCTTGTTACAGTATCTCCCACTCTCAGCACAATGTGTCAGGCAAGTTACAGTAACTGACTGCTGCTCATCACAGCGCTCAGAGTTTCAGTAAAACTAGTAAATAATATTTTTTATATGTAAGAGGTTATAACGATATGATTTCCTTGTTTTACTGAAACTCTGAGTGCTGTGATGAGCAGCAGTCAGTTACTGTAACAGCTGAGCCTGATACATTGTACTGAGAGATAATGTAACAAGCAGCCGATTTCAGCGCTCACAGACACTGGGTTTAAAGGGCTAAAAATTTTTTTTTTTAAATGCTCCTCTCTGTATAATGTATAGAACATCCTCCTGCATTAATACCCCTCTCTGTATAATATATAGAACATCCTCCTGCATTAATTAATTGCTTAGAACATCCTCCAGCATTGATCATTGCTGGTCTCCTTCACTCATCAATGTAATATTACAAAAAGAACTGAAACTAAAATGTAATGCATTTTCCTTTCGTTTCTTTCGTTTTTTGGACCAAGCAGTTTCGTATCTCTTGAGTCATAGGAGAACTAAATTATCCCAAAATTCGGACGAAATCGTTTTAGTACTAAAACGAATGCACATGTCTAACCGCTTCCTTCCCCTCATTGCTCACAATACAGGCCTATCTCACTCCTTAATGTCGACACCAAACTATAGGCGAAAATCATTGCTACCTGTATATCTGATATATTGCCATTGTTGGTGGCAGGCGACCAAGTAGGCTTTATAAAAAATAGACAAGGTCCGGATAACACTCTGAAGGTACTTACCCTCGTTGATCACGTAGTCCAAGCGTCCCAACCTACCTTATTACTATCATTAGACGCAGAAAAAGCTTTTGACCGGATCAATTGGTCCTACTTGATCCACGTATTGTTAAAGTTAAATTTCCCTGCCGCATTGATTACAGCTGTGGGGGGGTTATACACATATCCCACTGCACAGATTTTGAATGCCGGCTTCACATCCGATCCCATTACTATCACCAACAGAACTAGGCAGGGATGCCCATTATCACCCCTACTTTACGCGTTAGCACTTGAACCACTAGCCCAGGCCATCCGCCAACCCTCAGACATCCAAGGCATACACATAGGACCCACACAGAGCAAAGTGAGTCTCTTTGCGGACGATATATTATTGATTCTGACAGACCCAACATCGTCTCTACCCGCCCTTCATGAGATTCTGGACAGCTATGGTAAAGCCTCTTTTCATAAAATTAGTCTGAAGAAGTCGCAAGCATTTCCATTTGCAATCCCCAGGAGACTCTTCGCCCCTTGCAACGTGACTACCCCTATGACTGGAGAAAATCACACATAACATATCTGGGAGTTAAAATAGCATTTTCTAGAGCAGAACTGTTTACTACTAACTATCAACCTATGCTTTCACAGATTAGGTCTCTTTGTATGAATTGGTCTAAAGTAGAAGTGTCATGGGCAGGTCGAATTGTAGCGCTTAAAATGTCTCTACTCCCAAAACTGCTTTACCTCTTCCGTGCCCTCCCAATAGGATTACCGCAAAGCTATCTCTCGAATCTGCAATCCCTAATCTCTAAATTAGTTTGGAGAGGTAAACGACCTAGAGTGAAAGCGGCCTTATTGCATCAGACTATAGAAAATGGAGGTATAGTGGTTCCTAATGTACTAATGTATTATAAAGCATCTATACTAACAACATTCCAAGCCCTCCTGATGACTCCTCCGGGTCCCTGTG
Organism: Leptobrachium leishanense; assembly: GCA_009667805.1. Taxonomy (NCBI): domain Eukaryota; kingdom Metazoa; phylum Chordata; class Amphibia; order Anura; family Megophryidae; genus Leptobrachium; species Leptobrachium leishanense. Next base: position 111,081,496 of record CM019064.1, on the reverse strand, counting down.
GACTAGGTTTCTATCAATATACTTTCTCCCATACACCCCCTCAATAACTCTTTGGCTGCCCAGATCCCTTAGTCCTAAGCTGCCACCTCTTCCTCCTTTTGCCAGCTTGCTTCGTAGAGAATGGGATACTAACACATCTAAACTCATAAATTACCACCCCATTGCCCTGGCAGCCCCTCTTACGGTGCTAAGCCACCTCATTGCTGACTTCGACCCACGTGTATGGGCCATACACGCCGTGACAAGGCTTTTCCACCTTTTTAATCAGGAGGGATTTCTCTCTTTTTCACAACTAATTGATAAATATGCCATTCCCCGTTCATTATGGCTCTCATATGGTCAGATCCAATCCCAGTTAACGGTATGGGGTCTTGGGGGGACATTAACTTCTACACATCCCCTGCTCTCTCCGTTTGAAAATAGGTGCTCCCAACCCTTAGAAAGGAAGAAAATGATAACCATCTGCTACGACCTCCTACTTGCACCTACGGCTAATAAACATTGGGATTATCAGAGAAACTGTGAGAAAGACCTGGGAAAAGAACTCTCAATGGAACAGTGGAGAAATAGTTTCTCAGATGATAGAAGTAAATTTAAATGTGCATCATTATGGGAAGCACGTAAAAAGTTACTATATAGATGGTACCTGATGCCAGATAAAGAATGTCACATGTCAAGTGGGGTTTCCTCCACATGCTGGAGATGTGGGTTGTCAAGAGGAACATATTACCATACCTGGTGGACGTGCCCCCCTCTGGAGGGATGGTGGAGGGAGGTGGCGTCACTGTGCTCCAAGATTCTAGGATTCACGACGGAACATATCCTGGAGATAACGCTCCTTCAACTCTTTCCTACTTCTTATTCCAGGTTCCAGAAACAAATGTTAGCACATATCTTAACTATATCGTCCCTGTTGCTGACAGCTAGATGGAATTCTGCAGATCTCCCACCTCTTACCCTAATTACGGACCGTCTAAAAGAATTTCACATATTAGATGCAATGTCCCGGAAAGTTACAGGATCTCTTCCACCCAAGAGAAACTTCTGGTATATTTGGGATACCTATCTTGTATCTAACAATTAGACAGGGGGATACATGCACGGAGGGCGTACACAAGGTGAAATGCTATGTAATATCTAGCCTAACGGGGTCTTCTGGTAAATTCCTTGAGATGCGGAATATGGGAACTAGACCACACTTTGATTAACTGTAAGGTTACAACTTAATGTTGACATTCGCTGCAACGACAATTGTTAGCTGTTTGTTTCTTGTTGTTTTCTTATATGTGTTTACTGTTTGTTGATGATATTGCTTTATCATTAATATCTGTATTGCTGAAAAATTCAATAAAAACCTTTAATTTTAAAAAATTAAAAAATTTAAAAAATTAATTAAAAAAACATGGTTATTCACAGAGCACCGAAATCTCAGATTCACTGCACTTCAAGGAATCTGATTCCCTGACCCTGCAGTGAATTCAGGATTCACCGCAGGGTCCCCGAAGTGCAGCAAATCGGTTGCCAAACAACTCGTCGCAAACCCGCCAGCCAGTGTTGCCAACCCACAGGAAAGCCGCCACAAACCCACCGTCCTCTGCTGCAAACCCATTGCTCGTTGCTGCCAACCCGCCGGACTGCAGCCACAAGCCCACCGGAGAGTTGCCGAATGCAGCCGAGGAACCGCTGAGCACAGCACCAACCAGTCTCAGAAAAAAGTTGACAAGACACCAGACAGGTTAAATTTTTTTTATTGAAAGTGTCAAATACAGCAAAAGGGTGGGGGTGGGTGTGGAAGAGGGAGCGAAACAAAACAAGAATAGGTTGGGGAGGTTAATCCAGAAACGATAAAAAAAAGTGGCGGAGTCCAACAAGAGGGCACCAGGAAAGCCTGGGAGAAAATAAGAAAGGGGAGAGGGTGGGTAAGGGACTGGGGCCACCATTGCTCCTTTACAGAAATGACAGTAAGCCGCAAAAACTCAGCAGGCAGGTCCACATGATCACTCGGGACAACATATACAAGGGGTGGGTAAAGACTTACGTAGGAAAGGTCATCAAAGAAGCAACACAGATGCCCACCCAGAACAATCCTGTGGAAAATATTGCTCAGGAGTTGATGAACAATGGGAAGGTGAGGGGCGGGGCACCAATAAAAATAACTGGTTGGAAACCACATGGGGGGGCACAATCAGGTTAGTCTAGTGAAAAATCTCTTAAATAATGGAAACCCAAGACAACAGGAAGCAAAGTCCATCAGAAAAAACAAAAGAAAAAATAACACGGAGAAAGTCCTAAGGTAAAGGATTGTTAGAAAAAAGAAAAATGTGGGGTAAAATACACCAGTCAGCAAGGCTCCCGCAATCGCCCTTCAGGTACCAGCGGTGCAGCTGCATGTCCCACCCGAGACACAAGACCTTGCTCTTCATCCAGGGTTGTCGTCTGAGAGCCCGAGGACCTCAATTGGTAACGGACACCGTGTTGACGAAGCAAGGCTGTGATCTCCTTATAACATTTGCAGGACGCAGTCATCAGAAAAGGCAGGTCCCGAAAGACAGCAAGATTACTGGAGGCGTAAGCGATCTGAAAAGTAACCACAGTCAGAATCTTGTCAGACCTTTTCAGATATGAAATTTCTATATTTCGCAGGACTATTTAAATTTGGGGCCAGGGATTGCTTCACACAGACAACTCGTCTGCGTGGTTAATATATAACAAGAATATGCGTTCTAAAGACAATGGATCGTTATTGTTATGCATACAAGGGAAGACATTTCCATTGATCAAAGAAGGTCTAATGGACTCTGGTTGTAAAAACTAAACAAGCAGATGTTAGATCAAATTGTTTAAAAGTAAGGGAACACAATGACAACTGATCTTACCCTAGGATAGGTATCTCAGTATTGTGTTTATTTTGTCAGATCGAAACTCTGAAAGCCACGTAAACATTGAACAATAGGTTGCCCAATAAAAAAAAAAAACAGAGAAGGTTAAATGGCTTGGATAAACCAGCTTGTAATGCTATGCTATTCGGCGATATGATCTAACACTATATGGTATTTGAATATTTAATTTATGTGGTCAGTTAGAATAGATAATCTTGGCGTTTTATAAAAAAAACAGAGGCCATACCACATTCAGTTGATTATTACAAATGTCTGGTGTACTAACATGCATAAAACAGATTAAGTCTGGTAATTGTGAATTTTAAAGACGATATCATGAATGAATGAATTAATGTATGTCTGCAGAATCCTCTCACATACACATACCTGTGGATTTAAGTAAAGGGGGTATGAAATGCACACACGCCGTGGCGAAGTATGCCGGCGATGCCACAATATAAATAAATTTTGATTTGTTAATAAAATCTATGGAGTCCTGGGGTATAGGAATAAAACGACCCCAAACCAGTAAAAGATTGGCCAAATACATAAATTAATTCCTGCAGAAGGTTGATAGTTGATCTGAGAGTGCCATCTGCTGGCCAGGTAATATAACACCTGGACAGACCCCTGGAGTTGATGAATATATATATCCTCCAATCAAATGAGGCCACATAGTGATGGGCTAGATCTAAAACTGGGCGGAAGACTACTATATAAGGGGGACACTCCAGAGGGATGAACACACTGAGAAAAGCTTGAAGAGAGACCTGAGGGACGCTTGGAGGGGAGAAAGGGCAAATATCATCAGCCCCCCCAAAAGACGTGACCACACCCTAATCTTCCACCACTCGATCTTCACTAACCGGATGGTAAAGTATGCCTGAATAACTTGATATCTATTTTCTAAGTGCATAGTCCTCACTTTAGATGTCCATCACAAATTAAAGGAATATAAATGAATTATTTTGCTGTTTAAGCCTACTCAGTAGACTAGTAATCAGCCTTTCCACTCCACTGCAGAGGAGTGCTAAGGAAGAGACTATTTCCGGCTAAATACTTGAGCCATAATTTAGTGAAATTATTTATATTCCAAGAATACTGGTGGTGGACATCTAAAGATCAATTGTATACCCATAGTGAGGTACGCTGGAACCGTGAAATAGTTTTTATATGTCAAGTGCCATCAGCCCCATTCGTAAAACTAGCATAACTCCTTCCATATCCTCTTGCAGCCCTTTCGATTGAATGCATGTAAGTCAATAAGAAGCTTTGGGTTAACGTATATTGAATGAAGTGCTGTGATTGATCTGTGGAAGAGATAGTCTACCTATCGAGTGTGTTATGTATCTCCCTGAAGGAAGTTGCATTTAGTGAATAGGCCCCCACAATAATAAATTGTGCTGCAGGTGATGCCCAGTAACTGAGTGTTTATTTTAGCCAGGTGGAGGATTGGTTTATAATGGGAAAGGTCTAAGTGAATAGAATAGAGCTTGGTGTTTAAGAACTGAGGCGTGTATATCTGTGGTGCGGTCTATAAACCTAAAATATTTGTCCATTAGATTATTGCGTGTCGCAGTATCGCTACTAATCACGATCTATAATCACTTGTGAAATTGTATCTTGCTAATCCGTTGATAACATATGATTGTATGAAACTTGACGTGTGAATAAATTTTGGTTTGAATTGTTTTACCGTTACGCAGTCTCATATCATCTTTATTGATTTTATTGTGTTTAAAAATATCTAGATAGCATCAAAAGAACTCGGGATAACATGCCATATATTTGTTAAGACGTATATTCATTGATTATTATTATTATTATTATTCTTTATTTATAAAGCGCCAGCATATTCCGCAGCGCTGTACAATAAGCACAGTATAGACAGGGTTACAATACATTGAACAACATTTGACAAACAGTACAGGAGGAGATGAGGGCTCTATTCCCGTAGGAACTCACAATCTAGGAGGGTTGGGGTTGGAAACAGGAGGAGAGGACTGTAAGGTGAGAGTGATTGATGGTTGTGTCAGTGAGTTGGGTGGTAGGCTTCCCTAAATAGGAACGTTTTAAGGGAGCGTTTGAAGGAAGAGAAGTTAGGGGAAAGTCTGACAGTACGAGGGAGAGCGTTCCAGAGAGTGGGGGCTGCGCGTGTGAAGTCCTGCAGTCTATCATTGGTTATTAATGATGATTGGTTATTAATCTCTATTTTAAGGGTTAAATACCAATTTATACCACTGGTATTGGAGGCACTGTCAATAATATATATATTTCTATATATATCTACAATAAGAAAAATATACGTCATAATTAATATATCCCATACCTATTAAAGAAGTCAATAATCTCTAACAATCTGGACATGAGTGGCCTCATCCCTTGTCACCAGAACATCCCGAGGGGCCTCCGAGGGGGCAGTAGCCACCTTCTGAAGGCGCATGGCCAACATGTCCAGTTATGCCATGGAGTCCCCAGAGGTCAGCAGGAGGTGCAACACCAGGCCCACGGCATACTGGAGGAGCCCCTCACCGGAAACACTTTTGGGAACCCACCAGAGCCACAGATGGAGACGATGGTGCCGGGAGTCAAGGACCATCCCCGTCGATTCAAGACGGACAACCTTCCACTGTAGATCCTCAATTTGAGCATCTGCCGCCACCTGCGTCTTCACCTCTGAAAAGCGGACATCTATTACATCAATCCAGGACTGGAGGGCCTCCACAGCAGAATTAACCTCCTGCAGATCCCAGCACCAGAGGCCATGAAACTCCTCCATGACTTGTCGCAGGGCAGCCTCTGTCAGTGATGGTGCTGATCCCTGCAGCAGCGAGCCTCTCATACCTGAAGCAAAAGATGTGGGCCGGGAAGTCTTATCAGAGGACTTTGAGTAGGTAATTACCTTGTTGCGCTGGCTCCCATACCCAGAGACTGCCAGATGTCTGGGAGATGAGAACCCTCGGTCTCCACGCTCTTCTTAGACTTCTTCCCCATAGATGCAGGGGCCATTCCACAGGACGAAGGAAAATGCAGAGGAGTCGATGTATAGGTCGCAAGATGGCCGCCTCTTAGAGTGGACCGCAGGAAGAGAAGACTCAAAGCCGCTCACCAGACTGGAGCCGTGACTGTGATCCGTGCCAGCGGGATTCCAGGACTCACCGCTATCGAGGCAAGGAGAGGATGCCAAAGACACACATCAGGGTGACCACAAACACCAGTCTCAATATTTTTAACAGATTTTTATATTATTTTTGAGCATAACTAAGAATCAAGCCATTTTAATATGATCTATCTGCTCTTACTGGATAAGGAAAATTTACTTTTAACCCTTTCACTATAGATATTGAGATATCTCGGGCTTCAAAGGCACCATTTGGTGATCCGATATCTCAATATGCTAATCTGCAGCCCAAAAGCAAATGAAATTTGTTTGCTGCAAAAAATGTCACTAGCAATTCGGCTACAGAAGGTGCCCCCAAAGTTTTAGCCCAAAGAACTAAAACTGTAAAATCGGCAGCTGAAAGCTCTGAAATATCAGGCTTTCAGAAGCTGCCAAAAAAATCACTTGATAGTAAAGTGGTTAATTATAGCTTTCATGGACAGAAAAAAGGAGTTTATCAATTTACTTGTTAATAAAATTAATACATCAAAACCTTTTGGCTTGGTATGGATAAGTATTGTTTTGTGAATGCAATTTTTTTACTTTTGGACATGCTAATCAATTTAAGCAAAATATCTTATTCAGGGTTATTCAAAGAGATCCGAATTGCTGCCGAAAGGGAACCTTTCTTGGCTATTCGGATATTCAGAGAGCATACGGTGCCTGTTCGAGGGCAGTAAATTCCCCATAGAGAAGCACTGCTTCGGCTATTCAGAGAACAAAAACCAGCAGTGAAAGGTTCCCGAAATGCCCTGCCATTCGGTGGTTTAATTCGGCTGGTTTATTCAGGAGAATCCCATAGGCTTCAATGTTAAAAATATTCCCATTTTAATTCAATATCTAATAAACCATTGATTATAATATTCTGCAGTAAAGAGTCTCTTTATTTATAGATTTTTTTGGGATATTTTAAGCATTTTTTGGATTTTTTTAACTTTACTTATTTTTTCTATAACAGCCCTTTATATTATCATTCACTGGACCTCATATGTAAATTTCAGACATTTTCGCTCAGTAGTTTGTTTGCAAACAGCGTTTCACTTTTCAAACATTCAAGCAAACTGTTTTTCGAATTTATTCACTGCATTCGTCTGGGGTGTCGGCTTTTTCCAGCGGCTGCGCTGCGTGTAATCGGCTCCTGCTCGGGTTTTTCCTGCATTTTCGGCAGGGTTAATCCAGATGTTTTTGCGTGTTTCGGTGTGCGTTCACCCTCATTTTGGGGTGAGTTTTCAGCGGGCTTTCGGCAGCTTTTCCCTGCAATTCGGGGACCCTGTGGTACTTGCTGAATACACCGCAGGGTTGCCGAAATGGGATCGCCAAATCGAACCGAATTGAAGAGAACGAAAAGTCACCGAACGTGCGGTGGCTTTTCGATTCTCTTTGAATAACCCTGATTGTCTTACGAATTATAAATTGTAAAGGGAATAAAGATAAAGGTAGAAGATAAAAACACAATGGCTCATCAAATTCATAAGTACGTTTCAATAAATTAGTTTTTAACCTCATAGACGTTTAACCTTTCCTTTAACACATTTAAAAAAATACTCCCAAAAATGTTACACAATTCAACAGGACTGTGTCTGCTGTCATGCCATTATTTTTTTTGTTTATCTTTTCTGTGCCTGTGCTTATTAGGTTTGTCTATTCCTACTACAGGGCCCTGCGGCTACACCTAATTAATATAATTGCATTTGTTGAGAGGCTTCTGTAGACCTCATAGACTGTTATTCTGTTTGGGTTCAAATTGTATTTAACTTACATATATATTTTTAATAGAAAGATATAACATACCTATATATATCTTTAAAACACAAAAGAAAACAAAGGCCACCCAAAGGGCACTCACAGGTCTGTAAATCAAAGTCCAATCTTCAATGCAAATTAATATTTAATCAACCTTTTGGCTTGTACAAGTCCTTATCAAGACAAGATATATTTAACTAGGTCCCAGCAACTACCTATCTAAAACACTAAACATCTAGCAAAGCAACAAGACAATAAAGATCCCGGTGCATGGCTCCACACCAAAAATACGAAAATACAAACAGTCCTTAGAATTAGGGATGAGCGTTCGGTTTCTATTCGAATGTGAGTTCGAATCGAACATCGGCCGTTCGAGTGTTCGGCGAATGCCGAACATTATGGGATGTTCGCGGTTTGTTCGACCGCGGACATTCCATAATAAAAAATGCGTCCACAGTTCTCCTAAATGTACCGGCGGCTGCCGGTACATTTAGGAGACCTTTGGCTGCGGCCCCCGGCCCCCGTAACTCACCTGTCCTGCAGCTGTCCCGGCCTCGTGTTCCCCGGTCCAACAGCTCCTCCGGTCTGTCTGGCCGCGGCTCCTCTCTGCCCCACGTCTTCATGCCGAATGATCTGATTGGGCAAAGTCCTGTGCCTGACCTGGACTTTGCCCAATCAGGGCTCTAATTCAACCAGGTCAGGTGCAGGACTTTGCCTAATCAGAGCTCAGCATGAAGATGAGCTTTAACCAAGCTCTGATTGGTTAAAGTCTTGCACCGACTTCAACCAATCAGACTTTGGTTAAAGCTCTGCACCATGCCTCATCTTCATGCTGAGCTCTGATTGGGCAAAGTCCTGCACCTGACCTGTACTCACTTTTGTTGCCAGCGGTTTAGACATTAATGGCTGTGTGTTGAGTTATTTTGAGGGGACAGCAAATTTACACTGTTATGCAAGCTGTACACTCACTACTTTACATTGTAGCATCGTGTAATTTCTTCAGTGCTGACACATGAAACGATATAATAAAATATTTGCAAAAATATGAGGGGTGTACTCATTTCTGTGAGATACTGTATATATATACAGTTGTGTTCAAAATTATTCAACCCCCACTGAAATTGAGTGTTTTGGCCAGTTTGACATTGATTTTGATCATTCAGTCATCTTGCTTACAATTAAATCAAAGAGGCACGTGTAGGTCAGACAAATATAACATAACATTTATAATGAAATAACCACAAATGTCTTTTCTGTGCTCACATCATTATCAGTTTTATTCAACCCCCAAGTGACATTCAATCTTAGTACTTAGTACAACATCCTTTTACAGTTATAACAGCTTTTAAACATGAAGCATATCTTGACACAAGTGTCTTGCAGCGATCTACGGGTATCTTCGTCCATTCGTCATGGGCAAAAGCCTCCAGTTCAGTCACATTCTTAGACTTGCGCACTGCAACTGCTTTCTTTAAGTACCACCAGAGGTTCTCAATCGGATTTAAGTCAGGTGACTGCGATGGCCACTCCAAAATGTTCCAGCCTTTAATCTGCAACCATGCTCTAGTGGACTTGGAGGTATGCTTGGGATCATTGTCCTGTTGAAAGGGCCAACGTCTCCCAAGCCTCAGGTTTGTGACGGACTGCATCACATTGTTATCCAATATCTCCTGGTACTGAAGAGAATTCATGGTACCTTGCACACGCTGAAGCTTCCCTGTACCTGCAGAAGCAAAACAGCCCCAAAGCATGATTGACCCCCCGCCATGCTTCACAGTAGGCAAGGTGTTCTTTTCTTCATAGGCCTTTTTCTTCCTCCTCCAAACATAGCGTTGATCCATGGGCCCAAACAGTTCTAATTTTGTTTCATGAGTCCACAGAACACTATCCCAAAACTTCTGTGGTTTGTCCACATGACTTTTGGCATACTGCAGTCGACTCTTCTTATTCTTTGGAGACAGCAAGGGGGTGCGCCTGGGAGTTCTGGCATGGAGGCCTTCATTACGCAGTGTGCGCCGTATTGTCTGAGCTGAAACTTCAGTACCCACATCTGACAAATCTTTTCTCAGTTCCTCAGCAGTCACACGGGGACTTTTCTCCACTCTACGCTTCAGGTAGCGCACAGCAGTCGAAGTCAGCATCTTCTTTCTGCCATGACCAGGTAGCGTTTCAACAGTGCCCTTTGCCTTGAATTTGCGAATGATGCTTCCTATGGTCTCTCTTGGTATGTTTAACATCTTTGCAATCTTCTTATAGCCATTGCCCTTCCTGTGAAGAGTAATCACCTCTTCTCCTGTCTTCCTGGACCATTCTCTTGACTTCACCATGTTTGTAACCACACCAGTAAATGTCTAGAAGGAGCTGAGTATCACAGTCATTTTAAAGCTGCCTAATTGGTGCTTATTATGCTTTATTGCTGCTCCGTGACATCCACAGGTGTTTTCAATACCTTATTGAAAACACTTGAATGAACCTCTGTTCTTCAGAGTGGTAGTCTTTAAGGGGTTGAATAATTGTGTCAATGAAGAATTCACAAAAGAAACATTTACTACTGTATTACAAAACCAATTGATGTCATTTTAGTTGCATATGGTTCTTTAAAAAGTCCTTGTAGGATTTCATTCTGAATACAATTACAAATGTACACTAAATTCCCTAAAACCCTTTACAGCATTGGGGGTTGAATAATTTTGAACACAACTGTATATATACGTATATAGGAGATATATATATATATATGGATATAGCATTAGGAAGAGAATAGGGCCCCCAAACTATTGCATTATATGACCCCAGCATCACTAAACACATGGGGCACCATTACAGTGGTCGCGCTAAAACGGGGACGCCAGGGAGAAAAACCTGTGCCTGCGGGTTTCTCTTTTGCGTCCCCATTTTAGCGCGATATTACAATGCAGGTGCTACAAACGCTGCCTGCGTTATTATTGGGTGCTAAGCCCCGGGATGCGCGCAGCAGCGCTAAGCGCCGCCGCATGCATCTCCTCCATTGAGTCCTTAGGACTCCATTGAAGCTAACGCTGCTGGTCACATGACCTGCCCGATCTCGCCTCACGAGATCCGGCAGGTCAGCATAGTGATCCGCAGGGGGAGACTGTGGACTTTCCCCCCCAATCTCTACCTGCTCCCGGCGGACGGAGGAGGCAGTTGGAGCCACGGTCCTCGCAGTGGGATAGGAGGCGAGTATATGATTTTTTGGGGGGTTTCTGCTGGTGCTGACCGGTTCTGCAGCAGCGGGAATCTGTTAGCACCAGGTCCTAGCTGTGGTTAACTTTCGGCTAACCGCAGTCAGACAGTAATTAATGTTAGTATATTGTAATACTAACACTAATTAACTCTTTGTGCTCCCCACAAGTATAGAGAGTGCAAGGTACAGTAACCTCGTGCTGAAAAGCGCAAGATGCCAATCGCTAATGGGTTTCTTAACCCGTTAGTGCTTGGATTGTATTATGGGTGACCGGCGCTAGGGCCACCAGGGCTAACGTTAACGCTCATGCAGCTGAGCGCTAACATTAGCACTAAGAATGTAATGGTGCCCATGGTACAGCTGTACACCTTGACTTATAATATAAAGCTATAACAACAAGTTCACCATTATTAATGGTTTTCTGATAATGCACTGAAATTTCTAACCTTATGACATATCATTTATATAAAAGTAATCACATTTTAAAGATCAAATTTATCTGCTGATACTTTTTACAGGAATTTATTACATGTAAATGTCCAACGGCTCCTTCATATTAGGAGTGATAGCATCAGTGATGGCTAAGCCTAGTACTTCACTCGCTGCGTGGTCTTATCAAATCCCAGTGGTGGTGGAGATGAAAATTTAATCCTGCTGTTGGTGGTGGTCTCCAATGTATTACTTGTGTTTAACGTTCATATATAAAAGAAGGATTTTTTACTTAGGGTATACTCTGTTTAAGTCCCTTCATAAAAATCCCTCATGAAGAAAATGGAAGAAAATTCAAGGCAGGTGGATTGAAAAACTCTACTGCAAATATAAAGGTATGTGGGATGTTTGAGGATTTAGCAAGAAGGTCTGGTAGCCTCCAGACAATTTAAACCACACACAGAGAATAATCCAAAAGGGGATTTACTAAATTGAGATCTTTATCATTGATGGAATTCTCTACAGTCCTGTGGAAAGCTCACTTGAACTCACAAAAAAATACATCATATCTCTGGACTTGTGTGGGTAATACTATACATTTTATGTGATACATAGAAAAAAACAAATAAAAAAATCAGAAATGGAAATTATTATTATTCTCCCTTCTGATAGCAGGTTTTTTTTATTCCTCTTGAAATGACTTAGCTGTTAACTAGCGGTTTTATTGGGGATTTGGGACACTCGGATTACTCCCTCTAGGCAGGTAATAGGAGAAAGATCTTGAGAAATAATGGCTTCATTCATTTCTCTATGTGAACATCTGAACTACAGGGAAAACAAGTTCTCCCGGTCAATGAGCTGTTGTATGATAAGGATATATCTTTCAATGAAAGTTGATTAAGGGATATACACTTTTGTAAGGTGATTTTGCCTTACGTTTCACAATTTCACCAAATTAGATATTTTTATTTAATTGCAACAATGCTCATTATATAAAAAAAGTCACGTCCGCATTTGTATGCATTACATTTTTTAGCTGTGAGTGTCGTTGCACAGTGGGTGAGGAAATGGTTTGAATAGCACAATGATTTTATGGGAAGGAATATATACGTACGTGCAATGTGACTCCTGTTTTATGTCGGCTTTAGATATGGATACCTGCTATTATGGCATTCCTTATGTATATATTATATATGTCTGCTCTGCATCAATGACAGGCTCATATATCTTAGCTCCCCTTTCTGATTTTGGACAGATATATGTCCAAGTCTAAGCATGCTGTGATTTATTTGTGATTTTTAAAAAATTAAATCTATATTATATATACATACGTATATACTTACACTCATATACAGTATAAATATATATATTCCCTATCATGCGCTTTAACAATCTTTAATCTGTAGTCAAATTTACACAATTTAAATATATTTTGTGCTTTTTTTAAACCTTACTATTTTTTGCACAGTTCATGTGTCACGCGTCACGAGTTCATTTTTTGTGATGGATCACTATAGTTGCTACCAAATGGTTAACATTATTATTTTTTTTTTTAAATAAAAAGTGTGTTATTTCACTGGATACTGAATACAAAAATTCAATTTCTGCCAAGATCTATTTCCTGCTGCTCTTTGCCTCAAAATGTTTTGTTTATAATAGGTCAGCATATATTTAATCACCTATTAACCCCTTCACTACCATTCGAAAAACCGCGCAATCTATTCGAAAAACCAGAGCAAAACCAATTAATCGATTCCAAAAACTGCAGAACGCAGCCACAAACCTGCTGAAAAATGCAGACAACCATTGAACAGACCGCCGAATCGATCCTCGTACTGCCGGCGACCCACGAACAGACCACGACTAGCTGCCAGAAAAAGCTGACAAGCCGCTGACCAGGGAAAAAAAAATCCAACCCCTCCAGCAACTTTTAAAATGCATTAAAAAAAAAAAACTAGTGCACGAAAATGCCTGGAAATAATATGCAAGGTCCAATATTAACAATAAAGAGGTCTGTTACGGAATAAAAAAAAAACATGTAAGAAGAATTGGAATCAACATTTTTGCCGAAAAATGCCAAAAAATTTCAAAAAAAAGAAATAAAAGATACTTTTTGCTGCAAATTAAAAAAATAAATGGTTGAATAAACAGAAAAATGGAGGGTTTTTTTTACACTAAAAGCTATGGGATTCGCCTGCTTCACCTGTCGAATGAAACCACTGAAAATCAGCTCATTTCACTGACATTTCGGAGCTGTTCGCCGTTCTCTGAATAGATTAACCATTACTTCTCTATGGGGAATTTCAATGCCGCCGAAGGTCACCATATTTCGCTGGCAATTCGCCAATATTTGGTAACTTGCCAGCTTTCTGAATAGCCGAATGGCCACAAAATTGAACCGCACAGGAGAAATTCACCTTTCGGTGCAATTCCACAGCCATTTCGGTACTCTTATGTTTCCCATTTTAAAGTTATAAGGGATCATTTTCAAATTTTGTGAGCAGGATAAAAAAAGAAATTGCGTTTGTAAGGAATATTTGTCTTAACATTACCAGTTCCAATGTTCACATTTTCATTTTTAAGTAGACAATACAGTGGCAAGAAAAAGTATGTGAACCCTTTGGTTGAACACCCGGCACTGTGAATGTTTACATGTTCTGTTCAATAAAACCATGAAAACATACAGTATAATGTTTGTGTTGTATTATTTTAAGCAGACTGTCAGGGTTATCCAAAGAGATTCGAAAAGTCACCGCACGTTCGGTGACTTTTCGTTCTCTTCAATTCGGTTCCTTTTGCCGATTGCATTTCGGTGACCCTGCGGTGTATTCAGCAAGCATCACAGGGTCCCCGAATTGCAGGGAAAAGCTGCCGCAAACCTGACGAAAACTAACCGAATGCACGCTGAAAACAAGCAAAAACATCTGGATTAACCTTCGAAAAAGCCGAACAGGAGCCGAACAGAAGCCGAACATGAGCCGAATCACACAGAGCCGAAGCAGCTGTGATGTAGAGGAGGCAGTGAATAAATTAGCAAAACCATTTGTATGAATCTGGGAAAAAGAAACGCTGTTTGCAAAGAAACTACTGAGCAAAAATGTCTGAAATTTTCACAGGAGGTCCAGGGAATGATAATAAAGAGGGCTGTTACAAAAAAAATAAGTAAACTGAAAAAAATAAATAAAAAAAAAAATCGGACTTTTAAAAAAAAAAAAAAAATCCTGAAAAATGCTTAAAGTATCCTAAAAAATCTATAAATAAAGAGACTTTTTGCTGCAGAATTTTATAATGAACGGTTTATTAGATATTGAATTAAAACGGGAATATTTTTAACATTGAAGCCTATGGGATTCTCCTGACTAAATTTGCCGAATTAAACCACCGAATGGCAGGACATTAGGGGAACCTTTCACTGCTGGTTTGTGTTCTCTGAATAGCCGAAGCATTGCTTCTCTATGGGGATTTCACTGCCCTCGAACAGGCACCGAACAGGCACCGTATGTGCAGGCAATTCGACAGGATTTGGCGAATTGCCTGCTCTCTGGATAGCCGAATGGCCAGGAAAGGTAACCGAACGCTGATTTTCAGCGTTCGGTTACCTTTCTCAAGCAATTCGGATCTCTTTGGATAACCCTGTGTGTTTTTCAAATTGTTGTGATTTAGGCTAGGGTCAGAGTGGGGCAGTCGGAACGCGCGTGCAGGCGCACTAAATCACGGCGGCAGTAGCAGCACATAACGGCCAATGACGGCCAATATACGCAGTACGTGCGTACGAAAGTGCGCCGACACCACGCAACCAGCAAATGAACGCATTTTTATCAGAACGTGAAACCGCTGCTACTGACGTACAAAGTGCGCTGCGGCCGCATAGCAGCGTGTGTGCGTGATTAGGAGATGTCAGACGCTGCTAGTGTGCGGCCAACATAACGTTCAAACAGCCGGATTTCCCTAGACTTCTTTTTACCCCATCGTCATGAAATACGTCCAGAATTGCGCATCGTCTGACCACTTAAGCGTATTCCGTGAAAAAATGCGTGCGCACGCATCGACGTACATTTTGACGGTGGCCGCAGAAAATGCGCTCATCTGTCCCTAGCCTTAGATGAAGATCAGAGCACATTTTATGACCAATTCATGCAAAACTCCACGTAATCCCAAAGGGTTCACATACTTTTTATTGCCACTGTATACAGTACAAACAAAACTATGTTTGACTTTCAAATAATTTAGGAAAACATAAGACAAAAAGTTATGTAGAGATCCCAAATATTGTGGCATATCCTAAATGTAGTTAATTATCCTCTGAATATAAAGCTGGGTGATCCCTTTTCCAAAAAAAAAAAACCTAGTACAAAAGGCTATATTTAGAATTCAGTCTGAGAGGAAATCCCTAGATTAGGGAGGCTGAAACCTAAAAAAAAATCTGAATGGTGGTATCAATAGTGTCTTTTATTACCTTAAACAAACTGTTGATTGAAATTATTAGCTAAAGACCCCCTAACGAGACACAATTACACTGAACTGATTTGCCTCTTTTTATGTAAGAGAAAGTTGCTTTTTCTCCAATTGCACTGCCACTGTTTAATTTATATGCAGCACAATATTTTATTATGCCTGTGTGCAAGACTGAAGATTAATGTATACAATGCACATACTTTGGAAATAAGCCAATTGCCTCAAGGATTAACAACACAAAGATTTTACTTTTTCAATATATATATATATAACTTCCAGGTATGGAAGTCATTTACTGAAATATGATCGATTGCGTTCTTGTATATTTTTCCTAAATGCTTTAAAACCTTTTAAAAAATGTATTTTCCCTTAGATGATATTAGTAAAAAAGGTTGTTTTTCAATGTTTTATTAGCACAAATAATAGAGAGGCGCAAAAGAACAAAGATAGGCCTTTATTGCAACTCAGTCAGTAATAGAGAGCCACTAATAGGTGAATTCATTATGAGCTGCTAACCCATAGCACCTCTATATTAACCTTTTCACTACCAAGTGATTTTCCAAAAAACATCGTCAAGAACCAGGTTTTTTTGGGCATTTTCCTGATGTATTTCTTACTGTGATAACATATTTGGCCAGTAGATGGCGCCATAAACTGCCAAATTGAGTTACTGCAGCTCGTGCCCTGCTGTATTCCCTGCTGAATGTCCGATGCAAGGATATTCAGTTAGCCGATTTTACAGTTTTAGCTCTTCAGGTATTATGCGGACAGGGCTAAAACTTTGGGTGCACCTTCTGTAGCCCATAAGCAAATGAAATTAATTTGCACCAAATAAATTTAATTTGCTTTTGGGTTGCCGAATTGCAGATTGAGATATCTTGATATCAGGCACTGGATGTTGCCTTTAAAGCCTGAGATATCTCAATCTCAGTAGTGAAGGGGTTAATGAATCTATTTTGAGAAAGACACAATATTAGCAGCTCAACTAATGTTATGAGGGAGCTCCTGATACCAGCAGCACTGCCTCTGGTATCGACCCCTGAATCCTATTAGATTTGGAGACTTGCGATGCCCTGTTCAAGTTCTGCACAAGCACATGCAAGAGGTGTTGCACAGGGTCTGCAAAAGATACTGGGAGAAATTTGGTCCTAGTTTCTTTCTGTATGTGGCCAGTGGAGGCAGCAGATTACATTGTTCTCTGCACAGACCAGTGGAATGTATTTTATTTTTGTAAGTCGAGTTAATTTCCACAGGAAGTCCAGGCACCTTTTTTTCTCTTGAATTATCAGGGTTAGCCTGGTCAAGATGGATTTGATGCTATGGCTCCTCTACATATTTAAAGCTCTGTCTACTTGTGTTTCATCATAGCTTCTTCTCCACAGTTAGTTCCACAATAATATGCTTTATATGAGGTGTTTATAAGGATTGAGCTTGAGCCAAACACTGGCCTGAGAAGTGGTGGCATACAAAGGACCGGTCCCATGCATAAAGTATTTGTAAGGAGGTCATGGGTGGGATTTGTGCCAGCCATAAGATTGTGCTGGCAGTGGTTGCAATTGGGTAGGATGGAGGAAGCTGGATGGATAGTGGGAAGGTATTGCTATTCTCCACAGCCATCATGGACCACAGGCTTTTGTCTGGTGGGCCCAATTAATTCTAGGCCTAATTGCAAATATTGCCCTCGGTATTAAACTTTCTCATTTGGAGACATGGGGCTACCCAAAGACAAACCATATTCCAGTACAGTTCATCTTTATTGCATCTTGCAGTGGTAGGTAAATACTAAACATTATTATTATTATTATTGTCATCATTTATATAGCACCAACAGTTTCCACAGCATTTTACAATAACCAACGGCAACGAGATACAGGTAAACGGATATAGGATGGAAACAAGAGTTGTAGAGGGTCCTGCTCATAGGAGACCTCAATCCTAGAAGGATTGAGGTTGAGGAAGACAAGGGGAACTTTACTGGACGGCAGGATCATTAGTGCCACTGGTTTAGTAATGGCAGGGCAATGGAAGCGATCTCAATCTTTTGTGAGTAGGTGAGCAGAGGAATGAGTTACATCAGTGATGTGATATGCTAATCTGAAGAGATGGGTTTTGAGGGATTTCTTGAAGGCCTGAAGATGAAGAGAGTTTGATAGGGAGAAGCAAGTCATTCCACAGGACCGGAGCTGCCCTTAAGTCTTGGAGGTGAGAGTTGGCCATTCAGGTGTAGACAGATGACAGGTTGAGATCGCCCACCAACTGGAGTTGTCTAGATGGGATGTGCTTGCACAGTAACGAAGGGAGAGGTTGAGTTATTGAGCAATTTGAACGTGAGCGTCAGTATTTTAAACTGTATCCCGGAACGTACAGGAAGCCAATGGAGGGACCAGCAGAGGGGAGAGGTACGCAAGGTGCGTCTGGTGAATGGTGTCTGAATGTGGAAAAAACAGGGATACAACTATGACAGTGCTATCATCTTCTTTGAGCCTATTGTAATACACATTTACATCATTGTCCCAAATTTAGAACATGGTCCCGTATCATCCAGCCATTGCCTTTTTTAGATTGCTCATTTTCCACATGGTGAGAAGTCTGTTTTGTCCAAATTAAATCAATCCTTCTCACACCTGCAAGTTCATAGTGACTATTAACCCGAAAGGAACATTTCAAGAATACTTGTGGTTTTCCTGCTTCCAACAATTGGAAAGAAAGGTCCCATTCCCCTTAATGGACCAATTTAATCACCACTTGATAATGCACTCCTTGGCCAGCACAATCTCTTTAGGCAAGTCATAGAATTTGAGTTTTGCATAATCTGATATTGTTTTGGTGTGGGGTACACTGTCTTTGTATGTTGTATCTGTGGTATCTCAAAGAAATACTCTTAAGATGTTAAAATGTCAGATAAATACTTATATTCCAGGGCTGCAGAAAATCTTAATAAAGTGAGTATGATAAAATTCCAGCAATAATTGCATAAGAAAATTGATCAGAATCTGTTGATTAAGGTTAGGGAATAGACTGCATTAGAGTTAACCTAAAACCTAAGCCTAAAAATAACCCTAACTCTAAAACAAGAATAAATACTATCCCTAATGCAAAACCTAACCCTAGAGCAATCCTATTGAGTAACCCTAATACTAACCCTAACTGTAAGCCTAAAACAATAATAAATAGTAACCCCAACCCTATCAAGAGGTTAATGTGCATTGAAAAACTTTAGCCACACTGTCTGTTTTTGGGGGCGGGTGAAAAACGACTTTTTAAAACTTGTACTACATTATTAAACTTTTAATTATTAAAGTCATGACATTTTTTCAGTAGTTATTTTATCCGTGACATCGAGATAGCAACTTTAACATGCAGGGTTATTCAAAGAGATCTGAATTGTGGCCCGAAAGGTAACCTAACACTGAAATTCAGCGTATGGTTACCTTTCCTGGCCATTCGGCTATTCAGAGAGCAGGCAGTTCACCAAATCTTTGCGAATTGCCTGCACATATGGTGCCTGTTCGGTGCCTGTTCGAGGGCAGTGAAATCCCCATAGAGAAGCAATGCTTCGTCTATTCAGAGAACACAAAACAGCAGGGAAAAGTTGTCAAATGCCCTGTTGTTCGGTGGTTTCAGTCGACAGATTTATTCAGATGAATCCCATAGGCTTCAATGTTAAAAATATTTCCGTTTTAATTTAATATCTAATAAACCGTTTAATATTACATTCTGCAGTAAAAATCGCACCGAATTAAAGAGAATGAAAAGTCACCGAATGTGTGGTGACTTTTCGATTCTCTTTGTAAAGGTATTCTATCAGGGTTATTCAATCAGCTACACAGAAACATAACGCGGTATAATAAATATATAATGTTATATATACAGTAATGCTAAAGATCTAAATCATTAAAATTATTATTGTTATTATTATTATTGCTGCACCACACACCATACTTGCATCCTAACTCTGGTTAGTATATATTCATTTCCTTTCTATTATCCATATTGTATCTTGAATTTGTTTTATTACATTCCCTTGTTTTTTATTTTACATGAAATTAGTTGTTATTAGTAAGGGTTTTCAAACAAAATTTAAATATGTATATGAAACTGATACATACCAATGAAAGTCAGTTATTTTTCTAGCAAGTATTAGTCGTTGATTTGATGGTCTGTTCTTATTTTCCGCATTAGAGCAGGCCATATCACTTAAGACATACCAATGCTATAAAGGACAGATAAAATCAATTGAACATCTGTTTAAAGCACAAATATCCTACCGGTGGTCTTAGCATTTAATGCTCATGAACTGAGTCTAAAAGTTTTTTCAAGGATATTTTAAATAGTTTTTAAGGTATTTTGCCTTTTCAATTTCATGGAAGGCTGTGCAATCTTGGCTTACAGCAAAAAAAAATAGGTCAATAGATCACAAATACAGACTATCTTGATTTAAATGATGAGAAGTAGCATGACACAAATTCAAAGATGATTGGACATAGGCAAGCATTTTTACAACGTAAATTTCAAGAGTCTACAGAGAATCAGCCTATCTTTGAAGATGATAACAATTCCAGCTATGCAGACCTTGCCTTTTTTATCAGGCAATAAATTCTTTGTTTTTCGTTAATGGATTAGTGAGGGAACAACAGCGTTCCATGAAATGACGGAAATATTCCACAACCATATTCAATTGAATGTCAGTGCATTTAATAGAAAAGCATTCCGTCCAAATGAAACCTTATTAAACAATGTCTTCCCTTCTTTTTTCATTGGTTAGTTTGGATTACAAAACCAGGTCCAATGGTACTATTTCATTGGCGAAGTCTCATTTGGTTCATAACAAAAGAGATGTGTCTGTGAGGCAGCGACAAGCTCAACCTCCCTTTGACAATCTGCTCCATTAGTTTGGGAACGTTTGAGGGCATTGAGGATTCAGTATCTTCCTTATTGCGACAGAAATATACAGTCACTTTGGACAGGGGTCATGGATAGTACAGTAGTGTAACCAAAGCTCCCTCCATCACTGCACCCGCAACTTACTTGACACCCTTTCCCACACTATACATGACTTCTGTGCCTGCTGGAGAAGTGTGGATGCTGGCCTCCTGCCAAGGGACCGTGGACCAATGTGGCAAAACCACATCTAAATGACAATGGGCATAAGTGGGCGCCTAAGAATTAACGTGTTAAATGTTTTGGAAAACTGATTGTATTTTAGGAGTTTAGTTTGTGTAAATAATCTAATGTAGACCTATATATACAGACAACTGCTGATAGTATTGCGCAGTACAGGAGACAATGCAGAAAAAAATAAAAATCCTCTTTCTCTGTCTTTCTCTCTCCAAGATGAAATAACAGCAAATCAAACCAGTGAGTTGTTGTGTAAATGGATTGGCTTAGTCAACTCAACAGTCACGCACTAGGATACAATGAAAGAAGTCTATAAAGTCACACAGCAAGCATTGGCAAGTGTCTTACTGTCTCCTGCAATAGTTTAGGTCAAAGTGTGGTGAACAAATCTTCTTTTGAGATCTATAGATTTTACTTCCTGGCCTTTTACCGTATTTTTCGCTCCATAAGACGCACTTTTTTCCCCCCAAAAAGTGGGGGGAAAAGTGGGTGCGTCTTATGGAGCGAATATGGCCCAGCAGCTCGTGGATGTGCCTCCGCTCACCTGCCGCCGCCGCGTTCGTCTCCCTCTGAGCATGCGTCCGGCGGCAGGAAGCTTGGGCACTCGCCTGGGGGAGCCACGTGACCGCGATCTCCCGAGATCGCGGTCACGTGGCTCCCCCAGGCGAGTGCCCAAGCTTCCTGCCGCCAGACGCATGCTCAGAGGGAGACGAACGCGGCGGCGGCAGGTGAGCGGAGGCACATCCACGAGCTGCTGGGCCATATCCATATGTGAGCTGGGGCATTATCAATGTGTGAGCTGGCTGGGGCAAATCCATGTGTGAGCTGGCTGGGGCAAATCCATGTGTGAGCTGGCTGGGGCAAATCCATGTGAGAGCTGATGGGGCAAATCCATGTGTGAGCTGGCTGGGGCAAATCCATGTGAGAGCTGGCTGGGGCAAATCCATGTGTGAGCTGATGGGGCAAATCCATGTGTGAGCTGGCTGGGGCAAATCCATGTGAGAGCTGATGGGGCAAATCCATGTGAGAGCTGATGGGGCAAATCCATGTGTGAGCTGGCTGGGGCCAATCCATGTGTGAGCTGGCTGGGGCAAATCCATGTGTGAGCTGATGGGGCAAATCCATGTGTGAGCTGGCTGGGGCAAATCCATGTGTGAGCTGGCTGGGGCAAATCCATGTGAGAGCTGGCTGGGGCAAATCCATGTGAGAGCTGATGGGGCAAATCCATGTGTGAGCTGGCTGGGGCAAATCCATGTGAGAGCTGGCTGGGGCAAATCCATGTGAGAGCTGATGGGGCAAATCCATGTGAGAGCTGATGGGGCAAATCCATGTGTGAGCTGGCTGGGGCAAATCCATGTGAGAGCTGATGGGGCAAATCCATGTGAGAGCTGATGGGGCAAATCCATGTGAGAGCTGGCTGGGGCAAATCCATGTGTGAGCTGGCTGGGGCAAATCCATGTGTGAGCTGGCTGGGGCAAATCCATGTGTGAGCTAAGGCATATCCACGAGCTGGGGCAATATCCATTTTTACACTATTTCATTCAGAATATTTATTTTCCGGTTTTCCTCCTCTAAAAACTAGGTGCGTCTTATGGTCAGGTGCGTCTTATGGAGCGAAAAATACGGTATTTACCTTATTACTCAGTTACCTTTCGATATAATCAAAAGTCACTGGCTGGTACTAGGGATGAGCCGAACACACCCGAGTTCGGTTCGCATTCGAACTCGAACTTTTCAAAAGTTCTAACTAGAACTCAATACAAGTCAATGGGACTCAAAATTCGATTTTTAGAGTGCCCTCCAAGAGGGCATATATGCTAGATATTTGCCATAAAAGGTGTATGGGGGTCCGGGTAGTGCCCTGGGGGACAGGAAACAAGAACAAAAAGTTTTTAAAAAAAAACGTTTTTAAAGGGACAGTGAGTTTTCCATGAAATAAGGGTTAAAAATAAAAACGAAAAATTCCTTCAAATATCGTGCCTAGGAGGTCCCCATAACCTGCCCGTGAAGTGGCGGATTTCTAGGATGTATAGAAACATTTAAAAAGAAAAATGACATTTCAAATGACGGTAAATGCTTTTCCTTTAATCTATTCATAAACAACTGCTTGGGGCGGCAGCCTGTATGAAAAGACATTTTAGAACGCGCAGAAAAAGTTTAGTGATTTTTTGGCTAAATTATGGTGAAACTTATGCAGGCTTTGGATGAAAGTAACAATAGGTGCTTTAAAATTGGGCCTTTAGCATCGGCAACAGTGCCATCACACTGTAACCCCTCTGAGGATATGAATCTGGTACAGGCGTCAGTGGCAGTGCACCCAAATATTGTGCCTTTGGTGCCAGGCCAGCAAATGCCATCATACAGTAACCCCTCTGTGGTATTGTGGAAGAGTGCAGGGGTGGACCATGCGGTCCTATATTAAAAAGATATGAATCTGGTAAAGGCGTCAGTGCACCCAGATATTGTGCTTTTGGTGCCAGGCCAGCAAGTGCATCATACAGTAACCCCTCTGTGGTATTGTGGAAGAGCACAGGGGTGGACCATGCGGTCCTATATTAAAAAGATATGAATCTGGTAAAGGCATCAGTGCACCCAGATATTGTGCTTTTGGTGCCAGACCAGCAAGTGCCAACATACAGTAAACCCTCTGTGGTATTGTGGAAGAGCGCAGGGGTGGACCATGCGGTCCTATATTAAAAAGATATGAATCTGGTAAAGGCATCAGTGCACCCAGATATTGTGCTTTTGGTGCCAGGCCAGCAAGTGCCATCATACAGTAACCCCTCCGTGGTATTGTGGAAGAGTGCAGGGGTGGACCATGCGGTCCTATATTAAAAAGATATGAATCTGATAAAGGCATCAGTGCACCCAGATATTGTGCTTTTGGTGCCAGGCCAGCAATTGCCATCATACAGTAACCCCTCTGTGGTATTGTGGAAGAGTGCTGGGGTGGACCATGCGGTCCTATATTAAACAGATATGAATCTGGTAAAGGCATCAGTGCACCCAGATATTGTGCTTTTGGTGCCAGGCCAGCAATTGCCATCATACAGTAACCCCTCTGTGGTATTGTGGAAGAGTGCAGGGGTGGACCATGAGGTCCTATATTAAAAAGATATGAATCTGGTAAAGGCGTCAGTGCACCCAGATAAGGTGGCATGGTACATGCGTCAACCTTCCCAGGTGTAGGGCGGAGAGAAGGTTGCTGCCTTTATTACAGATGACCATTCCCAGCTGAAGCTGGCGTGGTGTTAACCATCTCTGCACCTGCCCCTGCAGAGCTGACAGAATTTCTGGCCCGGTGTGCCTCCTGTCCCCTAAACAAACCAGCTCAAGCACAGTATGGCATCTTTTTGCTTGAGCCATTGCGTAGCCCCTGTCAGGCGTCGGTTTAACTGCCACTTCGCCAGAGACAGAGAAGGAGGAGGAGGAGGAGGAAGAGGTGGTGGTGGTGGAGTAGACAGACCTCATACAAGCAGCTTTCTGGAGGCGTGGTGGATGAACAAGCTCCAGCACAGAGCCCCATCTTGGATCCCTCCCAGCTGCAATCAGAGTTACCCACTGTGCTGTGAAGGAAATGTAACGACCCTGTTCATGCTTGTTGGATCACATGTCTAAAGTCACATGCACCTTGCTGTTGACTGCCTTTCCCAATGACTCAATAACATTGTCTTCCACGTTCTGGTATAGTGCTGGAATGGCCTTCCGTGAAAAGTAATGGCGTTTTGGAACATGCCACTGTGGTACAGCACATTGAGAAAATTCATGTGAGGGAGCAGAGTCCACCAGCTGGAAAAGCAGCAGCTGCAATGCGAGTAATTTTGCTAAACTGGCATTTAGACGCTGTGCTTGGGGATGGTTGGGACTATATTTTTTCTAACGCTGCAGCAGCTGGGGCAACGTAATCTGACTGCGTAAATCTTCAGCTGATGGGATGCTGTCACATTGTGAGGAAGGACCTGGTACATCCATTACTGTAGCATCATCCCTGTCAGTGGAGGTTGTAGCAGGCAATGACATGGCAGGACATACAGTGGGGGTAGAGACAGATGATGAAGAGGAGGAGGACCTACGCAAAGTTTTGCGCCAATGGGATGCATGGCAGGTGGTCATTAGGGATGAGCTGGTCAGGTTCGCACGGTTCGGGGTTCGACCCGAACTTAGTCTGTTCGAGCAGATCGCGAACCCCGAACATTTCCGGGTGTTCGCCGCATTTTCGACCACAATGGACCACAATGCATTTTCCCACTGCCTGAAGCTCGTAATTGGCTACAGCCTTGCACCTGACCACAGGTCTGGTGCAAGACTGGTTGAACACTATGCCAATCACCGCTCAGAGTCCTGATTGGGCAAATGAGCTAAGTCCCGCAGCACACTATATAAGGTTTCAACGCGCCGATTCTGCACGCATTTCAGAGGAGATTTCAAAGAAGATAGTTGTGTGTGTTGTTACTGCCGGTCTGCCACGCTACTGGGGGGGTCTGGGGGGTCTCATTTCGACCAAATATCATTGAATTTAGGTGATGTGTGTCTTGTCACTGTGCCAGCAATTTTTTTTGGGGTTTACAACTTTATTTAAAACATTTGTGAATTGAGGTGATTTTCTGGGTCTTGCCACTGTGCCAGCAAATCTTTTTGGGGCTCACTAATTTCTTTAAAACACTTGTGAATTAAGGTGATCTGTGTCTCGTCATACAAAAAGTACCACGCTGTATTTTGGGGCTCACTAGTTTCTTTAAAACACTTGGGAATTAAGGTGATCTTCTGTGTCTCGTCACACAGCCAGCAATTTTTTTTGGGGCTCACTAATTTCTTTAAAACACTTGGTAATTAAGGTGATCTGTGTATCGTCATACAAAAAGTACCACGCTGTATTTTGGGGCTCACTAATTTCTTTAAAAAACTTGGGAATTAAGGTGATCTTCTGTGTCTCGTCACACTGCCAGCAATTTTTTTTGGGGCTCACTAATTTCTTTAAAACACTTGGGAAATAAGGTGATCTGTGTCTCGTCATACAAAAAGTACCACGCTGTATTTTGGGGCTCCCTAATTTCTTTAAAACATTTGTGAATTAAGGTGATCTGTGTCTTGTCACACAAACAGTACCATGCTGTATTTTGGGGCTCACTAATTTCTTTAAAACATTTGTGAATTGAGGTGATCTGTCTCTTGTCACTGGCTGCCAGCTATCAGTGTGTCTCACTGAGTTATACCAGAGTTATTTAAATCTTTATACCAGAGTTGAATCAGAGTTCTGTATATATTAATCTATATATCACTCACCATGTCTGAAAGAACAAAAAGGACTGGCAGACGCTCCCAGACACAGATAAGAGGGCAAGCAGCCGCTGTGTCGGGAGGCTGTGCCTCTGGTCGTGGTGGACGTGGTGCATCCTCTGCAGGGGCACGCTTGTCCTTTCTAACTGGTGCTGGCCGTCTTCTTAAGCAGCAGCAACATACAGAGGATTTGGTGGCTTGGCTAACCAGGCCATCCTCATCCTCCGAGTCCTCTGCCAGCCAGGCTTCTAGTGCTTTACTGTCCACCTCAGCTGTCAAAGCATCTAATGCAGCCTCCATGTCCACAGCTACTCCTGCCGTAGCCTCGCTATAACACACGGAGGAGTCAGCTGAATTGTTTGACTACAATGACAGTGACATGCTACTTGAGGATGCGCAGCAACTACAGTGCTCTGATTCAATCTCTGAGGTTGAGCAAGGGAGTATAATCAACCTAGAGGAAGGGGGTGCCAGTGATGACACACAAATAACTGGCACTCATGTTGCCCCAGCAGCTGCAGCATACTGCCAAGTTGGCTCCAGTGATGAGTAGATAGGGGGTGAAGATGACATTGATGATGATGAGGTCACTGACTCCACCTGGGTGCCAGATCGAACTGAGGAATCAAGTGAGGAGGAGGGGGAGGAGGAGGAGGCACAGCAAACACGAGACACAACATCCTCTGTGACCAAACGTAGCACTAGCCAGTCCAAGGCATCACATGTCAGAGCTGCTCCGGTGCAGAGCGCTGTTGTCTCAAAAAACACATGCAGGAACTCTGCTGTCTGGGAGTTCTTTAAGAAATGTGCAGCAGCCCCCACCGTTGCTATTTGTAATCTATGTCAGAGGAGGCTGAAGCGTGGGATAAACACCGGACACTTGGGTACCACGTGCTTGAGGCGACATATGAACAAGTGCCACACATCCCGTTGGGGCAAAACTCTGCATAGGTCCTCCTCCTCCTCATCTGTCTCTACCCACACTGTATGTCCTGCCATGCAATTGCCTACAACCTCCATCGACAGGGATGATGCTACAGTAATGGATGTACCAGCAGTTCCTTCCTCACAATGTGACATCATCCCAGTAGCTGAAGATTTACGCAGTCAGATTACGTTGCCACAGCTGCTGCAGCGAAAGAAAAAATATAGTCCCAACCATCCCCAAGCACAGCGTCTAAATGCCAGCTTAGCAAAATTACTCGCATTGCAGCTGCTGCTTTTCCAGCTGGTGGACTCTGCTCCCTCACGTGAATTTGCTGAATGCGCTGTACCACAGTGGCAGGTTCCAAAACGCCATTACTTTTCACGCAAGGCCATTCCAGCACTATACCAGCACATGGAAGACAATGTTATCCAGTCATTGGGAAAGGCAGTCAGCAGCAAGGTGCATGTCACTTTAGACACGTGGTCCAGCAAGCATGGACAGGGTCCAGGGGCGGACTGGGCCGGGGGGCAGGGTGGCAAGCGTCCCCCGGGCTGCCACAATGCATGCCCGGTGTGACACACATCTCTGCTGGCAGCCTGGCACATTGAGCGGCCGCTAGACCTCCTTGCTGGTAGGCCGGCCGACATAGCCAGCCGCCCAGCAAGGCAGTTATAGTCACCTAAAGAGGGAGGAAGGGCAGCTGGCGAGATACTATCAGTGTGGCCGGCTGCTTCTGATTACATCACAGGGAGCGCCCACACACATGCGGCCTGGGATTAAGGCGCATGTGTGGGCTAGATCCTCCCTGTGACAGGACGTGCATCTCCCTCCCAGCTCCTGCCAGCCAGCACGCGACGGTCACCAGGCCACTGCCAGCCATGAGGTATGCGGGGGTGGGGGCGGAGAATGCATTAATTGGTATGGGGGGAAGAAAATTTATGAATATGGAATGCTGGGGGTGAATTAATTTGGAATGCTGGGGCTGGGAGGGGGGTGAATTAATTTGGAATGCTGGGGCCCTCGAGGGGGTGAATTAATTTGGAATGCTGGGGCTGGGAGGGGGTGAATTAATTTGGAATGCTGGGGCTGGGAGGGCGTGAATTAATTTGGAATGCTGGGGCTGGGGGGGTGAATTAATTTGGAATGCTGGGGCTGGGAGGGGGTGAATTAATTTGGAATGCTGGGGCTGGGAGGGGGTGAGTTAATTTGGAATGCTGGGGCTGGGAGGGGGGTGAATAATTTGGAATGCTGGGGGTGAATTAATTTGGAATGCTGGGGCTGGGAGGGGGGTGAATAATTTGGAATGTTGGGGGTGAATTAATTTGGAATGCTGGGGCTGGTGGGGTAAATTAATTTGGAATGTTGGGGGTGAATTAATTTGGAATGCTGGGGCTGGGAGTGGGTGAATTAATTTGGAATGCTGGGGCTGGGAGGGGGTGAATTAATTTGGAATGCTTGGGCTGGGAGGGGGGTGAATAATTTGGAATGTTGGGGGTGAATTAATTTGGAATGCTGGGGCTGGGAGGGGGGTGAATAATTTGGAATGTCGGGGGTGAATTAATTTGGAATGCTGGGGCTGGTGGGGTAAATCAATTTGGAATGTTGGGGGTGAATTAATTTGGAATGCTGAGGCTGGGAGGGGGTGAATTAATTTGGAATGCTGGGGCTGGGAGGGGGTGAATTAATTTGGAATGCTGGGGGTGAATTAATTTGGAATGCTGGGGCTGGGAGGGGGGTGAATTAATTTGGAATGCTGGGGTGAATTAATTTGGAATGCTGGGGCTGGGGGGTGAATTAATTTGGAATGCTAGGGGGTGAATTAATTTGGAATGCTGGGGGGTGAATTAATTTGGAATGCTGGGGTGAATTAATTTGGAATGCTGGGGCGGGGGGGTGAAGTAATTTGGAATGCTGGGGGGTGAATTTGGAATGCTGGGGGTCAATTAATTTGGAATGCTGGGGGGTGAATTAATTTGGAATGCTGGGGGTGAATTAATTTGGAATGCTGGAGCGGGGGGGGTGAAGTAATTTGGAATGCTGGGGGGGGTGAATTTGGAATGCTGGGGTGAATTAATTTGGAATGCTGGGGTGAATTAATTTGGAATGCTGGGGCTGGGAGGGGGTGAATTAATTTGGAATGCTGGGGCTGGGAGGGGGTGAATTAATTTGGAATGCTGAGGCTGGGGGTGTGAATTAATTTGGAATGCTGGGGGGGAATTAATTTGGAATGCTGGGGGTGAATTAATTTGGAATGCTGGGGTGGGGGGGTGAAGTAATTTGGAATGCTGGGGTGAATTAATTTGGAATGCTGGGGCTGGGGGGTGAACTAATTTGGAATGCTGGGGTTGAGAGGGGGTGAATTAATTTGGAATGCTGGGGCTGGGAGGGGGGTGAATTAATTTGGAATGCTGGGGCTGGGAGTGGGTGAATTAATTTGGAATGCTGGGGCTGGGAGGGGGGTGAATTAATTTGGAATGCTGGGGCTGGGAGGGGATGAATTAATTTGGAATGCTGGGGCTGGGAGGGGGGTGAATAATTTGGAATGTTGGGGGCGAATTAATTTGGAATGCTGGGGCTGGTGGGGTAAATTAATTTGGAATGTTGGGGGTGAATTAATTTGGAATGCTGGGGCTGGGAGTGGGTGAATTAATTTGGAATGCTGGGGCTGGGAGGGGGTGAATTAATTTGGAATGCTGGGGGTGAATTAATTTGGAATGCTGTGGCTGGGAGGGGGTGAATTAATTTGGAATGCTGGGG
Source organism: Leptobrachium leishanense (assembly GCA_009667805.1). NCBI lineage: Eukaryota > Metazoa > Chordata > Amphibia > Anura > Megophryidae > Leptobrachium > Leptobrachium leishanense. The sequence continues at coordinate 111,051,545 of CM019064.1, read as the reverse complement.
GTGAATTAATTTGGAATGCTGGGGTGAATTAATTTGGAATGCTGGGGCTGGGGGGTGAATTAATTTGGAATGCTGTGGCTGGGAGGGGGTGAATTAATTTGGAATGCTGGGGGTGAATTAATTTGGAATGCTGGGGTGAATTAATTTGGAATGCTGGGGCTGGGGGGTGAATTAATTTGGAATGCTGGGGCTGGGAGGGGGTGAATTAATTTGGAATGCTGGGGGGTGAATTAATTTGGAATGCTGGGGGTGAATTAATTTGGAATGCTGGGGCGGGGGGGTGAAGTAATTTGGAATGCTGGGGGGTGAATTTGGAATGCTGGGTGTCACGTTCCCACGTTCCAACCCTGTCTTCCTGCCCTCTGTATTTGTATATTGTGTTTTTTCCATTGTGTTTCTGTTGCTGCCAATTCCTGGGTGGCCTCCCAGGGGTTAATTGGTGTTCTGTGTGCTGCTCACCTGTTGACCCTTGCCTTGATTCCCCTGCCTATATTAGAGCAATGTACCTATAGTACATTGCTGGGTCATTTTACTTTGCCTGGTCTCCTTGCATCCTGTATCCTGAGAGCTCCTTGCTGTGTTCCTGATATCCTCCGTTTGTTCAGTTTTTGCCTCTGTTATTTCTGTTCCAGTTTATGTCAGTTCCTTCTGTGTATTTAGTTCTGTCATTTTCTGTATTTTGGTTTGCTGTTTATGTTCCATTCTGATTCCCCGGTTACCGATTTTTGGCTTGGCTGACTTCCCTTCTGGTTCCTATTCCTATATTCTGTATGACGTACTCTCTCTGGTTATGACCTTTGGCTTTCCTCTATATGACTACTCTATATAGTATATTCCTTGTCTGTACCATTTCCAGGAAACCCTGTCATCTGTATACAACAAAAGACTCTGTACGGCTTCAAGGTAATACTTTCCTTTAGATTAGATCCGGCTATCCTAAAGACCGGCCTTTCAGTGCAGGGAATCTTTGGTATTGCCGTACAGAGGTCTTTTGTTAACCCTGTGTTGCTTTCATCTGTCCTTGCCGTTTACAGTGCATCTCTGCCCATAGGGGCTTCTCTCAGGAACCTGGTCCTCACCTTGCTGCGAGTTATATTCTTAGGGATATATATACAGACCGACCACTTCCAAGGATCGGAGGGCAAGGATAGGGTGGTGCGTGCCTGGTGGTACTGCCACCGTGACAGCTGGGGGTCAATTAATTTGGAATGCTGGGGGGTGAATTAATTTGGAATGCTGGGGGGTGAATTAATTTGGAATGCTGGGGGTGAATTAATTTGGAATGCTGGGGCGGGGGGGTGAAGTAATTTGGAATGCTGGGGGGTGAATTTGGAATGCTGGGGTGAATTAATTTGGAATGCTGGGGCTGGGGGGGGTGAATTAATTTGGAATGCTGGGGCGGGGGGGTGAATTAATTTGGAATGCTGGGGCTGGGAGGGGGGTGAATTAATTTGGAATGCTGGGGGAATTAATTTGGAATGCTGGGGCGGGGGGGTGAAGTAATTTGGAATGCTGGGGGGAATTAATTTGGAATGCTGGGGCTGGGGGGTGAACTAATTTGGAATGCTGGGGCTGGGAGGGGGTGAATTAATTTGGAATGCTGGGGTGAATTAATTTGGAATGCTGGGGCTGGGAGGGGGTGAATTAATTTGGAATGCTGGGGCTGGGAGGGGGTGACTTAATTTGGAATGCTGGGGCTGGGAGGGGGTGACTTAATTTGGAATGCTGGGGCTGGGAGGGGGTGACTTAATTTGGAATGCTGGGGCTGGGAGGGGGTGAATTAATTTGGAATGCTGGGGCTGGGAGGGGGGTGAATTAATTTGGAATGCTGGGGCTGGGAGGGGGGTGAATTAATTTGGAATGCTGGGGCTGGGAGGGGGTGAATTAATTTGGAATGCTGGGGCTGGGAGGGGGGTGAATTAATTTGGAATGCTGGGGCTGGGAGGGGGGTGAATTAATTTGGAATGCTGGGGCTGGGAGGGGGTGAATTAATTTGGAATGCTGAGGCTGGGGGGTGAATTAATTTGGAATGCTGGGGGTGAATTAATTTGGAATGCTGAGGCTGAGGTGGTGAATTAATTTGGAATGCTGGAACTGGGGTGAATTAATTTGGAATGCTGGGGCTGGGGGGGTGCTGTGGCAATATATATCCATGTGAGCTGGGGCCAATATATCCATGTGTGAGCTGAAGCAATACATCATGTGAGCTGGGGCAATATTTCCATGTGTGAGCTGGGGGCAATATTTCCATGTTTGAGCTGTTGGGGCAATAAATTTCCATGTTTGAGCTGTTGGGGGCAATATATATCCATGCTTGAGCTGCTGGGGGCAATATATTTCCATGTTTGAGCTGCTGGGGGCAATATATTTCCATGTGTGAGCTGCTGGGGGCAATAGATCTCATGTGTGAGCTGCTGGGGCAATATATATTTCCATGTTTGAGCTGCTGGGGCAATATATATATCCATGTTTGAGCTGGTGGGGGCCACTATATCCATGTGAGCTGGGGGCAATATTTCCATGTTTGAGCTGCTGGGGGCAATATATTTCCATGTGTGAGCTGCTGGGGGCAATAGATCTAATGTGTGAGCTGCTGGGGCAATATATATATCCATGTTTGAGCTGGTGGGGGCCACTATATCCATGTGTGAGGTGGGGGCCACTATATCCATGTGTGAGGTGGGGGCAATATACCCATGTGGGGTGTGTAGGAGTGAGTTTTATTGCTGTGGAGCTCTGTGATACGCTCATCCACACGGCACATTACTGTGAGTTTTATTGCTGTGGAGCTCTGATATGGTAATGTGCGGTGTGTATGAGCGTATCACAGAGCTCTACAGCAATACAACTCACTGTAATGTGCGCTGTGTATGAGAGTAAGTTATATTGCTGCGGAGCTCTGTGATAACGCTCATAAACGAAGGGCCTGAGTTGCTGCACTATGGGCCTCTGTGTCATACTTGCCACCTGGGCCAAAAGATGCCAGTCAGCCCCTGACAGGGTCGTTACATTTCCTTCACGGCACACTGGGTAACTCTGATTGCAGCTGGGAGGGATCCAAGACGGGACTCTGTGCTGGAGCTTGTTCATCCACCACGCCTCCAGAAAGCTGCTTGTATGAGGTCTGTCTGCTCCACCACCACCACCTCTTCCTCCTCCTCCTCCTCCTCCTTCTCTGTAGGGATGTGCGTTTCGGAATTTTCACAAAATTTCCCGATTCGTGTTTTCGGATGCGGCCGAATTTCCGAAAAATTTTAGATCCGAAAAGTTCAGATCCGAAATGTTTTCCGAGCCGAAACGAAATATTTTCGGATTTTTCGAATGGGCTTGAAATGTGTCAAACGAGGAGAACAGATGTTCCGAAAAACGAAAATTTTCTGAAAAACGAAAATTTTCCGAAAAACGAAAATTTTGTAAAAACGAAAAATTTTCGAAAAAACGAAAAGTCGATACAAAAAACGGGCAAAATGACACGAAAAATACTAAAAACGGTCGATATCCCGAAAAATAAGCAATTCCGAAAAACGAAAATTTCCGAAATTACGAAAAGTCGATACAAAAACCGAGCACAGTGACACGAAAATACGAAAAATGGTCGAAATTCCTAAAAAAAAAATGTACCCGAAAAACTGCCCGAATCGAAAAGTTTAAAAATCTGAAAAATCGAACCGAAAAAAAAATCGGTGCACAAGCCTACTTCTCTGTCTCTGGCGAAGTGGCAGTTAAATCCAACCTTTCGGGATCCCTGGCTCCGCTCTCTATACTTGCTGTTTTCTATAGTGCCGGGTAATTGTTGCTTTATTTATTACATTGAAGTATTTTGAGTTTAATACCTAGTTGTGTTTATGTTTTTTGTCAAGTTTACTATTACTATATATGTCATATTTTATTATGGTTTTGTATTAATAAATTGAGTTTATTTGAGTACATCCTTATCTTTTTGTTGTTTCATATTCTTGGAGGCTTTTTGGGAAGCCTTGTGTTAGGAGTGCACCTCTGCGTTTTTAAGTGTGCAGATCAACTTTTTTTGTTTATTAAATTGACGCATGTACCATGCCTAGCACACGTCCTAAATCTGGTGGTACAGCGTTTCCTAACAAAGTACCCAGGGCTGCCAGAAAAGTCTGCAGCCACTTCAGACGTTCATTCCCAGCAAGCGTTCGCCTGGCAGAAATTCAAAGAATTCCACCTTCCCACAAACCGTCTGATCTGTGACATGCCCACCAGGTGGAATTCAACATTAGCAATGCTGCAGCGTCTGCACAAGCAGCAGAGGGCCATCAACGACTACCTGTGTGAGTATGGCACAAGGACAGGTTCAGGTCAACTTGGTTTTTTTCCCCCCCGCAGTGGCTGATGATCAAGGCTGCATGCACTGTACTGTCACCATTTGAGGAGGCAACGAGGATGGTGAGCAGGGACAGTGCATGCATCAGTGACACAATTCCTTTAGTGTTCCTGCTGGAGCACACTCTGCGGGGAATTATAGATGTGGCTCTAGAGGCAGAGCAGCGGGAGGAAGAGGAGGCCTTCCCTAGCTCTCAAGGCCCCAGTCTTTCCGCAGACAGCATTCCAGCGGGTCCTACTCAGATCAGACAGGAGGAGGATGAGGAGGAGGAGGACTATTTAAGTAGTGGGGGCATTGAAGGTGGGGATTCCTCAAGGCAGGGTTTCGTGTGCCCAGAAACAAAAGGGCTTGTGCGTGGCTGGGAGGAGGAAGTGCACGATACGGTCATCCTCATTGACCAGGAAGACTCGGCAGCTAATGCCACCTCCAACCTATGCTGCATGGGCTCCCTTATAATGCAAAGCCTGCTAAAGGACCCCAGGATTCGTGCTATCAAGGAGAGGGATCATTACTGGTTGGCAACCCTTCTTGATCCACGATACAAGGGGAAAGTTGCAGAGCTCATCCTGCCCGCACAGAGGGAGCACAGGATGACAAAACTTGAGGACGCTCTAAAGCGAAACTTGTGTAACACCTTTCCAGGCACTGTTAGATTACCAAGTGCTGACACACGTGCTTCTGAGGCTGCAGGTGATCAGAGGAATAGCGGTGAAGGCCAGGGCCGCTTGACTGATGCATTTTTAATTTTTTTTAGTCCTCGACGCCCAGGGACGTCAAATGTAGGCACCCATTGCCAGCGTCTTCACCATATGGTGCAGGACTACCTAGGGGCAAGGGCAGACCTGGATACCTTTCCAGCAGATGATCCACTGGCTTCCTGGGTGTTGAGATTGGATCACTGCCCAGAACCTAGCCAATATGCTATGCAGCTACTAGGTTGCCCTTCATCTAGCGTGCTTTCCGAAAGGACGTTCAGTGCCGCTGGAGGTTTTGTCACAGACAAAAGAGTGCGTCTGTCCACCGACTCTGTAGACCAGCTGACATTTATAAAAATGAATCAGTCCAGGATCAGCAGCTATCAATCCCCTGATGCTGAAGTAATGGAATAGATCGGGGATGTCCTCTTCTGCATTCACAAAACCTCCAGCACTGAACTCTTCCACAATACCACAAAAGGGTCACGGTGTGAAGGCACTTGCTGCCATGAAAGGCACAATATTTGGCTGCACTGACGCCTTTGCCAGATTTTTATCATGTTAATTTTTTGAACCGCAGGGTCCAACCCTGCATTCTTCCACAATACCACAGAGGGGTTACAGTATGATGATACTTGCTGGTCTGGCATTAAAGGCACAATATCTGGGAGCACTGACGCCCATTAACAGATAAAAAAAAAACACTTTTCAATATAGGACCACATGGTCCACCCCTGCACTCTTCCACAATACCACAGAGGGGTTAGGCTAGGGTCAGATGAGCGCATTTTCTACGGACTGTGCGTCCGTGCAGTACGGACGTACTTACTGACTGACGACAAGGTAGTGGCCACACACAGTCGGTTTTTTTCACTGATGTATTTTTTGACTGATGTAGCAGGGAAAATAAATTACAATGAAAGATCATTCTGTCCGTCAAAAATGCTGGACGTATAAATGCAGTCCGTCTGACCTTGTTGCATCACTCACACACAAAGCTATGTGGACGTGGTGCACTCTGCACGTCCGTTCTAGCAGTATTACGTTCTTGCCTAACCTGCGACCATTTGCAGCGTCCATCAGCCCCCGCACTTCTGTGCGGACGTACTTCGTGTGTGGGGTTCCATTTAACACAATTGTATGCTATCACGGATGTACTTATGTGCGGGCAACACGGACGTTAACACTGCGTTCGTCTGACCCCAGCCTTACTGTATGATGATACTTGATGGCCTGGCATTAAAGGCAGAATATCTGGGTGCACTGACGCCCATTACCAGATCAAAAACTTTTCAATATACAGTTGTGTTCAAAATTATTCAACCCCCAATGCTGTAAAGGGTTTTAGGGAATTTAGTGTACATTTGTAATTGTATTCAGAATGAAATCCTACAAGGACTTTTTTTTTTTTTTTTTTTAATTCTTTATTTTTGAAAGTTTGCATCGACATAGAAAGTCAACATAAAATGAAAAAGACCTCGCAGGGCCAAAATAAGTCATCTGTTAAATTATAGAAGAAAAACAAAAAAGTAATTTAAGATCATTCTCGGAAAACACACTGAAATGTAAGGTCTCCTGCAAGAAACACACTAAAGTTTAAAGTCATCTTCGAAAAACACATTAAGATTTCAACGTCATCTACAAGGAATGCACCCAACAACATCATCCCCTATTAGGGGGGGTCTCATCCAAAAAACAGGTTATAGGGAACTAATGGCTATGAACAGCCAGAGAAAGTCATCAGGTAGATAACAGAGAAACATCAAAAAAAAAAAAAAAAGGACATCAAGCTGTAAGAGCAAGAGGGGGGGGGGAGGGAATAAGAAGATGGCAAAGGCCAAAAATGTGCCTGCCTTGGTGACTACCCAGACGGTCCATAAGGCCGCAGGGAGGCCAAGGGGGAATAACGGCACCTGGCCCGGGCACTCAGGAGCAAGCCGGGCACCAGGCCACGGTTGCGTCCCCGAGATGTCCCGGAATAGCCAAATTAAAAAAAAAAAAAAAAAACACTGCGTTCCGACAGGGATTATTACAGCTAGCAGAAACAGGTCAGAGGAGTCCCGGAAAACAGTTCATAAAATGTGTCGTAAAGTAATAAAATATAATAACAAGGATATACATCAAAATCAGGATGGGGGGAGTGTTACGGCAGCGGTGAGGGTGAGCACATCGAGACAAACTGAGGTCTTCAGCCGGTGTCTAGCCACAGAGTCCTCGGCACAGGAAAAAAAAAAAAAAAAAATACAGGGGGGGGGGGGGGAGGTGTCTCAGCATAAGAAAATAACCATTACAACAGGTATGACTGGCCTGGCATCCAAAACTCGGCGGGGAAGCCGATCCATCCAAAGTCCAGCAGAAAGGCCTCAGCCAGTGTCACGGAACAGCAGCGGCCAGATTCCATGTCCATCGTAATCTAGAGGGCCCAAAGCCCCACCAGGCCTGGCGTCGATGTACAGCCACCTCAATTCCAGCAACACTCCACTGGGCCCATCTTGTCTCCCCCCAGAGAATGCAAGAGCAGCATCGCTAGGCCCAAGCAGGCTCCGCAGCTCGATGGCCGACAGCCCCCCGGGGATCCGTTTCAGCTCCAGCACAGCGGGGATATCAGCGCACCGCGCAGAATACTCTGCCACTCCATCAGGCTCCTCCAGCCGCCGCAAGTCATCCGCTTCGGTCTCCCGCACAGTGTCGTCTATCATCTTGCCCGTCTCGTTGATCTGCTGCACCCCACCGTCGCACGGCTCCTCCACCACAGGGATGTCATCTATATGGTCGGCAGAGGGTCCCTCCTCCCGCTCAGCTCTATCCGAAGCTTCCAGCCGCCGACCAGTCCACATTACCGCCATCAGCCGGCGCCATTCGCCGCGTGTGAGCGGGCGCTCATCATCTTCCCTGGGCATCGACTCCAGACAGGCCTCGAGCCGTTCCAGCACATCTTCCATGTTTCTGGTGGGGGAATGGCGAGCCAGCCGCCGCCGGTCCGCACTCACCCCTGTAGTCTCCACTATGGGGACAGCTTCAGCAACTGGAGGACGGGGGCCCCCAACCCGCCGCAGGTGCGTACCCAGGATATAGGCTGGGAGTTTCTCAGGCTGCACGCGAGCTGGAGCCTAGGCCCCAAGATGGCCGACGACAACACGTGCCCAGCAGGGAACAGGGACCCTAAACCTCTCTCCTCTGGTCCGGAGGGGGGAATAAACGGCTCCGGACTGCACAGTTCCGATGACCAGCTATGGCGGGACCTCAGGGTAAGAAAAATGTCTCGGCAATAGGCAGCTGGAGGTCCCCATAAGCGGCAGACGTGCGGAGCTCCACTAGGACACGTCTGCCTCCGTTGGTAGCCGGCCACGCCCCCCCTACAAGGACTTTTTAAAGAACCATATGCAACTAAAATGACATCAATTGGTTTTGTAATACAGTAGTAAATGTTTCTTTTGTGAATTCTTCATTGACACAATTATTCAACCCCTTAAAGACTACCACTCTGAAGAACAGAGGTTCATTCAAGTGTTTTCAATCTGGTATTGAAAACACCTGTGGATGTCACGGAGCAGCAATAAAGCATAATAAGCACCAATTAGGCAGCTTTAAAATGACTGTGATACTCAGCTCCTTCTAGACATTTACTGGTGTGGTTACAAACATGGTGAAGTCAAGAGAATGGTCCAGGAAGACAAGAGAAGAGGTGATTACTCTTCACAGGAAGGGCAATGGCTATAAGAAGATTGCAAAGATGTTAAACATACGAAGAGAGACCATAGGAAGCATCATTCGCAAATTCAAGGCAAAGGGCACTGTTGAAACGCAACCTGGTCGTGGCAGAAAGAAGATGCTGACTTCGACTGCTGTGCGCTACCTGAAGCGTAGAGTGGAGAAACATCCCCGTGTGACTGCTGAGGAACTGAGAAAAGATTTGTCAGATGTGGGTACTGAAGTTTCAGCTCAGACAAAACGGCGCACACTGCGTAATGAAGGCCTCCATGCCAGAACTCCCAGGCGCACCCCCTTGCTGTCTCCAAAGAATAAGAAGAGTCGACTGCAGTATGCCAAAAGTCATGTGGACAAACCACAGAAGTTTTGGGATAGTGTTCTGTGGACTGAGGAAACAAAATTAGAAGTGTTTGGGCCCATGGATCAACGCTATGTTTGGAGGAGGAAGAACAAGGCCTATGAAGAAAAGAACACCTTGCCTACTGTGAAGCATGGTGGGGGGTCAATCATGCTTTGGGGCTGTTTTGCTTCTGCAGGTACAGGGAAGCTTCAGCGTGTGCAAGGTACCATGAATTCTCTTCAGTACCAGGAGATATTGGATGACAATGTGATGCAGTCCGTCACAAACCTGAGGCTTGGGAGACGTTGGACCTTTCAACAGGACAATGATCCCAAGCATACCTCCAAGTCCACTAGAGCATGGTTGCAGATTAAAGGCTGGAACATTTTGGAGTGGCCATCGCAGTCACCTGATTTAAATCCGATTGAGAACCTCTGGTGGGACTTAAAGAAAGCAGTTGCAGTGCGCAAGCCTAAGAATGTGACTGAACTGGAGGCTTTTGCCCATGACGAATGGGTGAAGATACCCGTAGATCGCTGCAAGACACTTGTGTCAAGCTATGCTTCACGTTTAAAAGCTGTTATAACTGTAAAAGGATGTTGTACTAAGTACTAAGATTGAATGTCACTTGGGGGTTGAATAAAACTGATAGTGATGTGAGCACAGAAAAGACATTTGTGGTTATTTCATTATAAATGTTATGTTATATTTGTCTGACCTACACGTGCCTCTTTGATTTAATTGTAAGCAAGATGACTGAATGATCAAAATCAATGTCAAACTGGCCAAAACACTCAATTTCAGTGGGGGTTGAATAATTTTGAACACAACTGTAGGACCATATGGTCCTCCCCTGCATTCTTCCACAATACCACAGAGGGGTTACTGTCTGATGATACTTGCTGGCCTGGCACCAAAGGCACAATATCTGGGTGCACTAACGCCTTGACCAGATGCATATCTTTTTAATATAGGACCGCAAGGTTCACCCCTGCACTCTTCCACAATAACACAGAGAGGTTACTGTATGATGATACTTGCTGGCCTGGCAGTCTTGCACCAAAGGCACAATATCTGGGTGCACTGACGCCCATTACCACCAGATCAAAAACATTTCAATATAGGACCACATGGTCCACCCCTGCACTCTTCCACCATACCACAGAGGGGTTACTGTATGATGATACTTGCTGGCCTGGCAGTCTTGCACCAAAGGCAGAATATCTGGGTGCATTGACGCCCATTCCCAGATTCATATCTTTTTAATATAGGACCGCATGGTCCACCCTTGCACTCTTCCACAATACCACAGAGGGGTTACTGTATGATAGTACTTGCATGCCTGGCACTAAAGGCACAATATCTGGGTGCACTGCCATTGACGCCTGTATCAGATTCATATCCTCAGAGGGGTTACGGTGTGACGGCACTGTTGCCGACGCTAAAAGCCCAATTTTAAAGCACCTATTGTTACTTTCATCCAAAGCCTGCATAAGTTTCACAATAATTTAGACAAAAAAAACACTAAACTTTTTCTGCGTGTCCTAAAATGTCTTTTCATACAGGCTGCCGCCCCAAGCAGTTGTTTATGTATAGATTAAAGGAAAAGCATTTACCGTCATATGAAACGTCATTTTTTTGTTTTTAAGTGTTTCTATACATCCTAAAAATCCACCACTTCACGGGCAGGTTATGGGGACGTCCTAGGCACGATATTTGAAGGATTTTTTTGTTTTTATTTTTAAAGCTTATTTCATGGTAAACTCACTGTCCGTTTAAAAACGTTTTTTTTAAAACTTTTTGTCCTTGTTTCCTGTCCCCCAGGGCACTACCCGGACCCCATACACCTTTTATGGCAAATATGTAGCATATATGCCCTCTTGGAGGGCACTCTAAAAAACCAAATTTTCAGCCCCATTGACTTGCATGGGGGTTCAGGTTCGGGTTCGGTCCCGAACAAATGGGAAGCTCGGGTTCGGGCTCGAACCGAACTCGGGGAGTGTTTGGCTCATCCCTAGTGGTCATATGTCGCCTCAAGCACGTGGTACCCAAGTGTCCGGTGTCTTTCCCACGCTTGAGCCTCATCTGACATAGATTACAAATAGCAACAGTGGGGTCTGCTGCACAGTTCTTAAAGAACTCCCAGACAGCAGAGTGCTACGTTTGGTCATAGAGGATGTTGTACCTCGTGTTTGTTGTGCCTCCTCATCCTCACTTGACTCCTCTGTTCGATCAGGCACCCAGGTGGAGTCAGTGACCTCATCATCATTGTCATCATCACCCCCTATCTCCTCGTCACTGGAGCCAACTTGGCAGTATGCTGCAGCTGCTGGGGCAACATGAGTGCCAGTTATTTGTGTGTCATCACTGGCACCCCCTTCCTCTAGGTTGATTATACTCCCTTCCTCAACCTCAGAGATTGAATCAGAGCACTGTACTTGCTGCGCATCCTCAAGCAGTATGTCACTGTCATTGTAGTCAAACAATTCAGCTGACTCCTCCGTGTGTGATAGTGAGGCTACGGCAGGAGTAGCTGTGGACATGGTGGCTGCATTAGATGCTTTGGCAGCTGAGGTGGACTGTAAAGCACTACAAGCCTGGCTGGCAGAGGACTCGGAGGATGAGGATGGCCTGGTTAGCCAATCCACCAAATCCTTTATATGTTGCAGCTGCTTAAGATGGCCAGCACCTGTTAGAAAGGACCAAGCGTGCCCCTGCAGAGGATGCACTACGTCCACGACAACCAGAGGCACAGCATCCTGACACAGAGGCTGCTTGCCCTCTTATCTGTGTCTGGGAGCGTCTGCCTGTCCTTTTTGGTCTTTCTGACATGACGAGTGATATATATATTAAATATATACAGAACTCTGATTCAACTCTGGTATAGCGATTAAAGATTTCCAGACCTCTGGTATAACTCAGTGAGACACCCTGATAGCTGGCAGCCAGTGACAAGACAATTCCCAGAAACCTCCTATAAGTCTGTGAGACCCCCTGACGGGTGCCACTGAGCAGCAAATTATATCACCTGGGCAGGATTTCTGATATCTTGCAAACCTGGCCTGTTAGTGCTCCCTGAGGACAGGGTTGGGAAACACTGAGCTATAGTGCAGCACACATCACTGGACTGATCCCTTGTACATTATTGGCAACTAAGTTGCTGATTTGCTAACCTCATTCTGCTACTCCTTTTCCTCCCCCTTTTCAGGCACTATAAACTAAAAATGAATGAATGAATTGATTGACTAGTTTGTCCACTGAGCAATTCAGGCATTGTTCATTTTGTCCAAATAGTTCTTTCGTTATTCAGACAAAAATGAATCCCCAACTCTAATAAAAAAATAATATATATGCCTATAAAGGTTAAGCTAATTACTAGATCAGGGTATTTTGTAAATAGTCCAAATAAAATATTAAGAGTAATACCATTAAAATGTTGTTTTTTTCTGCTTTAGAGGTTTCTATGGGGAAACTTTACGATTGTTTTGTAAATCCACACTATCCTTACAATTCAGTAATGTTTTTTTCCTTTTAAAGTGCTAAGAAATTCCTGGCATGGGTTGAGCTCCATACGCAATATCCCCTGATATTAGAGAATTGATTATGGGTCTGAAAATATTTTATAGTTGAGTAATACCAAAGTATTGCCAATAATATGTCGGGTTTTGGATTAAGTTATTATGAGCCTTATTCCCTATGAGTAGAAAAGTAGAGCTGGCTGTTTTCAGTTTGTAACTCTGGTTGACAGCAATATGAATTAGGAGGTGACAGAGGCTACATCCACCTAACACTTCATATAGAATATATGTCTACATACACAGTCTTTGGCAAGGAAAAGATTCTTAATTCTTTTTAGAAGAGGAGCTTCACTGAATGCTACTTTTAGTCACAATCCACCTCAAAATAGCAATAATTTCCAAAATAACACTGCATCAAATTTAAAAATATATGTAAATTATTAAAGGAATTGTATCTATATATTTTGTTATAATCTAATGGTTTGTTTTTCCTGAACTTTACTGATAATGATAAAATGTACAATTGTTGACCTTCTTAAATGAGTATTTAGTTAATCATTTGGAAAAATTATCCTCCGAATACCTACTAACTACTTATGAGAGAATAAAACAGATATTCTTTGTGCCCTGTTCTGATCCTGACACTAAGCTAAAATGCACAAAATTAGTTCATTCATAAATAAAACTTTTGTTGAGTACTAAACTACATAAATGGGGTCCATTCCAATTTGAGTGATGGTTTTTTCAACTCTAGTGGAATTTTAAATTGAGTGGTATCGACACAATGTCGTACCTCACACAATCATTATTACCCGACTTGCTATTCCATCTCAAGGGGGGAACTGTAAAATAGTAGGAAAGCTCTAACATTGCCAGCTAATCAATAACATGCACCAGTATATTTGGATTTCACAATAACAGTAGCAGATTTGCATTTCTTCTGAATCAAAGAATGAGTTGTCTGGTTGGTTAAATCCAATGATCATTAATTGTCAGTGACATTCTTTATAACTCAATTTACTCCCATTTCGTTGTGTACCCCTGTTGGTGTTCTTTGTTCGTGCTGTTTCCATTTACTGTAATATTGCACATGCAAGACCTTAAAAGGATTCTGCAACATAAAAGCCGAGGAGGTGGGTTAGAAAAGGGATCCAGATGTTCTTTTATCAGGAGTCCTCACAACACCTGCAATTTCTACCAACACCTTAATGTTTTAGCTACAAACCTACCAAGTGATATGGTCATTTAACACATGGTTTTCCCTCATTCCGCATCTACCATCAGTCCCAGGAGGACCTACGCAACACTAACAGTCAGCCCCAGCTCGTACGCAAGAAAAAATACGTTTGTCACAGGTGCTCTAAGATGCAACAGAGCCTACAATATGATATTTTTACTTAACAATGGCCTTTATATGTGTAAGCTCACTGTCTACGAAAAGGCAAACCTCATGAGTGAGAAAAATTATTATAATTGCCCTAATGTAGCACTCATGCATGATCACGCCTGACTGGCTGTTTGGCCGGGCAGCATCACCTTCGCATGCATGTTTGAAGAAATGGCATGCCTACTTTGGTGGGCACAGCTGCTGTAGATGATGCAAATCACATAATGACCACGTCCTTCAGTGGCCAAACACCATTGCCCCAAACTTTGTCTGTAGCTGGCACAATTATGGTAGAGATTTGTTTACTCCTGATGGTAATCACCCGGCCTTCATGTAGGAGCACTGTCAAACATAACAAAACCAAAAAGCTATTGGTAACATAGCTGTGTACAACAGCATTCCTCGGTTAGAGTAGTTGAAATAATCTACATGTTTTTTAAAGGTGTTTGTTTGATGCAGATGCTTGTTTGTAGACAAGATATTTGACTTTGCCGTGAGATTCTACAGACCATGTTGGTGTTCCATGATGTTTCTCATTTATTCTTGAAAAACATTTTGTGTTACTGGCAACAGCCTTCATGTGGTTTCAATAAGAAGTTTGGTTTGCAGCTGGAGCTATCTTTTTGCAGTACATAAATTTCATGAAGACCATATTTTTTTCCTCCCAAACAAAGGCTTCTGAGTCTTACCATGCATCCATACCGTACATTGACTAATGACCTTTGGCCTGCATTGCAGCACATAGAAGAAAGGAAACGTCGCTATGTTAGGCAGATCAGAGAGCACCTGTTCGCAACATCTGTAAGAATGTCAGATTTTTTTTTAATTGGTCTCACTGAAATGTGATTGCAGCACACCTTTAAAACACTACAAAGCCCGTCTAGCAGAATAATAATAAAAACAAGCACAATATTACTAGCGAGCTTTAATAAGATACCACATGGAAACAATCTGTCATTAGGAGCCTCGACTGCTTGTTTTAGCATGTCACAATTTATAGAATTTGGCAAAGCTTTTTCTTATTTTAAGCTGTTATGACATCAGGTGGTATTTACAATATACAAAAACAAAGGATGCGGTTCCACAGTAGTTACCACACAAGCTGTAAGGTGTTTTAAAATCTGCCACATGGTAGGTGATATTTTAAAGCTGGTGGCTAAAAATTGACAATTGTGACTATTTCTACGCTACTGGATATCAGCACCTTAAAAAGATCCCGCTGTTAAACAAAAACAAGGGAATAAAAGGTCTACGTACAGGAAGAAAGGTAATGAGCTTTTTTATTTTCATTTTTTTGGGGGGTGAATTGTCTGCTTCATGTTTACATAGGAACATAGAAAAATGTCGGCAGATAAGAACCTTTCGACCCATCTAGTCTGCCCAATTACATGGATACTTTACCTGGATTTATCTTTTGTTTAGGATAGCCTTATGCCTATCCCATGCTTGCTTAAATTCAATTACTGCTTTGGCGTTTACCACTTCAACTGGAAGACTGTTCCATGTATCCACCACCCTCTCAGTAAAATAATGCTTCCTGATGTTACTTTTAAACCTTTGCCCCTCTAATCTAAGACTATGTCCTCTTGTTTCGCTACTTTGTTTCCGTTCAAATATACTCCCTTCCTCTACCTTGTGGATTCCCTTTATGTATTTAAATGTTTCTATCATATCTCCTCTGTCTCGTCTTTTTTCCAAGCTGTACATGTTAAGATCATTAAGCCTTTCTTGGTAACTTTTTTCCTTCAAGCCGTACACCATTTTAGTAGCCCTTCTCTGAACTCTCTCTAAGATGTCTATATCCTTCTGGAGATACGGTCTCCAGTACTGCACACAGTACTCCAAGTGAGGTCTAGCCAGTGCTCTGTACAGTGGCATGAGCACTTCCCTTTTCCTACTGCTAATACCTCTCGCTACACAACCAAGCATTCTGCTAGCATTTCCTGCTGCTCTATTACATTGACTACTTACCCTTAGATCCTCTGAAATAATAACCCCTAAATCCCTTTCCTCAGATGTTGAGGTTAGGACTGTATCAAATATTCTATATTCAGCCCTTGGGTTTTTACGTCCCAGGTGCATTATCTTGCACTTATCCACATTAAAACTCAATTGCCACAGCTCCGACCATTTTTTTAGTTTACCTAAATCATTTGTGATTTGGCTGATCCCTCCAGGAACGTCAACCCTGTTGCAAATCTTTGTGTCATCAGCAAAAATACATACTTTTCCATTAATACCTTCTGAAATATCACTAATAAAAATATTAAAGAGAATGGGTCCAAGTACTGACCTCTGAGGTACCCCACTGGTAACAAGACCTTGCGCCGAATAAACTCCATTTACCACAACCCTCTGTTGCCTGTCACTCAGCCACTGCCTAATCCATTCAACAATATTGGAATCCAAGCTCAAAGATTGCAATTTATTGATAAGCCTTCTATGCGGAACAGTATCAAAGAGCCTTACTGAAATCTAAATAAGCAATGTCTATTGCACCACCTGTGTACTTTATTTTTGTTACCCAATCAAAAAAATCAATAAGATTAGTTTGGCATGATCTCCCTGAGGTAAACCCATGTTGTTTCTGATCCTGTAATCTATGAGGGTTATCCAAAGAGATTCGAAAAGTCACCTCACGTTCGGTGACTTTTCGTTCTCTTCAATTCGGTTCCTTTTGCCGATCCCATTTCGGTGACCCTGCGGTGTATTCAGCAAGCACCACAGGGTCCCCGAATTGCAGGGAAAAGCTACCGCAAACCTGACGAAAACTAACCGCAAAACCCACCGAATGCACGCTGAAAACAAGTAAAAACATCTGCATTAACCTGTAAAAAACCCGAGCAGGAGCCGATCACACAGAGCCGAAGCAGCTGAGATGCAGAGGAGGCAGTGAATAAATTAGGAAAACCATTTGTATGAATCTGTGAAAATGAAACGCTGTTTGCAAAGAAACTACTGAGCGAAAATGTCTGAAATTTACACAGGAGGTCCAGGGAATAATAATAAAGAGGGCTGTTACAGAAAAAAGAAGAAAACGTAAAAAAAAAATAATTAAGAAAAATGCTTAAAGTATCCTAAAAAATATATAAATGAAGAGACTTTTTGCTGCAGAATTTTATAATGAATGGTTTATTAGATATTGAATTAAAACAGGAATATTTTTAACATTGAAGTCTATGGGATTCTCCTGAATAAATTTGACGAATTAAACCACCGAATGGCAGGGCATTAGAGGAACCTTTCACTGCTGGTTTGTGTTCTCTGAATAGACGAAGCAGTGCTTCTCTATGGGGATTTCACTGCCCTTGAACAGGCACCGAACAGGCACCGTATGTGCAGGCAATTCGCCAGGATTTGGCGAATTGCCTGCTCTCTGGATAGCCGAATGGCCAGGAAAGGCAACCGAACGCTGATTTTCAGCGTTCGGTTACCTTTCTCAAGCAATTCGGAGCTCTTTGGATAACCCTGTATGTGTTTTTAGATGTTCAACAATCCTTTCCTTTAACATGGTTTCCATTAATTTCCCCACTACTGACGTAAGACTAACTGGCCTATAGTTCCCAGATTCCTCCCTACTACCCTTCTTGTAAATGACGTGTAACATTTTGGTACCTCTCTATCACCTGCTCAGCTGAAATAGGGAATATTCTTTTGTCGTTTGGTTCCCAGGGGTCCAGGGGCAATATAAGGTAAAAAAAAACATTTATGGAAACAGCATCAAAGTATCAAAGTGAGAGTTTTGCCAGCAGGTTTTTACAAATGGTTGTGCTGAGTTTGTATGTGTTAGTGTGTCTGTTTGTATATTTAGATAGAGCCGACCTGGCCCCGAAATGTCACCCAACAGGGAATTTCCTGTAATGCCATTTAGGCACCTGTATTTCATAAATTTAAAACAATTGGGATCTGTGGTTGCACATCTGATAATAAGCACTTAACACACATAAAAACTAGCTACAATGTAAACTTATACGTCATGTCATGCCTGCAGCGAAACGGACAAATGTGACTGATCCAGCTGATGTCCCACAGCCGTTTGACTTCCTAGAAGTCAGACCATGCTGCAGGACCTCCCCCTTGTGCAATGACATCATCGCACATGGGGAAATTATTTTACATGCTGTAAATGATTGAATTTTGATTGGAAATTTACTTTTTTAGCAAAATTTTTTTTATTGTTTTCTGACATTACGTATACAACAATGATATATATCAAATCTCCTGAGTCCACTAGTAAAAGGATACATAATTATTCTGGGTCCTACAATAAAACCCGACTTCAAAACACATTTAAATGTGAAGAGCACATAATGGTCAATATGAGCTCAACAGACAGGGGTGAAATGGCTCAGCAGGGTTTAAGTATAGTTCCATTTAATTATAGGAGTTGCTTTTAAGTCTTTTATCAATTCTTATTAATAAGACGAAACATGTAGGATATATATTATATGTTACTTTATTTGTGGTTTTATGTGTTACTAACAAGTATTTCACCTTATATCTTATGGATGCCGACTGTGGTCCTTGCGACAGTGAGAGAAACCAAGACTTGGGTTAACTGGCTGCTGGAGTGGTGGTAACACGTCAAGTGCAATGAAATAACAGCAAATGTGCAAAAAATTTCATACACATAATAAATCATATGAATACCAGCGTAAAAGTTAGCTATTATTGTACGTGCCATACTCTAACTGGGCATAATAAAAAAAACAACATTAAAAATTTGCAATCATCAAGGATTACCCACAAATTGGCACTATGTAAAAATGAATACGGTACTTAAATACACTAACTTCTGTAAAAATGAAAGACATGATGATTCAGCTTTTTATACATATATTTCAATTATTCTCCAGGCAAAAAACGTGCTGGTTAACATTTTCGTATCACTTCAATGTATATGGGTCTTGTATTTGGTTATTTATTGATTGTGTTAAAATAATGTAGACATCTTTTCTCTAACGGTTTCTTAAATGTTAACCTCTTCAATGATAACTGATCAAATGGTAACAATGAGCAATCTACAATGAACAACGTACACCCTTTGGCATTGCTAAATTGCATATAGTTCCGATCAATCAATTTTACCTTTTTAAGTCCATTTTTCCTCTGGAAACCATTTGGATAATTAGTGAAAACAAATCCAGCATTTGGTGCTATGGTATTTATCCAGAACACATAATGATGCTTTGTACTTCACATTCTCTTTAGAAATGATCAATCTTTAGTAATGTTCTCTATTTCCGTTAAAAGGTAACTAATTCAAGAACTGTGTCTCTCTTGCTGACATTATGAGGTGTGGAGAACGTCTGTGTGTAAATGGATCCTACTGATATATTTAACAGCACCACGAAAGGTCCAAATGTCAACAGTTAATATCATGGATATTAAAATACGCTTTTAATAAGCAAAGATAATAATTTAGATCTGTCTGTATGTATTAGACATGTGCATTCGTTTTAGTACTAAAACGATTTAGTCCGAATTTTGGGATAATTTAGTTTTCATATGACTCAAGAGAAACGAAACTGCTCAGTACAAAAAACGAAAGAAACTAAAATAAAATGCACTACATTTTAGTTTCAGTCCTTTTTGTGATATTACATTGATGAGTGAAGGAGACCAGCAATGAAGAGCGCAACATCGCAACATCCGAAGTTCTGCACCCTCCACATGCCAATGCAGTAGGATGTTCTATACATTATACAGAGAGGGGTATTAATGCAGGAGGATGTTATATACATTATACAGAGAAAGGTATAAATTGAGGAGGATGTTCTATACAGAGAGGGACATTAATTAATTCAGGAGGATGTTCTATATATTATACAGAGAGGGGTATTAATTAATGCAGGTGGATGTTGTATACATTATACAGAGAGGGGTATTAATTAATGCAGGAGGATGTTCTAAACATTATACAGAGAGGAGCCTTTTTTTTTAGCCCTTTAAATCCAGTGGCTGTGAGCGCTGAGATCGGCTGCTTCTTAAATTATCTCTCAGTACAATCAGGGTTATTCAGAGAGCGTGAAAAGCAGGAGAATGACTGGAGAATGAAAAATTCTAGGTCAAAATAGCCAAACCAGAAGAATTCACCCTTTCATCTCACTTTCCAAGTCGACTATTTTCTATCTGAATAACAGTGAATGTATCAGGCTCAGCTGTTACAGTAACTGACTGTAACAGCGCTCAGAGTTTCAGTAAAACAAGGAAATAATATTGTTCTAACCTCTTATATATAAAATATTATTTACTCGTTTTACTGAAACTCTGAGCGCTGTGATGAGCAGCTACTGTAACAGCTTTGCCTGACACGGGGCAGTATTACAATGTTGGTGCTAACTTAACCAGAGCTGTTGTAAACTGAAAACCTCCATAGGCTATAATGGCTCTGGGAAGTTTACAACAGCTCTGGTTAAGTTGGCACCAACTATGTAATATGGCCCACATTGTGCTGAGAGTGAGAGATACTGTAACAAGCAGCGATCTCAGCCCTCTGAGGAGCCACTACAATAGTAATTGTATCCACTGGTTTTCGGATGACTGAAATTAGTTTTCATACTAAAGAACTGAAAACGAATTTCTTTAGCAACTAAATAAATTGCATTTTAGTACTAATCCATTAGTTCAAAACGAAATTTTGTGCTGTGCACATGTCTAGTATGTATGTATTTATTTCTATAATTTAAGCAGCGCAACACCTATCTGTCTATCTAGATAGACAAAAAGATACCTTTTGCCAGAAATCCAGTTTCATCATAACTGGCAAAAAGTATCGTTTGATCTATCTATCTATCTATCTATCTATCTATCTATCTATCTATCTATCTATCTATCTATCTATCTATCTATCTATCTAATCTATCCCCACACTAACTCCAGAAACATGGATCTCCATCTGTATTATTATATATGTAGTATCACTTTTTGCCAAGCATTGGGAGCTTTATACCTGTCAATAGGGAAGTGCTGCCTGGTCGATTCGAACATGAATCAGGGAGAGGATCACGATCTGGCGCTTTTTGGCGCCGAATAGCGATCCAGCTCCCAAGGGGTAAAAGCCAGCCACCATTTGGAAGGGCAGGCTGTGTCCTTCCAAACGGTGCCTGACTTCCACCGCTGCCCCGCATAAAAGGGGAGGGAGAGAGGTCCAAAGGACCTCCCCCTCCCTTTCAGGCACCTTCGTGGGGGGCGCCTGTAATAGATGTCATCGCGCCGCCGTGATTACATCTATTAGTGCCCATGGCGGACCCAGATGCTGGACTGACATTAAGGAATCTGGCCGATCGCTGGCTGCAAAGAGAGGACACACTCAGCGCGTCCTCCACAGCCAACGCTTCCTGCGGCTGGATGCACTGAGCGCATCCTCCGCAGCGAAGTGGTTAAAGAACTTTAGACTAGGGGAAGATTTGATGGCATCTGGGAGGTCATTCCATATTTCGAGTGCTCTGTGGGAAAATTTTATTTATAAAGGATTTTACCAGGAAGGATACATTGAGATTACTCTCGTTATCAAGTACGTCAAAATGCAGATCAAGCCACTTTCTTTTTGTATTGTGGTTTTGCAAGTAAGGTGCAGGTCCTGGATCGGAGGTTATAGGAGGAGGGAATTGCTGGGGGAAGCAGTCTATTCAAGTAGGGTGGTAGCTTCCCAGAAAAGCTGTTAAACATCATGCTGGAAAGGTGAATGGTGCGTCTGGATTCCAGCGACGGCCAGTTTAGCTCTCTTAACATGTTACAATGGTGGGTCATGTAGTTACATTGTAGCACAAAGTGGCAGAATGAGATATACAATGTAGTAAGTTTATGAAGGTGTGTTTGCGGGGCAGCTGCATACATTGCATCTCCGTATTCAATGACTGGCATAAGCATTTGTTGTACTATCTGCTTTCTTACTGCAGGTCTCAGGCAGTATTTGTTTCTGTATAGGGCACCTAGTTTGAAGTAAAGTTTAGAGATGAGAGTTTTTCAATGTGGGGGCCAAAATACAGAAACATTTATTGGGAATTGCATGCATGTTCCTCAAATTAAGTTGCAGTGCATATTCAGTACATATCTATCCCTCTTTCTCAGCACTTTTCTCTCATAAATTGCTATTTTTATTTTGAACTTTGAATACATACAGGGTTATTCAGAGTGATCCGAAAAGTCACTGCACGTTTAGTGACTTTTCGTTCCCTGCACTTCGGGGCGATTCAGCAAGCACCACAGGGCCACCGTAGTGCAGGGAATACTCCCCGCAAACCCGCAGAACACTCGCCGAATACTCATCGAACACTCACCGAAAGCCCACAGAAACTGCTGCAAAAACCAAGCCGAACACGCCGGAAAATGCCGACACGCAGACGAACGGGATTAAAAAAACAAAAAAACAACAGTCCGCTTGAAAGTTTGAAATTTGAAACGCTGTTTGCGAAAAAACTACTAAACAAAAATGTCTGGAATTTAGATATAAGATCCAATGAATGATAATAAAAAGGTCTGTTACAGCGAAATGAAAACATTTTTGACAAAAAATCCCTAAATATGCCTAAAAGATCCTTAATTTTTTTTTCTAGAAATAAAGAGACTTTTTATTGCAGAATAAAATAATGAAAGGTTTATTAGATATTGAATTAAAACTGGAATATTTTTAACATTGAAGGCTATGAGATTCGCCTGAATAAACCTGTCGAATGAAACCACCGAACGGCAGGGCACTTCACTAACATTTCTCATCTGTTTGGTGTTCTCTGAATAGACAAACCATTGCTTCTCTATGGGGGATTTCACTGCCCTCGAACAGGCACCATACGTGCAGGCAATTCGCCAAAATTTGGCAAATTGCCTGCTCTCTGAATAGCTGAATGACCCGAAATGTCCCTGTTCGCTGAAATTCAGAGTCCAGTTACATTTTGGCAACATTTCGGATCTCTCTGAATAACCTCCTTAGTTTCACCATTTGTAATATTTGATGAAATATGACAAATTGCAACTATAATGCATACAGTGAATATTCTACCAAAGTCGAGTCATGTCGATTGTGCATTGTAATACATTGAAAAGCAATTATTAGCATGTAAAACTCCATTTGCATATCTTGTTAAGGCAGGATTAGTGTGTTCTCGATGGAGAAACAAAATTCACTGTGAGAATTCACTTCTGTCCCTCTGTAAAAGAGCTGCGGAAATTGTTGGCACTAAATAAATTAAGATAATAATAATAATATTGGAAAACAAACTGTAAATAGCAGCCACAATCCTGCACTGTAACACAATGTTCATAAACTTTGATGCTGTATTACAATAACATGGGAGGGGCAGAATACATGGAGAGCTTACTGCTGTACAGTACTACGATTCAGGGGTTTATAATGACTTAAAATCCTTTTATAGTACAGATACAAGGTGTTACTGTAATTTCCATATATAGCCATTATACTGCATATAGATATTATTTTTATATTCTATTGGTATTGTTTGGAAGCTGCATTTTAATAATCTCATTATGATCGCTACAAACCCCCAACAGTAGGATATCTGACCATTTTTATTTTCTATCTTTATCACATTTACTGTATTTGACACAAAGGCCATTTCTGCCTGTATGCTAATAATGCAGACCCCATGTGAACTTATGTAAGCTAAGAGATACCATCTAGAGCTCAAATTTGCTCATTTCAGAAATAATTCTGTAAACAATAAACCAACACATAAAAATTAGAATTGAGCACATTTACATTAGTTAAATTTTTAGCTATTTTAGAACAACAACTTCTGTCCAAAATTTATATTTTATTCTACATTTAGTTTTTACTTTTGCATCCCATATTGGAAATAAATGTTATGATATTTTTTTTATCAAAACGTGCTTGGTAGTGAAAGAATAGTGTACATAGCTGAAGGCAGTTAAGAGGCAGGCATCAATGACTTTCACATTTTTTTCTTCTTCTTCCTTACCACTCTTTATCATCGTGGCCAGATATCTTTTAGATCCAAGATTACAGTAATGATTTACATTTCTCCCCTATTATGATCTATTTATCTGTATGTTCTCACACCTAAAGGCACATTTCCAGGCAATGCCACAATAGAGACTAGTACCTTACATACTGTATTTTATCCCATATTATGAAGAATTCTTGCATTTTAGCGATGTGCGTTTCGGGTTTCGGAATTTCGGAATTTTCACTAAATTTCCCGATTCATGCATTCGGATTCAGCCGATTTTCCTAAAATTTTCAGATCCGAAAAACTTGGTTTGGATTCTTCGAATTGACTAGAAATGTGTAAAATTGAAAATCATTTTCGTTCCATTCGTAATTTCGGCTCCATTCCTTATTTCGGTTCCATTTCAGTAATTTCGGACAACGTATTTTTTGGTTATATCGCTGATTCTGTAATTTTGTATCATTCCCATCTCAATGGGAATCTTCTTGTAAAACATGAGAAATCTCAATGTATCCTTCTTGTAAAACCAGAGAAATCTCAATATATCCTTCCTGGAAAACCAGAGAAATCTCAATGTTTCCTTCCTGGGAAACAAGAGAAATCTCAATGTATCCTTCTTGTAAGGCTAGGGTCAGACTGAGGCAGTGCGAACGCGCGTGCAGCCGCACTTAATCACGGCCGTGCTAGCAGCAGATGCCGGGCAATGACGGCCAATATACGAAGTACGGTCGCACAAAAGTGCGGCCGCGCAACGCAAGCGGCAAACAAACGCATTTTTTCGAGAACGTGAAACCACTAGTACTGACGTACAGAGTGCGCTGCGTCCGCTAGCGGCGTGTGTGCGTGATTAGGAGACGTCAGACGCTGCTAATGTCCGGCCAACATAACGTCCAGACCCAAAAAGTGTTTTATTGATGATCCGTACAAAATCACGGATGGAACTGCGCATCGTATGACCGCTATTGCGTATTCCGTGAAAAAATACGTCCATTCGTTCGAACGCACTTTTTCACGGACAACGTGAAAAATGCGTTAGTCTGACCCTAGCCTAAAACATGAGAAATCTCAATGGCAGAATTATCGTATCGACAGAATTATCGTATCGACAGAAATATCGGATCCGAAAAACCATTAGTTTACGTCAAAACGAATAGACACTTTGAAACGAGGAGAACAGACGTTCCGAAAAACACGAAAATTTCCGAAATTACGAAAAAGTAGATACGAAAAACTAAACGAAACCGAAACGAACGGAAATCGGCCGAAACGAAAATTTACAAAATACGAACGAATCGAACCGAACCGAAAAAAAAATCGGTGCACAAGTCTAATAAATGCATTTATTTCATACTTGGTTTGCTTTATGTTTTTTTACCACATCGTCTGGATTTTAGTCATTTGCTAAAATGTCATGATGCTATTGTTTCTGTTTAATGAATAACCTTTCAAGAAACTTTGAATTGAAAAACAAATGGCTGTCACAATGTTGGACTTTTATTGGAATTTGAAATTAATTGTAGGATGTCCCATACCTGGTTACACTTGCTTGCAAAGTTTTATTATAAACAGTACTTCACTCAATGGAACCACTAATACATATAACTAATTGTTACTTATCATTTGACCTACTGTCTGAAAACAATAGAATGAAAACTATTATATGGGTAATTCAGAGAACACGGAAATTTCAGCGCTTCGCCGATTTTAGTTCTCTGACCCTTTGGTGATTTGCCGAAGTGCCAATGACCTGACCGGTGAACGCCACCAATCAGCCACTGAACGCTGCCAAAAAAAGCCGCTCAACTGCCGAATACCGCTGATCAGCCACCGAACGCTGCCAAAAAAAGCCGATCAGCCACTGATCGCCAAAAACTACTGAAAAAAAAAAGGTACTCTGCTATTTTAAAAAAGCCGCTATCAACCAGATTGCCAAATGCAGCCGCAGTCCACCGAACGTCGCAGAACTGGTCACCAAGCTAAATAAGTAATAAACTGTCTGTTACAGAAATAAAAAAAAAAAAAATCGCTATTAACCTCCCTGGCGATCTATTTCTTCAGCAAATTCTGTGCTGAAAACGGTCAAATTTTTTTTTTTTGCCCCGGCTAGCGGCATCCCGAGTGTGGCTCGGGGTTAAATTCCTATGTTGGAAGCGGTAACCCCGAGCAACAGTCAGGATGCCGCTGGATACATCACCTTTCCCTGCGCTCCCTCGATGTTCCCAGCTGCCTCCTCCGGCGACCGGCGACCTTATACTTCCTGGTTTCCTCCTCGCGAGAAGAAATCCAAGAAGTAAAACAGCGAGATCGCCGGGGGAGGCTGTAGAGATCAGCGAGGGAGCGCACGGAAAGGTAATGTATACAACCCGAGTGTGTCTCGGGGTTACCACTCTCAGCGGTGAAATTTAACCCCGAGACACAGTTGGGATCACCGCCAGGGAGGTTAAAAATAAATGTGAATCAAAAAATTTTCCAAAAAAAATACCAAAAAAATTTCTAAGAGAACAAAAAGTGTTTTGTTGGAAATTAAAAGAATAAATGGTTGAATAAAAAAATGTAATTAAAAATGCATATATTTTTGGACATTGAATCCTATGGGATCTGCCTGTTTAAACCTGTCGAACTGAATAACTGAAGGTCTGGGCATTTCACCAACATTTCGGTGCATTTTGGCATTCTCCGAATAGAGTAACCATTACTTCTCTATGGGACAATTTCACTGCTGCCAAATTGCATCGATCTGCGGCGAACTGCACAGTATGTCACTGGCAATTTGCCGATATTTGGTGAATTGACAGCTTTGTGAATAGCCGAGCTGGCAAGAAATTGCACCGTACGGTGAAATTCACCGTTCAGTGCAATTTGATGGCAAGTTCGGCACTTATTTAATAACCCTTTATATTTATTTTATATATTGGTATAGTGATAAAGGAAAAAAATAAGGACTTTATCACTAATAATACTGATAAAATATAGTATATGGTGTGAAAATAAGTTGTGTTTTTTTTTCTTTCTAATTTAATTATAATTCCAATATTTTTGGATCTTCACCTTAAGTCACTCAACATGTCCAACACAGAGTATTATAAACATCTCCTCATTCCCTGTAGTTTATGTATAGTTTGTAATTTGAAAAATCGAGCTACTCATTTTCCATGGTTTAGATTTTCCTTGTATATTTTTATTAGAGATCCTATATAGGACATACAGTACACGTCCTCTTTTCCAAATGTTTGCATGACATAGATCGTCAGAAAGAATTGTAAAACACATAGATCTAGAGGAGGGAGTCAGTTCAATTTGCTGTACACCCTGACATATTTGAGGCAAGAGACGTCACTAATTAAAGAACACACTAGTTATTAGATTTTAACTTGTTTAAAAATGTCAGCTACTATAAATTTGATGGGCATTTTTAGCATTCTATTTATCAATGTAGACATGTTCATTATGACTATATACCTGAGCAAGGATTTGGTGTCGCCCATTAAACCACCTGGGGAAAGAATTTGGAAAAAAGGGGACTTTATTTCCTTGACCACAGGAGAACCAAATTAGCAGAGACATTTAATACTTTTAGTGACGTGTGAAAAGAAAATTCAATAAATCACGTGGGACAGGATCAGTCAACATTTCTCGTTTTCAATCATAATGGAAACTATCATTGGGTAACTGTTAAATGAAAACCAAACAGTTCCCCAATGGCATGTTATAAAATCAAACTGTGTTTTATTTTTTAGAGCATTTCTAGACAACATATTAGGCTGAGGTCAGACGAGCGCACTGATTGCGCACAGTAACGGATGCACTTTATAACGGATGAGATTGTGGTTACATTGTGTCAGTTAGTTTTGACTGATGTTGACAAAAAGGGAAAAAAATGCTATATGCAGGGGTTTCTCTACTTCCATGTAGCTTTTTCATGTCTATGTCATTTTGGCGTCCATTGCAACATTCGTTGCCCGCGCGTGAAAAAGTGTGCATATGCTCCGTGTGTTGTTCTCTATTGACTCCTTTGAAAAGCTACAGCAAACAGTGCAGTCAGACGGACGCAGAAAGTGCGCTTGTCTGACCCCAGCCTTACAGCTAAACTTAAAACTGCAATATTGTGTATATTTGAGTGCTAAAGATATTATTTGGGATATAAATGCATGAGGTTGAATATATTGCAATGTACGCGCACAAAACAGAACAAAATATATATTTTTGTTAAAAGATTCCAGGCATAATATTTTCATCTTAGTAAACTTAGATTGTTTCATTGTGCCGTATACAAGTATGTGCAATTCATAAAAAAACAGCAGGTTTGATGAAAAACAGATACATGTTTAATGGATGCAGAGTAGTATTTCCCACGCAACATAAGTTTAACCATTGTTATTTTAATGTGCTCAAAGCACCTGTTTGCCATTGGATTAGATCCAAACATAAAGCATTCCTTATAGCAGTATACAGAGTTACACGTAGACACGTAAGGGTTTTTTCACTAGGCACGGTTGATTCACTGGAGGTACAAAGAACAGTAAAAATCACTATTGTTGAAACTACAGTGCACTTTGTCTATCCAGGGAATGTGATGCAAACAATAGTTAACAACAGTAAACAATAACACTGCTTTTATTCTAGAATAGACAAAGTGAACTGTGTGTATTCTCCGTCCAACCTTGTTGTTCAAAATGTTCCTGCTTCAGCTGGATTCAGTTCTCCAAGATGAAACTGGCGAGCTGCATTCATACAGCCCGTTAGGCTGGGGTCAGGCGAGCGTCTTTGAGAGCGGAATGTCCGAGAGAGTGGACATCCTTCCACTCTGACGCACATCAGGCCACCTTGCTGAGCGCAGTTAGTGCTCTCAGCGCTGCAAGGCTCGATCCTCCTATGGAGGATTGCGCTTTGCATAACCGTCAATGCACGCCTAGCGTTTTGACAGGAAGGCTTTCTGCACGGATGCTTGTAGTGCGTGCAATTTGTGCATGCGCTGCAGTGTGTGACCGGCCCCGCCGAAGCGTCACAACTCTGCGATGGATGCCAGGAGGCACATCAGTATGGGCGCACCTAGTGCGCTTGTCTGACCTCGGCCTTATCAGGAAAAACTCCCACATCTGGAATTTTTAGACCCTGCCAAATTTCAGACACACTTACCACCCTGACTGTCTGAATGGGTCCTGCTGCCTGCTGACACTCCATGGAATGTGAGACAAAGTGCAGCTCCAGCGTGGGACATGCTGTGCCTCAAGTCCCTCGAAAAAGGCTGCTCAGTGTCCCTCGGCATGTATACCTGCTAGTGCTACAACAGGAGAAAGTGGAACGCAGCTCCCCTGTCGAGTTCATCCTACCTGCCAACATTGTATTCTTTTGGATTCCAAAATCCGTAAGTATCAAGAATCCAGAATGCTCAGGGTCTCAAGCAGTCTGAATAAGGGGTGCTCAACCTGAATATATATATATATATATATATATATATATATATATATATATATATACAGATAACACAGACAACCAAGGAGTTAGGTTGGGAGGACGGCTAAAAGAGAAGAGAAGCGCACATGTAGATTTAACAGAGCAAACTGTAACTGTAAACAGAGATTACTCTGTTCAAATCCACGCGTGCACTTCATTCTACTTCTCTTTTAGCTTTTCACGTTTTTGGAATGTTGGGGGCATTCTTATTTTATTGTGTATAGCGAGAGTGGTGTTTCCTCTATTTAGTGTTTTGCGTGCAGCCAGGTCACTGTTTGCTCTTGTAAGTTCAGAGGACATCTCTTTTGCATCTCAAGCACAGGCAAAAAGTGCATACAAGAATTATAAACAAGAAAGACAACCACCAGCGCTGCTGTCAATAGGTCCACTAGCGCAACCAATACTATACTAAAGAGACAAAAGAATGTACAAATGTTTCAGTGCTCAGAGCCCCTTTGTCAGGGTACAGTGCTCTGAGAAACTGATAATTTTGCAGTGGTCTATTATTTGTTCCCAGAACCGTATTTATATACATATATTATGAAGCAAGCAGTCTATCTTCCAATAGCAGCACTTTCCTCCTATAGAGTATTTTTAGCTCATTCTTTTTAACATTGAATGAGTTATAGACTATGGTCCATGGTGTTTCCATCTCAGTTAAATTTCCAAAAAAATGCAGAATGTACGTTTACCATTTACTTTATACATGGAAGACTAAAAGAAGCAATAATTAGTGTGTTTCTTATCTTCATAATGCATGTACTTATATTTGACTGTTGATTTAGCATGTGCTGACTAACAATATCCAGAAACACCGATCACTTAAAAGATGCAGTAATAGCATGAAGTGTTTGCTGATGCCTGTGAATGTGAAATTGTGAAATCTCATAATAGTTGTAGTAGTAGCAGCCACAGACGAACATACAAAATATTTCTTACTGTAATTCTTTTAGATGATGTATGTGCTTTCCAAAAATGAAACTGCTCAGAATGGCTTCATTATTGTAAAACTACTTACATTCAGGGCTATTCAGAGAGAGGTGAAAACCTTGAGAATTGGCAAGAGAAGAGCACAATCTAGACCAAATAGCCAATTTGGAAAGTGAGATAAATAGGAGATTTTTTCTGGTTTGACTATTTTGACCTAGAATTTTCAATTCTCTAGTCATTCTCAAGGTTTTCACCTCTCTCTGAATAGCCCTGTATATTTTTACTATTGCTTCTCACCCTTGTAATATATCGGTGGTGTTCCTTTCACTTGCATTAGTCATTGGATGTTCGGTTAGAACTCCACAATTACCTCTTATTATCTAAAATAGCTTTATTTTTACTGTTAACCCTCTTTAAATATTTGTTGCCCAATATATAAATAGGCTTTCTAGGGCATTGATAAAAGCTATGGGCCTATTCCAAAGGAGCCATTACTGTTAACGAGTTTGGCCTTTATACTTAACTACTGCTTCATTAACTGTAATGGCTCCCCTGCTATTCCAGCCAAGCCAATAACTTTGGATGCAGCTTGGCTGTTTACTGCAGGTTACTATAAATCAGTGTTTCCCAAACCTGTCCTCAAGACACACTAAAAGGTCTATACAAAGAAAGGTGAACCTCAGGACAATGACTGGAAAAGTAAAAATTCTAGGTCAAAATAGCCAAACCATAAAAATTCTCCCATTTATCTCACTTTCCAAATCGTCTATTTGGTCTAGATTGTTCTCTTCTCCTGCCATTCTCCTGGTTTTCACCTTTCTCTGAATAACCCTCTAACAGTCCAAACTGTAAGGATTACCTTGGAGATATGCACACTGAATCCTGCAATCACTGGCCTGTCAGTAGGTCCTGAGGACAGGTTTGAGTCACACTGCTGTAAATGAACACCTACTACACTTTGTAGCTGGGAGAACACTGAGCGATTTCCAATTAAATAAATTGCATACCTCTGGTCTCATGGTGCCAAGGACACTGCAATTTGCCACCTCCTGTCACCGCAAGCCGAGGGGACCTGGTAAAGCTAATTTCCAGTGCCTTCCCATTGACCCTTCAGGACCCAGCTCATGCAGGAGTCCTGCATGGCTTTGTATGGCTCCATAGATTCCAAGATCGATTAGCTGTTGTGGTTCCAAGAAAGGGGAAAGCTATATAACAATTAATGTTACCATATTGCACTATATTTGATTTCTGTTGCATATTTTTACAGATGAGTTGTATATGGAAGAATAGTATATGTTTCACAGAGGTTATCTATCTAGAAAAGGTTATTATACACGTAATTGTTGTTGTCACTTCTAACTTTATGTAAAAACACTAAAGAGCTTATTGACTAAGCACCGGTGTTGCAAATATCGTTGAAAATTGCCAGTATTTCAGTGTTGACAAACACCGGCATTTCACAAAGCTAAAATCCAGACAACAACAGAAGAAGCTACACAATAAAGCAGTCTTTGAAATTAAAATTTTTGAAATGCTGGTGTTTGTTGGAACTAGAATACAGGTGATTTTCCACAGTATTTCCAACACTGTCAAACACCAACGCATAGGAAGTTATGTCTCCGACATTTCGGTGCTCTCTTGTTCCTCTCACTTCCCTGCACCTTGGGGAATCAAAGGAGTGCATGGAAAACCTGCTGCAAACCTGCCGCAATCCCGCGCAATCCCGCCGAACACCCGCTGAAAACCCTTCGAAAACACGCAGCACACGCTGGAAAAAGCTGACGATCACAGTGCAGACCAGCCGCCGCAAAAAGCCGACAAGCTCACGAAAGGGATTAAAAAAAAAAAACGCTTGAAAGTGTCAAAATTGAAATGCTTTTTGCAAAAAAAATTCTGAATGAAAATGCCTGGAATTTACATATCAGGTCCTATGAATGATAATACTGCAGATTAAAATAATAAACGGTTTATTAGATATTGGTTTAAAACAGGACTATTTTTAACATTGAAGCCTACGGGGTTCGTCTGAATAAACCTGACGAATGAAAACACCGACCAGCAGGGCACTTCGGCAACATTTCACTGCTGTTCAGTGTTCTCTGAATAGATTAACCATTACTTCTCTATGGGGGATTTCACTGCCTCCAAACAGGCACCGGACCTGCTGGCAGCAAAATTTGGCGAACTGCCTGCTCTCTGAATAGCTGAATGGCCCCGAAATGTCACCGTACGGGGAAATTCCCTGTTCGGTGACATTTTGGTGCCAGATCGACTCTCTCTGAATATCCCCTGTAGTGAATAATCCCTTGAGAATAACATATTTTTGTTATTTATATGTATTCTCTATTTATTTAAGCATTCCATATAGAGGAATATAAACCCTATGTGTAACGCATTACTGAAACGATATTAAAGTATATGTGAGTAAAGGCAATTTTTTTTTAAATAAAAGTAACTATGTAACAATAGCTAGCAGTGCTCTTGAGTTTTTAAAGAATAACAGCGTTACGGGCACGATGTGCAGACATTTATCAAAACACAAGCTGAATCTAATTGTGAGGCGATGAAAACTGAAATATTATACACTGAATATATGTTTATTTAGAATCATTTTCATCATGTCGCTAAATCTCTTTAAAGTGCATGATGTATAGAGATTCACAACAACAAGCATTAAACATTAAGGTAATTTAATTAAAATTGACAAACAATAAGGGTTTTTAGTCCAGACGCTGACTTTGAAGAGAACAATAAATAATGTGGAAGCAAGAGGCCACAGACAATGTACCAATATGTTCATCAACATTTACTTCTGGGGAACTGTGATGCAAAACAGATGTTTTTATTCTTTCATATATTTCCAAGAACCAAATTCTTGTGTATCCTACATTCTCCTTTAAACCCCACTGTCCCCACATGAGCTATGAAACAATACGGGAAAAATGAAAGATCATCATCGTACTCCCAATTGTGGCGTGAAACAGATTATCTATGTATTGCAATCAGAAAGATCGTGCCATCTAATGTACATCACACTGCGATTCTTGCCAAAAACAACACAATGTAATCTGTACAAAATACCTTCCTTTAACTATTCAAAAAATCATGACAGTATGAATACCAAAATAAAATAGTGCTTTATATATTTTGTAATTTAAGGACAGGATACAAAGCATATGCTAAAAAAAAGAAAGTGTTAGAAATGTTTAACCTCCCTGGCGGTGTTCTCGAGTGTGTCTCGGGGTTAAACTTCACCGCTGAGCGCGGTAACCCCGAGACACACTCGGGCTGTATACATCACCTCTCCGTGCGCTCCTCGATGATCTCTGCAGTCTCCTCCAGGGATCGCAGCGTTTCACTTCCTGGATTCCTTCTCGCGAGGAGGAAACCAGGAAGTATAAGGTTGCGGTCGCCGAAGGAGGCAGCTGGGGACACCGAGGGAACAAACGGAGAGGTGATGTAACCCGTGGCATCCCGAGTGTTGCTCGGGGTTACCACTTCCAACATAGGAATTTAACCCCGAGCTACACTCGGGATGCCGCTAGGGGGGGCAAAAAAATGACCGCTTTCAGCAAGGAATTTGCTGAATAAATAGACCGCCAGGGAGGTTAATAATTTATTATTTTTTTTAATATGACTATATTTTGTGCATCTAATTCTGCTGCTTCACAGAAATTAATAGATAACAGTTAAAATTCACCCATGTGCTGAGCTCAGGTTGACAGCTTTCTGCTCATCCCATTTAACCCCTTCACTACCAAGCAATTAAAAAAAAATATGCTATAGAGCAAAATAAATTTGACTTTAGAGATTGCACTGCTTCAAAGAACACTCACTGAGGAAGCCTATACAGCGAAAACGCATTCTGGTGATCCTTTTAAAGCAGGGTTTCCCAAACCTGTCCTCGGGACCCTCAGCCAGGTCAGATTTTGTAGATCACCTTGGAGAGATGCAGACTGAATCCTGCAATCACTGAGCTGCAAATCATAACACCTGTGCTGGGCTTCAGATATCTGGCAAAACTGGCGTGTCAGCGGGTCCTGAGGACAGGTTTGGGAAACACTGTTTTAAAGCCTTTGTTGGCGATCCTTTTGTATTATTTTACACAAGAAAAAAATAATTGGATTTATTCCTGCCATATGGCTTTCTTTATTTAAATAAAAGTCTATATCTTTTTATTTTATATATGTCTTGCTGCTTGGTCTATTTCACTGATATCAAAAACATTTTCTGAGCCCACTTATTCACCCTCTCCACACTGGAACCTGGATTATACCGCCGGAACCAAGGAAAAGTGTTCACCAAAATGTTACCGACATTTCGGTGCTCTCTCCATTCGCCACACTTTGGCATTCACCGCAGGGTCCCAGAAGTGCACTAAATTGACCCGCTAGACGCATCCTCAAACCGCTGCAAAACTACCGAATCGATTCGAAAAACCACCTCAACACCACCAAATCGATTCGAAAAATCGACGAACGCAGCCGCAAACCGACTGAAAAATGTTGAAAACCTGCCAAACAGATCACCAAATCGATCCTCAAATCGCCGATGATCCATCGAACAGACTACTGACCAGCTACTGCGAAAAGCCAACCAGCCGCCGAACAGGGGTAAAAACCTCCCGCAACTTTAAAAATGTGTTCTTAAAGAAAAATAGTTCTTGGAAATGCTAGTAAATACTATATAAGGTCCTATGAATAATGATAAAAAGGTCTGCTACAGAAAAAAAAGCCATTTAAGAAGAAATCAGAATCCAAAATTTCGCCAACTTTCTTTTCTCGAAAAATTCCTAAAAAATTCCTAATAAATAAATAGGCTTTTTGTTGCAAATGAAAAGAATAAATGGTTGAATAAATATTTAAGAAAAATTTTGATTTTTTTTTTAAAATTGAAACCTATGGGATTTGCCTGGTTAAACCTGTCGAATTAGGCTAGGGTCAGACGAGCGCAGTGCGAACGCGCGTGCAGGCGCACTTAATCACGGCCGTAGTAGCAGCAAATGCCAGGCAATGACGGCCAATATACGAAGTACGGTCGCACAAAAGTCCGGCTGCGCAACGCAAGTGGAAAATGAACGCATTTTGTCGAGAACGTAAAACCTCTAGTACGGTTGTACAGAGTGCGCTGCGTCCGCTAGAGGCGTGTGTGCGTGAATTGGAGATGTCAGACACTGCTAATGTCCGGCCAACATAACGTCCAGATGCACAAAGTGTTTTATTGATGATCCGTACAAAATCACGGATGCAAATGCGCATCGTATGACCGCTATCGCGTACTCCGTGAAAAAATGCGTCCATTCGTTCGAACGCACTTTTTCACAGACAACGTGAAAATGCGTTCGTCTGACCCTAGCCTTAAACCTCCGAAAATCAGGGCATTTCGACAACGTTTCACAGCTGTTCGGCATTTTCTGAATAAATTAACAGTTACTTCTCTATGGGATATCACTGCCGCCGAATAACACTGTATTGCGTTGACAATTCGCCAATATTTGGTGAATCACCAAGTTTTTCAATAGCCGAATGGCAACGAAATTGCACCGTGTGGGGAAATTCACCGTTCAGTGCAATTCATTGGCCAATCTGGCCATCTTTCAATAACCCCTCATGAGTATATGTCTAGTCATAGAAAATGGGGTATTTGGTGGGCGCAACAATTTTGACACTTTGTGTGGGGTAGAGCCTATGACACGATCGCCACTGCACCCGTGTGTGTCATCCCTAAATGACAAGAAATACAAAAGGAAAAAGGGGGGGTGCGGCGCTTCCCAGTGTAGAAAAGGTAACAGAATTAATTACCCAATAAGACGTATCGTAGGACTTCAATTGATGGGATAGTGAATACCTCAAAAGAAGAAAATAACAATAGTGCAAGATTGTTTAAATAACAACAAAATAGGAGATATGGCAGTTCTCACTCACACTTGAAAGAGCCTCGCCCGGCTCTGGCAATATTCGCCCGTGGGTAGAATTCAAATGGGCCCTCCCACTGGCCACTTCAATAGATGAGGGTATCCAAAGAGTATAGATAGATGTTAATTCTCAACACATAGGAGAAGGAGAGAATGGTAATAACATCGGGTGATACCGTAAATACTTGCAGAAACTGATTTTATAATATGTCAGACCACTCACGTGTTCAGGAGCCGTCAGGGCTCAAGTGGAGGTGCCCAAAGGTTGTTTTAAGTGGGCACAAACCTTAATGAAAGCCCCAATGGATCTGTGCAGCAGCATACAGTGGAAGCCAAGTAGTAGAAGAAAACAAACAAAGTGCAAGAAAATAAATTGAAGTAAAAATAAGAATGAATTGGGATAGAGTAAAATTGAAAAGTAAAAATTGCTTTAATAGAATAAAAGTTGGCTGTACGTGTTTCGCCTAAGTCTATATAGACTATACGGCTTCCTCAGCAGCAACAATAGAAAAAACAAAACAGTAATGCAAAGAAATCCCAATCCATTAATAAACACCATGGGTTAATTGACCCTCCAATCGGAGGGGTCTGAAAGTGCCGGAAAAAAAAGGGCATTGACCTTTCTTAATGAGGATCGCTTTTTTAACCCCATCTAACCGCAACAATCTCACTCGTCGGATCTTTGAAACGCACACCGGAACGCGAACCGGAAGTAAGAAAACCTCCATCTTTGCATCTGCATGCCAACAATCTCTGTAAACTCATATGTAAATGTCTCTTTAGTGTTCTCTCCTAACTGAGGTCCCTTTCCTTTGCAGAAGAAAAGGAAGGAAAGGGACCTCAGTTAGGAGAGATCACTAAAGAGACATTTACATATGAGTTTACAGAGGAGGAGGTTCTAAAGCAGCTGTCTAAAGTAAAGACAAATAAGTCAATGGGGCCTGATGGGATCCATCCTAAATTATTAAAATAAGAAAAACAACATGGGTTTACCTCAGGGAGATCATGCCAAACTAATCTTATTGATTTTTTTGATTGGGTAACAAAAATAATAGACACAGGTGGTGCAGTAGACATTGCTTATTTAGATTTCAGTAAGGCTTTTGATACTGTTCCGCATAGAAGGCTTATCAATAAATTGCAATCTTTGAGGTTGGATTCCAATATTGTTGAATGGATTAGGCAGTGGCTGAGTGACAGACAACAGAGGGTTGTGGTAAATGGAGTTTATTCGGCGCAAGGTCTTGTTACCAGTGGGGTACCTCAGGGGTCAGTACTTGGACCCATTCTCTTTAATATTTTTATTAGTGATATTGCAGAAGGTATTAATGGAAAAGTATGTCTTTTTGCAGATGACACAAAGATTTGCAACAGGGTTGACGTTCCTGGAGGGATCAGCCAAATGACAAATGATTTAGGTAAACTAAAAAAATGGTCGGAGTTGTGGCAATTGAGTTTTAATGTGGATAAGTGCGAGATAATGCACCTGGGACGTAAAAACCCAAGGGCTGAATATAGAATATTTGATACAGTCCTAACCTCAACATCTGAGGAAAGGGATTTAGGGGTCATTATTTCAGAGGATCTAAGGGTAAGTAGTCAATGTAATAGAGCAGCAGGAAATGCTAGCAGAATGCTTGGTTGTGTAGGGAGAGGTATTAGCAGTAGGAAAAGGGAAGTGCTCATGCCACTGTACAGAGCACTGGTGAGACCTCACTTGGAGTACTGTGTACGAAAACGAAAATTCAGAACGGATCTGTCTTTTGGATCTGGCTTTTTTTTGGATCTGTCTTTATCATAGAGTTTTACGAAAAGATTATTAAGGCTACGATCCGAAAAGACAGATCCGTTCCGTATTTTCGTTTTCGCTTTCGACCTGTGTTCACACAGGATGCCATTACAGGGTTTCTGGTTTCTGTTCTCGCTATCGGTGTGTAGACACAAAGATGGAGGTCTTACCACTTCCGGTGTGGGGACATAACCCGAAGCGATAGAATCATTTTGAATCTTTGGTTTCGACCTGTGTTTACACGGGAAGTTACTAGAAAGGTTCCGGTTTCGTTTTTCACTGTTGACGTGTGGACGCAAAGATGGAGGTTTTATCACTTCCGGTTTGCGTTCCGGTTTGCGTTCCAGTGATCCGATAAGTTACTATAAGGTTTTCGTTTCGTTTTCACTGTTGGCATGCAGACGCAAAGATGGAGGTTTTCTTACTTCCGGTTTGCGTTCCGGTGTGCGTTTCAAAGATCCGACGAGTGAGATTGTTGCGGTTAGATGGGGTTAAAAAAGTGATCCTCATTAAGAAAGATCAATGCCCTTTCTTTTCCCGCACTTTCAGACCCCTCCGATTGGAGGGTCAATTAACCCATGTTGTTTATTAATGGATTGGGATTTCTTTGCATTACTGTTTTGTTTTTTCTATTGTTGCTGCTGAGGAAGCCGTATAGTCTATATAGACTTAGGCGAAACGCGTACAGCCAACTTTTATTCTATTAAAACAATTTTTTACTTTTCAATTTTACTCTATCCCAATTCATTCTTATTTTTACTTCAATTTATTTTCTTGCATTTTGTTTGTTTTCTTCTACTACTTGGCTTCCACTGTATGCTGCTGCACGGATCCATTGGGGCTTTCATTAAGGTTTGTGCCCACTTAAAACAACCTTTGGGCACCTAAAACTTGAGCCCTGACGGCTCCTGAACACGTGAGTGGTCTGACATATTATAAAATCAGTTTCTGCAAGTATTTACGGTATCACCCAATGTTATTACCATTCTCTCCTTCTCCTATGTGTTGAGAATTAACATCTATCTATACTCTTTGGATACCCTCATCTATTGAAGTGGCCAGTGGGAGGGCCCATTTGAATTCTACCCACGGGCGAATATTGCCAGAGCCGGGCGAGGCTCTTTCAAGTGTGAGTGAGAACTGCCATATCTCCTAATTTGTTGTTTTTTACCAATCTTGCACTATTGTTATTTTCTTCTTTTGAGGTATTCACTATCCCATCAATTGAAGTCCTACGATACGTCTTATTGGGTAATTAATTCTGTTACCTTTTCTACACTGGGAAGCGCCGCACCCCCCCCTTTTTTCCTTTTATATGTCTAGTCATGTCAGACATCAAAAATGTAAAAAAGTGTAATTTTTTCGGATTTCAATAGTTTTCCTGCAAATTAATTTTTCCACGTTTTCGGCTGGGGTCAGACTAATGCATTTTTAGCATGCGTTTAGGCGCACTTAATCACGGCCACAGTAGCAGCAAATGACGGGCAATGACGGGCAATATATACGAAGTACGGCTGCACAAAAGTCTGGCCGCGCAACGGAAGTGGCAAACGAACGCATTTTTTAGAGAACGCAGAACCGCTAGTACTGACGCACAGAGTGCTTTGTGTCCGCATAGCGGCGTGTGTGCGTGATTAGGAGACGTCAGACGCTGCTCATGTCCAGCCAACATCACGTCCAGACACCCAAAGTTTCCTGGTTTGGATCCGTAAAAAATCACGCACAAAAATATGCATCGTATGACCAGGGCCGGATTAAGATCTCTATGGGCCTGGAGCTGAATATTTTGGTGGACTTTTTTTGGAATTTAGTGAAATGACAACATATTTTAGGCTATTTAATATTGCATATATATGTATCTAACCAGGCAGATACTGTAGGAGTAAATTTCCATTCATATTTCAATCACAGCGTGTAAAATTATTTTTTCATATTTTATCATTCTAACCTCTGGTTATATATTCTATAGGGAATTCTTGTT
This sequence comes from Leptobrachium leishanense, assembly GCA_009667805.1. Lineage (NCBI taxonomy): Eukaryota > Metazoa > Chordata > Amphibia > Anura > Megophryidae > Leptobrachium > Leptobrachium leishanense. The sequence goes on along the minus strand of CM019064.1, from coordinate 111,011,549 downwards.
AAAAAAAATTAAATGGGAACATGTAACTGCATTTTTCTGAGAAAACATACAATTTTAACCCAAAAATTTGATATTTCCCATGTGCTTTGGATAATGGTGTTTTATGAATAATATGACTATGTATAAAACACTGACCTTGCTTCCAGCGTGGGAAAGAAGATGAGTAATGGCAGTGGTATTGCTAATTTTATACGTGACTAATGGACAATACCATCGCTATGGAACAAAAAATAAATAAAATGTTTTTTGTTTTCTTTTTCTTTTAGATTTTACATTGTCATGTTTGGCCAGACTCTGTCCTGTTACACCTCAGTTGACGTTGCAAGGTGTAAAGATTAGTGGCGCAGGGTTCCAAAGCCCCCCCAGTGCACTTCGCTGCAGTGTGGCGGTTTAGGTTCTTGATGTAAAAATTCATAATAATGGATTGTACCATCACCTCCACACTTGTTAGTGACATGAAAAATGAGATGGTGAGTTACTGCAGCATCATTGTTCCCTTTATAATTGAAAAATATTGCTGTGTTAGAAAGAAAAATAAAAAATAAATATTTATTATTTTTTATTGTTAAATAAAACCTAGTCCTGTTTGGTATCATTGGAAAGATCATGCTCTGACCTTTACGGTGATACCTAATATGACCCTGTAGCTGCTATGGCGGTGGAGATATAGTGGTCCAAATGCCCATCATTGCAGACAAATTTATCCTTTCTGTGGGCCTATTCTGGGGCATGGGCCTGGAGCTGCTGCTCCATCTGCCCCTATGTTAATCCGGCCCTGCGTATGACCATTTTCGCGCATTCCGTGAAAAGATACATCAATGCGTTCGGACGCACTTTTTTACGGACGACGCGAAAAATTCGTTTGTTTGACCCTAGCCTTCTTATGCAAAACTTTGGGGTTACATATTCGTCTAGGAACTGGCAACATGTTGCCACATTTTTTAGGAAATAAGCATTATAACATAAATTTAAAGAAAATGTTTGCGTTGTTTTACTTTGTCACTGTCAGGGTTATTTAGAGAACGGTGAAAACTAGGAGAACTAGGAGAACTGGCAGGAGAAGAAAACAATCTAGACCAAATAGCCAATTTGCAAAGTGAGATAAATGAGAGAATTTTTCTGGTTTGCCTATTTGGTCTAGATTGTTCTCTTCTCCTGCCAGTTCTCCTGGTTTTCACCTTTCTCTGAATAACCCTGTATGTGTTTCATTAATAAAATTAGTATGCATAAAATTCTGAATATTGAAGTTTTTTCTTTATTATTTTCTGCTTTATATCCTTAATCAAAAACTGTAATTATAAGAAAAAGTAGACAAAAAATGGGGTGCACAACAACCTACAGAACAGTTTGGCACTTTGCATAAAAACATACTTTGTTTAGGTTTCCAATCCTTGTCATGTGGTATAATCACTGTAAAGGTAATCATGTTTATCTTGTTACATAACTCTAGCCCATTACAGGAAAAATAGACCCTCGATGACTCTCACTCAGGATAGAGATATGCGCCCCAATGAACACCTTGCGAAATCTAGATTTCACACTGGTACAAGACACTGCATCACTGCATTTTTTAAAAAGATGCATAAGTAGTCCACTGATGACCGGTCGTACGCAATGAGATAAATAAACAAAACACAATAAAAAAATTAATACTGTACTGAGGAATGATATATATTCATTATCGGCCACAGCTATAAAAACCCCACCAAATGTAAAATAACGTATAACAATAACCAATAATAGACAGTGCTGACAGGGAACTCCACACTTACACCATACCTCACCTAAACCAAACCAACTAAACTCCGTCCCCATCTCCCATACATCTAATCCACCAAATACCACCTTAAATCAAGGAACCCTACCTCAGCACTGCCTACCAGCCCCAGCTGTGACAAAGGGGAAAAATTAAAAAACGTAGAACCCAACCCAACACCCCCATATAAACCAAAAATAAAGGGAGGGAGGGTGAGGATTTCTTTCACGAGTTTACCTCAGGAGAAAAAGGGGCGCAGAGCCACAGAGCATGAGCCTTTTATACCCTCCTGGAAACCCCGCCCCTAAAATTCCCACTCTAACTCCTACACGCGCTAAGCCCCTGCTCACCTAAAATCCTCCTTGCGTCCTGGCATCAGGGGCAATTTAAGGGCACTACGCCTGAGTTGCTTCAGGCCTTCATAACTACAGTTAAAAAGCTCTAGGTAACCCGGGAGTTAAAAGATGGGAAACAAGGTATTATTGATAGAAACAACATAACTGGCTTTATTCATTTTTTAGTCTTTAATGTAAATTGCCATGGGCTGCTATGAATAAAGTTTGTTGTGTTAAATGCTCTCAGAAGTGCCCTTATTAGAAATGCATTTTCAGTTTGAGCGCAGCCATGCTTGTTTTGTACGTTCTGTGTATATTAAACACAATGACATCATCAACCTCAACCAATCCTCTAACAAGGCCCAGTACATTACAAGTCATGTTACTGTGGTAGAAGTGAAAAGCAGTGAGGTCACAGGTCCATTCAGAGGAATACATGATGCCAATGGCTGCAGTCTATAATGAAAGCAGCCAATATCATTCTATGATCTTTTATTATTAATTTATTTTAAATATACCCCAAGACTAACGTCACTAGAAATACTCTTTTCAATGACACTTGTTCTGGGGCTCTTGGACTTACAGAAGAAACAAAAGCTGAGTCTAATGACTCCTCACATCCACTTCCATATCCATTTTGGCTCCAGTTAAGGAGTTTGGAAATGTCATCACGTAGCTGTGTGATGATGTTCCCAGTCACCTGGCATTTTCCAGTAAGCTAGTGTTCCCCATCTAGAGAGTGGAGAAAATACCATTAGGACATAGTGGGTAAGCAAATGTGTCAGAGGATGAATGGGAATTGTCCTCAGCATTCCCGTGTGAATGCATGTTTTCCAGGAGTCTTCCCCACTCAAGAGTTTAATGAGGAAGAGTGAATGACGAATGGGACATGTCTGCAGAGAAGGGATTGAAAACGGTGAATATTCATATTTTTGAAGGTTTATGAAAATCTTCAATCTCAGGATTACTCGCCACTAAAATAGATTACATTAATTCATATCTATATACCGCCAACATATTCCACAGCAGATTACAAGTAGGAAAATACAGACAAGACATACTGATACAGAGAAGTGAGAGTCCTGTCTGTGACAGCCAGGTTTATGTATATAAAATAATCAATTGCTTTTTAAAGTCAGTTGGTATTTGTAACACAATTGCTTGGTTCAGTCATTTAGAATTTTCAAAATTTAAAGAGGTCAGATTTGAGAGAAGAAAAGCTAAATAGTCTGATATTAACCCCTTCAGTACCGATATCGAGATATCTCGGACTTCAAAGGCACCATCTGCTGCCACGATATTGAGACATCTGGATCTGCTGATCTGCAGCCCAAAAGCAAATGAAATTATTTTTCTGCAAACAAATTTTGTTTGCTTTTGGGCTGCAGAAGGTGCCTACAAAGTTTTAGCTCTGTGGGCATTATACCCAAATAGCTAAAACTGTAATATCAGCTGCTGAAAGCTCTGAAATATCAGGCTTTCAGCAGCTATCAGCAGCTGATGCAGGAAAAAAAAACATACAGGGTTATTCAAAGAGATCCGAATTGCTTGTGAAAGGTAACCGAACGCTGAAAATCAGCGTTCGGTTACCTTTCCTGGCCATTCGGCTATCCAGAGAGCAGGCAATTCGCCAAATCCTGGCGAATTGCCTGCACATACGGTGCCTGTTCGGTGCCTGTTCGAGGGCAGTGAAATCCCCATGAAAAGCACTGCTTCGGCTATTCAGAGAACACAAACCAGCAGTGAAAGGTTCCCGAATTGCCCTACCATTCGGTGGTTTAATTCGGCAAATTTATTCAGGAGAATCCCATAGACTTCAATGTTAAAAATATTCCCGTTTTAATTCAATATCTAATAAACCGTTCATTATAAAATTCTGCAGCAAAAAGTCTCTTTATTTATAGATTTTTTAGGATACTTTAAGCATTTTTCAGATTTTTTTTTTTTTTTTAAAAGTCCGATTTTTTTCAGTTTACTTATTTTTTTTGTAACAGCCCTCTTTATTATCATTCCTGGACCTCCTGTGAAAATTTCAGACATTTTCGCTCAGTAGTTTCTTTGCAAACAGCGTTTCATTTTCCCAGATTCATACAAATGGTTTTGCTAATTTATTCACTGCCTCCTCTACGTCACAGCTGCTTCGGCTCTGTGTGATTCGGCTCCTGTTCGGCTCCTGTTCGGGTTTTTCGAAGGTTAATCCAGATGTTTTTGCTTGTTTTCAGCGTGCATTCAGTTAGTTTTCGTCAGGTTTGCGGCAGCTTTTCCCTGCAATTCGGGGACCCTGTGCTGTTTGCTGAATACACCGCAGGGTCACCGAAATGCAATCGGCAAAAGGAACCGAATTGAAGAGAACGAAAAGTCACCGAACGTGCGGTGACTTTTCGAATCTCTTTGGATAACCCTGTATGACCTGCTACTCAAAGTTCTGCAACTCAATTTGGTAGTAGATGGGGCCATCTACTGGCCAAATAGGGTATTTACAGTAATAACTATTTATTAATGTACAGGGATTCCATAAAGTCTCTTTACATAGGCTGAAAAAAGACATGCGTCCATCGGGTCCAGCCTCTCACACATCACCTACTGCTGTTGATCCAAAAGAAGGCAAAAAAATCCAGTCTGAAGCTCTCGCCAATGTACAACACACTGGGAAAAAATTCCCTCTTGACCCCAGAATGGCAGTCAGATTTCTCCTTGGATCAAGAAGCTTACCCGCATATTAACCCTTTCGCTGCTGAGGCTTTTCCCGCCCCTGTGCTGAGGTCATTTTTTACCTGTTTTGCGCATCATGTTTAAACGTGTTTTGAAGGCTTATTTTAGTATATGACATCGACATATTATATATCGTTCTTTCCGTCAGACTCGGTAGATTCATAATATGTCATTATTATATGTATACGTTATGTCATGTTTGTATATTATAACAAAAAATGCAATAAAATATGTATTTTCAATAATTTACAGCGTGTAAAGTGTTTTTTTCCACATTTTAACATGTGAGCAATTGCGGTTATATTTTGTATGGGGTGCGCTTGTTAAAAAAATTAGAGATGGGGTCTCGTTACATTTTTGTTTGGGGAAAATGACACCATTTTTAACAAACGCACCGCATACAAAAATCGTTAATGCAGCATCATTGTTCACATTATAATTGAAATGGGAACAATATTGCTGCATTAACAAAACAAAAAAAAAAATAAAAAAAGTGTTTATTTTTTTTTTTATTATTTTTTTTTTTATTTTTTTTTATTTTTATTTTTTTATTTTTTTTTTTTTTACAATTTTTTTTACTTTCATGTTTGGTATCGTTGGAACGGCCATGCTCTGGCCGATCCAACGATATCAAAATTTAACCCCTAACTGCCACGGATCGGGAGATAGGGAGTTCATTGGAACTCCCTATCTCCACAGTTCGTGGCAGTTAGGGGTTAATGCTAGGACTGGCGTCATCGTGCTACGCACGATGACGCCAGTCCTCTGGGGGAGTTCCCGGAAGCTTGGCCGACATCCAAGATGTCGGCCAGCTCCCGGGAAGGATCGCAAATCGGCGCTTTTCAGCGCCGATTTGCGATCCAGCTCCCCAGGGGTTAATGCCAGGCATCATTTGGAAGGGCAGGCTGTGCCCTTCCAAATGATGCCTGGGTTAAGCCCCTGTGAGCCGCCGATCGGGAGGGAGAGAGGTCCGAAGGACCTCCCCCCCTCCCTTTCAGGCGCCTCCTCCGCACATGCGGGGGGGGCGCCTGAATTATGTGTCATCGCGGGGGCGCGATGACACATAATAATGGCGGCCACTGCTCCGGATGCCGGGCTGACATCCAGGATGTCAGCCCGCACCGGAGGGGCCAGCGATCGGCCGGAACCCGGCCGAACGCTGACCCCAATGCGAGGACGCGCTCAGCGCGTCCTCCGCATACCAGCGGCAATGCTGAGGACGCGCTGAGCGCGTCCTTAGCATTGAAGTGGTTAAATATTATGACCCTTAATATTCTGTGTCAAACCCCATAGAACCCCATAACCCCATAGAAAGAAGTTGAGGGGAGTGATATCTGGTGAATGAAGTGGCCAGGGAATTGGACCACCGCTTCCAATTCACCGGTCTGGAAATGTTTAATTTAGGAACCCACGAACATGCAGTCCCCAATGTGGTGTTGCGTGGACCAATGATGGTTAGTTGAAGGTCATGTAGTTGTGGTGCCACGAATTCAGTCAAAAGGTCAAGGTAAACATTTGCAGTAATTGATGTCTCGCCGAAGAAAAACGTCTTCTTTCTATGGGGTTATGTTAATGATATCGTGTATCGAACAAAGGAACGGGACATCACTAATCTAAAGCAGAGGATCACTGATGCCATTACCACCATTGATGAAGGTATGCTACAGTGAACATGGCAGGAAATCGAGTACCGTCTTGATGTGCTTCATGCAACTAATGGTGCCCATATAGAGGTGTATTAAATGAGGTAAAAAAAAACATAAATATATAAGTCTCATTTTGTAATAATTTTCACATATCTGTCTTTTCATTAACAATAAATTTTTGAAATTGTAAAGAGACTTTATAGACACCCTGTATAACTAATTAAAAACTCCCTTGGTAGTGGAGGTAGTGGAAATTTACTCTCCATGCTACTTTCACTATTTTTTTTAAACTAAACTTGAAGTCAGTGCCTGGAACATAGCAGCCAATCAAGAAACAATTGTTGCTACTTTTTCAATGATTGGGTGGTTTCAGCCTGCAGTAAATTGAAGTTCTGACCAATGAGACAGCTAAAAATAATGGAGCTCTCTCATCAAAGATTTTGAAGGACTGGCCAAATAGTTTTTGAGAGCATTTTTTGCTGTAATCAGATTGGTTGTTTTCTATGTAGCCTTCCCATTTAAGGCTAGGGTCAGACGACCGCATTTTTCGCGTCGTCCGTGAAAAAGTGCATTCGAATGAATGGACGTATTTTTTCACGGAATACGCGATAGCGGTCATACGATGCGCATTTTCGTCCGTGATTTTGTACGGATCATCAATAAAACCCTTTTTGCGTCTGGACGTTATGTTGGCCGGACATTAGCAGCATCTGACGTCTCCTAATTACGCACACACGCCGCTAGCAGATGCAGCGCACTCTTTACGTCAGTACTAGCGGTATCATGTTCTCGAAAAAATGCGTTTGTTTGCCGCTTGCGTTGCGCGGCCGCACTTTTGTGTGGTCGTACTTTGTATATTGCCCGTCATTGGCCATCATTTGCTGCTACTACGGCCTTGATAAAGTGCGGCTGCACGCGCGTTCCCACTGCGTTCGTCTGACCCTAGCCTAAGAAGATATCATAAAAGGGGGTGCATCCAACTGCAGCTTCCCAATGCTCATTACAAATACAGGCATCCATTCAATAAAATAGCTCTCAGAAGAAGCCGTAGAGCAATAAAAAGAACAGAGCAAGTCTCAACCTACCAGGTAGAAAATAGAAATAGCTCATGTTTTCCAAAGTGACTTTGAAGTTTCTCCTTGCAACATGATAAATTCCTATAGTGTCCATAATGCCCATTATAAAAACAAAGGCCATTAAGGGGGGTGCCGGCTGCCTAATTTGTAATGATTTCATTATCTTATAGGTCTTTGTCCCAAACGGTTAATGATAAAATGTGTTGGGATAAAATCAAATGGCACGCTGACCACAGTCACTTCTCTCAAATATCTAGGTATGTGGTTAGACCCTAATCTATCCTTTGGCCCCCACATCGAAAAACTTGCATCTAAACTTTACCCCAAACTAGGTGCCCTGTACAGAAACAAATCCTGCCTGAACCCCACGGTAAGAAAGCAAATTGTACAACAAATGCTTATGCCAGCTATTGATTACGGAGATGTAGTGTATGCAGGCGCCCCGCAAACAAACCTTCAGAAACTTACTACATTGTATAACTCCTTCTGCCGCTTTGCTTTACAATGTAACTACATGACCCACCATTGTGACATGTTAAAAGAGCTAAACTGGACATCACTGGAGTCTAAACGCACCCTTCACCTTTCCAGCCTGGTGTCTAAGAGCATTTCTGGGAAGCTGCCACCCTACCTGAATAGACTGCTTCCCCCCCCCCGCAGCTCCCTCATCCTATAACCTCCGATCCAGGACCAGCACCTTACTTGCAATACCACAATACAAAAAGAAAGTGGCTCATTTCTCATTTTCCTACAGAGCACCACAATTATGGAATAACCTCCCAGACACCATCAAATCTTCCCCCAGTCTTAAGTCACTCAAGAGCTCCCTATTAACATACCTCAACACAGAATGCACCTGTAAACATGTAACCTAGTGACTATTTCCTACATATTTATTTTCTGTTAATCTGTATATTTGTGTTGTTTTTTTTTAATATCTTACATTGTATTACTTTGTATTTCTGTAACTGTAACACTTCAATGTTCTTGAACCCAGGACATACTTGAAAACGAGAGAAATCTCAATGTATCCGTCCTGGTAAAATCCTTTATAAATAAATAAAAAGTGTGAAAAAAAGAATGTTAATTCCAGTTCATAAAGTATGCATACTCCATGAAGCTAGATTTAGCAAATTTTTATTCACAAGTTGCACTTTTAAATTACAGCATGCTGAATATTTAATATTCAAAACAGGTAAAGTACACATTTTTTGCATTTACTCTTTTTTTCAATAACTCACATGTAATCATTCAGCACTGCATTTATAGGTTAATGCAAAGCTATTATATCATACAGGTTATTTGCCCAAGCTTAAGTAGAAAAATTTTAATCATTGAGAAATGCGGCATCCTTTTCTCTGGTTACATAGGATTCATCATTATGCCAATGACTTAATGAAGAACATCATTGGTTCTAAATCAAAGACATATATTTTTCTTCTTCCTTTCAGAATTTTATTTTTATTTTCAGAAAACAGTCGCATTTTCTTAAAGCATAATGGATGGCATTTGTATAAAGATGGACCAAATGTGAACAGGTAATTTAATTTATCTGCAAAGGTCTAGCATAAACCACATGCTAAATTTAGACAGAAGCAGAAACAATTGGGGAAAAGAGAACCCAGAACACAATTAGAATAACTTTGCTCATCTACAATTTAGGGATTTTTCCACTAAAAATTAATTGAATTGATTTTTCATATGTGTTTCTTAATTTTTATTTGTTCACACGGATGAAGTTACTGAATTCCTTATTTCCATGTTTCAATAACAGATTTAAAAAATCTTAGATATTTAGAACAGACAGGTTACTGTTTTTTTCTAATTAAGTGATCGTTTAATTTAGTGACCCATTCTCTCAAATCAGGTTTGATTGTGCCTTTCATTATTTCACTATGCACTATTATACGTTTTATTATTTCCTCAAATAATGCTCCATTGAATGTATAAATGGTGAAAAACATTAAAATTTTTGGGGTTATTCAAAGACTGCCGAACTTGCCACTGAATTGCACCGAATGTTGAATTTCACCACGCGGTGCAATTTTGTGGCAATTCAGCTATTCAGCAAGCTGGCAATTCACCAAATACTGGCAAATAGCTGACAAAATATGGCACAATATGCAGTGCAATTCGGCTACCTTCGGCGACAGAGAAAATGTCCCATAGAGGTAATGGTTAAACTATTCAGAGAATGCCAAACAGCACCGAAAAGTTGGCAAAATGCCCAGATTTTCGGTGCTTCAGTTTGACAGGTTTAAATAGGTGAATCCCACAAGTTTCAAAGAAAAAAAAATACAGTTTTTACTATTTATATATTCAACCATTTTTTCTTTACATCTGCAACAAAAAGCCTTTTTATGTATTTATTTTTTATAATTTTTTAAGGCATATCTCTGTATTTTTTTGGCGCAATTTTTTATTCCAATTATTTTAAATTTTCATGCATTTTTTGTTTTAAAGGCCTTTTTTTTAAATTGTGTTTTTTTTCGTTACCCTCAGTTCGGCGGCGGTTGACAGCTGATTGGCTTTTTTAATCAGCCGATTGCCGCCGTTCGTCGGTCAGTTTGGCAGCTCGTCAGCTGCGGTGGGCTGCAGGTGCGTTCAGTGATCTGTTTGGTAGTGTTCGGTTGATCGTCGGCTGCGTTCGGCAGTTTGTGGGTGCGTTTGGCGGTCTGTTCGGCAGCGTTTGGTGGAACTTCAGCTGCATTCAGCCGTCTATTCGGTGGCTGTGTTTGGCGTATTAATTTGGCGTTCGGTGGATTCCTTCGGCGCACTTCGAGGGTGAATGCTGAAGGGCGCCGAATGTTAGAGCACTGGAATTTTGGTGACATTTTTGTGCTCTCTGAATAACCCCTTTTGTTTCTCAATTAATAAAGTGCAAAGTTGGATCCTGCCCAGGAGTACACTGGGATGAGGTGGCATACAGATGAATACTGAAAAGCAGCACGAGTATATGTGGTCGTTTAGAAAAGCAGCTCTTGGTTTCATTAGGTAGGACTCATCTAACCAGAGGTGCCATGATGTGGTGGGTGAGTTTACACTTCAATGGCCATTCAAGTAAACCAAAACCTCTGATTGTGTTTTGTTTTGCATGAAGCTACAGTGGTGAGCGCACATGACATTATTTTTTCTTGTTATGTTTTATACATGAAGCAGACTGGATACTTCTGATCCACGAAGCCGCCTGGAAACCGTTTTTTCTGCACTTATGTATATTTTGTTGTATCCCCAGCCAGGTCATTATTGCAGCTGCCCCTTTTCGTATTTTTAATCCCAAAGTGGAATTTTTCTGGGGAGGGTATAAATGAAAACCCACCAGTCTCTCTCATGACTGAGATGCAGCATGAGCATGTGTGGTTGCTTAGAAAGCAACTCTTGGTTTCATTAGATAGGACTCACCTGATGCAGAGGTGCCGTGACGTAGCAGGTGAGCTTACACTTTAATGGCCATTCAAGTAAACCAAAACCTCTGATTGTGTTTTGTTTTGCATGAAGCTACAGTGGTGAGCGCACATGACATTATTTTTTCTTGTTATGTTTTATACATGAAGCAGACTGGATACTTCTGATCCACGAAGCCGCCTGGAAACCGTTTTTTCTGCAAATACAGTTGTGTTCAAAATTATTCAACCCCCAATGCTGTAAAGGGTTTTAGGGAATTTAGTGTACATTTGTAATTGTATTCAGAATGAAATCCTACAAGGACTTTTTAAAGAACCATATGCAACTAAAATGACATCAATTGGTTTTGTAATACAGTAGTAAATGTTTCTTTTGTGAATTCTTCATTGACACAATTATTCAACCCCTTAAAGACTACCACTCTGAAGAACAGAGGTTCATTCAAGTGTTTTCAATCAGGTATTGAAAACACCTGTGGATGTCACGGAGCAGCAATAAAGCATAATAAGCACCAATTAGGCAGCTTTAAAATGACTGTGATACTCAGCTCCTTCTAGACATTTACTGGTATGGTTACAAACATGGTGAAGTCAAGAGAATGGTCCAGGAAGACAAGAGAAGAAGTGATTACTCTTCACAGGAAGGGCAATGGCTATAAGAAGATTGCAAAGATGTTAAACATACCAAGAGAGACCATAGGAAGCATCATTCGCAAATTCAAGGCAAAGGGCACTGTTGAAACGCTACCTGGTCGTGGCAGAAAGAAGATGCTGACTTCGACTGCTGTGCACTACCTGAAGCGTAGAGTGGAGAAAAGTCCCCGTGTGACTGCTGAGGAACTGAGAAAATATTTGTCAGATGTGGGTACTGAAGTTTCAGCTCAGACAATACGGCGCACACTGCGTAATGAAGGCCTCCATGCCAGAACTCCCAGGCGCACCCCCTTGCTGTCTCCAAAGAATAAGAAGAGTCGACTGCAGTATGCCAAAAGTCATGTGGACAAACCACAGAAGTTTTGGGATAGTGTTCTGTGGACAGATGAAACAAAATTAGAACGGTTTGGGTCCATGGATCAACGCTATGTTTGGAGGAGGAAGAACAAGGCCTATGAAGAAAAGAACACCTTGCCTACTGTGAAGCATGGCGGGGGGGGGTCAATCATGCTTTGGGGCTGTTTTGCTTCTGCAGGTACAGGGAAGCTTCAGCGTGTGCAAGGTACCATGAATTCTCTTCAGTACCAGGAGATATTGGATGACAATGTGATGCAGTCCGTCACAAACCTGAGGCTAGGGAGACGTTGTACCTTTCAACAGGACAATGATCCCAAGCATACCTCCAAGTCCACTAGAGCATGGTTGCAGATTAAAGGCTGGAACATTTTGGAGTGGCCATCGCAGTCACCTGACTTAAATCCGATTGAGAACCTCTGGTGGGACTTAAAGAAAGCAGTTGCAGTGCGCAAGCCTAAGAATGTGACTGAACTGGAGGCTTTTGCCCATGACGAATGGGCGAAGATACCCGTAGATGGCTGCAAGACACTTGTGTCAAGCTATGCTTCACGTTTAAAAGCTGTTATAACTGTAAAAGGATGTTGTACTAAGTACTAAGATTGAATGTCACTTGGGGGTTGAATAAAACTGATAATGATGGGAGCACAGAAAAGACATTTGTGGTTATTTCATTATAAATGTTATGTTATATTTGTCTGACCTACACGTGCCTCTTTGATTTAATTGTAAGCAAGATGACTGAATTATCAAAATCAATGTCAAACTGGCCAAAACACTCAATTTCAGTGGGGGTTGAATAATTTTGAACACAACTGTATGTATATTTGTTGTATCCCCAGCCAGGTCATTATTGCAGCTGCCCCTTTTCGTATTTTTAATCCCAAAGTGGAATTTTTCTGGGGAGGGTATAAATGAAAACCCACCAGTCTCTCTCATGACTGAGATGCAGCATGAGCATGTGTGGTTGCTTAGAAAGCAACTCTTGGTTTCATTAGATAGGACTCACCTGATGCAGAGGTGCCGTGACGTAGCAGGTGAGCTTACACTTTAATGGCCATTCAAGTAAACCAAAGCCTCTGATTGTGTTTTGTTTCGCATAGAGCTACAGTGGTGAGCGCAAATTACAATTTTTTTTCTTGTTATGTTTTATACATGAAGCAGGCTGGATACTTCTGGTCCACACAGTTAACCTGTTAGGGAATAGGCACAAAACAGTTATTCCTGCACATATGTATACAGATGAATGAGGCTGTTTTCATTTAATTCTGCACATATGTACATGGGATTGCTTACCTATGGGGTTCCTGAAATGGGAGGAAGGGCCGGAGCTGTCCTTTTCTGTACAATTCACTGCATAAGGGGTACAGTAGTGACTATAGCTCTTACATTGGACTGCCAAACACTCCTTTACTGCTACCACCACATCACCCTCTTATCAGCTTCATCAGCGCTTTCACAGCTTCTGCTTTATGGTTGATTACTCAGACCATGGAGCATAGTATTAAGATGATGTTCACCAGATCAACAGGAGTCTTATCAGTGACCCAGTGAGTAAGGTGCATAACATTTGTAAAGAAATTTTCTGTCTCTCCTGCCACATTCAGGAACAGACTCACTGAATCCAGCTGCAGGGCTTCCCATCCCCAACTATCACCTTATGTGGGGCTGCTATACAAATGTAGCATAATACTCCTTGGAGTAAATGTAAATTAGGCACCCTTGTTTATGACCAAGAACACATTCATACCCAATCACAGAGATTCTGAAAGCCCCTGTCTCCTAGTTTTCTTTTTACTAACATGCAATATTTTTCTGTGATTTGTTTTGCCACTTACATACATAGGCCAAAAACAAATGTGCATCCATCGAGTTAAGCCTTTCACACATCACCTGCTGTGGTTGATCCAAAGAAAAGCAAAAACCCCAGTCCGAAGCGCTTCATTTGATTACAGGCTGCATACACCTAGGTCTCGGTTAATTAATCAGTGATATATTTCATATTTATGCTTGAAATTAATTAGATATTAATTAATTAATTAGATATTTGTTTTCTTCCTTCTTCCGTAGCACAGCATCATCCATTCTGGCCACTGGAAATCAACAGGATATGTGTAGGTGGGAACACATGAGAGTGAATAACAGTATTCACAAAATAATATATATTTTTTTATTCGTTTTAACAGATTATTGACTAATAAGTGAACAAATTCAATGATTTAATTCATTTTGACCATAAGCAATGAAAATGAATTACTTTAACATGTAATAACACTTTTGCAAGTGACAATGGTTAAGGCTAGGGTCAGACGAACGCATTTTTCACGTTGTCCGTGAAAAAGTGCGTTCGAACGAATGGACGTATTTTTTCACGGAATACGCGATAGCGGTCATACGATGTGCATTTTCGTCCGTGATTTTGTACGGATCATCAATAAAACCCTTTTGCGTCTGGACGTTATGTTGGCCGGACGTGTGCAGCGTCTGACGTCTCCCAATCACGCAAACACGCCGCTATGCAGCCGCAGCGCACTCTGTACGTCAGTAGTAGCGGTTTGACGTTCTCGAAAAAATGCGTTCGTTGGCCACTTGCGTTGCATGGACGAACTTTCGTGCGGCCGTTCGTCGTATGTTCCCCGGCATTGGACGTCATTTGCTGCTAGCCCGGCCGTGATTTTGTGCAGCTAAACGCACGTGAAAAATGCGTTCGTCTGACCCTAGCCTTAGACCTGCATTACAGGAGACCCCTGCACTTGATATATTGTGAGTTCTATCAGTTCCTATGAGGAACACTTTGATAAATAATGGCTGGCACACGATTCATAAGTTGCCAAAATGTTTTACCGTGGATTATCAAAAATATTTTATTAAAAAAAGTTAAAAAGTCCCTAAGAGTAGTTCCCATGCAGTTCATGAAATCAGTGATTTTGTTCAGTGGCTGGATGGAGTAGAGGTAACATCACTGCTCTGCGTGGAGAGAGCCTGTGGAGACATGGGTTCGATCCCAACGAGCACCTCTCCAGGAAGTGTCTTTGGGCAAGACACCTAACGGTACATACTCGCCACGCAGTACATACTTGTAAATGAGAGAAATCTCAATGTATCTTTCCTGGTAAAATACTTTCACAATTTTTTTTTAAAAAAAATATTGTTAGTGTTTTTTAAAATACTGTATATAAAATATGATATAGATAGATACGCTTTTGTGCTTTTACCCAACACTCATTTCAGGGTTTGAAAGAACATTGTTTTTTATGTATATGAATTAGTACTTTACCAGACAAAGGTGACGGCAGCACTGGATGCAGCTGTGGGACCATATTGATAGATTTGTATTCACCTCACTGCACACAGGGGTGAGAAGACATTACTAAATATTTCAGTTCAAAGCATTGTTCCAGGAAATATACTGGCCAACTCCTAATCTGTCTTACATTTGTCTTTTTTGCAAAGGTATGAAAAAGTGATTGTTTTTTTGCTAGCATTACCTAGCATCTTAAATCAAAAATAATTATAGTTATTTTATATTCAACTCAATGGATTAAAATAGATTTTTTAAATATTTTACAATACATAAGGATGCACAGCAAATCATAGTGCCATGGTAGGTTTTATTGCACTTTATATTCTCACACATTTTTGCTCACTCTGCATCAATGTTTCTTCTTTTATCCTTGTCTCACACAAAGGCTATGATGGATGGCTTGTAGACCCATATTTACGTATTTACTCTCAAATTACGACCTACCTAGATCAGTCACATGCTTGAATTGTAATTTTGTGAATTGCAGGACACAGTAAAATCAGTGTGTTGCTCCAGGGCAGTAGGAACATAGAGCACATGCATTTAGGTAAGGACAGAGAAATCTGCAAACTACTTCTTTTTAAGGGACACTCTACTCATCTTGACCACTATGTCGTTTCAGGGCTCTATTTCATAGTTGCTGTCAACTTAACCAGAGCTGTTGTAACTTCACCAGAGCCATTACAGTCTATGGACTTGTTAAGTTTACAACAGCTCTGGTTAAAGTTAGCACCAACTTTGGAATATTGCCCTTAAAGTGGTCAGGATTTGAGGTGTCCCTCCCCCCCCCGCTGCTACGATCTGATGAAATTAGTGAGTAAGCTGAGGAGTTTCTTCCAACCACCCAGCGGCACCAGCAGCCGGCTTCCAATTGCCGGCTGCCGGTCACCAGATCGGTCACTAGTGACGTCAGCATGCAGAAAGCGTGCCAATGCCACCCTCTCTGAGACAACCCACTCTGAGACACCCCAACTCTGATGTGCACATGTGTGCGCAGGTCCGATCCATCACTCAGCGCAGGCATTAGGGAACTTGCGTTAAAGTGTGCGAGTCCGCAGCGGTACACAATTTGCCCTTCCTATGCTACACAAGTTGCGTAGAAGAGCAAATTGCACTGAAAAGCTTCTGGGTTCAGGAGTCCCTCAGCCAAAGAGGAAGAGCTTCATGCAGTGAGAGGAGAAGGGTGAAAAAGATCAACTGAAATAAAAAAAAATATGAAAAAAGTAATTGGGCAGAGGCTGTATAATAATAATAATAATAATAATAAACTAACTAGGAAAATGCTTATTTTTAAAATGTTGATTTTGGTACAGTTTTCAATACTTCTAGAAATATAATCCATGCAAATGAGTGTCATAAATGCTGGGAGATTACTGTTAACATCTAGAGAACATTTACACATATTGCAAAAAACCTAAAAATATTGTTTACTATAATTTTAGAATTGATAAATATTTATACATATTACAAAATGCAATAATTGTTAGCTAAGGGATATATGTTAATATATTTAGATTTGTTATTTGTTATTAAATGTTACATTTAAACTGAGAATCTAAGCAGTTACAGGAAAAAAAAGACACATTTAATAGGCAACTTGACCTGTCTGCTCCTGTTCTAGCAAGATAAGGTCAGGTTCAAGTGATTTAGAACAGGTTGCCCCATCCTATATGCATGATTGAAACAATTTCAGTTATTGAAGACACTTGTAGTAAAAGCTGAATGTTATAGATTACATCAGTGAGGCACCTCTGGTTTCAGTACAATTATCTTCGACTGCTATAATCTAAGGTGGTGGCAGGACAGCCTTATGGTTTACAGATGTAGAACACATTTCTATACATGTTGGTTGCACGGTTGTTCTCTTAAAAGATAAACACTCTAAAACATGCCGATGTATTTTTTAACAATTCAACCTAAATCAAAATGATGAATATAATTGGACTGAGACAATGAAACTTGACTTGTTACAGTGCATTAGAATGCAATGCAGTCCTTTGTTATATAAAGTGTTTTGCTGGAGTTTGCACTGGAGCCTTAACCCCTTCAATACCAAGAGATTTTCCATAAATATTCTATCAGACACCAGTGATTAAAATCATTAACTAATTATACAGTAAGAAATATTAGTGAATATTCCCATTGTATTCCTTACTGTAATAACCTACGTTGCCATCTGCTGGCCAAATGGAGTTTACAGCAGATCTAGGCTCTGTGCAGGACCAGCTGGGGACATGTCAGTTTGATTTATTCCCAGTTAGTTTTGAGACGTGTAAGCACCTCAAGCATCATGTCCACAGTGCTAACACCTTAGGAGCATGTTCTGGAACACAAATGGAAACAAATTTAATTTGCAAAAAAATGAAAATTGTTTGCATTGCTCATGTGGAACATTATATCGACGATGCTCGATATCGGAGCACCAGGATGTGCCTCACAGATCTATCCTTTACTCCTCACATTCAGTCATTAACCAAATCTTGCTACTTCCACCTAAAAAACATTGCACGCATCCGTCCCTTTCTTAATCATGACTGCTAAAATGCTCATCCAAGCTCTTATTACCTCCCGTCTAGACTACTGTAACCTCATTCTCTCTGACCTTAAAAGATCCCAGATTCTCCCTCTGCAGTCTGTTATGAATTCCTGTGCCTGACTAATACACCTCACATCCCGCTCGTTTCACACCTCAACCCTTTTTCAATCTCTACACTGGCTCCCTGTTTCCTTTAGAATCCATTTCAAAATACTGGTCCTCACATACAAAGCTCTCCATAACCGCGCCCCTGCCTACATTTCCTCCCTTATTCCCTTATTAACAGGTACATCCCATCCCGACCACTCCGCTCTGCGAATGACCTGATGTTATCTGCTCCTAGTACCCGAACCCCCAACTCCCGCCTTCAGGACTTCTCCCGAGCTGCCCCCTTTTTATGGAACTCCCTCCCCCCGCAACATCAGACTCTCCCCATCTCTTCAGTCCTTCAAGACCTCGCTGAAAACCCATTACTTTAGAGAAACCTAGCGGCTCACTCCCTAATCCCCCATTGTTTATCTCTTGCTCCTTCTTCCCACACTGCCCCCATGTACCCCTTTACTTCTTGTACTCTATTCACCCTCACCTAGAGTGTCACCCCTCTCTTCTTAGATTGTAAGCTCTCGAGCAGGGTCTTCTCTCCTACTGCTTGGTGTGTGTAATGTATGTATATTTGTTATTCTGTCTCTCCCTTTGTACAGTGCTACGGAACCTGTTGGCACTTTATTAATGCTTGTAACTGGATCTGTATAGTCGATCTTGGTAGTGAAGGGAGAGAACACACTCAGAAACATTCTGATACTTACACAAACACCCTCATACAGTCACATTGTGTTACTCGCACAACTCATTCCAACACTCATAGCTACACTGTACCCAGGCCCGGATTCAGATCTCTATGGGCCTGGAGCTGAATATTTTGGTGGGCTTTTTCTGTAATTTTGTGAAATGAAAACATATTTTTGGTTATTTAATAGCGCAGATATGGGTATATCTAACCAGGCAGATACTGTGTGATTAATTTTTCATTCAGATTTCAATCATTTAAAGACTGTAGCATTTTTTTTTCCCATTTTATTATCCAAACCCTTGTGGTTATATATTCTATAGGGCATTTTTGTAAAAAAAAATAGTGAAATGGGAACCGGTTACTGCATTTTTCTTAGAAGATATACAATTTAAACCAAAAAATGGAAAAAAAAATTGAATATTTCCCTTGTGTTTTGGAAAATGTTTTTTTACGAATAATATGACTATCTATAAAACACGGACTTTGCTCCCAGCATGAGAAAAGAGAAGGTGAGTAATAGCAGTGGTAATGCTCATTCTATATGTGACAAATGAACAATGCTATCGCTTTGGAACTAAAAATAAATTTATTTTCTTTTACAGGGTTATTCAGAGAGCGTGAAAAGCAGGAGAATGACTGGAGAATGAAAAATTCTAGGTCAAAATAGCTGATTTGGAAAGTGAGATGAAAGGGAGAATTTTTCTGGTTTGGCTATTTTGACCTAGAAGTTTTCATTCTCCAGTCATTCTCCAGTCATTCTCCTGCTTTTCACGCTCTCTGAATAACCCTTTTAGATTTTACATGGTCAGGTTTGGTATTAATGCAAAGGACAGACTCTGCCCTGTCCAATGACACAATGACCTTGTGCGGTGTAAAGATTAGTGACGCAGGGGTCCAAAGTTCCCTGCAGTGCTCTTCACTGCAGTGCAGAGGTTTAGGTTTTTGATGTAGCAATTCATAACAATGGATTGTACCATCACCCATCACCTCCACACTTGTTGATGACATGAGAAATGTGATGGTTAGTTAGCACAGCATCATTGTTTACTTTATAATTGAAAAGAGAAAAATATTACTGTTGGAAAGAAAAAGTAAATATTTATTATTATTTTTTTTGTTAAATAAAACCTGGTCATGTCTGGTATCATTGGAAAGGTCAT
Organism: Leptobrachium leishanense; assembly: GCA_009667805.1. Taxonomy (NCBI): domain Eukaryota; kingdom Metazoa; phylum Chordata; class Amphibia; order Anura; family Megophryidae; genus Leptobrachium; species Leptobrachium leishanense. The sequence goes on along the minus strand of CM019064.1, from coordinate 110,991,822 downwards.
CCTCTTGCCATTCCTGTGATATATTATTTGACCCTGTAGCTTCTATGGAGTTGGAGATACATGGGTCCAAATGCAGACATAGTTATCCTTTCTCAGAGCCTATTCTGAGGCATGGGCCTGGAGCTGCTGCTCCATCTGCCCCTATGATAATCCGGCCCTGGGGTTACCCCCTATACCTAAGCCTAGACTATCGAATTGTCCATCTGTTCCCTGAGGGATTTCATCCTTTAACTCAATCTGTGCAGATACTTAAAAGGGAATGTTGGATTTGGTGACAAACATTACTATTATTGTTTATAGGTAAACATAATCCACTAGCCATAATAAATGCAGTCCGATATTTCATAAATTTGAGACAATAATCCATGTCATAAATCCTTAGAAAAGAATGAAGCTTCAGATGGATATGATTATTATAAATATATGTTAAGAACAACTTCTCATTTTTGGCCTGAAATAAATGACAAATAAAATTATTCGATCACAAAACTTCATTCTAATTTGCTGTCAGGCGTCATGATGCGCCTTGATGATTCACTAATAGTAGTTGAAAGATTAGGAGCAAAATACCATTTTAGTACGCGAACACAAAAACAACACAAATATAATATTCACATGTTAAAAAACATATAATAGCTATTTTAGCTGATCTGTTAAGTTGACGAGTGGTGTTATTATGTTTAAATTGTTCCCAGTGTCGTGTGGCAACCCTGTGCAGGGTCACAACTGTTTACACATAGTCCTATGGAAGGGAGCCACTAAGACATACTGGCTCGCACCGATAATTACCTTTTGTGGCGCCGTCTTACCAACTAAGGACCATTTTCCATTCGAGCGACCCTATGCTGACCAAGCTCCTGCACTAGCAGCTCATGTTAGAATATTTGACGGTAGCTAATCAATACCGGCAGCGGTGCCATCGCAGGTATTAGATCTTAGATTCCATAGTACACCATGGAGAGAAGAGTGACCCAGTGCAAGCTCTGCATGAGCTCATGTGAGCAAGGTCACGCAGAAGGACACAATTTGCTCCCAATCTTCCCACTGCATTTGGCTAGAAGAAATGGTGGTCCATGCCACTCTCTGCTCCCCGGGATTAGGGATAAATATGCTGGTTTCTTTATACTTTTTTTTATAGTGTTAAATAATTTTGCAAAAGCCCTCTGCCTGTCAGAAAGCCTTACCTACAGTGAACATGTACAGTGGGTCTGTGTATATTTACTGTGTAGGTAATGGTAATTCAATTTCCATAAAACCACTTGGTCCTGACAGTGGTTTTATGGAAAAATCACTTAGTATTGAAGGGGTTAACAGCTTGGTTGTAATCAGGCCCTAGTTTGGAATAGGGGTCTTAGTATTTAATTGCTTTTATATATATACATATATATTTTATTATTATTATTATTTTTTAGAAAGGATTTTACCAGGAAGGATATATTGAGATGTCTCTCGTTTTCAAGTATGTCCTGGGTGGCGAGTGTGTACCGTTAGGTGTCTTGCCCAAGGACACTTACTAGAGAGGTGCTCTTGCCAGGATTTGAACCTGTGTCTCCCTAGTCACAGAGCAGCGATGGTACCTCTACTCCATCCAGCAGGTACATTTAATTTAATACTATTGTTGATGGAATTTCATATTACTTATTGTCTAAATACATGCTCGAAAACATACATTGAGTACTGCTCTTTTTCTAAAAATGTGAATAACACTACAGATATTGTATATATAGGTTACATATAAAAACTGCATATATTGAAAGCATCTTAAAGTCGGCATTTTTATCCAGAAGGCTAGATGCACAGATTTGTTTTTGAATCAGATAATGTCACTGTAGTGAAGTAAAATGTGATGAAACAAAAGACAGCACAAGCCAAAGGCAACATTCTGCTTGAGTTAGGAAGATGTTGAATATTCATAGGGCATTGGATTTATCCTGAGCTAAAGAGAAAGGACATGATAGCTTTTCAGCCAAGACCTAATTTGTTGCAATAAGCATAATAGAATTTAATTAATGCTTGCATAACATGAAAAGTATTTCTAGTTCCTATGAAGTAACCAAACATTACAGACAGAAGGATGGCTAGAAGGATACAATGAATGGACAGACAGACAGACTTATAAATGGTTGCTCATACCTACGTATACTTAACTGCTTCAGAGCTGGACTTCTCTCAAGAACCCTCAGAGAGTAAGAGCATTCTTCAAGTTTTTTCATGCTGGAGACTAGGCCAATATTAAGTTTTCTTTCATGCAATTTATTGCTTTTTATGCAAGTAATTTTTCTGAAAACAGTTTACCTGCATTATCCCATACACTTATTTAATAAGAGTCATTTCATGGCTCTATTACAAACTTAACGCTAGCGTTAGTGCTCAGATATGTGAGCGTTAACGCTAGGTTAGGTGTCTTTAACGCATGCCCCCCATATTATTATTATTATTATTATTCTGTATTTATAAAGCGCCAGCATACTCCGCAGCGCTTTACAATGGGGGAGTGCAGACATGAGACATACTAAAACACATAAGGAACAGATGGCCCTGCCCTTAGGATAATTGTCCTACTGATACAGCACTTTACACAAGTGCTCAGCCAGATATCCCATGAGCTTACAATCTAAAGGACAGGGGTAAGTGAAACAGAAGGGGAGCTGGGGAGCGAATCTGGTGGCTAGAGAGAGAATAGCAAGCCACAGGTTGATTAGATTAAAGTGGCTACAGGTGGAGGGGAATGAATAAGTTTGGGCCTAGGACTGGTTGGGTACAACCCTAGTACTAATGGGTTTTGCCAGGATGGCAAAATCCACTGTCTCTCGATATGAGCAAACTCGACCCTCACCCGACCTCCATTGTAACATTTGATTCAACTGGGATGCACAGTAATAATTCAGCAAGCTAGGAACCGCTAGGCCACCATGAGATATAGGCATAGGATACTCTAGAGAAAAAAGGAATACTTCAAGGCGCACCTAACTAAAGTTTCCACTGTTTAAACCCAATATTGGCCAATATTCAAACATCAAATAAATTAGCATTTAAACAAAACAGTGATTATAATGTAATGATAAATGTGTATAGCTAAAAGAATACTTCTAGTTCAGTTGTATTTCTTTTTCTTTTTCTTCTCTCAGCGTGGGGTCCTGCAATGTGGCTGTTCAGTATCCCAAGAAGAGAGGGGGAGAGGGAGGGGATACTCTAGGTCTTTTGCCCTCCCAAATGAAGCAGGAAAACGCTGAAACTGGTATCTGCAAATTCCGCCAAACTGCAAAAACTGCCCGTTTAAACCTGTTGAACTGATATTAGAGAATTTCGTCAGAATTTCGGTGCAGCTCGGCATTCTGTGAATTGGGGTATATGTCTATAGGGCAATTTCGGTGTCGCCAAACACTGCTGAATGACGCCAAATTGTGGCGAACTGTGGCGAATTGCACCGTAGTTTGCTGTCAATTCACCTGTATTTGGATAATTGACAGTTTAGTGAATAGATGAATCGGCACAAAAATGCAGAGAACTGTGAAATTCACCATTTGGTGCAATTTGGGGCCAATAAAGTAATTTAGTGATTGACCCCTTATATATTGACAGTAGGGTTTTTATGTTAATATTTTTTTGTAATTCAAAGTTTTATTTTGAAAAGGGGGGGGGGATTAAAAAAATTAAAAAAAATAAAAGGGGGTGGGGAAGGTAGGGATGGGGATATGGCAAAGGCCATCTACGTGACTCTCCTGGCTCACTCCAGAGAGTCCAAGGACAAGGAGGCCATGGAGGACAAATGTCACGCGGCCAAGGGCTTGAGGGCCAATTATGGCAGACCTTTCCGGAAAAGTCGCCATAGTGGCTCGCCCCAAGGGAGTCCTGGTCTCCCAAATAAAAAAAACAAAAAACAACCGGAAGGGGGGGGGGGAAATGAGGTCCCCAGCATCCACTAAGACATCATGAATACAGATTTCAAACAGATCTTTTCTATTCATCTTAAAGTCTTAAGTTAGGTCTGGTGAGTAAATTAGGTTAGGCTGGTGACTCATTTTCATACTGATTAGCATACAATTGGAATCAATTGGGTGGTATTTGCTTCAGGTTTAGCTTGTCCACTCCTTGCTGGGGGAGGTGTACTTAGGTGAATATATAAAGGTTGGGGATATTAGCTTGGTCTAATTGAGCTTGGGAAGCCTTCTAAGTGAAGTCTTCAAAGTGAGCACTTACAGGAGATCTTCTGGTGAGTGATTTTGATTTTTGTTTCAAACAGATCTTTTCTATTCATCTTAAGGTTTTAAGTTAGGTCTGGTGAGTAAATTAGGTTAGGCTGGTGACTCATTTTCATACTGATTAGCATACAATTGGAATCAATTGGGTGGTATTTGCTTTTGGTTTAGCTTGTCCACTCCTTGCTGGGGGAGGTGTACTTAGGTGAATATAAAGGTTGGGGATATTAGCTTGGTCTAATTGAGCTTGGGAAGCCTTCTAAGTGAAGTCTTCAAAGTGAGCACTTACAGGAGATCTTCTGGAGATACTCTGGAGGTAGTCTGAGGTTAGACAGGAGGTAGAAAACCTACAAAAAGGTAAGATTTGCTGGTTTTAAATCCATTCTTTTTAATGGCAGGCTTGGTCCAGTGTAAGAGCTGTCATGCATTTGTTTTTAGATCCAATTTTTGGAGGTTTGGAGTGTGCCTGATATGTAGGCAGCTCTCTTTATTGCAGCAGGAAATTGCCTGTTTGAAGTCTGAGATTTGTAAATTATCTGTTAGAGAAACTCAGGCTATGACTGTTACTAAGCCACTGCCACAGAGGCTCCTAGGAGCGGCAGATGGACTACTGTAGGATCTGGTAGACTTAGAGTTGTGGATAGAAGGCATGTCCCACAATCTGTGGCTCTTCTTAATTCCTTTGAGGCACTTTCAGAGTGTAGTGGTAAAATGGATGTAGGCTCAGACACCATAGTTGAGGAACCACCATCCACTATGCCTAAGGTATGCAGCACTGCAACCAAGGACAAAAATGAAAAGGTGGGACTTGATAAAAGGCAATTGTTGCTGGGTGATTCTATCATAAGAGGTGTTGAGCTGGAGAGTAGGGGTTTGGTGAGATGTCTTCCTGGGGCTACTGCTCGTAGAGACAAGAGACGTATTCTCAATATTGTCAAACAAGCAAAGCAACAAGGGGAAGTGGACGTTCTAGTCCATCTAGGGACAAATGACTTGGCTAGCAATGAGGTTTCTGAGATTAAGGAAGATTTTTGTGTTCTTGGAGGTGAAACACAGCAGATTGCGTCCACTGTGTCATTCTCTGAAGTTTTGCTTGTGCATAACATTCAAGATAGGCAGATGCGCAATAGGGAATTCAATTTGTGGCTTCGGGAATGGTGTCGGGAGCAAGGATTTGGCTTTGTGTCCCATGATAGCTCTAATTGGAGCAGAAAGGAACTGTAAAAAAAGATGGTTTGCATCTTACTCATAGGGGAACATATGTTCTCAGTGAGAAGTTCAAAGGTTTCGCAAAGAAATATTTAAACTAGGAGGGGGGACAAAACGGTAAAAAACAATCTGCCCGATTGTCCCCCAAAACTAAATCGGAGGGTGCAAGCAACATGCGAGGTAAAAAATGACAAGCTCAGAGTCGTGTCTACAAATGCTCGCAGTTTAGTCAATAAAATCAATGAACTAGAGGCAATGATGGCAGCTGAAAAAGTAGATTTAGTGGCGGTTACTGAGACATGGTTCAGTGAGAAAAATAACTGGGACATAACAATACCGGGGTACTCTTTATATAGAAAAGACAGAGAAGGTAGGAAAGGAGGAGGAGTGGCCCTGTATGTGAAAAACAACATAAAAACGAACCAAATAAAAGTGAGCGAGGTGAACATAGAGTCAGTTTGGGTTACGCTAACATTTGGCAATCATACAGTAGCTCGTGTAGGTGTGATCTATAGACCCCTGGACAAGCAGAAGAACTAGATAATCTGCTGGTTGAGGAAATAGCCAAAATGGCAATGAAGGGGGAGGTATTATCATGGGGGACTTTAATCTTCCTGATGTGAACTGGAAAACCAAAATAGCTGGGTGCACCAGGAGTACAAATATTCTAAACTCCTTACTGGGATTATCTCTAACACAAGTAGTTGAGGAGCCGACCCGTAAAGAGGCCATATTGGATTTAATACTCACAAATGGAGGTTTGGTATCGGACGTTGTTGTAGGTGAAAATTTGGGATCTAGTGATCACCAGTCAGTATGGTTTAATATAACAGGGATGGAGCCGCACCACACAAAAACGAAAGTTTTAGACTTTAAAAAACAGATTTTTCTAAAATGAGATTTTGTGTGAAGGAGTCATTATCAGACTGGAGGAGTTTAAAGGGAGTCCAGGAGAAATGGGATTATTTAAAGGAAGCATTATTGAAGGCCACAGGAAATTGCATTCAGCTTGTTAGCAAAAACAAAAAAGGGAAGAAACCACTGTGGTACTCTGCAGAAGTGGCCAAAATAGTGAAGAACAAAAAGAGAACATTCAATAATTATAAAAAAACTCAGAGTGAAGAAGATAGGCAAACCTATAAAATTAGGCAGAAAGAGGCAAAGCAATTTATAAGAGCTTCCAAAGCACACGCAGAAGAGAAAATAGCTCAGTCAGTAAAAAAGGGGGACAAAACATTTTTTAGATACATAAACGAGAAAAGAAAAGTAAAACAAGGATTAGTTAGATTAAACACAAAGGAAGGAAGGTATGTAGAAGAGGATAAAAGTCTCGCTGACTGCCTCAATGAATATTTTTGTTCAGTCTTTGCAGAAGAAAAGGAAGGAAAGGGACCTCAGTTAGGAGAGAACACTAAAGAGACATTTACATATCAGTTTACAGAGGAGGAGGTTCTACAGCAGCTGTCTAAAGTAAAGACAAATAAGTCAATGGGGCCTGATGGGATCCACCCTAAATTATTAAAAGAGCTCTGTGATGTAATAGCAAAACCCTTAACAGATTTATTTAACCAATCCTTGTTAACGGGAGTCGTCCCAGAAGACTGGAAATTAGCAAATGTTGTGCCCATTTACAAGAAGGGTAGTAGGGAGGAATCGGGGAACTATAGGCCAGTTAGTCTTACGTCAGTAGTGGGGAAATTAATGGAAACCATGTTAAAGGAAAGGATTGTTGAACATCTAAAAACACATAGATTGCAGGATCAGAAACAACATGGGTTTACCTCAAGGAGATCATGCCAAACTAATCATATTGATTTTTTTGATTGGGTAACAAAAATAATAGACACAGGTGGTGCAGTAGACATTGCTTATTTAGATTTCAGTAAGGCTTTTGATACTGTTCCACATAGAAGGCTTATCAATAAATTGCAATCTTTGAGCTGGGATTCCAATATTGTTGACTGGATTAGGCAGTGGCTGAGTGACAGACAACAGAGGGTTGTGGTAAATGGAGTTTATTCGGCGCAAGGTCTTGTTACCAGTGGGGTACCTCAGGGGTCAGTACTTGGACCCATTCTCTTTAATATTTTTATTAGTGATATTGCAGAAGGTATTAATGGAAAAGTATGTCTTTTTGCTGATGACACAAAGATTTGCAACAGGGTTGACGTTCCTGGAGGGATCAGCCAAATGACAAATGATTTAGGTAAACTAAAAAAATGGTCGGAGTTGTGGCAATTGAGTTTTAATGTGGATAAGTGCAAGATAATGCACCTGGGACGTAAAAACCCAAGGGCTGAATATAGAATATTTGATACAGTCCTAACCTCAACATCTGAGGAAAGGGATTTAGGGGTTATTATTTCAGAGGATCTAAGGGTAAGTAGTCAATGTAATAGAGCAGCAGGAAATGCTAGCAGAATGCTTGGTTGTGTAGGGAGAGGTATTAGCAGTAGGAAAAGGGAAGTGCTCATGCCACTGTACAGAGCACTGGTGAGACCTCACTTGGAGTACTGTGTGCAGTACTGGAGACCGTATCTCCAGAAGGATATAGACATCTTAGAGAGAGTTCAGAGAAGGGCTACTAAAATGGTGTACGGCTTGAAGGAGAAAAGTTACCAGGAAAGGCTTAATGATCTTAACATGTACAGCTTGGAAAAAAGACGAGACAGAGGAGATATGATAGAAACATTTAAATACGTAAAGGGAATCCACAAGGTAGAGGAAGGGAGTATATTTAAAAGGAAACAAAATAGCAAAACAAGAGGACATAGTCTTAGATTAGAGGGGCAAAGGTTTAAAAGTAACATCAGAAAGCATTATTTTACTGATCGGGTGGTGGATACATGGAACAGTCTTCCAGTAGAAGTGGTAGAGGCCAAAACAGTAATTGAATTTAAGCAAGCATGGGATAGGCATAAGGCTATCCTAAACAAAAGATAAATCCAGGTAAAGTATCCATGTAATTGGGCAGACTATATGAGCCGAAAGGTTCTTATCTGCTGACATTTTTCTATGTTTCTATGAATACTCTGCACACCGTAGGAGTCAGCAAAAAGGACAAAAACAATGTCTCTACGTCTCAGCTAGTCATCGAGGGGGGGGATCAGGAACACCAAGAATCCAGGTATGTCCTCAGGGAGGGACTCATTGTGGGGAGAAGGGGGGGTGTAGGGCAACATACAACAGAAAATCATCCCCAATTGGGGGGTCTCATCGGAAAATAAAATAGACAAAAAGTCTCAACGTATGGGCAAACAGAAGAAAAAAATGTCCTCAGCTGGGGAACAGCATCAACCGAGTCCACATCAGTAACCAAAAAGTCCTCGCAAAAGAGGGGGGGTTCGTCATTAATAAGGCAAGCAAGTGAGGTGGTACTCTCAGCCGGTGTCCCGCCTCGGCAGCAGGCAAATATCTTCATCTGTGGAGGCAGACCAATTGCGGGGCTGTGAAAGACGCCGCTTCCTGCCAAGGGGCGGCCCATCACCCCCAGAAGGACTCACCACTATGGTGACCAAGGTGGGGTCGTCATCAGGTTGCCCCGTCATCTCAGTTGCACCGTCGCCGGCAGCCAGCTCCACTATGCCGAACAGTGCAGGAGGTGCCTCCGCAAACCGAGGAGCCAGCAGTTGGTCATCCGGAGCTCCAGGGTCATCGCAGGCCTCCGCCACCTCCGCCAGACCAACCAGATCACCGGTGCACGAGGTCCCCACCAGCTCACACTCTAGGTCAGCCTCCGCTCCCCTGCAGCGGTGCAGCACTGCCATCATCTGGCGCCAGGTGCCCCGCGTAAGTGGACTTGAGTCCTCCTCCCCCAACAGCTCTAAACAGGCATCAAGGCCTGCAAATATACTCATCTGCGTATTGTTGGGGGGAGGGGGAACATCACACCACCGGGCTCCATTCGTAACCACTGCTGTGCCACCATCCAGAGCGGCCGAGAGATGGCGGCCCTCCATCCCAGCGGCCTGCAGTAGACACCCGCCCGGCAGTAGGCTCCTTAGAGAGATCAGGAATCTGCAAGTCTGTGATCCGGCAAGTCTGCAGAATAGGCCCCAAAATGGCCACTGGCCGCATGTCTCAGCAGACGACCAGGCCGTCCAAGCATCCGGCTCCGGAGGGGGGCAATTCAGACTCCGGAGACAGCACCCCCGATGGCCAGCCAGTCTGGGAGCTCAAACAGGGCTAGTCAGCGAGTGGGTCATCCTCAAGACCCCTAAAAGAGAAGCAGGAGACGGAGCTCCAGACAATAGTGTCTTCCTCCCTTCCCAGCCAGCCACGCCCCCCTTTATGTTAATATTTAAGATGAGGAAGCCGGACTACCCAGCTAAACACATCATTGATGTTTTTGTTATGTTATTGTAATAAAAAATTTAAGTTTTAATTGCATCCTCGTACATCCTTGTACTACTGCTGTCGGGGAGAGGTTTTTGGGGGCTTTTTCTTAAAACCCATATGTATTTTGAGATATATGTTAACCTCATGGGCAAATTTTATTATTTGTGCTATATCATCTTCTTTGTTTCCAATCTATATTTTCTAGTTATTTAGCTGCAAACTGCCCAGATAGGTAAAACATTTTATTAATATAAACAAAATATTGAAGGTAAAAATCCAAAAAAAGGGTTTTCTTTTACATCATCTCAATAATTATGATCCTTTCAATAATTAATATACTAGGTATTAATATAATATATAAACATTTAAAACAGAAGCACGTGTTCCATGTGATTTCTGTTCAAATGCCTACAGGAAAAATAATATTTTCTTCAGAAACTTTAATCTTGTGTATGCTGTGCTGCACCTGTTTCATTTTAGCTAGAGGTGAAGTCAGGAATCATCTGCATTTTTAAGTTTGTTAAGCCAAATCAATATTACTGTTTTGTGTTGATCTACTAAACTACTAGAAAATACTTTTGGTTTTAGCCCCTTCACTATGAAATGTTTTTTCTTAAAACCCTTTGCTGGAACCAGTAGTTTTATGGAAAACCGCTTTAATTGTCCCCTTGCTCCTACTACACACTAATACAAACAAAACCACACACACACCTACACAAACATGAAAATCTACACATACACAGTTGTAAGGTGCAACCCACCCTCACTGTAACAAAAAGTGCGAAAAATGTTGATGCAACATTAAATATCCAGGAGGAGGGTAGAATATAGGGAGCGTTCAGGGCAGGGGTGGACTGACAACTCATGGGGCCCCCGGGCAAGAGGAAATCATAGGGCCCCTTGTGCCACACCCATCCACAAACCATGCCCAATTAAGCTCCGCCTGCATATTTGCACAGAAATGTGCAGTGTGTATGATGATCATATCACAGAGCACCACAGCAATAAATCTCACAGTAATGTGCAGTGTGTATGAGCGTATCACAGAGCTCCACAGCAATAAAACTCACAGTAATGTGCACTGTGTATGAGCGTATCATAGTGCTCCACAGCAATAAAACTCACAGCAATATGCGGTGTGTATGAGTGTATCACAGAGCTCCACAGCAATAAAACTCACAGCAATGTGCGGTGTGTATGAGTGTATCACAGAGCACCACAGCAATAAAACTCACAGTTAGACATGTGCATTCGTTTTAGTACTAAAACGATTTAGTCCGAATTTTGGGATAATTTAGTTTTAGTATGACTCAAGAGATACGAAACTGTTCAGTTCAAAAAACAAAAGAAACTAAAATAAAATGCACTACATTTTAGTTTCAGTCCTTTTTATGATATTACATTGATGAGTGAAGGAGACCAGTATTGAATGCAAAGCTACAGAAAAGGTTTGTATGTGTAATCCTTCCCAACCCCTACCCGAAAATCTGACAGTGATAGAGCTCCAGAATACTCACTCGCAGCACAGACAGCCAGCACAGGAGAGGAAACCTTTACTTAACCCTTGCATATCTATGAGGCAGACAAGATGACAAAAGCAGCTGGAGAAGGAAAACATTCAAATAAATCACACTGAAAGCTAATGACAGAGGAGGGCTGGATAGTAAAAACCCCTTTATAACAAGCAGCGCTGGGAGAAGAGAGGGACTTTATAAAACGTGTGTTATCTCCCCTCCCGCACTGCATAATAGGGGCTTAGGTCTGATACATTTTATATTATCCAGGAGCACTATCCCCCTTTCCTCATCTAGAATACACATTTTATATAAAGTCCCTCTCCTCTCCCAGTGCTGCTTGTTATAAAGGTTTTTTTTTACGTCTGATACATTTAGTATCCAGCTCTCACAGTTACTCTGTCATTATGAGCCTTCAGTGTGATTTATTTGAATGTTTTCCCTAGATTTAAAGTGCTTTATTTTATTATAAAAATAAATTTGCACCAGTCATCTCTTCTCTGAGCTTTCAGACCGATTTACGTTAATATTTTCCCTCTCCCGCTTTTATATTCCTGTGTCTCCCCCACAGAGATACAAAGTTTAAGTAAAAGTTCCCTCTCCTGTGCTGGATAAGCATTGCATTCCGAAGTTCTGCACCCTCCACATGCCAATACAGTAAGATGTTCTATACAGAGAGGGGCATTAATTAATACCCCTCTCCGTATAATGTATACAACATCTGTTATTCTTCGTGAGGTTTTCTTAGATAGAAATCATTCCCAGCATAGGGATTCCTTTAGTTTTCTTCCTGGCCCTCCTGTCCCTTGTGTCTCAGTCTGGTATTAATTAATGCAGGAGGATGTTATCTGCATTATACAGAGAGGGGTATTAATTAATGCAGGAGGATGTTCTATACATTATACAGAGAGGAGCCTTTTTTATTTTAGCCCTTTAAATCCAGTGGCTGTGAGCGCTGAGATCGGCTGCTTGTTATATTATCTCTCAGTACAATGTATCAGGCTCAGCTGTTACAGTAACTGACTGTAACAGCGCTCAGAGTTTCAGTAAAACAAGGAAATAATATTGTTCTAACCTCTTATATATAAAAATATTATTTACTAGTTTAACTGAAACTGAGCACTGTGATGAGCAGCAGTCAGTTACTGTAACAGCTTTGCCTGGCACATTGTGTTGAGAGTGAGTGATACTGTAACAAGCAGCGATCTCAGCCCTCTGAGGAGCCACTACAATAGTAATTGTATCCACAGGTTTTCGGATGAATGAAATTAGTTTTCATACTAAAGAACTGAAAACGAATTTGTTTAGCAACTAAATAAATTGCATTTTAGGACTAATCCATTAGTTCAAAACTAAATTTTGTGCTGTGCACATGTCTACTCACAGTTATATGCGGTGTGTATATGAGTGTATCACAGAGCTCCACAGTAATAATGCTCACACTCACACTGGAAGTTACTGTGAGTTTTATTGTTGTGGGGCATTGTGTTACAGTAATATTCAGTGTGTATGAGTGTATAACAGAGCTCCACAGCATTTTTTACAGACCCCCCATTCTCTTTCCCCCAGTCCCATCCCATTCCTTTTTACACCCCATCTGCAGCAGACCCCCTCGCTGTATTCCCCCTGCAGCAGGCCCTCTCACTTTATTATCACCACTGCAGCAGGCCCATCACTCCCCCCAGCAGCCCCCTCAAATTATCCCCCCAGCAGCACCTCAATTCATTCTCCCATCACCCAGCAGCACCTCAATTCATTCTTCATTCTCCCATCCACCAGCAGCATCTCAATTCAATCTCCCAACCACCAGTAGCACCTCAATTCATTGTCCCATCCCCCAGCAGCACCTCCATTCATTCTCCCAGTTCCCAGCAGCACCTCAATTCATTCTCCCATCCCCCAGCAGCTTTTCAATTCATTCTCCCATCCCCTAGCAGCACCTCAATTCATTCTCACATCCCCCAGCAGCACCTCAATTCAATCTCCCATCCCCAGCAGCTTCTCCAATTCATTCTCCCATCCCTCAGCAGCACCTCAATTCATCCTCCCATCCCCCAGCAGCACCTCAATTCATTCTCTCATCCCCCAGCAGCACCTCAATTCATCCTCCCATCCCCCAGCAGCACCTCAGTTCAATTTCCCATCCCCAGCAGCACCACAATTCATTCTCCCATCCCCAGCATCTCAATTCATTCTCCTATCCCCCAGCAGCACCTCAATTAATTCTCCCATCCCCCAGCAGCATCTCAATTCATTCCCCCCCAGCAGCCACCTCACTTTACTCTTCCCAAAATCTTCTCAATCTGATGATCCCTCTGTCTCCTCATCCACCCTGCAGGGACACTGGGCACAATATAGCTGTCAGTGGCAGCAGGTCACTCACCATAAAGTGTTGAATTTCAGCGCTGGCTTCCCTGTCTTCCTTCCAGTGGATGCAGGCTGGCTTCCCGCGCACTCCCTTTGATGTTGAACAAGGAAGTGTTCCCTCCTCTTCTGACGCTGAGTAGTGCATCACATGGTTGAAGGGGGCAGTGCCAAATGCCAAGCTCAAGCTTTCAAACTGGGAGGCACTCTGCAGATTTGTGAGTGACTCTCAATGTTGTGCCACACTCGCCGCTCGCACTGCAGATCGCGATCAGACACCGGAGCTGTGGGAAACCGGCGACAAGGCCCGTTAAGCTGGACAGCGCTTGCCAAAACCGGGCCCCTACCAACCCAAGGGCCCTCAGGCAGTGCCCGACGGGTCAGTCCGCCCCTGGTTCTGGGGTCACTCACTATTGACAGGGATAAGATTCAGAGTGTTATACAGTTGTGTTCAAAATTATTCAACCCCTACTGAAATTGAGTGTTTTGGCCAGTTTGACATAGATTTTGATCATTCAGTCATCTTGCTTACAATTAAATCAAAGAGGCACGTGTAGGTCAGGCAAATATAACATAACATTTATAATGAAATAACCACAAATGTCTTTTCTGTGCTCACATCATTATCAGTTTTATTCAACACCCAAGTGACATTCAATCTTAGTACTTAGTACAACATCCTTTTACAGTTATAACAGCTTTTAAACGTGAAGCATAGCTCCAGTTCAGTCACATTCTTAGGCTTGCGCACTGCAACTGCTTTCTTTAAGTCCCACCAGAGGTTCTCAATCGGATTTAAGTCAGATGACTGCGATGGCCACTCCAAAATGTTCCAGCCTTTAATCTGCAACCATGCTCTAGTGGACTTGGAGGTATGCTTGGGATCATTGTCCTGTTGAAAGGTCCAACGTCTCCCAAGCCTCAGGTTTGTGACGGACTGCATCACATTGTCATCCAATATCTCCTGGTACTGAAGAGAATTCATGGTACCGTGCACACGCTGAAGCTTCCCTGTACCTGCAGAAGCAAAACAGCCCCAAAGCATGATTAACCCCCCGCCATGCTTCACAGTAGGCAAGGTGTTCTTTTCTTCATAGGCCTTGTTCTTCCTCCTCCAAACATAGCATTGATCCATGGGCCCAAACAGTTCTAATTTTGTTTCATCAGTCCACAGAACACTATCCCAAAACTTCTGTGGTTTGTCCACATGACTTTTGGCATACTGCAGTCGACTCTTCTTATTCTTTGGAGACAGCAAGGGGGTGCACCTGGGAGTTCTGGCATGGAGGCCTTCATTACGCAGTGTGCCCTTTGCCTTGAATTTGCGAATGATGCTTCCTATGGTCTCTCTTGGTATGTTTAACATCTTTGCAATCTTCTTATAGCCATTGCCCTTCCTGTGAAGAGTAATCACCTCTTCTCTTGTCTTCCTGGACCATTCTCTTGACTTCACCATGTTTGTAACCACACCAGTAAATGTCTAGAAGGAGCTGAGTATCACAGTCATTTTAAAGCTGCCTAATTGGTGCTTATTATGCTTTATTGCTGCTCCGTGACATCCACAGGTGTTTTCAATACCTGATTGAAAACACTTGAATGAACCTCTGTTCTTCTGAGTGGTAGTCTTTAAGGGGTTGAATAATTGTGTCAATGAAGAATTCACAAAAGAAACATTTACTACTGTATTACAAAACCAATTGATGTCATTTTAGTTGCATATGGTTCTTTAAAAAGTCCTTGTAGGATTTCATTCTGAATACAATTACAAATGTACACTAAATTCTCTAAAACCCTTTACAGCATTGGGGGTTGAATAATTTTGAACACATCTGTATTTGCTTAAAAAGTCCTGTACAGTACAGATAAAAGGTGTTACTGTAATTTCCATATAAAGGCATTATGTCACATACAGATATCATTCTTATATTCTATTGGTATTTTTGGTAACTGCATTGCCGATAATCTCATTGTGATACCTAGAAATCCCCATACGCCAAATATCTGAGCATTTTTATTATCAATTTTTATTATAGTTACCATACCATAGTTTATCATAGTTATTTGTCTTTTTTTTTAATACACAAAATTGTGTGTTACATAAATAAATAAATAAATAAATAAGTTTTGTCTATATTACATTCTAATTTATTTCTGTAATCAAAAATGGTAATGATAATGTGGGTTTTTATATACAAATGTATTAACTTGTCATATCTTTTGGGATTTTCCACTTAATAAAAGAAAATAACATTTTATATAGGTCTAAGTGTCTTGATAAAAAATAATATCCCATATGATTGGTCTGAGTTACTCTTGAGAGTGTTAAAATTCCTTATGTACGCCATGCACAAAAATATAAAAAGCAATTATCCTGTATTTTTTTTTAATGAAAGAAGGCATTTGTGCATTTGAAAAGCTCCAGCTCCCCAGGAAGTTAACATATGGCAGCTAAAGTATATATTTATAGAAATGACACAACCAGATGTTCAAATGAAGCATTACTTGTAGCAGTGTGAGACTAACCTTTTAGATCAGGGGTCAGCACCCTCAGCCCTCCAGAAATGTTGTAACTACATTTCCCAAGAAGCTCAGGCAACGTAATGAATGACTAAGCATCATGGGAAATGTAGTTCCAAAACATCTGGAGGGCCAAAGTTGTTGAAGCTTAGTTTCGATGATGAAGCTAAGTATGTAAACCCTCACCTGTTCGCAGTAATTAATTAGGGAAGTGAATGGGCTGCCACGAAACTCCCCCACTTCTAAACCCCAGGGCTTGCCAAGATAGGAGGACTCTTGCTCCCCCTATACCTCTCCACCCTTGGTTACCAGTCGAAGGGTTAATTGAAAAGAGGTTACACTGTCCATATCCTCTGAAGTAACCCACAAATTGTACTCACAGGCATGAAAAGATGAGCTAAAATGAATCACATGCAAACAAAAATCGTACTTTTGAAATTCATTTTTAGGTTTATTCCTTGATGTGACGTTTCGATGATTTAGGTTTCAGGTGATTAATGACTCTCAGTTTGTCCGACAGTAAATGCACATGTCTAATAGCAAGGCCGAACCAGGCCGTCCCGCAGCAGAGAATGGCACGCCACACCTGTCAGCTAGTGGGCAGAACCGTAGGAGACCAATGGACATAGCGGTATGCACAATGCCGCCACGCAGCATTCACTCTCACCTGCCACGGGGACAGTATAGTACGTCTCGCAGCAGCAATGGGTTAAAACTCTGTGGGAACCAAAAAGCTTGTCAATACTCGGTTAAGGCCCGCAAACATCTCCGTCAAATACCACGCCTTGTATTGCAGAGAGTACTGAATATGAACTCGTAGAGACTGATCTAGAGCTGGTACCTTTGAGTTTTAAATATGAAAGTGACACTGCTGTAAGGGAAATCTGTGGTTCAAGGCAATAATTAGAAGACTTGTCAATAGGATGTTTCAGGGTAAAATATACAGTAATGAGAATATTCATATGTATACCAGAACTAGTATATTAACATGTATTACTAGATCATGGTGACAAATCAACAGGGCAACGACAGAGAGCCGTGTGGAAGTCTCAGCAATGTAGCAATTTCATAAAAATACACATTTTACAAAACCGGATCCATCCTGCAAGATTACTCAGATCAAGCAAAACAACCAACTGTAGTGTTTGGCCCCTTTTAAAGCTAATACCAAAAGTAGAAGTTATTAGTCTTCTGTAAAATGTGAAACTACTATTAATATACAACATTTATCTTAATAAGTCATTTTTTGGACATGCATGACAATGACATCTCCTTATAACAAATGTGCTTTATTCTAAACAGCTCATTATTGTACAATTATCTACTTGGAACCATGTGGCGCACCATAGTTACTACTTTAGATGTCACTTACATTGTGCAGGTTTAATGAGATTTTCTTTCTTGCTGAAGCCTCAGGGAATTCATGTGCATCTGTATCTATTTATTCCAATCAGTACAGTTTCAGATATAATTGTTTTAAAAAAAGTAAAGCAATTATGAATAAATATATGTTTATTGGACACCAATTATCATCAAATATCAAAACAAAAACTCGATTAATAATCTTTTACTGGTTGACGTAGAACCACACAAAACAAGAAAATATTTCAGTACTTCAGTAAAACCAGTAATTCAAACAAAATAGATTGATCAAGTATAAAAAAAAAACAAGAAACAATTCCAGGCGAAATATTGGACATTTAACATTTTATGTTCATGTAAAAATAGCTGATATTAAAATGACCGTTCAAAGCATATTGCCCACCACTATCTACACATTGCACATTTTCATTCTTTTATGGACTCCCTGTATGAACGGACAACCGTTAGCCTTTAGTATGATTGGGTAGATGATAGTGCTGAATGTAGGTGTGGCATGTCTCTTATAAATATTTTTACTCTCCTTTTCTCTTAATTACAATTATTTGCACTGGACTAAATTGCATGTTAACTGTAAACATAAATGGAGACTCTAGAATCAAAATGGGAGAGGGGAATAGAACGGTTAAATATTAACCCATGCAGACCCCCTCCATATTAACCCCTTATGTAGTTGTAAAACGTATCTGGAATCCAGCAGTGGGCTGCCTCTGCATTCCTTTGGATGTGACATGCTGCCGACTTACTGAAAGCCACAGCATGTCAAGTGACCATGGGGGCTGGGCGTTCCAGTAAACATCTAGCCAAACCATGAAATTATAGATAGAACCTTTGTAGCGCATCAAAAATAGATTTAAAGGTAGACTTCAACAAAGAGATATATCAAACATAAAGTGCTTCAATCTTAAGGTGACAAATATTCAATCAATGTACACATATAAAAGTGCAATGTGCCATAGAACACAGTAAAGTGCAACAATATATAAAATTCGAGCAGTGCAATGGGTATAAGAGAGTCTATAAAGTGCGACAGTGTCCGAATGTGCAAAATGTGCAAATTCATTGATATCCAATACAACAGTATGAATACCAGTGGGAAAAATTCCTTAAAATTGACTTCTCTTTATGTTCAAGCGATGCACAAATATAGTCCTCCTTTCTTGGTCTGTGTATCTCTTGCCATCTCTCAATAATGGAGAGGATAGCCAGAAAGGAGAAAGAAGAGAAAAAAAAAAAGGATTCGAGGGGAGAGAAAAAATGAAGAAATAATCGTGCAGAAAATCCCAATTAAATATGGCAAATAAATCACTCGTAGGAATATGGAAACTCACATTTCTAAGAGCTCAAAAAAATCCCTGGCTCTAGGTTTAGGAGCTTCCAGCCATATAGAGGGTGGCGTATCCCTTCTTAAATCTTCAACTCTGGTTGCGATGGCTACAATAAGATAATAGACAGCGCTCCCATAGTATATTACCGTATTATGATAAAAAGAGGTAATAATGTATTGAACTCACCAGATATAGAGCCTCTTCCACACAGGCTCACTCAATACAGCATCAGGTACACTATGATGGATACCCAGAACCTCTTCCCAACCGTCTGAGGGCCAGATATCAGGAGCTTTCAAGCGGTGGTAAGTATATATCCAAGGAGAGTAGTCAATAGAATATAAACCATATAAAATTTATTATGTATTAAAAAATTAATTAATTAAAAAATCAATTGCATATTAAAGAATGGACAGATGCGTTACTGAGACGCGTTTCGACATTAACAGCCTTCCTCAGTCGGTATATTTAGGTGCACTATTGTCCAAAAAATCTCCAAACAGGAGCAAAAATAAAAAAGTCCTCTTTTATAGTCCTTTCATGGGATTATGTGAACCACATGAACAGCATAAGACTTCCTGCATCCTGTTGTGTGACCTCTGTGATTTCATATCTGGTTCATTACCCAGAGGTGTGTTGCAGTAATCACCCGAGGGAGTAAACAAAAAAAAAAAGTCTCACTGACGATCAGGAAGAGGAAGTAAATAAAAACCACTGCTGCGCAAATAAGCAACAAACAAAAATGAAAATAAATGGAGCCTGGAGATAAATGTCCCTCTGTATATGCATCACAAGTTCACAATTTAAAAGAAAAAACCACAACGCTTTCATGGGATTAGATAAGCCACATGAACAACATAAAACTTCCTGCATCCGGTTGTGTCACCTCCGTGATTTCATATCCGGTTCATTACCCAGAGGTGCTTTGCGGTAATCACCCGGCGGAGTAAACAAAAAAATGTCTCACTGACGACCAGGAAAAGGAAGTAAAAAAAAAAAAAAAAAAAAAAACACTGCTGCTCAAACAAGCAACAAACAAAATAAATGGAGCCTGGAGATAAATGTCCCTCTGTGTATGCATCGCAAGTCCACAAAGGGGCACACTGTACCAGAATAACACAGTGACTCTGTGCTCAATGTCCAAACCATATATGAAAAAACGGGACCATATACAGAACCCATTATATTAAAAACACGTATTGACATTAGCATCAATAAGAACATACAGTATGTACCGCATGCCAGCTAAGAGAATACACATGCCCATAAAGAATTAAAAATAAAAAATATATATTTAAAAGAAAAAGGTCTATATGATTATCCTAAAAAGGGGAGTTCTGCATATTATATATTATTCTAAACACTGGATAAAAAATGCTAATTATAAAAAAAAAAAGTGGGGGGGAAGGGTCTAGTGAACCACTGTCTATCACATCTAAATCAATTATTCTAATTAGATAGGAAGGAGATAAATAAAAAAATTGTATAATATATACATATATGTGCACATGTATATAGATGAATGGGTATAATCATGTAATGCATCTAATGAACCACAGTCTATCACATCTATATATAATTCCTCTAATTGGATAGGAAGGAGATATTGTAAAATTATATAATATATACTTATGTATACATATATGAAGGGGAGGGATAAATATATTTGCTGCATCTAAAGTCAAGAGGAAAGAGGAAAATAAGCTGTAGACGTACGTATATAAAGAAAATGGAGTATCAACAAAAGGGCCATTATTCATTAAGAATATGGCAAAGTTCGAAATCAGCGTTCAATCCGTATGGTTGTAGTGAATTCATCAAATAGATCCATTTCATCTCTTCTTTACCTAATTTCTTCTCCAAACTACCGCCTCTCCAGAAAGGTTCCAGTTTCTTGACCGCTCTAAAAACGAGGCCCTCCGGATTCTAATTATGCTTAAGTTTGAAATGTAATGACACACTATGCTTTTGAAACCATTCCGAATATTCCGTATGTGTTCTTGTATTCGTTTATTCAAATGCCTTGTGGTACGACCCACATAGTTCAGTCCACAAGGACAAGTTAGAACATATATTACGTTTCTAGAGAAGCAAGTCATCACTTCTCTCAGTTTGGTGGTCTCACCATTTCTTTCTATCTCTGTTATCGTATTCTTCTTCCCTCTAGTATTTCTGCAATTCAAGCAATTACCACATTGATGGAATCCTGCTCTTATGCCAAAATGATTAGTGGGTTTCTTTTTCTTTAATTTGTGTGTGAGTTCCATCTTTAAATTGCTTGTTCCTCTACAAATAATCTGTGGTATTATTGGTAAATTATCTTTCAGCATAGGGTCTTTACATAGGATAGGCCAGTGTCTCTTAATACTCCTTCTAATCTCTTTATTAAAAGGGTTAAATGAAAAAACAAAGGGTACATCTTCACTGAACTTCTTTTTCCCAATCATATCCTTTTTCTAGCCAATCCAGCCAATCTAGCCAATCCAGTAGATCTCACATAGAGAACCATCGAAGGGCGCTGGGTCAAGGATCTGTGCTTCTGGATGCAACTGATCCCTTGTACTTGGAGGACTTGAAGTCAGCGCTTCGCGGGACCTGCTCACCAGAGAGGAAGATGGAGAAGCGAACTCAGGGCACTGTCTGTGACCACTCAAAATACTCCATGTGGTCACAGTTACTTGATTGCCCCTTTAACCAGAGCTTTAATGAACGTATTCTATAGACTTAAATGACACTGGTAAGTTTTTCAACAGCTCTGGTTGTGTTTATTCCTAAATATTATTATTATTACAATTTTGTAATTGTTTGGAACATTGCATCTTCTATTTGCTGTGTTTTCGTGGATTTTGCACCACATTCTTATATTTTTTGGTTTAAGAGCTCTTTTTTATGTTTGCAAAACAGTTCAAAAGAAAACGGAAACTATCTCAACACTAGGGGTTAACCCAAAAATTCGATATAAACAACAACAATTAGGGAATTAACAAATTTATTGAAATTGAAGCAATTACACACACAGTTAAAATACAAAAAGTGTAAAGGTAATGGAGTGCACTCCGTACTTTGTGGTAATGAATATGGCTCAATGGCCCTCAAAAGGGCCATTGAGCCATACTCATTACCACAAATTACGGAGTGCACTCCATTACCTTTACACTTTTATTATTTTAACTGTGTGTGTAATTGCTTCAATTTCAATAAATTTGTTAATTCCTCTTTTTTTATGTGCCTGTTTTAACATTGTACATGTACATACATCAGGCCCTGTTCCCGTCTTGATGTTAATGTGACTGCGGGAACCATTATACATAAAGTCTCCAGCAATTATCTTAATGTTTTCTTGCAACTTGGACATAGCACCTCCTTACTGTTAATTAACGTCATTTGTACTTTGAATTGGAGGCGTTAATTTGAACCTGGGAGGAGAATAATGAGCTAATCCATGGTATCTTGTTCTTCTTTTCTGGAGCCAGTATTTCTCAAAGAAATACCAGCTAAAAGAACTTGGAGTTAAGTGATTTTTCTTTTTCAAAATCACATAACACAGTAAATTAACCTTTCTTAATTTTCTTAAAAAAAATAACAGACTCATCTCTCATTCCATGGTGGAGACTGCGGTGTGATCCACTGCTTCCTCACGTCATGAGCAGTGGGAGACTGGGAGCAAACTAATTTCTTAAACTGCGACTCCTGTGCGATCACGCACCACCAATCAATTCTGAGTCCAGCGCGGATTTTTACCCTTACCTGCTCCATTATAACATCACTAGTTGTAAAGCCTGCCCAAAGGGCAGTCTATTGTGGATATACTGCCCCAGCTCATGGATATACTGCCCCAGCTCATGGATATACTGCCCCAGCTCGTGGATACTGCCCCAGCTCGTGGATATTGCCCCAGCACGTGGATACTGCCCCAGCTCGTGGATACTGCCCCCGCACGTGGATACTGCCCCAGCTCGTGGATATGCCCCCCAGCTCATGGATATGCCCCCCAGCTCGTGGATATGCCCCCCAGCTCGTGGATACTGCCCCCGCACGTGGATACTGCCCCCGCACGTGGATACTGCCCCCGCACGTGGATACTGCCCCAGCACATGGATATTTGCCCCCAGCTCATGGATTTGCCCCAGCTCATGGATTTGCCCCAGCACGTGGATACTGCCCCAGCACGTGGATACTGCCCCCGCTCGTGGATACTGCCCCCGCTCGTGGATACTGCCCCCGCTCGTGGATACTGCCCCAGCACGTGGATACTGCCCCAGCACGTGGATACTGCCCCCGCACGTGGATATTGCCCCAGCTCATGGATTTTCCCCAGCACGTGGATACTGCCCCAGCACGTGGATACTGCCCCCGCACGTGGATACTGCCCCCGCACGTGGATACTGCCCCAGCACATGGATATTTGCCCCCAGCTCATGGATTTGCTCAGCTCATGGATTTGCCCTAGCTCATGGATTTGCCCCAGCTCATGGATTGCCCCAGCTCATGGATTTGCCCCAGCTCATGGATTGCTCAGCTCATGGATTTGCCCCCAGCTCATGGATTTGCCCCCAGGTCATGGATTTGCCCCAGCTCATGGATTTGCCCCAGTCATGGATTTGCCCCCAGGTCATGGATATGGTCCCCAGCTCGTGGATATGGCCCCCCAGCGCTCATACTTACCTGTCGAGCGGCGCCAGGGAAGTGAAGATTTCCCCGCTTCCTGTTTTTGAAGGACCCAAGCCCCGGTCACGTGACCGGGGCTTGGGTCCTTCAAAGCGGAAGCGAGGAACTTTCCCTCCGCCGCTCGGGGGTAGGATGCGCGCGGCAACCGGGTAGAGGCTGCGCCTCTACCGGCTGCCGCGCGCATCCTACCCCTGAGCGGCGGAGGGAACTTTCCCTTCGCCGCTCGGGGGACCCGTTAGATGCGCACAGCAGCCGGGTAGAGGCTGCGCTCGCAGCCTCTACCCGGCTGCCGCGCGCATCCAACCCCCGAGCGGCGGGGGAAACTTTCCCTTCGCCGCTCGGGGGGTTGGATCGCGCGCGGCAGCCGGGTAGAGGCTGCGAGCGCAGCCTCTACCCGGCTGCTGTGTGCATGTGTAACCGCCGCGGCGAGCCGGCAGCCGGCTCGTGCTGGCGGCGGTTGCATGCGCGCGCAACCAATCGCCGCTGGTTGCGCGCGCATGCGCAGTAGGGCTTTGGCGACGGACAGCCAAAGCCTTACTCTATTATAGTATAGATCAGTAGAACAGAGCCCATTATCTCCCTAAACAAAGATGTATATAACTGAAGCAAATATTGCTGGTGTTGTTAAAATGCACCTCTCTGTTCTAGCAATCACGCCATGATACACATCTTTACAAATCCAATTATCCGAATAGTTAATTACTGTTCAATTCCTCAACTCACCAACAGTCTTAAAGCAGGGGATAAGCTGTAAGGTAATTGCATGTAAGCTACTAATAAACTATGTTAAATCTTACGGGCACTATCATCTGGTGTGAGCTAACCCTGGCGTCAGCATGTTTTTGCGTTATGCCAGGTAAATTCAGTCTAGCACCTGACCAACAGATCGTTTGCCTGTCTCTACAAATGGAGAAAATCACTTAGCGCACAGTAATTTGCGATTCGTAGCGCGAGCTTACAGTACTTATCACGTTCTATACTTAACACAGGGAGCGCTAGAGAGCACTTGCACTATTGTAACCAACGGATCATTTGGTCCCGGCGCTAATTTCCACACGTACGCTAATTGCAAAAATTTACCTACTGCTCAACCCTGGTGTTAACTGATAGAAAGGAGCAAAAAAGGAAGAAAAAAAAGGTGCTGGCACCAAATTAGCAGGCAATTAACAGACAATTGAAAGGAATGCAGCACAGGTGTTCTCTTGTCCCTATACACCATAGTAATGGATCTGGTCTGCAATGTCACTGCTGCTGCAGTAGGCTATATTATAAATGTATCCTTTATTGACAAGTATCCTAAATCTAAACTCTTGTCTAATTCTAAACCTTTTATGCTGGAGTTATTCATAGTAGGTAAGTGGTTGAGTATTAGAGTTAGGACCATGTTTATAGGGACACAAGGATAAGTCTTGCCCTGAAACATGTATTATTTATATATTTTAGGAAAATTATTTTTGCTCACCTGGCCTTCCTTTTGGATCTATGAAATGCATTATAATGATTCCACATTCTGTAGGGTGGCATTTATCTTGCAATGCCCATCAGCCTTAATTAATATACTGTATGTGAGTGTATATAAACATGGATGATATGACCACCTTGGAGAATTTTAATAATGCAAGGGTGTGAGGGCTATTCCCTGGATGTGTTCATACTTATACTGTATAAGCTTGTGAGGGCAGAGAGTAGGTATGGCCCGGCACTCTGCACAGGAAAAAATATCCTGTTTACAACCACATTAGGTAACGAATCTTGTACACTGACAACCGCAAATAAGGTGATCTGTTGGTGGGTCGACAGGCACTACATTTTAGCAGTCTGTGCTAGGTTTTTCATGTAGCGTTGGCATTTTAGCTCACAACCAGGTGATAGTGCCCTACATCAGTAAAGCTCTCTGCTAATGCTTCGAAGAAGCAATCAAAAGCATGCTTGCGTGTTTTAGAAATTATAATTAATTTATTTTAATCTTATCCACATACTTTATATGGTGTCTGGGAGACCCATGGGATTATTATTGCTGGACTAGCAATTTATTTAATTGTTATCTGCCCTTTATTTTGACATTTTTGTATTTAAGAAATATAGGTCACCATTCAACCTTCTGTTGTGTACTTCTAAATCAAATACAATGACTGTTGTATTTAGTTTAAGTGACTCACTTTGAACCTTGTCTATTATATTTTTTATATATTATTAAGAGTGTAATATAAATATTGATAAACTAAAATAATGTATCTTTCTATGAGGAATGCATTTGAACAGTGCGGGGCCAATCAGCCAAAGCAACATTTCTATCTTCTTTCATTTCTTGTCATCACTATTTCATTGCATTCATTAAAGAATCAGGGTAGCTTTTACCTTCCCGGGCTAATGTTACTTCTAGTAACTACTGGGCTGTGACTTTTTTTTTATTTAAAAGGCAAATCAAATGTTGTCAATCCTGTCTGAGCTACAATGGTAATCTCATGAATAGTTCATTCATTTCTAGACAATAATACGTAACACAATATATCTATGGATCTGAAGAGATGAATATAGCTTGTTTGATTTTCATCTGATTATATGGTCCCCTTCAGAATAGTCGATCTGATTGTTCGTAAAAAAAATGCTACTGTAAGAAAAAAGCAGTTCAAATATCATCATATGCAGAGGAAATACAATAAATTGTGAAAATTCCAAGAGAAATGTATATTTTTCCATATGAGAGATTTGATTTCAAGCAATAAATATTGTTCAGCTGATTTTCACAGATGGTTTTACAGAGAGTACCCTCTTCAATTTGTATTAAAGTGTATTAGTATGCTCAGTCATTGCCTTATGAGGAACAAATATATAAAACTGTCTGTGTTAGAAACCTTCAGAAATCATGTGACATGGTGAGCTTCGCATTCTTTGAGGAATCCTTTGGAATTCATTTACTGTAAGGAAAATTAAAAGAAACACACTGAAAAAATGCAAATTGCAAAGTGTTTAGTTTAGGATACAGAAGATCTAACATGTTTTTCTTGGTACTTTGGATGCTAAGAACAAAACACACAGCAGAAAGGTATAAAATATTTATTGCAAAATAAAATGAATTATGCAACTTATTGTGAATAAAATAAACAAGTAGAAAGCATCACCTTTTGAGCTGCAGACATCATCTCGTCAGCACGATTTGGAGGTCCCGTTCAGTCAGGTAGCGAGTCTCAGACGGATACCAATGGACCCTAGGCAACCCATCCATTCCATATGAGAACCTCAGTCTAAATGACGTGAGCTCCGCCTTATATGGTTTCATAGCACCATCTGTTGTTAATTACAGCCAAAGGCTGATGCTTCTAGTACAGACAAGTTTAATAATGCATGTCCCGAAACTGAGCAGGTTTAGAGATTACATCGTGACCGAACATGTGTCCAACATCTTCCGCCCCATCTCCCTACGTGTTGCGGTAATCTACCTCCCCCCTTGCTCTCCTGAAACCTTTCTGGAGCACTTTTCAGCTTGGCTCCCTCACTTTCTCTCCTCTGACATTCCATCTCTCATCCTTGGAGATTTTAACATTCCTACTGACTCCCTGACAAACCCCCTCACCTCCAAATTCCTTTCTATCACCTCCTCCTTGGACCTTACACAGTGGTCTGACTCTCCTACCCACCAAGCTGGCAACACCCTGGATCTTGTTTTCTCTAACCTCTGCACAGTTTCCAACTTTTTGAACACACCTCTCCCCCTTTCCGATCACCACCTCCTTTCCTGGAACCTTCTCTTGCCACCTACCCAGCATCCTGCTTCCACCCCTCTTCTACACCGGAGGCAACTTGGTGCCCTGAATCCTAAGCTACTCTCCACATCTAACCATCCTCTTCTCTTTCCGATCTCTACCTCTAACTGCACTGGCCAAGCCACTGATATATACAATGCCATCCTTTCCTCATCGTTTGAGGCCCTTGCTCCTACTTCTCTCCATGCTAAACGTAGGCCAAACCGTCAACCGTGGCACACCAAATACACTAGATACCTTTGGCGCTGCTCCAGGGCGGCTGAACACGGCTGGAGGAAGTCTCACACTACAGCTGACTTCCTCCATTACAAATTCATGCTTCACTCCTATAGTCTCGCTCTATCTCTCGTTAAACAATCTTATTTCACGTCCCTTATTTCCACCTTTTCTCATGATTGTAGACGTCCGTTTCACAAGTTCAATATGCTGATGAATCCCCACGTCCACCCAACTTTCCACGGACCTCACTGTTGTCTGCTTTGCTGACTACTTCACTGATAAGATTGCTAAACTAAGACTAGAAATCTCTTCACTGCCCTCCTCCACTAACCACTCAACCTCATTCACTCCATCACTCCCTGCCCCCTCTTCTATGTCTTCCTTTTCTCTGGTCTCTGAGGAGGATGTCTCAGCACGTCTCATGTCCTCCTGCCCAACCACCGGTCTTGACCCCATCCCCTCACACCTTACCCGGTCAATCTTGCTAGATGTAGCCCCCACTCTGACTTACATTTTCAACCTCTCCCTCTCCTCTGGTGTCTTCCCTTCTGCTTTCAAATGTGCTCTGATCACTGCCATCCTAAAGAAGCCATCTCTTGACCCCACCTCACTCTCAAACTAGCGTCCCATCTCTCTGCTCCCCTTTGCCTCCAAAATCCTAGAATGCTTGGTCTATAACCAGGTCACCAGTTATCTCACTGCTAACTCACTGCTATTTTTTCCCAGTGTGTTGCATATTGGCGAGCGCTTCAGACTGGGTTTTTTGCCTACTTTTGGATCAACAACAGTAGGTGATGTGTGAGAGGCTGAACCCGATGGACACATGTCTTTTTTCAGCCTATGTAACTATGTAACTATGTAACTCTCTACTTGATCTGTACCAGTCCGGCTTTCACTCCCAACACTCCACTGAAACTGCTCTCCCCAAAGTGACCAATGATCTAGTTGCTGCCAAAACAAAAGGTCACTTCTCCCTCCTTATTCTTCTCGATCTTTCTGCTGCATTTGACACTGTTGACCACCCTCGCCTGCTCCTCACGCTGCGTCAACTTGGACTCAGTGACTCCGCTCTCTCCTGGTTCTCCTCCTACCTCTCTCATCACTCCTTCAGTGTCTCTTTCACTGGCGCCTCATCAACCCCTACTCCTCTCTCTGTTGGGGTACCTCAAGGCTCTGTTCTGGGTCCCCTATTCTTCTCGCTCTATTCTGCCTCTTTTGGCAACGTTATCTCTTCCTATGGACTTCAATATCATCTCTATGCCGACAACACCCAAATCTACCTTTCTGCTCCCGATCTCTCTCCTCCCGTGGTCGACCGTGTTACTGCCTGCCTGTCAGCAGTCTCCAACTGGATGACTTCCCGTTTCTTAAAGCTTAACCTCTCTAAAACTGAACTTCTCGTCTTCCCTCCCTCTATGACTAACATTGCTACACCCATTTAACTTCAGGTGAATGGTGCCACTATTACCTCTACCTCTCAGGCCCGATGCCTCGTTGTCCTCCTTGACTCTGATCTCTCCTTTACTCCACACATTCAGTCACTAACCAAATCCTGCTACTTCCACCAAAAAAACATTGCACGTATCCACCCCTTTCTTAAGCAGGTCTCTGTTAAAATGCTTGTCCAGGCAGTTATTATCTCCCGCTTTGACTACTGTAACCTCCTCCTCTCTGGCCTTAAGGCTGGGTTCACACCTGAGCGTATCTCATATGCGTATCAGCATATCATGTGCTGCCGGCAGTGTGTGGAATTATATGCTGCATAAATTATACTGTAGAGGTGCTGCTCAGCAGTGTGCGGATTCAAATGCTGCATTATTATACTGTAGAGGTGCTGCCCGGCAGTGTGTGGATTCATATGCTGCATTATTATACTGTAGAGGTGCTGCCCGGCAGTGTGCAGAATCATATGCTGCATTAATTATACTGCAGAGGTGCTGCCCGGCAGTGTGCGGAATCATATGCTGCATTAATTATACTGCAGAGGTGCTGCCCGGCAGTGTGCGGAATCATATGCTATATTATATTATATTATAGTGTAGAGATGCTGCCCGGCAGTGTGCGGAATTATATGCTGCATTAATTATACTGTCGAGGTGCGTGCTGCCCGGCAGTGTGCGGAAATGTATGCTGCATTAATTATACTGTAGAGGTGCTGCCCGGCAGTGTGCAGAATCATATGCTACGTTATTATACTGTAGAGGTGCTGCCCGGCAGTGTGTGAAATTATATGCTGCATTAATTATACTTTAGAGGTGCTGCCCGGCAGTGTGAGGATTCATATGCTGCATTAATTATACTTTAGAGGTGCTGCCCGGCAGTGTGCAGATTCATATGCAGCATTAATTATTATTATTATTTAATTTTTTTTCGTTTTAAATCATTTAATTTGTTCTGGGTTATTTTTTCATTTCAGATAATTTTGTTAATTTTTTTTCCATTTTTAAATCATTTTGTTCTGGTTTTTATTTTTAATGTCAGATTATTTGGGTCAGTATTTTTGCGTTTTTTAAATCATTTTGTTCATTTTTTAAGAAAAAAAGGATCTTTCATATAAAATGATACGTCTGAAGGAACGAATCGGCAGAATTACCGTATCGACCGAAATATCGGAGCATCTGAAACACCATTCGTTTAAGACAAAAGGAATAGACACTTTGAAACGAAGAGAACAGACCATCCGAAAAGACCAAAAATTTGCGATATCACGAAATAAAAGTCGATATGAAACAACGAGCTGAAACGAAACGATCCGAGACAAAAATCGGCCAAAACGATCCGAAAAGAAGATTTTAAAAAACCGAACGAGCCGAAACGAAACGAAAAAAAAATGCGTGCACATCCCTAATTTCTTATAGTAAACTCATGATAGTAATCATTGAAGTCCTACAAACTACACAATGAATACAGACCACTTAGTGCCTTGCAGCATGGCGTTATTTGCAGCAGTCAGGACTTTTCTAGTTAACTTTACTAACTTTACTAATTAAAATTGTCA
The DNA here is from genome assembly GCA_009667805.1 of Leptobrachium leishanense. Lineage (NCBI taxonomy): Eukaryota > Metazoa > Chordata > Amphibia > Anura > Megophryidae > Leptobrachium > Leptobrachium leishanense. Next base: position 110,961,324 of record CM019064.1, on the reverse strand, counting down.
GTAAATAATTTTCTGCTTTTCCAAACTAACCTCATTTATATTTTTCCAAAAGTTTCTAAAATATCTCAATGAACACTTGTGAGTATGTTTCCTTCATTATTATATATCAATTTTTTTCTCCACAATGTTAACTGATCCGTGGAAATGAATACAGTTGATTCTTAAAGGGACACAACCAGTTACATAAACTGTAACTAGATTACTTGGGCATTACAAATAAAACCATATTGTAAAACAGATTCCTCAGTTTTTTTCTTTCTTTGAAGTAATTGCTTGTAAAAAGAAAATATAAAGTAAGGTTCTAATCTCTCGTTTCCATTACGTGTATTTTTCCCATGATGTAACATTTACCAGAAGCTTTGTTTTGTGGCTCTTGTTAATTTAATCTACATTATTTAACTGTTAATGAGATGGACCAGGAAATAATTAGATAAAGTGGCAGGAGGATATTGTTCTCCAGGCTGGGATAAGAGATGGCAGCTGAATGAGATATGACAGTGATCTTAAAATACCTGTAATCTACCCCTGGTGATGTCCCTTGACTACACCCCGCACAATACAATGATTTGAGTCATTGATCGACCAATACACTCGGTTATATGGTAATTGCCACACAGTGAGGACCACGTATGTGGGAGCAGTTTACAACACAAAAAGAAATTACAAATGGATGCTCCCAGTGACAAATTTAGAGTACAATATTTTCTTAACTAAACATACAAGAGAAAAATAAAGCACATGTAAGATATCAGCAACATAAAATAAACACAATAAGGACATTTCCGTCTTTGGTGTTATTGTCCCTTGAAATATGTTTGAGAGATATGTTTCACATTTTTCAATTGTCTCTTAATATATTCCAATCTACGTATATCTGTTTCTTCATAAGCAGCAGATACTTTTTTTTCCTTAGAAATATTTAGTTTTTGAAACTGGATCTTTAATTTGTTTTGAATGTTATCACGTTTTTTGAAAAGTTGATCTAAGTGTATTGTTTATTTTTTTGTAAGAGATGGTTAAGTTGGTTACATGACCTTTCATTATTAGTTTTAATGGTTCCCACAGCAGTAACATATTCAAACATACAGAGCCAGTCACTATATAAGACGGATATCTACATTTTTTTAAATGAAAGAATGCCACTGGAACACTAAATTAAATTGTATCTATTATTTTTTTTTTATTTGGATGGTGATATACTATACTTTAACTTTTTTCTTGTAGTCTACATTTTTGTTAATTTATCAGTCTTGCACTCCTGTGTTTTGTAATAATTTTACACTGGACTATTAATTAAACTGGTTTTGTCCTTTATGTTTAAATAATTTTTTCTTCTTACTTTGTCATTGTATTTTGTTTTGCCTTAATATATGTTAGTCTTAAACTGTGAGTGTCAATTTTCGATCTATAATAACATTTACATTTAGAAAAATGGCAGGATAAAATATACTGGATAGCTACTGCTAGAGCATACATAATGGACAGATAAGATTATATATATATTTACATATATATATATATATAGCACAATTCATATACAAAACCTAATTTCTCTAATTAAAAAAATGTAGCAAAGTATGGAAAATGATTGAACATTCATTATCCATTCATTGAAAAATCTCTCACTAATTTAAACAGAAAAAAAAACATTTTATTTTTAATTGCAGCAGTAAAAAAACATTTTTTTTACAAATCTTCACATAGGAAATCTAGAAGAATGTTTCAAAAATGATATGTAGGTGTTTAAATGTGAAGCAATCAGAAATATTTGCAAAGGTCAGGTTATGCAATGTGTCACAGTCACTCCTGGACAGCTGTTTCGGGCTTATTATGCCCTCATCAGCTGGAGATAGGCGGTGACTCGTGGTTTGATGCTTTACCCCAAGGGCAAATCAATTCAATACACACTTAAGTTATGGTGGAGGGCAAAAACCTGATCTTTGCTAAAAGCTATCCAGTATGGCATTGCACTGTCAAGGAGGGATCTGTGTTAAAACAGACCCAGCATACAAAAAAGTGGAAAATTGGAGACTTAATTTGCATGTCCTACCCAGAGATCCTTGCTGCATATGGGGAATGTAGCACACAAGCTTTTTGAAGCAGTTCTTTGAATTGCTGGGATGTGTAAATGTCTTCTACAATTATAAACTTTATTATTTGCTATGTGGTGGCTTTTAATCAAATTTTTTGCCCTCCACCTTAACTTAAGTGTTTATATATGTATATGTGTGAGTATAAAATACACAATGGGGGCCCACTCTTTAGTCCTTCCTACCGGACATTCTGCAGGACACCCTATACCAGTGTAAGACAAACATTTAAATATCACACAAATTCCCAGACTCCCTGAGGCTCCTGTGTCTGACATCATCAAGCATTGTTACATAGATATCGGCAAGAATACTGCAACCTCAAGACAACCACAGAAACAAAGTAACAGCAGCTGAATTACCTATAACATAAGAAAATGTGTATTGTTACCTCAACAGTGATCTTGATATGATTTAGACTATTAAGCATCATTATTTTCACATTATTTACAAAGTAAGTGTGTGTATAAGTTATTTGGGAAAAAATATCTGTGCCCTATTACAATTTTGCTGGAATACAACTTTACAACTTACTCAACAAATTATATATATAAATGAACGCATTGCAAAGAAGTTTGTCAGAAATAATCCGTTGTTACTGTCAAACCATATAGTCAGAGATACACTATATTGCCAAACGTATTCACTCACCTGCCTTGACTTGCATATGAATTTAAGTGACAGCCCATTCCAAATCCATAGGGTTCAATATGATGTTGGTCCACCCTTTGCAGCTATAACAGCTTTAACTCTTCTGGGAAGGCTGTCCACAAGGTTTAGGAGTGTGTTTATGGGAAGTTTTGACCATTCTTCCTGAAGCGCATTTGTGAGGTCACACACTGATGTTGGACGAGAAGGTCTGGCTCTCAGTCTCCGCTCTAATCCATCCCAAAGGTGTTCTTTTGGGTTGAGGTCAGGACTCAATCCAGACCTGTGTAGGCCAGTCAAGTTCATCCACACCAGACTCTGTCATTCATGTCTTTATGGACCTTCTTTTTGCACTGGTGCACAGTCATGTTGGAAGAGGAAGGGGCCAGCTCCAAACTGTTCCCACAAAATTGGGAGCATGGAATTGTCCAAAATGTCTTGGTATGCTGAAGCATTCAGAGTTCCTTTCACTGGAACTAAGGGGCCAAGCCCAGCTCCTGAAAAACAACCCCACACCATAATCCCCCTCCACCAAACTTTACACTTGCACAATGCAGTCAGACAAGTACTGTTCTCCTGGCAACCGCCAACCCAGACTCATCCATCAGATTGCCCGATAAAGAAGCATGATTCGTCACTCCAGAGAATGCGTCTCTACTGCTCTAGAGTCCAGTGGCGGCGTGCTTTACACCACTGCATCCGACGCTTTGCATTGCACTTGGCAATGTATGGCTTGGATGCAGCTGCTTGGCCATGGAAACCCATTCCATTAAGCTCTCTGTGCACTGTTCTTGAGCTAATCTGAAGACCACATGAAGTTTGGAAGTCTGTAGCGATTGATTCTGCAGAAAGTTGGCGACCTCTTCGCACTACGCACCTCAGCATCCGCTGACCCCGCTCCGTCAGTTTACGTGGCCTACCACTTCGTGGCTGAGTTCCTGTCGTTTCCAAACACTTCCACGTTCTTATAATACAGCTGACAGTTGACCGTGGAATATTTAGGAGCGAGGAAATTTCACGACTGGATTTGTTGCACAGGTGGCATCCTATCACAGTTCCACGCTGGAATTCACTGAGCTCCTGAGAGCGACCCATTCTTTCACAAATGTTTGTAAAAACAGTCTGCATGCCTAGGTGCTTGATTTTATACACCTGTCGCCATGGAAGTGATTGGAACACCTGATTCTGATTATTTGGATGGGGGAGCGAATACTTTTGGCAATTTAGTGTACCTGTAAAGCAGTGTTTCCCAAACCAGTCCTCGGGACCCTCAACCAGGCCAGATTTTGCAGATCATTTTAGGGAAATACAGACTGAATCCTGCAATCACTAAGCAGCAAATCATATCACTTGTGCTGTGCTTCAGATATCTGGAAAAAGTGGAGAGGCAGAGGACAGAGGACAGGTTTGGGAAACACTGCTGTAAAGCAATGTCACAAAACCAGTTAGAGCACTATTACCTAGTTAGCGTTGGGATGTGTAAGCGGTTTTGCCAGGATAAGTGTGTTTAATGCATGCCCCCTTATTACATTCCAGACCCTTAACCCGTAAGAGATCACTTAGTGTATCCCTTCTTGCACTAGCTTCCCCGAGCTTACTATACTTTGCGCATCCTATACTTAACATGGGGAGCGCAATCAGTAATAAGCGTTTCGATAACTAAGATATTACAAAGTCCTAGAGCTAGTTACCATCAGAATGCACAAATAAAAATTATAGCTACTCCCAAAAGCTAGTTCTGCATTTGCAAAATCATTTAGCAGCCCCTAAAAAAATAAAATAATTCCGATACTCACTTCTCATCCCCCAGCGAGATCGGTGGTCTGATCCACCACCTCTTCTGGCCGCAAGCAGAGCGAGACTTGTGAGAAATAGTTCACAGTCTCCCTCCGCGATTACTCCCTCCGCGAGCGCAAGATCACACAGGGGTTTGCAGCCCAGAAGTGCAGCCCTCCATGTAGTCCTATGGTGAGGTGATATTCACGGCAGCGCGGAGGAGCTACCACAAGTATCCCTGTGGTTAGTGCTGCATTCTGGGTGAGGTGCTGAGACAACTCCTGCCCCAGAATATCATGCTAAAATGAGGACACTCTGGGGAAACCTGCAGGTGCTTGTTTTCCTTGTTAGCGTCCCCATTTTATTGAGAAGCACGGACTAGGGTTTATAATCTAGCCATCAAGCCTAATCCTATTGTATAAATCTGAGTGAGCTACTCTGTTTTTTTATTAATGCCCTTAAGGACCATAGGACGTACCATGTACGTCATTGCAGCGGGTCTCTTTTAGACCCGCTGACGTACATGGTACGTCCTGCGGTTTTTTGAGCGCTGGAAGCGATCGGATCGCTTCCAGCAGCTCAAACGCCATTGCAGGATGCCTGGGAGTCCAGGCATCCGTGCAATGGCGATGAGAAGTGCCGGGGCACCTTGTGATCGCTCCCCGGGAGCGATCAACATCCGGTTTTACCGGAGAGGTGCCCGGCACTTCTAGAGAGCGCTGGAAGCGATCGGATCGCTTCCAGCAGCTCAAACGCCATTGCAGGATGCCTGGGAGTCCAGGCATCCGTGCAATGGCGGTGAGAAGTGCCGGGGCACCTTGTGATCGCTCCCCGGGAGCGATCAACATCCGGTTTCACCGGAGAGGTGCCCGGCACTTCTAGAGAGCGCTGGAAGCGATCGGTATCGCTTCCAGCTGCTCTGTGTATATTGCAGGGATGCCTCGACATCGAGGCATCCTTGCAATATGCTTACCTGCCGCCGGTCCGCTAAGTGATCGCTCCCCCCGAGCGATCACTTCCGGTAGCGGCAGGAAGTACTGAGTGCCACGAGGTATCGTGGCACTCAGTACAAAAAGATCACATGAGTGATCAGGTGCTCTGCTGGGTGCCTCGAGGGATCAAGGCACCCAGCAGAGTAAAAAAAGTGTAAAAAAAGTAAAAAAAAAGTAAAATAAAAAATCTATAAAAAGGTATAAAATAAAATAAACTGACAGCCAAGATGGCGCTGCCCTTCTAAGGGCAGGGTCATCTTGGGGCTGAGTGGGATGTTCCTAGCCTGCCTCATCAGAGAGGCAGGCTAGCAACATCCAATCAGAAGTAAAAAAAAATCAAAATAAAATTTCTAATTTGTCAGGTCAGGTCAATATTTTGTAAATATTGGCTCTGACCTCTGTGATTCTCCCTCCTCTCCTCACTTGTGTTTTGGTGAGCGAGAGAGAGATCAGATTTGACAGGTTAGAGATTTTAGTGAGATTAGAAAAATTGAGGCAGATTTAGAGAGATTTTAGTGAGATTAGAAAAATTTAGGCAGATTTAGAGATTTTAGGGAGATTTAGAAGAATTGAGGCAGGTTTAGAGTGATTTAGAGAGATTTAGGTGTTTATTTGTATTTTCTTGTGAAACCCAACGGTTCTTCTAAGAACCAACAATCCGCTTATTATATATAATAATTATAAAATTTTATAATCTATTATATATAATGTCTGAGAGGGTGTACAGCGCCGAGGAGGCATATGCCATCCTGGCATCAGAATCTGAGGCATCTGCGTCAGACTCCGACCCTGATTTTGACCCCGCCAACTGCTCAGAGACGTCGCTAGATACATCATCTACGCTGGCTGATGTATCTAGTGATGTTTCTGATGCAGATCCTGGGTCACCACCTGCCAGCAGGAGACGCACAGCTCCAGCTGAGGAGTGGGTAGTGCCTCATCGCCAGAGGCCAGATATCCCTCCTTTCACGGCAAATCCTGGCATCAATATTGATGTTGCAGGATTTACCGCCACACACCAGTTTTTGCAGGTGTTTATGGGGGATGATTTGTTGGGCCACATCGTGGCCCAATCAAATCTGTATGCCCATCAGCATTGTGCTGCGAAGCCAGACTCCTACTTGGCAAGGCAGCAATGGACCCCGCTAGATGTGCCAGAATTTCTGAAATTCTGGGCACTTACTATGCTGATGGGCATCATAAAGAAGCCCTCAATTCGCTCCTACTGGAGCAGTAGCCCCATCTGCTCTACCCCATTTACCCCCAATCAATGTCACGTAGAAGGTATGAAAACATTTTGCGTTTCATGCACTTCAGTGACAACAGCCTGTGCCCTCCTAGAGAGCATCCCCAGTTTGACAGGCTGTATAAAATCCGCCCCCTGATTACCCACTTCGCCGCCAGGTTTGCAGAGGCTTATACACCTGGAAGGAATATCTGCGTGGATGAATCCCTAATGAAATACAAGGGAAGGCTGGGATTCAAGCAGTATATTCCTTCCAAACGCTCCAGGTATGGAGTGAAGGTGTATAAGCTCTGTGACAGCGAGAGTGGGTATACTCAGGCCTTCCGGGTGTACGAGGGAAAGGATAGTAGCCTTGACCCTCCAGGTTGCCCAGAACACATGGGAACCAGTGGCAAGATTGTGTGGGACCTACTTTTTCCCCTGATGAACAAAGGGTACCACTTGTATGTTGATAATTTTTATACAAGTGTCCTTTGTTCAAGCTGCTGTATTGTTTTGATACAGCAGCATGCGGTACTGTTCGCAAGAACCGCGTAGGTTTCCCAGCACAGCTTGTCCGCACCCGGCTAAAAAGGGGGGAGACCTCAGCTCTGCGCCAAGAGGAGCTGTTGGCGGTCAAGTACAGAGACAAGAAGGATGTATACCTTCTATCCACCATCCACACTGAGAGGTCTGTGGAGGTCTCTGTACGTGGCAGAGCTGAGCGCATCAGGAAGCCAGTGTGCATCAAAGACTATAACCGGCATATGGGTGGGGTTGATCTGGCAGATCAGCTGCTCCAGCCCTACCAGATTATGCGGAAGTCAAGGGCCTGGTACAAAAAGGTTGCAATTTACCTGATGCAAATTGCAACCCACAATGCCTTTTTGCTCTGCAAAAAGGCAAACCCCGGAGTGACGCTGTCCTTTTTACAGTTTCAGCTCCAGGTCATTTCGGGGCTTTTGTACCAGGATGCACCTGCTCCCCGGGCGGTGATGGGGGACAGAGTTGGGGCTACGCATTTTATTTATAAAATCCCCCTACTGAGGGCAAACAGAAACCCCAAAAAAGGTGCAGGGTGTGTTTCAAGAGGGGGCAGAGGAGAGACACAATCTTTTACTGCCCAGAATGCCCTGGACAACCCGGTCTGTGTCTTGGGGACTGTTTCAAGCTATATCACACTGTGCGTGATCTGTGATTTTTTTTTTTCCTTTCTATTTTTTCTCACACTCCAGTTAGTTAGTTCAGTTTAGTTTTTTTTTTCTTTTACTGCACCAGACTTTTACATTTTATTCGTACATTTTTATGTTCTACAATTGGTGCTGTATTTTGCCAAAATCTTTGCACACCTATGCATGGGGGGCATGGGTGTACTCAGGAGACCTTGCAGAAAACAACCTGGAGAGTTTTCATGCAGTAACAAACAACAGTGTCTCCTAAATCACAGTCCAAATCTAATGTGGGCGTAAAAATAAAAATTGAAAAATTACCGCCACACACCTTCTCAAATGTTTTGGGCTAAAACCGTTGCATCCATGGCATCAAAGCACTCCATATGCAATACCTTGGGGTGTCATATAACAAATATAAACAATTTTCTGGCAATAATTCAAACTGGGGTATGCGGTAGACCCAAAACCAAAGCTAGGCCTAGCTGAAGAAATAATCTCAATTTCAACTCCAATGACAAAGTCATAAAAATTGTATTTGAACCTTCCCAAAATCCTGGCAAACCTATACATGGGGGGCATGCGTGTACTCAGGAGACCTTGCAGAAAACAACCTGGAGAGTTTTCATGCAGTAACAAACAACCGTGTCTCCTAAATCACAGTCCAAAACTGATGTGGGTGTGAAAATCTGAAAATTGAAAAATTACACCACACACCTTCTCAAATGTTTTGGGCTAAAACCGTTGCATCCATGGCATCAAAGCACTCCATATGCAATACCTTGGGGTGTCAACATAACAAATATAAACAATTTTCTGGCAATAATTCAAACTGGGGTATGCGGTAGACCCAAAACCAAAGCTAGGCCTAGCTGAAGAAATAATCTCAATTTCAACTCCAATGACAAAGTCATAAAAATTGTATTTGAACCTTCCCAAAATCCTGGCAAACCTATGCATGGGGGGCATGGGTGTACTCAGGAGACCTTGCAGAAAACAACCTGGAGAGTTTTCATGCAGTAACAAACAACAGTGTCTCCTAAATCACAGTCCAAATCTAATGTGGGCGTAAAAATCTGAAAATTGAAAAATTACACCCACCACCTTCTCAAATGTTTTGGGCTAAAACCGTTGCATCCATGGCATCAAAGCACTCCATATGCAATACCTTGGGGTGTCAACATAACAAATATAAACAATTTTCTGGCAATAATTCAAACTGGGGTATGCGGTAGACCCAAAACCAAAGCTAGGCCTAGCTGAAGAAATAATCTCAATTTCAACTCCAATGACAAAGTCATAAAAATTGTATTTGAACCTTCCCAAAATCCTGGCAAACCTATGCATGGGGGGCATGCGTGTACTCAGGAGACCTTGCAGAAAACAACCTGGAGAGTTTTCATGCAGTAACAAACAACCGTGTCTCCTAAATCACAGTCCAAAACTGATGTGGGTGTGAAAATCTGAAAATTGAAAAATTACACCACACACCTTCTCAAATGTTTTGGGCTAAAGCCGTTGCATCCATGGCATCAAAGCACTCCATATGCAATACCTTGGGGTGTCAACATAACAAATATAAACAATTTTCTGGCAATAATTCAAACTGGGGTATGCGGTAGACCCAAAACCAAAGCTAGGCCTAGCTGAAGAAATAATCTCAATTTCAACTCCAATGACAAAGTCATAAAAATTGTATTTGAACCTTCCCAAAATCCTGGCAAACCTATGCATGGGGGGCATGGGTGTACTCAGGAGACCTTGCAGAAAACAACCTGGAGAGTTTTCATGCAGTAACAAACAACCTTGACTCCTAAATCACAGTCCAAAACTGATGTGGGTGTGAAAATCTGAAAATTGAAAAATTACACCACACACCTTCTCAAATGTTTTGGGCTAAAACCGTTGCATCCATGGCATCAAAGCACTCCATATGCAATACCTTGGGGTGTCAACATAACAAATATAAACAATTTTCTGGCAATAATTCAAACTGGGGTATGCGGTAGACCCAAAACCAAAGCTAGGCCTAGCTGAAGAAATAATCTCAATTTCAACTCCAATGACAAAGTCATAAAAATTGTATTTGAACCTTCCCAAAATCCTGGCAAACCTATGCATGGGGGGCATGCGTGTACTCAGGAGAGACCTTGCAGAAAACAACCTGGAGAGTTTTCATGCAGTAACAAACAACCGTGTCTCCTAAATCACAGTCCAAAACTGATGTGGGTGTGAAAATCTGAAAATTGAAAAAATACACCACACACCTTCTCAAATGTTTTGGGCTAAAACCGTTGCATCCATGGCATCAAAGCACTCCATATGCAATACCTTGGGGTGTCAACATAACAAATATAAAAATTTTCTGGCAATAATTCAAACTGGGGTATGCGGTAGACCCAAAACCAAAGCTAGGCCTAGCTGAAGAAATAATCTCAATTTCAACTCCAATGACAAAGTCATAAAAATTGTATTTGAACCTTCCCAAAATCCTGGCAAACATATGCATGGGGCGCATGGGTGTACTCAGGAGACCTTGCAGAAAACACCTGGAGAGTTTTCTGCGAGAGACACTGTCTCTAACAACACGTGTCTCCTAAATCACAGTCCAAAACTGATGTGGGTGTGAAAATCTGAAAATTGAAAAATTACACCACACACCTTCTCAAATGTTTTGGGCTAAAACCGTTGCATCCATGGCATCAAAGCACTCCATATGCAATACCTTGGGGTGTCAACATAACAAATATAAACAATTTTCTGGCAATAATTCAAACTGAGGTATGCGGTAGACCCAAAACCAAAGCTAGGTCTAGCTGAAGAAATAATCTCAATTTCAACTCCATGACAAAGTCATAAAAATTGTATTTGAACCTTCCCAAAATCCTGGCAAACATATGCATGGGGGGCATGAGTGTACTCAGGAGACCTTGCAGAAAACAACCTGGAGAGTTTTCATGCAGTAACAAACAACCGTGTCTCCTAAATCACAGTCCAAAACTGATGTGGGTGTGAAAAATGAAATGACCACCAAACAGTATCCAATTTGTTTGGAGCAACGGTTGTGCATCCATAGCATAAAAACACTCCATTTACAATACTTTGGGGTGTTAGCTTACCAAATATATGCACGTTCATAAAACTAGGGTATGTAAAAAGGTCCCTAAAAAGAAGATAAGCAAAGAAGATACTGTATGTCAAATTAGAAAATTGACAAGCACATGTCAAAGATTGGCGTAGCACCCCAGAAACAACAGAACAAATCTATATATGGGTGGTATCAATTTACTCAGAAGATGTTGCTGAACATATTTTGGGGTGTTTTTTGGCAGTAACCCATAACTGGATTTGACAATTCATGCCTAAAGTACAATGTGTGTGAAAAAATAACCCAAAAAGTGACTACCTGAAAGTTTGACATAGAGCTAGTGCATGGAAAGTGTTAAAATACAACTCTTTGAAGCACCCTAGGGTGTGCCCTTTCTAAAAATATATGGTTTGATGGGGGTAAATTACTTTGGCCGGCTTCAAAAATGTCCCAAATAGGACATGGGTGCATGATGACGAAATGTGAAAATTCCAAGTTGGAAAACTGAAATGCGCACCCCCAAATAAGGCCTATTAGCCCCCAAATGACCCGACATACCTATACATGGGTGGTATCAATTTACTCAGAAGATGTTGCTGAACATATTTTGGGGTGTTTTTTGGCAGTAACCCATAACTGGATTGACAATTCATGCCTAAAGTACAATGTGTGTGAAAAAATAACCCAAAAAGTGACTACCTGAAAGTTTGACATAGAGCTAGTGCATGGAAAGTGTTAAAATACAACTCTTTGAAGCACCCTAGGGTGTGCCCTTTCTAAAAATATATGGTTTGATGGGGGTAAATTACTTTGGCCGGCTTCAAAAATGTCCCAAATAGGACATGGGTGCATGATGACGAAATGTGAAAATTCCAAGTTGGAAAACTGAAATGCGCACCCCCCAAATAAGGCCTATTAGCCCCCAAATGACCCGACATACCTATACATGGGTGGTATCAATTTACTCAGAAGATGTTGCTGAACATATTTTGGGGTGTTTTTTGGCAGTAACCCATAACTGGATTTGACAATTCATGCCTAAAGTACAATGTGTGTGAAAAAATAACCCAAAAAGTGACTACCTAAAAGTTTGGACATAGAGCTAGTGCATGGAAAGTGTTAAAATACAACTCTTTGAAGCACCCTAGGGTGTGCCCTTTCTAAAAATATATGGTTTGATGGGGTTAAATTACTTTGGCCGGCTTCAAAAATGTCCCAAATAGGACATGGGTGCATGATGACGAAATGTGAAAATTCCAAGTTGGAAAACTGAAATGCGCACCCCCCAAATAAGGCCTATTAGCCCCCAAATGACCCGACATACCTATACATGGGTGGTATCAATTTACTCAGAAGATGTTGCTGAACATATTTTGAGGTGTTTTTTGGCAGTAACCCATAACTGGATTTGACAATTCATGCCTAAAGTACAATGTGTGTGAAAAAATAACCAAAAAGTGACTACCTAAAAGTTTGACATAGAGCTAGTGCATGGAAAGTGTTAAAATACAACTCTTTGAAGCACCCTAGGGTGTGCCCTTTCTAAAAATATATGGTTTGATGGGGTTAAATTACTTTGGCCGGCTTCAAAAATGTCCCAAATAGGACATGGGTGCATGATGACGAAATGTGAAAATTCCAAGTTGGAAAACTGAAATGCGCACCCCCAAATAAGGCCTATTAGCCCCCAAATGACCCGACATACCTATACATGGGTGGTATCAATTTACTCAGAAGATGTTGCTGAACATATTTTGGAGGTGTTTTTTGGCAGTAACCCATAACTGGATTTGACAATTCATGCCTAAAGTACAATGTGTGTGAAAAAAATAACACCCAAGTGACTACCTGAAAGTTTGACATAGAGCTAGTGCATGGAAAGTGTTAAAATACAACTCTTTGAAGCACCCTAGCTGTGCCCTTTCTAAAAATATATATGGTTTGATGGGGGTAAATTACTTTGGCCGGCTTCAAAAATGTCCCAAATAGGACATGGGTGCATGATGACGAAATGTGAAAATTCCAAGTTGGAAAACTGAAATGCGCACCCCCAAATAAGGCCTATTAGCCCCCAAATGACCCAACATACCTATACATGGGTGGTATCAATTTACTCAGAAGATGTTGCTGAACATATTTTGGGGTGTTTTTTGGCAGTAACCCATAACTGGATTTGACAATTCATGCCTAAAGTACAATGTGTGTGAAAAAATATAACCTAAAAAGTGACTACCTGAAAGTTTGACATAGAGCTAGTGCATGGAAAGTGTTAAAATACAACTCTTTGAAGCACCCTAGGGTGTGCCCTTTCTAAAAATATATGGTTTGATGGGGGTAAATTACTTTGGCCGGCTTCAAAAATGTCCCAAATAGGACATGGGTGCATGATGACGAAATGTGAAAATTCCAAGTTGGAGAACTGAAATGCGCACCCCCCAAATAAGGCCTATTAGCCCCCAATGACCCGACATACCTATACATGGGTGGTATCAATTTACTCAGAAGATGTTGCTGAACATATTTTGGGGTGTTTTTTGGCAGTAACCACCCATACTGGATTTGACAATTCATGCCTAAAGTACAATGTGTGTGAAAAAATAACCCAAAAAGTGACTACCTGAAAGTTTGACATAGAGCTAGTGCATGGAAAGTGTTAAAATACAACTCTTTGAAGCACCCTAGGGTGTGCCCTTTCTAAAAATATATGGTTTGATGGGGGTAAATTACTTTGGCCGGCTTCAAAAATGTCCAAATAGGACATGGGTGCATGATGATGAATGTGAAAATTCCAAGTTGGAAAACTGAAATGCGCACCCCCCAAATAAGGCCTATTAGCCCCCAAATGACCCGACATACCTATACATGGGTGGTATCAATTTACTCAGAAGATGTTGCTGAACATATTTTGGGGTGCTCTTTGGCAGTAAACCTTAAAGTTCACAGTACATGTATTCTTAAATTGCGTTCAAAAAAAAAAATCACCAAAAAAATTTTTTTTCTCAAACTTTGGCATAGATTTGTGGTAAAATGGTTTGCATGGAAAGAGTCAAAATACCCCAAGTTTAATACCTTGATTTGTGTACTTTAAAAAAATATGTATATGTGGCGGGTTATTCAGGAATTAGTGACAGATATCAGTGTTACAATGTCACTAGCACTAGTTTTGAAAATAAACTCTTTGGAAATGGCAAAGTGCTACTTGCACTTATTGTTGCATAAAATAAGGAAAAAAGCGAGGAATATGTAAACATTGGGTATTGCTAAACTCAGTACTAAATTTAGAAACTACTAAGGAATTAATTTTTTTTGACGGTTGTTGATACATAAGAAATTTTGGGGGTCAAAGTTTGAAAAAGTGGTGTTTTTTCAATTTTTGTGTCATATTTCACAATATTTTTTATAGTAAATTATATGAAATGATGAAAAAAATGGTATCTTTATAAAGTCCATTTAATGACGAGAAAAACAGTGTAAAATATGTGTGGGTTACATAAACGAGTAAGAGGAAAATTTGACGTAAACACTAACAGTGCAGAAACGTAAAAACAGCAGCGGTCACTAAAGGACGGATTTGTGTAAAACCGCCCGGTCACTAAGGGGTTAAATGATGCATGTTTTAACTGTTTTATTTGGCATAGCACCTCTGTATCCAGGCCGTGATACGTGTGATTGTTTGCTTCATTATTGCTATTAAATAGTCAATAGTCACATTTTCCAATCTTAGAGAATTCATATTCTCTTTGTAAATTTCTCTGGAAGTTGTATTAGTTCTTATTGTTTACAGATGGCTGCCTTTGTTTTATAGGGCAGTTTAAATCATTCATGTTCTATTAAATAATGTTCTTGAGTGTATAGCTTGTGGCAACGATGTAGATTTTGTCTTTCCACTCAAAAAAAATGTGGTTATCGGAAACAGGAAAAGAGAGGGAGACCTAATTCAACAAATAATCAATGAGGATTGCCTTTTCATCTGTTATATTGTGTTGTCTATTGTGTATTTTCAGGACTGTGTGACCTTTAAAAGAAGATAATCACTGACATTTTTTTTACCTTCTCACCAACTGCAACATTTCTGCTTTTCTAGTTTGATAGAGCATGATACGCGGTATGAATTATTATAAGTAGGATATTATCAGGGTTATTCAGAGAGAGGTGAAAACCAGGAGAACTGGCAGGAGAAGAGAACAAACTAGACCAAATAGCCGATTTGGAAAGTGAGATAAATGGGAGAATTTTTCTGGTTTGGCTATTTTGACCTAGAATTTTCCATTCTCCAGTCATTCTCCTGGTTTTCACCTCTCTCTGATCAGTAGTGTATAAGTATAACTTGAACATATGTGTCAACACAGTTTGAGTGTTAGTAACAATTAATTATATCATTTACTAACAGGGTTATTCAGAGAGCAGTGAAAAGCAGGACAATGACTGGAGAATGGAAAATTCTAGGTCAAAATAGCTGATTTGGAAAGTGAGATGAATGGGAGAATTATTCTGGTTTGGCTATTTTGACCTAGAATTTTCCATTCTCCAATCATTCTCCTGCCTTTCACCGCTCTCTGAATAACCCTGTAGGTGTTTGTGTTGAACCCCTTTCCAAATTTTGGAATGCAAGCCAAAAGGTACCTGAACATTCTGAAATTAGATTATTGACATAACATTGCAAAAATCGTTCTCAGAGATCTTTGAGAGGCTGCACAGACAGAACAATTAAGACCATGACTCCGAATGCATTTGTAACCATATGTACCACTCTGAATGGATTTGCTCAACAAAGTTGGAAGTGACCTGGATTTCTCTACCAGCCACCTACTTAAATGTGATCGGGTCTCATGGCTATGACTGATACAGGCGCTCCTTAAATTTTCATTTGCAGGACATCACTACAGGGAAAATAGATTTGTATATTTGTGCCCTTAATTATTTATTAGATTTATATTTTTGTGCCCTTAATTATTTATTAGATTATGTATTTTTGTGCCCTTAATGTACAATTATGAACTAAATGTAATATTTTAAGATGAATCTGCATTGTTGAACACCTGATACATTTCCAATATTGTCTTATCTTGGATATGTGATGACGCTGTTTCTTCCCCCTTTCATACATATTATTTCTATGTAAATGCATGGATACCTACAGTACATATTCACTGAATAATGAGAATATTGCTACATATGGTGTATGCATCATCATGTTCTTTGATACCACAATCCACATGAGGAACAGAATATACAGACGACCAAAATTCTATGAACACACTCTAAACCTGTGGTTTGACAACTTCCATCCTGAATCCGCTAAATGCTTCGTTATTTACAATCCAAATCTGAGACACATCTGCATCTGTTCAAACACTTCCGACAAGGACTAACATCTCAACAACTTCAGGAAGTACTTCATAAATCAAAGTTCCAATGTTTTACTTCAAAAGTACTTTACTCTGCAGCCAATGCCTAGAAACGCAAAAGTCTTTGTTTGCAGTGGAGAGATGTAAACCTTTAAAAATAATCACTTGCTCAATCGGAAAAATAAAATTATATCTTGTAGTTAAATTTGTTTAAAACAATTTAATAATTTTAAAAAATGTTATAAAAGACCTCACACGATGATAAGTACAAATACTCAATAATGTACATTCTACTGAAAAATCGATGAGATATGTTTTGTGTGTAAATTGACCACGTAAACCAAAAGATCGGAAAACACAATATGAGCCACATATTAAGAGATTGTTAAAATATTTAGAAACATAGAAACATAGAAAAATGTCGGCAGATAAGAACCTTTCGACCCATCTAGTCTGCCCAATTACATGGATACTTTACCTGGATTTATCTTTTGTTTAGGATAGCCTTATGCCTATCCCATGCTTGCTTAAATTCAATTACTGTTTTGGCCTCTACCACTTCAACTGGAAGACTGTTCCATGTATCCACCACCCTCTCAGTAAAATAATGCTTTCTGATGTTACTTTTAAACCTTTGCCCCTCTAATCTAAGACTATGTCCTCTTGTTTTGATACTTTGTTTCCTTTTAAATATACTCCCTTCCTCTACCTTGTGGATTACCTTTACGCATTTAAATGTTTCTATCATATCTCCTCTGTCTCGTCTTTTTTCCAAGCTGTACATGTTAAGATCATTAAGCCTTTCCTGGTAACTTTTCTCCTTCAAGCCATACACCATTTTAGTAGCCCTTCTCTGAACTCTCTCTAAGATGTCTATATCCTTCTGGAGATACGGTCTATTCAACATCTAAAAATAAGGTAATGAAAAAAGTAATTGTCATAAAAATGAATATCTGGAAATCACTGAGGTGTTAAATATTTTCAGATAACTATGGAAAAGAAAATTGCTTACTTTGAAACAGAACTAACAACTAGAGGAAAATTATATTTCAGCATAATACAATAAAAATAGAGAACAAGAAAAAGCAATTAAATTTGTGTAGGTAGAATGCTTTGCCTCAACTTACATAATGAGTCTTGTTTGCTGAACAGATCATCTTGTTATTATTAACAGCTGAGTTACAAAAATAAAAATAAAGTGAGCCCGTTACATTTGCAAGGTCGTTAGCAAACTTTGCTTCAACACTTATTCCGACCAAGGACTCTATTCCATAGTTGTTGCTATTGTAGCATCTCTATATGTAAGTTTTGGTGTTAGGATTATTAAAGGTAATGTCTGACATCGATATTCTACAGTTGATGCTACACTGGGGTGAAATCAGTTTGCGCTTCGCACCTTGCACAATCTTTATGTACTTTTTGCCTCCTATATTTTACATGGAGTGAGATCATATTATAACGTCTCAGGATGGGAGGTTTTGCAAGGTGCAGGCACAAGTTAACTATGGGACACGTATTGACACATTTTAACAAATCCTAAAAGCTGATGTTAAAGGATTCTGCAAATGCAAATTAATTTAACATGCTTTAAAACTCCCTAAAATATTCCATACTCAACTCTCATCCTGCAGTGAAATGATCCGCTGCTTCTGTTTGCCAGGAGCACAGTTAGACTGGGAACAAATAATTCCTAGTCTCACTCCATGATAACTCCGGGCTCTGTGCGATCTTACGAATTCTATGGACTCCACAAACTGATACTCACAGCGGTGCTGTGTTCCTGGTTGAGGTGCGAGGTTAGCACTTACCTGTCAGACCTTCTCCCGGCAGGTCAAGGCGCTGCTCCGCTGTCTCCCCCGTGGCTCTGTGTCTCCAGGGTCCCCCTTCTTAGACCTGGTCCCAGTGCTGCTTTGCTGGCTCTCCCTGTCTCCAGGGTCCCCCTGCTCTCCTATGCACCCGAGCCACCGGCTTCAGCGTCTTTTAACGCCGGTAGCCCGTCGTGCGAATGATGTCACTGGGACTGCAGCAGCTGTTCCCAGTGACCGTGTGATTCCACGGGCCAATTACATTCAAGGGCGCCGTATTTAAACTTGCTTTGCCCAAATTGCATTGCCCTTTCATGGTTTCAGTTTATTCTGACCCCCTTAAGTGCCTGTTTGTTGTTTATAGCTGTGATCATTATATACTAATGATTTTCTGTGTTTGACCCGGATAGGCTATTGACTTGTGTGCCTCTCTAACCCCTGACTCAGATTTACCTTTTTGACTATTCTACCTGCTTTGCAGGATCTCTGTCGTCCAGCCTTTGCCTGGTTCTGTGCTCCATTTTTCTGTACCCCTCCTGACGCAGACTGTCAGCCATACAGGTTATAGGTTCACCTTTGCCATTGCTAAGCCCAGCCACATCAAGGACTGGTACAGGACCTGGGTAAAGGGTTACCTGGTATTGTGACTAGGCTTAACCCGTAACATACCTAGGAGAAATCCGAACCAGTCTCACACTACCCCAGAATATGAGGCTAAAGTGGAGACAGTCTCCATTTTAGTGTCAAGTATGGAATAGGGCCCCAAATCGATAACAGGGAGCAGCTAAGGATAAAGATCAGTGCAAAACAATAACCCTTCGAGGCTCCCTGTTACAATAATGGGGATGCTGGCTGTGTTGCAGCCTAAAAGGAGCTATTGCCTTTGAGATTGGCAACATAGTACATTTAAATGCAGCTGACATATATAGTTCATCGGTTGTTCTTCAGGGACTCTGAGGTGCCATACCTTGGATATCAGTCGTTGATATAGGGTTATTGCACCACATTTATCACATTAAACGTGATGCTTCTTTACACCAAGCATGTAACATGTTTTATACATACAGTCTGTACCATGTAGTTTTATTTTTATTTATTCTGTCTATTTTTGATCATTACAACATTCTGGGCTGGGATTTTAGTGTCTGTGATTTCTTACTTGCATTGCGATCACTAGATTGCCATGGATGATAAATCAGAATTTTAAGCTGCTATGTCAAATAAATAAAGAGAAGGATAGGACAGCAATGGGAAAATGTAGAATCTGTGTTCTCATATTTAATTGTGTGTTTTAGAATAACACGAGGGGCTTAAAATGTCAAGAACTTCAGCCTAACACAGTTGATTGACAGTTCATTTTTAGAATGGGACAAGGTAGTTGTATGGGAATATTTTATTAAAGCCGCATCAGAATGACCTAAATATTTCAAGAATGATTAGTGAGTTAATATACTGCTTTAATCATTATCTATATTGTTATAAGGAAATTGAAAGCTGGAAATAATTCGATAAAATTTAATGTGAAATACAGTACTCTATACTATTGTATTATATTTCTTCTAAACAATGTACAAATATTTAGGTTGAAGTTTAGTTGAATATAGCATTTTATTAAAAAACAGACTTTTTTAACTCACAAATGTCTATTCACCCAGGTAATATATATATGCTATATGTTCACATATACAAACAATATCACATGGGCAATAAAAGCTGAAATGTAGCAATGATATTAAACTTATACAAAACAGGTACAGATTTCAGGATATCAAAGCTAGAAGTTTAATTTTTTCTATATACATATCTACTGATAAACAATCTAGGATTACATTCTATTAATTGTGATGATCAATTAAAACTGACGTAAAACATTTCCCCAATTTTGCTGTCTTTTTTAACCCCTTCAGTACCAAGTGATTTTACAAAAAAACATTGTGTTTTTTTTTAAAATAATTTTTAATAAATTGTGCAGTACTATATATATATTACTGTAATAACCTATTTGACCAGTAGATGGCATAATCTACTGCCAAATTGAGTTAGAGGTTTTACCAGAATATCTATTTTCTTCTATTTCTTCTGCATCGGCTGCTTACAGCTTCTGAAAGCCTGATATTTCAGAGCTTTGAGCAGCTGATGTTACAGTTTTAGCTCTTTGGGCATTATGCATAGGGATGGGCTGCCGGTTCGAATCGGTTCGATGGTCGCATCGAATATCGGCTGTTCGAAAGTTCGTGAACTTTGAATTTTTCAGGCCGTTCGCAAAAAGTTCGGGAAAAAATATCGATTTTTAAAAAAGTAAATGCTTAAAAAATCCTAAAAATAAAGAGACTCCGTACTGCAGAATATTATAAGCAGCGGTTTATTAGATATTGATTTAAAACGGGAATATTTTTAACATTGAAGCCTATGGGATAAAACAATCTTGTTGCTAAAACATCAGGCAGACGAGGCCCTCTAATCTTGCACTGTAGAGGGCAGCCCGCCGGGGCCTCCCAAGGATCCCCTTGAGGAGCATGTGGCCGCCGGATGACAGAGCTGCGACTGTGCGGGCTGGCCGGCCAGGTGCATGTGGCAGAGAGGCAGCGCAGGGAGGGAGCCACTGCACCTGTGGCCACGGCAGACCCCCCCACAACCAGGATCCAGGGAGCCCCCACTTACTGACCACCAGGCTAAGGTAATGCAACACATTTCTAAAAAAAATAAAATCTGAGGTCATTATTAAATGTCCCCGGGAACATAAAATAAAACTTTTATTTTGTTTCTTACTAATACTCAACTGATTCCTGGATCCACCAACCAGCGCATCCTCCTGTCTCCCACGCTGTTAGAAGCTGCATACACCAGCGCGCTGTGTGCAGCTTCTTAGAAGATACGCTATTAGTGTAGAGGGAACGATGCAAAATGCGCAACCCGGCTTCCCCGCTACACTAAAAGCGTATCTTCTCAGAAGCTGCACACAGTGTGCCGGTTAAAGCTAGCGTCAGACTATAGAGGTGCTGCCCGACAGTGTGAGGATTCATATGCTGCATTAATTATTCTTCTTACAAATTTGGTTGCTTAACCCGTTTGCGTTTGGATTGTAATATTGTGACATCCAGGGCCCCGGGTGGCGATTGGGGGACCCCAGACACATGGTGCCGCCAGCTGGCCAAATGCCAGGAGCTCCGGCAGCACCCGGCGCAGCTGTGAGTGATCAGGGGGCAGGGTGCGGCGTGATGACGCGGAGCCGCCGGGACCTTTAAATCAGGAGCGCGCGCTGTACACCTTGCCTTGCCGTGGAGTTTCATTCGCGCATCGCTAGCTTACCGAATCAGTTTGTATACTTGTTACTTATCCTGCTTGTTCTGAGGACCCGATCTGTTTCCGGCTTTGCCTGCCATTTGACTATTCTCTCTGTGTACTCCCTGCCTGTTCTGTTTGCCTCCTGTTGCTACTGGTGTGCGCAGATTCTCACTATATACAGTAGCGCAGTACAAGTGCCTAAATGTTGCTGACCCAGTTTTGTTATAACAACTACTCTCGCTCTGCGCCCCTGTCTGGTTTATACCGCTGCTTGTTACTGCTGGTGCGCTTCCATCCTGCCATACATTATAGCGCAGTACAAACGTATATTGGTCTCAGTCTGTGGTGTATATTGTTGGTGCTATCTCCCTGGCCTGTGTGGCTGCTAGAGATTAAGATTAGTGGTCCCGACTCCTGACCATCCTAAGGATCGGAGGGTAAGAGGTCTGTTACCAGGGATCCTACCAGGTCTGTCCTGGGGAATCGTTACAAATATGCAGTGAACGCCGCAGCAAATGTTAATGCTCACGCAAATGAGCGTTAACGTTTGCGTCAAGAGCGTAATTTTTCCCACTCGTTGTTGCTCAAACATTTACCATGGCTTCAAATCGCATTTAAACATGAGCAAAAGAGATAAAAATTATTATATATATTATTATATATATTATATATATATTCTCTGCTCTGTCGGTTTCAACATTTCTTCTGGAGGGATCAGCCAAATTGGGGGGGGCGCATTTAGTTGAGATTGTTCAGATGCCACCCCCCAAGTGCGTATGTGTATATATGGTCTGAAGTTTGTGGGTGGGTGTATATATATATCTGCGAGTTGATATATATACGTATATGTCTGTGTGTGGTATCAATGCATCCCTACTCTATACACAGCGCTCCATGTCCCTATAATATATATGATCAGGGGTTACCTTTTTTTTAATATTTTTATACTATTCCTATTAAATTTAACAGTAATCTTTGATGTATTTTGTTCAGTAGAAACTTTTGTTTTGCCTATATAACATGTGCTTTGTGAAAATAAAACGGTTTTGTGTGTACATTTTAATTTAGTTAGTGGATTCCTGTCCAGTGCGGTGAGAATCAAACGCAATGCAGTGTAGACACACTGCGAGGCGGAGCGGAGTGAAGTCAAGCCTGCGAAATGTTTGCTTCTCTTCACTTCGCTACGCTGTGCGTCGCTACACGATCAGTGTGTCTCTGCCTTTATTCCCGCATTGCTAGCTTACCGAATCAGTTTGTATACTTGTTACTGACCCTGCTTGTTCTGAGGACCCAATCTGTTGCCGACTTTGCCTGCCATCTGACTATTCTCTGTGTATTTCCTGCCTGTTCTGTTTGCTTCTGTTGCTACTGGTGTGTGCTGATTCTCACCATATACAGTAGCGCAGTACAAGTGCCTAAACATTGCTGACCCGGTTTTGTTATAGCTGCTGAAGTAACTGAATAGATCAGGGATCTCTTCTGCATTACCAAAACCTCCACCACTGCACTCTTCCACAATACCTCAGAGGGGTTACTTACGGTGTGAAGGCACTTGCTGCCACGAAAGGGACAATATTTGGGTGCACTGCCACTGACGCCTATACCAGATTCATATCATTTTAATATTGGACCGCAGGGTCCAACCCTGCACTCTTCCACAATACCACAGAGGGGTTACGGTGTGACGGCACTGTTACCGACACTAAAGGCCCAATTTTAAAGCACCTATTGTTACTTTCATCTAAAGCCTGCATAAGTTTCACCATGATTTAGCCAAAAAATCACTAAACTTGTTCTGCGTGTCCTAAAACGTCTCTTTTCATACAGGCTGCCACCCCAAGCAGTTGTTTATGAGTAGATTAATGGAAAACCATTTACCGTCATTTGAAATGTCATTTTTTTGGTTTTAAATGTTTTTATACATCCTACAAATCCGCCACTTCACGGGCAGGTTATGGGAACCTCCTAGGCACGATATTTGAAGGAATTTTTTGTTTTTATTCTTAACCTGTATTTCATGGAAAACTCACTGTTCCTTTAAAAAAGTTTTTTTTTAAACTTTTTGTCCTTGTTTCCTGTCCCCCAGGGCACTACCCGGACCCCCATACACCTTTTATGGCAAATATCTTGCATATATGCCCTCTTGGAGGGCACTCTAAAAGACGAGCTTGCATTGCGTTTGGTTCGTGTTCGAGTTCGAACTCGAACTTTTGAAATTGTTCGAATGCGAACCGAACACGGGAGTGTTCGGCTCATCACTAATCAAGATATCTCGATATCGGGACACCAGATGGTGCCTTTGAAACCCGAGATATCTCGTTAATGGTAGTGAAGGGGTTAACCAGGAAAAGCTGTTTTATCAGCTGACGAAAAAAGTGACCATAATTTTACTCAAGATCATTTGCATATGAGTCACAGAAACATCTTATTAGCAGTCTAAGTGCATTGCACATGAAAATAATATTGAACGACAGAATTTACAAAAATTAATTAATTCAATTTGGGCTCCTTGGCAAGGAAAAACCAAGTGAAGAACTGTTTTAGCTGCAAAAAACATGAAACAAAATAATCATGCATGTAAACAAAAAACTAATTAATTTAGGTCTAAATACACAAATTAACCCCACAATTAACTGATATTTAATGTATTTGGTCAATTACCCAAAAAACGAGACATTAAACTAGTTAATATACTCTTATACCTACTTATTACACCACCAATGTACAGGTGTATTCCTACCAAACATTTTATATCAAACTGATTAATCATTAGCACATACCTGTATGCTGTATGCATGTCTCATGCTTCATGGATACTAAATTTTAAAAAATGTGCTCCTGTTGTAAGTTGCAGCTGCATCCTCTTATAAAGGATAACCACATTTCGCCTCCCTAATGTCTATCATTACAGCTAAGCTTTGCGGCTCTAAGTGCCATGTTACCATTTCACCCAATGGACACATAAGACTGCTGTTGGAAGCAGTGACACATGACAAGTATCAGGTATTTATACCTTACGTAACATACAACATTGTTTGGTGGTACCAACACCTATTCCTCCACAAACACAACACAACAACCAACACAGAAGTAATATGTAACATACGGTCAAAACACACAGATAATAAGGCAGCAAGCACAAAAAATTGAGCACGGTGACAAAAAACAATACTGCCCTTTAAATGCGACGCTGCTCAGCCAAGGCCAGCAGAACACGATCAGAGTTGGGAAACCAAGAAAAGGTCGGGTTCGGAAAATATTAATCCAAGAGCACGACTGCAAAGAAATCAGACTGAGAATGATGGAACACAGGGTTCAATTCCTCGCAGATTTCTTAATTAGGGCAACCACACATATTTCCATGTCACAGGCAGGTATTGGGTGTGAAAACAGGTATGGGGTGAAAGAAAATAGCTTAAAGTGCTGGATCTCTTTCTGCAGCCTTCAATCAATGAGCTGGGAATTGCATGGGAGTAACATTATGAAGGGGACGATTAGGAGCCTTGATCAGAGTGGGTGGCCTGCAGCTGAATGTGTTGAGTGCAGTTTATAATGTATGTGGAGTGTCTCTTCAGTCATATATAAGCTACTACATACATTTCACCGGGTAATGTAGGACGGCTTGTTGCCCTTCGGAATGCTTAGTTGATAACTCTCTGCTTTGCTGCATAGTTTCTGTGTTTCTGGAGAGGGTAGCGGATGCCACACAAAACGTATGGACACTTGATTCAGTAGCTGTTGGGAAGCAGGATTATTTGGTGATATGGTATGGAGTTGATGGTCTTTCTTTGTTGTATTTTTATAAGGCAACATATCTGAGAAATTAAGACTGCAATAATAAAAGTGCATGAGCACTTTCGTTTTATGGTTCATTTGTGTGTTTCTATAACAAGGGGGCAGATGACTGGAAAAAAGGAAGAAAGCACAGAGTATATGGCTTGGACTCAAGAAAATATCAGTATATAACTTTATGTTAAGATTGTGCTAATCTATCCTGTTTTTTAATAAACTCAACATCAGCCACTTTGAGAATAGGAGCCCATGTTGAATGTATTGCAGGATTAATGACTTTAATTAATATTTTAATTTTGTATTTGTGACCTACTAAGAATCAGCAATTTTTATATTTCTCCCCCATGTACTCATATTGTTATTCATACATAATACATTTTCCTACGGAGACATTGTATTATTTGTTTTTACAAGATTTCACAATGCAGATTTAAAAAACAGTTTTAAAATAAACCCAGTTCGAAATCTTCCAATTTATAGAACTTGTACTAATATTTGATAAAAAAATGTATTTCCAAAAATTCATTTTTTTGCTATTTTCTGAGTTGCAAAAATCAATAATTAAACTGCTAAAAATAGTAATAGTTATCTTACTCTGTGGGAGGCTGTCGGGGAAATTAAGAGCAAACCATTTGTCAGGTTATAGATCTGAGGTTCAGATGGAGGTAATTTAGAAGATAAGATATCTATGTCCAGAGACAGAGGTTGGAGGATCAAAGATAATAAAGCTTCATCAAAGCTACAGGATAAATAAATATATAGCTTCCTGTACTGGCTACCTAATCATTTGCTAGATTAATTAGAACTTGAAGTGTTTTGGTTTTGTTTCGGTTTTTTATAAGATGGCAAAAGCAATGACAAAAAAATATTATTAATCCCTTAACATCTAAGAATGAGAACAGACATACTTTATTTTATATGCCACATTATTCAGCAAACACGTAACCAGTGCTTTTGTTTCTAAAATAAATGTATAATAAAATATTTTTTTTTGACTTTTATAGATTTTAATTGACCCTTTTTAATAACACGGAGGAAAATTATAATCTGTAGTTGTGATGCAAATGTTTAACATTTATAATAGTCCTTTAAAGAAGCTCATGTGAAAATGTTATATTATCCCCAGTGCATTGCCAGTGTATACCTTCCACGTGGCCCTATCAAGGAGGAACAGTCTAAACCCTTCTTCAGTCTTTTCATAATGCCCCTCCTTATAGATAGGGATGAGCCGAACACCCCCGAATTCGGTTCGCATTCGAACTCGAACTTTTCAAAAGTTCGAACTCGAACACGAACTCAATACAAGTCAATGGGACTCAAAGTTTGATTTTTAGAGTGCCCTCCAAGAGGGCATATATGTTAGATATTTGCCATAAAAGGTGTATGGGGGTCTGGGTAGTGCCCTGGGGGACAGGAAACAAGGACAAAAAGTAAAAAACAAAAGGTTTTTAAAGGGACAGTGAGTTTTCCATGAAATAGGGGTTAAAATAAAAACAAAAAATTCCTTCAAATATCGTGCCTAGGAGGTCCGCATAACCTGCCCGTGAAGTGGCGGATTTTTAGGATATAAAGAAACATTTAAAAACAATGTCCGGGTCCGGGTAGTGCCCTGGGGGACATAAAACAAGGACAAAAAGTTTTTAAAAATACGTTTTTAACCCCTTCACTGTTGACGATGTGTGGGACACGTCCTCTGTTACTCTCGCTGTATGCTAAGGGGGATAGCATACATGGCATTGCGTGATGACGTCAGATAGCTGTGGAACCGCTAGCGGCCTGAATGCCCTGTTGGAGATAGAGGGTTCATTTGAACCCTGATACCTCCAGAACTGTGGTAGCTAGGGGGTCATGGAGGGTTTCAATCAAAAGGCCTGAGCATGGCCTTTCGAATGATACCCAAAATGACCAGGTATAAAGTAGAAAAAAACATGTATTTTTCTTTGTGTGTTATTTTTATTAATGCAGCAATATTGTTCACATTTCAATTATAAATGTGAACAATGATGCTGCACTAATGATTTTTTTCTATGGGGTGCGTTTGCGAAAAATTACATCATTCCCCCCACAAAATGTAACAAGTCCCCATTTCAAATTTTTGTACAAGTGCACCCCATAGAAAACATAACCGCAAATGCTCATGTGCTAAAATGTGAAAAAAAAACACTTTACACACTGCAGATGATTAAAAATTAAATTTTTATTGCATTTTTTGTCATAGTATACAGGCAGGACAGGACGTATACATATAAAAATTATATATTATGAATCTGCGAAGTCTGCCGGAAAGAACGATATATAATATGTCTGGGTCATATAATAAAATGTGGCTTCAAATCGCGTTTAAACATGATGAGTGAACGTGGTAAAAATTAGCTCAGCACACAACGGTGAAGTGCCTCAGCAGTGAAAGGGTTAAAGGAACAGTGAGTTTTCCATAAAATAAGGGTTAAAAATAAAAACCAAAAATTCCTTCAAATATCGTGCCTAGGAGGTCCCCATAACCTGCCCGTGAAGTGGCGGATTTGTAGGATGTATGGAAACATCGCCATCACAGCACAGACCCACACATGACACCTGGCACCTCCAGTCTGCATACAATGTATCAAATTCATGAGACTGACTAATTAGAAGCATATGTTATTTCCAAACACTAATTAAACACCTGTTGTTTACGCCGTTTGAGAGCACAGGTCATTTAGAGGTGAGAATCTTTGCACGTAGACATTATTTTTTAATTCAATATCTAATAAACCATTGCTTATAATATTCTGCAGTAAAGAGTCTCTTTATTTCTCGATTTTTTAGTATTTTTTATGCATTTTTTATACTTTTTCACATGTTTTTTTTTTCAAACTCGAACCGAACACGCTAAAAAGTTCGGAGTTCGCGAACTTGTGAATGGCCAAAGTTCGAATCGAACTCCGAACTGATCGAACCGAACAGCTCATCCCTACTTATAGACAGACTAAATATATGAGGGGTGCATGGTAGAGCTGCAAAACTCGAAAGCGCAAATGAATGAATCTTTAATCTATAATTAATATTGCAGTAAATATGTGGAAATACCGTGTTGTCTTTTCTGTCCATTTGAAAGGTAAGTCAACACCTGGGCTGGTTGACATTACATTTTGCTTTCTTTAACTTGGCTACAGCATTATTACCAAACCTATATAATATTATTTACCATACATACTTTCATTGTGTAGGTAGAGATTTCCATTTTATGCTTCTAATTTTATTTCTGAGCAAAAGTATAGAAAAAATAAATAAATAAAAAGTGATCAAATTCTAATGTTTAAAATAAAGAAAGTGTTGAGTTTGGAAAACAAAATTTTATTGCATGACACTGACACTTTGCGATTAGAGGTATAACCATGTCAACAGTTCAGTTTCCATAAAATATCCAAAATTAAACAGCTAAACAGGTGTTTTTATCTACGTGGAGTTTCTTTTAATTCTTTATAATTAATTCATTAATTTATATTCTTTAGTTATGGACCAAACCTGTATTTGGTAGAAACACAGACACTGGGCCATATTACATTGATAATGCTAACGTTATCGCTCACCTGTGTGAGCATTAACATAAGCTCTGGTTGCCCTAGGCGGGCGCACCATATTACAATCCAAATACTAACGGGTTAAAAACCCGTTAGAGATTTGGATCTTGCGCTTTTCAGCGCGAGCTTACTGTACTTTGCACTCCCTATGCTTAACATGGGGAGCACAAAGAGTTCTTTAGTGTTAGGATTACAAAGTCCTAATGCTAATTACTGTCCCACTGCGGTTAATTGAAAAGTTACCCACATCTAGGACCTGGTGCTAACGGATTCCACTTCTGCAGAATCTGTCAGCACCACCTAAAAAAAAACAGTAAAAATCAGATACTCACCTCTCACCCCGCGGCGAGAACAATGGCTCATTCTGCTTCTTGACGCCTGGAGCAGAGAAAGACTAGGGGGGAGTCCTCCAGTTTCTCTCTGTGAATCACTCCGCCGACCTGCTGGTTATTGCGAGATGAGATCCTGCAGGTCATGTGATCCAGCAGCGAAAGCCTCAATGGAGTCCTATGGATTCCATGGAGGGGATGCTTGTGGTGGCGTGTAGTGATGCCGCGAGCATCCCAAACCTTAGCGCAGTATTACGGTGCAGGCTGCTGGATTAGAGAATGCACCATAATATAACGCTAAAACAGGGATGCTAAGGAGAAACCTGCAGGCGCCTAATAGTGCCTAGTGCCTTTAACACTAAGCAGAGCTACAAAGCACAAGTGTCCATGATTAGTGATGAGCCGAACACCCCCGAGTTCGGTTCGCATTCAAACTCGAACTTTTCAGAAGTTCGAACTCGAACTCGAACTCAATACAAGTCAATGGGACTCAAAATTCGATATTTAGAGTGCCCTGCAAGAGGGCATATATGCAAGATATTTGCCATAAAAGGTGTATGGGGGTCCGGGTAGTGCCCTGGGGGACAGGAAACAAGGACAAAAAGTTTTTTTAAAAAAGGGTTTTTCATGAAATAAGGGTTAAAAATAAAAACAAAAAAATCCTTCAAATATCATGCCTAGGAGGTCCCCATAACCTGCCTGTGAAGTGGCGGATTTGTAGGATGTATAGAAACATTTAAAAACAATGTCCGGGTCCGGGTAGTGCCCTGGGGGACAGGAAACAAGGACAAAAAGTAAAAAAAAAAGACGTTTTTAACCCCTTCATTGCTGACGACGTGTGGGCTCAGTTACTCCCGCTGTATGCTGAGGAGGACGTGCCCCACACGTCATCAGCTTTGCGGAACCCCCGGCGGAGATACTCACCTCTTTGTCTGGGGTCCAGTGGCATTCTGACTTCAGCATCCTCAGACGCTGAAGTCAAGCTCCTCCCGACGTAAATTACATCATCGCGCCATGCGCGATGACATTAATTCCAGGCGACCCCCCGGCAATGCCGGGAGATCGCCTGGAAGGGAGGGGGGATTCGTTCGGATCCCTCTCCCTCCCGATCGGGAGGTCCCACAAAAAAAAGTCAGTCACCGCTTAAAAGGAGAGAGTCTCCCCTTTTAAGCGGTGCCTGGCTTTAACCCCTTAGGCACCGGGCCGGACTTCGGCGCCTTGCGGCGCCGAATTGCGGCCTAGCTCCGGTGGGGGCCACCATCTTGGATGGCGGCTCCACCCCCAGGTCCTCCCTCACTGCCTGACATCCTCACACATAGCGTGATGATGTCAGATAGCCAGGGAACCCCTAGCTGCCCGGAATCCCCTGGTGGAGATAGGGGGTTCAGTTGAACCCCGATATCTCCAGAACTGTGGCAGTTAGGGGTTCATGGAGGGTGTCAATCGAAAGGCCTGAGCATGACCTTTTCAAATGATACCCAACATGACCAGGTATAAAGTAAAAAAACAAGAAAAAAACTGTATTTTTTTGTGTGTTATTTTTATTAATGCAACAATATTGTTCACATTTCAATTATAATGTGAACAATGATGCTGCACTAATGATTTTTTCTATGGGGTGCGTTTGCTATAAATCACGTAATTCCCCCCACAAAATGTAACAAGTCCCCATTTCTAATTTTTGTACAAGCGCACCCCATAGAAAACATAACCACAAACGCTCATGTGCTAAAATGTGAAAAAAAAACACTTTACACACAGCAGATGATTAAAAATTCAATTTTTATTGCATTTTTTGTCATAGTATACAGGCAGGACATGACGTATACATATAATAATGCTAAATTATGAATCTGCCGAGTCTGCCGGAAAGAACGATATATAATCTCTCTGGGTCATATAATAAAATAAGGCTTCAAAACGCGGTTAAACATGATGAGCGAAAGCGGTAAAAGTGAGCTGAGCACACAGCAGTGAAATGCAGCATATCAGAGAAAGATTTAGTAGAGAAATTAACACTTCTCAGAAGCACAGGTGTTGTTTGATATATCTGGAGACACCACACCCTCAGTATAGTCTACATACATACAATGTATCAAACTGATTAGACCATACTAAAAACACTTGTTGTTTACACCGTTTGAAAACACAGGTCATTTAGAGGTGAGAATCTTTGCACGTACACATTAGTTTTTAATTCAATATCTAATAAACCGTTGCTTATAATATTCTGCAGTAAAGAGTCCCTTTATTTCTAGATTTTGTAGTATTTTTTAAGCATTTTTTATACTTTTTTCAAAAAAAAAATGTTTGCGAACTCGAACCGAACACGCCAAAAAGTTTGAAGATCCGAACTTGCGAACGGCCAAAGTTCGAATCGAACTCCGAACTGATCGAACCAAACAGCTCATCCCTATCCATGATTACTGTTATAATAAATGTTAAAATGAGGATCCAACACATATTATTCCATCATACCAAATCATACTTGCTTTAGGCTAGGGTCAGACGAAAGCATTTTTCCCGCGAACTTGAAAAAGTGCGTCCGAACGCATTGATGTATTTTTTCACGGAATGCGCAAAAACGGTCAGACGACGCGCATTTTCGGGCGTGATTTTGTACGGATCGTCAATAAAACTATTTTTGCGTCTGGACGTTATGTAGGCTGGACATTAGCAGTGTCTGACGTCTCCTAATCTCACACACACGCCGCTATGCCGCAGCTGCGCACTCAGTACGTCAGTACTAGCGGTTCAGCGTTCTCAAAAAAATGCGTTCAAATTCCACTTGCGTTGCACGGCCGGACTTTTGTGCGGCCGTACATCGTATATTGGCCGTCATTGCCCATCATCTGCTGCTACTGCGGCCGTAATTATGTGCGCCAGAACGCACGTTAAAAGTGCGCTGGTCTGACCCCAGCCTTATGTGAGCTCCTACTACTTAAGCATATTGTTCAATGCCATCTTCAACTATATGTAGCTGAACATCTTAAAGGTGGTAACCCATTATCCACTATGCACTGATGTTGCTGATGCTGTTGCCATGGTTTCAAGTGATGACAATATAAGCAGCCCTTTTCTGGTCTGTATTCTAGAATACGTACACAGACATGGTAAATAGTTCTCCTACTGATCTGTTTGACATCTTGATAACCTTTAATAGATGAAGTCTCCTACTAGCCTGTTTATGCTTTCATTTCTACATTAGTCTGCTGGGAAAATGTGTTAACTCTTTTGTTGGAAATAACAGAGTGATATCCTAATCGTTTCTGTGGTGTTGAAAGAACTGTGGTAATAGCAAGAAAAGAAAAGTATGTGTATGAAAGATCTTACATTGACCATTAGACAGCTGAGCAGCAACTTCCATCCTCATATTGTATGGGATTGTACACAATGCAGGCTGATTCACATGTCTGTAAAACATGAAAGGAACTGGATGCTTATAGCCTTCTGGCCCTTAAGGTGCTAATAATCCTCACATGTCTCATTTGGAAACAATTGTTGTTTCATCCTATGGGTAATCAATTGCAATTAATGTGCAGGAATAATTTCTTTCTTATATATCCTATCTTCATGTCCAATAATCTTTTCCATTACCCCGCCAGCTCCTAACTTGACCACCATTACCATCATTAATTTAATAGTGTAAAAAAGTAATTAATTATGGATGCTGTTTCCCCGTCTGTTTTTCTGTCTATCAAAGTTATTTATATTGGTTGGATAGAGTAGACGTAAAGCAACATTCTCCAAATATGGCAATGGAGGATGGAATCCCAGTCAGAGCACCTGTCCAACAAGTGTTATTGGACAAGACACACAATGACACATACTTGCATACCACACAATTTCAGCTTTGTAGTGTAATAGTCTGTTTTATAGTCCTGGAGAAGCGGGTTTGAATCCCAATAAAACCACTAGATCAGCATGTATCTCCTCTACAACTACCCTATAACTATTGAGAGATGGGTTCATGGTGGAGAGATTGGTCCATCACCTCTTCTCTGCATCCCTGAAAACCAGATTTGAATCCCAGTTAGAACACCTACAAGGATCTGTCCTTGGGCAAGACACATAACAATATTTGCTTAGCTCATAAAATATATCCCTTGTTTATTAAAATAATATTGTTTGTAAATTCCCACAGGATTAGAGTGCCCCAATCATGCTGCATCATCATTGTTAAACTATAGGGGTTATTCGTAGAGAGCCGATCTGGCCCCGAAATGTCACCGAACAGGGAATTTCCCTGTACGGTGACATTTTGGGGCCATTTGGCTATTCAGACAGCAGGCAGTCTGCCAAATTTAGTGAACTGCCAGCAAGTACGGTACCTGTTCGAAGGCAGTGAAATCCCCCATAGAAAAGCAATGGTTAATCTATTAAGAGAACACCGAACAGCAGAGAAAAGTTGCTGAAGTTCCCTGCTGTTTGGTGTTTTCATTCAGCAGGTTTAATCAGGCGAATCCCATATGTTTCAATGTTAAAAATATTCCCATTTTTATTCAATATCTTATAAACTGTTTATTATTTTAGGATCTTTTAGGATCTTTTAGGAATCTTTGGGGATTTTTTCAACAACATTTTTTTCTGCTTTTTTTTAAAGCGTTTTTTTCTTTTTTCTGTAACAGACCTTTTTATTATCATTCATTGGATCTTATACGTATGTAAATTCCAGGCATTTTCATTCAGTAGTTTTTTTGCAAACAGCTTTTCAATTTTGACACTTTCAATCATATTGGTTTTTCTTCACCCCATTCGTCAGCGTGTCAGCTTTTTCCGGCGGCTGGTCTGCGCTGTGATTGGCGCCTCATCAGCTTTTTCCGACATGTTCAGAGTTTTCTTGTGGTGTTCCGGGGGGTTTTCAGTGTGTGTTCAGCAGGTTTATGGCGGGTTTTCCCTGCACTCCGGGAAACCTGCTTTGAATGCTGAATTAACTGCAGGGTGGGGAAATATGATTCCCCGAAGTGTGGAGAAGCGCAGGGAACGATAGAGCACCTAAATGTTGCTGTCATTTTGGTGCTCTCTGAATAACCCCCTATGTCTGTTCTTCAAATGTAACCTTTCGCTGCAGAATATGTTGGTACTACACGTATATACAGGGTTTGTGTCGAAATACCTACAACCAGGTTCCCTAATGCCAAAATCCCGATGGCCAACTTCAGTACACAGACAACTCCCTGACAGCCAACTTCCAGACATCCAAAATCACAGCGGCTAACACTAACCCTACTCCCTAAACCACTAAACCTAGCCCTAACCTTAACCCCCTAAACCTAGCCCTAACCCCCTAAACCTAGCACTAACTCTAACCCCTCTAAACCTAGCCCTAACCCTAACCCCCTAAACCTAGCCCTAACCCTAACCCCCACCCCCTAAACCTAGCCCTAACCCTAACCCCCTAAACCTAGCCCTAACCCTAACTCCCTAAACCTAACCATAACCCATAAGCCTAACTCCCTAAGGGTTAGGGTGTTAGTATTAGGGTTAGCCGCTGGGATTTTGGATGTCTGGAAGTTGGCCGTGTACGGAACTCTGTATGTCCGGCACTTGTTCTGTCTGGAAGTTGGCTGTCGGGATGTTGGCATTAGGGAACCTGGCTGTAGGGATTTTGTCCGGCACCCGTATATACAGTATGTGAAGTACTATAATAACATACAGTTTGGAACATTTTTTCCTAAAATGGAGAGAAATAGGGAGATATAGACAGATGGTACAATGTACTTATGAGTGGAAGATATATTTTAGCAAGGGATAATTTATCCAAGCACACATAGTTTGTCATGGAGGGTAAAGGAAAATCAAAGGTTACTTTGATATAGATAATGAGAATGTATAAGATAAAAATAACTCTACGGGAGGATTTCTTGCCAATTTTTGGATGCTCCGGCACTACATTTATTTAAGAGCATCTGCCATTACTACTTCTGAAGACATTGCTCAGTATGTTAAGTGATACTCCACAAAATGTGCAACATATGTAGAGCCGGTTAAGCTAGAGGGAAGTATGCATGTTTGGGTATTTAGAATTAATTACTATTTTTAATGGTACTTAAATAACAGTATGTAAGAGAGCTTGAAATAGCCAACACCACAATATGTGTAATTGAAAATCTTGAGCTTTATTAATAGCCAGGTTGATTTATATTCAGAGCTTTAGAGCATTATTGACTTCAACAGAAATGTCAGGCTTAGGAGCTCACATCTGATCCTTCTGACTTGATTAGGAAATGTCCAGAGACATTCCCTGGAAAGAGAGGTTATACAAACCTATCCAAGAAGTACGTAGAAATTGATGGTTAGCAGGAAATATGTTATTATTTCATGCATTTTTTTAAAGCCTCAAGTGCATAGGATTCTAATATTCACAATTTTAGTGTTAACACAAGGTCAAGGAATTCATAATTATTATTCTTGCATGTCAAGTCAGTTCACACAATTCAATATTAGAATCTATACAGCTTTACGGAACTCAATTTTCTTCCACGATATCCATGACAATATTACCGTCATCATCACCTTGTACCTAACATCCCCCTGCCAGCATGTCAACTCAAGTAAGATATGTTATTTTGATACAATATCTTTAAAGCTAAATAATTATGATGTCATTATTCTGCTGTTGGTTTGTAAGGTGTTAAATTGAAACCTATTCATTTAATTCTAAAGTTAATAAATATTGCATATTCTCAGATATATATAGTATGTGCTCGTTTGTGCGCGTTAAGTGACCCTCTGAAGCGGCAGATTGAGTAAAAGGTTTCCCTCCATGTCATCTCCTGTTATTTTTAACCCCTTGTGGTTCAATTACTTTCCTGCTGCTGTCACATTTTTTTCCTTGGAGACCTTACCCCAGCACGGAATGCCCTGATTAATGTACAATAGCAGGCCTTCAAAGCTCAGCTGTCACTCCATTTCAGATTGCTATAATTGCTATAATGGTATAGTTGTTTAATGCTTTTTATTTCTTACTGTTAAGGTAAATGGACGTCACTATTCCTGAAAGGCTAGGGAGCAGCAGTTGAAAAGCTATGTTATTATCATTGGGACCAATACATTTTTTATTAGATCCCCACAAAATAGAGCTGTTCCGCAGAGGTGACATGCAGACCATATTATTGCAAACTGATTTATGTTATTTAGATTGAAAAGAAAAGACAAATAACTAGAAATACTTATATATCTATCTCAAACACGGGGTGTAGCTGGCGTTACTGCTCTCCCCTTGATTTGTTGTGTGCATATATACATATAATATATTTATTACGAAATGTTCCAAAACTAAGCACACAAGGAGACTGTATAAATGTATTACAAAGTCAAATGAAAAAACAGATAAGTGAAAATTATTACAAAATGAGACATATATACAGTATTTAAGTTTTTTTGCCTCATTTAATACACCTCTATATGGGCACCATTAGTTGCACGAAGCACATCAAGACGGTATTCGATTTCTTGCCATGTTCGCTGTAGCATACCCTCATCAATGGTGGTAATGGCATCAGTGATCCTCTGCTTTAGATTAGTGATGTCCCTTACCTTTGTTCAATACACAATATCTTTAACCCTTTCACTGCGAAGGACGTGTGGGAAACTTCCTCATTGACTCCCGCTAGATGCAGAGGACGTTCCCACACGTCACCTGCAAGCGGGAAGCCAGGCGCTGAAGATCGGCCGGCCCCCGACGTCTGACGTCATCGCGCCATGCGGCAATGCCAGGAGATTGCTTGAAAGGGAGGGGGTATCCTTTTGGATCCCTCTCCCTCCTGATCGGGAGGGTTTACAGTAAAAAAAAAAAGGCACCGCTTTGAATTAGGCACTGACACCCCGGCTGAGAAAGTGCATAATTGTCAGCAGCTGTGCCAAGAGAAAGTCCCTGCACGCATGGATTTACCAATAACAAATCCATATGCGCTTCACCTCGAGCTTGGATAAGCTCCAACAAAAGTGAGTTGAAAATCACTACATGATCAATTTTAAATTGTGTATTATTGGATCTGCACAAGGAGATCTTCTGTTTTTCACCTTCCTTACAAATATTGTCGCAGTGAGAGATCCATGTCAATAAGGTGTGGGTTACCTGAGAAGATTCCTGAAAACACACCCAGACGCATTGGTCCACTCAGAGCCAGTTTTGTGAGTGGATATATGATATGTAATTAGGCTCCATATACTGAATGTGACATACTACACCAATATATGCTATATTTTGTCTTGCTTCTTATACGTATCCATATCGATGATGTTATTATGGGAGCCATCTGAACCCCGAAGCATTTTGGTTCGCGCTGACCAGATACGTATACATTCTTATTTTATTTTGGTTTAGGGGAAACCACTAACCATCTGGCCTAGCCTGGGGATTCTGGTGGCGGTGCATACTGTGGGCGCTTACCATTTTTCTTTTGTGTGATTTATTGGTACTGCAAATGTTTACCTTCATCTTTTGACTGAATACATGGCACCAGAACTACATGACCTTCAACCAACCATCATTTTCCAGCAAGATGGTGCACCACCACATTGAGGACTGCATGTTCGTGGGTTCCTAAATGAAACATTTCCAGACCGGTGGATTGGAAGGGGTGGCCCAATTCCCTGGCCACCTCGTTTACCAGATATCACTCCCCTCAACTTCTTTCTATGGAGTTATGTTAAAGATATCATGTATCGAACAAAAGTACGGGACATCACTAATCTAAAGCAGAGGATCACTGATGCCGTTGCCACCATTGATGAGAGTATGCTACAGCAAACATGGCAAGAAATCGAGTACCGTCTTGATGTGCTTCGTGCAACAAATGGTGCCTATATAGAAGTGTATTAAATGAGGCAAAAAAAACTTAAATATATTTTGTCTCACTTTGTAATAATTTTCACTTATCTTTCTTTGCATTTGCCTTTGTAATACATTTTTGAATTTGTAAAGAGACTTTATGGACACCCTGTTTACATATTCCTAGCGCTTTCCCTTCCAATTTTAGCCTGTACTTGAATCAATTCTGTGAAGGGTGTTATTTTGGCACTAGCATGTCGTTGATAGATTTTAATTGACCACAAAATGTCTTGGTAATGGTAACTTCAATAAACCTATGATTTATTTGTTTCTGTCAGTGGTCCATGCAAAATTAAAAGCCTAAGGTGGCGTTATCTTTCACTATGTCACTTGTCTTCTGACAGAGTTCTGGTCATTTCACAGCTTGGAATTTGATATTATTTAGCTTGCACTGGCTTTGACCTGAAACTCCAATACAGAATGCACCTGTAAACATGTAACCTAGTGACTATATTTCCTACATATTTTTTCTGTTAATCTGTATATTTGTGGTTTTTTTTTAATATCTTGCATTGTATTACTTTGTATTTCTGTAACTGTAACACTTCAATGTTCTTGAACCCAGGACATGCTTGAAAACGAGAGAAATCTCAATGTATCCTTCCTGGTAAAATCCTTTATAAATAAATAAATAAATAAATAAATATAGCATACTGTATGTAACAACGGTGGAGCAGGTTTGGCAGCTTAACATGGTCCAAAATGTGTTGGTAGAGATAATGGTTAACAGAGTATACTGCTAAATTTTAAACATCAAATCGGATTTTAAGTCCCTACAAAGTTATTTAGTTACATCACAAGATACCGCCAGTATATGTTTCAAGCTTAAGTAAAGGGTTTCGCCAAACCTTTCGGTCTTATTTTTTTTTCTTCCTCTTATTATTACTATCTTTACAAAGAAAGAATAACGTATAACAAGCTCTGGTTTACAATCATGATAAAATACATAATACATAGTTAGATTACCTCATACAGTATAATCAACTATAATGACAAATATTTGTATATTTCTATGTTAGTTTTTAAAGATTCTAAACTAAGATGTGGGAGCTGTCAGATTGGATAAAATACATACAAATTTACATACAGGGTTATTCAAAGAGATCCGAATTGCTTGAGAAAGGTAACCGAACGCTGAAAATCAGCGTTCGGTTACCTTTCTTGGCCATTCGGCTATCCAGAGAGCAGGCAATTCGCCAAATCCTAGCGAATTGCCTGAACATACGGTGCCTGTTCGGTGCCTGTTCGAGGGCAGTGAAAACCCCATGAAAAAGCACTGATTCGGCTATTCAGAGAACACAAACCAGCAGCGAAAGGTTCCCGAAATGCCCTGCTATTTGGTGGTTTAATTCGGCAAGTTTATTCAGGAGAATCCCATAGGCTTCAATATTAAAAATATTCCCATTTTAATTCAATAGCTAATAAACCATTCATTCTAAAATTATGCAGTAAAGAGTCTCTTTATTTATAGATTTTTTAGGATATTTTAAGCATTTTTCTAATTTTGTTTTTGTTTTTAAAAGTCATATATTTTTTTTTTTAAGTTTACTTATTTTTTCTGTAACAGCCCTCTTTATTATCATTCCCTGGACCTCATATGTAAATTTCAGACATTTTCGCTCAGTAGTTTCTTTGCAGTCAGTGTTTCACTTTTCAAACATTCATACAAACTGTTTTCCTAATTTATTCACTTCACTCTGTCTGCGGTCACGGCTGTCTCGGCTTTTTCCGGTGGCTTCGCTGCGTGTGATCGGCTCCTGCTCGGGTTTTTCCGTGGTTTTTGGCAGGTTAATCCAGATGTTTTTGAGGGTTTTCGGCGTGCATTCGCTGGGTTTTGCAGTTTGTTTTCGTCGGGTTTGCAGCAGCTTTTCCCTGCAATTCGGGGACCCTGTGGTGCTTGCTGAATATACCGCAGGGTCACCGAAATGGGATCGGCAAAAGGAACCGAATTGAAGAGAACGAAAAGTCACCGAACGTGCGGTGACTTTTTTGAATCTCTTTGAATAACCCTGATAATCTCTAAAAATATGTATTATGTTTTATCGGCAGTTTTCCATTATGGAAATTTGTAATAGCTATAAAATATAGCATACAATAGTAGACGTGTATATGGACAAAATATCTGGTTTGGTACTGATTCTGAAATTTCTAAATCCAAATATTTTTGATTTGGAATTTCTCTATTCAGGCCAATCTAGAAATAGTGGATCGATCATATATATCGGATTGGTTCATAAACTTTGAAATGTTCGGAGGTGCACATATTTTTTCCCTCTATACCTCTATAGTCCCCTTATACCTCCCTCAAAATCCCACTTCTATACTAACCTTTATAACCCTATATACTAGAATTTGGTGAGAGTTAGTATTAGGGTTAGGGTTAGACTTAGAGCAACTTTTACTGTTAGGATTACTATTAGTGCAAAAGGATTAAAGTTACATGTAGGATTACTAATTCTGCTTTTTTATAATTGGGGTTCGCGATTTTGCATTGCACAGTGACTCTAATTTATTTCTGCCATCTGAATTAATCTGAATCTGATTATATTTGGTTTTGTATTTTTGATACAATTCAGTTCAACGGCTCAGCAATTAGAAATTTAGGATGCTGTCTAATCACCAAATCAATGATATTTGGCTGAATTAATATTTGATTCAAACTGAATTGTATATGATAGATTAATTTAATTTTTTTTATTTTTATAAGTCTGAACACATATTTATAACTGATTAGTGAATGCTCACCGAGGACAGAAGGGAAAAAGTTTGAACATAATACTAAAATAAATTTACAGATATACATGAGCCAAGACATGCAATATATATTATACACATTGCATTTATAACCAGTTTAAATAATAATATCACAGTAAAATAACATATATACAGTTGCAAGAAAAAGTATGTGAACCGTTTGGGATTATGTGGAGTTTTGCATGAATTGGTCATAAAATGTGCTCTGATCTTCATCTATATATCCATGTGAGCTGGGCGCTATATATCCATGTGAGCTGGGGCAATATATATCCATGTAAGCTGGGGCAATATATATCCATGTGAACTGGTCACTATAAAGTGGCAAGAAAAAGTATGCGAACCCTTTGGGATTACGTGGAGTTTTGCATGAATTGGTTATAAAATGTGCTCTGATCTTCATCTAAGTCACAACAATTTGCAAAACACAGTCTGCTTAAAATAATACAACACAAACATTATATGTTTTCATGTGTTTATTGAAAATAACATGTAAACATTCACAGTGCAGGGTGGAAAAAGTATGTGAACCCCCTAGCCTAATGACTTCTCCAAGAGCTAATTGGAGCCAGGAGTGAGTCAACCTTGAGTCCAATCAGCGTGATATTATTGGATGTGTTGCTGAAAGCTGTCATGCCCTTTAAAAACACACACCAGTTTTGGGTTTACTGGTTTCAAGAAGCACTGCCTGATGTGAACCATGCCTCGCAGAAAAGAGCTCTCAGAAGACCTACGATCAAGAATTGTTGACTTGCATGAAGCTGGAAAGGGTTACAAAAGTATCTCCAAAAGCCTTGATGTTCATGTGTCCACGGTAAGACAGACTGTCTACAAATGGAGAAAATTCAGCACTGTTGCTACTCTCCCTAGGCGTGGTCGTCCTGTAAAGATGACTGCAAGAGTACAGCACAGAATGCTTAATGAGGTAAAGAAGAATCCTAGAGTGTCAGCTAAAGACTTACAGAAATCTCTGGCACATGCTAACATTTTTGTTGACACATCTACAATAAGGAAAACATTAAACAAGAATGGAGTACATGGGAGGACACCACGGAGGAAACCATTGCTGTCCAAAAAGAATATTGCAGCACATTTGAAGTTTGCAAAAGTGCACCTGGATGTTCCACAGCACTACTGACAAAATATTCTGTGGACAGATGAAACCAAAATTGAGTTGTTTGGAAAAAACACACAACACTATGTGTGGAGAAAAAAAGGCACAGCACACCAACATCAAAACCTCATCCCCACTGTAAAACGTGGCGGAGGGAGCATCATGGTTTGGGGCTGCTTTGCTGCCTCAGGGCCTGGACGGATTGTTGTCATTGATGGAAAAATGAATTCCAGAGTGTCACGGTGGCCCATGTCCAGGGAAATGTTGCACCTTCGCCCCATGTTCAGGCAAATGTTGCACCTTCGCCCCATGTCTGGGGAAATGTTGCACCTTCGCCCCATGTCCAGGGAAATGTTGCACCTTCGCCCCATGTCTGGGGAAATGTTGCACCTTCGCCCCATGTCTGGGGAAATGTTGCACCTTTGCCCCATATCCAG
The DNA here is from genome assembly GCA_009667805.1 of Leptobrachium leishanense. Taxonomy (NCBI): domain Eukaryota; kingdom Metazoa; phylum Chordata; class Amphibia; order Anura; family Megophryidae; genus Leptobrachium; species Leptobrachium leishanense. The sequence goes on along the minus strand of CM019064.1, from coordinate 110,919,076 downwards.
GGAAATGTTGCACCTTCGCCCCATGTCCGGGGAAATGTTGCGGCCTTCACAGCAGCTGATATCCAGAAAGACTTATTCCAGGGTACTGTGTACTACAGGACAGAGAATGGTGCTGCCCGCGAATCAGATGCAACATGCAGGAAGGACAACCAATCGCAGCACATGACCAGCTATCCTATAGCCGAGCAGGGCGTCTCCTCGTAGCACCAATAGGTAGTGCTGTGGCTTTATTTAAAGGGCTTCCTTTCTCTTAGCAAGTTGCCCTAGCGTGGTTCCTGTTTCTCCTAGTGCCTTGTTGTTATTTCTTGATTCCTATTCTGACTGATTTCCTGGTTTATACGATCCCGGCTTGTCTCGACTTCCCTGTATTCTGGCGCCCTGATTTCTGGCATAGTATAACGGACCTCTATTTCCTTAACCCCTGCCTATGTGTGTTTTGTTGCTTTGCCCTGCTTAACCCGGCCATTATTAAGGACCGGCTAGCTAGAGCATTGTGGGTTACTTTATTCCGCAGGTTGTTTTTCTTTGCACTCCACCACTTTATTTGTGTTCGTTATTCTCAGTATTACTGACCATAACCCGGCCATTTCTAAGGACCGGTTGGTCAGGGTCTGTTGGCTTAGAGTCTGCAAGCGGGGTTACCCGATCCTGACACAGAGTTTATCAAGACATTTTGCAGGAAAACGTAAGACCATCTGTCCGCCAACTGAAGCTCCGCAGAGGATGGGTGATGCAACAGGACAATGTCCCAAAGCATACAAGTAAATCAACAAAAGAATGGCTTCAACGAAACAAAATACACCTTCTGGAGTGGCCCAGTCTGAGTCCTGACCTCAACCCGATTGAAATGCTGTGGCATGACCTTAAGAGAGCGATTCACACCAGACATCCCAAGAATATTGCTACACTGAAACAGTTTTGTGAAGAGGAGTGGTCCTAAATTACTCCAGATCGTTGTGCAGGTCTGATCTGCAACTACAGGAAACGTTTGGTTGAGGTTATTGCTGCCAAAGGAGGGTCAACCAGTTATTAAGTCCAAAGGTTGACATACTTTTCCCACCCTGCACTGTGAATGTTTACATGTTCTGTTCAATAAAAACATGAAAACATATGTTTGTGTTGTATTATTTTAAGCAGACTGTGTTTTTCAAATTGCTTTGACTTAGATGAAGATCAGAGCACATTTTATGACCAATTCATGCAAAACTCCATGTAATCCCAAAGGGTTCACATATTTTTTCTTGCAACTGTAGTTAGTGGATATCATTTACATTTACGTGACACATTTATATGAATCCTGCCACAATAGGTCTTTCTATATAACATATAAAACAGGGAAGTAAAAAGAATAAGCCGATAACTTAAATATACAATTACTTAAGTACTGTGAATATACTTATAAAGTGATTTTAGCTAAAGCTAATATTTCTAATCAAATTCTTCTTAGATGCAAAATAGCAGCAGCAAAATGGTTTAGGCAATTTATTAATCTCATATCAAAGACCCATCAAAACCACTGGCTGTTGACATTCAATTAAATGGAATCCTTATGAACACAATGACCTGTTAAAAATTACCCGTATTAGTCAGAAAAAAATGTACCGCTAAGATAAAATGTTGCAAATTCCTTGTAGGGTAAATTGGCATATGTTAGGGAACAACTAGCAAAATAAATCATGATTAAACTCTGTTACATAATAGGTTATAGATGGTTCATATTAACACTTGACTGACTGGCTTCTTAAATAGGCAACAAAACATAAAATCAGTCCTGCTAAACTCCCACTACTCCTGAGTGACTGTATTGGAGCTCTGTACTGGGATCTGAGTGTGTCATAAATCACTTTCGACTTGGGGTACATGGGCATGGAGGCATATTTGTAAGGTGCAAACCCCATAATCAATATTAGTTCAGTGGTCTTTCCTGTGCAGAATGTTTGTGTAATCTGTGATTATGCAAGAATGCCATTTTCTATCTGTCTGTTATATGGTCCTTGTGAATCTGTTATCTGTTGAAAGGATTAGACACCCAGTCTACCCTGTCTCAGGAATGTGTTATCTGTTTCTATTTGAATATTTTGTAAATCTGTTGACTGTAATCTGTTATCATCTCGTTTACCATTGTCCGGCCTCGTTTAGAAATGTTATGCAATGTGTATTTCACTGTCTCACTAATCTAATTAGGTTTCACATTCCAAAAAGCAAATGTTTAACCAATTATCTGTTTCAGTCTAATTAGGTCCCCCAACAGTTTCTAGGGGAGGGGGGTTTGTATATGCAAATGACCCACGTGTGACCATATAAATATATTTGTGTCTTTTCCAGAATAAAGCAGTTCTATTCTGACCCTACATGCAGACACGACTCATGGTTTGGGAAGCAGCTATATTCTGTTCGTTGTTCCAATGTAAAGCTCCATATCTACAGCCACGGCTTGTTTCTGGGGAACGGTAACAAGGCCCTCTACGTGTACCTGTCTTTAAGCTGCGGCTAAGGACTGGAGGAAGGCACGAGAGTCATGAGGGGAGCACGGAGGTCCAGCATGGAAGCGGCATTAGCAGATGTGACCCTGTCGGGGTACTGAGATCTGTTACACTGAGTATCCCTGTTTTGTTGCTCCCTTGCAACCAACAAGTTATCTGGAGTGTAACAGCGCCGTCTACAGTTCGGGTGCCTATTTGCATCTTTATATAGTACAGTACACAGGGCCGGATTTATAATTAGGCAGAGTAGGCATGTGCCTACAGGTGCCTGCCACAAGGGGGCGCCTTGCTCCTGTGTGAACTTTTTTATTTTTTATTAACTTTTTACAATTTGCAACAATTTAAAACCACTGTATCTCTGGAGCCCTAAGGGCTAGAGGGACATATGAGGTACCATTGGAAAGGTCAGATTATAGCCTTTCCAGTCAGTGGTACCAAATATAACCAGGTTAGATTTAAGTAAAAATAAAATATATATTAATATTTTTCTCTTTGCTAGCACGGCACTATTATTCAGTTTACAATTATAAAGTGCACAGTGATGCTGCACTAACTCACCTCATTTTCCACTCTGCCAGTAAGTGTGTATCTGGTGAAGCAACGCAATGTTTCATTCACAACCTAGACTGTGGCGCTGCAGTGAAGAGAGACAGGGGGACTTTGGAACCTGCAACTCTGAATTGTACAGCACACAAGTTTAAGTGAGGTGTCATTGGAAAGGTTAGATGCAGGTTACAGAGCTGGTGTCCGGCGCTAGCACTCACAATCTTCAGTTTCAATAAAAGATATTCAGCCAGGGATCGAGTCCTCAATGAAACAGAATAGATATTTCTAAGGACCTGGTTTCCTGCCTTGTGGACCTGAGGTTGGGGAATCGGTGCCCCTTGATGTAAATCCACCGATCTGCCTTCTGTTTGGTGCCCATTTATTTAAATCGGCACCAGAATATGTGAGTATATCTCCTATTTTTTCACTCCTATCTGGGACGATACAGTCTGCACTTAATTCCTCCCTTCCATTTTTTTTCTCTTTTTTTCTTCCACCTCCATCAACTGTTTCATTGTGGACTCGATCCCTGGCTGAATATCTTTCATTGAAACTGAAGATTGTGAGTGCTAGCGTCAGACACCAGCTCTGTAACCTACATCTTTATACCTAAACGGTTTTGGGGATTTGCCGTTTGTTTGGACAGCCCGGCTGCTGCATCTCAAATCTAGCCAGTATAAACAGCCTTTTTTTTCTTTTTATGTATGGACTATTTTTATACACACTATCTTTTATTCCAGTTTTAATTTTGTTCACTTCATTTTTTCACCTTTAATAGTTTTATTCGTTTTTATGGACTTAAAGGATTAATCTTTTTTTTTTGCACTTATTTATTGTACTTTGCTTAGTACTTTAACTGCAGCACAAGGATCAAGCACTGTGCCTTATTTCCAGCATCTGGACAAATTACCACACCTTTTATAGAGCACCTTGCTCACTGATTGTGTTCAGCCCATATCTATGGTGTTTTAGCCTTAGAGCTACCTACAAATCATCTATTTTTGCAGAGTTCATTACTTTTAACACTGTTTGATCTTATTGTTTTTTTTTTTCTTGCAGCACACATTTTACTATTAAGTCACGTTCTATGTAATTTCACGGATGTCACTTTTTTGTGGTTCCATATGTATTTTTTTGCTTAATAATAATTTTTATCCTTTTTTATTCTATTTTTGGTCAATACAGTCCTCTCACGCAATGAGTCTCCTACTTATTTTTAGTTTTTTTATATACAGTCCATTTCCTTTTATTTTCCTGCCTATGCCAATAGAGCCATCTAGTGGCGCCATACAGACACTACACCCATTTCAATTCATTGGAAAGGTTAGAGTCTGGTCTTTACAATGATACCAAACATGACCATTAATGCATAAAAATAAAAAATTGACAAATATTTTTTTCTGTTCTATGGCAATATATGCATTTACATATAAAACAAACAATGCTGCTGCATTCACTGCCCTCCTCCTTTAACCATTCTACCCCACCCTCCTAAGGCTCGTGTGGACTGCATTTGTGCGTCCAGCATTTTTGATGGACAAAATGTTTTTAGTTTTAATTTATTTTCCCTCCTACATCAGTCAAAAATAACGTCAGTTAAAAAAAATGGACCGTTTGTCCACTACAGCGGCTTCCGTCAGAAACTGCGTCCATACTGCACGGGCGCACAGTCCGTACAAAATGCACTCGTCTGACACCAGCCTTATTCTTCTTGGTCTTTCCGCTGCATTCAACACTGTTGATCACCCTCTCCTGCTCCTCACGCTGCGACATTGCTCTCTCCTGGTTCTCTTCCTATCTCTTTTCACTCCTTCAGTGTCTCCTTCGCTGGTGTCTCCTCTCCACCAGCTCCTCTTTCATTTGGGGTACTTCAAGGCTCTGGTCTGGGTCCCCTACTCTTTTTGATCTATACCGCCTCTTTGGGCAACCTCACATCTTCCTATGGATTCCAATATCACCTCTATGGTGACGGCACCCAAATCTACCTTTCCTCTCTCGATCTCTCTCCTCTGGTGTTGGACCGTGTTACAGCCTGCCTATCAACTGTCTGCGACTGGATGACTTCCCGTTTCCTAAATCTCAACCTCTCGAAAACTGAACTTCTCATCTTCCCTCCCACAAAAACCTCCATTCCTGCGCCCGTTTCTCTTCATGTGAATGAAACACTATTACTTCTACCTCTAAGGCTCCTCTTGGACTCCGATCTATCCTTTACTCCTCACATTCGGTCTCTGACCAAATCTTGCTACTTCTACCTAAAAAACATTGCACGCGTCCGTCCCTTTCTTAATCCAGACTCTACTAAAATGCTCATCCAAGCTCTTATTATCCCGCTTTGACTACTATAACCTCCTTCTCTCTGGCCTTAAGAGGTCCCAGATTCTGCCTCTGCATTCTGTTATGAATGCCTGTGCTAGACTCATACACCTCATCTCCCGCCACTCACCTCTGTCAATCTCTACACTGGCTCCTGTTTCCTATAGAATCCAATTCATTATATTGGGGCTCACGTACAAAGCTCTCCATAACCGTGCCGCTGCCTACATCTCCTCCCTTATTAACAGGTACATCCTGTCCCGACCACTTTGCTTGACCAATGATCTGATGCTATCAGTTCCTCGTACCTGCACCCCCCAACTCCCGCCTTCAGGACTTCACTTGAGCTGCACCCTTTCTATGGAACTCCCTCCCCCGCAACATCAGTCTTTCCCCGTCTCTCCAGTCCTTCAAGAAGTCTCTGAAAACGCATTGCTATAGAGAAGCCTATCAGCTCATTCCATGATCCCTCACTGCACATTTCTTGCTCCATCTTCCAATTCAGTCCTCATGCACCACGCTACTTCAAATACCCAAGTCACCCTCACCTAATGTGTCACCCCTCTCCTCTTAGATTGTAAGCTCTTGAGCAGGGTCCTCACTCCAGCTGTTCTGGTTGTGTAACATGTATGTATACTTGTTATTCTGTTTCTCCCATTGTGGAGCGTTAAGGAATTTGTTGGTGCTTTATAAATGCTTGTAACTGTAACTCGCTCAACTAAGGCAACAGATTCTGCCTCTTCTCTTGATCTGAGCGCAGAAAAAACTGTTTTTAAAATGTATTTTTTTTTGGCCTCAAAACAAAAATTTAAATAGTAATTTTGGCATGTTTCCTTTTTTTTGGGGGCGGGGGTGGCAGGAGCGCTCCACATTTCTGTGCCTACAGGCTCCTGAGGTGCAAATCCAGCCCTGACAGTACATGTTGTTGTATTTCCAACATGTAGTACCTCTCAGTTTGCTTCCTCTAATCAAAGTTTCATCTACTGGCCAATATCATCCTGTCTCCACTAACACTGCCAAGAGTGAGGGCTCGGAGAGACAGTAGGTGCCCCATAGCATGTATGTGAAAAAAACAGTTTGCGTGAGAAAGGACTTCTGCATTTGGAAGCCCTGGAGTGTAAGATGAATAGAAGCCCAGTGTCACTGGATAAAAAGTATGTTATTTTATCCTAACTAAATCAAACCATTAAAAAATAATTGTGAAGATGATGACAGCAGCATCTGCACAATAATATAAGGGGAAATAGAGGATGGGGAATATTTTGGACAGAGTCTTCCTTTAAAGATGCCTTTTTTTGCTTTTTCAAAACATCTTTTTAAGAATGAAGAGTGACGGATATATTTTTGAAGTATGTTTTTATATTGCCAAGTGGTAACAAAGGGAACAATGGGAATTGAATACTGATTTGGAATTATTTTAATACTCTTTCGAAAAGCTTGTGAATTTACAATCAATACTGGATTACCACTCTTAAAATATTTTGAAAGTGATATCTGTGGAAGAAATCCCAGAAAATAGATTTAATGCTATGAATTCATATTTTGCAATAAATAAATTAATGCATGTAAAAGAAAATGAAAGAACAGGGAAATGATAGTATATATTCAGGGTTAATTTCGTTGACTAATAATTTACACCAAAAACGTAGCCAATTTAGATATTTCTGTGACTAAAACTAAATAAAAACGTATTAAAACTAAAAGTTATAATGACCAAAACTATGACAAAAATCCATTGACATTTTAGTTGACGAATAAAAACTAGACTAAATGATAGGGAGGGGCTATTTGGGGAGAGAGTCAATCAGAACGAATCTCATATGAGACCCTTAACCACTTCGCTGCTACGGACGCGCTGAGCGCGTCCAGGAAGTTCCCGCTGCTGTGCGGAGGACGCGCTCAGCGCGTCCGATCCTCCCGGCAGCGAAGCGGCGGTGTGGCGGAGATCCCCGGCGGCAAACAGTGAGGGACCGACATCCGGGATGTCGGCCCTCACTGTGGGATCATGGGAGTCGCGGTGACGTCATCACGCCTGGCGTGATGACGTCACTTTCAACAGCCGCATAGACAGCCCTTAGGAGGAGGGGGGAGAGGTCCTTAGGACCTCTCTATCTTCTCATCGGTAAGGGCTGCAGTGATAAATGAGGCACCGATGGAAAGCCCAGAGCCTGAGCTTTCCAACGGTGTGCATCATTATAATATAAAATGTAAAAAAAATGTTAAAAAAAAAACATAAAGTATAAAATACCACACACAGGGTCTCTAAGGGTAGTAAAAAAAATCAAAACTGCCCAGATGCCCCCAAACCCCACATTTAATAAAATTACAATCCCCTTTTTATTATTTTATTTCACATTTTATTGTTACAGCTATGTGATCACTGTAGTAACAATGATCACTTAGCTGTCACAATTGTCACTGCCACCTCCAACATGGCCACTGAGGATAGAAATATAACCCTAAAATGACTCCGTAACCTAGCGATTGACCCTCCAGCCAATCACGGGGAATGAATTTTTCAAATCTTGATAATTTTACATTTCTATCCTCAGTCTGCATGTGGATTGCGAGGTGTTAGTGTCGCAGAGGCTGTCTCCATAAAATAGGTGATAAATTGCTAATACACACATTATATATATATATATATACACACACACACATATATATACATATATACACACACACACATATATATACATATTTACGCACGCACACGCGCACACGCGCGCACACACGCGTACACGCACGCACACGCGCACACGCACGCACGCACACACGCACACACACGCACGCACACACGCACGCGCGCACACGCACACACGCGCACGCACACACGCGCACACACGCGCACGCTTATATATATATATATAGAATATATTATATACGCACACACACGTGCATATATATATACACACACACACATATATATATATATAGATACTATCAAACGGCGTAATTTTCTTTTGAAAATACATTTTCAGAAAGCAAATTATGGCTAAAAGGTTTCTAAGCGCTGAGGAAGCAGCTGACGTCCTTATGATGTCAGACTCTGATCCCAGCGCTGATGAATCTTTTGAAGATTCAGGCAGTGACTTTGTCCCTGGAGCATCATCAGATAGTGACGGTTCCAGTGACGAAGAACTACGTGATGAGCCACGGCGTGGCCGCATGGAGTTACCAGGGTGCTCCCGTGGTAGTGCAGGGACCGCACGGTCTGTAGTTGCACTACCTGATCCTGCACCGGCCCAAAGGCCTATTGCAGGGGTATCTGCAACACAGGCTGTGGCGATGCCTGAACCAGGATCTGACTGGACCTCCCCTAATATGGTCCAGCCAGAATTGCCACAATTTTCTGGCAATCCTGGTATACTAGTGGACACCACTAATTTTGAACCCATCAACTTTTTTCAACTATATATAGATGATGGGTTCTTGGAATTTATTGTTCAGCAGAGCAATCTGTATGCCGAACAATATTTTCAAGGTCTAGGGGCAGAATTGTTGCCAACTGCGAGGGCGCGTAAATGGACCCCAACCAGTTTGCCAGAGATGAGGAAGTTCTGGGGCCTCACTCTGCAGATGGGGATTGTGCAAAAACTCAGCATAGCCTCATACTGGTCAAAAAAGAGTACCCAAACCACCCCTATCTTCCCTGCTACTATGAGCAGGGACAGATATTTATTGCTCCTGCGGTATTTGCATTATAATGATAATGCAAAGGCTTTGCCCCGTGACCACCCAGATCACGACCGACTGTACAAGTTGCGGCCACTTCTTGACTATCTGATGGCAAGATTTGAAGAGTTATACACTCCAGGCCAAAACTTGTCAGTCGACGAGTCCTTGCTGCTTTATAAGGGACGTCTTGTTTTCAAGCAGTACCTCCCTTCGAAGCGAGCTCGGTATGGGATAAAACTTTATAAACTGTGCGAAAGCTCCAGTGGATACATGTATCGCTTTCGTGTATACACTGGCAAGGACTCACAGCTGGCCCCCCCCTGACTGCCCCCCCCGCCCTCTCCACCACTGAAAAAATAGTGTGGGACCTCGCTTATCCACTATTCGGTAAAGGTTACTGTATTTATACAGATAACTTTTACACGGGTGTGCCGCTGTACAAATTTTTGTACAGCAATGGTACTGGAGCCTGTGGCACGATCCGTTCGAATAGGAAAGGCTTTCCAACAACACAGTTTGGGAAGCAAAAGAGAGGAGAAACATCTGCCTTGCGCTGCGGTGAACTGCTGGCTGTGAAATACACAGACAAAAAGGATGTGCATTTACTTACAACGATACATAATGAATGCACATCTGCAGTTCACGTCAGATGGAGAGATTCCCCTATCATGAAACCCCTATGTGTACAGGATTATAATCGATACATGGGGGGCGTAGACAAGTCTGACCAGATGCTTGTACCATATCTCGCTTCTCGCAAGGCATATGTATGGTACAAAAAGCTGGCAGTCCATCTGATACAGATGTCAATGCTTAACGCATTCATCTTGTATCAGGCCACTCATGCCCGACGGATAACATTCCTAAAATTTCAGGAATCTGTTATCGAGTCCCTTCTCTGTCCAGAAGAGAATGCTCCCATTGTTGAAGAGGTGGAAGATGTAGTTAGGTTGCGTGACCGCCACTTTCCTGGCTACATTCCACCAACTGAGAAAAGAGTGACCCCATGTAAAAGGTGTCGGGTTTGCGCACGCCAAGGGCGGCGTAAGGAAAACCACCTTCACTGCCCTGACTGCCCCTCCAAACCAGGTCTTTGTGTGCCTGATTGCTTCAAGATTTATCATACAGTGACACATTACTAGTGGCATACCGGGACCGAATTGTTTCTCGGCTGAGAACAAACAGATTTCAGGTTGAGGTATGCCACTGATTTTGTGCTTCTTGATAAATCTGGCTATAGCACCGTTAAGATCTTTGCAGATCTTGATGACATTCTGATGGACACAGTGCAGTGTAATCTGGACAGAGCTTGCCCGGATCATGCTGGCATTTATTCCTGGATAGTGCTATTCCTCTAAATTTTCCCAAATAAAAAAACAAACCAAAACCAGCTCCATTATTTTATAGCAGTGTTAATTCAAGCGTTAATAAAAAAACTACCCACCACGTTTCACTACCCACTCCGGTTCAATACCCACCACGTTTCACTACCCACTCCGGTTCAATACCCACCACGTTTCACTACCCACCTACAGTTCACTACCCACCCCCAGTTATAATGTATTTCACCCCACATACAATAAAATAGGTTGCCCCATCCCCAACAATCTGATGTCCTCCGTACGTCAGATGTAGAAAGAAGCCTCTGAAGACAGATTGAACTGCGGTGTTAATGGTGTGTCTTCAACTTCTTTGTCTCTGCCCTTTTCTTTGCCCCTTCCCTTCACCCACTTCCCTTACCTATCTTCTTTCATGAATGGTGTGTGATTCAGTGAGTGAAACAGATGTGAATGGGGGGGTGTTTCTATTCCACCCCCTCTAATCCTCATTATCTTTCTCTTTTCCCCTTCCGTGTTTCTGCACTTTTCCCTTCTTTGCCCCCTTAACGTCACTCACTCCACTTTTACTAGCTTCTTGCATGAAAGGTGTGTGATTCGGTGAGTGAAACAGATGTGAAAGATGTGTGAATGGTCAGTAACCTGGTTGGGGCCTTGACGTGGCGTTACTGCTCACATGGATGCCCCATGTGCCAATCCAACTGATTGAGTGAATGTAAAATGTGTGGCGGGCTTGTTGTGTGTTTGTGCAGCATTTTGAGTCGCTATACAATTGTTGATAGACTACATAATTGTTGATCAAAATTCATGGGGAAAATTTTGTGAATGTTTTTTTTTATTTTTTTAAGAAGGCATACCTGCATTTAAATGTCTCTAGCCCAACAGAAAATTAAAACAGACCACATAAAGTATATATTAGGAGAAACTAGACACCCAGACAAATCAAATGAGGGGTTAAATAAAATTCTATCATAAAAATAGAGGGCGCAACAGCATGTGGAATTTACATTTATTTATTTTTTTAGCACAAATCCAAATTCCACAAGTTGTTGCGGGCTCAATATTTGTGATAGAATAATAAGTAACCCCACGTTTGATTCATCTGGAAGTCTACTTTGTCCGGATATATACTTTATTTGGCATATTTTAGATCCCTGTTGAGCTAGAGCCATTTAATTGCAGGTATGCCTCCTTTCAAAAACCGGCATAAAAAGCTTCTCTAAATTTATTTTGCGCATGGCGCAAATTAGCGCCTCGTGCTCCATCTAGGGGGACCCGGACCACTAAACCTGGGTCTCATTTTTATCACAAGGGTTGGGGCTTTGCACTGAGCTAAAGAAAGGCCTAGTTTTCAAAGATTTTATTATGTCTGAAGTGATTGAAATAATTTTTTATTTTTTTTTGCGCACAAATCCAAATTTCACAAGTTGTTGCGGGCTCAATATTTATGATAGAATAATAAGTAACCCCACGTTTGATTCATCTGGAAGTCTACTTTGTCCGGATATATACTTTATTTGGCATATTTTAGATCCCTGTTGAGCTAGAGCCATTTAATTGCAGGTATGCCTCCTTTCAAAAACCGGCATAAAAAGCTTCTCTAAATTTATTTTGCGCATGGCGCAAATTAGCGCCTCGTGCTCCATCTAGGGGGACCCGGACCACTAAACCTGGGTCTCATTTTTATCACAAGGGTTGGGGCTTTGCATTGAGCTAGAGAAAGGCCTAGTTTTCAAAGATTTTATCATGTCTGAAGTGATTTAAATATTTTTTTTTTTTGCGCACAAATCCAAATTCCACAAGTTGTTGCGGGCTCAATATTTATGATAGAATAATAAGTAACCCCACGTTTGATTCATCTGGAAGTCTACTTTGTCCGGATATATACTTTATTTGGCATATTTTAGATCCCTGTTGAGCTAGAGCCATTTAATTGCAGGTATGCCTCCTTTCAAAAACCGGCATAAAAAGCTTCTCTAAATTTATTTTGCGCATGGCGCAAATTAGCGCCTCCAACGCTGCCTAAACTTGATCTGTGCAATCAAATTGGATCTATTATTTTATAGGAGGGATATATTTATATAGTTAAGCAAAACAAAAATATTTTACCCCAAAAATTAATATGAAATTATGCAATATAAATCTTGACCTATTATGATTTTTTTTTTACATTAAATATGATGTTTTTTGAATAAAGTTATGAATAACAAAATAAATTTAAAAATGTGTCATAAAGGTCTCTTTTTTTGCGGAATTTTGTCTAGTTTCAGAAAATATATAGCTTTTCCATTTCAATTGGTTTAGATATACTAATTTTATGTATTACATACAATGAGTCATGACATAAGAAAAAAGCTGATTTTTTTGATTTTTAGAAAACTGCATATTTTTGTACAAAAAAAACATGAAATATTCTCCATTACACCATTTTTAAAAAGGCACCTAATGTATCAATATATAACCACAATAGTTCTGGTCATAAAGTGTAGATAGAAAAAAATATGCAATGTTGTTCTTCTGAATTTTAACAAAATTTTACTTTTTTCCCCCCTTTTTTTTTTTAAAAAAAATCTTTACTTATACACATAATAATGATATATTTTGAATCTGTGGAGTCTGCTGAAAAAAAGGATATATAATTTGTCTTGGTCATATAAGAAAACTTGACTTCAAATCGCATTTAAACATGATGAGCACAAAACGGTAAAAATTAGCTCAGCACACGGGCAGGAAATGCCTCAGCAGCGAAAGGGTTAAACAAACACACATGACATATATATATATATGATAGCAGGAGGCACTCAGGGTCTTGTAAAACTCCAGAATTTATTCAAATCATAAAAAACTGACATTTCGGCCCCCCTAGAGGCCTTTATTAAGGTAACAAAAAAAATAAAAAATATATATATATATACAGCAAAGAAATTCAGGGGCACTCTGGGACTGTTAAAAACGTAATCTATTAAGGATACATTAAAAAAGGAGACCGACGTTTTAAGGTGTGCCTTTATCAAGGTGTGTCATCTTCTGTGCCGGGAAAATGAAATTGAAAGTCTTTGCCTCCCAAGATGGCTGCAGGGATGCTCTACTGCACATGTTCGGGACGTACGGCTGCGCCGTAGTGAAAATGAAAATTTTTTTTTTTTTTTTTTTTTGTATTTAAAGTTTTTATTTTGAAATAAAGTCAGCAAAACAAGCAAAGAAAAAGGCCTCGCAGGGCCACAATGTCATAGGAAGGAGAACATTCAAAACAGTCAGCATAGGCACAGCAAACAATAATATGTCAGCAAAATCATCCCCAAGAGGGGGGTCTCATCTAGAACATGCATATATAAGGTCATCAGATTACAGCTGTATGTCAGCGAAATCATCCTCGATAGAGGGGGTCTCATCTAGAACATGTATATATAGGATCATCAGATTACATCTGTATGTCAGCCAAATCGTCCCCAGTAGGGGGGGGGGGGTCTCATCTAAAACATGCTTATATAAGGTCATCAGATTACAGCTGTAAATCAGCAAAATCATCCCCAATAGGGGGGTCTCATCTAGAACTTGCTTATATAAGGTCATCTGACTACAGCTGTATGTCAGCAAAACAGGGGAAGGGAGGAGGGAGGAGGGAGGAAAAGAAAAAAAAAAAAAAAAAAAAGGAGGAAGTGGAGTAAGGTGGGGAAAAATATGGCAAAAGACCAAAAATGTGCTGACCCTGGCAGAATCCCAGGTGGCCGAAGCCCACGGGAGAAGGCCATGAGGGGGTGAAAGGCACTAGGCCCGGGCACCTGGGGAGGTAAGCTACGTTCCTCAGGATATCCCGAAAACGCCAACTAAACAAAAATGGGGGGGGGGGTGGGAGAGAAAAGGGGGAGGGGGAGACACCAGGGAAAACAGCATGTCTTATAAAATAGCAAAATGGAAAGTCATCAGAATCCGCTAGAAACAGCAGCGGGTCCACAGCTAGAATCAGAAAAAACGGGGGCTGACTCAGAGAGACACAGGCAATCGCCATCAGCCTGTGTCCCGAAACGGTAGCAAATCCTTAGCAGGCAGAGCAAAGCCGAGTAGGCCAGGCCATGCGGCAGGTAGCAGGACCGGCACTGCGAGTACGAGGGGGCACCTCATAGCCAGCTCAGCAGGCCGCGCCGTTTCTCCGACGGCAGTCTGTGATGGTGCAGCCCCGCTGCAGGGTGCGGGCGTTACACCCAGAGGCAGGGGGTCCACCGATCGCCCAGTGCTCTGATCACCTCCAGCATCGTGCGCCACCTCATCCTTGTTCCGCTTATCCTCTACAGTACTGTGGGGGAGGAAGGTTGCGTCCAAAGCTTCTGGCTTCTCGCAGCTCTCGTGAACGGTCTCAGCAGCTGGTTCACGCTCCGGAGGGGGGATCTCAGGCCTCTCGAGCCCATCCGTACTCGGGGCTGGTGCCCCACGGCAGCTCCGCAGCGCCTCCAGCACCCGGAGGAAGATACCTCTGGTGAGCGGGGCGTCATCATCCTCTCCAGCCAGCATCTGCAGGCAGGCCTCCAGGCCCGCATCCAACATTCCCGCACTTCCAATGGGGGGAGGGGATCCATCCCCCAACCACCCCGCCAGTCCATCCGCCCGTCCCGCATGACGATCGATCGGGAGATGTGGGCCCTCCATCCCCTCGATCCTCAGCAAATTCTCGGTCCGGGGTGAGGCAGAAAGACCGGCAAGGCCGATAGGCTCCTGTGGTCTGGGAGTAGGCCGCAAGATGGCCGCCGGGTCGAGCTCCAGCCCCAAGTCAGCAGCCGCTAACTGAGTCTCTGGTCCGGAGGGGGAGACTAAACGGACTCCGGACAGGTCAGATCCGGTGGCCAGCTACCCAGGTACCCCAAAGGTTAAGAAAAGCGTATTTATGATCATCTGGAGGTACCTTAGCGAGGAAGACGTGCGGAGCTCCACCAGGACACGTCCGCTCCCGCTCGCAGCCGGCCACGCCCCCCGAAAATGAAAATTTTGGATCCACCTTCCATGGAACGCACATCCATCTTAGTCTCTGGAATGCATGACCTCTAGGGATGGGCCGAACACCCCCGTGTTCGGTTTGCATTCGAACTCCAACATTTGAAAAAGTTTGAATTCGAACGCGAACACGATTCGAACACAATGCAAGTCAATTGGGCTCGAACGTTCGAAAATTAAGGTGCCCTCCAAGAAGGCATATATGCAGATATTGGCCATAAAAGGTGTATGGGGGTCCAGGTAGTGCCCTGGGGGACAGGAAACGATGAAAAAAAGTTTTAAAAAAAGTTTTTTAACCCTTTCACTGCTGAGTGCTGAGTCATTTCACCGCTGTGCGCTTAGCTAATTTTTACCACTTTTGCTCATGTTTAAACGTGATTTGAAGCCATGGGAAATGTTTGAGCAATAATATCCTTAGGATGGTTGGGACCACTAAACCTAACCTCTAGCAGCTACACAGGCCAGGGAGACAGCACCAGCAATATACGCCACAGACTGAGATCAATATATGTTTGTACTGCGCTATAGTCTATGGCAGGATGGAAGCGCACCAGCAGTAACAAGCAGCAGAATATACCAGACAGGGGCGCAGAGCGAGAATAGTTGTTATAACAAAACCGGATCAACAACGATTAGGCACTAGTACTGCGCTACTGTATATGGTGAGATTCGGCGCACACCAACAGTAACAAGCAGTAGATATACCAGACAGGGGCACAGAGCGAGAGTAGTCGTTATAACAAAACCGGGTCAACAACGTTTAGGCATTAGTACAGCGCTATTGTATATGGTGAGAATCGGTGCACACCAGTAGCAACAGGAGGCAAACAGAAGAGGCAGGGAGTACACAGAGAGAATAGTCAAATGGCAGGCAAAGTCGGCAACAGATTGGGTCTTCAGAACAAGCAGGGTCAGTAACAAGTTTACAAACTGATTCGGTAAACTAGCGATGCGGGAATGAAACTCCACGGCAAGGCAAGGTGTACAGTGCGCACTCCTGATTTAAAGGTCCCGGCGGCTCCGCATCACCACGTCGTGCCCTGCCCCTGATCACTCACAGCTGCGCCGGGTGCCGCCAGAACTCCTGAAATTCAGTCAGCTGGCGGCACCATGCGTCCGGGGCCCCCCCGATCGCCACCCAGTGCCCTGGATGTCACAATATTACAATCCAAACGCAACGGGTTAAGAAACCAAATTTGTAAGAAGAAGAATTAACGCAGCATTAGGGATGGGCTGCCGGTTCGAATCGGTTCTATGTTCGATTCGAACATCGGCTGTTCGAAAGTTCGTGAACTGCAAACTTTTCGGGACGTTCTCAAAAAGTTCTAAAAATTTTTTTTTTTACATTTTTTTAAAAAATGCTTAAAAAATCCTAAAAATAAAGAGATTCTTTACTGCAGAATATTATAAGTCACAGTTTATTAGATATTGAATTAAAACGGGAATATTTTTAACATACACACCTTGTTGCTAAAACATCAGGCAGACGTGGCCCTCTAATCAGGCACTGTAGAGGGCTGCCCGACGGGGCCTCTCAAGGACCCCCTTGAGGAGCGATGACAGAGCTGCGACTGTGCGGGCTGGCTGGCCAGGTGCATGTGGCAGAGAGGTGGTGCAGGGAGGGAGCAACTGCACCTGCGGCCACGGAAGACCCCCCCCACAACCAGGATCTAGGGAGCCCCCACTGACCACCAGGCTAAGGTAAGGTGACACATTTTTTTGAAAAAAAATTTCCTTTCTAATATTCACCTGATTCCTGGATCCACCAACAAGCGCAACCTCCCATCTCCCACGCTGTTAAAAGCTGCATACACCGTCGCACTGTGTGCAGCTTCTGAGGAGATACGCTATTAGAGTAGAGAGAGCAATGCAAAATGCGCAGCCGGCTTCCCCGCTACACTAATAGCGTATCTTCTCAGAAGCTGCACACAACACGCCGGTTAAGGCTAGGGTCAGACGAACGCATTTTTCGCGTCGTCCGTGAAAAAGTGCGGTCGAACGAATGGACGTATTTTTCACGGAATACGCGATAGCGGTCATACGATGCGGATTTTCGTCCGGGATTTTGTACGGATCATCAATAAAACACTTTTTGCGTCTGGACGTTATGTTGGCCGGACGTGTGCAGCGTCTGACCTCTCCCAATCACGCAAACACGCCGCTATGCGGCCGCAGCGCACTCTGTACGTCAGTAGTAGCGGTTTGACGTTCTCAAAAAAATGCGTTCGTTTGCCACTTGCGTTGCACGGACGAACTTTTGTGCGGCCGTTCGTCGTATGTTCCCCGGCATTGGACGTCATTTGCTGCTAGCACGGCCGTGATTTCGTGCGGCTAAACGCACGTTAAACTGCGTTCGTCTGACCTTAGCCTTAAGCTAGCGTCAGACTGTAGAGGTGCTGCCCGGCAGTGTGAGGATTCATATGCTGCATTAATTATACTGGAAAGGTGCTGCCCGGCAGTGTGAGGATTCATATGCTGCATTAATTATACTGGAAAGGTGCTGCCCGGCAGTGTGAGGATTCACACGCTGCATTAATTATTCTTCTTACAAATTTGGTTACTTAACCTGTTTGCGTTTGGATTGTAATATGCGGTGAACACCGCAGCAAACGTTAATGCTCAGGCAAGTGAGCGTTAACGTTTGTGTTAAAATGATAATTTTTCCCACTCGTTGTTGCTCAAACATTTCCCATGGCTTCAAATCGCATTTAAGCACGAGCAAAACCGGTAAAAATGAGCTCAGCGCACAGCGGTGAAATGGCTCAGCACTCAGCAGTGAAATGGTTAAAAACGTTTTTGTTTTTTTTGTTTTTCATTGTTTCCTGTCCCCCAGGGCAGTACCTAGACACCCATACACCTTTTATGACCAATATCTTGCATATATGCCCTCTGGAGGGCACCTTAATTTTCGAACTTTTGAGACCCCTTGACTTGCATTGCGTTCGAATCGTGTTCGCGTTCGAATGTTAACTTTTTCAAATGTTCGAGTTCGAATGCAAACTGAACACGGGGGTGTTCAGCCCATCACTATGCAGCTTCTGAAACCTCACACTGGTGCGCATTTTGCATCGCTCCCTCTACACTAATAGTGTATCTTCTCAGAAGCTGCACACAGCGCGCCGGTGTATGCAGCTTCTAACAGCGTGGGAGACGAGAGGCTGCGCTTGGTGGATCCAGGAATCAGGTGAGTATTAGAAAGAAAAAAAAGGTTTTATTTTATGTTCCCGGGTACATTTAAAAATGTCCTCAGGTTTTATTTTTTTAAAACTGTGTTGCTTTACTTTAGCCTGGTGGTCAGTGGGGGCTCCCTGGATCCTGGTTGTGGGAGGGTCTGCCGTGGCTGCAGGTGCAGTGGCTCCCTCCCTGCACCGCCTCTCTGCCACATGCACCCAGCCGGCCAGCCCACACAGTCGCAGCTCTGTCATTCCTCAGCCGCATGCTCTTCAAGGGGTCCTTGGGAGGCCCTGGCAGGCAGCCCTTTACAGTGCCTGATTAGAGGGCCGTGTCTGCCTGATGTTTTAGCAACAAGAATGTTTTATCCCATAGGCTTCAATGTTAAAATATTCCCGTTTTAATTCAATAGCTAATAAACCATTGCTTATAATATTCTGCAGTAAAGAGTTTCCTTTATTTTTAGATTTTTTAGGATTTTTTAAGCATTTTTTTCAAATTTTTTTGCGAACTTTTGCTGAACATCGCAAAAAGTGCGATGTTTGCTGAACTGTCGAACGGCCGATGTTCTATTCAAACTTCAAACAGATTTGAACCGGCAGCCCAACCCTAATGACCTCTGACATCACGCACATGTGCAGTAGAGCACCCAGCGCCACCTTGGGAGGCAAAGGCTTTTAGTTTCATTTTTACTGGCACAGGAGATGATCAGCACCATTATTTAAAGACACAGACAGCATACAGACTTACACACACCAACTGATGAATCGGATTACCCACAAAACGCGTATTGGCGTGTTTTTTTATTTGTTTTATTGTGGTTTTCTCCATAATAAATTTGTTTAATTAATTTAAACATTGGTTTCTGCGCCTTCATTACACAGAGGATGAGACCGGAACACAAAGGAGAGCACAGCATCCAAGGAGTTCCAGTGCTCCTAAAGCCACCAGCCATTGATCTGTCTGGTGTCTGATGTTGATACACCAAAAAATGTGAGTTCATCCTTTAATGTTTTCTTTGCATATCCCTATGTGATGTTATTACGCTATATATATTCCATTTATTGGAGGGCGTCTGAACCATAGGCTGGCAAACAGGGACATCAGCAGAAGTCCACAGTTTAAACCTATCAGAAGCAGCCCCAGAACCTACTTGGTGAGGGAAGCGCTGTCTCTATCACACCATTTTTGCACATATTAAGGCCACCAAGGCTTCATGAGTGCTGGAGGCAGATGTCCACAGTGGCTTTGAAGCCCTTCTGTTAGTGTTTATTACCCTGATTCAAATGCTATATGAAATGTTTTCTACATTATTTTCACCACTGCCTTAATGGTTGCAAGAAAATGAAAAGCCAATTCACTCCCAGGCAGAAGGCAGAAGGTAGGGGTCAGTTGCAATCTATACAGTATCTTCCTATGGGTTTTTAGCAGAATGACATTTCTAGTAGGGATGTGCATGTCTGAAAAATTAGTTTTGTTTAGTTTTGTCTCGTTACGTTTTTAAATCATTTCATTTTCGGAATTTCATAACTAATTTAGTTTCATATTTCGTTTCGCCGATCGATTTTTGAAATTTCGAATCGATTTGAAATTTCGAATGTATTCGAATTTCATATATCAATTCGATAGTTGATATCAAATCGAATTTTGGATCACTAGATAAAAACCCAATTAATCAAATTTTGCTGTTAAAAGAAAAGCTAGGGTTAAATTTTAAGCTATGTCACAGATTTAGTATTTGAGTCAAATTAAACAGTGAAACAAAATTAATTTGTTTCATAAAGTCCTTTGATTACTATTACTTGTATTGTAAGTTAAGATCAATACGATAGTTGATATCAATTTGATAGTTCATTTTAAATTCGATAGTTCATTTCAAATTCGATAGTTGATATCAATTTGATAGTTCATTTCAAATTCGATAGTTGATATCAATTTGATAGTTCATTTCAAATTCGATAGTTGATATCAATTTGATAGTTCATTTCAAATTCGATAGTTGATATCAGTTATTCTAATTTTTCTTTTATGATGATGACAAGTGTAAAACAAAATAAATTCGTTATATACCGTTTCGTTTCAAATTCGTATTGTATCGATTCGTTATTCGAAAGTACTTCCGAATACGAATTATCACATTTCGTTCCAAATTCTGAATTTCTCCGAGACGAATGCACATCTCTAGTTTCTAGTGGGATCATTATCAGCAAAGAAGGTCCACACCAAAAGCATTTTGAATGAGTTAATTTGCTGGATGCTAACAGAACCCAGAGTGTCTGTAGCCCATGTAGAACATTCAAAAGAAAAAGAGAGGATCCAGGCACTCCAATAAGCAGTTAAAATAAAGGGAACTTTTATAGCGGTACCTCCAATGTTTCGGCTGAAATAAGCCTTTTTCATTAGAAATTCATGTTTTCTTTAATTATTTGTTTTTGTAGTGAAACTGGCTCAATGCATAAGTAAGCTATAGATTAAATTGTTGTAAATGTTTTTTAAAAAATGTATATACTGTATATGTTCTAAAAATTATAATAGTATAATAGTTATTTATATAATTTCAGTTTAAAGGAATCTATTACTGGCTGGGTGGCGTAGAGGTAACATCACTGCTCTATGACATGACTGTGCGGGCATAGGTTTGAAACCCGGCAAGAACACCTCTCCAGTAAGTGTCCTTGGGCAAGACTCCTGAAGGTACATACTTACCACCCAGGACATACTTGAAAACAAGAGAAATCTCAATGTATCCTTCCTGGTAAAATACTTTCGCCAAAAAATTCCATGTAAATTATATCTGATGTTCACGATAGGATTGGCCATCATAGTCCATAGTTTTCAAAACTTTTAAAATAAAATTTATTATTGACAACAAGAATCAGAGTTTACAACTCTTCCAGCCACCCACGATAAAGAAAGCTGTGTTTTGGGGAATTTATAATAGCACAATTAAAATAAAGCAAATTTTAACATATTGCATTCCTTTTTTCCTATAAATTGTTGTCTAGATATGCTGTGCATGTTAATTCTAATATGATGTTTAGTGCATAAGTGAGTTTATGACCAAAAGCTAAATAATGTGTTGAATAGATGGTATTTGACTTTAGCAGAAGGAAGGAGCCCAACATCTTTGGTGGCATATGATAAAAAGGATTCATACATTTCTTTCTTCAACTACCAATTCTGAAATAATACATAAATACAAATTAATCCTCATAGGAATATAATTTACTATAATACTTTTCACTGGTTCATTTTTGGCAGCAAAACACAAAAAGCTTTGCCAAGTTAAATTCCTTGTTGAGTATAAATGTATTTGAAATGAATATGTTATTATTCTATTTATATGTCTCAATAAAATGTTCAGTTAACAATTAAATATTATGACATCTGTACGTATATAGAACTTTAGATTCTTATAATTCTATGGGGGCATGAAAGAATTTTAACACTAAGAAAAAAATCTGTCATGTATAATGGTAAGATATAAAGCGCCAACTTGAATAGCCTTCTATAAAATACTAGCTATTTAAATAGCTATGAAAAATGAAAAAAAGCTCTTTGTATACTAAAATAACATTTTACTTTGTATAATATATAATTATATATATGTTCTTAATTTTTAACATGGTATAAATTATTATCGCTAATACAGGAGTATTTTCAACATCAATTTTTGTCAGAGGTGATATCGAGGTTGGGTAGGAGCCCAAGATGCGGTGGCTGATTTGGGAGTAAAAGGACCGAGGGGATATCCACGAGGCGTAGTCGAGAAGAAATTCCGAAGGCCAGGGCTGGCAGCAAACAGGAGTATCCAAAAGGCAGTCCAAGGGTCAGTAATATGTGATCACCCTGCAATTGAGTAACTTATATATGGAATTTTCCTGCATTGCCTGCTAATTGTGTTTTTCGTTTAGTATACTTTTCCTGTCTGATTGTTTGTTTTTTGATAACAGAAAATGCATGTATCCAATCTAATAGTAAACTGAGTGTAGAAATGAATAGTCTTTTGTGAAATTCTATTTATGTATACATGCAATTATATGGTTTT
Source organism: Leptobrachium leishanense (assembly GCA_009667805.1). Taxonomy (NCBI): domain Eukaryota; kingdom Metazoa; phylum Chordata; class Amphibia; order Anura; family Megophryidae; genus Leptobrachium; species Leptobrachium leishanense. The sequence continues at coordinate 110,896,511 of CM019064.1, read as the reverse complement.
TAAATTATTAATAACAAGGTGGAAAGCCTGCCCAGAGGGCAGTCTATTGTGGATATACTGCCCCAGCTCATGGATATATGCCCCAGCTCATGGATACTGCCCCAGCTCGTGGATATACTGCCCCAGCTCGTGGATACTGCCCCAGCTCGTGGATATACTGCCCCAGCTCGTGGATATATTGCCCCAGCTCGTGGATACTGCCCCAGCTCGTGGATACTGCCCCAGCTCGTGGATATTGCCCCAGCACGTGGATATACTGCCCCAGCTCGTGGATATTGCCCCAGCTCGTGGATACTGCCCCAGCTCGTGGATACTGTCCCAGCTCCTGGATATTGCCCCCCCAGCTCCTGGATACTGCTCCAGCACGTGGATATATGCCCCAGCACGTGGATATATGCCCCAGCACGTGGATATATGCCCCAGCACGTGGATACTGCCCCAGCTCGTGGATATTGCCCCAGCTCGTGGATATTGCCCCAGCTCGTGGATATTGCCCCAGCTCGTGGATATATTGCCCCAGCTCGTGGATACTGCCCCAGCTCGTGGATACTGCCCCAGCTCGTGGATATTGCCCCAGCTCGTGGATATTGCCCCAGCACGTGGATATATGCCCCAGCACGTGGATATATGCCCCAGCACGTGGATACTATGCCCCAGCACGTGGATACTGTCCCCCAGCTCGTGGATACTGCCCCCCAGCTCGTGGATACTGCCCCCCAGCTCATGGATACTGCCCCCCAGCTCATGGATATTGCCCCCCAGCTCATGGATATTGGCCCCCCAGCTCATGGATATTGGCCCCCCAGCGCTCATGGATATTGCCCCCCAGCTCATGGATATTGGCCCCCCAGCGCTCATGGATATGCCCCAGCTCAGACCCCAGACCAGACATGGGGCGGCTGTTCGAATGCTCTATCGGCATTCGGACAGCCGCCCCATGAGCTCGGCCCCATACTTACCTTTCCGAGCGGCGCCGGGGAAGTGAAAGTGTCCCCACTTCCGGTCTTTGAAGGACCCAAGCCGCGGTCACGTGACCGGGCTTGGGTCCTTCAAAGAGCGGAAGTGGGGAAACTTTCACTTCCCCGGCGCCGCTCGGATGCGCTCGGCAGCCGGGTAGAGGCTGCGAGCGCAGCCTCTACCCGGCTGCCGCGCGCATCCAAGCCCCGAGTGGCGGAGGGACCTTTCCCTTCGCCGCTCGGGGGTTGGATGCGCGCGGCAGCCGGGTAGAGGCTGCGAGCGCAGCCTCTACCCGGCTGCTGTGTGCATCTTGTAACCGCCGCGGCGAGCCGGCAGCCGGCTCGTGCCGCGGCGGTTGCATGCGCGCGCAACCAACCGCCGCTGGTTGCGCGCGCATGCGCAGAGTAAGGCTTGGCGACGGACACGCCAAGCCTTACTCTTTTATAGTATAGATAATAATTTGAGTGAATTTTGGAAAAAAATAGGAACACTCATACAATGTCAAAAGGGCTCATGTCCCCCTTTGAGAATAATGATTTGAACCTTGAACATATTATAAAAAAGGGGCAGAACCTTTACAAGTTGCACTAGCTGGCTTTATGAAATCCATTTTGTAGATGAGGGTAGGTAGAGGAAGAGAACATGTGATGCAGACAAGGCTACAAAGCTCAAGGAGGGAGAAGAAAGAATAAACATTTTACTCTGCACCTGTTAGGTTTGAAGCTGTTGTTCTATTGGATTGCAGTAGAAAAATGGTTAAATATGGAACAATGTGCTTTTAGTGGGCCCTGAGGACCAGGGTTGGGGACCATTGTGTTCCAGAATAAAAAAAAATAGAAAAATAGAAATCATAAATTTCGCCTAAAAATCCAGAAAGATGCCTAAAAAATAATTTAAAATTAATAAAGAGGCTTTTTACTGAAACGGTTGAATAAAATAAAAATGATAATTTTTTTTACATAGAGACCTATGGGATTCACCTGTTTAAACCTGTCAAACTGAACTACCGAAAATCTGGGCATTGTGTCAACATTTCGCTGCAATTTGGCGTTCTCTGAATAGTCTAACCATTACTTATCAATGGGACAATTTCACAGCACTGAACATGACCAAATTGCGGTGATCTGCAGCGAACTGCACTGTATTTTGCTGTCAATTCAGCACTGTTTGACTATTCAGAGAGCTGTCAATTCGCCAAACTGCCACGAAATTGAACTGTATGGTCAAATTCACCGTTTGGTGCAATTTCGGGGCTTATTGAATAATCCTTTTGCATTTTGAAAATTCCTGTTCTTGGATAGAACACTGGCTAAAAGATAGAGTACAGAGATTGGTCATAAATGGTAAATTTTCAAGATGGACACCAGTGGTAAGAAGTGCCTTTCAAGGTTCTGTTATAGGACCAATTCTATTCAATTTATTTATAAATGACCTTGAAATAGGCATCAATAGTCATGTGTTTAGTGTTTGCAGATGACACAAAGCTAGGAAAGGTGATAAAATGTGATCAGGATATTATTTCCCTGCAGTGGGATTTAGATAGATTGAGGGACTGGGCACTCAAATGGCAGCTGAAATGTAATGCAGATAAATGCAAGGTTATGCACTTTGGAATGAAGAACACACAAGCAACTTATACCTAAATGGTACGGAGTTAGAGAAATCAAAGCAGAAGAAGGATTTGGGAATAATCATAAACTTCAATGAAATTATGAAAACATAATTTTGTCTCTTAATAAATCAATGGTACGACCGCACCTGGAATATTCTGTGCAATTTTGGGCACCGGTTTTTAAAAAATATATACTGTATTATGGCAGAAAAAGTGCAGAGACGGGCAACTAAATGAATAAGGGGAATGGAAGATTTACGTTATGAGAAAAGGCTAACATGCTTAAACCTGTTTGGTTTACAGAAACGGCGCCGTAGAGGGGATCTGATAACCTTATATAAATATATACAAGGCCATTATAAACTATTGTCTGGAAACCTATTACTAGGACTATACACAGGACACATAGAAACATAGAAACATAGAAAAATGTCAGCAGATAAGAACCTTTCGGCGCATCTAGTCTGCCCAATTACATGGATACTTTACCTGGATTTATCTTTTGTTTAGGATAGCCTTATGCCTATCCCATGCTTGCTTAAATTCAATTACTGTTTTGGCCTCTACCACTTCAACTGGAAGACTGTTCCATGTATCCACCACCCTCTCTGTAAAATAATGCTTCCTGATGTTACTTTTAAACCTTTGCCCCTCTAATCTAAGACTATGTCCTCTTGTTTTGCTACTTTGTTTCCTCTTAAATATACTCCCTTCCTCTACCTTGTGGATTCTCTTTACGTATTTAAATGTTTCTATCATATCTCCTCTTTTTTCTCCAGCTTTTTTCCAAGCTGTACATGTTAAGATCATTAATCCTTTCCTGGTAACTTTTCTCCTTCAAGCCGTACACCATTTTAGTAGCCCTTCTCTGAACTCTTTCTAAGATGTCTATATCCTTCTGGAGATACGGTCTCCAGTACTGCACACAGTACTCCAAGTGAGGTCTAGCCAGTGCTCTGTACAGTGGCATGAGCACTTCCCTTTTCCTACTGCTAATACCTCTCCCTACACAACCAAGCATTCTGCTAGCATTTCCTGCTGCTCTATTACATTGACTACTTACCCTTAGATCCTCTGAAATAATAACCCCTAAATTCCTTTCCTCAGATGTTGAGGTTAGGACTGTATCAAATATTCTATATTCAGCCCTTGGGTTTTTACGTCCCAGGTGCATTATCTTGCAATTATCCACGTTAAAACTCAATTGCCACAGCTCCGACCATTTTTTTAGTTTACCTAAATCATTTGTCATTTGGCTGATCCCTCCAGGAACGTCAACCCTGTTGCAAATCTTTGTGTCATCAGCAAAAAGACATACTTTTCCATTAATACCTTCTGCAATATCACTAATAAAAATATTAAAGAGAATGGGTCCAAGTACTGACCCCTCAGGTACCCCACTGGTAACAAGACCTTGCGCCGAATAAACTCCATTTACCACAACCCTCTGTTGCCTGTCACTCAGCCACTGCCTAATCCATTCAACAATATTGGAATCCAAGCTCAAAGATTGCAATTTGTTGATAAGCCTTCTATGCGGAACAGTATCAAAAGCCTTACTGAAATTTAAATAAGCAATGTCTACTGCACCACCTGTGTCTATTATTTTTGTTACCCAATCAAAAAAATCAATAAGATTAGTTTGGCATGATCTCCCTGAGGTAAACCCATGTTGTTTCTGATCCTGTAATCTATGTGTTTTTAGATGTTCAACAATCCTTTCCTTTAACATGGTTTCCATTAATTTCCCCACTACTGACGTAAGACTAACTGGCCTATAGTTCCCAGATTCCTCCCTACTACCCTTCTTGTGAATGGGCACACGTGGTCACCCATTTAGACGGGACAAAAGGAAATTCAGCCTAAAGCATAGGAAGGGTTATTTTACGGTGAGAACAATAAAGGTGTATAATTATCTGTCTGTTGAGGTGGTTGGGTCAGAGACTGTACAGACTTTTAAACAATGACTGGATGTTTTTTTGCAAAAACATAATATTAAGGGTTATAATATTCAATATGTGGGTAAAAGCTGCTTGATCCAAGAAGTAATCTGACTGCCATCTTGGGTCAAGAATATTTTTTTCCCTGCATGCATTTTAGCGAGCGCTTCAGACTGGTTTTTTTTTGCCTGCTTTTAGATCAACAGTAGTAGGGGGTTGTGTGAAAGGCTGAACTCGATGGACATGCGTCTTTTTAATCAACCTATGTAACTAAAAGGATAATCAAGTAGAGCATAAACGTTACCCAGGATAAAGGTTTTCAAAGCAACAAGGCAGAGGAATACCAGGGAAGCTAGACAAAGGACTTTCCAGGCAGCAAAACAGAAGGTCTCTAGACAGCAAGGGTGAAGGTCTCTGGACAGCACAGCAGAAGGTCTGTGGACAGCAAGGCAGATGGTCTGTGGACAGCAAGGTAGAGGGTCTCTGGACAGCAAGGCAGAGGGTCTCTGGACAGCAAGGCAGAGGGTCTCTGGACAGCAAGGCAGAGGGTCTCTGGACAGCAAGGCAGAGGGTCTCTGGACAGCTGGACCTCAAGACAAGGGTCTGTGGACTACAAGACAAAGGGTCTGTGGACTGCATATAAACCTCCAAATGCTTGAGCAAAGAATGTTCTAGCACTGGATGAAGGACACATCTAGTTTACAAAGGATGCAAACCAGAAGCACCTGGACAATCAAATCACTCCAATGTGGGGGAAATAACTCCACAGTAAGGTAATGGTCCTGGAAGGCACTGCATCAGAGTGTAAAGACCAATAAGCAGGTTGTTTATGGTCATAGGCGACTCTACAGGGGGGCAAGGGGGGCAATTGCCCCCCTAGGTTATGCCTTGCCCCCCCATGTGCCCCCCACCAAAAATCAGCATCCAGCTTCCCACACTTCTTCGGACCAACGTATCTCCGTCGCTATGCATCGTATATGGACGAACTAGGTGGCATTCGAAAGGGCAGATTCTGGCCTTTCCAATGATACCCAACATGACCATATTCGGTGTGAAGTAAAAGTCATAAAACATTGAATAAAAACGTGTACTTAAACTTAAACATTTTCACAGGGTTGAAATGGCTCAGCCGTGAAATGGTTAATGTTCAGACTATACAATACATTGTGTATTACGTTAGTTTTTGCCTTGGTTTTCATTGTATATTAAGGGTTAATGGGTAGGCTTCATCCCTTACAGTATACATTTGTTTTTTCCTTGATTAATGGCATTTTATGGGTTGATGGGTAGGCTACATGCCTCAGTGTATTCATTTCAGGTTTTCCCTTGATGAATGGCATTTTACGGATTGATGGGTAGGCTAAATGCCACATTGTTTATTATTTTTATTGTATTTCCCTGGGTTTATGGCATTTTAGGGGTTATTATGGAAGTTAGAATCTAAAGGGTCTAATGATCTTTAGATCCTCTGCTTTTCGTCACATTTCGGGGAATTTATTTTGCCGAAAATAAGGTGAATTCCCTATTTAGTGAATGGTCAAGTGTAATTTGCTAAAAGTGGAGTCGCTGAAGCAGCAATCAGACATTCAGCGAAAACTGCCGAATTGCGGCAAATAAAATATTGAATTTAAGTATCAGGTTAGTACAATAAAAAGGCATCATTGCATCACATTACTCACCGCGTCACATTACTCATTGCGTCACATTACTCATTGCGTCACATTACTCTGGGGTTTTGGAATCTTATTTATATATACTTATTTATGGCACTATTACCTGGTGTGAGCTAACCCTTGCGTCGGCGTGATTTTGCGTTAGCGCCAGGTTAATGGAGTCTAGCGCCTGACCAACAGATCATTTGCCTCCCGCTACAAATGGGAAAAATCACTTAGCGCGTTGCTATTAGCGATTTGTACCGCGAGCTTAATGTACTTTCCACGTCCTTTACTTAACATGGGGAGCACTAGAGATCTCTAGCGCTTTTGCAGCTAACAGATCACTTGGTGCCAGCACTAAATTTTTCGAGGTGCACTATTTGCAACATTTTACCTACTGCTCAGCCCTGGTGCTAACTCCAAAACAACAGAAAAAACAGATCCTCGTCCAAAATTAATAGGCAATTGAAAAGAATGCAGCACAGGTGTTCTCTTGGCCCCATACACCATAGTAATGGATCTGGCCAGCAATCTAGCTGCTGTTGCAGTCGGCTCTATTATAACTGTATCCTTTATCCACATATATCCTAATTCTAATATATTGCTTAATTTTATACATTTTATGCTGGGGGTTAGGCTAGGGTCAGACGAACGCATTTTTCACGTTGTCCGTGAAAAAGTGCATTCGAACGAATGGACGTATTTTTTCACGGAATACGCGATAGCTGTCATACGATGCGCATTTTCGTCTGTGATTTTGTACGGATCATCAATACAACCCTTTTTGCGTCTGGACGTTATGTTGGCCGGACGTGTGCAGCGTCTGACGTCTCCCAATCACGCAAACACGCCGCTATGCGGCCGCAGCGCACTCTGTACGTCAGTAGTAGCGGTTTGACGTTCTCGAAAAATGCGTTCGTTTGCCACTTGCGTTGCGCGGACGAACTTTCATGCGGCCGTTTGTCGTATGTTCCCCGGCATTGGACGTCATTTGCTGCTAGCACGGCCGTGATTTCGTGTGGCTAAACGCACGTTAAAAATGCTTTCGTCTGACCTTAGCCTTATTCATAGTATGTAAGCAGTTGATTATTAGGGTGACTGTGTGGACCATGTTTAAAGGGACACATGGATAAGTTTTGCCCTGAAACATGTATTATTTATATGCTGTAGCAGGGAAATTGTTGTCGCTCACCTGGCCTTCCTTTTGGATCTATTAAATGCATTGTAATGATTCTACATGCTGTTGGGTGACATTTATCATGCAATGTCCATCAGCCTTAATATATGTGTGCATATAAACATGGATGATACGGCCACCGTGGAGGATTTCAATAATGCACGGGTGTGAGGATATTCCCTGGATGTGTTCATATTCAAGCTTGTGAGGGCGGGGGATAGGTATGGAAAAGAAAAACAGTTCTATCCTGTACACAACCGCATTAGCGCTGTGTCTCAGCCCGGGTCTTAGAGTTTCCCTAGCGTGCGCCAAACGACCTTGTTCATGGACTACCGCGGACAAGGTGATCTGTTAGTAGATCGTCAGGCACTAACAGGGTTATTCAGAAATCAGTGAAAAGCAGGAGAATGACTGGAGAATGGAAAATTCTAGGTCAAAATAGCCGATTTGGAAAGTGAGATGAATGGGAGAATTTTTCTGGTTTGGCTATTTTGACCAAGAATTTTCCATTCTCCAGTCATTCTTCTGCTTTTCACCTCTCTCTGAATAACCCTGTAAGTTTTAGCGACTCGCGCTAAATTTTTCCTTTAGTGATGGTGTTTTAGCTCACACCAGGTGATAGGGCCCTTAGTTTTATTCAGTGGTGTGATTTAGTGGTAAAATTATTAGTGCCCCCCCAGTTTTGACTGCGGTATCTTCTGTGCCCCCCCTAAATATTGTTCCTAGAGTCGCCACTGTTTATGGTAGTAGAGGGCGCTATCATACTGGGACCACCTAAACATCAGCAGCCTCAACTCATACCACCATAAAGCCCTACTGGCTAACAAGGACCACCCCAAACCATTTGGGCTGCAACAACCCATACCCACCCTGATCATCCAAAGCCCCCATGAATGCAACCTAACAAAATATCAAATAAAGGCCCTAATTAATGATTCCAGGGAAAACTACTGTATATCAGAGAATGGAGACATGATATAGCAAACTCCCAGAAACTCACCATTTACCAATCCTTACAGAGGGAATACAAACTGGTCCCATACCTGGAGGTACTACAAGACCCTAAGGACAGGAAAATCCTGAGCCGGTACAGACTGAGCGCCCACAGCCTGGAAATTGAATCAGGGCGGCATAGACAGACCTACAAGCCCAGGGAGAATAGACTGTGCCAGCATTGTGACCAGGGGGCCCTGGAAGATGAGGTCCACTTCCACCTACAGTGCCCCAAGTACTCAGCACTGAGGGAAACTCACTTCCAGAGACTCTCCGCTCTCATCCCGGACTTCACCTCTATAGAAGAGACAAGGAAACTCCACCTCATACTGGGAGAAGAGGAGCCGGCAGTGAAAATATCTGCCCAATACGTCACAGAATGTCCCAGACTGAGAGGAACATGAGAGATCCTGGACTCACCCCCATCCCCCTTCACATTATCCCTTACCCCTGATAATGTCCATGGACCTGCCCATTCCCCCCTATATATGTTCCACTACACCCCCTGCACCCCATATAACCTCCCCATATGCTTTGGCAATGCTAAAATGTACTTGGTCCTGCCAATAAAGCTTATTTTGATTTGAGTTGATTAGTCAAGTTACATTTAGAGAACCCTTAACCCAATATATTGTGCATATTTACTCAAAATTGCCAATTCAGGATTGACCACAGTGCAATTTGAAAAGATCATTTATTACAGTAGTAAATGCTATTGTGCATCAAAAGACATAGGGCAGTATTACAAAGCTGGTGCTAACATAACCAGAGCTGTTGTAAACTGAAAACCTCCATAGGCTATAATGGCTCTGGGAAGTTTACAACAGCTCTGGTTAAGTTAGCACCAACTATGTAATATAGCCCATACAGGGCTATTCAGAGAGAGGTGAAAACCTTGAGAATGACTGGAGAATTGAAAATTCTAGGTCAAAATCGTCCAGAAAAATTCTCCCATTTATCTCACTTTCCAAATTGCCTATTTGGTCTAGATTGTTCATTCTCTGGCAATTCTCAAGATTTTCACCTCTCTCTGAATAGCCCTGATTGTTACAGGATATGCTTTTCAATGTTTGTTTTTAAGTAGTGTATAAAATAAAATCTGTGAAATTAACATAAACCCTTATGTAATACGGAATTTTAAATGAGGTAAAACTTGTCTTTTGTACATAAAAAATGGATTTGAGGTAATATTATTAATTATAATGCAGTCGGAGACAAATTCCTTACCTTAAACACGCCACCCAAGCTACTTGCATCTGCTTGTTTATTGCTTCTTCATTCTTTGCTGCCATTGGAAAAATGCAGCCAATGAAATATTACTTCTACTCAGAAATATTATAACACATGAAACCCTCTTTAATAAACTTGTCATACAGAAACGTTATACAAAGAACTTTTAACTGTCCCCTGAGGCAAAGTTCACAGGGCCCTTCCACTACCATGTAACATCATATATACCTTTAGTAAATTTTGCTAAGCCATGGAAACCCTTAGTATAATATATCAGCATCTGTTGAAAATGTAGAAAACATCTGTTCTAACTTAAACATCACAAGTGTGATGATTTCATAAATTTAAACTATTTCCTATAAACGACACAAGGAAATTATCATAAATGTATTGTTTCTGCAGACTATGATACTTTGTAGTTCATGGCATTACTGGGTTTCTAGTGTTTCAAAAGATGTCACAAAAGCTAGACCTAAGACAGCATAGTGTAATTCTGTATGAATGTAAAAGTGCATTTTGGGTTTATTACACTTGAAATAAATGTAATTGTTTTAAACTAAGAGAATTGAATATTTATTATTTTTTACTTTAGGGATTCACCAAATAACACCTGTTAACCCCTTCACTGCTAAGCTATTTCACTCCTGTCTGCTGAGCTCATTTTGACCGTTTTGTGCTCATCAGGTTTACACGAGATGTGAAGTCATGTTTTTATTCTAGGACCCAGACAAATTATATAACCTTATTTTCATCAGACTCAGCAGATTCATAATATACCATTATTATATGTATCCGTCATGTCCCGTCAGAATGTTATAACAAAAGATGTAAAAAAAATGTGAATTTCCATTTACAGCGTGTAATTTTTTTCCCCCACATTTTATCATCCAAGCCATTGTGGTTATATATTCTATGGGGTACTCTTGTTAAAAAAAAATTCTAAATGGGAACCAGTTACTGTATTTTTACTGTTACTGAGAAAATATGAGATTTTAACTAAAAAGGGAAAAAATAAAAATTTTCATTGTGGGAAATGAGAAAGTGAGTTAGTGCAGCATCATTGTGCACATTATAATTGAAAAGTGAAAAATAGTGCTGCATTATAATATTTTTATTTATTTCATGTTTATTTTTTATATTACACATACACATACTCTGGCCTTTCCAGCAATAGCAAACTTGACCCTCTAGTCTCTATTGATTTCTCTTGCCCCTTTCTGAAAAGACACGCTTAAGTGTAGCCACAATGGGGCAAGAGATATCCAGAATCATCTTGATGATACTGGATTTCTTTTAATCCAATACCTACCCCCAATGACATACCTTGATTTGATATGCCTCTGGTTTCTGGGTTTATGGCCATTCTTTCTCTTGCGCCATTGTGACAACACTTGAGCATGTCTTTTCAGAAAGGCCATTAAGCCCAGTCTTTTTCCCGATAGACTGGAAACCTACTTTGAAGCTTACAAAATGTGGTTTTTTTTTGTGTTATTTTTATTAATGCAGCAATATTGTTCCCATTTCAATTATAATGTGAGCAATGAAACTGCATTAACAATTTTTTTCTATGGGGGTTTGCTAAAAATCACGTAATTCCCCCCCATAGCGCACCCCATAGACATTATAACTGCAAAGGCTCAGATGATAAAGTGTGAAAAAAAATACTTAACACTGTAGATGATTTAAAATTCTAATTTTATTGCATTTTTTGCTATAATATACAGGCAGGATATGGCGTATACACATAATAATGATATATTATGAATCTTCCAATTGTGCCAGAAAAAAAGGATATATAATATGTCTGGGTCGTACAGGTACAATAATATGTGAATTCAAATCGCGTTTAAACATGACGAGCAAAAGTGGTAAAAATGAGCTCAGCACACAGAGGTGAAATGGCTCTGCAGTGAAGGGGTTAATTTTTTTAACCCCTTAACTACCAAGTGATTTTACAAAAAAAACATTGTCAGAAACCAATAGTTTTTGTAAAATCATTTAAAATTTATTTTAAAGTAAGAAATATTTGAGCTCATACTCATTGTATGTCTTACTGTAAATAACCTATTTTTGGCCAGTAGGTGGCGACATCTGCTGCCAAATTGAGTTAGAGGTTTAAACAGCAGGTCTATTTTCTTCTATTTCTCCCTGTATCAGTTGTTGAAAGCCCGATATTTCAGAGCTTTAGCAGCTGATTGTACAGTTTTAGCTCTTTGGACACCTTCTGCAGCCCAAAAAAAAATAACAAAATTTGTTTGCAGCAAACAAATTTCATTTGCTTTTGGGCTGCAGGTCAGCATACCAAGGTATCTCAATATTGGGGCACCAGATGGTGCCTTTGAAGCCCGAAAGATATCTCGATATCGGTAGTGAAGGGTTTAATCAGTTTGCAGGTACTTTTTTATTTAAAAAAAAACAGAGCCCAGACAGAGCCCAAGTTGTTTTATAGAGATGTAATAGCACTTTTTGGACAGCAGACAGCGCCATCTGCCTCTCACATAGTGCATACGATTTAAAAATGTGCTTTTATGATTTTAAAGCACATTTTTAATGTATGGCTACTGCAAAACGATATACCATAACTCGACTGGGCAGGGCAGGGATTCCAGATGATGTAATTGGCAATCTCACAAGAATGATTCCATTAACTGAATGTGCGCATTCTTTATGCATGCATGTTTCTTTTCTGCTGGATCTGAAATTCTATTTTGGAACAATTATGGCTCGATATATACATGAATTTTGGTTTCTATTGATAGGTGGAAGGGATAAAACATTTAAGTAAAAACATATTTCTTACATATTTTTCCTGGGCTTGGCACTAGGGGCCCACCCAGCTCCGAAAGTAACAAATTCATGCTTGACACGCACAGTATTAAAGTTTCTTAACACAAAAATATTATTTTTAAGACAGATACCTTTGAAGAACAGAGTCCAATTTTGCTCTGATTTCAAGACATGTTCCAACTCCATTTCTCTTTTTGTTTCTAGTATATTTTTGTTCTCATTCTTAATCCTAGACATTCTCTGAGTTAAATTCGATTATTGATATTAAAAATAAACAATATAAGTAGCAATGGGTTAAATTATTTGAATTCAGAATCATTAACATAATTTACATTAAGCATTAAAGAAGAGGTTATTCAGAGAGCACCAAAATGTCCCTGACATTTCGGTGATCTCTCGTTCCCTGCACTTCTCTGCACTTTGGGGAATCAAATTTCCATACCCTACGGTGAATTCAGCATACACTGCAGGGTCCCAGAAGTGCAGGTAATCACCGTTGAATGCTTCTGCCAACCCGCCGCAATCCTGCTGCAAGCCCATCGCCCGCCGTTGCCAACACGGCGAACATCTGCCGCAAACATGCCGGACAGCCACCAAATACAGCCAATGAGCAGCCGAGCACAGCGCCGACAAGCCGCAGAAGAAAGTCGACGAGCTGCCGGACAGGTAAAAAAAACAACTAAACAATACGATTGAAAGTGTCAAATTTGAAACGCCGCTTGCAAAAAAAACTACTGAATCAATATGTCTGAGATTGAGATATTAGGTCCTATGAATGATAATAAACAGGTCTGGTACAGAAATAAGAAAAACGCTATTAAATAAAATGGTAAAAACAATTGCCGAACAAATCCCCAAAAATGCCTAAAAGATCCTACAAAATCAATAAATAAAGAAACTTTTTACTGCAAATTAAAATAATAAACAGTTTATTAGATATTGAATAAAAACGGGAATATTTTTAACATTGAAGCCTATGGGATTTGACTGAATAAACCTACCGAATGAAAACCCGAACAGCAGGGCACTTTGGCAACTTTTCACTGCTGTTCAGTGTTCTCTGAATAGATTAACCATTGCTTCTCTATGGGGACTTTCACTGTCGTCGAACAGGCACCATACTTGCTGGCAGATCGCCATAATTTAGCGAACTGCCTGCACTCTGAATAGCCGAATGGCCCCGAAATGTCACCGTACGGGGAAATTCCCTGTTCGGGGACATTTCGGGGCCAGATCGTCTCTCTCTGAATAACCCCTTAAGTCTCCTCGAAATAAAGACATTCAGGTCTATTCTATAAACATGAAACTTAGGAGAATTGTCAGAAGTGGCATTTCTAGGTCAAAATAGTCATTTATCTCACTTTCCAAATCTGATATTTGGTCTAGATTGTTCTCGTCTCCTGCCAATGAGTTTCACCCTTTAGTGAATAGACCAGATCGTAAAATGATTTTTCTGTGAAAATATAACAGTAGATTTCAGACAGGATAAAAACAGTACTGGAAGCTTCAAGTTAGTCAATCGATATGTTAGCTCTCCATGAAATTCATGTCTCATGCTGGTCCATCCAATACATAGATTCTGTTGTTATAACTTTAATTTAATATTTACTGTTTGCGAGATAGACGGCACCAATATATTCAAGAAGTGTAAAAAGATAAGATATATATTGTTCAATTCCAAGTGAGGCGAAAGAGCTGCTAAGGCCAGCAATGCAAGAATGCCAAAAGTGACAAAAAGAGAGAAGAGTAGTGATTGGCCTTTCAATCTCTCAGTAGAATGTCTGAGTTTGCTCCTAAATCCCACATTTCATCGCATTTCTCATATACTGAAAACCAAACCATGAGGTTGTGGAATTTAGATCTTGAATATAAAATGTTCTCAAACGGCTATTTCAGTCATATCCTATGCAGTTCGGCAGTGATCAAAAAAAATTCAGAGAAAGGTGAAAACCAAGAGAACTGGCCGGAGAAGAGAACAATCTAGACCAAATAGCCGATTTGGAAAGTCAGATAAATGGGAGAATTTTTCTGGTTTGGCCATTTTGAACTAGAATTTTCACTTCTGCCAGTTCACCCTTTAGTGAATAGACCTGATTTCTTTTCACAGTATATAGAGTGATAGGAGTAGGGTCTCACACAGAATTTAATATTTTCCTGGGAATCTTGACTTAAGAATCCATGGAAATTAGGTTTTGGATAGTGTAATATGTCTTATAGTGATCCATTAGGGTGTATAAAAAAGTTGTTCTTGGCAAAAAAAACGACCTTATATATCTTGCTCAGTTACAAATAGTCAGACAATGCACTCACATTTGTACCCAAGCAATAAATAAGTCATCTATGCTAAAGCAGACGGAATGCTAACTTAATCGGTATGACAACAATGCTTTTATTTGCTTGCTTACCACCTGTTTAAGTTACCAATTTCTTGTTACATTCCAGAACTCATAAGTTGAAATATATATCAGTAAAACAGAGGATAAAGAAAATGTGAATAATTCATGTGTAAAATTTGGTTCTGAGTATATAAGGTTATGACCAGTTGACTTTTGGCTGACACTTTAAGACAGCGCAGTTATATGCATGTGAAGTCATGTTTGCGTGATTGCACAACATCACAGGAAAGGTATTAAGTACATTTTTTTAAAGCTGAACACGGCCTATGATTTTATGTCAATGTGAAAAATAATATAATATACTGTATATACATTCTAATTATCCCGTTTGTTCATGAGAAACCTTATATAAAAAATTATATTTATAAATGTAAATCTTTTCAATATACATTAAACATAACTGTTAATTCCCATTAGTACTTAAATTAGGGGTGACTTTTTTTAAAATTTGAATACCAAGATATTTTATGAATAAATGTAATTTTATTATGTATTAAACTCCTTCATAAATATGTTTCTATGACTATACAAACATATAAACATAAAAAATAATAATTTTAATGTTATTACAATTACGCATTGAGGTATTTTTGGACTAAACTATTTGAATTTAAAAAGTTACTGGAAAATTTTGGTAAAATTTATGTTTAAAAAGTGGACATTGTGCCAAGTTAAAGAATGTTTAGAACTAATAAATTTTATTTTATGTTCTCCAGATTCAGCTGTAGATATGGAGAAAATATTATAATGACATTGTGGAGTGATAAGGTCACAGTCACATTTATACTTATTTAGTTTTAGTTATTCTTATTTATGATAGACTTGTGTGATTCAGTTTGGACTGAATATAAAATTGACTAAAAAAACAAGCAAAAAAAAATAATAACCGTAATCCTAAAGCTAACCCTAACCCAAACCCTTAAAGAAACCCTAACCTTGATACCAATTCTATCCATAACTAGTTTCTGGTGCGAGGGTATAGGGCAGAGGTCATCAAACATGGCCCTTCAGATGTTTTGGAACTACATCTCCTGCGATGCTCAGACACTTATTAGGTTAGCTGTGCCCCCTGGGAGGTGTAGTTCCAAAACATCTGGAGGGCCAAGTTTGATGACCCGCTTGTCTAGAGTAGTAATTCTCAAATCTGTCCTCGGGTCCCTCAACCAGGCCAGATTTTGCAGATCACCTTGGGGAAATGCAGACTGAATCCTGCAATCACTAAGCAGCAAATCATATCACCTGTGCTGTGCTTCGGCTATCTGGAAAACCTGACCTGTTAGGGGATTCGGAGGACAGGTTTGAGAAACACTGGTCTAGGGGATAGTATAAAGGGGGTATAGATGAAGTAAAAAGTGGGATGTAGTGAGGGTAGGGGCATAGAAGGAAGCAGGGGGGGGGGAAATGTGTACCTCTGAATTTTCTGAAATTTCCAAATCGATCCACTGTCGTATTGGTGAAATTTTTTCAAAATGGTTCAAATAAGAAATTTCTGAATTCAAAATCCTGTCAAATCTGAAATATTTAAATTCAGAAATTTCTGAATATGAACCAAAATACGCATATGTCTGATTAATGGGTTACCCCAATGGTTACCACATCGTTAAATGCTCGACATATTTATCTCATCACCAGTTTAAAACGTTTATCTACCCAACCATCCATCTATCTACTGTATCTATCAAATAAGTTTTTTCCCTACTCTTGATTGATATCAGCATAGTAGGAACAGAGCATATCAAAAAGGATGTTTTGGTCCACTGTCTTGCCTGAGAGTATTTTACAGATGCTGTATCTGTCTCTTTAAGGAGGTCCTGCCTTCAAGCCATTACGTTTCCATAAGGACAGATAAGCTTAACATCTACACATTATGCATGTTGCTCTCATTGGCTCATGGTTACACAGGGTGGCCTCATACAGAGGAAGCAGGAAGAGGGAATGTCACATTTCTCAAAGAACAGCACACAAGAATGAGAGGATCAAGCAGTGGTCTTGTAATCCATTCTTTGCATATGAAAAAGGGTCCAGTCTCAGCAAGCAAGATGCTAAGTTATCCAATAAGAGGGTTTATATCCCACTGCAGTCCTAAAAAAGCACTGAGAAATGATACACGTTAAAATGGGAAAAATACGAATTAGATTGAATAATGGAACACAAAGAAAAAAACAAGATGAGGAAATCAGAATAATGAACCAAGAATTTTGCAGTATATACAACCTGGAAAGAAAGCCAAACCATTTTGTATGGACATTAAATACACGCATAACTTTCAAATGCAATGAGGAAAAACAAATGTGTAATAGCACATTAATCCCCTTCACACCCAAAATCAAATTAACTTGATTCTGCATTGTAATACATTGAAAAACAGTCATAAGCATATCAAAACCCCATTTCCAAACCGTTTAAAGCACGATTAGTGTACCCCTCTGTGGAAATTACTGTGGAATCTTATCTCTCTCCCTACACCTCAGAGAGATATAAAATAAGCTGTAAATAGTAGCCCCCACCCTCATCGTAACAAAATGTTCACTGCACATTACTGTTGCAGTACAACAGCCAGTCATAGGGCAGAATACATGGAGAACTCTGGGGTTACTTACTGTTGTACAGGAATAAGAACTGCTGTACAGCAAAAAAAAATTTCCTCTACAGTACAGATAAAAGGTGTAACTGTAATCTCCATCTACAGGCATTATGTCACATACATATATCATTTTTATATTCTATTGGTATCTTTTGTGGAAGCTGCATTTCTAATAATATCACTGCAAATCCCTATAAGTTGGAGATCTGAGCCTTTTTTTTTTTCTTTAGAAAGGATTTTACCAGGAAGGATACATTGAGATTTCTCTCGTTTTCATGTATGTCCTGTGTGGCGAGTATGTACCGTTAGGTGTCTTGCCCAAGGACGCTTACTGGAGAGGTGCTCTTGCCGGGATCAAACCCATGTCTCCACAGGCTCTCTCTCAACGCAGAGCAGTGATGTTACCTCTACTCCACCCAGCCGGTACTATTATTGTTATTTATCTTTATCACGTTTACTGTATTTTATGCAACGGCCATTTCTGCCAGTATGCTGATAATGCAGACCCTGAGGGACATTGTGTATGATAAAGTACACCATCTTGAGTTTAGAATTCTTTACTCCAACAATATTTCTGTATTAGATAAACGAATACAAGAAAATTATAAAAATTAACAAATATACATTATTCAACCCCCCTTTCCCTCATTATAAGTTTACAGGGTCATCCAGACGTGGACCCCTTGCTTGTTGTGCCTAGAGGGGTGTCAGCTATACCCTCCTGATGAGGCCTAACAAGGCCAAAATGATCGTTGGGGGTTGCTGCACCTCTTGTGCAGGGTTGACGTCCTTGGCAGTCAGTACTGGCCACCCTTTCTGGGTGAGAGCAGGCTGATTTACATATGGAGCATTCATCCCTGTAATGGCACAAGCAAGCTAAAACCTTGTGAGACCTGAGCGGGCACCCACCGTAGAGCGGGGCACTAGTGCTGTTGCTCATCCTCGGGATCCTCACAAACCCCCCTTTCCCTCACTATAAGTTTACAGGGTCATCCAGACGTGGACCCCTTGCTTGATGTGCATAGAGGGGTGTCAGCTATACCCTCCTGATGAGGCATAACAAGGCCAAAACGATCGTCGGGGGTTGCTGCACCTCTCGTGCAGGGATGACATTCTTGGCAATCAGTACTGGCCATCGTTTCTGGGTGAGAGCAGGCTGATTTGCATATGGAGCATTCATCCCTGTAATGGCACAAGCAACCTAAAACCTTGTGAGACCTGAGCGGTCACCCACCATAGAGCAGGCCACTAGTGCTGTTGCTCATCCTCAGGACCCTCACAAACCCCTCCTTTCCCTCACTGTAAGATAAAGTACACCATCTTGAGTTTAGAATTTTAAGTCATTTCTCAGAGGCTCCTATTTGCTTCTTCTTATATTTAATCAACAGCAGTAAGAGAAAAAAGTGAACAGGTGAAAAAACTAGGAACAATAGGTGTATCTGTGTTGGGCGCTGTCTGCATGTGGATAACGTACTGTATAACTGTGTTATTCCAGAAAATTGGGTATTGTGCCAAGCGTACAGTTTGGTGGTGTTGTTGGTACTCTTTAGAGTAAATGGACTTATCAAAGAAAGCAGATATAATACAGATATATTATATTATGCAATCTTCTACTGCCCTCTCGTGGTGGGATTCAGTATGGTAGAATAGTCAGTTTAAACAAAGGGTTATTCAGTGTTCTACTGCCATCTAGTGGTTTGGTCCAAAAAATATACAGTAAAACTGGGTCCGCTGATCCTCTCTCTTCTTTCGTACTGATGTTCTTTTCCTCATAGGGGTATAAACAGAGAGAGGATACACATAGCGCAAATTGTATCAAAATTGTGCAGTGATAAGAAGTATCATTGGATCAACTCACGTGGTTCTGAGCCTATTTGGGGGTGTCAGGCTCAGACTTTCTAGCTTCGCCAGTCCATAGAGGTGACTGGATCCCTTCTTTTGATGTCCCTTTTGCACTGCTGCACTGTGGATTTCTCCTGTGGTCTCCGGGTCCTCTGGGTTGGGGATTTATGGTGGATTCAGTGGTGGATATCAGTAGCTACCAGTGGTCCAACTCCCTCTCAGTTTATAAGAGCTTTATAGCTCTATATTAGACGTGTCACAGGTTGTTGTGGACCAGCCCATCAGGCAGACTTTTGTTGGTGAAAATTTCTTTACTTCTTATACAGCTCATAGAAAAAGAAAGATTTTCATGGCACAGTATCGTCTTAATTTTGTCAATACAAAATAAGGGGGAGAAAAACACACTCACCCTTTCTAGAGCTTAACCTTGCTCTAGGTGTTCAGCGTATAGAAATTGTTTGGCACAATTAGAGAAAGCCTCTTTCTGACCAGGTATTTAGGCAGGACAGCAGAAATAATGGAAAAATAGGAATTTTATTTCCAAAAAGTACCATAAGTACACATAAAAAGACCTGCCAGACGCGTTTCGCGCTACAAGCGCTTCATCAGTGGCAAAATACAGAAGATTAGTGAAAAAACTAACATAAGTTCCTCTTAACCCTTCCCTCCAGTCCATAATCCCCTGCGGTCCATGTCTATATATGGGCTTGAACCTGGAAATGCATCCTCTTTCTTACTGCTGCAGCAGTAGAGATAAGTAGTCTGCATTATTCCTCATATTCTTAGAGATTTATAATTATTTAGTTATTTATTAGCGTTGGCTGTTCGGTTGTCCCGGCTATAACCTAGGGGCGGCCACCGGCCATTAGGTTTTTATTCCATTAAACTGTGTTTTTCACGTTTTATATCGCTGTAAGTTTAATTTTCGCGGGCTTTGTTATCACATGCTGTGTTGCCGCCGCATCTCTCAGCTCGCGCCAGCTCTCCCTCACAGACTCTGATGTAGCCGCGCCCCTTGTGCCGCCCCTTTTACCTCAGATACAGTCATGAGTAACTGCCGTGCCAAATCCAAACGCCGCTCTGCATCTGACTCCGATTCAGGGGAGGGCTCAGTAATGGCGGACGAGTGCCAGGAAGCCAGTGATTCCTTGCAGAACATAGCGACTCGCCCAGAAGGTGCCCCATTCCCTGAACCCCCTTTTGGATCCTCAGTGCATTCTTCTATTACCGCAGCTGTACAATCAGCAGTTTCCAGCCAGTCAGTCTACCTCCACCACTCCCTAGAAGTTGTCATGGCGGCAGTTAAAGCTCTTCCCTCAACACCTGCTCCCTCTAATCCTACCTCAGATATTAGTCAGTCAGAGCCTTCAGCTTCCGATTACATGGGACAAAAGGCGATATGTAAATCTAAACACACTGATAGAGAGGCTGGCAACCCCGCAACACTGACAATTTTTGATGCCGAGTCTCCATCTCGGAAAAGAGCCCAAAATCGCAGGGCACATATGGAGCTTGTCGCAAAAAGACGTAAATCTGATTTTGATATGGCTCCCACAGAGAAGACCACTGGGAAAGAATTAGTATTAGCCACCCTCCATGGCAATGATGAATAGGATCTCCCAGATGATGTGGATGAGTTGGCGCTATATGCGTCTGAAAATGACCAATTTGACTGGGAAGAGTCGGAGGAACCCCCTCCTTTTTATGAAGAGGGTAACATAATTTATGACCCCCATGGTGACTCTCTTTTTTGCCCAGAGGATCTTTCCCATCCTCAATCCACCGTGTGGTATCCCCTACTACATGTCGAGAAATGGGTGGATGCTCATATCAGACGGCCTTTAGACAAGGCTAGAAGGCAAAACATGCGGGCCGAAAGCCCACATCCTTCCACCACAGGCAAAACTTGTGTTACCTCGGATGTCGACCCTTCTATAATTAAATTCATTACCAATCGGGGGTGGTCCCCTAAAACTGGCCTGGACCATGCCTTTCGTACATGCGAGGATAAATTGTTAGATATGGCAGGTCCTTTAATAAAACTTTTTAACGTTGATGAGGAAGCTAAGCTTTCTAATTCCACCCTGTCACCTACCCTTGTCCGCGATTGGGTTCAAAGGGCGCTATCTTTTTTCGATAACGCTAACGCCGCTTTGGCCGCTGAACGGCGCAAATCAATTCTTTTAAAGGTTGATAACCAACTGACAGCCATTGCAGACACTGACCTAGGCAGCGCAGCTCAAGGGTTTTTATTTGGGGATGCCTATGTTAAGATTATGGCCACATACGCCAACACCTTCAACTCCCTGGAGAAAGTAACTTCCTCACTAAAGCGAATATTTAGGGGCAGGGTTTTGGAAGGGCCGATAGATATAGGGGGCGCCCTACCGGCCGTCAAGCGACCAACACCAGGTCTTTTCCCAGCCCCGCTGCACAACAGCCAATGGAGTTCTAACCCTCTGGCTCCTTCTTCCCCTCATGCACCCGCCCTTGGCGCGCTCGAGGTTTCCGAGGTTCAAGAACCCCATTCTCCGGCAGACGACCCTCAGGTAAGACCTCAGTTGATATTTCCCTCACCAAGGGTTCAAGTAGGGGTCGAATACGCTTGTTTCTTCATAGATGGCAAACCCTTACATCAGATCAGTGGATCTTGAATACGGTGCAGGGGTTCACGGTTTCCTTTATATCAATCCCAATACAAACGTTTGTCCCACCACCACTTAATTTCCCTCGGGAACAAGATGTTCTGATGGACAAGGAGATACAAGATCTATTAGACAAAGGGGCCATACAACTAGCTCCTACTGAATCGATGGGTTTCGTCAGCAATTTGTTTCTGGTCTCAAAGAAAGGAGGGGGTTTATGACCAGTAATCAATTTGAAAGACCTAAATTCATACGTACAATACAACCATTTCAAAATGGAAGGTATGCATTCTCTCAGGGACATCCTACGTCAAGGGGATTGGATGGCAAAAATTGATCTGAAGGATGCCTATTTTACAGTACCAATTCACGAGACCTCTTGAGACTATCTTAATTTCCGATGGCAGAGCAAGATGTGGAGGTTCACTTGCCTTCCTTTCGGTCTATCCTCAGCTCCGTGGGTTTTCACAAAACTTCTGAAACCATGATATCATCCCTTCGGGAACGCGGAGTCCATCTGGTAATATACCTGGACGATGTCCTACTGATGGCAGATACCGGATCGCTCCTTCTGTCCCATTTACAATGGAAGATAGACATCTTACAAGAGCTCGGATTCCTTATCAACATGGAAAAGTCTCTGACGATACCTTCACGAAAATTGGAATTCCTAGGCCTAGTGGTGGACTCCATCTCAATGACGCTTCACCTTCCACCTCAAAAGATTATGTCAATCTCGATGGAAAGACCATATCACACTTCGTTGCCTGGCACGAGTGATCGCACTGCTCGCAGCCACTCGTCTGGCGATACCTCCGGCTCCATTATACTACAGGGCCCTCCAACGCTTGAAGGCCCATTTTCTCCGCAAGGGAATCCAATATTCTTCCCCAGCGACTCTCACCGACGAAGCCAGTTCGGATCTGATGTGGTGGTTCGAGATACTCCAATATTGGAATGGGAAGCCCTTGATTCCACCAACCCCAATGATAATCATTGAATCAGATGCTTGCCGCATCGGTTGGGGAGCTCGACATGGTCCCCTGGAGACGGGAGGTCGTTGGTCCACATCAGAGACAACACTACACATAAATTGTCTGGAGTTATTGGCGGGTTTATTCACAATACAATGCTCCACAAAAGACCAGAACAATTGTACAATTCTCCTCAAGTTGGACAACCTGTCAGCGGTTCGGAGTATCAATTGCCTAGGGAGCCCGAGATTGGAACCTCTTTCTAGGATGGCGAGGAAATTTTGGTCCCATTGTTTCACCAACAACTTGACTGTATTGACCCAATTCATTCCGGGCATGACGAAACTCATGGCGGATTGGAACTCCAGACACACGGAGGACTCCGGAGACTGGAAGTTGCACTCCTCGGTGTTCACAATGCTTGCCGATCTTTGGGGGTCCTTAGACATAGACCTGTTTGCCTCCAGACTCAACAATCAAGGGCTACGTTTCTTCAGCTGGCGTCCAGATCCAGAGGCAATAGCGACGGACGCCTTCCTACAGGATTGGATCAGATCACGTCATTACGCGTTCCCTCCATTCTCCATGATAGCGAGAACATTGTCTTTCATTCGCGTTCAACGGGTCACTGTAGTATTGATAACACCCTTCTGGAAGGGTCAGCCATGGTTCCCATCTCTATTGAAGTTATCAGTGGATTTCCCACATCTCCTTCCGATTCGCTCATACCTGTTATTGAATCCGGAGGAACATCCTCACCCATTGTTTCAGAGGGTCAGTGCCGCCTGGTGGCATGGTTGGTTTCGGGGGACTTGGATCGCTCCCTGGCATTTTGGAACGGACTCGATCCTTACTCCTGGAGGCCTGGGCTCCAGGGACACGTTCCTCATATAATTCAGCATGGCGAAATTGGTTTAGCTGGGGTGTGGAAAGACAGCTGGATCCCTTTTCAGCCCCAGGAAACTACTTCTTGGATTTCCTTATGGAATTGTTTCATGACGGCCGGGCATATCGTACGATAAATGTGATGAGATCGGCTGTCTCTGCATCGCATGTAGGTTTTCATGGCATTCCTTTAGGCCGTCATCCACTGGTGTGCTGTTTGTTACGGGCCATTAGTTTATCCCGTACACCGGCACCTCGTTATACCTCTACCTGGGACGTTTCTATTATACTACGTTTTTTGTCTAGTTGGCCATCTAATGAGGTCCTCTCCATTCGACAATTGTCAGCGAAGTTGCTAATGTTATTCTGCCTTTTTTCTTGTAAAAGAGTGAGTGATGTGCGTGCTTTAGATATCTCATCACGTTCCTTTGGCCCAGACGGGGTTAGGTTTGATATTGTTCGTCGCACAAAAACTTCCATCACCTCTGTATTTTATCCATATTTGACGGATCATCCGTTTATTTGTCAAATACTATGTTTGCAGGAATATGAATCTCGTACGAGTCAATTTCGACCTAGTTGTGTATCTCCGCTGTTTTTGTCAATTAGGGCTCCTCTTAGCCCAGTATCATCTGCATCCTTAGCCCGATGGATGTGTTGGCTTATGTCGGAAGCAGGAATTTATGTTTCTTGTTTTGGGGCGCACTCTGCTAGGAGTGCTATGGCTTCGTCTGCTTTGTTTTTGGGCTGTCGTTTAGAGTTTGATGCGGGCCGCAGATTGGTCCCGAGAATCCACTTTGCGTACTTTTTATTTGAAACCTTTATCGCATTGGTCTACCACTATTCTAGACGAACTTTGAACTAGCAAATAGGAGCCTCCGAGTCAATGACTTAAAATTACTAAATTTTCCTATTTCCATAGCGGAAAGTTAGAATTTTAATAATGACTCGGAGGCGAGTATTTCCCTCCTCACCCTCCCATATGTTATACTTGTTCTATTTTGTTGTATATAATAATATTTATTACAATAAACAACTATGTACTGTTTTTATTTCATATATTATAATGGATATTGTTATTTTGTCATAATAAACAAATTGTTTATCAATTAATGTTCCCGTGTATCCTGTCTGGAATCCTGGACCTTGATTGCCAGTAGCGGGACTCTATCTAATCCCTGGTCCGTGTTTCCTGCTCTGTTTTTCAGCCACCTGATTGGATTCAAGTACAGTCTTCTCACAGCTGGTCCTCTACATCCTTTGTTTTCCTGTATTGGCTATCCGTTCTTCTACGTCGGATCCTTCTTCGTGCCTGTTGGATTTGTTATTAATTCCGGTTCCATATCCTGTTTTCGCAGCAAGAAAGAGGATGCATTTCCGGGTTCAATCCCATATATAGACCGCAGGGTATTGTGGACTGGAGGGAGGGGTTAAGGGGAATTTATGTTAGTTTTTTCACTTGTTCACTTTTTTTCTCTTACTGCTGTTGATTAAATATAAGAAAGTTAAAGTTAAAATTCTAACTTTCTGTTATGGAAATAGGAAAATTTAGTAATTCTTCACTCCAACAATATTTTTGTATTAGATAATCGAATACAAGAAAATTAAAAAATGAGCAAATATACATTTTTCAATCAACCCTTTCCCTTTTGTGATAAAATTGATTTGAACTATAGGATGGGAAGATAACAATTAAATATAGGGTGAAATAGATATTTCGCACAAAGATTGTTTTTCTGAGATAGTTAAAAAGTTAAATAATATAAATTTGCTAATTTAAAATTTTTCATGTATTCATTTATCCTTTACAGAAATATTGCTGGGATGAAAGGTCCTGCACTCTAGAATGTGTCGCTTATGCTGCACAATTTTAAATGGGGTCTGGATTATCAGCATATAGGCAGCAACGACCTTTGTGTCAAATACTATAACTGTGATAAAGATAGATAATAAAACTGGTCAGATCCCCTGCTTATGGGGACTCGCAGTGACCATAATGAGGTTATCAGCAATGTAGCTTTTAAAAAATACCAGTAGTATATTAAAATAATATTTGTATATGCCTGCATAATGCCTCTGTATGAAAAGTACAGTAACAACCTGGATATGTACTGACCTTGGAGTTCCAGTCATTATAACCCCTTGAATCTCATCCCTGCACAGTGAGTGGCACCAGAGCTCTCTTGGCATTCTGCCCTCTCCCTGGCTGCTGTAATCCTTAAGCAAAGTATTTGGACTTTTTGTTACAGAGAGGTTTGGGGCTGCTATTTGCAGCTTGTTTATCTCTCTCCAGAGTGAGAAGAGAGATACAAAACAATGGATTTCATTTCTTCACATGGGGCACACTAATCTTGCTTTAAAAATATGTGAAATTGGGTTTTGATATGTAAATGATTGTTTTTCAATGCATTACAGTGTAAAATTGAGTTAACTCGACTTTAGGAGTGTAGGGGTTAACTTTCATAATATCAGAAAAAGTTAGCAGCTTTAAGGTAAAACTGAAGACAAACTCCATCCACATATGATATTCTCAATTGAATGTACACACTGTGTACAGGTCTATGAAGATCACTAAGGTAGGTCTGCACTCCTTCTTCCTCTTCAGGTCCAGCTCCCATGTATAACGACAAATCCCAGCACTTGTGAAAAAATATTATAGTTACCTGACAGCCTCCCAATTCAGATGAATGTATACTGATTTAAATTTCATATAAATAAAAGAGTGAACCTTAAACAATCTAAAAATAGATATCAAACCTATAGTGTGTATTTAGGAAATGGTCCCTTAAATATGCCTGTTGCCCCGTATGTATTATGCCCATATGAGTAGAATGTGTACATTAGACTTCTTTTAACATTAAAGACAAATGACATATATATTGATAGGCTGGTTATCTAGTTATATAAATATTGATGAATACCAAGGACCCAAGATGCAGTCTCTAATGATAGATATTGATAGCATATTGAAATTATATTTAAATGTATTTGTAACTGTATTTTGTGTGCTTTAATACAGATCACCAAGGTGTTGTCAAAACACATTGTGATGATGCTGTGCCTTTCAAGCATGTGAGGGGTTAATTTGATATTTCCTACCTGCCAGTCCTCCAAGAATCTTTCTATCAATAATGTCATCACCTTGCATACGGTAGCACTTTTCTTCACATAAATATTGCCATTCTCCTCAGTAATTGTGAGACGCTAAGACATTAGCAGGGTTTGGATTTCAGGCAAATCAGGAAACTTTTCACACAGCATCTAAGAAACCAAACAACGAATTTTCAATTATTTTGATTGACCTAAATCATGTGATCTAGATAACCTTCAAACATGGCCATAGATGATATTTTTGGGAGGTATACTTGTATAACCTGGCATCTGAATAGTGCTGGCATAGTAGATTTTTGTGCAATATTGCCAAATTGAAATAAAAGCTGAGTTTAAGCTTTTCCAAATAGCATTTTTATTGTAAATTTTCCACAACTCTGATGGGAAGACTAGCGATAGGAGCAAAAGGGCTAATGCCTCCTGGGACACTAACATTCAGAGGTTGTAGACCACTAACTCATTTTACAACCTTTCTGCCAATTAGCTACAGCATTTGGTGCACTGGGCTGCCTATACCAAATCATTGCAGTCTTCCACTGAGTCAGTTGCTCATAGATACCAGCAAAATGGGATGTTCAGTATTCCTAGAAATAATAGAGATATATAGATAATAATATACTACATATTGTCATTCAAAAATGATATGCATATTCTAATTATATTTTTTGGAAGCTGCATTACAAATAATTAATAATTTAATTAAGATCACTACGAATACCAAAAATGGGGATATGAGACTATTTTTATTATGTATGTTTATCGCATTTATTGTATTTGACACAAAGGTCATTTCTGCCTGTATGCTAATAATGCAAACCCCGTGTGAAAATGTCCAAGGGACACCATCTAAAGTTTAGAACCTTTCATCCCAGCAATATTTCTGTAAAGGATAAACAGATAAATTAAAAAGTTAAATGATTAAATTTAAATAATTTACTTTTTATCTATATCAGAATAACAGTAAAATAAGCAATTATATGGGGGCAATTATATCCATGTGTGAGCTTGGGGCCAATTATATCCATGTGTGAGCTTGGGGCCAATTATATCAATGTGTGAGCTGCTGGGGGCAATCATATCCACATGTGAGCTGCTGGGGGCAATCATATCCACATGTGAGCTGCTGGGGGCAATTATATCCACGTGTGAGCTGGGATTGGCACTTTGAGACACATAAATTGGTTCAGCGATCCGGTTTGGGCACTCGGGCTCAAAAAGGTTCGCCATCCCTGATCTAGAGTTTAGAACCTTTCATCCCAGCAATATTTCTGTAAAGGATAAACAGATAAATTAAAAAGTTAAAATGAATAAATTTAAATAATTTACTTTTTATCTATATCAGAATAACAGTAAAATAAGCCTACATTAGTACATAAGTTATAACTATAAATCCCAAGTTTATTATATAAAGTATGATAATATTCTATTAACTCAAAGTGCTTGGTGTTAAAAGTCTTTGTCAAATAACATTTACAGTTGTGTTCAAAATTATTCAACCCCCAATGCTGTAAAGGGTTTTAGGGAATTTAGTGTACATTTGTAATTGTATTCAGAATGAAATCCTACAAGGACGTTTTAAAGAACCATATGCAACTAAAATGACATCAATTGGTTTTGTAATACAGTAGTAAATGTTTCTTTTGTGAATTCTTCATTGACACAATTATTGAACCCCTTAAAGACTACCACTCTGAAAAACAGAGGTTCATTCAAGTGTTTTCAATCAGGTATTGAAAACACCTGTGGATGTCACGGAGCAGCAATAAAGCATAATAAGCACCAATTAGGCAGCTTTAAAATGACTGTGATACTCAGCTCCTTCTAGACATTTACTGGTGTGGTTACAAACATGGTGAAGTCAAGAGAATGGTCCAGGAAGACAAGAGAAGAGGTGATTACTCTTCACAGGAAGGGCAATGGCTATAAGAAGATTGCAAAGATGTTAAACATACCAAGAGAGACCATAGGAAGCATCATTCACAAATTCAAGGCAAAGGGCACTGTTGAAATGCTACCTGGTCGTGGCAGAAAGAAGATGCTGACTTCGACTGCTGTGCGCTACCTGAAGCGTAGACTGGAGAAAAATCCCCGTGTGACTGCTGAGGAACTGAGAAAAGATTTGTCAGATGTGGGTACTGAAGTTTCAGCTCAGACAATACGGCGCACACTGCGTAATGAAGGCCTCCATGCCAGAACTCCCAGGCGCACCCCTTGCTGTCTCCAAAGAATAAGAAGAGTCGACTGCAGTATGCCAAAAGTCATGTGGACAAACCACAGAAGTTTTGGGATAGTGTTCTGTGGACTGATGAAACAAAATTAGAACTGTTTGGGCCCATGGATCAACGCTATGTTTGGAGGAGGAAGAACAAGGCCTATGAAGAAAAGAACACCTTGCCTACTGTGAAGCATGGCGGGGGGTCAATCATGCTTTGGGGCTGTTTTGCTTCTGCAGGTACAGGGAAGCTTCAGCGTGTGCAAGGTACCATGAATTCTCTTCAGTACCAGGAGATATTGGATGACAATGTGATGCAGTCCGTCACAAACCTGAGGCTTGGGAGATGTTGGACCTTTCAACAGGACAATGATCCCAAGCATACCTCCAAGTCCACTAGAGCATGGTTGCAGATTAAAGGCTGGAACATTTTGGAATGGCCATCGCAGTCACCTGACTTAAATCCGATTGAGAACCTCTGGTGGAACTTAAAGAAAGCAGTTGCAGTGCGCAAGCCTAAGGATGTGACTGAACTGGAGGCTTTTGCCCATGACGAATGGGCGAAGATACCCGTAGATCGCTGCAAGACACTTGTGTCAAGCTATGCTTCACGTTTAAAAGCTGTTATAACTGTAAAAGGATGTTGTACTAAGTACTAAGATTGAATGTCACTTGGGGGTTGAATAAAACTGATAATCATGTGAGCACAGAAAAGACATTTGTGGTTATTTCATTATAAATGTTATGTTATATTTGTCTGACCTACACGTGCCTCTTTGATTTAATTGTAAGCAAGATGACTGAATGATCAAAATCAATGTTAAACTGGCCAAAACACTCAATTTCAGTGGGGGTTGAATAATTTTGAACACAACTGTATGTTAATAAGTCATCATTAGGATGTTGTTCTTCTATTAATGGGTTTTTGTTTCAGCACAGTTCCCCATAAGTGTTTCTTTATTTCTTAAACCCATCACTGCCAAGTGATTTTCCAATAAAACACTGTCAGGAACCAGTAATTGTTTTTTTTTCTAGATTTTTTAAAACTTAATTATAAGAAATATCTGGGAATATTCCAATGCTTTTTTTTTTTTACTATATTAACCTATTTGACAGGCAGATGTTGCCATCTTCTGCCCAAATGAAGTTACTGCAGGTCAGATCTCCATGCATTATCAGCTGGAGAAAATTCTGTTAGAGACATTCTTCAGCTGGATTTAAACAGTGTTAGCACCTCAGGCATTATGCACACTTTGCTAGATCATTGGGGGCATGTTCTGAAGCTTAGATGCAAACAAACTTCATTTGCAACAAGCCAATTTCCTTGCAATGATATAGCATAACCCCAGATTGTGTAAACATGATCTCGAGCTACTGTGTATGCAACTGCTGATCGTGTATTCACGATCACAGTAACAAAGGGGTTAAACAAAAGCACAAATATATTTAAATTATTTTGCCAATAAATACAGAACTAGGTTTTGATGAACAAGAGCTTAGCTTTGGGGAAATGGATACTTCACAAGTCATTATTTAGAAATTAATTCAGTTTATGCAAAGTAAATCTAGAGTTTTTCTTTAAAGACCTTTGAACCTTCTAGGTTTGTATATTAAAGAAATGCAAGACTTTAAGGACGACTATCTTTCTCTTATCTTGACATAACATTTTTGTGCTCTCTGTCTCATTCCGATTGAAACTGCTGATACTGAATAAAATAATACCAAGTTACAGCAGTATTCCTGGAACTTACTAGAGATCAAAATTACTGTCACATTCCATTTTAATTCAAGAAACTATATTTCAGCTGTTACATCAATCATTTGAAACAGACATACCGTATAATAATAAATTGCAAAAAAATATATCTTAGCTTCAAAGGTATAGCATGATCAGTATGTGTTTCATTTTTAGTAAATTTTAAGATGAAATACCTTAACACCTTAAAGATTATCTATCCCCATTGCTAATATGATCATGCATACACAATGAGCAGGAGTAGCAGCAGACACAGCAGCCCAAGACTGTGTTAACACGATCTAGGGCTATGCTGTATCATTGCAATTTTTTTTCCTGCAAACAAGATGCTAGCACTTTTTAAATCCAGCTGGGAAATGTCTCTAATGGACACTTCTCCAGCTTATCCTTCACAGAGCTTAGAACTGTAGTAATTCCTTTTGGACAGCAGATGGCATCATCTGCCTGCCAAATAGGTTATTATTAGGGATGAGCTGTTCGGTTCGATCTGCTCGGAGTTCGCATCGAACATCAGCCCTTCGACAGTTCGCGAACTTCGAACTTTTTGGGACGTTCGCCAAAAGTTCGATTTTTTTTTTTTTTTTTTTATAAAAGTATAAAAAATGCTCTTGACTCTTTACTGCAGAATATTATAAGCTTTATTAGATGTTGAATTAAAATGGGAATATTTTTAACATTGAAGCCTATGGGATAAAACATTCTTGTTACTAAAACATCAGGCAGACGCGGCCCTCTAATCAGGCACTGTAGAGGGCAGCCTGCAGGGGCCTCCCAAGGATCCCCTTGAGGAGCATGCGGCCGCCGGATGACAGAGCTGCGACTGTGCGGGCTAGCCACCCGGGTGCATGTGGCAAAGACAGGCAGCGCAGGGAGGGAGCCACTGCACCTGCGGCCACGGCAGACCCCCCCACAACCAGGATCCAGGGAGTCCTCACTGACCACCAGGCTAAGGTAAGGCGACACATTTCTAAAAAAAATAGAATCCGAGGACATTTTTAAATGTCCCCGGGAACATAAAATAAAACTTTTTTTTCTTTCTCTACCTGGTTGAATGTATTTAATTATATATATTAGATACATTCAGCCAGGTAGAGGGGGGTGGCATGTGGGCTGCGCGGGGTCTCAGGCAGTGGTTTGTTTTTTTTGTGTGTATATTTTTAGCAAATTTATAGGGGAAAGTGAGGGCAGGTATGATATATATATATATATATATATATAGAAAAGATATATATCTATATTCTTATAAATATATATATCCAGACTTGTATTACACACACCTTTTGGCAACTAATTGCCCCCCTCCATTTGGCTGATCCCTCCAGAAGAAATGTTGAAACCGATAGAGCAGAGAATAATATATATATTCTCTGCTCTGTCGGGTTCAACATTTCTTCTGGAGAGATCAGCCAAATGGAGGGGGGCGGGTGGGTGTATATTTATATCTGCGTGTTGATATATACGTATATATAGGTCTGCATGTTGATATATACGTATATGTCTGTGTGTGGTATCAATGCATCCCTACTTTATACACGGCGCTCTGTGTCCCTATAATATATATAATCAGGGATTATCTTTTTTTTATATTTTTATACTATTCCTATTAAATTAACAGTAATTTTTGATGTATTTTATTCAGCAGAAACTTTTTTTGCCTATATAACATGTGCTTTGTGAAAATAAAACGGTTTTGTGTGTACATTTTAATTTAGTTAGTGGATTCCTGTCCAGTGCAGTGAGAAGCAAATGTAATGTAGTGTAGACACGCTGCGAGGCAGAGCGGAGTGAAGTCAAGCCTGCAAAATGTTTGCTTCTCTTTGCTTCGCTACGCTGTGCGTCGCTACACACTCAGTGTGTCTCAGCCTTTATTTCCGCATCGCTAGCTTACCGAATCAGTTTGTATATTTGTTACTGACCCTGCTTGTTCTGAGGACCCGATCTGTTGCCGACTTTGCCTGTTATTTAAATATTCTCTCTCTGTGTATTCCCTGCCTGTTCTGTTTGCTTCCTGTTGCTATATGGTGTGCGCCGATTCTCACCATATACAGTAGCGCAGTACAAGTGCCTAAACATTGCTGACCTGGTTTTGTTATAGCTGCTGATGTAACTGAATAGATCGGGGATCTCTTCTGCATTACCAAAACCTCCACCACTGCACTCTTTCACAATACCACAGAGGGGTTACTTACGGTGTGAAGGCACTTGCTGCCACCAAAGGCACAATATTTGGGTGCACTGCTACTGATGCCTATACCAGATTCATATCATTTTAATATTTGACCGCAGGGTCCAACCCTGCACTCTTCCACAATACCACAGAGGGGTTACGGTGTGACGGCACTGTTGCTGACACTAAAGGCCCAATTTTAAAGCACCTATTGTTACTTTCATCTAAAGCCTGCATAAGTTTCACCATAATTTAGCCAAAAAATTACTAAACTTGTTCTGCGTGTCCTAAAATGTCTCCTCTTTTCATACAGACTGCCGCCACAAGCAGTTGTTTATAAATAGATTAAAGGAAAAATATTTACCATCATTTGAAATGTCATTTTTTTGTTTTTAAATGTTTCTATACATCCTACAAATCCGCCACTTCACGGGCAGGTTATGGGGACCTCCTACGCATGATATTTGAAGGAATTTTTCATTTTTATTCTTAACCTTTATTTCATGGAAAACTCACTGTTCCTTTAAAAAACGTTTTTTTTAAAACTTTTTGTCCTTGTTTCCTGTCCCCCGGGGCACTACCCAGACCCCCATACACCTTTTATGGCACATATCTTGCATATATGCTCTCTTGGAGGGCACTCTAAAAATCGAACTTTCGAGTCCCATTGACTTGCATTGAGTTCGGTTCGTGTTCGAGTTTGAACTCGAACTTTTGAAATTGTTAGAGTTTGAATGCGAACCGAACACGGGGGGTGTTCGGCTCATCACTAGTTAGTATAGTAAGAAATACATTGGGAATATTACAAAATATTTCTTACTGTATAATTGATTAAGATTTTCCTAAAAATAACACTGGTTGTTGTCTGTTGACAGTATTTTTTTTGTGGGGGGCAAATCACTTGGTAGCAAAGGGGTTAAGTAAATCAAATCGCTGAATCCAATATTTTCCTATTTATTTATTTATTATTTTTGGATTCACTAGTCTCCATTTTCTCGCTCTCCCCATGTTTCAAAAGTATAAAGTCACACGAAAGACTCTTTTATTTCCCCTGCCATCTTTAAAAATTGAAGTCCTAGAATTTAATTTAACAGAATAAACTTTAGCTTCTATATAGTTCATTAATTAACTTTAAGTATCTTTATTTTTATGCACTTGTCTGCAAATTTAATTTCCTTATCTATTTAACACAACTAAAAGGTAATTATTTTAGCCTGTGGTGTCCTTTTAATGCATAAATGACTTTCCATCTGACCAATCAATGCAGAATATTGCATACGTCTGCATTGTGAAAATTGAGTTGGTGATTAGTATATGCTTTTAATGCATACTGTTAAGATCAATTACGATGTAGAGGCACCATACCACCAGTGCATGACCATATATATATATATATAATTTTACTGTTCTGTATTAGAGTTATTAATAATCACTGTAAACTTTAAAAACAAGTATTTGTCAATAGAGAATGATATTATAGACATGCATGCAAATGATAAAAGAACGTGAATGCCTGCTGGCAGCCTATAATATTTTGATGTAAATGTTTCATTTTACTGAGCTATTATATACATTCATTCCAATCTAAAAATTAGATCGGCAACATTAACTTCAATTTGAATCCTCTTTACACACGGCAAAGAGAAAGAATAACAAATTATTTTGTTTTAAATATTTATTTGTGCAGCATGTCTGTGATATAGCTCAGGGTTTTGGTATCAGGAATAAAAAAAACCTTGAACACATGCAGACCATGCACTTTCTTATTTTGACAGTGCTTATTGATCTTTTATTGCAATGACAATGTGGTAACTCTTGGAAAGCCTGCCAGCAATAAATATCCAATATTATAAGCTCTGTGAGAAAACCACATGCAGTTCCCCATAAAGCACACATTAAGTAAGTTCTCAGATGACATAGAAAGAAACCAGGTGGATCCTCATGTGTTTGTGAATTCTCTAAATTTACACTAAAAGTAGAGTTACAATACAATTGTTAAAGTATAACATCGAAGCAAACAATATATTGTCTGGAAACTTCTGTATTTGATCAAATTAAATTTTCTTAAGAAGAGAAAATGTTGTTTGATCATGGTACCTTTAAAAATGTGCATTTTGTAGTGAAATATAATTGTCTAAGAGTAAATAAATGTGTTTTATTGTGGATAAAAACATCAAGAGCTTGATTAAGTGTTGACTGTACGAATGTCTAGATGAACAACATCAATGCGTAAAGTGCGAGTAAAAGGGACTCATCTCCCCTGGGTTACAGCTGATCTTACACAAATGTACCAGCTTAGAGATTCACTGTGGTCAAATTTCAAGAGTACTGGCTCCATGAACGATCACTGTCAAATGCCGGAATGCATGCACAAAACAAACAAAAATGGCTAAAGCCCAATACTTCAATGAAAATCTAAACAATAACATATCAAACCCTAGAAATTTTTGGAGAATCATAAGTAACATACAAGCACCCCCGTCCACTCCCAACCGACTGCTGTCCTAGTAAACAACCAAACCCTGCAACACCCCCTAGATGTAGCAAATGCCTTTAATAATTATTTTGTTGGATGCGCCACCACCCTGATTGCTAAGCTAACGAATGACACACCTACAGAAAGGCTGCAGGCAGGTCAGGCCCCTCAAACCGTGCAGAGACCCCCATGCCGCAGATAAATTCAACTTTAGTCCAGTGCCTGTCAGTGTAGTTACTAAACTTCTCCATAATCAAAAAATGAAATACCAGTCTGGACCTGATCAAATCCCAGCAATGCTGCTGAAAATCAGTGCGCCGGCAATTGCAAATCCTGTCGCAACCCTAATCAATGAATCACTGGTGACTGGATACATACCCAAACTCTGGAAGACTGCGAGAGTGGTACCTATCCATAAAAGTGGTGTCAGTACTTTGGTATCCAACTACGGTCCGATCTCATTGCTCCTTGTTATCTCAAAAGTTTTGGAAAAATGCATGTACACACAATTACGTGATTATTATCAATCTTCAAACTATTTAACCCCAGATCAATCCGGCTTTTGTCCAAATCAGTCAACTACAACCGCCCTTTTAAAAGTTTGGAATGATACCCAAGCTGGCATGGAGCAAGGAGACCTAACTGGAGCCATCTTCCTTGATTTTGCAAAGGTCTTTGACACAGTAGACCATGGCATCTTATTACAAAAACTTGAAAACTCCAGTAATAGTGATGGCACGCTATTCTGGTTTGAATCGTATCTATCTGAACGATCACAACATGTGTCCATTTCTGGCAGCTCCTCCCTCCCCCTGTGTGGAGTACCCCAAGGCTTGATACTCGGTCCCCTGCTATTCACGATATTCATAAATGATCTGCTCAATGGCTGCAAATCCTCAACTGTACACATGTACGCAGATGACACTGTAATCTATACTAGCAAACCAAATCTCCCGCAGCTGGAAGCCCTGCTGCAAGAACAATTCACATAGGTAGAAAAGTGGATTGCAGATAACAAGCTTTTTTAAAATACTGACAAAACTTTAACAATGCTCTTTGGAACAGCTCCTAAACTACATTAATTGCAAAATCCCCATATACTTGTCAGGACAAAATCAAATGGCACGCTGACCACAGTCACTTCTCTCAAATATCTAGGTATGTGGTTAGACCAAAATCTATCCTTTGGCCCCCAAATCAAAAAACTCTCATCTAAACTTTACCCTAAACTAGGTGCCCTGTACAGAAACAAATCCTGCCTGAGCCCCGCGGTAAGAAAACAGATTGTACAACAAATGATTATACCGGCTAATAAATACGAAGATGTAGTGTATGCAGCTGCCCCGCAAACACACCTTCAGAACCTTACTACATTGTATAACTCATTTTGCCGCTTTGTGCTACAATCTAACTACATGACCCACCATTGTGACATGTTAAAAGAGCTAAACAGGCCATCATTGTCACCCACCCACCATTGTGACATGTTAAAAGAGCTAAACTGACCATCGCTGGAATCTAGACGCACTCTTCATCTTTCCAACCTGGTGTTTAAGAGATTTTCTGGGAAGCTACCACCCTACCTGAATAGGCTGCTTCCCCTAGGAGTTCCCTCATCCTATATCCTCCGATCCAGGACCAGCACCTTACTTGCAGTACCACAATACAAAAAGAAAGTGGCTCGATGCTCATTTTCCTACAGAGCACCGCAGTTATGGAATAACCTCCCAGACACCATCAAATAATCCCCCAGTCCTAAATCACTCGAAGTCCCTATTAACATACCTCAATACAGAATGCACCTGTAAACATGTAACATAGTGACTATATTACTTACATATTTCTTTTCTTTATTAATCTGTATATTTGTGTTTTGTTTTTAATATCTTCCATTTATTACTTCGTATTTCTGTAGCGACTGTAAAATTTCAATGTTCTTGAACCCAGGACATACTTGAAAATGAGAGAAATCTCAATGTGTCCTTCCTAGTAAAATACTTTGCAAATAAATAAATATCATACAATGTATGAAGTTGTACTACACATATGTCACATACTGTCTCGTTTGCAAGTGATGCTAATTGAGCTTGGCAAGCCTTCTAAGTGAAGTCTTCAAAGTGAACTCTTAGAGGAGATCTTCTGGAGATACTCTGGAGGTAGTCTGAGGTTTGACAGGAGGTAGCAAACCTACTAAAAGGTAAGATTTGCTGGTTTTAAATCCATTCTTTTATAATGGCAGGCTTGGTCCAGTGTAAGAGCTGTAATGCGTTTGTTTTTAGATCCAATTTTTGGAGGTTTGGAGTGTGCCTGATATGTAGGCAGTTCTCTTTATTGCAGCAGGAAATTGCCTGTTTGAAGTCTGAGATTTGTAAATTATCTGTTAGACAAACTCAGGCTATGACTGTTACAAAGCCACTGCCACAGAGGCCTCTTAGGAGCGGCAGATGGACTACTGTAGGATCTGGTAGATTTAGCGTTGTGGATAGAAAGCATGTCCCACAATCTGTGGCTCTTCTTAATTCTTTTGAGGCACTTTCAGAGTGTAGTGGTAAGACGGATGCAGGCTCAGACACCATAGTTGAGAAACCACCATCCACTATGCCTAAGGTATGCAGCACTGCAACCAAGGACAAAAATGAAAAGGTGGGACTTGATAGAAGGCAATTGTTGCTGGGTGATTCTATCATAAGAGGTGTTGAGCTGGAGAGTAGTGGTTTGGTGAGATGTCTTCCTGGGGCTACTGCTCGTAGAGACAGGAGACGTATTCTCAATATTGTCAAAGAAGCAAAGCAGCAAGGGGAAGTGGATGTTCTAGTCCATCTAGGGACAAATGACTTGGCTAGCAATGAGGTTTCTGAGATTAAGGAAGATTTTTGTGTTATTGGAGGTGAAATACAGCAGATTGCGTCCACTGTGTCATTCTCTGAAGTTTTGCCTGTGCATAACATTCAAGATAGGAAGATGCGCAATAGGGAATTCAATTTGTGGCTTCGGGAATGGTGTCGGGAGCAAGGATTTGGCTTTGTGTCCCATGATAGCTCTAATTGGAGCAGAAAGGAACTGTATAAAAAGATGGTTTGCATCTTACTCATAGGGGAACATATCTTCTCAGTGAGAAGTTCAAAGGTTTCACAAAGAAATATTTAAACTAGGAGGGGGGGACAAAAGGGTAAACAATCTGCCCGATTGTCCCCCAAAACTAAATCGGAGGGTACAAGCAACATGCGAGGTAAAAAATGACAAGCTCAGAGTCGTGTCTATAAATGCTCGCAGTTTAGTCAATAAAATCAATGAACTGGAGGCAATGATGGCAGCTGAAAAAGTAGATTTAGTGGCGGTTACTGAGACATGGTTCAGTGAGAAAAATAACTGGGACATAACAATACCGGGGTACTCTTTATATAGAAAAGACAGAGAAGGTAGGAAAGGAGGAGGAGTGGCCCTGTATGTGAAAAACAACATAAAAACGAACCAAATAAAAGTGAGCGAGGTGAACATAGAGTCAGTTTGGGTTACGCTAACATTTGGCAATCATACAGTAGCTCGTGTAGGTGTGATCTATAGACCCCCTGGACAAGTAGAAGAGCGATATAATCTGCTGCTTGAGGAAATAGCCAAAATGGCAATGAAGGGGGAAGTTATTATCATGGGGGTCTTTAATCTTCCTGATGTGAACTGGAAAACCAAAATAGCTGGGTGCACCAGGAGTACAAATATTCTAAACTCCTTACTGGGATTATCTCTAACACAAGTAGTTGAGGAGCCGACCCGTAAAGAGGCCATATTGGATTTAATACTCACAAATGGAGGTTTGGTATCGGACGTTGTTGTAGGTGAAAATTTGGGATCTAGTGATCACCAATCAGTATGGTTTAATATAAGAACAGGGATGGAGCCGCACCACACAAAAACAAAAGTTTTAGACTTTAAAAAAACTGATTTTTCTAAAATGAGATTTTGTGTGAATGAGTCATTATCAGACTGGAGGAGTTTAAAGGGAGTCCAGGAGAAATGGGATTATTTAAAGGAAGCATTATTGAAGGCCACAGGAAATTGCATTCGGCTTGTTAGCAAAAACAAAAAAGGGAAGAAACCACTATGGTACTCTGCAGAAGTGGCCAAAATAGTGAAGAACAAGAAGATAGCATTCAATAATTATAAAAAAACTCAGCGTGAAGAAGATAGGCAAACCTATAAGATTAGGCAGAAAGAGGCAAAGCAATTTATAAGAGCTTCCAAAGCACACGCAGAAGAGAAAATAGCTCAGTCAGTAAAAAAGGGGGACAAAACATTTTTTAGATACATAAACGAGAAAAGAAAAGTAAAACAAGGATTAGTTAGATTAAAAACAAAGGAAGGAAGGTATGTAGAAGAGGATAAAAGTCTCGCTGACTGCCTCAATGAATATTTTTGTTCAGTCTTTGCAGAAGAAAAGGAAGGAAAGGGACCTCAGTTAGGAGAGAACACTAAAGAGACATTTACATATGAGTTTACAGAGGAGGAGGTTCTAAAGCAGCTGTCTAAAGTAAAGACAAATAAGTCAATGGGGCCTGATGGGATCCATCCTAAATTATTAAAAGACCTCAGTGATGTAATAGCAAAACCGTTAACAGATTTATTTAACCAATCCTTGTTAACAGGAGTCGTCCCAGAAGACTGGAAATTAGCAAATGTTGTGCCCATTTACAAGAAGGGTAGTAGGGAGGAATCGGGGAACTATAGGCCAGTTAGTCTTACGTCAGTAGTGGGGAAATTAATGGAAACCATGTTAAAGGAAAGGATTGTTGAACATCTAAAAACACATAGATTACAGGATCAGAAACAACATGGGTTTACCTCAGGGAGATCATGCCAAACTAATCTTATTGATTTTTTTGATTGGGTAACAAAAATAATAGACACAGGTGGTGCAGTAGACATTGCTTATTTAGATTTCAGTAAGGCTTTTGATACTGTTCCGCATAGAAGTCTTATCAATAAATTGCAATCTTTGAGCTTGGATTCCAATATTGTTGAATGGATTAGGCAGTGGCTGAGTGACAGACAACAGAGGGTTGTGGTAAATGGAGTTTATTCGGCGCAAGGTCTTGTTACCAGTGGGGTACCTCAGGGGTCAGTACTTGGACCCATTCTCTTTAATATTTTTATTAGTGATATTGCAGAAGGTATTAATGGAAAAGTATGTCTTTTTGCTGATGACACAAAAATTTGCAACAGGGTTGACATTCCTGGAGGGATCAGCCAAATGACAAATGATTTAGGTAAACTAAAAAAATGGTCGGAGTTGTGGCAATTGAGTTTTAATGTGGATAAGTGCAAGATAATGCACCTGGGACGTAAAAACCCAAGGGCTGAATATAGAATATTTGATACAGTCCTAACCTCAACATCTGAGGAAAGGGATCTAGGGGTCATTATGTCAGAGGATCTAAGGGTAAGTAG
Source organism: Leptobrachium leishanense (assembly GCA_009667805.1). NCBI lineage: Eukaryota > Metazoa > Chordata > Amphibia > Anura > Megophryidae > Leptobrachium > Leptobrachium leishanense. Next base: position 110,855,670 of record CM019064.1, on the reverse strand, counting down.
TCAATGTAATAGAGCAGCAGGAAATGCTAGCAGAATGCTTGGTTGTGTAGGGAGAGGTATTAGCAGTAGGAAAAGGGAAGTGCTCATGCCACTGTACAGAGCACTGGTGAGACCTCACTTGGAGTACTGTGTGCAGTACTGGAGACCGTATCTCCAGAAGGATATAGACATCTTAGAGAGAGTTCAGAGAAGGGCTACTAAAATGGTGTACGGCTTGAAGGAGAAAAGTTACCAGGAAAGGCTTAATGATCTTAACATGTATAGCTTGGAAAAAAGAGGAGACAGAGGAGATATGATAGAAACATTTAAATACGTAAAGGGAATCCACAAGGTAGAGGAAGGGAGTATATTTAAAAGGAAACAAAATAGCAAAACAAGAGGACATAGTCTTAGATTAGAGGGGCAAAGGTTTAAAAGTAACATCAGGAAGCATTATTTTACTGAGCGGGTGGTGGATACATGGAACAGTCTTCCAGTAGAAGTGGTAGAGGCCAAAACAGTAATTGAATTTAAGCAAGCATGGGATAGGCATAAGGCTATCCTAAACAAAAGATAAATCCAGGTCAAGTATCCATGTAATTGGGCAGACTAGATGGGCCGAAAGGTTCTTATCTGCCAACATTTTTCTATGTTTCTATGTTTCTATGCTAACATCAGGATTTAAGATGAAGAGATTTTATTCCCAACATGCGGACCAGGCAACATTTTGCTTGACAAAGACTCATTTGGAGACAAAAGGTGCCTAGTCCACTTGTTTGGAATAAAATCTCTCCATTTTAAATCCTGTTTTTTTGTTATCGCTACTTGGCTACAATAGTTGGGAACCGAGGGACTCCAGGATTATGCACTTAGGTACTACAGAGTGTGATATCATTACTTGCTTTGTCCACACTCAAAATGGACTGTTGGGGTCTGATTCCAACTGAGCCATTAAGCTAATGGCCAGAGACGTTATACACAACAGCTCCAGTCATTAGCCAACAGCTAGAGCAGCCACTCAGACTGCAATAGTGTTAGAATACTGTACTCATGTATTATAATGCAACAAATACTGTTTAATGCGAGTTATGTGCTATATACTGATTAGACTGTAGATGGCGGCGTTTATAGTTTCTACTGTTCAGCATGCTATGGTATGTTCTGAACGCTATTGTTTCTGTGTTGTTGTTGTTCAAGAAGATTAAAAACTGCAGGGTAAACTAGTGCCATACTTTAAAGAAGATAAGACTGTAAACACTTTATTTCCATTCCGCCTTAAAGAATTTTCCAATAATTAGCAGCTCCTTACTCATTATTAACAACACCTATAATTTGTATATGAATGGTTAATGAATTCTCAGATTGAGAACATTGAGCTCTTTTAGGTTAGCTTGTTGTTTTTGGCTAGAGAAAGTAGTTTGCAAAGAATACAGACCCTTAGTGCCTGGTGCTAAGTGATGCTGCTTTGACAAAATCGCTCATCGCCTCGTTTTAGATACATTAAAAAATCACTTACTCAACGCAAGTCCCATGGTGCAAAGGACGGTGAAATACTTTGCCTCGTCTGTCCACTTGCAATGGTACACTGGAAACAAATAGTTTCCTATAACCTTCCAGAGCTCTTGTGTGACCCTGCAAATGAGAGCTTCCATAGAGCCCATATAGGTATGCCCTAGGCAGCATGGATTCCTATGGACTCCAGCTGAAACCAGTGATGGCACGTTACAATATTTCCTTTTAGTGGCTTCCTGTTGCCGACTATGAGCTTGATTTAATTCACCTCAATCCCGGAAATTTACTGAAATATTGCTATATAAGTGATATTTTTTTGGTTCGGTGTAGTTAAATAAGGGGTTTACCATGATTTCCATTCCCATTAAAATTTTGGTTCAATTATTGGTATATGAAGTTTGATTATGACATCATATGACCAACTTAGTGGAAGCACCTTTCCTGATACAGCATGACTGTGCCTGCGTACAATGCTTGGTTCATTTGATTAATTTAGCCAGACATTTTAATGCAACGTTCGTGTTTGTGGTTACATGTGTTCTTTTCTGAACAAAATGGAACTCTCCAGCTATCAGCAAATGAACAGCCCACGTACAAAGCATAGGATCCATTAAGTAACAGCAAGCAGCTGCAACATCCGAGCCGAAAGCAAAATGTCTAAGGCACTCCAAATAGCGGCTTCAGACACTAACCTAATCACCAAATCAGCTCGCCTGTAGAGTATGATAGAGTATTATTTAATTTGTGAGGACATGAGTTACTGGTTTTGGAAGAGATGAGACAGTACAGAAGCATAGAATTTTATGTAAAATAAAAGGAAGTGAAATATGGGCTGGACGATATACCGTAAAGGTCTTAGGCAGTGGTTCTCAACTCGTGGACCCTCAGGACCCACAATTGTCCTTGGTCATTAAGTCGCAACCCAAAAATTATTGAATTTCTGAAACATTATAATTTATTCCACAAAACGTATGCAATATTCTACAATCTATGCACTTTTTAAACTTTTAAACAAACAGGGATTCTTTCCAAAATGGATAGTGCAATAATCACAGCACTAGTGAAAACGAAAGTGCTGCTGAGTCAAAAACCCAATAAAATAAACTGTAATTGAAACATATGAAATGAATTAGAACTTATGGGAAAACTGAGGATGCTTCTTGTTCTTAATCCCTTAAGGACGGGAGTAATTTTACAACTTCGGCGCTCTTTCGGAAGTGAAGTTTGCTGGGCTCATTTTGACCGTTTTTGCTCATCATGTTTAAACATGGTTTTAAGTCACAAATTATTATACCACCCAGACAAATTATATATCATTCTTTCTGGTAGACTCGGCAGATTAATAAAATATCATAATTATATGTATATATACGTCATGCCCTGCCAGAATGCTATAACAAAAAATTTAAAAAAAATAGAATTTTCAATAAAATTTCAATCATCCACAGTGTGTAAAGTATTTTTTTTCGCATTTTATTATCCGATCCTTTGCGGTTATATTCTATGGGGTAGACTTGTTAAAAGAATTAGAACGGGGAACCCATTTTTTTTTTTTGGGAGAAATTATGTGATTTTAGCTAAACCACCAAAAAAAAATCATTAGTGAAGCATCATTGTTCACATTATAATTGAAATGTGAACAATAATGCCGCATTAAAAAAAGCACGTTTTTATTTTTTAATTAATTAATTAATTAATTTTTATTTTTTTTTCATTTTTATCTTTATCTTTAAACACTTTAATTTTACTTTTAACATGGTCATGCTCCGGCCTTTCCAATAATATCAGCCATGATCCCCTAGCTGCCACTAATCAGGAGATAAAGGGGTTCAAAGGTTTCTTAGGAAATCCATTTGCAGCTAGGGGTTCCCCGGTTAACTGACATCATCGCGCATGGCGCGATGAGTCAGTTGACGCGGGAGGGTACCCAGAGGTGGGGCTGCCATCCAAGATGGCGGCCCCCACTGGAAAAAGGCCACGATCGGGCACGAATTAGTGCCCGGTCGCGACCTGGCAACTAAGGGGTTAACCCCCATACATCGCTGGAAAGGTCAGGCTGTGATCGTTCCAGCGATGCTTGCAACAGCCATCTAGCCCTCGGTGATGGGGAGATAGAGGGATCCAAAGGATCCCCCCTCCCCTCCAGGCACTTCCCCATGCTCCGGCGGGGGTTGCGCCTGAAACTGACATCATCGCGCCAGCGCGAAGATGACAGTGCACCGGGAGGCTATAAAAACGCAGATCAGGCTTCATTGAAGCCAGATCTGCGCGGGAGCCGCCGGGGAGGTGAGTATAACGCCGAGGACATTCCATACCGTCCTGCGGCGTTAAAGCCCGCCAAATGCAGAACGGCATGGAACGTTAAGGGGTTAATAAGTGTCTCAAAGTCTGCGGTGATGGTAGACAAAGCCACTCTTAGGTCATGTTCAATGTTCAATATCATGCTGAGGCAGCCCGCGTAGTCACTGAGTCCCACCCCACATCTTCCCATTACAGATCCCCCCCTCACCTTTCCGTTACAGGAGTATCTTTCCTGATGCAGCGGATCCCAGGCAGTGTGTGGTGGCTGGACCTGTAGCTGAGGGGGTGGGGCTATCCCTGCTTCCCTCACTAGCAAGGGAGGCAGAGGTAGCCATGCCGCCTGGGACCTGCTGCTGCAGGTAAGATGCATCAGCGGGTCCCAGGCATTAGAGAGGCCTGGGGCCACTTGCCCCACATCCCAGTCCACCCCTGGTCACGACCCACTTTCGGGTCGCGACCCACTACTTGAGAAACACTGGTCTAAGGTAAGTGTGGAGGGAAAACCAGGGATATTTTAAGCAGAAACTAAAATGTTATAGATATTAGAGAAAGATGAATATGCTGAATATTCTTTTAACAGATAGGGTATATTCTTAAAGAGTGAAAGAGTTTAAGACAAAGTTTTTGCATTTATCCCCTTCACTACCAAGTTATATTCCAAAAAACCATTGTCAGAAACTGGTGGTTTTTTGAAAAATAATTTTTAATAAATTGTACAGTAGTACCTATTTATTACTGTGATAACCTATTTGGCCAGTAGATGACGTCAATTTCTCCTGCGTCGGCTGCTGACTGTCTGAAAGCCTGATATGTCAGAGCTTTCAACTGCTGATTTTACAGTTTTATCTCTTTTGGGCATTATGCCCACAGGGCTAAAACTTTGGGGGCACCTTCTGCAGCCCAAAGACAAACAAAATTAGTTTGCAGCAAACAAATTTCATTTGCTTTTGGGCTGCATATTAGCATATCGAGATATCTCTATCGGGGCACCAGGTGGTGCCTTTGAAATCCGAGATATCTCGATATCGGTAGTGAAGGGGTTAACTTAGAAATCAACAAAGTATTGCAGTACTTACTGGAGAATTGAGTAAACCCTAAAATATTCTCACGGCTTTTGTAAATATACGTATATGAGATGGAATATGTAACCATCTACAGCACTGAATTTATAAATTGGTTCATTCAATGCCAAGTATAATTACTGGTTTTGTCTGTTAAAAAATAAAGAGACGTCTATTAAAAATAGAACATTCTATTGCCTGGAGTTTAAGCGCATACTTTTGCTGTCTGCTAATTATTTGTGCTCTATTACTTTTTGCTTCATTACAGAACCACAGTAACCTAAATATGCTACTTTTTAATAAAATTGAAACATCTATTTCTGCGCTGGGGTTCTAATAATAACCCATTATTTGACTTGTATAAAGATACTTCACACAACCATTACACAGATTTGTAAGGCAACTTAACAAAATTCTATGAACATTCTGTGGAAAACACAAAACATAACAAAATCTGTTATAATGTTATCCTTAAAAATTTCCATTGTGAAAATTTTCCTGTCTAAATTATTTTCCATCGTACATTATCTGTTTTGCAAGAACTCTCATAATACACTGTTCAAGAAAATCAAGCCATTTGATTTTGAGTCTTAATGTAATATGTCACTTAGAATGCATTTTATGAGTCAAAGGGAGATGTGTATCTCATCATCCATGATTATGTTGTCAAAAGCGCAAGATGTATGAGCATACTTATATTACTTGTCAGTGCCATACATTTTTACCTTTAGCCCCTCATAAAGCTGATGCAGCAGAAATATAAAAAGCTATTGATTGCATTTTGACATTATCTGAATTTCAGGTAATATTGGACACCTAGATATAGCTGGTTAGATAAGCAACATATGATAAATGATTCAGGAATGAGAATATCTGGATATCCTTGAAATGCCTCACTGCTATCGCAGAATAACATTTTTTTAGAGATCTGAGATAAGTGTATCCCGGAATTCTTTCCATTAAATATATTTAATACATACAATACACTCTGGTAGAAACATTAAAGTTAAAGTGTCGCTGATGTTTTCTATATGTATTAATAAATACAATATTCCTATGGCACTTTAACCCCTTTGCTACCAAGTGGTTTTCCAGAAAGCCACTGGCAGGACTTCTAGGTTTTATTGAAAACCACATTACAATACCCACACAGTAAAAAGGCAGTCTAAGGGTCTGTTGACAAAGCACCCAGATTGCGTGCTTTGTATTTCGCTGCATTTTGGTGCACTTCCTCAATTCCATTTCGCCGAAAATACGGTGAATTCATTATTTAGTGGTTGGTCACTGGAATAGCCGAAATTGGAGTCGTCGAAGCAGTCATCAGACGTTCGTGAAAACCACTGAATTCCGCAGAATTGGCATCGGCAAAAAAAAAAAAAAGGAAGTCTTCTATTCTCCTAATAGGAGTTTCAATCAATAAAAATGTGTCTAAATAATAAAAAAGGTACCATATTTTCTGGAGTATAAGATGACCGGGTGTATAAGACGACCCCCTAATTTTCCAGTTAAAAAATAGGTTTTGGGCTATACTCGTCATATTGTATTGTATATCCCGCGTATAAGACGACCCCCAATTTTTGGGTGATGTTGTTAAGTATAAAAAGTAGTCTTATACGCCAGAAAATACTGTACTTTAAAACAATAAAAAGGTCTGTTACAAATTTTTTAAGAAGTCTTTTAAAAAATAAAACAAAAACAGGTTTATTCAAAGAGAATCGAAAAGGCACCGCACATTCGGTGACTTTTCGTTCTCTTCAATTCGGTGCGATTTGGCGATCCCATTTCGGCGAACCTGCGGTGTATTCAGCAAGCACCACAGGGCCATCATAGTGCAGGGAAAAGCCACCGCAAACCCGACGAACATTCACCGCAAAACCCGGCGAATGCACACCGAAACCCCGCAAAAACATCTGGATTAACCCCGCCGAACACGCCAGAGAAACCCAAGCAGCTGCCGATCACAGCGCAGAGCAGCTGCCGGAAAAACCCGACACCGCCGACGAATGGAGTGAAAAAACCAAAACAATACGCTTGAAAGTTTGAAAAGTGAAACGCTGTTTGCAAAGAAACTACTTAACGAAAATGTCTGAAATTTACATATAAGATCCAATGAATGATAATAAAAAGGGCTGTTACAGAAAAAAGAAAAAGCTATTTAAAAAAGAAACGGAATTTTTTTTGCAAACAAATCTTGAAAAATGCCTAAAAGATCCTAAAAAATCTAAGAATAAAGAGACTCTTTACTGCAGAATAAAATAATAAATGGTTTATTAGAAATTGGATTAAAACGGGAATATTTTTAACATTGAAGCCTATGGGATTCTCCTGAATAAACCTGTGGAGTGAAACCCACGAATGGCAGGGCATTTCGGCAACTTTTCACTGCTGGTTTTTGTTCTCCGAATAGATGAAGCATTGCTTTTCTATGGAGATTTCACTGCCCTTGAACAGGCACCAAATGTGCAGGCAATTCACCAACATTTGGCAAACTGCCTGCTCTCTGGATAGCCGAATGGCCAGGAAAGGTAAACTTACGCTGAATTTCAGCATTCGGTTACCTTTCGGCCACAATTCGGAGCTCTTTGAATAACCCTGAAAGGGTTTTTGCAAAAAAATCGAAAGAGTAAACGGTCTTTAAAAAAATAAATGAAAAAATATAACTGTTTTACATTGAAACCTATGGGATTCACCTGTTTAAACCTGTCGAATTGAAACATCAAAACCTGGGCATTTAGCCGGAATTTCTGTGTAATTCGGCATTCTCTGAATAGAAGACACGATAGTTGTGGGACAATTTTAGTGCCGCTGAATACCGCCAAGTTGCATCAAATTGCACCGTATGTATTTGGTAAATTCAAAGCTTAGTGAATAGACAAATTGCCCCGAAATTAGAGGTTAGTGAATAACCCCTTTAGTATCCCAAAAATACATATCACTGGCAACAAGCCCTATGTGACAGGCAGCGGTCTCTGACCTCTGCTGGTAAAATCATGTTACATAGTTACATAGTTACATAGTTATATAGGCTGAAAAAAGACATGCGTCCATCGGGTTCAGCCTCTCCCACATAACCTACTGCTGTTGATCCAAAAGAAGGCAAAAAACCCAGTCTGAAATATGCAACATACCGGGAAAAAATTCCTTCTTGACCCCAGAATGGCAGTCAGATTTCTCCTTGGATCAAGAAGCTTTTACCCACATATTAAATATTATAACCCTTAATATTCTGTGTCTGCAGGAAGTCATCCAGTCATTTTTTAAAAGTCTGTACAGACTCTGACCCAACCACCTCAACAGGCAGAGAATTCCACAGCTTTATTGTTCTCACCGAAAATAACCCTTCCTATGCTTTAAGCTAAATTTTCTTTCTTCCAGTCTAAATGGATGACCCCTTGTCCTATGTATAGACCTGTTAATGAATAGGTTATCAGACAATGGTTGATAATGGCCCCGTATATATTTATATAAGGTTATCAGATCCCCTCTAAGGCGCCGTTTCTCTAAACTAAACAGGTTTAAGCTTGTTAGTCTTTCCTCATAACTTAACCCTTCCATTCCCCTTATTAATTTAGTTGCCCGTCTCTGCACTTTTTCTAACGCTATAATATCTTTTTTTAAGACAGGTGCCCAAAATTGCACGGCATATTCAAGGTGCGGCCTGACCATTGATTTATACAGAGGCAAAATTATGTTTTCATCCCGTGAGTGAACTCCCCTTTTAATGCATGCCAATACTTTGCTGGCCTTGGCGGCTGCTGTTTGACATTGCACATTGTTACTTAGTTTGAAGTCTATGATTATTCCCAAATCCTTCTCCTGCTTGGATTTCCCTAACTCCGTACCATTTAGGGTATAAATTACTTGCGTGTTCTTCACTCCAAAGTGCATAACTTTGCATTTATCTAGATTAAATCTCATCTGCCATTTAAGTGCCCAGTCCCCCAATTTATCTAAATCCCTCTGCAGCGAAGTAACATCCTGCTCACATTGTATTACTTTTCCTAGTTTTGTGTCATCTGCAAACACTGATACATGACTTTCAATGCCTATCTCAAGGTCATTTATAAATAAATTGAATAGTATTGGTCCTATAACAGACCCCTGAGGGACACCACTTACCACTGGTGTCCATCTTGAAAATGTACCATTTATGACCACTCTCTGTACCCTATCTTTTAGCCAGTTTTCTATCCAAGAACAAGTATTTTCATCTAGACCATTTTTTCTCAATTTAAATAGTAACCTTTTGTGTGGAACTGTGTCGAAAGCTTTGGCAAAATCTAAGTAACTGCAGGTGTAATTCAACTGGGACTCCATGATTATCCTAAAGTAATATCAGTAAATCCAGGATGTTCAACGAGCTCAAGAACATCGTCTATCCTGCCCAATGTACTGGAAAGTTTGGGGCACATTCTGTTGCTCATTTGCAATAAACAAACATTGCTCTACTACAGAAAAAAATAAAATACATAGGGTATTTACTCCCAATTACAAATATGTGCTAGATTATGAGGCACTCACAGACAATAAATTGATTGAAGTCACATCATAATCTAGCACATATTTGTAAATGGGAGTAAATACCCTATGGGCCATATTACATACTTGGTGCTAACTTAACCAGAACTGTTGTAAACTTCCCAGAGCCATTATAGCCTATGGAGGTTTTAAGTTTACAACAGCTTTGGTTAAGTTAGCACCAAGTATGTAATTTGGCCCTATTTCTTTTAAAATAATAATGTCACACAGCTTGGCATTCAAAAGCATTAAACATGTTTTTGTGCAATAGGTAAACTATATCAAAGTTTTGAAGACAAGTAGTGTAGGCAGCTGCCCCGCAAAACACACCTTCATAAACTTACTACATTGTATAACTCATTCTGCCCGCTTTGTGCTTCAATGTAACTATATGACCCACCATTGTGACATGTTAAAAGAGCTAAACTGGCTGTCGCTGGAATCTATACGCACCCTTCACCTTTCCAACCAGGTGTTTAAGAGCTTTTCTGGGAAGCTACCACCCTACCTGAATAGACTGCTTCCCGTAACAGTTCCCTTCTCCTACAACCTCCGATCCAGAACCTGCACCTTACTTGCAATACCACAATACAAAAAAAAAGTGTTTCGATCCTCATTTTCCTACAGAGCACCGCAGTTATGGAATAACCTTCCAGACACCATCAAATCTTCCCCCAGTCTAAAGTCACTTAACAGATCTCTATAAATATACCTCAATATAGAATACACCTGTAAACATGTAACATAGTGAATATATTTAGTACATATTTATTTTCTGTGTTAATCTGTATATTTGTGTTTTGTTTTTAATATCTTGCATTTATTACTTTGTATTTCTGTAACGACTGTAACAATTCAATGTTCTTGAACCCAGAACATACTTGAAAACGAGAGAAATCTCAATGTATCCTTCCTGGTAAAATATTTTGCAAATAAATAAATAAGAATAAAGAATAGGCATTAATGACTGCTTAATATTTCTTCATCTGAATGCTGTGCCCCTATACTATATGTAAATATACATATATATATCTGTATATACATAAATCAGTAGAGTATTTCAGGATGCATTGATACAGCTATACTTTATATAGCCTATAGATACATTTAACAGACAAGCTTCTGAGAGATGACCTGTCTTCCTCACGTCTCAAGGCAATACTGATAAAAACAACACAGTTTGAAACAGAGCAGAGAGGTAGAAATAATTGGAAAAGGTGAGAGAAAGGGGTTAGGATGGGAAATAAACTATACTGAAGATTGGCCTGAAAGTGCAGAGTGAACAGTGGTATAAGATGCCCTGAATAAGAAAACAAACAGGAGAGATCATAAACCCCTAAAACAACTCAGAAAAAATGTACAAGACCTGTAGCTGACGTGTGAATGGCTTAACTTGATGGACGCACGTCTTTTTTCAACCTATGTACCTATGTATATAGATGTACGTCAGATAAATATACCTAAAGAGGGAAAGGGAAGAAAAAATACAAAAGACAAAGGAAGAAATGAACCTACGTCACCAAGATATAATGCTAAATGTTATATGATTTTATGATAGTGAGTAAATAAGAGAATCTCCATTGAGTCAAGTTTTTTTGCTCTTAGAAAGTGCTATTCATTTTATTTCAAATGCTTTGTGGTTCTGAGATTCTGAGATTTCATTTGAGGACTTTAATCCTGAGCGTGAGGATGGAGCGTCCTGCCGTTGTGAAGTGATATCCAGCAAATTACAGTATTCATTTTCCTGATAGTTTTTGATAGAATAGCTGTGCAGGTTCATACTGATATTCAGCTTAACCCTTTCGCTACCAAGTGTTTTTCCAAAAATCCACGGTCAGGAACCAGTGTTTTTTTGGAAAACCACTTTTAATTATTTATACAGTAAAAAATAGTTGCTAATATTTTTAATGCAGGTCCTACTGTACTAACCTATTCAGCAGGCAGATGGCACCATCTAGTGTCCAAAAGAAGTTACTGCAGGTAGGCTCGCAGCATGTGGCCCGAGCATCGGCTGGGGAAAGTCTACAGGGTTAGACCTTTGGGGGCACCTTCCAAACGCAAACGAAATTCATTTGCAACAAATTAATTTAATTTGCAATAATAAAGCACAGCCCCAGATCATGTTAACACGATCTCAGGCTGCTCTGCTGATCGTGTATACATGAGCATGGTAGTGAAGGGGTTAAAGCCAATTTCTCCAATGTAGCAGCTGTTGTCACACTCTGTGCCTTACATCATGTACACCATATTTCAGAGGTACATGAGTATATGCCCTTGATACTGTACATGAAATTGTTGTGCCTGGTTGTGCTGCTGACATATATGTGCTGGCACGGATTGCAGAGGGACTTGTTGCAGCATGTGGTCCCATTCTGTATGCTGTTCCTCAATACTATTTTCAAAGTATTGAGCATATTAGATAAGGCTTGCATTGAGCAACCCCCAGAGGACACAATAAAGATGTACTTTTAGCCTGTTTTATGTACAAATGTACATTCTTCTTTATTTTTACCTACATACAGTTATGTATCAGTCAGCATTTACAAGAAGAACAAACTCTGCTTCATTTAACATCATTTCATGGAGCTGAAAGCAGCTAAAGTCAATGTCAGTGTGCAATTCACCTTAGCGTTTTGCCCTGGGGTTGGCAGCTTTGGTTGTGCTCTACTAAAGTGGCAATATTTTTACATTATATACATTTATATATATATATATATATATATATATATTGATTTAGGAAAGGGGACAGGTAGCTTTTTTTGTTTTGTATATACAGTGAAACATACAAAGGTGACACTCAGGAGAATTGGCAGGAGAAGAGAACAATCAAGACCAAAAAGCCGATTTGGAAAGTGCGATAAATGGGAGAATTTTTCGGATTTGGCTATTTTGACCTAGATTTTTCACTTCTCCTGCCAATTCTCCTGAGTTTCACTTTTTAGTGAAGAGACCTGATTATATTGAGTCCATGAACTTGTTCAAGCAAATGGTGTTTAATCACGTGAAAAATATCTACATTTAAATACTATTAAATTCCCCAAATTACACTTTTTAAATCTTTCAAAATGTATTATATATTGTGTTTTCTGTTATAAATGCTGTTAATAACTGGTATACAAAATGTATTGTATTTTATCTATTTGATCAGAATATCTATAAATTTAATTGGAATTTTCACCAACAATTCAATCAGAATCTAGTATACCTAAACATATTTCATAATTTAAGCATTCATATAAAGCAAAATTAACTAATAAAAGAATTACCCATGCGTTATAATTTGATTTAGAAGGAAATATATTCTGCATTTTGATTGTAAGCAATTTAAAAATGTTCTGGTCAGGTACAGACTTTTAGTTATACATTGTCTGCCATCTAGTGGTGAATATCTCCTTGCTCTCTATTGTACACACTGAATTTGATTGGAAGAATAAAAAGGCATGGGCAATGTATGCTCAAATAAATGTTCAATCAAATAGCACTAAACTAAATTAAAAGTGCATATCCTCTCTGATATTGTTATTTAATCATGGACAATGTTGTTTTACAGGGAGATTTTAGAAGCCGTGAAAAGCCGTGACTCTGCTCTTTCCTTCATCCCCCACATCAAGTCTTTTACCTCCTCCTGCCGCTACCAATTGCGTAATATTTCCAGAATTCGGCCATTTCTTACCGCTGTCACCACAAAACAACTCATACACGCCCTGGTAATCTCCCGACTCGACTATTGCAATAATCTCTTATCTGGCCTCCCTCTGTCCCGCCTCTCCCCCCTACAATCCATCCTGAACGCCTCCGCCAGGCTAATTCACCTCACCCGCCGCTCTGTCTCTGCCGCTCCCCTCTGCGAGTCCCTTCACTGGCTCCCCATCCACTGCAGAATTAAGTTCAAAATCCTTATCCTTACCTACGAAACCCTCACTAACTCAGCTCCCCACTACCTGTCCTCACTAATCACCAAACACACCCCAGCCCGCTCCCTAAGGTCAAACAGTGACCTGCGCCTAGCTTCTCCCCGCATCACCTCTTCCCATGATAGACTGCAGGACTTCACACGCGCAGCCCCCATTCTCTGGAACGCTATCCCTCGTACGGTCAGACTTTCCCCTAATTTCTCTTCCTTCAAACGCTCCCTTAAAACATTCCTATTTAAGGGAAGCCTACCACCCAACTCACTGACACAACCATCAATCACTCTCACCTTGCAGTCCTCTCCTCCTGTTTCCAACCCCAACCCTCCTAGATTGTGAGTTCCTACGGGAATAGGGCCCTCATCTCCTCCTGTACTGTTTGTCAAATGTTGTTCAATGTATTGTAACCCTGTCTATACTGTGCCTATTGTACAGCGCTGCGGAATATGCTGGCGCTTTATAAATAAAGAATAATAATAATAATAAAAAAGCTAAAACAATCAGTGTGAGAGCCCTCACTTTGACTTATTAAAATGATTAGTGAGTGTATGTTTTGACACAATTATTCGATTTATGCAGTGCTGCCCTTATGGAGGGGTGCGGTGGCAGCGCTCAATGCCATGGGAGTTGATTCCTTTCTCTGGGGGTCCAAAGGTCTAGGGAAAAGGGTAGTTCTAAGACTCCTTCACCTGGTGGTCCAATAGAGTGGCAAGTGCGATACCTTTGAGTGCATTCACTGTGCAGTGTAGATATTGCTTTAACATATATTTCATTAAAAGCAGTACTTGTTATTGCACCAGAGATACAAACGGGAGTTCACCTTAACTTGAATATCACAAAATGTTATGTCATCTGCATATCACAGAACAAAGCTCTCTAATCATATTAGTAGTTTTTTCAAAGTAAAAAATATCGCTGCTTGTGGCCCATATTCTGATTCAGTTGAAAAAAATTAGCATGAGCCGATTCGAAAAATGCCACTGATCCGAAAAAAAGCTGGTCAGTAAAAAACATATTTCCGGCCAGCATCATATAGATGTCTGTCTTTAAACATTACTATTAGAAAAATCTGGGGTCCTACACCCTAGCTAACACTAAAATGTGGACACTATTGGGGAAAAGCTGCGCCTGCAGGTTCCTCATAGAATCCCCATTTTAGCGTTAGTCTAACGGTTCCCTGAACAGACCTGTTAGGATCCCTGGCACAGACCACTAACCCTCTGATCCTTTGGATGGTCGGGACGGCTAACCGTAACCACTAGCAGCCACAAAGGCCAGGAAAAACAGCAACACAGATCGAGGGTTATAAATAGAAATATATACTGCGCAACAGTATACGGTAGGATGAGCAACACCAACCAATAATAACAGATAGCAGGTTACCAGACAGGGGCACAGAGCAAGAATGGTCATTAAAACAAAACTGGTACAGCAACGTAAAGACACTCGTACTGCGCTATGGTATATGTGGCAGGATATGATAGCACACACCAGCAGTAACAAACAGAACAGAGAGGGAGTAAGCAGAGAGAATCGTCAAATCGTAGGCAAATGTCAGCAACAAATCGGGTCCTTAGACAATTAGCAGGGTCAGCAACGAGTATACAAACAGATTCACAAAGCAGCGATGCAGGAAATGAAAGTCCACGGCAAGGCGAGGGCTCAATGCGCGTGCTCCTGGTTTAAAGGCCGGCGGCGCCACGTCATCACGCTGTGCCCCGCCCCCTGATTAAGCGCATACACGCCGGGTGCCACCGGAGCTCCTGGCACCCAGCCAACTGGCGGAAATGTTCCTCCAGGGTCCCCATGCGGGCCTCCCGAGACCCTGGACGTCACAGTTGGATTCCGGGACAGGCGCTAACATGGCACCTTGCCCTGGAATGAAGCGCTACCCTCAGTCATACTCATGGTCTCCATGAAGGGTTACGCTTCTGGGTCACGAGTCCCGAATGCCGCGGTGTGTTCATGGAGGGAGACTGGGAACTATTTGTCCCCAGTCTCACTCTGCTTGCGGCCAGGAGAAGCAAAGGATCGGGCCACTGTTCTCACCACAGGATGAGGGGTGAGCATCTGATTTTTTGAGGGGTTTATGGGAGCTAAATGATTCTGCAAATGCGAAATTAATTAGTACTCATTTTTAGGTGTAGCTAAAATTTCTGTCAGCGCATTGGTGTGGTAATTAGCGCTAGGACTTTGTAATACCTTTCTTATCCTAACACTAATTACTCATTGCACTCCCCATGTAAAGTATAGGATGTACAAAGTACAGTAAGCTCGCACAAGCGAGCGCAATCACCGATGCGCTAACAGATTTTTCACGGGTTTAGCGTTAGGAAGGTAATATGGGTAGCATGCGTTAAAGTCACTTATCCTGGCATTAACGCATACTCACCCGAATGCTACATTTGGATTTCAGTAGGGAATAGAGCCCCTGTAGTTTAAAACATATTTCAGTCTAATTCCCTCTATTTCCCTGCCGGAAAATCCATTTATCAACACATTTCAGCATTTGATATTTTTCAGAAATTGGCATACCGATAAATTCGAATTGAATCGATATAGCCGATATTTTCAATTGAAAAGTACAACTACGATAACAAGAATCAATCCTAACTTCCAAAATACTGATATAAATGTTTCTGTATCCTCATAGCAATGCCAATACTACTCTTTAGTGAGTTAAAAGATGGTTGTGGAGCCACTTTGCCCCAAATTTTTAATTCAAAAGAAAATTATGAAGAACTTTAGCAACTCTTTACATTCTAAATGATCATTGCCTCTCTAGCCGTAGGGTCACACAGACACATTTAAATGCAAAATATAATGTTTTGGTCAATTCCCTATGGCAGCAAATGTTCTTTGATTTCTCCACACATAGCTCCCTTTTTTAATAATTAATTTAAATATATCTTTTTATACTTACAGCACAGTCTCTTATAAACGCTTAGAAGAATTAGTTTATGATTTATAATAAATGTCTCAGGCTCTTAACCGCACACAGTATAAATCCACCTTAATTTCTTTTTAACAATTTTCCTGATTTTCACACCTTTGTACTTTGTTTAATATTTAAGCGGTTTTCGAATATAGGTTATCAACTGTGTCATTTTCTGCATATTTTCTACTCATTTTTCTAAAAATGTAGCTGCTGCCATTTGGAAAACGCGTACACAGTTTGTTTACGCCTTAAAATATTTAAGATAAATTTGAAATAATTGTAATAAATTGGAATATTGGTTTAAGTCAGTCTGTCATCGCTTAAAAATAATAGAGTGAATTCCAAATTGGTGATCATAAAGTACATAATATAGGTATTGGTTTTCAGGAAATATTATAAATTTTTCAAGCTTTTAATAGTAATTTTTTAATCTGTTTATCTTTTAAAGTTACATTGCTTAGATATTTTATCTTTTTGTTGATCTGTAAACAAAATGCCAGTGGTGAAAATCAAGCTTCACAAATCTGATCGCGTTTCACTAAGTGGACTGGACTTTTTGTTCTCAAGTGACAACTTAAAGCTGTAAGAAAACATTGTCTGTCGTCATCAAAGGTTCATTCACATTCCTCTTAAATATTCTCTCGATGATTGATTTGTGTTTTAAAAATGTAGTTACACACAACATAAAACAATTTACTAAAGTAAATACCTCTTTCAAATTTATATTTATATGATTAGTTAATGCAGGGTTTCCAAAGATTTTCATTTTTACAAAACTAATTCCATTGCTTTGCGATAAAAAAGCAGAATTAAACACCTTTGTATATATACTTTTATTATTTTAAAGAGCAAGGTGGTGTTTTCATGTAAGAATGGGCTAGAGGACCACGGACTTCATGTTCTGCCAATCAAGCCATATCACATAATAAAGATGAGCTTGAGTTCTGAATTTTTTTTCGACCCTGGATGCAAGAATAGCAAGGATGATACAAAAATATATTTTTTAAATGATTTAGAAAGTGTTATAAGAGTTACGTGGGATACGCTTTGGGCATTGGATTAATAAAATATATTTTCAAAGGCTAACAGTGTAAAATAGATTAGTACAGTATACCCCCAGGCAGAGTAATATATTTTCATAGCGTTTTTCTCATGTTCAGCTCTATTGTCATTGTGTATGCACCATTGAATATTGTAACGTCGAGTACAATCACTATATCCAAGGGTATTCAAAAATCTTACCTGTCATTTCTGGTCACGCTCTTAGGAATTTGCAACCATGAAACCATTTTAAGCAATTTTAACCTCTATGTGTCTTGTCACACCACTATAAAAAAAGACCTTAACGGCGGGCAGGGGGGAGGTATAAATACACCTCGCTGTCAGGTGCCATCGAAAGCCACAGATCGCAGCCTGCACTGCAGTCAATGCGCGGCACGCGTCATTGGCTGCAGGGGTACGCCCTGAGTTCAGTCCGTCCCCGTACAGCCAATGATGCCTGGCGTATGCAGGCTGCAGGAAGGGGCCTAGGCAGCCCATTGAAAGACAGCGGGGCTTACCTGTAGGCTCTGCGTCTTCAAAGCCCTGCCACCATCAGGATGGCATAGTACGTTCTGGGTCGGCAAGGGGTTAAAAAAATGCCAAAAAAGGAATCATATGTATGGCAAGGATTTTGTAGCGGAGTATACATGCAGGGTTATTCAGAGATCACCGAAATGTCACCCACATTTCGGTGCTCTCCCATTCGATTCACCAACCACAAGTTTGATTCACCAACCCTGCGGTGAATCGACCCACTGACTGAATCGAAAAACCACTGCAAAACGCTGAATCGATCCGAAAAACTGCTTAATTGACCTGACCCTAATTCTGACCTCTTCTTTAATCTTTGTTTCAACAGGGAGTGTGTGTGTGAGGGGGAAACAACTGGGAGGCTTTTCAGTATGGAAATGCTGGGTGTTTTTTCCATTGTATTCTGTACAATACCCTATGTGTGTTTTTCCAATTGTACTCTGGAAGGAGCCACGCTATTGGCTGGGTGGGTTTGGGCAAGAATCATACTCCTTAGAGATACTGACGTCGAGGGAAGCACTCTGCACTTGGGTACGGGATCTCCATGAAACAATGACTATGTATAAAACACTGACTTTGCTTGCGGCGTGAGAAATAAGGAGGTGAGCAACCTAACAATGCGGCAGTTTAGGTTTTTGATGAACCAATGCGTAGTAACGCATTGTGCCATCACCTTGAAACTTGCTGGCATCATGGAAAATGAGAAGGTGAGTTAGTGCAGCATCATTGTTCATGTTATTATTGAAAAGTGAACAATAGTGCTGCATTAGAAAAAAAAGGAAGTTTGTATATTTATTTTTACAAACACAAAGGATGGTGAAGCGCCACACAAACATGCATCCACCACCAAGGTACCCCAGGTGGCTAGTACCAGAATTGAGAGGTTTCCACTAAACCAAAAGCACTCAGAATATAAAATTGTATGACCTGGTACAGCGCAGATATGCTTTTTGGGGTCCTTGGGTCTCACGAATACATGGAAAATACAATGATACAGAATAATAGTGCAATTCTATTAAGCCAAATACAAATCAAGTAGATTTAGATGTTATCTCACTCACAAATAGAGAGCCCAAACACTGGCTCTGAGTGGGTCCACACGTGCGGGTTGATAGTCTTCTATATTCTCAGGTGACCCCCACCTTGTTTAGGATATCTCATCCATCAATATGTAATAAAAGGTAGAGAAAAGGAACCCTCCTTGCGCAGATCAAATTAAACTTGTGAGTAGGTATTATCCAGATTTGTACTTACATTTGGGAGAGCCATCTGGCTCTAGAAACAACGCCCATGGGTTTTTTGGAACTGGAGAACCCAAGTAAAACCACTTTGGATCCAAAGATTGCAACTTGAAGACAGGATCAAGGAAAAGTAACTTTAAAACACAATAAAATAAGCCAGAACGCATTTCGCCGCATAAGGGAGCGGCTTCATCAGCTGGTACAATCTCAAAGGACCAACAGTTCTTATATAGTGTCCATTAATAAGATAATTGTCCCCACATCCTGTCCAAATTGCTCCTTCCATTAGTTATGACTCCGTAGAGTGTGTTCGGTGCTGAGCGCCACCATTTTGCGCATGCGCAGTGAGTTTCCGCGTTCCACTGCGTTCCATATGCAGATCGTTCATTTCTGGTTGAACTTCTTCTGGCCACCGGTGAAGGAATGAGTCCGTCTGATGTGTCAACAATCTTATTGACGTTCCCACTGCATCAACTTCATACAGTATTGCATACTATAGGAATTTCCCTGCCCAGCTGGGGGGAAGTCTCTTTCTGACAGGAGAAAACCACGGTTGGCTCAAAAATCGGCCGATCATGGGTGCAGATACAGGACACTCTCAGCACGTTGTTTGCATGCTGGAAGTAAACGCGACAATGTGCTGAGCAGCTCCTCTGCAACCAAGCGGTTAAAGGGACACTACCACTTACAAAAGCTGTAACTAGATTACTTGTGCATTGCAAATAAAACCACTTTATAAAATGCATGCTGCTGTTTTTGTTTTGTTTGTTTAAAGTAATTGCATGTATAAAAGAAAAATAACATTAGGTATGTTATCTCCGTGTACCAATTTCTGGATTTTTCCATGCTGCAACATTTACCAAAAGCCTTGCTTTGTGGCTCTTGTTTATTTACTACAATATTTACAAGTTAATGAGGTAGAGGAGGGAATGGTGAATGCAATGAGATTTGCTAAATGAGATAAGACAGGGAGCTTAAAAGACTTCTAATATACCCAGTGGCAATGTCCTTTGAATACATCCCACACTATACAATATACAATATAATAATATATATAATATTATGTTTTATTATTGTTCAAACAAATGTCTTTGATGTTGTTGTTTTTATAATCACAATATTGCTACTTCATGAATATGTATCTATATATACAGAATTATTATTCATGTATATATATACATTAATGCAAATATGCATAATATTGAAAATAATCTAATACAGCAATTGTTGCATGACTAATATCAGTTGCCCATGAATTGGTACTCTGTCACTCCCCAAGGTAAGGTGGCATTTCCTGAATCATATGTAGTAATATTTTAAAAAAATGTCTTTTTAAAGTTTAATAGATCAGACTGAACATTTTTGACTACTATGCACAGTTTCAGCACTTCAAGTTAATATTTGTTCAGACAGCCGCGACTGGGTCAGTGATTGATTAATACCAGTAAAATCATGTGTTACTGTACAAAGTCTGCCACAGTAGGTAGTGGAGACTGGAGAATGATGAAAGGTTGACTATAGCACATAAACTTTACTCTAGACAAGATACTATGCCAAAAATATAATGGAGGGAATATGAGTAAGTAACATGCATGGCGCAGAAAAAGTTTATACACAAGTTGATGAAATACATTTTTCTGTAAGAGAAAAAAAATTGAAAAAAGGTAAGGAATACTTTCAACTTGCAGAATTTGGCCAAATGTTTGCTAGAGATGCAATCCAGACTTTATGGTGTGATAGAAAATGAAATTCCACTTACTGTTATTATGGGAAGTATAAATGAGACAATAATTGTGGGAACCCAATTTCTAAATAGCATAATTTAAAAAAACTTTTTGGAAAGAAATATATAAGACCATTACCAGTTAGGTTATTATCAAGTGTACTTATTGTGACTTAGGGCTTATTCTGAGAGCACCGAAATGTCACTGACATTTCAGTGCTCTCGCATTCCCTGCACTACGGGGAATCAAGTTCACCGACCCTGCATTGAATTCAGCATTCACTACAGGCAGGGCTGTCTTTAAAACAGGGCAAAAGGGGCAGTTGCTCCCGGCCCAGTCATTGTTGAGGGGCCCAAAGCAGCTGTCCCTTGGGCCTGTGTAAACCGTGGATGACCGCAGCCGCTGCTAGCGGAATGCATGAACAGCATTCCGCTAGCAGCCCCCTTGACTGCCCATGTCTTCTTGCGAGCACCAGCGTTCTCCCTCGCGCAGCCGCCGTCCTGTGAAGACTGTGACACGGCCTACATGCGAGATCTCACGAGAGCGCGTCACAGCCTTCAGAAGCCGGCGGCCACGTGGAGGAGAAGGCTGGCACTCGGAGGAACACACTGTCACCTGATCCTGAGGTCTGTGTTGGGTAAGTATAATTCTAGGGGTCTGTTCTGGGTACATATATTTCTGAAAAATTGGATCGATCCAAAATGCCACAGAAATCCTGCCACAAATGTCTGAAAAAGCCGACGATCAGCCAAACACAGCACCGACCAGTCACTGGAAATAACGGACAAGCCAATGAACGGGATAAAAGAAAAACAATTGAACGTTTCAAAATTTGAAACCCTGTTTGCAAAAAAAATTACTGGACGAAAATGTCTGGAATTAAAATATAAACTCCTATGAATAATAATAAAACGGTCTGTTACTGAAAAAAGAAAAAACGTTATTTGGAAAAAAAAATCGGGGAAACAATTTTGCCGAATAAAATCCTGAATATTGAAGAGACTTTTTAAATTAAGAGACTTTTTGCTGCAGATTAAAAGAATAAATGGTTTAATAGATAATGAATAAAAATGGGAATATTTTAAAATTTAAACCTATCGGATTCACCTGATTAAACCTACCGAATGAATGCACCAAACATCAGGGCATTTCATTGACATTTCTCTGCTGTTCGGTTTTCTCAGAATAGATTAACCATTGCTTCTCTATAGGGGGATTTCACTGCCGTTGAACAGCACCGTATTTTTCTGGCAATTCGCCAAAATTTGGCAAACTGCCTGCTTTCTGAATAGCCGAATGGCCCAAAAACTGCACCGTATGGGGAAATCCACCTTTCTGTGCAATTTCGGTTCCAGTTCGGCTGTCTTTGAATAGCCCTGTAAGTATCTGAAGGAATTAAGGTAATGGCTGGAAAATGTATCTAGATCTATGTATAGAAAGTTGTACACAATCATGGCTAGTCTCAATAAAAAAATACAAGCAGAAAAGCTCAGTATTTTTAGATTTTTAGAAACAATCGGCCTTGTTTTTACTTTTTAACCTTGTAGTAGTTATAGGGAGACATTCAGGATTATTCAGAGAAAGGTGAAAACCAGGAGAACTGGCAGGAGAAGAGAACAATCTAGACCAAATAGCCGATTTGGAAAGTGAGATAAATGGGAGAATTTTTCTGGTTTTGCTATTTTGACCTAGAATTTTCACTTCTCCAGTCATTCTCCTGAGTTTCACCTTTCTTTGAATAGACCTGATTGTTGGAGAGGCAGACTCCCCTTTGCACGACAGCCATTGTACATGGAATAACATACTAATGTATGTTATGGAAGTTCACCAGCACTATAGAGGCTTACTGGTGCTCAGCCAATCAAAGCAAAACTAACTTTGCAAAAAATATTGTCGTATCCAGTTACAGTAATATTATCTTGTTTATTTGCAAAGTAGATTCTAAACCTTTGCATATGTTTCATAACCTGCCATGCTTTATTCATGGGAGCTAAGCCACAGGGCTAAGGAGTGATGTTTATTGCATAGAATAGGAGCAATGAGGAATCGTATTAGCAGCAGTTTGAGTGAGATAATAGAAACACACATTACACTTTTTGACATCTGCACATATCCATAAAGAATAAGACACAACATATTTTTAATAAAAAGTAGTAGCAGGAGGGAAGGAACAGCATGAGTGAGTGTCTCAGTGAGTACCTGATTTATTGGAGCTGGAGGCCTGGAGCCAGACAACCTTGCAAACAGTGCAAGGTCTGGTTACACGGTCCAGGTGAGGAACTTAAGGAGTTATTCAAAAACTGCCGAATTGGTCAGAGAATTGCACTTAACAGTGAATCTCCCCATACAGCGCAATTTCGTGGCAATTTAGCTATCAAATATTTAGCTAGCAAATATTGGCGAATTGCCAACAAAATATGGTGCAATTTGGCAGCAGTGAAATTTCCCATAGAGAAGTAATGGTTAATCTATTCAGAGGATACTGAAGAGCACTGAAAAGTTGGCTAAATGCCCAGATTTTCAGTGCTTTCGTTCGACAGGTTTCAACAGGCGAAACCCATAGGTTACAACGTAAAAATAATTCCCAGTTTTTATAATTTTTTTATGCAACCGTTTAACTTTTTCTTTTGCAGCAAAAAGTATTTTTTATTAATTCATAGTTTAGAATTTTTCAGGCATTTTTCTGGATTTTTTTGGCAACATTTTTATTCTGATTTTATTTAAATGGAGTTTGATTTTAGTCTGTAACAGACCTTTTTATTGTTATTCATAGGACCTTATATATTATTTCCATGCAATTTCATGCATTATTTTTGTATAAAACGCCTTTTAAAAATAGATGGTTTTTTTTACTCCTGTTCGGTGACTGGTCGACTTTTTTTGGCGGCGTTCAGCAGCTGGTCGGATTCTTTCTATGGCTTTCGGCAGCTGATTGGAGGCATTCGGCGGCTGCTGCATTTGGTGGTTTAACAGATGCATTTGATGATTTTTCGGTGGGATTCGGTGGTTTATCGGATGCGTTCTGTGTTTTTTTTGGTAGCTTTTGGTGGTATAACGGATGCGTTCTGTGGTTTTTCTGCTGCGCTCTGCAGTTTACCGGAAGCATTCGGGGGCTTATCGGAGCCATTTGGTGATTTATCAGTAGCATACAGCGGGTTTATTGCCGGCGTTAGGCGGATCCATTCGGCACACTTCAGGGACCCTGCCGTTAATGCTGAATTCACTGCAGGGTCAGCGAATTCAACTCGCCAAAGTGCACCAAATGAAAGAGCACTGAAATTTGGTGCGCTTTGAATAACCCCTAAAGTCTAGCTTTTCAGTGAATATAAACTAGCAATATAGAGTAATCAGGTACAGATCTCCATTGGGATGCAGCCTATAGAACCTAGGAAGGGTTGGATCCAAGTCCAGCTAGGTCTCCTAAATTATATTTATGTTTTGGTTTTCCAAATGCTTTGTCCATGATTTATGTAGCACATAGGTGATTTGTTATTAGCATGTGTAGATAGCTGAGAGGATATTCAAGAGTTGGCTTACATGAGATATATTGAAGCTATATAAGGTTTCTCATGGTATGATTGGGTAATCTTAATATTTTAATTGATAACGTCTTTGTTTTGTAGGACCCTCTCCTCTTACAGCACATGAAGACCGCAAGATCAGTGCTGCAAGCTCCACTGTAAAAGCACCATTGGCTCCTCACGGTGGTTGTGGTCTGCAGGGGAATTTACCCTCCTAAGGGCGAAACGATTGTCGGGGGTTGCTGCACCTCTCGTGCAGGGATGACGTCCTTGGCAATCAGCACTGGCCACCCTTTCTGGGTAAGAGCAGGCTGATTTGCATATGGAAAATTCATCCCTGTAATGGCACAATCAAGCTAAAACCTTGTTTGTGAGACCTGAGCGGGCCCCACCGTAGAGCAGGCCATTGTGCTGTTGCTCGTTCTCAGGACCCTCACAAACACCCCCCTTGTTTCTCACTGTAATTGTAAAGGGTCATCCAGACGTGGACCCCTTGCTTGATGTGCCTAGAGGGGTGTCAGCTATACCCTCCTGACGAGGCCCAATAAGGCCGAAACGATCGTCCGGGGTTGCTGCACCTCTCGTGCAGGGATGACGTCCTTGGCAATCAGCACTGGCCATCCTTTCTGGGTGAGAGCAGGCTGATTTGCATATGGAAAATTCATCCCTGTAATGGCACAATCAAGCTAAAACCTTGTTTGTGAGACCTGAGCGGGCACCCAACGTAGAGCAGGCCATTGTGCTGTTGCTCGTTCTCAGGACCCTCACAAACACCCCCCTTGTTTCTCACTGTAATTGTAAAGGGTCATCCAGACGTGGACCCCTTGCTTGATGTGCCTAGAGGGGTGTCAGCTATACCCTCCTGACGAGGCCCAATAAGGCCGAAACGATCATCGGGGGTTGCTGCACCTCTCATGCAGGGATGACGTCCTTGGCAATCAGCACTGGCCACCCTTTCTGGGTGAGAGCAGGCTGATTTGCATATGAAAAATTCATCCCTGTAATGGCACAATCAAGATAAAACCTTGTTTGTGAGACCTGAGCGGGCACCCAACGTAGAGCAGGCCATTGTGCTGTTGCTCGTTCTCAGGACCCTCACAAACACCCCCCTTGTTTCTCACTGTAATTGTAAAGGGTCATCCAGACGTGGACCCCTTGCTTGATGTGCCTAGAGGGGTGCCAGCTATACCCTCCTGACGAGGCCCAATAAGGCCGAAACGATCGTCCGGGGTTGCTGCACCTCTCGTGCAGGGATGACGTCCTTGGCAATCAGCACTGGCCATCCTTTCTGGGTGAGAGCAGGCTGATTTGCATATGGAAAATTCATCCCTGTAATGGCACAATCAAGCTAAAACCTTGTTTGTGAGACCTGAGCGGGCACCCAACGTAGAGCAGGCCATTGTGCTGTTGCTCGTTCTCAGGACCCTCACAAACACCCCCCTTGTTTCTCACTGTAATTGTAAAGGGTCATCCAGACGTGGACCCCTTGCTTGATGTGCCTAGAGGGGTGTCAGCTATACCCTTCTGACGAGGCCCAATAAGGCCGAAACGATCATCGGGGGTTGCTGCACCTCTCATGCAGGGATGACGTCCTTGGCAATCAGCACTGGCCACCCTTTCTGGGTGAGAGCAGGCTGATTTGCATATGGAAAATTCATCCCTGTAATGGCACAATCAAGCTAAAACCTTGTTTGTGAGACCTGAGCGGGCCCCACCGTAGAGCAGGCCATTGTGCTGTTGCTCGTTCTCAGGACCCTCACAAACACCCCCCTTGTTTCTCACTGTAATTGTAAAGGGTCATCCAGACGTGGACCCCTTGCTTGATGTGCCTAGAGGGGTGTCAGCTATACCCTCTGACGAGGCCCAATAAGGCCGAAACGATCGTCCGGGGTTGCTGCACCTCTCGTGCAGGGATGACGTCCTTGGCAATCAGCACTGGCCATCCTTTCTGGGTGAGAGCAGGCTGATTTGCATATGGAAAATTCATCCCTGTAATGGCACAATCAAGCTAAAACCTTGTTTGTGAGACCTGAGCGGGCACCCAACGTAGAGCAGGCCATTGTGCTGTTGCTCGTTCTCAGGACCCTCACAAACACCCCCCTTGTTTCTCACTGTAATTGTAAAGGGTCATCCAGACGTGGACCCCTTGCTTGATGTGCCTAGAGGGGTGTCAGCTATACCCTCCTGACGAGGCCCAATAAGGCCGAAACGATCATCGGGGGTTGCTGCACCTCTCATGCAGGGATGACGTCCTTGGCAATCAGCACTGGCCACCCTTTCTGGGTGAGAGCAGGCTGATTTGCATATGAAAAATTCATCCCTGTAATGGCACAATCAAGATAAAACCTTGTTTGTGAGACCTGAGCGGGCACCCAACGTAGAGCAGGCCATTGTGCTGTTGCTCGTTCTCAGGACCCTCACAAACACCCCCCTTATTTCTCACTGAATTTACCCTCCTGTTGTCCCATCTGCTGACCCACTTACTTTATGAAGCTGTAGCCACCCACATGTTCATGAGGCTGCTTCACAGCCATTATCATCCCACTTGAAGGCATTCCAAGCACCTCAGTATGAAATGAGGCAGCCACTCCAACAACTGCCTATACTCCTGCCCAGGGCTCAAAATTTCCACTCGGCTGCTCGCATTTGGCAAGTGGAAATTAAGTGAGGGCGGAGTGGAGTTTTTTTTCTGTATTATTGGTATGGGAATGCTACATAGCCGATATACCGATAACAGGGGTAGTGCTGCCTGTACATGCCGATACTCACGCAGGGCAGACGCTCCTCCACTAAGTTATGGAGGACATCTGCAGCCCATCGTCAAAGTTCTGCGGCTCAGCACCAGATGGGTGCCAAAGCATGGCTTTTCCAATGATACCAAGCATGACCAGTGTTTATGTAAATTAAAATAAATACATTTTCTTTCTTCTTTTCTAATGCAGCACTATTATTCATAATTATAAGTGAACAATGATGCTGTACTGTGAAGCTCTGTGATTCGCTCATACACAGCGCACGTTACTGTTGCAGAGGGCCACAACAATACAACTCTCAGTAATGTGCAGTGTGTATGAGCGTATCACAGAGCTGCGCGGCAATAAAACTCA
This sequence comes from Leptobrachium leishanense, assembly GCA_009667805.1. Lineage (NCBI taxonomy): Eukaryota > Metazoa > Chordata > Amphibia > Anura > Megophryidae > Leptobrachium > Leptobrachium leishanense. The sequence continues at coordinate 110,828,285 of CM019064.1, read as the reverse complement.
CAGCAATGTGTGGTGTGTATGAGCGTGTTACACAGCTCCACAGCAATAAAACTCCCAGTAATGTGCGGTGTGCATTAATGTGAGTTTCACTACTGTTGAGCTCTGTGATATGCTCATACACAGTGCACATTACTGTGAGTTTTATTATTTTAACCGTCACATAGAGTGCTGTGATTCCTTAACCCAAAATATTGTATAGCTTTCTAGTAGTGACGTTTAATGTGTGATGTTTCCAGGGTTTTTTGCCATTTTTCTGTGTTCTGGAAAGCTATTTAAGTTATTTTGCAAGCACTTTATCTTTCTCAGTTGTTGTAATGTTCAGATTTTTATTAAACATATTCAGTTGACACCAGATTTGTGTAGAAATTGGGATTTTTTTCAAACCTTATTTTTGGTGGTTCGTTCGACATGTTTAATCAGTCAAATCCTATAGGTTTCGATGGAAAAAAACAAGTTTTTATTCATTCAGAATCATTTCGTTCTATATTTTCTTCATTTTGGGTCATTCGTTTAGTCTTTTTTTTGTTTTGGATCGTTTTTGTCTCGTTTTTTTGTTTCACATTGTTTTTCGGATCATTTTCGGTCCAATTTTTCATCTTTGGATCTTTGGATATGTCCCACGATTCTTATTGTTGGATCAATTCATTAATCCGGGTTTTTCAGTTATGGGAAAAAGCAACAAAATGGTGATTTTCGTCCGAATTTGTATTCAGAACGAAACGAAATGCACATGCCTATAGATCATACAGATCTCACCTGCCAGCCCAATGTCCCCACGGCATTTAACAAGCGCCATAGGCAGATAGTGTAGGATTAATTCTTTTTTTCACTTTGTGTGAGTGTGGGGGTGGGGGTGTATTTATGGGGGGGTAAGTGTGTGAATGCAAGGGGGTGTATTTATGTGGGAAAGGGGTAGGGGTCAGGTGGGGCAACTGGTGGCGAGAAACTCTAAGCCCTGCTCGAGCCCTGCTCTTTGCCAATACTGTGCAATTTATGCCCCCACCGTAACTCTTGCTTTCTACTCCACCCATCATTTGCCCACTTGTAGTGACCTCCCCATAAATGTGGGAAAGGATCCAGCCATCCTTCACACTGCCTCTGGTAAAATTTGTTAATAATTCTCCTGCTTTTTCAGCAAGAGTATCAAATTTCCACACCAGGCTTGAGAAATGGCTGGGATGCTGAATTGATTTGTGAAGGCTGCTCTGCAAGGCTTCTCACAAAATCATCAAGGATGCCACTGAGGCTTTTTTAGCGACCTGATGAGGAGAGCAAACAATGTGAGTGCTCTGCCTGGTCAGGACTTTCAATATTATTCGCTGCGGGCAACACAACAGGATCCACATTTGTTTCTTCTCTGTGCTTTCTTCCAGGAAGAAAGTCACCCTGGTCCAATATACAGCTAATCGGGGAAAAGCCATTTCCATATCTAGCAATGGCCACCTCCCCTACATTATTCCAACCCTAGTAAAAGTTCCTTGCCTATATATAATATAAATCCATTCTAAATTCATATACTGTGTGTCTGTGTGTTTATTGTTTTGAAGTGCATTGTAACAAGTTATAGTTGAAATACATTGTCAATACAGGTTCCCATCACTCTAGTTAAATATGTCAACATGTTTTTGGAGAGGAATGGCGTTCATATTGACTAAATTGCCAGATATCAGGGTATGTAGAGGATTGGGGATACATCACAATATTCATAACTGCTGATTGGTTGATATGGTTGTCATGTGCCACTGCAATTACAATCATGGTATGGCATTTATAATAACTTGATTGTTCTGCAGTTAATGAAACAACAGAAGATTAAGGCGGAAGCGTTTAAATGACATGTTATGGTATGGTGATTATCAACATATTCCATAAAATTAGCTTCCCTGGATGTTTTTGAAGGACAAGATGAATCTGGATAAAATTTATAAAATTATGTCTGTGATTAACAACTAATGACCCTGCCTCGGCAATGTTAATACTGATTTAATACTCAAGTTACTTCTAACATGTTTTGAAGATGAATCTATTAATCTAATACGCATTGGTTGTGACCAACCAAGGTTCACTGTCTTGACTGGCCTAGAAAGAATAGTCAGGGTCATCAGAGAGGTCATGAAAGACCTACAAGTACTACACTCAGGTTTAGGTAGAGGTCACAGCTTTTGTAATTTAGTCTATAGCTCTAAAATAACAATGCCCTTGATGACCTATGAAGAAAAACAATCCCAGATGCTATGTTCGTCATAATATAATTGGGTGCAACAGAATGCCCAAAACCTTAAAGTTTTCACATGAGTCTTTAAAATATTTGAGCTAATAAACGATAAACATAATTCTGCAGGATACATTACTTTAACGAACTAATGACTAACAAACGAACAAAAGATGTATATTTTAATGCATATCATTAATTGTCATGAACCTCAGACTGTTAATATACTTTAGTTTTATGTTAACAGAAGCTTAGTTACTATTCTCTACTATGATTATTTTCTCCAGCAGATACAAATTGTGAATATAAAGATATCTTAGATCGATATTTGCACATTCAGAGATGCACAAGCAATATGTGCCATATCGATACCTACAGTCAGGTCCAGAAATATTGGGACATCGACACAATTCCAACATCTTTGGCTCTATACACCACCAAAATGGAGTTGGAATGAAACAAACACAATGTGCTTTAACTGCAGACTGTCAGCTTTAATTTGAGGGTATGTACATCCAACTCAGGTGAACGGTGTAGGACTTACAGCAGTTTGCAGATGTGCCTCCCACCTGTTAAGGGACCATAGGTAATGGAACAGAATAATAAATCATAAATCAAACTTTCCCTTCTTAATACTTGGTTGCAAATCCTTTGCAGTCAATCACAGCCTGAAGTCTGGAATGCATAGACATCACCAGACGCTGGGTTTCATCCCTGGTGATGCTCTGCCAGGCCTCTACTGCAATGGTCTTCAGTTCCTGCTTGTTCTTGGGGCATTTTCCCTTCAGTTTTGTCTTCAGCAAGTGAAATGCACGCTCAATGGGATTCAGGTCAGGTGATTGACTAGGCCATTGCATAACATTCCACTTCTGTCCCTTCAAAAACTCTTTGGTTGCTTTTGCAGTATGCTTTGAGTCATTGTCCATCTACACTGTGAAGCGCCGTCCAATGAGTTCTGCAGCATTTGGCTGAATGTGAGCAGATAATATTGCCCGAAACACAAGGAATTCATCCTGCTGCTTTTGTCAGCAGTCACATCATGAATAAATACAAGAGAACCAGTTCAATTGGCAGCCATACATGCCCACGCCATGACACTACCACCACCATGCTTCACTGATGAGGTGGTATGCTTAGGATCATGAGCAGTGGATCATTGCACTCTGGTACAAGTTGATCTTGGTCTCATCTGTCCATAGGATCTTGTTCCAGAACTGTGAAGGCTTTGTTAGGCTTTGTTGAGTGCAGTTCCCATCCCAGCCCTGCGTCCGGTTGAAGGAAGGCACGCACGCTGGGTTGGCGCTGCAGCGGCTCTGTGGCTGCCTGCTGCCAGCCCAGGCCCTCTGTGTGAGTTACAGTCCCACAGCCAGACGGCGTCGCTGGCAGCTTCATACAGAGTGGAGCCTGGAGGACAACAAATAGTAGTTGCAACACACATACACAACTCGTTTTCAGCGGCGCCAGCGATCTTTGCCGCGGGCCCAAGGGGGCAGCTGCTTTGGGCCCCTCAAGTGACTGGGCCCGGGGCAACTGCCCCTTTTGCCCCGCGTTAAAGACGGCCCTGCTGAGCTCACCGGTGCTTTCCTTCTTTTTGAGAATGTTCCAAATGCAAATAGCACACTTCAAATGAACTCTGGGCCTTTTATCTGCACATTGTAATTGGGGTAATGAGGGAATATCACACATCTGGCCATGGAACAGCTGAGAAGCCAATTGTCCCTTTACCTTTGGCCCCTTAACAAGTGGGAGGCACATCTGCAAACTGCTGTAAGTCCTACACCGTTCACCTGAGTTGGATGTACATTCCCTCAAATTAAAGCTGACAGTCTGCAGTTAAAGCACATTATGTTTGTTTCATTCCAACTCCATTGTGGTGGTGTATAGAGCCAAAGATGTTAGAATTGTGTCGATGTTCCAATATTTCTGGACCTGACTGTATATAGGGCTACATTACATTGTCCACGCTAAAACAGGGACGCAAAGGAGAAAAACCTGCGACTGCAGGTTTCTCCTTTGCGCCCCGTTTTAGCGTGTAATTACAATGCAGGTGCTAGAAAAGCTGCCTGCATTGTTAACGGGTGCTAAGCCACGGGATGCGCACGGTAGCGCTAAGTGCCGCCATGCGCATCCTCTCCATGGAGTCTAGTACTCCATCGAGGCAGACTCTGGCAGTCACATGACCTCCTGGATCTCGCCTCGTGAGATCCGGCAGGTTGGCATAGTGATCCGCAGGGAGAGACTGGGGACTTTTTCCTCCAGTCTCTCTCTGCTCCCGCCGAATGGAGGAGGTGGATGGAGCCACGGTCCTCGCCGTGGGATAGGAGGTGAGTAACTGGATTTTTTCAGGGGGTGGGGGGTTTTGGCTCGTGCTAATGGATTCTGCTGTAGTTAACTTTTTGCTAGCCACAGCCGGACGTTAATCAGTGTTAATCAGCATTAGGACTTTTTATGTTAAGTATAGGGAGCGCAAAGTACAGTAACCTCGCGCTGAAAAGCGCAAGGTACCAAATGGTAATGGGTTTCTTAACCCATTAGCGTTTGGATTGTAATATGCGGTGGCCACCGGGGCTAACGTTAACGCCCACGCAGATGAGTGCTAACGTTAGCACTTAGCACCAACAATGTAATATATCCCAGTCTTTTAAAATCATGAAAGAAGACTGGGTACTATTTGTTCCCAGTCTCACTCTGCACCCAGGGACAAAAAGAGGAATGGGCCACCAATATTGCTGCGGGATGATAGGTGAGTATGGGGTTAATTGGGGGGGGGGTCAGGGGGTGCTAAATGATTTTGCAAATGCAGAATCATTTAGCACCAGCTTTTAGTCCTTGGTAAAATAATGGCTGTCTGCATCCCTGCTGTAATTAGCGCTAGGACTTTGTAATACCTTACTTATCAAATGCTAATTAATGATTGCACTCCCCATTTGAAGTATAGGATGCGAAAAGTACAGTAAGCTCGCGGAAGCTAGTGTAATCACTGATGCGCTACCGCATTTCTTATGGGTTTATTGTTAGTAAGGTAATATGGGGGACGTGCGTTAAAAACACTTATCCTTGCGTTACCAGTCACTCATATGAACGCTACTGTCTGCGTTTGCTATGGAATACCCATTGTGGTGGCTATTCTTAGAGCTACTTTGCAGTCACAGAGGATGATATGAGTGAGATCTAAATTACAATGAATAAACTCTACAATTGCGTTGAAAGAACTCAATGGATTCACGCACTTAAAATTTTATATCAGGAATGCATTCTAACACTGTACATTAGCACTTAATTTAACCCCTGCACTACCAAGTGATTTTCCAAAAAAACATTATCAGAAACCACTGTTTTTTTAAAAATCATTTAAAATAAATTTTAAAGTAAGAAATAATTAAGTTTATACCGATTTTATGTCTTACTGTAAATAGCTTATTTGGACAGTAGATGGTGCCATCTACTGCCAAGTTGAGTTAGAGGTTTGAGCAGCTGGTCTATTTTCTTCCTTTTCTCCCTTCATCGGCTGCTGAAAGCCCGATATTTCAGAGCTTTGAACAGCTTATTTTACAGTTTTAACTATTTGGGCATTATGCCCACAGGACTAAGGCTGGGGTCAGACCAGCGCACTTTTAACGTGCGTTCTGGCGCACATAATTACGGCCGCACTAGCAGCAGATGACGGGCAATGATGGACAATATACGATGTACGGCCGCACAAAAGTCCGGCCGTGCAACGCAAGTGGAATTTGAACGCATTTTTCTGAGAACGCTGAACCGCTAGTACTGACGTACTGAGTGCGCAGCTGCGGCATAGCGGCGTGTTTGCGTGATTAGGAGATGTCAGACGCTGCTAATGTCCAGCCTACATAACGTCCAGACGCAAAAAGAGTTTTATTGACGATCCGTACAAAATCACGACCGAAAATGCGCGTCGTCTGACTGTTTTTGCGCATTCCGTGAAAAAATACGTCAATGCGTTCGGACGCACTTTTTCACGTTCGCGGGGAAAAATGCTTTCGTCTGACCCTAGCCTTAAAGACATGCAAATTGCTGCCAAGCCGTAGAAGTCCGCAAGAAAAGGCAATAACTTTTTACCAATAAGAATGAGGACTGTTAAAAAATGCATGTTTTCTTTTTTATTTTTCTGAGCGGTGCCTTTACAACTGACCCATAATATAACTCTCTATAAATATCTATTATGATTTAACAAAATAAAATTCCAAATGAACTGCACCCACACTTGTTCAACATCAATGCTTGAGGTGCTCTACCCTTTCACCTAAATTATCTAAAAATCTATTAAATATAAAGCTAAAGCAACCTTGAACGCTGTCATTTGTTCTGATTACGCGCACCTGCAATTTGTTTTCTGGCTGTAGGCCACCGTGCCGTAACACACAGGAAATGCCTTAGGAAAGCATTTTAATGCTAATCTTGACTTGAAATCCACTCTTATTTTATGTGGAAAAGTGTGAATTAGCTTTTAGGGATTGGAATTGCAAATTCAGTTTTATGTCTTTTAGAATCGTTACATTTCCCTTTGTTTTCCTAAACGTAATTTGAAAGTATTGAAAAATATTTTTTATAGAATGTGCTTGTATTGGTTGTTAAGTGAGGAGTCCTGTTAGGTTGTTTAAACATTTATGGCAACGGTAACAGAAGACTATTAAAGCAGACCAAATAAAAATCTTTTTATATAAACAAACCTATTAAAGTAAGAATGACACAATATATTAGTCTGACGACATCTTGCCACCTCTGGTTATTGTTCCTTAAGCCTATATCCAATTTGTTTGCTATTACTACTGTTGCATAATTAATAGAATGACTTTGGAATTGTATGTATATATTTGATTCTTTATGCAACGTTATGGTGGAACTGAAAAAAGCAAACATTCTCAATGTTAAGAAAGAGTAAAGCAGAGACATGTCAATATACAGATTTTACTTCAGTTGGCTAATTTGTATTTAAATAATTTTTCTCTTAGGCCCCGTTCACACTGTGCGATTTATCACGTGGATTTTGCCGCAAAATCGCAGTAAAATCCGCACGATGTCGCGCTATGTAGCATCTCCAATGCATTTCATTGGAGCTGTTCACATCTTGCCGCGCGACGTCGCGCGATGTCGCGCGTTGCGGTAGCATGTCGCTTGTACATGACCCTTTTTTTGCGATTTGCATTTTGCGATTTTGCGATTTCCATTGGTGGTACTTTGCAAAAAAGCCCAAAACCGCAATGTTGCGTGACATCGTGCGACATTATCGCGCGACGTCGCGAATATGAAATTCGCACGATTTTCAAAGCACAGTGTGAACGGGGCCTCATTTAGAGGCCAAGTTACTTGGATGCTGTCTGTGTTTATTTTTCAACAAATCAAAAACAGAATAAATATTAATAATTAAATAACTCATTAACAATACCCATAATTGGATACTATCACATATCAACTTACATTCTACAGTACATACTTAAGCTTTTGCCATCTTCCAACCCTCCCCACCCACATCACAAACCCTTCACCACCTGTCATATTTCTGCTGTCCCATTTCACAAACCCAAATTCCCTCATTGCACTGCCCAGCCCCTGTACCACACCTCAATCCCTTTTTGCTCCAATTTCATCACAGTTATAGTCTGTCCCCACTATAATACTGCAATAACTGGTGCCCACCACATTCTTTTCTTCCCCTGGTTTTACTCTTATTTCATAACCCATCATACGCACATATCATTATCCATTCCACCTTTCACCTCAGCATCTCTTTATCCCTAACAATTATGTCCTGTCTACCTTCTCCTATATACAGCAAGTATAAGTAAACCTAGTTCTGGTTCTTGTTGTTGAGGTGTATGTGCGTTCTGGTACACACCTCTCTCCTCTTGTTATTTCATTCTGAAATACTGACCACATCTAGAGAGGAAATATGATGTCATAATGATGACTAGCATGATGTTGTACTCTGTGTCCTGCAGTGTAAGTCAGAAGATAAATATATGTGCAGCTGGGAGCACAACTGTAACGGGCGCTATGGCGCTCACCCAGGATAAGCGTAGTTTGGATCTTAATGGACAGATGAGTACAATACGAAGGTTCAAGGCAAAAAACACTGTGATACCTTAAGTCCCAAACCAGGGAGGCATTACATAATCCTGAATACCACTCAACACCAACTGGTTTCAAGACCAAGAGGCTGCAGAGCGAAAGCACTTCAACTCTTTGTACATAGATATAGAGACTTAAGGCTTGAGCATAACGTGAGTCAGAAAAGCGTGGTTATTGATATTGTTTAGATTGCTTTTAACAACAGTCGTGGTGCATGAAGTATATATATATTAGAGGAAATACTTTTATACTTGCTCTCAACAAAACAACGTTGGCACTCTCTATATTCAGCAGCCTGCAGGGCAGGACTTCTATATAGAGGCTTGATAGATTCAATGAATTGACGGACAGGTTTACTTGCACAGAATATGCGAGATGCAGAGTACCCAGGCTGAGGACTCGTTAAGCAAATCGGGAAGCTGATTAAGTGAGCAACCTGTAGGGCAGAACTCCAGAGGGAAACAAGTGGCGCAACATAGGCCTGCAATACAGACAAACATACAGGGAATGAAGCGTAAGAATCGTCAGAGGGGAAGCCGGGTCTGTCAACAAATCAGGGTCCTCGTACAAGCAATCAATCGGTAACTGGATAAGCAAAAAAGCAAAACTGACTCAAGGTACAGCTGGCAATGCGGGAAAATTTACTCCACGTCAGGGCGACGAGTAAAGACTCGCGCCCTGTATTTAAGGCTGGTGGCTCTGCATCATCATGCCAGGCCCCGCCCCTTCAGATGCCGATCTGCCAGCTCTCGAACCTGGCACTCGGCCAGCCAGCAATGCCGCCGGGAGCCCAGACCCCCAGGCAGTGCCGCAGGGGCAGAGGATGTCACAACAACTGTATATGGCAAAACACAAAGAAAACAGAGAGATAATACAAGTCCCTCAGGGAGGGAGCATTCAACCTCTTCACTACCAAAAATGTGTATATTCACTGAGATGGGCAGCTCATTGCATTAGGATGTGCACCCATGGAACTTTTACTAACTGAAAACTTATGTTTACAGGATTATTGTACAAAATTCACATTTTTCATTAGAAATAGCAAGCCTGTAATCCGAAATACAGACAGTTTTTATGATATTTTTCTTGAACCAGGTAAGGGACATATACAATGTGAATGTAGGAGGAGAATGAAGACCTCTTTATCCAAAAATACCTCTTGTGCATGCCTATGACGATATTTCATTGCAATACAATGAAAATCTGAGATTAGCATATACAAACCATTTCGTACACCTTTTATTGCAAGATTAGTGTGCTCTCCAGATGAAAATAAATTCTCTGTAGTGTGCCTTCTGTAGAGAAACTAAATTCTTTGTGAGATGCCACCCAGATCATACCGTATTACTGCAAAGAAGGTACAAGGAGCAGTCTCCACCTGTAGCACTGTAACTACCTGAATCACTGTAACAAAATGTTCAATAAATGTTGATCAGCATTATAGCAGCCACAGAGAGAGCAGAATAGAAGGAGAGCTCTGGGGTCACTCCCTGCTGTACAGGGATAAGACCAAGGTGGTTAAAATAACTGAAAATCCCTGTACAGTACAGACATAAGGTGTGATTCTAATTTCCATATGCAGGCATTATGCCACAAACATATATTATTTTTACTTTTCTCAATAACATTAACCGCTTCACACCCAAAATCAAGATCTCTCGATTTTGCATTGTAATGCATTGAAAAGCACTCATTAGCATATTAAAAGATAATTTTCACACCTTTTTAAAGCAGGATTAGTGTGTCCCCTGTGGAGAAACAAAATCCTTTATTTTATGTCTCTCCAAATAGCCTGTAGAGACATAAAACCAGCTGCACATAGCAGCCCTAAATCTCACTGTAACAAAACGTTCAAATATATTACTACTGCATTACAGCAGCGAGGGATTTGTCAGAACACAGTTAGAGCTCTGGGGGTCATCACTGCTTTACAGGGATAGGAGTCAGGGGTTATAATGAGTGAAAATCCCTGTACAGTACAGATACAAGGTGGTACTGTAATTTCCCTAATTCAGGCATTATGTCACATACACATATTATTTTTAGATTCTGTTGGTATTTTTTGGAAGCCGCATTGCTAATAATCTCAATATGATCACTACAAATCCCCATAAGGTGGAGATCTCACAATTTTTCAGGGTTATTCAGAGAGCGTGAAAAGCAGGAGAATGGCTGGAGAATGATAAATTCTAGGTCAAAATAGCCGATTTGGGAAGTGAGATGAAAGGGAGAATTTTTCTGGTTTGGCTATTTTGACCTAGAATTTTTCATTCTCCAGTCATTCTCCAGTCATTCTCCTGCTTTTCACGCTCTCTGAATAACCCTGTAAATGATTTATCTTTATCACTGTTACAGTATCTAATACAAAGGTCTTTTCTGCCTGTATGATAATAATGTAGACCCCGTTTTAAATTGTGTAATATAAGGGACACCATCTAGAGCTCAAAATCTTACAGTTCAACAATATTTCTGTGAAGGAAAACAAATACATGAAAAACTTAAAAATGAGAGAATGAACATTATTTTTATTTTTTTTAACTTTCTCAGAATAACAATTTCTGTAGGAAACTTCTATTTTACCCTTTATTTATTGTAAACTTTGCATCCCATGTTTCAAATAGATGCTATGATAGCATTTATTAAAAAAAAATTGCTTGGTAATGAAGGGGTTAAATGGGTTATTTATTAACCATTGTTCTGTCATTGAAAGAACAGTGGATTTAGCTCAGGGGACCTTCGGGGAACAACAGTATATGAAGTACGGTGCAACCGTGATGAATTAAAACCATTTTTTAACATTAGCAGGAAAACCATTAATCATATTATAATGACAGAATTTACCCAGACTCTGATAATTTGCTTCCTCTAATTTTGTGCTGTAGTTCCTATACTACACATATAATGCTATTTACATAGGGAACACATGCACTAGCTGAACCCTCCAGACTGAAATGGGCAGACTAAAAATTCCTGAACACGTGTTTATGAAAAAAAAGCATTTTTTGCAAAATATTAAGGACTCATTCATCATTCTTCTGTTTTGACAGTTTTTTGTTACAAATCCACTTTAGTACTTATGTTCATAGCAAAATGCAGTTGTTATGAATATATTATAATTTTTTGACCGTACAGATCAGGTCAGTTTCTTTAATAATATATGGCTTACCTGCAGCTATTTTCTACCAAGTAATAGGTTTAAAGTGGGCCTGCTCTAAAACCCAGAAAAGGTAGCAAGGATCAGTGAAGCTGGCAGACGAGATGATTTGGGGGTCATTTAGATCATGTTGAATTACCCATTTTATGCTGATCCTCTTAATTGCAGGATATTCTAACAACATGTGCTTGGCATTTGAGGTTAAAGTTGAGTTTAGGGCAAGATGCCAAGATGCCTCTGGGTTATTTTGACCCAGGGCATGTTGCAATTTGCAGAAAAATTTCAAATCCAACAAAATTTGGCGTCATATCATAATTAATGAAAGTCCAAGCAGCTCATCTGTCTCATGTAGACTCGTATTGAGTCCTAGTATGTTAAACAATTAAGTATTTATGAAAATAATAATAATAATACACATTCAGGGTTATTCAGAGAGAGGTGAAAACCTTGAGAACTGCCAGGAGAATGAACAATCTAGACCAAATAGCCAATTTGGTAAGTGAGATAAATGGGAGAATGTTTCTGGTTTAACTATTTTGACCTAGAATTTTCAATTCTCCAGTCATTCTCAAGGTTTTCACCTCTTTCTGAATAGCCCTGTAGGACTTTTTTCATAGCACATTGATTTTATTCACCTGACTAAAAAATACTGAATTGCAATATCATTTTATTTCATTATCATCACATCACAAATAATTCTATAAATATTCAAGAAACCTGTCATAAGAATTGTACATCCCTCAAATGAATAAAGATTTTAATGCAGTATATACTATATACAGTTGTGTTCAAAATTATTCAACCCCCACTAAAATTGAGTGTTTTGGCCAGTTTGACATTGATTTTGATCATTCAGTCATCTTGCTTACAATTAAATCAAAGAGGCACGTGTAGGTCAGACAAATATAACATAACATTTATAATGAAATAACCACAAATGTCTTTTCTGTGCTCACATCATTATCAGTTTTATTCAACCCCCAAGTGACATTCAATCTTAGTACTTAGTACAACATCCTTTTACAGTTATAACAGCTTTTAAACGTGAAGCATAGCTTGACACAAGTGTCTTGCACCGATCTACGGGTATCTTCGCCCATTCGTCATGGCAAAAGCCTCCAGTTCAGTCACATTCTTAGGCTTGCACACTGCAACTGCTTTCTTTAAGTCCCACCAGAGGTTCTCAATCGGATTTAAGTCAGGTGACTGCGATGGCCACTCCAAAATGTTCCAGCCTTTAATCTGCAATCATGCTCTAGTGGACTTGGAGGTATGCTTGGGATCATTGTCCTGTTAAAAGGTCCAATGTCTCCCAAGCCTCAGGTTTGTGACAGACTGCATCACATTGTCATCCAATATCTCCTGGTACTGAAGAGAATTCATGGTACCTTGCACACGCTGAAGCTTCCCTGTACCTGCAGAAGCAAAACAGCCCCAAAGCATGTTTGACCCCTCGCCATGCTTCACAGTAGGCAAGGTGTTCTTTTCTTCATAGGCCTTGTTCTTCCTCCTCCAAACATAGCGTTGATCCATGGGCCCAAACAGTTCTAATTTTGTTTCATCAGTCCACAGAACACTATCCCAAAACTTCTGTGGTTTGTCCACATGACTTTTGGCATACTGCAGTCGACTCTTCTTATTCTTTGGAGACAGCAAGGGGGTGCGCCTGGGAGTTCTGGCATGGAGGCCTTCATTACGCAGTGTGAGCCGTATTGTCTGAGCTGAAACTTCAGTACCCACATCTGACAAATCTTTTCTTAGTTCCTCAGCAGTCACACGGGGACTTTTCTCCACTCTACGCTTCAGGTAGCGCACAGCAGTCGAAGTCAGCATCTTCTTTCTGCCACGACCAGGTAGCGTTTCAACAGTGCCCTTTGCCTTGAATTTGCGAATAATGCTTCCTATGGTCTCTCTTGGTATGTTTAACATCTTTGCAATCTTCTTATAGCCATTGACCTTCCTGTGAAGAGTAATCACCTCTTCTCTTGTCTTCCTGGACCATTCTCTTCACTTCACCATGTTTGTAACCACACCAGTAAATGTCTAGAAGGAGCTGAGTATCACAGTCATTTTAAAGCTGCCTAATTGGTGCTTATTAATGCTTTATTGCTGCTCCGTGACATCCACAGGTGTTTTCAATACCTGATTGAAAACACTTGAATGAACCTCTGTTCTTCAGAGTGGTAGTCTTTAAGGGGTTGAATAATTGTGTCAATGAAGAATTCACAAAAGAAACATTTACTACTGTATTACAAAACCAATTGATGTCATTTTAGTTGCATATGGTTCTTTAAAAAGTCCTTGTAGGATTTCATTCTGAATACAATTACAAATGTACACTAAATTCCCTAAAACCCTTTACAGCATTGGGGGTTGAATAATTTTGAACACAACTGTATATATAGAGAGAGAAAGAGAGAGTAGATTTTATATAAAAATCACAATTGTATAGCAGTATATTGTTGTACCTTTTTTATTTGACTAACGTTACATTTCAAGAGAAGCTTTCGAGAGTACCTCTCTTCTTCAGGTCTGGAAGCTATACTGAGCAAAATTATAGAATTCAACAATAAAGAGCCAAGCAGAACGATTGGGTGGTTAGGATGGGTGCTGCAAATACTATTAGTAGAATAGTATGGTCCTCAGTTTACCCTTCTTGACCATACTATTCCAGTACATAGTTGTACCTTTTTTATTGGACTAACGTTACATTTCAAAGACAAGCTTTCGAGAGTGTGCCACTCTTCTTCAGGTCTGGAAGCTATACTGAGCAAAATTATAGAATTGAACAATAAAGAGCCAACAGGAGGATGGGGGATAGGATGGGTGTCGTAAATACTGATAGTGGAATAGTATGTCAAGAAGGGTAAACAGAGAGGACTATACTATTCTACTAATAGTATTTGCGACACCCATCCTAACCACCCCATCATTCTGCTTGACTCTTTATTGTTCAATTCTATAATTTTGTTCAGTACAGCTTCCAGACCTGAAGAAGAGAGTTATACTCTCAAAATCTTGTCTTTTAAATGTAACATTAGCCCAGTAAAAAAGGCATCATATGTACTGCTATACTCTGGTGATGTTGGCATCTGGATTAACATGGTTTATCCAATCTAATCTATACTTATATATAGGTCTATACCAATAGTCCATATGCTCAGGCACTAAACAATACATTGGGACTCCCAATCGCCATGATCTTTCTACTGCAAATGCCTTTATTTTTCAATTATCATAATTAAATAAATTAATAAATGAATGGGCTTCTGTCAATCGATATGCTTCTCACTGCATGTGTTGCATCTAAGCAATCAGAGTTTATATAGCCATACATTAGTCAAACATCTGTTAGGAGTAAACTTGACAGATGGTCTCGTACAAATCACTGTCAGACATATTAAATACTTATTTCACAAATAAATTCATCTCCCCTTAACCCAGTTTCATAAGGTCTATTATTTTATGACTGTGTAGCCAATCGTGCAATAACATGTCTAGAGCATTTATATTTTCACTGGTTTTTTAAAAATATTTTGGAAAATGTCATCTCCATAAAATGTGCTGCTATTTTGGGTTTGTTTTAGGGCAATTTAATTGTGACTGTAAATTGTGAAGTAAATCTGTTGAAGGTTCTCTGATATGATTTCCTAGATTAGGATAAAATCAGCATGAAGCCAATGTCGAAGCTTACATATTAAAGACTTGGCACTGTTGCAGCTTATAGTAAATATGTTTTTGTCTCATGCGTCACACGCTTCTGTGCTATCTAATGTTCTCCTCCAGACTCTTGCATTGATCAGCCGAGCAATTTATTTGATTAGATGATCTGGGACTCATTTGTTTCTTTCATCTTACATATCTACTTCTGCATTAACACCGTCCATGTTTCCACAACCGGGGCTGGTGTTATTTAATCTGAACCATTCACACATCTGTCTATAGGATTAACCTCTATTTGGCTTGTCTGGTTCAGTTGCAGATCCATCCTTTCTTGTCTGCCCGGTATGTTTGAAAGATGCCTTTTAGCTTCTGCAACTGCGGAGGCATTATTGTTGTTGATATTTTCCCTCTTCTTTACAAATTTTAAACAATTCAGTCATCTTTTTTGTTTTCTAGTGTATTGTATTATTTTTTTACAGATATGTCATACCATTCTCTCATTGTATAAGCATTTTGTACATACTTCAGTTTTCTCTTTATGTATAGTGTCAGTATAGGGAGACCAGTGCCTGGTAAAGTGTTAGTTTGTACCTGGAAATAAATTGAGAGTTGAGATATCAGCTAATCACTGGAAAAATAGGTAACTCTTGAGATAAATAGTATGAACAACCTGGGGTGACAGCTGGATTAAGAATCAAACTTAACTTTTATATGACGTTACATAAAGCATAATGTGCAGAAGAGTACCACTGTTAAGTATGCCAAAATGATCTAAGAAAGAAAAAAAGGAATAAAGGTAAAACACATTAACAATGTTTTATAGTGCTTAAGCAGCATTCATGTATGAACGGAAAGGTGTTGAGTATCTGCCTGCAATGTCTGGTCAGAGAGCTAATAGCGTTGCTCTGGCTACCTTTAACTAGAGATAATTGTAAAACTTGTAAATCCACAGAATTGGGAGAAAAAAAAGGAGAAACTATCACTAGGTAGAACAAACACACCATTGTAGAGCGGCATTATAGGACAGAACCTGACACTAAAGGGTCTAGTCACAAAGCACAGAAATTGCGTGCAGTTTTGGTGCTTTGTGTATCGGCCCATTTCGGTGATTCCGTTTCTCCGAAAATAAGGTGAATTCACTATTTAGTCGAAATTAGAGTCGCCAAAGCAGTTATCGGACATATGCGAAAACCACCGAAGTGCACCGATACCCGCCGAATTGTGACAATTGGCATCAGCGGAATCCGCAATCTGGAAAAGAAAAGGAAGACTCCTATTCTCCTAATAGGAGTATAAATCAATAACATGTGTCCAAATCATAAAAAAAGTCCTTTAAAAAATAAAAAAGGTCTGTTGCAGAATAAATGTGGCGATGGTGGGATCTTTAGGCAGTATGAGCTCGAATTCTCTATTAGAGTTCAATTTGTTTTCATTGCTCTCTGTAGTATCAGGTACAACTGAGACATATACCTGGTGGTTGGATTCCTTTGTAAGATTTTGTATGTACTGTCATCTTGTAGTAATTTGTGTGTCATACAAATATAGTTAGAAGAAGTCATACAGATATAGTTACCCCCTGAAGAGGTCCAAGACGAAACATGTTGGATTAAGGACTTCCATTACTTTTTACTTTAATTTATTTTAACTTTTTAAATTGTTTCAGTGATTTTACTTTTATTAAATTCTATTTTACTCCTATCCTTGATCATTTTATATTTATGATCCAGAACGGAACCTGGATGGATATTCATCCAAAATACTTCCTTGGGAATATTCGCGGAGTCCAAGGCTGGAGACCAGTTTGGCTGAGTATTCTATATATGCATAAAATTGATTTTAATCCTATAAGCACACAATCACAGCAGGGGTTACTATACTCATTGTTGTTTAAGTATAACGCTATGGTGTTTTTTTGCTCCTTATTTTCAGTGCACCCTTTTCACTTATTGAGAGATATAGTTAGAACTAGCAATGGATACAGTATTTCTACCCTTATGTGATGATTTGATGACCACATTATCATTATTTTGTAATTCAAGGAGAGCTAACAGTTCATATATATTGAGGTTTCTGAGCACTGAGGGGATGTGATTGTTCAATGGCAGGGCAAACCAGCTGGACAAAGATATCAATATATGTTAGGCATGTGCAGACCCCAAAAAATTGGTTTCATTAAGAATATTTTGGAATTCAAATATTTTGGATTTCAAAATAATCAGCACCCATCAATTATCAGAAGCCTCTTATATGCTCGTTTGTTTCCAATATTCAGGACTGCAATATAGATAGCTTAGTATTTCATCTTGTTTCATGGTTAGGGTTAGGATTACATTTACTGGTTGTTATTAATTAGTATTTTGGTTACTGTTTCTGCTTGTGCGTTGATTAGGGTTAGAGTTAGGGTTACAGTTAAGGTCAGGGTTAGAGTTTCTGTTTTTGTTATTAGGGTTAGGGTTGCAGTTTCTGTTTGTTTATGGATTAGGGTTAGATTTAGGTTTGCAGTTAGGGTTACTGTTTCTGCTTGTTTCCTAACTGCGGTTAGGGTTACAATTATGGTTAGGGTTACAATTGCTGCTTGTTTTTTTTTTAGAGTTACATTTAGGCTTAGGTTTACAGCTTTTACTTGTTTATTAAAATTGAGGCTAGGGTTATAGTTAGAGTTACTGTGTCTGCTTATGTCTTGATTACGGTTCATGTTACAATTACATTCGCAGGTTCTACTTGTTTTCACATTTTTAAATTATGTGCAAAATTCCTAATTATTCTGAATAGATCTGATTATAATCAGAACTGTTCGATTACATTCAGATCAGTTTTGGTGAATTCAGATTTTTTTTGACATGTGATTTGGTTTGGATATCAGCAATTCAGATCGGTCCAAATTACTGATAAATCAGCCAAATTCTGAATTAGTCCAGAGCAAATCATACATGTTTGATATATGTATATTCCTTTATCTATGATGTAAACTTGCTTTTTGGTTGTATGTTTGTATATGCCAATGGGGTGGTCAAGTTAGTTTAAGACAATTTTTTTTCTTCCCAGTTTCTTCCTAGTTAGATAAATATAGTCTTCTGGTAGTCACTCTCATCTTCATCTATTATCATCACCTTTGAGATTTCAATGACTTCTTAAATGTTATTCTTCAATTTTGATGAAAAATATAAGGCTAATGAAGTTATTACCTAAACACTCTGAAGAAAAGATGGACACGATCCTACTTCTTTTTCCATGACCTTTCATTTCAGAACACATAAAAATTTCTGCTTCTGTTAACGAAAGTGTGAACAGGTCTAAATAAATTCTTCATTTTCTTCCCCCTTTCATCACAAGACTGGCCAAGCGCCAAGCAGCATGCGGCTTTTCTCACTATGAACAGAATGTTAATCTTAAAATTCCTTCAACGGTTATCTTCAAGCAGACTTTCGTTATTCATGCACCACTATATATACTTGCAGATACATCTTAGAAATATTAAAAAGAAAAAAAGGTGTTGTGTATTTCGGTTAAACCTGATGAATATAAAATTAGAACAAACTCTTGACAGTTTGTGATAGAAAGTATCTCACAAATGAATGCATGAAAAATGACATTACAAAGACTCAATGAAAGTGTAATAAAAAGTTTGTACATATTTAAATGATATATTTTATATTATTTTATTAATATATATAACAATAGGAGTGTGGGAATGATATAATGTGTTCTTAACTTATTACTGTACTTTGCAGTGTGGATATATGGTGGCTTATACCAGCAACCCAATGTTCCGGGCAGGAACTTGTAACATCACTGCTCCACCACGCAGACCTGGATGGCCATGTGCCATGGTTAGGTTGCAGTGCCAGTTGAGTATTTTGCAAATGAGACGGAATGCTTCACTGTGATATTGGACACCATATCACTGATTAGTGAAGTCTACCTTAAGGCTATAACGATCTGGGCATATGGAATTAGTACTTCCATTTACATAACCTTTACATCTGACACCCAACTGCAAGTAGTCAGAGGCATTTATAGTACTGAGGAGTATAAATATTACAAGGATAGACCGACATGGCCCAAATATATTGAAAGCAGTTCTGGTGCCATTGCCCAAATTCCTAAAAATATATCAATATTAATAAAGTGTTAGAAAATTTAAATTACCTGTCACGCTTATGAGTAGAAACCCCACAAACTTACAGAACTGGAACCAAGTACACAGGAGAGAGCTCATGTTTATGAAACTCTTATAAAGATGGAATCAGGTTCCTTGAAAGTAGGTGGTAACAGAATGGGATTATCAGGAGTCAGGAGGATATCCTAGTAGATACACCAGAGGAGCAGAGTATATCCAAAGTCAATCAAAGCGAAGGGTCAGAGAAGGCAACGAAGAGCAGAAGTCCAGAAGACAAGTCGAGGTAAAAAAGCTGGGAGGCCAAGTCAAAGGATGTAAGGGAAGAAACAGGAACAGGAATGTTGGCAATTGCAGGTTGGTGGTCATGCCGGTGTTGCTGGGTTACCCAATCTCTGCAAAAATCAGATTCATACTAGCATCAGGTTGAATGTCAATGATTAACGGATGTTTCAGGTAGTACTGTATGCTATTATTAACTCACTAGATACAGGAATCAGTTTTTGAAGCAAGTTGGCAACAACAGAACCAGGTATGTCCCCAGTGGTGTAATGTATAGGAACTGTCTCATCACCGCCACTGGCTGAAGCAAGCAACCCTCAACCCTGAGGATTGATGCCAGGCTTGGGACTGGTAAGTAAAAACATGGCCTGCCATCACATTACCACTCAATAGCAAATAGTTAAAAGAGGAGTTCAACTAATGGCCTTGTATATACAATAAGATGTGTAATTTTCAAGCAATGTATTTCAATTGATTATTAATTTCAAATTTTAATTAACTATTCAATTAATAAAGGTAGTGGGTGATCCCAAAACAAACTAGATTGTATATAGACATGCACTTCTAAGCAATTAAAATATGAAATCAATTCACACACATTTTAAAATGAAAACGTTATCACCGTTCCAGGGGTGCCTTTGAGTCTGTGTTCGAATTCGATGTCCTTCACATCCGGCACACTCCAGGATCAGCCAAAAAAGAACATGAGTACCAGCATAAATAAAAGGGATATTTATTAGTAAAAAAGACTGCTAACGCTCAACGCATTTCGTCTAAATAGACTGCCTCAGGAGCATTACAGATGCAGTCAAAGGTACATCAGTAAAAACAAAATGCATTTGTGTTCTTTTTTGGCTGATACAAGCTTACCAGGAGCTTGCAGAAGGGAGATCCTACATATAGAAAAGTTAAGTACCGGCTGGGTGGAGTAGAGGTAATGTCACCACTCTGCATGGAGAGAGCCTGTGGAGTCATGGGTTCGATCCCAGCAAGCAACCTCTCCAGTAAGTGTCCTTGGCAAGACACCTAACGGTACATACTCGCCACCCAGGACATACTTGAAAACGAGAGAAATCTCAATGTATCCTTCCTGGTAAAATCCTTTCACAAAAAAAAAAAAAAGTGATTCAGTGCTTTTCTCTTTTTTTTATATTTAATTAACTATTGCCTGTATTTATTTATTTCATTATGCTTTAGCACCTTCACCACAGCATAATGGAATTATTTATGGATGTCCTACAGTTACGGAGCCATGACAGAGTGATTCTGTCATATGGCTTACTCTATGCTGTGCAGTCACAGAAGCTGTGATGTGTGGGTTAATGCTGTTACTGGGTGCTTCCGTCTTTGAGATTCACCAGGAAATGTAGTGATGCCCCAGCATATGTGATCTCGGTGACAGGTAATCGCAGTGAACTTTATGCTATGTGACAATCTGAATTGCCTATCTCTCTCGCTCTGTGAAGAAAAGAGAATTCAGGTTGTACTTTCATGCCTAAATTGCGTCCATTTGCCATCTGCATGGTGCGTCCGCACTTCGGTGCTCACATACTTCCTGTGTGGGTCTCTATTGATCATGATTCTATGCTACGACAGACGTTAAACTGTGCGGCGACACGGACGTGATCACTGCATTCGTCTGACGCGGGCCGGAAAGTCTGCGAGAGACACGGACCATGTTGTTAGGATCAGCAAAGAAACCCACCTGTTTGTAAATTATTAATGTAATGAGTATTCAAATAACAATTTTTATTCTTTATCATTGTTACAAAATTGTTTAATTGTTTGGAACATCTGCAAAAGCAGTACATTTTGAGTATTTTCTTTACATTTTGTCTAATATATTATCTTCAATCACTAGGACAAGCATAAACTAGAAAATGTCATCTAAGCATGTGGATTTTAATCAGTTTATTTCAGCTCAGGCCTCAATTGCACAGTGGAATTTCTGTTGATTCATTTGACAACAACAGTATTATGGAATGTACATTAGATCTATTTCTCCATGCATAGTTGGCTCTCCTGTACATATTTGTCATTAGATGGGAATAGCGAAGTCTGACACTCCGTATTTCCCCAAATCAATTCTCTTGCCAATAACTTTCTAAATTCAGATATTAACTCAGTTTGTAAAAATACAGTTTAATGGAATGAAATTTTAAAACTAGCTTCAGAGCATATTTTCAATGGGTTCCATATGGTGCATAATTTCTTTTGTCTTCAGCACTTTGCCGTAAGAAACAAATTCCTGTTAGTTATAATTCTCTGTGAAACAATATAAGATTAAGCATAACAAATTATTATAATAATAAAAATTAGTTCTTTTCTGATTCCAAAAACTTAAAATTTAACTATGTTAAAATATAGCTGCATTAAAAGATGGCTTGACAGATGGCAAGATAAATAGATAGATATGACATAGAAAGAGCAGAGACAGTGCTGGTTTTCTTCAAAAAGGTGCACTAGTGTCATCTGTGTTTAATTCATAAGATGAGCATCAAATACAGACTTCAGGTATGGTACCCTTCTTTAATTACACTGGCAATACATTGAAGAAGGGTAACATACCTTTCCATGACCTTTCCAGTGATACCTCACATGACCCTTTAGCTGCTATGGAGGATACAGGGGTCCAAATGCCCACCAATGCAGGCATACTTGTCTTTTCTCTGGGCCTATTCTGGGGCACGGGCCAATCATCATTCCAATGATACCAAACATTAACCCCTAGCTGCCACGGATCGGTATATAGGGGGTTCATTGGAACCCCCTATCTCAACCATAGGTGGCAGCTAGGGGTTAACTCCAGAACTGATGTCATCACGCTATGCGCGATGACGCCAGTCATCAGGGGAAGATCCCGGAAGCTTGGCTGACATCCAACATGTCGGCCAGCTCCGGGAGGGGACTGCGATATTGTGAATTGCAATCCAGGCCCCTAGGCGTTAAAGACAGACGCCACCTGGAAAGGCAGGCTGTGCACTTCCAAGCGGTGCCTGCCTTTTTGGGCTGCTCCGCATGGATGGGGAGGGAGAGAGGTCCAAAAGACCCACCCTCCCCTTCAGGCACCTTTCCCGCACTGGCGGGGGGTGCCTGAATAGATGTCATCGCTCAGCACATCCTCCGCATCCAAGGCTTTGCGCGGCTGGACGCACTGAGCGCGTCCTCCGCAGCGAAGTGGTTAATTTGGTGCAAGGACTTTTTTACTTTTTTTCCCTTGCTTTTTTGCTCCTTTCATCAGTTAACACCAGGGTTACACAGTAGGTAAATTTTTACGATTAGTGTATGTGGAGAAATTAGCGCTGGGACCAAATGATCTGTTGGTTACAAAAACGCAAGTGATCTCTAGCGCTCCCCATGTTAAGTATAGGACGCAGTAAGTACAGCAAGCTCACGGTACAAATTGCAAATTACCACACGCTAAGTGGTTTTCTCCATTGGTAGCAAGAGGCAAACAATCTGTTGGTCAGTTGCTAGACTGAATTTATCTGGCGCTATTGCAAAAACATGCTGACAGTAGGGTTAGCTCACACCAGGTGATAGGGGCCATAGTTGACACAAATAGATGGCTAAACAGATAGATAAATAAATAGTTGGGTAGATGGCTAAAAGAATAGGAGGCTGGATAGATAGGTGGCTAGATAGATAAATGGCTACAATGCCTAGATAGATGGCTAAACAGATCGATAGCTAAGTAGATAGTTGGCTAGATGGGTAGATGGCTAAAAAGATAGGGCTAAACTGACAGATTGTTAAATAGATAGCTGCACAAATGATTATAGATGATTAGATAAATGATTACATAAAGGACAAGATAGCAAATATAAATTCCTAGCTAGGTAGCTAAAGAGATAGATAGATAGATAGACAGAGTGAGAGAAAGTAGACACTAAATACTACTTATCCAATCTGCATTTCTAATTTTTTTTTGCAAATATTTTCCTTCTCCTAATATATGCCATTCTTGTAAGTTGTAATTGACTTTCAGTGAATGCTATTTGATTGTCATCTATTTTTTCTACAATTTAGTCCTCTCAGTCCTGAAAATTTATGGATGCATGTTTAAAGCCAGATCAATAGAAAGACAGCTGTGTCTGCAACAGAGCAATGCTGCTTGTGATTAAAAGTTTAATATGATCAATTAGAAAAAAGATCCATATTACTCAATATTCACTTTGACTTTTTTTAAATTAGTAAAACAATATACAAGTTATATCACCAGCATATTATAATAGCTAAAATAATAACTAGAGAACATGGATACATTACAAGCATAGATACAACTGAAAGAGTCAAGTCAACTATCTGCAACACTTCTCCATCATACTCTGTCCGAGCCACGTGACGGTCGACCGGAGAATAAAAAACACAAACGAGTGGAGTTTCGTGTGTAATCTATTCTATTGATTCATCTTTGATGCAGAGTATTTATAAGGTGCTTGTGGGGAGGATACAGGAAAAATAGGGGACGCCATCGGGGAGGTACAATATCGTGTGAGACGCAGTTCACCAATCATAAATATACATAGCATGAATTAAGTACATCTGAGTATATAAAAGGCTGGAGCTTTGGTTATTCATCAATTAAGACCACCACCGCACGTAAGAAGTTATCAATTAACTTTGGTCAAGGTGACCCAAACTATTTCTAGAGACCATGAGAGACCGGATCTATAATATTGTTTGTTCTGCCGGGTTAGCAGATGTTAAGTAAACATACATAGGCCCAGAGCTGATCAAGGTACAGAATAACAGAATTTAGCTGATACAGCAGATTAGAAACCACTGTGAAAAGCAGGATCAAGCAAGAGAGAGCAAGAGGCCTACTTGCAAGTAATAGACCAGATATAATTAATGGTCACAAACATTAAGACAATCTTTAGGATAATTAGTATTCAAGCATTAGTGGAATTAATACCTAACAACAACAATGCAGGCATTGCTTAACCACCTGTGCGTTATGCTAAGGCTAGGGTCAGACGAAAGCATTTTTTCCCGCGAACGTGAAAAAGTGCGTCCGAACGCATTGACGTATTTTTTCACGGAATGCGCAAAAACAGTCAGACGACGCGCATTTTCGGGCGTGATTTTGTACGGATCGTCAATAAAACTCTTTTTGCGTCTGGACGTTATGTAGGCTGGACATTAGCAGTGTCTGACATCTCCTAATCACGCACACATGCCGCTATGCCGCAGCTGCGCACTCAGTACGTCAGTACTAGCGGTTCAGCGTTCTCAGAAAAATGCGTTCAAATTCCACTTGCGTTGCACGGCCGGACTTTTGTGCGGCCGTACATTGTATAGTGTCCGTCATTGCCCGTCATCTGCTGCTAGTGCGGCCGTAATTATGTGCGCCAGAACGCACGTTAAAAGTGCGCTGGTCTGACCCCAGCCTAAAACGCATTAAAACTATTATATAAATTACAGGTAGAAAATAGAATTTCCAAACAAAAATATTTTTGACATAGATACCATTAGTAATTAAATCATTTATTGTGCAGACGTCTACTTAACCAGCTTCTGTTTTCACTTGTAAACATATGCACAGTGTATATGTGTTGAGGTGCGCAACTCGGGTGCAAAAAAAAGGTCTATGCCTTTTCTGTTCTTACAGAGATGTCGCACAAAATGTGTTGAGTCTCAACGCAATTTCTTTACAGCTGTTACTCCTAGATTTAAAGCTCTGGGTTCTTGTAATACTTAATAGTAAAATAAATTTTTTAGTATTAAACATATATTATTTTAATTTTTAAGCTGCATTCCTGAATTATACTTCTGAACGACCAATTATTAGCAGCATGCATAATTTATTCTCTAACCTCCATTTCCTGCTGAATATTCTTCTAATACTCTAACTGCTAAAATCACAGAAAATACATTTTTTTAGCCTCTTTTCAAAATATTCCTTCAGATCCGTTCATTTTGTCTTATGTAACACAAGTAGATGTGTATGTAAATATAATTCATCTATCTTTCATAGAAATGCCTGCGGTTATTGAATAAATTAACATTTAAGATAGCATGGAAGAAAACAGTTTAAAAATGTCAGCATTTAAAAATTAGGACACTTTTCCATAAAATAAAATGTTATGTTCTTGATGTACAGTATTTCTTTATATATTTACATGATATATATTTATTAAATAATGTTTGAATGAAATACCTCTATATAAAATCAAATATATCCATCCACTTTCTGCTCTTTTAACAATGCAGGTCCTAATGATGCTCTAAATCAAATTTTTAAACGCAGACAGCATTTACTTCTTTTTTTTAACTTATTTTACACTTTTCTTTTTTTAAATTTCTATCTTTTTTGCAATATTTCTGTCAGCTGTCTCACAGAAGAGTTATATTATACTCATACCAACAAATTAAGTTCTATCACCCATCCTGTTATATCACCAAGACATAATATCTTGCAGCTAGATGCCAAGCAGTAAAGATGTGCACGTGTTTTTTTTTCGTTTAGTCTAGTTTCGGCACCTTCGGTTTTTCAAAAGTTTTGTTTCGGATCATTTCGGCCCGTTTTCGTTTCGGCTCGTTTCGTTTCGGCTCGCCGTTTTGTATCAATTTTTGTTTCGTGAGAGCGTGGAATTTCGGTCTTTCGGATCATCTGTTCTCTTTGTTTCAAAGGGTCCATCCTTGTTCTCGGATTTTCGTTTTGACTTTAAACGTATGGTATTTTGGATGCTCCGATATTTTGGTCGATACGGTAATCCTGCCGATTCGATAAATATATTATTAATGCAGAAAGAAAGCACTGGAACAAGTGAAAAAAGTGACTGACAATACGAAATTACGAAATCAGCAACGGAACCGAAATGGACTCGAAATGATACCAAAATACGTTGTCCGAAATGAACCGAAACGGAACCGAAATCGCGAATAGAACGAAAATGACTTGCGATTTTACAAATTTCATGTCCATACAAAATAACAATTTTTTTTTTCATTTCGTATCGGGAAATATTTCGGATGGTGTATATTTCGTTGCTGGTCCGGTTCGGAACGTCAGATGAATCTGAAGCACGAATCAGCCCGTTTTGTGAGAAAAACAAATCGGTACAAAACAAAACACACATCCCTACCAAGCAGTGCATACATTCAGTAATTGAATTTAAGCAAGCATGGGATAGGCATAAGGCTATCCTAAACAAAAGATAAATCCAGGTAAAGTATCCATGTAATTGGGCAGACTAGATGGGCCGAAAGGTTCTTATCTGCCGAAATTTTCTGTGTTTCTATGTTTCTATGGCAGGAAAATTGCCTGGTTATGGATGCTCAGATACCCCCATGCAAGAAAGGAATTATTGTTAGTAACAAGTCAAATTATCACAAATATGCTAACAGTGTCTGCTAGGATAAATTTATATTCTGGTACTGAGAAAATACCTGGAATTCTATACTTAGACATCTGGCACCTTACGAATCCTCAGCTACACAGTTGGAATATGAGTTACCGATACATTTGTAGCAGGCACCCTGCATTGGACTCATTAAGTTATAGGACAAGTAGTGCAAGTAACATCACTGCTCTATAACCGTTTAGAGAGACTGTGGAGACACAGATTCGATCCTGGCAAGAGCACCTCTCCAGTTAGTGTCCTTGGGCAAGACACCTAATGGTACATACTCGCCACCCAGGACATACTTGAGAACGAGAGAAATCTCAATGTATCCTTCCTGGTAAAAATCCTTTCTCTCAAAAAGAGCTAATATCTTGAAAAACCTACAGGGTTATTCAAAGAGATCCGAATTGCTTGAGAAAGGTAACCGAACGCTGAAAATCAGCGTTCTGTTACCTTTCTCGGACATTCGGCTATCCAGAGAGCAGGCAATTCGCCAAATCCTGGCGAATTGCCTGAACATACGGTGCCTGTTCGGTGCCTGTTTGAGGGCAGTGAAATCCCCATGAAAATGCACTGCTTCGGCTATTCAGAGAACACAAACCAGCAGTGAAAGGTTCCCGAAATGCCCTGCCATTCGGTGGTTTAATTCGGCAAATTTATTAAGGAGAATCCCATAGGCTTCAATGTTAAAAATATTCCCGTTTTAATTCAATATCTAATAAACCGTTCATTATAAAATTCTGCAGTAATGAGTCTCTTTATTTATAGATTTTTTAGGATATTTTAAGCATTTTTTTCAGATTTTTTTTTTTTTTTTTAAGTTTACGTATTTTTTCTGTAACAGCCCTCTTTATTATCATTCCCTGGACCTCATTTGTAAATTTCAGACATTTTCGCTCAGTAGTTTCTTTGCAAACAGTGTTTCACTTTTCAAACATTCATGCAAACTGTTTTCCTAATTTATTCACTTCACTCTGTCTGCGGTCTCGGCTTTCTCGGCTTTTTCCGGCGGCTTCGCTGTGGGTGATCGGCTCCTGCTCGGGTTTTTCCGTGGTTTTCGGTGGGTTAATCCAGATGTTTTTGAGGGTTTTCGGCGTGCATTCGCTGGGTTTTGCGGTTCGTTTTCGTCAGGTTTGCGGCAGCCTTTCCCTGCAATTCGGGGACACTGTGGTGTTTGCTGAATACACCGCAGGTTCACCGAAATGGGATCGGCAAAAGGAACCGAATTGAAGAGAACGAAAAGTCACCGAACGTGCGGTGACTTTTCGAATCTCTTTGAATAACCCTGTTAGTTAATTTTGACGTTAGTTTTTTTATGTATTAGCTATAGAGATGATTATTGCTGATAAACCTATTGTCAAAATTAACTAAGTTTTTCAAGATATACATTGAAACTATGAAATGCACATTTTCAACATGTGTGCATTATTTGACAGGCAGGTGGCACCATCTGCTGGCCAAATAGAGGTACTAAACCTCAGTAAACATAATTAACAATAATAGTGCAGTATAATAGACACTTGAAATAAAGAAGCCCCTTGGGACCTCACTCACACGATATAACGATAATATAGGCACCTCAATAATACCACTTCACGACTCCACAGGAAGCCCTTCTGATGTCATGCAACGATGCCCGGATCAACAGGGAAGACTGTGTAGGAGTCAGTCAATAAAAAGTGAGTTTATTAATATAGAGCAATGGTTTCCAACCGCGTTCCTCAAGTACCCCAAACAGGTCAGGTTTTCCAGATATCTGAAGTACAGCACTGGTTATATGATTTGCTGCTCAGTGATTGGGGAAATGCAGACTGAATCCTGCAAACTGATTTGCAAAACCTGGCCTGTTGGGGGTAATTGAGGACCTCGGTTGGGAACCACTGATATAGAGGGATGGAAACAAAAGTAATTCAGCTTTTCGTCCTTAAATATGGTCTTCACCAGGGAATACTGGACGTAGCAAATAACCATGTTTTATAGGTTTTTTACGCAGGCTTTCGTCTTTCACATCCGGCATGGTAACCCCCATTCGCTTGTCCATCAATAGTGCATATAAGGTCCTGCACAAACCGCATACAAAATATGGGAATATTTTTATTTTTTTCCTTTCTTGTATGCGGGTTTGTACGGGACTCTATCGATGGACAAGTGAATGGGGGTATATTACCCCGCCAAGGTGGCGATCGGATCCAGAAGATAACCAAACGGAGCATGCGCGCCTTTCCTGAGATGTTCCTCGGCACATAGAGATGACGATCATACTGACTGCCGGAATGCAAGGAGGAAATGATGTACCAGGAAGAGCATCGATGAGATAGCGGCACAAATGACGTTACTGAAAGTGCGACAACGAGTCGGCGACACTCCGCGAATGACGCTTACCACGTTGATCGTGCAGGACGTTCTGCGGAAAGTCTGCGTAAAAGACCTATAAAACACAGTTATTTAATATGTACAGTATTCCCTGATGAAGTCCATATTTATTTAAAGAAGAAACCCATCAGAATTACTTTTGTTTTTATTCTTCTATATTAATAAACCCACATTTCAATGACCTATTCTTCCTACAGAGTTTTCCCTGTTGTTCTGGGCATTGCTGGGTTACATCAGAAGTCCGTCCTGTGGAATCGTGAAGTGGTATTATTGATGTGCCTATATTACCGCTATATTGTGTGAGTGAGGTCCCAGCGGGCTTCTGTATTACTATTTCAAGAGTATATTATACAGCACTATTATGGTTATTTATGTTTATATAATTTAGCTCTACCCCATATTCTCTTTTTACTCATTCTGTTCACGATTGTGTCAAGAGGAGGGGACGCCGAGGTGAGATCGGGTGTTTTATGTTTTTAGTGTTCTCTACCACTCATCTGTGTGTTTTATACTAAACCTCTGTAACACAGCTTGGGATATGTGCTTTTCCTTGAATATAAAAAAAAATAGATTCAAAGCAGTTCGGTCGGTTTTGGAACCTTGGGCATCATGCTGGAGGTGCGATAACTTTAGAGACATATTCTGGAGTCAAAACTAATTTTGTTTGGAAAAAAAAACCACTCCAGAATTAGTCCACATCGACTATACTCAATACTGAGGCATTGATAGGTGCCTTATAGATCGAGTATGATTGATCTTGGCAATAAAGGACTTAAATGATGTTTAAAAGTTACTGTTCTCTTTTTTTAACATAAACTACATTGCCATATTTTTGACATTTGAAGCATGTCTAATTCTTTGGAGTTTTTTTAATGGTTTTGTTTCCAACAGAAACAAGATTATGGGCTCATTTCTCTGTAGTCGATTATATAACTTTAGAGCAATTAAATGAAGATTTACTTTTCTGTGCTATTACAATGTGGTGTTAATCATTTTGTGAAATTTTTCTTTTCATTTTTATTATTGAAATTCCAGCAACGTTTATAATCAAGAAGAATAACTATTCATCAACCGACCTGGAAGCCTTTTAATATAATTTGATCCTGCAGGCTGGCTTTATAAAACATAAACAAGTCTATTGTATGAGGATTCCAACTCCAACTAAAATATGTTCAACAATCTTGTCTCAGTAGAATATTTGTTTTTGCTCATGATTGAAATCAACATTGAATTTGCTTAACCACTACCTAATTTCACATGTCAGAGAAATTTTCAAATTCTTCAATAATTATATATGCAATTAAAGGTTGGCAAATTGGTTTTAGTTGGCAGTTTCTGAGTCAAGTGGAAAGAGATCAGAACAAAGCTGAATTTTTTTGGACACATCAACTGTTTTCCACTTGTGTTATTACAGAGAAAAAATATCCATGTGAGTATAACCCACCTGCCAACACAGATACATATTCGCCCCACACATACACACAAACTGTTTAGCTTGGAATACTCCCTTTTGTGTTTCCATTTTTTCAGGACACCGACAGGAGGATATGAAGGAGGCTTTCAGACGGCTATGCCTACCTCCACTACAACCCCCATGATTGTTACCTTGGGCTTGGTTCAGGCCCCAAAATAGGTCTGTTAGGATCTACTATCGGGAGTAATAAGGCAGATGGGTGGGCCTCTGTAACAACCTCATCTCATCTTCTCGGATCTAGTTGTACTTCCCTTCACAACACATTTCAGTTTACATCTTGGTATTTGGAAAGTCAAATCAGAGGTGTTGACCCTATCCCTGTAGGGGCGACCTGATCAGCCTTATCTGTTTACTTGGCTGACCCAGAGCTTAGCACTTCTTTTGAGGTGATTTAATTTGTATTTAATTGTTTATTGAACGATTAGCTGGACGTTCCATGTTGAAAATATATAACAATTGCTGTATTGGAATGTATAGGCAAAACATTTTTTACTATGTCTACCATCAATGAAAATAAACTGTTAAAGAGAAAAATATAATATAATTTAATTGAGATGTTGATTCTGAAAATTACTATGTATGAAAATAAACAATGGAACACAAATAGTACATTGTAAGAACAAATTAAAAAAGATAAATAGAGATCAGTGATGGCTTGTGAAGGAAGACTACGCTGCTGCTCGTATGAGTGACAATCACTCATTATGAGCTGAGCTGCTGACATCGCTCCTACTGTCTTTAGGTTTGACTAGAATAGGGTTCTGCTTGTATACATCAGCTTTGATTTTACCAGGGTTTGTTATGTTGGATCCTAAACTTCTATTGAACATTCATGAACATGACATTAAAACAATTGTGATATGTTTGTGTCAGTTTTAGTTAGTATCATGGATTATAGTAGAGTCTTGAATGTTGCTTGTACGCTAATATAAATCATATATTCTTAAATTCTGTGAAAGAATTTAGATACACCATGTTACAGCCAGCTGGTGTTAAGTAATATAAATGAATAGATGTGGATGAAATGGCATGTTAATGCTCGTTGAAGACACTATCTGCAACAAAAATAACACACAAACAAAAAATTGAGGCTTCGATTTAATTCAGCCAAAACTGTCACCTTTATTGGCTGCATTTTGTCCATTTTTCGGGAGAATCAAATTCGAGCCTACAGGCATTTTGATTCCCAATAAAAATTTGCCTCAAATATTGCCTCCCGCAGCTATACTTTTTAATGGAAATATCGGCTTTAGCGAATCAGTTTGAGTTTATCGGTATGTTGATTTCTGGAAAAACTTACAAATCATAATTTGAGCGAATTAGCCTGAAACATTTTTGTAAACATCCGATTTTTTTTATTAGTGAAGTGTAACCCCTTAGTGACCGGGCGTTTTTTCGAAAATCCGTCCTTTAGTGCCCGCTGCTATTTTTACGTTTCTGCGCGGTTTGTGTTTAGGTCAAATTTTCCTCTTACTCATTTATGCAACCCACACATATTATATATTGTTTTTCCCGCTATTAAATGGACTTTCTAAAGATACCATTATTTCCATCATATCGTATAATTTACTATAAAAAAAATATGAAATATGATGAAAAAATTGAAAAAACTCACTTTTTTTCTAAATTTAATCCCCAAAATCTAAAAAAAAAAGACACCGGCTAAATAGTTTTGAAATTTTGTCCTGAGATTAGAAATACCCATTTTTTACATGTTTTTGCTTTTTAACCCCTTCACTGCTGAGCCAGTTCACCTCTGTGGGCGGAGCTCATTCTGACCGTTTTATGCTCATAATTTTTAGATGCCAGCTTAAGTCCTATTTAATTAACCCACAGACAATTTAAAAATATATATATATATATATTATTATTATTTTTACACCAAACCTGGTCATGTTTGGTATCATTGGAAAGGCCGTGATCAGGCCTTTCCAATGATTTCAAACATGACCAGGTTTAGTGTAAAAATAATAATAATAAAAAAAATTGGGTTTCCTAGCTAAAATATTTGGGGAGATAGAGGACTCCACAAGAGCCCCCCTCCCCTTCCTGATTTTTGCAGCACGCGCCAGATGGCACCTGCTGATGATGTCATCATGCACCGTGATGACGTCATCGCGCCGGCTGGGTCCCCTGAATAGGAAGGGAAGGCTTCCAGCCTGCCAGTCTGCTGTGGGAGCCCAGCGAGGAAGGTAAGTATAGGGTGGGAGGGAGGTTAGGGGACACTGACATAGCATGTACGTCCGTGGGTGTAAGGAAGACTTCCTGATCAGACGAACATGGTACGTCAGCAGTCAGGAAGGGGTCAAAGGCCCAAATCTTTATAATGCTGGCTGAAAAAACACTTTTTTTGAGCATTTTACCTGCTAGCCAGCTATTTTGTTTGACAAACGT
The DNA here is from genome assembly GCA_009667805.1 of Leptobrachium leishanense. Lineage (NCBI taxonomy): Eukaryota > Metazoa > Chordata > Amphibia > Anura > Megophryidae > Leptobrachium > Leptobrachium leishanense. The sequence continues at coordinate 110,795,174 of CM019064.1, read as the reverse complement.
CATTTTACAAATATCACTTCTGGGTGAATTGTTTTCAGTTAATTCAGCTTATTTTTTGAAAAAAAAACATCGACCAAAAGCAGGTGATGTTTATCTTTATGTAAAGTTGTCCGATAATAATAAATCGGTTGCAGAGTTTGAGGAATGCGGGCGATAAAGATAATTAATTAAGACATATATCCTTTATGCAGGAAAGACAAGAATTCAATTCCAGCTCTTAATATTATTCTTGGATATCAGGCGCCTGCTGTACGTGTGAAAATATATCTATGCATGCTGTTTCCTGCATATGTTGCTTTGAAATCATATGGATGTGCGTGAGATTGCTTTTGGATGTTCATGTCCAACTTCTTTTCATTTTTCCCACACATGGATATTCACTATCAGTGAATACAACCTAGTGATGAGCATTTCCATATCTGCAACTAATAACGCAATCACGAGCCGTCCTTATTATTTGCTTTTAATTTCTAAATAGCATTATTAATATATCTGGAATAGTTGTGGATGATGCCCATTTTGTGCTGAACTTTGTCTCCCCGACCTTAAAATATATCATCGAATGATATTTAAAAGCGAGGTCATAGTAGTTATAGAACTCAGCTTGAAGCACATGATTCTATGGATGGTTTCTCACCGTAAATTTTGTACGGTGAAATATGTGTTCTTTGCATTCATCTTCTAACAACTGTATTTAGTTAAGCTGATGTAAAAGGATATTTTTCTGGATTTTGTGGGGAAAAAAATGGTAAATCATAGTAATGTACTCAGAAAAGTCTTTGATCTGCTGCTTTATGTTGCGCTTTAAAATGTAGATGTTTTTAACACTTCCACAGAAGAAACGATATTCAACACCCACTATTGATGTCATAATACACTTAGGAGTATTGAAAGCTGTTCAGAATGGAAACTGCACATGATCACTTATTTCTGTCCTCTATTTTCTTCTAGCTTTCCTTTAACATTTTCATGTACATTCCCTTTAGGACAGTTTTTTGGTTTACATGACAACCTTGATTTTGCATCGGTCAAGTAAAGTCTATTAAAGGGCTCTATCCACTTTGACATGTTAAACAACCTTTAATGGATTGATAGTTACAGAAACCATGGGCCTTATTCCAACACAGTTGTAACAGTAATGACTCAAGCCACTAATGTTTGCTTTAAGCTGCTTGCGGAGCTCCTCCAGCAACTTGTATTTAAAGCTGACTATAGCAGGGTTTTTGTGCCCTACCTGGACTACCTGGTGGTGCTGGTGCCTTCCATCCACCTGGGGTGCCCGCGATGGAGTTCGCTGTGCGGCCACTGGTGTATTAAACAACCCGGTGAGTTTTGGGCCTAGTGCGGCCTAGTCCATGTGGTGGAGCCGGGGAGTTTCCTGCGGATCGCCGGGTCCCGCGAGTGGCTTACCTGGGCCCGAGTGATAAGCAAAAATTTTTGCTCCTCAGCGGTTGATGTTTGCTCCTGGGCCCTTGGTAATGGGGCTGGCATCGACTGGCTTGCCCCAACGTCCCAAGACAGAAGGGGTACAGCTGTGGGCACGGCCACGAAGAAGCGGGCCAGAAAAAAACATAAAGAACAGGCAGCTTTATCCAGCAGGTCCCAGGAGCTTACCTCTGATCCCTCACGCCACTGCATCGAAGATGATGACCTGCTGCTCTCTTAGGGGGGTACTGGATATCATGATTCCAGAACCCTGTCCTCCTGAAGACCGTGGCACAGACTACGGAGGGTGTCTTTGGCGGGAATGAGACACCCTCGGGTGTTGGCCCACCCTCCCAAAGACGAGGTGCTGAAGCTGCCCCTGATGTGGAAGATGATGCCAGCCCCACCACAATGGGAGATTACCGCAGATTCATCGTGGAAATTAAGAGTATGTGGTCCGCTGCGGTGTCTGGGGTACGGACTGAGGTGGACTTGATAGGAACTCAGGTGGCGGCGGTGCAGGCGCAGAATGCTGAAGTGGCCACGGAGCAGGTAATTCTTTCGTCCCAGGTCAGCACCTTGAAGTCCCAGGTTGACCTTTTGACCCACTCAGTGGAGGTTTTCGAGTCCTGACACCGCAGGCAAAATATACATATACGAGACATCCCCAAATCAGTATCTACATCATCACCTAATGTGACAGTGCTGTTTAATCGGCGTTCCAGATCCGCAAGTCAGCGACGGCCCCCCGGGATTCCCAAAGGGATGTCATCGCGGATACCAAGACTGCGGCGGTCAAGAAACGGATCATGTCGGCCCTCGGGGCGTGGTCTGCGGTGACATTTTACAGAGCGTCGCTGATGTTATACAATTATTTAGCATTTGTGACCCTGCTGGCATGGAGTCGGTACAGGGATGTGACGGCATTACTCTGTCTTCGGGGGGGTCGTTTATCGCTGGGGTTTGGCTGGCTCCCTTGTGGGTGACTCATGAAAATGTGCCTTATACTGTTTCTGACCCAGCTGGGGCCTGGCCTATGCTTTCTGGCATTGGTTTGTCCCTGGACCCAACGACTTCTTCTCTGGGCTGAGTTACAGTTTTTCCTGAGCATCCCCTACATTGAGTATTTTATTCCTGAGGACGTTATATATTTCCCTGACTTCTGTAAAAGTGTTTTTTCTCCTTCCCCCCTCTCCCCTCCTTGTCAAGTTTATTGACCTTTCTGGGGACTCTTGTTTAATTTTTTTATTCGTACCTCCCTTACATTTTTGCTTGGTGCTCGCCCTGCTGGCGATGGTGTACCCCCCTTCTTTTTTTTTTCTCTTTGGCGTCTACCGGGTAGCCCCGCGGTGCGCCACCATGGCTCTTACTGTCATGGTTGGCCCTCGGACTCCTGGGCCTCGTGACATTATCCCTCCATCGCCTCCTTTGGGAGTGCGCCAGGACCGTCACGGTGATGGCCTTTGCCACTCCCCTCACCCCCACACTTTTTTTTTCTTATTATTCTTCCTCTGGGTCACCATCTTTTAAACAGTGATGTGTATAGCAACCCCTCTCTTCCCTATTATTTTTTATTTTCTCAATACCCCTTGCTGTTCACGTTCGTACTATTTTCTGAAGACATTTTGTATGCTCGCAAAATTTTCTGAGTTTATATTTTATGTCTTCGATTTTGTTCTAATTCCTGAGGACTCATTATTTACTCCAGAGACTATTTTTCTTATTTCTCCCCAGCTGTGCTTTCTAGATGCCTAGTTAGTATTTTAGATGTCTCTTTCTGTGACCTCATGAGATGACAGGTTATGGCCCTGTGTGGCCGTTTTCTTCGATGACTCGTTTTGGCCCTGTGAGGCCTTTTCCTTATGTGTGTCATGCTGACTTTACTTCACAATAAAAAAAATTGAATTAAAAGCTGCTTGCTATAAATTATTGGCTCCTTTACTTTGAATTTCACTGTACGGTGCAATTTTGTGGCAATTCGGCTATTCAGAAAGCTGCCAAGTTGCCAAATATTAGTGAATTGCCAGCGAAATATGGTGTAATTCGACGGCAGTGAAATTCCCTATAGAGAAGTAATGATTACTCTATTCAGAGAACACCGAAGATCATTGAAAAGTTGGCGAAATGCCAGATTTTCCGTGGTTTCGTTTTTCAGGTTTAAGCTGGAGTATCCCATAGGTTTCAATGTAAAAATGAATTCCTGTTTTTACAATATTTTTTATTCAATTGCAGAAAAAATTCTTTTTATTAATTAATTTTTTAGAATTTTGTGGCGAAATTTTTGATTCCAAATTTTTAAAGTGCCTTTTTTTATAAAATTGTGTAACTGACCTTTATATTGTTGTTCATAGGACCTTTCCATGCATTTTCATGCATTATTTTTGTTTAAACCACCTTTTAAAAACTGCAGTTTTATTTTATCCCTGTTCGGCAGCCGATCGGCTTTCATCGCCAGCATTTGGCAGCTGATTAGAGGCATTCGATGGTCTGTTCGGTGGATGGCCGACTGCGTTCGGCGGTTTATCGAATGCGTTTGGCAGGTCCATTCGGCACACTTCGGGGACCCAGCAGTGAATGCTGAATTCTTCACAAGGCCTGTGTATTGAGTTCCCCGAAGGGGTACCCAATTAAAGGGCAACAAAATTTCAGTGAAATTTTGGTGCTCTTTGAATAACCCCTTAGGAACATATAGTTCCAACTGTCCATGTGGTGCAACCCCATAAATGCAAGTTTGCTCAGAGCCCATGCAGAACCTCTCAAGGATCTATGGAGTCCTATGGACTCCAGAAGTTGATAACAGCAGCACGTTGCGCTGCTGCCTGTATATCAAAGTAGCTCTCAAATATTGTGACTCGAGCTTCTAATACAACATTGAGCAGCTAATGGATAACGGGCAGGGGCGGACTGACCCATCGGGCACTCGGGTGCTGCTCGAGGGCCCGTGGGTCAGTGGGGCCCCGGTTTTGTAAGGGACCATGGCAGCAGCGCTCCAGCGTGCCTTCCTGGGCCCCACGTGCACCCTGCATTGATGCTGCCCCCTCATGTGAAATGCGCGCATCACGTGGGGGGCGGTGTCAATGCAGGGTGCACGTGGGGCCCAGGAAGGCACGCTGGAGCGCCGCCGCCGAGCTGCTGGGGTCAGTATACATCCATGTGTGAGCTGGGCAATATACATCCATGTGTGAGCTGGGCATTATAAATCCATGTGTGAGCTGGGCACTATACATCCATGTGTGAGCTGGGCATTATACATCCATGTGTGAGCTGGGCAATATACATCCATGTGTGAGCGTGGCAATATACATCCATGTGTGAGCTGGGCACTATACATCCATGTGTGAGCTGGGCACTATACATCCATGTGTGAGCTGGGCATTGTAAATCCATGTGTGAGCTGGGCACTATACATCCATGATACAACCATGTGTTAGCTGGGCATTATACATCCATGTGTGAGCTGGGCACTATACATCCATGTGTGAGCAGGGGCAATTATCATTATTATTATTTTATTATTATTCTTTATTTCTAAAGCGCCAGCATATTCCGCAGCGCTGTACAATAAGCACAGTATAGACAGGGTTACAATACATTGAACAACATTTGACAAACAGTACAGGAGGAGATGAGGGCCCTATTCCCGTAGGAACTCACAATCTGGGAGGGTTGGGGTTGGAAACAGGAGGAGAGGACTGTAAGGTGAGAGTGATTGATGGTTGCGTCAGTGAGTTGGGTGGTAGGCTTCCCTAAATAGGAACGTTTTAAGGGAGCGTTTGAAGGAAGAGAAGTTAGGGGAAAGTCTGACAGTATGAGGGAGAGCTTTCCAGAGAGTGGGGGCTGCGCGTGAGAAAACCTGCAGTCTATCATGGGAAGAGGTGATGCGGGGAGAAGCTAGGCGCAGGTCACTGTTTGACCTTAGGGAGCGGGCTGGGGTGTATTTGCTGAGTAGTGAGGACAGGTAGTGGGGAGCTGAGTTAGTGAGGGTTTGTAGGTAAGGATAAGGATTTTGAATTTAATTCTGCAGTGGATGGGGAGCCAGTGAAGGGACTCGCAGAGGGGAGCGGCAGAGACAGAGCGGCGGGTGAGGTGAATTAGCCTGGCGGCAATATACATCCATGTGTGAGCTGGGTACTATACATCCATGTGTGAGCTGGGCACTATACATCCATATGTGAGCAGGGGCAATATAAATCCATGTGTGAGCTGGGGCAATATATATCAATGTGTGAGCTACTAGGGGCAATATACACTATATTGCCAAAAGTATTCCCTCACCCATCCATATGTGAGTCAAGGCAGGTGAGCGAATACTTTTGGCAATATAGTGTATATCAATGTGTGAGCTACTGGGGCAATATATATCCATGTTTGAGCTACTGGGGGCAATATATATCCATGTTTGAGCTGCTGGGGGCAAAATATATCCATGTGTGAGCTGCTGGGGCAATATATATCCATGTGTGAGCTGCTGGGGGCAATATATATCCATGTGTGAGCTGCATATTACTGTGGGTTTTATTGCTGTGGAGCTCTGTGATACGCTCATACACACTGCACATTACTGTGAGGTTTTTTGCTGTGCAGCTCTGTGATGTGCAGTGTGTCAGGATTTACAGTATCTGTTAAAGTGATCGGCAGTTTCCCACATTTTCCACAGGGACTTTCTGTGCAGCGGCGCAGCCTTAGCTGCAATGAATGGGTGATGGCTGCTGCAGCAGTGCAGTGGCCATCTGTAAGTATGGAGGGGGCACAATTCGCTGCTGGGTCCAAGTGGATTTTCAAAAAGTTATTTTTAGGAGTTCAGAAATTAATTCTTTAGCACAATAACGTACATGTGGTTGTTGCATTGTAGGGGGTGTTTTTTTTTATGGGTGTGGTCTCCTGTGGGTGCAGAACAAGGGGGGCCCCATGACCTCCTATTGCCCGGGGGCCCAATTAGTTGTCAGTCCGCCCCTGATAACGGGCTCACACACAATTAATCAGAGAGCTGCAATTAACGTTCGGTTGAAATATGGTAACAGAAAAAAAAATTAAGATCTTTGAAAATAACATCATCATCATGTTATCACTGTACGATGTTTCATAATAAAGAATACAGTAAAACCTTGGATTGAGAGTAACTTGGTTTGAGAGCGTTTTTCAAGAAGAGCAACAATTTTTTTTAAATTTTGACTTGGTTTACAAGCAATGTCTTGGTATACAAGCGATTTCAAAGTACGTACGCTTTGTCTGCCGAGCGACACGTCACAACTATGGCCATGGTCACCTTTCCTCCCAGCGTCCGTCGCAGCATTCTGGCAGCTTGACGGTGTAACATTCGTAATAGTGTCGCACATTACACCGGACATGCTGAAACTCTCACAACAGATAGCAATGATCCCGTTAGTGATAAACGTCCGGCCAATAACCCTCCTCCTCTCTCGCTCTCTCTCCCTTCCACCAGCCACGATTCTTCTCAAAGGCAATGTGCAGGTTAATTGGTTTTATTTTTAGTTTATACTGTTCAGTATTTTGTATTACTATAATCATTATCATATGAATAAATGGTTGTTTGGTATCGGACGTTGTTGTAGGTGAAAATTTGGGATCTAGTGATCACCAATCAGTATGGTTTAATATAAGAAAGGGATGGAGCCGCACCACACAAAAACAAAAGTTTTAGACTTTAAAAAAACAGATTTTTCTAAAATGAGATTTTGTGTGAAGGAGTCATTATCAGACTGGAGGAGTTTAAAGGGAGTCCAGGAGAAATGGGATTATTTAAAGGAAGTATTATTGAAGGCCACAGGAAATTGCATTCGGCTTGTTAGCAAAAACAAAAAAGGGAAGAAACCACTGTGGTACTCTGCAGAAGTGGCCAAAATAGTGAAGAACAAGAAGATAGCATTCAATAATTATAAAAAACTCAGCGTGAAGAGGATAGGCAAACCTATAAGATTAGGCAGAAAGAGGCAAAGCAATTTATAAGAGCTTCAAAGCACACGCAGAAGAGAAAATAGCTCAGTCAGTAAAAAAGGGGGACAAAACATTTTTTAGATACATAAACGAGAAAAGAAAAGTAAAACAAGGATTAGTTAGATTAAAAACAAAGGAAGGAAGGTATGTAGAAGAGGATAAAAGTCTCGCTGACTGCCTCAATGAATATTTTTGTTCAGTCTTTGCAGAAGAAAAGGAAGGAAAGGGACCTCAGTTAGGAGAGAACACTAAAGAGACATTTACATATGAGTTTACAGAGGAGGAGGTTCTAAAGCAGCTGTCTAAAGTAAAGACAAATAAGTCAATGGGGCCTGATGGGATCCATCCTAAATTATTAAAAGAGCTCAGTGATGTAATAGCAAAACCGTTAACAGATTTATTTAACCAATCCTTGTTAACAGGAGTCGTCCCAGAAGACTGGAAATTAGCAAATGTTGTGCCCATTTACAAGAAGGGTAGTAGGGAGGAATCGGGGAACTATAGGCCAGTTAGTCTTACGTCAGTAGTGGGGAAATTAATGGAAACCATGTTAAAGGAAAGGATTGTTGAACATCTAAAAACACATAGATTACAGGATCAGAAACAACATGGGTTTACCTCAGGGAGATCATGCCAAACTAATCTTATTGATTTTTTTGATTGGGTAACAAAAATAATAGACACAGGTGGTGCAGTAGACATTGCTTATTTAGATTTCAGTAAGGCTTTTGATACTGTTCCGCATAGAAGGCTTATCAATGAATTGCAATCTTTGAGTTTGGATTCCAATATTGTTGAATGGATTAGGCAATGGCTAAGTGACAGACAACAGAGGGTTGTGGTAAATGGAGTTTATTCGGCGCAAGGTCTTGTTACCAGTGGGGTACCTCAGGGGTCAGTACTTGGACCCATTCTCTTTAATATTTTTATTAGTGATATTGCAGAAGGTGTTAATGGAAAAGTATGTCTTTTTGCTGAGGACACAAAAATTTGCAACAGGGTTGACGTTCCTGGAGGGATCAGCCAAATGACAAATGATTTAGGTAAACTAAAAAAATGGTCGGAGTTGTGGCAATTGAGTTTTAATGTGGATAAGTGCAAGATAATGCACCTGGGACGTAAAAACCCAAGGGCTGAATATAGAATATTTGATACAGTCCTAACCTCAACATCTGAGGAAAGGGATTTAGGGGTCATTATTTCAGAGGATCTAAGGGTAAGTAGTCAATGTAATAGAGCAGCAGGAAATGCTAGCAGAATGCTTGGTTGTGTAGGGAGAGGTATTAGCAGTAGGAAAAGGGAAGTGCTCATGCCACTGTACAGAGCACTGGTGAGATCTCACTTGGAGTACTGTGTGCAGTACTGGAGACCGTATCTCCAGAAGGATATAGACATCTTAGAGAGAGTTCAGAGAAGGGCTACTAAAATGGTGTACGGCTTGAAGGAGAAAAGTTACCAAGAAAGGCTTAATGATCTTAACATGTACAGCTTGGAAAAAAGACGAGACAGAGGAGATATGATAGAAACATTTAAATATGTAAGGGAATCCACAAGGTAGAGGAAGGGAGTATATTTAAAAGGAAACAAAATAGCAAAACAAGAGGACATAGTCTTAGATTAGAGGGGCAAAGGTTTAAAAGTAACATCAGGAAGCATTATTTTACTGAGCGGGTGGTGGATACATGGAACAGTCTTCCAGTAGAAGTGGTAGAGGCCCAAACAGTAATTGAATTTAAGCAAGCATGGGATAGGCATAAGGCTATCCTAAACAAAAGATAATTCCAGGTCAAGTATCCATGTAATTGGGCAGACTAGATGGGCCGAAAGGTTCTTATCTGCCGACATTTTTCTATGTTTCTATGTTTCTATGTTTCTATGTTGTGGAACCAATCGTCAGAGTTTCCATTATTTCTTATGGAGAAACTCGCTTTGATATAAGATCTTGCGCTTTGGATTACAAGCAAGCTTCTGGAACCAATTATGCTCGTAATCCAAGGTATTACTGTATATCTATATGGCTGAAAGAGTCCCTATGCCACTGATTACATGTAGACACTCTTTAATGACACAAAGAACTTTTAAAGTATCATAAAGTCACATGTAATACAAAACAATATCCAGTGACCAACAAACTCTTGCCTTTAACGTTTCTACAAAACAGCAGTCAGTTAATTATAACGTAGCACTAACATTTCAAAATCTTTTCAAACATTGCCACTGGCTCATGTTTTATCAAGCATACCTTGCATGCAACTATTTGCCATTAATATGAAATATTTATTTCACGTTTGTTTGGGAGAAGTACAATGGAATTGGCACATTAATGAAACATACATATTTTATGAGCTGTCTCCAGCATATGAAGACAATCTATTAGCAGGATGTGCATTTATGGATGCAACAGATTGTGACTTTTTGTCATTTAGATGAACAGGTGTATAAAGGTGTCATACATAGTCAGCAAATGAAGCATTTAATGAATTTAACTAAAAAGTAAAAAGCAAAAATCACTTCATGATTTATAAGCTATTTAAACTTAAAGGATTTCATTAATTAAATCATAGGTGTGCATAGCCCTTATTTTAGGGTTTTAAATTAATACACACTGCTATTTTTCATGCTCTTTATCATGGACCAAGTTAGAAACAAAATGTAGACCTAAAATTTCAAAAGTAAGAGCAGTCCACCAATTTAGCGCACCCTCTCTAATAAAATATGAGTTATGATTTATCTAGCACATAATTCTTTCCTATATTTTTCAGAGAACTTTCCATTCTGATGGTGTTAGCACGTTCCATCATGTGATGGGAGTTCAGAGACAACACTTTCCTTTATCCTCTGTACTACAAGGATCGAATTTACACAATCTTTGGTAACACCAAAAAGTCACCCAATATTAAGTAAACAGGATGTGGAAACACAGAACAGTTGAAAACTAATTTGTTTAACCCCTTCACTGCTGAGGCATTTCACACCTCTGTGCTGAGCTCATTTTTACCGCTTTCGCTAATCATGTTTAAACGCGATATGAAGTCACATTTTATTATATGACCCAGACATATTATATATGTATCCAACGGAATATTTATTGAAGACGAATAGACAGCAGATAAAATAAATGCGACGTTTCGGTCCTAAAAGACCTTACTCATGCATAAAAATATTCCGTTGGATACATCTGTGTTGCACGCCTTGGGTTAACAATATTCCTTAAATTACCTGTTAACCCCATAAACACACATGCACACAACATATGTGCTGGCCACCACTTGAAAACTGTTAATTAGTTTCTGATTGAATTAAACCCGTGCAGATTAAGGATACCATTCACATAATCTGGCCACATTAACTCTTTTTTTTCTGTTTTATATTAATATTATTTGTATCATGTTTGTTAGACACTAGTATAGCATACACTTCATAAACTAATATTTATCCTTCACATATGTATGTTTCATAAGAAATGTGTAACTAGGCATTTCTACTAAAACCCATTAAAACAATTAAATTTATTGTTAAAAAAAACATATATTTTTTTTAGGAAGTGGCACATGGATTTCAATTAAATCTGCTACCCACCCACTTTTGTAATTCTGGATTTAAAAACAACTCCACTATACAAAATTAAAGGAAAATAATGATGATATAAAAGGCCAATAATAAATATTTTATCAAAACATATATTTGGATAATTCCCACTAGATATAACACAATAAATATTTATAATCTTCTCATAAAAATGCACATAATTCAAAAAAATTAATATTTTTAAATATTTATGTTGATAAAGTTGATAAAGTGCACACACTCGATTGGACATGGTCACAATCCATAGCAGCGAAGACCATCAGTGGAAAAAAAAAATCTTATCGTAAAATATGTAGAATCAGAGTGTGTATATATATATATATGTGTGCTTATTATTGCAGAAGCCACCTGCACATCACAAGTGGCACAGGAGCTCTGGGATGCAATTCATGGAATTGTTGTGATCTGCAGGTGGCTTCTGCAATAATAAACACACTTATTATAGTGTGGAGGCTTTTTATCTCACTTTTGGCCTCCACCACAATCCTTTTATATATATATATATATATATATACATATATATCATGGAGGATGAATAGCACACTCTGGAGACTTGATAATAAAGAGTAAATACTTATTTAAACAAGTCGTCGTTTCAGTCCATCTGGACTTTTCTCAAGACATAACTAATACATACTGAAACAACATATAAATAACATACATCATTACATAGATACAACACAGACTTGAAAAACAATTAACTACTTAGTGCCAATGAGCACCACAGAAAGCCAAATAGAATGCACCTGACCCTCATTCAGCTCATGTGTACCTTAACTTTCCTCCGCAATCAAAGGCAAAATACAACATAACCAATAGCTTTGTGTTTAAAGTCAGTACTAGAGGTCGGTGTCACTATAAAGACTTCATATATAGCATCAATTAAAAGACCAGGATTTGCTGGGCCTATCTGGACCTACAAACAAAAAATGCATACTGATACTAACCAAAGATAGTAAATACATGTGTAGTGCTCACCCCTGAAGGAGCCGCTGAATAACCCCAGGATTGGTCTCACCGCACTAACAATTCACTGTATACCAGCACACCTTTATGGATTTTTCTCAATTAGGCTTTACTGAAGCAATAAACGGCAATAAGTATACATTATTATTATTATTATTATTCTTTATTTATAAAGCGCCAGCATATTCCGCAGCGCTGTACAATAAGCACAGTATAGACAGGGTTACAATACATTGAACAACATTTGACAAACAGTACAGGAGGAGATAAAGGCCCTATTCCCGTAGGAACTCACAATCTAGGAGGGTTGGGGTTGGAAACAGGAGGAGAGGACTGTAAGGTGAGAGTGATTGATGGTTGCGTCAGTGAGTTGGGTGGTAGGCTTCCCTTAAATAGGAACGTTTTAAGGGAGCGTTTGAAGGAAGAGAAGTTAGGGGAAAGTCTGACAGTACGAGGGAGAGCGTTCCAGTGAGTGGGGGCTGCGCGTGTGAAGTCCTGCAGTCTATCATGGGAAGAGGTGATACGGGGAGAAGCTAGGCGCAGGTCACTGTTTGACCTTAGGGAGCGGGCTGGGGTGTATTTGGTGATTAGTGGGGACAGGTAGTGGGGCGCTGAGTTAGTGAGGGTTTTGTAGGTAAGGATAAGGATTTTGAACTTAATTCTGCAGTGGATGGGGAGCCAGTGAAGGGACTCGCAGAGGGGAGCGGCAGAGACAGAGCGGCGGGTGAGGTGAATTAGCCTGGCGGAGGCGTTCAGGATGGATTGTAGGGGGGAGAGGCGGGATAGAGGGAGGCCAGATAAGAGATTATTGCAATAGTCGAGTCGGGAGATTACCAGGGCGTGTATGAGTTGTTTTGTGGTGACAGCGGTAAGAAATGGCCGAATTCTGGAAATATTACGCAGTTGGTATCGGCAGGAGAAGGAAAGAGACTGGATGTGGGGGATGAAGGAAAGAGCAGAATCAAGTGTAACTCCAAGACAGCGAACTTGGTTTGATGGGGAGATGGTGATACCCTCCACCGTGATAGAGAAGTCAGGAGGTGGGGAGGCATTGGAGGGAGGAATAAGTAGGAGCTCAGTCTTTGACATGTTGATCTTTAGGTGGTGGGAGGCCATCCAGGAGGAGATGCCAGATAAACAGTCACTGACTTTTGAGAGGACAGGGGAGAGAGATCAGGGGTAGAGAGGTAGATCTGAGTGTCATCAGCGTAGAGGTGGTAATTAAAGCCAAAGCTGTTGATGATTTTGCCCAGGGAGGAGGTGTAGATGGAAAAGAGCAGAGGACCAAGGACAGAGCCTTGAGGTACACCAACAGATAGAGGCAATGAAGAGGAGGAGTTACCAGCAAAGGACAACAGAAGGACCTGTTGGATAAATAGGAGTCAACCCAAGCAAGTGCAGTGTCACCGAGACCCAGACAGTTGAGGGTCTGTAGAAGGAGGGGGTGGTCAACAGTGTCAAAAGCAGCCGAGAGGTCAAGCAGGATGAGAATAGAATAGTGGCCGTGTTTTTTAGCAGTTAGGAGGTCGTTGGTGACTTTGGTGAGGGCAGTTTCAGTTGAGTGTAGGGGACGGAAGCCAGATTGCAGGGGGTCAAGTAGGGAATTGGAGGACAGGAAGAGGGAGAGGCGGTTGAAGACTAGTTTTTCTAAGAGCTTTGATGTGAAGGGAAGCAGGGATACAGGGCGGTAGTTGGATGGAGAGTTGGGGTCTAGGGATGGTTTCTTTAGTAAAGGGGTAACTAGCGCGTGTTTGAAGGCAGATGGAAAGGAGCCAGTGGAGAGAGATAGGTTGAAGATGTGTGTGAGAGCAGGGGTGAGGGAGGAGGAGAGGGGAGAATTAGATGTGAGGGAATGGGGTCGAGCGGGCACGTGGTGAGATGTGAGAGGACATTAAGGAATTGACTTCCTCCTCAGTGGCTGGGAGGAAGCGGCAGAGGGTGGCAGAGGGGACCTGTGGGAGTGGAGGTGGCAGATAACTATCTTGTGTTGGGATGTTGCTTCTGATAGTTAAAGTTTTACTGAGGAAGTAGTACTTTAAACATGTAGTACTTTAAACATGAAATCGATCAGACTAGGAATGAATGACAGTAATACATACCGTGGTGTAACAGGGCATCATGTAGAGAGCAAGGAAAGGTCCTGTCCGGGGTTTATGTGTCACCCAGATTTCTCTCTTACACCTTCCGGAACCTCTAAGCACCTGGTTTTGCACTTTGCCTCAGTGGCAATTTAGTGCAGGTGAGGCAAACAGACATCGCTCTGGAGTCTGGGGAGCAGACGGTCTCTATCTGCTGGAGCACAAGGTTGGTCATGCTAGTTTGCTGAAGCCTGACAAACACTAGTTTGCAAAGGTTGTTAGTCAGGGCTATTGTATGTTTAGTTAGTGCCGGGACACGGCTAGGAATTTTCTTTGCTTTTGAACTGTTTATTTTGAGCAATATACAGTGTGGTGTATAACCTGTGGGTTGCTGCAATAAATGTACCCCCGTTTGAAGAAAAGTCACTGGTCTGGTCTCTGAACCTTTCAAGAGTGCTCACCCCAGAGAGCAATTGCACCCGCTACCTGTTTCCCAGCTCACATATGGTGGAGCACTTTGGGCAAGTGATAGCAAGAACCTGCTATTCAAAAGGCCAGTTACTGAAGTGAAAAAGAAAAAAAGTGAACTTGGGCATTTAGCTGCGAACTGTCCATTAACTGATGAGCCTATGCAGTGTGACTTGTCTTTCAAGGAAAGACGGCAGTCTTTGTTTTCCACTGTTTCATGCACTGCGGTGCCAGTAAAGGGAAAACACATGTGTGCAATAACTGTGAATGATAAGCATGTTACAGCTTTGCTGGACTCTGGAAGTTTAGTAACCCTTATTAAGGCTGAATTGATAGACTCTGTGAACTTCCGGGCTAAAAAGGTTGCTGTAGTGTGTGTACATGGTGATACTCGGGAGTATCCTATTGTAGCTGTGAAGTTTGGAACCACACGGGGTGATCTGAGGCACTTGGTGGGGTTGTGCCTCATTTGTTGCATGATGTAATTATAGGGAGAGACTTTCCTGAATTTTGGAACTCTGGGAACACCCAGACTGTGCCACAGTTTCTAAACCAGAGACTGAATCTGAATACATGAATGCTGCAGAGCAGTTGTATTCAGAGGATCCCTCTTGGGGGTCCCCAGACTTTCCCTTCTCTGTTTTGGCAGGAGAATTGGAAGAGTCTGAAGGCCCTATAGCCAATGAGGATAGACCGCCCTCTGTTGAAACTGAAGCTACTCTAGAGTTTGCAGATCTTAACACTCATAGAGAGAACTTTGGTAGTGAGCAGAGGAAGGATCCTACTCTTGTGAGGGCCTGGGAAAATGTTATGATGATCAATGGGGAACCTGTTGACCCAGGGAATAGGCTCTCTTTTCCTTACTTCATTAGTAATGATGACATGCTATATCGTGTGTATAAAAAGAACAATGAAATTATTGAGCAATTAGTGGTCCCCAAACCGTACAAAAAGGTGGTATTGGAGCTTGCCCATGGACACTTATTGGGGGGTCATTTAGGTACTGAGAAAACCACTGAAAGGGTTTTACAGAGGTTTTACTGGCCTGGGGTACAAAAAGATATTGAAAACTATTGCAAATCTTGTCCGGTTTGTCAAATGTCTGCACCCCTACCTCATTTTTGGAGTCCCTTAGTACCCTTGCCAATAATCAAGGTGCCATTTGAGAGAATTGCTATGGACCTTGTGGGCCCGCTTCCGAAGTCTGCCCGAGGGCATCAGTATATCCTGGTCGTTATGGATTACGCTACCCGTTACCCTGAAGCAATTCCCCTACGCCAGACATCAGCCAAGAATATAGCTAAGGAGTTATTACAGGTGTTTAGCCGGGTCGGGATCCCTAAGGACCTTCTGACAGACCAAGGTACCCCATTTATGTCACGAGTGACAAAAGAATTGTGCAAGTTGTTTAAGGTGACGCATTTGCGAACCTCGGTATACCATCCTCAAACCGATGGACTAGTAGAGCGATTTAATAAAACCTTAAAAAGCATGCTGAAAAAGGTTGTTGACAAGGATGGGAAAAACTGGGACTATTTGCTTCCATATCTGATGTTTGCCATCAGAGAAGTTCCTCAGTCCTCTACAGGGTACTCTCCATTTGAATTACTCTATGGGAGACACCCTCGGGGACTTCTGGACATAGCCAAAGAGACCTGGGAGGGGGAGAAGACACCCCACAAAAGCATTATTGAGCATATTTCGCAGATGCAGGACAGAATTACAGTAGTAATGCCAATTGTAAAAGAGCATTTAGCTCAATCGCAGGCAGCTCAGCAGAGAATATATCACAGGGATGCTCGAGTCTGCATTTTCTCACCTGGCGACAGGGTGCTGGTATTAGTTCCCACAGTTGAGAGCAAGTTCCTTGCTAAGTGGCAGGGTCCCTTTGAAGTGATAGAAAGAGTTGGGGAAGTAAATTATAAAATTCACCAACCAGGGAAAAGAAAACCAGAGCAAATATACCATGTGAACTTGCTAAAGCCCTGGAAAGATAGAGTATCGCTAGCTGCTGGGTTCATCCCAATAACCCACCAGCTGGATACTGAACACCCTCAGGTCCCTGAAGTAAAAATTGCTGAGTCGCTGTCTAAGTCACAAGAGCAGGAAGTCAGAGAGTTTTTAATAAAAAAACGAGAAAAATTTTCAGAGATGCCTGGTCAGACGTCGGTAACACAACATGACATTGTTACTGAACCAGGGGCACGGGTTAAACTTAAACCTTACCGTATTCCTGAGGCAGGAGGAAAGACATCAGTAGGGAGGTGAAGAAAATGTTTGAGCTAGACATCATTGAAGAGTCCAGTAGTGACTGGTCCAGTCCCATTGTCCTAGTCCCAAAGCCAGATGGGAGTTGGAGGTTTTGCAATGATTTTAGGAAGCTCAATTCAGTGACCAAGTTTGACACTTATCCTATGCCCCGGGTAGACGAACTTATAGACCGACTGGGCACAGCTCGTTATTTGACAACTTTGGACTTGACCAAAGGATATTGGCAAATTCCCCTGACAGAAGGTGCCAAGGAGAAGACGGCCTTCGTAACCCCTGAGGGTTCGTTTCAATATAAAAAGATGCCTTTTGGATTACAAAATGCACCTGCTACATTTCAGAGAGCTATAGACAAACTTTTGAGGACCCACCAACAGTATGCAGCAGCATACTTGGATGACATCGTAGTACATAGCACTGACTGGGAATATCATTTGCCTCGAGTCCAAGCTGTCTTGGAAACTCTCCATAGAGCAGGTATCACTGCTAATCCAAAAAAATGTGCCCTGGGGTTAGAGGAAGCCAAAAATTTAGGTTACACGATTGGGCGTGGAGTCATAAAACCCCAGCTAAACAAAGTAGAAGCCATTCAGGAGTGGCCACGTCCACCAGTAAAAAACAAGTCAGAGCTTTCCTTGGGATAACGGGATACTACAGGAGGTTTATCCCAAACTTTGCAACTCTTGCAGCCCCGTTGACAGACCTTACCAAAGGGAAGAATTTAATGGTCAAATGGTCCCCAGAAGCTGAGGAATCTTTCCAGGTCCTGAAGAGGGCTCTTTGTGCACAGCCAATCCTCTACTCCCCTGATTTTTCCAAGGACTTTGTAGTCCAAACTGATGCATCTGATGTTGGTCTAGGGGCAGTTTTGTCACAGGTACATAATGGTGAGGAACACCCTGTAGTGTACTTAAGCAGAAAACTAAACGATCATGAACAGAAATATGCCGTGATTGAGAAGGAGGGTTTGGCTATTAAATGGGCATTGGATGCCTTAAGATATTATTTATTAGGGCGCCAGTTTGATCTGGTGACTGACCATGCTCCCCTCAAATGGATGGCTCTAAAAAAGGAGACCAATAGACGTGTGAACCATTGGTTTCTGGCATTGCAGGACTACAGCTTCACTGTGAAGCATCGCCCGGGTAAAAAAATGGCCAATGTAGATGCTCTGTCCAGAGTCTACGCTTGTGTAGCTGACAGTGTTCCACCCAGGGGGTTGAAACAAGGGGGGAGGGTATGTAACAGGGCATCATGTAGAGAGCAAGGAAAGGTCCTCTCCGGGGTTTATGTGTCACCCAGATTTCTCTCTTACACCTTCCGGAACCTCTAAGCACCTGGTTTTGCACTTTGCCTCAGTGGCAATTTAGTGCAGGTGAGGCAAACAGACATCGCTCTGGAGTCTGGGGAGCAGATGGTCTCTATCTGCTGGAGCACAAGGTTGGTCATGCTAGTTTGCTGAAGCCTGACAAACACTAGGTTTGCAAAGGTTGTTAGTCAGGGCTATTGTATGTTTAGTTAGTGCCGGGACACGGCTAGGAATTTTCTTTGCTTTTGAACTGTTTATTTTGAGCAATATACAGTGTGGTGTATAACCTGTGGGTTGCTGCAATAAATGTACCCCCGTTTGAAGAAAAGTCACTGGTCTGGTCTCTGAACCTTTCAAGAGTGCTCACCCCAGAGAGCAATTGCACCCGCTACCTGTTTCCCAGCTCACAGTGGATATACAGTCATGTCCAGAAATATTGGGACATTGACACAAATCTAACATCTTTGGCTCTATACACCACCACAATGGAGTTGGAATGAAACAAACACAATGTGCTTTAACTGCAGACTGTCAGCTTTAATTTGAGGGTATGTACATCCAACTCAGGTGAACGGTGTAGGACTTACAGCAGTTTGCAGATGTGCCTCCCACCTGTTAAGGGACCAAAGGTAATGGGACAATTGGCTTCTCAGCTGTTCCATGGCCAGGTGTGTGATATTCCCTCATTACCCCAATTACAATGTGCAGATAAAAGGCCCAGAGTTCATTTCAAGTGTGCTATTTGCATTTGGAATCTGTTGCTGTCAACTCTCAAGATGAGATCCAAAGAGCTGTCACTATCAGTGAAGCAAGCCATCATTAGGCTGAAGAAACAAAACAAACCCATCAGAGAGACAGCAAGAACATTAGGTGTGGCCAAAACAACTGTTTGGAACATTCTCAAAAAGAAGGAATGCACCGTGAGCTCAGCAACACCAAAAGACCCGGGAGACCACAGAAAACAACTGTGGTGGATGACCGAAGAATTCTTTCCCTGGTGAAGAAAACACCCTTCACAACAGTTGGTCAGATCAAGAACACTCTCCAGGAGGTAGGTGTATGTGTGTCAAAGTCAACAATCAAGAGAAGATTTCACCAGAGTGAATACAGAGGGTTCACCACAAGATGTAAACCATTGGTGAGCCTCAAAACAGGAAGGCCAGATTAGAGTTTGCCAAACAACACCTAACAAATCCTTCACAGTTCTGGAACAAGATCCTATGGACAGATGAGACCAAGATCAACTTGTACCAGGGTGATGGGAAGAGAAGAGTATGGAGAAGGAAAGGAACTGCTCATGATCCTAAACATACCACCTCATCAGTGAAGCATGGTGGTGGTAGTGTCATGGCGTGGGCATGTATGGCTGCCAATGGAACTGGTTCTCTTGTGTTTATTAATGATGTGACTGCTGACAAAAGCAGCAGGATGAATTCTGAAGTGTTTCGGGCAATATTATCTACTCACATTCAGCCAAATGCTGCAGAACTCATTGGAGGGCGCTTCACAGTGCAGATGGACAATGAGCCAAAGCATACTGCAAAAGCAACCAAAGAGTTTTTGAAGGGACAGAAGTGGAATGTTAAGCAATGGCCAAGTAAATCACCTGACCTGAATCCCATTGAGCATGCATTTCACTTGCTGCAGACAAAACTGAAGGGAAAATGCCCCAAGAACAAGCAGGAACTGAAGACAGTTGCAGTAGAGGCCTGGCAGAGCATCCCCAGGGATGAAACCCAGCGTCTGGTGATGTATATGCGTTCCAGACTTCAGGCTGTGATTGACTGCAAAGGATTTGCAACCAAGTATTAAGAAGGGAAAGTTTGATTTGATTATTATTCTGTCCCATTACCTTTGGTCCCTTATCAAGTGGGAGGCACATCTGCAAACTGCTGTAAGTCCTATACCGTTCACCTGAGTTGGATGTACATACCCTCAAATTAAGGCTGACAGTCTGCAGTTAAAGCACATTGTGTTTGTTTCATTCCAACTCCATTGTGGTGGTGTATAGAGCCAAAGATGTTAGAATTGTGTTGATGTCCCAATATTTCTGGACCTGACTGTATACTATATATATGGCGAATAAACTGTTAATAAGTTAATGTTCTCAGTTCTTTGGTTCAAAATTCCACTCAATAATGCTCGTTAGTTATGTCCTAGGGTACCCGGGTACTATGTCCACTGGCCAGTGGATGGACGAATATCTTCGACTAGTCAACGTTGGGGCCCTGAAATTTGAAGCTTTCAAATAAGTGCGCACTGTTAGCAAAGTCATAGGCCTGAGGCCTTCTCACCCAACTGGTGAAACAGCTTGTCCCGGACCGATGAACTCTGCCAGAAATTCCTTCTTTGCCGACTGGAACCTGAGGCTGCCAAAATCTACACTCCCGGACTGACTCTCCTCAGCCAGAAGTCGAATGTCGCCAGCACTCCCCTCTGTCTGAGGCCTCCTTAAATGAGGTCCTTCTCTTCTGTCCACGCTGAACACGATGCTCCACACTTCATGGCGCCAGTCCGCTTGCTTCCTTCCTCCCTCCCAAGGGTTTTTGGGGGATGTAGTCCATAGTCCATAAGTACATTATAGTACATTACGCTCTGGCTCCCTCTAGAGGCAATATGGTTTTAGTTCTCAGAGCCAAGTTAAACACAGTGTTACACATGTATTAAGCAAATACATACTACATAACTCCATTTAGCTAATCAGCGCCTAGATAGAAAAGCAGTATACGAATTGATTTCATTCAGGCCAAATGGCCTCATAGTTTCCAGCGTGAAAATCCAAAAGGATTCATGTTTAAGCAGTACAGTCGCTCTGTCACCTCCCCTAGTCAGGGGGGGGACATGGTCAATTGCCATCACACGGAGTGAGGGCAATGGATGTTGCACCTCCAAAAATGTCGTGCCACCGGTTGGGCACTGTCTTGGCCTGCCAGGGCTGCCCTAATGGATGAACGGTGGTTTGCAAGGTGTTCACAAAGGCCTTTGATGGTTTTGCCTACATAGGCTAATCCACATGGGCATAGAATTTTATATACCACATACGGCGTTGTGCATGTGATGTGGTGTCTAATCCGTTTTTTTTTGCCATTACGTGGGTGATAGAACACCTTGCCAGGTGTTACGTGGCTGCACGCTGTGCACCCTAGGTATCTAAAACATCCACTATTGGTGAATTTGTGTTCAGAAAAATGGTTATATGGATTCTCCAAATTATAAAGGGCCATATTACAATGTTGGTGCTAATTTAACCAGAGCAGTTGTAAACTTAAACCTCCATAGGCTATTAAGGCTCTGGGAAGTTTACAACAGCTCTGGTTAAGTTAGCACCAAGTATGTAATATGGCCCAAAGTGTTTTATTAATATTAAGTTAAATTATATTAGTGTTTTTGGAGTTTATAACTAATGCAGTATAAGTGTAAATATGATAATGCAATTAGAATAGTATATAGCTATTAATACTAGTATTATCTAATGATTACAAAATGAAAAATATAAATGCAAAGCAATGCTTTGCAGTAACTAGTCATAGCATCAGAACCATTCCAAAAGAAATATACAACTGTACTCAGTGCTTTTTCTCTAGGAAGAAAATGGGGGTACTTACCATTAGGGATGGGCTGTGGTTCGAATCAGTTCGACGTTCGATTCAAACATTGGCTGTTCGAAAGTTCGCGAACTCAAACTTTTCAGGACGTTCGCAGAAAGTTTGAGAAAAAAAAGTTTTTAAAAAAATCCAAAAGATGCTTAAATAAAAAAATCTAAAAATAAGGAGACTCTTTACTGCAGTATATAGTAATAAACGGGCTATTAGATATTGAATTAAAACGGAAATATTTTTAACATTTAAGCCTATGGGATACTCCTGAATAAACCTGCCGAATGAAACTATCGAACAGCAGGGCATTTCTTTCGGCAACTTTTCACTGCTGGTTTTTATTCTATGAATAGATGAAGCATTGCTTCTCTATAGGGATTTCACTGCCCTAGAACAGGCATCGACCAGGCACTGTATGTGCAGGCAATTTGCCAACATTTGGCGAACTGCCTGCTCTCTGAGTAGCCGAATGGCCAGGAAAGGTAACCGTACGCTGAATTTCAGTGTTCGGTTACCTTTCGGCCACAATTCGGATCTCTTTGAATAACGCTGTTAGATTCTCGGTGTCATGCACCACCGACTAAGACACAATTTTTCTGCACTTGAATGTGACAGGTGCATATCATTTCAATATTTGACCACAGGGTCCAACCCTGCAATCTTCCACAATACCTCAGATGGGTTACGGTGTGAAGGCACTAGCTGGCCCCAAAGGCCAAATATTTGGGTGCACTGACCTGTGTACTGGATGCATACAGGGCAGCAATCAGAAATGATGGGCCCCTTACTGAACCTCACAATGGGGCCCCCCATAAACTTCCTCAACCCGTAACAGCTTTTCAACCCCTTCCAAAACAAAAAAAAGACATAACATAGTTCCACAGCAATAAAACTCACAGTAATGTGTGGTGTGTATGAGCGTATCTGTCACGTCTGGAGCTCAGAGGGGCCCCGCCACCTTGCGGCGTCATCGACAAGCCGGGTGCCGGGCATGATGACTCGCGCCCGCCAGGTTTAAATCATCAATGTATCCTTCCTAGTAAAATATTTTATAAATAAATAAATACAGACAGCGCGATACGGCTCATCGCCATGTCATGGAGTTTGCTTCCCTCAGTGGCGATTCACTACTTGGTTGATTTTTCAGTCTCCGTTGTTACCTGGCTTGTATGAGAACCACCCCCGTGTACCAGTCCTTGGCTATTCCTTGACCATGCTAACTCTGATTGATTTTTGGCTTATATGATAGATACCCCTTGTGTACCGTTTTGGCTATCCCTGACCACTCTAACACTGATCGATTTGAGCTTGTGTTAGAGTGCGTCATTGCAAGCCGTCTGGCATATTTCAGGTATATCCTGTCCTGTGTGTTGGTCAAACATTTCCCACTCATTGCTGGTCAAACATTTCCCACTCATTTTTTTTTGTTTTAGAAAGGATTTTACCAGGAAGGAAACATTGAGATTTCTCTTGTTATCAAGTATGTCCTGGGTGGCGAGTATGTACCGTTAGGTGTCTTGGCCAAGGACACTTACTAGAAAGGAGCTCTTGCCGGGATCGAACCCATGTCCCCACAGGCTCTCTCCATGCAGAGCAGTGATGTTACCTCTACCCAGCCATTACATTGTTGGTCAAACATTTCCCACTCATTGTTGGTCAAACATTTCCCACTTGTTAGTGATAAAACATTTCCCATGGCTTCAAATCGCGTTTAAACATGAGCAAAAGCGGCAAAAATTAGCTCTGCGCACAGCAGTGAAATGGCTTAGCACTCAGCAGTGAAAGGGTTAAAACCTTTTTTCTTTTTTTTTAAATAATTCATTGTTTCCTGTCCCCCAGGGCAGTTCCCGGACCCCCATACACCATTTATGGCCAATAACTTGCATCTATGCCCTCTTGGAGGGGACCTTAATTTTTGAACGTTCGAGCCCCATTGACTTGCATTGTGTTCACATTGTGTTCGAGTTCGCGGTCGAACTTTTTTGGGTGTTCGAGTTCGAATGCGAACCGAACACAGGGGTGTTCGGCCCATCACTACTTACCATGAAGTCTCATAAAGTGCCAGGCAGAGCGCAGCCAACGAAGAGCTGGTGTACGCTTGCATGCAGCCAATGAATAGAGGGCGCACAGCAGTGGGTAGCCCTATGAATAGAGCCAAGGCCAGGTCCACGACATAGCGTTGCCTGGGTCCAAGGATTAAATTCTGTAAACCCCTCAAACTATTCCCACCAAACATTGCAGTAATGTGTGGTTTATATGTATATAAATAAGTTCCTCACAGTAACCTCCTGTGTGTATGAGCGTATCACAGAGCTCTACAGCAATAAAACTCACAGTAATGTACAGTGTGCATGTGTATATTACAGAGCTCCACAGCAATAAAACTCACAGTAATGTGCAGTGTGCATGTGTATATCACTAAGCTCCACAGCAATAAAACACACTGTAATGAGGAGAATACGCGATGGTGTCAGTGGGCTGCGGGAGGTCCTGCGGGTTGGGCTGACATCCAAGATGTTAGCCCCCTGTGGGAGAAGTCTGTGATTGGTACCAATCCGCGGAACTTTCATGATAGGGGGAGATGTCCTCCGCACATGGTCGGTGACTGTACGTAACAGCAGATAAAAAAAGCCCTGACAATACCCGATATCAAACATCAATACTTATTTGGGGGATCATACCTTCAGAAGACAATTAATAATTTAGTGATAAATTATAAATGGATCTCTATAGTAATAATAATTAATATACATTTATTGACACTGAACGCAAGCACTCATAGAATTTCATTATGAAGACACTTTGCTTTGTGGTAGCTACAATGTGATATATTTGCATAATGATTTTTTTCTTTATCGAAATCAGCGGGGATCCATGCAATATGGGAAATAGAATGATCTTTTCTGCTCAGACCCAGACTCTACTATTATGGAAATATTCTTGCAGTTCAGGTGCAATTCTCCCCACATTCATGGTTCAGGTAATCACCAAGAAACAGCAAAAATACAAAGATGCCCAATTGTTTCTATACATGACAGAAAGAAACAACAAAACACATTTCTCTAAATTTAGTTTTATGCATAACATTAACGATTAACCATGTGAATTTTTTTGAGAATCTTGCAAGCAGTGAATCACAAGTGCACCTTTCTGTAACAAACTAAAAACATACACAAATCCCATTTATTCTCAATCTCTCCCATATGTATCATAAAGTTTAGTCCAGGATCATGTCATGCAGTGGTAAATGATGTTAAGGCCGTAAGGCAGATGATTTGCTAATGAGTCAGTGATGTATATCACCATTACCGACAGAGATGTATGGAGGACAGAACATTCCACTTGAGAAAAGCACTTTAAAACATCATGCACCTGTTTTCTATTTGGCATCTCCTACAAATGTTGGAATGTTTAAAACAAAACATAAAAAGTCAAATATTTGGTCTTCGTGACTTACTGCATGTGCATACCTTATAGTAAACACATTTGTGTAGACATGAGTTGTTGGTAAAGTGTTTATACTCTTATATAAAAGTTATTTAAGACCTTGTAGTTGCAATTCAAGATTGCCAGCTTTTAGAACTTTTAGGTCTTTAAAGTGTGAGGTACCAGCTAAGTCTTGAGCTGTGATTAAAACCTGTGTACCTGTCATGGAAAATACACAACATGGAAGCATACAATGTCACAGTATATCTCATGGCAAACAGTAGACAAGGAAAACGTTCAGGCATATTCAAAGAAAGGTGATACTCAAGAGAATGACTGAAGAAGTGAAAATTCTAGATCAAAATAGTCAAACCAGAAAATTCTTCCATTTATATAATTTTCCAAATCAGCTATTTGGTCTAGATTGTTCTCGTCTCCTGCTAATTCTCCTGATTTTCACCTTTCTTTGAATAGACCTGTAAGCCACTTAGATTGATTGTGAGATCTAGAAAATATTTCCATGATGCAGTTTTTGTCTCACATATATTGAATTTATTGGGCCACACACAGTGGGCCTGCTCATATTATCTGCCTGCTGGTTCCTTCACTCACTCTGATGGAAATGTTGGTCCTCATCTCATTGTCTTTAATAAAAAATATTGGGCTGTGTATTACAATCAAAAAAGAAAAAGGTAGACACCGGCTACCTCTTTAAACTTTATTAACGTGTACATTAAACCATATCACGAATGCATAAAAACACACATAAATGAAAAGATTTTCATTTATGTGATGACATCTCTTGATAAAGCCGCAGTTGGATAGCGGCAAAACGAGTCGAGAAGGGAGGCTATTTTAACAGTTGTCCTTGTTATGTCATACCTGCCAGGTTAAGCGTTTTTTGCCCCTACACAATGAGGGCGTATGTGTATTGTATGGCGGATGGCTGGCTTTCATACTTCATATTCGGTATTGGTTCGGGCTTGGAGTTGCTTTTCTTTGAGTATTACATCTCAGCTATTGTACCTATATGTGGAATGCCTGACGGATTATTAATTGACTATCCCTCATAATACACTTAGGTGGCAGCTTACGCTGGGTATATGTATCCATATATTTGTATTTTTTATTGAATATCCTATGATATCTACCTAACACCTGTTACTTCATGGCATGGTACCCTATCCTTTGCGGGTAGGGGTGAAAATCTTTTCAATTATGTGTGTTTTTATGTGTGCGTGATATGGTTTAATGTACACGTTAATAAAGTTTAAACAGGTCTACCTTTTTCTTTTTTGATTGCTACACAATAGGGTAATGCCCATTAGGGTTTTATTTATTCCCCAGTGCTCTTGCTCTTATAGGCTGTGTATATTACAACCCTGGTGTAAACTTAATTGTTGTATACGTAGCAATTCCATAGACTATAATGACTGGTAAATTTACAACAGCTCTGGTTAAGTTAACACCAACCTTGGATTGGGCCCATTGCTGGTTATATGAGCAATGAGTGGTTGTATGTGGTTACTTTGTCAGATTTAGCATTAGTTTACTGAATGTTATGACACTTAGTTCTGGGCATTACTTGAATAAGCTTGATGTGTGAAATGTCTCTTTGACACACCACAATGTAGTCTTAGAGGTGGCAGTGTTTAGACTGAGGGTGTATCCAAGTTCTTTTCAGACTATCTTTTTGCTGGAAAATTATGTTGGTGATGACAAGTTTCTGCTCTCTGCAAAACTCTAACAGAAGGCAGTAATGTCATTGCAGTTTCGATTCGAACAATGGGAAATATTCCACAGTCGATGCTAACTTAACCCGAGCTGTTGTAAACCTATCAACTTCATAGACTATAATGGCTCTGGTAAGTTTACAACAGCTCTAGTTACGTTAGCACCAACTATGGAATAGAGCCCATAGTGTTTGCAAAGTACGCTATTCCAGGTTTCTGAACCTTTGCCTACTCTGGGGAATCCTTTACTGTGCTCTTGAAGGCTGCCTACGACTGGGAGGTAGACTTCACCAAAAACACAATGTCTGCACTTACATTTAATGGTGTCTCAGAGCTCAGACACCAGATTTGAAGGCAGCCAGTGATATTATTTAGGTGCACCAGAATAATATCACTGGCTGCCTTCAAATCTGGTGTCTGAGCTCTGAGACACCAGTAAATGCCAGCCTCAGCCACCTCCTTGGTAGATGTAAATCAGCCAGGAGCCAAATAGGATAAAAATGTGGTGGTTTTATTAAAGCTAATAGTAAAAAGTATAAAATATAAAATGTAAACTACCAGTACACCAATACGCGTTTTGCCTTAAGTGGCTTCATCAGTTGGTCTGGAAACTAACACATTCGTGCACGACCCGTATGCCAGATGAAGCGTAACATCTCTGTCCATAATGTCCCAAAAAATGTAGAAGGCAAGAGCATGGGGATGGGAGAGAACAGATAAAGTAAGCGGGGGAGCATGTTCATTTTACAGACACTAATCCTGGACATCCAAAATAGATGTTTGCTGGTCCACCGGGAGAAGTCCATCTGAAAGTTAAGAAGTAGGGCCACAAAATTTAATTTATAGATTTTGCCAGGAGTAGGGGACAACCAGACACTGAGATATTAATTGTATCTGCTGGTTTTCTGATGAATGAAATTTGTTTTCATACTAAAAAACTGAAAACTAATTTCTTTAGCAACTAAATAAATTGCGTTTTATGACTAATCCAGTCGTCCAAAACAAAATTTTGGCTGTGCACATGTCTATTACCAGTCCAGTCAGTATATAGCCCAAAGCATTTTAACATCAACTTATTCCTACTAACGAGCTTAGCACTGAATAATAAAATGTTCATACACAAAATCCACGAGCCTTACTTTTTTAAAATCTTGCAAATATTATACTAAGATCTGAGAGACTTTGCACAAAATTAAATATCAAATATATTTAAATAAATTATGATCCGTTCGCCTAAATGATGCATACTGTGCTTGGAAAAATAACGTTTGCCTGTCGGTTTTCCGAGCGCAATTTCCCGACAGATGAAAAAATGTGCGAAGAATGTAATTCCAGCGGTGATTTTCGTGCGTTAACGTTTAACGTTTCGCACATAAAAACACGCGTGTAATAGGGCCCTCAGTGTGGGTGCATTTCAAGACAACATAACACAACAAACCATTAACCAATATATATATTGGTGTATAATGGCCTATGAGATTTTTAACTTTTTTTAAATCTGCAATATTTTTTTCTGGAGCAAAATTCTACAGCTTTGCATTTTTTTGTCTTTAAGTAGCCAGCTGGGGCCTCACAGGAATGGCCATATTATTTCAGTCTTACAGAGACGTTCTCAAACCAAGTAAATAATGGACATGCCTGGTTTTCATTTATTTAACATATAACATGGATCTTAGAGACGAGTGGTGTATTTTATTATTCTGAAAAATAAAATAAGGGAAAACCAAAATAATCCTTAAGTTAACACATATAAAACTATTTTGTGTTATTTTTTTTGTTTCATTGGACTGGTTCCTAATAGGATTTCTTATTGAAGTCAGATATTAAAATGTTAGATCTGCAGTTTGCTGTTGGCAAATATAACAATATATTTGAAAAAAAATATGACTTTGGATATGCTTCAGTAACTAACCACCACATGTAGGACTTCAACGCAAATGATCCTTTAACTCGCATATTTTTGCACATGGTTTACATTTAGGTGTCAGTTCTTCGCCCCCAATTTTTCCAAATTAAAAATGACAAGAAAGGAAACAAAATGATAGTTTAATTGGTGTTTAGCCTCCTGAAGTTCTGTGATTTATGCGCACCCTTCAGAAATAAAAGCTGCAACCGATTAATATTTTACATAAAAATGTTTAACTTGAAAAAAAACAAAAAAAATATTACCCACATTTTAATTCAATTAATATTTAAAATATGGCTTTTTTAAATGTGTGCATTGCTGACAACATTGTCCAACCGGAAATCAAGATGCTAAACATTTACAATGCTTAGGTGGATAACATATTGAAATAAAATGTTTTAAATAAAACCTTGACAACAAAGTAGTATATGGACACTGTGACTGAAGCTCCTACCTTTGCGCCCTCACCCTCCTTAGCACCCTTGCCCACACTATACATGCCCTCTGTGCCTGTCGGAGATGTGTGGATGCTGGCCTCCTGCCAAGAGATTGTGGACCAATATGGCAAAGTCAGTTGTCAAGGACAATGGACATAAGTGGGCACCTAAGGGTTAAATGTATTTCTATTTTAAAACTGTTTGTATTTTAGGAGTTAGTTTGTGTTTGTGATACAATGTAGACTTATTGTTCTTGCTATCTGTTTGTCCTTAGATTAATCTGATGCTGTGTGTTTGCTAATCTCGTTTAGTGTGTACTACTTAGGGTCTGTGTCTCATGAAGGAATTCACACCACCCTCATGTAGACAATAAATTCTGTTGATTGTGTCATGTTACCTCCCCCTCCCGTTTTTCTCCATATACATGGATTAATTTCCAATAAAGTATATTCATTCCCCTGAATTAAGCTGTGTCCGATGTTTGGGGAGAGATACATAGAAATATACAGCACTCCCTCAAGTTCTGACTGATAGTTGTGAGAAGGAAAGCTGCTAAGTATCAACTTGGCTAGAGAGTAGGGACGGACGCTGTAACAGGTTTGGGTCTGGTCCACAAGCCGGAGACCAGTAAATCATAGTTGCTGTTACAGATACGATAGCTACTTTTTTAAAATTCTAACTACTCATAACTTGAGATACTATGAAATATTATGGGAGTTATCAACTAACTGCCATTGCTCAGAGCTGAGTTGTTGCAATGACAATAAACCAACAATCTAGATAGGTAAATTCCATGGAACCTTGCCAGTGATTCGTTGATTTGCCCTGACTGGATAGTCAGTGTCTATCATGGTTGCAACAATAGTAATTTTTGCCAGATTTTGAAATGCTAAATAAATGCCATCAGTGGACAATTCTGTATGTATCTAGCCGAAGAAGCTCATTTAGTAATTTTATCTGGATATCCATGGTGTCTGTTATCTTATAGTATTGTCATGGTATGATGCAGGAAATTTCGATCGAGCCAACAGATAAACACACACTTGACTCCTTCACTACAGTGATTGTAAATAGACAACCAGAGGTAGCAGACACAGCAGCCTAAGATCGTGCTAACACGATCTGGGGCTATGATGTATGAATGCAATTGAAATTTGTTGGTTGCAAACTAATTTCATTTGCTTTTGGGCTTTGGAAGATGCCTCAAAATTTTAGCCCTGTGGGCATTAGGGATGAGCCGAACACCCCCGTGTTAGGTTCGCATTAGAACGCGAACAATTTCAAAAGTTTGAGTTCGAACGCGAACACGATTCGAACTCAATGCAAGTCAATGGGACTCGAACGTTCGAATTTTAGAGTGCCCTCCAGGAGGGCATATATGCAAGATATTTGCCATAAAATGTGTATGGGGGTCTGGGTAGTGCCCTGGGGGACAGGAAACAAGGACAAAAATAAAAAAAATAAAAAAAATTTAAAGACACAGTGAGTTTTCCATGACATAAAGGTTAAGAACAAAAATAAGGAAAAATTCCTTCAAATATCGTGCCTAGGAGGTCCCCATAACCTGCCTGTGAAGTGGCGGATTTGTAGGATGTATAGAAACATTTAAAAACAAAAAAATGACATTTCAAATGACGGTAAATGGTTTTCCTTTAATCTATTCATAAACAACTGCTTGGGGCGGCAGCCTGTATGAAAAGAGGAGACATTTTAGGACACGCAGAACAAGTTTAGTGATTTTTTTTGGCTAAATTATGGTGAAACTTATGCAGGCTTTGGATGAAAGTAACAATAGGTGCTTTAAAATTGGGCCTTTAGTGTTGGCAACAGTGCCGTCACACCGTAATCCCTCTGTGGTATTGTGGAAAAGTGCAGGGTTGCAACCTGCGGTCCAATATTAAAATTATGTTAATCTGGTATAGGCGTCAGTGGCAGTGCACCCAAATATTGTGCCTTTGGTGGCAGCAAGTGCCTTCACACCATAAGTAACCCCTCTGTGGTATTGTGGAAGAGTGCAGGGTTGGATCCTGTGGTCCAATATTAAAATGATACGAATCTGGTATATGCATCAGTGGCAGTGCACCCAAATATTGTGCCTTTGGTGGCAGCAAGTGCCTTCACACCGTAAGTAACCCCTCTGTGGTATTGTGGAAGAGTGCAGGGTTGGATCCTGTGGTCCAATATTAAAATGATACGAATCTGGTATATGCATCAGTGGCAGTGCACCCAAATATTGTGCCTTTGGTGGCAGCAAGTGCCTTCACACCGTAAGTAACCACTCTGTGGTATTGTGGAAAAGTGCAGGGTTGGACCCTGCGGTCCAATGTTAAAATGATATGAATCTGGTATAGGTGTCAGTGGCAGTGCACCCAAATATTGTGCCTTTGGTGGCAGCAAGTGCCTTCACACCGTAACCCCTCTGAGATATTGTGGTTGTGGAAGAGTGCAGGGTTGGACCCTGCTGTCCAATCTTAAAATGATATGAATCTGGTATAGGCGTCAGTGGCAGTGCACCCAAATATTGTGCCTTTGGTGGAAGCAAGTGCATTCACACCGTAACCCCTTTGTGGTATTGTGGAAGAGTTGAGTGGTGGAGGTTTTGGGAATGCAGAAGAAATCCCCGATTTATTCAGTTACGTCAGCAGCAGGGGATTGATAGCTTCTGATCAAGGACTGATTCATTTTGATAAATGTCAGCGGGTCTACAGAGTAGGTGGACAGATACACTCTTTTGTCTGTGACAAAACCTCCAGTGGCACTGAGTGTCCTTTCAGAAAGCACGCTGGATGAAGGGCAACCTAGTAGCTGCATAGCATATTGGCTAAATTCTGGCCAGTGGTCCAATCTCAACACCCAGTAAGCCAGTGGATCATCTGCTGTAAAGGTATCCAGGTCTGCCCTTACCCCTAGATAGTCCTGCACCATATGGTGATGACGCTGGCAATGGGTGCCTACATTTGACGTCCCTGGGTGTCGTGGACTAAAAAAATTGGAAAAGACATCAGTCAAGCCACTCTTCACCACTCTTCCTCTTATAAACAGCAGCCTCAGAAGCACCTGTGTCATCAGTTGGTAACCTACCAAGTGTCGCTTTAGAGCGTCCTCAAATTGTTTCATCCTGTGCTCCCTCTGTGAGGGCAGGATGAGCTCTGCAACTTTACCCTTGTATCGTGGATCAAGAAGGGTTGCCAACCAGTAGTGATCCCTCTCCTTGATAGCACGAATCCTGAGGTCCTTTACCAGGCTTTGCAGGATAAGGGAGCCCATGCAGTGTAGGTTGGAGGTGGCATTAGCTTCCAAGTCTTCCTGGTAAATGAGGATGACCCCATCGTGCACTTCCTCCTCCCAGCCACGTACTAGACCTTGGGTTTCTGGGCACACAAAACTCTCCCTTGAGGAATCCCCACCTTCAATGCCCCCACTACTTAAATATTCCTCCTCCTCCTCCTGTCTGATCTGAGGACCCTCAGGAATGCTGTCTGTGTAAAGACTGGAGCCTTGAGAGCTAGGAAAGGCCTCCTCTTCCTCCTGCTGCTCTGCCTCTAGTGCCACATCTATAATTCCCCGCAGAGTGTGCTCCAGCAGGAACACTAAAGGAATTGTGTCACTGATGCATGCACTGTCCCTGCTCACCATCCTCGTTGCCTCCTCAAATGGTGACAGTACAGTGCATGTATCCTTGATCATCAGCCACTGTGGGGGGAAAAACCAAGTTGACCTGAACCTGTCCTTGTGCCATACTCACACAGGTACTCATTGATGGCACTCTGTTGCTTGTGCAGACGCTGCAGCATTGCCAATGTCGAGTTCCACCTGGTGGGCATGTCACAGATCAGGCGGTTTGTGGGAAGGTGGAATTCTCTTTGAATTTCTGCCAGGTGAACACTTGCTGGGAATGACCATCTGAAGTGGCTGCAGACTTCTCTGGCCTGGCTGAGAAGCTGTGCCAGCCCTGGGTACCTGGTTAGGAAACACTGTACCACCAGATATAGGATGTGTGCTAGGCATGGTACATGCGTCAATTTACCCTTGCGTAGGGCGGAGAGAAGGTTGCTGCCATTATCACAGACGACCATTCCCAGCTGAAGCTGGCGTGGTGTTAACCATCTCTGCACCTGCCCCTGCAGAGCTGACAAAATTTCTGGCCCGGTGTGGCTCCTGTCCCCTAAACAAACCAGCTCAAGCACAGTATGGCATCTTTTTGCTTGAGCCATTGCTCCTGCCACGCGTCGGTTTAACTGCCACTTTTCCAGAGACAGAGAAGGAGGAGGAGAAGGAAGAGGTGGTGGAGCAGACAGACCTCATACAAGCAGCTTTCTGGAGGCATGGAGGATGAACAAGCTCCAGCACAGAGCCATGTCTTGGATCCCTCCCAGCTGCAATCAGAGTTATCCAGTGTGCCGTGAAGGAAATGTAACGGCCCTGTCCATGCTTGCTGGACCACATGTCTAAAGTCATGTGCACCTTGCTGCTGACTGCCTTTCCCAATGACTCCATAACATTGTCTTCCACGTGCTGGTATAGTGCTGGAATGGCCTTCCTTGAAAAGAAATGGTGTTTTGGAACCTGCCACTGTGGTACAGCACATTCAGCAAATTCACGGAAGGAAGCAGAGTCCACCAGCTGGAAAGGCAGCAGCTGTAATGCGAGTAATTTTGCTAAACTGGCATTTAGACGCTGTGCTTGGGGATGGTTGGGACTATATTTTTTCTTATGCTGCAGCAGCTGGGGAAACGTAATCTGACTGCATAAATCTTCAGCTGATGGGATGCTGTCACATTCTGAGGAAGGACCTGGTAGCATCATCCCTGTCAGTGGAGGTTGTAGGTAATGACATGGCAGGACATATAGTGGGGGTAGAGACAGATGAGGAGGAGGAGGACCTATGCAAAGTGTTGTGCCAACGGGATGCGTGGCAGGTGGTCATATGTCGCCTCAAGCACGTGGTACCCAAGCGTGGGATGTCTTTCCAACGCTTGATCCTCATCTGACATAGATTACAATTAGCAACGGTGCGGTCTGCCGGACATTTCTTAAAGAACTCCCAGACAGCAGAATTCCTGTACATGTGATTTGAGACAACAGTGCTCTGCACCTGAGTAGCTGTGACTTCTGATGCCTTGAACTGACTACGGTTGGTCATAGAGGACGTTGTGCCTCGTGTTTGTTGTGCCTCCTCCTCCTCTTCCCTTGACTCCTCTGTTTGATCAGGCACCCAGTTGGAGTCAGTGACCTCATCATCGACATCACCCCCTATCTTCTCATCACTGGAGCCAACCTCACAATATGCTGCAGCTGCTGGGGGAACATGAGGGCCAGTTCTTTGTGTGTCACTGGCACCCCCTCCCTTTAGGCTGCTTTTACTCCCTTCCTCAACCTCAGAGTTTGAATCAGAGCACTGTAGTTGCTGCGCATCCTCAAGCAGCATGTCACTGACACTGTCACTGTAGTCAAACAATTCAGCTGACTCCTCAGTGTGTGATAGTGAGGCTACGACAGGTGTAGCTGTGGACATGGAGGCTTCATTAGATGTTTTGGCAACTGAAATGGACTGTAAACCACTACAAGCCGGGGGCGTGGCTAGCCAGCAACACGAGCAGCCGCATGTTCTGAGAGCTCTGTGTGCGGCGCTCGGTTTTCCCAATCTAGCGGCTACTACAAGGGGCATCCCAACCTCAACTTACCTCCCTCGGGGTCCTAACACCCTCCTGAAGCAGGATGGCCCCTCCAAAGGCCCAGCGGCAACTCAAAGGGACCCGGACCAGCCGATCTGAAAAAGTCAGCAAAATCCAAGATGGTGGCTCCCCGATCTCGGGCTCCTCTATCTCTGGCCTGGACTTGGAGGAACAGGATGCGGATCTCCTCTCTAACACGTCCCCAGCATCTGAGAGGGCAATGCATGATATGCTCCAGGGACTCCGTGCCAACCTCCAGGCTGACTTCAAAGAGGTGCTGCAGGAGCTGCGCCGCGATGTTCAGGATCTAGGTGAGCGCATTGACAATCTTGAGACCAAATCTGACGATATTTGCCTGGCTCATAATGATCTTGTGGACAGACACCAGAATCTGCAAATAGCTCATGACACGCTGGCTACAAAAGTTGCTGACTTAGAGGACCGCTCGCGCAGAAACAACATTCGGATCCGTGGTGTCCCGGAGGCGGTGGTCCCTGCTGACCTTCCGGCAAATCTCATGGAGGTTTTCCAACTTCTACTCCCCTCAGCCTCCCTCCAGGACTTACTCCTAGACCGCGCTCATCGACTGCCCAAAGCGAAACATCTTTCACCGGATGTTCCCCGAGATGTTATTGTACGAGTTCACTTTTATCATATTAAGGAGTCCTTAATGTCTGCGGCTAGAAAAGGCCCAACCTTGCCTGCTCCGTATGCTACCTTGCTATTGTTTGCGGATCTATCAGCAACGACCCTAGCGAAAAGGCGTGAATTCCTTCCCTTGACGAAGCTCCTGAGGAACCACGAGGTGGCTTACAGATAGGGTTTCCCGACCAAATTGCTGATATGGAGAGAAGGGAGGCTACATGCTATCACCAACATCCCATCGGGCATGCAACTCCTGCAGCAATGGGGTTTTGTGAAGGAGTACACCCCTCCTCGCGTGGTAGCAACATCTCCACTTAAGGTTTCGCCAGAGTGGCACAGCGTCAAGCCAAAATGAAAGGCGGCCCTGTGTCTGGGCCTATATCGTTCTCCTCTGCCCAGCTGGTCCTGGCTGATTTCAGCTTTTTCTTCGCTGTTGGGAAGACCCACTACTTAATAGAGAACCGAGCTCCCTCACCCCCTGTTGGTGGCTCATACTTGACACGATCTTATTGATCTGGATATTTCCCTTCCCTGGTACGCCAGGGATAACCCCCTGTGGGTTTTTACTCCCCTGAGTTTCTACCTCGCATTTTTCACCACAGCGAGTTACACCCCTTCACATTGCGGGCTCGCAGTGTTTTTTTTGTTACTGTATTTTACTAATTTTTTCCTATTTCGTCCTCTCTTTTTTTCCTTTTTTTTTTTTGGTTCGTCTGGTCCATTATTCCCTCCAGTTCTCCTGTTGTACAGGTCCCTTGGAGGACGTAAGCTTCTTACAAATGGGGGACTACCTGCATTGTGGGGGTGGGAAGGGAAGGAGGCGCTCACCAACTGGTGTTTCCCAATGTATGTTATCTTTAAATTTGATTGATGAGTTCCCCTGAACTGAAATTTTTCTCCTTAAATGTTAGAGGTTTGAATGTTCCTTTTAAAAGACACTGCCTTTTCCGAGATTTGCATAAGTATAAGGCTAGGGTCAGACTAACGCATTTTTCA
This sequence comes from Leptobrachium leishanense, assembly GCA_009667805.1. Lineage (NCBI taxonomy): Eukaryota > Metazoa > Chordata > Amphibia > Anura > Megophryidae > Leptobrachium > Leptobrachium leishanense. The sequence continues at coordinate 110,758,703 of CM019064.1, read as the reverse complement.
CGTTGTCCGTGAAAATGTGCGTTCGAAGAATGGACGTATTTTTTCACGGAATACGCAATAGCGGTCATACTATGCGCAGTTTCATCCGTGATTTTGTACGGATCATCAATAAAACACTTCTTGCATCTGGACGTTATGTTGGCCAGACATTAGCAGCGTCTGATGTCTCCAATTCACGCACACACGCCGCTAGCGGACGCAGCGCACTCTGTACGTCAGTACTAGTGGTTTAACGTTCTCGAAAAAATGCGTTCATTTTCCACTTGCGTTGCGCAGCCGGACTTTTGTGCGACCGTACTTCGTATATTGGCCGTCATTGCCTGGCATCTGCTGCTAGCACGGCCGTGATTAAGTGCGCCAGAACGCGCGTTCGCACTGCCTCAGTCTGACCCTAGCCTTAACCTGCGATAGTGTGCTTACAGGAGACACATTTTCGATCTCACGATGCCCCCCGTCTTCGGTCTCAGATGTACCCTGAAGCATATCACTCTATGTCTCCAACCAAATCAAGAGGAGTCTCCATCCTCTTCCATAGAGATTGGTTGTTTCAGGTTGCATCTCAACACCAGGACAAGGAGGGGAGAATGTTGATATTGACTGGCTCTTTAAATGATGTTCCGGTGACTATTGTTAATTTTTATTTCCCGAATGTTAACCAGTTGCAGTTCCTCAGGAAAGCCCATAAAAATTTCAGTCTCTAAGCCAAGGCGCTGTGTATATCTGTGGCGACTTTAATATGACTCCCTGCCCCATGGTTGATTGCCAGTCCTCTGGAGGTCGCCTCCCCTCTCAAAAAGCAAAGTCTCACTGATTTTCTGCAATCTGTTGACCTGTATGATGTCTGGCGCATCTCCCACCCCCAGACTAGGGATTACACTTTTTTTTCTCAGGTGCACTCCTCCTATAGCAGAATTGATTTATGCCTTATACACCGGACCATGGTCCACCATCTCTTAGATGCTCAAATAGGACCCATGACATGGTCTGACCATGCTCCTTTGATTCTTTCCTTCCGTGCTCATTTTCCGGCTCGAGGTATGGGCTCGTGGCGTTTAAATGATTTGTTAATTGTGGACCTGGCTGGGAGGGATGGGGCCGCATCGGTTCTTGAGGATTACTTCAGATTGAACACTTCGGAGGAGGTGGCGATTTCCTCTGCGTGGTCAGCCCACAAAGCGGTTATCAGGGGCCACTTCATTAAACAGGGGGCTTATAGAAAGAAACAGTATACTCTTAAAACATCAAATCTCTTACAACAAATGTCCTCCTTAGAATCCCAAAATAAGAATAAGCCGACCCCATCGATTGCATCTCAATTGCTTTCCTTGCGGAGGGAGTTGGAGCACTTAAACCTACAAGCTATGGAACGATCCCTACGCAAACTAAATTACACTTCCTATACCCAAAGTAACAAGGCGGGAAAGTTACTGGCCTCTAAACTCAGGGCTAGATGCGTTCAAACTAAAATCACCCATATTGAAAGCTTAGGGGGACAAATAGTGCGTAATGTAGCGCTGATTGTCTTGGAATTTGCTGACTATTATAGCTCCCTTTACAATCTCAAACTTGACTCGGCCATTTCACCACCCTGCTCAGCAGAGATATCCACCTTCTTAGCAGAAGCGCATTTGCCAACATTACTGCCCCATCAGCAAGCTGACTTGCTGGCCCCTTTCTCTGAGGAAGACGTCTACAAAGCGATCCGAGCTCTCCCGAAGGGTAAAGCGCCAGGCCCTGATGGATTATCTAATCTTTATTATCAAAACTTCGCCTCCCTCCTGGTCCCTACCCTGACAGCCTTATTCAATAACATTAAAACCACTGGCCAAGTTCCCCAGAGATGCTCCTGGCCACCGTAGTCACACTCCCTAAACCTGGCAAGCCCCCCACTCATTGCACAAATTTTCGCCCCATCTCCCTACTAAATGTTGATATTAAACTTTATGCAAAATTATTGGCCTCGCGTGTCGCGCCCCTGCTCCCTAAATTGATTCACCCGGATCAGACAGGTTTTGTACAGGGGAGGCAGACGTGTGATAATACACGTCGCTTGTTCAATATAATAGACCTAGCTAATCGTTCTGGGACCCCCGGGCTCCTACTGTCTTTAGATGCAGAAAAAGCGTTTGATCGCATGCACTGGGGCTTCATGCGCCAAACGTTGGAGGGCTTTCGATTTCCTGCCTTGTTTATCCAAAGTGTTATGGCTCTGTATTCCACCCCTCGGCAAAGGTGTTAAGCATGGGATTTTCCTCCCCTACTTTTCCAATTACGAACGGCACTCGTCAAGGTTGCCCCTTATCCCCACTAATTTTTGTCTTGGCTTTGGAACCGTTTGCATCTCATATTAGATTGAACACATTTATATCAGGTTTGCCTACACCGGCAGGCGAACAGAAACTCGCTCTATTCGCAGATGATATTCTCCTATACTTATCCACCCCAGAAACCTCACTCCCCCCTCTTTTTAATTTACTTGAGAAATATTGTCGGCTATCCTACTATAAAAATAATGTTGGTAAGACTCAGGCCCTCCCTTTGCATATTCCTGGCCCCTCACTGGTTGATCTTAAAACTCAATACTCGTTTGACTGGCGTTCGGAATCTATTAAATATTTAAGTATTTTCCTAAAGAAAAATAGGAGCTCCATCATTAAGCACAATCATCTCCCTCTCCTGCAATCTATTGAAAAACAACTGCAATCATGGCACTCGTTGGAACTGTCCTGGCTGGGCTGCATAGCCTCCTTAAAAATGTCAATCCTTCCGCAAATCCTTTATTATTTTCGCAATGTTCCGATTTTTCTCCCAACACATATCCTCCTATGTCTGCAGAAAATGCTATTTGGCCACATCTGGAAATGCAAGCCCCCTAGGGTTTCGGCTACTACGATTACAACTCTGAGAGAGATGGGTGGCTTTGGCTTCCCTGACTTGTTGAGATATTATAGAGCTTCCCTATTAGCCCAATTATTAGCTGCGCTGCACTCCTCAGAACCTCCCTTATGGCTGCGCCTGGAAAATGCCATTATCACCCCTAATTCTATTCATGACTTTATGTGATATGACCCTCTCCCTAGAAGTAAACTGGAAGGGATACTTCCCTCCTCTTATCTCTCGGTCCTGACCTGGCGTCACTGGGGCAGACCGTTATTAAAACCGTTTCGGCTGCTCAGTTTTGCACCTCTTAGTTTTTAAGTAGATTGTCCCCTGACCTAAACCTTGCCTTCTGGACACTTCAGGGAGTGACCCTTGTCCAAACCTTCTCGCTCCAACCTCCATTAAACCATTCCCAGACTTGGTACAAGAATTTGGTATTCCCCTAAACGAACTCTTTACCTACCTTCGTATTAAACATATATTGTTAACGCACAGGGTCGGGGCGATACCAGACAAAGATATTACAGCTTTCCACAGGCTATGCTTGGGTAAAAAAAACTTACGGAAACCATTGTCTCTATGTTACCGATGCGTAGTGTCACCTAATAAGGAACATAAACTGCCATATATGTTGAGATGGGAAAAGGACCTAAATTTATCATTCTCGCAAGAGGACTGGTTTTATGCCACGTCATCGGTGTATCGCCTATCTAAAAGCACTGGCATGAGAGAAGCACATCTTAAATTATTATACCGCTGGTACCTTACCTCTGCTCGACTGCACCATATCTCCAAGGGTACTAACATATGCTGGCATTGTTCAACAGACAAGGGTTCTTTGCTTCATGTTTTTTGGTCTTGCCCGAAAATTAGCCCTTATTGGGCCGACATCCATTGCCTGATCAAACTATGTACCTCGTTGGATATTCCTCTCCAGCCCGAAACTTACCTATTACACTTTATCCCCATTACCATTCAAATACCACCCAGAGGGTTGATATCGGCAATATTCGGGGTTGCCAAATTAGTGTTGGCTAGTTACTGGAACTCTGCATCCACCCCATACTCTCAGAAGTCCTGACCCGTTTAGATAGTATCTGTAAATATGAGGAAATGTTCGCTTCGGCCCATAACGCCCTTCCACAGTACCAGGCTACCTGGGAAGGTTGGGTATCCTATAGATCCTCCAAGGGATCCTCTTAAAATTGCTTTAAACCTGTCGAACCGCACCTTTCATTCTCTGTTTTCCCCTTTCTTTTTCTTTTTCTCTTTCTCCTTCGTCTATGCTTATTTAATTACTGTATTAACCACTGTATTTGTTACTTATTGTTTATTATAGAATGTAAAATGTACCGTAAAATGTTGACGACAACCTACCTGCACATATGTGACTTATATCGCTGACAGGCCCTGCGCGGCCTCTGTTGTCATTATTATATTTTTGTATTTCAACTTCTGATGGTACTAAATAAAAACTTTATATTGAAAAAAAATAAACCACTACAAGCCTGGCTGGCAGAGGACTCGGAGGATGAGGATGGCCTGGTTAGCCAATCCACCCAATCCTCTGTATGTTGCTGCTGCTTAAGATGACCAGCACCAGTTAGAAACAGGGACAAGCGTGCCCCTGCAGAGGATGCACCACATCCACAACGACCAGGGGCACAGCCTTCCGACACAGAGGCTGCTTGCCCTCTTATCTGTGTCTGGGAGCATCTGCCTGTCCTTTTTGGTCTTTCTGACATGGTGAGTGATATATAGATTAAAGATATACAGAACTCTGATTCAACTCTGTTATAAAAACTGTAGATATGCAGAACTCTGATTCAACTGTGTTATCTAGATTAAAGATTTACAGAACTCTGGTATAACTCCGTGAGACACCCTGATGGGTGGCAGTGACAAGACACAGATTACAATTCCCAGTAACCTCCTATAAATCAGTGAGGCCCCCTGATGGGTGACAGTGACAAGACACAGATTAAAATTCGCAGAAATCTGCTAGAAGTATGTGGGACCCCCTGATAGCTGGCAGTGAGAAGACACAGATTACAATTCCCAGAAACCTCCTATAAATCAGTGAGACCCCCTGATGGGTGGCAGTGACAAGACACAAATTACAATTCCCAGATATCTGATAGAAGTGAGACCCCCCCCCAATAGCTGTTGGCAGTGAGAACACACAGATTACAACAATTCCTGGATATCTTTTAGAAGTGAGACCCCCCAATAGCTGCTGGCAGTGAGAACACACAGATTACAACAATTCCCAGATATGTTGTAGAAGTGAGACCCCCAATTGCTGCTGGCAGTGAGAACACACAGATTGCAACAATTCCCAGATATCTTGTAGAAGTGAGACCCCCACAATAGCTGCTGGCAGTGAGAACACACAGATTACAACAATTCCCAGATATTTTGTAGAAGTGAGACCCCCCCAATAGCTGCTGGCCGTGAGAACACACACTAACAGAACAATCTCCTCTCAAAAAAACACGTGATGGGGCTGCGAGGGACGTCTTATATAGTGTGCTGCGGGACTTAGCTCTGTGAGCCCATGATTGGGCAAAATTTGCCCAATCAGGACTCTGAGCCGTGATTGGCATAGTCTTGCACCTGTCTTGCACCTGACCTGTGGTCGGGACAGGATGTACCTGCTAGTAAGGGAGGATATGTAGGCAGGGGTGCAGTTATTGAGAGCTTTGTATGTGAGGATCAATATTTTGAATTGGATTCTGAAGGTATCAGGGAGCCAGTGTAGAGATTTACAAAGGGGTGAGGTGTGAAACGAGCGGGATGTGAGGTGTATGAGTTGGGCACAGGCATTCATAACAGACGGCAGAGGGAGAATCTGGTGACATCGAGGCAGCACACTTAAATAAAGAGGAAACCATTCTGTATCCAGAGCAACACATATGGCCTCCTGTTGCATAAGAAAAAAATCAAGAATGAAATTTATGCAGGTTTAAGGAACAAACATAATAGCAACACCTGAAAAGAGCTGGCTTGAGAGAAAAGTGGAAGAACATGGGCTCGTCACATCTAAGCTAGTCCAGACATGGGATCTCTGTTAACTCTGTCCCTTGGAACATTGATCCTGCCAAAAATTATTTTACCAGCCTCTAAATATGAGGAGAAACTTAATCTTTATTGGTAAAACGTGTAACTGTGTGTTTAGATAAAGTTTCTTGATTGGACTTTTTTTTTTTACCAGTAGCAGTAAATAAGCACTAAATCTATTGTAAAAATTGAGCTAGCCCAGGGGATGTGTTATATTTAATGGAATAATGTTCTCTCTCCCTTTCGTAGTTTCTCATACATTTGTTTTGGCTTGCAACCTGTGTGCAGGAATATTTTCCTTCCTTACAGCAAAACAACCATTACACGATTCTGTTTACCTTTGGTGCAAATTTGTAAATATGGATTATTTGTTTTACTCTTCTCTATCCCAAAAAGAAACTTGTACAGGTTTGATTTTTGGCAATCAATATGTAAAAATGTAAACTAATCTTCCCGATCGATACTTTGATATTGTTATCGGTATTGTAGATCACAAAAGCACAATGCAAGTAAGTGTCTAATGATGATATTTATTCAATATTGGAATATTCTGCTGCAATTCCACACAATTGTGTCGGTTTGCTGGCTAGTTTGTCAATATTAACTGAAGCATACACACTTCAATGGGGGACTAATTAACAGTTTTAAAATTCCTGCCACTGTAGACATACCAAGACATCATGCTTGACACTGCCCGCTGCTCCAGAGAAACCCAATATGCTGATGTCCGCTCTTCTCTCTGGCATCATAACCATTTACAAGCACAACGGTATGGCGAGATTGCCTGCTCTTTTAAATTCAGCACAGCAGAGTCTTACAGAGGTTTTGTAACACACTTGTTGCGGTTACTGGATGCTATTGGTTTACTCTTCTAGCATTTGACTTTGTTTGCATTTGTCCAGTCTTCTGGGATTCTGATTCAGCTATGTCTATTGTTTATGGGTTTTGCGTAAACTCCATCATTCTAGTTTTGTGATTTTGATGCCTTTTTATAGGCTCATTCCTATCTCCTTTTTGGATTTTCATTTTAAATCTTGCCACTCTAAGGACCAGTAAAACATGTTCTCTAACCCTTTCATTATTTCCCATCCTTCTAGGTTTGTTTTGGCCCACAGCTTATGTGCGGGAGTATTTTCTTTCCTGACAACTATACAACCATTACATGATTCTGTTTAATATTGGCTTAAATTTGAACGTCCTGCTTTTACTGCGTATTTCTTGCCTTCCTGTGCTCCACACCAAAAACCTCAAGAAATAATGTCATTTTAAATAACAACATATGTCCATTAGTTTTCCTTCAAGTCAACAGTCATGATAATAGCATACTTACAGGACACATAGAGGTCTATTCAAAGAAAGGTGAAACTCTGCAGAAGTGAAAATTGACTGAGAGATATGGGAGTAACTGACTGTATGCATTTAGCTGAGTGGAATGGAATTGAGCATGGGGTTAGCAGCATGAGATAGGAGTGTTTGTGTGTAATAGGATTAAGTATGTGGTTGAGTGAAGTGGGAGTGAGTAATGTATGTAGCTTTCTAAAAATGGTGAAGAAGTACGCAAATTATGTGAGATAGAAGTGAGTATCTGGCTGAGTGAGATGGGAGTGTGTGTATATTTGCCTGAAAAGGATGAGTGTGATTATGTAGTTGTCTTGCTGAGATGAGAGTGAATATGCTGCTGGATGAGTGAGGTATGTGTATTTGGTTAAATGAGATGGGGATGAATATGTGGCTGGCTGAATGAAATAAGAGTCAGTGGGCTACATTACAATCTCCACGCTAAAATGGGGGCGGTAGGGAGAAAAAACTGCGCCCGTAGTTTTCCCCCTACTACCCCCGTTTTAGCGTGGAATTACAATGCAGGCACTTAAAAAGCTGCCTGCATTGTTAGCCTGCGCCGCGGCCCCGCAATGCTCGCAGCAGCGCTGAGCGCAGCCGAAAGCATCCACTCGCTGGAGTCCATAGGACTCCCTTGAGCCAGATGCCGGCGGTCACATGACGAGCCAGATCTCGCCTCGCCGGTCAGCGTAGTGATACACAGGGAGAGACTGGGGGGACTTTTCCCCCGGTCTTTCTCTGTTCCCACCGGACGGAGGAGGCGATCTGAGCCATGGTCAGAGCCACGGGACAGGAGTAGTGATGAGCCGAACACCCCCATATTCGGTTCGCATTTGAACTCTAACAATTTCAAAAGTTCGAGTTCGAACTCGAACACGAACCGAACTCAATGCAAGTCAATGGGACTCGAAAGTTCAATTTTTAGAGTGCCCTCCAAGAGGGCATATATGCAAGATATTTGCCATAAAAGGTGTATGGGGGTCCGGGTAGCGCCCTGGGGGACAGGAAACAAGGACAAAAAGTTAAAAAAAAAAAGTTTTTAAAGGAACAGTGAGTTTTCCATGAAATAAAGGTTAAGAATAAAAACGAAAAATTCCTTCAAATATCGTGCCTAGGAGGTCCCCATAACCTGTCCGTGAAGTGGTGAATTTTTAGGATGTATAGAAACATTTAAAAACAAAAAAATGACATATCAAATGACGGTAAATGGTTTTCCTTTAATCTATTCATAAACAACTGCTTGTGTTGCGGCAGCCTGTGTGAAAAACGAGACATTTTAGGACACGCAGAACAAGTTTAGTAATTTTTTGGCTAAATTATGGTGAAACTTATGCAGGCTTTGGATGAAAGTAACAATAGGTGCTTTAAAATTGGGCCTTTAGTGTTGGCAACAGTGCCGTCACACTGTAACCCCTCTGTGGTATTGTGGAAGAGTGCAGGGTTGGACCCTGCGGTCCAATATTATAATTATATGAATCTGGTACAGGTGTCAGTGCACCCAAATATTGTGCCTTTGGTGGCAGCAAGTGCCTTCACACCGTAACCCCTTTGTGGTATTGTGGAAGAGTGCAGTGGTGGAGGTTTTCGGAATGCAGAAGAGATCTCTGATCTATTCAGTTACGTCAGCATCAGGGGATTGATAGCTGCTGATCCAGGACTGATTCATTTTTATAAATGTCAGCCGGTCTACAGAGTCAGTGAACAGACGCACTCTTTTATCTGTGACAAAACCTCCAGCGGCACTGAACGTCCTTTCAGAAAGCACGCTGGATGAAGGGCAACCTAGTAGCTGCATAGCATATTGGCTAAGTTCCGGCCAGTGATCCAATCTCAACACCCAGTAAGCCAGTGGATCATCTGCTGTAAAGGTATCCAGGTCTGCCCTTGCCCCAAGGTAGTCCTGCACCATATGGTGAAGACGCTTGCAATGGGTGCCTACATTTGACGTCCCTGGGCGTCGTGGACTAAAAAAAATTAAAAAGGCATCAGTCAAGTGGCCCCGACCTTCACCGCTCTTCCTCTGATCATCCGCAGCCTCAGAAGCACCTGTGTCATCACGTGGTAACCTACCAGTGCCTGGAAAAGTGTTACACAAGTGTCGCTTTAGAGCATACTCAAGTTATTTAATCCGGTCCTCCATCTGTGCGGGCAGGATGAGCTCTGTAAATTTACCCTTGTATCATGGATCAAGAAGGCTTGCCAACCAGTAATGATCCCTCTCCTTGATAGCACAAATCCTGGGGTCCTTTAGCAGGCTTTGCAGGATAAGGGAGCCCATGCAGCGTAGGTTGGAGGTGGCATTAGCTTCCGAGTCTTCCTGGTCAATGAGGATGACCCCATCATGCACTTCCTCCTCCCAGCCACGTACTAGTCCTTGGGTTTCTGGGCACACAAAACCCTCCCATGAGGGATCCCCACCTTCAATGCCCCACTACTTAAATATTCCTCCTCCTCCTCCTCCTGTCTGATCTGAGGACCCGCAGGAATGCTGTCTGGATAAAGACTGGGGCCTTGAGAGCTAGGGAAGGCCTCCTCTTCCTCCTGCTGCTCTGCCTCTAGTGCCACATTTATAATTCCCTGCAGAGTGCGCTCCAGCAGGAACACTAAAGGAATTGTGTCACTGATGCATGCACTGTCCCTGCTCACCATCCTCGTTGCCTCCTCAAATGGTGACAGTACATTGCATGCATCCTTGATCATTAGCCACAGCAGGGGGAAAAAAAACAAGTTGACCTGAACCTGTCCTTGTGCCATACTCACACAGGTACTCATTGATGGCCCTCTGCTGCTTGTGCAGACACTGCAGCATTGCTAATGTCGAGTTCCACCTGGTGGGCATGTCACAGATCAGACAGTTTGTGGGAAGGTGGAATTCTCTTTGAATTTCTGCCAGGCGAACGCTTGCTGGGAATGACCATCTGAAGTGGCTGCAGACTTTTCTGGCCTGGCTGAGAAGCTGTGCCAGCCCTGGGTACCTGGTTACGAAACGCTGTACTGCCAAATTTAGGACGTGTGCTAGGCATGGTACATGAGTCAACTTACCCTGGCGTAGGGCGGAGAGAAGGTTGCTGCCATTATCACAGAGGACCATTCCCAGCTTAAGATGGCGTGGTGTTAACCATCTCTGCACCTGCCCCTGCAGAGCTGACAGAATTTCTGGCCCGGTGTGGCCCCTGTCCCCTAAACAAATCAGCTCAAGCACAGTATGGCATCTTTTTGCTTGAGCCATTGCATAGCCCCTGCCACGCATTGGTTTAACTGCCACTTCGCCAGAGACAGAGAAGGAGGAGGAGGAAGAAGAGGTGGTGGAGCAGACAGACCTCATACAAGCAGCTTTCTGGAGGTGTGGTGGATGAACAAGCTCCAGCACAGACCCCATCCTGGATCCCTCCCAGATGCAATCAGAGTTACCCAGTGTGCCATGAAGGAAATGTAACGGCCCTGTCCATGCTTGTTGGACCACGTGTCTAAAGTCATGTGCACCTTGCTGCTGACTGCCTTTCCCAATGACTCCACAACATTGTGTTCCACGTGTTGGTATAGTGCTGGAATGGCCTTCCGTGAAAAGAAATGGCATTTTGGAACCTGCCATTCAGCAAATTCACGGATGGAAGCAGAGTCCACCAGCTGGAAAGGCAGCAGCTGTAATGCGAGTAATTTTGCTAAGCTGGCATTTAGACGCTGTGCTTAGGGATGGTTGGGACTATATTTTCTCTTACGCTGCAGCAGCTGGGGCAACATAATCTGACTGCGTAAATCTTCAGCTGATGGGATGCTGTCACATTGTGAGGAAGGACCTGGTACACACATTACTGTAGCATCATCCCTGTCAGTGGAGGTTGTAGGCAATGACATGGCAGGACAGATAGTGGGGTATAGACAAATTAGGATGAGGAGGACCTATGCCAAGTGTTGTGCCAACGGGGATGCATGGCAGGTGGTCATATGTCGCCTCAAGCACATGGTACCCAAGCGTGGGATGTCTTTCCCACGCTTGATCCTCATCTGACATAGATTACAAATAGCAACAGTGCGGTCTGCTGCACATTTCTTAAAGAACTCCCAGACAACAGACTTCCTGTACATGTGCTTTGAGACAACAGCGCTCTGCACCTGAGCAGCTGTGACTTCTGATGCCTTGGACTGGTTACGGTTGCTCATAGAGGATGTTGTGCCTCGTGTTTGTTGTGCCTGCTCCTCCTCCTCACTTGACTCCTCTGTTCGATCAGGCACCCAGGTGGAGTCAGTGACCTAATCATCATCATCACCCCTATCTCCTCGTCACTGGAGCCAACTTGGCAGTATGCTGCAGCTGCTGGGGCAACATGAGTGCCATTTATTTGTGTGTCACTGCAACCCTCTTCCTCTAGGTTGATTATACTCCCTTCCTCAACCTCAGAGATTGAATCAGATCACTGTAGTTGCTGCGCATCCTCATGCAAAATGTCACTGTCAATGTAGTCAAACAATTCAGCTGACTCCTCCGTGTATGTTGGTGAGGCTACGGCAGGAGTAGCTGTGGACGTGGAGGCTGCATTAGATGCTTTGGCAGCTGAGGTGGACTGTAATGCCTGGCTGGCAGAGGACTCGGAGGATGAGGATGGCCTGGTTAGCCAATCCACCAAATCCTCTGTATGTTGCTGCTGCTTAAGACGGCCAGCACCAGTTAGAAAGGACAAGCGTGCCCCTGCAGAGGATGCACCACGTCCACCACGACCAGAGGCACAGCCTCCCGACACAGAGGCTGCTTGCCCTCTTATCTGTGTCTGGGAGCATCTGCCTGTTCTTTTTGGTCTTTCTGACATGGTGAGTGATATATAGATTAAAGATAGACAGAACTCTGATTCAACTCTGTTAGAAAAATTGGAGATATGCAGAACTCTGATTCAACTGTGTTATCTAGATTAAAGATTTCCATAACTCTGGCATAACTCAGTGAGACACCCTGACAGCAGGCAGCCAGTGACAAGACACAGATTAAAATTCGCAGAAATCTGTTACAAGTCTGTGAGACCCCCTGATAGGACCCCCTGATAGCTGGCAGCCAGTGACAAAACACAGGTTATAATTCCCAGATATCTGATACAAGTCTGTGAGACCCCCTGATGTGTGGCAGTGACAAGACACAAATTACAATTCCCGGAAACCTCTTATAAATCAGTGAGACCCCCGATGGGTGGCAGTGAGAAGACACAGATTACAATTCCCAGATATCTTCTAGAAGTGAGCCTCCCCCAATAGCTGCTGGCAGTGAGAACACACAGATTACAACAATTCACAGATATTTTGTAGAAGTGAGACCCCCCCAATAGCTGCTGGCGGTGAGAACACACAGATTACAACAATTCTCAGATATTTTGTAGAAGTGAGACCCCCCCCAATAGCTGCTGGCACTGAGAAGACACACTAACAGAACATTCTCCTCTCAAAAAACACGTGCTGGGGCTGTGTGAAGCCTTATATAGTGTGCTGTGGGACTTAGCTCTGTGAGCCCATGATTGGGCAAAATTTGCCCATAGTCTTGCACCTGTCTTGCACCTGACCACCACAGGTCAGGTGCAAGACTGTAGCCAATTACAAGCTTCAGGCCAGTGGAATAGTGCATTCTGGTCCATTGTGGTGCATTGTGGGCGAACTCGAACCGAACACGCGGAAAGGTTCGGAGTTCGGCGAACAGTCGAATGGCTGAATTTCGATGCGAACTTGAACAGATCGAACCGAACAGCTCATCCCTAGACAGGAGGTGAGTATAGGATTTTTTTTTTTAGGCTGTTGTTAACGGATTCTGCAGAAGCGGAATCCGTTAGCACCAAGTCCTGGCTCTGGTTAGCTTTCTGCTAACCAGAGCTGGATGTTAATCAGCGTTAGGACTTTGTAATCCTAACGCTGATTAACACTTTGCGCTCCCCATGTTAAGTATAGGGAGTGCAAAGTACATTAACCTCGCGCTGAAAAGCGCAAACTACCAAACGCAAACGGGTTACTTAACCCGTTTGTGTTTGGATTGTAATATGCAGTAGGTACAGCAGGTAACGTTAATACTTACGCAGGTGAGCGTTAACATTAGCGTCAACATTTTAATGTGCCCCAGTGTGTGTTTGTGTTCCACAACCTCTCAGGCCAGGTAAGACGAGCATTGTGACGCTTCGTCAGGGCCGGCCACACGCTGTAGTGCACGCACGAATTGCACCCACTACAAACGGACGTGTTGAAAGCCTCCTCGTCAAAACGCTAGACTCGTGTTCGGGGCTGCAAAGCGAAATCCTCCATAGGAGGGTCGAGCCTTGCAGCGCTGAGCATACTTACTGCTCTCTCACAGACATTCCTTCCACTCTCAAAGACACTCGTCTGACCCCGGCCTTAGCTGCCATTTAGCTGGTGGTCTAAGTCTCAAATTAATGAGTGGTTTAGCTTGAAGGTTCCTGGCTGGAAAATGCCTTTTTTTTCAGCATTTATAAATCACCTGCCTGGTTACTGGTTGGACTACTATATATTGAATACCCAACCCCGCAGGACATGATATGTATGGGAATTCTTAATATACTTTTTATTTTCTATGTTTGCCTAATGCAATAACGTAGGTATATTTTTAGGAATACTGCGGTGTAAATTTTGTATTTCTTGTTTTCGCATATGTAATATTTGATGGCTGTGGAAGGGAGTGGTTTCTTTGAAAACTGCATCCAGATTGTTTTTCATATGTTTGCGTTATACAGGGTGCACCACGTTAATTTGTTGTTTACATTTTGATGAGATGACTATGTGTAACATTCTATACGCTCTTCTCTTTCTGACTGCACAGAGAAGAGATATTTGTCATTTGATCTCTTCGGAGGTCATCTTTCAGGGTCACTCTCTGTGTTACATTAAACCATGTTTTCTGACTAACACGATTAGCAAGGTTAACTAAAGGTGCGACAGCTAAAGAAGAAAGCATTCAACACATGGCAAATATTATCAAATGTAATAATGCACAGAGATTTCATTGTGGATATATGAAACACTATTTAAGTGTCACATAAACATATTTTATAACTGCAGCAAACACCTTTAGATCTTAGTACACACAATCATAACCAGGACTCTCTCTTTTTTAAGAAACTTTCAGGGTAATTCAAAGAGATCCGAATGGCTGCCGAAAGGGAACCGAACGCTGAAAATTAGCGTTCGGTTACCTTTCTTGGCCATTCGGCTATCCAGAGAGCAGGCAATTCGCCAAATCTTGGCGAATTGCCTGCACATACAGTGCCTGTTCGAGGGCAGTGAAATCCCTATAGAGAAGCAATGCTTTGGCTATTCAGATAACAAAAACCAGCAGTGAAAGGTTCCCGTAATGCCCTGTCATTCGGTGGTTTAATTCGGAAGGTTATTCAGGCGAATACCATAGGCTTCAATGTTAAAAATATTCCCCTTTTAATTCAATATCTAATAAACCGTTGATTATAATATTCTGCAGTAAAGAGTCTCTTTATTTATAGATTTTTTTAGGATATTTTAAGCAATTTTCGGGATTTTTTTTTGTTTTAAAAATTCAGATTTGTTTAATTTTTTTTACTTTACTTATTTTTTCTGTAACAGCCCTTTTTATTATCATTCCCTGGACCTCATATGTAAATTTCAGACATTTTCGCTCAGTAGTTTCTTTGCAAACAGCGTTTCACTTTTCAAACATTCAAGCAAACTGTTTTTCTAATTTATTCACTGTATTCGTCTGCGGTGTCGGCTTTTTCCGGCGGCTTCGCTGCATGTGATCAGCTTCTGCTAGGGTTTTTCCGGTGTTTTCGGTGGGTTAATCCAGATGTTTTTGAGGGTTTCAGTGTGCATTCGCCCTCATTTTGCGGTGACCTTTCTCTGCAATTCAGAGACCCTGTGGTGCTTGCGTCGCCAAAATGGGATCGCCAAATCAAACCGAATTGAAGAGAATGAAAAGTCACCGAACGTGCGGTGGCTTTTCGATTCTCTTTGAATAACCCTGATAGATTTGTATAAGGAATTGAATAGAAACATAGAAACATAGAAAAATGTCGGCAGATAAGAACCTTTCGGCCCATCTAGTCTGCCCAATTACATGGATACTTTACCTGGATTTATCTTTTGTTTAGGATAGCCTTATGCCTATCCCATGCTTGCTTAAATTCAATTACTGTTTTGGCCTCTACCACTTCTACTGGAAGGCTGTTCTATGTATCCACCACCCTCTCAGTTAAAGGATCACAACTTGAGATTTTTTTTGCACCCAGTTTTGGAAGATTATTATGCATAAGATATCAATTTGCATATAGTACATTATTGAATTTACAATGCTATCTGATTACACACCAGGGACCCTATTCCACACTTGTCAGAAAAACTGAGCTGGTAAGCAGGATAATGTGCGCCTGCAGATTTCCTTA
The DNA here is from genome assembly GCA_009667805.1 of Leptobrachium leishanense. Lineage (NCBI taxonomy): Eukaryota > Metazoa > Chordata > Amphibia > Anura > Megophryidae > Leptobrachium > Leptobrachium leishanense. Next base: position 110,743,032 of record CM019064.1, on the reverse strand, counting down.
ACATCTCCATTTCATTAGCACCTGGCCACGGAGCAAAGCGCAAGGCTGCCAAATACTGAGTACCTATTTGTGGAGTCCACAGGACTTTGTGCTTCCCAGCCTGGAGTTCAGGCTCGCGAGAGCTTGCTCACTCTTGCGAGATCACGCATCACCCTTGCAAGATCACGCAACGGTGCAGAGGAACCGAAGAGGGAGATTAGGAACTATTTGATCCCAGTCTCACTCTGCTGCCGGCTAGAGGAAACGTTGGATCTAGAGTTGCCAGGTTGGCCATGTTTTACTGGACCCGTTTTACTATTTCATGCAGAGGAGAGCCCAGGGAAAAGTTCTGACCTGAAACATGTATAATTCATATGCTACAGGAAGGAAATAAAGGCAGATGACCTGGGATTTTTTTTACCTGCAGCGTATGGATTCTACATGCTGCAGGGTGGCATTTTTAATGCCCTGCCATCAGCATGAATAAATTCAGATGTGTCCAGGAAAACATGGCTGATCTGGTAACCCTAGTCCGATCGCACCACCCTCTCAAACACAGGATGAAAGGTAAGTATATGGTTTTCACAGTGTGTTCCATGATTTTGCAAATGCAGAATCACTTAACATCAGGTTTGAGAAGATGGCATTTTATCTGTGAAATACAGTCTCCTGGGTGGAAGTGCAAGCTACCTTCGAATAGCTTGCACTTCCATTAGGAGGTGAAAATTAACATCTCCTACGATATATATAGGAGATGTTTATTTACATTAACCTTGCACAGGAAATTGCACCACTCAAGCCGCAAGCCCAATTTGGAGCAAGAGTGGAATAGAAATTCCTGTGGATAAGATAACTTGCGCACAGTAAAAAAAAGGGAGTTCATTTCGTTTCGGCAGAATTTTTTTTGGTCCGAGACAGAATTCGTTCACATGCTGTTTTGTTTAATTATTTTGGATCTATCCATTTCATTTTGATTCGGATGGCTTAAAAATAAAATAAAGAGAAGCTCATTAATTAGTTTTAGATTAGAGTTAAATAAGGGTTAAAAGCTAGGGTTAATGATACTCAGCCACTCCTTTGGTTAACAGAGCTTTTTTGGAAATGTAGTTCCAAAGCATCTGGAGTGCCAAGGTTGAGCACCCGTGTACTATATTTTAAAGACAGCAACCCTATGTTAATTTGGACATGTAATATCTTCCTGCAGTTGTACCATGTAATAGTTTGGGGGGCTGTGAAAGTCAGTATTTGAGTACTTTTCAATAATCCCACTTCTGTAAGGGCTGGAGATTTTAATAAAGTCATTGTTAAAGTTCTCAAAGTGCAGTTAAAATTAAACTAGAGATGTTACAAATTAGTTCAATCATTTCAGGGACACAATATAGTGATCAGGGCCACATCTGTAGAATGCCAAAACCTAAGAACGAAAACAAGACCCCCCACAACATACACACACAAAAACCCAAACAAATCCTGTTACTTCTTTGACTCTGTTGTACTTTATTATATGGATATGTTTAGCATAAAGGGAAAAAAAAGTGTATTATGCACGGACATTTGATGTAAAAAGAAATTAATTGTGGACTGCAATTGCATGGTGCTACATACAGGGAGTGTGGCAAAAGATCTCTGAGGGGAAAGGAAGTGTCTGATTTGCTTTGGTGTGTAAATGGTTTTCGCAATGACTTTTTAGTAATTTGCGTACTGGAAGATTTCAATCTCACTTTTTATCCTCCTTATGGCTGGTCGTCCACTGGATCCGTATTTGTGCGATCACCGATATCGTCTGAAATTGTCCGACTGATCCTACAACATGCAGGTGAATCAGCCCTCTTGCACTGCATCTGACCACCGACCGACGATTTCAGACGATTTTATGTAATTACAACAGATGTGCGATCCTTCTAATTTCAACTGAATTTGGTCAGATGAAAGATGATGATCTGGTACAAAAAAAATGACAGCCCTAATGTTTATAAAATTTTGTTTTATTTAATAGTAAATGGACAATGTAAATTTGTTGAATTCTTCTGGACTGACCCCTATTTTCTTTTTCCACAACAAAAATAGGAGATAAAACTTTTGGTGGCTGGATTTCACATTATTAAATGTAAACGTTTTATATTATGTTCCAATATTGTCACGTATTGATGGTGCAAAACACTTACATGTGGAGGATGCAGAAGATAACTTTGTAAGGTCTCAAAGCTATGGCTTCTAATTATTGGGGATGAACCGAACACCCCTGTGTTCGGTTCATATCCAAACAGACAAACGACCGAAATGTTCGACTACGAACTCGAACACCATGTTAATCAATGGGGGCCGAACACGCAAAATGTGTTCACAGCCCTCCTAAATGTACCGGCGGCTGCCGGTACATATAGGAGACCTGTGGCTGCCGCCCCCGTAACTCACTTGTCCTGCAGCTGTCCCGGCCTCGTGTTCCCCGGTCCATCTGCTCCTCCGGTCTGTCTGGCCGCGGCTCCTCTCTGCCCCATGTCTTCATGCCGAATGATCTGATTGGGCAAAGTCCTGCGCCTGACCTGGACTTTGCCCAATTAGCGCTCTAATTCAGGTCCAGGTCAGGTCCAGGTCAGGTGCAGGACTTTGCCCAATCAGAGCTCAGCATGAAGATGAGGCATGGTGCAGAGCTTTAACCAAGCTCTGATTGATTAAAGTTGGTGCAAGACGTTAACCAGAGCTTGGTTAAAGCTCATCTTCATGCTGAGCTCTGATTGGTCAGGCGCAGGACTTTGCCCAATCAGATCATTCGGCATGAAGACGTGGGGGCAGAGAGGAGCCGCGGCCAGACAGACCGGAGGAGCTGATGGACCGGGGAACACGAGGCCGGGACAGCTGCAGGACAGGTGAGTTACGGGGGCCGCAGTCACAGGTCTCCTAAATGTACCAGCAGCCGCCGGTACATTTAGGAGACCTGTGAATGCATTTTATATTATGGAATGTCTGCGGTCGAACAAACCGCGAACATCCCATAATGTTCGGCGTTTGCCGAACACTCGAACGGCCGATGTTCGATTCGAACTCACGTTCGAATCGAACCGAACGCTCATCCCTACTAATTATAGGAAAACAAGAGATACATAGAGGTCCGTTAAGGATCTTCTTTTGTGTTTAGTTGTATATATTTTTTTATGTTTCCTTATATTTTAAAACCAGATAAAACTGATTTGAATCAGTTTCCATAGTAATTTTACATATGGCTTTTCAACACTATTAACTAATGTTAATGTGATTTTTTACTATTTATCTCTGTAATTCTTTCATACCTCAAAGCATATGCTGCTCTGTGCCTCGACGAACAAATAGCATTCTGACACTAAATTATATGTTTTATCAAGATGAAACTAATGTCAAAATAGCATTTTTCTAAATGTCCATGCCAGAATGCGTGGAATTCTTCTTTATTTTGTGTCATATTGTAGTGGTGGCCTTTAGGGTTTATGTTAACAGATAACTCTACTAGCTTACGTCTAAAAGGTCAAGAGTCTTGGAGCTTAAAAGAAGGAAATACTCGTGTGGGATGAAAGCTATCCCCTGCGTCCTTCTATGAGTTGAAATGTTATCTACTTGACAACTTTGAAAGAAAAATGTTTGATGACTAGTGTAGTCAATAGTTTTCAAATTGAGTCTTAAATGCCATCAAAACCAGGTGCTGTGAAAATCGGTCTTGCTCGTTGATCCTTACCTTGATCGGGCTTCCATAAAAGGCCACTGTTCATTTATTGTACTAACAAGTAATCCCCTTTCCTTTTGTAAGCTTGTCACATAATTCAGCCAGGATGTGTTTGTCTGAGCAACATGCTGAGTCTCTCCATGGAGGTATCAGTGTTTGACAGAACATTATTTATGGCCTTCATTTTTAGGTTACCAATTCTTAAGAGGAAAGGAAAATACTCAGTGGGGAGAATTATACAAATGGAAGTGCAGATGACAACACTCCACAGTAAAGGACAACAGGTCAAAACGTCCATGACCGATGTGAATGAAAGGCTTATGTGATGATTTCACTTACACATAGCATACCGATGTACCAATTACATGTCTACCTTAAACGATATGCATTTAATAGTGTATTTTATCTCTGCTCTTTATATTTGTTTGCCTAAAGGCAGACACAGAAAGTCTACTTTGCCTTTTACCTCCCAACAAATCTATAAGTACCAAACACCAATCAACTACTTAGTGCCAGGTCAATAATATGAACATTATGCCTTAGGAAATATGTTGTCAGCTGGTGTCTTATGTTTATAAATGTACTTCTACTTAAGTAACTCTCACTACAAACAGATTTCTCGTTCTCTCCATCTCTAATGTTTTAATGCACATAAACCATACTCAGAGCTGTCATTTACTCCTGTCTTGTCACTCAGTGCTGCGGCATGAGTGACAGCAACGTATTTACTCATGCTTTTCCTACGTAGGTGATAGAAAAATGCTCACACATATATAGGGAGTGATTGCCTATAAAACAAGCCTGACTTCTGGTCGACTCAAAAGTGTCACGTTAAGACTAGCTTTTGAGTCAGGTGTAAACTTAACCAAAGCAATGGCACATTTTCCAACTACGTTGATGTCAAAGGCTCTGGTTAAGTTTATAAACTGACTGTAGCCTTATATATATTTAAAGATGGAAAATTTTAAAAAGAGGGGAGAAATAGCAAGGATTTGATAAGTGATAGAATGAAACATACTTCAAAAATAACTTTTAAATTAAATTGCATCTTGAAATGTGTTAAAAGAATGATGAGTTCTATACGTATAAATCAGTATCAACTTAATTATAGCTTTCATCTCATTTTATAAATAACATAAGACACTCACATGCATTAACACCAAAGCAGTTATCCATTTTAGTGCTACTATTAACTTCTAAAGATACAATAAAATTAGAAATAAAAAGCACTGCAAGCCCTCATTTACAGTGAGCTGTTAAAGGGATATGCATGTCTAGAAATATTTTTTTAAAATTTACATTTAAACACTTTTATATCTATAGACAAACTAGAATAAGTCATTAAGGGCTCTATTACATTCCTTGTGCAAAAAAGCTTGTGCAGCGCAATTTTTTTGCGCGCAGAGTTAAACGTTAACGCGAGTAAATTAATGCTGGTATTACAATCCGAGCGCATTTTTTCATCCGTCCGAAAATACGTGCGAAAACTCGCGCGCATCAACGTTGCGCACAGAAATCGGTGGGCAGACTGTTTTTTCACGTGATTCAGCCAATCAGAATTAAGAACCACAATTGTCTCCCGTTAAGTTTTTGCGCCTGTCAAAATCAATCTGAGTATATATGACGGGTTGGGTTTAACGCTCACAATATCCTCTTACTATGTTCATGCATTATGCCTTATAAGTGCATTGTAGCTTGAGTATATCTATCTATTCTTCTTTGTTATTAACTCTTGGCTTGTATAGCATTTGTTGTTGGCGCTTGTGTAAATGGTGTCTGCCGATTGGTCTGTTAGAACACATGACTGGTGATTGACCTATCCAGGTCCACAGAGGGTGGCATGTGGTAACTCATTCATATGATTGGCTCAAATCTCTTGGGTTGTATAGCATTTGTTGTTGGCTCTTGTGCAAATAGTGTCCGTTGATTGGACTGTTAGAACACATGACTGGTGATTGACCTATCCAGGTCCACAGAGGGCGGCATATGGTAACTCATTCATATGATTGGCTCAAATCTCTTGGGTTGTATAGCATTTGTTGTTGGCTCTTGTGTAAATAGTGTCCGCCGATTAGTCTGTTAGGTCAATCACCAGTCATGTGTTCTATCTAGGTCCACAGAGGGCGGCATGTGGTAACTCATTCATATGATTGGCTCAAATCCCTGTTGTGGATTTAATCATTCGAGGTATGTGTGTTACAAGGTCATGTGGCTGTTTTGGCAGCCCTGATTGGGTATTCCTCGCATGGGATAAGGTATTTAAATGGGGAAGACATACAGCAGTACCAATATTTTCTTGCTCCAGATGAAGCCGATGTGCAGCCGGCGAAACATGTGTTGAGCTAATGTCCAACTTTTTATTTTAAAGTTGTCTATGTTGTGTCAGCATAGCTAGGGTCAGGATAGAATTTATGAGCATGAGCCCTATCAGCATTAGGGCAAGTTTGGGTTGTTCAATCAATTGTGGTGCACTTGAGTGAGCTTAATGGCCTTTTTTTTGCTCTATTTTCCCTATGTGGACTGTATTATTACACAGTATTAGTGCCTTTTAGTGCTTTCCATTCAGCCCATTACTCAGCCTATTTATGCTTGGTTAATTGTCCAATTTACCCTACGATGCTGTGTGTGTATATGTATTTTAAAGTTTGGGATCTGAGAGTGTTTTTCGGTCAATAAAGTTCATTAAGTACTAGCCACTCCCTGATCATCAGTTGATGGGCCTTGTTGCCTGTTATACTGGTTATTTTCTTTTGTTTTTATATGCTGCATCAATAATAAAAACACGCACAACCTCTCAATTTTATTGTTTGGTTTTGTCTGTGTAGAATGTGCAACTATACTTTGCTGTATTTTTTTTTTGTGCTGGTGTATTTGGGATCGGCCAGGTTGTTCAGATTTGCAGTTACCACCAGCTTTTAAAAGACGTTAAAATTATGCGTGCAAACGTTGTTCATTAAAATTTGCTTATAGATTGTAATACCATCCGCATACCAGCGCACAAACGCATTTGCGCTCACAATGTTAAGTATGGGATGCACGCACGAACTTTCGCTCACGCAGGGTTCGCTCAGGGTCACTCGCGTTAGACGTTAACGCGCATTTTGTGCACGAACGTCGTAATACGAAGTTCAGCGCGAAGGGTTTTTCCCCTCGTGTTAATGCGTTTTTGCGCGAAGAGTGTAATAGTGCCCTAAAAGTTTTAACAATGTGTAAACAATGTTTATTTTCTTACTTTAAATTCTGTCATTTCATCTTCTCTGGCCACGCACCTCTGCTAGGGGTGTTTCTTCAGCTCCCTCTTCCTGAATATTTCCCGCCTCTTCCCCGCCCACTACTCCACCCATCAAAGCCTCATTTGAACTAGCACAAGCTGTGCAAATGAAACCCTGTGCACACTAACCACCTCAGACTGGGGAAACCGAGGAACTGAATATTAGTCATCTCTGCAACTGTGAAAGCGAGACACACACGCTCACCTGCTGACTTGTTCACATGGCCTCACTCACCCATTGACACGCTCACTTGTAGACTGGGGAAACTGAGGAACTGAATATTAGCTATCTCTGCAACTCACCTGCTGACTTGATCACACACGGCCTCACTCACTCATTGACACTCTCATTTGTACTCTTTCGTGGTTACATACTCACTGTCTCACTCAAACTCCCTCATGTAGTCACTCAATCTCATACCTTTTTGTGCTGTCTGTCTCTTGTGCGTGCTCTCCCTCACTGTACCTTTTCTTGCACTTTCTCTGCTCTATCCTATTGGCCCTCTACTTTATCGTGTTGTCATTCTCTCTTTACTTTTTCTTGCTGTGTCTCTGTGCTTTTTTTTTTTGCTGTATCTCTCTGCTTTCTCGTTTTCTCTCTGTGTATTGATTTATTTTCTTCCCTGTCTCTGCAGCAGCTGGGGGTGAAAGAGTTACAGATTGGAATGGCACTCAGCCCCGCCCTCTCCTCAGTGTAGGAGGGAGGTGGATCAACTCAGTCGCACATGCTCAGTGTGGTATTTATCAATTCCTAGGAATACACACTGCTTAGTTCAAAATACCTCCTGAGGTGGGCATTGAAAACATCAAGAAAGAAAATCCGTTAAAAATGATAAAATATCAGATTTACTTGCTTTTTATACCTGCTGAATGACACTACTGACTCATTCAAAAGCCATTGACCCTTTTTAAAAGCACGCTAGCAAAGCATGCATGTCCTTTAAATGCATTTAAAATTTAAATAAAAAAAAATAAAAAATAAAACTAAATTCTTATCTCTATGTGGAGAGTGGACATCCTACTTCCTCTTACCACAGTTTGAAGGACACAGTGAACAATTATTACAGAGTCCCCTCCACTGGTACCGTACAATTTCACTGAGCCACAGTAATGCAATCTCACATGGGTACATTTAAATGCCTTCTGTCCCAACCAAAATCTAGTTGGCAACCCACAAGTACTAACAGATTACACCGAATGGTGGTAAATTCAAAAGCTGTAGCTAGCAAGTCACCACTCTGACTCCAATATGTCTCTCAGTCCTCAAGACCTATATGCGTTCAAAATGTTAGTGTAGTCAATGGGTGAAACTGGACATGTAAATGTCTTCTGAGGAACCATACTGAGGGATGAACACTTCCCGACCGTGACACAAGAAAATCCAAAAATAAAAGACATTGCCTGAACCACTGTGAGCAGGGAAGTGTCGAGTGTGATTGGATCGTGTCTCTTCAAAAGCTGCACACCCCAGGTGAAACTGGACGTGCAAATGTTTTCTGAGGAACCATACTGCAGGATGAACACTTCCCGACCGTGACACAAGATAATCCAAAAATAAAAGACATCCCCTGAACCACTGTGAGCAGGGAAGTGTCGACTGTGATTGGATCGTTTCCCTTCAAAAGCTGCAAACCCCAGGGCTGGCATTGTCTACACTAGGGGTGAGTAACCTTGACCCTCCAGATGTCTTGAAACTACACCTCCCATGATGCTCAGGAACTCATTGAATATTATGGGAAATATACTTTCTGTACATCTGGAGGGCCAGGTTTGTTGAGCCCTGGTTTACACTTTTAAGTAATTTGAAAGTCACTGTTTTATGAAATGGATGATTATACTTTTTTTATCCATTGAACTAATGAATTACATCATAAAATGTAATACGATAATATTATTTCTGTCAGAAATTATAAACTATTAAATGCAAAATAACACAGATAGTAGTGAATAATTTTATGGAGACCAAGCATTTTTCCTTAACATACAGTTGTGTTCAAAATTATTCAACCCCCACTGAAATTGAGTGTTTTGGCCAGTTTGACATTGATTTTGATCATTCAGTCATCTTGCTTACAATTAAATCAAAGAGGCACGTGTAGGTCAGACAAATATAACATAACATTTATAATGAAATAACCACAAATGTCTTTTCTGTGCTCACATCATTATCAGTTTTATTCAACCCCCAAGTGACATTCAATCTTAGTACTTAGTACAACATCCTTTTACAGTTATAACAGCTTTTAAACGTGAAGCATAGCTTGACACAAGTGTCTTGCAGCGATCTACGGGTATCTTCGCCCATTCGTCATGGGCAAAAGCCTCCAGTTCAGTCACATTCTTAGGCTTGCGCACTGCAACTGCTTTCTTTAAGTCCCACCAGAGGTTCTCAATCGGATTTAAGTCTGGTGACTGCGATGGCCACTCCAAAATGTTCCAGCCTTTGATCTGCAACCATGCTCTAGTGGACTTGGAGGTATGCTTGGGATCATTGTCCTGTTGAAAGGTCCAACGTCTCCCAAGCCTCAGGTTTGTGACGGACTGCATCACATTGTCATCCAATATCTCCTGGTACTGAAGAGAATTCATGGTACCTTGCACACGCTGAAGCTTTCCTGTACCTGCAGAAGCAAAACAGCCCCAAACCGTGATTGACCCCCCGCCATGCTTCACAGTAGGCAAGGTGTTCTTTTCTTCATAGGCCTTGTTCTTCCTCCTCCAAACATAGCGTTGATCCATGGGCCCAAACAGTTCTAATTTTGTTTCATCAGTCCACAGAACACTATCCCAAAACTTCTGTGGTTTCTCCACAAGACTTTTGGCATACTGCAGTCGACTCTTCTTATTCTTTGGAGACAGCAAGGGGGTGTGCCTGGGAGTTCTGGCATGGAGGCCTTCATTACGCAGTGTGCGCCGTATTGTCTGAGCTGAAACTTCAGTACCCACATCTGACAAATCTTTTCTCAGTTCCTCAGCAGTCACACAGGGACTTTTCTCCACTCTACGCTTCAGGTAGCGCACAGCAGTTGAAGTCAGCATCTTCTTTCTGCCACGACCAGGTAGCGTTTCAACAGTGCCCTTTGCCTTGAATTTGCGAATGATGCTTCCTATGGTCTCTCTTGGTATGTTTAACATCTTTGCAATCTTCTAATAGCCATTGCCCTTCCTGTGAAGAGTAATCACCTCTTCTCTTGTCTTCCTGGACCATTCTCTTGACTTCACCATGTTTGTAACCACACCAGTAAATGTCTAGAAGGAGCTGAGTATCACAGTCATTTTAAAGCTGCCTAATTGGTGCTTATTATGCTTTATTGCTGCTCTGGGACATCCACAGGTGTTTTCAATACCTGATTGAAAACACTTGAATGAACCTCTGTTCTTCAGAGTGGTAGTCTTTAAGGGGTTGAATAATTGTGTCAATGAAGAATTCACAAAAGAAACATTTACTACTGTATTACAAAAACAATTGATGTCATTTTAGTTGCATATGGTTCTTTAAAAAGTCCTTGTAGGATTTCATTCTGAATACAATTACAAATGTCACTAAATTCCCTAAAACCCTTTACAGCATTGGGGGTTGAATAATTTTGAACACAACTGTAAATATGTAAAATGTACGCTGTATTTTCCACAAATATCATTATTATATTATTGGATCCAAAGTATAGAATGTCTCTGTTAATATATAGTGAAAATGCATAGATTGATTTGACAATATATTTTAATTTAATGACCACACACTCAAATATCCAAGCTTACTAGCTATTTCATGTGTGTGACTTGTTTCTTTTTCTACTTTTATTATACTACTAGGTTTATTGTTTTTCCATGTTTATATTTTATGGGTACCATTCAGTCCAAATGTAAGTTTATTATATATGACCTGAAAGTGTTTTCAGAATGTTTTCCAGTGCACAGAGCCAAGATGTTTGAAAAGTGAGAAGTAAATTTTAGCAAAGCACTGAATTAAAGAAAAGAAAAAAAGGCTGAAACACAAATCGTTTCAATCAAAAGAAAGATCTTAATTTTGTATACTACTCTACAATCCAATGGCATTAAAATCCAAACAGAAAATGAAGGTCTGTAACTGCTAATTACAATATACACTGCACCAATAAATGCCTGGATATAGTATTTTGGCAATGAAAAAATGACATCTGTCTCAAATACAAAAGAAATATCTACTACAAAATAACTTCTAGGCAGAGACTAATGGAAAAATGGATTATATCACTTTGTAAACATGTATGTACAAACCAAATTTAGCACCTATGGAGTTTTAATAGACATGCATTTATGGTCAATTGAAATCCACACCGCATAATTAGGCAATCAGAGGGGTGCACAGAGGGGAGTGCCTGGTGTGCCAAGACAAAACCTAATGTTTGCCCATGATACAGGTCCTTACCTAAACTTTTTGGATATTTCCATTTGGTTTAGTGCTATATGTTTATTTGTATTTCCGCCATCTTATTCTGCAGCACAGTACAAAGGACAAAATAAATAAAGCATGGCATAGATGGCAAGAGGCATTAGGTTGAGACGCCCCTGCTTCCTAAGAAACTTATACTCTAAAAGGATGTAGGTGGAGACAAAATTAAGTGTATTGTAGTACCTTTGGTGATGAGGGCAGTGTTAGAAGTGGTTTGGAGAAAGAGTAGAGTTTATGGCTTATTATGGAGACAGTTGGTAAGCTTCTCTAAATAGGTAGGTTTTAAGAAGGGGAAAAAAATGCTTTGAAGGTAGGCGACCGTCCATGAGACTGAAGAAGAGAGTTTCACAGTGTAGGTGCACCCTGGGAGAAATCCTCAAGGTGTGAATGGGAAGAAGTGATGACAGGGACAGAAAGGAAAAGGTACGGGCAGAGAGCAGTGGCGTCTAGGGGAATATTTGGAGAGGAGATAAGAGATGCAAGAAGGTGCAGAGTTAGAGAGGGCTTCATAAATCAGTGACAGTATTTTAAATTTTATTCTGTAAAGTAGCAAGAGCCAGTGCTGAGATTAGCATAGAGAGGAGGCAGAGGCGGAGCGAGAGCTGAGGAGGAGGAGTCACACCGGGGCATTTAGTATGGATTGGAATGGGGACAGTCGGCTGAATGAAAAGCTGATGAAGAGGGATTTGCAGTAATTGAGTCACAACATAATTCTTGAATGAATAAAGCCTCAGTGGGAGAAGCCAAAATGCGTTAGGGGCCCATGTCATCACATCAGATGGACATTTCCAGGCACGTGCACAGAAAGGATGCAGCAGTCACTCTTTATGCATTGATCACAGGAGTTGGAAATCAGTCAACGCAAAATGATTTTAAAAATATCTATCGTGTAAATTTTGGAGACGGAGTACACATTTGTTCTTTTGAGCAGTTTTATTTATGTTGAGTGCTAATAAACATAATACATTTATTTAATTAATATAATAAATGTGGAGCGCTAATACAGTTGTGTTCAAAATTATTCAAACCCCACTGAAATTGAGTGTTTTGGCCAGTTTGACATTGATTTTGATCATTCAGTCATCTTGCTTAAAATTAAATCAAAGAGGCACGTGTAGGTCAGACAAATATAACATAACATTTATAATGAAATAACCACAAATGTCTTTTCTGTGCTCACATCATTATCAGTTTTATTCAACCCCCAAGTGACATTCAATCTTAGTACTTAGTACAACATCCTTTTACAGTTATAACAGCTTTTAAACGTGAAGCATAGCTTGACACAAGTGTCTTGCAGCGATCTACGGGTATCTTCGCCCATTCGTCATGGGCAAAAGCCTCCAGTTCAGTCACATTCTTAGGCTTGCGCACTGCAACTGCTTTCTTTAAGTCCCATCAGAGGTTCTCAATCGGATTTAAGTCAGGTGACTGCAATGGCCACTCCAAAATGTTCCAGCCTTTAATCTGCAACCATGCTCTAGTGGACTTGGAGGTATGCTTGGGATCATTGTCCTGTTGAAAGGTCCAACGTCTCCCAAGCCTCAGGTTTGTGACGGACTGCATCACATTGTCATCCAATATCTCCTGGTACTGAAGAGAATTCATGGTACCTTGCACACGCTGAAGCTTCCCTGTACCTGCAGAAGCAAAATAGCCCCAAAGCATGATTGACCCCCCACCATGCTTCACAGTAGGCAAGGTGTTCTTTTCTTCATAGGCCTTGTTCTTCCTCCTCCAAACATAGCGTTGATCCATGGGCCCAAACAGTTCTAATTTTGTTTCATCAGGCCACAGAACACTATCCCAAAACTTCTGTGGTTTGTCCACATGACTTTTGGCATACTGCAGTCGACTCTTCTTATTCTTTGGAGACAGCAAGGGGGTGCGCCTGGGAGTTCTGGCATGGAGGCCTTCATTACGCAGTGTGCGCCGTATTGTCTGAGCTGAAACTCCAGTACCCACATCTGACAAATCTTTTGTCAGTTCCTCAGCAGTCACACGGGGACTTTTCTCCACTCTACGCTTCAGGTAGCGCACAGCAGTCGAAGTCAGCATCTTCTTTCTGCCACGACCAGGTAGCGTTTCAACAGTGCCCTTTGCCTTGAATTTGCGAATGATGCTTCCTATGGTCTCTCTTGGTATGTTTAACATCTTTGCAATCTTCTTATAGCCATTGCCCTTCCTGTGAAGAGTAATCACCTCTTCTCTTGTCTTCCTGGACCATTCTCTTGACTTCACCATGTTTGTAACTACACCAGTAAATGTCTAGAAGGAGCTGAGTATCACAGTCATTTTAAAGCTGCCTAATTGGTGCTTATTATGCTTTATTGCTGCTCCGTGACATCCACAGGTGTTTTCAATACCTGATTGAAAACACTTGAATGAACCTCTGTTCTTCAGAGTGGTAGTCTTTAAGGGGTTGAATAATTGTGTCAATGAAGAATTCACAAAAGAAACATTTACTACTGTATTACAAAACCAATTGATGTCATTTTAGTTGCATATGGTTCTTTAAAAAGTCCTTGTAGGATTTCATTCTGAATACAATTACAAATGTACACTAAATTCCCTAAAACCCTTTACAGCATTGGGGGTTGAATAATTTTGAACACAACTGTACATGTAAAAGAGCATTACACTATTGTGTCTATATACATTTTAAGGTGCACTGTGTAAGGAGCTGATTCTGGGGTGGTAGATTCAAGCCCAATATGCAAACACAAAGGTAGATAATCCAAATATAAATGAATAAGGTGTTTATTCGTAGATACAGAGGGATACAACAGGAGGCAGTCAATAAATATAATAAAGGAGGCTGGGCAATACTGAGAGAAACGTAGAATAAATAATAAACAGTACTAAGATTAACTGAAGACAAGATAGGAGAAAGGTAGACAAAAGACAATGCTGAACTATACTGAACTATAATAAGGATGAAGGAATGATATAGAAATGATATCGGGAGGATATATGGGAAGCAGGAAGGAAACAGACTACTGATATAGAAAGAGGGGAGTAGAAGGAAACAGGAGTTGGAGCAGAGCTAAACCAGGTATAAAAGAGACATATGGAAAAGGATACTAAGAGTAATAGTAGGGAGTAGAATCTTGGAGTATAAACTGTAATTAGAGAGATGCAAACTGTATAAGATCTTTGGGAAACAAACTGTAAGTAGAGGTAGAGGGTCTTTTGCAGGTAGAGGCCGGCACTTTAGAGACAGACGGTCCATTGAAGACAGAGGGTACTTTGGAGGCAGAGGGTTCTTGGAAGGCAGAGGGTACTTTGGAGGTAGAGGGTACTTTGGAGGTAGAGGGTACTTTGGAGGCAGATGATTCTTTGAAGGTAGAGAGTACTTTGGAGGTTGAGGGTCCTTTGAAGGCAGAGGGTACTTTGGAGACAGAAGGTATTTTGTAGGCAGAGGGTACTTTGGAGGCAGAGGGTTTTTGGAAGGCAGAAAGTTCTTTGAGTATAGACTGTAGACAGGTATGGAGGAATCAGGATACAACAAGGTCCAGGCTGGTAATACAGGAACAAGAGGTGACTTCTTGCTATTGTGGAGTATACTAGCTCAATGCAGAAGCATTGTGGGATAAGCGAGATTCTCTTTTGTGGAGGAGAAATTAGTAGGTATTAGCTAGCACCTGTTTACTGGATCAGCTTATTAGAAGGGCTATTATCAATCCCATTATGGTGAGACAGCTAGGTTCTAGCCTTCTTGCAGCGCTGGCGGCTAAGAACCTGACACACTTAGAGCTTGAAATTCCTTTGGGATCTATGGAATGCTAGATCTAAATGCAGTGAAAAAAAGAGTAATTTCGTGAATGTGCTATATACTTGAGCAGGGTTCTAAACTGCTCTAAAATCTGTGAATATGATCACCTCCTGCTATTAGTGTGATTTTTTTTATATGTATGCAGAAAACACTGATAGCTTTATGTAAGTTTAGCATTTTCATCGGATAACATTATGAAGATTTGGTAACTAGACATATTGATTAATAGCTGTTCAGCCCTGTCGTATATTTTTGGAAAAAGTCCACACCTGATTGTGTTCATGCTTGTCGAATTAGTGAATGCACCAGGGTTTTTGTTGTGTTTCGTGTCATAAAAGTTCAGGTTTTGAAGATCTTATGTCGGTGGACGTGGCAGGAATTAGTAAGATGTGGGACTTAAAGGAGAGAGCAGTCACACTAAAACTGTGGAAATGGGAGGCTGATTTGATGGTAAAGACGACGACCATAATTGACAAGAGGTGTATGCAAGGGGGAAGACAATTTCAAATTATTGTACTTGTGTATACACTTGATCATGATCATAAATTTGTATTTTGAACCTATTTTTTTATTTCAATTTAAAAGAATATATAACATAACAGTCACATTTTAGTAGTTAGTCCTCTGCTACTTTTCAAGGATGTCTCTACCTACTGCACATAAAGTGAGTGAATGGAGTGTTCAGAAATTTCTTAACCACATAATAGAATGATTCCATCACGGTTCTCCTACAGTTAAGGGATATCTGACAGTATAATTCTTCCAAGTGGCTTGAACCACATTATTAATGGTTAATGCATCCGAGGCACAGCAGTAGTAGCAAATCGAGTAATGTCCCACCACAACCATAGTTTTTACAGGAAATCATTTCTATAATTGTGCTGTGAATCATCCTATTTCTAACTCTTCCTCTCTCAAAAATAGATACACAGATAAACTGAAACCCTAGGCCAGGGATGTCCAAAGTCCGTCACCCCAGAAGTCCATGAACTACAACACCCATGCTTCTCCATCCATCTATTGCAGTCAGTGATTTCTGGGAGTTGTAGTTCAGGAACAACTGGGGGGCTGGAGTTTGGACATCCCTGCCTTAGGCATACAGTATGATGTACTTTGCAAACCAAGGCAATTACAGTAAATTAACTTATTTTAAATTATGTCTTTAGCATTAATTATGTACACATTTTTTATAAAAAAATTGTTGGAGTGCCCCAAATGGGCAACTCTCCAATGAGATGATACACCAAACAAACATGATAAATAAGTTTGAATTTATTTCATAATGGATCAATATAGCTAAAATTTACATGGATAATATCAAAGGGTATCCAGAAAAAAAGAAATATAAATACTAGAGTGGCTGGTTAAGCTAAGTAACATTGAGACTAAATAGTAATATGCCATCATAATGCTGTGTCCTTTTCTTTACACATGAGAACATTTTGTGGAGACAGCTGGAGTTCACATATTTTTTCACAAGTACAGTAGGTTAAGTAAACAAGTAAAATTCAATAAGAAAGGTAATCTCAATAACAACAAGGAATACAATTATAGTCCATGAAGCTTTTTAAGGTCAAAGACCTAATTGTGTTTTTCTTAATGATTGCAAAGCAGTAGAGAAATACAGAATATTCATGAAGACTTTAACATGCAATACATTTTATATTCAGATACATATTCATAATTTGGTAAGGTAAGAAATAATTGCATGTATATCTGGGTAGATTGAAGAAGCCATGATAATCCAAAGGGGTTATTCAGAGAGCACCGAAATGTTGGCAACATTTTGGTGCTCTCGTGTTCCCCACGCTTCCCTGCACTTCAGGGAATCTAAGTTCCCCACCCTGCGGTGAATTCAGCATTCACCGCAGGGTCCCTGAAGTGCAGTGAAAACCCAAACACCTGCCAAAAACCCGCTGAACACATCATAAAAAGTAGATGAGCCATCGATCACAACGCAGACAAGCCACCTGGAAAAGCCGACAAGGTGACGAACGGGTTAAAAAAAAATACAATTGAAAGTGTCAGAATTGAAACCCTGTTTGCAAAAACTACTGAACGAAAATGCCTGGAATTTACATAAGGTCCTATGAATGATAATAAAAAGTTCTGTTATAAAAAAGAAAATACGATATTAAAAAAAAAAAAAGAAAAAACATTTTGCCCAAGAAAATTCAGAAAAATGCCTAAAAAAATATATCAATAAATAAAGAGACTTTTTACTGCATATCAAAATAATAAATGGTTTATTGGATATTGCATAAAAATGTAATATTTTTAACATTTAAGCCTATGGGGTTTATCTGAATAAACCTGCCGAATGAAAACACCGAACAGCAGGGCACTTCGGCAACTTTTCACTGCTGTTCGTTGTTCTCTGAATAGATTAATCATTGGTCTTCTATGGGGGGTTTCACTGCCTTCGAACAGGCACCATACTTGCTGACAATTCGCCAAAATTTGGCAAACTGCCTGCTCTCTGAAAAGCCGAAATGTCAACGCAAGGGGAAATTCAATGTTTGGTGACATTTCGGGAGCCAGATTGGCTCTCTCTGAATAATCCCTCAAGAGTTCAGATGATGGCATAACCAAGAGTGCTGCAGGATGTATATACTTTTTTAGTGGACTAATATTACAAAAATAAAAAACAAGCTTTGGAGAGTCTCCTCTCTTCCCCAGCATTCCACAGAGGAATAATCCAAACGATGACAGGAGAAATTTCACAATTAATGTTTTCCTGACACTGTTAGGATTTTCGTTTCATTAAATTCCGGCATTTGTCATTGCCGTTGAAACAAGATTTTTGTCGATGTTTGCAACTTCGGGAATCACCACTGCTGTTTGAATAACCTTCTGAATGTTTATCACAAGGCTTTGAAAATTAACAATGTTTTCTACAGTGGATTTAACAGTTTTAAAATTTCACTGCTCGGGATTTTCTAAGTTTCTATAAATATAAAATATACACCCTTTGTATTATAATATTACTGTAAAACTGATTACGTTTTTAGGTCCTTTTTTACTGAACCTTTCTTTCAAACATTTTGCCGTCATTAATATTGAAATGTGCTACAACATAACCCTTGCCAAGAAAAATGTGATTGGAATTCAAAGAAGTAAAAACAACACATGTTCTCTATCCGAGGGAGTAATCAGCCATCATACGTAATACAGCAAAGTGCAATTAACGTGTTATCCCTCAAGCAATCAATCAGGGGTTTACCTTTTGTCCTGGCCAATAGCATCAAATAAAAACTACTTAGGTTCACATTTTTAAATATCGCTCATTCATTCATACGTAGTCGTCATAACTTATTTGAAATAATTGTCCTTGAGGTTATTCTATTATTTTTATACTTACGCATGCATTTTGTTATGGATAATGTTATTGAACCCACAGAAAAATTAAGAGCTCTTTAGAGAATTAGTCATAGCTGGAAACAGAAACATACAAAATGTAGAAGTTACTTTTTGCTTAAGGCTTTGGATTGGAATTACCTCCTATTACGTGTATCAAAAGAGTATTAACACTAAAATAAAATTCACTTCAATGTTATTTAAAGTCACTTTTTTCCTTATACAAAATAATTTTAATATGTAATGACTTCTTTTTTTTCTAGAGGTCTACCCAATGCAACTTTTGACAATTTATAATTAAAGCAAAAAAGTCCATATTAATATATAATAACCTGTCTGTAAAACTTTAAAAAGAAAGCACAAAGGCTAGTTTATTATTTTGTGCTATCAGATACACCTAGAAAATATTGAAATATGATGATTTCAACGACATATTAACCAACAGAAGTATATAAAAAGGCATTACTTCTACATATGATAGCATTTTTTGTTAGTATAACAATTATGTAATTTTCAGGTTATTATCTGACAAAAAATTAACTATCACTTCCATTGGCACGTCAACTGAGCAAGTGAGAGCTGGAAGTAAAAGACGCTTCCTACATGACAGCTCTCCACTCACTGACTGATTGGTTCATCCTCACCACAGATGACCAATCACCCAACATTCCGCAACACTCACAAAGGTGAAAGATGGTTGGAACTGGTTAACTACAGTTTGCAATACATCTTAAAAGGAATGAGATATCCCATTGCTCTTCATGACGAATGAGGAATAAAAGGAAAAACAAACCTGTCAAAGACAGGTTTATTTTTACATTCCCACATTTTAAAATCCTTCTTCTACTTATATGCCCACAACAACATCTTATTCAAAGCTGTTACACGTGCAGCTAGTTCATGATTCCTTCTAGATACTTGTTAAATTGACTCTGCCTACATTCTAATACAACCCATAGCCATTATATGCATCTTCTAATCATATAAAATACCATTTCAACCTCCATAAAGCTCATGCAGTGATTCTGTTCCCCTCTAGTTTAGTGTCAGTGCATCCTGCTGTTTTACTGCAACTCCCAGCACTTTGAGCCAGCAGGCATTGATGAGGGATTCCTGGCTCAGCTCCCCAGCCTTAACTCCTACCAGGGCACTGCACTCTGATACAGTTTTGAACTGCAGGAAGTTTTGCTATGTTGCTGTGCCATTGGTGGGTATACTTTTCTCATGACAGCTGGTGTGGACTGTTAGTCTCATGATGATGCGCAGCATGATTTAGATCACACAGCAAGCTGTGGTGACTCCCAGGATGCTCAGCCAGCTGTATACTTCTGTTGTGGACTATAACTCTCTGGATTCTCAGCCAGCCATCATGCGGCTCTGAAGAATGACTCCTCTTGGCATCCAGCCTGTGTTTTATGATGCTCTATTGAAGCTGAGCCAAATGTAGTGTTTTATGATTCCTAATGGTGTGCAGTGAATGGGGGGGGCAGCAGACCTGGGGCTGCTTCACATAGAGGAGTGCAGGTCCTTTACATGCCAGTGCCTCACCAGCCACTGACCTCACCGCACGTCCCTGAACCCACCCCTTTACCCATGCATACTGTATTCTCTGTCTATTTAATGTAGACTAATGGGAAGTGCTGGGTTTTTGGCATGAGATATGGTGGCCTTGCTCTACCATGTTATTCAGGTTCAGAATGGGCAAGAAAAAGAACAGTAAAATACCCATACTGCTTCACCAATCGCATGTTAATCATGCAAAATCTGAGTTATGTATTTACCTGAAATTGCAGGTCAGTAGTGGTGACATAATACTCACACCCCTATTATATACCATATGGATGCCTTAAACCCACCTAAACACACAAACAAACCTAACCACCCCCATACACCAAAACCACATACCCACTCCCATACACCGAAACACACACACTTCAACAAACCTAAACACACACCTAATTAATTAAACACAGTTTAAAATTTATAAACATTGCCCCCCTCTCCTACATACTTATTTGGAGGTAGGGGGCGGGATCACTGGTGTCAGAGGAAGGGGGAATGGACCAGTGGTGCAGGATCAAGCCCTTTCATCCAGTATGAAAACCCTCTCCAGTCCCTGCTGGTCTGAGTGGCCATGGGCATGCAAAGTGATTTGCAGAGACCACTAGAATTTCCCATGCTGGATTCCAGCACTGAGTCCGAGCACCGGTGTTCTCTGATGACATGTCAGCTGAGCGCCAGTGTGTCAAGTCCCATGCTGTTTTGATCCCTTGGCTGGGCCCCAACCGACTGGCTGTAAAGGTAATAACCACCATTTGGCCGGTACCCCCGATGGCCATTCTGGACCTGGTCAGTAGGTCAGAGAGCGATAGCCAGGTCAGTATACTGGGGATACAGAGGAAGCAGGGGCGGATCCAGGGGGAAACGGGGCAATTGCCCCCGAGAAAGTATTCCCAAGTGCTTCTCACTGTGCGAGTGGCCACCGGCATAAAGCTCGGCCGCTCGCCTGGGAACCACCAGAGCCGCGAGATCGCGGAGTTAACTTCCAGGATCTTGCAAGAGCGTGGCTTGTGCGTGGTTCGCACTCAGGAGAACGGCAGAGCTTGATGCTGGCAGCCGCTCGCACAGCGAGAAGCACTCGGGCCTGGCCTGGCACTGCAGACAGCAGGAGACCGATTGGAACCACGTGAGCTGGGGGACAATATATCCATGCGAGCTGGGCACTATATACATCCAAGTGAGCTGGGCACTATATATACATGTGAGCTGGGCATTATATAGCCATATGAGCTGGACACTATATATCCATGTGAGCTGGGCCTATATATATCCATGTGAGCTGGGCCTATATATTTATCCATGTGAGCTGGGCACTATATATGTATCCATGTGAGCTGGGCACTATATATGTATCCATGTGAGCTGGGCACTATATATATATATCCTATCCAAGTGAGCTGGGCACTATATATATCCATGTGATCTGGGCACTATATATATACATATGAGCTGGGCACTATATATATCCATGTGAGCTGGGCACTATATATCCATGTGAGCTGTGCGCTATATATCCATGTGAGCTGGGGCAATATATATCCATGTGAGCTGGGGCAATATATATCCATGTGAACTGGTCACTATACAGTGGCAAGAAAAAGTATGTGAACCCTTTGGGATTACGTGGAGTTTTGCATGAATTGGTCATAAAATGTGCTCTTATCTTTATCCAAGTCACAACAATTTGAAAAACACAGTCTGCTTAAAATAATACAACACAAACATTATGTTTTCATGTGTTTATTGAACATAACATGTAAACATTCACAGTGTAGGGTGGAAAAAGTATGTGAACCCCCTAGCCCAGGGGTCAGCAACCTTGGCTCCCTGATGTTTTGGGAACTACATTTCCCTTGATGCTCAGTCACCCATTAGGCTGATTGAGCCACATGGGAAATGTAGTTCCCAAAACATCAGGGAGCCAAGGTTGCTGACCCCTGCCCTAGCCGAATGACTTCTCCAAGAGCTAATTGGAGCCAGGAGTGAGCCAACCTTGAGTCCAATCAGTGTGCTATTATTGGATGTGTTGCTGAAAGCTGTCATGCCCTTTAAAAACACGCACCAGTTTTGGGTTTACTGGTTTCAAGAAGCACTGCCTGATGTGAACCATGCCTCGCAGAAAAGAGCTCTCAGAAGACCTACGATCAAGAATTGTTGACTTGCATGAAGCTGGAAAGGGTTACAACAGTATCTCCAAAAGCCTTGATGTTCATGTGTCCACGGAAAGACAGACTGTCTACAAATGGAGAAAGTTCAGCACTGTTGCTACTCTCCCTTGGCGTGGTCGTCCTGTAAAGAAGACTGCAAGAGTACAGCGCAGAATGCTTAATGAGGTAAAGAAGAATCCTAGAGTGTAATCTAAAGACTTACAGAAATCTCTGGCACATGCTAACATTTTTGTTGTCACATCTACAATAAGGAAAACATTAAACAAGAATGGAGTACATGGGAGGACACCATGGAGGAAGCCATTGCTGTACAAAAAGAATATTGCAGCACGTTTGAAGTTTGCAAAAGAGTACCTGGATGTTCCACAGCACTACTGGCAAAATATTCTGTGGACAGATGAAACCAAAATTGAGTTGTTTGGAAAAAACACACAACACTATGTGTGGAGAAAAAAAGGCACAGCACACCAACATCAAAACCTCATCCCCACTGTAAAACATGGCGGAGGGAGCATCATGGTTTGGGGCTGCTTTGCTGCCTCAGGGCCTGGACGGATTGTTGTCATTGATGGAAAAATTAATTCCAGAGTTTATCAAGACATTTTGCAGGAAAACGTAAGACCATCTGTCTGCCAACTGAAGCTCCGCAGAGGATGGGTGATGCAACAGGACAATGACCCAAAGCATACAAGTAATTCAACAAAAGAATGGCTTCAACAAAACAAAATACGCCTTCTGGAGTGGCCCAGTTAGAGTCCTGACCTCAACCTGATTGAAATGCTGTGGCATGACCTTAAGAGAGCGATTCACACCAGACATCCCAAGAATATTGCTACACTGAAACAGTTTTGTGAAGAGGAGTGGTCCAAAATTACTCCAGATCGTTGTGCAGGTCTGATCTGCAACTACAGGAAACGTTTGGTTGAGGTTATTGCTGCCAAAGGAGGGTCAATCAGTTATTAAGTCCAAAGGTTCACATACTTTTTCCACCCTGCACTGTGAATGTTTACATGTTCTGTTCAATAAAAACATGAAAACATATAATCCATGTGAGGAGCTGGAGTACTATATATCCATGTGAGCTGGGGCAATATATATCCATGTGTGAGCTGGGCTGGGGCAATATATATAAAATGTGAGCTGGGGGTAATTATACACATGAGCTGGGGGCAATATATCCATGTGAGCTGGGAGGGGGTACCCTAGGCCCCTGGTATGAAAAGGGTTCACAGGGCTGCGCAGATAGGGTGCCATGTGTGTCCTGCCAGCATGGAAAGGGTGCAAAGGGAAGCCCACACCTGGGTTATCCTACACTGCATAGCTTCAAGGGGTATGTGCTGGGAGGGGGGTACCCTGGGCCCCTCGTATGGAAAGGGTTTGCAGGGCTCATGAGCCACATGAGGACAGACCCTGTGCAATGTTCTGGGGAGAGTGAGTGTAACGAGTACAGCTTGCGATTAGGCGCGTCTCTGCCTGCTGTCACTGCAAACCCAACGCCAGCTCTTAACCAAAACTGTTACAGTGACCCCCTCCCCCCCCGAAACCTGTGTCTGGATCCACCCCTGAGAGGAAGTGGAAGCAAAGTCAAAACCGTAAGCTGGGTCAATACACAGAATCAAGAACCACATAAGCATGCGTTATTGGATATCTAAAATGTCATACCCCAAGACGCTGTGCCCGTAAGAAAGGCAAAAAGCCTAAGAAAACACATTAACCCTTACAATTCCTGCCTGATCTATTCTACCAAAACACCTGATCCCATCTATGGTTCTGCTATTGCTTCAGGTGTTTTCACTGTTCACCTAGCTCTCCCTACTAAAGGGGTAAAGACCCATCATGCAGTGCTTCTGCATCGTTTGGACATTGCTGATTCAGTGTGTTCTTGCTGTCTGCTAGCTAAGCCTGCCTGTTTTGTATACCTGTGTACCGGATTTATTACTTGGAAAATAAATGGACTTCGCCTGCTAGCCTATGACCCTTTGACCTATTGGACTTTGACTTGGATATGCCTATGGATTTGCCCTTTTGATACCACGCTTGAACACCCTATTCCTAAATTCCCAAGGATTCTGTTCTGCTGCAAGTATTCTATTATTTCTCTGGACTTTACATCACTCCCTAGTACCTACAGCTATAATACATCCTGGACTCCAACTCCCAGTATCCCAGCACCTTCATTGCTTCTGTTTATACCAATAGTTGTGAATTAATTACTATACCTGCTTCGTCCTATTCAGTGTTCTATGTATCCTCTTTAAATTAACCATCTAACAGCCTATTCCTGTAGTGTCCCTCTGCTTCTGTCCCTTTTATTACATGTATTTCAGTCAACCTCTTTTTCCCTCTGCTTAATTCTGCTCTTAGTTATCCCTGTTATTTTTCCTCGTTGTTTAGTTTATTATCTATCTAGTATTTGCTCCATTTCATTGCTTAGAATATTACTTCATTCTGAGTTGCCTTTGCTTATCACTATTGTCTCTTATTTAATAAATCCCTCAGTATATATGTGCCTGCTCTACTCTTGTGTTACCGCATACTAGCTCGAACCTCTGAACCCTGAATCAGTTATATAACATAAAACCACAAAAGGGCAGGGAGTAATGTTGTGACGTGGGTTTAATTAGGCATACACCAATCATCTAGTCTAACATCATTTTTGTGCACCAGAGTGTGCATTCTCGAAAGCACCAGAATGATGCACGCATGTCGGCATTACGCCATTGTGATCATAAAGGGGTGCAGGGTATTAACGATCCACGTCAGACATAACGTCAGAAGGTTGAAAAATGGAGCAAAGTCTGCTCATGTCCATCAGAATGGCAATGAGGGGAATATAAGGATGCGGGAGGTGCTCCTGGCTCATGCTGGGACGTATGCCGTGTCGAGTGTAATGTCGAGAGGGAGCCTTTGTCACTTGCTCATGCTGTTTTTTTAAAATGAATTCACAAATCATTTTCCTTATAAGTTCCATATTTTACCAACTACAGGTCATATATTGAAAGTTGCTCATCTGAGTGCTAATCGTAATAACTGAAGCTTATCGCTAACTTAGAAGAGCAGACAATGGCTTTTTATTTTTAACTGCAGTTTAAATATTTCTGCTGTTTTTACTGAATGAAATAGGTATTTTAATTTCGTTTTTGTTACACCATATGTGAAAATGTTGTCCACTGATCCACTGAAATAGTGTAGCTTGAGGCTGTATATTTTTTTAAAATTTATAAATATTCTTAAGAATAATACAGCCGTAATAGAGAATCCCAGTTGGTTTTGTCAATTTCTTCAAATGTATATTTACAATGCATTTTTTATGGCTAGGAAAGCTTCTCTTGCTGAACGATAGTACAGTGACATAAAAAAAATATTTGACTTTCTGTGCTTTGGTACTTGATTGCAGGCAATTTCATTGAATTGTGTCTGTTAGTCTTTTGATTTCTCAGCTGAATATGGCCAGGATTACAAAAAGGGATTGAGGGTGTGCTAGTGAAAGTACAGGGAGTCATTCACTACCATACAGGGAAAAGCTTCAGAGGATTAGAATGACAGTACAGTAAAGATACAAGGTGTTATTGTAATTTCTATAAGCCTATATTATATTTTGGAGGCTGCATTGCTTATAACCTCACGATCACTACAATCCCAATAACTCGGATATCTGACCATTATCATTATGATCTATGCTTAATCGCATTTACTGTATTTGTCTAAAGGTCATTTCTGCATGTGTGCTTGTATGCAAACCCCGTTTGAGATTGTGGAAGAGAGGGGACACCATTTAAGGTTCAGATGCTTTCATTCCAGCAAAATGTTTGAAGGATAAACAAATCAAAAATGAGAAAATTTACTCTTAACTATACAAGAAAAATCGTCTTTATGCAAAATTACTATTTCTAATAAATACTTATCTACGCAATCAATGCTTCAAATATATAATGTAATAAATATTTCAACAATAAATGCTAGGTGGTGAAAGGGTAAAAGTTAATAGGTATTAAGCATTCTTGGTACAGCATACTTTTTCATTCTATTTCTTCATGCACACACCTAGTGGTACTAGTCATTAACCACTCAATGGGACACTCTACATGCTAAAGTAGTCAGGATGAGTAAAGTGGTCAGGATTAGGGATGAGCTGTTCGGGTTCGTACGGTTCGGAGTTCGACCCTAACTCTGGCAGTTCGAAAGTTCGTGAACTTCGAACTTTTTGGGTGTGGCCGGTTCGAGTTCGGAAAAAAAAGAAATTTTGAAAAAAGTATAGAAAATGCTTAAAAAAAAAATACTAAAAAAATCTAGAAATAAAGAGACTCTTTACGGCAGAATATTATAAGCAACGGTTTATTAGATAGTGAATTAAAAACTAATTTTTACGTGGAAAGATTATCAACTCTAAATGACCTCTGTTCACAAACGGGCATAACACCAGGTGTTTTTAGTCTGGTAATCAATTTGATACATTGTACACTAAACTGAGGGGGTGGGGTGGTGTCTGCTTCTGATTGAGATTTGAGAATTAATTTCCCTCCTAAAACATCCTAATATGCTGCATTTAACCCTTTCGCTGCTGAAGCTTTTCACACCTCTGTGCTGAGGTCATTTTTACCGCTTTCGCTCATCATGTTTAACCGCGTTTTGTAGCCATATTTTGATATATGACCCAGACAAATTATATATCATTCTTCCCGGCAGACTTGGCAGATTCATATTATGTCATTATTATATGTATACGTTATGTCATGTCTGTATATTATAACAAAAAATGCAATAAAATTAGAATTTTAAAAAATTTATTATGTGTAAAATGTTTTTTTTTTCACATTTTAACATGCGATCATTTGTGGTTATATTTTGTATGGGTTGCGCTTGTTAAAAAAATTATAAATGGTGTCTCGTTATATATTTTTTTGGGGAAAATTTCACTTTTTTAACAAACGCACCGCATACAAAAATCGTTAGTGCAGCATTATTGTTCACATTATAATTGAAATGTGAACAATATTGCTGCATTAACAAAACAAAAACAAACAAAAAACTTTTTTTTTTTTTTTTAGAATTTTTTTTAAAATATTTTTATTTATTTTTTTAAACATTTTTCATGCTCATGTTTGGTATCCTTGGAAAGGCCATGCTCTGGCCGATCCAACAATATCAAACATTAAACCCTAGCTGCCACGGATCTGGAGATTGGAGACCATTGGTGGCAGCTAGGGGTTAACTCCAGGACTGGCGTCATCGTGCTATGCACGATGACGCCAGTCCTCAGGGGGAGTTCCTGGAGGCTTGGCCAGCTCCAGGAGAGGATCACGATCTGGCGCTTTTCGGCGCCGATTCGTGATCCGGCTCCCCAGGGGTTAATCACATCCACCGTTTGGAAGGGCAGGCTGTGCCCTTCCAAACGGTGCCTGGATTAACCCTCTGTCCCCCGGTGATCGGGAGGGAGAGAGGTCCAAAGGACCCCCCCTCCCTTTCAGGCGCTTCCTCCGCAAATGCGGGGGGGGGGCGCCTGAATTAGATGTCATCGCGCCACCGCAATGACCTCTAATTGCTCCGCTGGGGTCCCGGAGTGCGGGGCTGACATCCAAGATGTCAGCCCGCACCGGGGGGCGCAGCAATCCGCCGGAATCCAGCGGATTGCTGCCTCCTGTGCATGGACGCGCTCAGCATAGCACAGGAGAACCACTTGGCTGGACGCGCTGAGCGCGTCCATAGCAGCCAAGTGGTTAACTGGTGTTTGAAAAAAATTCAAAATAACATCTAAGGCTAGGGTCAGATGAGCGCATTTTGTACGGACTGTGCGTCCGTGCAGTACGGGCGTACTTACTGCCTGACAACAAGGTAGTGGCCAAACAGTACGTTTTTTTCACTGACGTATATTTTGACTGATGTAGCAGGGAAAATAAATTAAAATGAAAAAAACATTCTGTCCGTCAAAAATGCTGGACGTATAAATGCAGTTCATCTGACCTCGTTTCATCACTCACATACAAAGCTACACGGACGTGGCGCACTCCGCACGTCCGTTCTAGCAGTATTACGTTCTTGCCTAACCTGCGTCCGTTTGCTGCGTCCGCCATGCATCCGCACTTCCGTGCGGACGTACTTCGTGTGTGCGGCTCCATTGGTCAGAATGCTATGCTGCCACGGACGTACAAATGTGCGGCAACACGGACGTGATAACTGCGCTTGTCTGACCCCAGCCTTAAGCAATGTTATTTTCACCTCGGGATTAAACATTCACAGGGTTATTCAGAGAGCGGTGAAAAGCAGGAGAATAACTGGAGAAGTGAAAATTCTAGGTCAAAATAGCCAAACCAAAATTCTCTCATTTAACTCACTTTCCAAATTGGCTATTTGGTCTAGATTGTTCTCTTCTCCTGGCTTTCACCTCTCTCAGGGTTGTTCAGAGAAAGGTGAAAACCAGGAGAATGGCAGGAAAAGAGAACAATCTGGACCAAATAGCCGATTTGGAAAGTGAGATAAGGCTAGGGTCAGACTAACGCATTTTTCACAGTGACTGAAAGTGCGTCCGAACGCATTGCCGTATTTTTTCACAGAATGCGCGAAAACGGTCATACGATGCGCATTTTTGTGCGTGATTTTTTACGGATCCAAACCAGGAAACTTTGGGTGTCTGGACGTTATGTTGGCCGGACAGGAGCAGGGTCTGACGTCTCCAAATCACGCACACACGCCGCTAGTGGACGCAGCGCACTCTGTACGTCCGTACTAGCGGTTCTGCGTTTCCGAAAAAATGCGTTAATTTTCCACTTGCGTTGCGCAGCCGGACTTTCGTGTGACCGTACTTCGTATATTGGCCATCATTGCCCGTCATTTGCTGCTAGTGTGGCCGTGATTAAGTGCGCCTAAACGCACGTTAAAAATTCGCTAGTCTGACCCTAGCCTAAATGGGAGAATTTTTCTGGTTTGGCTATTTTGACCTAGAATTTTCCATTCTCCAGTCATTCTCCTGCTCTTCACCGCTCTCTGAATAACCCTGACAGGGTTATTCAGAGAAAGGTGAAACTCAGGAGAATGACTGAAGAGAAAATTCTAGGTCAAAATAGCCGAACCAGAAAAATTCTCCCATTTATCTCACTTTCCAAATCGGCTACACTTTTTATGGCAAATATCTAGCATATATGCCCTCTTGGAGGGCACTCTAAAAACCAAATTTCCAGCCCCATTGACTTGTATGGAGTTCGAGTTCAGGTTCCGAACATTTGGAAAGTTCGGGTTTGGCTTCGAACCGAACTCGGAGTGTTCGGTTCATCCCTAGTCAGGATATGTGGAGTCAACCCTCGATCCATCTCTGCTCTGGATAAAATGCTGTGTGAACTAAGGCTAGGGTCAGACGAACGCATTTTTATGTTGTCTGTGAAAAAGTGCGTTCGAACGAATGGACGCATTTTTTCACAGAATACGTGATAGTGGTCATACTATGCGCATTTTCGTCCGTGATTTTGTACGGATCATCAATAAAACACTTTTTGCGTCTGGACGTTATGTTGGCCAGACATTAGCAGCGTCTGACGTCTCCTAATCACGCACACACGCCGCTAGCGGACGCAGCGCACTCTGTACATCAGTACTAGCGGTTTCACGTTCTCGAAAAAATGCGTTCATTTTCCACTTGCGTTGCGCAGCCGGACTTTTGTGCGACCGTACTTCGTATATTGGCTGTCATTGCCCGCATCTGCTGCTAGTGCGGCCGTGATTAAGTGCGCCTGCACGCGCGTTCGCACTGCCTCAGTCTGACCCTAGCCTAAGGCAGTTTCCTTCAGCTACACCAGCAGCCAAGATTTTGAATTTCCTGGCTGCAAGTGATCAGATCAGTCACCAGCGACGTCAGCACGCTGTGCGTACTGATGTCATCCACTCTCACACCGCTCTCTCCTCCCCCTGAGAGAGTCAAATAACCAAAGACAAGGAGCTAGATGGTGGTTGTTAGTAATATCATGTATGAACATATGGGGTTTTTTTGAGAAAGGATTTTACCAGGACGGATACATTGAGATTTCTCTCGTTTTCAAGTATGTCCAGTTAGGTGTCTTGCCCAAGGACACTTAATGGAGAGGTTGCTCGCTGGGATCGAACCCATGACTCCACAGGCTCTCTCTATGCAGAGCAGTGATGTTACCTCTACTTCACCCAGCCGGTGTTGCAGGTCTGCTGAGTATCACCTGGTCTCCTTATAATGGGACCATATATTCAAGATGCACAGTATCTGGAAACACAAACCACCATTCTGGTCTTAATACCAATAGATCCTGAGCCTCAAAGTGTCATTACCCGATTCCAGTAATAATTGGTCACCAAAAACAGAGAACACAGTGGCGGCTGCTAGTAATACCGTTTGTATCCATATGTTACAATACTGCAAATATCACCTGGTCTCCTTGTAGTGGGACCACATATACCAAATACACTGCGTCAAAAACCACAGACCACCACTCCGGTCTCAATACAATTTAAAACATAGGGCTCAAAAGTGTCATTGCAAAATTCCAGTACAAATCAAGTTCAACCCTAAGGGATAATCATTTATCTGAGGATATAGCACGGATCAAGATGGTCAATTAAAAAGCACTCAACGCACATTTCACTGTGGGGATACTACAGATTCATCAGGAGCGAATTGTGTTCATGTCCCCTCTTTCTTTTAAACTTTTTGCTGTACTGATTCAGGTGCCTTCAATTAGGAGTTAACTCCATAGGTCACCAATCATGGTGAGAATTTCAAGTCGCACTAATTGTTTGTCTCCTACACGTACTACCTCCAATTATATGCTTTGAGGGATGTGGACCAATCTCAAGGCTGTTATAAGTCAGCCAATGGAGTCTCGCCAGCTCATCAGGATATGGCTGTGGCCTGGACACTATTATAGCTGTCCAATTTGTTTTTGCCAATCAATCTGCCAACCATCCTTCCATTGGTTGTATTTGGGCCACATGATCGCTCTAACTAAAAGTTGATTGGATGCAGGACCATCCATACAATTTAACTTAAAGAACACGTTGAATTCAGTGGTGCTAAAAGAATTTAGTGAGCCAAATCTCATTAATTCAATCTGAGGTTTTAGCAATCTCTAGGAAGAATTTACATCATTCTATTACAATATCACTAGACGTAAGGGCTGCAGGTTCTGGGGTCCCTCTGGTTTGTGTCACTTAATTGCCAGGTTGAAAGTATAGTGCCGGATTATCTCCTCATAATTCCAGAACCCTAACCATAACCAGAATCTAACTGGTGCAAGTGGTTGGAGTGTTCTATTTAGGATATTAGCTCATGTTATTTCCTAGCACTATTTCCTAACGCTCTCTTAACTACATGTCCAGCTGGGCTTTTATGAGAGCCGTGACCACTTTGGTCCTGGTCAATAAAATTGTGGTCTAGGAAAGGTCAAGTGATCAAACTAACCGTGTCCGAAATGACAGTAACCATGAACTTTTCTTATCACCCTGCCTGCAATGCTGAATTTCCCGTTAAGGTTCAGTTTAGGTTAGTTGAATTGGGTAAGCCATGGAACATATTTTACAGTGTGTTAGCTGTGTGTGGCATCTTGTAATGTGGGAAAGTAATAAAGAGCAAGTGTTTGTACAAAGGTTGCACCTGGTCCTCTAAAATGTTATATTCCCTGGATGTTACACGATTTTGCAGTGAAATCAGAAGTGATGACTCCATTGGTATGATTTTTTTTTTTACCTCTTTGCATTTTGTTAGATTTTTTTTTACCCGCTTGATTTTAATCCCCCCACGCAATACATTGGAGAGAGGGGGGGGCAGAGGATCCTCCAAGAAAACTACAGGATCTCTGGCAGAGGAACCTTCCTGGCGGATTGCAAAGCAGAAGACTGGGAAGGATCGTTCCAGTTTCCCACGTATGGAGGACATCCCTTTAATTGGCACATGACACTTATACAGAGCCAATATTTTATATAGGCTCTGGGTCGCATGAGTGATGATTTATCCATATATATAAAAGTCACGATATATAAACCAAATTGCACTATATTGCTTTTTCTCCTCTCCATATATTATCCATTGATGTGAGGCTCGGAGAAAGGATAAACACGTTTTACTCAATATAAGTATATTTTCCCTACATTCACATATTCACACCTGTTTTGCATTGATTTGCTAAAATTTTATTTGCGCTTAGCAGTAACATTGTGGGATACTATTAGTTGTAAGCGACCTAGTTAGTAGGGATGGGCTGCCGGTTTCAATCGGTTCGATTCGAACATCAGCTGTTCGAAAGTTTGCGAACTGCGAACTTTTCGGGACGTTCGCAAAAAGTTTGAAAAAAAGAATTAGATTTTTTTTTAAAAATGCTTAAAAAAATCCCAAAAAATATCTAAAAATAGACTCTTTACTGCAGAATATTATAAGCACTTGCGGTGTACCCCAAGGCTTGATACTAGGCCCCCTGCTATTCACAATATTCATAAATGATCTGTCCAACGTCTGCAAAGTCTCAACTGTACATATGTACGCAAACGACACTGTAATCTATACCAGCAAACCAAATCTCCCGCAGCTGGGGGCCGTGCTGCAAGAACAATTCACAGAGGTAGAAAAGTGGATCAAAAACAACAAACTTTTTTTAAAAACTGACAAAACTGTAACGATGCTCTTTGGAACAGCACCTAAACTACACAAATTGCAAAATCCCCATCTATGTGTTGGGACAAAATCAAATGGCACGCTGGCCACAGTCACTTCTCTCAAATATCTAGGTATGTGGTTGGACCCGAATCTATCCTTTGGCCCCCACATCGAAAAACTTTCATCTAAACTTTACCCCAAACTAGGTGCCCTGTACAGAAACAAATCCTGCCTGAGCCCCGCGGTAAGAAAGCAGATTGTACAACAAATGCTTATGCCAGCTATTAATTACGGAGATGTAGTGTATGCAGCGGCCCCGCAAACACATCTTCAGAAACTTACTACATTGTATAACTCCGTCTGCCGCTTTGCATTACAATGTAACTACTAGGGATGAGCTGTTCGAGTTCAGACGGTTCGGAGTTCGACCCAAACTTTGGCAGTTCGAAAGTTCGCGAATTTCGAACTTTTTGAGCGTGTTCGGTTCGGGTTCGGAAAAAAAAAGAAATTTTGAAAAAAGTATAGAAAATGCTTAACAAAATACTAAAAAATCTAGAAATAAAGAGACTCTTTACTGCAGAATATTATAAGCAACGGTTTATAAGATATTGAATTAAAAACTAATGTGTACGTGGAAAGATTATCAACTCTAAGGCTAGGGTCAGACGAAAGCATTTTTCCCCGCGAACGTGAAAAAGTGCGTCCGAACGCATTGACGTATTTTATCACGGAATGCGCAAAAACGGTCAGACGACGCGCATTTTCGGGCGTGATTTTGTACGGATCGTCAATAAAACTCTTTTTGCGTCTGGACGTTATGTAGGCTAGACATTAGCAGCGTCTGACATCTCCTAATCACGCAAACACGCTGCTATGCCGCAGCTGCGCACTCTGTACGTCAGTACTAGCGGTTCAGCGTTCTCAAAAAAATGTGTTCAAATTCCACTTGCGTTGCACGGCAGACTTTTGTGCGGCCGTACATCGTATATTGGCCGTCATTGCCCGTCATCTGCTACTAGTGCGGCCGTAATTATGTGCGCCAGAACGCACGTTAAAAGTGCGCTGGTCTGACCCCAGCCTTAATGACCTCTGTTCACAAACGGGCATAACACCAGCTGTTTTTAGTCTGGTAATCAATTTGATACATTGTACAATATACTGAGGGTGGGGTGGTGTCTGCTTCTGATTGAGATTTGAGAATTAATTTCCCTAAAACATCCTAATATGCTGCATTTAACTGGTGTTTGAAAAAAATCTAAAGCAATGTTATTTTTCACCTCGGGATTAAACATTCACAGGGTTATTCAGAGAGCGGTGAAAAGCAGGAGAATAACTGGAGAAGTGAAAATTCTAGGTCAAAATAGCCAAACCAGAAAAATTCTCCCATTTATCTCACTTTCCAAATCGGCTATTTGGTCTAGATTGTTTTCTTCTCTTGCCAGTTCTCCTGGCTTTCACCTCTCTCTCAGGGTTGTTCAGAGAAAGGTGAAAACCAGGAGAATGGCAGGAAAAGAGAACAATCTGGACAAAATAGCCGATTTGGAAAGTGAGATAAGGCTAGGGTCAGACTAACGCATTTTTCGCAGCGACCGTCAAAAAGTGCGTCCGAACGCATTGCCGTATTTTTTCACGGATTGCGCAAAAACGGTCATACGATGCGCATTTTTGTGTGTGATTTTTTACGGATCCAAACCAGGAAACTTTGGGTGTCTGGACGTTATGTTGGCCAGACATGAGCAGGGTCTGACGTCTCCAAATCACGCACACACGCCGCTAGTGGACGCAGCGCACTCTGTACGTCCGTACTAGCGGTTCTGCGTTCTCGAAAAAATGCGTTCATTTTCCACTTGTGTTGTGCAGCCGGACTTTCGTGCGACCGTACTTCGTATATTGGCCATCATTGCCCGTCATTTGCTGCTAGTGTGGCCGTGATTAAGTGCGCCTAAACGCACGTTAAAAATTCGCTAGTCTGACCCTAGCCTAAATGGGAGAATTTTTCTGGTTTGGCTATTTTGACCTAGAATTTTACATTCTCCAGTCATTCTCCTGCTCTTCACCGCTCTCTGAATAACCCTGACAGGGTTATTCAGAGAAAGGTGAAACTCAGGAGAATGACTGGAGAATGGAAAATTCTAGGTCAAAATAGCCGAACCAGAAAAATTCTCCCATTTATCTCACTTCCCAAATCGGCTTTTTGGTCTAGACGTTTCCATTCTCCTGCTTTTCACCGCCAAAAAATCAGTAAACTTTTTCTGCGTGTCCGAAAATGTCTCCTCTTTTCATACAGACTGCCGCCCCAAGCAGTTGTTTATGGATAGATTAAAGGAAAAGCATTCACCATCATTTGAAATGTAATTTTTTGGTTTTTACATATTTCTATACATCCTAGAAATCCACCACTTCACGGGCAGGTTATGGGGACCTCCTAGGCACGAATTTTGAAGGAATTTTTCATTTTTATTTTTAACCCTTATTTCATGGAAAACTCACTCGCCCTTTAAAAACGTTTTTTTTTTTACTTTTTGTCCTTGTTTCTTGTCCCCAAGGGCACTACCCGGACCCCCATACACCTTTTATGGCAAATATGTAGCATATATGCCCTCTTCGAGGGCACTCCAAAAAACTGAATTTTCAGCCCCATTGACTTGCATAGGGGTTCGGGTTCGGTCCCGAACAAATGGGAAGTTCGGGTTCGGGCTCGAACCGAACTCGGGGAGTGTTCGGCTCATCCCTAGTAACTACATGACCCGCCATTGTGACTTGTTAAAAGAGCTAAACTGGCCATCGCTGGAGTCTAAACGCACCCTTCACCTCTCTAGCTTGGTGTCTAAGAGCATTTCTGGGAAGCTTCCACCCTACCTGAATAGAATGCTTCCCCCAGCAGCTCCCTCATCCTACAACCTCCGATCCAGGACCAGCACCTTACTTGCAATACCACAATACAAAAAGACAGCGGCTCGGTCCTCATTTTCCTACAGAGCACCACAATTATGGAATAACCTCCCAGACACCATCAAATCTTCCCCCAGTCTTAAGTCACTCAAGAGCTCCTTACTAACATACCTCAATACAGAATGCACCTGTAAACATGTAACCTAGTGACTATTTCCTACATATTTATTTTCTGTTAATCTGGATATTTGTGTTGTTTTTCAATATCTTGCATTGTATTACTTGTATTTCTGTAACTGTAACACTTCAATGTTCTTGAACCCAGGACATACTTGAAAACGAGAGAAATCTCAATGTATCCTTCCTGGTAAAATCCTTTATAAATAAATAAATAAATAAATTAGATATTGCATTAAAACGGGAATATTTTTAACATTGAAGCATATGGGATTCAACATTTCCCACACCTTGTTGCTAAAACATCAGACAGACGCGGCCCTCTAATCAGGCACTGTAGAGGGCTGCCCGCCGGGGCCTCCCAAGGATCCCCTTGAGAAATGAGCGGCCACCGGATGACAGAGCTGCGACTGTGCGGGCTGGCCGGCCGGCTGCATGTGGCAGAGAGGCAGTGCACAGAGGGAGCCACTGCACCTCTGGCCACGGCAGACCCCCCCCCCACAACCGGGATCCAGGGAGCCCCCACTGACCACCAGGCTAAGGTAAGGTAACACATTTAAAAAAATAAATAAAATCTGAGGACATTTTTAAATGTCCGGGAACATAAAATAAAACTTTTTTTCTTCTTTCTAATACTCACCTGATTACTGGATCCACCAACAAGCACAGCCAACGGTCTCCCACGCTGTTAGAAGCTGCATACACCGGTGCGCTGTGTGCAGCTTCTGAGAATGTGCTGTTACAGTTATTCATTTAGATGGGGATTTATAGTGTATAGATATCCTTATGCTGCCTTATGCTGCCACCTAGTGGTCTTTCTGTATTGTACATGCTTTTCTTCTTTTTTCCCTCGCTTTATGATGATGCACTTCCTGTGTGTGTTTAGTTCCACCCTTCCTTCTTGTAAGAGCTGCAGCATGGTGTAGTTATCCAGCAGCACATGTATATTCATCCTCAAGTTAGGACAGAATCATTTTTTGACCGCAAAGAACATCTCATTCCATCATCTGCTGTATCCTGTGATCTGCTGTAACCTGATATATGGAATAAAGCAAGTCGTGGAAATAAACGGTGTTCTGGTGAGTTCAGCTATCTGATAAGGATTGTCCTCGGTGATTGCATCTACTTATACAGGCCAGGCATAGAGGTCTCTGCAAGGGATAAATCGCTATACAACGATCTGAGTCAGAATAGTCAAAAAATGTGTAGAATCCTACAGCCTGCTACTATATATGTGTGTGCTTAATCTGCAATCAAGCTCAATGCCATCGGCCATCTTGGGAAGCACATGGTCGCATAAGCTTACTGCATCTCACTTATACTGCATCTGACTGAAAATTGAAAACGGTTTCTCTGCATTTAACGGTGTTACCTGCCTGTCTAAGCTGCCGTACATCTTTTTATAGAGACAGTACTATTTTTGCAAAAACGTATAAAATGTCCAGACAAGGTTCTGTGCACTCTATTATGGCTGAACCGACGCAGATTCATCACGTCCCTGAACCTGCAGACGTACAAGGAGCAGATTCTGCAGAGTTTGTCGAACAGAGTGTAAAACCCAAACGCACAATAAAACCGACACAGAAACTCAGAGAAAACTATGAATACACTAGAGATGAGCTCTCCAGCAATCTGACGGACCTGTGGGACAGAACGTCACAATGCATGTCAGTTTTACCACACTTTAACAATCACCCAGCTGAATTAAGAGACTCTATAGATCGTCTGTCTGCTGCATATAAACGTTACCAGAGGCTATCAGAAAAATACACAGACTTCTTGCAGGACTCTAATATGGAAGACTTTTCAGCAGAACTGACCAAGACTGATGCACTAAATCAACAGAGAGACCTCCTAGTGCAAGTTGCCAAAGAAAGGGCAGAACTCCGCATTGCTCAACTGCAAGAGACCAGATCGCACAGATCCACATCAACCAAGCACACTGCACATTCTTCCAGAACCTCTCGCTCCAGACATTCAACGTTAAGCGACAAGTTAATAGAGGCCCGCGCTGAAGCGGAGTCAAAGAAAGTGCAAGGCTCCTTTGCTAAAAAACAAGCAGAGTTAGAAGTACGCCAAGCAGAGTTAGCAGAGTTAGAAGCTCACAGCAAAGCCCGCCAAGCAGAGACGGCATCCCAAATCAAGATTCTGCAAATGGAAAAGGAGGAAGCAGCTGCCGTAGCGAGGCTGAAGGTCCTCGAAGAAGCAATGGGACAAAGTACTAATGCAGACTGCCCTATCCCAGCAGAACAGGAAGACCCAGTCGAACGCACTAGCAAATACGTTTTACGGCATAACATTTGCAACAATACACAGTCATCTCCTGTACCTCCTCCCAACACTGTTCTGACTCTCAACGCAGAGACCTCTCAGCTCCAAATGCCTGAGCCTCCTCCAGTCCACAACACAAGAACATCTACGCAGCAAATCACATCAACTCAGTCTGCCAGCAAGGTGAAACCCAGTGACAAGCCGCAGCTCAAGCCGCAGCCAGCAGAAGCCTTAGAGACTACACCAAAGTTAAACGTTCTTGCAACGTCATTTTATTCTGGTAAACCTCACCCTTCATCACCAGAGAACTTTAACACCCAAGCGGTTCCTCAAGTTACTTTGGCACCAAAGAGTGAGAGATCAGACTTGACTGACTTCGCCAGATATATGATACGCCGAGAGCTCATTAACACAAGCCTCTCAAGGTTCGACGACTGTCCAGAGAGCTACAGGGCCTGGAGATCAACCTTCAAGGCTGCTATTGCTGATCTGAACCTTACTACCAAGGAGGAACTTGATTTGCTCATAAAGTGGCTGGGGCCAGAATCCACAGATCGTGTTAAAAGACTGAGAACAGTACATGTTGACCACCCGGATGCAGGTCTCGTTGCTGCGTGGGCAAGACTTGAGCAAGCTTATGGCAGCGCTGAAGCCATAGAAGGTGCTCTGTTCAAGAGACTGCAAAACTTCCCAAAAATAGGTAACAAGGACTATCGCAAGCTCCAAGAACTGAGTGATCTCCTCATGGAGCTAGAGTTGGCAAAGACAGACCCACGTCTACCTGGACTAAGCTTCCTGGACACTGCTCATGGTGTCAATCCAGTGGCGTCTAAACTGCCATACGGCCTGCAAGAGAAATGGGCGCAACACGGTTCAAGATACAAAAGAGACTATAACGTATCCTTCCCTCCATTCTCATATTTTTGCAGGTTCATCAGCGAACAAGCCTGAACAAGAAACGATCCCAGCTTCAGCTTCAGCGAAACCAACTTGCCAGCTTCATCATCATCACCAGCATCCTCATCAAGGTATGATAACACAGCGGCTAAACGTAGAGACTTTAATAGAACAATATCTGTTAAAAGGACAGACATCTCACCACCCGTGTCCTCTCTTGCAAACCAGAGGGATTCAGGTGATAGCGATAAAGACCCTAATCGTCAGTGCCCTATTCACAAAAAGCCTCACCCTTTAAAGAAATGTCGTGGCCTTAGGGCAAAGACTTTACAAGAGCGCAGGGAGATTCTTCAAAAACTTGGGGTATGCTACAGGTGCTGTGCCTCTTACGGACATTTTGCTAAAGACTGTAAAGTTGTCATCAAGTGTACAGAATGCAGCAGCGACAGACATGTTACAGCTATGCACCCCACTCCACTTCCAGACAACCCACAGCAGCTACCTACCTCTGCACCTGTCTCAAATCATGGCGGGGAGCAACAAGGTAATGCTCCGACTATAGGGAATATTTCTTCTTCATGCACGGAGGTCTGTGGAGAAGGCTTAGATTACAAATGCTGTGCCAAGGTATGCCTAGTCAAGATATACCCAGAGGGTCAACCTGAGAAAGCCACGAAGATGTATGCTATATTAGATGAACAGAGCAACAGATCGCTTGTTAAGCCTAAATTCTTTGAGATCTTCGGCATAAAGGGACACGCAACACCGTATACTCTCAGAACCTGTTCTGGTCGTGTAGAGACTTTCGGCAGAAGGGCCAACGGGTTTATGGTCTCTCACGTCAAGGGGAGAGAGGGAATACTCCTACCAACATTAGTTGAATGTGACCAGATACCAGACGAAAGGGAAGAGATTCCTACTCCAGAGGCTGCATATCATCATCCGCACTTAAGGCATCTTGTAGATGAGATTCCAGTAATGGACATGAATGCTGAAATCTTGGTCCTGCTAGGAAGAGACATTCTCAGAGTACATAAAGTACGCGAACAGTGCGACGGACCAGACGATGCCCCTTATGCACAAAGACTTGACCTGGGCTGGGTAATAGTGGGCAATGTATGCTTGGATAAAATGCACACGTCATCTGAGATCCACTCATTCAAAACTCACGTGTTAGGGAACGGACGTGTATCCCACTTCAAACCGTGTCCTCACCATTATGACGTAAAGGAGAAGCCTCTTGACATTATCTGCGTGTCCGACGTCACTCCTATCCTCTGTGATGACAACCTAGGTACCACAGTGTTTTGTACTACAAGCGATGACAACAAAACAGCTTTATCAGTTGAAGACAGAGAATTTATCAAAGTAATGGACAAAGAATTCTTCAAGGATGAGTCTAACAGCTGGGTAGCACCATTACCTCTTCGTGCTGCAAGGGTCAAACTCCCAAACAATCGTGAACAAGCTTTATCCAGAGTCAAGTCACTACAACGAACACTAAAGAACAGACCTGAAATGAAGGACCATTTCATCGCCTTTATGAAAAGGATCTTTGACAATAAACGCTGAACCAGTTCCACCTCTTCGAGAACATGAGGAGTGCTGGTACCTGCCTTTCTTCGGAGTATATCATCCACGTAAGCCAAAACAAATCAGGGTAGTATTTGACTCCAGTGCCAAGCATCAAGGCATATCCCTGAACGATGTTCTTCTTACTGGTCCTAACCTGACCAACAACCTCGTAGGTGTACTCATGAGGTTCAGAAGGGAGCCAGTCGCCATAACTGCTGATATTGAACAAATGTTTCATTGTTTTATTGTACAAAAAGACCATAGGAACTTCCTGAGGTTTCTGTGGCACCGTGAAAACAACATGGACAATGAGATGATTGAATATCGCATGAGGGTACACGTCTTCGGAAATAGTCCCTCACCTGCTGTTGCAACATATGCAGGGTTATCCAAAGAGATCCGAATTGCTGGAGAAAGGTAACCGAACGCTGAAAATCAGCGTTCGGTTACCTTTCTTGGCCATTCGGCTATCCAGAGAGCAGGCAGTTCGCCAAATCCTGGCGAATTGCCTGCACATACGGTGCCTGTTCGGTGCCTGTTCGAGGGCAGAGAAATCCCCATAGAGAAGCACTGCTTCGGCTATTCAGAGAACACAAACCAGCAGTGAAAGGTTCCCCTAATGTCCTGCCATTCGGTGGTTTAATTCGGCAAATTTATTCAGGAGAATCCCATAGGCTTCAATGTTAAAAATATTCCCGTTTTAATTCAATATCTAATAAACCGTTCATTATAAAATTCTGCAGCAAAAAGTCTCTTTATTCATTGATTTTTTAGGATACTTTAAGCATTTTTCAGATTTTTTTTTTTTTTTTTAAAAAGTCCGATTTTTTTTTATTTTTTTTTTAGTTTGCTTACTTTTTTTGTAACAGCCCTCTTTATTATCATTCCCTGGACCTCCTGTGAAAATTTCAGACATTTTCGCTCAGTAGTTTCTTTGCAAACAGCGTTTCATTTTCCCAGATTCATACAAATGGTTTTTCTAATTTATTCACTGCCTCCTCTATGTCACAGCTGCTTCGGCTCTGTGTGATTCGGCTCCTTTTCGGCTCCTGTTCGGCTTTTTCGAAGGTTAATCCAGATGTTTTTGCTTGTTTTCAGCGTGCATTCGGTTAGTTTTCGTCAGGTTGTCGGCAGCTTTTCCCTGCAATTCGGGGACCCTGTGCTGTTTGCTGAATACACCGCAGGGTCACCGAAATGCAATCGGCGAAAGGAACCGAATTGAAGAGAACGAAAAGTCACCGAACGTGCGGTGACTTTTCGAATCTCTTTGGATAACCCTGATGGTCTACGAAGGACTGCTCTTGACGGAGAAAAGGAGTATGGAGAAGATGCTCGACACTTCGTTGAAAGAGGCTTCTACGTGGACGACGGACTTAAATCCTTACCCACAAATGAAGAAGCCATAGACCTGCTCCAAAGGACACAAGGTATGCTTTCTGAAGCTAACCTCAGACTACACAAGATTGCTTCAAATAGTGTTGCTGTCATGAAGGCCTTTCAACCTGGTGACTATGCCACAGGGTTTAAGGACTTAAATCTGGGAATGGACATGCCACCCGTACAGAGAAGCCTAGGCCTGCGGTGGGACTTATTAAAGGACACCTTCGGCTTCCAAGTCGGCTCTGCAGACAAGCCATTTACCAAACGTGGTGTTCTGTCGGTGGTGAACAGTTTATACGATCCAGTGGGATTCGTGGCTCCCATTACCATACAGGGTAAATCCTTACTTAGACAGCTCTCAGAGACTATTACAGATTGGGATGCTCCACTACCAATAGACAAGCTTTCAAAGTGGAATTCCTGGAAGCAATCTCTACAT
Organism: Leptobrachium leishanense; assembly: GCA_009667805.1. NCBI lineage: Eukaryota > Metazoa > Chordata > Amphibia > Anura > Megophryidae > Leptobrachium > Leptobrachium leishanense. The sequence goes on along the minus strand of CM019064.1, from coordinate 110,700,562 downwards.
GCCTTAGATGGAATTCACATACCACGCTGCTACACTCCAGCTTCTCTTGCCACAAGTCAGAGAAAGGAACTTCACATCTTCTCAGATACATCTACAGAGGCCATAGCAGCTGTCGCCTACCTTAAGGTAAGAGGCTCCTCCAATCAAACCCACATAGGATTTCTGTTTGGGAAGGCTAAGTTAGCACCTAAGCCTGAACACACAATTCCCAGGCTTGAACTTTGTGGGACTGTGCTAGCCGTAGAAGTTGCAGATTTCGTACTACAAGAGCTAGACGTTCAGATGGACGACATCAAATTCTACACAGATAGCAAGGTCGTTTTAGGCTACATATACAACCAGACTAAACGTTTCTATGTCTATGTCAGCAACCGTGTAGAAAGAATCAGGAAAACATCTAAGCCTGAACAATGGCATTATGTTCCATCTGAACTTAATCCTGCAGATCATGCCACCAGGCCAGTGTCCACAAGTGTCTTCGCAAATTCTTCTTGGTTGACAGGTCCTGATTTCCTACTGGCTCATCCAGAAGAAACAACAGCTGACGTCTTTGGTCTTCAAAATCCTGACGAAGATCCAGATATTCGTCCTGAGGTTAGACTCTTCTCACCAGAACTGCACAAAGACTCGTCTTGGGCTGTCAACGCTTTGAACGTTTCTCCAAGTGGACAAGGCTTGTACGCACCATCGCGAGGTTAGTCCATATTGCACACTGCTTCCACACGAAGCCCGCAGAGGCTCACTGTCAAGGTTGGCACACGTGCCAAAGGTTTCTTTCTGCAAGGGATATTGCTGAAGGCGAACTGATCATAATACGCAGTGTACAACAGGATGTCTTCGGCTCAGAAATTAAATGCATTTGTGACAAGACGGACGTTCTAAGAAACAGTCCAATTGCTAATTTGAACCCATTCATCGACAGTAATGACATGCTAAGGGTCGGTGGACGTTTAACAAGGCTAAGTTGGGAGAGCAAGAACAGAATCCTCTCATTATACCTGCTCGCCACCACGTCTCCACTTTGCTCATACGGCACTACCATGAAGGGGTTAAGCACCAAGGTAGACACTTCACAGAAGGTGCCATAAGAGCTGCAGGCTTTTGGATTGTAGGAGCAAAAAGACAGATTACAGCTACACTGCACAGCTGTGTTCAGTGCCGCAAACTGAGAGGGAAACAGCAGCATCAGCAAATGGCAGATTTGCCAGCTGACAGAGTAAGCACTGACCCACCCTTCACTCATGTCGGTCTGGACGTCTTTGGACCATGGATGGTAACAGCCCGCAGAACTCGAGGTGGCCAAGCAAATAGTAAACGATGGGCAGTGATGTTCACCTGTATGAGTGTGCGTGCAGTACACATCGAAGTAATAGAATCTATGGATACCTCAAGTTTCATTAATGCCCTAAGACGATTCCTCGCCATTAGAGGTCCAGTCAAGACATTGAGATCTGATTGTGGAACTAATTTCGTTGGAGCCTGTCGAGAGTTGCAGCTTAACTCAAGGCCTATCCAAGACCATTTAGCTGAAAAGGGCTGTACATGGATTTTCAATCCTCCTCATTCTTCCCACATGGGTGGTTCATGGGAAAGAATGATAGGCATTACACGTAAAATACTGGACTCAATGCTTATGGACTTGAACTCCACAAGACTCACCCATGAGATTCTAATCACCTTCCTGGCAGAAGCATCTGCCATAATCAATTCTAGACCACTTGTTCCAGTGTCTACAGATCCAGAGAACCCAACCATCCTTACTCCAGCTACTCTTCTTACCCAGAAACTCGGGACTGTTCCTGTTCCACCTGGAAACTTTAAAGCAGGAAAAATATGCTACGACCAGTGGAAGCGAGTACAACACCTTGCCAACTGCTTCTGGAATCGTTGGAAGATGGAGTATCTTTCCACTCTGCAAGGACGCAGGAAATGGCAACGCCTGAACCCGAACGTTCAAGTTGGAGATCTCGTTCTCCTCAAGGACCAGCAAGCCGAAAGGATAGAGTGGCCTATGGGACTTATTAAAAAGAGCATCTCTAGCGATGATGGTAAGGTACGTAAGGTGGAGGTGAAGGTCGCAAGACAAGGAACTGTAAAGACTTTTATCAGACCTATCACGGAACTTATTTTGCTCTTACCGCTTGGAGACTGAACTTACGTAGGTTTTCAAGACATCTAGCAAATTACACTGTCGTTATTTGCACTTGCATAACTACCGTTATGATGTATATATAGTGACATTTTCAATGCCAGACGGGGAGTGTGCTGTTACAGTTATTCATTTAGATGGGGATTTATAGTGTATAGATATCCTTATGCTGCCTTATGCTGCCACCTAGTGGTCTTTCTGTATTGTACATGCTTTTCTTCTTTTTTCCCTCGCTTTATGATGATGCACTTCCTGTGTGTGTTTAGTTCCACCCTTCCTTCTTGTAAGAGCTGCAGCATGGTGTAGTTATCCAGCAGCACATGTATATTCATCCTCAAGTTAGGACAGAATCATTTTTTGACCGCAAAGAACATCTCATTCCATCATCTGCTGTATCCTGTGATCTGCTGTAACCTGATATATGGAATAAAGCAAGTCGTGGAAATAAACGGTGTTCTGGTGAGTTCAGCTATCTGATAAGGATTGTCCTCGGTGATTGCATCTACTTATACAGGCCAGGCATAGAGGTCTCTGCAAGGGATAAATCGCTATACAACGATCTGAGTCAGAATAGAGAAGATACGCTATTATTGCAGAGGGAGCGATGCAAAAAGCGCAGCCGGCTTCCCCGCTACACTAATAGCGTATCTTCTCAGAAGTTGCACACAGCGAACCTGTTAAAGCTAGCGTCAGAATGTGGAGGTGCTGCCCGGCAGTGTGAGGATTCATATGCTGCATTATTATTATACTGGGGTCGGGCTCCTGCTCTCTCCCACCTGCACCTACCAGCATCTCCCTCCACCCCCATCCCTCTCCTTCTCCTCCTTCGAGACACACTGCATCCGCCTGTTCTCTCCTCTGGCTCTCAGGGTGGCAGTCATCTACCGCCCACCGGGACCAACCTCCCAGTTCTTTGACCACTTTGCTACCTGGCTTTCTCACTTCCTGTCTTCTAATCTTCCATGCCTAATTCTCGGGGACTTCAACATTCCCATTGACGACCCTTCCGCTCCTGCTGCCTCCAAACTTCTTTCACTCACGTCCTCCCTTGGACTCACACAATCCTCCCTCCTCCCTACCCACCGCGATGGTCACGTTATTGACCTGGTCTTTTCCAACCTCTGCTCCATTTCTGAGTTCAAATGTCGCCCTTTCCCCATCTCTGACCACCACCTTCTCTCTTTCAACCTATCTGGACTTCCTAAACACCCTGCTCCCCCACCCCGCACACACATTCGCAGAAATCTACATGCTGTGGACACCCATCAATTCTCCAACCTACTTCACCACCTCCCTCATACCTCATCCTTCACCTGCCCTGATGCTGCCACTAATCACTACAACACTACGCTTATCTCTGCTCTAGACACTCTTGCTCCTCTTCGACTCTGCAAGGCCCCACGCCGCCAGCTTCAGCCCTGGCACACCCTCCAAACTCGCTACCTGCAAAGATGCTCCCGCACTGCAGAGCGTGCCTGGAGGAAATCCCGCTCTGAAGCTGATTTTGTTCACTTCAAGTTTATTCTCCGGTCATATACCTCTGCCCTCCACTTGGCCAAACAATCCTTCTTCTCATCTCTTATATCTACGCTGTCCTCCAACCCTAAACGGCTCTGGTCCACCTTCAACACCCTCCTCCACCCACCTGCACCTCCCCCCTCAGCTGCCTTCAGCGCTCAAGACCTGGCAGACTACTTCCTCAGTAAAACTCTAACTATCAGAAGCAACATCCCAACACAAGATAGTTATCTGCCACCTCCACTCCCACAGGTCCCCTCTGCCGCTTCCTCCCAACCACTGAGGAGGAAGTCAATTCCTTATTGTCCTCCTCACATCTCACCACGTGCCCGCTCGACCCCATTCCCTCACATCTAATTCCTCCCCTCTCCTCCTCCCTCACCCCTGCTCTCACACACATCTTCAACCTATCTCTCTCCACTGGCTCCTTTCCATCCGCCTTCAAACACACGCTAGTTACCCCTTTACTAAAGAAACCATCCCTAGACACCAACTCTCCATCCATCTACCGCCCTGTATCCCTGCTTCCCTTCACATCAAAGCTCTTAGAAAAACTAGTCTTCAACCGCCTCTCCCTCTTCCTGTCCTCCAATTCCCTACTTGACCCCCTGCAATCTGGCTTCCGTCCCTACACTCAACTGAAACTGCCCTCACCAAAGTCACCAACGACCTCCTAACTGCTAAAAAACACGGCCACTATTCTATTCTCATCCTGCTTGACCTCTCGGCTGCTTTTGACACTGTTGACCACCCCCTCCTTCTACAGACCCTCAACTCTCTGGGTCTCGGTGACACTGCACTTGCTTGGGTTGACTCCTATTTATCCAACAGGTCCTTCTGTGTGTCCTTTGCTGGTAACTCCTCCTCTTCATTGCCTCTATCTGTTGGTGTACCTCAAGGCTCTGTCCTTGGTCCTCTGCTCTTTTCCATCTACACCTCCTCCCTGGGCAAAATCATCAACAGCTTTGGCTTTAATTACCACCTCTACGCTGATGACACTCAGATCTACCTCTCTACCCCTGATCTCTCTCCCCCTGTCCTTTCAAAAGTCAGTGACTGTTTATCTGGCATCTCCTCCTGGATGGCCTCCCACCACCTAAAGATCAACATGTCAAAGACTGAGCTCCTACTTATTCCTCCCTCTAATGCCTCCCCACCTCCTGACTTCTCTATCACGGTGGAGGGTATCACCATCTCCCCATCAAACCAAGTTTGCTGTCTTGGAGTTACACTGGACTCTGCTCTTTCCTTCATCCCCCACATCAAGTCTCTTTCCTCCTCCTGCCGATACCAACTGCGTAATATTTCCAGAATTCGGCCATTTATTACCGCTGTCACCACAAAACAACTCATACACGCCCTGGTAATCTCCCGACTCGACTATTGCAATAATCTCTTATCTGGCCTCCCTCTGTCCCGCCTCCCCCCCTACAATCCATCCTGAACGCCTCCGCCAGGCTAATTCACCTCACCCGCCGCTCTGTCTCTGCCGCTCCCCTCTGCGAGTCCCTTCACTGGCTCCCCATCCACTGCAGAATTAAGTTCAAAATCCTTATCCTTACCTACAAAACCCTCACTAACTCAGCGCCCACTACCTGTCCTCACTAATCACCAAATACACCCCGGCCTGCTCCCTAAGGTCAAACAATGACCTGCGCCTAGCTTCTCCCCGCATCACCTCTTCCCATGATAGACTGCAGGATTTCTCACGCGCACCCCCACTCTCTGGAACGCTCTCCCTCGTGCTGTCAGACTTTCCCCTAACTTCTCTTCCTTCAAACGCTCCCTGAAAACATTCCTATTTAGGTAAGCCTACCACCCAACTCACTGACGCAACCATCAATCACTCTCACCTTACAGTCCTCTCCTCCTGTTTCCAACCCCAACCCTCCTAGATTGTGAGTTCCTACGGGAATAGGGCCCTCATCTCCTCCTGTACTGTTTGTCAAATGTTGTTCAATGTATTGTAACCCTGTCTGTACTGTGCTTATTGTACAGCGCTGCGGAATATGCTGGCGCTTTATAAAATAATAATAATAATAAATAATAATACTGTAGAGGTGCTGCCCGGCAGTGTGAGGAATCATATGCTGCATTAATTACAGGGGTCAAGTCCTGGGGAAAAAAGGGAGGGAACTCACCCACGAATTCCACAACCCCCATTACCTTAAGAAAATATATATATATATCACGAGTATAGCAGTGCGTGGTGATACCATTTGTATTGGCTTAACTTTACATTTAAAAGACAAGCTTTCAAGAGTGTAAACTGGAAACTATACTGATCAGTGAAAGGTATCACTACGTACAGGTATACTCGTGATTGTGGCAACTGGACTAACGCATTTTATATATTATATACAGTTGTGTTCAAAATTATTCAACCCCCAATGCTGAAAAGGGTTTTAGGGAATTTAGTGTACATTTGTAATTGTATTCAGAATGAAATCCTACAAGGACTTTTTAAAGAACCATATGCAACTAAAATGACATCAATTGGTTTTGTAATACAGTAGTAAATGTTTCTTTTGTGAATTCTTCATTGACACAATTATTCAACCCCTTAAAGACTACCACTCTGAAGAACAGAGGTTCATTCAAGTGTTTTCACTCAGGTATTGAAAACACCTGCGGATGTCACGGAGCAGCAATACAGCATAATAAGCACCAATTAGGCAGCTTTAAAATGACTGTGATACTCAGCTCCTTCTAGACATTTACTGGTGTGGTTACAAACATGGTGAAGTCAAGATAATGGTCCAGGAAGACAAGAGAAGAGGTGATTACTCTTCACAGGAAGGGCAATGGCTATAAGAAGATTGCAAAGATGTTAAACATACCAAGAGAGACCATAGGAAGCATCATTTGCAAATTCAAGGCAAAGGACACTGTTGAAACGCTACCTGGTCGTGGCAGAAAGAAGATGCTGACTTCGACTGCTGTGCGCTACCTGAAGCGTAGAGTGGAGAAAAGTCCCCGTGTGACTGCTGAGGAACTGAGAAAAGATTTGTCAGATGTGGGTACTGAAGTTTCAGCTCAGACAATACGGCGCACACTGCATAATGAAGGCCTCCATGCCAGAACTCCCAGGCGCACCCCCTTGCTGTCTCCAAAGAATAAGAAGAGTCGACTGCAGTATGCCAAAAGTCATGTGGACAAACCACAGATGTTTTGGGATAGTGTTCTGTGGACTGAGGAAACAAAATTAGAACTGTTTGGGCCCATGGATCAACGCTATGTTTGGAGGAGGAAGAACAAGGCCTACGAAGAAAAGAACACCTTGCCTACTGTGAAGCATGGCGGGGGGTCAATCATGCTTTGGGGCTGTTTTGCTTCTGCAGGTACAGGGAAGCTTCAGCGTGTGCAAGGTACCATGAATTCTCTTCAGTACCTGGAGATATTGGATGACAATGTGATGCAGTCCGTCACAAACCTGAGGCTTGGGAGACGTTGGACCTTTCAACAGGACAATGATCCCAAGCATACCTCCAAGTCCACTAGAGCATGGTTGCAGATTAAAGGCTGGAACATTTTGGAGTGGCCATCACAGTCACCTGACTTAAATCCGATTGAGAACCTCTGGTGGGACTTAAAGAAAGCAGTTGCAGTCCGCAAGCCTAAGAATGTGACTGAACTGGAGGCTTTTGCCCATGACGAATGGGCGAAGATACCAGTAGATCGCTTCAAGACACTTGTGTCAAGCTATGCTTCACGTTTAAAAGCTGTTATAACTGTAAAAGGATGTTGTACTAAGTACTAAGATTGAATGTCACTTGGGGGTTGAATAAAACTGATAATGATGTGAGCACAGAAAAGACATTTGTGGTTATTTCATTATAAATGTTATGTTATATTTGTCTGACCTACACGTGCCTCTTTGATTTAATTGTAAGCAAGATGACTGAATTATCAAAATCAATGTCAAACTGGCCAAAACACTCAATTTCAGTGGGGGTTGAATAATTTTGAACACAACTGTATATATCCAGGCAGAGACCCCCCAGAATAATATACACAGCACTGTGCCCCCAGAATAATATACACAGCACTGGACACCCAGAATAAAATACACAGCACTGAGCACCTAGAATAATATACACAGCGCTGAGCCCCCAGAATAATATACACTGCGCTGAACCCCCAGAATAATATACACAGCGCTGAACCCCCAGAATAACATACCCAGCACTGAGCCCCCAGAATAATATACACAACACTGAACCCCCAGAATAACATACACAACACTGAACCCCCAGATTAACATACACAACACTGAGCCCCCAGAATAACATACACAGCACTGAGCCCCCAGAATAATATACACAGCACTGAGCCTCCAGGATGATATACACAGCACTGAGCCCCAAGAATAACATAATAACATGCACAGCACTGAGCCCCCATAATAATTATTATTATTCTTTATTTATAAAGCGCCAGCATATTCCGCAGCGCTATACAATAAGCACAGTATAGACAGGGTTACAATACATTGAACAACATTTGACAAACAGTACAGGAGGAGATGAGGGCCCTATTCCCATAGGAACTCACAATCTGGGAGGGTTGGGGTTGGAAACAGGAGGAGAGGACTGTAAGGTGAGAGTGATTGATGGTTGCGTCAGTGAGTTGGGTGGTAGGCTTCCCTAAATAGGAATGTTTTAAGGGAGCGTTTGAAGGAAGAGAAGTTATGGGAAAGTCTGACAGTACGAGGGAGAGTGTTCCAGAGAGTGGGGGCTGCGCGTGAGAAATCCTGCAGTCTATCATGGGAAGAGGTGATGCGGGGAGAAGCTAGTCGCAGGTCACTGTTTGACCTTAGGGAGCGGGCCGGGGTGTATTTGGTGATTAGTGAGGACAGGTAGTGGGGAGCTGAGTTAGTGAGGGTTTTGTAGGTAAGGATAAGGATTTTGTACTTAATTCTGCAGTGGATGGGGAGCCAGTGAAGGGACTCGCAGAGGGGAGCGGCAGAGACAGAGCGGCGGGTGAGGTGAATTAGCCTGGCGGAGGCATTCAGGATGGATTGTAGGGGGGAGAGGCGGGACAGAGGGAGGCCAGATAAGAGATTATTGCAATAGTCGAGTCGGGAGATTACCAGGGCGTGTGTGAGTTGTTTTGCGGTGACAGCGGTAAGAAATGGCTGAATTCTGGAAATATTACGCAGTTGGTATCGGCAGGAGGAGGAAAGAGACTTGATGTGGGGGATGAAGGAAAGAGCAGAGTCAAGTGTAACTCCAAGACAGCGAACTTGGTTTGATGGGGAGATGGTGATACCCTCCACCGTGATAGAGAAGTCAGGAGGTGGGGAGGCATTGGAGGGAGGAATAAGTAGGAGTTCAGTCTTTGACATGTTGATCTTTAGGTGGTGGGAGGCCATCCAGGAGGAGATGCCAGATAAACAGTCACTGACTTTTGAAAGGACAGGGGAGAGAGATCAGGGGTAGAGAGGTAGATCTGAGTGTCATCAGCGTAGAGGTGGTAATTGAAGCCAAAGCTGTTGATGATTTTGCCCAGGGAGGAGGTGTAGATGGAAAAGAGCAGAGGACCAAGGACAGAGGCTTGAGGTACACCAGCAGATAGAGGCAATGAGGAGGAGGAGTTTCCAGCAAAGGACACACAGAAGGACCTGTTGGATAAATAGGATTCGACCCAGCGAGTGCAGTGTCACCGAGACCCAGAGAGTTGAGGGTCTGTAGAAGGAGGGGTGGTCAACAGTGTCAAAAGCAGCCGAGAGGTCGAGCAGGATGATAATAGAATAGTGGCCGTGTTTTTTAGCAGTTAGGAGGTCGTTGGTGACTTTGGTGAGGGCAGTTTCAGTTGAGTGTAGGGGACGGAAGCCAGATTGCAGGGGGTCAAGTAGGGAATTGGAGGACAGGAAGAGGGAGAGGCGGTTGAAGACTAGTTTTTCTAAGAGCTTTGATAATAATATACACAGCACTGAACCCCAAGAATAATATGCACAGCACTGGTTATATTTTCCCCAGTTCACATGGATGTAATTGCCCCCAGCTCATATGGGTATATATTGCCCCAGCTCTCATGGATAATGCCCCCCAGCTCTCATGGATAATGCCCCCAGGTCTCATGGATATGCCCCCAGGTCTCATGGATAATGCCCCCAGGTCTCATGGATAATGCCCCGGCTCTCATGGATACTGCCCCCAGCTCTCATGGATAATGCCCCCAGCTCTCATGGATATGCCCCAGGTCTCATGGATACTGCCCCCAGGTCTCATGGATATTGCCCCCAGGTCTCATGGATATGCCCCAGGTCTCATGGATATGCCCCAGGTATCATGGATATTGCCCCCAGGTCTCATGGATATGCCCCAGGTCTCATGGATATTTCCCCCAGGTCTCATGGATATGCCCCAGGTCTCATGGATATTGCCCCCAGGTCTCATGGATATTGCCCCCAAGTTTCATGGATATTGCCCCCAGGTTTCATGGATATTGCCCCCAGGTCTCATGGATATTGCCCCCAGGTTTCATGGATACTGCCCCCAGGTCTCATGGATATTGCCCCCAGGTTTCATGGGGACTGCCCCCAGGTCTCATGGATATTGCCCCCAGGTTTCATGGATACTGCCCCCAGGTCTCATGGATATTGCCCCCAGGTCTCATGGATAATGCCCCCAGGTCTCATGGATATTACCCCCAGGTCTCATGGATATTGCCCTCAGGTCTCATGGATACTGCCCCCAGGTCTCCTGGATATTACCCCCTGGTCTCATGGATACTGCCCCCAGGTCTCATGGGTATTGCCCCCAGGTCTCATGGATATTGCCCCCAGGTCTCATGGATAATGCCCCCAGGTCTCATGGATATTGCCCCTGAAGTGGACAATGTAGTTGCGGGACTGAGCACAATATTTCATCCATTCTAACCAAACATTCATATCCAGAAAATCCTCTAAATTAATAGAAAATAAAAACCTGCAATCCTCTGATACCGACAGTTTGCATACTATCCATTTTAAACCAAAATAAGCTATTGCAGGAGGTAAAAAAACTTGCTCTACCTTTAAACTGCATAGAGTTGTATATTTCTTTTTTTTTTTCCTTCTCTCTCTGCAGGGTTAAAATATCTGATCTGCACAGTCATAGGAAAAAAAGAGGAACCAATTTAATCTTTCTAGTTTCACTTTCTGGTCTGCGTCTTGCATCCTTTTTTTTTTCTACATAAAAAAAAACATAATACGGGATATTTTAAAGCTCACTTTTTTTTTTTCTCAACACTTAATTCTACCGGGCTCCGTAGCACTCTGTCCTGCAGAGCAATACTGATAGAATGCGAAGCCTCTCTATCCCGAGAATATTTTTTTAAAAAACTATTTTCTACTAAAATAATAAACCATTAGCGGCATTAGCAAAAAATCCCTCCATTAATATAGACAAACGATTCTATCTACAAGAATAATAATTCCGCATACGTACGTCTTGTACTTCACATATACACTACAACAGTAAACAACACAGAGTCTCTTGGCAAGCACCTAACAATGGAATCATGTCACAAACAAAGCAGGTGTCATGTCTCATCTGTCTACTTTGCTTTTGGTCTTTGCTTACCGTGCTTTACATCTCTGACATACATAAATACATACATACATACATACTTCTTAATACTCTCTACTGGAAAGCAACCTGTATTTGCCATATCTAGGATAGGCTTTCCTAACCTCTTCCCACATTGACTCATAAACTATCATTCGCATCCTATAGATTATCAGATTCTGGTTTAAAATAACTTTCATCCCACTTATAAAAATTCATCATTTTTTGTAACCATTTACAACGAGTTGGTACAGGCGTCCCTGTCCAAGTGCCGATTAAATTTATACCTTTTTCGTCTCATACTTTATATACATCCATATATACAAATACACACACTATATACACATATATATATTACATTTATAGTAGTTTCTTGGTCAGCTAATCTGTCCTTTGCCCACTCTCTGAGTTGTTCGCAAAATTCTATACCTGACTGGTTTGAGACATCAGATACTAAGCACGCAGAAGTAAATCCTTTTTCCATTATGGGCCAATACCCATCGCCTGCTTTTGTTTCACACAAACTTAAAAGATCTCTCCATGCTGCAGAGTAAGTCTTCTGAATCTGAACTATGCGTCTATAAAAGGGCATAGGTTGTTTTTCCGGGTCAGGTAATGTGCCTACTAGGGAGGAGGCTTGAGATGGTGTGAAGGTGACATACATAATGGGGACATCAGGGGAAGTGAAATCTCCTAGTCGGGGAGATGGTCCCAGTACTCGGGCAGCTGGGATCGTCCAGGTTACATTATTTTTGGGAGTCAGAGGGATGTCGTGGGTGTTTTGGTAGAAAGGGTACGTGGTGTCGGTTTGGTGGGGTGGAAAGGTCATGAGATCTTGGCGCTGGGGTGGAAAAGTCGTGGGCTGGCTACGGGTGACCTGGGGCGTGGTTGCAGGTAACCCTATGTGGGACGTTAGGGAATCATTGGAACGATTTACTGAGTCATAAGAATGACTGGAGAAAGGTGGTTGACCCAGGTCACCGGTCCGGTCTATCGTTTGGAGGGTGGTATCTAAATTGGGCAAATGAGGCATTATAGGTGATATAGTCAGTGTCTGACATGCGGTTGTTGATGGGGATGTGGCAGAACCGGGTGTGTAGTATGCCCCATCTGTACTTAAAACAGGGTAAAGACTCATGGGGGCTGATTTTTCTATTTTCCTTTTGGAAATCTCGCCATATGAAGGAGGCTCAGATCTTGGGGTGAGATAATAGTAATTAGTTTTTCCTTTCTTCTTTTCTACTGTTTCTATCCACCCTTCGTTCTCAATTTCTTTTGCAACCCTATACCATGCCTGTGCTACATTCCATAATCCATTATCTATCAACATTCCTTTTTCATTCTTCAATACATTTCTTTTGCCTGTCCTTTCCTCAACTAACTTGCATGGCGACAACCAACCAGCATGGCTACTCTGTTCATTTCCAATTCTCGATTGTTAGCTCTTTTTCCCGTTCAATTTCACATTCACGTAGTTTATCAACAGTCAGAAATGAGGATAGACCTATATCTATCGTGTCCTATTTTAACAACGACAATAAAGCGTCTCGTCCTCTCCTATATTCCAAATATAGGACCCTGCTAGAAAGTGTAGCTAATACCTTTTTTACTGCAGCATATATAACCTACAGGTGCTTCCTTTACCGCGTCACCTGTTCCTACTAGATATATATATTCTTGTGGGTTCCTACTAGATACGCCTAATGCATCATCTATATACCGGTACCCACAAAAACTCCTCTGACTGTCAATCAAACCATACTTCAATCAGAGATATATCGCGTCCTACTACCAAGCTTGTGTTCACCTGTTATTGTTAGGAAAGTCCTACTACCAGGTATGCGTCTATTACATCACATCACCTGTTACCATCTGGAGATAGCTAACCAGGTACACCCCACTTGTTACCACAGGATCACGATAATCTCTCTGACTAACAACCAAATCACAATGCTTTATCAGAAAATATGCCGTCAATTCAAAGAACCGGGAACAGATGTACAAACAATCAGACAACTGGCATGCGATGCGTGGGTCAGTATAACGGGCACCTGGGCAAAGTTAAATAAAACCCCACTTTTGATGCCTTTCCCAAGTGTCACACTGGGGTTTCCCGGGGTAGGATCACAAACCAGAACACGTCACCGATAAGATATCAAAAGGTATCTTACCTGTGAGGTTACGAAGTTGATCAGGCTCCGGTTCTGGTGTGGTCCTGCCAGGAAATCCTTGGTGGTGGCACGATGGCAAAAAACACGTTTAACCCAGGGCTCCACGTTGCAGGCGCCAAATTGAAGTGGACAATGTAGTCCTTCCTCGGATTCCAGTCTCTGGTCTAATCGGTGGAGAAATCAGGTAAGTTACATGCGCGCATAAAGAAATCACACAGACAATCGAAGGAGTCTATGGGGCTTCTCTGGTCAAAGCCAATGATCTCTCTGTTTAATGATAGGTTTCGATACATGTTTTATAGTAGTTTGCTGCGTAAGCGAGTGGGAGTCAACTTAACATTTTGATTGACTTCAGCATAAAATTGTGGACATACAGTTCATTTATTAAATAAATGAGAATCAAACATCAGCTATTTCCAAAGGTCAAGGTATCATGCGTCATCGGCGTAGTCAGCAGTTTTTCTACGTCCTGGGTGATGTCTTGTGATGTCTTGTAATGTCCTGTAACAGGATGTAAAATGGGTCCTCACCCTGCTTGTGGTCAATTATTTCTGCAGAGACAGCGAAATTACGCAAGATACATTTTGGTTTTATCTGAAAAGACAGTTATATTAATTTCCTCTTAAAGACATAGCAAACTAAACTTAAATGAGCATTTTTCTAGGCCTTTTTCTAGGCCTTTGAATATTATTAAAGCAGATACATATTCTTGTCCACAACACCCCCAGGTCTCATGGATAATGCCCCCAGGTCTCATGGATATTGCCCCCAGGTCTCATGGTTACTGCCCCCAGATCTCATGGATATTACCCCCTGGTCTCATGGATATTGCCCCTAGGTCTCATGGATACTGCCCCCAGGTCTCATGGATATTACCCCCTGGTCTCATGGATACTGCCCCCAGGTCTCATGGACATTGCCCCCAGGTCTCATGGATACTGCCCCCAGGTCTCATGGATATTACCCCCTGGTCTCATGGATATTACCCCCTGGTCTCATGGATAATGCCCCCAGGTCTCATGGATACTGCCCCCAGGTCTAATGGATATTACCCCCTGGTCTCATGGATACTGCCACCAGGTCTCATGGATATTGCCCCCAGGTCTCATGGATAATGCCCCCAGGTCTCATGGATAATGCCCCCAGGTCTCATGGATATTGCCCCAGGTCTCATGGATACTGCCCCCAGGTCTCATGGATATTACACCCTGGTCTCATGGATACTGCCCCCAGGTCTCATGGATATTACCCCCAGGTCTCATGGATACTGCCCCCAGGTCTCATGGATATTACCCCCTGGTCTCATGGATACTGCCCCAGGTCTCATGGATATTGCCCCCAGGTCTCATGGATAAGGCCCCCAGGTCTCATGGATACTGACCCCAGCCCAGCTCACCTCTGCGGCTCCTCTGCTGCTCCTCTGCTGCTCCTCTGATGCTGCTGCCACACATTGCCGGCGGCCGCGTGCTTCTTGCTTCAGCGGCCGCTGACAGGAAGTGCAGCCGCTCGCCTGGGATCTATGAAACAGCCAGGCGAGCGGCTCCACTTCCGGTCACCGGCCATTCTAACAGGAAGCACGTTTGGTTACCTTTCGCAAGCAATTCGTAGCTCTTTGAATAACCCTGTATATTTCTGAAAATGGAATAGGAGAAGCAGTTATCTACATCGGCGAAAGCTGCCAAATTTCACCGACTTCTATTCTCCTAATAGCAGTGTAAATCAATAAAATATGTCCAAGTAATAAAAAAAGTCCTTAAAAGAATAATGTAAAGATCTGTTACAAAATTTTAAAAACTTTTTTTAAAAAATAAGGAAAACGAGAATGTCCTAGAAATAAATACAAAAAGGTGTTAAGAAAAAGAAAAAGAGTTTTTGCAAAATTGAATCAACAGTCTTTACAAAATTTTTCTTTAAAGATATATTTGTTACACTGAAAGCTATGGGAATCGCCTGTTTAACTGAAACATCAAAAACCAGGCCATTTTGCCAGCGTTTCAGTGCAATTTGGTGTGCCTTGAATAGAATACGTAATAGTCTTTTTCGGAGCCACTGAATGCTGCCAAATTATGGAAAATTGCACAGTAGTTTTCTGTCATTTCGCCAGTATTTGGCGAATTGACAGCTTAGTGCAAAGACAAATTGGCCTGAAATTGCACTGGACAGTGAAATTCATGGTCTGGTGCAATTCGGGGCTAATTCGGAGGTCAGTGAGTAACCTCTACAGTGTATCTTCCCCAAATAGAGTATTCATCAAAGCTCATCCTTGTTCAGCTACCATACTGTAGCTCACCAAGAAAATCCTACCTTGACCTGAAACAATGGAGCTTAGTGAATAACCCCTTACAAAACGTATTTTTATCGAGCTATGAAAGGCATTTTTTTGTTTCACCTTCGTGACTATAAAGAAAAACAAATACAGCAACACTATAGACCGAAAAGGTATCCGGAGAGTGACTGGTAACCTTTCAAGTAGTAGAAAGAGAAAAGCATTTGTTTTTAAATGATTGGATGTACTTCAGAGAAAGACAGATTGGAATGTACATCTGTGGATTTCACTGTTTGAACAATTTACTGTATCAATTTAATCTAGAATACACAGGCTATTTGCTGTTTTTTTTCTATCTCCCCCTACTTATTATTTCAGGTAAGGTATCAAGTTTTACTGCTTTATTATTTCCTTGACAAGTTAAAATAAACATTACATCACATCAATTGTGTTTATATGTATTTTATTTAAGGGGTTATTCAAAGAGTGTCGGCTTTTATCAAAGCTGCAAACACCGGTGAAAAAATAGGTGCAAAAAGTCGTCATTTCACGAATGAATATTCCAAGCAGAGGTTTCACAGAGAAGCTTCTCCTGCAGCTGTTTGGATTTCTCCTTTGTGAAACTTGTGTTTGTTGCTGTTGCAACAACAGTAATTTTTCCATTGTTTGCAAACTTCGGCAAACACTGGCACTCCTCATATAACCCCATCAGTTTAGGTTTATGCCATTTTATTGTGTTGATACGTAAAGTAAAAACAATAGTATCCTTTAATTTTTTTTTTTTTAAAAAAGGTGGTCATTTGTATTATAGCTCCATGCGAAACAAAACACGATCAGAAGTTTTGGTTTACTTGAAAGGTCATTGAAGTGTAAACTCACCTGCCACGTCACGGCACCTCTGATCTGATGAGTCCTACCTAATGAAACCAAGAGCTGCTTTTCTAAGCAACCACATATCCTAATCTTGCTTATCAGCTAAGAGGCAAACTGATGGGGTTATATTTATACCCTCACCAAGAACAATTCCACTTTGGGATTAAAAAAAAAAACCACGGAAAGAGGAAGCAGCAATAATGACTGGGGATACAACAATAAATATTTATAGATGAAAAAAAACAGTTTTGCGCCTATTCCTTATCAGGGCGTCTGTGTGAACCAGAAGTATCCAGCCTGCTTCATGTAGAAAACATAACAAGACAAAAAAGGTTGTCATTTGCGCTTACCACTATAGTGCCACGGCCGTGACGTGACAGGTGAGCTTACACTTCAATGGCGATTCAAGTAGACCAAAACCTCTGATTTGCTTCGCAAGGAGCTATAGTGGTGAGCACAAATGACATTGACAACCTTTTCATTTTCTTATGGTTTATACATGAAGCAGGCTGGATACTTTTGGTCCACATAGTCGCCCTGATAGGGTATAGGTGCAAAACTGTTTTTATTTGTATCTGAATAATAGTATGCTTTAGCATACAAGGGACATGATGTGAAGTTCTGACCAAAAAATTAGCACACAAATAGCCTTTTTTTGCTAACAAAAACATTTATCTCCGTTCTATTCCTTTAATAATCCAGCAAAAGAGAAGCCTGCCTGTCTGTTTTTATGTTGCTGCTTGCATATTGATTAAGTCTGTCTGTCTATGTATCTGTCTATCTATCCATCCATCTTTGGTTTTGCCGGTCTTCCTTCCCATCCTTCATGTTGAAATATTTCTCAGATATGTGATACAACCTTGTTTCCTTTTCAGCAATAACTAGCTGTTCTTTCAGAAATAATTTATTGTCATTAAAATAGATTAATCTTGCATCATTAGATGTGGTATATTATTTTTGAATTTGTAGAGAATATCCCTGCAATAAACTGCTCATTTACAAGCTCTAAAAATAAAAAACAAAAATGTATGTCGTGTGAATTATAAAACTGACATTTCTGCGGACAGTGAAAACTGTATATTGCAATTTTATTCCCTGCACATTTCCATGTATTATTCATCAAAGGCATGTTTTGTCGGCATGTTCTTTTTATTGTGCTTTAGCAACCCCTACAGGAATAAATAAGTACTGCACCTCAAATATTTTCTTTCTGTACTGCAGTACTGGCTTTTAAAACCGGTTAAACAAAAGTATAAGACAAATTTAAATGTATCGTGACAGCTTTAAAAAATAATGTGCCAAAAAAATTGTTCATACTAATATAATATTTCTTTATTTTTAATCAAATAATATTAAATCCTAAGTAGCCACTGCAGTTTCTAGATTTTAAAAACAAAAATATTTAGTTTATTTGATTCTTCAACAACAGTACCTAGATGGTTAGGGGCTCACCAAGATATTTGTTAATTTAACCAAGCTGTGAGTGAGGGTTATATAGAGTAGGCATCTCAAACTCTGCCCCCCCCCCACAGATGTTTCTGAACTACAACTCCCATCATTCTCTGGCCATATATTTGCACTCGATGAATTCTCGGAATTGTTGGCCAACAACATTTAGGGGGAGGGAGTTTGAGATAACTGATTTAGAGAGACAACATTTGATGTCACCTGTACTCTTTGTGTCTGATGTAGGGAGATATGGATAGAGTAGGGTTTCCCAAACCTGTCCTCAGGACCCGCTGACAGGCCACGTTTGCCAGATATCGGAAGCAAAGCACAGGTGACATAATTTGCTGATCAGTGATTGCAGTATTTAGTTTGTATTTCCAAAAGGTAATCCTAGACCAGTGTTTCCCAAACTTGTCCTCGGGACCCCTCAACCAGGCCAGATTTTGCAGATCACCTTGGGGAAATAAAGACTGAATCCTGCAATCACTGAGCTGCAAATCATATCACCTGTGATGTGCTTCACATATCTAGAAAACATGGCCTGTTAGGGGTACGTGAGGACCGCATTTGTGAATCACTACCATAGAATTTGCCCTCTCCACTCGATGTAGTATTATCACAGAGTTTTTGGGTGATTTCGTCTGATTTGCATATGGAGCAGTTGTCCCTGTAATGGCACAATCGAGTTAAAGCCTTGTGAGACCTGAGCTGGCCCCACCGTAGAAAAGGCCACTAGTGCCGTTGTTCGGTCTCAGGACCCTCACAAACCCCTTTTTGCTCACTTATCACAGCGTTACATAATGTAGCAGTGCTTGCAGTAACTCTTCAGCATGTTATATTTTTTTATTTTTTTTATAATAATATTTTATTTTTGCAAAAAAAAGTATAATTGGGATACAAAATGAAGAAAGGGGATAAAACAGTAATATACACAAAAGGGGGAACATCGGAACAGTTAACAGCGGCAATGATGTAGAGCAGTATCCAGTAGCAATTGCTCCACAGATTGGCATGAAAAATTGAAACATCAACGTCAAATTTAGATAGCGTTTAGACATTCCTGTCCCATGGAAAGGGTTGAATAAAGGGAGGGAAACTGGAAAGGAGAAAAAGAAGAAAGGAGAGAAAGTAAAAGGGGGGAAGAAAACTACTAGAGAGATAGAAGAGAGAGGGTAAAAGGAGTAGAAAAAAGGGGGAAGATGGAGGAAAGGGAGAGTGTAATAGGGCCAGGGAGAGTGCATCTGTAGACTCAAACGCTTATGTTATAGTAAGGATAGGTGAATAAATGAGAAAATGTATGGTGAGCAGAGGGATCAAGGTAGTAAGGCTGTCAGCATCAATACAGTCGGGCTTAGTATTCAAGAGTTCGAGGAAGGGAACCCCTTATATTAAGTTAGTTTGTAAAGCAAGTGTTCTTGCCATAACGACCAGGGGTCCTGTTTCGGCACGGAAAGATCAAAATATGACAAAGCCAGAGCTTCGGAGTAAGCCAAGTCGGAGATCATCTTAATTAGTGCAGGGAGGATAGGGGGTGTGGTTTGTTTCCAGAGTCTGGCTATGAGCAGAAAACAGCAGGATACAATGATGCAAAATAGCTTTCGTTGGCGTGTTAACTTTCTCACAGCATCCAGGAGGGCTCCCAGGATGTAGTGTTCTGGGGAGAATGGAACTGGGATGCCCAGAACTTCATCCACAAATTTCGCCACTTCTAACCAAAAAGGCAAAAGCACAGGACAATTCCACCATGCATGTAGCATAGATCCTCTATTATTGAGGCATCTCCAGCACATATCAGTGACATTTTTATTGAAGTGACATTCTCTGACGGGTACTAAATACCATCGGTACAGCACTTTGCGTCTTGTCTCGAAAAGGGAGACACACCGGGAAGCCCCCTTGTCGAACAAAAATATGTGAGTCCACTGTTTTGCCGTGAGGGACACATTGAGTTCTATTTCCCAAGCCTTTTGAAATGACCATCTAGGAGAGTCGGTGGTGGCTAACAGTGATCTATAGCAAAGGGAAAGTAATTTGGTGGAGTGCGAGGGGTAGGTAGCAAAAGATTCAAGAGGTGAGAGTATGGGAGGTTTTTCCAGGGGTAATTTCGTTAGTCCCAGCTTTCCCATATAAGAGTACAATTGGTGAAATGAAAGGAATGTTGAAGAGGGTATCCCATATTTAACCTGCAGTTGGGAGAAGGAGAGGAGAGAAGAAGCCTGGAAGAAGTGAAACACATGTGTAACTCCGTTCAGTATCCAGGGTTTAGGGTTGAAGAATGGGAGTACGTAGGTCAAGGCAGACAGCGGTGTGGCTAATGACAGTGGATATAAAGAGGTCAGAGTGCGAACATGACGATCCCACATAGTAAAATACCATTTAGTCATCTGAAGGACCGATGGGAGGGGGGGCCTGGATTTAGTTGGTGTGAAGAGTAAACATGCAAACGAGGTGGTTGGTATCAAAACCGACTGTATGTATGTCCACTGGGGACCGTTAACATAAAGGATTCACTTAGGGAGGCTATGACTGCGGCTTTATAATAAGTGGGTATCTGGAGAAATTTAAGGCCCCCGTTGTCCGGAGTGGAGGTGAGGACTTTAAGTGGGATGCGTGGGCGTTTTCCATTCCACATAAACGAGGTGATATCCCGTTGCACCAAATTAAGAAGGGAGTGGGGTATGGAGATGGGCAGCATTCGAAAAACATATAGTAGTTTAGGTAGTATTGTCATTTTAACAGCTGCCGCCCTTCCCAGCCAGGACAGTCTCACTCTCCTCCATTTCTGTAAGAGCAACTTCACTTCAATGAAAATCTTAGTGTGGTTTAATGACATGACACTTTCGAGCCGAGTAGGAATCGTGACCCCTAAGTATTTGATTCCCTGTTCCTTCCAAACAAAGGAGTACCGAGCCTTTATAGATTGTAGGTCTTCTGGGGTGACACCTAAAGCCATGGCTTGAGTTTTAGGCATATTGATGGAATGGTAGGAGACTAAGCTGTATTCGTTCGAGGCTGTGTGCAATGGGGGTAAAGACAAGACAGGGTCGGTAAGTGTCAGGAGTATATCGTCAGCGAACAGGTTTAGTTTAAACGTCCTGGGGCCAACCTGCACTCCACTTATACGATCGTCCTGTCTTATGGCTTGAGCTAGGGGTTCCAGTATTAAGGCATATAATAAAGGCGATAAGGGGCAGCCTTGGCGTGTGCCATTCGTAATATCGAATGCCCCCGAGAGGAAGCCACTGTTCAGTACTTTAGCTGAGGGTTGTGCATATAGTGCCATGATAGACTGTATGTGTTCCCCTAAGAAGCCAAACTTGTCAAGAACACGTTTCATAAATCCCCAATGAACCCTATCAAACGCTTTTTCCGCGTCAAGGGATAGCCAAAGGCATGGGATATCGTGTGTAGTGCGGAATTCTAATAGGGCTAGCAGTTTCTTCGAGTTTTCAGTCCCTTGTCTCCCCTTGATAATTCCCACTTGGTCCCTGTCTATGAGAGTAGGAAGAATGTCTTTTAGTCGTGTAGCCAGCAGTTTGGCATAAATCTTAATATCTGTGTTCAATAGTGAGATAGGGCGAAAGTTAGGACATGAGGTCGGGGGTTTACCCGGCTTGGGTAGGGTAATGATCGTGACTTGTAACATTTCCCTGGGAAACGAGCCCGCCGAGGAGGCTCCTTCAAATACTCTATGTAGATGGGGCTTCAGAATAGACGAGAATGCTTTGTAATAGCAGGACGGGAAGCCATCAGGGCCAGGAGCTTTACCATTGGGGAGTGAGGAGACGACTTTCGCGACCTCGTCCAGAGAAAATGGTTGTGATAGTAAGTCTGTTTGTGCTCTAGTCATGGTGGAGAGATTAATGTGCGACAGGTAATCATCTATATCTTTGATCGTGGGTTGTAGGACAGTCTCTTCGTTGTTTAGGTTGTATAGAGAGGAATAATAGGCTGCAAATTCTTCAGCAATGTCGGTAGGTTTATGCATTACGGAGTGGTTAGCAGTGTAAAGTTTGTCTATACGGTGTCTTGGTTGGAGTGCTCGCAGACGGCGCGCCAGTAATCTGCCAGGTTTATTGCCATAGGCGTAAAATCCAGCCTTAAGACGTTGCAGATGGGAAAAATTAGTTTGTTTGTCAAGTGTGTGTAGTTCGTCGTGCGTCTCACTTAATTGACGAGCAGTGATGTCTGGGGGGATAGTTTGTGCGACCGGTACAAAAAATCTAGTCTTTGTAGAAGAAGAAGACGAGCGGCCACCTTAGATTTCTTAAAATGAGCTGCCCATTTTATGCAGTGTCCTCTCAAAACCGCCTTATGGGCTTGCCAGACAGTTGCTGCAGGCAAATCGTCGTTAGCGTTCAATTCAAAGTATGTTTGCAATTGGGTTTCCAAGTCAGTAGTAGCCGTCACGTCGGATAGGACTGTTTCGTTAAGGCGCCATGGCGAGAGACCATATGGTTTGTAGTAATCTTTTAAGATTAGGGTCATGGGGGCGTGGTCGGAGCAGGAAATAGTGCCAATGGAGCAATTCTCCACCCATGGGAGTGAGTGACTCTGTACCATCATATAGTCAATTCTAGTGTGGGTTTTGTGTACTTTAGAATAAAATGTATAGTCTACCTCATTAGGGTAGAATAAGCACCAGATGTCGTGGAGGTGGTAATCAGTCAGTAGGTCTTGGAATCTGTCAATTTGCCGTTTACGTTTACCAGTCAGAGGTCGAGAGCCAAAACTCGAGGTATCTTTAAGCGGATCTAAGCTGAAATTCAAATCCCCACACATTACAAGGGTGCCCGTAAGGACGAGAGATATTTTTTCTAGCATAGTTGTAACAAACGTCACCTGGTTGTCGTTGGGGGCGTACACATTGACAATAGTATAAACTCTATGATTCATTGAGCACACCATCATTTCTAATAAGAGTAGAGACTCCTTTAGATTTTGTAGGGCTCGTGGAGTGAAATTGGGTGGAGTAATTCGGTCAAAGCAGAGGAGCGTGTGAGAGCCTTTTAAAATGGGTTTCCTGCAGGCATATGACATTCGCCCTTAAGGGATCGAGTTCTTTGTAAAGTGTTCGCCTCTTACATGGGATGTTTAAACCTTGAACATTATATGACATTATTTTTACCATGGGGATAGGAGCATGGGATGCTTAGCGAATTCTTCGAATAGTTTCCCAAGTATTCGGCTGATGGAAACTGTTGGTATGAGGAAAAAAAAGGGAGTTGTGAATACTGGATTGAGCATTGCTCTGCGGTATGCATTTTGGTGATGCAGCACAGAAGGGTATGATGCTTATGGGGGTGAGTCCAATAGTCCCTGGAAAAAGAAAATGGGGGGGGGAGAAGAGAAGAAGAAAAAAAAAAGTCATAGAAAAAACTATATACAAAAAATATTTCAAGAATCTCCTGTGTGGCAGCAATCCTGTTGCAATGCCACATCTCTCAACAAGAGAGGGAGAGGGTGAGGGAACGTGGGAGAGTCAAACTCTCAACTGGACGGAGCCGCCAGACCTTGGTGTCGCGGTATATCGTCAAGGATGTCTCGACAAGGTGGCGAATTCGGCGGAGGATGTCTCGATGAATTTTCGAAGGTGGATCAAAACAGGTAAGAGCAGGGGGCATTCAGCCTGGTTTTCCCTTGCGGACCTTTTTCCATTCCTTCTGTATCCTCCGAGGGAGCGTTGAGGTCGGTTGATTCGGTGGTAATGGGGTGATGTCTCTCTCCGACAGGAACTGGAGGCCCTGCTCCAATGTTGTCACCACGCGTTGAGAGCCAACATGTGAGATCAATAGGTTTTGTGGGAAACCTCAACGATAGGGGATATCATGCTGGCAAAGTGCGGTGGTTACCCTCTGGAGCGAGCGTCGAAAATCAAGCTTGCGTTTCGCCAGGTCAGGAAATACTTGCAAGTGGGTATAATCAGGAGACCGTGCTTGTGGATTTCGTAGGGCCTGGAAGATAAGTTCCCTGGGCCTGAAGTAATGAAGGCGTAAGATTACATCACGCGTAGTGTCTATCGGCATCGCGGGCGGCCGCGGCAGACGGTGTATGCGGTCCATCAGCAAAGAATCTGTGGTCAGCTCAGGCACCAAGTGTAAAAAAAAGTCTGTAACATAAGAAGCTAGTTGCTGGGTCTTAACACTTTCTGGGACGCCCTGAATTTTCACGTTATGCCTGCGGGAACGATTCTCAAGATCAGCTATTTTGGTCAGACAGCCTTCCAGTGTATCCTCCAGTTCCTGTACCTTGTCGGCCATATTGTTCTGTGCGTCAGCATATTCCCCCATTTTATCCTCTAAGTGAGAGGTGCGGTCCGCTAGGCCCTGGATGTCAGCTCTAATCTCTTTGGCCATTTCTTTAAGTTGCGATTTTAAATCTGCGGACATAGAGGAAAGCATACCTTCCAGAGTAGTGGTGAGAGCCTTCATTTCAGTGCCTGTAGCTGGACCCTCCATCTGCATTATCGCGGGTGTTTCCGGGCTCGAGCGGCCGGTGCCATTGTGGATTCCAGCTGCCGATTTTTTTGTGACAGGACGCGGTGAAAAGAACTCGGATTTAGCCACAGATTGTTTGGATTTGCCCTGAGAATCTCCCACCGCCGATTGAGTCGTTTCTGGATCAGGTGCTTGCAAAGACGTTTTTTGTCGCGTTCTGTGAGGTCTGTGCACAGAGCTCCTCAGTCAAGCCGTCATCTTAAACGGCGGTCAGCCATGACCCCCCGAGTAAAACTTTCTTTAAACCTTTTTTCCTGTGGCCCATAGTAGCAGCTGCATCTAGCATGTTATTTTTTAATATGTTAACAGAAGTCTTGTGTCGGTTAATGTGGTGCAGAGCCCATAATAATAAGACATGGATTGTTTGAGGGGAGTAATATGGGCTTTCACAGATTCATTGTAGTATGGCTCCTTTATATTAGTCTTGTAATTGAAAAATAATTAAAAATACACACCCAACCCTTGGGTCGCAGGATCTGTTAATGATTCTGCCTACAAGGCGGATAATAATGACACTGAGGAACCACACATGCTGTCCTTTATATATTAAATAGACACTGTTTACACGGACAGCTTCATCACTTACGGAGGTAGCAAAACATTATTTTAAATATTTCAGGGAAGAAAATGGTTAAATCTGTCATAAATACAATGCTTCTAGTGGAAGGTCCCTTCACATTACACATGCTCACCCAATTGTCCTCACCCACGGGCATCAGGTGAGAGCAGTTCAAATACTGTGGGATGAACATGTCAATGTCCAACAACAGCCCTAGCGGTAGCTGATGATAGGGTGGCTATGGATATCAGAGGTGGCTTGCCATTTCTCCTTCACCAACAGGCATCATGTGTAGAGCTGTTCAAGTCCTAGTGCGGTGGGCATGCCATGCCAATCTCCCAGTGTCACCCATGGCTGGTGGGTGGGTGCAATTAATAAAATTGGAGCATTGTCAGTGCCCTATCAGAGATCTCCGCACTATGGGTGTCAGGAGGAGGGCTAATAAAATACTTTGGCCCCTATTACATTCTTCGCACAGCGTGTTTTGCGTGCGCAAATGCGCATTTGCGCGAGTGGCAAAACCCTTTGTGCTGAACGTCGTATTACAACATTCGCAAACGCGGATGGACTTGCACGAGCGTGATGAACTGTGCGCGTCCTATACTTAACATTGTGATCGATACGCATCTTTTTACGACGTTTGCGAGCATAATTTTAGCATCTTTGAAAAGCTGGTGGTAACTGCAAATCGGAACGTTCTGGCCGAAACGAAAAATACCAGCACGAAAAAAAAAATACAGCACAGTATAGTTACACATTCTACACATACCCAAACAAAAAAATTGTGAATTTGTGCGTGTTTTTTTTATTGCTGCAGCATATATACTCAGATTTACTTTGACAGGCGCAAAAACTTAAGTGAGTCAATTAACGTAAATTGATGTCAATTAAGGTTCTTAATTCTGATTGGCTGAATCCCGTGAAAAAAACAATCCGCACGCTGATTTACTTGCGCAATGTTACTGCGCGAGTATTACACTTCGTTTTGCGCATCGTTTTAACGAACGTTATTTTTTGACGGATGAGAAAATGCATTCGGATCGGTACCACGTTAATTTCCGCACGATAACGCTGGACGATGCGCGCAAAAAAATTTGCGCTGCGCGAATGAAATTACGCGAAGAATGGAATAGGGGCCCTCGGGTTGAAGATGCCATTATCCATTCCCCAAATGTGGAACTCCCCCTTCCCATGGCTAAAGGTCCCTGATTGCCTAGCAACTCACCACCTCAATAAAAAGAACAGAAAATTATATGATTGCAAGTATAATATTTTTATATTAGTGAAGAGGGCCTGATCATATAATAATCCCATGGTAACGTTTTTTTTGGGGGGGGTATTCAAATCCTGCCAAATGTAGAAGCCCCATGTGGCTAGCCACTCAACCTCAATAAAAAGAACAGAAAAGGATATGATTGCAAGTATAATAGTTTTTCCCAGGTGTTTACATATCAATTAATACTATACTTAGGGCCATATTACAATGTTGGTGCTAACTTAACCAGAGCTGTTGTAAACTTAAAACCTCCATAGGCTATAATGGCTCTGGGAAGTTTACAACAGCTCTCTTAAGTTAGCACCAACTATGTAATACGGCCCTTATAGTCAGTATTGTTATGGTTCTTTGAAATGAGTGGTTAGGCAAATGGGGTTTCACATCTCAGAGGATTTGAATACACCCCCAAAAAATCCCCATGTGTGGGGGTGCAGTATTTGGGTGCAGTGGCATGTCCACCTCGTCATGTATATATGGCGCTCCCCATCCAGTGCCCATAGGTGGGCTGCCACATTGACCATGTTTTTTTGGACACGTATTACTATTTCATGCAGAGGGGTGTACAGGGATAAGTGCTGTCCTGCAACATGCATAAGTCACCTGCAGGTTATTCACTAAAGAGTGAAACTCGGGAGAAGTGGAGGAAGAAGAGAGCAATCTAGACCAAATAGCTGATAAATGGGAGACAATTTCTGGTTTTGCTATTTTGATGTAGAATTTTCACTTCTCCTGCCAATTCTCCAGAGTTTCACCTTTAGTGAATAGACTTGTCGGGGTTTCTTTTTGATTTCTTACCTGTAGCATATGGATTAAACATGCTGCAGGGTTGTATTTTACATGCACTGCATAATAAATTATGAGTCAATGGACATACACTCTCTTTTTATTTTCTATACCCCTAAAACCTCAATACATTGCTATTAAAAAAAACAAGAATTTTCCACATATATATATATATCTGGCCTTAACCAATTTAATCCATTTTAAATTAGGAGTGGTCTCTTTTATTTAGGAATAGTGCTGAAGGTAGGAAATAATGGTTGTAAAGTAAGAAAATGCTTGTTTTAACATGCCACATTGATTTATTAATGATAAACAAATTACTGTAATGGCCCTTTAAGAAGTCTTCTGAAACATAATGTCTAAATTCAAACTCAAATCTTAAATATATTCAACTGTGAAACTATATTTTAAATTAGGTCAACTTAATTTCTACTCCTGACGATGCACAAAAGAAATGGCATAAATTTCTACATTCTCAGTGAGTTCAATTTTAAATATGGAAATAAGTGCTTCGATTAATCTAGAGATTTGTCTGCCTATCTTGATTGTCAGTTTCAATATAATCTGCTGTCTACAAAACAATCCAGATTATCAGTGTCTTTTATTACATCTTCATATGGAAATCGTAGGTGAAAAGTCAGCAACTTTGCTGTGTCTATCGGAATATTAAAAAGATTAAATAAGAGCAAATTCTTTTTTTTTTTAATAATCAAATTGGGGTTATATAATTGGCATACATAAGGGTCGTGATTCTATTAACATACTTAAAGGTAGCATAGCCGCTCCTTGAATAATCAAATAAACCTGTGGAAAAGTAACCCAAGCACATTTTTTTCTTACTCAACTAAATCAATGATTATCGGTGAAGCCAAATCCCCCAAGGGGATTGAAGAATTAAATTGATGTTTGAGGCATGTGATCCCGGCCAATTGACTACAACACCCTATCTGAAATGGACCGTAGAAGTTCAATAAAAGCAGATAATGAGTTTTGTAATGTATGGACCCGTCATGCATTTCTGCCTAAAGTTCTGAGTCCTGCCAAATTATCTTCCTTTTTCTAAAGAACAGTCTGATTTATTAATGTTCATTTGTTTTGTAGCTTGAGGAACATCAAGCAATCCATTAAGAAATAAAGTCAATGCAGATTAAGTGCTTTTTTTTTACATTTTCCTTTGGATCTTCCATATAAATAATATGTATATAATTATAACAGAAAATATAAAAAAGGTAGGCGCAACAGTAAGTAATTATGCGGGATAGAGCCTAAAGCACGATCGCCACTGTACCCATATGTGTCATCCCTAAAAGACAGAAAGAGCAATAGAAAAAAGAAGAAGGGTACGGCGCTTCCCAGTGCAAGTAGGTATGAAAAATTAGTTACCCAGTAAGTAACAGGCGTCTTCAATTGAAGGAGGATCAATACCTCAAAAAGAAAACACACATAGTACAATATTGCTAATATACAAATATATAATTGGAAGTATAGTGGCTCTCACTCACGCTAAAGAGAGCCTCACCCGGCTCTGGCAATATTCGCCCGTGGGTAGAATTTAGATAGGCCCTCCCACTGGCCACTTCAGTAGACGGAGGTTTTCAAGGAGTATGTGCAGATGTTGATTCTCAACAGATATGGAGAAAAGAGAGAAAATGCCAACATCGGGTAATACCGTAAAACCTTGCAATATTAGTTACAGAAAGTCAGACCACTCACGTGTTCAAGAGCCGCCAGGGCTCAAATAGAGAAGCCCAAAGGTTGTTTGATTTGCCCATCAAAACAACCTTTGGGCTTCTCTATTTGAGCCCTGGCGGCTCTTGAACACGTGAGTGGTCTGACTTTCTGTAACTAATATTGCAAGGTTTTACGGTATTACCCGATGTTGGCATTTTCTCTCCTTTCTCCATATCTGTTGAGAATCAACATCTGCACATACTCCTTGAAAACCTCCGTCTACTGAAGTGGCCAGTGGGAGGGCCTATCTAAATTCTACCCACGGGCGAATATTGCCAGAGCCGGGTGAGGCTCTCTTTAGCGTGAGTGAGAGCCACTATACTTCCAATTATATATTTGTATATTAGCAATATTGTACTATGTGTGTTTTCTTTTTGAGGTATTGATCCTCCTTCAATTGAAGACGCCTGTTACTTACTGGTTAACTAATTTTTCATACCTACTTGCACTGGGAAGCGTCGTACCCTTCTTTTTTTTGTATATAATTATAAGTAACACACCAAGATGAGGCATGTGTACAGTTACCAGATCGGCCATGTTTTCCAGGACACAAAGTGCCCTATCACCTTCTTTATGCTAGCACTCACATAAATGAGTGTTAGAGCTAGGTTAATTGAGGTGATTGCTAACGGGATAAAAACCCACTAGCGAATTGGTATTAGCACTTTTTAGCATGAGCTTTGGAGGCATAGTGGTGGACAGGGGCATGTGTACCTGGGGACCTATCTGAGGACAGGGGCGCCAGCAGGGATGGACTGATGTATAGGGATTCCACACAGCATGTGGAGGACATCCCCCACACGTCATGGGTCCCCACAATGTTGGGGAGACCTCCGCAGGTCTGGGGGGAATCCCAGGCGGGTCAGGCTTTCTGGAAGTCAAACCATGCCTTGGGACCACCCCCGCCCCCTGACTTCATTGTGCATGGCTGTGAAGATGTCACAAAGGGACTTTCCCCCCAAAACGGGCTGGAATATCATAATACAGAAAATAGCGAGGTCCTTTGGACCCCCGTATCTCCTGAAGTATAGAAGCATGGCCTTTCCAATGATATCAAATATCAGGTTTGTATCAAAACTGGCACACTGCAGTGAGGGGGCACTGGGGGACCTTTGGAACCCTGCTTCTCTGATTTTTATACCACACAAAGTCATGCAAAGTGTTAATGGAAAGGACAGAGTCTGGCTTTTCCAACAATACCAAACATGACCATGTACTGTGCAAAAATAGAAAAATACATTACATGCAAAATTTACTGTCCCCCCTCATTTCTAAAGTAGTGGCATTATGTGCTTTTACTTAGTGCAGTGGCATTGTTTGCTTTATAACTCACCTTCTCATTTCCCACATCAGGAGCAAATGTGGAGTTGATGGCACAAAATGTTATTACACATTGGTCCATCTGAAAAACAAGCCGCTTCACCACTTTTTAGGTGTCATTGGGTGTCACTGGACTTTCTAATGATACCAAACCTGACCATGTAAAATGTCATGTAAAAAAGAAAACCACACACTGATACATGATTTTTATTTATTTATTTAGTTTTGCTGTATAAAATAAGCATTACCACTGCTGTTACTCGCTTCTCATTTCCCATGCCGTGAGCAAGTAATATTATTCATAAAACAGAAAGCGCCAAAGTATAAGCAAAACATTTCCTCGCTTTTCAGCTTTATGCTAAAATTGCATATTTTCTCACAAAATGCAGTAACAGGTTCCCAATTCAATGAGTACCCCATAGAACATATAACCACAAAAGCTTGGATGACAAAATGTGAAAAAATAATTGCATACGCTGTAAATGATTGAAATCTGAATGGAAATTTATATATTTTTTTACATCTTTTGTTATAGCATTCTGACAGGACATGACGTATACATATAATAATGATATATTTTGAATCTGCTGAGTCTGCTGAACATAAGGATATATAATTTGTCTGGGTTGAAAAATAAAACATGACTTCAAATTGCGTTTAAACATGATGAGGAGAAAACTTTTAAAATGAGCTCAGCACACGGGTGAAATTGCTCAGCAGTGAAAGGGTTAAGGGCCGCAGCACCGCCTCCTCCCTCCCAGTGCTTCTCTGTGGTAGGGCTGGGATGAAGTGCTTGAAGTGTTGAACGGCAGCCGCATGGAGGAAAGAGCAGATCTTTACTGGATCCAGGGTAAGCCCTCTCACGGCTGGGACTGTCCAGTAGAGGGGGCATTGAGAACGGAGGGGGGTATGAACCGTGAGAAGGAGCATGAAGAATGGGGTGGTGAACAGGGAGAGGGGCTATCATGGAGGGGGTGAACAGGGAAATGGGGCACTAGAAGAGGACTTGCCTCATGACCTTGCTACCCTCTGGGAAGCTTACTGTACTTTGCACTCCCTATGCTTAACCCATTCCCTGATGAGGCATTTCACCACTGTGTGCTGAGCTCATTTTTACCGTTTTTGCTCATCATGTTTAAACGCGTTTAGAAGCCACGTTTTATTATATGACCCAGAAATATATATTTTTTTTTCGGCAGACTCATAATATCTCATTTTTATATGTATACGTCATGTCCTGCCTGTATATTATAATAAAAAATGCAATACAATTTGAATTTTTAATCATCTACAGCGTGTAAGGCTAGGGTCAGACGAGCGTGATTTCTACTGAATGTACGTCCGTGCACACGGACGTACGTCAGTACGGAAGACACAGTAGTGGCCACACAGTCCGTTTATTCACTGACGTATATTTTGACGGATGTAGGAGGGAAAATAAATTAAAAAGCAAAACCATTTTGTCCGTGAAAAATGCTGGACGTATAAATGCAGTCCATCTGACCACGTTCCATCACTCACACACAAAGCTATGCAGACGTTGCGGACGCAGCGCACTTTGTGCGGCCGTTCTAAGGGATGTACGTTCTTGCCTGCCTTGCGTCCGTGGGCCGCGGCCGTTGTGCGTCCGCAGTTCAGTGCGGACGTACTTCATGTGTCAGGCTCCAATGAGCTTTCTGTCATGCTATCACGGACGTACTTTTAGGCGCAATCACGGACGTGAACACTACGTTCGTCTGACCCCAGCCTAAAGTGTTTTTTTTCACATTTCATCACATGAGCGTTTGCGGTTATATTTTCTTTGGGGTGCGCTTGTACAAAAATTAGAAATGGGGACTTGTTAAATTTTTTGGGGGGAATTACGTGATTTTTAGCAAACGCACCCCATAGAAAAAAATCATTAGTGCAGCATCATTGTTCACATTATAATTGAAATGTGAACAATATTGCTGCATTAATAAAAACAACACACAAAAAAACCAAACTTTTTGGGTATCATTAGAAAGGCTGGTATCATGCTCAGACCTTTCGAATGACACCCTCCATGACCCCCTATCTGCCACGGTGCTGGAGATATCTGGATTCAAATGAACCCCCTATCTCCACCCTGGGCAGCTAGGGGTTCCCCAGCCAACTGACATCATCACGCTATGCGTGAAAACGTCCGGCAGCGAGGGGGGATCCGGTGTCCAAGATGGGGGCCCCAACCGGAGCTAGGCCCCAATTCGGTGCCGCATGGCGCCGAATCGTGATCCGTGTCTGAGGGG
Organism: Leptobrachium leishanense; assembly: GCA_009667805.1. NCBI lineage: Eukaryota > Metazoa > Chordata > Amphibia > Anura > Megophryidae > Leptobrachium > Leptobrachium leishanense. The sequence goes on along the minus strand of CM019064.1, from coordinate 110,668,150 downwards.
TTAAAGCCAGGCACCACTTAAAAGGGGAGACTCTCCTTTTTTAAGCGGTGCCTGGCGTGTGGCACTGCTCCTTCCCGATCGGGAGGGAGAGGGATCCGAACGGAACCCCCCCTCCCTTTCAGGCGATCTCCCGATCTCTGCTGGGGGATCTCTGCCGGGGGAGCCCCTGGAAATGATGTCATCTCGCATGGCGTCGCATCGCTTCGGGAGGCGCTTAACTTCAGCGTCTGAGAACGCTGAAGCCAGAACGCTGTGGGACCCCGGACAGAGAGGTGAGTATGTCCGTGGGGGCTCCCGATTGCGGAGGATGTGTGGGGAATGTCCCCCGCATATAGCAGTAGTCAATTAGGACGTTCACCACACGTCCTCCGCAGGGAAAGGGTTAACATGGGGAGCACAAAGATAAAGCAATCAGTAATTAGCATTAGGATCACACAGTCCGAACGCTAATTACTCCCCAATGCTGCTAACTAAAAATGATTGCAACAGCTTAGAGCTATAGCTAACTGATTATTTTTTTGCGGAATCAGTTAGCTGCAGCTGAAACACCCCCAAAAAAATCAAATACTCACCTCTCATCCTATGGCATTCCCTGGCGCCAATGCCTGCACTATAATCTATTGGTAAAACAGGGACGATGAGGGGAGACTTACAAGCGCAAATTTTTCCCCTTAGCATCCCCATTTTAGCTCAGGGTAGCGGATAGGCAGTGCATGAAAAATGACACCCGGCAGCATGTAGAATCCCTATCCTGCGGGTAAGAAATCAAAAGGGAATCCCAGGTGAGTTGCCTTGATTTCCTTCCTGCAGCATGTGAATTATACATGTTGCAAGGCAGCCCTTTTTCCTGCCATAATATAAATCCAGGGAGGTTGCTGCAGGTAATACCAGGCTGCAAATTACACTTACATATTCATGGCTATTTACAGAGTTGCATTAAATGTTTCAATGAGGTGTTTGAGGTTGGGTAGCCCTGAAGAAGAATTGATTGGTGCTAATTTACAGACCTGTGGCAGATACTTTGTGGTAATTTATTTTTTTCCTTTTCTCTTTTCTCTTCTTTCTTTATTTTTTCCCCTTCTTTCCCTTCTGCTTCACAGTAGGGAGTGGTAAGTAGCCTGTAAGAAGCAGACACTAAGGGCATACTGGAATAGTAGTAACTCGTCAGCCCAGCTAGTGGCCATAGCACCATGTTGAGTAATTCGTAATGCCGAAGGATAATCCAAGTAGAATGGTCTTGTGCAAGTTGGAGGTCAAAAAGGCAGGTAGCGTGGTTCATGAACGATAAGAAAGCAAATGGTCAATAGGCAGGCAGCAATAGATCGTAATCCAGAGAAACAGGTTGAGGATCAATATGGAGGGCGGCAATAAGGCAGAATAGTAAGGAACAATCAAAGGGGTATAGCAACCAGGAAATTCAGTAGACAAAGCACATAACTATATAACAGGAACGCTAGCTCAGTATAGTAAATAAGCAAGGACTCACCATTTCCGGCGCAGTTCATTCTGGCGCGTGACATTGTGGAGAGAGGATCGGCAGTGGCTCTATGTGGCCTGCGAGGGAATGACGGACTCGGGCAAGGACATGTGAGTGGAACTCCAGAGGCCGGCCTTGACCATCAGGATGAGGGGGACCCCAGTTGCCATGGAGCCGGGTGATATGTGAAATCTGATTCCTGACTACCGAAGCTTTGCTCCTGACCATGCTCCTGCTCTAATTTCTGGCTACCAACCACACCTCTGTTCCTGACCACTCTCCTGCTCGACCACCTGGCTAATGCACTGGTTCTGTGCCTGGCCACATTTCCTTTTTGTGACTCTTGCTAATGAACTGAATAAGTTCACCTGGAATCACCTGGAACCAATGCCCCCAGGCTGGCAGTAACAACAACAAGGAGGAGCAAAATCTTGCTTTGAAATTAAGCAAAAATGGAGCAGAACATGTAGATAAGGGTTAAATGATAGGGATAACCTTGAAACAAGCACAAATATCATTAACACAAAGCCTAAAACTAAAAGGAGTGTAATTTCAGCCCACTACTCACGTCAGTGAAATTATGCCAGTATGCTGCTAAGCATCACGGAAGAAAACAATGAAAATGTGTAATTTTGTGCATCAACTATGGGTATTTTTTACCTAGCATTTTAATCGAAGGAAACATTTTAAGCAGTGACATTATCAGCATGTTATTTCCTGACGTGAACACAAAGTGGTACCTTAGCCATAGGATACCAGAAATCACAACAGAAAGAGGAGAAGAGAACTGTCTGAGGAGCACTTCAGAACCAAAATTGTGGAAAAATATCAACAATCTCAAGGTTACAAGTCCATCTCCAGAGATCTAGATTTGCCTTTGTCCACAGTGCGCAACATTATCAAGAAGTTTGCAACCCATGGCACTGTAGCTAATCTCTCTGGGCGAGGATGGAAGAGAAAAATTGTTGAAAGGTTGGAACGCAAGATAGTCCGGATGGTGGATAAGCTGCCCCAAACAAGTTCCAAAGAAATTCAAGCTGTCCTGCAGGCTCAGGGAGCATCAGTGTCAGTGCGAACTATCCGTCGACATTTAAATTAAGTGAAAAGCTATGGCAGGAGATCCAGGAGGACCCCACTGCCTTCACAGAGACATAAAAACGCAAGACTACAGTTTGCCAAAATGTACTTGAGTAAGCCAAAATCCTTCTGGGAAAACGTCTTGTGGACAGATGAGACCAAGATAGAGCTTTTTGGTAAAGCACATCATTCTACTGTTTACCGAAAACGGAATGAGGCCTATAAAGAAAAGAACACAGTACCTACAGTGAAATATGGTGGAGGTTCAATGATGTTTTCCGGTTGTTTTGCTGCCTCTGGCACTGGGTGCCTTGAATGTGTGCAAGGCATCATGAAATTTGAGGCTTACCAAAGGATTTTGGGTCGCACTGTAGAGCCCAGTGTCAAAAAGCTGAGTTTGCGTCCGAGATCTTGGGTCTTCCAGCAGGACAATGACCCCAAACATATGTCAAAAAGCACCCAGAAATGGATAGCAACAAAGCGCTGGAGAGGTCTGAAGTGGCCAGCAATGAGTCCAGATCTAAATCTCATTGAACACCTGTGGAGAGATCTTAAAATTGCTGTTGGGAAAAGGTGCCCCTCCAATAAGAGAGACCTGGAGCAGTTTGCAAAGGAAGAGTGGTCCAAAATTCCGGGTGAGAGGTGTAAGAAGCTTATTGATGGTTATAGGAAGCGACTGATTTCAGTTATTTTTTCCAAAGGGTGTGCAACCAAATATTAAGTTAAGGGTGCTAAGAATTTTGTCCAGCCCATTGTTGGAGTTTAGTGTGACATTATGTCCAATTTGCTTTTTTTCCTCCCTTTTTTTGTTTTGTTCCAATACACACAAAGGGAATAAACATGTGTATAGCAAAACATGTGTTACTGCAATACTTTGATGTGAGAAATACTTGATTTTCTGGAAAAATGTCTGGGGTGCCAACAATTTCGGCCATGACTGTATCTAACAGGAAAGTGTGCATTGTAAAGAAAGTAATGCAATCTCAGTTACTGCACTCCCAGGATTCTGAAAACTGGAGAAGGGCTGTGCTGTCTAGGCCATATAAAAATCCAAGATGGCGGCCACATGCTGTGCACTGTGGCCACGTGAACAGCCTCAAGGTTTGTGTTAAGATAAGGGGGTTCTTCAGGGGATCATTATAATGCATAGAAGATAATTGTGAATTCTTTATGACCGTTTCAGAACCACTAAATTTCTCATGGTTTGTGATATCTGGATAACCTTGTTATGGCCTTTATTCAATAAATACCATAGCATAGTGTAGAACATTTTGTTTCTCAAAAGTTTCCTAAATCTAACAATTTTTTAGACACAGCCAAAACCTTTTAATCATGTCCCACAGATAATACAAGATTCAGTGTTGAGTGTTAAAGAATTTTTACTTTTTTAACTGTTTTGCTGCGGAGTCATTCCACCCCATCTTGTGCTGACCATTTTTGATCTGTTAAATTTAAACGCTATTTGAATTCATGTATTTAAATTCATGTTTTGGGGTTAAACACTAAGGAAATATGAGATTTTAACCACAATTTGGGGGGGGAAAACTTTTTTTGGCTGTGTTTTAAAAACCCTGAACATGTACCATAATCACAATTTGTTTTTACAAAGTATTCAAAACTCCAAAACCAAAAAGGGTTAAGAACTACAGTTAGTGTCATTGTCTGCTTTTTACAACAAATCAAAAATGTTAATCATCGGTTTTTCAACCAATACTGCACAACCCCACCTTCCAGACCGGCTTGGCGGTCCCAGATTTCGGGTCTTGGCGGATAAAGGTTTTACCAAAATAGGTCACCTGTTACTATGGCAAGCGCACTCCCTTATTCCCTATAGAGACCTCTTTACTTTGATGGCCCCTACCCCCTCAACCTGGTTTATTATATGCAGCTCTCAGCGTTCGTATCTACGCAACTAGGCTCTTTAAAGCCACGCGACTTTCTTAATCTCCTTGATAAACAGGCGACCTTCGTCCATCCACAGCATCTCTTTGTGCTCTGCTACATCCTCAATTTGTCTGGTCCGTTATGACCACGGGTTTAGCTGCCTGGTGTGTTCACCTCCCCAAACAATCACCCTTTACCTTGATAGCGGCCACTAATAAATTACGTAAACAGATCCCCTCTGCCAAGTATGACGAAATGTTTTTTAAACTGCTGCATGGCGCTTATGTGGCCCGGATACATTGGCTCTCATCTCGCCCATCCGTTCTGGCCAGCGTCTCAAGTGTTTGCATGCCAATGCTGACCTCCTTCATTGCTTGTGGTCCTGCCCCTTAATATCAATATTTTGGGACTCCATTCGGAGATTTGCTGTTAAGATTTTAAAATTAGTGGTGCCTTCCACCCCGGACTGGGCTTTGTTCAACCTCTTTTCAGAAAGCAAAACCTGCGGTTTGGGGAGGAGTCAGAGGGTTCTATTGGGCGTTCTGTCCACAGTAGCCAAAAAGGCCATTTTGGGGCAATGGATTGCCACCTCTCCCCCCATGTTCTCTATCAGGGTTATTCAGAGAGCGTGAAAAGCAGGAGAATGACTGGAGAATGACTGGAGAATGACTGGAGAATGAAAAATTCTAGGTCAAAATAGCCAAACCAGAAAAATTCTCCCTTTCATCTCACTTTCCAAATCGTCAATTTTGACGTAGAATTTTTTATTCTCCAGTCATTCTCCAGTCATTCTCCTGCTTTTCACGTTCTCTGAATAACCCTGTATGTTCTACTCTTGCTTTTATACTGTTTTCCAATATGACTAGGTGGAGACCATTCTTCACAAGGAAGACAAAGTACAACAGTTTTTTGATAAATGGGTACACTTTATGTCATGTTTACCAGCCAATGTAATTTCTAAATTGAAAAGGGATTTTGAATTTACTAATTGTACCGGACTAGATCCCTGACATCGCCTCTCTTAATACCTCGCCCGCAGGTGCTCTTAGAATTCTCTGACGTTATACCGGTAGCTTAATGTATTCTGGTATAGACACGCCTCTTGTTTGTCCTGGTATCTTCAGGTGGGATGACTGGTCTATGCGGGAATGTGAGTGATTTTACTTGTTTTCTCTATTGCACTATACTGTAATCTGAATCTGTCAATACAAAAATAAAGTTTTAAAAAAAAATGTTAATCATAAAAAGTACATGTATTTTTACTAGACATGTGCACAGCACAAAATTTCGTTGTGAACTAATGGATTAGTCCTAAAATGCAATTTATTTAGTTGTAAAGAAATTCGTTTTCAGTTCTTTAGTATGAAAACTAATTTCATTCATCCGAAAACCAGTGGATACAATTACTATTGTAGTGGCTCCTCAGAGGGCTGAGATCGTTGCTTGTTACAGTATCTCTCACTCTCAGCACAATGTTGGCCATATTACTTAGTTGGTGCTAACTTAACCAGAGCTGTTGTAAACTTCCCAGAGCCATTATAGCCTATGGAGGTTTTCAGTTTACAACAGCTCTGGTTAAGTTAGCACCAACATTGTAATACTGCCCCGTGTCAGGCAAAGCTGTTACAGTAACTGACTGCTGCTCATCACAGTGCTCAGAGTTTCAGTAAAACTAGTAAATAATATTTTTATATATAAGAGGTTAGAACAATATTATTTCATTGTTTTACTGAAACTCTGAGCGCTGTTGCAGTCAGTTACTGTAACAGCTGAGCCTGATACATTGTACTGAGAGATAATATAACAAGCAGCCGATCTCAGCGCTCACAGCCACTGGATTTTAAGGGCTAATAAAAAGGCTCCTCTCTGTATAATGTTTAGAACATCCTCCTGCATTAATTAATACTCCTCTCTGTATAATGTATACAACATCCACCTGCATTAATTAATATCCCTCTCTGTATAATGTATAGAACATCCTCCTGAATTAATTAATGTCCCTCTCTGTATAGAACATCCTCCTCAAGTTATACCTTTCTCTGTATATTGTATATAAAATCCTCCTGCATTAATACCCCTCTCTGTATAATGTATAGAACATCCTCCTGCATTAATTAATGCCCCTCTCTGTATAGAACATCCTACTGCATTGGCATGTGGAGGGTGCAGAACTTCGGATGTTGCTCTCTTCATTGCTGGTCTCCTTCACTCATCAATGTAATATCACAAAAAGGACTGAAACTAAAATGTAGTGCATCTTATTTTAGTTTCTTTTGTTTTTTGTACTGAGCAGTTTCGTATCTCTTGAGTCATACGAAAACTAAATTATCCCAAAATTCGGACTAAATCGTTTTAGTACTAAAACAAATGCACATGTCTAATTTTTACATATTTTAGTATAAATGGAAAGACCAAACTTTGGCCTTTCCAATGATACCTCATTATTCCCTCTGGGACAGGGGTAGGCAATGTTGGCTCTCCAAATGTTTTGAAACTACACTTCCCAAGAGCCTCAGCAAAATTAGTAAGTGACTGAGCATCATGGGAGATGTACTGTAGATCTAAAACATCTGGTGGGCAAAGGTTGCTGTCCACTGCTCAAGGAACTATAGAATAGGGATGAGCTGTTCGGTTTGATCAGTTCGGAGTTCGACTCGAACACTGGCAGTTCTAAAGTTTGCGAACTTCAAACTTTTTGGCGCGTTCGGTTCAAGTTCTAAAAAAAATTTATTTGAAAAAAGTATAAGAAATGCTGAAATAAAATACAAAAAAATCTAGAAATAAAGAGACTCTTTACTGCAGAATATTATAAGCAACGTTTTATTAGATATTGAATTAAAAAACTACCTAATGTCGTCTAGGTGCAAAGATTCTCACCTCTAAATGACCTGTGCTCTCAAACGGCGTAAACAACAGGTGTTTAATTAGTGTTTGGAAATAACATGTGCTTCTAATTAGCAATTAGAATTTGATACATTGCTTGCAGACTGTTCATACATGTGCAGGCCACACCCAAACATTGTGCTTGTTTTGAATTCTAAGAAGTGTTCATTTCTACTATATGATCCTCTCTGATATGCTGTTTAACCCCTTAAGGACCAGGGCTCTGTAAAGCCAATCATTAATGAAGTAAATGTTACGTCATTTGTCATCAAGGGCTTAATAAAATCTTTATCACACTCCTTAGATTTAAACGTCATATTCCAGTATTTGTATGTCATGTACCTCTCCTGAAGGGCCTATGTGAGCATACAATTATTATTGTGTTAGAAATGTCTATCATAAAGCGTACAAGCTGAGTCCCTAGAGTCTCTGACTATCCATTGTCATATATACCTTGCTTTATACATATAAAGCCCCGTTCACACTTTGCGATTCGAAAGTCGCGCGATTTTCCGCGCGATTTTCATATTCAATACATAGTGCGATAATGTCGCACGATGTCACGCGACGTCGCGGTTTTGTCCGATTTTTGCAAAGCACCACCAATGCAAATCGCAAAATCGCAGATAGCAAATCTCAAAAAAAGGGTCATGTACTAGCGACATGCTACCGCTATGCGCGACATATGATGTCGCGTGGCAAGATGTGAACAGCTCCATTGAAATGCATTGGAGAAGCTACACAGTGCGACGTCGCGCGGATATTGCTGCGACGTCGTGGCAAAATCTGCACGATAAATCGCACAATGTGAACGGGACCTAATACATGCCCTCATCTAACATGATAGTAGCCAGTCCCTGTGCTTTTTAACCCCTTAAGGGTGGCTAGGTGTCGTGTGTGGGTCTCTGATGGCAATGTTTCTATACATCCTACAAATCCGCCACTTCACGGGCAGGTTATGGGGACCTCCTAGGCACGATATTTGAAGGAATTTTTCATTTTTATTTTTAACCCTTATTTTATGGAAAACTCACTGTTCCTTTAAAAACGTATTTTTTAAAAACTTTTTGTCCTTGTTTCCTGTCCCCCAGGGCACTACCAGGACCCCCATACACCTTTTATGGCAAATATCTTGCATATATGCCCTCTTGGAGGGCACTCTAAAAATCGAACTTTTGAGTCCCATTGACTTGCATTGAGTTCGGTTCGTGTTCGAGTTCGAACTCGAACTTTTGAAATTGTTCGAGTTCGAATGCGAACCGAACACGGGGGTGTTCGGCTCATCCCTTCTATAGAAGCAATGATATGGGGATCCAAGGGACACACCGTCCAGTTCCAAATTCTGTCTAGCTTTGCAGGTGTGTAGCAGATGTTTGTGGCATGATGATGTCTCAATTTCATAAAGTGCGTGTTCTATTGCTCTATGGTCGCCTCCAGCTCCCACCATTCATCCTGTGCTCGATCACATGAGGAGAGCCAGGAGTGATCAAAAGGTCAGTATCATGAAAGTCTTCAATCGAGCACCACCTGCAACCTATAGGGAATGTAGACATCAGTCCATGCACGTCCTCAGCACTGAAGTGGTTAAAATGCAAGCGTCTCAAGAAATTCTGTAACTCAAATTTCAAATAGGAAACAAGTTTTAATCAATCTAATGACATTACTTTCCCAAAATGTAAGGCATTTACCATTATGTACCAGACACGTGTGTGATTAGGTGTATTTTATTGCAAACCTGCATTTATCTTCTATTCGAATTTCTTAATAATTACACAATGAATTATTAAACTGAAAAAGTAAAGTTAGGAAAAACAATCACCCTGTTTTGTTTTGTCTTTAAATTCTAGAATGCAAATTTTGATTCATATCCATTTTTTGGGATGACATGCTACAATATTGTGTTAAAAAAGGATCTCCCTTTTAATAAACATTTACTCTTGTTACAATGTCTTTGAGTTTCAGTTAATACTAAAATTTGAGATGAAATTCAAACGCTGCTCCATACACAGGAGATCATGTCAGTTTGTATAATGTCCTGCTGAGGGTGTGTGTGAAACGCTTTCATTACTTACAAGGAGGAATAGTCTCCTGCAATGTCCATACTAAGACTATTAACCTCTTCACTACCAAGTGATTTTTGTTGAAACATTTCATATATATACGAAACATGTGATGCAAAGTTAACAGTTAAATATAGAGTAAAATAGAAAATTTGCACAGAGTTCTGAGGTAATTAAAAAATGTATTTAATGTAATTTTGATCATTTTTACATTTTCATGTATTCTTTTATCCTTTACAGAAATATTGTTGGAATGAAAGATTCTGAACTCTAGATGGTGTCTCTTATCTTACACAATGTCACTCAAGGTCTGCATTATCAGCAAACAGGCAGAAATGGCCATTTTGTCAAATTCTGTAACTGTGATAAAGATACATAATAAAATGGTGAGATTTCCTGCGTACAGGGATTTGTTGTGATCGTAATGAGGTTAATAGCTATGCAGCTTCCAAAAAATACCAATAGACTATAAAAATACTCTCTGTATGTGACATAATGCCTGTATATGGAGATTACAGTAACAAATCGTATCTGTACTGTACAGGGATTTTCACTCATTAGAACCCCCTGAATCTTATCCCTGTACAGCAGCGAGTGACCTCAGAGCTCTCCCTGTATTCTGCCAAATCCCTAGCTGTTATACTGCAACAATAATGTGTTTGAACTTTTTCTTAGAGTGTAGTTTGGGGCTGCTATCTACAGCATGTTTTGTCTCTTTGCAGGCTGCCTGGAGATAGATAAGACAGCGGATTTCCTTTCTCCACAGGAAGCACATTAATCCTGCTTTAAAAAGGCGAGACAATTTGGTTTTGATATGTTAATGAGCACTTATCATTGTATTACAATGAGATAACTCGGTTTTGGGTGTGAAGGGGTTACCCTTACAACTTGACCATTGCACCTTAAATATGACTTTTTCTGCTTAATTTGTATCATTATTATGATCATTATAAAAATCTCAAAACTATCATTGTGTTATAATTAAATTTATTTTAAAAGGTAAATGTATTTTTTAATTTTCTTAATTTTATTTTGAGTACATTTGACATAGTGCTTGGATTTGTATCATTATGATTATTATAAAAATCTTATATATATATATATATATATATATATACACCTGTATATATATATTATTATCATTCTATTAAATTTATTTAAAATGTAAACATTTTGGGCTAAATTACAATCTTCACACAAACGTTTGCACCGGCGCAAAAAAACATTAACGTGAGGGTGCGCCTAATCCTGTATTATATAGTCAGCGCAACAACCACGCGCAATTGTCTACCTGCGCGAGCTTACTGTACTTCGTGCGTCCTATACTTAACATTGTGAGCGCGAATGTGCGCTGGTACGAGGATGGTATTACAATCTATTTTGCGGTAATTTTTTTTATTATTTTTTTGAGAAAGGATTTTACCAGGAAGGATACATCGAGATTTCTCTCGTTTTCCAGTATGTCCTGGGTGGCGAGTATGTACCGTTGGGTGTCTTGCCCAAGGACACTTACTGGAGAGGTGCTCGTCAGCATTGAACCCATGTCTCCACAGGCTCTCTCCACGCAGAGCAGTGATGTTACCTCTACTCCACCCAGCCAGTAATTACCGCATAGCCTTTGCGCGCACAATTTTAGTAACTCCTAAAAGCTGGTGTTAATGGCAAATCTGAACAACCTGGTCGAACCCAAATACACCAGCCCAAAAAAAAAATGCAGCAAAGTATAGTTACACTTTCTTCTCATACCAAACCAATAAAATTGAGAAGTTTGTGCATGTATTATTGCTGCAGCATATATGCTCAGATTGACTGTGGCAGGCGCAATTTCTTAACGTGAGATAATTGGGGTTCTTAATTCTGATTGACTGAATCGTGAGAAAAAAACAATGCACACACTGATTTTTGCACGCGACGGTACTGCGCGAGCATTTGGGCGCATCCTGTATGCACGCGTTATTGATCACCAGATGAAAAGATGCGCGAGGATTGTAATTCCAGCGGAGATTTGCACGTGCAAAAGTTTAACGCTTGGCGCAAAAATTCACGCTTTGCGCAAGGGTTTTTGCGCGAAGATTGTAATATAGCCCTTTTTATTTTATTTTGAGTACATTTATCAATCTCTGTAAATGCTTTCTAAAATATGATCAGTTGTCTGATACATGCGCAAAGATAAGAAAAATACGAATGTGAGCAAATGTACCTATTCATTCTCTGTCTGATGTTTTCATTTCAGCATGTGTTTGTGAAGCTGAAAAATATATTTCGGTGTGATCATTGACAAAACATTCTGTTCTTTCCCCCATCTTTGCACACCTATATAGCTCATGAGCACAGTTGTAATTTTTAAACTGAACTGGCTGTTGGAAAATATTCTTCAACCTAGTTAATTTTGAAAGGGACTTTTTACCTTTGAGTTTCCCCTTCATTTTCATCTTTTCATTCAGCTCAACCAAGAGGTCTCACCAATCAGCATGGTTTGCTGTGGGCTTCCTTTCATCATCACCAATTCAAAACACAGGCTGTTATAGTACTTGGATTAAATTTAAAATTTTATCAGGGTTATTCAAAGAGAATCGAAAAGTCACTGCATGTTCGGTGACTTTTCGTTCTCTTCAATTCGGGCCGATTTGGCAATCCCATTTCGGCGACCCTGCGCCTGCGGCGTATTCAGCAAGCACCACAGGGCCGTCGAAGCGCAGGGAAAAGCTGCCGCAAACCCGACGAAAAGTCACCGCAAAAACCCAGCGAATGCATGCCGAAAGCCGCAAAAACATCTGGATTAACCCGCCACACACAGCGCAGTCGCCGGATAAAGCCGACACCGCAGACAAGTGAAGTGAATAAATTAGCAAAACAGTTTGCATGAATGTTTGAAAAGTGAAACGCTGTTTGCAAAGAAACTACCGAGCGAAAATGTCTGGAATTTACATATGAGGTCCAGGGAATGATAATAAAAAGGGCTGTTACAGAAAAAATGAGTAACCTTAAATTTTTTTTTTTTTTTAAAAAATCTGACTTTTTAAAAAAAAAGAAAAACCAGAAAAATGCATAAAAATTTCCTAAAAAATCTATAAATAAAGAGGCTCTTTACCACAGAATTTTATAATTAATGGTTTATTAGATATTGAATTAAAACGGGAATATTTTTAAAGCCTATGGGATTCTCCTGAATAAACCTGTCGAATTAAACCACTGAATGGCAGGGCAATTCGGGAACCTTTCAATGCCGGTTTGTGTTCTCTGAATAGCCGAAGCAGTGCTTTGTCATAGGGATTCCACTGCCCTCGAACAGGCACCGAATGTGCAGGCAATTCGCCAGGAACCTTTCAATGCTGGTTTGTGTTCTCTGAATAGCCGAAGCAGTGCTATGTCATAGGGATTCCACTGCCCTCGAACAGGCACCGAATGTGCAGGCAATTCGCCAGGAACCTTTCAATGCTGGTTTGTGTTCTCTGAATAGCCGAAGCAGTGCTTTGTCATAGGGATTCCACTGCCCTCGAACAGGCACCGAATGTGCAGGCAATTCGCCAGGAACCTTTCAATGCTGGTTTGTGTTCTCTGAATAGCCGAAGCAGTGCTATGTCATAGGGATTCCACTGCCCTCGAACAGGCACCGAAAAGGCACCGAATGTGCAGGCAATTCGCCAGGATTTGGCGTATTGCCTGCTCTCTGGATAGCCGAATGTCCAAGAAAGGTATCCGAACGCTGATTTTCAGCGTTCGGTTACCTTTCTCCAGCCATTCGGATCTCTTTGAATAACCTTCTAAGTCTACATTTTGCCTTCAACACACCTCTTTATTTTGGGAATGACCAAAAAGTAGCACGTATTGTATTCCACTTTTATTTATAGCATTAAATTGGGTAATACATTGCCGACCGATTAATATACCTAAATAACACAATATTAATGAACAAAACTAAAAATTTATATATTTCATTTACCTGTAGAAAAATATACCAGATTCAAATATAATTAAATTTAAATATCTTACACTAACATATTTATTGATGATTTAAAGGTGGTAAGTGCTTAAAAGTACACAAAACAATGTACTTACAATTGCTACTGTACACATTTACTCTCTTTTCCCCCAAGTCACTTAATACCACTCTTCAAAAGGTTAAACACATTGCAAAGGAATTCTAGTAATTCATCCCAACACATGGTTTTACTACATTAGCATTGTGCATTTCTGGAACAGATTTATAAAGTGCAAAGGTGTCATTTTTACACGGTACAGAAATCCCCCATAAACACACTTCAATCACGCTGGATCAGAGAGGTCACTAATATTTATCTTACAGGTCCTTTAACTCTGAACATACTTCTTTCTACCACAACTGCTTTACATTTCTGCTTCATCCTTTGGGATTTTTAAAAAAAAAAAAAAAAAAAAGAGAAATGTAGCCCTGGGCAAACAACAAGAACTCTTCGAGATTTCTGTGTATGTTCCTGTAATATATATTATCCGACTGTTACAGGTGTAATGAAATTTAGATAACCCATAATAGAAAAAGAAACTTTTTCATTTTTATTTTTACAATTTATTAAATTAATTGTAACTATTTAATTCACTCAGGTGGTTTTTAAAAGATAAAAAGAATACAATTTTGTGCTCTATGTTGTAGTTTAAACTTTTTTGATACACAGATTACACACAATTTCACTTCTGAAACATATTTATTTATTTATAATTTCAATCGTTTTGATTATTGGATAGAATTTTTTTTAAAGCAGAGTAATAAATCGACAGATTACAAAACAGAATTTTAATAGCAGTTTATTTTTCTTTGTTACAGATTCTTACAAGTCTCATCACGTGGCAGGTTTTTCTCCCATTATGCTCTATTCCTGCCACATTTATTACAATACCCCCAAACAAAAATCAAGAAACAGGTAGCCATGTATAACTGCATTTTTTTTTGTCATCTCAATGACTCCATCTAGAAAATACCTATGATTTTAGCAAAATATTCCTCCATGTTCTTTTAATTTATTTTGATTAAAAGAAAAATGATTTTTTGATTAAATAATGTATGCGGTACCGTATAAATGATCATTTCCATGTGTATGAATAAATACAGGACGTTATGTTAAATTTCTGAAGAATGCAATGATTGCTGACATGACTGCATTACCAGCTGATATTTAAGGTCAAGGAAGGTCTCCTTTACATAACTAAAGTTAAAACCTCAGAAAGACATGCTTTTTTTAAATTCCAAACTGCTAGTAGCCAGTTTAATAGCCAACAAGATATTAAGTGAAGCTTAGAGTTGATCTTAACTCCTTCACTACCAAGTGATTTTCCAAAAATACATTCAGGGTTATCCAAAGAGATCCGAATTGCTTGAGAAAGGTAACCGAACGCTGAAAATCAGTGTTCGGTTACCTTTCCTGGCCATTCGGCTATCCAGAGAGCAGGCAATTCGCCAAATCCTAGCGAATTGCCTGAACATATGGTGCCTGTTCGGTCCCTGTTCGAGGGCAGTGAAATCCCCATGAAAAAGCACTGCTTCGGCTATTCAGAGAACACAAACCAGCAGTGAAAGGTTCCCCTAATGCCCTGCCATTCGGTGGTTTAATTCGGCAAGTTAATTCAGGAGAATCCCATAGACTTCAATGTTAAAAATATTTCCATTTTAATTCAATATCTAATAAACCTTTCATTATAAAATTCTGCAGTAAAGAGTCTCTTTATTTATAATTTTTTTAGGATACTTTAAGCATTTTTCAGATTTTTCTTTTTTTTTAAAAAAGTCCGATTGTTTTAATTTTTTTTTCAGTTTACTGATTTTTTTTGTAACAGCCCTTTTTATTATCATTCCCTGGACCTCCTGTGTAAATTTCAGACATTTTCGCTCAGTAGTTTCTTTGCAAACATCGTTTCAATTTCACATTCATACAAACGGTTTTGCTAATTTATTCACCTCCCTCGTCTGCGGTCTCGGCTGCTTCGGATGCGTGTGATCGGCTCCTGCTCAGGCTTTTTGACGGGTTTATCCAGATGTTTTTGTAGCTTTTCAGCTTGCATTTGGGTGGGTTTTGCGGTTAGTTTTCGTCGGGTTTGCGGCAGCTTTTCCCTGCAATTCTGGGACCCTGTGGTGTTTGCTGAATACACCGCAGGGTCACCGAAATGGGATCGGCAAAAGGAACCGAATTGAAGAGAACGAAAAGTCACCGAACATGCGGTGACTTTTCGAATCTCTTTGGATAACCCTGATTGTCAAGAACCAGTGTTTTATTTTTTTTGGAAAATCATTCTTAATTAATTATACAGTAAGAAATATTTGGGAATATTCCCAGTGTATTTCTTCCTGTAATAACCTATTTGGCCAGTAGATGGTGCCATCTACTGTCAAACTGAGTTACAGCCGTTACAGCTGCAGCTCATGTTCCCTGCATCGGCTCCTGAATGACTGATGTTAGGACATTATTCACCTGAATTTACACAGGTTTAACACTTTGGGCATTATGCCCACAGAGCTAAAACTTTGGGGGCACCTTCTGCAGCCAGAAAGCAAATAAAATGTGTTTGCAGCAAACTAATTTCATTTTCTTTTGGGTTGGAGAGCTCAAGATCAAGATAACTCGATATCGGGCACCGGATTGTGCATTTGATGCCTGAGCTATCTCGATCTCAGGAGTGAAGGGGATAAACACCTGCCATTGACACTTAGACGCAAATGTACTGAGGTTTTTGTTGCTTGAGTACTTGAGGACAATGTTCTAATATTTTTACATGCTCAACTCTGCTCTTCATCTCAATTAAAAACAAACTAGAAGAGGAGGAAAATATAATTCATTATTCTTTTCTGTGCCAAATGTAGTGAACAAGGGTAAGGGGTGACCATGTATGTGTCCTCAATATTCATGCCTAAAGGATGGCCCTGGGCACTCTGACCACTCAATGTAACTTGAAAGGTCACAGTGACATGAGTGTCCTTACTATTCACAGCACTTGTCTTCTATGAATAGAATATCATTGGATGTGTTAGCTGGATGCCTTTCCCAGAAGAGTGGGGATAAATGGGGGGATAACAATTCAGTTATACTTTTTATTTAATGGGGGTAGGGAGGCCATGCAAGGGTTTAACAAATAACCCCTGCAGTTTATTTGGTTTTCCCTCTAAAACTTCATATCAATGTGGATAGTTTACAAGATCCACAAACACTACGGGTAATATTACATTCTTAACGCTAACGTTAGCGCTCAGCTGTGCAGTGGGTTATGTGCAAGATGACAAACATTAAAAGGTACACTCTCACCAGCGCTAAACTATGAATATTACAATAGAAATCCCAAAATGGGTATGACAATGTAGCAAACAGATCTAATGTTTGAAACGTAAACCATGAACAGTTGCAACAAGCAATATAAATTATGAATAAAATAGAGACGTCAACGTATATAGTACCATGAAAGAAATGCAGTCAAATATGAATACAATGAATATATGGACAAACAATATTCCAGTATAATAAAGTACTTGAGCAGTATATTTAATACCTGAGGAAGTGGGTGTGCCCACGAAATGCATTGAGCAAAGTTCTATATGCCAGAAATCAAGTCAGAGACCAAGCCGAATATCCATGCTGAGCAAGTGTTCCATTCTAACAAACTTCAGTTTATGTTGAGCCAGCGTTCCATTCCATTCCAACGGGCTTCGATCTATATGTTGATGGACTGCAGACCGGAGGTTTGGAGTACAGAAATCGGGAGGTTCTGGCCATTGTGGCAAATGCTGTTTTGCACATTTATTTGTGCTCTATTTTTGTGAGTTTGTTTTAACACTGTGATCTTTTTAAAAAAAATTATTAAATACACTGCACAATATATGCTCTCTTTTGATTTTTCAGTGCATGCTATATTAACCAACTAAGAAGCAAAAGCTCTCTTTAAAGATATCAATCTACTGTGAACCCTAGGATTACCCGAACTGTATCTGGGGTGCTCCAGAGGTATTTTTTCAATTTCAACCTATCTTGCGCCCTTTTTTTTTTGTCTTTATTCTGTCAATTAAGGGTTAACAAGGTACCCTCGTTAAGAGGCTGCAGTGGGAAAGATTCTACCGGTGTATTTTTTGCAATAAAGTACTTGAGTGCAGGATAATTGAGATGATGTTCCTGGGAATGGAGCAATAAGGTGGTTGGTGCAACACAAAAAGTTCTATACATATAGCCATAATACTACACGAAGAAAAAAAGGTAAAAAATGAATGAAGAAAATACTTATACAGTGCTATTCAGAGAGTGGTGAAACCTTGAGAATTGCCAGGAGAATGAACAATCTAGACCAAATAGCCGATTTGGAAAGTGAGATAAATGGGAGAATTTTTGTGGTTTGGATATTTTGACCTAGAATTTTCACTTCTCCAGTCATTCTCAAGATTTTCATATCTCTCTGAATAACCCTGATAGTCCTCCTATTATAGTCCTTGGTTATAGGTCTCGTGGTTCTCTTTAAAACAAAAAGAAAAAACTTTCATGAGTCTACATATTCAGATTTCTATTCAAATACTATGGGCTCTATTCCCTAGTTAGTGCCTTTAATATGTAAGCGTTAGCACTGAGATAAGTTTGTTTAACGCATGCCCCCATATTACATTCCTGATGCTACCCCTGTTAGTAACCCATTTGTGCAACAGAATTTGTGCTAGCTTTGGGGAGCTTACTATACTTTGCGCATCCTAAGTTTTGTTTCGATAAGTAAGGTATAAGTAAGATATTTCAAAGTGCTAGCGCTAATTACTGCAGGGAAGCGGACAGTCATATTTTAGCACCACCTAAAAGCAACATGAGTCTGCCAGATTGCAGCCTTTTTCCAGTGGGGACCGCCATCTTAGATGTCAGCCCCGCTTCCGGGTCTCCCCTCGTCTGTCATGACCCACGCTCTGACCCCTGGCAGCCCCTTTAAGCCCTGCATATGTGTTAAAATTTCAGCCTATGTAATATAGAGGTTTCTGAATTCCCTGCCCGGTTGTCCTATTCATGCTATGGAGCCTCAGGTGACTCCACCCTACCTGAAGAGATCTCCTTATAAGCAAGGTCTGCCCTCTCATCAGGGCTTCCTCTTTGAAGTTCTGGCTGTGGAAGTAACCAGACTGACTTCTGAAGTTCTCTGATCTCCACTCCAGCCTCCAAAGACTCCCATCTGGACATTCCTCTGTGAAACCTATAGGTACCTTCCACTGTTCCCTACTCTACTTTGGATTTCCCGTGTACCAGACCCACTTACTTGGACTTACCCATTCTATTTACCTGCCATCTGCCAAGACCCCTGCTCTGGACTTTGACACTGATTATTGCCTGCTCCCAGTCTGATACCTGCCACGGAATAGTCTGAGTTTCCCTAGTTATTGTTTCTTCTGTGTCATCCCTTTTCATGTACTGTTAGTTTCTCCCTGTGTCTTATTACTCCTGTCTCGCCTCACCAGTATTATTAGTTCTCATTCTGCTGGACCTTGTTTCTCCTGTCTCCTTGTTGCTCTTAGTATTCAGTTCTCCCAACCTCCACTCCCATTAAACTCAGCTCTCCATCTACTGCCTCAGCACTTTTCCTGTATCTCTTCTTTCTCCTCTTTGTATGTTGCTGTGTTGCCTTTTGCCCTACGCTCCATTCCTGCCCGCCTAACTTTCTCTATATTCAGTTTATTCTATTGTTTGTGTTTCTGCTTTGTTTTATAAATAAGCCCTGTTGTGCCCTGCAACCTGCATGACTCCATTTCGTCAATGCATCTTGGACTCACACCAACACCCGATGCTCACGCCGCATGACACGTTAGTTACTGAGTTAACCCCTAACTGCCCAGGGATTTCCTGTGGAAACCCTATAGTGGAGATGGGGCGGGAGTCATTAATTATAATGTGAACAATAGTGCAGCACGAACAAAAAACTTCTTTTTTTTTTTAGTCATATACAGGGCTATTCAGAGAGAGGTGAAAACCTTCAGAATTTGCTGGAGAATGAACAATCTAGAAAAATTCTAGGTCAAAATAGCCAATTTGGAAAGTGAGATAAATGGGAGAATTCTTCTGGTTTGACTATTTTGACCTAGAATTTTCAATTCTCCAGTCATTCTCAAGGTTTTCACCTCTTTCTGAATGGTCCTAATATTTTCACAGAAAAATAGAGTAACAGGTTCCCATTTCTATTTTTTTCATTACAAGTGTACACCATAGAATACATAACCGCAAAGGCTCGGATGATAAAATGTGAAAAAATTACTTTACACACTGTAAATGATTGAAAATTCACCCTTTTTAAAATTCTTCGTTATAGCATTCTGGCAGGACATGACGTATACATATAATATTGATATATTATGAATTTGCCGAGTCTGCCATAAAAAAGGATATATAATTTGTCTGGGTCGTATAATAAAACATGACTTCAAATCGCGTTTAAACATGATGAGCACAACACGTTCAGAATGATCTCAGCACACAGAGGTGAAATGGCTCAGCAAAGGAGTTCTTTACCAAAATGTCATTACAACATAACGATCACACATATTATAGGTATGTTAAGTGCTTACTTCACATAAAGTGTCACTTGACAATTGTGACTCAGAGCAAGTCCAGATTTCACAGCAAAAACACAATTGATTCCTACAATTAAAAAGATATGTGTATTGATGCAAAAAACAATCCAATGTAATTATTTGCAGATTAAGTTGGAATGATGATAATTAACAAGGAGTTTTCAATGATGCCAATTGAAACCGCATGCAATGATTTCTTGAAATAATAAATTATTTATCTGCCTAGACGACAGATCGGTTATTTTAGTACCATTGATTTGCTGTACAGTACTCAATTTGGCCTTATGGTGCCACAGTATCAATTATTTTGTGTAGATTGCATAATTGAGAATTATCTCAAACAAGGTTTGCATCACTCGTACTGCAACCGTTTACTTGTAGCCAATTCTGTATTCAAACACACAGAGAATGCACTGATTTTAGAGCAAATGAACCACAACCTAGTTTAAACTATTTTTTGTGGTTTAAACTCTTATGTTTTCAAAAAGAAACATAATATTCATAAAAAAATCCTTGTATGATCTTGACAATATCTAAATATAATGGCAAGATCGTGCATATACATATATGTGAAGAGGGAGAGCATACAGTACCGGCTGATTGGAGTAGAGGTAACATTACTGCTCTATAATAATCCCAAAAGAGGGCAAAGACGCCGAGCTCTGTGCTAACTATAGACCAATCTCCTTGCTCAATTGTGATCTGAAGCTATTTGCAAAGATTTTGGCAACAAGGCTGCAACCTTACTTACCCTCTATATATGACGATCAGTGGGCTTTATACCAGGGCGCAAAGCTAGAGATGGAACTATACGGGCACTGCAGCATATACACCATGCATCTCGTACGGAACCGGGACTGCTACTTCTCTCTACAGGTGCAGAAAAAGCATTTGACTGAGTTGATTGGGAATTTTTATTCTCTACTCTGCGCCATTTGGGTCTGGGCCCTAAACTATGTAAATGGATTGAAGCTCTTTTATCTTAGCCCAACAGCACGTGTCTGCGTCAATGGCATTTTCACAGACAACTTCTCGATCAAGAACGGTACTCGCCAGGGCTGTCCGTTATCTCCTCTTTTTGTTTTGGCCTTGTAGTCCTTTTTGACAGCTGTGAGTCAGCACCCAGATATAGCAGGGGTTAAAGTAGGACCTCGGTAAACATAAGATTGCCGCATATGCTGATGATCTATTGCTTTTTGTCACCCGACCTGAGATATCCATGCCAAATATACTAAAAGCTTTCCAGGAATAGGGGCAGCTCTCTAACTTTAAAATCAATACTATACAATCACATTTGTTTAATATCAACATATCACAAACTAAGATGAATACTTTAGAGTGTAATTTTCCTTACACGCGGACGAACGACAAACTGAAGTATCTGGGGATATGGCTTACTGCCCATCATTCACACATGTTTAGAGAAAATCTCTTACCGTTATCACGCCAGCTACAAGTGGATTTAAATTCCTGGAGGTATCCTCATATTCATGTTACGCCGAGTAGCGGTTATCAAGATCAATATATAGCCATGGCTTCTATATCTTTTTCAGATGATACCCGTGATGCTGCCACACTTTTTTTTTTGCTTCTCTCAAATCTATGACATCTATGTATATCACAGCATATACAGTCAGGTCTAGAAATATTGGGACATCGACACAAATCTAACATCTTTGGCTCTATACACCACCACAATGGAGTTGGAATGAAACAATGTGATTTAACTGCAGACTGTCAGCTTTAATTTGAGGGTATGTACATCCAACTCAGGTGAACGGTGTTGGACTTACAGCAGTTTGCAGATGTGCCTCCCACTTGTTAAGGGACCAAAGGTAATGGGACAGAATAATAATCATAAATCAAACTTTCCATTCTTAATACTTGGTTGCAAATCCTTTGCAGTCAATCACAGCCTGAAGTCTGGAACGCATAGACATCACCAGACGCTGGGTTTCATCCCTGGTGATGCTCTGCCAGGCCTCTACTGCAACTGACTTCAATTCCTGCTTGTTCTTGGGGCATTTTCCCTTCAGTTTTGTCTTCAGCAAGTGAAATACATGCTCAATGGGATTCAGGTCAGGTGATTGACTTGGCCATTGCATAACATTCCATTTCTGTCCCTTCAAAAACGCTTTGGTTGCTTTTGCAGTATGCTTTGGGTTATTGTCCATCTGCACTGTGAAGCGCCGTCCAGTGAGTTCTGCAGCATTTGGCTGAATGTGATCAGATAATATTGCCCGAAACACTTCAGAATTCATCCTGGTGCTTTTGTCAGCAGTCACATCATCAATAAATACAAGAGAATCAGTTCCATTGGCAGCCATACAAGCCCACGCCATGACACTACCACCACTATGCTTCACTGATGAGGTGGTATGTTTAGGATCATGAGCAGTTCCTTTCCTTCTCCATACTCTTCTCTTCCCATCACTCTGGTACAAGTTGATCTTGGTCTCATCTGTCCATAGGATCTTGTTCCAGAACTGTGAAGGCTTTGTTGGGTGTTGTTTGGCAAACTCTAATCTGGCCTTCCTGTTTTCGAGGCTCACCAATGGTTTTACATCTTGTGGTGAACCCTCTGTATTCACTCTGGTGAAGTCTTCTCTTGATTGTTGACTTTGACACACATACACCTACCTCCTGGAGAGTGTTCTTGATCTGGCCAACTGTTGTGAAGGGTGTTTTCTTCACCAGGGAAAGACTTCATTCATCCACCCCAGTTGTTTTCCGTGGTCTCCCGGGTCTTTTGGTTTTGCTGAGCTCACCGGTGCATTCCTTTTTGAGAATGTTCCAAACAGTTGTTTTGGCCACGCCTAATGTTCTTGCTATCTCTGATGGGTTTGTTTTGTTTCTTCAGCCTAATGAAGGCTTGCTTCACTGATAGTGACAGCTCTATGGATCTCATCTTGAGAGTTGACAGCAACAGATTCCAAATGCAAATAGCACACTTGAAATGAACTCTGGGCCTTTTATCTGCACATTGTAATTGGGGTAATGAGGGAATATCACACACCTGGCCATGGAACAGCTGAGAAGCCAATTGTTCCATTACCTTTGGTCCCTTAACAAGTGGGAGGCACAGCAGTTTGCAGATGTGCCTCAAGTCCTACACCGTTCACCTGAGTTGGATGTACATACCCTCAAATTAAAGCTGACCGTCTGCAGTTAAAGCACATTGTGTTTGTTTCATTCCAACTCCATTGTGGTGGTGTATAGAGCCAAAGATGTTAGAATTGCATCGATGTCCCAATATTTCTGGACCTGACTGTATATGGAGGGATAAACATCCACGATTAAGCTACCACATATTGACCCATGCTAAGTCTGGCGGGGGCCTAGCTCTTCCTAGTTTTTACCAATACCACAGAGCTTGCCACCTACAGCGGGTGGTAGAATGGACTAGAGAAAGGGGAAACAAACAATGGAGAATGGTTGGTTGAACAAGAATGACAGGAGTACCCCTTTCGACTCTCCCTTGGCTTCCTTTGAGACAAGCTAGGCGAGCAGCACAGAGCTCCCCTTAACGACTTTTCCATCACCTATGACTCCTAGTCTTTTATGAGCAATTTGACCCAGGGCTTACGCCCCGTCCGTTAAGACAAATGACTGGAGATAATACACCACGGATTCTACACTTTCTTACTACAATGGGGAGGGTCTCTCTGTACAACCTAATACAAGATCGTCAAGTGCGGTTTCTGGACACCTTTCATTATGCACAAGTATGCCATTTTCTAGACCAGATACTACAACGCCATCAGCTGAACAGACAGCTGACTCCTTTTTGAACATATTTGCAGTCGATCACAGCCTCTTACACATGGTATATCCCAGATTCACACAATCCTCCAGACAAACGTGGCAGACACTCCACCATCTTTTATCGGAAAATGGGAGATGATGTTAGAGCTAACACTCAGTGATAGACAATGGACTAAGATCTGTGATTTGACACACCATTGTTCTGTAGCTAGCAAGACACAGGACACCGCCTATAAGGTCTTAACCCTGTGGTATTGCACACCTTCCAGTATACATACATTCCATCCGAATGCTTCCTCAAACTGTTGGAGGTGCGACCTTGAGTGAGGCACTATGCTCCATATTTGGAACAGCTCCTTGATAAAACCGTATTGGGCTACGGTGTATGAGATAATTTCACGTTTTATAGACCCTCCACCAGACTTTGCACCTGCAACGATGTTGTTACATCATACTACTAGCTCGATAACCTGGTATAAGCAATCTATCTGCGCCCGTATGGTGAACACTGCTAAGGATCTTATCCCACTCTATTGGAAGCAACAGTTAGCCCCCCTCTAACTTTATGGTACAAAAGAATGGAAGAACTACACTCTATTGAGTATTTGTACTTCAGTACCTCAGACGAACTCCACAAATACGAAGCTATATGGTCCAGATGGGTATTGGTAACACTTTCACCAGAGTTTCAACCTTTAATCTAAGTGCTACCCTCAGAAGTAGATAGGCTTAGCTAAGAGAAACTAGAACAGATGGACTGGCTTAATACACCTTATTTTTCTCCCCCACCCTTTTTTTAATTTCATTCCTCTTTTTTCTTTAGAATGCTTTCAGCAGATATGGATATGCTAAGAAACAAACAAAATAGACAGAATTAGCGATGTGAAATATTTATGTGTAAGATTATGATGTGTTTACTTTCTTGATACATTACTGACTTATGTACATGATTTGATTTCGAACTTTATTAAAATAAATATTTACAACTGTACTGCTACAACAATTACTGCTCTATAATCCAGGTTTTCAATCCCGGCCAGAGCACCTCTCCAGTAAGTGTCCTTGGTCAACACAATTAATGGTACATACTTACCTACCACACAATATCGGCTGTGGAGTACAGTGGTAACATCTCCACCATTCTACCATGAAGAAGCAAGTCAAAATACCATTCACTACATCCCTCCAATACGACTGTGGAAAAGCAAGTCACTTCTTTAGGAGAAGCGGGTTCAACCTAACCACCAGGTCGCTGCTCTACAATCATGGAAAAGATGACCCAAACCCACTCAGAAGATGCCACCATCGAGTGTCCTTGGGCAAGACACCTAACAATATGGATGCGCTTACCTCACAAAACACGTGTACTTATCATATATTGTAAGTTCCCTTTGGTAACAAGGTCCCCCTGAATCAGGCCGTATCATCCAAATGTGTGGTATTCTAATGCAAACACCAATCCATTCCACCCCTTGTGAAAAAAAATGATCTTGTAAAGCGCTGCGGAACATGTGGCACTATATAAATAAAGGATAATAATAATACAGTAATTACTAGTTCTGCAAGACTTTTCAGTATCAGACTTTTTAGAAAAATATTTTGCACAGACCATGAGATGAAAAAGAGATTAAAATAAAAAAGATCAATTAATAGATATGCTTTAAAAATATAATTATGATAAATACACAGAGCAAGAGCGATAATTACTAATATCACAGTCATTCTCAAAATGTCACAACTGGCATTAGAAATGTTGTAGTTCTTGCTGTTAAATTTCCACATTATAAGTACTATATTGACGAAGGTTTTGGGACACTCCTCCTAATTACTGAATTCATTAGATGTGTGCACGGCTGACATTTTTTTTCCTTCTTCGTTTCATTTCAAAATAATTTTATTTTCGTTTGGTTTCTCGAGTCACTATAAAGAACATTGTAATTTGGGATTGTTACGATATTTGATATCGATTCGAATTTTGGATCACTAAAAAAAGCCCCAATAAATCAAATTTTTCAGTTAAAAGACAAGCTAGGGTTAAATATTGAGCTGTCCATTGGCCTGTGGTGCTGACAACAGATTCAGCACCACAGGCCAATTTACAGGGACAGGGTCCGTTGTGAAATAGTCAAATGAATCTGATTAATTTCGTAATGCCATTTGCTTTAGTACTTGTATGTAATGTAAGTTGGGATCAATTTTGATATTGATTTGAATTTCGGATCATAAAATAAAAACATCAATGGAACAAATCCTGCTCAGGAATCATTAATCAATGGTTATCTTGGGAAAAAGTATAACAAATCAAATTTGTTATATTCCATTTTGTTTCAATTCGGGTGAAATCCGTTTGTTATTTGGGAAGTACTTCCAAAATATGAATTAACAAATTACGTAATGAATTGAGATTTGTTACAAAACATATGCACACCTAGAATTCATGTGTTTCAATCACACCCAATGCCGCAAGCATATAAAATCAAGCACTTAGCCATGTAGATTGCATTTACAAACATTTATGAAAAACATGGGTCGGTCTGAAGAACTCAATAATTCAAGCTTGGTACTGTGCTGGGATGCATCAACTCAGTCATGAGGCAGAAAACCACGTAAAGTCACAAAGCGGGGTCACCAAGTGATTAGGCACATGGTGTGTATACAGTAAGTCACCAATGCACTTCTGATTCCTTAGCTGAAGAGTTTTCCACTGGCATTAATATCAGCACAAAAGCTGCGCGATGGCAGGAGCTTCATGGAATGGGTTTCCATGGCTGAGCAGCTGCATGCAAGCCTCACATCATGAGCAATGCAAAGCATCGGGCAAAGTGGTGAAAAACACTTTGCCACTAGACTCTAGAGCAGTGGAAATATTTTCCGTGGCATGACGTATCACGCTTCTGTATGATTAAGACCTTCGGGTCGAAACGTCACATCATCATCTGCTTCATGGGGTTTGCTGTCCCCAAATAAGATTCCTCTTCACTGATTCCACTGGAGGTCCCACGTCTTCATTTTTGTTCTCCTACATTGGGACCGGCGGCATCCTCATCTTCGTGGTGACCTCGTGGATGGTTGGGGCTCCCTCCTTGTGCTGATCGCGACGCTTTTGTTTTGTATCAAGTTTCTTTGTCTGGCAGTCTGATTGGCGCGTTTGAGTTTGGCAGATTCCAGGAACGTTACCTGTCTGACTGCATTGTGCCAACTGTATAGTTTTGTGGAGTAGGGATAATGGTTTGGGGTGTCAGGGTGGCACCTGGCATACGCCGTGGTGGGACCCAAATTCAAGGGATTAGAGCCCTTTAGGCAGGAATATTCAGAGTGTGCCTGAGGATAGGCTGGCTGGTACTGGTAGCAGTCCATGGCGCAGTACAAAGTGGATAGCGAGATAGAGTGGTCTGGACGGTCCGTGAGTCAATAGGCTGGCAGCAAGCAGGCAAGGTCGATGGGTGAAGCAGGATCTGGTATACAGTATCAGCAGGATTACAGAGTAGGTCAGAACAACACAGAGGATTGACTTGTAATGCAAAGTCAATGAGCATAGGTGGGAGTGACTCTTTTATTAGACAGACAGGGGGGTGTGGTGTGTGTTTGGTGTTTTACTTAGGATTAACCCATATCAGTGCTGGATAGGGCTGAGGCAGCACTTTTCCTGAATGTGCACCTGCAGACATGGTTTCTGCACACCCTCGGGTAGTGATCCCTGACATGGGGCTATTTTTCAGGGGTTGGGCTAGACCCCCTTACTTCTGGGGAAGGGAAATCTTAATGTTTCAGCATAGCAAGATGTTTTGGACAATGCTATGCTTTCAGCTTTGTGGGAACAGTTTGGGGAAGGGTATTTTTCTGTTCTAGAATGACTGTACCCAAGTGGACAAAGCATCATGGGGCATGACAAGTAGGGATGAGTCGAACACTCCCCGAGTTCGGTTCGAGCCCGAACTTCCCATTTGTTGGGGACCGAACCCAATGCTACATATTTGCCATAAAAGGTGTATGGGGGTCCGGGTAGTGCCCTGGGGGACAGGAAACAAGCACAAAAAGTTTTTAAAAAAACGTTTTTAAAGGGACAGTGAGTTTTCCATGAAATAAGGTTTAAAAATAAAAACAAAAAATTCCTACAAATATCATGCCTAGGAGGTCCCCATAACCTGCCAGTGAAGTGGCGGATTTCTAGGATGTATAAAAACACTTAAAAACAAATAAATGACGTTTCATATGACGGTAAATGCTTTTCCTTTAATCTATCCATAAACAACTGCTTGGGACGGCAGCCTGTATGAAAAGACATTTTAGGACACGCAGAAAAAGTTTAGTTTTTTTTTGGCTAAATTATTGTGAAACTTATGCAGGCTTTGGATGAAAGTAACAATAGGTGCTTTAAAATTGGGCTTTTAGCGTCGGCAACAGTGCCGTCACACCGTAACCCCTCTGAGGATATGAATCTGATACAGGCGTCAATGGCAGTGCACCCAGATATTGTGCCTTTGGTGCCAGGCCAGCAAGTATCATCATACAGTAACCCCTCTGTGGTATTGTGGAAGAGTGCAGGGGTGGACCATGTGGTCCTATATTGAAAAGTAAAAAAGGTGTCATCTGTGCTCGTTTCTATGTGTTCCATGTACAACAAAACTGAGGTTTTTGTTTGTTTCAATGGCCATTGCAACGTAAGCTCACTCGCCACTTCACGGCACCTCTTTACAGAGTGAGTACCTAACAATTGTAACCAAAAGGCCTCTCTACTGAGCAGCTCCAAGCCCCTCCTGCTGCTTATCAGCCAAGGAGAGGCAGAGATGGTGGGTTTTATTTATACACGCACCAAACACTTCCCATTTGGGATTAAAAACAAAAACATGGAAAGAGGCTGATAAGCAGCAGGAGGGGCTTGGAGCTGCTCAGTAGAGCGGCCTTTTGGTTACAATTGTTAGGTACTCACTCTGTAAAGAGGTGCCGTGAAGTGGCGAGTGAGCTTACGTTGCAATGGCCATTGAAACAAACAAAAACCTCAGTTTTGTTGTACATGGAACACATAGAAACGAGCGCAGATGACACCTTTTTTCCTTGTTATGTTTTATACATTAACTGGGCTGTTACTCCTGGCAGTTGCTGCCGCTCCGGTGAGTATGGGCGCGACGCCATTTTTTCTGTATTTATCTATATTGAAAAGTGTTTTTATTTATCTGTTAATGGGTGTCAGTGCACCCAGATATTGTGCCTTTAATGCCAGGCCATAAAGTATCATCAAACAGTAACCCCTCTGTGGTATTGTGGAAGAATGCAGGGGTGGACCATGTGGTCCTATTTTGAAAAGTTTTTGATCTGGTAATGGGCGTCAGTGCACCCAGATATTCTGCCTTTGGTGCAAGACTGCAAGGCCAGCAAGTATCATCATACAGTAACCCCTCTGTGGTATTGTGGAAGAATGCAGGGGTGGACCATGTGGTCCTATATTGAAAAGTTTTTGATCTGGTAATGGGCGTCAGTGCACCCAGATATTCTGCCTTTGGTGCAAGACTGCAAGGCCAGCAAGTATCATCATATAGTAACCCCTCTGTGGTATGGTGGAAGAGTGCAGGGGTGGACCATGTGGTCCTATATTGAAAAGTTTTTGATCTGGTAATGGGCATCAGTGCAGCCAGATATTGTGCCTTTCATGGCAGCAAGTGCCTTCACACCATAACCCTTTTGTGGTATTGTGGAAGAGTTCAGTGGTGGAGGTGTTGTGAATGCAGAAGAGGAGATCCCCGATCTATTCCATTACTTCAGCATCAGGGGATTGATAGCTGCTGATCCAGGACTGATTCATTTTTATAAATGTCAGCCGGTCTACAGAGTCGGTGGACAGACGAACTCTTTTGTCTGTGACAAAACCTCCAGCGGCACTGAACGTCCTTTCGGAAAGCACGCTAGATGAAGGGCAACCTAGTAGCTGCATAGCATATTGGCTAAGTTCTGGCCAGTGATCCAATCTCAACACCCAGTAAGCCAGTGGATCATCTGCTGGAAAGGTATCCAGGTCTGCCCTTGCCCCTAGGTAGTCCTGCACCATATGGTGAAGACGCTGGCAATGTGTGCCTACATTTGACGTCCCTGGACGTCGAGGACTAAAAAAATGTGAAAATGCATCAGTCAAGCGGCCCTGGCCTTCACCGCTATTCCTCTGATCACCTGCAGCCTCAGAAGCACGTGTGTCAGCACTTGGTAATCTAACAGTGCCTGGAAAGGTGTTACACAAGTTTAGCTTTAGAGCGTCCTCAAATTTTGTCATCCTGTGCTCCCTCTGTGCGGGCAGGATGAGCTCTGCAACTTTCCCCTTGTATCGTGGATCAAGAAGGATTGCCAACCAGTAATGATCCCTCTCCTTGATAGCACGAATCCTGGGGTCCTTTAGCAGGCTTTGCATCATTAGGGAGCCCATGCAGCGTAGATTGGAGGTGGCATTAGCTGCCGAGTCTTCCTGGTAAATGAGGATGACCGTATCGTGCACTTCCTCCTCCCAGCCACGCACAAGCTCTTCTGTTTCTGGGCACACAAAACCCTGCCTTGAGGAATCCCCACCTTCAATGCCCCCACTACTTAAATAGTCCTCCTCCTCCTCATCCTCTTCCTGTCTGATCTGAGTAGGACCCACTGGAATGCTGTCTGCAGAAAGACTGGGGCCTTGAGAGCTAGGGAAGGCTTCCTCTTCCTCCCGCTGCTCTGCCTCTAGAGCCACATCTATAATTCCCCGCAGACTGTGCTCCAGCAGGAACACTAAAGGAATTGCGTCACTGATGCATGCACTGTCCCTGCTCACCATCCTCATTGCCTCCTCAAATGGTGACAGTACAGTGCATGCATCCTTGATCATCAGCCACTGCGGGGGGGAAAAAAACAAGTTGACCTGAACCTGTCCTTGTGCCATACTCACACAGGTACTCGTTGATTGCCCTCTGCTGCTTGTGCAGACGCTGCAGCATTGCTAATGTCGAATTCCACCTGGTGGGCATGTCACAAATCAGACGGTTTGTGGGAAGGTGGAATTCTCTTTGAATTTCTGCCAGGCGAACGCTTGCTGGGAATGACCATCTGAAGTGGCAGAGAAGGAGGAGGAGGAGTAAGAGGTGGTGGTGGTGGAGTAGACAGACCTCATACAAGCAGCTTTCTGGAGGCGTGGTGGATGAACAAGCTCCAGCACAGAACCCCGTCTTGGATCCCTCCCAGCTGCAATCAGAGTTACCCAGTGTGCCGTGAAGGAAATGTAATGACCCTGTCCATGCTTGCTGGACCACGTGTCTAAAGTGACATGCACCTTGCTGCTGACTGCCTTTCCCAATGACTGGATAACATTGTCTTCCACGTGCTGGTATAGTGCTGGAATGGCCTTGCGTGAAAAGTAATGGCGTTTTGGAACCTGCCACTGTGGTACAGCACATTCAGCAAATTCACGGAAGGGAGCAGAGTCCACCAGCTGGAAAGGCAGCAGCTGCAATGCGAGTAATTTTGCTAAGCTGGCATTTAGACGCTGTGCTTGAGGATGGTTGGGACTATATTTTTTCTTTCGCTGCAGCAGCTGCGGCAACGTAATCTGACTGCGTAAATCTTCAGCTACTGGGATGATGTCACATTCTGAGGAAGGACCTGCTGGTACATCCATTACTGTAGCATCATCCCTGTCGGTGGAGGTTGTAGGCAATTGCATGGCAGGACATACAGTGTGGGTAGAGACAGATGAGGAGGAGGAGGACCTACGCAAATTTTTGCCCCAACGGGATTTGTGGCACTTGTTCATATGTCGCCTCAAGCACATGGTACCCAAGTGTCCGGGGTTTATCCCACGCTTCAGCCTCCTCTGACATAGATTACAAATAGCAACAGTGGGGTCTACTGCACAGTTCTTAAAGAACTCCCAGACAGTAGAGTTCCTGCATGTGTTCTTTGAGACAACAGCGCTCTGCACCGGAGCAGCTCTGACATGTGATGCCTTGTACTGGCTAGTGCTACGGTTGGTCACAGAGGATGTTGTGCCTAGTGTGTGCTGTGCCTCCCCCTCCTCCTCCCCCTCCTCCTCACTTGATTCCTCAGTTTGATCTGGCACCCAGGTGGAGTCAGTGACCTCATCATCATCAATGTCATCTTCACCCCCTATCTCCTCGTCACTGGAGCCAACTTGGCAGCATGCTGCAGCTGCTGGGGCAACATGAGTGCCAGTTATTTGTGTGTCATCACTGGCACCCCCTTCCTCTAGGTTGATTATACTCCCTTGCTCAACCTCAGAGATTGAATCAGAGCACTGTACTTGCTGCGCATCCTCAAGCAGCATGTCACTCTCATTGTAGTCAAACAATTCAGCTGACTCCTTCGTGTGTGATAGCGAGGCTACGGCAGGAGTAGCTGTGGACATGGAGGCTGCATTAGATGCTTTGGCAGCTGAGGTGGACTGTAAAGCACTAGAAGCCTGGCTGGCAGAGGACTCAGAGGATGAGGATGGCCTGGTTAGCCAATCCACCAAGTCCTCTGTATGTTGCTGCTGCTTAAGACGGCCAGCACCAGTTAGAAAGGACAAGCGTGCCCCTGCAGAGGATGCACCACGTCCACCACAACCAGAGACACAGCCTCCCGACACAGGGGCTGCTTGCCTCTTATCTGTGGCTGGGAGCGTCTGCCTGTCCTTTTTGTTCTTTCAGACATGGTGAGTGATATATAGATTAATATATACAGAACTCTGATTCAACTCTGGTATAAAGATTTAAATAACTCTGGTATAACTCAGTGAGACACACTGATAGCTGGCAGCCAGTGACAAGAGACAGATCACCTTAATTCACAAATGTTTTAAAGAAATTAGTGAGCCCCAAAATACAGTGTGGTACTGTTTGCATGACGAGACACAGATCACCTTAATTCCCAAGTGTTTTAAAGTAATTAAGTGAGCCCCAAAAAAATTGCTGGCTGTGTGACAAGACACAGAAGATCACCTTATTTCCCAAGTGTTTTAAAGAAATTAGTGAGCCCCAAAATACAGCGTGGTACTGTTTGTATGACGAGACACAGATCACCTTAATTCCCAAGTGTTTTAAAGAAATTAGTGAGCCCCAAAATACAGCGTGGTACTGTTTGTATGACGAGACACAGATCACCTTAATTCACAAGTGTTTTAAAGAAATTAGTGAGCCCCAAAAATAATTGCTGGCTGTGTGACGAGACACAGAAGATCACCTCAATTCACAAATGTTTTAAAGAAAGTTGTAAACCCCAAAAAAAATTGCTGGCACAGTGACAAGACACACATCACCTAAATTCCCTGATATTTGGTATAAATGAGACCCAAAAAGACTTGCTGGCACAGTGTGCCAAGACCCAGAAAATCACCTCAATACACAAATGTTTTAAATGTATCCATGTAATTGGGCAGACTAGATGGGCCGAAAGGTTCTTATCTGCCGACATTTTTCTATGTTTCTATGTTTCTAAATAAAGTTGTAAACCCCAAAAAAACTTGCTGGCACAGTGACAAGACACACATCACCTAAATTCCCTGATATTTGGTCGAAATAAGACCCCCCAGACCCCCCCAGTAGCGTGGCAGACCGGCAGTAACAACACACACAACTATCTTCTTTGAAATCTCCTCTGAAATGCGTGCAGAAAGCGCTGCGTTGAAACCTTATACAGTGTGCTGCGGGACTTAGCTCTGTGAGCCCATGATTGGGCAAAATTTGCCCAATCAGGACTCTGAGCGGTGATTGGCATAGTGTTCAACCAGTCTTGCACCAGACCTGTGGTCAGGTGCAAGGCTGTAGCCAATAGGCTTGTGCACCGATTTTTTTTTTCAGTTCGATTTGTTCGGATGTTTAAACTTTTCGATTCGGCTCGTTTCGGCCGATTTCTGTTTCGATTCAGTTCGGCTCGACTCGTTTTTGGTGTACATTTTTTTTTCGGAATATCGACCATTTTTCGTATTTTCGGGTCACTTTGCTCGTTTTTTGTATCGACTTTTCGTGATTTCGGAAATTTTCGTTTTTTCGGAACGTCTGTTCTCCTCGTTTCAAAGCTGTCTAACTCTATTCATTTTGATGTAAACTTCTATGGTTTACTTTTTTATACTTTATATATTTTTTTATAATAAATTTTTGGTTTGTTTTTCGGATCCGATAATTCATTCTGTCAATACGATAATTCTGGCGATTCTATCGTGTTTTTTTTTAATTAAATAAAGATCCTTTTTTTCTTATGTATATACATTTCACAACTTTATTTAATCACATTAAAAAATGGTATGAAAGCCAAGGAACAAAAAAAAATGAACAAAACGATTTAAAAAACGCTAAACTGACCCGAATGGTGTGACTTTAAAAATAAAAACCAGAACAAAAAGGTTTTAAAACGGAAAAATAGTTGATCAAAATGATCTGAAATGAAAAAAAAAAAAAAGATTTAAAACAGACAAAAAAAAATTAACCCTTTCGCTGCTGAGGCATTTCACGGCTTCCCTTCACGCCTGTGTGCGGCACTGCGGTCTGCTGCTGAGCTAATTTTTAACAGTTTCGCTCCTCTTGTTTAAACGCGTTTTTTTGAAGCCTTATTTTATAATATGACCCAGACATGTTATATATCGTTCTTTCCGGCAGACTCGGCAGATGATTCATAATATATCATTATCATATGTATGCGTCATGTCCTGTCTGTATATTATAACAAAAAATGCAATAAAATTAGAATTTTCAATGTTTGTTTTACAAGGTGTAAAGTATTTTTTTCACATTTTAACATGCGAGTGTTTGCGGTTATATTTTATGAGTTGCATTTGTTAAAAAAAATTGAAAAGGGGACTTGTTATATTTTTTTGGGTGAAAATTACACTATTTTTAACAAACGCACCCCATACAAAAATCCTTAGTGCAGCATCATTGTTCACATTATAATTGAAATGGGAACAATATTGCTGCATTAACAAAACAAAACAAAAAACCTGTTTATTTTTTTTTATATTTAAATTTTTTATAATTTTTAACATTGTCATGTTTGGTATTGTTGGAAAGGCCATGCTCTGGTCGATCCAAAGATAACAAACATTAACTAACCGATCGCTGCCGTGGATCGGGAGATAGGGGTTCCAATGAACCCCCTATCTCCACCATTGGTCGCAGTTAGGGGTTAACTCCAGAACTGACGTCATTGTGACGAGGTCTTGGGACTGTCGGCAGCTGCCGTTCCCCCACGCTGTTGTCTTCCTGCAAAGACGTGACCATGTTGGCGGGCAGCGTTTTAGCGGGCAGCGGTGGGAGAGAGAGAGCTCATAGCTGGGAGGAGGTGTTGCGTGAAGCTGCAAACAGGGACAAATAAACTAGACCTGAGCCGCACTGAGGATCTTTGGGTTGTGTCGGAGAAGACTTCACGCAGTGCTGCCATCAATATTTTTTGATAAATTCTTGGTTATACAATGAATGTGACTGTGGACAAAAATCCGTGTTGTTGTGACATCGCCTAAGCTTAACAAAACCAGGCCACGTCGGTAATCAAATCTCAAGGCAGTACAACAAGGTTGTGTTAGTGTGTGACACTTTTTGGCCAGGCAGGAAGTGTAGAATGTGCACAGTCACATTCATGGCCACAAATATGTTGACAAATTTATGACAAAGGGTCCATAGAAATGTCAATAAATTTATGTACATATAATTTTAACAGTGTGGAAACCAAGCAATACATATTAACTTATTAAGTAAAAGCAACGCACACAAACAGGAAAATATAGAAAAAATGTAAAATTTATTTACAACATGGGGAAGGGAAGGGAACATGCCAAGGATGGCAAACTGCCCAACAGGGGCACAAACAAACATAGTGTAGTGGAAATAGACTGGAAGATGGCCGCCATTGTAAGCCAGGCGAACAACTTGTGCAGAATATTGGTTCACTTGAGATAATTACTGGCATTTGAGGAGATGTTGGAGCTGGTCCGCATCTTTGATAACAAAGATTATGACTGCCATAAGGGCCCTTACGGCAGGAAGAATAACACCCGCAAGGATCGTATCCTTGACAAGCTACGCACTACCATCCTGGAGCTGTTCGGGAAGGACTGGACAAAGGACCAGCTCCGAAAACGCTGGTCCGACCTCAAGGCACGCGAGCAGGAGCAGCTGAGGCACATTCCGGTTACATTTCGGGAGGAGGCTGCCACTGGTCTCACTGCCGCTCCAGGATGTCAGCGGCATTGCTTATGTGCTCCCGCAGTTCCTGGATGGACTCTATAGTTGTTACAGCCAGGCGTAGCTCGCCGATCGCCATCCGGTTAATTTGCCTAATGCTGGATGATGTGTCCGGTCTGGCTTCTCCTTCTATATATCCAATAAATGAAAGAAGGAAAATACAGTAAGTAAAGCAGGTTTCTATTTTTGACTGAAAGTCTTGAAAAAATATAACAGTAGTATATACCAGTGCTGGCGGCCTCCTGAGGCTCTGACTCCTCCTCCGGCTCCTCCTCTTCATCCTCCTGCTCCTCTTGTGCTATACATAAAAAAATTAAATTAAAATACAGTAAACAAAAAATGTTTCTGTTTTTGACCAAAAGTCGTTGCAAAATAAAACAGTATATACCAGCGCTGGTGGTCGCCCGTGGCTCCTCCTCCACTGGGGCACTGGTGCCCACCGGGGCAGATGCTGCCTTCTTCCTGTCTTCTGCCAAATCCAAAAAATAACACGTAAATAATGCAGACTGGAAAAAATGGTATATCTATACAATATATTGCCGAAAGTATTGCGACACCCCTCCACTACCCACTAGCACTACCAGCTTGACACACCACTACTCCCATCTCATAGTTCTAAAGTCACAAAATATTTATTTATTTCCTCTGCACATAGACATATATTACCGTTCAATTATATATTTTTTTCAGAAGAAAACATTACGTTTATTCAATAAAACTATTATTTGTTTTGTGTGCGTACAAAACGCATTGTGCGACTGCTTTTAGTTATTTTATAGAAGGCCTCAGCCTCAGTTTCACTTTCAGTTTCTGCGAATAAAACTGTGGATATAGCAGAAACAGAAATCCGCCATTTTGTTTTGAAATTTGCATCTAAAGCGTTCAATAATGACACTGCTGCAGCAAACTGAATTGCTGCGCTGCAACAATTCAGCAGCTGCTGAGGATGTATTGAAGGCGGCTCTGTGTCTGGAGTGGAATGCTGGTTATGTAATCTGCTCCAGTCTGAGATCTGTGTATCTGTATGGGGTACATGTGTCCGAGGTCTATGTAGGCTATACATGTGTCTGAGGTCTGTGTAGGGACATGTATCTGGGGTCTTTGTGGGATATATGTATCTGAGGTCTGGTGTGTGGTCAGTGTGTGTGCAGTAGGTAAATGGGGTGTCTGGTCATACATTTCAATATAAGCATAAATTGGTCAGGCTTTCAGCAAAATCCTTTGGGCCACATTACATTCTTGTTGCTAACGGTAGCGCTCACTTGCTTGAGCACTAACGTTAGATGCGGTATCTAGCCTATATTACAATCCAAATGCAAATGGGTTAAGTAACCCCTTTGCGTTTGGTACCTTGCGCTTTTCAGCTCGACGTTACTGTAGTTTGCGCTCCCCATGTTAAGTATAGGGAGCGCAATCTACTAGCGCTGATTAACGTCCAGCTGTGGTTAACAAAAAGTTAACCACAGCCTGGTCTTGGTGTTAACAGATTCCGCTTTTGCAGTATCCGTTAACACCAGCCTAAAAAAAAACAGAACGGGGGGGCGGAGCCGAACCAACGAAGATGGCGGACGTGTGATCGCTGAGCTCCCGTCCTTGCCGCCGCCGATCCTCTCCTAAAAGCACCTCACTCGCCTGCCAAGCCAACTAAAAAGGGGTAGGAATCTTCCCCCACCATGATAGCGGCCCCCAAAAAAAAAAAACAGCGGGATGCGCCTATTTTCGCCGCCAAACATCGGGCGGATGAGCAGGCCCAAGATGGCGCCCGTGGTAGCTCTGAGGGAGCGGATGGGGATGGCGCTCGGTCTCACTCACCGCAGCTCACACAACATGAGGCCCCCTCAGCGGCTCTTGCCCTGGCCACAAGGAAGACATACAGGGCTTGCGGGCTTTCATTACCCATGAGCTCAAGAAATCCACCAAGGCCCTGTCCTTGGAAATTCAAGCGATTGGAGAACGCACTGCCTGTTTGGAAGATCAGGCCAAGAGGCATATTACATTTTCTAATGATCTGGCGGGACGCTCTGAGGTTATGGAACAACGTATTCAATTTTTAGAAGACTCCTTGGAGGATCTTACGAATCGGTCTAGACGGAATAATGTACGTCTCCGTGGCTTACCAGAATCGGTTACTAATTCTGATTTATCAGATATCTTTCATGGCATAATTAAACGACTGGTCCCTGATATACCGGATACTCATCTCATATTAGACCGTGTCCATAGAGCGTTGGGTCCGCGCCGTGATAACTCGTCCACTCCACGAGACGTGGTGGCACGTTTTCATTATTACACTTCCAAGGATGCGGTGCTTAAAGCTACGCGGAATCAAGATGTGGAATATGAGGGCGCGCCCTTATCATTTTTTCAGGACTTGGCTGGATCCACTCTTGCACGAAGGAGAGAATGGAGAGAGATCACGACCATGTTGCGTACCAATAACATCCGATATGCATGGGGGTTCCCATTCAAGATTTTGATATTTCATGAAAATCGTACCTTGGCCTATACATTCCTTCACCAAGCAAAGGACCTTTTGAGATCTTTGAATTTACAGGTGCCTCCTTCGATTGCTGCCCTTGCCCCTCCACAACCTTTACAGAGGCTCACTCAAGAATGGGAGACATCAGGAGACTGACCTTTTTCTTTTTGACTGCCAGGGTTTGTACTGGCGGCCAGTCTCTAGTTACCTACCACGCCCATTGATAGGATGGGTCCGCTTTTTCTCGCGGCAGGCGAGTGTATGGAAAATTCTGATGTAACGTATCCTTCTATTTGCGGGGGTGCTCCCCAATGTTATTATGGTTATTACTGTTATGGATATGTTGCTTTTTTTTTTGTGCTTCTCTCTCCATTCCCTTTCGGGTCTGGAAGTAGGAGAGATCTTCTCCTTTTTTCTATAGGTGTATTTATATTGTTGGCGGCGGAGGGAGGTAGCCGGCTTTGGTATCGCCCAGTGCCGGCTGACTATCGTTGGTTATCCCCAATGGTCTTCTACCTCTCCTCCCCCTATGTTTACCTACCCTTCGGTATCCCCGTTCGGCTGGTATCCCCTTTCCCCTTCTCCCTCGTGACTGCCCACCACGAGATCTTTTTATCTTACTCTCTCGCTCATCTGCTTTTCTTTCCTTTTCCACTCTTTCTTTTTCTCATGTTTTTCGGGATCCCCCTCCGGTCACCCCTCGGGCCTTATTGCCCCCCGGGGGGGGTGGACGGATGGGGGATCTTCTCTTTGCACTTTTCTCCTGTATGATTAATGTCTAAGGTTAATGTTTACTCTATTAATGTAAAAGGTCTTAATTCACCACGTAAGAGACGACTTTTATTCAGGGAACTCCGACGGAAGTCCGTAGAAATTGCTTTTCTCCAAGAAACCAGAATTCCTAAACTAGCTGCTTTTCGCCTTTCAGACCCGGCATACTCTAGGACATATGTGTCGTGCTCTACCCCTAAACGTAATGGTGTTGCCATTCTCCTACGTAATTCGTGCCCGATGGTCGTTGAAGAGGTACATACAGATGGGATGGGGAGGTGTTTGATAGTTCGAGGTACCATCTCCTCTCAGCCGTACTCTCTTATAGCGCTGTATGGCCCTAACTGCTCGGACGCTAGCTTTTGGGATGACACGAGGGATTTTATTACTCCCATGCCAGGGGTAGGATTATTATGGGGGGAGATTTCAACGCCACCTTATGCCCCCCTGTGGACAGATCGGATCCCCGGGGAGATAGACTAACGCAACCCCCTTCCTCCCAGGAGAGTCAGTATCATAGCTTTGTGCAGGAATTGGGACTTATAGACATTTGGAGAATTCAACACCCATCGACCCGTGACTATACCTTCTATTCCCAGGTTCATGACTCATATTCCCGCATTGACTGTTTCCTGATATCCCCTGACTGTATACCATCCGTCGTGTCCTCTGACATAGGTTCAATTACGTGGTCTGACCATGCAGATGTATCTTTGAAACTGATTCCTTTCGCCCCTTCTCCGGGTAGACGGTGGCGCCTTGACCCATTTTTATTAAATAAACCAGGGGTTGCGGATACGATCAAAGAAACCACTTTAGAATACTTTCAACTGAATGATACTCCTGACATCTCCCCTCAGATTCTCTGGGCGGCGTATAAGCCGGTGATAAGGGGCAAACTGTTAAGCTTGGCAGCGTACCATAAAAAACTAAAATTGGCAGACATTACTTCTTTACAAACCCTACTCAGGCAATACGAACTTCAACATAAATCTTCCCCAGCTCTGACACTTTCACCGCTTTGTCTAAAGTTAGGTCAGACTTAAATTTACTGTTTGTGGAGGATGCAGGAAGAGCCATGCTATGGTCTAAACAGCGCTACTATGATAGGTCCAATAAAATGGATTCCCCAATGGCCCGGCTAATTAATCCCCGCTCTCAATATAGCCCAATCACAGTCATACGGGATAAGGATGGCCCTTCACACAAGACCCCGCAAGCCATCAGAGATGCATTCACTAAATACTATAGGCCCTATATGACCATTCCCCTGACCACACCCATACGAATAGGGTACTGATGCAGGAAATTGACTCCTACTTGACTGGGGCATCCTTACCTCGGTTGCCGGAGTCCAGCATGGAGACACTGATTGATGCGATCACTGAGGAGGAGATAGGTAAAGCATTAGGATACATGAAGCCTCATAAAGCCCCAGGTCCGGATGGCTTTACCTACCATTTTTATAAGTCTTTTGCGGCAGAGCTTATCCCTAGGCTACTCCATACGTTTAATGACATGCTGACAGGGGGTACACCTCCCCCGGAGTCTCTGATGGCTTCCATAGTGTTATTACCCAAACCCGGCCGGGACCCACAGCTAGTGGAAAATTATCGCCCGATATCCTTGATAAATACGGACTTAAAACTGTTCACTAAAATTTTGTCCTTACGTCTAGATAAACTGTTGGGGAGTTTAATCCACCCTGATCAGGTAGGGTTTATCCCAAATAGACAGGCGTTTGAAAACACCAGGAAGACCGCAGATCTCATATGGTATGCTTCTGCTCACGGGGTGCCTTCCCTGTTTATCTCTTTAGATGCGGAGAAGGCATTTGATAGGGCAGAATGGCCCTTTCTGTTTTCTCTTCTCGAACACTTGGGTTTTCCTTCGGCATATGTGGCAGCGGTACAAGCCTTATACTCGTCCCCATCCGCTCAGGTAGTGATCCCTGGTACAGAGGGGACCCCTTTTAACATTCGAAACGGCACTCGCCAAGGCTGCCCCTTATCGCCGGCTTTGTTTGCCCTTTTTTTGGAGCCTCTTTTGCAACACATTAGACTTGACTCTTCTATACGGGGCATTTTGATTCAGGGAAATGAATACAAAGTATCAGCCTATGCGGATGACGTTTTAATATCTATTTCACAACCCCTCTCGTCTCTCCCTAACGTTTTACGGATATTGTCGGATTTTGCTAGATTATCTGGGTATAAAATAAATATGGACAAATCGGAGGCTATTCCAATTCACATGGGGGAGGGAGACTTGTCTTTCCTTCGCTCCTATTTCCCTGTAGCAGTTTCACTAACCTCGATTAAATATTTAGGCATTCATTTATCGATTGATCCCGGGCTAATGTATGATGTGAATTATGCTCCTTTGTTATCCCGGATTAAAAGGGATTTGGAAAATTGGGACAAATATGCAATTTCGTGGATGGGTAGAATATATTGTGTAAAGATGACTGTCTTGCCTCGGCTACTATACTTTTTTCAGGCACTTCCGATAGCCATCTCTCCGGAGGATCTCCATCGCCTTCAAAGGGCGATTGATAAATTTATATGGAGGGGCAAGAGGCACCGAATATCGAGAGCAACTCTCTATCGACCTAAAGATGCAGGGGGCCTGGGGCTTCCTTGCCTCCTATCTTATTATTATGCGGCCCAGCTGGCTCAAATTGTTGGGTGGCACACTCCTCCTGGACGACACCGTTGGGTAGACTGGAACGTGCTCTGATGTTTCCGGATGACCCCAGCCTCTGGATTTGGCTATCAAAGACCCACAGGACTCTCTTACGCACTGCTTGCCCTGCTATTGTGAATTCTATCAGAATCTGGGATAAATTGGCCGCAAAATGTGACTTGTCGTCTTTTCCTTCTCCATTATCTCCTATCATAAGGAACAAAGCCTTTTTACCAGCCTATTCGGCGAAAGCAGGAAGAGGATGGATGGATTCTAATATCTCCCGGTTCCACCAACTATTTCCAGGAGGTTCTTTTGTGGCCCAGGCAGAGCTCTCCGCGACTGGCATAACCTCTCTGGCTGGTCTTCTACCATATATGCAACTGAAGGCCTTTGCTTCTCAACCTCATGTGAAAGCGGCGGCCTTATCACCTCTTACACCGTTCGAACGATTATGCAAATCCAGCTCATATCCAAAAGGTTTGATCTCGACTCTATACCGTTCCTTAACCTCTTTGTTGGACTGGAGAGAACTAACATATATTAAGGCCTGGGAGAAGGATTTGGGGGAACAGCTGGAGAGGGAGGAATGGATGGATATTTGGGATTCCATGAGAATTGTCTCGGTGTGTACCACCCACCAGGAACAACTTGTTAAGACCATTTTCCGATGGTATGTAACTCCTGTACAGCTCTCACGTATGTCCCCACGACCCCGGATACCTGTTGGAAGGGGTGCGGTGAAAGGGGCTCTTATTTACATCTATGGTGGACATGCCCTCACTCACAACATTATTGGACTGCTGTCCAGACTCTTCTTTCCACAGTTTTTGGAAGACATATTCCTATGGACCCCTGGGCCTTCTTGCTCTCTCGACCCAACCCGGATCTCTCACGACAAGAACACAAACTCATGGCAAAAATCACGTTGGCGGCTCGCAGATTATTGGCTCTGGAATGGAACTGCCCTCAGGTCCCCTCATCGCACCGGATTCATTCTTTAATACAAGACGTACAAATTATGGATAAATTGACGGCTCTGGCCAGAGACTCTCTCCCTGCCTATCACAACACATGGGCCCCCTGGATAGACCATATGGGACATTCAGTAATAACATGAGAAGGAGGACTTCATGGTTTTTTCTTTTTATGTCCCTGGCGTGAACGTTCTTGACTTCGCATACAGGGAAACGAACCTACTTTTGTTTGCATTTTACTTGACCTTCATATGTTTTTCTATTTGTATCGCTATTCTTTCTTTTCTTTCTCTTTATTTTACTTCTTGGGGATCTGGGCAATCCCCCCCCCCCTTCCTTCCCCCCTTTTTCTGTAAATTCTAGGAAATTGGATATATTTGGAGTGTATTGCATCTTTATATGTTATGCTCTGTAATCCTGGATTGGATTGCCTTATTTTCTCCAATAAAAACATATTTAAAAAAAAAAAAAAAAAAAAAACAGAACTCTATACTCACCTCCTGTCCTGCGGCGAGGTACACGGCTCCGACCGCCTCCTCCTTCCGGCAGGAGCAGGGAAAGACTGGGGGAAAAAGTCCCCCACAGCCCTCTCCCTGCGTATCACTACGCCGCCCGGCTGGATCTCGCGAGGCGAGATCCGGCTGGTCATGTTACCGGCAGGGGAAAACTCAGTGGAGTCCTATGGACTCCATCAGGTGGATGCTTGCGGCTGCACTCAGCGCTGCCGCGAGCATCGCGGGGCGGTAGCGCCCACAAACAATGCAGGCAGCATTTTTTGAGCCTGCATTGTAATCCAGCGTTAAAACGTGGGCGCAAGGGGGAAAATTGCGGGCGCAGTTTGTCCTCCCTTGTGCCCGCATTTTAACACCAGGATTGTAATGTGGCCCTTAATTGTTTATTGAAAAGTGGTCACAGGCTATTAAATAAAAGTATTGGTATTCGGTATCGGGGAGTACCTGAAAAAAAGTATCGATACTTGGACTTAAAAAACTGGTATCGGTGCATCCCTAATAATAATGATATATTTTGAATCTGCCTTGTCTGCTGAAAAAAAGGATATATCATTTGTCTGGGTTCTACAATAAAACATGACTTCAAATCGTGTTTAAACATGATGAGCACAAAACAGTCAAAATGAGCTCCGCACACAGGGGTAAATGGCTCAGCAGTGAAAGGGTTAATATTGTACGTTGTTTTCATAGCAACAGCAGAAAGGTCATTCTATGTTAGAATGCAATTGAAGGGCAGGACACTCTTCTTCACCTTTTTTCTTCTCTTCATCTACACTCCTTTGTTAAATCTCATTGAACAGGGGTTGTTTAAAAAAGAAAAACTGGTAAGTAAATAAATGAGAAGTGTATAAGCAAATTCTTTTTTTTTTTTTTAAATATATGACATAATTGTTAAGGTTATTTGTAGTACAGTGGCAATGACCTCCCAAGATGTTAAAAAGCTGACAATATCCAGTTGTCACTGCTTTTATCACAGAACAAAAGTGAGCCCTAGTAAACGGTGTACATATCCAAATGTCATGGTGGTGTATATAGTCAAAGCTAACTTGTCAAAGCCACAGC
Source organism: Leptobrachium leishanense (assembly GCA_009667805.1). Taxonomy (NCBI): domain Eukaryota; kingdom Metazoa; phylum Chordata; class Amphibia; order Anura; family Megophryidae; genus Leptobrachium; species Leptobrachium leishanense. Next base: position 110,623,790 of record CM019064.1, on the reverse strand, counting down.
TCTTTAATGTGATGTTTTTTTAAATTTTATTGTAAAACATTTGCCTTAATCAGAACTTTTAAATGACGCACAGCAATTCCAAAGTTTAATTAGTGGATAACAAGGAAAATTGATTTTAAAGACATAAAACATTAAAAAAAGCAATGGATTTATTTAAATGCATTTTATTGAAGCTATAACTGTGCAACGCATGAAAATAAAAACTGGAGTCTCTGCCACCCTCTTGATATTGTATAGGTCTGAATCTATTCCACTGAAGTAATTACAGTCTTATAATGGGATACAATTTCTGACAAATGATGTGATTGCACAACAGCGGTACGCGGCTTTGACAGCAATAAATATATTATAAGTGAAGATTCTCGCCCGTATTGTAAGCAGTACAGAGAAAAAGTATCCTGAGAAAAATATGTAATCAACACATGCATATATTATTTTTATAGGGCTTTGTGGTGAATGCAATGCTTCTCAGATGAAACAATCAATAACAAGCTTAAGAGTTATATAAAAACAACACATCCTAGGAATCGTTTCTACGCCATGTAGTGCTTAGATTTGGTAATGGCTTATAGAAAATGAGATTTTAGATGTCTTGTAAAGTGGAATGTTAGTTTAGTCAGCTGTGGAGAAAATCTTTAGACAATGGTTTATGTATTATTATCAGCAGTACAGTTTTGATTGTGTTATTAAACCACTATATGTGAATACAATGCCAACGATCTATGTTCATCATTTTACAAATGTTGATACAAATACATATTTAACAGTGACAAACAGGAGAATATAAAGTAATGCAAAATATGAATTGAACAGAAGATTAAAATATCATTTACTAGATTATTGTGATTTTGGTTTGAACCGAATACAAATCTGACCAAAAACTGGAGTTTGGAGTAGAGCTAGAAGGGGGGGGGAGATTTTGGAGGAGATCAGTCTTGGACACAACAATCTTTAAGTAGTGTGACAGCACCCAGGATGAAATGGCAGATAAGCAGACACTGACAAGAGACAGAAGGAGAGATATCAAGTGTGGAAATGTAGATCTGTGATCATCAGCATAGAGATGATATTTGAAGTCATAACGGTCAATAAATTTACACAGTGAAGTGGTCTAACCAAAGATGAGGAAAAGGGGGGTTTATGAGGGTCCTGAGAACAAGCAACAGCACTAGTGTCCTGCTTTACAGTAGGGCTCGCTCAGGTCTCACAAGGTTTTAGCTTTCTTGTGCCGTTACAGGGATGAATGCTCCATATGCAAATCGGCCTGCTCTCACTCAGAAAGGGTGGCCAGTACTGATTGCCAAGGACGTCATCCCTGCACGAGAGATGCAGCAACCCCGACGATTGTTTTGGCCTTATTAGGCCTCGTCAGGAGGGTATAGCTGATGCTCTCTGGGTGAGAGCAGGCTTATTTGCATATAGAGCATGCGTCCCTATAATGGCACAATTGAGCAAATACCCTGTAAGACCTGAGCGGCCCCACCGTAGAGCAAGCCACTAGTGCAGTTGCTCGTCCTCAGTAGGAATGAGCCGAACACTCCCTGAGTTCGGTTCAAATCCGAACCCGAACTTTCCAAATTTTCTGGTCCGAGCCCGAACCCGAACTCGGACCCCATGCAAGTCAATGGGGCTGAAAATTCGGTTTTTAGAGTGCCCTCCAAGAGGGCATATATGCTAGATATTTGCCATAAAAAGTGTATGGGGGTCTGGGTAGTGCCCTGGGGGACAGGAAACAAGGACAAAAAGTTAAAAAAAGTTTTTAAAGGGACAGTGAGTTTTCCATGAAATAAGGGTTAAAAATAAAAATGAAAAATTCCTTCAAATATCGTGCCTAGGAGGTCCCCATAACCTGCCCGTGAAGTGGCGGATTTCTAGGATGTATAGAAATATGTAAAAACCAAAAAATGACATTTCAAATGACAGTAAATGCTTTTCCTTTAATCTATCCATAAACAACTGCTTGGGGCGGCAGTCTGTATGAAAAGAGGAGACATTTTCGGACACACAGAAAAAGTTTACTGATTTTTTGGCGGTGAAAAGCAGGAGAATGACTGGAGAATGGAAAATTCTAGACCAAATAGCCGATTTGGAAAGTGAGAAAAATGGGAGAATTTTTCTGGTTTGGCTATTTTGACCTAGAATTTTCTCTTCAGTCATTCTCCTGAGTTTCACCTTTCTCTGAATAACCCTGTCAGGGTTATTCAGAGAGCGGTGTAGAGCAGGAGAATGACTGGAGAATGGAAAATTCTAGGTCAAGATAGCCAAACCAGAAAAATTCTCCCATTTAGGCTAGGGTCAGACTAGCGAATTTTTAACATGCATTTAGGCGCACTTAATCATGGCCGCACTAGCAGCAAATGACGGGCAATGACAGCAATATACGAAGTACGGTCGCACGAAAGTCCGGCTGCGCAACGCAAGTGGAAAATGAACGCATTTTTTCGAGAACGCAGAACCGCTAGTACGGACGTACAGAGTGCGCTGTGTCCACTAGCGGCGTGTGTGCGTGATTTGGAGACGTCAGACCCTGCTCATGTCCGGCCAACATAACGTCCAGACACCCAAAGTTTCCTGGTTTGGATACGTAAAAAATCACGCACAAAAATGCGCATTGTATGACCGTTTTCGCGCATTCCGTGAAAAAATAAGGCAATGCTTTCGGACGCACTTTTTGACGGTCGCTGTGAAAAATGCGTTAGTCTGACCCTAGCCTTATCTCACTTTCCAAATTGGCTATTTGGTCCAGATTGTTCTCTTTTCCTGCCATTCTCCTGGTTTTCACCTTTCTCTGAACAACCCTGAAAGAGAGGTGAAAGCCAGGAGAACTGGCAGGAGAAGTGAACAATCTAGACCAAATAGCCAATTTGGAAAGTGAGTTAAATGGGAGAATTTTTCTGGTTTGGCTATTTTGACCTAGAATTTTCTCTTCAGTCATTCTCCTGAGTTTCACCTTTCTCTGAATAACCCTGTCAGGGTTATTCAGAGAGCGGTGTAGAGCAGGAGAATGACTGGAGAATGGAAAATTCTAGGTCAAGATAGCCAAACCAGAAAAATTCTCCCATTTAGGCTAGGGTCAGACTAGCGAATTTTTAACATGCATTTAGGCGCACTTAATCATGGCCGCACTAGCAGCAAATGACGGGCAATGACAGCCAATATACGAAGTACGGTCGCACGAAAGTCCGGCTGCGCAACGCAAGTGGAAAATGAACGCATTTTTTCGAGAACGCAGAACCGCTAGTACGGACGTACAGAGTGCGCTGCGTCCACTAGCGGCGTGTGTGCGTGATTTGGAGACGTCAGACCCTGCTCATGTCCGGCCAACATAACGTCCAGACACCCAAAGTTTCCTGGTTTGGATACGTAAAAAATCACGCACAAAAATGCGCATTGTATGACCGTTTTCGCGCATTCCGTGAAAAAATAAGGCAATGCTTTCGGACGCACTTTTTGACGGTCGCTGTGAAAAATGCGTTAGTCTGACCCTAGCCTTATCTCACTTTCCAAATCGGCTATTTGGTCCAGATTGTTCTCTTTTCCTGCCATTCTCCTGGTTTTCACCTTTCTCTGAACAACCCTGAAAGAGAGGTGAAAGCCAGGAGAACTGGCAGGAGAAGTGAACAATCTAGACCAAATAGCCAATTTGGAAAGTGAGTTAAATGGGAGAATTTTTCTGGTTTGGCTATTTTGACCTAGAATTTTCACTTCTCCAGTTATTCTCCTGCTTTTCACCGCTCTCTGAATATCCCTGTGAATGTATAATCCCGAGGTGAAAAATAACATTGCTTAAGGCTGGGGTCAGACGAGCGCAGTTATCACGTCCATATTCGCAGTTATCACGTCCATACACGTCCAGCATTCTGACCAATGGAGCCCCACACACGAAGTACGTCCGCACGGAAGTGCGGATGCATGGCGGACGCAGCAAACGGACGCAGGTTAAGCAAGAACGTAATACTGCTAGAACGGACGTGCGGAGTGCGCCACGTCCGCAACGTCCATGTAGCTTTGTATGTGAGTGATGAAACGAGGTCAGATGGACTGCATTTATACGTCCAGCATTTTTGACGGACAGAATGTTTTCTCATTTTAATTTATTTTCCCTGCTACATCAGTCAAAAAATACGTCAGTGAAAAAAACGGACTGGTTGGCCACTACCTTGTTGTCAGTCAGTAAGTACGTCCGTACTGCACGGACGCACAGTCCGTACAAAATGCGCTCATCTGACCCTAGCCTTAGATGTTATTTTGAATTTTTTTCAAACACAAGTTAACCACTTGGCTGCTATGGACGCGCTCAGCACGTCCAGTCAAGTGGTTCTCCTGTGCTATGGATGCCCTGAGCGCGTCCATGCACAGGAGGCAGCAATCCGCCGGATTACGGCGGATTGCTGCGCCCCCCGGCACGATGAGATCTAATTCAGGGGGCCCCCCCCGCATGTGCGGAGGAAGCGCCTGAAAGGGAGGGGGGAGGTCCTTCAGACCTCTCTCCCTCCCGATCGCCGGGGCAGAGGGTTAATCCAGGCACCGTTTGGAAGGGCACAGCCTGCCCTTCCAAACGGTGGCTGTGATTAACCCCTGGGGAGCCGGATCACGAATCGGCGCTGAAAAGCGCCGGATCGTGATCCTCTCCTGGAGCTGGCCGACATCTTGGATGTCGGCCAAGCCTCCAGGAACTCCCCCCTGAGGACTGGCATCATCGTGCATAGCACGATGAGGCCAGACCTGGAGTTAACCCCTAGCTGCCACCAATGGTGGAGATAGGGGGTTCCAATGAACCCCCTATCTCCCGATCCGTGGCAGATAGGGGTTAATGTTTGATATCGTTAAATCGGCCAGAGCATGGCCTTTCCAAGGATACCAAACATGAGCATGAAAAATGTTTTAAAAAAAACAATAAAAAAAGTAATAAAAATATTTTTAAAAAAAAAATCTAAAAAAAAATAAACAAGTTTTTTTTTTTTGTTTTTGTTTTGTTAATGCAGCAATATTGTTCCCATTTCAATTATAATGTGAACAATAATGCTGCACTAACGATTTTTGTATGCGGTGCGTTTGTTAAAAAAAGCAAAATTTTCCCCAAAAAAAAAATGGAACCCCATTTCTAATTTTTTTTAACAAGCGCACCCCATACAAAATATAACCGCAAACGATCGCATGTTAAAATGTGATAAAAAACACTTTACACATAATAAATTATTGAAAATTCTAATTTTATTGCATTTTTGTTATAATATACAGACATGACATAACGTATACATATAATAATGACATATTATGAATCTGCCAAGTCTGCCGGAAAGAACGATATATAATATGTCTGGGTCATATATCAAAATATGGCTACAAAACGCGGTTAATCATGATGAGCGAAAGCGGTAAAAATGACCTCAGCACAGAGGTGTGAAAAGCCTCAGCAGCGAAAGGGTTAAATGCAGCATATTAGGATGTTTTAGGGAAATTAATTCTCAAATCTCAGAAGCAGACACCACCCCACCCTCATTATGGTGTACAATGTATCAAATTGATTACCAGACTAAAAACACCTGGTGTTATGCCCGTTTGTGAACAGAGGTCATTTAGAGTTGATAATCTTTCCACGTATACATTAGTTTTTAATTCAATATCTAATAAACCGTTGCTTATAATATTCTGCAGTAAAGAGTCTCTTTATTTTTGTATTTTTTTTAAGCATTTTCTATACTTTTTTCAAAATTTCTTTTTTTTTTTCGAACTCGAACCGAACAGACCCAAAAAGTTAGAAATTCGCGAACTTTCGAACTGCCAAAGTTCGGATCAAACTCCGAACCGTCCGAACCCGAACAGCTCATCCCTAGTCCTCAGGACCTCAAAACTCTTTTTTCTCACTACAAGTATACAGGGTAATCCAGACATGGACCCCTTGCTCAAGGTGCCTAGAGGGATGTCAGCTATACCCTCCTGACGAGGCCTAACAAGGCCGAAACGATCGTCGGGGTTGCTGCATCTCTTGTGCAGGGACGACCTTATTGGCAATCAGTACTGGCCACCCTTTCTGGGTGAGAGCAGGCTGATTTGCATTTGGAGCATTCGTCCCTGGAATGGCACAATCGAGCAAAAACCCTGTGAGACCTGTGCGGGCATCACCGTAGAACAGGCCACTGGTGCAGCTGCTTGACCCCTGGACCCTCACAAACCTCTTTTTTCTCAGTATAACCAAAGATGCAGAATACAGGAGAGAGAGAGTTACTCCAATCGACAGAGGCATTGAAATGGAGGAGTCACCAGCAAAGGACTTGGAAAGATATGAGGATCCAAGAGCGAGCAATGCTGCAGATACCAAGAGAACTGAGAATCTGTACGTGGAGGGGGTAGTCAACAGTATCGAAAGCAGCTGAAAGGTTGAATAAGATAAGACTAAAGTAAAGGCCAATATCTTTAGCAAAAATAAGGCTGTTGGTTACCTTGGTGAGAGCAGTTTCAGTTTCAATTTTATCTAAATTCCGAGAAAAAACTTCATAGTAGTCAAACTGAAACAAAATGAGTGCAGCTGGTAATGAAAGAGTCCTGGGAACAAAAGGATCTTCTGATGATGCAGAGGTACAATATAAGAAAAGGTAGACACAAACCTTCCAGGATGGTAGATGAAGATTGGAGACCTAGTTGATAAAGAGGTAGAGGCCAAGATACAATCCAGGAAATGGTAGGAACCTTGCAGGTCAACAGGCTGATGATTCTTCTGAAACAAGTAGACAAAGAGTAGCAATCCAGGAAAATATAGACAGGAACCTTGAAGATGCTGTTGCAGCAAGCAGGTAGATATAGATGTAGTCAAGAGTAATATGGAAACTAAATAGAAGACCGCTACTAGATGATTCAGGTGCAGATATTGTGAAGCAGGGAAGATCACATCACAACTAGAATGCAGCACATTGATACAGAAAAACTAACTTTTTCAAACACGCAATTAAATATACCATCTTCAGTCATTCTAGGAGTCGGACTCGGCAACATGTTGAACCAAAATCAGATATTATCAGGGTTATTCAGAGTAAGGTGAAACTCGGGAACTTTTGGAGAAGTGAAAATTCTAGGTCCAAATAGCCAAACCAGAAATATTCTCCCATTTATCTCACCTTCCAAATCGGCTATTTTAACCTAGAATTTTAACTTCTCCAAAAGTTCTCCAGAGTTTCACCTTTCTCTGAATATCCCTATGCATGTGTTAATAGAGCAGCAATAAAGAGATTTCATATTTAAAGTATAAAAAGTAATTAATATTTCACAAACAAATACCAAAACTTTCTGACAGGAAACTGATAGTCCTATTAGATCGATGCACCATGCTAGAGGCTTATCACATTTTGTAGCTCTGTATAAGAAAGACAGAACAAAGACCATTGAGACGTAAAGCTTGTATATTGTAATTTATTGTCTCACTGAGCAAAATAACATGGATCGCCAATTTTTATCTCACAGTGTTACTTTTCCATAGATTTTTTTCAATCCTGTGTTCTCAAATAATGTTACAGATTGAAATGTACTGAAATCATTCCAAATCATTGTTTTTATTTCTTTACGGACACTATGCAAAATAATACAACTGGAAAAAAGTATATATAACTTGTAATTCCCCTGTTTGAGGCACAACTCTTAACCCAAATTTCAACAACCACAGTAAAGTGAATTGACATCCTGTTTATGTGGGAACACTTTAAAGTGTTTGGAATGGGAATAATGCATTCTACTTTTTTATTTTTATACCATTATCCCCAATGTCGACTGAGTCAGTAACAAGGAGCCTCTAAAGCAGTGGTTCCCAACCGTGGTCCTCAAGTACCCCTAACAGGCCAGGTTTCACCTTGAATCACCTTGGGGAAATGCAGACTGAATCCTGCAATCACTGAGCAGCAAATCATATCACCTGTGCTGTGCTTCGGATATCTGGAAAACTTGGCCTGTTAGGGGTACTTGAGGACCGTGGTTCTGCAAACTGCTGTAAGTCCTACACCGTTCACCTGAGTTGGATGTACACACCCTCAAATTAAAGCTGACAGTCTGCAGTTAAAGTGCTTTGTGTTTGTTTCATTCCAACTCCATTGTGGTGGTGTATAGAGCCAAAGATGTTAGAATTGTGTCAATGTCCCAATATTTCTGGACCTGACTGTATATATAGAGAGAGAGTCCTAATTTTCAAAAGCATATGTATGATTTAATTCTGTTTTCAATGTTTATATACAGAAGCATTTCATCATTTTCAAAGGGGACGATCTGGTTGTAAATTAGATTACAGAATGTTTATTAATTTTTTTTTAAAAAATACAAAAACATTCAGAGATAAGTTATTTTACCTAGCAAATAATTCTGAACTGAATTGTTCAGTTGTTCACTCAAAAACATAATCTTTGCTCCAGGTGTTTGGGTGTTTGTGTTTTCATACGAATGTCAAACAAGGAGTGAATGAAATAGAATTATAAAGATAAAAGAGTTTCTAATCTTTTATAATCCAACTAAATAACATAAGCAGATTTCAGTTATTTGTGATTTGAACAAACACTTGTGACAACGTACATCTTCTATCCTTGACGGCTCAACGTCAAAAATTACTGAATGGACCTCTAGAAACGTTTTAATGTAAAAATGTGTAAATGGGCAAAAGGAACAGTGGGAACTGCTTCAATAGTATATAGCCAGCAGCTCCTCCCTTGCTCATGTCATCGGCATGCGACAGGGCCGGTTGCCATATTGGCAGAGCCCTACTGCACACACATGCCTAGACAATGGCCTGAAGCCTTGGGCTCCAGCAGAGTCCTACTGCCGGAGGCAATGAGCCAGCATCCAACCTCCCCATGGACTGAAGCCACAGCGAGGAGGTGAGCCCAGTTTCCCTGTGTGTGAGATGCCACTGGGTGATCGGGTCAGCCGTGTCTCCACACGCTGGGCCGGAGCACCAGCTGGGCAGAGAAGTGGCCTTGTGTACCAACTGTAAAAATCCAATGTTCTTGACCCCAGGTCATACCCGAAAACAAGAGAAATCTCAATGTATCCTTCCTGGTAAAATACTTTATAAATAAATAATGCAGAAAGCTAAATGTCATTTTAGCCCAAGGATAAAGACTAAAACTAAATTAAAAATAGTCCTTAACATTTTTGTCTGTGGTTTTTAGTTGATGAAAATGCCAATAGATTTTTGGCATAGTTTTAGTCATCAACAATTTGGCATTTTAGTCAAAGGATAACAATGGAAACTAGATTAAAACTAGTCCATCCCTAATTTTTGTCTAGCTTTCATTAGTCGAAGAAAATGTCAACAGATTTTCATCATGGTTTTTGTCATCATAACTAAATCCATTACATTTTCTCAGTGACAAAAACTAGACTTAGGCTAGGGTCAAACGAAAGCATTTTTACACGCAAACGTAAAAAAGTGCGTCCGAACGCATTGACGTATTTTTTCACGGAATACGCGAAAACGGTCATACGATGCACATTTTTGTGCGTGATTTTTTACGGATCCAAACCAGGAAACTTTGGGTGTCTGGACGTTATGTTGGCCGGAAATGAGCAGGGTCTGACGTCTCCAAATCACGCACACATGCCGCTAGTGGACACTCTGTACGTCCGTACTAGCGGTTCTGCGTTCTCGAAAAAATGCGTTCATTTTCCACTTGCGTTGCGCAGCCGGACTTTCGTGCGACCGTACTTCGTATATTGGCCGTCATTGCCCGTCATTTGCTGCTAGTGCGGCCGTGATTAAGTGTGCCAGAACGCACGTTAAAAATGCGCTCGTCTGACCCCAGCCTTAGACTATAACTAAGTCTGTGACAAAAATTATTAGTTGGCTAAATTGACACTATTTAACACACCTATAATTCCGTATTGTTATAAATTTGATTCAGTAATAACCATTCGCCTTTCGATACAGTCAAAGAGGGTTAAACTGCACGTTCCTCAATTTATGCATTATTTTAACTGATCGTTATTTCCCCTGAGCTAATCCCATTGATTATTTAATCATTATTTAATCATATAAATTGAAATTGCATATGTGAACAGAGAACTGAATAAGTAGCAAGCGTTCTAAGGAAAAGTGAGCTGTGCCGTATTTTACAACGTGATTTTACTATGAATTATACTTTCAAACTTATTTATCATTTATTTCAGCTAGACCATGTTCTGTTCAATTTAATAATGTGAAATGTTAACCTATAATAACATTGTAAAGATTTCTAACTGTAAGGTTCCTTCTCGATAGCTTCACTACAATAAAAGTAAATATAATGGCTTTGCTTTTTTTGTTTGTATTTGCTGCTCTTGTTTACCCCACCATAAACAGTGTTCTTACTAAATCCCATCGCAACAGTGAAATACTAATAAAACCACCCTGGTCATTCTATCCTTCCATTATGTTTACTGCTCCACTTTCTGTACACATATACCATGGATACACACTGTTCCCATGACCTTCATTTTCCTTTTTTCTTTTACCACCTCTTCGTAACAATAATAATCTATAATTAGTGTTTACTAACCTTTGACATGTTAGCTATGTGGATTATATTTCAAGATACCCATCAAACCCATTACACATTGTGAGAAATAGTGACTGTCACACCAACACAAGCACATATGAATTAACACATATATTTTATAATTATTTAGCTTATTTTGTAACATTACATACAATGTGCAAACAAATAATTCTCTGCCTTAACAGTCTGTCTGTAGATTGCATTGTGGTTCTCTGAATATACTCCATGTGGTCTATTTATTGTTGTGAGATTTGTTTACGTGATATAAAAAGATTTGAACAAGATTCTTTTGACTTCCAAGACAAATTTGATTTGTTTTATTTAAGATATATTTAAAAAAAAATCTAAAATAAATCTCAATAGGATTCCATCACTGTAATATTTGGCGTATTGCCAGGACTTGAATAGCCGAATGGCCCCGTAATTGCACCGTATGAGAAAATTCACTGTTCGGTACAATTTCTGGGGCAGTTCGGCTCTGTTTGAATAACTCTGTACATGTTGCTGTTATTTCCATGCTGCAGTATTAATAATCAATTTAGCTTTTATGATAAAGAGACACAAATACGCAATAAAAGAACATTTTCATACAGTTGTATATGAAGCGTATAAAACACAGTATTAATGTATGGACAGACCTACAGTTTGATTTAAAAAACAAAAACGTTAAAAATAGATTTCTGAACTTTTTACTTTATCATTTAGTCAAATACATTTTTAGAATTAAATATTTTTCACAAAAATATAGCAAAATTCCAAAAGCACAAATTCAATCCTTTCATTGGTACGGAGAACCATAATGCATATCAAAGCAATTTGTATATTGTACCGCAGGCCCTTACTAGAGTAAAGAGGATATAAATCAAACTGACTCCTGCATATTGTTGGGTACTATCTACTGCTAAAAACACATTTTCAAGTTATCAGTTTTGGAAAAGTAAATATAAATAATGCCTTATAGTTTGTGGCTGTGAGTAATTTATTATAGGGCACATAATTAATTTTCCTCTCAGTTACTCTAGTTTATCTGATAGGTAATAATGGTGTTTACTTCTACTTACAGCTGCTGCTTTTAATATATGAATATAAAGAATACTGTATTTATATGGAGTATCAAATAATTCTGACTACAGAAAATTCAGGTAAGGGAAAATATTTGCAAAGTTGCAATATCAATTATGTTTTGTGTAATTTTATGTAAGCTCCATTGAACACTTAAGGGGGTGCTTAAAATCTACATTTATTCCCATCAAAATTACCAGGTTGGTGTACCCACTGTGATACCACCCAGCATTCCCGGTCATAACCAATCAAATGCTTCTCATAGAAAACCGTTGAGGACATACAAAGCTATTATACACAAAAAAACAGTTATTATTAGTGTTAGTATTATCATTTATATAGCACCAACAGTTTCCACACAAGACCAAGTAAACATACATAGGATGGAGACAACAGGTGAAGAGGGCCCTACTCGAAAGCGCTTACAATCTAGACACACACATAGTTCAAACTGGCACCTTTCACACTCACTTACACAAATATATTATACAGATTCTAAATGTTTCTGCAGACACATAATATGCGTTCATTAAGAGCTGCAGCACAGAGAAGATGGTGTCCTCTAACATGTAGACCTAACCAAAAGGTAACGGGGTAGGCAACCTCTAGGGGCTCTATCACCTCCTTAACGCTAGCGTTAGCACTCACATATGTGAGCCTTAGTGCTAGGTTAAAAAAGGTAATAGCGGGACACCCAGATCAGATCCCGATTGCTAACTGGTTAAAAATTCTGTTGGCGCATCGATAATAGCGCACGCTAGCGCAAGCTTACTGTACTCTGCGCTCCCTATACTTAACATGGGGGGCACAAAGAGTAAGCAAAGACTAATTAGCGGAAGGATCACAAAATCCTAAACCAAATTACACAAAAGTTAGCCACAGCTCCAAGTTGGTGCTAACTCATTTCGGTTCTGCGGAATTAGCACCAGCTGAAACCCCCCAAAAATCAGATACTCACCTCTCATCCCGTGGCAGAACGCCGGCCTGATCTGCTGCTTCTGGTCACTGGGAGCAGAGTGAGACTGGGGACAAATGGTCCCCAGTCACCCTCCGAGAGGCACTCCACGGACCTGCAGTATCTCGCAAGAGCGAGATCTTGCAAGTCACAGGACTTTTCACACCTTTTAGCATTAGCGCAGTCGCGAGTATCCTGGAGGTTTAGAGGCCAATACAATAGGCTACTGAATTCAGTGCCTGCCTTGTGATCTGCTTGTAAAACGAGGACGCTAAGGGGAGATTTACGAGCACAGGTTTTTCCCCTTAGCATCCCCATTTTAGCACAAGGCACATGGTAGTGCCCTAGATGTTTTGGGAACACATCCCCCATGATTTTCAGCCACACATAAGCTTGGCTGAATTTCATGGTAAATGTAGTTCTGAACATCTGGATGGGCAAGGTTGCCTACCTCAAATGTAGTACCTAATCAAAGCAGTTAATTTCAGGATCTCATCCTAAATAGTGGTTTGCTTTCCTACCTGTAGTTTATGGATTCTGCATTCCACAAAGCAGCACTCCAAACACTGTAGATCACAAGGCAGGCACTCAATTTAGTAGCCTGACTGTAACGCCACTAAACCTCCAGGATACTCGCGACAGCGCTAATGTTAAAAGGTGTGAAAAGTCCTGTGTATCGGCTGGATGGAGTAGAGGTAACATCACTGCTCTAAAACATGGAGTCACAGGTTCAAATCCCGGCCAGAGCACCTCTCCAGTAAGTGTCCTTGGGCAAGACACCCACTTGCCTACCACACAATATTGGCTGTGGAGTCCAGTGGTAACATCTCTACCCTTCAACCGTGCAGAAGCAAGTCAAGGTGCCTTTCGGCACATCCCTCCGGTACAACTGTGGAGAAGTCTCGACTTTATGAGAAGCGGATTCAACATAACCACCAGGTCGCTGATCATCACTATAATCATGGAAAAGACGACTTGATTCCACTCAGACACCACCAGGAAGGGTCCTTGGGCAAGACACCTAATGATATGGATGCGTCTACCTCACAAAATACTTGTACATCTCATAGATTGTAAGTTCCCTTGGGAACAGGGTCCCCCTGAATCAGGCCGTATCATCCATGTGGGGTATTCTAATGTATCAATACCTTGTACACTGAACTTGTAAAGCACTGCGGAATATGTGGCGCTATATAAATAAAGGATAATAATAAAAAAAATAGTAATACAAATTTTTGTACGTTATATGTGTGTAGAAAAACTCAGACACCGGCAACACTAGCAAGCCGACAAGTACTGTACATAAAAAACACATATTTTTCATAGTGCCACATATAAACAGAATCAGTTAGAAAAATCACCTTAAGGTACATACTGTATGAAATGGATTGCACTCCTGGAATTAGCTACAAGCCTCCTGATCCCAATGCTATGTGAGCCAGGAAGTGTAATTACCTGGGTTTGTCATTGACATGTTACTGGATGGAGATATAATCCTTAGTCAAAGCCTTTTTCGAAAGAAAGCTAAATTGTTTTGAAAATTGGCACGGTCTTTTCACCATAATCTTTCTAATAAGCTGATTAATATGGAGTAGAGTGTCCACGTTATTTTGCATACATTCTAAGTAAAATAGAAACAATTATGCAATATATAGTCTGCGGTGCACCACACAATATAATGTTTGCGAGTGTGCTCTTTGTGAATAGGGGACTTAAATAACACAAATCACATTCATGTGAAAAGATCCAGATCATATTGCTGATGTGAATTAGTAAATGTATGTAGTCATTTCAGTGCACCTGTCATACTAAACTACAGGGGTCAACTATAAAATAGTACGTATCCAGTGGCGCGATATTAGTCGCTTTTGGGTAGATGGTGGTTCCCTTAGTTCGTTTTGTCCATATGGATTACATAAAAGGAAGCAAACCGTATAATAGTGCAGACTGTTTATACACAATATATACAAACTATTCCGTAATATTTCCACTCACAAGTGTAGAGCCACTACACTGGCTCTGAGTGGATAGAGGCGGACACTGGCTCTGAGTGGATAGGGGCTTTCGGGTGCTTTGCTTTTCCACTTATAAGGTGACCCACACCTTATATGGAAAGGAATCTTTTCTTATGTGGAGTATACATGAAAATATATAGAAACATATATAGAAATATATAGATAATAACCAGGGCATTCTAATGATCTACTTAACCTATTAAGAAGTCCATAAGCGTGCACACCAAGAGCTTGGCTATAAGCTCCACCTAATGTGAGTTGGCAATTCATATTATATTATATGATAGTGAGTCTACACAGATCTGCACAAGAAAGTTTTCTTGTTTCTATATATTTTCATGTATACTCCACATATAAGGTGTGGGTCACCTTATAAGTGGAGAAGCAAAGCACCCGAAAGCCTCTATCCACTCAGAGCCAGTGTCCGGGCTCTACACTTGTGAGTGGAATTATTATGGAATAGTTTGTATATATTGTGTATAAACAGTCTGCACTATTATACTGTTTGCTTCCTTTTATGTAATCCATATGGACAAAATGAACTAAGGGAACCACCATCTACCCAAAAGCGACTAATATCGCTCCACCAGATACGTACTATTTTATTGATGTTCACACTGGTTTGGGGGAGACCACTAATTTCTGGTTTGGCATTGGTTAAGTGGTGGCGGTACAAGTTTGGGCGCCTATCCATTCTTTTTCTTTGTACAGGGGTCAACTACCTTGGTGATAGCACTGGCAAAGCATTCTGATGTATAATCTAAGCTGCTGATGTGAGATCTGAACAATCAGCCTGTAGGAAACCAGCAATGATGGCAGCACTAAACGGGTATTTAAATCTTGCGCATTTTAAGTGTCTTAATCATACATGAGACTTGTTTTCAATTCCAAACCTACATTTATCTTCACAAAACAGATACAAGTATATTTCTGACTCTAGCAAGATAGGAAAATGGATGTAAATGAGAAAAAATACATATTTTATTTTATAAATACAATATGTGGCCCCTATTACATTCTTCGCGCAAATTCGTCCGTGCAGCGCAATTTTTTTTGCACGGAGCGTTAAGCATCATCGCACGAAAATTAACGGTGGTATTACGATCCGAACGCATTTTCTCATCTGTCCAAAAAAACGTTCAGAAAAACGACGCGGAAAACGAAGATTAATACGCGCGCAGTAACGTAGGGCACGTAAATCAGTGTGCGGACTGTTTTTTTCACGGGATTCAGCCAATCAGAATTAAGAACCTTAATTGACATCAATTTACTTTAATTGACTCACTTATGTTTTTGCACCTGTCAAAGTAAATCTGAGTATACATGCTACAGCAAAAATAAAAACAAGCACGAATTCACAATTTTATTGTTTGGGTATGTGTAGAATGTGTAACTATACTTTGCTGTATTTTTTTCGTGCTGGTGTTTTTCGTTTCGGCCTGAAC
The DNA here is from genome assembly GCA_009667805.1 of Leptobrachium leishanense. Taxonomy (NCBI): domain Eukaryota; kingdom Metazoa; phylum Chordata; class Amphibia; order Anura; family Megophryidae; genus Leptobrachium; species Leptobrachium leishanense. Next base: position 110,607,802 of record CM019064.1, on the reverse strand, counting down.
GTTCTGATTTGCAGTTACCACCAGCTTTTCAAAGACGTTAAAATTATGCGCGCAAACGTCGTTCATAAAAAGATGTGCATCGATTTGTAATACCATATGCATACCAGCGCACGAACGAATTTGCACTCACAATGTAAAGTATAGGACGCGCACAGTTCATCACGCTCGCGCAGGTCCATCCGCGTTAAATGATAACGCGCATCATTTGCGTTAATGTTGTAATACGACGTTCAGCACAAAGGGTTTTGCCCCTCGCGCAAATGCGCATTTGCGCATGCAAAAACAAATCCGCAAGCAATGTAATAGGGCCCTAAATGTTTAAAAGAAATGCTGTGAAAACAAACTGAACACAATAATACTAATTAATTGAAAAGTAATAATTATAATTGTAAGTAATAAAAACATATCTAATTGATCTTAATACTTGCAACTCCGCTATTATATTAAGACAATGACAGTTTCTCTTCTGCAGCACCATGTGTATAGAGCACCTGGCGTACCTCGTACTGCATTTAATCACTTTAGGAATAGTGCTGGGAAGTAGAGCATACAGTAATAATTCACAAACAAGATTTAGCACGCTCGATACCGAAACAGGATTCAGAAACTAGACCTTTGAAAACAGCTGGATATATATTGTGTAAGCTTGCCATGTCAAAGAACAGAATTATAACGTTTAGATTTTATTAATCTATGGCTTAATCCTAACCCAATTTTGGATGTGAAGGGGTTATCTCGATTTTACATTGTAGTGCATTGAAAAGCACTCATTAGCATGTCAAAAGACAGTTTTCACACCTTTTTTAAAGAAGGATTTTTGTGTCCCCTGTGGAGAAACAAAATGCTTTGTTTTAGTTCTCTCCAAAAGCACCCTGGATAGACATAAAACAAACTGCAAATAGAAGCACCAGCCCTCACTGTAACAAACAGTTCAAATTAATTACTGCTGCATTTCAGCTGCCGGGGATTTGGCAGAACAGATATGGCTCTATTACATTTTTCGCGCAAACGTTAATGCGTGCGCAAAACTGCATTAACGAGTGGGGCAAAACCCTTTACGCTGAAAGTCGGTTTACAATGTCCGCGCAAAAAATGTGCGTTAATGTCTACCGCGGGTGAACCGGCGCAAACGCTGCGCGAGCGTACTGTACTGTGCACGTCTTATACTTATCATTGCTAGCGCAAATGCATTTGTGCTTTGGTACGCGGATGGTATTACAATCTATGCGCAAAATTTAACGCACAGCGTTTGCGCGCATAATTTTAACTTCTTTCAAAAGCTGGTGGTAACGGCAAATCTGAACGTCCAGGCCGAACCCAAATACACCAGCCCAAAAAAACCAATACAGCACAGTATAGTTACACATTCTACACATACAAAACCAATAAAATTGAGAAGTTGTGCGTATTTTTTTTATTGATGCAGCATATATGCGCAGATTGACTTTGACAGGCGCAAAAACTTAACGGGAGCCAATTGTGGTTCTTAATTCTTATTATCTGAATCGCGTGAAAAAACAGTCCGCACACTGATTTCTGCGCGCAATATTAATGCGCGCGCGTTTTTGCGCGTCCATTTTTACACGGGTTATTTTGTTGACGCATGAAAAAATGCGCAAGGATTGTAATACCAGCATTGTTTTACGCGCGTTAACGTTTAACGCTGCGTGCAAAAATTCACGCTTTCTGCGTGCGTTTTTGCGTGAAAAATGTAATAGAGCCCAATATATTTATATTTTATTGGTATTTTTTTGTGGATACTGCTTTACTAATCTCATTATGATTACTACAAAGTCCCATAAGCAGGAGATCTCACCATTTTTGTTACAGTAACTGTGATAAATAAAAGTGTCTGTTTTCTTCCTGCATGATAATAATGCAGACCCCGTTTGAAATTGTGTAAGATAAGGGACACCATCTAGAGCTCAATATCTTACATTTCAACAATATTTCTGTAAAGGATAAATAAATATATTAAAAATTTTAAATTTGAAAATTAACATTATATAATTTTTTTACTGTCTGAGAATAATAATTTTTGTGCGAAACTTCTATTTCGCCCTATATTTAAATTGTTATCTTCACATTCTATGTTTCAAATAAATGTTATGATCATTTTTTTTCAACAAAGATCACTTGGTAGTGATGGGGTTAACAAGAATAATTATAGTTTTCTATACCTTGACACTCTGAAATTCAAGGTTTTAAGGACTTCATAATAAGTCACCAGTAGAAGGGAAAGGTGCACCATAAAGGTAAGGCTGCAAGATCTTCCTGGACACATACAGGTCTACTCAATAGGGATGTGCGTTTCGGGTTTCGGAATTTCGGAATTTTCATGAAATGTCCCGATTCGTGTCTTCGGATTCAGACGAATATCCGAATCGGGTTGGATCCGAAAAACGGCAGATCCGAAAACTTTTCCGAGCCGAAACAAAATCTTTTCGGAGTTTTCGAATGGACTTGAAATGTGTCAAATCGAAATTTATTTTCGCTCTATTCATGATTTCGGTTCCATTCGTGATTTCGGTTCTATTTCGGTAATTTTGGACATCGTATATTTAACTATTATCGGTTATATCGCTCATTCTGTAAATTTTGTATTTGTAATGTGTATCACTTGTTGTTTCCAATGATCCGATAATTCTGTCGATACGATAATTCTGTCGTAATCGGATCCGATTCGTCCGCGGGTCGTGCATGCGCACGCATGGATGTCGTAAACTTTATTGAGCCATTGTAGAGACTAGAGTTTGACAAGTTTTTGACAGGCCAAAAACAATTTATCTTGTCATCATGGCTCAAAGAAGAGAGTCCCATTCGGACACTTACTCATCTGCTTCCACCCCAGAGACACCACCCAGGAAGAAGCGGGCCAGCAACATGGCATTTGAGGAGATGTTGGAGCTGGTCCGCATCTTTGATAAACGAGATTACGACTGCCATAAGGGCCCTTATGGCAGGAAGAATAACGCCCGCAAGGACCGTATCCTTGATAAGGTTCGCACCACCATCGTGGATTTGTTTGGGAAAGACCGGACGAAGGACCAGCTCTGAAAACGCTGGTCCGACCTGAAGGCACGCGAGGAGGAGCAGCTGAGGCACATTCGGTGTGTCCTAGCCAAACGTAAGTGTTATGTTATATTGTAAAGTGCTGCGCAAACTGTTGGCGCTATATAAATCCTGTATAATAATAATAATGTGCTTGCATGTGCTAATGTGCACAGAAATACGTTGATTTATCTAGTCCTTTTTCATGCAATGTGTATAGCTTTGCGTTTTCAGGATTCATACATGCATTTTTGCCATAGCTCTTCTTTTTTGTGATTTTCCGGATTCGGGAAAATTGTGATATTTGATGTATGTAGATGAAATTACAATGCTGGATTTCTTTTGGCACTGTGTACTGTAGTGTGCTGGGGGGAGGTTGTTGTGATTGAGTGATGCATACGAGATGACCCGCAGCTTGCCCAGTATTGGCTCCCACCTGCGCATCAACAAAAATCTCTGCGTCTCTGCTAAGTGGTAGGATGGGACATGTAGTTCTTCTGAAAAAGCATCCAAACAGTAGCCGCGTTCAATACGTCCTCAGCAGCTGCTGAATTGTTGCAGCGCAGCAATTCAGTTTGCTGCAGCAGTGTCATTGAACGCTTTAGATGCAAATTTCAAAACAAAATGGCCGATTTCTGTTGTTTCTGCTATATCCGCAGTTTTATTAGCAGAAGCTGAGGCTGAGGCCATCTATAAAATAACTAAAAGTCAGCACAATGCGTTTTGTATGCACACAACACAAATAATAGTTTTTATTGAATAAACGTAATGTTTACTTCTGAAAAAAATATATAATAGAACGATAATATATGTCTATGTGCAGGGGAATAATAAATAAATATTTTGTGACTTTAGAACTATGAGATGGGAGTAGTGGTGGGTCAAGCTGGTAGTGCTAGTGGGTAGTGGAGGAGTGTCGCAATACTTTCGGCAATATAGTGTATAGATATACCATTTTTTCCAGTCTGCATTATTTACGTGTTATTTTTTGGATTTGGCAGAAAACAGGAAGGCAAAGGCAGCATCTGCCCCGGCGGGCACCAGTGCCCCAGTGGAGGAGGAGGGGGAGCCACGGGCGACCACCAGCGCTGGTATATACTGTTTTATTTTGCAACGACTTTTGGTCAAAAACAGTAACATTTTTTGTTTACTGTATTTTCATTTAAATTTTTTATATATAGCACAAGAGGTGCAGGTGGAGGAAGAGGAGGGGGAGCAGGAGGAGGGCAATGATGGAGAGAGGGAGCCAGAGCCGCAGGAGGCTGCCAGTCCAGGTTTTTTTTTTACTGTTGTATTTTGCATCGACTTTTGTTCAAAAATAAATCAGTTTTGTTGTTTACTGTATTTTTTATTTCTTTAATTTCTTAGATATAGCACCGGAAGAGGTGCTGATGGTGGTGGTGGAGGAGGAGTCAGAGTCGGAGCCTCAGGAGGCCACCAGCTCTGGTATATAGTACTACTGTTATATTTTTTCAAGACTTTCAGTCAAAAATAGAAACCTGCTTTACTTACTGTATTTTCCTTCTTTCATTTATTGGATATATAGAAGGAGAAGCCAGACCGGACACTGACAGGTCCAGCGTCAGGATGGCGAATGGCAAGCTACACCTGGCTGGCACCAAGCTCCAAGCCATCCAGGAGTTGCTGCGGGAGTTAAGGGAGCATATCATCAATGCCGTTGACGTCCTTGAACGGCAGTAGAGAGAGACCAGCCTCCTCCTCCCCTATGTTTGTGTCCCGGATAGTTAGTTGGGCAGTTTGCCATGTGGCATTTCTTGTTGTAAATAAATTTTAGATTTTTTCTATATTTTCCTGTTTGTGTGCGTTGCTTTTCCTTACTTAATAAGTTAATATGTATTGCTTGGTTTCCACACTGTTAAAATTATATGTACATAAATTTATTGACATTTCTATGGACCCTTTGTCATAAATTTGTCAACATATTTGTGGCCATGAATGTGACTGTGCACATTCTACACTGCCTGCCTGGCCAAAAAATGTCACACACTAACACAACCTTGTTGTACTGCCTTGAGATTTGATTACCGACGTGGCATGGTTTTGTTAAGCTTAGGCGATGTCACAACAACATGGATTTTTGTCCACAGTCACATTCATTGTATAACCAAGAATTTATCAAAAAGTATTGATGGCAGCACTGCGTGAATTCTTCTCCGACACAACCCAAAGATCCTCAGTGCGGCTCAGGTCTAGTTTATTTGTCCCTATTTGCAGCTTCACGCGACACCTCCTCCCAGCTATGAGCTCTCTCTCTCCCACCGCTGCCCGCTAAATCGCTGCTCGCCAACATGGTCACGTCTTTGCAGGAAGACAACAGCGTGGGGGAACGGCAGCTGCTGACAGTCCCAAGACCTCGTCACAATGACGTCAGTTCTGGAGTTAACCCCTAACTGCGACCAATGGTGGAGATAGGGGGTTCATTGGAACCCCCTATCTCTCAATCCGCGGCAGCTATCGATTAATGTTTGGTATTGTTGGATCGACCAGAGCATGGCCTTTCCAACGATACAAAACATGACAATGTTAAAAATTATAAAAAATAAAAATATAATAAAATTAAAAAGAAATAAACAGGTTTTTTGTTTTGTTTTGTTAATGCAACAATATTGTTGCCATTTCAATTATAATGTGAACAATGATGCTGCACTAAGGATTTTTGTATGGGGTGCGTTTGTTAAAAATAGTGTAATTTTCACCCAAAAAAATATAACAAGTCCCCATTTCAATTTTTTTTTACAAGCGCAACTCCTAAAATATACCCGCAAACACTCGCATGTTAAAATGTGAAAAAAAACACTTTACACCTTGTAAAACATTGAAAATTCTAATTTTATTGCATTTTTTGTTATAATATACAGACAGGACATGACACATACATATAATAAAGATATATTATGAATCTGCCGAGTCTGCCGGAAAGAACGATATATAACATGTCTGGGTCATATAATAAAATAAGGCTTCAAAACGCGTTTAAACAAGAGGAGCGAAACTGTTAAAAATTAGCTCAGCAGCAGACCGCACACAGGCGTGAAGGGAAGCCGTGAAATGTCTCAGCAGCGACAGGATTAATTTTTTTTTTGTCTGTTTTACATCTTTTTATTTGTTGTTTTTTTTTCCTTTCAGATCATTTTGATCAACTATTTTTCCGTTTTTAAAACCTTTTTTGTTCTTGTTTTTATTTTTAAAGTCAGGCCATTTGGGTTGGGTCAGTTTTGCGTTTTTTAAATCGTTTTGTTCATTTTTTTTGTTCCTTTCATACCATTTTAATATGATTAAATATAGTTGTGAAATGTATATTCATAAGAAAAAAAGGATCTTTATTTAATAAAAAAAAAAACAATAGAATCGCCAGAATTATCGTATCGACAAAATGAATTATCGGATCCGAAAAACCAATAATTAATTATAAAAAAATATATAAAGTATAAAAAAAGTAAACCATAGTAGTTTACGCCAAAACGAATAGAGTTAGACACTTTGAAACGAGGAGAACAGACTTTCCGAAAAAAAATGAAAATTTCCGAAATCACGAAAAAGAGTCGATACAAAAAACGAGCAGAGTGACCCGAAAACACGAAAAATGGCCGATATTCTGAAAAAAAATGTGTACGAAAAACGAGCCGAACCGAAACAGAAATTGGCCGAAATGAGCCGATATGAAAATTTTAAACATCCGAACGAACAGAAAAAAAATCGGCGCACAAGTCTACTACTCAAAGAAAGGTGAAAATGACGCGAATTGTCAGGAGAAGAGAACAATCTAGACCAAATAGCCGATTTAGAAAGTGAGATAAATTAGAGAATATTTCTGGTATGGCTATTTCGAGCTAGACTTTTCACTTCTCCAGTCATTCTCCTTTCTTTGAATAGAAATGATATAATTTATTCATGATGATATGCAGTGCATTAAAAATGCAACCCAGCAGCATGTAGAATCCATATGTTGCAGGTAAGAAATCAAAGAGAGGTGACCCGCTTCGATTTGATAACTAATTTCTCATATGTATCAGACATGCTACAGGTAGGGTTGCTAGATTGGCCATGTTTTCCTGGACACATATAACTATTTCATGGAGATGGGAGCACAAGGAAAAGTGCTGCCCTGCAAAATGTATTCTGCTGGAAAGAAATCAAGGCAGGTCACCTGGGATTCCTTGGGGTGGCATTTTTCATGCCCTGCCCATCAGCATGTATAACTTATGTCTCCAGGAAAATATGGCCGATCTGGCAACCCTAGTATCAGGGCTGATACTTCCCCGAGCTCTCCCCCTTCATAAGTTAGTAATATGTGTCCAGGAAAACATGGCCGACATAGCAACCGTACATATAGGTATAGCTAATAAGGATATGGTTGCTTTTTTCTTTGGTTTTGCTCTGAAGTGAAGCGCACAGCACGTGCATCCGCTAATTCAATTAGACCTTCTATACGTAAGGTTCTGCTCATAAAAAAGTATTATTCTGTTTATTTAGACTAGTCACCCATGAAAAGCATTGCAGGGTCTGTGTGATGGAGCTTTCCATGTATTTCTGTAATACAGGCAATTCAATGTCATGACTGAAATAACACAGATCAATATAAATATTACATGAGCATGGGAGACTTCCCTGACTAACAAGCAATGACTTGCATTTGCTGGCAAAGAAAGCCACTGGTATAATCTGTCAGAACGCAAGTATGAATTATATATCAGTAAGGGAAAGTGAAACCGTAACTCCTCGACAAGCTATAACACTGGATGTGGGCTAAAGGGATTCTTATACAAATGTATGTATCAGAAAAAAAGTCAGTCGTGGGTGTACATAGGATTCGGATCTAGTTGTAATGCTAATAGGAAGCTTTTCTGTGGGAAGAGGAAAAAAAAAAACTCCCATGACAGCACGCGTTATCCTGTATGTAGCGGGGAAGGAACGCTCGTCACCACTGGCTGATGTTACAGTCCGTGTTATTGGCTGGTGGCATAAGAAAGACTGCTGCTAGAAAAGACAGAAAAAAATCCTTCCTGGTTTCTATGGCAGACGAAAAAAGGTCAGAATCCTGGCAAAGCAAATGTTTACTGTGCAATGAGATTATAAAGTGCTGCTCTGTGAAACAAGAACGCTCTATGGGAGCTAAAAAAAAAAAAGATGTGTTTCCATGAGATTGGTGTCACAGTGACTGGTCAAAATGCAGAAATGTTCTACAATGTAAGCACAGACCTTATTATACATAGGTCTATATGTGTGTATAGATATATAATGTAGGTTTGATAAACCAATTTAGTCCAGATGCCAAAATCACCAGAGTATAGCAGTGTGTAGTGATACCTTTTTTATTGGACTAACTCTTTATTGTTCAATTCTATGATTTTGCTCAGTATAGACCTGAGAAAAGAGGTATACTCTCGAAAGCTTTTAAATGTAACATTAGTCCATTAAAAAAAGGTATCACTACGTAGTGCTATACACTGGTGATTATATATATATATATATATATTATATAGTTTGTTTATTATTGCAGAAGCCACCTGCACATCATAGCAACTCAAAGAATTGCATCCCAGAGCTCATGTGCTACACTCCCCATATGCAGCAAGGAACCCTGGGTAGGAAATGCAAATGACCCATGTCTCGCTTTTATGCATCCTGGGTCTGTTATTACACAGAACCCTAAAATCAATGCTATGCCACACTGTGGCTTTCTAGCAGAGATAAGGTTTATGCAACTGGTCAAAGCCACTCCTAGGACAGTTCTGTTTCGGGTTTATATATATATATTCATCGGTTAGAAGGGATAGGACCTGCTGCAAAGGGGTACATTAACATCGTCGCAGGTTTGTGCAATATATGGTCATATCTTGTAACTAAATTTATTTCATTTATTTACAAAGTATTTTACCATGAAGGATACATTGAGATTTCTCTCATTTTCAAGTATGTCCTGGGTTCAAGTACATTGAATTGTTACAGTTGTTACAGAAATACAAAGTAATAAAATACAAGATATTAAATATAGCACAAATATACAGATTAACAAAAAATAAATATGTAGGAAATATACTCACTATGTTACATGTTTACAGGTGCGTTCTGTCTGGAAGTATGTTAATAGAGATCTCTTAAGCGATTCTAGACTGGGGGAAGATTTGATGGCGTCTGGGAGGTTATTCCATAATTGTGGTGCTCTGAAGGAAAATGAGGATTGAGGCACTTTTGCCTATGGTGGAGCACTCTGAATTTGTTATATACACACACACAGGAATAAATGTATGTATGTATATATATATATATATATACAGTGGCAAGAAAAAGTATGTGAACCCTTTGGGATTATGTGGAGTTTTGCATGAATTGGTCATAAAATGTGCTCTGATCTTCATCTAAGTCACAACAATTTGAAAAACGAAGTCTGCTTAAAATAATATAACACAAACATTATATGTTTTCATGTGTTTATTGAACGTAACATGTAAACATTCACAGTGCAGGGTGGAAAAAGTATGTGAACCCCTAGCCTAATGACTTCTCCAAGAGCTAATTGGAGCCAGGAGTGAGCCAACCTTGAGTCCAATCAGTGTGATATTATTGGATGTGTTTTTGAAAGCTGTCCTGCCCTTTAAAAACACACACCAGTTTTGGGTTTACTGGTTTCAAGAAGCACTGCCTGATGTGAACCATACTTCGCAGAAAAGAGCTCTCAGAAGACCTACGATCAAGAATTGTTGACTTGCATGAAGCTGGAAAGGGTTACAAAAGTATCTCCAAAAGCCTTGATGTTCATGTGTCCACGGTAAGACGGACTGTCTACAAATGGAGAAAGTTCAGCACTGTTGCTACTCTCCCTAGGCGTGGTCGTCCTGTAAAGATGACTGCAAGAGCACAGCGCAGAATGCTTAATGAGGTAAAGAAGAATCCTAGAGTGTCAGCTAAAGACTTACAGAAATCTCTGGCACATGCTAACATTTTTGTTGACACATCTACAATAAGGAAAACATTAAACAAGAATGGAGTACATGGGAGGACACCACGGAGGAAGCCATTGCTGTCCATAAAGAATATTGCAGCATGTTTGAAGTTTGTAAAAGAGCACCTGGATGTTCCACAGCACTACTGGAAAAATATTCTGTGGACAGATGAAACCAAAATTGAGTTGTTTAGAAAAAACACACAACACTATGTATGGAGAAAAAAAGGCACAGCACACCAACATCAAAACCTCATCCCCACTGTAAAACATGGCGGAGTAAGCATCATGGTTTGGGGCTGCTTTGCTGCCTCAGGGCCTGGACGGATTGTTGTCATTGATGGAAAAATGAATTCCAGAGTTTATCAAGACATTTTGCTGGAAAACGTAAGACCATCTGTCTGCCAACTGAAGCTCCATAGAGGATGGGTGATGCAACAGGACAATGACCCAAAGCATACAAGTAATTCAACAAAAGAATGGCTTCAACAAAACAAAATACGACTTCTGGAGTGGCCCAGTCAGAGTCCTGACCTCAACTCGATTGAAATGCTGTGGCATGACCTTAAGAGAGCGATTCACACCAGACATCCCAAGAATATTGCTATACTGAAACAGTTTTGTGAAGAGGAGTGGTCCAAAATTACTCCAGATCGTTGTGCAGGTCTGATCTGCAACTACAGGAAATGTTTGGTTGAGGTAATTGCTGCCAAAGGAGGGTCAACCAGTTATTAAGTCCAAAGGTTCACATACTTTTTCCACCCTGCACTGTGAATTTTACGTGTTCTGTTAAAAAAAAACATGAAAACATATAATGTTTGTGTTGTATTATTTTAAGCAGACTGTGTTTTTCAAATTGTTGTGACTTAGATGAAGATCAGAGCACATTTTATGACTAATTCATGCAAAACTCCATGTAATCCCAAAGGGTTCACATACTTTTTCTTGCCACTGTATGATACACACATGTGCAGTTTGCAGCTGTGGTTTGAGGTTCCGAATTTAACACAGATTATAAAGAGAGAGTATAGTCTTTCGTCAAACAAGTCACAAGGTCTTGTAAATAATTATGTCCAATTAATCAAATACTTTGGATTTTTGGACACCCTTTTATACTTTTTATACACCTTCCACGATGACAAATCTTGTGTTCATAAAAAGGTTTTCTAAGGCTAGGGTCAGACGAACGCAGTATTAACGTGCGTTTAGCCGCACTTAATCACGGCCGTGCTAGCAGCAAATGACGTCCAATGCCGGGCAGCATACGAAGAACGGCTACACGAACGTGGCAAACGAACGCATTTTTCGAGAACGTCAAACCGCTAGTACTGACATACAGAGTGCAGACATACAGAAAAAATACGTCCATTCGTTCGAACACACTTTTTCACGGACAACGCAAAAAATATGCCTTCGTCTGACCCTAGCCTATGAGCTTATCATCGTATTGGTATCATAATTTGGAACTGATGTGTTTACGTGAAAGATATAAAGGGATTATCAGCATTATATTTCATGTTTTAATTCTTATATACCAGCATAAATTATAAATTTAAATAAATGTCCAACAGCAATAAGCCATACTAACAACAACAGAAATGAATATGTTAAAAAACAACTTGATTTATGATGCTTTTGTCCATACTTGGTCCAACTCTCTTTCTAGAGCAGGATCAGAGGTCGAGCTATGCTCCAGTTGTGAATTATATGCACACTTTAAGTGCTGTTCAGTCTACCCTCAATGTTTCATAATACTGCTTGCGTTACCAAGGCTAAATTCAGATATGTCCATATTCTGCATGGAAGTGGTCAGTGAAGGAGATTCTAGGTTGTCCTAAAAGAACATTCACTGCATGAGCTGGTTAGTGAGATCGCCTGATTTCTTCAAGAGGCTCTCTGTCCACTCACCGTTTGCCTAGTTTCCCAATGGTGAGCATTGTTTGTTGAGACTGTAGTGAAATTATGCTATTTAAAATAATATGGGGGAAAATATTCAGCATTTTCCTTTGACGATCACATTTATCTTTCACAAACCGTAATGTAAAGTATTTTTACGAATAACCGTATTTTCTGCAGAGCTTTTACAAAACTGCATTATCTGGCTGGGTATTTCGCTTTTAACCTTTTCAAAGGTTCCTAGAGGACTAGTGAATTTCTTGGCACATCATGATGTTAAGGGGGTTCTAATTAATTCTAATCCTCGGGATCACTCTGGGGTTGACACTGTCAGCTGACTCCCTTGAGAGACATGATTGACATCACTGCAGCTGTGTGGGAGATGTGATTGACTATTACATCAATAACATGGCATTTTGACATAAAGGGTGTACTCGTCCACCAGATCAAAACACCCTTCGTCACGGAGTTATATATTTGCGATAGTATTGTGTCTATACTATCAATTTCTGTTCCACAGAGCAACATTAAAAGCAACAACTATGAAGCAATTTCTAGATGATAATCTCCCAAGTATCCCTGAATTGTCAGATGTCTCCTAGACCTAGGGCACCTCTTCAAAAGGTTAAGAGAACTTGCTATACCCAATCTTTAGCATGAAAATGAAGGCCCTAGACCAAATGAGTTGTTGTGTCAGCCATTAAAGGTACACTGTACTGAAAAATAGTGTAATTTTTGCCCTTAAAGATTTGTGCAGAGGTTACTTATTATTATTATTCTTTATTTTTCTTATGTTAGGTGATTTTACTCATCTTTTGTCCCTCGATGTACGCAGCGCCTCCTCTACTGCTCAGGGACTCCTGAACCCAGATGCTCCTGAGGCTTTTCTACGCAATTTGAGCTCCTTGTGCTACTTGCGTAATGTAGGAAATGCAAATTGTGCACTGCAATGGGACTTGCAAACTTTACGCAGCTCTGCGCAGCTCTGGAAACTCCTCCACTTTACCCAGATTTTTCCAAAAATGGAGGGGGGCTGGGAGGGGATGGAAAAGGGGGCATTCCTCACATCCTGACCATTTTAAAAGTATAAAGTGGTCAGGATGTGTAGAGTGTGTATAATGGCTCAATCCATGAACCATGGCAGCTCCCATCCTATTCCCACAGATACAAACTTCCTCTGCAGCTCAGCTGTTACAACTACTTCCTGTAAGGCCGGGGTCACATGAGCACACTAAGTGAGTCTGTAGTGACCCCCTCCTCACAGCATCCACCGTTACAGCGTAATGACAGCTTGACTGGGAGGGCCACCCGGTGTAACGTATGTATACTGCCAGGTATTCCCTGAAAATAAGACCTACCCCGAAAATAAGACCTAGTGCGGTTTTTTGATAACTGCTAAAATATAAGACCTACCTTGAAAATAAGGTTAGTTGGAAAATAAGGCTAGTTGGAAAACTTGAAGAGTCATGGAGAGAATGAGTGATGCCTGCACGGTGGAAGCGAGGTGGCAGCGGAGGGAGCAGAGGCGCATAAGGCTGCAGTCACACGAGCGTTCTTTGAGCAGAAGAAACGTCACTGAGTGTAGACGTTCCTTCCACTCTGATGCCGTGTGGCCACCTCGCTGAGCGCAGTTAGGAGGATTGCACTTTGTAGCTCCATTTGCGTCCGTCGTAGCTTTTTGTCGGTGAGGCTGAAATCACACCCGGTGGTAGCATGTGCAATTAGCGCGCACGCTACCCTGTGTGATTCTCCCTGTCCAGACTTCACATAGCCTTCTACAAAGCGCTATCTTCCATAGGAGGCTCAAGCTTTGTAGGGCTGAGCGTACTAAAGTGCAGTCAGCGAGATGGTCACATGGGCGTCCGAGCGAAAAGAACTTCCGTTCTCACGGACATTCCCTCCACGCTAGTGTGATCCAGGCCTAACTGCTTCCTTTGCTTTGTATAGTTAAGGGGTTGTTTGGTTCTGGAGTTTCCTGGTGTACGAAACATAAGCGAAAATCACTGGTTGGGCAAAACTGACAAATACTTGACATTTACAAAAGTTAAATTCAAAGATGTTTTTTTTTCTCAACACTGGAAAACACGGCACTTACTGAATAACCCCCATAGTATAGGAAGAGCAAATATGGAGACAGCCGGAGAATAATAAGCGATTCCAAGATTGAGCGTTACTCTTGCTATTGACAAACTGTTAAAATCTGCTATGAAGTGATTTTTTGAGAATAGTAACCTACTATCATATGGTACTTTGTCTATAATATCATTATCTGTGCCGTAGAGCGGGGGTCAGCAACCTTGGCTCTCTGACGTTTTGGGAACTACATCTCCCATGATGCTAATTCACCATTATGCTGACAGAGCCACATGGGAAATGTAGTTCCCAAAACATCAGGGAGCCAAGGTTGCTGACCCTTACCGTAGAGCAACCTTAAAATACTTCACACACAATAAAAACCCCACCAGAAAATAAAATACACCCCTTGGAAAATCTCGTTGGTGATTCATATTGTTTTAGCTCCAATTGTGATGGAAATTTGATTAAATTAAAACCATCCAATGCAATATTTCCAAAATACATAATGCTTAGGGATATGTTTGTGTTCTGTAACTATATAAACATATAATGTATATAAAAATAATTAAAAAATAAGATTTTTCTGTATGTTAAATCATGCGTATTGCACTACAATATCCTGGTTTAAATTTTCAATGCATGTCTATAGTTTAATTATTTTCCTAGGTCAAGATGAAGCATCTAAATCTATCTTTTTCTGCTTGTGGATTTCTTGGAATTTACCACTTGGGGGCAGCATCAGCTCTTCTAAAACATGGCCACAAATTGCTCAATTGTGTGAAGTTCTATGCTGGGGCCTCTGCAGGATCCCTTGTTGCTGCCCTTCTGTTAACAGCTCCAGACAAAATAAAGGTAATTAATACTTCATCTCAGTGTTTTCAGTAAACAGCTCAAGCAAAAACTGTTGCAACAATGCAAATTATGTTGGATTTTTACAAGAAAATACATTATTTAAATGGCCGCTTGGTCTTGCCGAATCCTGCCCTAGGAATTCTAACAAATATTTAACAAATTAAATGTGAAGAATAAAGATCGTACAGTAGAAATAAACCATGTACTCTGTGTAACACTGCATTTAATGCAGGTGCAGCAGATTTCTTACTGTAAAGCTTTCACTAGATCTGTCGGCTTATTAAAAGAATTTCACGGCGTGTAATAATTTGAATATTTAATGATATCGCATAAGGTGAAGAGATTTTCAATATTTATCAACTTCAAGTACGTTGACAAGATTCTGATACTGTGCTTGGCTAGTGCAACCTATAGATCACATTTAATTCTATATTAAATGAGATCAAGTGAAACTGTCCTTAATAAGTTTCCTTTAATATCTGTGGCTGACCGGTGTCTAAATTCCTTTACCGACAGGTTTAAAAAAAAATCCTCTTCTATATAGCAGGCGAAGACCACAAAACATTCCGTAGACATGATTCAAACTCTGAATCAAGATATTCTCTAAAAAGAATGCATAGATTTTGGAGATATATATATATATATATATATATATATATGTATATATATGTTTCATCCATTGCTTTCTATAACAAGACTTTACCATATGGGATCCCATTATTAACCCTTTTGCTGCTGAGCCATTTCAGCCCCTTGTGCTGAGCTCATTTTGACCATTTTGTGCTCATCAATGTTTAAACGTGTTTTGAAGTCATGTCTTCTTATTATAAGACCTAGGCAAATTATTTTCAGCAGACTCGACATATTCATAATATATCATTATTATGTGTATACGTCATGTCCTGTCAGAATTCTATAACAAAAAAATATTTTAAAAATGTAGATATCTAATTATCTATTCATAGATCCACAAAAAGCGTGCAACACAGGTATCTCCATCGAAAAGTTTATTGAAAAAATGGAGCAGGTAAAAATGCGACGTTTCGGTCCTATAGGACCTTAATCATGCATGGAGATACCTGTGTTGCACGCTTTTTGTGGATCTATGGATGTTCTTTGAGGTTTGGGCGGACCTCACTGGCATTTGCACCAGGGCTTTTCCACTAGCCTGATAGATCTCTCCCTTGGAAGGTACACCACGCTGTTTTTTTTATTATTATTATTATTATTCTTTATTTATAAAGCGCCAGCATATTCCGAGGCGCTGTACAATAAGCACAGTATAGACAGGGTTACAATACATTGAACAACATTTGACAAACAGTACAGGAGGAGATGAGGGCCCTATTCCCGTAGGAACTCACAATCTGGGAGGGTTTGGGTTGGAAACAGGAGGAGAGGACTGTAAGGTGAGAGTGATTGATGGTTGCGTCAGTGAGTTGGGTGGTAGGCTTCCCTAAATAGGAATGTTTTAAGGAGCGTTTGAAGGAAGAGAAGTTAGGGGAAAGTCTGACAGTACGAGGGAGAGCGTTCCAGAGAGTGGGGGCTGCGCGTGAGAAATCCTGCAGTCTATCATGGGAAGAGGTGATGCGGGGAGAAGCTAGGTGCAGGTCACTGTTTGACCTTAGGGAGCGGGCTGGGGTGTATTTGGTGATTAGTGAGGACAGGTAGTGGGGAGCTGAGCTAGTGAGGGTTTTGTAGGTAAGGATTTTGAACTTAATTCTGCAGTGGATGGGGAGCCAGTGAAGGGACTCGCAGAGGGGAGCGGCAGAGACAGAGCGGCGGGTGAGGTGAATTAGCCTGGCGGAGGCGTTCAGGATGGATTGTAGGGGGGAGAGGCGGGACAGAGGGAGGCCAGATAAGACATTATTGCAATAGTCGAGTCAGGAGATTACCAGGGAGTGTATGAGTTGTTTTGTGGTGACAGCGGTAAGAAATGGCCGAATTCTGGAAATATTACGCAGTTGTATCGGCAGGAGGAGGAAAGAGACTTGATGTGGGGGATGAAGGAAAGAGCAGAGTCAAGTGTAACTCCAAGACAGCGAACTTGGTTTGATGGGGAGATGGTGATACCCTCCACCGTGATAGAGAAGTCAGGAGGTGGGGAGGCATTGGAGGGAGGAATAAGTAGGAGTTCAGTCTTTGACATGTTGATCTTTAGGTGGTGGGAGGCCATCCAGGAGGAGATGCCAGATAAACAGTCACTGACTTTTGAAAGGACATGGGGAGAGAGATCAGGGGTAGAGAGGTAGATCTGAGTGTCATCAGCGTAGAGGTGGTAATTAAAGCCAAAGCTGTTGATGATTTTGCCCAGGGAGGAGGTGTAGATGGAAAAGAGCAGAGGACCAAGGACAGAGCCTTGAGGTACACCAACAGATGGAGGAGTTACCAGCAAAGGACACACAGAAGGACCGGTTGGATAAATAGGAGTCAACCCAAGCAAGTGCAGTGTCACCGAGACCCAGAGAGTTGAGGGTCTGTAGAAGGAGGGGGTGGTCAACAGTGTCAAAAGCAGCCGAGAGGTCAAGCAGGATGAGAATAGAATAGTGGCCGTGTTTTTTAGCAGTTTGTTTGTTTTGTTTTGATCTCTAATTATCTATTCAGATTTCGATCATTTCTAAAAAAAAATTATCATCCAAACCTTTGGTTTTATATTCTATGGGACACTCTTGCTAAAAAAAAAAATAAAATGGGAACCTGTTACTGCATTTTTCTGAGAAAATACACAATTTTAACAAAATTTTGGCGCATTGTGTTTTATGAATAATATCACTATGTATACAACACTGACCTTGCTTGTGGCGTGGGAAATGATAAGTTGAGTGACGGCAGAGGTATTGCTTACTTTATATGTGACATATGGACAATGCCATTGCTTTGGAACTAAATAAATAAAACTAAAACAAATTTCTTTTATGTTTGTGTTTTGTTGTTTTTTTTATACATGACATTTTACATGGTGATGTTTGCTATCATTAGAAAGGCCAGACTATGTTCTGTCCAATGACACCTAACATGACTTTGTGGGGTGTAACAAATGGAAACACAGGAGTGGGGCTCTCTTCGCTGCCGCGAAGCAGCTTCTCTTTCAGATGGACCAATGTGTAATAATGTTTTGTGCCATCACCTCCACATTTTGTCCTGGCATGGGAAATGAGAAGGTGAGTTAGTGCAGTGTCATTGTTTGCTTTACAAGTAAAAGCGCATAATGCCGGGGGCGGAGCTAGCGGCCATCGTGGACAGACGCATGTGAGCAGAGCTCCAGCGTTCAGCGCCTAAATATCTAATCCAACGGCTTCTAACTGCCGAATTTACCGGCGAAAATATTCCGGACAGCCTCCCAATAGCTACGGGCTCCAGCATGGCACCACCTAAAATGCTGAGACTAAGTGAAACGGCGCGATCAGCCAGAAAAGATAAAGGCCGCAACACCCAAGATGGCGGACCCGGGGACCCGAGCTCGCCGGCCTCAGTGGGGGAGAGTGAGGAGCTGGACTCGGGGGAACACTCTGAAGCCAGACCAGTTACTGACAAGGTACTGCACGCAATGTTACAAACGCTTAGAACTACCATTCAGTCTGACTTTCGAATGATAACGGCGGACATTCATAAAGAAATTAGGGAACTGGGAGACCGCACTGAAAACTTAGAGAGTAAGACTGATGAACTCTGTTTGGCTCACAGCGAACTAGTGGATGCTTTTCGATCGCTCAGGTCCTCCCATGACTCTCTGGTATTAAAAATGGCCGATCAAGAGGACCGCGCACGCCGCAATAATATAAGGGTTCGCGGTGTTCCTGAAACGATAAAACCTCCAGACCTTCCGAAGTACCTACTCTTGTTATTCCAATCCTTACTTCCTGAACATCCCGACACGGACTTTCTGATGGATCGTGCCCACAGAGTACCTAAACCGAAATCTCTCCCACCAACTACCTCCAGAGATGTTATTCTGCGGATGCACTACTTCCCCATTAAGGAGGCCATTATGAAGGCATACCGTAATTCCCAACTGGGAGATTCCTATAAAGAAATACTGATGTTTCCGGACCTTTCTTCCCACACAATGGCGGGGAGACGGGCGTTCCAGAATGTAACAAAACTGTTACGGAATCATAATATCCAATATCGATGGGGCTTCCCAACCAAGTTGTTGGTCTGGAAGGATGGTCAGTTGCATGTTCTAACCTCGGTAACCGACGGGATGAGACAACTGGTCGCCTGGAATCTCCTGGAAGATTACACCCCTCCCAGGGTGCCGTCTACCTCTCCCTCGAAGGTGTCCCCGGAGTGGCACAGGGTGGATACTCTCAAGAAACCGTGAGGACTTGATCTGTTTCTCCTTCAATTTCTCTCTTTTTTAGGAGACCTACTATTTCTCCAGCGGTAAGGAGGACTTGCCCTTCTCCACTTCACATACCGAGGATTTACCTTTCTGGTGGTGATCTAATATATAATCAGCCCGGGGGGCTTCAAAGAAATGGCAGCACGAACTCGGCACGGGCACAATAGGGCGCAAGTTACCCGCTCCCTATGGTCGTGACGCCCCGTCGCCCCCGATGCCTTCCTCCAAGTTTTGGAGTAGACCCCGCTCAATTTTTTCGCGGAGGTTGTGAAGGCCTCTCTGAGACTACTGTACATAGTTTTTTCTGGGCTCTTACCCCGGACCTTTTTTCTACGTTCCTGTTTTCTCTCTTTAATTTTTTTCCTTTTTTCATCCCCACCTCTTTCTTCCTCTACCGGAGATTCCTGATGTTAGATGAGTCTTTCCTACCGGCAGAACCGTATCCCAAAAGACCTAGGGGCTGTGACATTCTGATTTCTCATATTGGTTACTTTGTTGGTCGCAGAAGAATACGGAAGGTTCCGTACCTGCAAGGTAACCTGTGGCTGGGCTTTGTTTTTTGTACTTTTTACCATGAACAACTCTAATCTGAAACTATATTCCCATAACGTAAAGGGATTGAATATGCCCCACAAAAGACACGCTCTTTATGTAGAACTGAAGAAACAAAACCCAGACATTGTGTGTCTCCAGGAAACTCATTTCCGTCGCCTATCGCATCCGAATTTATATCTCCCAAATTATACTGTTCAATACCATGCGACCTCTCCTACTAAATCACGAGGGGCTTCCTTCCTTATCCATAACAGGGTCTCTTTTGAGCTGCATAGAATAATTCGGGACACAAAAGGCCGTTTTTTGATCATTGTATGCTCATTGAACCATGTTCTATATACTATTGCTAACCTTTATTGTCCCAATACAGGTCAATGTTCCTTTTTACGACACGCTTTGGGAAAGATCTCTCAGGTACAAATGGGCCACCTAATCCTTTGCGGGGACTTCAATCTCTCATTTGACAGAGGTAGGCCCTTGGGATCTCCCCAAAAAGCCACTCAGACTGCTCTCAACCTTATGTCGGAACACCAGCTACACGACACATGGCGACTTTTCCACCCCGACGAAGTAGACTATTCCTATTATTCGCTTACACATCACACATACTCCAGGATAGATTATATATATACTCATAATTCCGCCCTACCATTAGTGTCTGATTGCGAAATTGGTTTAATAACTTGGTCAGATCATGCCCCTCTTTTACTGACACTCTCAGGATCCCATACTGCATTTGGCAAATCCCCATGGCGCTTGAATGAATCTATACTGTCTCACCCCGAGGCCAGTGCGGAACTTAGGGAGGCCTTAACCCACTACTTCAGAGAAAATGCGTCTCCAGAAATTTCTCCAGTAACTTTATGGCTAGCTCATAAAGCAGTAATACGGGGAATCCTCATTAAATGGGGGGCCCGACTTAAACGAGAAAGCCAAAAACATAAATTGAATCTATTGAAGGACATTGACAGGATTTCCTCTTTACATAAAGTCTCTCCCACCCCATTCTTAACAGAACAATTAAAATCCCTGAAGAAGGATTTGGAAGATCTCCATAAAAAGGAATATGCCTGGCATGCGAGACGCCTTAATGCTAAATTTTACTTATATGGAAATAAATCGGGCCGCCTCCTCGCTCATAGATTGAGGGGCCGTTTAGCGCGAACTAAAATTGCTAAAATTCAGACTGCCTCAAACTCTTTTGTCCACCAACCCCAGCAAATAGCGAATAAATTTGCGGAATATTACGCCCAATTATATAATCTACACTCAGATACATCCACACCGCAACCTTCGTTAACTGACATATTCACATATCTGACGTCGATCAATCTCCCTCAACTTTCTGATTCCCGGCATGATATATTGACGACCCCGATTACCGCTCTAGAACTCACGACAGTCCTTTCATCCCTCCCCTCTCGTAAATCTCCTGGTCCAGATGGATTTTCTTCTAAATACTACACAACTTTCGCAGACAATCTGACTCCACACATGCTGACCTTGTTTAACTGGATGTTTGATACGGGTACAGCCCCACCTGACCTTTTAAAAGCCACGATTGTCACTATCCCTAAAGAAGGTAAAAATCCTGAGTTATGTTCCAACTATCGTCCCATATCTCTCCTAAACGTGGATATTAAGATCTACGCAAAACTACTGGCCAACAGACTGTCACCATTTCTTCCTGACTTGATATCAGATGACCAGGTGGGGTTCATTTTGGGTCGACAGGGCACCGACAATACAATTAGGCTTCTTAATATTCTAGACTGTGTGGCTAGGGACTCTTCCCCTTGCCTTCTCCTGTCTTTAGATGCTGAGAAGGCATTTGATAGACTCAACTGGCTGTTTTTGAGACATGTCCTCTTTAAATTTAATCTTCCAGTACCTTTTATCTCAGCTATTTTTGCCCTATACTCCTCCCCTACTGCACAAGTATTAAATGCGGGATTTCTTTCGGATACCTTTAACATAACGAATGGCACGCGTCAGGGATGCCCACTTTCACCCCTCCTATATGCCTTGGCATTAGAACCGCTGGCACAAGTTATTAGAGCTCACTCGGAGATAGAGGGAGTTCCGTGTGGACCTAGAGAAAATAAAATTAGTTTATTTGCTGACAACATTCTACTCACCCTGTCTAATCCCACATCCTCATTACCCCACCTCCACGAATCTTTATCTCAATATA
Organism: Leptobrachium leishanense; assembly: GCA_009667805.1. NCBI lineage: Eukaryota > Metazoa > Chordata > Amphibia > Anura > Megophryidae > Leptobrachium > Leptobrachium leishanense. The sequence goes on along the minus strand of CM019064.1, from coordinate 110,585,869 downwards.
GCAGAGTTTCCTACCATAAAATCAATCTGTCTAAAACACAGGCTCTAGATACACATCTCTCTCATGACCGCCTTCTTTTAAGGACTACTTATCAATATGACTGGCGAGATACTTTCCTCACCTACTTAGGGATAAAAATTTCATTCTCACGTAGCGTTATGTATAAATTAAATTACGCCTCAATGTTACCAATGATACGAGATTTGTGTTCCAAATGGACTCGGCTAGAATTTTCCTGGTTGGGGAGAATAGCCGTAACTAAAATGACTATTTTACCAAAAATTTTATATATATTTCGAACTTTACCCCTCTCCCCACACCCATCTTTCTTTAAATCTATTCAAGGAGTTCTTAACCAATTTATCTGGAAAAAGAAAAAACCCCGGGTAAGCTTCCAGGTCCTCACCACCTCAGTGTCTCAGGGGGGTCTGGGACTCCCTAATATCTCGTTGTATTATAAAGCGGCCTTAATGGCCTTGTGGGGAACTGCATTATCATCTGCCTCTGCCCCGCAGTGGACGATGTCTATTCACCCCACTTTCTCTCCTTTCAAACTAACTGACATGGCCTGGCTCCCAAAACACACCCGACCTTCCCTACCTGTCCTTCTTCCGCTAGCGACTTTACTCCTACGCACCTGGGATGCAGTTCGAAGCCGATTATGTCATTATCACCCCTTCCACTTAGCTACACCACTTACGACATTATCACACAAAATTCACAATTTCGATCCTCGTCATTGGAAACCTCATGATATATTGTACCTGGCAGACTTTTACTCTCCTACTGAATTCATGTCATACGAGACGTTAAGCAGACGTCATGACTTTGCACGCCCCCTCCAATTCTCTTACTTACAAGTTAAAACCTTCCTGTCGACATACGACATGGTGGGCCCAGGAAAGATCTCCATACCGGCCTTATCCCCATTTGAAGCTTACTGTATCAAACCCTACACACCGGCTAGACTCCTCTCCTTATGCTATAAACTACTGATAACGCCGACCCCCAATTGGAAGAATAAGTTTCAACTAAACTGGGAACGGGACCTAAACGTTACTATTTCTTTAAATGACTGGTCGCGCTGTTTTCAGGGAGATAAAGGAAAGTTTAAAAGTGCCACGCTGAATGAAGCCCGGAAAAAGCTTCTCTACCGCTGGTATCTAACCCCTGACAGACTCAGCCACTTTTCCACCACAGGCTCCTCTACCTGTTGGAGATGTTTGAAGGACAGGGGCTCTTTCATTCACGTTTGGTGGCATTGTCCTTCCTTGAATCAACTATGGAAAGACATCGTGATTTTTGTGAACAAAGTTCTTGGTACTAACTTCACTACTGATCCGATAATGCTTTTATTACAAATATTCCCCAAGGATACATCGGTCGCCCAACGAAAATTAGCGGCCCATATTCTAACGTCAGCTTATACCCTTATAGCATCCCATTGGCGTACCCAGTCACTCCCCTCGCTACATGACATCCGCTGCAGACTGGGGGATATTCGCTCGCTGGACGCGATGGCGGCCTGGGCATCAGGAGTCCCTTACTCTACGAGGGACCACTGGTTTCTCTGGGATACCCACTTGGGTACCTAAACTGTTATTAGATATAAGTTGGATTCGATCCCGTTGTCGTTCTCCCGGTAGAAGTCTCTACTCTCCCCCTTCTCCCTCCCCCCGCTCCCTTCTTTTTTTTCTCTCCTCTACATTGCCCTCCCTGATTTTGTCTCCTTTCAATTGAAGAGATGTTCATACAGTTATATAGAATAAGGGACACCCGTCTCAGAGGTGCCCCTGTTGTATTGTGCACATGTGTAAATGCTTTGATATGTTTCATCATACGAACCGGCGATGTTTGTATTATTGTTTGCTCTTTTCTTCTTTGAAAAACTCTAATAAACTCTTTATACAAAAAAAAAAAGCGCATAATGCCTCCACCTTAGAACAGAGAGAAAAAAAAAGTAAATTTTGCAATTTATTTTTTCTATTTTTACACATTTTATGGTCATGTTTGGTATCATTGGAAAGGCCAGACTCTGACCTTTCCAATGACACCTCCCAGGTTTTTAATAAACCAATGCGTAATAACGCATTGTCCCATCACCTTCAAACTTGCTGAAATCGTGAGAAATAAGGTGAGTTAGTGCAGCATCATTGTTCATGTTATAATTAAAAAGTGAACAATATTGCTGCATTAGAACTTAATTTTTTTTTTACATAAAACATAGTCATGTTTGGTTTCATTGGAAAGGCAATGCTCTGGCCTTTTATATACTATTTATGGTTCAGGAGATATGGGGGTCCAAGGACCCCTGTATCTCCACCATAGGGAGTTACATTCCTGACGGGGGTCCATATCTGACGTCAAAGTTCCCATGCGCAAAGACGTCAGTGGGCAGGGGGATGTCCCAGAGGCAGGGGTAACATCCAAGATGTCAGCTCGCACCAGGAGACAACCGCGATCAGTGCCAAGCACCCTAGCAGGAAAGTGGAGAGCGAGCTCAGCACCTCGTCTGCAGCCAAGTTGTGAAAGTCACCATGAAATGCAAAAAGGTTTTTCATCTTGATGCTTCTTTAACCCCTTAAGTGCCGCTGACGTACCCTGTACGTCCTGTCCACAGGTCTCCCTTAGACCCGCGGACGTACAGGGTACGTCAGCCGCGCCTAATCCCCCTCCCGCCCGATACTCACCTCCCTTGCTGGATCCCACGGCGATCTGGCAGGGAGAAAGCCTGCCCATGTGATTTACATGGGCATGTGAGGCTGATGACGTCGCCACGCTGCGTGGTGACGTCATCAGCAGGCGTCCCCATGCATTTCAATGGAGGGGAGGGGGGGCTCGTTCGGAGCCCTCTATCTCCCCAACCATTGAAGCTAGGGAGATGCCGTTTGCACTGCTAGAGAGGGGAGAGCCTCCCCTTTTCAGCGGTGTATGGCATTAACAGTTTCGCCGCCGGATCACGTTTTGGCGCCAATTGGCACCAAAACGCGATTCAAACCTGGAGGGGGGCTGACATCTTGGATGTCAGCCAAGCCTCCAGGTCCCCCCCACCCACTGATAACCTCACCATATGTGTGAGGATGTCAGTGGGCCAGTTAACCATCTAGCTGCCATGTAGAGATGAGGGGATCCTAAGGATCCCCATATCTCCCGATCCATGGCAGCTAGATGGTCATATTTGACATCATTTGAAAGGCCTGATTATGGCCTTTCCAATGATACTAAACATGACCAGGTTTGGTTTTAAAAAAATTAAAAAAAAAAAATAAATAAATAAAAAACAAATAATAAAAAAATTAAATAAAATAAAAAAATGTTTTTTTTTAAAAGTTTTTTTTGTCTGGGGGGAGTTTAATTAAATAGGACCTAGGCTGTTATCTAAAAATAATTAGCATAAAATAGTCAGAATGAGCGCAGCGCACATAGGTGAACTGTCTCAGCAGTGAAGGGGTTAAAAAGCAAACGCATGTAAAAATTGGGTATTTCTAGTCTCGGGACAAAATTTTGAACCTATTTAGCTGGGGTCTTTTTGGGTGGTTGTAGATTTTGGGGATTAAATTACGAAAAAGTGTGTTTTTACAATTTTTTTCCTCATATTTCATATTTTTTTTTATAGTAAATTATTTGATATGATGGAAATAATGGTATTTCTAGAAAGTCCATTTAATGGCGGAAAAAGGGTGTATAATATGTGTGGGTCGAATAAACGAGTAAGAGGAAAATTTGACCTAAACACTAACAGCGCAGAAACATAAAAACAGCAGCGGTCACTAAAAGACGGATTTGTGTAAAACCGCCCGGTCACTAAGGGGTTAAAATATATTTCTTTGATTTATTTTTTTTAAATGTAGAACATCCAAAATAAGTCCAAACCACAGCTTCAAAATCCAACAGTAACAAGCATGCAACAGACAGCAAGATTTAACCTGGTACAGCATGAATCTACATTAGGAATATCAAATTCTGAGCCCCCAGATGTTTATAGCCTACAATCCCCTGAATTATTTGAATGTAATAGATGGACAGCGACTCATTAGAGTTGTAGTATGCAATCCTGTAGGGTGGGGGACAGAGTTTGAGATCCTTGCTCTATCTGTTTCGCATGCATCACAGAAGTTTGTTATGAGCCCTTGACTCGTGACAAAGTATTATCACTTGAAGAAAACACTTGCCACCAATTTGCACCAAACTGAATTTCTTGGTACAGTATCGTCTGAACTTTCAATAAATAAAAATAAATTCTGTCTGCGAGAGATGTTTGCGTCTCATGTCTCATTCATTAATACTAATGGCCTAGACTCTAGTTGAATTGTACAAGGTTTAGCACCCGGATGTGTTCCATCATATGGGAAACTGTATGTCCTATAAATGCCATCACAACTCAGTGAGGCACGGTCAATTAATGTGGAATTATTGACTGTAGTTTTGCACAGCCTAAATATTGTTTTGCTGTTGGCACAAAACAACCAAGCTCAGCACATTTCCTCATCATCCATAGGTGGGTTCTTCAGGAGAATAAGCAAAAAGTACATGAAAAAAAGTGCAGCTATCCAGGCCACAGGGGCCTTATATACAAAGGCCAGGGTAACATGCACAGGGGATGGTGAAGCAACATGTTGAGTTTCATTTCAGCATGATTTACTGAACATTATTTATGTAACCCTCCTGTACATCACTACCCTGTATGTGTTTTTATCCTCTTGTTTTTTTGGTTGATACCTGGAGTTTACCCCCTCTGTATTACTGCTTATATGGATGGCTACACTTACTCTTACTGTTCTTTTACACAGACCAACAAAGGAATGTTTCCTCTCTGTATTTAGTTAGTCCTTTCAAGGTGGTAGTGTTAGGTAGACGTCCATGTTTAACCATATTCACTTTAGAGTTTAGCTAGGAGTTTTGCAACTTACCAAGACCATTTTCAACATTCTTGTTACCGCTTGGAGGCTGGAAGGGTTTGTTTCCCCCTGTCCCATAGGGTTCATGCCATATTTTCAGTGTTTCCACTGTGGCCTTATATACAGTATATGTTTTTTTTTTTTAGAATTTGTGTTATGTTGTGGTGGTTGTTACCTTTTTTTATTTTTTACTATATGTACTACTGTTGATCCTTCACTCATTACAGTAATCATTTCATTGTGGCAATCTGTTTTTGTAGCAGAATATAGAAATACTTGCTGAGTAAAAGTGGAAGTCGATTTGTCATACTTGGCCAAATCCATTTCTATCTGTAGGCTGAGTGCCAATTCATGAATGTTGACTCAAATCACGCATCTTCTGTTTGAACTGCTTAAAGCACCGCTACATCAAAGAGGTACTTTTCCCAGGCCAAATAATGCATGAAATTATTTCCACCTATTTGTTACCAACAAGAGCCAGGTACTGATTTCTTCATGTTTGATGGTGTAAACTTGCATTTCTGTGGTTTGGCAGATTTTTTTTTTCCTCTCCATAGACAAGTGTCAAAAGGGTTATTTTTCCTGACATGACTGATGTGATAAAGCACCAATATTTACATGTAATTTATTTTCCTTTCCACGTCATGTAGCTTATTCAAACTTACAGTCTGCTGTCTCTATAACACAATGTCTCCTCTAATTTTAGGAAAGCAAAGATTTCATCTATGCATTTTCAGAGGATGTTAGAAAGCAAGCTCTAGGAGCACTAACACCAAGATATCACTTTATGGAGCACCTAAGGTACATACATGTATTTAAGCCCACTGTGCAGGAAACAGGATTCATATGTAAAGGAAAGCACAAATACATTTACATACACATTGTAATGGATTATGGGCTTCATAGCTCTGGAATAATCATGGTCCTATTGCCCCATCACTACCATTTTTTCTTTTGTCCCATTTTTGTGCCTCTACCTCATCCACCATGTGTTTATAGTACCTATGTATATCCCTCAATAGTGTCTCTGCCCCATTCCGTCTATGTCCTTTACGGTACCTCTTCAAATCCACACATGTAAATGCATGAATACTACAAAAAAGTCCTGCCTACATTCATCCATGCACAATGCACTCTTTTCAGACCATAGCATACCATAACCCTGTAATAACACACCGATACCACACTAACATACTCCCTTCACACATGCATAATGACACTCCACCCACATCAGTCTGTCATCACACACTGTTTCCATACCAACATACTCCCATTCAGACACCTATACTGACACTCCACCCACATCGCCTTGTAATCACACACTGATATCACAAAACATACTCCCATTCACACACCTATACTGACACCCCATCCACATAACCTTGTAACCACACACTGGTATCACAAAACATACTACACTTTCACACACATACTGATACCACACTGACATATTCCCTTTCACACGCATATACTAACACATCCTACAGACATCACCCTCTGTATAGACACGGACATACTCTCCTTCATACACATGTAATGACACTCTAAACTGACTACTTTCCCTTAATTTTGCAATTTGGATGAAATTCAGAAGAGATCACCCTTCAATGTATAACGATATAAGTGTCCAAGATGGTAAATACTTAAATTTACCATCACAGAAAATTAATTGGGCGCATTCCTCCTGTGTGCAGGTTCTTTCTATTTGCACAATGAATATATCAATTTTGTCCATTTTGGACACATGTTATTTCTGAGAGCATTCAGCTGACACTCTCAGCCAATGTATTTTGTCGTAACATGAGCAAAATTATTCACATGTGAAATTCTTCATATCAGAAGAGGTATCCCCCACCTCCTCAGTTAAATGTTACAGTGTGACAGCACCCGGGAACCGTATCCTAAGACAGTGATTCTCAAACCTGTCCTTGGGATCCCCAACCTGGCCAGATTTTGCAGATCACCTTGGAGAAATGCAGACTGAATTCTGCAATCATTGAGCAGCAAATAATATCACCTGTGCTGTGCTTCACATATCTGCAAAACTTGGCGTGGTTTGGGGTCCCGAGGAGAGGTTTGAGAAACACTGCTCTAAACAATGTTATCCTGTTTATGTGGCCTAGATTGCTCTTCATGTATTGCGTGTGTGTATATATTTAACTATAGTATCAATAATGTTTATTCACACAACCAGGTTTTCTGCCATCTGAAAAAAGATTTTTGCTGCTACTCCAAATATTTAATGTTCACTTGTAATTATACTTGATTAATAAGGGTAATTTGTTTGGTCATAGGGCAGGCATTGAATCCATTCTTCCCTGCAAAGCTCATGAACTAGCTGATAATCGCCTATACGTATCCATCACAAACACCAGGAGTGGAGAAAACCTCTTAGTTTCTAAATTTGGCTCCAGAGAGGATCTCATTAAGGTAACAATGCTGCAATTCACTTTGGTGAGATTAATACATTGTGTTACTTGCTAAAATGTCCCTGTGTCTCTTTTCATTGGACTTGATCCAATTAGGGTGCTTTGCCAAGGAGGTGAGGTAGTTATTGAACTAAAAATAAAGGTATTTTGCTTCTACAAACTCACATTTATGTGTTACTAACATTAACTGAAGTTACAAGATCTAAGGAATCACACAGTTGCTGTAAGACGAGAGTTGACGAAAATATAGGCTACTTTAGAATGATGTTGAGCGTATTCTGGCTAATACATTATTATATATCGTGAAATCAACAAAATGAGGCAGAGATCTACAGATCGTGCACCTGTTATCCAGAATGTTTGGGACCCCAAGCATAGTGGATTTGGATTCTTCCAGTTTTCGGAATCCGGCTAGGAACCCAAAACTGGAGGGGGATGTGGCAGAAAAGCTGCAAGACCAACAAAATATAGGGCTAGCATGTCTTTTGCTGGCTGTGTGCAACATGGGACACATTGATGGAGCTCAGAGTCTCCCAGCATGTTCCTTGATGGTGCTGCAGCCTACAGAGGAGCACCATAGTGAAGGATCACCTGTGTCCAGAGGAGCAGGGAGATGACCCAACCTATATAATCGAAAATTTTAGAAAGTTATGAAAAGAAACTCCCCAAAAACTGCCTAAGTTATTTAATTGGAGAAATGCTGGTGAGTGCATATATTTTAAGAAAATAGATTTTATGAAACCTGTTACTGATTGAAGACTTTCTTCATGTCAGGTGTGTCTTGTTAAATTCTGTCAAACTTGAAACTTCTCTGCCTTATATTTTTGATATAGAATTCTGATATTTTCATTCATTTTGCAAAGGATCTTATTGCTCTGTTTTCTTTTCCATGGGTAAATAAGTGAGTAGTTTTTAGCATCTATGGGTGGCGTGATTGATCCGTAAAACCTAAATGTCCATAACTTGTAACCGGATTTCTTTTTTATCTTTAGAGTTTACAAAGACTGGTTATACTGATGTATGAAAATCAGCATTAAAAAATAAATCTGTAGTGCTTAATTCCAATTCAATATTACCAATAGATGCTGCACAATGGTGACCAGAGTCCATAGTGCTTTCTGATTGATGCACATATTTTACTTATCAATCAGAAAGCACTATGGACTCTCTATTTAATTTGCAAATATTGATTACTTTGTTCACCACTGCGTAGCATCTGTTGGCAATATTGTTTCATGATTTATGTTGAAGTGACAACATTTGGATTTGTTGTTTTGCAGCAGGGTGCACATTACTGATATTTACCTAAACAAGTGTATTCACTTTAATTACTGGTTGTTTGGGCACTTGCAGTGTGCCTTATTTATGTATTTGATTCGCTGGTTATATTGTTGTAAACACAATTATTTCTCACTGTGAAAAGGCAAAACAGTATCACTTAAGCGCCTGGATTACTTTTGTTTGGTTTCTAATTCCAATTCCAGTTGAGCAGGTAATAGGGGGCTGCTAATGTAAAATTGATCCATTAGTGGCTCCTTTTTGCTTCTATTACTATTTGGTCGCTTTACTAGCAGCTCAAATTGTAACAGCAGGAATCCCCAAACAGAGGACTCCGGGAGACTTGCATGAGTCCTATTCCTACTTGGGTCTGCTTAAGAAGGTTCAGACAGGGTCAGCGGATGGATATTCGGAGCTATTTATTCCCATTTTGCTTCTGCAAGCGGCGAGAGTTAGTTGCAAATCACACTGCTTTCCACATTGGGAAATCAGAACTTAACATAGATCTTTTTGTAGTATTTAATGTTAAGTGATTTTGCTTTTACAAATCACTTAACACCAGGTGTCACGTAGCACCTTCACTCCAGACAGGCACGCGACTCGGTTAAGTGGGTGAAGGGTTAAAAATCACGATTTGTCTGCGCTAGACACAAAATAATGACTAAATAGCCCACTAACCCAATTCTCTTAACTGCTGCCACCACAGATCTTTGCCAATATTTAATGGAGGTGACCTAAACGCCTGTTCAATTAAACCTACAAACACCACTTAGTAGACTGGCCCCACCAAACTCAACTTAGCAGATCGTCTAGAAACCTACGAGGCCTGAAGGTTATTAGGACATATGTCTCTTCGGGTAATGTGATTCTTATATCAGACAAAGGCAGAGCTTAATAAAGGAATATTTATTATGACAAGAAAATGATCACAGTGCATATACAGAATAAAAATATATTACAAATGAATATTTACACCCACAAACAGGAAAGAAACAGAATACAAATAACAGAAATCCTATACTTACAAAGCTAGAATCTCTGCCCAGGGTGCTCTGTTGGAAAAACGGTAGGTACTTCTGCTTGAATCGACCCCAAAGTAAAGCACATGGTACATTATGTAGCTGAAATTTATACAGCTCTCAGATTTCATGGACGCATAGGAGTGTCCAGACCACTCGCTTGACCTCCCATATCACATTTTACCCACTGTATAAAATAAATGAATAATATAGGCATTTATCTCCAAACACCTGCATGCAATAATCATGGTTTAAACATTTTTGAAACTGTTATATCTTCCCCATTCGGTTGATATGTCACATGATAGCGTTATGAATTCAGAATGAGCTTAGTTTCATTCCTCAAAAGTTTTCCCCAAACTAGTCTTGTTGATATCATTCTGTAGGATAAATTCATGGCTTTGCAAAAATATATATCATGAACCATCAATACGCATGTCTAGGAATTTAATTCATATTTTAGGATGAAACTCTAAGAATAAAAGAGCTGCTTCATGACTTTCATTATTTAATTTATTTATGGCAATCCTGGCTCCATCCAGGCTACTGGAGTTGCGAACTGATCACAGTCCAACACTTTCACACGTCTTCACTTCAAAGGAACCCATCGACTATTTCCGTTTCTCCCTGAGGACAAAAGGTTTTCCAGATTCTAAACATGCAGGCAAACAGAGCAACTGTTACATTTAGGCTGGGGTCAGATGAACGCAGTGCGAACGCTTATGCAGCCGCACTTTATTACGGCCGTGGTAGCAGTAAATGACGTCCAATGCAGGCCCACACACGAATTACGGCCGCATGAAAGTTCGGCCGTGCAACGCAAGTGGCAAACAAATGCATTTTTGCAAGAACGTTGAATGGCTAGTACTGACGTACAGAGTGTGCTGCGTCTGCAGAGCGGCGTGTGTGAGTGATTAGGAGACGTCAGACTCTGCTCTTGTCCCGGCCAGCATAACGTCCAGACAACCAAAGTTTCCTGGTTTGGATCCGTTAAAAATCACGGCCGTAATTGCGCATCGTATGACCGCTATCGCGTATTCTGTGAAAAAGTACGTCCATGCGTTCGGACCCTTTTTTTTTAACGAATGATGCGAAAAATGTGTTCGTCTGACCCTAGCCTTACTGTCACTTATATATTGCCAACAGATTCTGTAGCGCTGTAAAGTTTATTAATATGTTACTAGGTGATCTCATGACATAGCCCCTGTCCGTGACAATAGGTTTTCAGAGTCCATATATAAGTTTGTTTTTTGCTTGAGACAAAAATATTGAGTGACCTTGAGGAATTGCTCGTTATTCTCCAGCTGGCCTCTAATTAGCATGTTCCTATGCAAAGTATAAGAAGCATTAACTTACAGACACCTGCCATTACAGCAGAGCCACAAGTGAAGATTGCGGCTTGGATGGAATAGCAGGGCCGACATTATAATGTATATTTAACGACTCGCTCGTTAAACATAACACCTCAATTTGGTTCCTTTGCTTGTTGTTTTATATGTAGACCTTTCGGAATATTTTTGCCCAGTGCTATTCCAACACCACGATGGATATAGTTTTAGATGACTTTGCTAAAGCCTTTTTATAACTCCTTTTATGGTGGTTTGTATCTCTGCCAGTTGTTTCTATCTTTTCCCTTTAGCTAGCAAGACTTGATTGCTACTCAAGATTGCCGTTTTTGTCATTTTAATGCTTAGGGGAATACGAGATGGGCAATAGGGTTCAGCAACTGCTGACATTAAAAATGCAGTACTGTTTTTAAATGTGAGTTCTAGAGTAATTTATACTTGTATGCTTTTGCTTAATGACTCCCTGACTAAATATCTTGGAAAGGATACTCCTTTTGTTTCTATTTCGACCTTTAAAATTTAATCACCTAAACTTTTACCTCTTTATGCACAATTTACCATCACTGAACAAAAAGTGTGAATTGTTCTACCTTATTTATCCGGGGAACTATTATCGAATCCCCTTTAGCAAACATTAAACAAAAGAACGTAACAGCTAAAATCTGCACAAAAATATGTGAAAATTCTGTAATCTAATTGCACTTCTACATGCTTTTATTGAATTGAAAAACCTGCTGCAGGAACACTCTAGGCTAAAGACAGCCTGCAAGTTTTAATGCATTATATCGATAATACAAGTGGAAATAATAATAAGATTCTCCATATTAACTTTCTGATGATAACACTTAAAAAAATCACTTATCAGTTTTTGCGCTAGCTTCCGCAAGCTTACTGTACTTTGCGCATCCTTTACTTAAGATGGGGAGAGAAACCATTAGTTTGTCTTGTCACTGACACCCATCAGGGGGTCTCACTGACTTATAGGTGGTTCCTGGGAATTGTAATCTGTGTCTTGTCACTGCCATCCATCAGGGTGTCTCACTGATTTATAGGTGGTTCCTGGGAATTGTAATCTGTGTCTTCTCACTGCCAGCTATCAGGGGGTCCCACATACTTCTAGCAGATATCTGGGAATTATAACCTGTGTCTTGTCACTGCCACCCAGGGCCGGCCCAAGCCACACTGCTGCCTGGAGCGATGGATGAAATGCTGCCCCCCCCCAAAAAAAAAACCCACAACATGTATGAGTGTATCACAGAGCTCCACAGCCATAAAACTCACACTCGTACACACCGCACATTACTGTGAGTTTTATTGCTGTGGAACTCTGTGATACAGTAATGTGCAGTGTGTATGAGAATAACACAGAGCTCCACAGCAATAAAACTCTCAGTAATGTGCGGTGTGTATGAGCATATCACAAAGCTCATCCTGCCTCTACCAACATTTAAACAGGGTGAGGGGAGAGAGCCAGTTTACATCTTGGCAGGATGAGAGAGAGAGATCTCCCAACCCCCAGCAGATGCATTAACTCACCGGGAAGCTGCTCTGCCTCAGTGAGCTGTGGAGGGGACCTGCCTGACGGTCCGGCATGTGGAGTAATGCAGTGTCTGCTGGGGGGGGGTGCACACTCTCCCTCTGATGCAGCTTCTTCTTTGCCCTCTCTTCTGCTGCCGGTGGGGAATCCCTGCCTTCACAGGGTGGAGCTGCGTGCCTCCTCGTGCTCGGCTGCTAAATGAGATCCGGCCTGCACACACATATGAATACTTTTCTCTCTACTCTCCTCCTCCTGGCCACATGTGGATGGGCGGATCGGCGTCATAGCATGCGCCGGTCTCGAAGAGATGCCGGCGCGGTGCCATACAGGAAAATAGTGCGGCGGCGGCAGGAAGAATATGCAGCCCCAAAATTTGGCCATAAATTTCCCGCCTGGAGCAGTTGCACCACACTGCTCCATTGTCGGGCCGGCCCTGCTGCCACCCATCAGGGGGTCTCACTGATTTGTAGGTGGTTTCTGGGAATTTTAATCTGTGTCTTGTCACTGGCTGCCAGCTATCAGGGTTTCTCACTGAGTTATACCAGAGTTCTGGAAATCTTTAATATAGATAACACAGTTGAATCAGAGTTCTGCATATCTCCAATTTTTATAACAGAGTTGAATCAGAGTTCTGTATATTTCTCTTCATCTATATATCACTCACCATGTCAGAAAGACCAAAAAGGACAGGCAGACGCTCCCAGACACAGATAAGAGGACATGCAGCCTCTGTGTCGGGAGGCTGTGCATCTGGTCGTCGTGGACGTGGTGCATCCTCTGCAGGGGCACGCTTGTCCTTTCTAACTGGTGCTGGCCATCTTAAGCAGCAGCAATATACAGAGGGTTTGGTGGATTGGCTAACCAGGCCATCCTCTTCCTCCGAGTCCTCTGCCAGCCAGGCTTGTAGTGGTTTACAGTCCACCTCAGCTGCCAAAACATCTAATTCAGCCTCCATGTCCACAGCTACTCCTGCCGTAGCCTCACTATCACACACAGAGGAGTCAGCTGAATTGTTTGACTACAATGACAGTGACATGCTGCTTGAGGATGCGCAGCAACTACAGTGCTCTGATCCAAACTCTGATGTTGAGGAAGGGAGTATAATCAACCTAGAGGAAGGGGGTGCCAGTGACACACAAATAACTGGCACTCATGTTGCCCAGCAGCTGCAGCATACTGCCAAATTGGCTCCAGTGATGAGGAGATAGGGGGTGATGACGATGATGAGGTCACTGACTCCACCTGGGTGCCTGATCGAACAGAGGAGTCAAGGTAGGAGGAGGAGGAGGAGGTACAACAAAAACGAGGCAGAACGTCCTCTATGACCAACCGTTGCCAGTCCAAGGCAACAGAAGTCAGAGCTGCTCAGGTGCAGAGCGCTGTTGTCTCAAAGCACATGTACAGGAAGTCTGCTGTCTGGGAGTTCTTTAAGAAATGTGCAGCAGACCGCACCGTTGCTATTTGTAACCTATGTCAGATGAGAATCAAGCGTGGGAAAGACATCCCACGCTTGGGTACCATGTGCTTGAAGCGACATATGACCACCTGCCACGCATCCCATTGACACAACACTTTGCATAGGTCCTCCTCCTCCTCATCTGTCTCTACCCCCACTATATGTCCTGCCATGTCATTACCTACATCCACCACTGACAGGGATGATGCTACAGTAATGGTTGTACCAGGACCTTCCTCAGAATGTGACAGCATCCCAGCAGCTGAAGATTTACACAGTCAGATTACTTTGCCCCAGCTGCTGCAGCGTAAGAAAAAATATAGACTCAACCATCCCCAAGCACAGCGTCTAAGTGCCAGCTTAGCAAAATTACTCGCATTGCAGCTGCTGCCTTTCCAGCTGGTGGACTCTGCTTCCTGAATTTGCTGAATGTGCTGTACCACAGTGGCAGGTTCCAGAACACTATTTCTTTTCAAGGAAGGCCATTCCAGCACTATACCACCTCTTCCTCCTCCTCCTCCTCCTCCTCCTTCTCTGTCTCTGGCGAAGTGGCAGTTCAACCAATGCGTGGCAGGGGCTCCGCAATGGCTCAAGCAAAAAGATGCCATACTGTGCTTGAGCTGGTTTTTTTAGGGTACAGGAGCCACACCGAGCCTGAAATTCTGTCAGCTCTGCAGGGGCAGGTGCAGAGATGGTTAACACCACGCCAGCTTGTCCTGGGAATGGTCGTCTGTGATAATGGCAGCAACCTTCTCTCTACGCCAGGGTAAGTTGACGCATGTACCATGCCTAGCACACGTCCTAAATCTGCTGGTACAGCGTTTCCTAACCAGATACCCAGGGCTGGCAGAGCTTCTCAGCCAGGCCAGAAAAGTCTGCAGCCACTTCAGATGGTCATTCCCAGCAAGTGTTCGCCTGGCAGAAATTCAAAGAGAATTCCACCTTCCCACAAACCGTCTGATCTGTGACATGCCCACCAGGTGGAACTCGACATTGGCAATGCTGCAGCATCTGCACAAGCAGCAGAGGGCCATCAATGAGTGCCTGTGTGAGTATGACACAAGGACAGGTTCAGGTCAACTTGGTTTCCCCCCCGCAGTGCCTGATGATCAAGGATGCATGCACTGTACTGTCTCTATTTGAGGAGGCAAGGAGGATGGTGAGAAGGGACAGTGCATGCATCAGTGACACAGTTCCTTTAGTGTTCCTGCTGGAGCGCACTCTGCGGGGAATTATAGATGTGGCACTAGAGGCAAAGCAGCGGGAGGAAGAGGAGGCCTTCCCTAGCTCTCAAGGCCCCAGTCTTTACGCAGACAGCATTCCTGTGCGTCCTCAGATCAGACAGGAGGAGGATGAGGAGGAGGAGGAATATTTAAGTAGTGGGGGCATTGAAGGTGAGGATTCCTCAAGGGAGGGTTTTGTGTGCCCAGAAACCCAAGGACTAGTACGTGGCTGGGAGGAGGAAATGCATGATGGGGTCATCCTCATTGACCAGGAAGACTTGGAAGCTAATGCCACCTCCAACCTACGCTGCATGGGCTCCCTTATCCTGCAAAGCCTGCTAAAGGACCCCAGGATTCGTGCTATCAAGGAGAGGTATCGTTACTGGTTGGTAAGCCTTCTTGATCCACAATACAAGGGTGAAGTTGCAGAGCTCATCCTGCCCGCACAGATGGAGGACCGGATGAAACAGCTTGAGTATGCTCAAAAGTGACACTTGTGTAACGCCTTTCAAGGCACTGGTAGGTTACCAAGTGATGACACAGGTGCTTCTGAGGCTGTGGATGATCAGAGGAAGAGCGGTGAAGGCCGGGGCCGCTTGACTGATGCCTTTTTAAAAAATTTTAGCCCACGACGCCCAGGGACGTCAAATGTAGGCACCCATTGCCAGCGTCTTCACCGTATGGTGCAGGACTACCTAGGGGCAAGGACAGACCTGGATACCTTTACAGCAGATGATCCACTGGCTTACTGGGTGTTGAGATTGGATCACTGGCCAGAACTTAGTCAATATGCTATGCAGCTACTAGGTTGCCCTTCATCCAGCGTGCTTTCTGAAAGGACGTTCAGTGCCGCTGGAGGTTTTGTCACAGACAAAAGAGTGCATATGTCCACCGACTCTGTAGACCAGCAGACATTTATAAAAATGAATCAGTCCTAGATCAGCAGCTATCAATCCTCTGATGCTGACGTAACTGAATAGATCGGGGATCTCTTCTGCATTACCAAAACCTCCACCCCTGCACTCTTCCACAAAACCTCAGAGGGGTTACGTTGTGAAGGCACTAGCTAGCACCAAAGGCCTAATATTTGGGTGCACTGCCACTGACGCCTATACCAGATTCATATCATTTGTAATATTGGACTGCAGGGTCCAACCCTGCACTCTTCCACAATACCACAGAGGGGTTACTTACGGTGTGAAGGCACTTGCTGCCACCAAAGGCACAATATTTGGGTGCACTGCCACTGACGCCTATACCAGATTCATATCATTTTAATATTGGACCGCATGGTCCAACCCTGCACTCTTCCACAATACCACAGAGGGGTTATGGTGTGACGGCACTAAAGGCCCAATTTTAAAGCACCTATTGTTACTTTCATCCAAAGACTGCATAAGTTTCACCATAATTTAGCCAAAAAATCATTAAACTTGTTCTGCGTGTCCTAAAATGTCTCCTTTTCATACAGGCTGCCGCGCCAAGCAGTTGTTTATGAATAGATTAAAGGAAAACCATTTACCGTCATTTGAAATGTCATTTTTTTGTTTTTAAATGTTTCTATACATCCTACAAATCCGCCACTTCACGGGCAGGTTATGGGGACCTCCTAGGCACGGTATTTGAAGGAATTTTTCGTTTTTATTCTTAACCTTTAATTCATGGAACACTCACTGTTCCTTTAAAATGTTTTTTTTTAACTTGTCCTTGTTTCCTGTCCCCTAGGGCACTACCCGGACCCCCATACACCTTTTATGGCAAATATCTTGCATATATGCCCTCTTGGAGGGCACTCTAAAAATCGAACTTTCGAGTCCCATTGACCTGTATTGAGTTTGGTTCGTGTTCGAGTTCAAATGCGAACCGAACACGGGGGTGTTCGGCTCATCACTACTCTGCAGCAACTCCGGTATCTGTAGAGCAATTGGTTGAGCGATCCGTTTGGTTTATATACTATAAACCTCTGTACTATAAACTATAAACTTATGTATGAAGTCCAGGGCTGAATTTTTGTCCCAGTCTAGCCCTGGCGCCAATTACCATCGGGACGCATAAGGCAAAATTTAAGCTACACCTAATAGCTGGTGCTAAATGATTCTGAAAATGAAAAATCATTTAACACCCCCTAAAGCCCCCCAACAAATCTTGCTCTCAGCAAGAATGGCAGCCTGATTCGCTGCTTCTTCTGTCCATGAACAGAGTGAGACTGAGAACAAATAGTTCCCAGTCTCCCTCTGCGATCACTCTTCAGCACTGTGCGTTCTCATGAGACTGTGCAGTGCTCACGGGCCAGAAGCATAACCCTCCATGGAGTCCTATGGACGTGACGCAGAACCGATAATGCAACTATCCCAGGGCTGTGTTCTGGGGCTATCACCTGGCCTGTAATGTTGCGCTAAAATGGGGTCACTATGGGAAAATCTGCAGGCACAGATTTTCCTCGTTATTGTCCATATTTTAGTGTTCAGTAAGGAACCCTTGTGTTTTTTCATCTGTATTTCCAAGAACCAACACCAAGAGATGGTTATGGACCATAGCGTTGAACTTTGGTTTCTAAATATACGTCGAAATTAATGCATTTGGGTGTCACCAATAGTGATGAGCCGAACACCCCTGTGTTCGGTTCGTATCCGAACAGCCGAACGGCCGAAATGTTCGAATACGAACTCGAACACAATGTAAACCAATGGGGGCCGAACATGCAAAATGTGTTTGCAGTTCTCCTAAATGTACCGGCGGCTGCCGGTACATTTAGGAGACCTGTGGCTGCGGCCCCCAGCCCCCATAACTCACCTGTCCTGCAGCTGTCCCGGCCTCCTGGTCCCCAGTTCATCAGCTCCTCCGATCCGTCTGGCCACGGCTCCTCTCTGCCCCACGTCTTCATGCTGAATGATCTGATTGGGCAAAGTCCTGCGCCTGACCTGGACTTTGCCCAATCAGGGCTCTAATTCAATATTGAGCCCTGATTGGGCAAAGTCCAGGTCAGGTGCAGGACTTTGTCCCATCAGAGCTCAGCATGAAGATGAGCTTTAACCAAGTTCTGATTGGTTAAAGTCAGTGCAAGACTTTAACCAATCAGAGCTTGGTTAAAGCTCTTCCCCATGCCTCATCTTCATGCTGAGCTCTGATTGGGTAAAGTCCTGCACCTGACCTGGACTTTGCCCAATCAGGGCTCAATATTGAATTAGAGCCCTGATTGGGCACAGTCCAGGTCAGGCGCAGGACTTTGCCCAATCAGATCATTCAGCATGAAGACATGGGGCAGAGGAGCCGCGCCCAGACGGACCGGAGGAGCTGACGGACCGGGGAACAGGAGGCTGGGACAGCTGCAGGATAGGTGAGATAC
Source organism: Leptobrachium leishanense (assembly GCA_009667805.1). Taxonomy (NCBI): domain Eukaryota; kingdom Metazoa; phylum Chordata; class Amphibia; order Anura; family Megophryidae; genus Leptobrachium; species Leptobrachium leishanense. Next base: position 110,567,337 of record CM019064.1, on the reverse strand, counting down.
GGGGGCCAGTTGCCGCAGCCACAGGTCTCCTAAATGTACCGGCAGCCGCCGGTACATTTAGGAGACCTGTGGACGCATTTTTTATTATGGAATGTCCGCGGTCGAACAAACCGTGAACATCCCAAAATGTGCGGCGTTCACCGAACACTCGAACGGCGAATCGAACCGAACGCTCCTCCCTAGTCACCAACCATCCAAAGAGTAAGTCTTAAAATTAAGTTAATTTAATAAATTAATAAATTGATAAGTTTTGAGAGAAAATAAAGGGATTATTACAAAGTACTGGGGAGCACTCCAACTATCACATTCAAAGACTTCAACAGTAGCTTATACATTTAAACATTTAAAGATTTTGCCAAATTTTAATCCTTTCAGGATTTCAACAGTTCTTAACCCATTCAAGATTTTTTTACAAGATTTTATTAACCCTAAGCTCTTAGAAAATGATGGGAATTTCGTTCACATTAATAATTATTATAGTAGATACTTATTGTGACCTAAAAGAAAACCAATAGCTGAGACCTAAAAAAACAAGTGATCATATAGGCCAAACGTGAACTCAGTCCACCTGCAAAAGAGTGTAGGAACTTCATTCCCATGTGTTTCCCTTCGACTTAACTCATTGCAGTTTGTCCCTGAACACTCATTGTTTAAATTCTGCTAGAATTTTAAGAGTCTACATGCGCAAATCAACCTTTATCAATATAGATATCTGTGAATCAAGAATGCATGTCATAACTTTAAAATCTTAATGGATTTTCATTCATACATTTATGTTAAGTACAGAAAAATATTTGTAGAAAATATTGTTCTGTTTCCACTTTATTTATACAAGCTATGCTTCCTATATTTCAGTAGAGTTTTATGTTTTTTATATTTCTTTTGATCTAAAACAACATTTAATGAGTGGGTTCAAATCTGTAGAGGGAACTAATAATGCAAATTGTAGTAAAGTAGTTTGATACAGATTTGATTGATAAAAAAGACAAAGAGCACTATCCTGTGCCTGTAGCTAAAACTGGGATGCTAAGGAGAAAAAATTAGAGATCACTAATTTCCCCTTTGTGTCCCAGATTCACCATCAGATCGTGGGGCAGGCGCTGAGTCCAGCAGCCTGCCCTGTAGCGGCCACTAGGCTCGCAGATGCCTGGGGCAGCACTAACGCGCTGTCCCAAACAACCACAACATGCAGTCCATATGACTTTGTGGAGGCTTCTCCTGCCGAGTCACATGACCGACAGGATCCCGCCTCTCGCGAGATCCTGCTGGTCAACAGAGTGACTGCGGAGAGAAACTGGGTATTTTTTCCCCAGCCTCCCTCTGCTCCCGGCAGCCATAAGTGGCGGATCGGGCCACCGTTCTTGCCATGAGATAAGAGGTGAGTATTTGATTTTTTGGGGGGGTTTTGAGCTGCAGCTAACTGATTCTGCAGCAGCGCAATCAGTTAGCAGCAGCTCACAGTTAGTGTTAACTTTTTTAGTTAGCGCCAGCTCTTAGTAACCAAGTGATCCTAACACCAGTTAATGTCTGCTTTCACTTTGCACTCCCCATGTTAAGTATAGGGAGCGCAAAGTACAATAAACTTACGCTACGAATCGCAAATTAATGAAGACTAATGGATTTTTTAACCCATTATCAAATCGGAGGCGATCTCTGTGACGCGCTATGACTTCCTTTAAGCTAGCGATAACGTGAGTGCTAGCACTAGCTTGAAGGAGGTGATCGAGCCCAAACTCTTTTGCTGTAGTGAACATCTAACATTGGGCTCAATTCAGTTCAACCTGATAGCAAATTCAGGCTTACCCTCATTTCTATTCCTGATAAAAATTCAGCTCAAATATCAGCTCTCAAAGCTGTACTTTTCAATGGAAATATCAGTGGTATCGATTTAATTTGGATTTATCAGTATGCTGATTTTCGACAAAAATTACAAATACTCAAACGTGTTGATAATTGCCTTAAACATGGGACTTGATTTAATTCAGCCCGATAGCTGAAATCAGCACCTTTTTCAGTTTGGGAGATTCAAATTGGGGCTTACCAGCACTCCTGATGCAAAATATACATTTTATGTAAATATCAGATCTTTTGATTCAATTCAAATTTCTTGGTGTGACATGTTTTTTTTTAAAAAATTATAAGTGCTGAAAGGTGTTGATAAATGGATATTCCGACAATTACAGTAAGACATTTTTCTAAACATCAGATCTTTCCAGCAGCCATGTTTTATAAGCAAAAATCTGTATGATGGTGGTAGAAAGTACACATTTCTGGGAATTTTAGCAGCCTGAGTTTTTTTCAATGGAGTTAGCTGATGTTTTGATAAAAATATTGTGTGAAAGGAGCCAATGTTTTTTCCAAACAAATCTGATACAACTAAATCAGGTTCATAATTGGAGAGGAAATTGGTGGTTTGAATGATTGGTCATTCTGCAAGTTATTATTATTGTTATTATTAATCTTTATTTACAAAGTGCCAGCAAATTCCGCAGCGCTGAACAATAGGCACAGTATAGATAGGGTTACAATACATTGAACAACATTTTGACAAACCAGTACAGGAGGAAACGTGGGCCCCATTCCTGTGGGAACTCACAATCTAGAAGGGTTGGGGGTGGAAACCGGAGGAGAGGACTGCAAGGTGAGTGTGATGGACTGCAAGGTTAGAGTGGAGGACCGCAAGGTGAGAGTGATGGACTGCAAGGTGAGAGTGATGGACTGCAAGGTGAGAGTGATGGACTGCAAGGTGAGAATGATGGTTTGGTTGCCTCTGTGTGTTGGGTGGTAGGTTTCCCTAAATAGGAATATCTTAAGGGAGCATTTGAAGGTAGAGAAACTAGGGGAAAGTCTGACCGTACAAGGGAGAGCGTTCCAGAGGATGGGGGCTGCGCGTGAGAAATCCTGCAGTCTATTATGGGAAGAGGTGATGGTGGGGTAGTTGAATGGCATTCATGAAAAGTAATCTTTCTCAATTTGAAGCATTTGTTTGGCTACACATATATTCCAATAGTTATCAGTGCTTCTCAATGAGAGATATTCATTAGATGATCGGCGATCTACTTCCTGTTACTGTCACGTCTGATGCTGGGGTTGTAGGGATGTGGACCATTTATGCGGTAACGCAGTGAAGTACAGGTGGTTTTAAGGGTGATGGATCGCAGAAAACCGGGGACACAAGGATTTAGCACACACAATAGGATTCCTGGTACATACGGTAGGGTCTCGGTATACATGGAACAGGAGGTTGCTGTGAGAAGCAGGAAAGTCCTAGGTGAAGCAGGATATAGGAAACAGACTTCTTGGCTGACCAGTAAGTTGTTCAAACAGGATCAGCAGTGCACAGGTCTTTCTTAGTCAGCAGCAAGGCCACAATGTTAAAGCCAATTCTTAACCTGGGTTGTAGCCTTTTATTCAAGTCAGTGTGCCATGTGATGTGATTTAACTGTGCGTGTGCTGGGATCACAATGCTCAGGGTGCAGTACCGCTTTTGGCCTATTTCCTCGGCGGTAACAGGTCTTACTCTGGCCTTAGGGTGCATCTGCGGAGCGACATGACAGTAAAAGGGAAGAATAAAGATGAGAAGAGGGCTGGTTGTTTTTCATAAAAAGTGAATTTGGTGAAGAGCAGCAGGGGATAAAAAACACAATGAGGCGTTATTTTTTGCTTTAATGTAATTCAAACTACTATTTTAGTTCAAAATAATTTGTGAGCTGTACATCCCAACATTTAAATACTGTACTTAAAACATTTTTTTGTGGTGTTAAAGCACTGTAGTTTTGAAAGAAAATGATATTGAAGCAGGACTTAATGTTGTATGCTACAAATAAAAATGATAGACGTGACCATTTCCTTTAACGAATATCTAGCGATGCACCAGCAGGGACACTAGTTGAAATGTCATAACACCGGTAATTAGGAATTCATCAGCAATTATGTAATGTATGTGTTATGATGTACATGGGATTCATTTCTAAAGTTCACTGGCTAGGGACACGACAACAACTGAAATTACACCTTGTTAGGCGTAATTGACAAGTCTTTTTTCTGCAATAAACTGCTAATGTGAAGCTGACAGAATTCTATCCATCTTTATTTCTCTGAAGTATTGAAAATCTCATAGAAAATAATTTGTATGCTTTAGACTGCTTTGCATCAAACGGCACATTATTGATTGCTGTATATTAAAAAAAATAAGGGTTTCCTTTCCATTTATATCTTATGGCCTTTCCCTCGTGATTCTGTGGTTTCTAAACATTACATTTTTGAAGGGAAGTTGATGGATAGAAGGAACCCTAGGTCAGTTCAAGCTGATTGCTTTCAGTCATCCAGTAATCTTATTTTCTTTTCATACTTCCTTTCGAGAGACAAACGTTGGGTTACTCGGAGCAACCAACTTGAACCAACCTAGGATTCCTTTTATCTACCAACTTTCTTCAAAAAATAAGAAACCTTAGGTTTTCTCATGTGGAGGTTAGGGGGGAAACAGATCACTTCTTCTAACGCATGAATAGCTTTATGCTTTTCATTGCTTCCACAGGGTCTATCCACATGTGTAAAACTTTTGAAGGGAATTGTTGGATAAAAAGGAACCTAGGAAGTCTAAGACATTTTAAGTTGGTTTCTTAACTTCTTCACTACCATCGGATTTTTCAAAAGAACACTGTCAGGAACTAGTGGTTTTTTGGAAAACAATGTTTAATTATACAGTAAGAAATATTTGTGAAAATTCCCAATGTATTTCTTGGTGTAGCAAGCTATTTGGAGGAAGATGTTGCCAACTGCTGGCCAAAAGCAGTTACTGCAGTTAAATTCAAACACAGATCTCCATACATTCAGGGTTATTCAAAGAGAGACGATTTGGCCCCGAAATGTAACTGAACACTGAAATTCAACGTACGGTTACATTTCCTGGCCATTCGGCTATTCAGAGAGCAGGCAGTTCGCCAAATGTTGGCAAATTGCCTGCACATACAGTGCCTGTTCGAGGGCAGTGAAATCCCCATAGAGAAGCAATGCTTCGTCTATCCAAAGAACAAAAACCAGAAGTGAAAAGGTGCCAAATTGCCCTGCAGTTCGGTGGTTTCATTCAACAGGTTTATTCAGGAGAATCCCTTAGGCTTCAATGTTAAAAATATTCCACTTTTTATTCAATATCTAATAAACCGTTTATTATTATATTCTGCAGTAAAACGTCTCTTTATTGATTTTTTTTTAGGATCTTTTAGGCATTTTTTGGGATTTTTTTTCAGAAAATTCTTTTTCCTGTTTTTTTTTTAATCGTTTTTTCTGTAACAGACCTTTTTATGATCATTCATTGGATCTTATACACTATATTGCCAAAAGTATTCGCTCAGAAGTTCATATGTGAGTCAAAGCAGGTGAGCGAATACTTTTGGCAATATAGTGTATGTAAATTTCAGACATTTTCGTTCAGTAGTTTTTTTGCAAACAGCGTTTCAATTTTCAAACTTTCAAGCAAACTCTTTTCTTTTTTCATTCAACTTGTTCGTCTATGTGATGGCTTTTTCCGGCGGCTGCTCTGTGCTGTGATCGGTGGCTAGTCGGGTTTCTCCGGTGTGTTAGGCGTGGTTGATCCAGCTGTTTTTGCGGGTTTCATTGAGCGTTCGGTGAGTGTTCGGCGGGTTTTGCGGTGAGTGTTCAGCGGGTTTTCACTGCATTATGGGGGCCCTGCGGTGCTTGCTGAATACACCACAGGGTTGGCAAACTAGGATCGCCGAATCGTCCCGAAGTGTGGGGGAACGAAAAGTCACCGAACGTGCGGTGACTTTTCGAATCTCTGTGAATAACCCTGATAGTCTGCTGGGGTTTGACAGGGATATTTCCCAGCTGGTTTTAAACATTGTTGGCACGCCAGGAATCAAGCTCACGGTGCTGAAGCTTTGTGGGCACCTTCTGGAGCCCAAATGCGTATGAAAATTATTTGCGCCAAATTTACATTGCAATTATACTGCCTTGCTCCAGTTCGTGTTAACACGATTTCATGCTGTCGTGTCTTCACTTTCATGGTATTGAAAGGGTTAAATGCATCTATAAAGCAGCTATGGGGATCTATGACAGCAGAGTTGAGCTCCACATGTATTGCAGGTATAAGTTTTCCATTGATATTGCTAAGAGTAGACTGACCTCTGCTCAATATAGGTAAATTAACCTACTAGCTTTCCAAATACATACATACATTGATTTAATAGCACAATCAAGTCAACTAGCCATGTTTTTATCATTTGTAACCCCTTGGACACGTGAAATATTTTGCATAGTAAAACCTTATGTAACTATCTATTGCCTGCCAATCTCGACTGACATCTCAGCTGAGTTATGGTGGCTGATGATCTTTAAAAGTAAATTGAATCTCTCCCCAGAGACCTTGAGGGTTTTACCCCTTCACTGCTGAACAATTTCATCCTATGTGCTGAGCTCACTTTAGTCATTTTCTTCTTATCACATTTAAACACAATTGGAAGCCTTGTTTTATTATAAGACCCAGACAAATTATATCCTCAGAAGATTCAACCTATATAACTATCATATCACGCCAGAATGCTATATAAAAAATATTAAAATTTTTATTCGGATTTCAATCATTTACAGCATCTAAACTTATTTTACACATTTTGTCATCTAAATCTTTGTGGAGATATATATATCAATATAGCAAAAACGCCAGCATTCCAGGGATTTTTCAAAGATAATTCCATTTATTAGTCCATAGACATCAACGTTTCAGCAGACATCAACGTTCATCATGTCTGTCCTGATGAAGGCTCCTTGGTGAGCTGAAACGTTGATGTCTATGGACTAATAAATGGAATTATCCTTGGAAAATCCCTGGAGTGCTGGCGTTTTTGCTATATTGATATTAATTGAAGCCATCGCAGAAGCACCGGGTGAGGCTAAAACTTTGTGGTGAACCGTGAGTGCAGAACCTTCGTGTTTATATTTATATATATATATATATATATATATATATATTTGTTTGGAGAGCCATAATTAGATACTTATTTTCAGTTTTTGTTAAGCGAATGTATGTATGTGAAAAGTGGACAACGTCACTGCCTTAGAACAAAAACAAAACTATCAGGGTTATTCAGAGAGCGTTCAAAGCAGGAGAATGACTGGAGAATGAAAAATTCTAGGTCAAAATAGCCAAACCAGAAAAATTCTCCCTTTCATCTCACTTTCCAAATCAGCTATTTTCACCTAGAATTTTTCATTCTCCAGTCATTCTCCTGCTTTTCAAGCTCTCTGAATAACCCTGTATATTTATTTTATGTTTCTGTTTTTACATTTATGCATGGTCAAAGTTGGTATCATCTGGAAAGGCCATACTCTGCCCTGTACAGTGATGAACCGCTTGTGGTCCATAAACATGCCCCAGACAACATCTCCTCCTTTTATAGCAGGTATGTTCTATATTGGTCACTTCACTCCACTATTGATCTGTTATTGTCTATTTGTACCCACACTCCTCACTCTGACCATAGGACATTTCCCAAGGTGCCCAATATTCCCTCCCTCGCAAAACCGATTCTTTCTGTGCCTCCCATATTCCAAGACATTGCTAAATATGCATTACTATAGAGCAGTGTTTCCCAAACCTGTCCATTAGGACCCGCTGACAGGCCACGTTTGCCAGTTATCTGGAGCACAGCACAGGTTTTATGATTTGCATTTCCCAAAGGTGATCTGCAAAATCTGGCCAGGTTGAGGGTCTCGAGCACAGGTTTGGGAAACACTGCTATAGAGAAACCTTCACCCTCACTCCATAATCCCCCCCAATGCACCCAGGGACAGATTTGCTTCAAAGGAGCCTGTAGGCACAGATGTGGAGTGACCCCCACCCTAACAAAAAAAAAACATGCCAAAATAACTTTTTAAATTTTTGCTTGGGGGCAAAATATATATTTTTTTAAAAAAACATTTAAAAAAACTGAATCAGTTTCTCTCTGGGCTCAAATCAAAAGGGGCAGAATCTATTGCTTTAGTTGAGTTAGTGCAGTGGCATTGCTTGTTTTATATGTAAAAGCATAAATTGCCTCTACCGTAGAACAGAGAAAAAAATTAATTCAGCAGGTACTTTTTTTCAATTTTTTTATTTTTACACATTACATGGTCCTGTTTGATATCATTGTAAAGACCAGACTCTGACCTTTCCAATGACACCTCACTTGACCTTGTGCGATGTACAATTCAGAGATACAGGGTTCCACAGTCCCCCTGTCTCTCCTCACTGCAGTGCCACGGTCTAGGATGTCGATGAAACAATGCATTGCATCATCAGCTCTACACTTTGCTGGCAGTATGTGAAATGAGAAGGTGAGTTAGTGCAGCACCACTGTTCACTTTATAACTGTTTACTGAATGATAGTGCTGCGTTAGAAAAAAAAGAGAAAATATTTTATTTGTTTTGTTTTTACATAAATTTAAACTGTTTATAGTTATCACCAGAATGGCCATAATCTGGCCTTTCTAATGATACCTCATATGTGCCTCTAGCCCTTTGGACTCCTGAGATACAGTGGTCTAAATGATTGTGAATTGTAAATTATTATTATTATTTTTTATTTTTTTACAGAGCAAGGCGCCCTCTTGTGGTAGGCAACTGTAGGCACATGTCTACTCTGCCTAAATATAAATCTGGCCCTGATTGCACCCAACCTGGCGTATATATTCCTCACAGCCCCATGCACACAATTACCTTTCATTCTCTGCTATTTACCCTCGCCTCTATGTGTACCCCATTCTTCTAAGGCTAGGGTCAGACGAACGCATTTTTCACGTTGTCCGTGAAAAAGTGCGTTCGAACGAATGGACGTATTTTTTCACGGAATACACAATAGCGGTCATACAATGCGCAGTTTCGTCTGTGATTTTGTACGGATCATCAATAAAACCCTTTTGCGTCTGGACGTTATGTTGGCCGGACATTAGCAGCGTCTGACGTCTCCCAATCACGCAAACACGCCGCTATGCAGCCGCAGCGCACTCTGTACGTCAGTAGTAGCGGTTTGACGTTCTCAAAAAAATGCGTTCGTTGGCCACTTGCTTTGCCCGGACGAACTTTCGTGCGGCCGTTCGTCTTATGTTCCCCGGCATTGGACGTCATTTGCTGCTAGCACGGCCGTGATTTCGTGCGGCTAAACGCACGTGAAAAATACGTTCGTCTGACCCTAGCCTTAGTTTGTAAGCTCACTTGAGCATGGTCTTCTTCTTATCCTAAAAGTTAGAAACTTTAAATGTTATGTTTATTTTATTCCTGCCCTTCGTACAGTGCTGTGGAATATGTCACCGCATTATAAATAATTATTATTGCAATTTGTCTTACTACTTGAAAATAGGTGTGTTGTTTTTTTTTACATTTATCTCATTTTTTTAATAAATGTTAAGAAATTTTAGCATTTTTCATAAGAAAAAATAATCCCTGTAATACAAAATACAGGTTTTACATACCAAGTGTACACAGTTTATAGAAAAATCACATAGTGCATAATGGTAACTACCCCAAAGTTGACTTGGCCTCCAGTGAACACAAAGTACAAAAATGGCTTTTCACTCAAAGGGTTAAATAGTGAAAACTTAATTTGTGATGTTCCTGATGGAAGAAGCTAATTGCATCTCAGCCTAATACTCATTGTACAACTTTCTAAAGCTGGAAGTTTCATAAATTGTTAATGAAACTAATTGCTTACTGGCTTTTATTGCTTTGCTCAAATAGTTTAATTCATGTTTTTTAATTAGGGCTAGTTCCTGACTCGCCAGAGGAAAAATAACACATAGTGATTTATTTATTAATATAGCAACACGACTGATATCAGTCAGTTGTTTTTTCTTTTAACCTGAGTTAAGACATTGTTTGTTCTTTATATTGATCTACAGAATACTTTATCTGCAGACACCTTTAAAACCCTAACCAGAATTGCATGGTTGGAAAATTAAAGATAGTTGTTATAGCCTACATTTTCCAGTTACATTTGTATCCTTTGCCAATACAGCAGAATCCCTTGTCTAATGTTAGAATCCTCAGGTCAACTGAATAATTTACTACAAAACATAATACAGAGTTCATATCTGCAGTCAATAGGTCATCAGAAGGAAAACAAAACGAGTTTTATATAAAGGAAATCAGGTTTCTCTTTTCTGTTTTCTATATTGTTTTATTATTTGAATTCAGCACACAAGGAGAGACTTTTAAGACCTACGGGGTTATTCACAGACCCACCAAAATTCCACCAGAATTTCGGGGCTCTTCAGTTCGGTGCACTACGGGGAATCAAATTCCCAGACGCTGCAGTGAATTCAGCATTCATCACAGGGTCCCGGAACTGCAGTGAAAACTGCTGATTTGAAAAAGAAAACTTCCCGCAAAATTGCTGAAATTTCAAGATCCGTAAAGCCGTTATTGCATGAGCGTTAATCTTAGCCCTGGTGGCCCTAATGCGGGCGCACCATATTACAATCCAAACGCTAACGGGATAAAAAAACATTAGCGATTGGAATCTTGCGCTGTACTGTACGAGGTTACTGCACTTTGCGCTCCCTATGCTTAACATGGGGAGTGCAAAGTGTTAATTAGCGTTAGGATTACAAAGTCCTAACGCTAATTAACTTCCAGCTGCGGTTAGCAAAAATTTAACCATGGCCAGGACTTGGTGTTAATGGATTCCGCTGCTCCCTTAGCACCAGCAGTAACCCCCCCCAACAAAAAATAAGATGCTCACCTCCTATCCCGTGGTCGAGGACTGCGGCTTCAACTGCCTCCCCCTCCGGCGGGAGCAGGGAGAGACTGGGGAAAAAGTCCCCCAGTCTCCCCCTGCGGATCACTACGCCGACCTGCCAGATCTCGCATGGTGAGATCCGGCAGGTCATATGACCGGCGCCGTCTGCTTCAATGAAGTCCTATGGACTCCATGGAGAGGATGCACGCAGTGGCGCTTAGCACCCGATAACAATGCAGGCAACTTTTTAAGCGCCTGCATTGTAATATCACGCTAAAACGGGGGCACAAAGGATAAACTTGCAGGTGCAGGTTTTTCTCCTTTGCGTCCCCGCTTTAGCACGATTAATGTAATATAGCCCATATAGTCTATGGAGTTGCTAAGTTTACAACAGCTCTGGTTAAGTTAGCACCAACTTTGTAATACTGCCCCAGGTTGGAAAAGTGGAGGGTGAATCTAGATTCCAGCAACGGCCAGTTTAGCTCTTTTAACATGTCATGTTTTACGCTGTGTTTTATTTTTCATGTAGTCATTATGATTAATTCCTTGGATTATACTTGGACATAAGATTACAAATACTAAATGTAAATATGATGAAAACTTTGCAGTTTCTTTGTTATTCCAGCTGTTATGCAGATAAAATATACACTATTTAACAAGATTCTATGCATCTCTCTCTGCCTGTAGACATATCTATTCTAGATAAAAATAAAGAATAGTATTTCGCAGGTGTTGTCAGCTATTTGATTTTCACTGTACTAATGATGATTGCCAAATCAATACATGCTGGCATATAGCAATTGAAGTTGTCGCAAAAGAACTGAAAGAGTAGTTGCTGAAGAGATCTCAATCAATTTGAGGAGACATTATACTTATTGTTTGTATGGGAGCAATTTTGGCCAGTAGCTGATTTAAAGCTTCTCCTCGACTAGCAAAATGTATATTTGTGTTTGTGTAGACTTACAGACTGTCATTTAACATTTCAACAAAATAGTTTCAGGATCCACAACTGTTACTAATAGTCATTTAAAAGAAGTTGGTCACATGTAGGCTACAGAATATTAAAAAAAAGTGCGTCGCAACAATACAAAATGAAACAAAATAAAACAGTGGATTCTGCAGTTCAAATGATTGTAGTAAACCCATTGTATTACACTGTCACATAGGAAGTCAGTTAGGTCTCTTATCTTGTTTAATTTTGTATTGTTCTTTGCAACTGTGCCACCAGCATTCGACACCCATTGGCAATCTTTAAATGATCTACTCATTAACCACTTTTGTTTTAGTCAAAAAACAATGGATTAGCTACAGCGAACTATGGCAAAGATACAACTACGGCGAAAGATACAGTGAGTTAACTGTCTAGGAAAGTTCCAATATAGTTCGACTAAAATCAGTCCAGTTGTTTAAGTTGGAGTTCGTTGATGATCTTCACCTTATACAAACACAAAAGAAAATAACCAGTATAACAGGCAACAGGGCCCATCAACTGATGATCAGGGAGTGGCTAGTACTTAATAAACTTTATTAACCGAAAAACACTCTCAGATCCCAAACTTTAAAATACATATACACACACAGCATCGTAGGGTAAATTGGACAATTAACCAAGCATAAATAGGCTGAGTAATGGGCTGAATGGAAAGCACTAAAAGGCACTAATACTGTGTAATTGTCACGGTTCCCGGATCCCACCACGCAGTACTTAACGCCCAACACTCCACAGAGCCCAAAAGCTACCAACTGTCTGGTCCTTAGAATTGGCCAGATAAACTAGCTAGACAGAAAAGGGTTAAGCAAAAGACAATGTTGTAATACAAAACCAGGTTAGCAACACGGGATTAGTCAGACGAGCCAGAATCAGGAATACAGAGTATAGAATAGTCAAATGGAATAGACGGGTCGATATCAGTGCAGTAGCGTAGTACAAGAAAATAGTCTAGGGCAACAGAAGGCAGAATAGTCAGAAAACAAGCAGAGTTCAATAACAGGTTAAATCACAATAGAATTCAGGCACAAGGAGCTCAGGTATGGATAACCACGATCTGGCACTGCTGAGAAGTAACTGAGGGTTTTTAAAGACCTTCACCAGACCGCGCCCCCCACTCAAGCCGCGCCTCATGCAGCCACCTCCCTGCCTGTCTCCATTTATACAATTACACAGTATTAGTGCCTTTTAGTGCTTTCCATTCAGCCACCCACTCAGCCTATTTATGCTTGGTTAGTTGTCCAGTTTACCCTACGATGCTGTGTGTGTATATGTATTTTAAAGTTTGGGATCTGAGAGTGTTTTTCAGTTAATAAAATTTATTAATTACTAGCCACTCCCTGATCATCAGTTGATGGGCCCTGTTGCCTGTTATACTGGTTATTTTCTTTTGTTTTTGTATATCTAATAATAAAGGTTTAATCCTGTTGATGGGAGTGTTGTCCACCTTTTGCTACGTGGACAGGTGATTGTTTTCTAGGTGGGACCATTTTCTCACCTTTGTTGTTATATTCGTTGATCTTCACCTTAGTAACACCTTAGTATATTTAACACTGCTGCAAACAATGGTGGAACAACAATAAATAGAAAATAGCTGCAAATGATATCTTCTACGGAACAATAACAGTGGTACCATTGAGCCAGCGTCATTTAAAGCAAGTTCACCTGTAGGGTTTTACTTCTATGGATAGCAGAAGTTCACCATGGTTGCAATATCGGTGTTTTTTACCAATGGTTGCAACTATGCTGGTTAGTGAAAACCCCTTTAAACCCTTCACTCCCAAGATCTATATTTCACTGGGGTCTTCAATGGCACCAGCAGGTGCCCGATATTGAGTTATCTCGGTCTGCACCTGAGCAGGACAAAAGCAAATGAAATTTGTTTGTTGCAAACCTATTTAGCTTGCATTTGGGCTCCAGGACACACCCCTAAAGTTTTAGCACCATGGTCATTATGTCCGAGATGCTAATACTTTTTTTTAATTCAGCTGGGAAATATCTCTGATGCAATTTCCCCCAACTGATCGTGCATAGATCTCTTAACTGCAGTAACTCTTTGGCAAACAGATGGTAATCTGCCTAAGAAATCGTTTATTACATTAACAAATAAATTGGGAATATTCCCAAATAATGCTATATAACTCATTAAAAATTATTTTCCAAATCACACGGATTCCTGATACTGTTTTTTTCTTTTTGAAATTCACTTGGTACTGAAGAGGTTAAACAGAGGCACAACTTCCACATGGGCAGGGGGTACGATGGCACTCAGGTCTCTCCCAGTAGGGGAATCCTTTCAGTGTAACTGTGATTTTTGTTCTGGGCTGCCGCTATCAGAAGCAGCCTAGAGCTGCCTCTCTTTAAACGTTAAAGATTATTGATCTTTAAAAGAGTTAAATTATTGGTAACTTTGAAATCTATTTAATCTGTGAGATACTGTTGAAGTTGTTGAATATAGGAGTTGGAGTGCTCTACTCAGGGTTTGTTTTTTCGTCTTGAGAAGCACACGCCCGTTATGCTTAGTAAAGTTTGAGTGCTACACTCCTGGTATAAATAACTTCTGCAATAATAAACTTTATTATTTGCTGTGTGAAGGCTTTTCATCTATTTTTTTTGCCCTCCAATACAACTTAAATGAGTGTTGATTTTGCCCCGGTGGTAAAGCATCAATCTGCAACTGGTCACAGCCTATCTCCTGCTGATGAGGATACAATAAACCCGAAACAGCTGTACAGGATTGGCTGTGAAATTTTGCATAATTTGATCTTTGCTAAAATAAATAAAAGCCATCTAGTGTGGCATGGCATTGATTAGAGGGTTCTGTGTTAAAACATGTCTTACCCAGAGTTCTGTACTGCGTATGGGGAATGTAGCACGTGGGCTCTGTGAAACCGTTCTCTGAATTGCTGGGATATGGCTCCCCCATCCTGCGCACTCTCCAATGCGCGCGTGCTGCCGGCTTCAGCCTCTTTAAGCCTCCAGTAGCACGTTGCTCACGTGACTTCATCTGGTGAGTGGAGTGTATCCCCCCCCCCCATCACCACCATTGGGTGTCTGTGGGGGCAGTGACAGCCTTAAATATGCATTTCTCATCCAGAAGGCAGTCATCCAGCATCCAAGAGACAGCCTTCTGGGGTTTAGGACAGCAATGTACAGCTGTGTCATTGCTTCCTGGTTAATTTGCACTGGGAGACCATGGTATGGCAGACCGTTCTTCTGGCTGAACTAACCCCACTGACATCACTGCTTCAAGGATGAAGCAGCACTATCAAAGCAGCAGAGCATAGAAGCAGATCTTGCTGCTGGACTAACAGGGTTATTCAGAGAGAGTTGAAAACCAGGAGAAGAGAACAATCTAGACCAAATAGCCAGTTTGGAAAGTGAGATAAATGGGAGAATTTTTCTGGTTTGACTATTTTGACCTACAGGTCTATTCAAAGCAAGGTGAAACTCAGGAAAATGACTGGAGAAGTGAAAATTCTAGGTCAAAATAGCCAAGCCAGAAAAATTCTCCCATTTGGTCTAAATTGTTCTCTTCCCCTGCCAATTCTCCTGGTTTTCACCTTTCTCTGAATATCCCTGCTAGAGTTTTCACTTCTCCAGTTATTCCTCTGGTTTTCACCTCTCTCTGAATAACCCTAATAGAATTAAAGAGATAAAACAAGAAATGGTGCTAATGTTTCACATTACATATTTCCAGCTTAGAGCATTTTTTTAATTCATAGTTACCTTTTTAGCTATACACCTTTTATGCAATTTCAACATAAAATGACAAGTGCATCAGGAATGAAAACAGTTCAAAATAAATTAAGATGGAAGATAATGTGCATAAAGACATGAAGAGAAAGGGGGTGTCTTATCAGACCACAAACACCAGCAGTTACTCAAGTGCCATGGACTCAAATTGACTTAACCTTTTTCACTGTAAGGATGGAATGTACGGGGAACATATGTAAATGCACAAAAAACTTGAAAAACAAGCCTATGTTTGATATTGCTGCATCTTCATTTTTTTGGTGTAAGAAAGCATCCATATTTATTTATTTATTTTATAAAGGATTTTACCAGGAAGGATACATTGAGATTTCTCTCGTTTTCAAGTATGTCCTGGGTTCAAGAACATTGAAGTGTTACAGTTACAGAAAAACAAAGTAATACAATGTAAGATATTAAAAACACAAATATACAGATTAACAGAAAATAAATATGTAGGAAATAGTCATTATGTTACATGTTTACAGGTGCATTCATTTAAGATGAAAGCTACACTGGAAATGATATACTATACGTACATGCACACAGTTTGGGACTTAATGGGTTACAGTAATACCAACCATTACAGACAATAGGGACAAATAGCACTTTTTGCAAAGGTAAGACTACCTGGGTATAAGAAGTCAAGTATTTCTTTTGAGTTTGACATTACCCGACTTACAATACATAATTGCACTCTTATTCTAGAGAAAAAATGAAAATCGCTTTTAGCCGCTTACAGGGATAGTGCAGTAATGGAGAAAAGGAAAAAAATAAGTACTTGAGAACTAGTATGGAATTTTCTCTGGTTATTACTATTTCAATACTATTTTCTAGACTGTCTTTTATATAACAAGAAACTAGCTCAGATCATCACCTTGGTTCGTGATACAGACTGCTACAAGGACTTGGAACTGCTTTCTCCGTGCAACTTTAAAGGACTTTTGTAAGCGATACAAGGCTCATATTACTTTTATCTACTCATTATTTGAGATGAATAATTGTTTTTTCAGTATTTCTGCCACCCATAATTAATATAGATTTATTTAATTTAATGATACATATTCATGGTTTCTTCTTTTCTTTAGAAAACGGGTTCACATAAAAAAAATTCTAGGATATTGAGGAATAACACTATTGAATAAAATCATATTGAATAAAAGTACCGGAATAAATGTTATGTTTCTTACAGGTGCTCTTGGCAAGTAGTTTTGTTCCAGTGTATGCTGGCATCAAGGCTGTGGAGTATAAAGGAGAGGTAATAATGAATGCAGTCATTGTATATGTTCTATGCAATTTTTAGTTAATAAAAAAAAGCTGTTATATATTGGATTTTATTAAAGTATAAACTGTAGGTGTAAGAATACATGGCAGTGCTTACAGAACAGTAATGTTGAGCTAGTAGAGAAAATTGTAGAACGAAGGGGATTGTCACAATTTGTAAATTATTTAATCATTAAAATCATTGAGAGATTACCATTCTGATGTATGTTTTATAAGTGAAAGGTCAGAATAATTCGTCTGATAGCAAGGAGGAAGCCCATGTCCGGCTACTATGCTATCATTTACCTTATTATTTTAAAAAAAGAAAAAACTAGACACCTCAATCTAAAACCAAAACTCATAACAGTAGACGTATGGCACTTTATGTTTTTGCAGAGGAAGAGGTACAACTGAATATTTTATTAAACGATCAAATAATAAAATAATAAGGCATCGTTAACAAAGTCACACAACCTCAGCAAAAATGTAGCATAACCAACAATAATATTATAATGCTATTAATTGACTGACTATCCTGTTCTCTAACCTCTCAGTTTTGCCAATTGTTACTGTGATGTCTCCTTTACCAAACTCCAGGCCCTACCACCTCCTTAACACTAGCACTAGCTCTAACATAAGTGAGCGTTAGCACTAGGTTAACGGAGGTGATAGCGTTACGCCCAGATCGGATCCCAATAGCTAAGAAATCCATTAGTGCATCAGTAATAGCGCTTTCTAGTGCGCTCTTACTGTACTTTGCACTCCTTATACTTAACATGGGGAGTGCAAAGAGTAATTAGCGTTAGAATCAGAAAGTCCTAATGCTAATTATATAGAAAAAGCAAATCTGTACCCTTTGGCACCATCCGGTGGTGTTGGAGAGGTAATGTGCCGTTTAAATTCAATTCAGACAAATAAAAACAGGCATAAAGTCAAACATAAAATATAGCATAAAAAATATAAAAATTAGCAGCTTGTAAGGTGTCTGTGTCTCTGTGAATGTGTCTCTAAGGACATAGTCTTTGTGTGGCCTCTTTCAAGTGCCAGTGTTGGTGGGAAAAAGGTCTTTTTCCTTTTACCCCTCTGCGGTCAGCAGCCTCTCACATCCACTTGGTGGTATATCCCTTTCCACCTTTGTAATACAGAATGAAGAGAAAATGTGGCAGAGTTGGCGCTTCAGATGCTCTGGTGGTGGTATATTTGCAGGATCTGTACTTGCTTCTGGGGTCCACTGTAGCACTTAAAAGCAGAAATCATATATGGCATTGCACAGTTTGAAATAAAAGTGCAAATGTACCATAATTGATGCTACTCATGTTTACTGGTGTCTCAGAGCTGTGGGTCCTTTGACCCACAAGGACAAACCATACCACAGACACACCAACTGATGAAGCCACTTAAGGCCTATTCATTTTAAGGTTTTAAATTAGGTCTGGTGTGTAAATTAGGTTAGGCTGGTGACTCATTCCTCTTACTGATTAGCATACAATTGGAATCAATTGCGTGCTATTTGCAAAGGTTGTTAAACTTGTCCACACCTTGCTGGGGGAGGTGTTCTTAGGTGACTATATAAAGCTTGTGGAATATTAGCTTGGTCTAATTGAGCTTGTGAAGCCTTCTAAGTGAGCACTTAAGAGATCTTCTGGAGATACTTTGGAGGTAGTCTGAGGTTAGACAGGAGGTAGAAAACCTACAAAAAGGTAAGATTTGCTGGTTTTAAATCCATTCTTTTATAATGGCAGGCTTGGTCCAGTGTAAGAGCTGTCATGCATTTGTTTTTAGATCCAATTTTTGGAGATTTGGAGTGTGCTTGATATGTAGGCAGCTCTCTTTATTGCAGCAGGAAATTGCCTGTTTGAAGTCTGAGATTTGTAAAGTATCTGTTAGACAAACACAGGCTATGGCTATGACTGTTACAAAGCCACTGCCACAGAGGCCTCCTAGGAGCGGCAGATGGACTACTGTAGGATCTGGTAGACTTAGAGTTGTGGATATAAGGCATGTCCCACTGTCTGTGGCTCTTCTTAATTCTTTTGAGGCACTTTCAGAGTGTAGTGGTGAGACGGAAGTAGGCTCAGACACCATAGTTGAGGAGCCACCATCCACTATGCCTAAGGTATGCAGGACTGCAACCAAGAACAATAAGGAAAAGGTGGGACATGATAGAAGGCAATTGTTGCTGGGTGATTCTATCATAAGAGGTGTTGAGCTGGAGAGTAGTGGTTTGGTGAGATGTCTTCCTGGGGCTACTGCTCGTAGAGACAAGAGACGTATTCTCAATATTGTCAAACAAGCAAAGCAGCAAGGGGAAGTGGATGTTCTAGTCCATCTAGGGACAAATGACTTGGCTAGCAATGAGGTTTCTGAGATTAAGGAAGATTTTTGTGTTCTTGGAGGTGAAATACAGCAGATTGCGTCCACTGTGTCATTCTCTGAAGTTTTGCCTGTGCATAACATTCAGGATAGGCAGATGCGCAATAGGGAATTTAATTTGTGGCTTCGGGAATGGTGTCGAGAGCAAGGATTTGGCTTTGTGTCCCATGATAGCTCTAATTGGAGCAGAAAGGAACTGTATAAAAAAGATGGTTTGCATCTTACTCATAGGGGAACATATGTTCTCAGTGAGAAGTTCAAAGGTTTCGCAAAGAAATATTTAAACTAGGAGGGGGGGACAAAAGGATAAAAAACAATCTGCCTGATTGTCCCCCAAAACTAAATCGGAGGGTGCAAGCAACATGCGGGGAAAAAAATGACAAGCTCAGAGTCGTGTCTATAAATGCTCGCAGTTTAGTCAATAAAATCAATGAACTGGAGGCAATGATGGCAGCTGAAAAAAGTAGATTTAGTTGCGGTTACTGAGACATGGTTCAGTGAGAAAAATAGCTGGGACATAACAATACCGGGGTACTCTTTATAGAAAGACAGAGAAGGTAGGAAAGGAGGAGGAGTGGCCCTGTATGTGATAAACAACATAAAAACGAACCAAATAAAAGTGAGCGAGGTGAACATAGAGTCAGTTTGGGTGACGCTAACATTTGGCAATCATACAGTAACTCGTGTAGGTGTGATCTATAGACCCCCTGGACAAGTAGAAGAGCTAGATAATCTGCTGCTTGAGGAAATAGCCAAAATGGCAATGAAGGGGGAAGTTATTATCATGGGGGACTTTAATCTTCCTGATGTGAACTGGAAAACCAAAACAGCTGGGTGCACCAGGAGTACAAATATTCTAAACTCCCTACTGGGATTATTTCTAACACAAGTAGTTGAGGAGCCGGCCCGTAAAGAGGCCATATTGGATTTAATACTCACAAATGGAGGTTTGGTATTGGACGTTGTTGTAGGTTAAAATTTGGGATCTAGTGATCACCAGTCAGTATGGTTTAATATAAGAACAGAGATGGAGCCGCACCACACAAAAACAAAAGTTTTAGACTTTAAAAAACAGATTTTTCTAAAATGAGACTTTGTGTGAAGGAGTCATTATCAGACTGGAGGAGTTTAAAGGGAGTCCAGGAGAAATGGGATTATTTAAAAGAAGCATTATTGAAGGCCACAGGCAATTGCATTCGACTTGTTAGCAAAAACAAAAAAGGGAAGAAACCACTGTGGTACTCTGCAGAAGTGGCCAAAATAGTGAAGAACAAAAAGACAGCATTCAATAATTATAAAACAACTCAGAGTGAAGAAGATAGGCAAACCTATAAGATTAGGCAGAAAGAGGCAAAGCAATTTATAAGAGCTTCCAAAGCACACGCAGAAGAGAAAATAGCTCAGTCAGTAAAAAAGGGGGACAAAACATTTTTTAGATACATAAACGAGAAAAGAAAAGTAAAACAAGGATTAGTTAGATTAAAAACAAAAGAAGGAAGGTATGTAGAAGAGGATAAAAGTCTCGCTGACTGCCTCAATGAATATTTTTGTTCAGTCTTTGCAGAAGAAAAGGAAGGAAAGGGACCTCAGTTAGGAGGAAACACTAACGAGACAATTACATATCAGTTTACAGAGGAGGAGGCTCTACAGCAGCTGTCTAAAGTAAAGACAAATAAGTCAATGGGGCCTGATGGGATCCACCCTAAATTATTAAAAGAGCTCAGTGATGTAATAGCAAAACCGTTAACAGATTTATTTAACCAATCCTTGCTAACGGGAGTCGTCCCAGAAGACTGGAAATTAGCAAATGTTGTGCCCATTTACAAGAAGGGTAGTAGGGAGGAATCTGGGAACTATAGGCCAGTTAGTCTTACGTCAGTACAAAAAGATGGTCAGCGCCCAGATAAGTTCCACCACCAGTATACCAATGCCAGACCAGATATATAGAGGTCTCCCCCAAACCAATGTGACAACAGGTATAATTATACGTATCTGGCGGCGCGATTGCAGTCGCTTCTTGGTATTCAGATGGTCCTCACGGTGTGTATCATAAATGTCCAATATGGATTATATATAAAAAACACAAATGGCAGAATAATAGTGCAGGGTGTATATACAATGTTGGAATAGATGGCAATAAATGGTTCCACTCACAGACAGAGAGCCCCGTCACTGGCTCTGAGTGGTTCCAAACATCTGGGTCCTTTGTCTTCTTAGGAATATTTAAAGGAGACCCACTCCCTTTAAAGTTGGTATTTTCTTTATCTCGTCAAATATGTAAGAAAACATAAAAACAAGGACCTTCTTGTGTAGATCTACCACAATATTGATCATATATATGGTGATGGTATCAACTCACATTGGGTGGAGCTTAGAACCAAGCTCTGGGTGGAAATGCCGGTGGATTTATTGAGTAGGTTAAATCCACGAATACCTCTGAATTCCAAAACAGCAGGGACCAGACTTTTCTTTATAAAAGAAAAATCTTTAATTTAAAACATAAGGTAAAATAAAATAGAACATGTTAAAATTAACACAAAGATGCTCTGTAAGTCGCCAGAACGCGTTTCGCCATAAGATTAGGCTTCTTCAGCTGGTTTACAGAGATACTCTACAGTGTACCATATATATAGTCCCTTAATTGTGTATTGAAAGGTCCCATGTGTTTTGAATGTCCAAAAATAGGTTGGCGTGCGTGTCACGCCTCCATCTGTCTGCTCCCGTTGTTTGCCGCCATCTTGCGCATGCGCAGTAGTGACCCATGCGTTCCATGCGTTTCAACTTGGTGTTTCCGGTATTTCCCATTTGGTTGATGGATAGAGAGCAACTTCCGTGCGGAGATCGCGAACATAAACATAATAGAGATCTCCCTGCAGAACACCATACATTTTTGGGGGTTATATAACTTGGTATAATTCAAACAGATTAGACAAAATAGACCAACTCCTTCCCGGTGCAATAAGCACAACTATGGTAGATGTGAATAATCTGGAGTGGTATAGATTATAAATTGAGGATGTGCAGATAGGGAGATTTCCCATATATTTCATGTGGCACAGGGATGGTGTTTCCTACCCCTGAGCAGTTAGTATAAGGAGATAATTATGTCCTTAAAGGCTTATATGTATGATAATATGATATAAATGACTTTAGACTAAATTGGTATTATTAAAAGTGATGTGAAAAAAATGTGAGTTTATTCCCTATCTATTTACATATGTTATATTGGGGGTGGGCAACCCAATATGTGTATTATTGAATATATTTTGTGTGGCTTCTTGGTTTCAATAGTATAATGTTGTCATAAGGATGACATTATCTAGCAATAATTAAATGTGATGTAAAGGAGATTTAATAAAGATGAGATCTGATGTGATCCAAATATAGTGGCAAATATAATTACAATATATCAAATTAAAAGGTGTATTTTCTTTTTTTTTTTTTTTTTTTTTTTTAAATTAAATTGTTTATATATATCAATTGTGGTGCCAAACTGCCTCACATACCCATTGAAATCAATAATATTAAAGGTTGTCGTAAGTGCACAAAGAAGGAGTAAGTATATCCATTACAAAAAATGAACTAACTCAAAATCATCATTTAAACCATTGGGTGTCAGCGTGCCATTATCAAAGATAAGCCTCATCTCTTCTTTCCCCAGCCTATTCAATATATTTTCTTCGACATCCCTTTTCTTAATCTGTTTGATAGCCCAAAATTTTATACCCATAGGGGAGCTGTTATGTTTGTTTTTAAAATGAAGAGAGACGGAGTGTTTCTCAAAACCATTCTTAATATTACGCACATGTTCGCTGATCCTTACGTTGAGTGCTCTCTTAGTGCGGCCTATATAGCGTAGACCACAAGGGCATTCAAGCATATATACTATACTTTTGGAGCAGCAATTTAGCACTCCATTTATTTTTACAGATTTTTTAGATTTTAAATTGGTATATGTACTAATGAACTCCTTCTTGTTGGTAGTGGATCTGCAAGCCAAACACTGGCCGCAACGATAGAAACCCTCTTTTAATCCAAAGAAGTCTTTACCCAGTTCTTTTTTCTTAGATTTACTGTGTACCAAATTAGTTTTTAAGTTTTTAGTGCCTCGAAATATAACCTTAGGTGTTGTTCCTATGTATTCTTTCAAATCACCATCGTTCTTTAGGACGTGCCAATGTTTCTTTAAAATCTTTTTAATATCATTGGCTCTATTGCTGTAATCACAAATAAAGAGAATTTCTTCTCCCTTATTCTTTTTAGGTTTGTACTTAAGCAATTCATTACGATCGTCCTGCATTATATTGGAAATAGTATGGTCTAGATCCAATTCCTTATATCCCTTGGCTATAAAATCTTCCTTTAGGGTATTGGCTTGTACTTTATAGGTCTCTATATCTGTACAGTTCCGTCTAAGACGGGTAAATTGTCCTTTAGGGACCGCCTTTAGCCACAAAGGGTGATGACAACTAGTATGGTCTATATACGTATTGGTGTCGACTTCCTTAAAAAAGGTTTTTGATTTTATAATGTCGCCTTCTCTGTATATCTCGAGATCTAAAAAATGGATCACTTCTGAACTCCAGTGATTGGCTAGTTTAATGCCCCATTCGGCATTGTCAAGTTCTTCCAACATTGTATATACACCCTGCACTATTATTCTGCCATTTGTGTTTTTTATATATAATCCATATTGGACATTTATGATACACACCGTGAGGACCATCTGAATACCAAGAAGCGACTGCAATCGCGCCGCCAGATACGTATAATTAGTCTTACGTCAGTAGTGGGGAAATTAATGGAAACCATGTTAAAGGAAAGGATTGTTGAACATCTAAAAACACATAGATTACAGGATCAGAAACAACATGGGTTTACCTCAGGGAGATCATGCCAAACTAATCTTATTGATTTTTTTGATTGGGTAACAAAAATAATAGACACAGGTGGTGCAGTAGACATTGCTTATTTAGATTTCAGTAAGGCTTTTGATACTGTTCCGCATAGAAGGCTTATCAATAAATTGCAATCTTTGAGCTTGGATTCCAATATTGTTGAATGGATTAGGCAGTGGCTGAGTGACAGGCAACAGAGGGTTGTGGTAAATGGAGTTTATTCGGCGCAAGGTCTTGTTACCAGTGGGGTACCTCAGGGGTCAGTACTTGGACCCATTCTATTTAATATTTTTATTAGTGATATTGCAGAAGGTATTAATGGAAAAGTATGTCTTTTTGCTGATGACACAAAGATTTGCAACAGGGTTGACGTTCCTGGAGGGATCAGCCAAATGACAAATGATTTAGGTAAACTAAAAAAATGGTCGGAGCTGTGGCAATTGAGTTTTAACGTGGATAAGTGCAAGATAATGCACCTGGGACGTAAAAACCCAAGGGCTGAATATAGAATATTTGATACAGTCCTAACCTCAACATCTGAGGAAAGGGATTTAGGGGTTATTATTTCAGAGGATCTAAAGGTCAGTAGTCAATGTAATAGAGCAGCAGGAAATGCTAGCAGAATGCTTGGTTGTGTAGGGAGAGGTATTAGCAGTAGGAAAAGGAAGTGCTCATGCCACTGTACAGAGCACTGGTGAGACCTCACTTGGAGTACTGTGTGCAGTACTGGAGACCCTATCTCCAGAAGGATATAGACATCTTAGAGAGAGTTCAGAGAAGGGCTACTAAAATGGTGTACGGCTTGAAGGAGAAAAGTTACCAGGAAAGGCTTAATGATCTTAACATGTACAGCTTGGAAAAAAGACGAGACAGAGGAGATATGATAGAAACATTTAAATACGTAAAGGGAATCCACAAGGTAGAGGAAGGGAGTATATTTAAAAGGAAACAAAGTAGCAAAACAAGAGGACATAGTCTTAGATTAGAGGGGCAAAGGTTTAAAGGTAACATCAGGAAGCATTATTTTACTGAGAGGGTGGTGGATACATGGAACAGTCTTCCAGTTGAAGTGGTAGAGGCCAAAACAGTAATTTAATTTAAGCAAGCATGGGATAGGCATAAGGCTATCCTAAACAAAAGATAAATCCAGGTAAAGTATCCATGTAATTGGGCAGACTAGATGGGCCGAAAGGTTCTTATCTGCCGACATCTTTCTATGTTTCTATGTTTCTAAGGCGAAACGCGTATTGGTGTACTTGACTGGTAATTTATATTTTATACTTTTTACTATTAAGCTTTAATAAAACCACCATGTTTTTATCCTATTTGGGTCATGGCTGATTTACATCTACCAAGGAGGTGGCCGAGGCTGATAGGTGATCCGGTGCACCTAAATAATAGCACTGACTGCCTTCAAATCTGGTGTCTGAGCTCTGAGACACCAGTAAACGTGAGTAGCATAAATTATGGTACATTTGCACTTTTATTTTAAACTGTGCTATGCCATATATGATTTCTACTTTTAAGGGCTACAGAGGACCCCAGAAGCAAGCACAGATCCTGCAAATATACCACCACCAGAGCATCCAAAGCACCAACTCTGCCACATTTTCTCTTCATTCTAATGCTAATTATGAACCGCTGTGGCTAACTGAAAAGTTAGCTAGAGCTCCAAGCTGAGACCCCCCCCACCACCAAATATGAGATACTACCCTCTCATCCACTAGTTGCCAAGTGAAGATAGGGGGATCCTTTGGATCCCAGTAGCTCCTGATCAGCAGCTAGAGGGTCATGCATGGTATCATTGGAAAGGCCTGAACATGCCATTTCCAATTATATCAAACATGACCAGGTTTGGTGTAAAAATAAAATAAAAAAAACACTTTTTTTACTTAATTTTTTTGTCCTGGGGTATAATAAAATAGGACTTTAAATCACATTTAAACATGATGAGCATAAAACGGTCAAAATGAGCTCAGCACACAGTGGTGAAATGGCTCAGCAGTGAAGGGGTTAAAAAGCAAAAACATGTAAAATTGGGTTTTTCTAATTTCAGGACAAAATTTCACAACTATTTAGCTGGAGACTTTTTTTGGCGGTTGTAGATTTTGGGGATTAAAGTTAAAAAGTGATTTTTGTTTTTTTTCATTTTTTTATCATATTTCACAATTTTTTTATTGTAAATTATAAGATATGATGGAAATAATGGTATCGTTAGAAAGTCCATTTAATGGCGAGAAAAAGGGTATATAATATGTATGGGTTCCATAAACGTGTAAGGGTATTAGAGCTAAACACAAACAGCGCAGTAATGTAACAACAGCAGTGGGTACTTTCGAACAGACAATGGTAAAACTGCCTGGACACTATGGGGTTAAATTGAACCCTATATTATGAAACATGGATCTGGCATGCAGTTGATAACTCACAAAGTACAATTTCTGTATAGTAAAGGTGTATTTTCTCCATTATTTAACTCCTTAAGGCCGCTGATGTACCCTGTACGTCTTGTCCTCGGGTCTCCCTTAGACCCGCGGACGTACAGGGTATGTCAGCTTCGCCTAATCCCCCTCCCGACCGATACTCCCCTCCCTCGCCGGATCCCAAGGCGATCTGGCAGGGAGGAAGCCTGCCCATGTGATTTACATGGGCAGACGAGGCTGATGACGTCGCCACGCTGCGTGGTGACATCATCAGCAGGCGTCTCCATGCATTTCAATGGAGGGGAGGGGGGCTCCTTCGGAGCCCTCTATCTCCCCAAACATTGAAGCTAGGGAGATGCCGTTTGCACCGCTGGAGAGGGGAGAGCCTCCCCTTTCCAGCGGTGTATGGCATTAACCGTTTTGCCGCTGGATCACGTTGCGGCGCCAATTGGCGCCAAAACGCGATTCAAACCTGGAGGGGGGCTGACATCTTGGATGTCAGCCAAGCCTCCAGGTCCCCCCCCACCCACTGACAACCTCACCATATGTGTGAGGATGTCAGTGTGCCAGTTAACCATCTAGCTGCCATGTAGAGATAAGGGTATCCTAAGGATCCCTTTATCTCCCGATCCATGGCAGCTAGATGGTCATATTTGCCATCATTTGAAGGGCCTGATTATGGCCTTTCAAATGATACCAAACATGACCAGGTTTGGTTTTAAAAATTTTTTTAAAAAAAATTAAATAAAAAAAAATAATAAAAAAATTAAATAAAATAAAAAAATGTTTTTTTTTTAAAAAGTTTTTTTTGTCTGGGGGGGTTTAATTAAATAGGACCTAGGCTTTCATCTAAAAATAATTAGCACAAAATGGTCAGAATGAGCGCAGCGCACATAGGTGAACTGTCTCAGCAGTGAAGGGGTTAAAAAGCAAACGCATGTAAAAATAGGGTATTTCTAGTCTCGGGACAAAATTTTGAACCTATTTAGCTGGGGTCATTTTGGGTGGTTGTAGATTTTGGGGATTAAATTACAAAAAAGTGTGTTTTTACCATTTTTTTCCTCATATTTCATATTTTTTTTTATAGTAAATTATTCGATATGATGGAAATAATGGTATTTCTAGAAAGTCCATTTAATGGCGGGAAAAAGGGTGTATAATATGTGTGGGTTGAATAAACGAGTAAGAGGAAAATTTGACCTAAACACTAACAGCGCAGAAACGTAAAAACAGCAGCGGTCACTAAAAGACGGATTTGTGTAAAACCGCCCGGTCACTAAGGGGTTAAATGTATTTGAGTACTCCTGGACCCTAAAATTCCTAATCCCATTGTACTGTGGGATATCTAAAAGTTCTAGTTCTTGCATATCACTTTTCTTATGGTTCACACTGTATGCATTTAGCGTCAGAGTGCACTAGCAATGTATATATTATATAAGACTAAAGGCCATAATCAACTTAATTTGCAGGTTTGATTTTAATTGTAATGAAAGTTTAAAATTGCACTAATCATAATATTAACTATTAGCCGGTGGAAAGGGCATGCACATTATAATCAATAGCAGAACAAAAGCAGAGAAAAAAAATCATATGTAAAGATTTTTATAATTTGTAACATTTTATAAAATATCAAATAATTAACGCCCTAAAGGAGTTAATGACATATTTCATAAAACATTATGCATGCTTATACTCACTTTGTGTATTAATGTGTGTGTTTAGAATGGAGCTAATTAAGTCATTCCATTTACACTGTAAAGTAATTAAAGTAAGGAAGAATAACATTAGACACTTTTATGTAACATTTAACCCCTGCATCATTGAAAGCATTTCAAGGTTGTCTTGAAATACATACATTAATGCTGCCTTGGTATGCCAATCATTAATGTCAAGCACCAATACTTGTGCTGTGATTATTTTACACAATTGATAAAAACTCAGGGCGTCTCTTCAAAGAGCTCTGGAATTTGCCAAAGTTGCTTAAAAAGCCAACAATTATTGCCGTTGTAAAGTTCAACAGCAGCTTCTCCGTGAAACCAGAGAGGGTGGTCAGTCTTCAAAATGTAATGTACAATACCAGAGAGGGTGGTCAGTCTTCAAATGTAACATACAAAACCAGATAGGGTAGTCAATCCTCAAAATGTAACATACAACACCAGAATCGCTGCACTCAACCTGAACATGCATTTTTCCTAAGGGTGCTTCTGAATGCAGAACAGCTATCTATCTCTCTATTTACCCGTTTACCCACCCCCACTTTCCTCTCTCCAATTTCCTATGCAAATGCCTATTTGTATTGATGTTTAATTATGTCTGTGTGGGTATCTACACAATCCTATATGTGATTGTTTGCCCGTATCTGTAACAACCGTTCTTCTGAAAACTTTAGTGTATACAAGCAGACATGTCAAACAAGTGATTGTATTACTATGATAATGATGTGATTTTGTATATGTATATATATATATATCACCACAAGTCCTGCAACACCTTGGAGTATCTTCATGCAGTCAATGGTTGGTGCTCAGCAATAATACACTTTAGGGGACCCTTCCTGCACTATGTATGTTTTAATGTACTTCCAGCCAGGTCATCACTGCATCAAGATTCTGCTCCGTGTCTTTGTTTTTTATCCCAAAGTGGATTTTGTTTCTGGGGAAGCATAAATAAAGGCCCACCAGTCTCTCATGTCTGACAAGCAGCATGAGCAGGTATGGTTTGCTATACAGCAGCCTGTGGCATCATTTTTGGATAGGACTCACCCTCATTAGAGGTGCCTTGATGCTGGCGGGTGAGCTTAATCTTGTAATGGCCATTAATAAGAAACCAAATCCTCTAACTGTGTTTTGTTTCACACGGTATAATGGGAATAAGCGCAGATGACATTTTTTTTCCGTTATTATATATATATATTTCACAAGTAAAACAATATAGAATAATATAAAATATCACATAATGCCACTAATAATCTAAAATTATATTTGGTGCTAATATTGCTTGGTGTGTATTCTGATTGTTTATGAAAATGGTGTAATTAGTTTTTTCTCTTATTGACATGAACTGTAGCTCAGAACTTTCTAAATTGTTATTTAAACAGACGTGGTTTGATGGAGGATTTTCAAACAGTCTTCCAATTCTGCCAGCTGGGCGAACTGTTACAGTGTCTCCTTTTTGTGGTAGAAATGACATCTGCCCAAAGGATAAGGCCCTTATGGAACTATATGTCAAAGTTGTCAAGCAGGATATACTGGTAAGATAATTTAGCAGTTTATATTTATTGTCATATGGAATCATTTCGAGTTTAAAGTGCCGCGGTTTTGCCCAAAACATGGTGGGCTTATTTGAAGGGAATCACTCTCTTTATATAGTTCAGCATTTTTTGCTGACATTTATAATTGAATAAAAGAAATTATTTCCTTTCAAGGTTTCCAAGTCTCTCATGTGACCGCGGCATGCCACAGGTGGGAGAAATCAATCATAGAATTGAACAATAAAGAGCCCTCTAGTTGTATCCTATAACCCAACTCATAGAGGGAATTGGCAAAATTGAAGATCTGCAGCCAATGATCACAGAGGTCCCTACGCTCAAATAAATATTCCCATAGCCCCCCATACTGGCATTCTACAACCACCAAACCTGAGGCAAAGACTGGACTGCAACAAAGTCACCCAGGGACAGAACGACATATAGAAGGAGACCACATGCTGAGACATGTCCCTCTGAAACACTGCCAACATACATGTGAAAGTAGAACTGCTCTGCACAATAACGCCACATACAACATCAAGGACTCTTACTGAACCTGCACAGACATTCCATCAAGAACCATCAGGAAAATAAATATTGTACCCTGGTGGGACATCGCTTTACTCTGACAGGCCACTCATCCAAAACCTCTGAATTAAAATCCTCAAAGGAAATATTAAAGACTCTCATAAACGTAGGACATTCAAAATAAAAATGATTACATATTATAACATCAATGGGGGTTATTCAAAGAGATCCGAAATTGTGGCCCGAAAGGTAACCTAACAGTGAAATTCAGCGTACGGTTACCTTTTTCTGGCCATTCGGCTATTCAAAGAGCAGGCAGTTCGTCAAATCTTGAGGAATGGCCTGCACATATGGTGCCTGTTCGAGGGTTGTGAAGTCTCCATAGAGAAGCAATGCTCCATAGAGAAGCAACACCAAACGGCAGGGAAAAGTTGCCGAAATGCCCTGCTATTCCGTGGTTTCATTCTGCATTATTATTCAGATGAATCCCATATGCTTCAATGTTAAAAATATTCCCATTTTAATCCAATATCTAATAAACCGTTTAATATTATATTCTGCAGTAAAAAGTCTCTTTATTTATTTTTTTAGGATCTGTTAGGCATGTTCTGGGATTATTTGGCAAAAAAAAATTCCATTTCTTTTTTTAAATCGTCTTTTCTTGTTACTGTAACTGCCCTTTTTATTATCATTCATTGGATCTTATATGTAAATTCCAGGCATTTTCGTTCTGTAGTTTTTTTGCAAACAGCGTTTCAAATTTCAAACTTTCAAACTGTTTTTTGGGTTTTTGTTCACCTCATTCGTCTGCGTGACGGGTTTTTCCGGCGACTGCTCTGCGCTGTGATCAGCGGCTAGTCGGGTTTCTCCAGCGTGTTTGGTGGGGTTAATCCAGCCTTTTCTGTGGGTTTCGGTGAGTTTTCAGCTGGTTTTGCAGTGAGAGTTCATCGGGTTGGCGGCGGGTTTTCCCTGCAGTATGGCGGCCCTGTGGCGCTTGCTGAATACTCTGCAGGGTCAGCGAACTAGGATCGCCGAAACGTGACGAATTGCAGGGAAGGAAAAGTCACCGAACGTGCGGCTTTGGTTTTTTAACTCACTACCATAATGCCGCAAAACATTTAGCATTGTACCTGGTTCATGTCGTTTTTCTCTTCTTTTTTTTAAAATAAATATTCATTCTTTTTTCTTCTGCTTTTTTAATAGTTGTGTCATTTACCTTTTCCTTTCCTGCCACCATGTTTATCCTTCTTGACCATATCAACTATTAGTATTTACAGAACCCATCCTAACCCTCCCCCCTTCTGTTGGCCTGTTTATTGTTCTATTCTATGATTTTGCTCAGTATAGTTTACAGACCTGAAGAAGAGAGGTAAACTCTCGAAAGCTTGTCTTTTAAATGTAATGTTAGTCTAATAAAAGAAGGTGTCATGGTCCTCGCAGTCGCCGCCGCCGCAAAGGCAAAACTAGAGCTGCTGCGCACTGATATTCCTTGGGCAGCACATGAAAGGTGCTACCCTAGATTTAAAACCAGACTTCTCAGCCAGCTCTGCACTACAGGTGCACCTAATCAGCCAACCTGACTGATTCCATATAATGGAACCGCGCCCTTCCCAAAGGGCTTCAGCATCAGTTTCCACTCCCTAAGAGGAGCTTGTGCAGCCAGGAGCCTGTCCTGTTTTAACCCAGCATTCAAATTCAAAGTGCACCAGACCGCCTGCTTGCAAACCGGATTGACGCCTTCTATACTCCTAGACCTATGGACTCCATTTGACTACCCTTCTGGATCATCCCTTTGATACCTCGCAAGATTCCCTCACTGCTTTTCCTGGAACCCCGCTTTCATCTGTGACCCCCCCTCCTTCCACTTCACCCAAGGACTCCTTCATACAGACCATCTGCTTATTATTTATCCAGCTACCGGACTCCCTGTTTACTGGACTTATGCTACATTCAGAAAACATTCAGAAAACCCTGCTCTCAGCCCCGTTCCTGTGTTATCCCTCTGTCTGGAAGTTAACCTCTTGTGTCCTCTCTCATTTCCTATTGTGTGAATTGTCAGCCCTGCTCCAGTTCTGCTTATTAAGTTAGTTTACTTCTCCCTCTCTGCCCCTTAACCTGCATATTATATGTTAACCCCTTCCTGCCTATTTCTCAACTTTCCCGTTGTTAGGCAGCCCTCTTCCTATCTTCCCCATCATCCTATGTTTTTCCTATTGCCTGCTTCGTGTCACTGCAACCTGGGCTCGCACCCTCACCCACCCAGCCTGGCTGGCCCTGACCGAAGGTATCACTATGTACTGCTATGTGGTGATTTTAGCATCTGGACTAACACGACTTATCCAGTCCACACTATTAAATATATTTTTATATATATATATATATATATATAATTACCTTTTTAAACATGTTGAACATGCTTTGGGCATAACAGTGGCACTTATGGATTTTTAGATTATAAACCCGTTAAAGCTTATATATTCATATTAAAGTATGTATGTCAAAAGGTTTATATTTACCACTTAATTCAGGGAAAAATATTCCAATCGAGTTGACAGAAATCACGTTCTAACATTAATGTCTTCATAACACAACCTGCATGAGCTCCAATTAAAAATCATCTGGAATCACACTGACTTGTTCCTAAGATATTAATAAAGTAAATTAGCAAATTATCATATTTGTTTTGTGAGCAACCACGCACAAATTGGGAAATCACACAGATAAAGAAAGGAGAAAAAAATGACGATTGATTACCAGGATTGAAAATATTGTTATTTATATGCCCAGTTCGGTTATGAGGCTAACCAGGCCAGCATCTACTGTACCATGGAAGGGGTAGAGACATCAATGGTTCTCCCTAAAAGCCCAAGTAGGGGCCCAGTACCATTCTATGCAAACAAGGAGAAGGTGAGGGAGAAAATCTGCATGAGAAAATTTCCCGCCATGGTTATCACCTTTGTGGTCTTGTGGTTTGAGCTCTGCAACCGTTCAATTATGCTGGAAACAGGATCATGCCGTCACCTGCCCCATGGGACATGAGGTAAGTATGGGATTTTTTGAGGCGTTAAACTGAAGTATCAATTGAGTTTGCAAGAGCAAAATCACTTAACACCACTGTTTCTGGCGCTTTTAGAGGAGACCAAGCTAGGTTGCAATAGCTGGATGTCCTTTAGGTGGCACAAATTAATGACTCCAATACAAAGAATAGGAGAAGTGAATTTAAAGAATGCAGCCACTATATCCAAGACACAGCAGGATAGAACTCGGTTCACATAGCTGGAGATGATTTTAAGCTAATATGTGGAGCCGATTTCACTAACCGTTCCAGAAGTTCACTTAACATCAAAGTTGGAATTGTTCTCTAGGACTCTACCGGCCCACTGACCAACAACGGCCACTATTTCAATCTTGGTGCTAATTTAACTAGAGTTGTTGTAAACTTAACAACTGAATAGGTTATGGACTGTGTTACATTTGTAGTGCTAAAATGGGGATGCTAACAGGGAGAACCTGCATCTGCAGGTTTCCCCATAATGTCCCTGTTTTAGCAAAGGATCACCACCCTGTGATTACCACCTCCTGGAGTCCATTGGACTCCATGGTGGATTGTGCAGCTGGGCTCGAGCCCTGCTCGATCTCGTGAGATCATGCAGGGCCACAGAGCGATTGCGAAGGGAGACTGGGGACTAATTGTCTCCAGTCTCACTCTGCTCCCGATGGCTAGAAGTGGCGGATTGGGTCACCATTCTTGCTGCAGCATGAGAGGTGAGTATCTGATTTATTGTGGAGGAATAGCTGGTGCTAACTGATCCTGCAGAAGCGGAATCAGTCGGCACCAGCTTCTAGCTGTGGTTAGCTTTTTCGTTAGGACTTTGTAAACCTAAGGCTAATTAATGATTAACTCCCTATGTTGCACATAGGGTGCACAAAGTACAGTAAACTCATGCAAGCTAGCGCAATCACTGATGCAGTAACGGATTACAAATGGGGTTAACATCGGGGATGTAATGGGGGGCGTGTGCTAAACTCACTTAATGCCCAGGACTATTTAGGTCTTTGTCTAATCAACTTTAGTGCTTTTGTTGATTTTATAAATTGACAACCTATTTTGTAATGCTATGGTGTCCATAACCTATAGTATAAAATATATTAACTCCAGTGTCCCATCATACTGGTTTGTAGCTGCATTATGAAGTAATGTAAATAATGTATTTGTCCTAACATTAACCTCCACTACAGTTATCAACTGCCAATCTAAAAAGACTCAATCAAGCATTGTTCCCACCAAGCCGAGGAAAAATGGAGTCTATTTTTCAAGAAGGGTTTGAAGACACCGTGAACTTTCTGCAAGCACAAAACTGGTTTGGATAGAGGAAACCTTTTTGGATTGCTGTTAAATTAAGAAACTGCTTTTTTTGATTATTAAGAGATGATGTGAAACAATTTCTTCTTGGTGTGTGTATTAGAATGGCCATTAATCAGCTAAAAATGCATTAAATGCAAGCAGTGTCTATACCGGCATTCTTTATCTCATTGAAGGGGACGATCGATGGAGTTATGGACTTGAAATATGAAGGAGTAAGTAAATGTTGTGCATTACGTGAAAGTCGATCAGTTCGTATTTTGTTTAGTGGTACAAGGTTACATAAAATATATTTATAAAAAATATTTAGTTTTAGGAGAATAGTTTGTCGGATATCTTATTGAAACCATAGCATGCATTTGTTGCATAGGATACAGACTTGTCTTCTATGATGAATACTCTGGCTATTGACGGATGAAAAGTATTAATCATGTTTGAAATGTTCCTTTTTTCATTTTCTCTTGAGAAGAAAACTCTACTTTAGTAATCACATGTATTATATTGATGGAAATAGTAACTTTATAGAAATAGTAACTTTTTTAATTACCGCTGTTTATTACACACATTAATTCTCCGCTGGAACTGTCTGCATGGTGCACTATCAAAACAAAAATTATGTATTACTAGGAGACTGAGAAAAAGAACCATGTGAAATATAAATTAGATCTTTCAACCCCTTTCAGTTTCACTAGCTAATTCTTGAATACCTGTTTTGTTGTAGCATTAGACAGGTGCTACATTTTGCAAATTGCATTTGACCCTACACTCTTTTGTAACCTAATTAACCCCTTTCACTACCAAGCGATAAAACATTGTCAGGAACCAATGGTTTTTTGAAAAATCATTTTTAATTAATTATACTGTAAGAAATATTTAGAAATGCTCCCAATGATTTTTTTTTACTGTACTAACATATTTGGGCAGTAGATGGTGCCAGCTGCAGCAAAATTTACTTACAGTTGCAGCCTGTGGTTCACTGCAACTGTATCGGCTTGCTGAATGTCCGATGTCACGACATTATTCAGCCAATTTTACACAGTTTCAGCTTTTTTGGGCATTATGCCCACAGGGCTAAAACTTTAGGGGCACCTTCTGCAGCCCAAAAGCAAACAAAATTAGTTTGCAGCAAACAAATGCTATTTGCTTTTGGGCTACAGATCGAGATATATCGATATAGGGGCATCAGATGGTGCCTTTTGAAGCACGGGATATCTCAGTCTTGGTAGTGGTAGTGAAGGGCTTAATTAGAAAAACAGGGACACAGGCAGTGTTTACATTCTAGACATTATGAGCTGCATGTTGGATATACTGCAAGCAGTCTTCATGCACAGCTATTCAACATCATAATATATAAACTGTGTGCTACCCGTGTATGGCTGTGCTGTACTTTAGTATTTTGTCAGTCTGCTACAAAAATAATAAATATTATGACTGGCTCGGTATTGATTACATATTTGATTGCATTTGTTTGCCTTGACAAAGATATGTAAATATAACCCTTTCATTACCCAACTTGTGTAAACTCGATTTTGCATTTGTAATGCAAAGTAAATGCAGTGGTTAGAATATAAAGTCCTTTTTGCATACCTTGGTTAATGCAAGATTAGTGTAGCCCCTGGGTACAAAACATAATTTTATGCGATCTCACTCCTGTTCTCTGTATACCTGTAAAGAAGCTACAAGCAGCCCAAACCCTCACTGTAACAAAAAGTTCAACAAACAATAGTGCTGCATTACAACAGCTAGTGAAAGGGAAGACTACAGGGTAACCTAACTACAGCACAGTAGGGTGAGCCATGCTTTCCTGGGTACAGAATTCATGCTGATGGCCAGTGCATGAAAATGTAATCCTACAGCATGTAAAATACATATATATGCTTTTTCGGAAGAGTGAATGACAATTTGTTGTTGGCTTTAAAATAGTAAAAATATATATATATATATATATTTAATAAAATATATTTAAAAAAACTTAGCAGTTGATAATATAGTTGTTTTATGAAAAAAATTGCTGTTGCTGTTTTATTATTTTACTCTGTATTACACTTAATGCATATTTAAAAGTAGGAGAATTTTTGTTTTCGCAAAATTTTTGTCAATATAAATGTTAACATTTATGTAACTGAAATTATTATTTTTTTAACTACTCACTTGTTAATACTAGCAGCGGTCGTAGAATAAGGTCTCCGATATCTTGTACTAAAATAATAATTAATTTTTTTCTGAAATTTATTTGAATGCTGTCACCTTACAGGCACACTTCCATTTTCCTTCTCTCTGCCTTATCCTTGTCTATATGATGCTAATACCTTAACGCCTTTAATATCAAACCCCCTTCAACCTTACTTGAACTTTTGATGTCTTAAACATACTTCATTGTGCAACGTTTCTAAAGTTCACGTTTTAAGATGCATGCCACAGCATTACTGCCAATATGTAAGTGAAGGATGTTTCTTTTCAGAGTTATTTAGCATGTTCCATATCTCAAAAAGGTGTGGTTAGTAAGGTGTAAGCTAATCACTGAATGTCAAAATTCCAAACTATCTGTAAAATATTTAAGAAACGTGAAAACTTTCTAGGCTTTATGGGGATAACTTTTAATAAATTTCCTTATTATCATTAATGCTGAGATTCCCAAGATTAAAATAATTTTAAAGATGGTCTTAATTTCACTCTTTCATACTTAATGAGACAATTTATTTCCATACACCTAGTATAACATCTTTTTTCTAGCTTTGTGATCTCTTTCATTAAGAGTGAGCTTTATGTTTTGAATTACTGCTCAATTTGCCTTTATCGCCTGTCATGATTGCTTGATGATGTTTGGGGTGTACCTGCAAATTTGTTAAGAGATAAAAAAATTCAAATGACATAACAGAGATAAAAAATTTCTTTTTTTCAAGTAACCATTTTAAATACAGTAAAAAAGGTACCTGATGCATTTCCATTGTCAATAGATTTCAATTATTTTATATTGTGTACTGCAAATTTAGATATCCATTCTAAAGAAATGTTTAGTATTCATATACCAAGTCAGTCCTACGTGATATTAAGCATATTGTGTACCACATCTCTGGTAATAGGGTCTCTGGTGGATCTTGAAAAATGTGTATTTTTAAAGCTATGTTATGCTATTGAAGTTAATCAAATTAACACATTTTATGCACTGCTAGCCATGGCCAGTGTTTATGTTGATATAGTTTGAGCTGCATTTTCACAGTTTACATTCCAAAACTGCATCCCGGACCCTTTAAAACCTTCTCAATTTTAAGTTTACACAATAAAATTGGACATTCATTGAATAGAGGATGATAAAGCAGTCACACACGAGCAATCTACATGTAAAAAAATCCACATTGAAAAAAATAAAATCAGATAAGGCAGTAACAATTCACAGACTGATATCTTATTCTTCTTATGAGAGGACATAACCAAAACAATGAAAAATCTATCCCTATCATATTTCATAGATGCTCCCTCTTTAATTCTTCAGCATGGTGGAATATGTTTTTCAAATTAGATTAAAAAAAGCCATGACATAGGTGTAACAGATCTCAGTATCCCGACTGGGTCACTTCTGTTAATGCCACTTCTTTCCCGGACCCACATGCTCTCCCCAAAAGGAGTTGTGCCTTCCACCAGTCCGTAGATGAAGTTTATGGATGGGTAGTTAAGAGCCTTGCTAGCATCCTCCCGAAATAAAAGGACCAGTAGATCTGGGAGGTTTGAACTGCTACACCACTGAACGCCTTTATTGAGCTACATATATACAGTTCCAGGGTTGCATGGCAGGAAATAGAAAATAACACACTGGTGTCTTACAGCACTACATCATAATCCCACCCCTAGAAAATGTGAGCTCCCCATGTTCTTAAATTCTGATTGTATTGCTCCTTTTGCTTTACCACATTTGGGACATAATTAGAACAGGCAGTAAATGGGATAAACATCACTCAACATTCCTAGACAAGACCAGACAATGACAGTCGTGAATGGTAAACAGGATTACAGTCTAAGGTATCAGATAATGGGACAGTGTTTGCCCACCAAAGGCTGATTAACAAAGGAGACCTCACAAAAATACAACAGATAATTACGAATTCATGAAAGGGGATGCTGGAAAAGACTAAAATAACCCATCCAGTAAACCCATCAGCAGATGGCAACAGATAGACAATAACATTATGCATACATAACACAGATTACACAAACACCCTGCACCCTAAAGGCACAAGGTGACTTCAACATAAGAGATGGCAGGGAAATAATATAGAACATGAGGCCTGCACCTCCCAAATAGGCCCATGTACCCCAATTCAAAGTGACACATGTCACAAAAGGTAAAGCTGAGGTCATGGAGAGAACATTAAAGAAAAATTAAGATTGTAAATATGACCTGTTTCTCACTGTTCTTGTAACGTTTCTCATTAGAAGTCACCAGTCTGAATTGTTACTACCAAATCAGATTTTTTTTGTTGACATTGAGATTCACTTTCAATTGATAAGAGACTCGGATTGAGTCATGAAAAACTATATTCATTGAAATCTGCTGCTTTAGGGTGAAGCTTTGATTCCTACGATCATTTAAAGTACAGGCAATACCTCTCATGACCAAGTGCACATTAAGGTCTGCAATACGCAAAGTGAAAATTTAAAACGTTGACCAAAACAAATGTAATTTTAATGCTGAACAAATATTGATCATAGGAAGTAAACAATTAATCTGCCTTTAAGACATTTTTATTTTATTGGTCTGTGAAAGGAAAATATAATAAATATTTGTTTTTCGGACTGTGAAAAGAGACCTAAGCAATATGTGGCATATCTCATATCATTGGGCCAAATGCACCTTTATAACATTTTTATCTATAACATGTTTAGAGTATTTCTAAATTAGTTTAGTTGTTTTATGCTGCAAGTAGTGAACTTATTTCAATGAACAAAAAAAATATTTCGGCAGACTTTTAAATAAAATATAATCTGCCACATTCACTGAGCCATTGAAGGTCTGACATCTTTGAAGTGCATATCATCAATGCGCTCAGGCTTTATTAAGATCTTTATTATTCCAAA
Organism: Leptobrachium leishanense; assembly: GCA_009667805.1. Classification (NCBI taxonomy): domain Eukaryota; kingdom Metazoa; phylum Chordata; class Amphibia; order Anura; family Megophryidae; genus Leptobrachium; species Leptobrachium leishanense. Next base: position 110,527,695 of record CM019064.1, on the reverse strand, counting down.
CTATCAGACAGGAGTACAAATCTATAAAAGCACTCAAATGGAAATAAAACCCTAAAACATGAAAGTTGTTAGACAATGTAACAAGATGACAGGACCTAATCAAATACACTCTATAAAATTCTGTAATAATTTTAAAATGCCATGAATTTAGAGATTTTTAGAAAGTCCATGTACAGACTTTTAGAAAGGCAAAAGAAACGTAAAAATTCAAAACAAAAATGAGGCATTGCTTCAACCAAATAATTCCTTTTTTATCACAAGAATTGTTTACTGAAAGGCATTAGTTATTATTTCTGTCAGAAACCAGTGTTTTTTGTAAAATTATTTTTAATTAATTATAAAGAAATATTTGAGTTTATGTCTTTCTGTAAATAACCTATTTTTGGCCAGTAGATGGCGCCATCTACTGCCAAATTGAGTTAGAGGTTTTAGCGACTGGTCTATTTTCTTCTAGTTCTCCTGCATTTTCTGCTGAAAGTCCGATATTTCAGAGCTTTAAGCTGCTGATTTTACAGTTTTATCTCTTTTGGGCTAATACTTTGGGGGCACCTTCTGCAGCCCAAAAGCATTCAGCAAGCACCACAGGGTCCCCGAATTGCAGGGAAAAGGTACCGCAAACCCGACGAAAACGAACCGCAAAATCCAGCGAATGCACGCCGAAAACCCTCAAAAACATCTGTATTAACCTGCCGAAAACCACAGAAAAACCCGAACAGGAGCCGATTGCAGCCTTCGACACAGCAGAAGAGGCAGTGAATAAATTAGCAAAACAGTTTGTATGAATGTGTGAAAGTGAAACACTGTTTGCAAAGAAACTACTGAGCGAAAATGGCTGAAATTTACATATGAGGTCCAGGGAATGATAATAAAGAGGGCTGTTACAGAAAAAAGAAGTAAACTTAAAAAAAAAATCGGACTTTTAAAAAAAAAAATTTTCCGAAAAATGCTTAAAATATCCTAAAAAAAATCTATAAGTAAAGAGACTCTTTACTGCAGAATTTTATAATGAACGGTTTGTTAGATATTGAATTAAAACGGGAATATTTTTAACATTGAAGCCTATGGAATTCTCCTGAATAAATTTGCCGAATTAAACCACCGAATGGCAGGGCATTTCGGGAACCTTTCACTGCTGATTTGTGTTCTCTGAATAGCCGAAGCAGTGCTTTTTCATGGGGTTTTCACTGCCCTCGAACAGGCACCGAACAGGCACCGTATGTGCAGGCAATTCGACAGGATTGGCGAATTGCCTGCTCTCTTGGATAGCCGAATGGCCAAGAAAGGTAACCGAACGCTGAATTTCAGCGTTCGGTTACCTTTCTCAAGCAATTCGGATCTCTTTGAATAACCCTGTGTATGTTTTAAAAAATAACACGAGATGTGCGAAATATTTTTATATTTACTTTATTTCTAGTTAATCTACTCTTTAATATAAATTTTGAAATACACTTTACTCAAAAATGTATTACTATGAACCCTATCATTAATTCAACAGTGTCCACTTCATTGTGAATTCAAAGTGTAATAACAACTAAATAAAATATATAAATATAAAACAGGATGCAATTACATAGTGGCACTTGGTGAATGTAACAATAGAGAACTTGGAATGTGTTTAATGTTTAAGGGCATGAAAAATGTTATAAAATAGAAATTTTAATTACCTTTATTGCTACAAATGTAATTTCTCCTTAAACTTTACATTAGATTCAAGAATTCTGGCAGTAACATTTAGAGTTTATTGCCATCTTGCAATATTTACAAATGAGTCTCCACGGCCTTCTTCTAGTTTTAATAAATTCTCAATCCATTTGTCACTGAAATATATGAAACAAAAGGCAATGTCAAAACTGTAAATATTTGGAATGTTTTTTTTTTCTTCATTTGGCTACTTAACTACTTCCCTGCATACGGATTAATTCAGCCCATGGTACTTAGTTTGTTTCAAACTGTGTGCATGATCTCATTCCTGAGGAGCCATTATTACGTTTTGCTAACTTTATTTTAAGTTCTCTTGATGGGTTATTCAGAGCACTGAAATGTCACCGACATTTCGGTGCACTGTCATTCCCCGCACTTAGGGGAATCTAATTTCCCCACCCTGCGGTGAATTCCGCATTCACCGCAGGGTCCCCGGAGTGCAGGGAAGGGACTCGAAAATCCACCGCCGAACACCTGTCTAAACCACATCGGATCAAGTATCGGATCACTCGAACCGCTGCAAAAAACGGGGCAAACACGTCCGTAAAATGCTGACAAGCTGACAAACGGGGTAAAAAAATAATAATTTTGGAATTGTCAACATTAAAATGTTCTTTGCAAAAAAACAATTGGACGAAAATGTCTGGAATTAACATAAATTCCTATGAACGATAATAAAAAGGTCTGTTACAGGTAAAAGAGAAACCACTATTAACAAAAAATTGAAAAACAATTGCTAAACAAATGCATAAAAGATCCTACGAAAAACAATAAATAAAGAGACTTTTTACTGCAGATTAAAAGAATAAACGGTTTATTAGATATTGGTTAAAAATGGGAATGTTTTCAACAGTGAAGCCTATAGGATTCGTCTGATTAAACCTGCCAATTGAAACCACCGAACATCAAGGCACTTCGACAACTTTTCACTGCTGTACAGTGTTTTCTGAATAGATTAACCATTGCTTCTTTATGGGGACTTTCACTGTCATCAAACAGGCACCGTATTTGCAGGCAGTTTGGTAAAATTTGGCCAAATGCCTGCCTTCTGAATGGCCAGGAAATGGCACTGAACTGGGATTTTCACTGTTCGGTGCCATTTCGGGGCCAGATCGGCACTTTGTGAATAACCCTGTTGGTATGTTGCTTTTGGTGATCTGCATGCCAAAATTTTGAAACCCTTCACTGCCACGATCGACTATACTGTCACGGTACTCTACGCTGCAGAAAGACCTGGTGCTGCTGCCACTTGAATTCCAACACTACAGCACCTTTCATAACACAATATTCCATTCCTGGGTTTGTCCTGTGCTTCTTTCGTCACTGAACTGCCTCCATCCTGCTGCTGGGTAAGCTGATCCAAGTTGCTGTACCTCACATCCTCCCAATAATGAGCCTTATGAACTACTACATAAGGGTGGAGTTCCCAGACTACCTTGCAACAGTATCTCAAACAATCACTCATTACAACCAAGGTATGCAGAATACCATCTCTGAACTCCCAACACGTTGAACCTTTTTTTTTTTTGTGAAAGGATTTTACCAGGAAGGATACATTGAGATTTCTCTCGTTTTCAAGTATGTCCTGGGTGGCGAGTATGTACCGTTAGGTGTCTTGCCAAGGACACTTACTGGAGAGTTGCTCGCTGGGATCGAACCCATGACTCCACAGGCTCTCTCCATGCAGAGCGGTGACATTACCTCTACTCCACCCAGCCGGTACTTGAACTTGTACCTTGAACCTTGAAGCAGACCACACTGGGTGCCACTGCTGACAGCAAAGAACAGGAAACTGAGGCTACAATTCGCACAGGCTCACCAAAACTGGACAATAGAAGAATGGAAAAATGTTGCCTGGTCGGATGAGTCTCTATTTCCACTACAACATTCGTATAATGTCAATAGTGACCCAAATCTCTGAGGAATGTTTCCAATACCTTGTTGAATCTATGCCATGAAGAATTAAGGCAGTTCTGAAGGTATAAAGGGAGTCCAAATCGGTACTAGTGTACCCAATAAAGTGGCCGTAGAGTGTATATAATATCCCTAGTTATATGCAGTGTTTAACAAGCAAGGGAAAAAAAAAAACATAAATAAAAAAATAATTAAAGAAACTAAACACAGAAAATGTAATAATATAGTTTCACCATGTTTGTAACCACACCAGTAAATGTCTAGAAGGAGCTGAGTATCACAGTCATTTTAAAGCTGCCTAATTGGTGCTTATTATGCTTTATTGCTGCTCCGTGACATCCACATGTGTTTTCAATACCTGATTGAAACACTTGAATGAACCTCTGTTCTTCAGAGTGGTAGTCTTTAAGGGGTTGAATAATTGTGTCAATGAAGAATTCACAAAAGAAACATTTACTACTGTATTACAAAACCAATTGATGTCATTTTAGTTGCATATGGTTCTTTAAAAAGTCCTTGTAGGATTTCATTCTGAATACAATTACAAATGTACACTAAATTCCCTAAAACCCTTTACAGCATTGGGGGTTGAATAATTTTGAACACAACTGTATAGGGAGGGGTTGAGTTATTGAGTGATTTGAACGCGAGCATCAGTGTTTTAAACTGTATCCTGAAATGTACAGGAAGTCAATGGAGGGACCGGCAGAGGGGGGGAGGTATGCGAGGTGCGTCTGGTGAGAAAAATAAGCCTGGCCCCTGCATTCATTACAGATTGCAAAGGGGTGATACGGGAGTTGGGGAGGCCAATAAGGAGCGAGTTGCAGTAGTCAAGACGTGAAATGACAAGAGCATGAACCAGCACTTTTGTGGAATCTTGTGTCAGAATGGGGCGGACACGGGCAATGTTTTTGAGTTGAAAATAACAGGATTTGGTTACTGTCTGGATGTGGGAAGAGAATGTTAGGTCAGAGTCAAAAGTGACTCAAAGGTAGCAAGCTTGGGGTGTTGGGCTAATGGGTGTTCCATAAACTAGTTCCCAATCTCAAAACAGCATAAAGTAATTAAAAGGCTCTTTGTTTTCTCTCCGCACAGGTCTCCACTTCACTTGCTTCTGTTGGTGTCAACAGTCCTAATGAGAAACGTCAGTGAGCTACATGACATGGGTATTGTCAAATTTTCTACAGGTGTAAGAGTTACTGATCCTAACCCTATAAGCAGGGAAAAGGGGCTTTCCCAGTTGCCTGCCGATATACAATAGCTGCCCTGAATTAACTTGCCACAATATATACTATTTGTTCTGTCTAGACATCTCTCTTTGCTTTACGGGAAGTGAAGGAGAGAAAGTGATAATAACGTGAACAATCGTTTGAGGTTTCCAAATGTTTAGTTTTACGAACATGGTCCAGTGAACCTTTTAACAGTCAATTTTCTTATCTCTAGCTGGTGACTTGTGACTTTACAATTACAATATTTCAGTACATTTGTCACATCCTTCAGTTCACGGTAGCTGATTTGTTTCTTCAGTAATATTATATTAAGGAGTGCTAATATGGGGCAAAAAGTAACTGCCACCTTCTACTGGCAGAGTAATTAAAGCTACTTGCAGATTCCAGTGACTGATGATTTGACATTTACATGACGCTATAAGCTGTGAGTAGCATGTTTGCCCAGATAATGAGGGTTTAGTCAATGTAGCTTGAAGGCAATGAGAATTTATATGAGGTGACATTTTTCTGTATATTTATGTCTTAAAAACTGCATACAGATTTTTCCTTTGACTCTTTCATGAAAATAGTAAATCCATATGCTTATTATTAAGTACTGTATGTAGCAAACTATTTAATTATATATTCTCATGGATATTTATATAATGGCAAGGCGACCTCAGCCATAATTAATGAGCAAACATAAGCAGAGATTCAATAACTGTCATTTTTCAGTCAAATAGCTCCAAACACGCATAATACTGCTGATGCCATTAAGGGGGAAAATTAACACTTGGCTTAGGACTAGAGTTAGTATTAGGATTAAATTTAAGTTTACTATTTGTGTTTCAGGGTTAGAAGTAGAGTCAAACACTGTACAACTTTTCCCCCAGTATCCTAATACTAGGGAACATACTGTATTTACATGGTGACTATTTAGTTGCAACGTTTACTAAGGTGGCCACAAGGTGACATCTTAGTCATAGTCTTAGTCATAGTAAACCACATTCACTTGGGGTTTAAGTTCTCAACATAGAACTTTTCATGACATTTGTAGATCTAAGGATTAATTCTCTGCGGCTGTCGTTATACCATAAATTCAAGCAGAGGCATGTGCATTCAGTATATATTTACTTAATCTTATATATTCTAAGATATTATGGGCACTATTACATTCTATACGCAAATGTTAACGCTCAGCTGCGTAAGCATTAACGTTTGCCGCGGTATTTACCGCATATTCCAATCCAAACGCAAACGGGTTAAAAAACCCGTTTGCATTTGGTACCTTGCACAGCGCTGTGCGAGGTTACTGTACATTGCGCTCCCTATACTTAACATGGGGAGCGCAAAGTGTTAATCAGTGCTGGTATTACAATGTCCCAGCACTGATTAATGCCTGGCTCTGGTCAGCGCAAAGTTAACCAGAGGCAGAACCTGGTGTTAACGGAATCCGCTGCTGCAGAATCCATTAACACCAGTCTTAAAATATATTAAAAAAAACACATATTCAACCTCTGTCCCACGGCGAGGACCGCGGCTCTGACCGCCTCCTCCGGACAGCGGGAGCAGGGAAAGACTGGGTGAAAAAGTCCCCCCAGTCTTTCCCTGCGTATCCCTACGCCGACTGGCCAGATCTCGCGAGGCGAAATCTGGTCGGTCATGTGACCAGCAGGGAGGAACTCAATGGAGTCCTATGGACTCCAGCGAGTGGATGCTCGCGGCTGCGCTCAGCGCTGCCGTGAGCATCCCGGCTTTTTACACTCGATAACAATGCAGGCAGCATTTTTTGCGCCTGCATTGTAATCCAGTGTTAAAACGCGGGCGCAAGGAAGAAGACTGTCGAGCAGTTTTTCCTCCCTTGCGCCCGCATTTTAACGCTAAGAGTGTAATAGAGCCCTATATCTTATATAATAGATATAATTATTTATATATAAATGAAAACATGGAATGTTTCAGCAAAATGCCTTAGTCATGCACATGAGACATTGTAGATAACTGTAGCCAGGTTATACGTCTGTGGGGACAGTATTAATGGTATTGTTACAAAATACTAATACATTTGTTTTTATTATTACATTTTTATGTATCACAAGCTCTTTTGCAAAGACTTGTTTTCTTTTTTTTTCTCCCTTTTTTATCGCCTTCTTTCCCCTTCTCTCATCACATTGTCCTTTACAGCTCATAAAGTCCATTATTGCAGCTTAATGTGTCCAAGTCGGAGTCTATTCCTAAAATAAACAGCATTTGACAGCACATAAAATCACAATGCCCACCTGGTCAGCAAATTCCCTTCAGGCTTCAAAATCTATTTAACCATTGTCGCTTTCAGAAAAGAGTTATATAGTGTCTATGTATTTCAAATTCATCTTTTCCAAAAAGAGCATAGGGGTTCCTGTTTAAATGTGTGACACAGGGGATCATAAAATAAATGTAAGAAGAATATGTGGTTATTGCTTGGCATTGCTCTTTCCTTCCTGTAATCTTTTTTGCAGTTTCATTATTTTTTGCATTTTATTATCACCTATACACAGATGACAACCAAATTACCCCTTTCTCCTCCGGTCTCTCTCCGGGCTCTCATGGCTCATGGCACTAGTTACCTTTACTCCATCTCCTAACACCTTCTTGAAAATACCGTTCCCCACCCCAAGGTTGGTGTTGACTTAACCAAAGCTGTTTTAATCTTACCAGAGCCATTGGAGAGCATATGGTTGTTAACGCCAACCTTGTAATAGGGCCCACTGAAATTCTCATCTTTCATCCTACCAAAACGAAACCCCTACCATTGATTTCTCTGTTCATTAATGTGATGCTAATCATCCCCAACACCTCAACTTGCTGCCTTGCTGTCACTGATGACTCTGACCTCACATTCATTTCCAGCATCCAGATAGTACCCAAATCATAAAACGCAAACAAGTGGAGATATATTGTTGTCTCCGATTACCCCCCCCCCATCACAATCAGTAACCCAAAACATCTGAAAGAAATTAGCTGGAAAAATACACGCAACAGGAGACTACAAGCAGATCAGGAAAGGAAAAAACTGCATAAAACTCATTTAATACAACAAAATTGGCTCGGGCAAAATTGTCAACACAGAGAGCGTTGACACATCATATAAAATATCTGGAGAAACACCTATCACTCCCGATATCACCATCTAAGCAGCGAGAATCGCTTGAACATTTTTCACTAGAACAGGTGTAAATTGAATCACGGGTAATGCTATGCTGTGCACAGGGGAAATTATATTGTTGACAAGTTGTATCCAACCAGATACAGTACAACGAGTTTGGAAGGAGGTAACCCAGTATTACAAAGTATCACAAGATCCTGGGACTGGGATAGGCCTTGTGTCTTAGAAGGGGATAGAACCAGTCTTAAGTTACATTGAAACCCATGAAAAGACAACATGTATCAGCAGCTGTAGTGGTAGAGATAGCTTGTTAAGACCTCTCGCTCAGTATCCCCCGGAGGGATAAGTCAGTGTCTCCTTATAAAGTTAGGAAATGCGAGCCTTCGAGGGTTCGCTGTAGATAGGAGAGAGAAGAAAGTTCTTTGAGAGACACCTAATTCACTAATAACACCCCACGAATTCTAGGGATAGTTCCTGTATGAGCTCCCTGTAATCACGCTGATGTGTATTTTTGTGTGTGTTCTGTTCCACTGGTTTTTGCTGAGTACTGAATAAACGGTAAATTTTAATCTCTGATAGCCCCTATCTGTCCCAGGATCTTGTGATAAATTGAATCACCAATTAGCAATCGGCATCAGCAGAAGCAGGAAAACAAAAATATGTCTTATTCTTCATTCAATGTGTTTCATCTTTTGGAAAGACATTTTCAGGAGCCACTTTATGTTTAAGGGATATGATAAAGGATTTTATTAAAAATCCAAAAATACTTAGTTCCTATCAGTGGTTCTATGTGAAACCTGGTAGTGAAAGGGTTAAGTGATGCAAAATCACTTAACAGTGATTGGGTGCAGGCAGGTGATTTTTTTGGAGGTTTTTTTGCATCTGTGGAGGAGAACAAGAGACCTTGGAATCCAGATGGGGTTATTCAGAAAGCATCAAAATGCCGACATTTCGGGGATCCGTAGTAGAGGCTGATATTATGACTTAAAAGAGACATGCTACTCCTCCTAACCACTTTATCTTTTCAAAATGGCCCCCTCTCCCCCTACCTCCCCACAGCCCCGATTGGGTGAAAACTCTGGGTGAAGTGATGAAGGAACTCATTCCTTTTAGGTTATTAGATTATCCAGATGTAGTAGAGGGACACTCTTCTCATTGTGACCACGTTAGAGTTTTAAAGTATTCAGGATGTGAGGAGTGACCCCCTGCCGGCTCCCTTGATCTGGTGAAATCATAGGTTAATTGGAGGAGTTTCCTCCACACAGCCAGCATCACCGGCAGTCAGGAGTTTGAATTCTCCGTCTGCCGGTTACCAGATCGGACAAGCAGTGGATGGATTGGTTCTGTGCATGCATACGCAGCTCCAGTCCATTGTTCTGACGAGATGCTATGGAACTTGCATAGCTAAAGTGTGCAATCCCAAGCGGTATCTAATTTACAGCGCCTATGCTTCACAATTTATGTAGCTGCACAAATTGCGTAGCAAAGTTACAGGGATTTCCAGATACAGAAGCCACTGAGCTAACGAGAGAAAAGGTGAGTAAAATCACCTACAATAAACAAACAAATAAATAAAAATATTGAGTATGTGCAGCCTTCACCAACTGTCCAATTATGTAAGTGCAAAAAAAGGGGCTCTATTTTTAATAGCGTATTTCTTTAAAAAACTTGGAAACTTAATATTCTGAATGGATAATTGTAAATAAGTCCTACATCAAAAATATCATTAATAAGCATGTCCCATATGAGTATCTCCAAATTGTAGGGGCTACTAACCGAGAATGGATTGGGTAGGTAGGAGAGGAGAATCAAGATGCAACCTCCAAACTTGTTAGTCTGTTACATTGATTGACATTAGGGATGAGCCAAACAGTCCCCGAGTTCGGTTCGAGCCCGAACCCGAACTTCCCATTTGTTCAGGACCGAACCCGAACCCCCATGCAAGTCAATGGGGCTGAAAATTCGGTTTTTAGAGTGCCCTCAAAGAGGGCATATATGCTACATATTTGCCATAAAAGGTGTATGGGGGTCCGGGTAGTGACCTGGGGGACAGGAAACAAGGACAAAAAGTTTAAAAAAAAAACATTTTTAAAGGGACAGTGAGTTTTCCATGAAATAAGGGTTAAAAATAAAAATGAAAAATTCCTTCAAATATCGTGCCTAGGAGGTCCCCATAACCTGCCCGTGAAGTGGCGGATTTCTAGGATGTATAGAAATATGTAAAAACCAAAAAATGACATTTCAAATGACGGTAAATGCTTTTCCTTTTATCTATCCATTTATCTATCCATAAACAACTGCTTGGGGCGGCAGTCTGTATGAAAAGAGGAGACATTTTCAGACACGCAGAAAAAGTTTACTGATTTTTTGGCGGTGAAAAGCAGGAGAATGGAAACTTCTAGACCAAAAAGCCGATTTGGAAAGTGAGATAAATGGGAGAATTTTTCTGGTTTGGCTATTTTGACCTAGAATTTTCCACTCTCCAGTCATTCTCCTGAGTTTCACCTTTCTCTGAATAACCCTGTCAGGGTTATTCAGAGAGCGGTGAAGAGCAGGATAATGACTGGAGAATGGAAAATTCTAGGTCAAAATAGCCAAACCAGAAAAATTCTCCCATTTAGGCTAGGGTCAGACTAGCGAATTTTTAACTTGCGTTTAGGCGCACTTAATCACGGCCGCACTAGCAGCAAATGACGGGCAATGACGGCCAATATACGAAGTACGGTCGCACGAAAGTCCGGCTGCGCAACGCAAGTGGAAAATGAACGCATTTTTTTCGAGAACGCAGAACCGCTAGTACGGACGTACAGAGTGCGCTGCGTCCACTAGCGGCGTGTGTGCGTGATTTGGAGACGTCAGACCCTGCTCATGTCCGGCCAACATAACGTCCAGACACCCAAAGTTTCCTGGTTTTGATCCGTAAAAAATCACGCACAAAAATGCGCATCGTATGACAGTTTTCGCGCAATCCGTGAAAAAATACGGCAATGCGTTCGGACGCACTTTTTGACGGTCGCTGCGAAAAATGCGTTAGTCTGACCCTAGCCTTATCTCACTTTCCTAATCCGCTATTTGGTCCAGATTGTTCTCTTTTCCTGCCATTCTCCTGGTTTTCATCTTTCTCTGAACAACCCTGAGAGAGAGGTGAAAGCCAGAAGAACTGGCAAGAGAAGAGAACAATCTAGACCAAATAGCCAATTTGGAAAGTGAGATAAATGAGAGAATTTTTCTGGTTTGGCTATTTTGACCTAGAATTTTCACTTTCAGTTATTCTCCTGCTTTTCACCGCTCTCTGAATAACCCTGTGAATGTTTGATCCCGAGGTGAAAAATAACATTGCTTTAGATTTTTTTCAAACACCAGTTAAATGCAGCATATTAGGATGTTTTAGGGAAATTAATTCTCAAATCTCAATCAGAAGCAGACACCACCACACCCTCAGTATATTGTACAATGTATCAAATTGATTACCAGACTAAAAACACCTGGTGTTATGCCCGTTTGTGAACAGAGGTCATTTAGGCTAGGGTCAGACGAAAGCATTTTTCCCTGCGAACATGAAAAAGTGCGTCCGAACGCATTGATGTATTTTTTCACGAAATGCGCAAAAACGGTCAGACGACGCGCATTTTCGGGTGTGATTTTGTACAGATCGTCAATAAAACTCTTTATGCGTCTGGACGTTATGTTGGCTGGACATTAGCAGCGTCTGACATCTCCTAATCATGCACACACGCCACTATGCCGCAGCTGCGCACTCAGTACGTCAGTACTAGCGGTTCAGCGTTCTCAGAAAAATGCGTTCAAATTCCACTTGCGTTGCACAGCCGGACTTTTGTGCGGCCGTACATCGTATATTGGCCATCATTGCCCATCATCTGCTGCTAGTGCAGCCGTAATTATGTGTGCCAGAACGCACGTTAAAAGTGCGCTGGTCTGACCCCAGCCTTAGAGTTGATAATCTTTCCACGTACACATTAGTTTTTAATTCAATATCTAATAAACCGTTGCTTATAATATTCTGCAGTAAAGAGTCTCTTTATTTCTAGATTTTTTAGTATTTTTTTAAGCATTTTCTATACTTTTTTCAATTTTTTTTTTTTTTTCGAACCCGAACCGAACACGACCAAAAAGTTCGAAATTCGCAAACTTTCGATCTGCCAAAGTTCGGGTCGAACTTCGAACCGTCCGAACCCGAACAGCTCATCCCTAATTGACATATTCAAAGCAAGCGCTTCGGAAAACTGCTTGTAGGCAAAGCCCTGTTGAAGCATGAAAGTTTTGAATTACCTATATTTATTTATTTGCAAAGTATTTTACCAGAAAGGATACATTGAGATTTCTCTCGTTTCAAGTATGTCCTGGGTTCAAGAACATTGAAATTTTACAGTCGTTACAGAAATACAAAGTAATAAATGAGAGATATTAAAAACACAAATATACAGATTAACAAGAAAATAAATATTTAAGTAATATAGTCATTATGTAACATGTTCACAGGTGCATTCTGTATTGAGGAATGTTAATAAGGAGCTCTTGAGTGACTTAAGACTGGGGGAAGATTTGATGGCGTCTGGGAAGTTATTCCATAACTGCGGTGCTCTGTAGGAAAATGAGCATCGAGCAACTTTCAGTTTGTATTGTGGTACTGCAAGTAAGGTGCAGGTCCTGGAACGGAGGTTATAGGATGAGGGAACTGCTGAGGGAAGCAGCCTATTCGGTAGGGTGGTAGCTGCCCAGAAAATCTCTTAAACACCAGGTTGGAATGGTGAAGAGTGCGTCTAGATTCCAGCAATGGCCAGTTTAGCTCTTTTAACGTCACAGTGGTGGGTCATGTAGTAACATTATAGCACAAAGCGGCAGCATTAGTTATACAATGTAGTAAGTTTATGAAGGTGTGTTTGAGGGACAGCTGCATACATTTCATCTCTGTATTCAATAGCCGGCATAAGCATTTGTTGTGCAATCTGCTTACTTACCGCAGGGCTCAGGCAGGATTTGTTTCTGTACAGGGCACCTAGTTTGGGGTAAAGTTTAGAGAAGAGTTTTTCGTTGTGGGGGCCAAAGGATAGATTTGGGTCTAACCACATACCTAGCTATTTGAGAGAAGTGACTGTGGTCAGCGTGCCATTTGATTTGTGCAGCCTTAGCACTTTAATTTCTTATATGTTGCATGCTGGTGTGCAGTAAGTAGAAGTGGACAGAGAATAAGAACATTTGCAGGAACCCACATTCAGCATTTTTAAGCTAAATCAAAGATGGTTAGTGTGCACACACAATTATGTAATCGTGCATTTTATAACTGACATTTTACTTGAAACAAACTGTCATCCATCAACTTGGCAAGTTTATATTGGTTGCACAGTCTCAGCCTGACTTCGGATACTTATTTGATGTCATTTCAAAATATTTTCTGCACATAGGTTTTGAATGCTGCCACATTGCAGAACTTGGTGAAGAATGACATAATAGTATACTCACCGGCATGTACCTCTTCATTTCTTCATGACTTGGTGCTCATATTGCATGAGTTTGTACCTTCTAACCAGTTTCTAGTTCTATTGATTCAGAGAGAAAGAGGTAAATTTATAGAAACAAATAGATTATTATATTTTACATAACTCAACGAAGAATCATTAAGGTTTTTTTCCCCTTTTTTAGGGCCCTATTACAATCTTCGCGCAAATGTTTGCGCCGGCGCAAAAAACGCATAAACGCAAGGGGTAAAACCCTTTGCGCTGAACGTCGTATTAAAATGTCAGTGCAACAAACGCGCGTATTCGTCTACCGCGGGTGAACCTGCGCGAAACCTTTGCTAGCGTACTTTACTGTGCGCGTCCTATATTTAGCATTGTGAGCGCAAGCGCGAATGAACGCTGATACGCGGATGGTATTACAATCTATGCTCAGTTTGTAACGCACAGCCTTTGCGCGCATAATTTTAGCAACTCCTAAAAGCTGCCGTTAATGGCTAAAATGAACAACCTGGACGAACCCAAATACACCAGCCCAAAAAAAACTGCAGCAAAGTATAGTTACACATTCTACGCATACCCAAACAATAAAATTGAGAAGTTGTGTGTGCATTTATTATCGCTGCAGCATATATACTCAGATTGACTTTGGCCGGCGAAAAAATTTAATGTGAGATAATTGTGGTTCTTAATTCTGATTGGCTGTATCGCGTGAAAAAAACAGGCCGCACACTGATTTCTTCACGCAATGTTGCTGCGCGCGCATTTGTGCGAGTCCGTTTTCCGCACGTTATTGCTCGACGGATGAAAAAATGCGCGAGGAGTGTAATTCCAGCCTTGATTTATGCACGTTAACGTTTGGCGCACAAATTCACGTGTTGTGCGAGCGTTGTAATGCGAAGAATGTAATAGGGCCCTTAATGTTTGATTAATCAATTTAATATATTTTTGGAGAAAAGTATTTTTAACTCCTTCTGTGAGAGCCGAGCTACACTGTTACCTTATGATTGTCATCACTCCTGTTCATCAAAAAAAAGGGAAGAGATTGGTATACCAACCAATCAGTGGGTAATAGGTATATCGTTTAAAAATTTACTTTTAATGATTACATCAATAGATTCTCAAAATTACACACATATAAGAATTGACAAGCACAATTGCAACCCTTATATGTGATAATCTGGCTGGCGTGCATTTTCTCTAAGGAATTAATTCTTGCCGTGCTAACAATAATTCAGGCACCCCTTTGCAATTGTGCTTGTCAATTCTTATATGTGTGTAATTTTGAGAATCTATTGATATAATCATTAAAAGTTAATTTTTAAACGATATACCTATTACCCACTGATTGGTTGGTATACCAATCTCTTTACTTTTTTTCGCCTTAGAGTTTGTCTCGGGGTTACGTCCCCTTTGGTAATAGGGGCCTACGGTACGTCCTATACCACCCTCCTTTTTTCTTCCTGTTCATCAACAATGAAATATTACGTGTATTCCTGACAACTAGGAAACTTCCCAGCCTTTTATTTAACTTCCGATTTGATCTGTGTCCACTACGCCTTTCTATTGTGCTTCTTACTATTGTTCTAGTGCCTCTTCCTTCTCAAAAATAGGTTTTCTGTACAAGCGTGAAGGAAAGATGGGGGTATGTAGGAAATTAGATTAGATTTTTCTGGCAATGAATTTTTCCTTGGTGATTACTCTGTAGCCTCCTAAAACACTGTTTCCGATATCATTTCTGTCAAGCAAGACCCTGAAGGGGCTAATATATCACTACATTTCTTCTCAGTAGCTGAAGTAAGAGCAGGTAATTCTATTTCAAGTTGTGGTTGTACATCTAATATTGCAGGGGATGCTACATTCATTTTCTGTAACTGCTAGTTTTTTAAACCCAGAAGGTTACTTTACATTAATTTATTTATGCAAAGGAATTTTCCATTTTCTTTGATTGTATGCATTGATTTTAACCCTTTCTGTCAGCAGCAGCTGTGAAACTTTGATAAAAATAAACATTTTCAAACCGAATTTAAGAATATGGTATGCTAATAGTTACCAAACAATGTGCTTTAACCTACATACCTTCCAAATTCATTCTACCAGTGGCAGTGTTTGGGTGGGGTAATTACTTATATTATAAATTGTTGGTTTCCCGACACACTGACGGCTATTGAAGACATTCACTTAATGTATTTTAGCAACTGTTGCATATCAAAACATGTAACTAATCAATAATACAGTTAGTTAATAATTGGCCATTGTCCTCCTTAGTTCTGTAGCAGATCATTACTTTTAGGGTCTCGTAAAGCATATAGAGCTTAATGACAGTTGTTTCATCACTTGCCAAGGTAGCTCTTATGTATCAAGCAATCCAAGTTCTTTAGCTAGAATAAGATTAAAGGGATAATCTATTAAAAACTAGAGCTCCATTTGTTTGCCCTTAAATAATTGGACAGAGGCTATGGACAGCATCTGCCCAATTATTTTTTTTATTTCTTATTTTTATTTCAGGAGAGTCTACATACTTTTTTACCCTCGCTGCGTGCTGCTTCTCCTCTTCAGCCCAGGGACTCCCAAACCCAGAAGTCCATGAAACTTTTACATGCAATTTGCACTCTTGCGCAACTTGCGTAGCATATGACCCACAAACTGCACATCGTAATGGGACTTGCACACTTTCCGTACGCAAGTTCCATAGCATCTACAGAAAGATGTATGGAGCTGCGTCGGTCTGATCCAACGGCTGCCTCTCTAAGGCAGGGGTCAGACAAGTGCACTTCAGAGTGGTCAGAATGGAAGGAATGTCTGTGAGGGTGGACGTTCCTTCCACTCGATGGCCATTTGGCCACCTCGCTGAGCGCAGTTAGTGCTCTCAGTGCTGCAAAGTGCGATCCTCCTATGGGGGATCCTCCAACGTGTGCCGGTAGCAGGACCGTAGGGAGAGCGAGGCGAGTGAGGCACTTGCCTCGAGTGCAGCAGCTGTTAAGGGGCACAGCCAGTGCTGGCTAGGGCTGTCAAAAATAATCAGCAGTGCAAAGCTGCCATCCACGATGCTAATTCAATGCATAGCATCTATTCACTGGCCGCTTCTCCATCCTCTGCCAGTTAGGGAGGCGCAGCCACATATCCCTGCTTCCTCCCAGGCTGCCTGTCACATTACTCCTTGCTGCGGCAACACTGGGAGGAAGTGATCACATGACCTCACTTCCTCCCAGTGCTCCATTCTGCCACAGAGGAACGAAGCAAAGACCTGCTGCTGGCTCACAGCTTCAAAGAAGACGAAATGAATATGAGAAGGCGGGGGGGGGAATTGGGTGAAATGAACATGACAGGAGGGGGAAAGGAAAGAAAAATGAGCGAGTGTAATGAATATGAGGAGGGGGAAATGGGGGGAAATTAACATGAAAAGGAGGGGAAATGGGGGAAATTAATATGAGGAGGGGGAAATGGGGTGAAATTAATATGAGGAGGGGAAATGGGTTAAATGAACATGAAAAGGAGGGGGAATGGGGTGAAATGAGCATGACATTGGGGGGAATGGATTGAAAACGGGGGTGAAATGAATATGAGGAGGGGGTAATGGGGTGAAATGAATATGAGGAGGGGGAATTGGATTAAATCAGGGTTTCTCAACTCCAGTCCTCGGGACCCTCGACAGGCCAGATTTTGCAGATCACCTTGGGGAAATGCAGACTGAATCCTGGAATCACTGAGCAGCTAATTAGATCACCTGTGCTGTGCTTCGGATATCCCACAAACCAGGCCTGATAGTGGGTCCTGAAGATACGAGTTGAGAAACACTGGATTAAATGAACATGAAAATGAGGGGGAATGGATTGAAAAAAGGGTTGAAATGAATATGAGGGGGAATGGAAAGAAAAAGGAGGGGAAATGGAGGGAAATGAATATGACATTAGGGGGAATGGATTGAAAAAAGGGGGTTGAAATTAATATGAGAGGGAAATGGGGTGAAATGAAGAAAAATAGAAAACCAGATGCACACCAATAAGAAAATAAACATGATTTTATTGA
The DNA here is from genome assembly GCA_009667805.1 of Leptobrachium leishanense. NCBI lineage: Eukaryota > Metazoa > Chordata > Amphibia > Anura > Megophryidae > Leptobrachium > Leptobrachium leishanense. The sequence goes on along the minus strand of CM019064.1, from coordinate 110,510,227 downwards.
AGAAACAAGTAAGCAACAAGAAAATGGATAATTCTGATATACAGCCACAAGTTAACATATATTGCCATATATATTGTCACAAGACTACAAGAATGCACAAATATTATAAGCAGAGTAAAGGAAAAACTCACTATTGGCAAAAAATGTTGAGCCCTGGCAATAAAGAGTCATACAGGGTTATCCAAAGAGATCCGAATTGCTTGAGAAAGGTAACCGAACGCTGAAAATCAGCATTCGGTTGCCTTTCCTGGTCATTCGGCTATCCAGAGAGCAGGCAATTCGCCAAATCCTAGCGAATTGCCTGAACATACGGTGCCTGTTCGGTGCCTGTTCGAGGGCAGTGAAATCCTCATGAAAAAGCAATGCTTCGGCTATTCAGAGAACACAAACCAGCAGTGAAAGGTTCCCCTAATGCCCTGCCATTCGGTGGTTTAATTCGGCAAGTTCATTCAGGAGAATCCCATAGACTTCAATGTTAAAAATATTCCGGTTTTAATTCAATATCTAATAAACCATTCATTATAAAATTCTGCAGCAAAAAGTCTCTTTATTTATAGATTTTTTAGGATATTTTAAGCATTTTCCAGATTTTTTTATTTTTTAAAAGTCCGTTTTTTTTTTTGTTTTTTTTTTAAGTTTACTTATTTTTTCTGTAACAGCCCTTTTTATTATCATTCCCTGGACCTCCTGTGTAAATTTCAGACATTTTCGCTAAGTAGTTTCTTTGCAACAGCGTTTCATTTTCACAGATTCATACAAACGGTTTTGCTAATTTATTCACTGCCTCCTCTGCGTCTCAGCTGCTTCAGCTCTGTGTGATTCGGCTCCTGTTCGGCTGCTTTGCTGCATGTGATCGGCTCCTGCTCGGGTCTTTCGAAGGTTAATCCAGATGTTTTTGCTTGTTTTCGGCGTGCATTCGGTGGGTTTTGCGGTTAGTTTTCGTCGGGTTTGCGGCAGCTTTTCCCTGCAATTCGGGGACCCTGTGGTGTTTGCTGAATACACCGCAGGGTCACCGAAATGGGATCGGCAAAAGGAACCGAATTGAAGAGAACGAAAAGTCACCGAACGTGAGGTGACTTTTCGAATCTCTTTGAATAACCCTGATAGGGAAAATAGGCAATATCAGTATCCTGCACAAAAAAAAACAATAAATACCTCAAGATCTAGCAATTAGAAAAAGAAGGAAACATTCAAAGAGTCACTGAGGAAAGACACAGGACCCAAGACCAGGTACCCCCAACATTTCGGCGATACGCTTTCTCAAGGGTTACAAATGCACAGCACACATAAAGAGATATTTATAGTGAGCAGATAATATTATATTAATTATTATATAATATTAATTATATTAACATAATTACCCCAACCGCTGTGTAGAATGGCCATTCGTAATGACGTCAGTGGTCCTGCGCCAGAAGGCAAGCAGGGAACACTGGCATCTCCGTGGTTTCCCGCGCATGCGCAAACACCACTAGGGGCGCATGCAGGAGATCTACCACTCGCGAACTACATTACCCATAATATCATGATACAAAACATAAGGGCAATGGTGCCGAAGATAGCAGAATAATAAAAGAAACATGATTAATGTAACAAAAAATAAATAAATAAACAGTTATAGCAATCTTTATTTTAAACCCAGAAATATTCAGAAATATTCAGAAATATTTACCACTGAAACACAGCAATATTTTATTTTTTAAAATAAAACAAACAAAAATTACCATATCAATAATAATCTCCAGGACAGTGTATATCTCTGCAGTGTCCAGCACCAGCGTGCCCTAATAGCTAGCAATGCATATTTTTTTTATTGTCCTTAAAATGAACAGCCAAAACTCATAATTACAGAATTATAAGACCCATTAAGGGAAAAATATTATAAAACTATCTCAGTATCTAAATACATATTACTTGAACCCAAATGTAAGTTCTAATATATGGCCACAACATATGTTGCCACATACACTGGTCATAAGACTACAAAGTTACACAAATACTGCAAGCAGAAAAATATATTAAATATTTATTTCCAATATAGCGAGAAGGTACACAATAAATGCACAGATTAAAAAATCCCTTCATGGATGAAATAATTCTTGGCACGTCTTCCACAACTGCGGTCCAAAAAATTTAAATAAAAACATGGAAACCTGTAAAAAGCAAACGAAATAAAAGAAATAGAGTTAAAAATAACAATAAATACAATCAAACAGGCAGAGTATATTTTAACAGAATAGAAAGGGAGTTAGATCCCGTTCTTCATTTAATCCCAATGGAGCCAAAGTCTGTAGTTGGTAAATCCAATGTAGTTCACTTTTCATCAGTAGGTTTTCACGGTTCCCCCCATATTTCGGGCGTAGAATCTTCTCAATTATTGTATAACGGAGCTGTGCTATGTCCAACCTCTGAGAAATGTCTTGCCACCGGGTACTGTAATTTTAGCGTCCGTATGTTACTTTTGTGTTCCCTGATTCGCACCGTAAACGGTCTCTGGGTCTGGCCCATGTATCCCAATTCGCAGGGACATGGGGGTGAAATGAACATGACAGGAGCAGGAATGGATTGGAAAAAGGGGAGGTGAAACGTGAAATGAATATCAAAGGGGGGCAATGAAAAAGTCAGGGGAATGGGGTAAAATGAACATGACAGGAGTGGGAATGGATTGAAAAAGGGGGAGAGGTGAAACGTGAAATGAACAGGAAAAGGTGGGGGTGGGCTTGAAAAGGAGAGGAGAATGGACTTGGATAATTTACATGGAAAGAAGGGAGGGGGAGGAAATGAGCATGAGAAGGGGAGGAAGAGGAGGAAAGGGGTAGAAAGTAGAAGAAGACAATGGAAAAAAAGGTGCATGGAAGGGGGTGCATTATGCCCACATGCGCATCCCTAGCTCTGTCAAATTTGGCAATCTGCTGATATGCGCATGCGCATCCATATAATGTGGAAACAGGATCCCTTGCACATGCGCCCCATAAACATGACATCCATGATATCTGATTGGCTGAGAATGCTAATCACAGATTAGATAATAACTTGACACTTTGTTATGAATCTTACAGATCTTCAGTTCCAGTTCGTCCTTCTGACAAGAGTGCAATCGCTTCGCAGCCCTGCTGACGGTGAGTTTAAACTGGAACTGAAGATCTGTAAAATTCAAAATAAAGTCCCAAATTTATATCCAATCTGTGATTAGCATTCTCAGCCAACCAGATATCACAAATGTCATGTTTATGGATATATATATATATATATCTGTAAAAATCGTGTGGGGGACACAATTTTGTATTCTTGCCTCAGGTGCAAAAGGAGCTAGCTACGGCTCTGGCTGGTATGCTCGTCAGTGCGGGCACACCTAGTGTGCTCGTCTGACACCGGCCTAAGACCAATCACTACCGTGATCGGTCTCAGATGGAGTGACGCCTGGCACGCTCTCTGCGTGCCGATGTCAACAGTGACTGATCTGTTGACCAGCAGCTAGGGAATTCAAAAACTCCTCCACTTCACCCCAAGATTTCACCAGATCAAGAAAGCTGGGGTGGGCTACTCACATACTGACCACTTTAAAACTCCAAAGTGGTTAGGGTGAATAGAGTGTCCCTTTAAGACATCTGGATAACCTAATAATCTAAAAGAAATGAGTTAAAGTGAATCAGTTTAGAAACGGGAGGATTCCTGGAAACATTAATATATCCTTCCTGGTAAAATACTTTACAAATAAATAAATAAAATAATTAAATGGAATATATGTAATCGAAAAGCAAGTTAGTTCTAATAGATTAAGACATGGCAAGATGGAGAACTAGAACTTTGAAAAATGTAGGAACAGGATTATACAATATATATATTGTACATGGGACCAGATAGTTAGTTACTAAACAATGTGTTTTAACTTACATACCTTCCGGATTCATTCTACCCGTTGCATTGTTTGGGTGGGGCTAATTACTTATATTATAAATTGTTGGTTTTCCGTCACACTGGTGGCTATTGGGACCAGATGCGAGTGTTGAATTTTTAAGGGGTTTATATCTTACTGTAAGGTGCATCACACTGAAGAAGGGTTCCATGCCGGAAACATTTGTATTTGATGTTCACCCTATGCATTAAACATAGGTGATACTAGTGCACCTTTTCGAGAATCACAACACTGTCTCTACTCTTTCTTTGTAGTTTCTGTAAGTTTCCTATGCCTAAGGACCCATGGTGTTAGTGGTGAGATGTTGCAGCATGTTTTGGAATATCATTATCCTGTAGTGGAACTTTATTTGATCCCCCTTCACAACTATTTCTGTATGCTGTAAGGGGATTATTTAACACCAATGTTTGACAGGTGGTAATTTTTTCCACTACCATCTGTAAGCAAGGACACGAACGGCTCATTATTCTCCAGCTTACCTACACATTCATGCTGCAACGCAGGAAGAAAACTTTGCAGCTTGTTTGGAATATTAATGGAGCCATTAGCATTAACTAGTGGGACTGTTCTACTGAACAGGTTACTCATTAATATTAATGTCTCGGCTGGAGTAGGACCCAGAATTTGTCTGATGTCGTCTTCTTGTACAGTAGGTTCTGCTCAGTGTGCTTAAAGGAACACTAGCACTAACATAAGCTGTAACTACAGTACTTGTGCATTACAAAAAAGTATAAATAAACGCATAAAACTCATGCTCCTTTTTTCTTTGAAGTAACTGCATATAAATAAATACAGCACATTTTGTGGATTTTTCCCATAATGCAACATTTACCAAAATCATACGTCAAATTTCACTTTACAGCTGTGGAATATAGGATAAAACAGTAGTTAAAAGACAATGAGACGGTGGAGTGAATGTTTCGATAAGGCTGTAGAGAGTTTATTGTGTTGTCCAGACTTCAAAAGATATTTGGTACTGGGAAAACAACAGTTAGTGGTAGCCCCTGGTGATTTATTTACATACATCCCACACAATGCAAGGCAATAGAATGGTTTTCTGGACTTCTGACCAATTCCCTCCATTCTATGCCTAATGCCATAAAGTGAGAAGCAAGTCCTGTAAACATACTGGGGGGGGGGGCACTTTTCATCACAAAATATAACAAAAATTGAATCACACCGTGACAAATTGAGCAAAATATTTTCTTAACTAAACATACATGAGAAAAACAAAGTACATATAAAATATCAGCAACATAAAATAAACAAAATAAGAGCATTTCACATCTTGGTGGTAGTGCCCGTTTAGGCAATATGGGTTGCACTGCTGTACATTCAGTACAAGGACAATTTTTTGAGTACATTTAAAATTTTTGTTTTCTTTAACATCTTTACATTTTTTCATTAACCCCTTCGTGACCGGGCAGTTTTACGAAAATCCGTCCTTTAGTGCCTGCTGCTGTTTTTACGGTTCTGCGCTGTTTGTGTTTAGGCACAAATTTCCTCTTACTCGTTTATGCATCCACACATATTATAAACCGTTTATCCCGCCATTAAGTTGACTTTCTAAAGATACCATTATTTTCATCATATGGTATAATTTACTATTAAAAATATATGAAAGATGATGAAAAAAATTGAAAAAACACACTTTTTCAAAATTTAATCCCTAAAATCTACAACCGCCAACAAAGACCCCGGATAAATAGTTTCAAAATTTAGTCCTGAGATTAGAAATACCCAATTTTTACATGTTTTTACTTTTTAACCACTTCACTGCTGAGCAAGTTTACCTCTGTGCGCTGAGCTCATTCTGACCATTTTATGCTCATAATTTTTAGATGCCAGCTTAAGTCCTATTTAATTAACCCCCAGACAATTTTTTTTTTTAAAAAAAAAACCATTTTCTTTAATTTTTTTTTATTATTATTTTTTTTACACCAAAGCTGGTCATGATTGATGTCTCTATCTTTAATGGTTGGGTAGATAGAGGGCTCCAAAGAAGCACCCCCTCCACTTCCTGATTTTTGCACCAGGTGCCGGGTGGCGCCTGCCGATGATGTCATCACGTAGCGTGATGATGTCTTGGCACCAACTGGGCCCCCTGAAGAGGCGGGGCAGGCTTCCAGCCGCAGGAGCCCAGCAAGAAAGGTAAGAATTGGGTGAGAGGAAATCTTTTAGGGGACCCTGACGTTCCAAACGTCCGAGGGCGGTCCGTGGCTGTGACGTACATGGTACGTCCGCGGTCCCTAATGGGTTAAAAACCCAATCAAGTTAAATTTTAGCCAGAAAATCGCACATTTTGATACTTTATGGTCACCTTATGTGCTCTTAGTCCTGTTTTTATAGTTTCAGTCTAGCATTCAGTGTGTATTTTGTACTGGAGGAGGGAGTCTTAGAAACAGAATTTGCCATTGATTAGTTGTAATCTTACTGCTGTGAAATTCATGATGTGAAACTGTTCACAGGACACTTAACTAAACCATCTCTTTCCCTTTACCAGTAACGTAAGTGATAAATATATAGTAAATGCATGCAAGCAATACGGCAGGGGAATTTTATACTCACAGCACAAACAAATGGAAATATGTAAGTAAATATGTTTTCTAAAATCTTCTAAAAGATCCTGAGTTCCAGTTTGAAAATATTAACATAACACAAATATAACACTCAACATTCATATGTTCAAAAGCAGCTAGATTTACCCATTAGAATAAAATGACACAAATTAATTTTGGTTGTTTTTACAATCATTTTAATGTCTTTAACCACACAAATCTGAATACAATATATTAGTAACTATCTGGTGTTGATCCCGCAACAGATACATGTCCCTCTTTCAATGTCATTCTTCTTTATTGAAGAGCACTACAGCCGTATCAGTTGGAGACCAATCCCCTTGTTAATGACTGTGTTTGTGAAAGAGCATAAGAGAATGAAACACAAATAATCAAATCATATAAAATGTATCACAGCTGTATTGTTATTCTTTGTTTTGAATTGTGAGATGAAGCTGTGTTCTCATAAGGTGTGGGCTTCCAGAAGTCGCAGGTCTCATGCTTTGGGAGTCCTCTCAAAGTCACTAAACTTTAAGCTGGACCGTTACATTTCTTATGTAGTTTTTTTTTTCTAATTTTTTTTTTTAAATTATACATACATACAGAAAAAACGGTGTCACGCCTGATTCCTACCAGGGCGGCTGCAACTGCAAGAACTCTCCAGCCCAGTAACATGTATAAAACATAACAAGAAAAACGTGTCATCTGCGCTTATCTCTACAACTCCATGTGAAACAAAATACAATTAGAGGTTTTGGTTTACTTAAATGGCCATTGACGTGTAAATTCACCTGTGGTGTTTTAAGGCACCTATGGTAAGGGGAGTCCTACCTAATGAAACCAAAAGCTGTTTCCTATGCAAGCCATATGTGCTCATGCTGTTTCTCAGTCATGAGAGAGACTGGTGAATTTTTATGTACACCCTCCCCAAAAACAATTCCACTTTGGGATTAAAAACGAAAACAGCGGCAAGGCCACCTTCTTCCTCCATTAGCTCTTCTTGCCAGCTTGGCTGTGAGACCACAGTGATCCTGCACCAGAGCTTGGCCTTCAACTGTCTTGAGCCCTCTCCTGATTGGCTGCTTTTCATCCTGTCACAATGAAGATGTGTGTAATAGAATAGGGGTGTGTGGGGGAATGTGCCTCAGCTCTCTCTGCGCATAAAAGCATGGGAACGATGCTTCACTACTGTTGTCATGCAGCATAATGTTGTCATAGCTTCGCTCCTTCCCTTACTACTAGGGATGAGCCGAACACCCCCGTGTTCGGTTCGCATTCGAACTGGAACAATTTCAAAAGTTTGAGTTCGAACGCAAACACGAACCAAACTCAATGCAAGTCAATTGGACTCAAAAGTTAGATTTTTAGAGTGCCCTCCAAGAGGGCATATATGCAAGATGTTTGCCATAAAAGGTATATGGGGGTCCGGGTAGTGCCCTGGGGGACAAGAAATAAGGACAAAAAGTTAAAAAAAAAGTTTTTTAAAGGAACAGTGAGTTTTCCATGAAAAAAGGGTTAAAAATAAAAACGAAAAATTCCTTCAAATATCGTGCCTAGGAGGTCCCCATAACCTGCCCGTGAAGTGGCGGATTTGTAGGATGTATAGAAACATTTAAAAACAAAAAAAAACACATTTCAAATGACGGTAAACGGTTTTCCTTTAATCTATTCATAAACAACTGCTTGAGGCGGCAGTCTGTATTATAAGAGGAGACAATTTAGGACACGCAGAACAAGCTTAGTGATTTTTTTGGCTAAATTATGGTGAAACTTATGCAGGCTTTGGATGAAAGTAACAATAAGTGCTTTAAAATTGTCCTCTAGCGTCGGCAACAGTGCCGTCACACCGCAACCCTTTTGTGGTATTGTTGAAGAGTGCAGGGTTGGACCCTGCAGTCCAATATTAAAATGATATGAATCTGGTACAGGCGTCAGAGCACCCAAATATTGTGCCTTTGGTGGCAGCAAGTACTTTCACACCGTAACCCTTTTGTGGTATTGTGGAAGAGTGCAGGGTTGGACCCTGCGGTTCAAAAAATTAAAATGATATAAACCTGGTAATATAGGTGTCAGAGCACCCAAATATTTTGCCTTTGGTGGCAGCAAGTGCCTTCACACTGTTACCCCTTTGTGGTATTGTGTAAGAGTTCAGTGGTGGAGGTTTTGTGAATGCAGAAGAAATCCCCGATCTATTCCGTTACGTCAGCATCAGGTCATTGATAGCTGCTGATCCAGGACTGATTCATTTTTATAAATGTCAGCCGGTCTACAGAGTCGGTGGATAGATGCACTCTTTTGACTGTGACAAAACCTCCAGCGGCACTGAACGTCCTTTCAGAAAGCACGCTGGATGAAGGGCAACCTAGTAGCCTAGTTATTGCCAGTCGCAATTATGCATTGAGTTGCTATACCGGGACAAAACCCAAAGATAAAACACCTTTACATGAAGGGGGGATGATAGGGAGAGCGTGGACCTGCCCAAGAGCGTACGGCATGCCTATTTGTTTATTATATTAATAAAGTCCTAAAAAATAGATGAAGTATTGTTTAACCACTTCAATGCTAAGGACGCGCTCAGCGCGTCCTCAGCATTGCCCCTGGTATGCGGAGGACGCGCTGAGCGCGTCCTCGCATTGGGGTCAGCGTTCGGCCGGGTTCCGGCCGATCGCTGGCCCCTCCGGTGCGGGCTGACATCCTGGATGTCAGCCCGGCATCCGGAGCAGTGGCCGCCATTATTATGTGTCATCGCGCCCCCGCGATGACACATAATTCAGGCGCCCCCCCCGCATGTGCGGAGGAGGCACCTGAAAGGGAGGGGGGGAGGTCCTTCGGACCTCTCTCCCTCCCGATCGGCGGCTCACAGGGGCTTAACCCAGGCATCATTTGGAAGGGCACAGCCTGCCCTTCCAAATGATGCCTGGCATTAACCCCTGGGGAGCTGGATCGCAAATCGGCGCTGAAAAGCGCCGATTTGCGATCCTTCCCGGAGCTGGCCGACATCTTGGATGTCGGCCAAGCTTCCGGGAACTCCCCCAGAGGACTGGCGTCATCGTGCGCAGCACGATGACGCCAGTCCTAGCATTAACCCCTAACTGCCACGAACTGTGGAGATAGGGAGTTCCAATGAACTCCCTATCTCCCGATCCGTGGCAGTTAGGGGTTAAATTTTGATATCGTTGGATCGGCCAGAGCATGGCCGTTCCAACGATACCAAACATGAAAGTAAAAAAAAATGTAAAAAAAAAATAAAAAAAAATTAAAAAAAAAAAAATAAAAAAAAAAATAAAAAAAAATTAAAAAAAAAAAAATAAACACTTTTTTTTTTTTTTTTGTTTTGTTAATGCAGCAATATTGTTCCCATTTCAATTATAATGTGAACAATGATGCTGCATTAACGATTTTTGTATGCGGTGCGTTTGTTAAAAATGGTGTCATTTTCCCCAAAAAAAAATGTAACGAGACCCCATCTCTAATTTTTTTAACAAGCGCACCCCATACAAAATATAACCGCAATTGCTCGCATGTTAAAATGTGGAAAAAAACACTTTACACGCTGTAAATTATTGAAAATACATATTTTATTGCATTTTTTGTTATAATATACAAACATGACATAACGTATACATATAATAATGACATATTATGAATCTACCGAGTCTGACGGAAAGAACGATATATAATATGTCGATGTCATATACTAAAATAAGCCTTCAAAACAGGTTTAAACATGATGCGCAAAACAGGTAAAAAATGACCTCAGCACAGGGGCGGGAAAAGCCTCAGCAGCGAAAGGGTTAACACTATTTTTGAAATGTATTTTATAGCTATAATTATATCGCATACTCAAACCTTTGCAATGCTATATTTTTTAGTTATAACTGCCTGAAACCACGTAAATTAAAACATATTGCCATTGTATTTCACAGCTACACATGAACATTTACATGTATTTTATAACTATACCTCCATGATGCAATGTTTTTTCTACTGCTGGACCTGCAGAATGCTATGCATTTTATACCATTATCTGCACAATGCCTTGCATTTAGTACCTATTAGACATGTGCATTCGTTTTAGTACTAAAACGATTTAGTCCGAATTTTGGGATAATTTAGTTTTCGTATGACTCAAGAGAAACGAAACTGCTCAGTACAAAAAACGAAAGAAACTAAAATAAAATGCACTAAATTTTAGTTTCAGTTCTTTTTGTGATATTACATTGATGAGTGAAGGAGACCAGCAATGAAGAGCGCAACATGGCAACATCCAAAGTTCTGCACCCTCCACATGCAATGCAGTAGGATGTTCTATACAGAGCGGGGCATTAATTAATGCAGGAGGATGTTCTATACATTATACAGAGAGGGGTATTAATGCAGGAGGATGTTATATACATTATACAGGGAAAGGTATAAATTGAGGAGGATGTTCTATACAGAGAGGGGTATTAATTAATGCAGGAGGATGTTCTAAACATTATACAGAGAGGAGTCTTTTTTTCAGCCCTTTAAATCCAATGGCTGTGAGCGCTGAGATCGGCTGCTTGTTACATTATCTCTCAGTACAATGTATCAGGCTCAGCTGTTACAGAAACTGACTGTAACAGCTCTCAGAGTTTCAATAAAACAAGGAAATAGTATTGTTCTAACCTCTTAAATTTAAAAATATTATTTACTAGTTTTACTGAAACTCTGAGCGCTGTGATGAGCAGCAGTCAGTTACTGTAACAGCTTTGCCTGACACGGGGCAGTATTACAATGTTGGTGCTAACTTAACCAGAGCTGTTGTAAACTGAAAACCTCCATAGGCTATAATGGCTCTGGGAAGTTTACAACAGCTCTGGTTAAGTTAGCACCAACTATGTAATATGGCCCACATTGTGCTGAGAGTGAGAGATACTGTAACAAGCAGCGATCTCAGCCCTCTGAGGAGCCACTACAATAGTAATTGTATCCACTGGTTTTCGGATGAATGAAATTAGTTTTCATACTAAAGAACTGAGAACGAATTTCTTTAGCAACTAAATAAATTGCATTTTAGGACTAATCCATTAGTTCAAAACGAAATTTTGTGCTGTGCACATGTCTAGTACCTATACCTGCAAATGGAAGGCTGGTTCCATGTTCTCCTAGTATGCAGATGCCATTGTCAGGGCTCAACACTAAAAGCCATCAATTCAATTGTGAGCAACACTAAAGCCCTGAAAGCACAAGGTATTCCTGTACCCACAAATGTAAATCCGGCCCTGATTCTCCATTGGATCTGGAGGGTACGTAAATGTGGCAGTGCATGTGAATGAAATGTCTTCAGAGTTAATATGCATGTTTCCAACTCATCTACTCCCTACCTCTCAATCTGTTAATTATAAACCAAAACCTGTAATTATAAGAAAGATTGGCAATAATGTGTCTTTGAGGCTCCTTGGCATTAAAATAACAAAAATGGGGGTCCATATGACAAGACACTTCGTAAACTAATATTCAGTATTGCACAGTCTATGTACATGATACTATATTGTTAAATTGTTTCATTATCAGGGTTATTCAAAGAGATTCGAAAAGTCACCGCACATTCGGTGACTTTTCGTTCTCTTCAATTCGGTTTGTCTTTCCGATCACATTTCGGCGACCCTGCAGTGTATTCAGCAAGCACCACAGGGCCCCCGAATTGCAGGGAAAAGCTGCCGCAAACCTGACGAAAACTAACCGCAAAACCCAGCGAATGCACGCCGAAAACCCTCAAAAACATCTGGATTAACCTGCCGAAAACCACAGAAAAACCCGAACAGGAGCCGATGCAGCCTTCCACACAGCAGAAGAGGCAGTGAATAAATTAGGAAAATAGTTTGTATGAATGATTGAAAAGTGAAACACTGTTTGCAAAGAAACTACTGAGCGAAAATGTCTGAAATTTACATATGAGGTCCAGGGAATGATAATAAAGAGGGCTGTTACAGAAAAAATAAGTAAACTTAAAAAAAAAAAAACTCGGACTTTTAAAAAAAAAAAATAATAATTCTGAAAAATGCTTAAAATATCCTAAAAAATCTATAAATAAAGAGACTCTTTACTACAGAATTTTATAATGAACGGTTTATTAGATATTGAATTAAAATGGGAATATTTTTAACATTGAAGCCTATGGGATTCTCCTGAAATAACTTGTCGAATTAAACCACCGAATGGCAGGGCATTTCGGGAACCTTTCACTGCTGGTTTGTGTTCTCTGAATAGCCGAAGCAGTGCATTTTCATGGGGATTTCACTGCCCTCGAACAAGCACCGAACAGGCACCGTATGTGCAGGCAATTCGCCAGGATTTGGCGAATTGCCTGCTCTCTGGATAGCCGAATGGCCAGGAAAGGTAACCGAACGCTGATTTTCAGCGTTCGGTTACCTTTCTCAAGCAATTCGGATCTCTTTGGATAACCCTGTATATCTTGGAAGAGTACCAAAAATTCTCAACCATGAGTCCAAGACTGATTGGGTGGACCTTAGAAACTGAAGTGAATTTACTTTCTTTTTCCAGTCCACCATACCCTCTTTAGACTGTGTCTGATACTTCCCCTTTTTTGTTTACTATTATTCATTGTGTTATTTTCTATTGATTGCTGTTCACATTTACATTTGTTTCATTGACTATTTCCGAGTGATTTAGTTAAAAATAGCACTGTTTCTTTCAGCTGGGACACCCTGTGCAACTATTGAGGTGTCTCCACTTTTGTTATGCTTTTGTATTATAACTTAAAAAATATTAATTTATAATAATTTTTTGACAACATGATGTATCTTTTCAAAGCAATCTTGGAAGGTCGAAACACTCCGTTGCATCTTATTAATGAAGTGCTACTATAGGTCAACAGCAACTTTCATTCTAATCAGATGTCTCTGCAGTATACTGAAACGCAATTAGATCGAAAACTGAAGTATTTTGTTCAAATACTATGACCTGTTATGATGCTTTTGAATTTATATGGTTGCCTTCATGACACAGGTATTGCATTATTTAAGTGTTATTACATGGGTTCATACTTTATTTCCTGTATAAAAATTATATGATTATTATGTTGGACTTTTGATCATTTATATTAGATCTTCAATTAATCTGGAGGAAAGTGATGTGGAATTGAGTAAAAATTATGCTTTTGTGGGAAGAAAATCTCTTACAATTTTTTGTATTTAAATTTTTTATTTTGTAATAAAGTCATCGTATACTGTAGATAGTAAGAGTGAGGGCCTCGCAGGGCCACATATGATGCTATCAACATAAGCACTGCGTAAGAAAATAACATAAAGGGGGGGTCATATGAAAAATCTGCAGAATGTCGGAAAACGGGGGGGAGGGGGTAGTAACGAAAGCCATCATAAATGCTTCAGAAGAATAAAAAATAAAAGTAAGAAAAAAAACAAAAGTCTCAAATTTATCCCCATCCGGGGAATGTCAGCAGGGAAAAAGAAATAAAATAATGTACGAAGCGTCTCTGAGCAGCATAAAAACAAGGGGGGAAAAGGATACGTCAAAACGTAGTGGTCTTCAAAACACAACTAGGAGACTGTAAAGGGGGATGGGAGCAGGTGAAATAAAAATAAAAATCCGCTTTTGCTCAGCAAGAATCAGGGTGAACATAAAAAGAAACATAAAGTCATCAGAAAATATGCGCAGGGGGAGAAAACACAGCAGGCCATGCAAGGGTGCCAGGGTTGGAAAACAGTGCGTATCGGCAGATCAGCGGGGCAGTTCCCTTCAGCCCGTGTCCAGCAGGAAAGTGGGGCAGAAAACAGTTTCAAGCCTTCTTTTACCTCCTTCCGTGCCTGAAATATCCGGCAACCAGGTCACTCCATCTGTCGCACCGGGGACAGCTCGGTCCAAGGCAGGCACTGCCCCTCAACAGTGCCCACGCTCAGGGTCCAGAGCAGCGCCGTCAGCACAGGCCTCACAGAGGGAGCCGCAGCCTCTGGTGCCATGGGCCCCTTCGCAGCTAGGCCCCAACACGCAGGCCTCTCAGCAACCTCACGCACCTCCAGTGTCGTCGTTGGGAACAGGGGTCCACGCACCGGCTCAGGCACCCTCTCGGTCTCTCCTCCAGGTATGGAAGCAGTCATCAGCTTCCCAGTGGGACGGCAATCATGTCGCCGCTCCCCGCTCCAACCACTGAGCAGGCCCCAGCCATGCGTCCGTCCGACGCATCCTCCTCAAGGTTCGAGTCTCCATCCTCCCGGCAGCCCCGCATCACCAGCATCATTCGTCGCCAGACTCCTCTAGTTAGCAGCGCGTCTTCCTCCTCCCCATCAAGCAACTCCAGACAGGCCTCCAGGCCTGCAAGGAAGGCATCAGCATCTCTCGTGGGGGAGGTGATCCGCACCACTCGTCTTCCATCATTTCACCAGTCTCTCTCAACTGACCACCCCTCGGGGCGATCGGGAAATGTGAGCCCTCCGTCTCCCCAATCCCCAGCTCAGAGTTAGGATGGGCGGAGGCGGCAGAACATTCAGGGACAGAGACCCGAAGAGTCAGGACGAAGGCCGAAAGATGGCTGCCGGCTCCTCGCTCCGGCCACCCACTGGCGGCTGTAAAGGGCAACTCAGGTCCGGAGGGGGGTAAACAACGGCCTCCGGACATCCCTATTCCGGTGGCCAGCTATATGGAGCCGTAAATCCAAAAAAAAAGCACAGCTGAAAGTCTTGTATCAGACTCCAAGGGCAGCAGACGTGCGGAGCTCCTTGAAAACACGTCTGCTCCCTTCAGTAGCCGGCCACGCCCCCTCCAATTGATTTTTTTAAATATATTTTTTCCCCACAGTCATTAGTTCATAGTTTTAAGCCAGTAATAATAATAAAACATTAAACAGGGTTATTCAAAGAGAATCGAAAAGTCACCGCACGTTCTCTTCAATTCGGTTCGATTTGGCGATTCCATTTCGGCGACCCTGTGGTGTATTCAGCAAGCACCACAGGGTCCCCGAATTGCAGGGAAAGGTCACCGCAAACCCACCGAAAACTAACCGCAAAACCAGGCAAATGCACACCGAAAAGCCGCAAAAACATCTGGATTAACCCCGCCGAAAACGCCGGAAAAACCCGAGCAGGAGCCGATCACATGCAGCACAGCCGCTGGAAAAACCCGACAGCGCAGACGAATGGAGTGAATAAATTAAAAAAAACAGTTCGCTTGAATGTTTGAAAAGTGAAACGCTGTTTGCAAAGAAACTACTGAGCGACAATGTCTGAAATTTACATATAAGATTCAATGAATGATAATAAAAAGGTCTGTTACAGAAAAATAAGTAAAGTTATAAAATAAATAAAAAAACGGATTTAAAAAAAAAAAAAAACAGAGACTCTTTACTGCCGAATATTATAATCAACAGTTTATTAGATATTGAATTAAAACAGGAATATTTTTAACATTGAAGCTATGTGATTCGCCTGAATAAATCTGCCGCATGAAACCACCGAATTGCAGGGCAATTTGGCAACTTTTCACTGCTGGCTCTGAATAGCCGAAGCATTGCTTCTCTATGGGGAATTCACTGCCCTCGAACAGGCACCGTATGTGCAGGCAATTCGCCAGGATTTGGCGAATTGCCTGCTCTCTGGATAGCCGAATGGCCAAGAAAGTTAACCGAACGCTGATTTTCAGCATTCGGTTCCCTTTCGGGAGCCATTCGGATCTCTTTGGCTAACCCTGAAAGGATATTCTGCTTTTTCATAAAACCACAGACAGGAACTCAAATTCTTACAGGGTAATTCAAAGAGATTCGAAAAGTCACCGCACGTTCGGTGACTTTTTGTTCTCTTCAATTTGATTCCTTTTGCCGATCCCATTTCGGTGACCCTGCGGTGTATTCAGCAAACACCACAGGGTCCCCGAATTGCAGGGAGAAGCTACCGCAAACCCGACGAAAACAAACCGCAAAACCCAGCGAATGCACGCCGAAAACCCACAAAACATCTGGTTTAACCTGCCGAAAACCACGGAAAAACCCGAGCAGGACACGCAGCGAAGCCTCTGGAAAAAGCCAACACCGCAGACAGAGTGAAGTGAATAAATTAGGAAAACAGTTTGCATGAATGTTTGAAAAGTGAAATGCTGTTTGCAAAGAAACTACTGAGCGAAAATGTCTGAAATGTACATATGAGGTCCAGGGAACGATAATTAAAAGGGCTGTTACAGAAAAAATAAGTAAACTTATGTAGCGCTGTGTCTAAATCCTTACTGTGGCAGTACCTATTTTTGGCCACCGGAGGGAGACAAGCGCGATAAGAGACACTGAACATTGGGACTACATTTCCCGGCATGCTCTGGGAACGGACACAGGAAGTGGGTGGGACACAGACACTGTACATCCTGAGCCTCGTGGAGATAGGTGGCAGAGCGCGCCAGGGAGTGAAAGAGACAGGACACAGTACTGCAGAGCGGAACAGTGACTAGGCCGGAGCGCAGGTGCGGCCTATCAGGATTCCAAGTGGGGTTATCCAGCCTTGTAAGAAGGAGACCCAATGATCTACAGACATTACCCAAGCTGCTTTCAAGGAAGCCAGAGGACCCCCGAGTGAGGAGTACCGCAGGTCCATCGGATGGGAGAGCAGGCGGTAACTGGACAAGTCACGGTTGGAGCAGAGAGAGCCAGACAACGGATCCAGTAGCCAGTATCCCAGCGCGGCATCGAGCGGAGAGACGTCCTGGGTCAGCGGAGCCTTGGTCTTCGAGCGGATGGGTGAGAGGCCTCCAAGGCCAGTTTATAAAGCAAGAAAGCACGCTGCTGTTGTTTCTAAAATCCACAGGGCCCCAACTTGACTAGTCGAAGACATCGTTTAAGAGATTCACTGGCCAGTTGAATAGTAAACGGGTACCATAACACACACATACACTTACAGTCTGGGACTTAACCTGTGCGGGACTCACTCCCTAATATCCCAAAAAGGGGTAAAGATTCACATATTATTTTGTTTTCCGCTGCGCGTTTCTCGAATTACGAAATATTGTATTCTCTTTCCGCTACGCGTTTCTCGAAATTTCGAAGCATTGTATTTTTCTGTTCGACTGCGCATTTTCCCGAAATACGAAGCCTCGTATTTCTTTTTCCGCTGCGCGTTTACCGCGATACGAAATACTGTAAATATATCTACGAACACCGTGTCTCATTATATGCCTTTTACTTTAGTAAACAATATAAATTATAAAATCCACAGCGGTGCTGGAGTATATTTATTCCCTAGTGCGGGGAGACTGACCCGTGGTTCATTTTCAGCGGCTCCTCCGGGAGTGAGCGCTACACTTAAAAAAAAAAGAAAAAAAATCGGACTTTTAAAAAAAAAAATTCTGATAAATGCTTAAAATATCATAAAAAGGGGGGCGTGGCCGGCTGTTCACAGGAGCGGACGTGTTTTGCTGGAACTCCGCACGTCTGCTCCTTCTGGGGACCTTTACCTGATTTTTGAGTTCCAATTTTCCTGCTGACTTGGGGTCTGAGTGGCTGGCCACCGGTTCTGACCTGTCCGGAGGCCGTTTAGTCCCCCCCTCCGGACGTGAGACAACCCTGGCTGCGATAACTGGGTGATTGGTGTGAGGAGACGGTGGCCATCTTGAGGCCTGCTACCTACGTGAAGCCTTGTGACCACGCGGCTCTGACCGAGTGCCCCGGGCCGGATCTGCACGGAGATGGATGGCCCCCATCTCCTGGCTGCCGGGTTCACGGGAGTGGCGGTCGGACCCGCTGGTTGGAGACGAGATGGACCCCCCCTCCGGAGCTGTGGAGGCCGCTATTGGCGGCATAGATGCCTGTTTATTTCTGCTGGAGGGGGAGGACGCGGATGGCCCACTCACTAGAGGGGTATGGCGCAGGATGTTAGCCGCACTGCGATGCTGCCGGGAAGAGAGGTCTCAGCGGTCTACAGGGAACGGGGCCGGTAATCCTCCGCACCCCACTGTGTTCTGCCCCCCTGCTGCCGCAGCCGTTGAGAGAGACGGCGAAGATATAGGTGTGGCTGCGGTCCCAGCTCGAGAGTCCCGTTTCCCCAGAGTGTCCCTGACTCTCGCTGATGGCGTGAGGCTGACGTCCGCACCCCACAGATGGTGGCTGTGCTGGCAGGACGGAGGCAGGCAGTGCCACCCCGAGGGACAGGCAGTTTCGCCCGGTTGGAAGCCAGGAAGGCGCGGAGGCGCACACGACACCGCCGAAGGGACCTACGGAAGAGATATGGTGCTCGCAGATCGGTCCGGGCCTTTCGAGGATTTAACCCTCAGCTGGCGGTCAAGATGGCACAGAGGTACGCACTGGGACACTGTGAGGTTCAGCTTCAGACTACTTATCTCTGCCAAGCATACTCACCCAAGGGGACAGTGAGACCTAGACGACCCTGCATTTACCTGCCTGTGATGGCCCGGCCTCCTCTACTAGATACCGGCTGACTTTACCCTGTTTTATTTTCCCCCTTTGATTTTTTCCCCCTTTTGGCTTACCCCTCCGCAAGCTGAGTTATACCGCTGACAATTCTTTTCGATTCTGACATTTGGCCCTGAGAGTTCTCCCCCATTTTTCTCCCCTCCCTTTATTTTATTTTCTTTTTCTCTCTGTCGTTCCCCGGCTGGGGATGCATTTGAGACTTTTTGGCTTCATTTTAGTTCTCTGGAGTGTTTCTGTTGACTTTTGTTTTAATCCTCCCTCCTCCGTTCCGTGACATTTTGTTGATTTTTATTTTATTATTATTTTTATTTTTATTTTATTATTTTATCTGCATTTCTTATGTGAGTATATTATCTGGCCCTGCGAGGCCACTTGAGCTGGTTAATCTGTGACCTTTTCTTATTGAAAATAAAAATCTTAAATACAAAAAGAATATCCTAAAAAATCTATAAATAAAGAGACTCTTTACTACAGAATTTTATAATGAACGGTTTATTAGATATTGAATTAAAACTGGAATATTAGTAACATCAGGAAGCATTATTTTACTGAGAGGGTGGTGGATACATGGAACAGCCTTCCAGTTGAAGTGGTAGAGGCCAAAACAGTAATTGAATTTAAGCAGGCATGGGATAGGCATAAGGCTATCCTAAACAAAAGATAAATCCAGGTAAAGTATCCATGTAATTGGGCAGACTAGATGGGCCGAAAGGTTCTTATCTGCCGACATTTTTCTATGTTTCTATGTTTTTAACATTGAAGCCTATGGGATTCTCCTGAATAAACTTGCCGAATTAAACCACCGAATGGCAGGGCATTTCGGGAACCTTTCACTGCTGGTTTGTGTTCTCTGAATAGCCGAAGCAGTGCTTTTTCATGGGGTTTTCACGGCCCTCGAACAGGCACCGAACAGGCACCGTATGTTCAGGCAATTCGCCAGGATTTGGCGAATTGCCTGCTCTCTGGATATCCAAATGGCCAAGAAAGGTAACCGAACGCTGATTTTCAGCGTTCAGTTACCTTTCTCAAGCAATTCGGATCTCTTTGAATTACCCTGTTAGGATTTTATTATGTCAGCCTTTAAATGACCTCTTAACCTTATAATTAACACACACACACACCATTCAGACTGAATGTGCTGTATTTGACAAGCAGCAAGCTCCTTCTGTTGGTGAATCCAGATGTACTGCTGAGGCTGCCAGGTTGTCTCTGACGGAGATAGAAATAATAGCTTCAGCTGCTTACAGTACAGCAGCTGTTTTGTCCAATGCACTTTAAGTTTGGGGACATATTCTGTAGCCCATTTGCAATCATCCAAAATAAAACCAGATTGAGCTAACTCGATCCTGAGCACTTGTTGGTATTTTTGAAGATAGGTACACAGAGTTAACACTGTTCCCAGAGAGTACTGTGTCTCAAACCTCCAAATTCTGAAGGCATTGACCAGGGATTGAAACATATTGCGAGTAAGGGCAGATGTGACCAGAGAGGCATTAGATTTTAGGACAGATGTCTGAGCGACTTTGAGGGGTTGTTACAAACAGCAATTAGAGTCTGGAGAACACATGTATGTGTTGATATTCCTCATATAGGTCTGGGAAACTAAGCTTCTGTCAGGCCCTGGCCATGGCCTATTTGGTTAAGTTTTATATCCTAAGCGCAGAGGGTGAGCTAGACAAGCAGACTCAGGAGACTTTGAATGCAGGAAATGTAATGTATTGTAAATACACAGCACACTGACACAGTCTTTGCATTTAGGAAGTCCAAAACAAATAGGTAAAAATAATAACAAGCAGAGGATGGTGAGCTATGCAGTCAAAAGCTGTCTGGAGAATCCACTTGAGGCATCAAGAGCCTGGGTAGCAATACCTTGATTGAATTTACTTTATAGCTGGCACAGGATGGATGTCTGGCAGCCAAGAAAGTCTCCAGGCCCCGGTGGATAGTGATCCACTTAGTCAGGAAGCCGCAGACTCCACTGGAAACAGCAACAAGATCTATGGCAGCAGTGAATCACAAGTAAGGTGGAAATCTGGAACTCAGGACAATCTCCAGTCCCTGGATAATGGGCTATGTAGTTATCAGTTCAGAAATACAGGAGCCAGGATCTTATGCAGCAGTGTATCACAGGTAAGGAACTGGACACTAACAAGAGGGAGCTCACAGGACCTCTGACAGGTAGGGGAAGGAAACAGAACAGACCAGAATGAAAGCGCAAGGAGGAAGGGGGGTGACCTGGTTAAATGGTAGGTGCACATGTGTGCAATCAGACACAGCTAGGAAAGGGAGAAGCAGGAGTGGCATAAGTCCAGAGATGGAGAGGGAGAAAGAAGAGGGAAAAAGCAAAATGTGATTGAGTCCAAAGGAAGAACGGGACAAATGGAAGATGGAAAACAGGACTAACAGGAGGAAAGGGTGACCATGACAATGGTGCCAGCGGACTCCAGGACTGTGGCATGACAACTTCTCATGAGTTCCAATTAGCTGTCAGCCTGTTCCAGACCTTTATAAAGTGGCTTTGTTCAGCATTGTGTTAACATGCAGCCTGTTCTTGCTTTTTTTTATTAAAAAATAATGAACCCGCATCCAAATATTCATTTTATTAGTATTCTACAGAAAGCAACAGAACAGCCAAAAGCAAACACATTGTTCTTATATTTTGGTTTTAGCTGTGAATCTCATGTATGAAGTAGAATTATTTTTCATTTATTCTATAGAAATCAGTGGTTAAGCATTGCTCCTCTTACCCTGTGGAAGATGTTTGATGTCTGAGCAGATATGTTTTCTTGTGCCTATGCAACAGGTGAAAGTATTTTCTAAATGCATTATACATGTATTCAACCAAGGGAATATTCAAATTGTTCATGGATACTGTAGAAATGGATAGTATCCTGAGCTACAGCACAATAAACATGGTTTAAGCCAATATCACAGACAGGATCAAATATGGCAAAATACTCTCTTAAGTGTAGTTGTATTTTGTGTTTGACCTGTTTTGTAGACAGATATGCTAATGTTTACAGTAACTCCCTCAGTGCAAAATGTTTCCAAATAAACATCTAGAAACAGTTTCCTTAATGTTTGCAGGGTTTATATACGCTGAGTATTTGCAGACCAGGGCTGTGGTTAATAATTTAGACTATGGGAGCCACGTTTTGTTTTCATATATTAGTGCGTAATCGTAAGATTTCAGTGGACAGTATTAAACAGAAAGCTCAATTACTGTTATATAAAACTCAGTTATTTATGGAATGATAATAAATCTTTGTTTTTAGCAGCCTGCTCAAATATTATGTAAAAAATTGTTCAGACTTCAAAATATTGAAAAAATTAGTTGTTTACTAAACCGGAAACGTGAAAAAAATCCCAAATTTCAATCCAACCCTGTCATTAATCCCTTCACTACTGTGATTATGTTTACATGATCAACTGTAGCAGACACATCAGCCTGAGATCGTTTTAACACGATCTGGGGCTGTGCTGCGTGATTGCAAATGAAATTCACTTGTTGCAAACACATTTCTTTTGGAGTTACTTTCTGGAGACCAAAAGCTAGGTTTTAGGCTGGGGTCAGACAATCGCAGTGTGAACGTGCGTTTAGCCACACTTTATTACGGCCGTGGTAGCAGCAAATGACGTCCAATGACGGCCAACACACAAAGTAGGGCCGCACAAAAGTGCGGCTGCACAAAAGTGCGGCCGCACAATGCAAGCGGCAAACGAATGCATTTTTGTAAGAACGTCGAACCGCTAGAACTTACGCACAGAGTATGCTGCGTCGGCATAGCGGCGTGTGTGCTGATTAGGAGACGTCAGGCGCTGCACATGTCCGGCCAACATCACGTCCATTTGTTTTTTATAGCTCCGTCAAAAATCACGGCCGTAATTGCGCACCGTGTGACCACTGTCGCGTCTTCTGTCAAAAAGTGTGCCCATGCGTCCGGACGCACTTTTGATGGAAGACGCAAAAAATACGTTAGTCTGACCCTAGCCTTAGCCCTGTGGGCATAATCCCTAAAGTGCTAAATCTAGTTAAAATCGCTAAGGAATACCCTAATATATCGAACATTCCCCAGCCAACAGGGAGACACAGGCTGCGGTTTTAACTGCATGACATCCGTTTGGCCAGAAGATGGCAACATCTGCCTGCCAAATAGATTATTACAGTAAGAAATACATTGGGAATTATTCCCAAATATTTTACTGTATAAATAAAAATGATTTTCCAAAAATCCACTGGTTCCTGGCAGTGGATTTTTAGAAAATCACTTGGTATTAAAGGAGTTAAAGAATCATGTTTAGGTTGGATAAGTTATAAAATCGTTCTTCTTATATGGCCTTAAAATGTACAGTTGAATGCAAAATCAATGTTAGCAAACAGAAGCCATTGAATTTGAGATTAGAAATGATAGGGGTATGAACCTTTTATGCATCATGATAATAATACACTGTCATACAGATAATGGATGGTATACTATAAATAGTACAATTTTTCACCTCTACTACTTTATAATGAATTTGCTTAAGTAAAATAGGGGAAAATAATACATTTAATACTTCATTTCCATACAGGAGACAGATTTAGGATGCTTTAATCAACTTCTATTTACAATGCATTATCCTGCGGAGTCCCCATTATAGCTCAACGGGGAATTAATGAGAAGAAAACGATGGAACCATGATAAAAGAGTAGTGTTAAAACAAAGCCAATAGCAATGGTAATTATAACTTATTGTTGGTTCGCAGACAAATGTATCATTACCAAGAACTAATCTGAGATAGATAAGTATCAGTTATTCTCAATCATTATTTGCATTTATATTTATTATTTTATGTTCGAAAGAGAGGGGACCTTGGAGATAAACATACATATACCAGTTTGTCTTTAAAGGGGCACTAATAAAAAACACACCCACCACCACATTTTTTCCCTTAAATAACTGATCAGATGCTTTTAGTATTTTCTATTATTTAACCCCTTAAGGACCAGTGACCTAACGTTTACGTCATAAATGCATTGACTTTAAAGATCCTTGGTCCTTGAGGGGTTAATTTTAGTTGTAACTACTCAGCCTTTGTCCCACCACACATGCTGCTTAGAGCTCCTGAAATCCAAAAGCCCCTGTAGCTTTTTCCCACAATTTGTATACCTACACAAATTCCATTGTGTAGGGTACACGAATTGTGCATCGCTTGGAACATGTGTACTTTGTGTACACAAGTTCTGTAGCTCCTCCCGCCTGTGCAGAGTGATGGATCGGAGTTGCGCACATGCAAAGAACCAATCCATTGTCTGCCTCTTTCAGGATGTTGCTATTGTGGGTGGTCTCC
Organism: Leptobrachium leishanense; assembly: GCA_009667805.1. Taxonomy (NCBI): domain Eukaryota; kingdom Metazoa; phylum Chordata; class Amphibia; order Anura; family Megophryidae; genus Leptobrachium; species Leptobrachium leishanense. The sequence continues at coordinate 110,486,016 of CM019064.1, read as the reverse complement.
AAGAGGATGATGTCAGCATGCAGAGTGTGCTGATATCATCAGTGTCCGATCTGGTGTCCAGCAGCTTGAAGACTCAAAATTCCCGCTGCCTGGTGACGAGCGTGTGGGCACAAGATAGTCTAGTGAAAGTGAACATGGCTGCTACATGTGTTCTTTAATAGAAAGATACAGAAAGATACAAACATTAGAATTTTTCCATGGAGCATAAATACTGATTTATCACTATTTTATATTAAATTATACTTGTGTTTTTGTAATAACTTAACGCTATCTGCCACTTGCTGTGGTTTATGTGTTATTAATTTGTTTTTCAATATTGTTCATTCTGTGTTCAATTATTTTAAGGTCATGTTTTGTTTTTTTCTGTTTTCTGCCAAAAAAATATGTTTGGGATGCAAAGTGGAATATTTACTTTTACTAATCAACCAGAGTGAATACTTTCGTGGCAAGCCTAAGATAAAAAAAAAACTCATTTGAGAGGTCTAACCATGGGGTAATTTCAGGTCTGTGTCAGACTGGTGTGATAAATAATGAGCATCTTCTCCTACAAAAGCATTTTTTGTGAGTCCCATTCAAAGTATATGAGGTGCAAAATAACATTTACCACATGCAAAAGAGAAACTGTGCACTTTCCTAAAATATATCAAAGGCTTTGTTCATGTAATATTATTTATTTTTTAATAAGAATTTGCCTTCATTTGACCTTTACGATCAACCCCTTCACTACCAGGTGAATTTTCCAAAAAAACATTGTCTGAACCAGTGTTTTTTAAAAAAAAAGATTTTTGAAGTAAGACATATTTGGGAATATGTCCGGTGTATTCCTTAATAACCTATTTGGGAGGCAGATGGCGCCATCTAATGGCCAAAAGTATTTACACTAGTTTCTCTGCAGCTCGCAGTTCCCTGCATTGGCTGCTGAAAGTCCCATATGCCAGGGCATTCATCAGTCGATTTTAAACAGTTTTATGAACTCGGACTTTATGCCAACATAGCTAAAACTTTGTGGGCACCTTCTGCAGCCCAAAATCAAACTAAATTCTTTTGCAGCAAAAAAAATAATTTGCTTTTGTCCTTCGGAGTTGCAAATCTGTTGGTGCCTTCGAAGTCTCGAGTTATCTCGATCTCAGTAGTGAAGGAGTTAAATGAAAAAATGTAATTCAACAAAAAATATGGCTAGCTGAAAAGAAAAAAAGATTTTACATTTTAAAATTTTCCTGTTTTATAATAGCAACATTTTGTAAATAAATAATACCATTATGATATTTTTTATTTATAGTGGGTTTCTCTTTTATTTCCTTTTATTTTCAGTTCATTTATAATGCTATTTTCTCAGCATCTAATAGATACTTGAAGTGTGTGCAAACTACATCAATTTCATCAGAAGTAAATCAGCAGACAAGTCAAACAGTAATTTATTATTTTTTACCATATTGTCTACCTGCTTGGTGAAATCCTGTGAATTTTACATTTTCCTGTATCCTCTCATTTTGTGCATGAATTACTCCAGCATTGTGTTTGGTTCAATGACTTCAGCAATGCTTTTATGTCCGTAGTCTATGCTAACATAAAGTCAAGGTTGAATTAATTAACCAATACCATTGTAAGAAGTTAATTTTCTGTGTGTGTGTGTATATATATATATATATATATATATTTATTAGTTATTTGGCACGTTTATGTGCCCACATTGTTTCAAATTGTGTCATTGTTTATTGATTCTATAATAGACTCTTCCTATTCTTTACTCTGTATGAATGGTTCATCACTCCAAGAGGATTTATTTTGTATTATTGTTATAAGAGTAATACTGTCACAATTACAAATACAGTAACTCAGGGTTATTCAAAGAGATTCGAAAAGTCACCGCACGTTCGGTGACTTTTCGTTCCCCGCACTTCGTGGCGATTCAGCGATTCCTAGTTCGCCGACCCCGCGGTGTATTCAGCAAGCACCGCAGGGCTCCAGTAGTGCAGGGAATATTCGCCACAAACCCGCAAAAAACTTGCCTAACTCTCACCGAATACTCACCGAAAACCCGCAGAAACCGTTGCAAAAATCTGAGCAGCCGTCGATCACAGCGCAGAGCAGCCGCCGGAAAAATCTGACATGCAGACGAACGTGGTGGAAAAAAACAAAAGCAGTTTGCTTGAAAGTTTGAAATTTGAAACGCTGTTTGCAAAAAAATACTGAATGAAAATGTCTGAAATTTACTTATAAGATCTAGTGAATGATACTAAAAAGGTCTGTTACAGAAAAATGAAAAAACGATTTAAAAAAAACGGGGAAAAAAACAAAATCCCACAAAAATGCCTAAAAGATCCCAAAAAATCGAAAACTAAAGAGACTTTTTACTGCAGAATAAAATGATAAATAGTTTATTAGGTATTGAATTAAAACTGGAATATTTTTAACATTGAAGCCTATGGGATTTTCCTGAATAAACCTGACAAATGAAATCACCGAACAGCCAGGGGCGGATCTGGGGGGGCAACGGGGCAATTGCCCCCCCCGGAAAATATTACTGAACCAGCATTTGCCCCCCCTCCCCGAGCTGCAGTCGCACTAAAGGCAGCGCCAGACATTAAAGGGTTTATTTTTGGTCGGGTGCCGTTTCACAGTGGCATGTGTTTGTGTTTGTGTAGCTTTTTTTTCTTTAGTCCGCAGGACGGAGGAGGAATTTTTCTCGGTCTCCAGTGCCTGCACACAGCTTCCCCGGCTGGTCTGTGTCATGTGACGCAGGAGCCCCAGAAGAAGAACTGACATGGAGCCGATGCACAGTACCTGGCACATGCTCACTCAGGTGCCGAAAACACCAGAGAGTGAGGCACTCAGACACTGATGTCCTGTGTATGTATGTAATTCTGGGGGGCCTGATGTCCTGTGCATATAATTCTGGTGGGTCTGCTGTCCTGTGTATATAATTCTGGTGGGTCTGCTGCCATGTGTATATAATTCTGTGGGGTATGCTATCCTGTGTATATAATTCTGGAGGTCTGCTGTCCTGTGTATATAATTCTGGGGGTCTGCTGTCCTGTGTATATAATTCTGGAGGTCTGCTGTCCTGTCTATATAATTCTGGTGGTCTGCTGTCCTGTCTATATAATTCTGGGGGGTCTGCTGTCCTGTGTATATAATTCTGGAGGTCTTCTGTCCTGTGCATATAATTCTGGGTGGGTCTACTGTCCTGTGTATATAATTCTGGGAGTCTGCTGTGTATATACATAATTCTGGGGGCTCTGCTGTGTATTTATATAATTCTGGGCTCTGCTGTGTATATAATTCTGAGTGTCTACTGTATATATAATTCTGGGGCTGTGCTGTATATATAATTCTGGGGTATTCTATATATTTAATTCTGGGCTCTGCTGTATATATAATTCTGGGGGTCTGCTGTATATATAATTCTGGGCTCTGCTGTATATATAATTCCGGGGGTCTGCTGTGTATATAATTCTGGGCTCTGCTGTATATATAATTCTGTGGGGTCTGTGCTGGGTATACATGATTCTGGGGGCCTCTGTGCCTGATTATATATGATTCTGGGGGTGTGCATCTGTAATGGTCTGTGTGTGTGTGGTCAGGGTGTAAATGTCAGTGTGACGTGGCCAAGACATGGCACACATGCACATTGTCTTTTCTTGTTTATGAGAAAGGAGCGTATAAGAGTGTATATATATGTATATGGTCTGAGATCTACTGCAGGGACATGCAGTGAGGTCAGTGGCTGGTAAGGCACTGGCTAGTATCAGAGCCAGATATACACAGGTTACATAGGTTCAGTGCTCCCCAGGATATGGCTACTCTCAGTGCTCCCTAGGAACTGGCTGCTCTCAGTGCTCCCTAGGAACTGGCTGCTCTCAGTGCTCCCTAGGATCTGGCTGCTGTCAGTGCTCACCAGGATCTGGCTGCTCTTCAGTGCTCCCCAGGAACTGTCTGTGACCTGTCACTGCGAACCCAACACCAGTTCTTAGTCAAAACTGGTTGAGTGCCCCCCAAAGCCTGTGTCTGGATTCACCCCTGCGAACAGCAGGGCACTTCGGCAACTTTTCACTGCTGTTTGGTGTACTCTGAATAGATGAAGAATTGCTTCTCTATGGGAGATTTCACTGCCCTCGAACAGGCACCGTATGTGCAGGCAATTCGCCAACATTTGATGAACTGCCTGCTCTCAGAATAACCGAATGGCCAGGAAATGTAACCGTATGCTGAATTTCAGTGTCCGGTTACATTTCAGGGCCAGATTGGCTCTCTTTGAATAACCCTTACTATTTTTATTTTTAGTGACTAAAGTGCCTTGATTTTTGAGGCATGACTGTCCCCTTTGCTGGTTCATAGAGTTGGCTTATCCATGGATCAGTGCACCCTTCCTCTTCCTGGTATCAATGTCGGTACAAAAAAAGTGGCCACATTGCCAACTTCAAAGAGCCAAACCCCTAGACCCAATTTTAACGTCTTTGAAAAGCTGGTGGTAACTGCAAATCTGAACGTCCTGGCCGAAACCAAATACACCAGCCTGAAAAAAAAATATAGCAAAGTATAGTTACAAATTCTACGCGTACCCAACCTATAAAATGGAGAAGTTGTGCGTGTTTTTATTATTGCTGCAGCATATATACTCAGATAGATTTTGACAGGCGCAAAAACTGAACGGGAGACAATTGTAGTTCTTAATTCAGATTGGCTGAATCGCGTGATAAAACAGTCAACCCACTGATTTCTGTGCGCAGCGTTAATTTGCGTGTGTTTTTGCGCATCTTTTTTATGAGCGTTATTTTTTGACAGATGAAAAAATGCACTCGGATTGTAATACCAGCGTTAATTTACACGCGTTAATGTTTAACGCTGCGCACAAAAAAAAAAAGTGCTGCGCATGCGCTTTTGCGCGAAGAAGTTAATTGAGCCCTAAGTGTCCTAAATAAGAAGGTCAAAGAATACATGCCCCTAACTTGGACATCTCAAACGAACATTACATGAAAACGTAGGGACTAGAGGTATTACTGAAATAGAGAACATTTCTCTTTCTTGAAAGAATTGATAGATATTTTTAATTTCCTGTATGAATATAAATATCCTACAATTCAAATACGTACCTTACATTAATATGTATTAGTTTGAGTAGCGTGTTCTAATACAGAAGGGCTGTGGTTCCCCCCCTTTTTCCCCCTCCCTTTTTATGGCATATGATCCAGGGCTTAGGAATGTTGATTTGAATCCAGACCATATCCTGGTAAAGTGAAGTGAAGATCCTTTGTTATCGTTACAATGACAGAAAAAGGGTGCAAAAGTTATAAGGCAGAATAAATGTCTTTAGGCTATAAGTGCTTGTAGGAGTGGTCAACCTCGATGTTGTAATATATCTGTATTCTGATTGGCTGTTATATCACATTCCTGTTTGGGGCAGAAATGAAACCATGTCTGACACATTTATTTTAATGAAGATTGGCACAGTGAAAAAATGATTTTCATATATATATTTCAACACAGTAAGTACAATGCTATACCTTCATCCAACCAATCATTAATCAAAATAATAAAGATCAGATTACCTCAAAAGAAGTGTCAAGTGGTGGGTCATCCAAGAAAAAGGATCAAAATGCTTAACATGTTGCACCTATAGCAGCTCTATTTTTGGGCAGCCCGAATGTTAACACACCAGTTATTGTGGGCCTCTATAACTATACTGGTGATAAGATTGTGGCTCTGCTCTGCTTCTGACATTCAGATTGATATTTGGGGATTTTGAGAAACAATTTACTCAAGGGTTCTCATAACTCTCTCATAATTTTAATATTGAGGCAAACTAATTCTAGGTCATGATCTTTGTGTCTTTTTCATTTTTTTGAGGACTGAAAGTCTAGCAAACACATTCAGTTGCTGAAAAATTATCTTATGTGCAAAACATGACATAAACAAAATGAATAAAATTAACCCCTTCACTACTGAGATTGTGTATACTCGATTAAAACTAGCAGGCACATCAGTTTAAAATCATGTTAACACGATCTGGGGCTATGCTGTACCATTGCAAATTAAATTTGTTTATGCACACTACTAATTTCATTTGCATTTGTGCTCCAGAACTTGCCTCCAAAGTTTTAGCAGTGTGGGCATGATGCTACTGAACACTTTATAAAACCAGCTGGGGATTGTATATATTGGAATTTTCCCCAGCTGATACTGCACATAGCTCAGAACTGTAGTAACTCCACTTGGCCATAAGATGGCAACATCTGCCTGTCAAATATTTTATTACAGTAAGAAATTCATTGGGAGTATTCCCAAATATTTCATACTGTATAATTAATTAAAATAGATTTTCCAAAAAAGAAAAAAAAATACAGTTTCTTGACTTTTTTTTTTGAAAATCACCTGGTAGTACAAGACTTGAACAAAAAAGCAAATGTGTCAGTAACTGCACTGTTTAAGTTGATCTTGATTACTATTGGTTAATTCAATAATTATAATCAAATCTTTCTCATAATTGGTAATAGAAATTGATTTTACTTACAGAGAGCATTTGCTTTGAAGAGATCATAATGCTTATACTCTTCTTCTTTCACTATGTATCTGATCATCGGTCAAGGAGACGATTTTTAAGAAAATCAATGTGGTAGATTCAGTAATTTTCGTATTCATACCGTATTCATACTGATCACCTAGTTGTGTGATTTCCTGAAATTAGAGTGCATAAATCTCAATATTTACTAAGAGATGTGTCCTCCCCATGGTGCCTCAAGATACTCAATGTTGTATATATGGAAACTTGTATTTCCAGACTGTGCAAGTTCATATATATGGTGGACAAAATTGCACAACAGCAAACCCCCAACTCACGAAAAAGCTTCTATCTATGGAGCTACTCTCATTAGTTTACATAGGGTTGCCACATGTAGCAGAATTCACCAATCAGAGCAGGCTCTTCTTTGGACAATTATATTTATACACATGGCCACACCACATCAAACTAATCAGAGAAGAAGTCAAAGGACTCCTAAATATCCCTTGTGACTTGGCATATATACACTGATATTGCCGTTCTTATTGAATCCAACCCAATGAGAATGGCAATCCCACTCACAATTCCAATATACACATGGGGGTTATTCAGAATGGGCTGGGGTCTGCCAATATTGCAATCTTCAGAAATAAAAACGTGCTGCAGTTTCAATGGCGACAACGCTGGTGCTCCACAAAATATGAAATTGAAACAGTCGAAGGAGAAGCTTCACTGTGTAGCTACTCCTGCAGCTGTTAGGATATTTATTTTGTGAAATGCCAATGACTTTCACCAGTGTTTGCAACATCACCAAACCACAGCTCTACCTAAATAACTCCATGGTATTGATAACAATATTTTAATAGGCAAATCTACAGTTAGACAAACAAAAAGACAGATGTACAGATCTCAATTTGCTATATCCGTTTTGTAACAGGTTTGCTGCATGCACTGCTTAATTTTAACCTAGTTTTATGATAGCAGAAATATGCCTACTTGGATCAATAAAGTTTAATTATAGTTTAACATCCTGAAGATGTCTGCAATTTTTTTGCATACACAACACTTAAGCCTTTAGAAATTAAGATATTTAATATCTTGCATATTTATGTAAATGAAGTGGCAACATTTTACTGCTACAATTTCAACTATAATGTAAGAAGACTTATTAAAGTGTGGGAACAGAATTTGTCTATGCTTCTGACTACCTAATACAGAAATGAGACTAGAGTTCAGCTAGGCACTATAACTACTCAGACATGAATGGGTGCAAGGACATGCTTTGTGCCGTGATAACAGGAAAGTTCTTTATAGCGTTTTATAGCTTCCTAATCCACAAAAATGTTGCAGTTCAACCTCTTCAATACCAAGTGATTTTCCAAAAAACCATTGTCATAAACCAGTGTTTTATTGTAAAATAATTTTATTTTATTTTTTTTAGAAAGGATTTTACCAGGAAGGATACATTAAGATTTCTCTTGTTTTCAGGTATGCCCTGGGTGGCGAGTATTTACTGCTGGGTGAGAGAAAAGAGGGGGTGAAGCGCCCACCGGAAAGGTGTGTATCCCACTCGCTGAATGCTGTGTATAGAGGTTTCTCTAAATACCAAATTGACAATAATACAGGCAGGGAAAACGAGACAGCGCTTTAAGAGACCCAAATCCAAAAAAGATAGTGGGGTAGACACACAATATGTCCATAAACTGCAATCTTTGTCTTTAGGAGTAGATCTTCTCAAAAAAATTTCAGATGAAGTGTGCACTGTAGGGAGGAAACACAAAAAGGACCAAAAATTGCGCAGTATCACAGCACCCAAGATGAGAGTAATGTATATTGATTTTTAACTCACATTCTGGGGAGCCTACAACCGGCTCTTAGGAATAAGGCGGACAGGGACTTTATGTTAGGTGCCCATGAGACCTTCACGACTTCTCTGGAATTCACCAAATTAGAGATACTGCAGAAAGATTGATAGAAAACCAAAAAAAGGGCACCTCCTAGTGCAATAAATAACAAACAACTTTGTATTTTAAAAAGGAGTAGCCAAATTCAAACTCACAAGCGGTTGAGCCTCTATTGGCTCCGTCACAATGCGCACAGGGAATCATAAGGTGTTCCCCAGACCTTCTTTATAGGAGTTATGGAGGCAGACAGCGATTATAGTTTTTTTAAAAATAAAAACATTTATTCATTTTAAAATGGATAGATCATATCTACCAGACCAAAGAACAGAGCAGTGATGTTACCTCTACTCCACCCAGCTTATACCCATTGTATGTCTTACTGTAAATAACCTATTATTTGCCAGTAGATGGCGCTATCTACTGCCAAATTGAGTTAGAGGTTTGAGCGGCTGGTCTACTTTCTTCTATTTCTCTCTGCATCGGCTGTTGAAAGCCTGATAGTTCAGAGCTTTGAGCAGCTAATTTTATAGTTTTAGATCTTTGGTCAATATCATTATGCCCACAGGGATAAAACTTTGCAGGCACCTTTTGCAACCCAAAAGCAAACAAAATTAGTTTGCACCAAAAAATTTAATTTGCTTTTGGGCTTCAGATCAGCATACCGAGATATCTCGATATTGGCGCACCAGATGGAGCCTTTGAATCCTGAGATAGGCCAATATCACTAGTGAAGGGGTTAAAGAAGGACCTTTTTTTTCTTAAATACAAATTTTCTTGTAAGACTCACTTGCACTGCTGGCTGCTTGGATGCATCATCAGCGGCTTGGACTTTTTGCACTGCACATTACTGACAGCAAACTTGTTGGTAGAAGCTGTGGAAGGTGTTTTTAAGCCTACTTATATAGCATTGAAATGTATAATTGTATGTATACATGTATAATGTATAATTACCATAACAGGAATTCTAAAAACCTCTGCAAGTTCCTTCTCAAATAAGAAAATGAAGAAAGACACGCGCTTACGCTATAGCAGAGACATTAAAATCAGCTACACACAATGTACAGCTTTCATGTAGTGTCTGGCTATTCTTTATCCAAACAGATATATTTATTAAATTTCAAACAACCAATTAGAGTGTTCCACATAGACATGGTTTCATTTCTGCCCCAAACAGGAATGTGACATAACAGCCAATCAGTATATAAAGTCAAGAAACTGTATTTTTTTTCTTTTTTGGAAAATCTATTTTAATAAGGCCTGAAGCACCTAAGGCGTAGGGCCCTTAAGTTGCCTCTGATGCCAGGACGCAGGGAGGATTTTTCTAGAAGGTTTTGCAGCGCATGAGGAGATTAAGCGGGAGTGGTGTGGGAGGAGTCGACATGAGGGTACTTAAGGCGCGTGTAGAGAGGCTCTGCACGCCTTTTTCTCCTGAGGTAGAGTGGTGAAAATCTGTGCTGCGTCAGAGAAGCAATGTTTTTTCGGCTTTTTGCCTTAAAGTATTGTTTTGGGAATGGCGGAAGGTTGTGAGCTGGAGTCGCTTCTGGAGGAAGTGCGGGAGGCGGCTCGGCATCGTGCGGTGGAGTGGGCCAGAAGAAGCCTGTCGGAGGTGTTGGCGGCGGAAGGGGGTTCTCCGCCTGCCAGGATTTCGAGGCCTCCGGTGCGGTTTAATCCGGGAGGCGAATCCAGTGATGTATCGGCGGCCGAGAGATTGAGATTGGAGGCTGTGAGAGGTCGTGGTCAGTTGGTTCAACGGATGTTGACTGGTGGTGCCGCAGTTGGAAATGTGGCTGGCGTGAGTGCTTCCAGGCGTGTGGAAGGTAGGAGCTTGAGGCTGGCATCGGGGGCTAAGGATCCTTCCGGTCGGAGGGGTGGTGTGGTGAGCTCTACCAGGAGAGAAGGAGTGCGGAGTTCGAGGAGTTCCTCGGGGAGAAGGAGAGGTCGGTGGTCCGCCAGGGGTCCCAGAGGAAGAGCAAGGGCTGTCTCAGGGACTGAGGTTTCGGCGGTAAGACAGTTGGTGGATAGGGATGTGGACGGTGGTGTGGCACAGGGTGTTGGTGTGTGGGATGAGGGCACTCAAGAGCTCGAAGTAAATTGGTGTTCAGTTGGGGGAGATGATGGGGCTCCGGATGTTGGTGTGAGGGAGCGAGTTGATGATTTTGGTACTTCGGGTTCTGGGGCTCATCGCACTATTAATTTTTCGTCCACAGTTCCAATGGTTCGGGAGAGGAGTCCACAGCCGGTGGGTGGTTTCCAGGCTGCTGGAGTTGGTGGAGGTGGTGCAGGAGGTGTGGAGTCGGTGGCGCTGGAGGTTCCAGGAAGTTTGGGTGGACCTCATGTGGCGACAGATAATGGAAATGGTGGTGATGTGGGTTCTTTCATGTCTTTTTTACAGGGGGCCTTTGAGGCTTGGTCGGTTTCACCAAGGGGTGTGAACCAGGGTGTGGATTTGGCTCAGGCATGGAAGGGTGCAGGTGGGCCAGTTGTGAGAGCTGGTGGAGCTCTTGGTGGTGAAGTTATGGCTTCAAATGGGCCGAGTGGCGATGTGGGTTCACTCGGTGAGTCCACAGGAGTGGTGGATGTGGCAAGGAGGAATGCTTACGTGTCATTTTCTGGGCCTTTGGGGTTTCATTTGAAGCAGGAGGTTAAAGAAGGCATATGGCGGGGGGAGTATGTGGAACTCTTTTTCCCTGCATCCGTTGGATGAGGTGGCTGGGGTAAAAGATGATTCATCTAAGGACAGTTTAAAGGAAGAGGAGGAAAGGAAGAAGAGGTTTCGGAGGATTCCTAAGTCATTCGGGAATTGGCTCTGGGCTTTCTGCATTTTGGCAAGTGTGGTTGGGGAAAGAGCCCACAGCACTGTACGGGTCTTTTTTATTATGTGGATGGGATTTGGGAGACTTATCGAACGTATGGTGGTTGGGCGTGGTGGAAATACGATGAGCAGTTTAGGCAATGTTTGGCGGCTCACCCAGGCATGAGGTGGGATCAATTGGACATTACGCTGTGGTTGCGTTTGATGGCGGCACAAAAGGCGTTGCCCTTTCCAGGGGGAGCCGGTGGGGGAGGAGTCAGTTCCTCACCGGCAGGTGTTAAAAAGGCATCATCTTGGCAGTTTAATGAGGATCAGTGCAAGTTTGGTGCGGGGTGCAGGTACAAGCACAAATGTTCAAATTGTGGAGGATTACATTCATTGTCCAGATGTTTTATGAGGGCAAGACAAGGAGGTCTGCCTTTTGGAGGGTCTGGAGAGGGGAGCTTCCCCGGTGAAACTCGACACGATGTTACCGTGGCTAAGGCTTTACGGAAGACATAGAGATGCAGAGTTTTTACATGACGGTTTTGGTGTTGGTTTTTGGATTTCTTTTGTGGTAAGGCCAGGGGGTGGCAAGTTAAGAAATTTGAAGTCGGCTAGAGTGTATCCGGAGGTAGTTCGGGAGAAGGTGTTTAAGGAGATTGGGGCTGGTAGGATGGCATGTCCATTCTCGTCTCCTCCGGTGCGGGATTTAAGGATATCCACTTTGGGGGTTGTGCCGAAGCAGAAGGCAGGAGAGTTTTGTTTGATTCATCATTTATCCTTTCCACGGGGGGGAATCGGTGAATGATGATATTGGTGAGGAGTTGGCCTCGGTGTCATACGTGTCATTTGATTCTGTGGTTAGTTTGGTTCGTGATGCAGGACCGGGGGCTTTAATGGCTAAGGGGGATATTGAGTCGGCTTTTCGGCTATTACCTATTCATCCTTCGTGTCATCATCTTCTGGGATTTTGGTTTGAAGGCGAATTTTATGTGGATTTATGTTTGCCTATGGGTTGTTCCATTTCCTGTTCCTTTTTTGAATGTTTCAGTACATTTTTGGAATGGGTGGGCCGTGAAGTGGCTGGGTCGAACAATTTGACTCATTATCTGGATGATTTTTTGTGTGTGGGAAGGGAAGGGACAGGAGAGTGTCTGCACATTCTTCGGTCTTTTCAGTGAGTGGCACACCGATTTGGTGTTCCTTTGGCTTCTGATAAAACGGAAGGTCCAGCGTCGGTTATCGCTTTCTTTGGAATTGAGATTGATTCAGTAAAGGGTGAGTGTCGTTTACCTGTTAAAAAAGTGGTGGAAGCTTTGAGGCAAGTAGAAGGGGCCCTGTCGGTTAAAAAACTACAGTTGAGAGAGCTACAATCGCTGATTGGTCGTTTGAATTTTGCGTGCAGGGTCATTCGGTTGGAAGAGTCTTTTTACGTGGATTGGTTTTGGTGACACGGGGTATTCGGGAAGGTCATCACTTTCTTAGAATATCTGGTGCCATGAAGGAAGATTTGGAAGTGTGGAAATCCTTTTTGGTGGTGTTTAATGGGGTGGCCTTATTCCCTTCGAAAGAGGTTTTGGCGAAGGAGCTGGAATTTTTCACGGATGCCTCGGGAGGTGTTGGTATTTTGGGGGACGTTGGTGTGCTTCTCGTTGGCATGATAGTTGGTTGGCATCTTCCTTGGTGCGGAATTTGGCTTTTCTGGAGTTGTTTCCATTAGTGGTGGCCTTGGAGCTGTGGAGAGGTGCTTTGGAGGGGAGAAGGATTCTGTTCCGTTCTGACAACATGGCGGTGGTGTCGGCGGTTAATTCTTTGTCAGCTTCATCATTGCCAGTCATCAGATTGCTGAAAAGATTTGCGTTGATGTGTCTTAAGTTTAATGTTTTATGCAGGGCAAGGCATGTTCCGGGTCGCCTTAACTCAGTGGCGGATGCTTTGTCTCGTTTTCAGTGGGACAGGTTTCGTTCCCTGGCTCCGTTGGCAGAGGAGGTGGGCACCCCTTGTCCGGAGGGCCTTTGGCAGCTAGGCTCAGAATTTTTGGAAGATGGGTGAGAGGTTCTTTGTCTGAGTTATCTTGGAAGGCCTACTCGCGAGTATGGAGGGATTGGGACGCTTTGGCTGAGCGGTTCAGGTACGTGTCAGTGGGTGGTTGGGATGAGGAAAGTCTGCTCAGAGCATACCTCATTCGGTTATTTGAGTCTAGGGCATCTCCTGGAGTGGATCGGCAGTCTTTAGCCGCCTTGGCTTTCCTTTTTCAGGTATCGGGGAAAAGAGATGTCACCAAGGATTTTGTGATCAGATGTGCAGTTCGGGGTTATGTGAAGGGGAGATGCAGGGTGGACGCTCGGCGTCCAGTTTCAAGACAATTATTGGAAGGTCTATGTAATTTTGTGGGGAGCTTTTGTTCTTCACCTTATGAGGTTCTGCTTAGGAGGGCGGCCTTTTGTTTAGGGTTTTTTGGGGCATTTCGAGTGGGTGAGCTGGTTTGTAATTCTAGGAGAGGAGGTGGTGGTTTGGGAGCTGATGCGGTTTGGTTGGGAGTTAATGATCTCGTTATTTGGGTTGCTTATTCCAAGACGGATCAGTTGGGTAGGGGGCGTAGAGTTGGTTTATTCAGTGTGGATAACTGTGTGGTTTGTCCAGTGGAGAACGTTAAAATGTTTTTGGAGGTACGAGTGGAGTCTAGTGTGGCCTTTTTATGTCACCCGGACAGGTCAGCTTTATCTAGGTATCAGTTTATTTCTATTTTTAAGAAGGGTTTGTTGAGTTTAGGGAGAAATCCGAAGGAATTTGGTTCTCACTCCTTTCGTATTGGGGCAGCAACGGAAGCTTCAAGGTTGGGTTTGTCGGCAACGGAAATTCAAGAATTGGGAGGATGGAACTCAAGGGCTTTTAAGTCTTACGTTCGTCCTGGTTTGGTGTCATAAATTTTGTAAACTTTTGTTAAAGCTGGGAGGTAATGTGGAGAACAGTTTGCTGTATGTTATGTTATGTTTTTCAATTTATAAAAAAAAAGAATAAAAAGAGACATTTTGAAATATGAAAAATATCAAACTTATACATGAAATATTAATTATACCTTTTATACAGAATATATATATTTATTCTATTTTATCTTTGTAAATTTGTTGGTTGTTTGGGGTTGAGTGTGGGGGTTTGGAGTATTTGGAGGCAAGGAGTTGGTGTTGGTTTATGATATGTTTTTTCTTTACAGGTATGGTCATGGTTTATTTGGTGGGATGTGTGGTGGTTTGGTGGGGAGTTTTTTCTTTTCAAGTATTTTGTGTGGTGGAGATGTTGGTAATTTGTTTTTGTTTTTGCAGATCCTCCAAGAGTGGTGTGGATCATTGGAGACTCGCAGATTTTTTGGGCGAGAAGAAGGGCGTTGGTGCGATCCTCTGGAGTTCAGATGGGTCTGCTTGGGTCGGCAACACGGGTACGGTGGATCAGAATCCGTGGACTCCTATGGGAGGAGTTTAAGCCTACGATTTTGGGCACGGTGAAGTTCCCCATGTGCTGGTAGTTCACATGTGAGGGAACGATTTGGGTGTGTTCCCTCTTTGTATGCTGCTGGAGCAGATGCAGGAAGATCTGCGGCAGTTGAGGGTGTGGTCACCATGGACAGTGGTGGTGTGGTCCGAGGTGATGCCAAGGATGGTGTGGGAGCAGGCAGAGAATGAGGAGGCCGTGCGGCTTGGCCGTATCAAGCTGGATCGCTGCATGTGAAGGTTTGCGAGGAGGATGGAGGGTGTGGTGGTGCGACATCTACCTTTTGAAGAGGAGGAGGCGTAGTGTTATTTTATGGCGGATGGAGTTCACCTGACGGATGTGGGCAAGGATCTGTTCCTCCTGGGACTCAAGGAAGGGATTGAACAAGCCCTGTTTTTTCTTGGTGGGGGAGCTCTCCCATAAGGGGGTTATGTGAGGAGCTCGTGGCGGGGGCTTCTAGGCAGTGTTGGCTAGGGGTTCCTTTTTAGTTAGGATTACTTTGGTCAGATGGTTGGGAGTTGGGAAGTTTTTTGGTAGTTGGGGTTTGGAGGTGTGTGGTGGTTGTGGGGAGTCCTCTTTCAGCACTGGGTTATTGTTTTAATTTTGTTATGGGAATGGTTATGTCATTATGGTGGGTTATTGTGTGGAGTTTTTAGCTGTGGCCTATATATAATAAATATATATATTATTCCACAGTTATGTGTTTGCGTATTTTTTGTGTATTTTTTGTCTCCCTGCGACCGACTCGGTCATCAGTAGGCGACTTAATAAGGCCTGAAGCACCTAAGGCGTAGGGCCCTTAAGTTGCCTCTGATGCCAGGACGCAGGGAGGATTTTTCTAGAAGGTTTTGCAGCGCGTGAGGAGATTGAGCGGGAGTGGTGTGGGAGGAGTCGACAGGAGGGTATTTAAGGCACGTGTGGAGAGGCTCTGTGCTCCTTTTTCTCCTGAGGTAGAGCGGTGAAAATCCCCACCCTCCCTCCCTGTTTTATTTAATTCCAGGTTGGGTTGGTTTTTTCGTTAGTACAGTATTTTTGTTGGACTCCTTTGTCACGGCGGGGGCTTGTAGGCAGTGCTGGCTAGGGGCTCCTTTTTAGTTAGGATTACTTTGGTCAGATGGTTGGGAGTTGGGAAGTTTTTTGGTGGTTGGTTGGTTTGGAGGTGTGTGGTGGTTGTGGGGAGTTCTCTTTCAGCACTGGGCTATTGTTTTAATTTTGTTATGGGAATGGTTATGTCATTATGGTGGGTTATTGTGTGGAGTTTTTAGCTGTGGCCTATATATAATAAATATATATATTATTCCACAGTTATGTGTTTGCGTATTTTTTGTGTATTTTTTGTCTCCCTATGTCCGACCCGGTCATCAGTAGGCGACTTAATTAATTATACAGTATGAAATATTTGGGAATACTCCCAATGAATTTCTTACTGTAATAAAATATTTGACATGCAGATGTTGCCATATTATGGCCAAGTGAAGTTACTACAGTTCTGAGCTATGTTCAGTATCAGCTGGGGAAAAGTCCAATATAGACATTCCTCAGCTGGTTTTATAAAGTGTTCAGTAGCATCATGCCCACACTGCTAAAACTGGAGGCAAGTTCTGGAGCACAAATGCAAATGAAATTAATATGCATAAACAAATTTAATTTGCAATGGTACAGCATAGCCCCAGATTGTGTTAACATGATTTTAAACTGATGTGCCTGCTAGTTTTAATCGAGTATACACAATCTCAGTAGTGAAGGGGTTAATTTCATTCATTTTGTTTATGTCATGTTTTGCACATAAGATAATTTTTCAGCAACTGAATGTGTTTGCTAGACTTTCAGTCCTCAAAAAAAATGAAAAAGACACAAAGATCATGACCTAGAATTAGTTAGCCTCAATATTAAAATTATGAGAGAGTTACGAGAACCCTTGAGTAAATTGTTTCTCAAAACTCCCAAATATCAATCTGAATGTCAGAAGCAGAGCAGAACCGCAATCTTATCACCAATATAGTTATAGAGGCTCACAAATACTGGTGTGTTCACATTCGGGCTGCGCAAAAATAACATGTGCAACATGTTCAGCATTTTGATCCTTTTTCTTGGATGATCCACCACTTGACACTTCTTTTGAGGTAATCTGATCTTTATTATTTTGATTAATGATTGGTTGGATGAAAGTAGAGCATTGTACTTACTGTGTTGCATTATATATATGAAAATCATTTTTTCACTGTGCCAATTTTCATTAAAATAAATAAAATAGATTTGAAACCCTGTTAGTGACAATAGCCTGGTGTGTCTAAAACAAAAGGAAATACAACAAGCAGTATTACAAAGGTAGCGCTAAAATGGGGACATGAAGGTGGAAAACCTGCACTTGCAGGTTTCCCCTTAGCATCCCTGTTTTAGCTCCATATTACGTGGCAGGTGCTAATTCAGCAGCCTGACCCATAATGCAGCGCTTACCTCCGGGATACTTGAGGCCGCGCTAATGCACTGCCCCAAGTATCCCTTCCTGGAGTCCAGAGTCCCTGGAGGGTTGTGCTGCCGGGTCACATGACCTGCAGGATCTCACCTCTCCAAGATCCTGCAGGTCCGTGGAGTGATCGTGGAGGGAGACTGAGGACTTTTCCCCCCAGTCTCACTCTGCTCCCGGAGGCCAGAAGTGGTGGATCCGGCCACCGTTCTCGTCGCAGGATGAGAGGGGAGTATCTGATTGTTGGGGGGTTTTCAGCTGGTGCTGGCTGATTTCACAAAAGTGGAATCAGTTAGCACAAGCTCCTAGCTGTGGTTAACTTTTCAGCTAACCGTAGCAGGGCGTAATTAGCATTAAAACTTTGTAATCATAATGCTAATTACTTTTTGCGCTCCCCATGTTAAGCACAGGGAGAGCAAAGTATGATAAGTTCCCACTGGAAAGGGCAATCTCTGATGAACTAATGGGTTTTTAACCCTTTAGCATTTGGATTGTAATATGTAATAAAAAGTCTCTAGGTTTGCATAGACATGAGCACAATGAAAAAAATTTGTTTAGTTTCATTTTGGATCGATTCATTATGGTTTTTTTATGTTTCGATGCGTTCGTTATGTTACTGTGATTTGTATTTCAGATCGATTTGTTATTTCGGGAGATTAGTAAATCGTATTTTGTATTGATTCATTATTTCGTTTTGATTCGTTATTTCGAAATGGTGAAAAGGATGAATTGATTACTCTTAGATTTGGTTTAAAAAATTAGGGTGAAAAGATATGTCCTTGGTGCTGAAATCGCCTTTTTAAACCTGTCGAACGAACCACTGGAAATCAGGGCATATCCCTGACATTTTGGTGTTGTTCGGCGTTCACTGAATAGATCAACAATTACTTCTCCATAAGGAATTTCACTGCCAACATATGACACCATGACAATGTCCATGTCCTGTGGTGCTGAATACAACAGATTGAGCACCACAGCCAATGGACAGGGATGCTGTGCTGAGTCAGACTCAGTCTAAGTGAAATGGTATAACAAATCGATTCGTGAAAACTAAATCAATTTTTTATATACCATTTTGTTTAGTTTTTGTTCTGTTTTGGCTGAAATCAATTTGTTATTTTGGAAGTGCTTCCAAAATATGATTCGATTATTGTTATTATTATTGCGATTCGGAATGAAAGGAAACGCACATATCTAGTTTGCATGTGTCAAACCAAACAATAGAACAGTGACAAATGACTGAATACACTCTGCCAAAGGCTTGCATTTTAGAACTGAACTACAATCCCATGTACATTAGAGCATTTAACCACAAAGAAAAAAATAGATTTTTTTGATAAATTTTAAAATAAGGTAAAAAATATTGTATAAAATGCCCAACTTTTTAATGGTTTTAAAAATGCATTTATAATCCAAAAAAGAAATTGATTTATGTTAATGTACCCTTTTCCTGATTAACCCCTTCATTCCTAAGTGATTTTCCACAAAACAAAAATACTCTTAGGAGCCAATTGTTTTTTGGGAAAATCATTTTTAAATTATACCTATGTATTTGGGAATGTTATATTCCCAATGTATTCCGCTCTCAAGGCATGCAAATAAGTGCAAAAATTACTTCACTAGTGACCGTTCTGGTGACCAACAGTTGGGAAATTCGAAATCCTGTTCGCTGGTGATACTGTGGGCAATGGAATAAACTCCTCCACTTCACCCAGCGATAACACCAGAATCGGGCAGCAGGGTGTGGGGGGGGGGGTGAAGTGGGAGGCACCTCTTACATCCCGACTACTTTAAAAAATTAAGTGGCTAGTATGAGTAGAGTGTCCTTTTAAGCTGCCTGTGTGTTCGCCTTACAAGACTCTATGCTACCTAAGCTTAAGCATTTAGAACTTTTATGCTGTCCTCCGTTACATAACTGAATATAGATTAAGAGTATAAGTACACTGATGATGGAGAATTAAAAGAAAAGAAGAAATGTATACATTTGTGTGAAATCAGTGCTTTATTGTTTGCAGGTGGAAAATGAAGAAGAAATATTAAATTGCTTTACATTACCCAAGAGACAAAAACATACAATTCTAGAAGCTCTGTGGATTGTTGCACCTGTGTTGTGCATCAATATCAAATGCTCTACCACATAAATAATGCTATAAATAAATTATCATAGTGCTATCTTATCCAGTGTGCAGACAATCGATATTCACATAATCATACAGTCATACATCTTTATGACATGTTTTGCAAATCAGAACAGAGAAAAAATTAATAATTAAGCAATCAAATATAAACTATTCAGTTAATTGAAGGATATCCTGTCATTTCACCATACAAAGCCCATTCTTGACTCAAGTTACTATACCAGACTTAACACTTTGCTATTGATCAGCCTATGACCTGGGGACTCAGCCATGAGAGCACATTCATGGGCCAGCAAGGTCAAGCATTTGTTACACATTTGCTACGGCAACAGTTTACTTAGTCTGGAAAACCTGACGATATTCTCAGCGAATTGCGTATCTTCCCCGCGGGATATTTATTTTTTTCATTTTATGCACTTTACTGTTGTATCTTTATTTTTTGTGTATTACTAAACCCTCGTACTCTTTAATTATGCTTTATATTATTTTCTGGATTATTTTGAGCAACCGGACACCAGCAAGAAAAGATGTGTTACTGAAACTACCCAGCAAAGCATCATAGGTGTTCACACTAGAGCCGAGTTTCAGTTTAGGCTCCAACTCTGGTTATTCTCAATAATCATATTTTCTTCAGCTCTCTGCAACTATACAAACATACAACTGTGTGTAGTCTCTATCCCTTAGAGCAATGTCCGGAAGAAGAATATAGATATGACTGTGCCGCCCTAGACTCAGCACCTCACTTTATTTACAGAACCGGTTCCAACAGGCTCTGAGTCATGTGAGTTTGAATTTATAAGCATGCTGTATATATATATATTTATATATACCGTATTTTACGCTCCATAAGACGCACCTGACCATAAGACGCACCTAGTTTTTAGAGGAGGAAAACAGGAAAAAAAATATTCTGAATCAAATAGTGTAATAATGGATATGCCCTCATGGATATGCCCCAGCTCTCATGGATATGCCCCAGCAGCTCTCATGGATATGACCCAGGAGCTCTCATGGATATGCCCCAGGATCTCTCATGGATATTGCCCCAGCAGCTCTCATGGATATGCCCCAGCTCCTAAGGCTCCTAAGCTCCATAGTTTCGGACACTCGCAGGGAGCCGAACACTGTGTTGCAGGGTGAGACACCCGCCCTTAGGGTGACGGTCACCCTAAGGGCGGGTGTCACCTGGTGCGGGCCGCCCCCCCCGCCCCCACCTTGCGACGCCACTGCCCCAACGTGCACTCTTTTTTTCAGTATTCGCTCCACAAGACGCACACACTTTTCCCCACACTTTTTATGGGGGAAAAAGTGCGTCTTATAGAGCGAAAAATACGGTATGTCATTTTATAGGCAATACTGTACCATATTCCTTTTGTTTGTATTTTGCTGAGATTATCAAAGAAAGACCCAGAAACAGATTGATATGAGTGTTTTAATTATATAGTTTTAATTTATCTCAAAGTGTTAATAATTATGCATGCTAAATAATCATGTTAATAGATACCTTATGCACATTGGGGAACACACCCTTTTTGCATTTTACCATTTCCTGTGCAATGTTTTGGAGGATGTTTTGCAATATTTCCCAGGCAACAGCTATAAATATATATCCATTTTCTTGATTTGAATACATATATCAACATCCATATCAGATTGTTTTGGCACTATAACAATCATAAGTGTGTATTCCCACATCATAATCACATCCAAGTTTGGTTGATATTTTATGCACAGGATAGATTTGTTTATTGTGTCCTCAGCGAGGTGATCTTTCAGAGCAGAAGTTCAAGGATGAGACTCCACCCTGTGAACAAGTTTCATGGCAGTCCCCATCTAGGTAAACCTGGAGAGAAGATGAGAAATTGGTGGCAATACTATTTAACTGAGTGTATTGCTGATTTGTGAATTAATCTGACATATTTTTTTGAGAAGACCTTAGAGTGCTGATTCTTTAATATTACCTATAATATTTTTTAAGCAAAACTTAAGAATACACTTGAGTACTTATAAATAAACAAAACTTTGATCCACAAATCCATGGAACAGGAACACTGATGTTTCTCCCACCAAGTGGTCTTTAGCGTCGTGGTCTTTATCAACGTTGATAAAGACCAACTACTGGTCAAAATGTGGTCCTGTTATATGAATGTTTATTAAAATTGTAGTTTATTTATACGTCTTGTTGTGCATCCTCGAGTTTTGGTTGTATTCTGTCTCATGGATCTACGCTCCGGGCATTATTACTTAACGATTCTGATCATTTTGTTTGGGTCTGGGTGATTGGAAAACTTTTGTTTTCTATATATATATTGTAAATAAAATGTTATTATGCATTAATGCAACACAAATCCATATACAAAGCTATTCAATATAGAGATTCAATCTTGAACATTAATGTGACAAAGTGTATAAAATAAATAAATAAAGCATAGAAAATATTATCTAATAAAACTTCTTTTTTGATATTTTATTTTCTTAAAGGAAACAAATGCCACAAGATGGCAGTATGTTAATTTCAATAGCTTTAAGGACACAATGCTTATTGTAACAGCGTTACCGTGATAGATGTTAGTAGGAGAACAGAAGGGAGTCCATTGATGCTGCTGGGGTTGAGCTCGTCATTCAAGAGAATTTGGCACAGAACCTTTTGATTACATTGAACTGAGGAAATTGTTCTGCAACTTATACAGCACATGCAGCTTTTATGACATAATGAAGTTATAAACGATGACAGAAAATAATGTAAACAAACTAAATATTATCTAGTACTTTAATGCAAAGAGGTACTAACATATAGAAATGGGTAAGAGAAAAATATGCCACGCGAAAGTCTTGATGTCTTCTAGTACCCGGAAAGTGGGTACCTGAAAAAAATTATGCAAAAGAAATATATAATATATTATAATGTGTACTCTAAGCAAGAATGAAAAATGGAAGTAGATTTTACACAATTCCCTGTGGGTTTATGATAGATGCTTGATGCATTGGTATCTCTATTTATAAAATTGCAGGTGCCATCGCTATTAATATTCCCTTGGCTTTCTGTTACTTACTGCAGTAGCATAAAAAGCTATATTAATTATACTGAGCAAAGAAAATCCATTCTTACTGGCCGCATGCAAATCTAATCATCATACGTTTCAAGCTGTGACTCATGCTGATAAAACATCTTTTGGCAAAAAAAGTAAAGTATTTTTAAGACAAAAAAAAGCATATTAATGCAATTTTCTCACTGGAATGTAGCTAGAGTTCAGCGCGTGAATGATGAAACACTTATATGACAAAGAAAAATAATTTCTGCGTATTATTTAATGACGAGGGAAGCGATAACCTATGTTTCATAAAGTTGTTTTTTTTCTTCTAAAGATAAAATGCTCAAAATCGTTTACAATCGAATTTATGCGGTTATCCCAATTGCTGAAGTTATTTCTGTTGCCATTTGTATTATCTGCTAAAAAGCAGACATGTTAATTATATTCTGTGATTGTAGAGCGCTTGAGCTTCCATAATATTGTAAATTTTGAAAATCCGAATACATGGGACTTAGTAAGTAGAACAGAGAATAATTGAAAGTTAGATTTTCCCCAAAAATGAGAAATCAATATGAACTTCATTGTTCGCTGCTCTGGGATCCAAAGTCAGACATTTACTCTGCACTTCAATTATTTCCTTTAGCGACAATGTAGGGCTCCATTTAATTTTACACGATCTCTGAAATTTACAGATTTTTTTTAAATGCAATTCAGCATACTTAATTAAGGGAACACTAGAATTTTGATTCCTGAAAAAAAGTCTCAATTATTGGCTCCCGTGCATACACTCGCTGAAGGAAGTTTTGGTATTAACAGTGCAATTCAAAATCATCAGTAAGCACGTGTTCAAAAAAAGTCTTCAAAGGGGCTCATAAATGGATTTTCAGACAGGGAAACAAAGAAAATAGCACTGAAACCCGCATTTTAACATTGGATTTTCAGATGGACGTGTTCAAAATCAATATGATGCTGACCCCAAAAAAAATATTTTTCAGACGTTTGCCAGCCCATGTTTTTTCAGAACAGCATACTTCGATTTTCAATTGTGTTCAACTTTTTTTAGATTGAAACAGCTGATATTTCTAAAACGATTGTAGGCCAAAACTCATCAATATTTTTTGAAAAAACACCAAAAGATTCAAAGTGAGCCAATAGTTCCTTGGTTTTAGTCTGAAAAACATCATTATATGTTTCTTATTTTGGTTGACCCTATGAATATGACAGCATCAATAAACTATATTGTATGATGGCAATTTTCTCATCGAATCAGCATTCTAAAGCTGCATACATATCCATTAACCCCTTCACTACTGAGATCGAGATATCTCAGGGTTCAAAGGCAACATCTGGAACCAATATCGAGCTATGTCGATCTGCAGCTCTGTTTGCTGCAAACTAATTTAGCTTGCATTTGGCTGCAGAAAGTGCCCCAAATGTTTTAGCCCCAATGGGGGACATAATGCCCAAACTTTGTAAAATAAGCTGGCTGAATGTACCTGACATCGGACATTCAGCAGCCAATACAGTTGCAGCTTTTGTTCAATGCAGTGGCTGTAGCTCTATTTTGCAGCTGATGGCACCATCTACTGGCCAAATATGTTAGTACAGTAAGAAATACACTGTAAATATTTTTTTTAGTTTTTTTATATTTAAAGTTTTTATTTTGTAAATAGCAAAAAGGTCACAGGTTGACTGGCAATATCGGCCTCGCAGGGCCATAGGAACTCACATAATATCACATACATAGAAAGGTTCAGCTATAGTAGGTAGAACAGCAGTAAACACGACATCAAAGGGCCATCATAGCATACATAATGAACGAAAACGACATCAAAGGGCCATAGCAAGTCATCTGCTTAGAAATGTGAAGTTAAAAATAAAAATGTCATCTGAAAAATCTAGGATATCTTCGGTGAGTCATAGGGAATGAGGGGGGTTAGCAAAATCATCTGCAAAATACCGCTCAAAAAAGGAGGGAAGAAAATATTAGACAAGCAAAAAATCTGTTATAGACATCTATGAAAATAACGAAAAAGGGGAAAAAAAAGAAAGCAAAAAATTGGCAAAGGCCATAAACGTGCCGTCCCAAGCACGGCCCGGCGATCTAAGGGACCATGGGAGGGCAAGGGAGAGGAAAGGCACTAGGCCCAGGAACTCGGGGGGCCAGATTGAGCGCCAGGCCACCATGGCGCACCCCGAGAAAACCGGTAAAACGGCAAAATAAAAGTGAAAAAGAAATAAAAAAAAATATTAAGGAAAACACGCCAAATTAAGAGGAACTCAAATAGGCAGGTATAGTCACTCCGCAGCAAAAATGGAGGGGGCATCCGGGAGGGACGGGGACGCAGGGTCGAACCGGGTCTGGAGCCGAATGAAGGCAGACGGTATGATGCAGTCCACTTCAACCCGTATCCAGCCATATAACCGGGCACATGTCCCCGTCTGGGTGAGGCACCCTGCGGAGTGTCTGCTGGACAAAAAGGCTCCACGTGGCACTGGCTCCGGCATATCCCACAGCACAGGATCGAGTGTGTGTAGGCTCCCCTCCGATGGGCAGCTTGCCACCGCCAGGAGACACCGTCTTCAAAGACTGCACAGAGGGGCCGCCAGCTCGCGCTGCGATCTTCAGCTCTGTAGCAAGCACCTCAGTGATCAGCACTGCTCTGGAGCCCGCTGCAGGAGCAGCTCCCAGCAGCAGGGGGTGGACAACAGCATGGCAGCCAGATCTCCCAGGTCAGCACCGCACATCGATGTCTCCTCCTCCACCATTGAATGATCCTCAGCACCAACGACAGGTACGCCCTCCTCATGCTCGATATCCCGGACAGCCTCGGCACCTCTGCAGCTCTGCAGTATAGCCATCATCCAGCGTCATAAACCCCTTGTAAGCAAATCCAAGTCCGCCTCCCCCAACATATCGAGACAGGCATCTAGGCCTGTCAATACATCCATCGGCACGTCAGTGGGGGGAGGGGAGGACATCTTGCCGTCAGATCTCATCTCCGCCGCACTGCCATCCGCAGCTACCGGGAAACGGGGGCCCTCCATCTCCTCGGTTTGCAGCAGGTGTCCACTCAGCAGAGTTCCCCTCTGGGAGAAGAGAGAGCAGCAAGGCCAAAACTCGTGTCAGGGGAACAGGCCTCAAGATGGCCATCGGCAGTGCGACTCAGCCAAGGGACTAGAAATCCTGCGTCTCAGCTCCAGAGGGCGGGCTAAATGGACTCCAGAGGGTATACACCCGGTGGCCAGCCGCTCAGGGGGTACAGCATAGGGTAAACAGCTCAGGCAGTCACCCAGAATTCGCCTTTCCCCGAAATCACAGACGGAGTGCTTGCAAACTGTGACCTCTTCCCTTCACAGCCAGCCACGCCCCCATACACTTTAAATATTAGTGGTTTAAAGAAAACAAAACACTGGCACCTGACAATGTTTTTTTGGGAAATCACTTGGTACTGAAAGGGTTAAATATATTCTGTTTCTTGTGTCAATGCAGTCCAGATTAGTATGGAGTTTTAAAATATATTCTATATATGAAAATTGAAAAGGGCTACATTCCGGTTTGGCCCCATAATAATTAATAGTGCCCAAACAAACTGTGCAAAATGGTATATATGTAATTATAACAATACAGCTAGCAAAATGTATAAAAGATTAACACATATTTGTCATTATTGAAAGGATATCATACTAATGTAAAGAAGAAGATACTAGAAGCAACTCCATCTTCACTATAACAAAAATTTCAGCAACCTTTACAGCTGCATAACAACAGCCAGGAAGAAGGCAAAATAATGGAAGAAATCTGGGATCACCCACTTTTGCATATAAAGTTCCGGTGTTTTTTTTTTGTTGCTGAAAATCCATGTACTGTACAAAATCAATGTGTTACTGTAAATTTTATATACAGACATTATGCCACATACAGATATTTTATATTCTGCTAGATCTTTGAAAGATGCATTGTTAAAAATGTCATTATGATTCCTATACATGACCTTGAAATCTGACAATTTATATTATTTATCTTTATCACATTTACTGGATTTGACTCAAAGGCTATTTCTTTCTGTACTCTGATGCTACACACCCCTTTTGACACTGTGTACTATAAGGCACACGATCCAGAGTGAAGAGCGTTAAAGAAAAATTGGATACTTGGAAAATTAAAAATGAGTCAAATTACAGTATTTTAATCCATCTCAACATATTTATCTATTTAGCTATAAGAAAATTTTTTATTTTACCCAACATTCAGAGAGCGGTGAAAACCAGGAGAATGACTGGAGACGTTAAAATTCTAGGTCAAAATAGCCGATTTGAAAAGTGAGATAAATGGGAGAATTTTTCTGGTTTGGCTATATAGACCTATCATTTTCACTTCATTAAGTTTTTCTCTTGGTTTTCACAACTCCCTGAATAACCCTGTATGCTTCATGTAAAGCTTCAAATATCAAAAGCACTTTTTCAAATGAATGCATTTTTAGACAGGCAGATGGTGCCATCTGCTGGCCAAATATCAAAATTACGTCTCTATAATTTAGAATGAAATCCGTGTTTCATTCTTAGGGGAAAAAAAGGAATTCAAGCTGTTTAAAATGTTTGGCTCCTTGGGTATCATGGCCAAGGTACTAAACCATTGGGGGTTCATTTTGGAGTTTACTTGTAAATTAATTTTGTGTGCAAATGACTAAAATCTTTTGTATTTCTCCAGTATTAGACCACATCATTCTTGAGATTGAAGGGGTTTATAAATGCAACACGGAATTAGCATCTAAACTCAGTATAACTATGTAATATTTTTTGCATTTTGATTTGTGATATTTATTATTTTTCAAATCATGATGGTAGTCATATACTTTAAGTGGAAAGTATAGCTGAAAAGAATGGTAATAATGGCAGAAAATCCTATGTTTCAAAGGTGGAATTCATGTGTGAATGAGAAGCATGTACAGATGTGCTGTAGTTATGCCTTCCACATCTAGCTACAAAAAGATACTACTGCCATTGAACATCAACTTATTTATAAGATGTAGCTACGCAAGTCAACAGGAGACAGAATAAACATTAAACCGCAATGATGGGACACAATATCAGGATTATTCAAAGAGAGCCGAACTGGCCCCGAAATTGCACTGAACTGTGAATTTCCCCGCACAGTTCAATTTCTGAGCCATTCGGCTATTCAAAAGCTGTCAATTCACCAAATATTGCAAATTGCCAGCAAAATACGGGTGATCTTCGGCAGCAGTGAAATCACCCATAGAGAAGCAATGGTTAATCTATTCTGAGAACACCGAACAGCAGTGAAATGTGAGTGAAATGTCCTGATAAATTCTCTTTATTTATTTATTTTTTTCGGATTTTTTGGGATTTTTTCTGCAAAATTTTAGTCAACATAAAATCAACAAATTCTATATAGACAAACATATGAACTAATTCATATATACATTATGAATCTTAAAAGACTGGAGGTACAAGAAGAGTCAAATATTATGACAGAGGGAGTTCCATGAATAGAAGCAGGGCCGGATTTATAACTAGGTAGATATAGGCATGAGTCTACAGGTGCTCGGCGCTCCCGCGTCCACGGTATAAAGGGAATCTCTTCCGTATAGAGAAAAAGATATATGTTATAACATAGGGTAAATATTTTACTGTCTTGGACAATTCATAGTTCGTCGGAGTATTCCTAAAAGGAAAAAAAATGTATAATAGTGAAGTCCAGCTTTCACAAAAATGAAAAGGTGGGGGGGGGGGATGGATCCACTCACACTTTCCAGAGCCTCGTTAGGCTCGATCACCTCACCTGCGGGTGTTTCACACGGCTCACCCGATAGCCCTCAGTGGTTGTCTCGTCTTGTAGTCTTGGTATCCCTTCAGGATCCTAGGTAGTCCACATGTCCTCCAATGGTTGAGTACCAATGGCCCTCAGTAGTCAGCTTATCTTGAGGCCTTGGTATCCCTTCAGAGTCCTGGGTAGTCAATAAGTCTTCCACTGGTAGAAGTCTGCAAACTCAATAATGTAGAAAGGATTCTATCCTATTACATAAAGGATGTTTATTGGAACATATGAGTGAAAAACAGAAGAAAGAAAAAAACAATACGCGTTTCACCCTTTAGGGCTTCATCAGTTGATAGAAAATAAAATAAAAAATAAAATAAAAAGCACAATAGTATAGGTGCGCTCCCCCCATTGGGGGTGACATTTATAGCCCAGTAAAGAGGCGTCTGGTCATGCCAGATAGCCAATTACTTCCACTTGTTTCAGGTGGGTGGGGGTCCCAGGTGCGGCTATTTGTTCATTAATTAGCATGTGTGTGCTGGATGCCTGCTTCCACAATCCACACTGGAAAGCATACATTCTATTTACGTCCATACCCATTTCCGCGTTCCACCCTGGAACGCATGCACTTCCGCCTCCTCCTCCAATCATGAGGTCTGTCAGTCATCTTTTCCTTTGGGGTATCCTATCTATACAGCGCCCGGAGCTCCACCATCCCAAACGGAACGAGCATCGAACCCCAACCGTGGGGATGTACAAAAAAACACAACAGTAAAACACAACATATATCAAAGGGCAGCCAAATTAAAACCAGTGATACATATATAAAAGCCCTATATAGCGAGTACATATCCCATAAATTAGGGAATAATAAGGATAAATATACAGCAATAAACACCAAAGTACTAAAACCTCCAAGGGACCCCATATGGAGAAACCCCTTATAAAAACCCTTAGGATCTAAAAATAGCACATATTATATAGAATCCAACAGGCAGTTTTTCCGACCTACATATAATCAAGGGAACTCTTACCGTAGAGTGAGTTTCCTTTCTCCAAACACCAATAATCATCAAAATGGGACCCCTATTTTATCTCCCTCCCAAGATCTTTTTTTCTTTGAATCCCCTATATCTCCATCAGAAATAGGAGGAAGCAATGTCCTATTTAATTCTACAGGAAGTGACAGAGTTCGAAATCTAGGTTTAGACCCTTTGAATGCATGGTGTCGAACTCGTAGATGCATTTCATTTCTTCTTGCCCGATACGCTTTGCAAGGTCTCCACCTCTTTCTTTATAGCCATGAATTCTAAGTTTCTGGGGTTGCAGTTGTGCGGGTTTTTTTAAGTGAGCGGGCACACTGTGTGTTTCTAGACCTTTTTCTTTGTTTCTTATGTGCTCTCTTATTCGTACCCCTACGGCTATTGTTGTTTTCCCAATATATTTTAAGCCGCATGGGCAGATCAGGAGGTATATGACATTTTTCGAGAAACAGGTGAGTAGATCTTTGATTTTCCACTCTCCTCTTCTATTGTTGATTTTGGTGATATGCCTTTTTTTGTTACCTGTGCTCCTGCAACTTATACAGTTGCCGCAATTGTAAAACCCCCCTTTCTGTTTAAAATGGATCGTTGTTCTTTTCGGTACATGTTCGCTCACAGTCAATCTGGATTTCAGATTTTTTGTTCCTCTACATATAAACCTTGGTTTGGACGGCAGTATCTCTTGTAGTGTCGGATCTTCTCGAAGGATCAGCCAAAATTTTCTTACTATCTGTTTGAAATCTTGATCTTGTTGACTATATGTAAAAATCATTGGTACTCCAGCTTGGGTCTGGTCTTGTTTTTTTTTTTCCTTATATTTGAGGTAGTCATTTCGGTCTGTCTGTGCCACTTCCTCTTTTATTTTCTCAAGTGTCTGATGTTCATAACCCTTATCCATGAAGTCTGTGGTTAGCTTTGTTGCTTGGATGGTGTAATCTGTGAGTTTGGAGCAGTTTCTTCTCATCCTGATGTATTAGCCTTTTGGGACTCCTTCTAGCCATCTACTGAGGTGGCAGCTGTCTCTGCTGATATAGCTATTGGTGTCTACCTGTTTGAAGAATGTTTTGGTTTGAATAGTGTCACCTTCTGGAAAGATCGTAAGATCTAGGTAGTTGATGGTCTCTTTACTCCATAACGTATCTAGTTGGATGTTGGAGTCCTGTGCGTTAAGTTTTTCTAGGAATGCTTTAAATTTTTCCTCTCCTCCCTTCCATATCATGAAGAGATCATCGATATACCTTCTATATATAATGATATCTTCTTTCCTTTCTTTAATTATGTCTTTTTCCCAATTGTCCATATATAAGTTCGCAAAGTTTGGGGCGAAACGTATTCCCATAGTTGTTCCTTTGGTTTGTAAATAATATTCATCGTTAAAGGTGAAGTAATTATTTTTTAGGCTCAATTTGATTCCTTCCAAGATGAACATCTTCTGTTCTGGTGGTATATCGTCCTCTTTGTCCAGGTGGATTCTTATTGCCTCGATTCCATTCTCATGTGGAATGTTACTGTATAAGGACCTCACGTCGCTGGTAACCAGGATGTAATTGTCCTTCCAGGATATTTCCTCAAGGTCCTTAATGATGTTCAATGTATCCTTTAGATGGGCTTCTGTTTTTGAGACTATCGGTTGTAGGAGTTTATCAACTCAGGATTGCTTTTAATAGTATATTTGATCCTAGGATGGATCTATATGATACACTCCTCATGAATTAAACACATGTCCATACACCCCCTCTGAGGGGCATATGTTCATACCCCTTCTTTGAGAGAAATAAAGTCTCCAGATCACCACCTAATCCAGCTACGAACAAAAATCACCAGTTCCTGAATAGAGAGTGCACCGATTGGCTGGAAATCAACATGTGATCCATCCACCCCTCTCTCCACAAACTGCATCTGTCCCTCGCAACAGTAATGCATTTATAAACAGTGAATTGACTAAAACGACTCAGGATTGCTTTTAATAGTATATTTGATCCTAGGATGGATCTATATGATACACTCCTCTAGAATTAAACACATGTTCACACACCCCCTCCGAGGGGCATATGTTCATACCCCCCCTTTGAGAGACATAATTCTCCAGATCACCACCTAATCCAGCTATGAACAAAAATCACCGGTTCCAGAATAGAGAGTGCACCGATTGGCTGGAAATCAACATGTGATCCATCCACCCCTCCGGACCCTGACACGCATGCAAAAAACGCGCGCAAAAACGAAATTGAAAGCAACAAGGACCAATCAGCAGACAGAGACACCGAATAACACTTAAAAGACGGTCAGTGCAAATGAAACTATCCAGCTGAAGAGGCCATTTACTGGCGAAACGCGTCCTGGATATCCCCATACACTTTTTTATATTGTTAAACTTATTTTTACTAATAAATCCCTTTATTTTATACTCCTGCATCCTGTCTTATTGCACCAAGTGGGCTCCACACTGAGGCTCTGTTTCTCCAGCCACACCGGGCAGACCAGCACCATACAGGAGGAGGACCACAGCAGACAAGGAGACAGGAGGCGATTAAAGAAGGGATTTTGGCTACCTTTAAGGGCCATAAACGCCAACAGAAGTGAGCCTGATACATTCTAGGCTCCCGTCCACGTGAGTTGAACATCGTTATATACTTATAACACTTCACTTGTAGCACAGTTTTGCGCTATGTCATTTTTTTCTGCTCACTCCCCATGAGGTAAAGATCCAACGTGACCGAAGGGAAGGACAGCATATCTTCTTCTCCATATATTGCAGGCTTTTATTATTTTTTCGGCAGAAGAACATAACAAACTTTGACCACAAAGTGGCAGCAAGACATAAGGAATACTTATCTCTTTGTGTGTTTAAAAAATTACTGTAGAGGAACATTATTACCATTCACCACAAGGTGGCAGCAATACACAAGGAATATTTTTTCCCCTTGGTAAAAGAAAACTCTTTTCAGGCACTATATATTTTTTAAATATATCCCTACTTTTTTCCATGTATTTCCACATGTTCATATGTACACATATACGTGTCTAAATCATCATCCATTATACTCTCCATTTACCTAACAGCCTCACCGGCAAGGGTCCAAATAATATATCTCCATAAAGGACCCATAACTAAAGGATCCCTACCTAAATACATAAGTGTAAACAGCGCCCAGATAGTGATAAAACCATCAATTATTTTCACATAACTACAGGCAAGTGCGAAGCATTGCCATAATATCACTATCAGACAGCAGTTAACGCTAAACACACACTAAGAAACAGGCGCCACTGAGGATCTCACTCGCCTCTTACTTTAAAGGGAGTATAATCAACCTAGAGGAAGGGGGTGCCAGTGATGACACACAAATAACTGGCATTCATGTTGCCCCAGCAGCTGCAGCATACTGCCAAGTTGGCACCAGTGACGAGGAGATAGGGGGTGAAGATGAGATCGATGATGAGGTCACTGACTCCACCTGGGTGCCAGAACAAACTGAGGAATCAAGTGAGGAGGAGGGGGAGGAGGAGGAGGAGGAGGCACAGCAAACACGAGGCACAACATCCTCTGTGACCAACCGTAGCACTAGCCAGTCCAAGGCATCACATGTCAGAGCTGCTCTGGTGCAGAGCGCTGTTGTCTCAAAGAACACATGCAGGAACTCTGCTGTCTGGGAGTTCTTTAAGAAATGTGCAGCAGACCCCACCTTTGCTATTTGTAATCTATGTCAGATGAGGCTGAAGCGTGGGATAAACACCGGACACTTGGGTACCACGTGCTTGAGGCGACATATGAACAAGTGCCACACATCCCGTTGGCGCAAAACTTTGCATAGGTCCTCCTCCTCCACATCTGTCTCTACCCACACTGTATGTCCTGCCATGTCATTACCTACAACCTCCACCGACAGGGATGATGCTACAGTAATGGATGTACCAGCAGGTCCTTCCTCACAATGTGACATCATCCCAGTAGCTGAAGATTTACGCAGTCAGATTACATTGCCGCAGCTGCTGCAGCGAAAGAAAAAATATAATCCCAACCATCCCCAAGCACAGAGTCTAAATGCCAGCTTAGCAAAATTACTCGCATTGCAGCTGCTGCCTTTCCAGCTGGTGGACTCTGTTCCCTTCCGTGAATTTGCTGAATGTGCTGTACCACAGTGGCAGGTTCCAAAACGCCATTACTTTTCACGCAAGGCCATTCCAGCACTATACCAGCACGTGGAAGACAATGTTATCCAGTCATTGGGAAAGGCAGTCAGCAGCAAGGTGCATGTCACTTTAGACACGTGATCCAGCAAGCATGGACAGGGTCGTTACATTTCCTTCACGGCACACTGGGTAACTCTGATTGCAGCTGGGAGGGATCCAAGATGGGGCTCTGTGCTGGAGCTTGTTCATCCACCACGCCTCCAGAAAGCTGCTTGTATGAGATCTGTCTGCTCCACCACCACCACCTCTTCCTCCTCCTCCTCCTCCTTCTCTGTCTCTGGCGAAGTGGCAGTTAAACCGACGCCTGACAGGGTCTACTCAATGGCTCAAACAAAAAGATGCCATACTGTGCTTGAGCTGGTTTGTTTAGGGGACAGGAGCCACACCGGGTCAGATATTTTGTCAGCTCTGCAGGGGCAGGTGCAGCGATGGTTAACACCACGCCAGCTTGAGCTGGGAATGATCGTCTGCGATAATGGCAGCAACCTTCTCTCCACCCTACGCAAGGGTAAATTGACGCATGTACCATGCCTAGCACACGTCCTAAATCTGGTGGTACAGTGTTTCCTAACCAAGTACCCAGGGCTGCCAGAGCTTCTCATCCAGGCCAGAAAAGTCTGCAGCCACTTCAGACGGTCATTCCCAGCAAGCGTTCACCTGGCAGAAATTCAAAGAGAATTCCACCTTCCCACAAACCGTCTGATCTGTGACATGCCCACAAGGTGGAACTCAACATTAGCAATGCTGCAGCGTCTGCACAAGCAGCAGAGGGCCATCAACGAGTACCTGTGTGAGTATGGCACAGGGACAGGTTCAGGTCAACTTGTCCCCCCCCGCAGTGGCTGATGATCAAGGATGCATGCACTGTACTGTCACCATTTGAGGAGGCAACGAGGATGGTGAGCAGGGACAGTGCATGCATCAGTGACACAATTCCTTTAGCGTTCCTGCTGGAGCACACTCTGCAGGGAATTATAGATGTGGCTCTAGAGGCAGAGCAGCGGGAGGAAGAGGAGGCCTTCCCTAGCTCTCAAGGCCCAATTCTTTCCGCAGACAGCATTCCAGCGGGTCCTACTCAGATCAGACAGGAGGAGGATGAGGAGGAGCAGGACTATTTAAGTAGTGGGGGCATTGAAGGTGGGGATTCCTCAAGGGAGGGTTTTGTGTGCCCAGAAACAGAAGGGCTTGTGCATGGCTGGGAGGAGGAAGTGCACGATACGGTCATCCTCATTGACCAGGAAGACTTGGCAGCTAATGCCACCTCCAACCTACGCTGCATGGGCTCCCTAATGATACAAAGCCTGCTAAAGGACCACAGGATTCGTGCTATCAAGGAGAGGGATCATTACTGGTTGGCAACCCTTCTTAATCCACGATACAAGGGGAAAGTTGCAGAGCTCATCCTGCCCGCACAGAGGGAGCACAGGATGAAAAAACTTGAGGACGCTCTAAAGCGACACTTGTGTAACACCTTTCCAGGCACTGGTAGATTACCAAGTGCTGACACACGTGCTTCTGAGGCTGCGGGTGATCAGAGGAATAGCAGTGAAGGCCAGGGCTGCTTGACTGATGCTTTTTTAAATTTTTTTAGTCCACGATGCCCAGGGACGTCAAATGTAGGCACCCATTGCCAGCGTCTTCACCATATGGTGCAGGACTACCTAGGGGCAAGGGCAGACCTGGATACCATTCCAGCAGATGATCCACTGGCTAACTGGGTGTTGAGATTGGATCACTGACCAGAACTTAGCCAATATGCTATGCAGTTACTAGGTTGCCCTTCATCTAGCGTGCTTTCCGAAAGGACGTTCAGTGCCGCTGGAGGTTTTGTCACAGACAATAGAGTGCGTCTGTCCACCGACTCTGTAGACCAGCTGACATTTATAAAAATGAATCAGTCCTAGATCAGCAGCTATCAATCCCCTGATGCTGAAGTAATGGAATAGATAGGGGTTGTTCTCTTCTGCATTCACAAAACCTCCAGCACTGAACTCTTCCACAATACCACAAAAGGGTTACGGTGTGAAGGCACTTGCTGCCATGAAAGGCACAATATTTGGCTGCACTGACGCCTGTGCCAGATTTATATCATTTTACTTCTTTGAACCGCAGGGTCCAACCCTGCACTCTTCCACAATATCACAGAGGGGTTACTGTATGATGATACTTGCTGGCCTGGCATTAAAGGCACAATTTCTGGGTGCACTGACGCCCATTACCAGATCAAAAACTTTTCAATATAGGACCACATGGTCCACCCCTGCACTCTTCCACCATACCACAGAGGGGTTACTGTATGATGATACTTGCTGCCCTGGCAGTCTTGCACCAAAGGCAGAATATCTGGGTGCACTGACGCCTTAACCAGATGCATATCTTTTTAATATAGGACTGCAAGGTTCACCCCTGCACTCTTCCACAATTCCACAGAGGGGTTAGGCTAGGGTCAGATGAGTGCATTTTCTACGGACTGTGCGTCCGTGCAGTACGGACTTACTTTCTGACTGATGACAAGGTAGAGGCCACACAGTCCGTTTTTTTCACTGACATATTTTTTGACTGATGTAGCAGGGAAAATAAATTACAATGAAAGACCATTCTGTCCGTCAAAAATGCTGGACGTATAAATGCAGTCCGTCTGACCTTATTGCATCACTCACACACAAAGCTATGCCGACGTTGTGGACGTGGCGCACTCTGCACGTCCGTTCTAGCAGTATTACGTTCTTGCCTAACCTGCGTCCGTTTGCAGCGTCCGTCAGCCCCCGCACTTCTGTGCGGACTTACTTCGTGTGTGGAGCTCCATTTAACACAATTGTATGCTATCACGGACGTACTTATGTGCGGGCAACACGGACGTTAACACTGCGTTTGTCTGACCCCAGCCTTACTGTATGATGATACTTGCTGGCCTGGCAGTCTTGCACCAAAGGCAGAATATCTGGGTGCACTGACGCCTTAACCAGATGCATATCTTTTTAATATAGGACTGCAAGGTTCACCCCTGCACTCTTCCACAATAACACAGAGGGGTTACTGTATGATGATACTTGCTGGCCTGGCATTAAAGGCACAATATCTGGGTGCACTGGCGCCCATTACCAGATAAAAAACTTTTCAATATAGGACCACATGGTCCAACCCTGCATTCTTCCACAATACTACAGAGGGGTTACTGTATGATGATACTTGCTGGCCTGCCATTAAAGGCACAATATCTGGGTGTACTGACGCCCATTACCAGATCAAAAACTTTTCAATATAGGACCACATGGTCCACCCCTGCACTCTTCCACAATACCACAGAGGGGTTACTGTATGATAATACTTGCTGCCCTGGCAGTCTTGCACCAAAGGCAGAATATCTGGGTGCACTGACGCCTTAACCAGATGCATATCTTTTTAATATAGGACCGCAAGGTTCACCCCTGCACTCTTCCACAATAACACAGAGGGGTTACTGTATGATGATACTTGCTGGCCTGGCATTAAAGGCACAATATCTGGGTGCACTGACACCCATTAACAGATTAAAAAAACACTTTTCAATATAGGACCACATGGTCCACCCCTGCATTCTTCCACAATACTACAGAGGGGTTACTGTATGATGATACTTGCTGCCCTGGCAGTCTTGCACCAAAGGCAGAATATCTGGGTGCACTGACGCCCATTCCCAGATTCATATCTTTTTAATATAGGACCGCATGGTCCACCCCTGCATTCTTCCACAATACCACAGAGGGGTTAATGTATGATAGTACTTGCATGCCTGGCACTAAAGGCACAATATCTGGGTGCACTGCCACTGACGCCTGTATCAGATTCATATCCTCAGAGGGGTTACAGTGTGACGGAATTGTTGCCGACGCTAAAAGCCCAATTTTAAAGCACCTATTGTTACTTTCATCCAAAGCCTGCATAAGTTTCACAATAACTTAGCCAAAAAATCACTAAACTTTTTCTGCGAATTCTAAAATGTCTTTTCATACAGGCTGCCGCCCCAAGCAGTTGTTTATGGATAGATTAAAGGAAAAGCATTTACCGTCATATGAAACGTCATTTTTTTTATTTTTAAGTGTTTCTATACATCCTAGAAATCCGCCACTTCACGGGCAGGTTATGGGGACCTCCTAGGCACGATATTTGAAGGAATTTTTGGTTTTTATTTTTAACCCTTATTTCATGGAAAACTCACTGTCCCTTTAAAAACTTTTTTTTAAACTTTTTGTCCTTGTTTCCTGTCCCCCAGGGCACTACCCGGACCCCTATACACCTTTTATGGCAAATATGTAGCATATATGCCCTCTTGGAGGGCACTCTAAAAAACCGAATTTTCAGCCCCATTGACTTGCATGGGGTTCGATTTCGGGTTCGGGTTCGGTCCCGAACAAATGGGAAGTTCGGGTTCGGGCTCGAACCGAACTCGGGGAGTGTTCGGCTCATCCCTACTTATGATGCATTGCATTGTTTCACCGACAACCTAGACAGTGGCCCTGCAGTGAGGAGAGACAGGAAAACTTTGAAACCTGCATCTCTAAATTGTGCACTGCACTAGGTTAACTAAGGCAACACACTCTGCCCCTTCTTTTGATTTGAGCGCAGAGAGAAACTATTTTTCAGGGGTTTTTTAAAAAAAAAATTAGTTTGCCTCAAAATTAAAGTTTAACCCCTTCCAAGCAGCGGACGCGCTGAGCGCGTCCTGCCGCATGTACACTTGGCTGCGGAGGACGCACTGAGCGTGTCCTCCCTTTGCAGCCGCAATCGGCTGGGATTCTGGCCGATCGCTGTGGCCTCTGGTGCGGGCTGACATCTTGGATGTTAGCCCAGCCTCTGGGACCCGGGCGGGCAGGAATAGCATCATCGCGCTCGGGGCAATGAAGTCTATCCCAGGCACCCCACCCCGCCAGTGCGGGGAAGGTGCCTGAAGAGAAGGGGGAGGTCCTTTGGACCTCTCTCCCTCCCGATCTGCTTGGGACATACTGTACACAAAAGGCAAGCAGTGGCTGTCTTTAACCCCTTGGGGGCTGGATCGTGATTCGGCACCAACAGGCACCAGATCGTGGTCCCCTCCCGGAGATGGCCGACATCTTAGATGTTGGCCAAGCTTCCGTGATCTCCCCCTGATGACTGGCGTCATCATGCATAGCGCAATAACATCAGTTTGGGAGTTAACTCCTAGCTGCCACCTATGGTGGAAATAGGAGGTTACAATGAACCCCCTATCTCCCGATCCATGGTAGGGGTTAATGTTTGGTATCATTGGAATGGCCAGAGCATGGCCTTTCCAATAGTACCAAAGATAACCATGTTAAATGAAAAACAAAACACAGTTTTTTCTTGTTTTTGTTTTTATTAATGCAACAATATTGTTTCCATTTCAATTATAATGTGAACAATGATGCTGTACTATAGATTGTTTCTATGAGGGGAGTTTGCTAAAATTCAAGTAATTTCCCCATTTATATATATATATATAATTTGTCTGGGTTGTATAATAAAATGTGACTTCAAATCGCGTTTTAACCCTTTCGCTGCTGAGGCTTTTCCCGCCCCTGTGCTGAGGTCATTTTTACCTGTTTTGCGCATCATGTTTAAACGTGTTTTGAAGGCTTATTTTAGTATATGACCCAGACATATTATATATCGTTCTTTCCGTCAGACTCGGTAGATTCATAATATGTCATTATTATATGTATACGTTATGTCATGTCTGTATATTATAACAAAAAATGCAATAAAATATGTATTTTCAATAATTTACAACGTGTAAAGTGTTTTTTTCCACATTTTAACATGCGAGCAATTGCGGTTATATTTTGTATGGGGTGCGCTTGTTAAAAAAATTAGAGATGGGGTCTCGTTACATTTTTTTTTGGGGAAAATGACACTATTTTTAACAAACGCACCGCATACAAAAATCGTTAGTGCAGCATCATTGTTCACATTATAATTGAAATGGGAACAATATTGCTGCATTAACAAACCAAAAAAAAAAAAAAAAAGTGTTTATTTTTTTTTTTCATTTTTTTTTTTAATTTGTTTTTATTTTTATTTTTCATTTTTTTTTTTTTTACAAAATTTTTCACTTTCATGTTTGGTATCGTTGGAACGGCCATGCTCTGGCCGATCCAACCATACCAAAATTTAACCCCTAGCTGCCACGGATCGGGAGATAGGGAGTTCATTGGAACTCCCTATCTCCACCGTTGGTGGCAGTCAAGGGTTAAGTCCAGGACTGGTGTCATCGTGCTACGCACGATGACGCCAGTCCTCAGGGGGAGTTCCCGGAGGCTTGGCCGACATCCAAGATGTCGGCCAGCTCTGGGAAAGGATCGCGAACCGGCGCTTTTCAGCGCCGATTCGCGATCCAGCTCCCCAGGGGTTAATGCCAGGCATCATTTGGAAGGGCAGGCTGTGCCCTTCCAAATGATGCCTGGGTTAATCCCCGCAGAGCCGCCGATCGGGAGGGAGAGAGGTCCGAAGGACCTCCCCCCTCCCTTTCAGGCGCCTCCTCCGCACATGCGGGGGGGGCGCCTGAATTAGGTGTCATCGCGCCCCCGCGATGACACCTAATTCTGGCGGCTGCTGTTCCGGATGCCGGGCTGACATCCAGGATGTCAGCCCGCACCAGAGGGGCCAGCGATCGGCCGGAACTCGGCCGAACGCTGACCCCATGAGAGGACGCGCTCAGCGCGTCCTCAGCACACCAGCGGGAATGCTGAGGACGCGCTGAGCGCGTCCTCAGCAGCGAAGTGGTTAACATGATGAGCGAAATATGAGTAAAAATTAGCTCAGCACAGCGGAGAAATGGCTCAGCAGCGAAAGGGTTAAAAAGTAATTTTGGCATGTTTTTTGTTGTTGGGGGTTCAGGGTGCTCCACATTTCTTTGCCTACAGGCAGGAGAATAGGATGTGGCTTGGGAAAGGTCGAGAAGGTAAGAGAGATGTGTAGTACGAGGAGATGATAATATCAGATCATTGGCAGAGTGAAGTAACCAGGGTGGGATATACTTGCCAAAAATATAGGAGTTGTAAGTAGGGGCACCATTATGTAGAGCTTTGTACATGAGGAGCAGAAATTAAGAATTGCATTCCAAGATGTCGGCCAGCTCTGGGAAAGGATCGCGAACCGGCGCTTTTCAGCGCCGATTCGCGATCCAGCTCCCCAGGGGTTAATGCCAGGCATCATTTGGAAGGGCAGGCTGTGCCCTTCCAAATGATGCCTGGGTTAATCCCCGCAGAGCCGCCGATCGGGAGGGAGAGAGGTCCGAAGGACCTCCCCCCCTCCCTTTCAGGCGCCTCCTCCGCACATGCGGGGGGGGCGCCTGAATTAGGTGTCATCGCGCCCCCGCGATGACACCTAATTCTGGCGGCTGCTGTTCCGGATGCCGGGCTGACATCCAGGATGTCAGCCCGCACCAGAGGGGCCAGCGATCGGCCGGAACTCGGCCGAACGCTGACCCCAATGAGAGGACGCGCTCAGCGCGTCCTCAGCACACCAGCGGGAATGCTGAGGACGCGCTGAGCGCGTCCTCAGCAGCGAAGTGGTTAACATGATGAGCGAAATATGAGTAAAAATTAGCTCAGCACAGCGGAGAAATGGCTCAGCAGCGAAAGGGTTAAAAAGTAATTTTGGCATGTTTTTTGTTGTTGGGGGTTCAGGGTGCTCCACATTTCTTTGCCTACAGGCAGGAGAATAGGATGTGGCTTGGGAAAGGTCGAGAAGGTAAGAGAGATGTGTAGTACGAGGAGATGATAATATCAGATCATTGGCAGAGTGAAGTAACCAGGGTGGGATATACTTGCCAAAAATATAGGAGTTGTAAGTAGGGGCACCATTATGTAGAGCTTTGTACATGAGGAGCAGAAATTAAGAATTGCATTCTTCAAGACACTGGGAGCCCGTGCAGTGCATGACAAAGGGCAGACGTGTGAGAAGTAAGGGATGAAAGCAGATAAGACTCCCAATATCGTATAAAGAAGAATGAAATATAGGATGCCCTAAGACTGAAATGAATTCATAATTAATCAGTGAATGACACTGACTCCTCCTTTGCAACACAAGTCATTCCCCTGAATATGAAAGGATGGCAGGTTATGCTAATTCACATCATATCCTTTATAGTAAACCTATATAATTTAGTTGCTCAACTAATCAACTTTTTTTTTCTTATCATAACTTGTCAAGTCATCTATTGTTAACATTTCAAATGCCTTGATAATATATATATATATATATATATATACACAGTATATATATTCTATACTGTATATATATATAGTTCTCAAAGTGAAATATTGAAAAAACTCAATTTATTACACAATAACTACTTTGAAATATCCAGTAAATAAGAACATTATTATGTATCTATAGGTATGAGGCATAATCCTTTCTGAAGATTACAGTTTTAATTATTCATCCGTTCAAACTTGCAGCTTTTTATTACGTTTAAAGTAGTGCTTCGAAAACAAAAGGATAATAAAACTATGCATTCTGCAGAGCTTATTGCAGATTAAATAAATCACAAATGTTGCTTCTAATAACATTTGTCAAATAACTGTATTGAATTGTGAAGTGCCAGCAGAGAATATGCTGCTGGATTTGTGAAGAGATTCTTTATATTATAGCATTGTTGTGGTTGGATAAACAAGTCAAAATTTTAAGTTAAATAGAAAAATCAGGTTGCCCTCAGCAAACTACATTTCTTCCAACACTATGTAATTAGATTTAAATGATGGTTTAACAAAAACGTTTACTTTTTTCGTTTAGCGCAGTGTAGGAAATTGGTTTAAATCTGAAAAGACACTTTAACCTAATGTGGTATTATATTTAGCTTCATGGTGTCAGTGATTCAGTGGGTTGTTTATGGCAGTTACTTTTTAACTCAATCTGCATTTAATTATAACTCGAATTACATGCATGTATGTTGTATTTCATGTTGCAAATTTATTTTCAATTGTTATTTGTAAAATGGGACTTGAGTCATTAAAACTTCCATTTACAAGAATAGAGAACCAATTTCTATCATGTTCTTAACCTGTTCACCAACAAACACTCTTTGTTAAGAAAAATATTATCATAACATTTATTTGAAACATAGGATGTGAAGCTAACAAATATTGGGTAAAACAAACATTATTTACAGAAATTGTTGTTCTGAAATAATTAAAATGTAAATTTGCTACCGTATCTTTCGCTCCATAAGACGCACTTTTTCGCAGTGTGTGCGTCTTATGGAGCGAATACTGCACGTTGCAGTGTTCGGCTCCCTGCGAGCGTCTGAAGCTATGGAGCTTCGGCGCTCGCCTGGGGGAACCACATCAACAGCCGAGTTCTTGCAAGATCGCAGCTGGTCATGTGGCTTCCCCAGGCGAGCGCCCAAGCACCATGCCGCCGGACGCTCAGAGGGAGCCGAACATGCGGCGGCGGCAGGAGGTGAGCTGGGGCCTGGGGGCAGTATCCATGAGAGCTGCTGGGGCAGTATATCCATGAGAGGAGCTGGGGCATTATCCATGAGAGGAGCTGGGGCATATCCATGAGAGCTGCTGGGTCATATCCATGAGAGCTGCTGGGGCATATCCATGAGAGCTGCTGGGGCATATCCATTATTACACTATTTGATTCAGAATATTTTTTTTCCTGTTTTCTTCCTCTAAAAACTATGTGCGTCTTATGGTCAGGTGTGTCTTATGGAGTGAAAAATACGGTAATTTATATGTATTCATTTGTCCTGTAGAGAAATATTAACAGGGAAACCCAGGTAAATGGGTGGAAGATGTTTATACGGCGCTAAAAAATGGATCTGGATATAGAGGTGGATGATTGCAGCTCACCAATGAGTGTATCCCTCACCCACAAAAACAGTAAAAGAGAGTGGATTTGCCAAATAGGCAAATCAGGGAGCGCAAATAGGCAGACACTTAAAGCACTCACACCAGGTGACAATAATGGAGTGCAAAGAGTATACTCATCTTAGGTATAAACCAGTGGGAAAAAGGCATGAACCTATAGAGTAGAAACAAACAAACAAATTGCGCAATACCAAAAGATAAAATCTGAATAATGACAGAAAGTAGCAATTGCACACTCACAAAGGTGGAGCCTGTGAGGCTCTCTGTCAGCGCCTGTAAGCCACTTGGAGGGGGGCTTCACCCACAGTGTCCGTTGGTTCTTGTCTCGCTTTTTTTCTTATGTACACTTTCTCTTATCCAGAAAGATGGAATGGTACAAAAGCAACCTCGGACAAATAGAGAGTGTATAGCGTAATATTGTTATGCTGATATTATATATCAAATAGCATTGGCACACTCACGTGGTATAGAGCCTCCTTTTGGGGTGGCTCAGTAGAAAAGGCCTTGGACCATATTAGGTAGGTCTCACCCTTCTTGGATCTCAGTGGGTGCCGGAATCGCAGACTTCCTAGATCTCAAGGTGATAGTAAAAAAATAAATGATAATATGGTGGAGATATAAGGAATAAAAATGTATTGCAAATAAAATCATTACAAAAGGGGGATAGACCGAAACGCGTTTCTCCTGCCGTCCTGCAGGCTTCCTCAGTCGGTGATAACCCCCTGAGTGTCCATATGTGATCTTAAATAGTGTCTCAATAATTAGAAGCATGTTATTGGCGTGCGGGTCACCGTTATTGGCGGTATACATCTCGGGCTCCGGAACTTCCGGTTTGCGTTTCAACCACCGGATGTGAGCTTGCGTGTCAGATGGGGAATTCCGGTTTGCGTTTCACGTATCGGAACTTCCGGTTTGTAGAACGAAGGCAGATGTAAGCATAATTCTCCGGATGGTCCGCAAACTCAAAGGCTCCCCGATGTGGAAGCAGAAGGAGGGGCCCCCAGATCGTCCCATCCAAGCAAAACAGGGAGGGGGGGAGGGAAGAGTCTTTCTCGTCCAAAAGGCAAACATCCAGCTGGATGTTTGCCTTTTGGACGAGAAAGACTCTTCCCCTCCCCCCTCCCTGTTTTGCTTGGATGGGACGATCTGGGGGCCCCTCCTTCTGCTTCCACATCGGGGAGCCTTTGAGTTTGCGGACCGTCCGGAGAATTATGCTTACATCTGCCTTCGTTCTACAAACCGGAAGTTCCGATAC
Organism: Leptobrachium leishanense; assembly: GCA_009667805.1. NCBI lineage: Eukaryota > Metazoa > Chordata > Amphibia > Anura > Megophryidae > Leptobrachium > Leptobrachium leishanense. Next base: position 110,441,565 of record CM019064.1, on the reverse strand, counting down.
GTGAAACGCAAACCGGAATTCACCATCTGACACGCAAGCTCACATCCGGTGGTTGAAACGCAAACCGGAAGTTCCGGAGCCCGAGATGTATACCGCCAATAATGGTGACCCGCACGCCAATAACATGCTTCTAATTATTGAGACACTATTTAAGATCACATATGGACACTCAGGGGGTTATCACCGACTGAGGAAGCCTGCAGGACGGCAGGAGAAACGCGTTTCGGTCTATCCCCCTTTTGTACTGATTTTATTTGCAATAAATTTTTATTCCTTATATCTCCACCATATTATCATTTATTTTTTTACTATCACCTTGAGATCTAGGAAGTCTGCGATTCCAGCACCCACTGAGATCCAAGAAGGGTGAGACCTACCTAATATGGTCCGAGGCCTTTTCTACTGAGCCACCCCAAAAGGAGGCTCTATACCACGTGAGTGTGCCAATGCTATTTGATATATAATATCAACATAACAATATTACGCTATACACTCTCTATTTGTCCGAGGTTGCTTTTGTACCATTCCATCTTTCTGGATAAGAGAAAGTGTACATAAGAAAACAAAGCGAGACAAGAACCAACGGACACTGTGGGTGAAGCCCCCCTCCAAGTGGCTTACAGGCGCTGACAGAGAGCCTCATAGGCTCCACCTTTGTGAGTGTGCAATTGCTACTTTCTGTCATTATTCAGATTTTATCTTTTGGTATTGCGCAATTTGTTTGTTTGTTTCTACTCTATAGGTTCATGCCTTTTTCCCACTGGTTTATACCTAAGATGAGTATACTCTTTGCACTCCATTATTGTCACCTGGTGTGAGTGCTTTAAGTGTCTGCCTATTTGCGCTCCCTGATTTGCCTATTTGGCAAATCCACTCTCTTTTACTGTAGAGAAATATTGTTGGAATGAAAAGTGCTGAACTGCAGATGGTGTCCCTTATCTTTCACAATGTCACACCACATAGTGTATGCATTATTAACATACAGACAGAAATGCACTGTACAGCGATTTTCAGCATTAATAACTCCCTCAATCTTATCCCTTTACAGTAGCGAGCGTCCCCAGAGCTCTCCCTGTATTCTGACCTCTCCCTGGCTGTTGTAACATGTATAAAACATAACAAGAAAAAAATGTAATCTGCGCTTATCTCTATAACACCATTTGAAACAAAACACAATTAAAGGCTTTGGTTTACTTGAATCGCCAATGAAGTGTAAGCTCACCTGCCACGTCACGGCACCTCTAGTGAGGTGAGTCCTACCTAATAAAACTGCTTTCTAAGCAACCACATATGCTCATACTGTTTTTCAGTCATGAGACAAACTGGTGGGTTTTCTTTTATATCCTGCCCAGAAAAATTCCACTTTGGGATTGAAAACAAAACCATGCTACGGGACAGCTGTAAGGATGTCCTGGCTGGAAATATGACAAAATATACATAGATACAGGGAGACGGGGTCATGCCTGAGCCCTACTGGGGCGGCTACAACTACCAGACATATCTAGCCCAGTAACATGTATAAAACATAACAAGAAAAAATTGTCATCTGCGATTATCCCTATAACACCATGTGAAACAAAACACAATCAGAGGCTTTGGTTTGCTTAAATGGCCATTGAAGTGTAAGCTCAACCGCCACGTCACAGCACCTCTATTAAGTCCTACCTAATGAGACCAAAAGCTGCTTTCTAAGCAACCACAAATGCTCATGCTGCTTCTCAGTCATGAGACAAACTGGTGATTTTTCTTTTATACCCTTCCCAGAAACGACTCCATTATGAGATTAAAAACAAAACCATGTACAGGGACAGCTGCAATCTTTACGCTGCAGTAAGCAATTTAACTTTTTGTTACAATGAGTGTGAGGGCTGCTTCTTGTAGCTTGTTAACAGTAAGATAAGGTGAAATTTTTTTATGGAAATTGGGTTTTTATATAGTAATGGTTGCTTTACAATTTAGTTCAATGCAAAATCGACTTGGCTCAATTTTTGGAGTGAAGGGGCTAAGGGGCATTCAAATTGTTTTAAAGAGAACCTAAATAAATTGTTTTTCTCAAGACATCTGTGGAATATGTCAATATTTTTTTCTGTGAGATACATGCAGAAAAGAATGTCCACTGAGAGCAGTTACGTGAGCTACAGCACATTGGATGTAATATACGGAATGTTGCAAATTTAGGAATAATGTCTGGAGACCATATGTAGACCAATTTGGTTTGCAATAAATGAAATTCCTACTACTTGATCTTAGGGCACCAGCAGGTGCTTTTGAAGATCTAGCATACTCAATCATGGCACTGTAGGAGTTTCACAGATCTCCCTGATAACAAGATGTTGGTCCCTGTATACAGTACCCTATCTACCCCTCCAATCCTTGAATGGTCGGTACAGCTGACTACCTTCAGGGACTCGATCTTAACACACCTAGCAAGGGTTAACAGGCCACAGAGTAGTATAACAGAGCAGACCCTGATAGTATAGTTCTTAAAGCCAGGAAAGAGAGTCAGTCTTATGCCAAGGATTAAATTCAAAGCAGGGTTATCAAAACTAGCCGAGTCAGTACACATTACAGGGTTCTCAGTAATAACCAGGTCAGTGTATAAAGCAGGGTTCTCAGTAATAGACGGGTCAGTACACAATGCAGGGTTCTCAGTAATAGCTGGCTTGGTACACAATGCAGGGTTCTCAGTAATAGCCAGGTAGGTACACAATGCAGGGTTCTCAGCAATAGCTGGCTTGGTACACAAAGCAGGGTTCTCAGTAATAGCTGAGTCAGTACACAATGCAGGGTTCTCATTAATAACTGGGTCAGTACACAAAGCAGGGTTCTCAGTAATAGCCGGGTCGGTACACAATGCAGGGTTCTCAGTAATAGCTGGCTTGGTACACAATGCAGGGTTCTCAGTAATAGCCAGGTAGGTACACAATGCAGGGTTCTCAGCAATAGCTGGGTTGGTACGCAATACTGGGTTCTCAGTAATAGCCGAGTTTGTACACAATGCAGGGTTCTCAGTAATAGCTGGGTTGGTACACATGGAGGGTTCTCAGATAGTCAGAGTCAGTAATAGTCACCAATATAAAAACAAAGCACTGGGGAAGTGACCTTCACATCAGGGCAGTGAGTATGCCTAAACAGATTGATTTTGAACCCGGTGGCTATGCAGCATCATGCCACGCCCCACCTCCCAGCCACCCATGTGTCCGCCGCGGGCCGTCAAATCACTTGGCACCCGGTCAGCAAGTAGCGAGGATGGGGCTGCGGTGTCGGGTAGGTCCTGGGAGGCTGGACGTAACAAGGAGTTAAGAAGATCAGACTGCACATATTTCGGAGACACTAGTCCATAGCTGTATGATCTTCAGATTTAAGATTAAAATGGATTGAATGTTAGTTTGACTTTAATTATTGAGTGCTTACTATTAGGAGTTAGCCACTTTTTAGGGTTAATAGCCTATAGGATACCTCTTAATGCAAACACATTGACAGATATTGGCCATTCAGCAAAGAACACTAGCTGGGCATTGCTGCACAAATTCCCGGAATACTGTACAACGCAAGATGAGTGACAGCCTTTCCGTAACTGAGGAAAGCCTCTGCTTTGGAAGTCCATGATGGATTGAGGGAGGGAGATGATGGTGGACACTCAGCTCACCATGACCAATTAAATGAAATGGCCATGGTGGCTAGAATGTCTCTTTAAATGAAATTCTGTACAATGGTGATCCTTAGCATTGGAGGTAATTACACTCATTTATAACCTCTACCAATTCACTCCCTTAGTAGGATCAGTACTCAAATCAGCATGTTGTATTTAAGTGAGACTGAGCTGTTTAATCTAAGGACAAAGTTGCCAATCTGGAAAAGAAATACTTGGTTATGTTGAACAGTTATTCTTGTGCATGCTTCCACCCATGCTCACCATTTAGTGTTTGAAATACAGACAGCATACTGAATTACTATTGTATTGATAATAATAGCTACATAGTGATATATTTTGTATAGAAAAATATATATCATGAGCTTGGTAACAATAATATTTCTACAATATTTATTTGAATGTTCTTTTTATCAGTTTTTTTCTCCTGATGGTAATAATCCATGTGTTATTACACATTTTAATAAAGCGCTGTTTTATTGATCCTTTCATATGTAGTGTTTCCTGCTGGGTCACTTCTGGAAAGTGTTTTAGATCACATGCTGTAGCAATTTCTATAATGGTACCAAACCATTTATCTCTGTGAGATTAAAACAAAATTGAAAGTAGTATGTAGAAAAGATTATAAAATTGTGTATCATTACACAACATGAAATGGCAACCATGTTATTTTATTTACATTATATATCCAAATTTTCTTTAAGTTTAAAAGTAAAATAAAACTATAATATAATATTCCCACATTTGATACATTTTATACTAAACTAGCATATTCATGAAAAAAGAACAGCTTGATTATAGTGTTGAAACTAATAAGGTGCAAATGTAATTCTTCAGGTTTTTTCCTGCAAAACTCGATTCTTTTAGAGGAGATCTTAAATTCTCAGTCCATACTGTGCGACCATTTTTCTGCTTGACTATAATGGTACAGCACAGAAAGCACTTTGGCGGTGTAATACATTTAGATAGCAGGTGCAGTACATAAATGGTGATAACATTACAGCAATTTAGGTCAACTAGAGTGATGTTCCCTACTACAGTTTAATTATGCAAAGCGTTACATCATTTCTTTTAATTGGTAGATTTCCTTTTTTTTTTATCCGTGTCAAAATACCTTTATATAAGGGAGTGTATAAACTCACTACTCACACATTTTGGGAGCCTTAGTATATGTGACTCTTATATAACGTGTGGTGCACACATGGGGTGTCATCCCTCTCACAGGATCTTGACACTTTACCAAGAAAACTAATACATATGGATGGATAAATTCAAGAGAAGATTCCGTTCAGAATATGAATTTAAAGATAAAAACAATAATAATAAAATAAATCTACCTATGTGTATAGATCAATCAAACCAATCAAAGACAAGATGACTTCCTCAGCTGAATCTCAACGTTCTATGAAAATTGATATGCTATATGCGCGATCTTAAAGCATTTCATATGATAACATAAGTTTTACAAGCTACCATCATCTGCATTCAAAATTATACTGTTGAATCAAGGGTGGACCAGTCTGATACAAAGTGTCCATATTGAGCCAATTTCTCCTATAGGGCTCAGGGAAATTTCAGCTGTGCCTCTCTTTAACCCCTTAGGGGCCGGATCGCGATTCGCTCCCAAAGGCGACTGACATCGTGGATGTCAGCCAAGCCTCCGGGTCACCCCCACCAACTGACGTCGTCGCCATATGTGCAATGACGTCAGTTGGACAGTTAACCCCCTAGCTGCCAAGTGGATATGATGGAAATAATGGTATCTTTAGAAAGTCCATTTAAAGGCAAGAAAAACTGTATATAATATATGTGGGTTCCATAAACGAGTAAGAGAAAAGTCAGACCTAAACACAAACAGCGTAAACATGTAAAAACAGCAGTGGGTACTTTTGGACAGACAAGGGTAAAACCGCCTGGTCACGATGGAGTTAAAGAGCGTTTATTTTCTTTTTTCTGTAGCAGACCTTTTTATTAATATTCATAGGACCTTATATGTTAATTACAGACATTTTCGTCCAGTAGTTTTCTTTGCAAACAACGGTTCAAATTTGGCACTTTCAGCATTTTTTTTCCCTGTTCGGCGGCTTGTTGGCTTTTTTCTGCGGCTGGTCAGCGCTCTTCGGTTGTGTTCGGCGATTGCCTGCCAGGTTTGCGGTGGCTGTCTGGTGGGTTGGCGGCAGCGGGCAGTGGGTTTGCAGCGGATTGGCTGCAGAGTTCGGCCGATTCGCTGCACTTCGTGGACCCTGTGGTAATTGCTGATTTCAACGCAGGGTCAGTGAATCAGACTCGCCGAAATGCGGCGAATACCCGTGACATTTGGTGCTTTCTGAATAACCCTGATAAAGTGGTCAGGATGAGTAGAGTGACCTTTTAAGTAATAGCCAACTGCATAGCAATATCTCAATGCTTGTATAGTGAGATATGCCAATTATACCATTCATTCAATTCATCAATTCATCATTGACAATTCATTCATTCAATTCAACAAGTCATCTTTTTTGTTAGGGAATTACAGATTCTATCAAATTTCCCTATACTGATAGCCATATTTTTCTTTAATTTGTGTTATAATGTTATGCAGCAATTTCATTTTTGATTGGTGAAAGAAAATGTTTGTGCAGTGGATTAGTAAAATAAATAAATGCATCAAAATTATAAATATATGCTATATAAAAATAGTCTGACATGTGCTTTCCTCTAAATCTTTACTGAAAATATATAGATTGAAAGGCAAAAAGATTTACAATAGAATAAAATAAAATAAAAAAAACATTAGATTGAAACCTTGCAGCTAGAATAAAGCACACACTGGCACATTTTCTTAAGTGAAGCTGAATAAGAAGATGTATGTTTCCATTTGTCTTTCATACAGTGCTAGAGTAGCAAATATAAAACTGTCTAAAAAGACGTAACCTTGAAATAAACCAACACATTATATTGCTGCCAAACCCACAGGGACATGTTTTAAACTTTGCTGTCACAGTGGTATAGATATGGAAGGGAAGAAACTCTCTATCACTGCATTATGTGTAAGAATATAGGAAAGAAGATCACACTGATTGGGAGATGTGACTTTTTTTTCTGTTGTAAAGGAAAATAAACAAGTGGGTACTTTTTGTTCCATATGAAAAAGGAACACAGTGGCTAGTAGCTAATAGCTTAAATAAATTCATATACTTTCTGATAGCAATTGTTACTTTTGTTGTTTTACTAAAAGAAGTGTAACAACTGGATTTTAACCCCTTCACTGCTGAGCCATTTCACCTCTGTGTGCTGAGCTTATCTTGAACTTTTGTGCTCATCATGTTTAAATGCAATTTGAAGTCATGTTGTACTATTGGACCCAGACAAGTTATATATCCTTATTTTCAGCAGATTCAAAATATATCATTATTATATGTATATGTCATATTCCGTCAGAAATCTATAACAAAAAATTAAAAAATTTATAAATTATCATCCATTTCAATAATTTATACCTTGTAAAATGATTTTTTTTCGCATTTTATCACCCAAAACCTTTGTGGTCATATAATGTATGTGGTACTCTTATTACAAAAAATTTGAAAGGAGAACCTGTTACTGCATTTGTCTGAGAAAATGCAGTATTTTGGGGTCTGAGGGCCAAAGGTTGTAGATCTCTGTGAATCATAACGCTTTGTGTATTTATTTCCTTTTTCTGAGTTACCCTCAATTACTGAATGGAATCCTCAGACACTTGTTCTAAGGCACCTGTGGAATACAGTGTGATGTTTTTTTTTTCTGTTTGTTGATAATGTAGACCTGATATAAAATTGTGCAAGATAATGGACACCATCTAGAGTTTAGCACCTTTAATCAATGCAATATTTCTGTAACCAATAGATTAAAATCTGAAAAATAAATAATGGAAAAATTTACACTATTTTAATCTTTTGACTATATCAGAATAATGTCCTTTATGCAAAATTACTATTTTGCCCTAGATGTAAATGTCAACTACGTATCCCATGTTTCAAATAAATGTTTAGATACTATTTTTTTTCCCAGAAAACACTTGGTAGTGAAAGGTAGAGATGTACATTTGTTTTGGAAAAATTCGGAATTTGAAATGAAATTTGATAATTTGCAGTCCGGAATTACTTCCGAATAATGAATCGATACAATACGAATTCGAAACAATATGGTATATAATGAATTCATATTGTTTTATACTGTGTCATCATCATAAAAGAAAAATTTGAATAATTGATATCAACTATCGAATTTGAAATGAACTATGAAATTGATATCAACTATTGAATTTGAAATGAACTATCAAATGGATATAAACTATCGAATTTGAAATGAACTATCAAATTGATATCAACTATTGAATTTGAAATGAACTATCAAATTGAGATCAACTATTGAATTTGAAATGAACTGTCAAATTTATATCAACTATTGAATTTGAAATGAACTATCAAATTGATATCAACTATTGAATTTGAAATGAACTATCAAATTGATATCAACTATTGAATTTGAAATGAACTATCAAATTGATATCAACTATCGAATTGATCTTAACTTAAAATACAAGTAATAGTCAGCAAAGGACTTTATGAAACAAATTAATTTTGTTTCACTGTTTAATTTGACTCAAATACTAAATCTGTGACACAGCTTAAAATTTAACACTAGATTTTCTTTTAACATCAAAATTTTATTAATTGGAGTTTTATTTAGTGATCCAAAATTCGAATTGATAGCAACTATCGAATTGATATATGAAATTCAAATCAATTAGAAATTTCAAATCGATTTGAAATTTCATTTCGATCCAAAACGAATGTAAATGAAATACGAAACAAAATTAGTTACGAAATTCCGAAAACAAAATTATTTAAAAACGTAATGAAACAAAACTACAGTAAACTAAACACATTTTTCACCCATGCACATCCCTAGTGAAAGGGTTAAACATATTTTACTTATACAATTACATTAGAAAATATGGAAAATACCTCAAAACAACCTGTTTTACTTAGCGATAACCATGTTTATATAGTGATGCAGTCAACAGTCAAGCTCATTATCATGAACAGATAAGGAATACACAACGTATAGGTGTAGAGTTCAAGTGGCAGCGGAATCCCATGGGCAAATCTGTAGTCGGCAGTCTAATTCTGTCTCTTCCTCACATATTACGAATGTAACATTTTATCTGTTCAGTTTCCAAGCATTTAATTTGTAACTTGTGTAAACATTGTAAATTTATCATCTATTTATCTGTCTGCCGTCTACCTATCTCTATGTTTGTGTACTTCTGCCCATTCATTCATGTATATAACCTTCTTAAAACTGTAACCAACAAAAGCAAAAATCCCTGTTTCATCTAACCACTGCTGAACATTAGAAATACTGCATCTTTCCGTACTTTAATTTATTAATTTTCGTTTTATTATTATCATCATTATGCAAGAATATAAGAATTTCAGAACAATTCTAAATGAGGTTGAAATTTTATTCATTACCATAACCTCCTGTGATATTCCCACCCTGTGAACATTAATCAACTAACTAGGTAATTAAATTAGCTATTTTACAATGTAGCTCCAGCTAAAAGGTGTAGAAGTACTAAACTTTAATTATATGTTTAATCATCAATAATATTCCCAACTGATAATGCCTGTGTATCACGCTATTAAATTCTCTAGATATTTTGTTGCTTAAAAAAAGGCTCATGAGCACATTGGACATTAAGAAGATATTTCTCAAACACAAACATCCAGGAGAGCAATTAGTGATATTTAAGTCTAAATTTAAATTGCCCTTGTTTCCACCTGTACTGGTTTGTCAAAATGTTGTTCAATGTATTGTAACCCTGCCTATGTTGTCCCCATTGTACAGTGCTGCGGAATATGCTGGCGCTTTATAAATAAAGAATAATAATAATAAAACTAGCATACGACAAATCGAATACAATTTATTATGTTTAAGGAACCCTTAACATGGCGACAAACAGGAACTGACATTACATTAAACTGCAATTTTATACAGGGGAGTTCATATTTAATGCCACACATGTCATAATGTTTTGCGTAAAATGGGTGGAAGGGATAATATATTGAAAACATTTTTAACACTTCCTCATCAGTGCAGCTCCTTGTGTCACATAAACATTAGAGATGGCTTACACAAAGGTAATTAGTTGTCATACAGGATCAGGCTTTTCACCCATAGCTCAAAACCTCCAAAACAAAAATTGAAACATCTATGGTACAGTCTGTAACAGATCTCGGCACTCCGACTGGCATCTGTTAATGCCACACCCTTGCTGGACCACCGATCTCCCACTAGCAGTCGTTCGTGCTTTTCTCCACACCTTGGCTGAAGCATAAGGATGGGTACACTGAAGGTGCAGTGATGGTATTCCCCAGAAAGGAGGCAGCACAGAGATCTTGAGGTCAGAACAGTCAGAAGAACTGAGCCTTTAATGAAAAATATATACAATGCCAGGTGGGGCCTAGAGGCCAATGGAAAATGACACCCTGGCGTCTTACTGCGATACATCAGAAATTCCTCCCCTGGCATATTGCTGTGACACATCAGACTTTCATACCTTGGAGTCTGGGACATAATTAGACCAGGGACAGATAATGGAATTAACTCACTGGTCACCAAGATGCATTGGGGAAACATTCAAACAAAACAAATCAATAGGACAATAGTAGATTGTGAAGATAAACAAGGGATTCAGATTAGACAGTATCTGATAAGGGGCTATGTTTGCATCACAAGAAAGACCAACAAAGAGCACGCCAACCTTTAACAGATGTAAACCTATTCAAATTAGGGGGAGTTGAAAAAGGTTACAGTGACCCACACAGTAATCATATAAACCATAGTATCAGATAAGCGTAGACAATTAGAGATGTGCATTTTGTTTGTTCCAAATCTCAATTCAGACAAAATTATACCGATTTGTATTTCGGAAGCACTTCCGAAATAACTAATTGATTTAGTCCAAACCGGAACGAAAACAAAATTAACCAAAATGGTATAAAACAAATTGATTTTGTTTTTACAAATCAATTCGTTATACTGTTTCAACTCTTGGAGTCACCTGTCCCATCCATTGACCATGGGGCGGAATCTGTTGTATTCAGCATCATAGGCCAAGGACAGCGACATACAGTGACATTTGAGGGTAGTAAAATTCCCCATAGAGAAGTTATGGTTAATCTATTCAGAGAACTCTGAACATCACCAAGATGTCAGTGAAATGCCCTGATTTTCAGTGGTTTTGTTTGACAGGTTTAACCTCCCTGGTGGTATTCCCGAGTGTGACTCGGGGTTAAATTTCACTACCGCGAACGGTAACCCAGTGCCGCACTCAGGCTGGATGCATACTCACCTCCTCCTGCGCTCCCTGGCTGTTCCCCCGCAGTGTGATCGCGGCGAGCTGCTTCCTTGTAAGGCTCCCTGTGAGTCACACGATGCAGGGGGGCGGGACCAGCAGCAAATTTAGAATTTCTTTTATAAAACACTGTACAGTAATCCAAAGTGCAATGTTAATGAACGGTCACTAGGTGGCACTACAGGATAAGAAACAGACCATACATCGTCTCACCCTTGTTTTCAGAAACATTTCAGTGTTTTTTGTTGTATTTTATGGAATATCATTTATTTGCATTATTTTGGATAATTATTTTTGGGATAATAAATTATTATGTCGTGTTTCAAGGTTAAACTTTTTCGGACTTTATTTACTTATAAAGGATTTTACCAGTAAGGACTCTTGATTGCACGGATTTCAGTGCGTGATTTCTAATTATTACAGGCTAACTATGTACAAAAACACATTTCCTTTAGAAAAAAATTGAGACGCTTTTAGACACGAAATTTTGAAAAAATTAGACCGCCAGGGAGGTTAAGAAGGCTAATCCTATAGGTTTCAAAGTAAAAAGAAAATCCTTGTTTTACTTAAATATTTATTAAACCATTTATTCTTTTTATTTGCAGCTAAAAGCCTTTTTATTTATCGATTTTTTATTTATTTTTTGTATTTTTTGGGGGGTTTTTAGGTGAAATTTTTGGATTCCCAATTATTTTCAAACAACAAGGCTTTTTTTCTTTGTCGAACGCAACAGGTGTTTTAGCCCTTCAGTCTGTCTGCGTTCACAGGTGCTGTCCTTGGTACTGAAACATATTTCAGCACAAAGGATAGGGGAAATACCTAACAGCAATGAATTCATCCATTTCACCATTCTGAAATAACAAATAAAAATTAAATAATGTATCAAAATGAAATAACGAATCGATCCGAAATACGAATAATGGTAATATAACGAACGCACTGAAACTAATTAAAAAACGTAACAAATCGAAATAAAACAAATTTTTTCGTTGTGCGCATATCTGTAGACAATAACGTTACTAACAGTAACAGTATTCATACGTAGCACTGACGACACAAACACCTTGTACCTAGAATTGTAGGTACAGGGTGACTTCAATATAGAGGGCAGGGAAACAATATAGAACATCAGGCCTGCACCTCCCAAATGCTTCTCTAGGTCCATGTACACCAAGTTCAAAGTGTCGCTCATCACACTATCCAGTATAGAAAATCCTTAATTGATGTAATACAATAATCCAGTAAAAATAAAGCAGCATGGAGCCCACAGCTCTTGGAGTAACATTTATGGGTCGTACTAAGGCCTACCCATCCGCTGTATCTCTCCCAACTATAACCCAAGCAAAGCTCAGAATGAAACAGAGGAGCTCAACCTTTTGTGCGGTTTATCCAGACAAAATGTTCAGGATTAAACAGAGACCAATGGAATACTACTCATCATCCATAGAATAACATTATTACATTTTACACCTTTATTCCTTAATAAATATATAATACTTTTGCCTAATGGATTATTCCACTTGGCTTTTTTTCCCTTGGACCAGTAAGAGGACAAGGAGGAAGAAGAAAATAGATTCTGAGGGAGAAAGTATATTTTTAGATGTTGCGCCTGTGGGCAAATAACTCATGTATGTGTCACGCAGGGTAGTTTAAAGTAAGATACACAATGTGCACTCTTTTACTAGAGCTAACGGAAGATACAATTTACTTTTTTGTTTTATTGTAAGCAAGAGTACTTTTACTGATTCCAATAAAACAGATACAATAAATGAGAAATGATATAAAAACATTATGAGGAAAAATAAAGAAATTAAAACTAAACATCCCCTAAAGGGTAACTCCAGAAATCTTTAGCAGCATGTACATAGGATAACAAAGGAGTTTTATGTATAGAAAACAAAGCATTGTTTGTAAAACCACGTGGGTAAAATTAGACAGATTGGGAGGAGAGACTGATGAGATAATGTAGAGAGAAACACCAGTGTATTGCCATTCTACACATGCATGTGGGAGAACATTAACAGCGTAAAGGAAGAGTACAATTTTCTTTTTACACAATGTTATACATTTACTATTTTCCTTCAACCCAAATTTTTAAAAACGTTCATTATTTTATATACATTGCATACATCCACATAAATACTGATTATGGTGGACAGACAGACAGACATAGATATATAGATAGATGTAAGTAACACTAAAAAATATGTATCACGGTCCTATTAATGTTTCATCTAGATGAAAACAGTGATTAATGGCATTGGAAGAATGCTTGTGCATTAATATGTTACCTAGAGAATCAGTCTCTTTGTATAACTTCAGTTATTCATATAGCTTAATCTACAAATAATTGTATGATATATAGTCAATATATTAATATAGGATCATATTTTTGATACATCTAAAGCAAACACATCAGGCATTATTAAAATTTGACAACGTATTTTTTGTTGCAAGTAAAATTGGTTCTATGAAAACCAGAAACAATTCTATTACAATTTATGAATATTAATGTATCTTAGCTCTGTTTTTGGATACATTTATTTGTGATCTTTAGCACGGTTGGCAATGTAAGCTTTGAACTAAACGCATAGTCCCACAGAAAATAACCAGCAGTTATTAAAGCGCAGTTTGTACAAAAAGTGTCCTCTGCCCACATTTTTATTAAGATTCATGTTATTCCTGCTGAAGGGACAGATGTTGCATTTGACAGTGAAAGCTACCGTTAGTTTTCAGACATGCCAACCGTGATGGCACCTCTGAGGAACTAGAGTCTCCAGCCAAAGCTATTTATTTGTGATAAATGGATTCTTTCTTTTTCAGCTGTTCGTGTCATTTTGTGTGAGATTTTGAAAATGAATATGCAATGATAAAATTAGGCATTAGCGAATTCCAATTTGGATGTGTATCTATGAAAATTAATTATATACACTCCAACGCATTCATAAAGCAATGTTCACCAAAGTTGTTCATTTTTCAATCAAGTGATATCTAAGGGAATACAATAACTCTATATTGCACATTTGGTAAAAAACACAGAAAATTTTCAATAGAAAAATAACATTATATGCCAATAGCAAAGCATACTATTTAAAGAGGTTAATGAGTGGAAGTAAACAGTTTAGTTCTATTAACGATTTTTTTAAAAAAAAGCATTTCAACAGGTGAGGGGGTGGCGCCAATGCAACGTACGCCTGTTCCAGTAGAATTTGGGATGCAGGTCAGGCACGCTGTAGCGTCGCCATGGCGGTTAGAGAGAGTCCGCCACTGGAACACACATGGCTGCGGGCTGCCTGTTCCTGGAGCTGACGAAACCGGTGGGGCCCCACTGTGCCTGGCCAAACCAGGCCCCTACTGACCCGTGGGCCCTCGGGCAGCACCCGAGAGCCCGACGGGTCGGTCTGCCCCTGGAATCAAGGATAATGTGTGAAAACCAGTTGGCAGGGTCTATCAACATCAGAATGTATGACTGACTCATGAACATAGTTAAACCAACCTATGATTTGCCAAACTGGCCCATTCTTGTTATCTAAAATAGAGAGGAAACAGGGAGTAACTACTTTCTTAATTCCAAATAGCATTTGGAGTTTTCTCTAAGCCAATATACTATCACTACACTAATCTCAATATTTATTTATTTATGAAGGATTTTACCAGGAAGGATACATTGAGATTTCTCTCGTTTTCAAGTACGTCCTGGGTTCAAGAACATTAAAATGTTACAGTCGTTACAGAAATACATAGTAATACAATGCAAGATATTAAAAACAACACAAATATACAGATTAACATAAAATAAATATGTAGGAAATAGTCATTATGTTACATGTTTACAGGTGCATTCTGTATTGAGGTATGCTAATAGTGAGCTCTTGAGTGACTTTAGACTGGGGAAGATTTGATGGCGTCTGGGAGGTTATTCCATAATTGTGGTGCTCTGTAGGAAAATGAGGATCGAGCCACTTTCTTTTTGTACTGTGGTATTGCAAGTAAGGTGCTGGTTCTGGATTGGAGGTTATAGGATGAGGGAACTGCTAGAGGAAGCCGTCTATTCAGGTAGGGTGGCAGCTTCCCAGAAAAGCTCTTAAACACAAGGTTGGAAAGGTGAAGGGTACGTTTAGACTCCAGCGATGGCCAGTTTAGCTCTTTTAACATGTCACAATGGTGGGTCATGTAGTTACATTGTAGCGCAAAGTGGCAGCATGAGTTATACAATGTGGTAAGTTTCTGAAGGTGTGTTTGCGGGGCCGCTGCATACACTACATCTCCGTATTCAATAGCCGGTATAAGCATTTGTTGTATAATTTGCTTTCTTACCGTGGGGTTCAAGCAGGATTTGTTTATTTGGGGTAAATTTTAGATGAGAGTTTTTCGATGTGGGTGCCAAAGGATAGATTTGGGTCTAACCACATACCTAGATATTTGAGAGAAGTGACTGTGGTCAGCGTGCCATTTGATTTTGTCCCCACACATAGATGGGGGTTTTGCAATTTATGTAGTTTAGGTGCTGTTCCAAAGAGCATCGTTACCGTTTTGTCAGTATTTAAGAAAAGTTTGTTGTGTTTGATCCACTTTTCTACCTTTGTGAATTGTTCTTGCAAGACGGCCTCCAGCTGTGGGAGATTTGGTTTGCTGGTATAGATTACGGTGTCGTCTGCGTACATGTGTACAGTTGAGGCTTTGCAGATGTTAGGAAGATCATTTATGAATATTGTAAATAGCAGGGGGCAGAGTATTGAGCCTTGGGGTACACCGCAAGTGACTGGGAGGGGGAGGGAGGAGCTGCCAGAAATGGACACATATTGCGACCGATCAGATACATATGATTGAAACCAGGTTAGCATGCGATCACCAATACCAGAGTCTTTAAGTTTTTTTAACAAGATGCCATGTCTACTGTGTCAAAGGCTTTGGCAAAATCAAGGAAGATGGCTCCAGTTAGGTTTCCTTGTTCCATGCCAGCTTGGATATCATTGCAGACTTTTAAAAGTGTGGTTTTAGTTGAGTGATTTGGATGAAAGCCTGATTGATCTGGGGTTAAGTAGTTCCAATATTTATAATAAACACGCAATTGTGTGTAGACGCATTTTTCCAAAATTTTTGACATTACAGGGAGCAATGATATCGGACAGTAGTTGGATACCAAAGTACTGTCACCACTTTTATGGATAGGTACCACTCTCACAGTCTTCCAGAGTTTGGGTATGTATCCAGTCGCCAGTGATTCATTGATTAGGGTTGCGGCAGGATTTGCAATTGCCGGCGTACTGATTTTCAGCAGCATTGCTGGTATTTGATCAGGTCCATAAAAAACACAAATAGGTGCTACAAAGCACCTAGAGCAAAAGGCAGAGTGATATATACCGTCAGAAAAAGGGACATAACCCTAGGGATTAACCTGTATAGAAAGAAAAACAAACCCCTACGGGGCTGAAAAAACTGACAATTAATTTTATTATAAATTCAAGACAACACTGAACCAACAATATCTAATAAAAACATAAATAGGTGCAGGATCAGAGAACACCCAATATTGCTGGAGTGAATGAACTGATTAATCGCTCAGTCTAGACTCTGGTAGTAATGCCGTTATTTATAAAGGTGACAAGCTAGGGTGTTCTCTGATCCTGCACCTATTCAAATTACGGTGGCTAGATCCTCCAGCATGGTATTAAAGGCATTACAGCCTCATATTAGGTCATAGGGAGTCTTCACCATTATTACCTTTCCAAGAAATATTCTATGTCAGGTCTATTTTATGCCTATGAAATTATAAACTACTGGAAGGGTACTAATTTATTATCAAAAGCAGGTCAAACCACATTTATTTTTTTATTAGATATTGTTGGTTCAGTGTTGTCTTGATTCTATAATAAAATTAATTGTCAGTTTTTTCAGCCCTGTAGGGGTTCGTTTTTCTATTTGATCAGGTGCAGACTGGTATTTCATTTTTTGGTTACGGAGAAGTTTAGTAACGACACTGACAGGCACTGGTCTAAAACTGAATTCCTGTCTGATACAGGGTCTTTGCACAGTTGGAGGGGCCTGACCTGCGTGCTGCCTTTCTGATTGCATGTCATTTCCTAGCTTACCAATCAGGGTGGTGGCACATCCAACAAAATAATCATTAAAGGCATTTGCTACATCTAGGGGGTGTTGCAGGGTTTGGTTGTTTACTTTGACAGCAGCTGGCTGGGAGTGGACAGGGGGTGCTTGTATGTTACTTATGGTTTTCCAAAAGTTTTTAGGGTTTGATATGTTATTGTTTAGATTTTCATTGAAGTAATGGGCTTTCGCCATTTTTGTTTGTTTTGTGCATGCATTCCGGGATTTTCGGTATTTTAAGCAGCGGGGCATGGGAATTCCAGACTTGTAGGAGCTCAGACTGAAAGTATGCAATTGCACAGTCTAGGCCTGGGATTAGGTTTAGTCTGTACCATGGGAGCTGTTTCAGATCACTTAGGAAGGATTCAAGAATAAATTTCTTGAAAGACCTGGTGGTTATTACCTTTGGGTGAGATTTGGTGGCCTTTATTTTACGCATGCAGTACACAAGACGGTGGTCACTAAAGCTATTAGCGAGAACGCCTGCCTCCTGTATTCTATCAGGAGATGAGTAGAGAATCCAGTCCAGCAAGGTATGGTTAGGGCTTTTCATATTAATGCGAGTGGGGGAGGAGATTAATTGAGTTAGCAGCAAAGTTTTAAACAGCGAGCAGTGTTTATTGTTTTTAAATTATCATAAAAATCATATATAAGCAAGTATTTCCAAGTTTTCATTTCTATTACCACAGGTAAAATGTTCAATACTCAACACTCGATAAAAGATCGCCTGTGCTCCACTTAGTACTTTTATTAAACAGGTTACGAAACTGCCCCTCAGAATACTTGTGTACACATGCATTAATGCCACTTTTATTCTAAAGCAAGCAAATATGTTATTTTAGTGTTTACTCCTTACGCTCTAACTTTATGCATATTTTCAATTAAAAAAACAAGCATTTTAATGGCTGCAGTTAAACTGAATAGTTGCAGAACTCATAGAAAAGCTTTTACTTACCGTTGCAAGTCGTGATTTTAAAGAAATGCTAAATGTATCGCATTTTGGTAATCAAAATGCATTTGCTAGCCAAAATAAGCTAACTAAAAATGATCACAGATAATGTTCAGAATACGTTGTCTGTTGGTGATAGCATGACATTATTTCTGTGTCTGTGGTCCTATAGATAACTGATGTTTTGCATAAAATTATAGTCATGGTCATGGATAGGTCATTATGTTAAGAAAAGCAGTTGATTCTTGAATTTGTAATGTCACATTAAATCCTCTTATTAGCTTAACATAGTGCTTCAACGCCTTGATTTATTACATGATACTTCCTGATGCACTTCTGTTCATAACTGTCAATTTACCAGAAACCTTAGAATTATCATGCATCCTGTTTGCAGATCATGCTCACTTATGGAGCATGCTGTCAGAGAGTCAGGATATATAACGAAAACGAGATCCCCACTGTTTGATGTACTGTTCCATTTATCAAGTGATGCTTGTCAGTGTACTTTCTGTATTCATAAACAATGATTTAATATAGGATCTTGCTCAGCACTAGCATTTTAAATCCAGACAGAATGCAGGCATGGTTTCTTTTTATTGTTTTATGGGCAGCAAATGAAACAATCTGAATGCACAATTGACAAATGAGTTGGTACATGAACTTAAATGTATTATTTTTACTGGGAAAAACATAACAATTTCCTTGCGCGGATACATGATGTTCACAACATATTGCAGGGTTAATTTGTTACACAGAGATTTTTGCAACATGTTGGCTGAACAAAACAGAATTAGATTATATCATTAGAGAGAGGAACCACATTATCTATTGTGACCTGTGTTTTGCAAATTAATATTTCAGTTTGCCACAATTAACCTCATAGCACAGAGAAACACACACATACCAACAAATATGTAAATATATCGGATATTATTGTGAAATACAAGTGTGATTTTAGAGGCTTAAAATTTGATTATTTTTAAATAAAATATAATATTAGAATTAAAGGAAAACTGCAGCCACCACAACAACGTGAGCATAAAAGTACCTAAAATAACACCTCTTTCTCTATTGTACTGGGATTTTTTAGCATTTATAATCTTCTGAATCTTTTCCCTGTATAGTACTGAGTGATCACAGCAAGGTTTGTTGAACTTTGTTTTGTAACAATGAAGGTGGGGGCTGCTCCTTGTAAGTAACACAGGATGACAGGAGTGAGATTCATAGAAAATAAATTTCTCAACAAAGAGCATTAATCTTGTGTTAAAACCAGTGAAGTTCTATATATATATTAATTTTATTTAATTCATTATTTAATTTTCATTTTTTTCACTGTATTTCAATGCAAAATCCACTACGTACATTTTTGGTAGTAAGTAGCTTAAATTGCACCTGTCATTGGCAAAATGACTTTTACCCATGTGACAGGGCACCTCTTCATTTATATAGGTCTGCATTTTTTTCCGCTGACCTATATAATGTAAAAAATAGAGATATTTTTAATTTGCATTTTCATGCAGGGTTATTCAGAGAGAGGTGAAAACCTTGAGAATGACTGGAGAATTGAAAATTCTAGGTCAAATTAGTCAAACCATAAAAATTCTCCCATTTATCTCACTTTCCAAATTGGCTATTTGGTCTAGATTGTTAATTCTCCTGGCAATTCTCAAGGTTTTCACTACTCTCTGAATAGCCCTGTCCCTCTCTAAGGAGCTGGCTCTATGTTGATGTAGGGAGGCGCTGCTGCCAGAAGAGAGTTGTCCACCAGGACAACCCCCTGCATAGTTATTGTGCTGTGCTGCCTGTCACACAGATCATGTAGGGTGGCTCTCTGCTCACAGCCATCTCCCTCAGCGCGGCATGCTACAGTAACTTGGGGTATGAGGGGAAATTTTAAAAGGGAATATCAGTATCAGTTTTTTACATTGTCTATGTCAAGGAAAAAATGCCGATCTATATAAAGGGAGAAGTGTACTCTCAAATGGGCAAAAGTTGTTTTGCCCATGACAGGTGCACTTAAAGCACAATACTCCTATACATTTTAAATGTGTAAAACAAAAGGGAAAAAAGAAGTTTGGAAGGAACACAGTGCAACATGGCAACAAAAATATTGTGCGTATATGAGAAGCTGTAGGTTACCTACAACAGCTGCAGCAGCAGTAGAACAAAGTGGAATAAGAAGGGTGAATAATTTGGAAACATATACGTGTTTTATCAAGTATAATTACAAAATGAAATAACTGTGAAGCCTATTTTCAGCCCCCACGGATTTCTCTTCTTTTGACATCACCTGAAATTTTTTGTTGCAAACAATGTCTAAAACTATTTAATGGCACACATGCTCAAAAGTAATAGGTGATATTAATTTGACTATTTGCATATAGCACATGTAAGGATTTAAGTGTTTTCCTACTTCTATAACAATGGAAGGAGTATTTACATAATTTTCTTTCATGTGTTTTCCCTTCAGCATCTCTAAAGCTGCAGCCTTAAAATAAATGTATAAAAAGGACAATCTATAGATAACAAGTACTCAAATGGTTTGTACCCAAACTAATGAACAATCAGAATAAATGTGTTTTAAATGGAGGCAAATTACTCCCTCTTTCAGATGCATTCTTTACAATGTAAGCTTGCATGCTGTTCCGTACGAGAAATTGCTGCAATATAAGATTAAAGTTCAAAAGTGAGTTCTCTACTACTTTCGTATTCCTATGTCCTTAGAAATACATGTAATTATTTGTTAAATAAATACAGCAATGTTTCAAATAATGTTTCTATAAATACCAAATAAATAACTACTATATGTAATATAATCAATATTGATAAGTCAGTATTAAAATTCTTAAGAATTCTTTATAAGAATTGAAAAGTCAACACAGGGAGATCACGTCTGATCTACAGTGGGAATAAATTTTAGAAAGCATTCAGGATTTTGAAAAGTTAGAGAACATAATGTGTGGATATAAATTTGAAATGGACAATCACATCAACACAATAGTTTCAGCACAATCAAAATCACAACAACATTGATCTAGTCACATTAAAATTCAAGTACTCACTTTAGATCCCTCGGTGGCGAAAGCGGCACGATTCACCACTGTCTCGCTCCATGGGTAGAAGAACACATAGAACAAATAGTTCCCAGTGTTCTTTTGCTTATCACTCTGCTATCCGTCTGGATCTCATTCGCATGAGATCGCGCCCATCTCCATGGAATCCTATGGACTCCTGGAGCAGATAACACTTGCGGTGCTTAGCGCTGGTGGTGTTATCTTTTAACACCTAACAAGTATTACGGCTGGAGCTGTTGAGACAGTGGCTCCATCGTAATAAAGGTGTAAAATGGCAGATGCTCACGTTTGCCATTAGCGTTTGCCATTTAACTTCAACCTTGGAATAGGGCTCTAGAATATTCTTTGGCAGCTGTGTATATGGAAAAAGAAATGGTAGCAGTGTGGCAAAAAGCACTGTACATTGCAAAATGACTTGTACTACTACGTCTAATATTTTCTCAATATTTCAACCTTTTGCTCTAACAGCTTTGCTCTTGTTAGGTATTTATTTACAGTAACACTGGTAAAAGCATCCAATGCATGTGACTGTTTTTTGCTGCAGAGGTGGAACCTTACAAATGCCACAGTAACCTGCTCCTAACCCTTTTTTGTCTGTAAGGCGATCTACTGCGTTTTTGTATCTATCTCTAGCTATCATTTATTTATTTTTAAAGTCTGCCTTTGACATATTCTTGAACACGGTGCTTCAAACACAACTTATTTCCCCGAGGTTCCAATGACTAATATTTAGGTCACTCTTTAAAGGTCACTGTTACATTTTTATAGCTCAAAATAATGTAATGTCATTTATCACTTGACCATAAAGCATGTATGGGCATTGACTCACAGAAACATATTGCGATGAGTTAACAAGTCCAAGCAACTCATTTTTACACGTAATTCAGTGATTAATGTTGTCAAGGTGACAGGGCAGACTCCTTAATAATTTAATGATTAAAGTGATGAAGGTGACTTCAAAACATGAATATAGGTAGGTATAAGGCATGTGTGTTACATTTAGTCAGTTTGAATAACAGAAGGACATCAGCCCCAGATGAAATCAAACCAGGAATTTCATTGCTTATTCAAAGATGTCCACGTTTCATATAGGCCCTGGTTTCTTATATGAAGAATAATCAATTACCTCTTAACATATATTTATTTTTAATTACATACTTTTTTAAATTTACTATTTTTGTCACAAATAACTTTGCTACATGTCACACCTTCTATGTTATGTTTTCATTAATTATAACCCCCTGAATCTTAGCCCTGTATTGAGTGACTCCAGAGCCATCCATTCTGCCCTCTTCATGTCTGTTGTAGTGCAGCAGTAACGGTGTTCAGTGGCGTAGTGTGAGGGGGCAAGGGGGCGGTTGTCCCGGGTGCAATTTTCATAGGGGAGCATAATTTCAAAAGAAATTTGCACCCCTAATAGCTTCCCTCAGCGGGGATCGGCTTGGCATGGTGTCCGCTCATGGTCTGCCGAGTCTGGAAGGGAAGGAAGGAGCAGGACAGAGCATTCTGGTGGTTTTGTCCTTACTCCTCCTTGACGCTGACCGTCAGCGGCTGATGTAATTCATGCGAACCTGGTGATGCAGCACTGATGCCACGCTTCGCTGCTGTGGTGCGGGAAGGAGCAGCCTGCCGAGCAGGAGACTAAGGCTCTTTACAGATGGTCTGACTCGTCCATAAACCAAGCGCGAGCGGCACAAACTCAAACTAATACTCAGGGTCAGTTCCAGCACTCCCCCTTCTGTCTTCGCCCTCGGCCTCCAAAATTTTAGTGTGCAATATATTTTTATATATTGAATCTGTATACCTTTTTAATATAAATTTTAATACTTTAAAATATTAGTGTATTATTTTATTATATAACTAGATGTAAAGCCTGCCCAGAGGGCAGTCTATTGAAAAGTGTGGTGTGTATGAATGTTTGTCGAAAGGAAAACACAGAAGCATCAAGTAACGTTAAATATCTTTAGTGACTATTTCGAATAAATTTGCGCATCCTACCTCGCAAGACGCTTTTGGTGTTCTTGCGGCGGTGGGATGCGCGCGCACCTGGCTGGGTGAAAGTTAAAAAAAATACTTCCCTGAATCGGCCCCGATCCTCCAGCGGTGACCGGCTGCCGAGCGGGCTGCTCAGCCGGCCTCCAGCCTCAGGCGGGCCCCCGGCTCGGCTTGGGCCTACAGGCCCAGCCGAGCCGGGAAATCGCCTGAGCCTAGAGGCCGGCTGAGCAGCCCGCTCGGCAGCCGCTCAGCGCTGGAGGATCGGGGCCGAAGTTTAAAAAAACATACATAGCCCCATAGGTCGTCCCTGAGCTCCAGCGGGGCCCGGCGGCCTGCTCGACGGGCCTCCAGGCTCAGGCGAGCCCCCGGCTCGGTTTGGGCCTACAGGCCCAGCCGAGCCGGGGACTCGCCTGAGCCTGGAGGTCCGCCGAGCAGGCCGCCGGTCCCCGCTGGAGCTCAGGGACGAAATACCCATAACATACTCAGATACATGGGCCCTGAACTCCAGCGGGGACCTCCTCCGGTCGGGCTGCTCGGCCGGCCTCCAGGCTCAGGCGAGCCCCCGGCTCGGCTTGGGCCTACAGGCCGAGCCGGGACTCGCCTGAGTCTAGAGGCCGGCCGAGCAGCCCGCTCGGCCGGAGGAGGTCACCGCTGGGGAATCAGAGGCCGTGGTACACTAAACATACATATCCCCTAATGCGTCCCTGTGCTCCAGCGGTGACCGGCTGCCGAGCGGCCTGCTCGGCCGGCTTTCACGCTCAGGCGAGGCCCCGGCTTGGCCTGGGCCTACAGGCCCAGCCGAGCCGGGGACTCGCCTGAGCCTGGCCGAGCAGGCCGCTCGGCAGCCGGTCACCGCTGGAGAATCGGGGACTAAATACCCAAAACTTACGCCCATAAATCAGCCCAGAGCTCGACCGGTGACCTCCTCCAGCTGAGCGGGCTGGTCGGCCGGCGTCCAGACTCAGGACAGCCCCCGGCTCGGCTTGGGCCTACAGGCCCAGCCGAGCCGGGGACTGTCCTGAGTCTGGACGCCGGCCGACCAGCCTGCAACAGTCGAATGACTGCCACCGGTTGAGCTACGGGCCGATGTACACATACTCACCCACATGGGCCCTTAGCTCCTCCAGCGATGGTCAGCCCGCTTCCAGCATCTTCAATCTCCATTGGACGCCGGAAATGACGTCGCGAAAGCCTTTGACCCCGGGTCAACATGCCAGGGTCAAAGGGCTCGTGACATCATGCCGGCGACCAGCGGAAAGAGAGGACGCTGCAAACGGGACCGCCATCGCCGGAGAAGCTACGGGCCCATGTGGGTGAGTATGTTTAGCCTACAATCCCCCTACATTGACTCGGGGCTCCAGCGGTGGCTGTCACAGGCTGCTCGGCCGGCCTCCTAGCTCAGGCGAGCCCCCGGCTCACCTGGGCCTGTAGGCCAAAGGCAAGCCGGGAGCTCGCCTGAGCTTGGAGGCCGCCCGAGCAGCCTGTGACAACCACCGCTGGAGCTCCGGGCTAATGTAGGTGAGTATATGCTCTCAACACCCACCCTTTCTAAGTCGGCCGGTATCCAAGCTTAAGGAAAGCCCCCGGCTTGGCGTGGGCCTAGAGGTCCAGCCGAGCCGGGGACTCGCCTGGGCCGGGAGGCTCAGGCGAGTCCCCGGCTCGACTGGGCCTCTAGGCCCAAGCCGAACCGGGGGCTTGCCTTAATCCTGGATACCGGCCGAGCTATAAAGGGTGGGTTTTGAGAGCATATACTCACCTACATCGGCCTCGAGTCCTGCGCCAGTTGAAAACATACTCACCCACATCGGCCCTTACATCCTCCAGCGATGGCGGTCTCAGCTCACAGCGCCCTCTCTCTCTTTCTCAGTTGGTCGCCGGCATGATGTCACGAAAGCCTTTGACCCCGGGTCAAAGGCTTTCGTGACATCATGCCGGCGACCAACTGAGAAAGAGATAGAGGGCGCTGTGAGCTGAGACCGCCATCGCTGGAGGATGTAAGGGCCGATGTGGGTGAGTATGTTTTGGCAACTTACACCCTACATAGGCCCGGAACTCCAGCTGGGGCTGTAGCAGGCTGCTCGGCCGGCCTCCTAGCTTAAGCGAGCCCCCGGCTTGCCTTGGGCCTACGGGCCCAGCTGAGCCGGGGGCTCGCCTATGCTAGGAGGCCGGCCGAGCAGCCTGCAACAGTCGGCCAAACTGCTGGCTACTCGCCTGAGCATGGAGGCCGGTCGGCAGCCGGTCACCGCTGGAGCTCAGGGACGCAGTAGGGGGTTATGTATGTTTTGTGTACCGCGGTGACCTCTTCCGGCCGAGCGGGCTGCTCGGCCGGCCTCTAGACTCAGGCGAGTCCCCGGCTCGGTCTGGGCCTGTAGGCCCATGCCGAGCCGGGGGCTCGCCTGAGCCTGGAGGCCGGTCGAGCAGCCCGCTCGACCGGAGGAGGTCACCGCTGGAGTTCTGGGCCGAATTTTTCGATTGTGTTATGGGTATTTCGTCCCTGAGCTCCAGCGGGGACCGGCGGCCTGCTCGGCGGACCTCCAGGCTTAGGCGAGTCCCCGGCTCGGCTGGGCCTGTAGGCCCAAACCGAGCTGGGGCTCGCCCGAGCCTGGAGGCCCGCCGAGCAGGCCGCCGGTCCCCGTTGGAGCTCAGGGACGACGTATGGAGTTATGTATGTTTTTTTTGAACTTCGGCCCCGATCCTCCAGCGCTGAGCGGATGCCGAGCGGGCTGCTCAGCCGGCTTCTAGGCTCAGGCGAGTCCCCGGCTCGGCTTGGGCCTACAGGCCCAGCCGAGCCGGGGACTCGCCTGAGCCTAGAGGCCGGCTGAGCAGCCCGCTCGGCAGCCGCTCAGCGCTGGAGGATCGGGGCGGATTTAGGTGAGTATGTTTTGCGAGCGGGCTGCTCAGCCGGCCTCTAGGCTCAGGCGAGTCCCCGGCTCGGCTGGGCCTGTAGGCCCAAGCCGAGCCGGGGACTCGCCTGAGCCTAGAGGCCGGCTGAGCAGCCCGCTCGGCAGCCGGTCACCGCTGGAGGATCGGGGCCGATTTAGGTGAGTATGTTTTGTGAACTTCAGCCCCGAACCTCCAGCGCTGACCGACTGCCGGCGGCCTATTCGGCGGACCTCTAGGCTCAGGCGAGTCCCCGGCTCGGCTGGGCCTGTAGGCCCAAACCGAGCCGGGGGCTCCCTTGAGCCTGGAGGCCCGCCGGCAGCCGGAGGACGGTCAGCGCTGGAGGATCGGGGCATCTGGCGGCCGTGTAAACACGGGTAGCTGCGCGCGGCTCGTGCCGTTTTTTTTTTTTTCACGCGGCCGGCACGCGCAGCTACCTGTGTGTTTTAACGGCCGCTTTCAAAAGTCCGTCGCGCATGCGCAGACGGCTTTTGGCGACGGACGTTTTTAGGCTTATTCTATTATAGTATAGATTTATATACACTTTTTTTTATATAATTACTTTAGTATTAAAATATATGAATAAATGTGTTATTTAAATGTGGTTTAATATAATAATTTTAATATATAATTTGCAGTAATCTATATTTATTTTAAAATGTTATTGCTGTGGAGCTCTGTGATACATTCATACACAGTGCACATTACTGTGAGTTTTATTGCTGTGGAGCTCTGTGATATACTGATACACACTGCACATTACTATGAATTCTATTGCTGTGGAGCTCTGTGATACCCTCATGCACATCGCACATTACTATGAGTTTTATTGCTGTGGAGCTCTGGGATACACTCAAACACTGCCAGGGCTGGATTAACATAGAGGCTGATGGAGCAACAGCTCCAGGCCCATGCCCCAGAATAGGCCCAGAGAAAAGATAACTATGTCTGCATTGATGGGCAAAAATAAAATAAAAAAGAATTCTTAATTTTTTGTTTCTAACGTAGCAATATTTTTCACTTTTCAATTATAAAGTGAACACAATGATGCTGCAATAACTCACCATCACATTTCCCATGTCGCCAACAATTGTGGAGGTAATGGCACAATCTGTTGTTATGAATTGTTGCATTAAAACCTGAACTGCAGCGAAAAGCACTGGGGAGACTTTGGACCCCTGCGTCACTAATCTTTACACCTCACGAGGCCAAGTGAGGTGTCTTTGGACAGGTCAAAGTCTGGCTTTTGCATTGTGTCAGGGTTTTCGGTAGGGTATCAGGAGCCCAGGTACAGAGGTGGGAGAACAGTCTCAGGATCGCAGTAATAAAGGATTTCCCAATAATCGTTGTCGAGGTCAGAAAGGTGGTCACAGGCTGTCACGCTGAACAGGGGGCTCACCTCTCGCAGGCTCAGACGGGCCACCCCGCCGACTGTTACGCCGCCCGGCGATGCGGCAACAGCCGGGAGGCTTGCCCATCACGAGGGCTGGCGGTGGCGGTCCGACGCGCCGGCGTCCCCGGCGCGTAACTCAAGGGCTGGGGACGCTCCAGGGCCCTGCCCGGTCCATTGCGGCCCTCTCCACGCCCGCACTGACAGGGTCAGCGCCGCAGCCCCGCTGTCTCCACGTGGGACATGGCGGCTCCCGGCGTCTGACGTCACAGGGGCGGGTACAGCGGTCAGGATTGGTGGAACAGGCCCAAGGGGAGGAACCTCAGCCCTGGGTGGACCTGATAGGGAACAGCACCAAAACCCACTCAGGCCCTGATTGGCTCTCCTATCCAGAGGAGCCAATTGGTGAACAGACAAACCCCACCACGTATATAAACCCTTCTGTCACACTCAGTCCTCGCTTCAGCGTTGTATCACTTCCAGTGGTTACTAATTGAGAAGCTTATTCATGTGTTACCTGTGTACCAGTTCTTGGCTTACCCTTCGACCTTTCCTGTTTCGCCGCCTGTCCCTGACCACCCTTCTGACCACGACTACGATATTTGGAAAACCCTTTTGTACCGCGATCCTGAGACTATTCTCCCGCCTCTGCACCTGGGCTCCAGATCCCCTGCCGCAAGCCGTGACATACGCTGAAGCCTCCATGGAACCCGCAGAGGTCACGGACGCCCTCACGGCCCTGTCACACCAAGTCTCCAATTTGGCCCGGTCAGTCCAGGACCTACAGACTGAACATCGCCAACTCCAGATTCAAATACAAGCTGCAACTTTGCCACCTCCGTACGCCCCTCCTTCGGCACCTGCTTCAGTACAGCCTATTCCGGAGAATGCTGCTCCAGAACCTCAAACCAAATTACCAGACTCTTTCAACGGAGATCGCACCCAGTTTGAAGCATTTATGCTTGATTGCTGCATCCTCTTTTCCCTTAAACCACGTACTTACAACAATGACTTTATAAAAGTACGTATGGTTATGTCACTACTCAGTGGTGAACCCAAGAAATGGGCGCACACCCTCCTCAGGGAACAGGACCCCGTTCTGGAGACCTGGCCCTCCTTTGCAGCTGCCTTGGAGTCAATGTATCAAGACCCTCACAAGAGGGAGTCGGCCCAAAATGTTCTCAGAGCACTCAAACAGGGCCGCCGCCCCGTGGAGGAATACGTCACCCAGTTTCGTCATTACGCCCACGAAACCGCTTGGAATGAGGCCGCCCTCCTTGACCAGTTTCGTCGTGGCTTGGCAGACCACCTAAAAGACGAACTCGCACGAGTTGGGGTACCCCGTTCCCTCGATACCTTGACCGACTTCTGTATACAGTTTGACCGGAGATGGAGGGAACGCAGAGATGAAAGATCGCCCCTCGTCCCTCGACCCATTCCAGAGCCTTCCCATACCTCCTTCTCCTCTAATGTTTCCATCCCTAGGAGAAGAGAAGAACCCATGCAGATAGGGCTGGTGGATCGACGTCTGTCTCCAGCCGAAAGAGATAGACGCAAACGCCTCCAATTGTGTCTCTACTGTGGGGAAGCCAATCACCAAGTCCGTCTCTGTCCTATGAAACCTTCGGTTATGGGAGGTAAGACTGGATTCATTTCCACACTCTCTAGTCCCTCTCGTTTCACCCACACGCCTCACCTGCTTCTACCCGTTTCCCTACAGTGGCAACAGAAGACCTATCCGACCCAAGCGATGGTGGATTCAGGGGCTAGCGGATGTTTTGTGGATTCAGCCCTAGTAAAACGCATCAAGTTACCTTTACTCAATAAAGATTGTCCTGTCAAAATCAGAATGGTGGATGGTTCCTCATTAAGTTCCGGTCCCATAACAAAAGAGAGTATACTTATCCAAATGACCATAGGTGTGGGTCATTCCGAGAAAATAAAATTTGATGTGGTTGATTCGCCTATCTTCCCAATTATCCTTGGTATACCCTGGTTACGTCTCCACGACCCTGCTATCCAATGGTCTACTGGTATGGTGTCTCTCTCCTCCTCATACTGCCAAAGTAATTGTAACCCCTCACCGACCATAGGTGTCATGGAATTAGACGAAACCACAATTCCTACCACTTCATTACCTGAACAATACCACGATTTCTTAGATGTGTTTGACAAAAAGAAAGCCGAATCCCTACCACCAAGAAGGCATTATGATTGTCCCATCGACCTTTTACCTGGGGCCCCCATCCCTTATGGGCGTATCTTTCCCCTGTCTGAACCCGAGTTAAAGGTCCTTAAAGAATATATCCAGGAAAACTTACAAAAAACATTCATTCAACCATCTACCTCCCCTGCTGGTGCAGGAATATTTTTTGTTGACAAAAAGGATGGTGGCCTAAGACCATGTGTGGACTACCGCGAATTAAATAGAGTTACAATTAAAAATAGATACCCTCTACCACTCATCCTGAACTCCTCGAACGCCTTCAAAAAGCATGTATCTATTCCAAATTGGACTTGCGCGGAGCATATAACCTCGTACGTGTCCGGGAAGGCGATGAGTGGAAAACCGCCTTCCGAACTCGGTATGGGCATTTTGAATACAATGTAATGCCGTACGGGCTTTGTAACGCCCCCGCTACTTTCCAACATTTTGTTAATGACATTTTTCGGGACCTTCTGGATCAGTTCGTCGTGATTTATCTTGATGACATCCTGATATTCTCTTCTTCCCTCCAGGAACACAGGCAACACGTTACCACCGTACTTCAACGGCTCCGGGAAAATCACCTGTATGCCAAATTGGAGAAATGTACCTTCGAGACAACTAAGGTGGAATTCCTGGGTTTCATTATCTCCCCTGGAAGTATAGAGATGGACCCCCGCAAGGTGGAGGCCATTACTGCTTGGCCAATACCCAGCAATCCTAAAGAGGTACAGAGATTCATCGGTTTCGCCAATTTCTATAGGCGTTTTATTCGAGACTTTTCTAAGATTACGCAACCGTTGACTGCACTCACTAGCCCTAGTGTGAAGTTTCGATGGACTGAAGAAGCCCAAAGGGCGTTCGACAAACTTCGTGATCTCTTCATTTCCGCTCCTGTCCTACAACTCCCTAACCCACAACTGCCATTCACTCTCGAGGTAGATGCCTCAGAGTTTGCCGTCGGGGCCGTCCTCTCCCAGAGGTCCCCCTTAGGACAACTACATCCAGTAGCTTACTATTCCAAAAGACTTTGCCCTGCAGAACGCAATTATGACATAGGAGATCGGGAGCTCCTAGCCATCAAGCGTGCCTTTGAAGAGTGGCGCCATCTACTCGAGGGCACGTCCAATCCCGTTACTGTGTATACCGACCACAAAAATTTGGAGTATTTGAAATCAGCCAAACGTCTAAAACCCCGACAAGCTCGCTGGGCCCTTTTCTTTGCTAGGTTCAATTTTCACGTCACATACCGGCCGGGCTCAAAGAATGGCAAAGCAGATGCGCTCTCAAGAGTACAAGACCTCGCACTTCTACCACCCACCCCTTCCCCTACAGTGTTGCCGACACAATGCTTCTTGGGCATGACATCATGCCTTCATGATAAAATTAAGCAATTGACTGCTAGTACTTCTTTGCCGGTTTCTTCTGAGGGTTTCCACATCCACAATCATTGCATTTACGTCCCTGAAGAGGCTCGCAAGGAGGTACTGCATATGTGCCACGACTCATTGGTAGCTGGACATCCAGGAAGCAGGAAAACCGTGGACTTACTCAAACGTCACTTCTGGTGGCCCTCCATGTTCTCCGATGTTAATAAGTATGTCGCTGGTTGCCCTACGTGCCTCCGGTCCAAGCACACCACGACCAAAGTGGCAGGGCTATTACATCCATTGCCAATCCCGACCCGTCCCTGGTCGCAGATTTCCACAGACTTTATCGTAGACCTACCTCCTTCTCATAAAAACACTGTCATAATGGTAGTAGTCGACCGTTTGACTAAGATGGCACACTTTATTCCCTACCCAAAGTTACCCACAGCTGCTGAAACAGCTTCCCTATTTCTCCATAACGTGTTCAAGATCCATGGCATTCCTGACTCTATCGTCTCCGACAGGGGAACCCAATTTACCTCCCGGTTTTGGAAAGCCTTCTGCTCTCTTCTCCGAATCCAGGTCTCGCTTTCCACTGCTTTCCATCCCCAGTCTAATGGTCAAACTGAACGGGTTAATCAGACTCTTGAACAGTATTTGCGTTGTTTTTCCACTTATAGGCAAGATGACTGGGTCGAGTTGTTACCCCTCGCTGAATTTGCCTATAATTCCCACGATCATGAGTCCACTGGTTCTACCCCTTTTTTTCTTAATGTGGGGTTTCACCCTACCATGATTCCAGGTCTGGCCCCCCATTCTTCAGTCCCTGACGTCGACTCGCGCCTTGCCCTACTTCAAGAGGCCTGTCAGTTAGCACAATCCACCCTCCGTACTGCTCAACAGAGGTATAAATTAAAAGCTGATCGTCACCGTTCTGTTCCCCCGGCCTTTCAAGTAGGTGACAAGGTCATGCTGTCCACAAAAAACCTTCGCCTGCACTGTCCCTCTAAAAAACTAGGCCCCTGCTTTATTGGACCTTTCCCTATTTCCCATCAGGTTAATCCTGTTGCTTTCCGCCTCACGCTCCCCCCCACGTATCGGATTCACCCTGTCTTCCATGTCTCTCTTCTCAAATCTGTCCCCCCTGAGTCACTGACTGGCAGGGATATGCCCCCTGGTCCGCCCGTGCTTGTTGGTGACGACCTCGAATACGAGGTTGACCGCGTCCTCGATTCCAGACTCCTTCGCGGGGCTCTTCAGTACCTTGTCCAATGGAAGGGGTATGGTCCTGAGGAGCGATCCTGGGAACCCGCCTCCTTTGTACACGCTCCCTCGTGCCTTCGGGCATTTCACCGCGCTCATCCGGATAGGCCGGGTCCTTTTTGCGTCCGGAGGCCGCTCCTTCGAGGGGGGGTTCTGTCACGCCGAACAGGGGGCTCACCTCTCGCAGGCTCAGACGGGCCACCCCGCCGACTGTTACGCCGCCCGGCGATGCGGCAACAGCCGGGAGGCTTGCCCATCACGAGGGCTGGCGGTGGCGGTCCGACGCGCCGGCGTCCCCAGCGCGTAACTCAAGGGCTGGGGACGCTCCAGGGCCCTGCCCGGTCCATTGCGGCCCTCTCCACGCCCGCACTGACAGGGTCAGCGCCGCAGCCCCGCTGTCTCCACGTGGGACATGGCGGCTCCCGGCGTCTGACGTCACAGGGGCGGGTACAGCGGTCAGGATTGGTGGAACAGGCCCAAGGGGAGGAACCTCAGCCCTGGGTGGACCTGATAGGGAACAGCACCAAAACCCACTCAGGCCCTGATTGGCTCTCCTATCCAGAGGAGCCAATTGGTGAACAGACAAACCCCACCACTTATATAAACCCTTCTGTCACACTCAGTCCTCGCTTCAGCGTTGTATCACTTCCAGTGGTTACTAATTGAGAAGCTTATTCATGTGTTACCTGTGTACCAGTTCTTGGCTTACCCTTCGACCTTTCCTGTTTCGCCGCCTGTCCCTGACCACCCTTCTGACCACGACTACGATATTTGGAAAACCCTTTTGTACCGCGATCCTGAGACTATTCTCCCGCCTCTGCACCTGGGCTCCAGATCCCCTGCCGCAAGCCGTGACACAGGCAGACGGCGATACAGGGAAGGTCGAAGGATAAGCCAAAAACTGGTACACAGATTGATCATGAATAAGCTTCTCAATAAGTAATACCACTAGGAGTGATACAATGCTGAAGCGAGGACTGAGTGTGTCAGGAGGACTTATATACGTGGTAAGGTTTGTCTAGCCCCTCCTAGAGATGTCATGCTGTCCAATCAGCCCATCCTGATGGGAGAACCAATCAGAGTCTGAGCGTGTCCTGGGGCTGTTCCCCATCAGGTCCACCCAGGTTTGGGGATCCTCCCCTTGGGCCGATCTACCAATCCGGGCCTCCGCATCCGCCCCCGTGACGTCAGACGCCGGGAGCCGCCATGCCCCACGTGGACACAGCAG
This sequence comes from Leptobrachium leishanense, assembly GCA_009667805.1. Taxonomy (NCBI): domain Eukaryota; kingdom Metazoa; phylum Chordata; class Amphibia; order Anura; family Megophryidae; genus Leptobrachium; species Leptobrachium leishanense. Next base: position 110,408,069 of record CM019064.1, on the reverse strand, counting down.
AACAGCGGCGCCGACTCCAACAGTGCGGGCATGGAGAGAGCCGTAATGGATTGGGCGGAACCCCGGGGTGTCCCCAGCCCCCGGGCTACACGCCGGGAATGCCAGCAAGACGGACTGCCAGAGTCAGCCCCTACAGGAGGTGAGCCCTCCGGTCGATGCCGCATCGCCGGGCGGCGTGACAGAACCCCCCCCCCGAAGGAGCACCCCCCCAACGCGAAATGGACCCGGCCTATCCGGATGTGCACGGTGAAAGGCTCGAAGGCACAAGGGGGTGTGCACATAGGAGGCGGGTTCCCAAGATCGCTCCTCAGGGCCATACCCTTTCCACTGAACAAGGTACTGAAGAGCTCCACGAAGGAGTCTATCGAGGATGCGGGCAACCTCGTACTCAACAGGGATGTGCACTCAGGGGTGGCAGGGGAGGCGGAGCCTCCCCTGCCATGCCAGTAAATTAATGAGCTCATTGTGTGTAATGACATGTGATGTTGTGTATGTACATTTAAACTGTAAATAAATTGTTATTTATACTCATACTCACCTCTCCTTGCTCCCTCGCTGTGCTTTGCTTCTTCTCTGTCCGCTTTTTTTTTCTCCTGCGCTTTCACTTTCACAGTTTGCCGGCTGCTGTGTGTGTGTGTGTAATACACTACACAGACAGCAGGGGCAGCACTGAGCCAGCCTAGGCTACGCAATTTACGCAGCCCAACGCTACGCTAATTGCGGAGCTCAAGCTGGTGGCAGGCAAGCTCGTCATTGCCTCCAGGCAATGACAGCAAATGAAGCTTGAGCCAATGGGAAAGCTCCATTGTCTCAAGCAATTTTTTTTTAATTTTTTTTTAAAAAAGCCCACCATGGGAGGCAGTGCTCCCATGGTTTGATTGACGCAGGACAGTCATGTGACTGTCCTCATCAATCGTGGGGGGTGGGCAGGGAGATCACAGCAGTGTGACTGTGACAAACCCCCTCCAGAAAGTGCTGAGCGAATGTGTGTGCGATAAACACACACACACATGCGCTCAGCACAGAGGGGGGGTTGTCACAGTCACACACACTCTCAAGCTCCAGCAGCTCCTCCTACTCACTCAGTAACATCACCTCGTGCCAGCACCACAGAGACACGTGGGAAAGGAAGCAGCCGACCTCTTCTCTCTCCACTTGAACAGCACAGCCAGTGAGGAGCTCCAGAGTCTCAGGTAAATAAGGAGCCCTCCCCTGCAGGAACCCTGTGACTCAGCTGGGGCATATCCATGAGCTGGGGTGCCATATCCATGAGCTGGGGCATATCCATGTGCTGCTGGGGCAAATCCATGTGCTGGGGCATATCCATGTGCTGGGGCATATCCATGTGCTTGGGCATATCCATGAGTTGCTGGGGCATATCCATGAGTTGCTGGGGCACATCCATGAGCTGGGGCAAATCCATGAGCTGGGGCATATCCATGTTCTGCTGGGGCATATCCATGTGCTGGGGCATATCCATGTGCTGGGGCATATCCATGAGCTGGGACATATCCATGAGTTGCTGGGGCAAATCCATGTGCTGGGGCAAATCCATGAGCTGGGGCATATCCATGTGCTGCTGGGGCATATCCATGAGCTGGGGCATATCCATGTGCTGGGGCATATCCATGAGCTGGGGCATATCCATGTGCTGGGGCAAATCCATGTGCTGGGGCATATCCATGAGCTGGGGCATATCCATGTGCTGCTGGGGCATATCCATGAGCTGGGGCATATCCATGAGCTGGGGCAAATCCATGAGATGGGGCATATCCATGAGCTGCTGGGGCAAATCCATGTGCAGGGGCATATCCATTATCCATGAGCTGGGGCAAATCCATGAGCTGGGGCAATATCAATGAGAGGAGCTGGGGCAGTATATCCATGAGAGGAGCTGGGGCAAAATCCATGAGAGGAGCTGGGGCAAAATTCATGAGAGGAGCTGGAGCAATATCCATGAGAGCTGCTGGGGCATATCCATGAGCTGGGGCATATCCATGAGCTGCTGGGGCAAATCCATGTGCTGGGGCATATCCATGAGCTGGGGCATATCCATGAGCTGCTGGGGCAAATCCATGTGCTGGGGCATATCCATGAGCTGGGGCATATCCATGAGCTGGGGCAATATCAATGAGAGGAACTGGGGCATATCCATGAGAGGAGCTGGGGCAGTATATCCATGAAAGGAGCTGGGGCAAAATCCATGAGAGGAGCTGGGGCAGTATATCCATGAAAGGAGTTGGGGCAATATCCATGAGAGCTGCTGGGGCATATCCATGTGAGCTGGGGCATTATCCTTGTGAGCTGGGGGCAGTATCCATGTGTGCTGGGGGCATATCCATGAGAGCTGGGGCAATATCCTGTGTATATCTGGCTCTGATACAAGCCAGTGCCTCACCAGCCACTGACCTCACCGCACGTCACTGGTACTCAAAGTCATCACCAATGAGTATGGGTGGGTCAGGAGGTACAGATCTATCAGTCAGCAAGTCAGGGGGAACAGATTTGAGGAGGGAGACATGGAACACAGGGTGAATACGATACGTGGGAGGGAGGTTAAGACGGAAAGCGACAGGGTTAACCTGATGGGAGATAGAAAAAGGACCAATAAAGCAGGGTCCTAATTTTTTTGAGGGACATTGCAGGCAGAGGTTTTTAGTGGACAGCATGACCTTGTCACCTACTTGAAAGACCGGGGGAACAGAACGGCGGCGATCAGCCATCGATTTGTATCTCTGCTGGGCAGTACGGAGGGTGCTCTGTGCTAACTGACAGGCCTCCTGCAGTAGGGTTAGGCGTGAGTTGACGTCAGGAACCGAAGAGTGGGGGACCAGACCTGGAATCATGGTGGGGTGATACCCTACATTAAGAAAAAAAGGGGTAGAACCTGTGGACTCGTGATCGTGAGAATTGTAGGCAAATTCTGCGAGGGGCAACAAATCAGTCCAGTCATCCTGTCTGTAAGTGGAAAAACAACGCAAATATTGTTCAAGGGTCTGATTAACCCGTTTAGTTTGTCCATTAGACTGGGGATGTAAAGCAGTGGAGAGCGAGACTTGGATTCGGAGTAGAGAGCAGAAAGCCTTCCAAAATCGGGAGGTAAATTGGGTACCCCTGTCGGAGACGATGGAATCAGGAATGCCATGAATTTTGAATACATTATGGAGGAATAGGGAAGCTGTTTCAGCGGCTGTGGGTAACTTCAGGTAGGGAATGAAGTGTGCTATCTTTGTCAAACGGTCGACTACTACCATGATGACAGTGTTGTTTTGAGAAGGAGGCAAGTCTACAATGAAGTCCGTGGAGATCTGCGACCAGGGACGAGTTGGGACTGGCAACGGATGTAATAATCCCGCCACTTTGGTATTGGTGTGCTTGGATTGTAGACAAGTAGGGCAACCTGCAACATACTTAGTGACATCGGAGAACATGGAGGGACACCAGAAGTGTCATTTGAGTAAGTCCATGTTTTTTTGCGTCCTGGATGTCCAGCTATTAAAGAATCGTGACACATTTGCAGAGCTTCTTCTCTGGCCCCTTCAGGAACATAAATACAGCGATCATGGACGTGGAATCCCTCCGTAGAAACCGGCAAGGAAGTGTTTGCTGTCAACTGTTTAACCTTATCATGAAGGCATGATGTAACGCCCAAGAAGCATTGTGCCAGCAACACTGTAGGGGAAGGGGTGGGTGGTAAAAGTGGGAGCTCTTGTAGTCTCGAGAGCGCATCCGCTTTACCATTCTTTGAACCCGGTCTGTATGTGACATGAAAGTTAAATCTAGCAAAGAAAAGGGCCCAGCAAGCTTGTCGGGGTTTAAGACGTTTGGCTGATCTCAAATATTCCAAATTTTTATGGTCGGTATATACAGTGACGGGTTTGAGCGTGCCCTCGAGCAGGTGGCACCACTCTTCGAAGGCTCGCTTGATGGCTAGGAGCACCCGATCTCCTATATCGTAATTGTGTTCTGCGGGGCAAAGTCTTTTGGAATAGTAAGCTACTGGATGTAGTTGTCCCAAGGGGATCTCTGGGAGAGGATGGCCCCGATGGCTGACTCTGAAGCGTCTACCTCGAGAATGAAGGGCAATTGTGGGTTAGGGAGGTTTAGGACAGGAGCGGTAATGAAGAGATCATGGAGTTTATCAAATGCCCTTTGGGTCTCTTCGGTCCATTGAAACTTCGTACGAGGGCTGGTGAGTTTAGTTAATGGTTGTGTAACCTTGGAAAAGTTTTGAATAAAACACCTATAAAAGTTTGCGAAACCGTTGAATCTCTGTACCTCTTTAGGACTGTTGGGTACTGGACAAGCAGTAAAGGCCTCCACTTTACGGAGGTCCATCTCTATGCTTCCAGGGGAAATGATGAAACCCAGGAACTCCACTTTAGTTGTTTCGAAGGTGCATTTCTCCAACTTAGCATATAGGTAATTTTCCAGGAGCCGTTGAAGTACAGTGGTAACGTGTCGCCTGTGTTCCTGGAGGGAAGAGGAGAATATTAAAATATCATCAAGATAAATCACGACGAATTGATCCAGAAGGTCCCGAAAAATGTAATTTACAAAATGTTGGAATGTAGCGGGGGCATTACAAAGCCCGTACGGCATTACTGTATATTCAAAGTGACCGTACCGAGTTCGGAAGGCGGTCTTCCACTCATCTCCTTCAAGGACGCGTACAAGGTTATATGCTCCTCGCAAGACCAAATTTGGAATAGATACATGCTCTTTGAAGACGTTCGAGGAGTTCAAAGATGAGTGGTAGAGGGTACCTATTTTTGATCGTAATTTTATTCAACTCACGGTAGTCCACACATGGTCTTAAGCCACCATCTTTTTTGTCAACAAAAAATATTCCTGCACCAGCAGGGGAGGTAAGATGGTTGAATAAAAGCTTTTTGTAAATTTTCCTGGATGTATTTTTTGAGGATTTTCAACTCAGGTTCAGACAGGGGAAAGATGCCCCCATAAGGGATGGGAGCGCCAGGTAAGAGGTCGATGGGGCAATCATAATGTCTTCTTGGTGGTAGGGAATGGGATTCGGCTCCCTTTTTCTCAAACACATCTAAAAAATCATGGTATTGATTAGGTAATGGAGTGGTTGAAACTGGGATTTCATTTTTTTTTACAAGATACCTATGGTCGGAATGGGGGTACAATGACTTTGACAGTATGAGGAGGAGAAAGACACCAAACCAGTCAACCATTGAATAGCAGGGTCATGGAGGCGTAACCAGGGTATACCAAGGATGACCGGGAAGATGGGTGAATCAACTACATCAAAAGTCATTTTTTCAGAATGACCCACACCTATGGTCATTTGAATAAGTATACTCTCTTTAGTTATGGAACCTGAACTCAATGAGGAACCATCTACCAATCTGATTTTGACAGGACAATCTTTATTGATTATAGATAACTTGATACGTTTTACTAAGGCTGAATCCACAAAACATCTGCTAGCCCCTGAATCCACCATTGCTTGGGTCGGGTAGGTCTTCTGTTGCTACTGTAGGGAAATGGGTAGAAGCAGGTGAAGCATGTGGGTGAAGCGAGAGGGACTAGAGACAGAGTATAGTAATAAATCCAGTCTTACCTCCCACAGCCGAAGTTTTCATAGGGCAGGAACGAGCCTGGTGATTGGCTGCTCTGCAGTAGAGACATAATTGGAGACGTCTGCATCTCTCCCGTTCGGCTGGAGGCAGGCGTCGATCCAGCAGCCCTATTTGCATGGGTTCTTCTCTCCTCCTAGGGACAGAAACTGGGACTAGAGCGTTAGAGGGGGAGGAGGTGTGGGTAAGCTCTGGAATTTGACGAGAGACGATGAGCAGCCTTTCATCTCTGCGTTCCCTCCATCTTCGGTCAAACTGTATACAGAAGTCGGTTAGAGTATCCAGAGATCGGGGCAATCCAACTCGTGCAAGTTCGTCTTCCAGGTGGGCTGCCAGGCCACGACGAAATTGATCCAGGAGGGCTACCTCATTCCAAGCTGTTTCATGGGCATAATGGTGGAACTGGGTGACGTATTCCTCCACAGGGCGGCGGCCTTGTCTGAGGGCCCTGAGAATATTTTGGGCGGACTCCCTCTTGTGAGGGTCTTGGTACATTGCCTCCAAGGCAGCCATGAAGGAGGGCCAGGTTTCCAGAACAGGGTCCTGTTCTCTGAGGAGGGTGTGTGCCCATTTCTTAGGTTCACCACTTAGTAGTGACATAACCATACGTACTTTTATAAAATCACTGTTATATGTACGTGGTTTAAGGGAAAAGAGGATGCAGCAATCAAGCATAAATGCTTCGAACTGGGTGCGATCTCCGTTGAAAGACTCTGGTAATTTGGCTTGAGGTTCTGGAGCAGCATATTCTGGGATAGCTTGCACTGAAGCAGGTGCCGAGGGGGGGTGTACGGAGGCGGCAGTGTTGTGGCTTGTATTTGAATCTGGAGTTGACGTTGTTCAGCCTGTAGGTCTTGGACTGACCGGGCCAAAGTCGAGACCTGGTGTGATAGAGCCGTGAGGGCATCCATGACCTCTGCAGGTTCCATGGGGGCTTCAGCGTATGTCAGGGTTTTTGGTGGGGTATCAGGAGCCCAGGTGCAGAGGCTGGAGAACAGTCTCAGGATTGCAGTAATAAAGGATTTTCCAATAATCGTTGTCGAGGTCAGAAAGGTGGCCAGAGGCAGGCGGCGATACAGGGAAGGTCGAAGGATAAGCCAAAAACTGGTACACAGATTGATCATGAATAAGCTTCTCAATAAGTAACACCACTAGGAGTGATACAACGCTGAAGCGAGGACTGAGTGTGTCAGGAGGACTTATATACATGGTAAGGTTTGTCTAGCCCCTCCTAGAGATGTCCTGCTGTCCAATCAGCCCATCCTGATGGGAGAACCAATCAGAGTCTGAGTGTGTCCTGGGGCTGTTCCCCATCAGGTCCACCCAGGTTTGGGGATCCTCCCCTTGGGCCGATCTACCAATCCAGGCCTCTGCATCCGCCCCCGTGACGTCAGACGCCGGGAGCCGCCATGCCCCACGTGGACACAGCAGAACAGCGGCGCCGACTCCAACAGTGCGGGCATGGAGAGAGCCGCAATGGATTGGGCGGAACCCCGGGGTGTCCCCAGCCCCCTTCTACACACCGGGAATGCCGGCGAGACGGACCGCCAGAGTCAGCCCCTACAAGAGGTGAGCCCTCCGGTCAATGCCGCATCGCCGGGTGGCGTGACACATTGATACCAAACGTGACCATGTAAAATCTAAAAAAGAAAACAAAAAACCCCACTTTTTATTTATTTATTTTTAGCTCCAAAGCGATGGCATTGTCCATTTGTCACGTACAAAATGAGCAATACCACTGCCATTACTCACCTTTTATTTTCCACACTGGGAGCAAGGTCAGTGGTTTATACATAGTCATATTATTCATAACACACCATCCTCCAAAACACAAGGGAAATATTTCGTTTTTTTAAATTTTTTGGTTAAATTGTATATTTTCCTCAGAATAATGCAGTAACAGGTTCCCATTCCACATTTTTTTTTTAACAAGAACTCCCTATAGAATATATATAACCACAAAGGTTTGGATGATAAAATTGGGAAAAAATATTTTACACGCTTTAAATGATTGAAATCTGAATGAAAACTTTATTATACAGTATCTGCCTGGTTAGATATACCCATATCTGCACTATTAAATAACCTAAAGTATGCTTTCATTTCACTCAATTCCAAAAAAAGCCACCAAAATATTCAGCTCCAGGCCCATAGAGATCCAGCCCTGCACACAGCACATTACTCCCCGCAGCCGTGTGCCCCTCCCTTTTTGGCTGCAGAGAGACGGTCTGAACTCAGGCAACCCCGCTGCAGCCAATGAGGTGTTCTGCACATTGGCTGCGGGGCGGCCCGAAAATCAGCAGCTCACACGGCACCTGTTGGCAGGGCACACCTGTACGCCTCATCTGCGTTATCCCACTCCTGACGGTCGACACCCGCCTGTTGTGACGGGGTTAAAAAGGTATGCACATGGGGTTTTTGTAACCTTATGATTCCTTTTTAATGTGTTAATGTGAAATTGGTAGTGAAAGGGTTAAATAACACGAGGTGAAACTATGAATACAATGATTCATCTTGAGTGGTGAACTGTCAGTTTCTGAACATCTCACAAATTCATTGAGTAACATCCTCTCATTATTGATTCTTTCAGGTTCTTTCTGTGTTTGTTTTATTGACATGAAAAATGGTAAATGCAATTGATCAATCAGTCATCATATTCAAATACATTTTGTTATGGCTGTAGATTTACTGTGTTAATAAAGAGCTACACAATTTACACTGTTTCACTCGTGCAGATGTATCACCTATGAACATATAATACTTTAAGTACTCTGATTTAAATGAACTGCATTTTAATTATTTTCTAAAATGATTAATAGAACAAAATTAAATAAATACCTTAGAATTAGCTATACCAGAAGTGTCACTGTAGAAGACAAATTAGCTGTAAATTGAAAATAAGTAGCCTATGTACATAGTTAATTGAATCTGTCATTTTTAACACTATTAATTATTTCAAATCACTTCTATGCTTAATTAAAGCTACAATTTCGTTTAAGGAAAATTCTCATTTTACTATGCATGTAGCATGCTAACATGTTAATAAAATTATTTCTTCTTGTTAATGTTTCACACGCCATTACTGTTACTAAATGTCAAATTTCAAATTAAAAATCGGAAAATACATTGACCAGTTTATACAACTATGAAATATGCGAGAGAGTGTTTTAGCAAAAACACTACTCAAATTATTTCACTTTAGCAACACGGTGACATTTAAAAAACTGGTGAATAACTTCTATAAAGTCCAATTAATCCACTTCTGATAACAGAAACATTATTACCAACATTTAAAGAATTGCAAAGGTTCTGTCATGATCTGGTGAGCTGTTTGCCTTGGGACCAATCCTTTCAGTCTACACCAAAATCATACATTTACCTTTGATGTGTTTATTAATAGACTGTAATATGGTTTTACTTCCCACACTAGCATTGGGCAGTACTAGAAATCTGTATTTTGGTTACTCTTTTCATATATCATTTCTCTTGCTACTATGCTACTATGTCCATGGAAAGCTTTTTGAATATGACTTAAAAGGAATGATTACTGTATGTTGGAGCAGACCATTAAGGGTTAGTGTAGTATTCTAACTAGTGCAAACCCAATGGGCCCAGCTTTAACAGTTCAAGTGGGTGTCATGGCTCACGCCGTCATTGCCACAGGAAGGCACAAAGCGGTGCAGCCCCACCCTAAACCTCTTGGCAATACCTTTCCTGCATTACTCTGTGCCATTCTGGCTCTTCTTCAGGCACCACAGGTCCTCCTACTGATGATCCATGTATTTCCCTATTTAAGGGAGACACACCTCTTCCTCATAGCTTCTGCATTGCATTACACTTGGTGTAGAGCTTGCATCCTGAAGCTGCTCCCTTTCTCTTAGCTGTGTTCCCCCAGTCTCAGGCCCCAAGCAGTATCCTGTCTCCAGAATCTGTTTGCTCTGTACTACTCCAAGACCCTGCTACTTATCCTGCTGCTGTTAGACTTCCACTACAGACGTCCGCTACAACTTTGTGTCTAGTCAGCCTTCTTCCTGTATCTGCCTCCCTGTGCCCCAGTCCAGCCTTTGCTTCCCTGTGCACCAGTCCAGCCTCTGCTTCCCTATTTCCCAGTTCAGTCCTGTGTGTACCTGGATTCATTCCAATAAACTCCTGTTTAACCTCAAACATATGTCTCACTGCTGTATCACTACATAGTGGGCTCATACCCTTGCCCCCCTTACATCGTGATCTTGACTCTGCCAAAATTAGCGACATGTTACCTTACATTAGCAGCTCCTATACTTTGTATAGGAGCCATTATTAACAGCTCATCAAGAGAACAGCAAGCTATTTCATTGTATGTCAGTGTTCTCAGCTTGAAATGGTCTCCTGCAAAGATTCTCATTTCTCAGAGCTCGGTGTTAAGTGATTTTGCAGAATCACTTAACACTGAAAAATAAACCCACCAAAGAATCCCTTACTCACCCCAGAGGTGGCACATTTTGCAAGCTTCTCTGACACCATATAGTGAAACAGGGGGAACCAATAGACTCAGAGTGACCCTGCATATGTGAGCTCAACAATGTTGTGCTTGGTTTCATAGAGTCCTATGATCCCCTTGAACTGCTTCCAGTGTCGAGATTCTTGCATTAATGATTAATGGCTTCAAATATTCTGAGTAAAGCTGCTAATACAGCAGCTCTGTCTGAACAGAGTCAGTAAGAGGGATCCAATAAGTGTCTCTCACTCACAGTGATATTTCCCCTTGCTCCCAGTTAGAAACAAAAGGGGAACAGAGTGCAATGTCTAATGCAACAAAAGAGAGGTTTGTGAGCGTCATGAGATTGAGCAACAGCTCTAGTGGCCTGCTCTACGGTGGGGCCTGCTCAGGTCTCACAAAGTTTTAGCTTGATTGTGCCATTACAGGGACAACTACTCCATATGCAAATCAGCCTGCAATCACCCAGAAAGGGTGACCAGTACTGAAATGCTAAGGACGTCATCCTTACACGAGAGATGCAGCAACCCTGACAACCCTCACAAAACTATTTTTTTCTCACTATAAGTTTACAGGGTAATCCAGACGTGGACCCCTTGCTCAACGTGCCTAGAGGGTGTTGGCTATAACCTCCTGACGAGGCCTAAAAAGGCTGAAATGATCATCAGGGGTTGCTGCACCTCTCGTGCAGGGTTGATGTCCTTGGCATTTCAGTACTGGCCACCCTTTCTGGGTGATTGCAGTCTGATTTGGATATGGAACAGTCGTCCCTGTAATGGCACAATCAAGCTAAAACCTTGTGAGACCTGAACGGGCCCCACTGTAGAGCAGACCGCTAGTGCCATTGCTCATCCTCAGGACCATCACAAGCCTCTCTCTTTTTAGGTTTGGTTCTCTTTTTTAGCCATAAGCCATTAGCCTGCAGAACATCAAATAAAATGATGATGAAAAAAACACTTGAAAAGACTGTTTGAGGCTCATATATGACCCCTCTCCACTTACACTAATGAATTTAATATTTTGGACTTCCGTATCAAGACAAAATGTAACTAATGATCTATGAGCGTATACTCATTAAATTATGTACTCTCTCATAGAAAATTTATGTGAGACAAGTACTTCCCACATATCTAGGGATGCACCTGACTTCTAAATTATGTATCGCCTATTGCAGAGAATATCAGTGTTGAAATCATGTACACTGTCTATTGAAAGAATAAATAGAATTCAGATTTTGTTAATATAAGACCTGTCGTATAATTAAAACTTGCATGTCTAGAGTATCCCGTTAGTGATCAGGTTTAATTTTAAAATTAGTTTTAATGTCTGAATGAATGATGTGAGAACGCTATGCAGACCACTAGAGATTGTCCACATGGAGCTCAAAAAAACATGACTGCATAGACCATGATTTTTGTACAGAGTCATGCTGGAAAAGGAAAGGACCTTCTCCAGACTGTTGCCAGAAAGGTGAAAGCAACCAATTTTCTTGAATAGGTTTGAATCCTGTAGAATTCTAATGACCCTTTACTGGAGCTAAGGGGTCTAGCGTAAATCCCGAGAACAACCAAAGATGATTATACGTCTTGGTGCATAGTTCTTTCACATTTATTGCTTTTACAGGAGATTTGGAATGCTGTAGGAAATTATGCAACAGATGATAGGTAATTATTACACAATAAATGATTCAGTGTGTCTACCACTTAGCTGGGATGCTTAAGTAGCACTTACAGTTGACTGGGGCTCATTTAGGACCCTATCACCTACTTAACGCTAGCGCTCACATAAATGAGCCTTACCGCTAGGCTAATTGAGGTGATAGCGTGACGCACAGAACACCCCCCCCCCATCGCTAGCGGGTTAGAAAAATCAGTTAGCGCATCGGTATTAGAGATTTTTAGCATCGGCTTACTGTACTTTGTGCTCCCTATACTTAACATGGGGAGCGCAACGTATAAGCAATCAGTAATTAGCGTTAGGATCACAAAGTCCTAATGCTAATTACGAACTGCTGCAGCTAACTCAAATGTTTGCTACAGCTCTAAGCTGGTGCTAACTGATTCCACTTCTGTGGAATCAGTTAACAGCAGCTGGAACCTCTCCTGAAAAAGAAAAATCACATACTCACCTCTCATCCCGCGGCGAGAATAGTGGCCCTATCCGCCGCTTCTCGCCACAGGGAGCAGAGTGAAACTGGATAAAAAAGTCCCTGGTCTCCCTCTGCGGACCTGCAGGATCTTGTGAAAGGCGAGATCCTACAGGTCAATGTTTGACAAAGGAGATTGAATACGGTAGTTAAGTGCAGGATTTTATATATGGATACCTTTGATTGTTACTGGTTGGAGCACCTGAATTCAATAATTTATCAGGGGGTTGAATACAGCTCTGTCCTTGGTCCTCTGCTCTTTTCCATCTACACCTCCTCCCTGGGCAAAATCATCAACAGCTTTGGCTTTAATTACCACCTCTACGCTGATGACACTCAGATCTACCTCTCTACCCCTGATCTCTCTCCCCCTGTCCTTTCAAAAGTCAGTGACTGTTTATCTGGCATCTCCTCCTGGATGGCCTCCCACCACCTAAAGATCAACATGTCAAAGACTGAACTCCTACTTATTCCTCCCTCCAATGCCTCCCCACCTCCTGACTTCTCTATCACGGTGGAGGGTATCACCATCTCCCCATCAAACCAAGTTCGCTGTCTTGGAGTTACACTTGACTCTGCTCTTTCCTTCATCCCCCACATCAAGTCTCTTTCCTCCTCCTGCCGATACCAACTGCGTAATATTTCCAGAATTCGGCCATTTCTTACCGCTGTCACCACAAAACAACTCATACACGCCCTGGTAATCTCCCGACTCGACTATTGCAATAATGTCTTATCTGGCCTCCCTCTGTCCCGCCTCTCCCCCCTACAATCCATCCTGAACGCCTCCGCCAGGCTAATTCACCTCACCCGCCGCTCTGTCTCTGCCGCTCCCCTCTGCGAGTCCCTTCACTGGCTCCCCATCCACTGCAGAATTAAGTTCAAAATCCTTATCCTTACCTACAAAACCCTCACTAACTCAGCTCCCCACTACCTGTCCTCACTAATCACCAAATACACCCCGGCCCGCTCCCTAAGGTCAAACAGTGACCTGCGACTAGCTTCTCCCCGCATCACCTCTTCCCATGATAGACTGCAGGATTTCTCACGCGCAGCCCCCACTCTCTGGAACGCTCTCCCTCGTACTGTCAGACTTTCCCCTAACTTCTCTTCCTTCAAACGCTCCCTGAAAACGTTCCTATTTAGGGAAGCCTACCACCCAACTCACTGACACAACCATCAATCATTCTCACCTTACAGTCCTCTCCTCCTGTTTTCAACCCCAACCCTTCTAGATTGTGAGTTCCTATGGGAATAGGGCCCTCATCTCCTCCTGTACTGTTTGTCAAATGTTGTTCAATGTATTGTAACCCTGTCTGTACTGTGCTTATTGTACAGCGCTGCGGAATATGCTGGCGCTTTATAAATAAATAATAATAATAATAATTAATATTATACTTCCCAGTGCGATAGGTGTCCACATACCCATGGCCATATAGGGTCCTATTCTACAGCTAATGCTTAAACAGAGATAAATCGGAAAATCTCCACCTGCAGATTTTACTTACTGTCTGCAATTTAGCACAGTTATCCTAGGCACTTTTTAATGCCTAGTTTTGGAGGAAAGCACAGGGCAGACATATACTGGCAGCGCCACCATGCACTGCCAAAGGTATCCACAGGTACTCCATGAAGCCCTGTGTTTCCTGGCCGTGTGCTGTTTGTGATCATGCAACGTAGAGGAATTACGGAGGGAGACTAGGAACTATTTGTTCCCAGCCTCAGTCTGCTCCTAGAGAGAGGAAGTGGAGGATCAGGCTGCCTTCTCCACTGTGGGGTTAAAGGTGAGTATGGGATGTATTGTGGGTGTAAGTCAGTGTAGTTGATTGTAGTGGCGGTAAGCTGATGTCACTTGACACCAGCTTTTAGGAGTCAATATTTCTTAGTGAAGTACTGCCTCCTGAATGGAAGCACAAGCTACCTCGGAACAGCTTGTACTTCAATTCGTAGGTGCAAATTAACTTCACAGTAACCTCGTGCAACAGCTTGCAGCAAGAGTTTGATAGCAATTCCCAACGTTACTACTGGAGACGTCATATGTGAAGTCTTCTGTAGTTATCTTAACGACATCTGCGGAATAGGGCCAATAGTGTATAAAACTAACATTTATTCCTTTTCAAGTTCTTAACTGTTGTGCCCTAAAGTATTATCTGATATCTTCATATAAGATATTTATTTATCTGTCTCCTGTTAGTGTACCCATATTTAACGTGCCCTGCTAATATAAAAGAATGAACATGTAGAAATCCCTTTATTGTTTTATGTAAAATATTCTCTAGCTGTTTAATTAAATAATAAATACATCAAGAGTACAAATAGGATATAATGACAAGAAGCTTACATGCTCTAAAATGTATCATAACTATCATATTTACAATATTATTACCTGTATATTCCTATGATTGCTACACTAAACATACTGTACGCTTTCCCATTCATCTGTTACCAGAAATCACATTTAATTATAACTCTAACATTTTACATAGTGTCCAAAAGTAAGAAAAATGCTAAAAATTTCAATTCTTTCAATGTAGAATATTTATTACATTTCCATATATTGTCTTCATTACAGGAAATTCAGATACCATCAATAGCAATTTATATAGAAATAAAAAAGCAAAGTTTAACTTTTCCTGGAATAGTGGGATAAAAATGACCTTTTGAATATATGTAAAATATGTGACTATAATTCTATTTTCTGTTTTCTTTTAACTTTGATTTCATTTTAGTTGACTGCCAAATGCAACTGTTGGCAATAAAATGTGTTCTTCCATTTCCACAAAATAATTTATTATGCCTTTACTTCTTAATGCCTTCTAAATATCTCCTGATCCAAAAGATAAATACCTTTTAAATGTAAGTGAAACTAAAACATATTGTGAATAAAACGTAGATATGTAGAATTTTAGCATTATATTGAAATTGTCTGCAGAGTGACCATAGACATTGATAAAATAATAAATATACATTATGTTTTTTTTTTGCATGATTGCTGAATCCATATGCATATACCATAAATCCTTACAAAGTTTAAAATTGCTGCTATTAGTTATGTTTACAAATCGGGACTGATTTAACTTCAGTCCTAAGTCAGAGCTATTTTTTAATAGACCTCTCAATTGCACCTGTTCTTAAAACTCTAAAATGCAATTATAAACTGTTGTTTTGCTCATATATAGAATCCTGAACATTATAAATGTTTAATTATTTTAATTAATGAGGAATTTAACAAGTAATAGTTTTTAAGTTTTGCTTTTTGACTCGTTAGTAGGAAAGTAGTTCATTCATTCTCTGAAAGGGGCATTGCTGGAAATTAGCACCATTTCTGAAACTTTATATTTTCCTTTAATTTTTTTAAAAAACTTGAAGAATATTTAATTCAAAGCAAAGATTGTAAATTATATAGGAGACAGTACTTAGACAAAGTGTTATAAAAGTCTACGCGATACGGCAATGGTCAACAGCATTAAATAACAGACTGTTGTCTGATTCTAGGACAAATGTTGTATATTTCCATCGATGAACATGAGATAAAAGGCTGGGGAAATCAGAAATATTTTGCACTGAATTGAACCCCTTTTTTTGGGGGGGGTTTCTACTGCAATTCCACCTCTCAGAATGTGACAAGTCCACAGGGCTGGCCCGACCATGGAGCGGTTCGGAGCAACCGCTCCAGGCAGCAGATTTTGGGGGAGCGGCAAATTTTTGCCACCGAGCCCCTGCACTATTTTTTAAACAGCGCCGCTGTGCCGGCATCTATTGGAGGCCAGTGCAGTGGGGCCGCTCTGCACCAAGCTTCCAGTCTTACTCCCCATCTGGGCGCCGCCTGCCGGCATCACCAGACCACTGCATGAAGGGAGGTTTAGTTCTAGACTGGATTACTGCATATTGCCAAGAACCAGTCTAAAACAATACACCTCCCTGCATGCAATGCTCCTGTGATGCCACTAGGCCGCGCCTGGACAGTGAGTGAACACGGAAGTTCACAGATGGGGGGAACAGCGCCTGTGGAGGCAGAGAAGCAGGTGCTGGGCAGCATGGAGGCCGGAGGGACAGAAGCTGGTAAGTGCAAGTCTGTCTCTCTCACCCCCCCATCCATTCCCTCACTCCCGTCTCTCCCTCCCAAATCCCTCCTGCACTCCCATCCCCTCTCTCCCCATCCATCCTGCACTCCCATCTCTCCACCTCTCTCCCCATCCCTCCTGCACTCCCATTTCCCCTCTCTCGCTCTCTCTCTCTCTCTCTCTCCCCATCACTCCTGCACTCCCATCTCTTCCCCTCTCTCCCCAATCCCATCCCTCCTGCGCTCCCTTCCCTGTGGGTGTGTGTGACTGTATGTGGGGTGTGTGTGTGTCCTGCACTCCCATCTCTCCCCTCTCTCTCCCCTATACCTCCTGCACTCTCATCCCACCTCCCTCTCTCTCCCCATACGTCCTGCACTCCCATCCCCTCTCTCTCTCTCCCCATCCCTCTTGCACTCCCATATCTCCCCCTGCCTCCTGTACTCACATCTCTCCCCCTCTCTCTCCCCATCCCTCCTGCACTACCATCTCTACCGTCTCTCTCCCCATCCCTCTTGCACTCCCATCTCTCCCCCTCCCTCCTGTACTCACATCTCTCCCCCTCTCTCTCCCCATCCCTCCTGCACTACCATCTCTCCCCTCTCTCTCCCCCTTCCCTCCTGCACTCCCATCCCCTTCTCTCTCCCCATCCCTCCTGCACTCCCACCTCTCCCTGTCTCTCTCCCCATCCCTCCTGCACTCCCATCCCCTCTCTCTCTCCCCATCCCTCCTGCACTCCCATTCCCCCTCTCTCTCTCCCCTATACCTCCTGCACTCCCATCCCACCTCCCTCTCTCTCCCCCATCCGTCCTGCACTCCCACCCCTCTCCCTCTCTCCCCATCCCTCTTGCACTCCCATCTCTCCCCCTCTATCCCCCTCCCTCCTGTACTCACATCTCTCCCCTCTCTCTCCCCATCCCTCCTGCACTACCATCTCTACCCTCTCTCTCCCCATCCCTCTTGCACTCCCATCTCTCCCCCTCCCGTACTCACATCTCTCCCCCTCTCTCTCCCCATCCCTCTTGCACTACCATCTCTACCCTCTCTCTCCCCCTTCCCTCCTGCACTCCCATCCCCTTCTCTCTCCCCATCCCTCCTGCACTCCCACCTCTCCCCGTCTCTCTCCCCATTCCTCCTGCACTCCCATCCCACTCTCTCTCTCCCCATCCCTCCTGCACTCCCATTCCCCCTCTCTCTCTCTCTCTCTCTCTCTCTCTCTCCCCATCCCTCCTGCACTCCCATCTCTTCCCCTCTCTCCCCAATCCCTTCCCTCCTGTGCTCCCTTCCCTGTGGGTGTGTGGGACTGTATGTGGGGTGTGTGTGTGTGAGAGAGACTGTGTGTGTGGTGTGTGTGTGTGTGTGTGTGTGTGTGTGTGTGGTGTGTGTGTGGTGTATGTGAGGCTTATGTGGGTGTGTGCACATGGATGGATATGTGGAGCTCTGTGATATGCTCATACAAACACCACACATTACTGTATCAGAGAATAAAACTCACAGTAATGTGCGGTTTGTATGAGCGTATCACAGAGCTTCACAGCAATAAAACTCACATTAATATGCGGTGTGTATGAGCGTATCACATAGCTCCACAGCAATAAAACTCACAGTAATATGCAGTGTGTATGAGCGTATCACAGAGTTACACAGCAATAATACTCACAGTAATGAGCGGTGTGTATGGGCATATCACAGCTCCACAGCAATAAAACTCACGCTCATACACACTGCACATTGCTGTGAGTTTTATTGCTATGGAGCTCTGTGATATGCTCATACACACCGCATATTACTGTGAGTTTTATTGCTGTGGAGCTCTGTGATACGCTCACACACGGCACATTACTGTGAGTTTTAATGCTGTGGAGCTCTGTGATATGCTCATACACACAGCACATTACTGTGAGTTTTAATGCTGTGGAGCACTGTGATACGTTTTTACATGTCACATGTTTTTTTGGGGGGGGCAGCATTTCATCCGTCGCTCCAGGCAGCACAGTGGCTTGGCTTGTCCCTGCAAGTCCATACCATGGAATTCGTTCCTGGATGCATTTGATGTACATAATCTGGATTTGTATCAAATCAAATCAAATCAATCAAAATAAGCTTTATTGGCAGGACCAAATACATTTTAGCATTGCCAAAGCATATGGGGAGGAGGGGGGTAGTGGGACATATATATGGGGGGGAATGGGCAAGTCCATGGACATTATCAGGGGTAAGGGATAATGTGAAGGGGGATGGGGGCGAGTCCGTGTTGGGGATTTAGAAGTCCAGGATCTATCATGTTCCTCTCAGTCTGTGACATTCTGCGACGTATTGGGCAGATATTTTCACCGCCGGCTCCTCTTCTCCCAGTATGATGTGGAGTTTCCTCGTCTCTTCTATAGAGGTGAAGTCCGGGATGAGAGCGGAGAGTCTTTGGAAGTGAGTTTCCCTCAGTGCTGAGTACTTGGGGCACTGTAGGAGGAAGTGGACCTCATCTTCCAGGGCCTCCTGGTCACAATGCTGGCACAGTCTATTCTCCCTGGACTTGTAGGTCTGTCTATGCCGCCCTGATTCAATTTCCAGGCTGTGAGCGCTCAGTCTGTACCGGCTCAGGATCTGTCTGTCCTTGGGGTCTTGTAGTACCTCCAGGTATGGGGCCAGTTTGTATTCCCTCTGTAAGGATTGGTAAATGGTGAGTTTCTTGGAGTTTGCTATATCATGTCTCCATTCTCTGATATAGTTTTCCCTGGAATCGTTAATTAGGACCTTTATTTGATATTTTGTCAGGTTGCCTTCATGGGGGTTTTGGATGATCAGGGTGGATATGAGTTGTTGCAGCCCACATGGTTTTGGATGGTCCTTGTTGGCCAGTAGGGCTTTATGGTGGTATGAGTTGAGGCTGCTGATGTTTAGATGGCCCCAGTATGATAGCGCCCTCTTCTGTACTGCAAGAAGTAAGGGGAGTCTGCCCAGCTCGGCCTGGCAAGCATTGTTAGAGGTGCTCCGATGGACTTGGAGGAGGTGCTTGCAGAATTCCAGATGGAATATTTCTGTTGGGCTGGTGTCCCATTTGGGTTGGTCAGGGTAGGTGATGGGGCCCCATACTTCACTGCCATAAAGGAGGATTGGAGTGATGACACTATCAAAGATTTTAAGCCAGACTCTTACAGGCGGTTTTAGTTTGTAGAGGTTTCTCCTGATGGCATAGAAGGTTCTACGCGCCTTGTCTCTTAGGGCCTCTATGGCTGGTTTGAAACTTCCTGATAGGTTTGTTTCTAGGCCGAGGTATGTGTAGCTGTTGGCTTCATCAAGAGTGCAGTCATTAAGTGTGAAACAGGAACTCTTGGTTTTTGCGTTCTTCCTTTGGAAAACCATGACCTTTGTTTTCTTTTGGTTGATGGGTAGTGCCCATGCCGCACTGTATTTTTCCAGCACTTCCAGGCTGTCTTGTAGACCTCTCTCGGTTGGTGACAGTAATAGGAGGTCATCTGCATACAACAGGAACTTCACCTCGGTGTCATGTAGAGTTAGTCCTGGTGCTGAGGAGGATTCTAGAGCTTCAGCCAGTCCATTGATGTAGATGTTAAAGAGGGTTGGACTTAGGCTGCAGTCTTGTCTGACTCCACGAGCCTGCCAGAAGTACTCTGTTCTCTTCCCATTCACCTTTATGCTGCAGAAGTTCTCATTATATGAGCTCTTGATGACGTCATATGTTTTCCCTCCTATTCCACTCTCCAGTAGTTTGAGGAAAAGGCCTGGGTGCCACACTGAGTCAAAGGCCTTCTTAAAGTCCACAAAGCAAGCAAATATTTTCCCATGTTTTGTATTGTGGACATGGTCCTTGATGAGACTGTGCAGGGTGTAGATGTGATCTGTAGTGCGATGGTTTGGCATGAACCCTGCTTGGCTTCTGTTGAGGACGTTATGCTGTGTCAGGAAGCTGAGGATTCTTTTGTTCTGGATGCTATTGAACAGTTTTCCCAGTGTGCTGCTGACACATATCCCTCTGTAGTTGGCTGGATCATATTGGTCTCCACTCTTATGGATAGGTGTTATGAGGCCTTGGTTCCATACTTGAGGGTAGAATCCAACGCTCAGGACCAGGTTGAAAACTTTACATATTGCGGTGTGTACTTCTGGAGAGCCGTGTTTAATCATCTCTGGAAGAATTCCATCCATCCTGCTGGCTTTTTTACTTCGCAGATCTTGAATTTTTTCTGCTACTTCTTGGGGTGTAATGGGTGTATCTAACGGGTTTTGGAAATCCTTGATTTTTTCCTCCAGTTCATGTAGTCTTCTGATGATGCTGTGGAGGTCCTTTGCTGCTTGGTTCACCCCCTGGGGACTTAGTACATAGGTATGGTTTTGAAAGACTGTTAGCTGATCTTTGATGTCGGGTCTGTTGATGACCTCTCTGTAGGCTATGGTAGAGTGTCTGGTCCATTTGAACGATGGTGGGAGGTTGTACAGTCCGCTCTGATGGGGTTTTGAGGATGGTTTGTTTGAGGATTTAATATAAAGCAGTAGTTGGCAGTGGTCTGACAGGTGTGTTTGTGGGGTGACGGTGAAGGCGTTGATGTGAGTGGAGTTCATATCCGTGATTGCATAGTCGACCACACTGTTTCCTACATGGGAGCTTAATGTATACCTTCCAGAGAGTCTCCCTTGGTGCGGCCATTGAGGATGTAAAGTCCGAGACTCCGACACAAATTCAGCAATTTTCTTCCACTCTTGTTGGTTGTATTGTCATAGCTGTTTCTTTGCACCTGTATTGACTCCTGACAGTAGTTTGCGGCTCCCAAAATGTATGTGTTCCCATCTGAGGTCACATAGTCCTTTTCTCTTCCTGTCCTGGCGTTGAGGTCTCCATAGAGAAGCACGTGTCCTAGGGACTGGAAGTGGGAGGCCTCACTCTGTACCACCTCATAGGTGTCTGTTTTGGAGTATGGAGACTCTGGTGGTGCAATGTAAGCTGCACATAGGAAGATGTCTGACTGAGAGGTGAGGATGGAGCTACTTATTTTTATCCAGATGTGGCTGTCTCCTTTCTTGATTGCTTTGATGTTCTCGTGTAGCTCCTCCTTATACCAGATTAATATTCCTCCTGAATGGTGACCCTGTTTGATGCTTTTATCCTTCTGGGCGGGCACGGAAAATTCTCTGTAGCCCACAGGTGTTTGTGGGTCATCCTGTGCCCGGCTCCATGTTTCCAGCAGGATTTGTATGTCCACGTTGTGCAGTCTATGTTTGAAGTCTGGATCGTTTACTTTGGATCCAAAGGCTGAAGCATTCAGACCCTGAATGTTCCAGCTACTGATTGTTAGTGATGTCATTTTATGTTGTTATACCTTGTAATGAGCAAAATTACATGGGACAACCAGGTTGTGGATGGTTGTCATTGTAGTTCATTATGAGATCAATTCACATTAATTTGTTGTATAGTGTGCCGAGGAGGGTCCGTATCTCCTCCAAGTCTCTGTTCTGTGGAGGTCTTGATGTCCATCTTGGGGCGGGTGGTTTCTGCCATTCCTGCCATCTGTTTTGTCCTGTTCTTGGTTTAAATGTGGTGTTCTTGTCTTGGTGCGGTGCGGTTTGAGGTCGTCTTGTGGTGGTTGTTGTTGTGTTAGTTTGGGTTTGGTTTGTGCCAGGTTCGGGGATATGGGTTCTGTTCAGTACAATGTCTTTAAATTCTCTTGCCAGGTGTCTCACCCCTTGTTTGTTGAGGTGTTTGTTATCGTAGCTGTGTTCAGCTGTGTGAGGGAGCCTAGTTTTCTCCACTCATTCTATTCCCACAACTGTAGGAAGACTGGGAAAGGAAATCTCCTTCCATTATATCTCTTACAGGGAGCAAAAGCATTTATGATGTTTGACATTCATTTAGAAGCACTTGAGAAAAATGACCAAGCCAGACTGACAGATTAGTGGAAGTCCATAGTGGTTATCTCTAAATAACAAGATCACCATTGAGTAATGTCACTGGTTTCCTTATTTCTAGTATGTTTGACCCTCATATGCAAGTCATGATGGCTTAAGTGTAGCTACAGGGGGGCAAGAGGGGTATGCTGTGAAAGATGAAGCCTGCACATTAACCCTTAATATACAACTAAACCAAGAGAAAACAAAAAGTAACACACAATGTGATATATAGTCTTACTGATAACCCCATCACCGAAGAGCTGTTTTAACAGAGATACAGTGGCCCGAGGAAAGTGGGTGAAGCAGGTGGGTGACACCCCTTGTACCCTGCTTCACCCACTTTCCTCGGGCCACTGTATCTCTGTCCCCAGGTATCAGATGTGGTCGATCGAAGTGTCACTGGAAAGGGTTGAGTCTGGCCTTTCCAATGTCTGATACCCAACCTGACCATAGTCATTCTAATCACAATAAAGCTTAAATAATAAAATAAAAATGTATCTTTTTCTTTTTTCACAAAGTTAAAACAGCTCTTCAGTGATGGGGTTATCAGTAAGACTATATATCACATTGTGTGTTACTTTTTGTTTTCTCTTGGTTTAGTTGTATATTAAGGGTTAATGTGCAGGCTTCATCTTTCACAGCATACATTTATTTTTTCCTTGATTAATGGCATTTTAGGGGTTAATGGGTAGGCATCATGCCTCACAGTGTATACGGTTCATGTTTTCCCTTGATTACTGGCATTTTAGGGGGTTATGGGTAGGCTACATGCCTCACAGTGTATTAATTTCATGTTTTCCCTTGATTACTGGCATTTTAGGGATTAATGGGTAGGCTACATGGCTCACAGTGTATTCATTTCATATTTTCCCTTGATTACTGGCATTTTAGGAGTTAATGGTTAGGCTGCATGCCTCACAGTGTATTCATTTCATGTTTTCCGTGGATTACTGGCATTTTAGGAGTTAATGGTTAGGCTACATGCCACACTGTTTATTATTTTTATTATATTTCCCTGGTTTTATGGCATTTTAGGTGTTATTATGGAAAATAGAAACTAAAGAGTCTATTCACCTTTAGACCATTGCTTTTCACCTCATTTTGGGGATCTATTTTGTCAGAAATATGGTGAATTCCCTATTTAGCGAATGGTCACCGTAATTGGCGAATATTGGATTCGCTGAAGCAGTTATCAGATGTCGGCAAATACCGCTGAACTGCGACAAATAAAATATAGAATTTTAGTATCAGGTTAGTACTACAAAATGTATCAATGCACCACATTACTCTGGTAATTTGGAATCTTATTTATATATCCTTATTTAATTTTTTATTGGTATGACTTAGTGGTGAAAAGTAATAGTCCCCCCCCCAAGTTTTGACTGTGGTATCTTATGTGCTCCCTATATATTGTTCCGAGAGTTACCACTGCATGATGGTTTTCAAGAGCACACAAGACCACATAGGTCCATATTACGATCCTAACGCTAAAACAGCGACGCAAAGGAGAAAAACCTGTGCCTGCAGGTTTCTCCTTAGACTCCCCGTTTTAATGTGATATTACGTTGCAGGTGCTAATACAGCAGCCTGCACCGTAACACTCCGCCTTGCGAAATCCAGCAGGTCAGCCTAGTGATCCGCAGAGGGAGATAGGGGGACTTTTTCCCCCCAGTCTCTCACTGCTCCCGGCAGCGAGAAGAGGCGGTTGGAGCTGCCGTTCTCACCGTTGGAAGAGAGGTGAGTATCTGATTTTTGGGGGGGATTTTTGGCTGGTGCTGACGGATTCCGCAGAAGCGGAGTCCGTTAGCCTCAGGTCCTGGCTGTGATTAACTTTCAGGTTAACTGCAACTAGATTAGCTGGTACATTGTAATACTAATGCTAATTAACACTTTGCGCTCCCCATGTTAAGTATAGGGAACGCAAAGTACAGTAAGGTCGCGCTGAAAAGTGCAAGCTCTGAATCACTAACGGGTTTTTCAACCCGTTAGTGTTCGGATTGTAATATGGTGCACCCGCGCTAGGGCCACCAATGCTAACGTTAACGCTCACACATGTGAGCACTAACGTTAGCGTCAGGAATGTAATGTGGCCCATAATGTGCTATGTTTTTCTATTAAAATGCAAATTATAGCAATATTTACATATCCAGGCTTTATTTGTAGACACAAAATAATTTTTAGCTCACGGAAATCCCAGATTTAATTACCAGTCAATGGGGGGGGGGGGGATTTCAATAAAGCAAAAGAAATTCCATGGTTTTCAATTTACTTTAGGTGAGAATATATTTTTGGAGGATTGCATTCTAAGGCATTTTATCTTGAGTGTCAAGATTCGTGAAAGCCCATTCTCAATTTTTAAAGTTTAATCTCTCACTTGACTTTTTAAGCACTGTTTTAAGCAATATGCTCACTGCAACAGTTGAGTCACTTACGGAGAAGGTCACTAGTTTAAGGTGAAAACAGCGGTATCACGAGAGTACAGTATATTTTGATCTTTGGATGACTTTCAGTAAATGATCTCGATTCCTCTATGTCTTGGCTCTCACTACCTTCCAATTTTCAAATCTTTTCCTTTTATTCCACCATTTATTCAATGTCTTTTCACAAATCTTTGCTTTCGTGTTGTTGTAAGTGAACCCTGTATTTTTTATAATGAGGTATTTATTATTTAGTTATGCACTTGCACAGGATATAGATATATATATATTGATGCTTTAAAAGGTAGCAGATTCATTTTCCATATTTTCTGAAAAATAATCAGTGACATTTGAAAGGCATTTTTACAATATATGCCACAAAAATGTTTTTCATTTTCCATCATTTCACAAGTTTAGTTTCGGGGAAAGAGTTATGGCTGTATATTTTAGGTGATGTGTGTCTATATTAAAGTTTTTTATCGGTCCAAGATGAATTAGGACTGCAGTTCTGTGGTTTGTCCTTTCCGACGCAAACAGTGCACATTTTGGGAGAAAAAAAGAATGCTCCTTTCAGCTGAAGTTGATTTAAAGCAGCATTATGGAGTTTGTTCTTTTTGCTATCAATGAAAAATTATGAGACATGAATCTAGATTGATGTTTGCAATGTTAACAGACAGGTTCTTCCTAGAAAAATCTCCTATCTGCCTAGATCTGATATGGTACTAAATTTTATTTCTCTTTGTTTTATAGTTTTAACGAAATTGAGTAATGTAGCATTATCCTTGTATATGTGAACATTGTTTGTACTCAAACATTTTGAGATGGAAATGCCTTGACTGTTCAGACAGAAGCATTGCTTTCTTGTAGGTAATAAAGGACTTGACTCTCAATTCACAGTTCTTTGTAAATTAAAAAGGGTTCCATCAATATACACAGCAGGGGTTAAGTCCTAAAAAAATAAGTGTGGGAACTCACCAAGATTTCTGTCCTCCATATAGCAATTATCATCTCACACGTAATACAAATGCTCAAATCTGATATATTTATGTGTATATATATGGAATATAGCAAATATATATGATAAATCATATATTTATTGTGACTTAACAATCAAATGTATGATGGAACACCTGATCAAAAGCTTTATAGTGTATGGGACCAAGGGGAACTCCATTCCCCCCCAAAATTAGTGCAGGAACTCTGTTCCTACGCATTCCACCTGGACTTGACCCCTGATATACAGTATATATTTTTTAAAACTAAACTGACTATAGTGAATACAGATTATTATTAACTATTATTTATTAAGCGCCAACACATTCTGTGTTGCTGTACAAAGGTGCAATGGGTAAAGACAGGACAATTCTACAATACATACAGGAGGTAGGTCAGTATTCCTGCCAGCAGATACAGGAGGACGTGAGGGCCCTACTCCCGTGGGAATTTACAATCTCGATGGGTGAGGGGATTAGAAACAGGAGGGAGCCTGCAGTGATGAGATGTTAATGTAGGGAGGGGTAAGGAGAGTTTTTAGGTCCATCAGATTTCTTGTTACGGAGTCAGGTGGGCTTCCCTAAACCAAGGGGTCTTTAGGGAGCATTAAAATGAAGCCAGATTTGGGCACAGTCTGACATTGCGAGGAAGCGCATTCCATAGGGTCGGCGGCGGCGCTGCACGAGAAATGTCCTGCAGTCTGGCATGTGAAGTATTGGTCGGGGAAGCCAGGCGCACGTCATTGTCGGATCTTAGGATGTAATGGTTTCTTAGAATTCTGGGAAAACAATATGAACCCCCTCAAGCAAAGTGTTAAGTAAATGATTTGCATTAAGTGTCTTAATTATAGTCTACATTCAATGTGATGTATTCAATAATCTAAATTTAAAGTTTAAGTACAAAATGTTTTCGAACATATGGTGGTTAAGTACTCAGTTGCTCCTAATAACAATTTTTATTCTATGTGAAAGTCACCACCTTTTGGATGCTTCTGGAAGCAATGTGTCGGCTGGGTGGAGTAGAGGTAACATCACTGCTCTGCGTGGAGAGAGCCTGTGGAGACATGGGTTTGATTCCAGCCAGAGCTCCTCTCCAGTAAGTGTCCTTGGCAAGACACCTAATGGTACATACTCGCCACCCAGGACATACTTGAAAACAAAAGAAATCTCAATGTATCCTTCCTGGTATAATCCTTTCTCAAAAAAAAAAAGGTTACCGAAAACAAGCTTTTCCTCACATTCAGACACCTAGGGAAGTAACGTTTTATTTTTCATGAAAAACTCTCTGTGTTTTTTTAAGTGCAACTTAGCATGGATGCAGAATAAATACTACTATGACTTTTAGGTTTAGGATTACTAATTAGACTTAAGTGGTTATTCAAAGAGAGCAGAATTGACCACTGAATTTCTACGTACGGGGCAATTTCGCGGCAACTCTGCTATTCAAAATATATTGGCGAATTGCCAGTGAAATATGATGCAATTTGGCAGCAGTGAAATTCCCCATAGAGAAGTAATGGTTAATGTAAACAGAGAACGCCGAACAGCAGAGAAAAGCTGACATACAATGCAAATGCCCTGATATACGGTGCTTTCGTTTGACAGGTTTAAACAGTCAAATTCCATAGGTTCCATTATAAAAAAGTTCCTCATTTTTATAATTGTTTTATTCAACTGTACTTTCTTCTCATTTGCAGAAAAAAGTCTCTGTTCATTTATTATTTTAGAACTTTTTTAGGCATTTTTCGGGATTTTTTCAGTAAAATTTTTTATTCCAATTTTTTATTCCAATTTTTTTAAATGGAGTTTTTTTATTATTATTCATAGATCCTTAAATATTATTTCCATGCATTTTCATGTATTATTATTTAAAAAAACGTTGTTTAAAAGTTGCAATTTTTTTTTTACCCTTGTCCGGTGGTTTATCGGATGCTTTTGACGGGTTTATCGACTGTGTGTGGTTTGCGGCTGCATTCGGCAGGTTTATCGGCAGCGTTCAGCAGATCAATTCGGCGCACTTCGGGGAACCTGCGGTGAATGCTGAATTTATCGAAGGATCAGCGATTTGATCTTGCCGAAGTGCGCCTAATGAAAAAGCACTGACATTTCAGTGAAATTTTGGTGCTCTTTGAATAACTCCTTTTAGAGTTACTATTTGTGCTGGTTTTAAGGTTAGGGTTACTTTTAGGGTAAGGGTTTAGAGTAACCAAAATATTTTACCTATATTTGCTAAAAATGTAAACATACATAAAATAAACATGCTTTAATTGATCAATTCAATTATGAATTATATTTTCCTAGATTTTACGCTCCTTGGGAAGAAATGATTTTAAGAAGATATATATATAAGCGTAAATCAATGCAGAAAGAATAAGACGATTCAACAGCCACTAACACACAGAAACTCCATTTAAACTATGAGTCATAGATTCAATGTCAGTAAGTGATGAACAAATCTGTTGAAAGCATGTTGAATTAGAAGGTAATGCTGAACAGTTTCCAACATTTACCTCTGCAGCAGAGTAATGAGTATCCTGGCAGTATACAATTAGAAAAGAAAACCAAAGGGGTTAATTATGGCCCCCACCTTGAATAATTTTCTCACCCATTCTGTGTCTAGACTCTAGAGCAGGGATGGCAAACTTTTTTGCGCCCGAGTGCCCAAACTGGATCGCTGAACCAACTTATGTGTCTCAAAGTGCCAACCCCGCAATTAGACCTGAATACTGATTTATTTTAGAAAAAACACTTCATACGACTGTTTGAACTAATTATGTGCTTAAGTCTTAAAAGAAGAATACAGTATAAGAAGATGAATATATTACCCCTAGCTCACACATGGATATATTTACCTCCAGCTCACTCATGGATATATTGCCCCAGCTCACACATGGATATATTGCCCCCAGATCACACATGGATATAATTGCCCCCAGCTCACATGGATATAATTGCCCCAGCTCACACATGGATATATTACTCCCAGCTCACACATGGATATATTGCCCCAACTCACATGGATATATTGCCCCAGCTCACACATGGATATATTACCCGCAGCTCACATATGGATATATTGCCCCAGCTCACACATGGATATATTTGCCGCCAGCTCACACATGGATATATTGCCCCAGCTCACACATGGATATATTGCCCCCAGCTCACACATGGATATATTGCCCCAGCTCACATGGATATATTGCCCCAAGCTCACAATTATATATTGCCCCAGATCACACATGGATATATATATATTGGCCCCCAGCTCACTTGGTCCTCCCATCTGCCAGGCGCCTCACAGCAAGCTTCTTCCTCCCAGCATGCGCGGCCAAAGGATGTTACCCGGCCCCTCGTTGAGATCCACCAGCCGCGATCTTGCGAGATCGCGGCTGGTGGACCTCAACGAGCAGCCGGGCAGCATCATTTGCCAGCGCGCGCTGGGAGGAAGAAGCTTGCTTGGAGTGGCAGTGAGGCAAGCCCATGGCTCGCGTACCGACACTGTCGGCCCCACATGCCAGGTGTGGCACGCGTGCCATAGGTTCGCCCTCACTGCTCTAGAGCATTGAACCCACCCTTTCTAATGTGCCTCAGTCACCATCAACTCACTTCCAACTGCACTGATGATTGGAGCATTTTGGGGTTAATTATAATTATTTATAAGGTGCCAACATATTCGGCAGCACTGTACAATTAACCAACAAGTTTGACACACTGAGAACGATAGGAAAAGAGGACCTGCTCAAGCAAACTTACATACTTGGGCCTGTATTACAATGTTTCTGCTAAAACTGAGATGCTAAGCTGGAAAACCAGCGCCTGCAGGTTCCCCTTAGCATCCCCGTTTAGCACCATATTATGGGGCAGGAGATGATTCA
Source organism: Leptobrachium leishanense (assembly GCA_009667805.1). NCBI lineage: Eukaryota > Metazoa > Chordata > Amphibia > Anura > Megophryidae > Leptobrachium > Leptobrachium leishanense. The sequence goes on along the minus strand of CM019064.1, from coordinate 110,378,591 downwards.
GCAGTCTGTCCTGTAACTCAGCTTTGTGAATACCACTTCCTGGAGTCCATAGGACTCCATGGAGGAGTGTACTTCCAGGCCATGTGACCTGCAGGATCTCGCGAAATCATGCAGGGCCACAGTGTCATCGTGAAGCGAGACCGGGGACTATTTGTCCCCAGTCTCAGTCTGCTCCCAGTGCCCAGAAGCAGCAGATCGGTCCACCTTTCTTGCTGTAGGATGAGAGGTGAGTATCTGATCTTTGAGGGGCTTACTGCTGGTGCTAAATGATTTTGCAGAAGCGGAATCAATTAGTACTAGCTTCTAGCTGTGGCTAACTTTTCAGTTAGCTGCAGTGGTGTGGTAATTAGCGTAGAGGATTACAAGCGCTAATTACTCTTTGCGCTCTCCCAATCTCCGATGTGCTAATGACTTTTTTAACCTGTTATCGTTCCGAAAGTAATATGGGGGTCATGCACTAGACTCACTTAACCAAGCGTTAACACTCACGTATCTGAGCGCTAACGCTAGCATTAAATTTGTAATAGTGCCCTAGGAGTGGGGTGACTGTGAAAACACATGTGAGACCTCAATCAGAGGGTAAGAAAAAACATTTGACATACTTGTAACGGGAATGATATATAGGTGTCCCCACGGGAATAGGCCCTCGTTTACGCCTGTACTGGTTTGTCAAATGTTGTTCAATGTATTGTAACCCTCTCTATACTGTGCCCATTGTACAGCGCTGTGGAATATGCTGGCGCTTTATAAATAAGGATTAATAGTAATAATAATATAGGTACTAGTTTTATCTATTGATAGCCATTTGATACTGTAACTGTTTTGAAATAAAAACCACAGAGAATATACACGTGATTCTCTTAAATAAGCATTGTAGATTTTATACAAACTTCATTGCTTGACACATCATCCAACAGATGACAGCACACCTGTGTGAACAATCTCTGCTTCTCTAAGAATAAAGCATATTTACAACATTCATTTTCTAAGCCAAAGTTTCATTCTTATTTGAGATAATAAGTTATAACTCTTGCTGTAATTACTTTCTATATTTATAGTTGTGACAATAACGCTGCACTTGTTGATTTTCTATGCTGCTTCCTTTGATATGCTCACAGTTTCTTTCACATAGCATGAAATTGTGCAGGTGCAGAATTATATCCTTGTCTATTTAAGGTAATTTTCTGACTGAGCAGTTATTATATAGTATTTTATTTTGTAAAATGAGTAGGGCAACTGGGCTAGAATATAATGGTAGGGTTTACGAGCCCAACAGGGACTTTTCCATCAAATGGATTAAACAAAAATCAAAAATGAACTAACTTTTATTTTACCTTAACCTTATGTAATTAGATAAAACAAATCTATGTTTTTAGACTTATTTTCAATCTGCTTATATAATTTTACTTGACTTCGCTATGGAAACAGACTGTAACTTTCTTTACACAAAATATATTTTTCTAACTTTATTTTTGTATCACACAACTCTCATGCACTTGTCCTCCTGCAGATATCCAGATTCTGGAGACCCATAGCAGGCTGTAGTGTTTATGGTGGCCACAAAAGCCTTTTTTTTTTCCTGCCAGCTACATCCATTTGCACATTAGAGGTTTGATCATATGTTGTGGTGATGTGATGCATTGACATTTATGATGTGCCATTCATACCCATATCAGTCCATAATGAATACCATAGGTTTTAAAAAGGTGCTGTAAAACTTATACGAAATAGAGAAGTAAGTAAATGCTTTATGGATGAACAAACATATTCCAAAAATTCACACTGCTTCAAGAATTGGAATCTTAGTCATGGACATACACAAAAATCAGTATCCCTAGCCCTAGTCTAACCCTAAACCTAGCCTTCACCATTGCTCTAAACCAGTGGTTCCCAACCACGGTCCTCAAGTCCCTCTAACAGGCCAGGTTTTAAGTATTACCTTTGGGAAATGCAGACTGAATAATGCTATCACTGAGCAGCAAATCAGATCAGCTGTGCTGTGCTTCAGATATAAGGAAAACCTGGCCTGTTAGGGGTACTTGAGGACCATAGTTGGGAACCACTGCCCTAAACCTAACCTTACCTTACTCTAATCATATAACACATTTAAAATGATAAACCTACCTAGTCCTAATCTTATCCTAAATTTAGCTCTAACCCCTAACCCTTACCCTCGTTCTATCCCTAACACTATCCCTCCTAACCATTTTATATGGATTATACATAAAAGGTCTGAATATTGGAACCGGCCGAATATATTGGATGCTTCCGATATTCCGAATCTGTCTAATACCAAAATATTGGAAACTTACAATATTCTGAATCGGGTGATGCTGGATTTTTCCATCCTGTACGTTTCACATATTGATCGCCAGCATGTCTCTGTTATTATGCATCCAGAAAACCACGGACAATCTGACAACACTAATAATCTTATATAAGTTTTTAAAAACACACATTTGCCACATTGACACACTAGGGAAAAATAAACTTCTAATACTTATCTATGAGATGATTTCTTCACCTTCCACTTCGGGACACATTTGATTGTGAATGAAATATAATTGTGTGTCAGGTTTATGGTTGAAGGTACAGTATCAGAATTGAGACCTTTTTTAATAAAGCTTTTATTGTGCATAGACAAACAGGGTTATTCAAAGAGCTATAAATTGTGGCCGAAAGGTAACCGAATGTTGAAATCCGCCAAATCCTGGTGAATTGCCTGCACATATGGTGCCTGTTCAGTGCCTGTTCGAGGGCAGTGAATCCTCATAGAGAAGCATTGCTTCGTCTATTCAGAGAACAAAAACCAGCAGTGAAAAGTTGCCAAATTGCCCTGCTGTTCGGTGGTCTAATTCAACAGGTTTATTCATGCGAATCCCATAGGCTTCAATGTTAAAAATTTTCCCGTTTTAATTCAATATCTAATAAACCGTTGATTATAATATTCTGCAGTAAAAAGATTCTTTATTTATAGATTTTTTTTAGGATCCTTTAGGCATTTTTCGGGATTTTTTTGTGAATTTTTTTTCCTGTTTTATTTTAATCATTTTTTCTTTTTTCTGTAACAGCCCTTTTTATTATCATTCATTGGATCTTATGTGTAAATCTCAGACATTTTCGTTCTGTAGTTTCTTTGCAAACAGCGTTTCATTTTTAAAACATTCAAGCATACTGGGTTTTAGACATGTGCACAGCACAAAATTTCGTTTTGAACTAATGGATTAGTCCTAAAATGCAATTTATTTAGTTGCTAAAGGAATTCGTTTTCAGTTATTTAGTATGAAAACTAATTTCATTCATCTGAAAACCAATGGATACAATTACTATTGTAGTGGCTCCTCAGAGGGCTGAGATCGCTGCTTGTTACATTATCTCTCACTCTCAGCACAATGTGGGCCATATTACATAGTTGGTGCTAACTTAACCAGAGCTGTTGTAAACTTCCCAGAGCTATTGTAGCCTATGGAGGTTTTCAGTTTACAACAGCTCTGGTTAAGTTAGCACCAACATTGTAATACTGCCCCTTGTCAGGCAAAGCTGTTACAGTAACTGACTGCTGCAGTGCTCATCACAGCGCTCAGAGTTTCAGTAAAACTAGTAAATAATATTTTTATATATAAAGAGGTTAGAACAATATTATTTCCTTGTTTTACTGAAACTCTGAGCGCTGTTAGTCAGTTACTGTAACAACTGAGCCTGATACATTGTACTGAGAGATAATGTAACAAGCAGCCGATCTCCACGCTCACAGCCATTGGATTTAAAGGGCTGAGAAAAAAGGATCCTCTCTGTATAATGTTTAGAACATCCTCCTGCATTAATTAATACCCCTCTCTGTATAATGTATACAACATCCACCTGCATTAATTAATACCCCTCTCTGTATAATATATAGAACATCCTCCTGAATTAATTAATGTCCCTCTCTGTATAGAACATCCTCCTCAATTTATACCTTTCTCTGAATAATGTATATAACATCCTCCTGCATTAATATCCCTCTCTGTATAATGTATAGAACATCCTCCTGCACTAATTAATGCCCCTCTCTGTATAGAACATCCTACTGCATTGGCATGTGGAGGGTGCAGAACTTCGGATGTTGCGCTCTTCATTGCTGGTCTCCTTCACTCATCAATGTAATATCACAAAAAGGACTGACACTAAAATGTAGTGCATTTTATTTTAGTTTCTTTCGTTTTTTGTACTGAGCAGTTTTGTTTCTCTTGAGTCATACGAAAACTAAATTATCCCAAAATTCGGACTAAATCGTTTTAGTACTAAAACGAATGCACATGTCTACTGTTTTTTTTTTCACTCCATTCGTCTGCGGTGTTGGGCTTTTCCGGCGGCTGCTCTGCGCTGTGATCGACGGCTGCTCGGGTTTCTCTGGTGTGTTCGGCGGGGTTAATCCAGATGTTTTTGCAGGTTTCGGTGTGCATTTGCCGGGTTTTGCAGTGAGTGTTCGTCGGATTTGCGGCAGCTTTTTCCTGCACTACGACGGCCCTGTGGTGCTTGCTGAATACACTGCAGGGTCGCCAAAATGGGATCGTCGAATTGCACTGAATTGAAGAGAACGAAAAGTCACCGAACGTGCAGTGACTATTCGAATCTCTTTGAATAACCCTGATAGTTTTCAAATTGTATTTATTATTTCTCAGGAAGACTAAATTCATGTAAACAAAACAATCTATTTACATCACCCAAGATGCAATATGCTGAAGAAATGAGCAGTTCCTCCGAGAATATCTGGAAATATAAAGCAGCAGAATAAATGTAATATAATGCGGTATATCAATTGTTTTCAGATCAGAAGGGCATAAAAGTCATTATAATTCTGGACAAAGGAAGCTTTTTCTTGTATTTGCTTTTTTCTATTTTCTTTCTTTTAACCACCAGTACATCAATCTGATAATCCATTCTACATCAGAATCATTGGTAATTCTTTATAGGTTCCTCTTTTTTCCATGTCCTCATAAGAAAGCCAAACCAAATAAGCTGCTATACGGTAAGATTGATTTTTTCCTATTATCAATGTAGACCCTTTTATCATACTGTAAACTGAGATAAACCATTGTATCATATGCAAAAAACTGGTTTCTACATACATACAAAAATAGTTAATTGGGTTGGGTATAAAATGACCTAAACGTTGGGTGAGGCATAGATAAAGCTTTGCACCTAGTTCTTACAGGAGGGTTTGCATTTAAAGTCTGTAAATGGTTTAAAATACACCATATGTTTAGGTGCATTAGTTAGGGAGTCCCCTAAGAGGTTTGCTCTGATGCTATGACAGGGGAGCTTAATATAATTTTGCCATCAAATGGAACCAACAAATTCCTTTTTCGTATAAGGTAGGAATAGTGTACCGGTTTCTTCTCTTTTAACCTGTTTGTAAAATATGGCAATTTTGCAGCTGCCCATAAATATACGTAGGAGGCCCTATTTCAAGGTTGTTGTTAACTTAATCAGAGCTGTTATAAACTTACCAGAGCCTCTATAGTATAGTCTATTGGATTGTTAGGTTTACAACAGCTTTGGTTAAATTTACACCAACCTTGGAATAGGGATTGTTGTGCTTTATGTTAGTGGGATATTAGTGGGATAACAATCCAAGACCTGAGCATAATCACAATATGTGTGCATTTCTGGCAGCTCGTCCATCCTCCTCCCAGTCACTTGCGGTGTACCCCAAGGCTCGATACTCGGCCCCCTACTATTCACGATTTTCATAAATGATCTGCCCAACGACTGCAAAGCCTCAACTGTACACATGTACGCAGACGACACCGTAATCTATATCAGCAAACCAAATCTCCCACAGCTGGAGGCCGTGCTGCAAGAACAATTCACAGAGGTAGAAAAGTGGATCAAACACAACAAACATTTTTTAAATACTGACAAAACTGTAACGATGCTCTTTGGAACAAAACCTAAACTACATAAATTGCAAAATCCCCATCTATGGCCCCTATTATATACCTAAAGGTTAAAAAACCCGTTTGTGTTTGGTACCTTGCGCTTCTCTGCGTGAGGTTAGTGCACTTTGCGCTCCCTATACTTAACATGGGGAGCGCAAAGCGTTAATCAGCGCTGGATTACAATGTCCCAGCGCTGATTAACGCCTGGCTCTGGTCAACGAAAAGCCAGGACCTGGTGTTAACGGATTCCGCTGGTGCAGAATCCGTTAACACCAGGTTGAAAAAATAAAAAAACGCAAGATATACTCACCCTCTGTCCCGCGGCGAGGACCTCGGCTCCGGTCACCTCCTCCGGCCGGCGGGAGCAGGGAAGGACAGGGGGAAAAAGTCCCCCCTGTCTCTCCCTGCGTATCACTACGCCGACCGGCAGAGAGGACCTCAATGGAGTCCTATGGACTCCAGCAGGTGGATGCTCGCAGCTGCGCTCAGCGCTGCCGCAAGTATCCAGATTTTTAACGCTCGATAACAATGCAGGCAGCATTGTTTGCGCATGCATTGTAATCTGGCGTTAAAACGCGGGCGGAAGGGGGGAAACTGCAGGCGCAGTTTTTCCTTCCCTGCACCCGCGTTTTAACGCTAAGAGCGTAATAGGGGCCTATATGTGGGGATAAATTCAAATGGCCCGCTGACCACTGTCACTTCTCTCAAATACCTATGTATGTGGTTAGACCCAAATCTATCCTTTGGACCCCACATCAAAAAACTCTCATCTAAACTTTATCCCAAACTAGGTGCCCTGTATAGAAACAAATCCTGCCTGAGCCCCGCAGTAAGAAAGCAGATTGTACAACAAATGCTAATGCCGGCTATTGAATACAGAGATGTAGTGTATGCAGCTGCCCCGCAAACACATCTTCAGAAACTTACTACATTGTATAACTCATTCTGCCGCTTTGTGCTACAATGTAACTGCATGACCCACCATTGTGATATGTTAAAAGAACTAAACTGGCCATCGCTGGAATCTAGACGCACCCTTCACCTTTCCAACCTGGTGTTTAAGAGCTTTTCTGGGAAGCTGCCACCCTTCCTGAATAGTCTGCTTCTCCTAGCAGTTCCCTCATCCTATAACCTCCGATCCAGGACCAGCACCTTACTTGCAATACCACAATACAAAAAGAAAGTGGCTCGTTTCTCATTTTCCTACAGAGCACCGCAATTATGGAATAACCTTCCAGACGCCATCAAATCTTCGCCCAGTCTTAAGTCACTCAAGGGCTCCCTATTAACATACCTCAATACGGAATGCACCTGTAAACATGTAACATAATGACTATTTCCTACATATTTATTTTCTATATTAATCTGTATATTTGTGTTGTTTTCTAATATCTTGCATTGTATTACTTTTTATTTCTGTAACTACTGTAACATTCAATGTTCTTGAACCCAGGACATACTTAAAAATGAGAGAAATCTCAATGTATCCTTCCTGGTAAAATACTTTATAAATAAATAAATAAATAAGTAATAACTCATGGCAATGGGAACAAGGAAGTTCCTCCAGTCACAGGAGAAGAGGAGGCAAGAAGAATATGTGTACAATAGATTAGGTGGAAGCAAGATGAACAGTCTTGAGTGGGTGTCTGCTATTTAGGGAAGAACATATGTAACTGAATACCATGCTGCCTAGTCAGATGTGAAGGAAGGACAAGTCGGAACTGACAGTAAGATGTATGGCAAAGTAATGTTACCACACTAGTGTGATGGTGCTAGCAGCACTCTTCTGCCATTCTTCTGATTCTGCAGACCAAGAGGGAAACTGGTAGTTAACTGGTATTAATCAACAGTTCATGATAACTTTTAAATTATGAAATAGCATCATGCCTTCTGAATGCCCATGACTTCTGTGTCTACGACATATTTCATACATACATTAACAGGGTTATTCAAAGAGAGCCGATCTGGTCACGAAATATAACCAGACACTGAAATTCAGTGTACGGTTACATTTCCTGGCCATTCGGTTATTCAGAGAGCAGGCAGTTTGCCAAATGTTGGCGAATTGCCTGCACATATGGTGCCTGTTCGAGGGCAGTGAAATTCCCCCCCATAGAGAAGCAATGCTTCGTCTATTCTGAGAACACGAAACAGCAGGGAAAAGTTGCTGAAATGCCTTGCTGTTCAGTGGTCTCATTCGGCAGGTTTATTCAGGAGAATCCCATAGGCGTCAATGTTAAAAATATTCCAGTTTTAATTCAATATCTAATAAACAGTTTATTATTATAATCTGCAGTAAAAAGTCTCTTTATTCATAGATTTTTTAGGATATTTTAGGCATTTTTGGGGATTTGTTTTAGCAAACATTTTTTTCAGGTTTCCTTTTTTTACATCAGTTTTTCTTTTTTCTGTAACAGTCCTTTTTATTATCATTCACTGGATCTTATACAGTCAGGTCCAGAAATATTGGGACATCGACACAATTCTAACATCTTTGGCTCTATACACCACCACAATGGAGTTGGAATGAAACAAACACAATGTGCTTTAGCTGCAGACTGTCAGCTTTAATTTGAGGGTATGTACATCCAACTCAGGTGAACGATGTAGGACTTACAGCAGTTTTCAGATGTGCCTCCCACTTGTTAAGGGACCAAAAGTAATGGGACAATTCGCTTCTCAGCTGTTCCATGGCCAGGTGTGTGATATTCCCTCATTACCCCAATTACAATGTGCAGATAAAAGGCCCAGAGTTAATTTCAAGTGCAGATGGACAATGACCCAAAGCATACTGCAAAAGCAACCACAGAGTTTGGAAAGGGACAGAAGTGGAATGTTATGCAATGGCCAAGTCAATCACCTGACCTGAATACCATTGAGCATGCATTTCACTTGCTGAAGACAAAACTGAAGGGAAAATGCCCCAAGAACAAGTAGGAACTGAAGACAGTTGCAGTAGAGGCCTGGCAGAGCATCACCAGGGATGAAACCCAGCATCTGGTGATGTCTATGCGTTCCAGACTTCAGGCTGTGATTGACTGCAAAGGATTTGCAACCAAGTATTAAGAAGGGAAAGTTTGATTTATGATTATTATTCTGTCCCATTACTTTTGGTCCCTTAACAAGTGGGAGGCACATTTGCAAACTGATGTAAGTCCTACACCGTTCACCTCAGTTGGATGTACATACCCTCAAATTAAAGCTCACAGTCTGCAGTTAAAGTACATTCAGGGTTATCCAAAGAGATTCGAAAAGTCACCGCACGTTCGGTGACTTTTCGTTCTCTTCAATTCGGTTCCTTTTGCCGATTGCATTTCGGTGACCCTGCGGTGTATTCAGCAAACACCACAGGGTCCCCGAATTGCAGGGAAAAGCTGCCGTAAACCCACCGAACACTAACCGAATGCACGCTGAAAACAAGCAAAAACATCTGGATTAACCTTTGAAAAAGACGAACAGGAGCCGAACAGGAGCCGAACATGAGCCGAATCACACAGAGCCGAAGCAGCTGTGAGGTAGAGGAGGCAGTGAATAAATTAGAAAAACATTTGTATGAATCTGGGAAAAAGAAACGCTGTTTGCAAAGAAACTACTGAGCGAAAATGTCTGAAATTTTCACAGGAGGTCCAGGGAATGATAATAAAGAGGGCTGTTACAAAAAAAATAAGTAAACTAAAAAAAAAAAAAAAAAATCGGACTTTTAATAAAAAAAAAAAAAAATCAGAAAAATGCTTAAACTATCCTAAAAAATCTATAAATAAAGAGACTTTTTGCTGCAGAATTTTATAATGAACGGTTTATTAGATATTGAATTAAAACAGGAATATTTTTAACATTGAAGCCTATGGGATTCTCCTGAATAAATTTGCCGAATGAAACCACCGAATGGCAGGGCATTAGGGGAACCTTTCACTGCTGGTTTGTGTTCTCTGAATAGCCGAAGCAGTGCTTCTCTATGGGGATTTCACTGCCCTCGAACAGGGACCGAACAGGCACCGTATGTGCAGGCAATTCGCCAGGATTTGGCGAATTGCCTGCTCTCTGGATAGCCGAATGGCCAGGAAAGGTAACCGAACGCTGATTTTCAGCGTTCGGTTACCTTTCTCAAGCAATTCGGATCTCTTTGGATAACCCTGTTAGTGTTTGTTGCATTCCAACTCCATTGTGGTGGTGTATAGAGCCAAAGATGTTAGAATTATGTTGATGTCCCAATATTTCTGGACCTGACTGTATGTAAATTCCAGACATTTTCGGTCTGTAGTTTTTTTGCAAACAGCGTTTCAATTCTCAAACTTTCAAGCGTACTTTTATTTTCACCTCATTCGTCTGCGTGTCGGCTTTTTCCGGCGGCTGCTCTGCGCTGTGATCGGCAGCTGCTCGGCTTTCTCCGGCGTGTTCGGCGTTGTTAATCCAGCTGTTTCTGCGTGTTTCAGTGAGTGTTCGGCGGGTTTGCGGTGAGTGTTCCGTGTGTTTGCGGTGAGTTTTCCCTGCACTACGGGGGCCCTGCAGTGCTTGCTGAATACACCACAGGGTCGGGTAGGTGAACTAGGATCGCCGAATTGCCCCGAAGTGCGGTGAACGAAATGTCACCAAACATGCGGTGACTTTTCGAATCTCTTTGAATAACCCTGTTAGTCTGCTCCATTAGCAATGACATGCATATTGTTTCAAGGCTAAGAACAATCTTGTCACTACTAGTCAAACAACAATATCTTTACTATTAAGAGTCAATATGCATTACACCCAATATGAACATCAGTATGGACACTCACTTGAAGACACAGAATTCTTATGCTTTAGTACATTGAAAACTGCATAGGAGTGAGCAAAATGGTGCTCAAAAACAAGGAGGAAGGACTGAAGTGTTGATTGCATCAGGTATAGCTGTTAGCGTTTTGCTACCTTTCCTGGCCATTCGGCTATCCAGAGAGCAGGCAATTCGCCAAATCCTGGCGAATTGCCTGCACATACGGTGCCTGTTCGAGGGTAGTGAATCCCCATAAAAAACCAATGCTTCGGCTATTCAGAGAGCACAAACCAGCAGTGAAAGGTTCCCGAAATACCCTGCCATTCAGTGGTTTAATTCAGCAGGTTTATTTAGGCGAATCCCATAGGCTTCAATGTTAAAAACATTCCCGTTTTAATTCAATATCTAATAAACCGTTTATTATAATATTCTGCAGTAAAGAGTCTCTTTATTTATAGATTTTTTAGGATATTTTTAAGCATTTTTCTGGATTTTCTTGTTTTGAAAACAAAATCCGATTTATTTATTTTTAACTTCTTTTTTCTGTAACAGTCCTTTTTATTATCATTCATTGGACCTCATATGTAAATTTCAGACATTTTCGCTCAGTAGTTTGTTTACAAACAGCGTTTCACTTTTCAAACATTCAAGCAAACTGTTTTTCTAATTTATTCACTGCAATCGTCTGCAGTGTCGGCTTTTTCCGGCGGCTGCTCTGCGCTGTGATCGGCAGCTGCTCGGCTTTCTCCGGCGTGTTCGGCGTTGTTAATCCAGCTGTTTCTGCGTGTTTCAGTGAGTGTTCGGCGGGTTTGCGGTGAGTGTTCCGTGTGTTTGCGGTGAGTTTTCCCTGCACTACGGGGGCCCTGCAGTGCTTGCTGAATACACCACAGGGTCGGGTAGGTGAACTAGGATCGCCGAATTGCCCCGAAGTGCGGTGAACGAAATGTCACCAAACATGCGGTGACTTTTCGAATCTCTTTGAATAACCCTGTTAGTCTGCTCCATTAGCAATGACATGCATATTGTTTCAAGGCTAAGAACAATCTTGTCACTACTAGTCAAACAACAATATCTTTACTATTAAGAGTCAATATGCATTACACCCAATATGAACATCAGTATGGACACTCACTTGAAGACACAGAATTCTTATGCTTTAGTACATTGAAAACTGCATAGGAGTGAGCAAAATGGTGCTCAAAAACAAGGAGGAAGGACTGAAGTGTTGATTGCATCAGGTATAGCTGTTAGCAACTATCAGGGTTATTCAAAGAGATCCGAATGGCACCCAAAAGGGAACCAAACGCTGAAAATCAGCGTTTTGCTACCTTTCCTGGCCATTCGGCTATCCAGAGAGCAGGCAATTCGCCAAATCCTGGCGAATTGCCTGCACATACGGTGCCTGTTCGAGGGTAGTGAATCCCCATAAAAAACCAATGCTTCGGCTATTCAGAGAGCACAAACCAGCAGTGAAAGGTTCCCGAAATACCCTGCCATTCAGTGGTTTAATTCAGCAGGTTTATTTAGGCGAATCCCATAGGCTTCAATGTTAAAAACATTCCCGTTTTAATTCAATATCTAATAAACCGTTTATTATAATATTCTGCAGTAAAGAGTCTCTTTATTTATAGATTTTTTAGGATATTTTTAAGCATTTTTCTGGATTTTCTTTTTTTGAAAACAAAATCCGATTTATTTATTTTTAACTTCTTTTTTCTGTAACAGTCCTTTTTATTATCATTCATTGGACCTCATATGTAAATTTCAGACATTTTCGCTCAGTAGTTTGTTTACAAACAGCGTTTCACTTTTCAAACATTCAAGCAAACTGTTTTTCTAATTTATTCACTGCAATCGTCTGCAGTGTCAGCTTTTTCCGGCGGCTGCGCTGCGTGTGATCGGCTCCTGCTCGGGTTTTTCCGGCGTGTTCGGGTGGTTAATCCAGATGTTTTTGCGGGTTTCGGTGTACGTTCGCCCTCGTTTTGCGGTGAGTTTTCGGCGGGTTTATGGCGACCTTTCCCTGCAATTCGGGGACCCTGTGGTGCTTGCTGAATACACCGCAGGGTCACCGAAATGGGATTGCCAAATCGAACAAAATTGAAGAGAACAAAAAGTCACCGAACGTGCGGTGGCTTTTCGATTCTCTTTGAATAACCCTGAATGTCTGGGTTGTCACCACCAAGTGACTGGACTGTGGATGCCCTCCCATCATCTTGATCAGCCTCTTACAATCTACTTTTTTATTAAATGTCATGAAATATCTTTGTTTGTCCCACAAGCACTGGCAATGTCCTCACCTGCCTTCCATGTGTACTCTCATTACTATCACCCAGCTGAGGATAGTGACATAACAACATTAGCAGCTAATCCTTAGTCAAATTGGTAACACATCTCTATACTACTTACTTCCAAGGCAGAAGAAGCACAAGAGCTTTCTAGTGTTAAAGTTTTTAGTTACACCACTTTACAATTTTGTATTCTAAATTAAAGTATGAATATTATTTTTGGAACTCTACTTTAAAATGTTATGATTTTTTTAAAACTTTTTTGTGCACATTCATACATAATTTACAATAACCAATTCTGGTATGTTTTCAAAGGTGTTTAATAAAAGTTAAAGTATGCTTATATTTTTTTTCTACTTTTTGACCGTTTTACAAATCTCATTATAGCTATGAATATATTTTCATACAGCTTGCATAGGTTCATTTAATACAGATATTATATTTATCTTCACTTTGAGCTATCAAACAATTCCTGTTTGATTCAAAGCATGAATTATTCATCTATAGGATGATATGCATTTCGATAGGTTGTTGTCATGCAAAAGTTCAGAGAACTGTAAACATTCATCGTAATGAACCTAGTCAAAATTCCGCCACAAATTCATTCTCAGAACATATACTCATAAATAAACATAAGATGTTTTCAAAGTGTGGGCATCCACAAGGGAAATACTCTTGAATTAATATCCGTCTTGTAAGAGTTCTCCAAACATGAACATACAATAATAGAAATTGTTGCATCGTTTCAAGTGCTGACAAGGTTAGGCTGTATAACTTATAGATTTCCTATGTGTAAAAGTCACCTTTTGTTCAAAATAACATTTAAGACACCAAAGATAAAAGAGCAACATTCCGCATTGGGATAATGTATGCAATATTATGTTATTAATGGGCTGCAAACAAAATCCCATAGCATGCAATGATAAATTGCCTTAACTTAAGAAAGGTGTGATTTTTTAAAAATAACTTGCAAATGTTGTCTGTGAACTCACGCCATGGATGAAACAAATACCAACCCTACTATCTAATGATATTACTAGCCTAAATATCACCTCTGAACCATATATTATTTTATGTGTTATCAGATGCATAGAACGTGAAAACACTGGCCTTGATTCACCGTTCATCATTGATGGATCTAAATTTTTCCTTTGAGTTCTCCTGAAGGTCATTGCAGCTCTATTGGCCTCCTGCCATGTGAGCCATTATGATTAACGACTGACCCGTCAAGTATAAAGGCCCCACTTGTTAAGCATAACGGCTTCCATCCTATTTCAGCTGAGTCACAAATTTCTCTTCTGTTGTGGCTTCATGCTGTAAATTACCGCTTCCTATGCTTTACATAGGATATGACTATCTGGAGAATAGTGAGCAATTCCTGTATCATTCGTTATAGTCGTCTCAGTCTGGTACATATAAAATATACTGTCTCTGAGAACCCGGTGTTGGCAAAATAATGTAACACTAAAGGGATTATTCACTAACCTCCAAATTATCCCCGATTTGGACCGAATGGTGAATTTCATAGATCGGCAAAATTTCTGGTCAATTCATCGATTCACTTAGCTTTCATTTCACCAAATACAGGTGAATTGACAGCAAAATGCGTTGCAATTCGCAGATGTTCAGTGGAGTTAGGCGGCACCGGAATTGCCCCATAGAAGACTGTTGTGTCTTCTATTCACAGAACGCGGAATTGCACTAAATTGCCCTGATTTTCGGTGTTTCAATTCTAGAGGTTTAAACAGGCAAATCCCATAGGTTTCAATGTAAAAAAAATAACACTTTTTATTATTTTTAAAAAAAAATTAATTAGTCTATTCTTTTTATTTTTTGCAAAATTCCTTTTAATTTTATTTTTATTTTTTGAAAGACCTTTTTTGTTGAATTTCTTATGATCTTTTTTTTTTCATTTTTTCATTTTAACCCCTTCACTGCTGAGTCATTTCACATCTGTGGTTTTGCGCATCATGTTTAAACGCAATTTGTAGTCATGTATTATTAAACAAGCCAGACAAATTATATATTATTTTTTACGGCAGACTCGGCAGATTCATAATATATCATTATTATATGTGTACGTCATGTCCTGCCAGAATGCTAAAAAAAAATGTAAACAAATGTGAATTTTAAATAAAATTTCAATCATCGAGCGTGTAAAGTAATTTTTTCACATTTTATTATACAAGCCTTTGCGGTTATATATTCTATAGGGTACGCTTGTTAAAAATATAAAAAATGGGAGATCGGTACTGTATTTTTTGGAGAAAATATGTGATGTTAGCTAAAAAAGTGAACAATGTTTTCATTAGTGCAGCATCATTGTTTCACATTATAATTTAAAAGTGAACAATAATGCTGCGTTAATAAATTCAAGTGAAAAAAAGGAAAATACTTAATTTCTATTTTAGATTTATTAATTTAAAAAAAAAATATTTTACAAACTGTCTTCATCAATTTATGAGACAAAACACGTTGGATGTTACTTTAATTACTTGTTACCATTAAACAATTGCTTTCATTTCAGACCCAAGCTGTTTTTTATTTCTAGATCATTTGATTCTATGCACTATGGGGAAGCCAGTCCTGAGGTCTGGGTGTCAGTTGGATCCCGAGGCGGGTTCTGCTCCAGCATTTTACTACCAGTGTTTTATTCTACTGCAGTGATTCTATGGGATTCACCTATTTAAACCGGTCAAACTAAAGCACTGAAAATCAGGGCATTTCGCCAACTCATCGGTGCAGTTCAGCATTTTCCGAATAGATTAACCATTACTTCTCTATTGGAGAATTTCACTGCCACCAAAGCTCTTCGAATTGCGGTGATCTGACTAAAAAATGAACCATTTTTCGCTGTCAATTCGCCAATATTTGGCAAACTGACAGCTTTCTGAATAGCCGAACTGGCACAAAATTGCACCACACGATGAGGGTCCAGAGATTGAGCAACAGCACTAGTTGCCCGCTCTATGGGGAAACTCTGGTTAGGTCACTCAAGGTTTTAGCTTTATTGTGCTATTACAGAGATGACTGTTCTGAATGCAAATCAGACTGCTATCACCCAGAAAGGTTGGCCAGTGGATTACTATGTATACTTATAGTGAGAAAAGAGGCGGTTTGTGACGGTCCTGGGAACGAACAACAGAATTAGCAGCCTGTTTGTTTTTCTACATACATATTTATATTAAAAAAAAAAATATTCTAGAATATCTAGAGGAAAATTATACCAGATTTTCCAAGAGGTGTAATTATAACACATTCCATATTTAAAAGAAGAACACAACATGCTCAGTCGTTTAAACTAAACAACTCTTTCATGAATTCAACATCGTATAAAAATGGTTAATTTGAAAATTCAATAATACCTTTGAATTTGAATAATACCTTCTTTCTAGTCCTTTGAATTTCATATTGGACACCTGTATGTCTTCTTAAAATGTTCTTTTATAGAATTGTTTGACATTTCATGCAAACCATCCCAGACAGATGATTTGAAAGGAATGCTGCTACCTATTTTACACTTGTCAGTTACTGACAGAATATCAGAATATCTGGACACTTATCAAAGCGACCAGTGTTTGGAAAAGATATCCACAGGCTTGCTTGTCACATGTAAAACACATCTGCAGGATTTGAATATTTTATATTACTTTAGTATGTAAATGAACTGAACAATTACACTTCTGTTTTAAGCTGCCGATGGCATGTCTTTCTCAAAGCTAAAACGTAATTAGCATTTCTCTAGCATTTCGAGTGCATCCATTTGTCCAATAGTAAAAAAAATATCTAATTGTGCATGAGATCAATATTGTAAACTATGCTGTCAGAACTGGGGGGAGGAGGAGATTAATGACCAAAGATAATTGCCTAGGGTGAATTAATAACAGAGATTGTGGTTTAGATAATTATTCAAATTTTGAGTTTTAAATATAATGATTTGTTTTGTCCAGTCCGATTAGGTAATAAAATACAATACTGTGCAATATAACATTAAAAGGTATTTATGCCTTATTCCTTATGGCACCGTATGATGCAGCGTTGTAATAAATAAGCAACATGTCACAAAACTATAAAATATGCATACATAGTCACATAAACATATATATCATTATGGATGGTAAGGTTGTAAGGCTTGGTGTTGTCGGAGGAATCCACGGCACACTACGCTTGCAGGAACCGCTCTTCCAGTGTAAATTTCATTGACTAATAATCTTTGTCAAATACTTGGTCGACGAATATTTTTTCAGTGGCTAAAACCAGACTAAAAATAAAAATTAAGTTATGATGACTAACAGGGTTAGTGACATTTCGGTGCTCTCTCGTTCCCTGCACTTCGGGGAATCAAATTTCCAGACTCTGCAGTGAATTCAGCATCCACTGCAGGGTCCTCGAAGTGCAGGGAAAAAACCCCGAACAGATCCGACAATCCGAAGCAAAACCGCTGCCTCAAACGAAAAATCTGCCACAAAACCGCTGAAAAAAGCCAACCATCCGCCGCAAAACTGCGGAATAAACTCCAAAAGCGTCCGAAAAAAGCCGATGATCCGCAGAACACAGCGCTGACCAGCCACTGGAAAAAGCCGACAAGCCTACGGACATGGTAAAAGAAAAAACAATTGAAAGTATCAAATTTGAAATGCTGTTTGCAAAAAAACTACTGAATGAAAATGTCTGGAATTAACATGTAAGGTCCTATGAGTAATAATTTATTTATTTATTTGCAAAGTATTTTACAAGGAAGGATACATTGAGATTTCTCTCGTTTTCAAGTATGTCCTGGGTTTAAGAAAATTTTAATTTTACAGTTGTTACAGAAATACAAAGTAATAAATGCAAGATATTAAAAAAAAATAACACAAATATGCAGATTAACACAGAAAATAAACATGTAGGAAATATAGTCATTATGTTGCATGTATACAGGTGCATTCCGTATTGAGGTATGTTAATAGGGAGCTCTTGAGTGACTTAAAACTGGGGGAAGATTTGATGGCGTCTGGGAGGTTATTCCATAATTGTGGGGCTCTGTAGGAAATAATAAAAAAGTTTGTAACAGGAAAAAAAAATCTTAAAAAATAATTTTGCCGAAAACATCATGAAAAATGCCTAAAACATCCTAAAAAAGGATAAGTAAAGAGACTTTTTGCTGCAGATTAAAAGAATAAATGGTTTAATTGATATTGATTAAAAACGGGAATATTTATAACATTGAAACCTATGGGATTCACCTGAATAAACCTGACGAATGAAACCGCCGAACATCAAGGCATTTCCCTGTCATTCCTCTGCTGTCCGGTGTTCTCTGAATAGGTTAACCATTCTTCTCTATGGGGATCTCACGTATGGGGAGTTCAGTGCCGCCGAACAGGCGCTGTACTTGCTAGCAGTTCACCAAAATTTAGCGAACTGCCTGCTATCTTAATAGCCGAATGTCCCCCAAAATTGTACCGTACGGGGAAATTCACTGTTTGTTGCAATTTCGGCACCAGATTGTCTCTCTCTCTGAATAACCCCTTAAGAGTATGATGAAAATTCATTGACATTTTCGTTGACTAAAAACTAGACAAAAATGTTAAGGAAGGACTATTTAGAACAAGAGATACTTATTATCGTGATGTGATATTTTATGGTGAGCATTGGCTGTCCATGCTTACATTTGGGTTTTCATTTTTTAAGCTTCTCCCCCAGCCTAATGCATCTCTTTTGTGCAAAGAAGGTGCCTTCCTAAAGTGGATTACCTCTGCAGCAGAGAGCACTTGGATGGGAGTGTCATGGAAATGAATTTCTGGTAGCTACCGTAGATACTCGAGTATAACGCGACCCGAATATATCACGATGGATAGAGATTTATTATGAAAATGAGAGAATATCCAAGACTGGAATATAACATGAGGAACAAAATTATACTGTACCGGTAAACAATTAAAATTCTTTCAGGTGTTCTCAACGCAGTCAGGCTACCCCTCAAGCCAGGTGCTATGCTCTAGAATGATTGCAGTTGTTACTAAGTATGAAGCCGCCGGCCACCTGTCTTTACTAGTGATTAGATGGCCGGCAGAGTTGAGCGATTGTTTTTTAAACCGAGCGTGCCCACTGGCTGTGATGGATCTGACCTCTCCCGAATCAGAGTTCCTGAAGTGTTTGCAAGCATCAGGGAGCCCACATTCACTTCAGCGAGACTACCGGAAGTTCTGGGAGACTTGGGATCCATCCAGAGCAGAGCAAGTTTTTTAATTTTTTTTTTACACCCGATGCAGATGTCTCGAATATAACGCGACCCCTCCAATTTTATGGTAAATTTTTGTCACCAAAATCTAGCTGTATACTCGAGTATCCACAGTATTACATCCCAGAATATATTATTTCCAGAAAGACATCTATTTCTTTTCAAGATATGTTTCCAAACATAAACCTGCAAACTCTGAGAATGATCAGTTCTAACATCAGTTGACAGATCGAGAATGTGTCATTAAACACATTGAAAATGCAGGGTATTCAATTAAAAAGGTAAAAAAAAAAAACACACATTTTTCAAGAGAATTGTGATGCAATTTAAATAGTATGCACATTATTACAATAATATAGCATGCACTCAGTACAGTATATTAAGCATTCATTTGAACTCTACAAGAATGAATCTTTTAAATGACCCTAATATAGTTTGTCTTTTCAGGAACTTCCACATCTATATTACTCTAAAGGGGTTATTCAGAAAGAGACGATCTGGCCCTGAAGTGCCATCAAACAGGGAATTTCCCCGTAATGTGACATTTCGGGGCCATTTGGCTATTCAGAGCGCAGGCAGTACGCCAAATTTGGCGAACTGCTAGCAAATACGGTGCCTATTTGAAGGCAGTGAAATCCCCATAGAGAAGCAATGGTTAATATATTCAGAGAACACTGAACAACAGTGAAAAGTTGCCTAAGTGCCCTGCTGTTCGGTGTTTTCATTCAGCAGGTTTAATCAGGGGAATCGTATAGGCTTCAATGTTAAAAATATTCCTGTTTTTATTCAATATCTAATAAACCATTTATTATTTTAATCAGAAGCAAAAAGTCTCTTTATTTATCCTTATTTAGGATGTTTTAGGCATTTTGTTAATTCCAGGCATTTTTGTACAGTAGCTTTTTTGCAAACAGTGTTTCAACTTTGACACTTTCAATCGTATTTCTTTTTTTTTTTTGCCCCATTCGTCAGCTTGTCGGCTTTTTCCAGAGGCTGGTCTGCACTCAGATCGGCAGCTCGGCAGCTTTTTCCAACGTGTTCATTGTGTTTTTTGCAGATGTTCCGGCGGGTTTTCAGCTGGTGCTCGGCGGGTGTGTGGCAGGTTTTCCCTGCACTCTGTGGACCCTGTGGTGAATTCTGAATTCACTGCAGGGTGGGGAACTTTGATTCCTTGAAGTGCAGAGAAGCTCAGAGAATGAGATAGCAGCAAAATGTCGACAACATTTCAGTGCTCTCTGAATAACCCCTTACTGTCGGTGTAAACCCCTTCACTACCATTATCAATTACACACATTGTTCAATTATACACGTTGTTGCAGGAGGCCAGCATGATGTGGTCATATTCTGGAGCAATGAAAATTAATTTCTTTTACTAAATCCAAAATTAATTTGCAAATGGGCCCCAGAATGTGTCCCCAAATTGTCAGCACTTTGGATGTGTCACCTATGGTACTGAAGCTATTTGAACAGTTGGGGTGCACTTTTTTTCCTTCAGGGAAACACAGATCGGCAGCTCTATTATTGCAACTATAGTAGCACGTTGTGGCCAGCAGAGGGAGCCCTCTGTTAAAAAAGCTTACTGTCAGTAAATTGTATTTTATGAAGAGTTCATTAAAAAAAAATTTATTATGCAGTGTAAAGTTGTTTTCCATAATTCCACTGGGTCCTGGCAGTGGTTGTATGAAAAAAGTTTGGTACTGAAGGGGTTAAGAATGGCAGAGACCACTCAAGAACTACAATAGCATGTATCTTCAATGTGGCAAGCCGCTGTTTTTCACTAGATTTAAACTGGGTATAACCTTTTATGAATACACACATGGTACAAAAGCTTAATGCCTCTTTAACCCCTCCACCAGCAAGCAATTTTTGTTGAAATTTTCTTTATCATAACATTTATTTGAAACATGGGCAGTGACATTAACAATTAAATATAGGGTAAAATAGAATATTCTCACAGAAATTCTTATTCTGCGCTAGTTAAAAATTTTAATGTCAGGTTGCTCATTTTTAATTTTTCATGTATTCGTATCTTCTTTACAAAAATGTTATTGAAATGCAAGATTCTGAGGTAGATGGAATATTTTACACAATTTCAAACAGGGTCTGCATTATTATCATACAGGCAGAAATGGCCTTTTTGACAGATAGAATAACTATGATAAACATAAATGATAAAATTGGTGAGATCTCCTCCTTATGGGGATTTGTAGTGATCATAATGAGTTATTAACAAACCAGCTTCCAAAAATTACTAACGGAATATAAAAATACTCTATGTATGTGTCACATTCCACGTTCCCAGCCCTGTCTACTGTCCTCTGTATTCATTATAACCTGTTTAGGCCTTGTGTTGTTATATTGTCTTTCCTGGGTTGCAGCTCAGGGGTTAATGGTTTCTGCTCCCAGCACACCTGTCTGTCTTTGTTCTGATCTCCTCCCTATTTAGAGCAATGCACCCATAGTGCATTGCTCCATCATTTTCACTACCTGGTCTCCAGTGTGTTTTGTATCAGTGAGCTACCTGTTGTTTTGTTCAAGTCCCAGTTTGTATATTTTGTTCAGTATGCTTTTTTTTCCTGTTTCCCTGTCTATCTATCTGTTACCTTTTATATAATGTTCTTGGTTTATTTATGTTTCTCCTGTGTTATTCAGTTTATGGTTGTTTCCCTTGTTGTGTTTTGGTTTTCTGTTTATTGTTTACTCTGATTACCCGGTTACCAATATTTGGCTTGTCTGACTTCCCTCCTGGTTCTGTACCCCGGCATCTGTTTGACGTTCTTGCTCTGGTTCTGATTCCTGGCTATCCTTATTACTATGCTTATGTATGATCCTTGTCTGTAAAGTTTATAGCAACTCCTGTCATCTGTATACGTCAAAAGACTCTGCACGGCTTCAAGGTAATTACAGTACTTCTATAGCGTAGATCTGGCTATCTCAAGGACCGGCCTATCAGATTAGGGCTTCTGTGGAATTGTGCCGTTCAGAGGTCTCTAGTTAACCCTGTTGCTCTTCCCAGTTATTACTGCCTTGCCTACAGTAGTATCCTGCATATATGGGCTTTTCACATGAACCAGGGCCTCACCTTGGCGTAAGCCTGGTTAGAACGTGACAGTATGTGGCATAATGCTTGTGTATGGAAATTACAGTAACACCTTGTATCTGCACTGTACAGGGATTTTCAGTCATTATAACCCCCTGAATGTTATCTCTGTACAGCAGTGAGTGACCCCCAGAGCTCTCCCTGTATTCTGCCAAATCCCTGGCAGCTGTATTGCAGCAGTAATCTATTTGAACATTTTGTTACAGTGGGGTTTAGGGATACTATTTGCAGCTGGTTTTATGTCTCTCCAGGGTGCTTGGAGAGACATGAAACAAAGGATTTAGTTTCTTAATAGGGGAAACACTAATCTGGTTTTAAAAAGATGTGAACATTGTCTTTTGATATGTTAATGTTTTAATAAGTGCTTCGCAATGCATTACAATGCAAGATCGAGTTATCTTGATTTTGGGTGTGAAGGGGTTAATAACCTTTCAAATTCAGTATTAACAATTGAAAAACTATTTGCAAAGACTATTTTATTTATGCACATGCATACACATGCCATTAACCATGTGTGCATTATTACAGGATAATCTAATTGCTGACTCAAATTTAGATCATTAATTGGTATTTCTGTAGGAATTCTGTATAGATAAGTTCTAGAATATGGCGTAAATTATTAAAAGGTAATTATTGATCACTACGGTGAATTAGAAGTCATGCCAGAGCAGGCATATTAACTTTGAACTATTTGACAAATCTTGTCTGGAAATATAAAACTAGCAATCATTTCTTTTTAATTTTTTTTTAACCAGTGCTAAAGTAATTAAGCAAATCTCAATTAACTTGATTTATGAGCTGTTTTCACACTGCAGGAAACCTGGGATGATGCCAATAGCTTCTATAGTCTCTATCATCACTCTAAGGAGAGCCACTAGAGAGAAGTGGAGTGTCACTTATTGATTCTTTATGCTCAGAAAGAAAACAGTCTAATAAACCAAGAATGATATAACGTGATTTAGAAGCCATGAAGTGGAAAGTTGAGTGAAGTTTTTATCTCCACAAACCCAGATAAAAATTAATTAAGCATATGACAGAAATATTAGCATGTTTGTGATTTCTTAATAAAACTTTCAGTTTTATTTTTTTTGTATAGATAATAAAGTGGTAATAGCATATTTTAGCTCTATATATGGCAATATGATCTGGGGTCAAGGCAATGGGGAAATCATGGGAATGCAGTAGTACATAGCACTATTTTTACAGAGGGAAATGAGTTCCCATTGTTTCCACATACTATAACGCTTTTATTTGTTCAACCATATATTTCCCTGTTAAGTGACTAAAAATATACGATTTATCTTGATGTGCCTAGAGGGGTGTCAGCTATACCCTCCTGACGAGGCCTAACAAAGCCGAAACGATCGTCGGGAGTTGCTGCACCTCTCGTGCAGGGATGTCGTCCTTGGCAGGCAGTATTGGCCACCCTTTTTGGATCAGAGCAGGCTGATTTGCATATGGAGCATTTATCTCTGTAATGGCACAAGCAAGCTAAAACCTTGTGAGACCTGAGCGGGGCACCCACCGTAGAGCAGGCCACTAGTGCTGTTGCTCGTCCTCAGGAACCTCACAAACCCCCCTTTCCCTCACTATAACTTTACAGGGTCATCCAGATGTGGACCCCTTGCTTGATGTGCCTAGAGGGGTGTCAGCTATACCCTCCTGACGAGGCCTAACAAGGCTGAAACGATTGTCGGGGGTTGCTGCACCTCTCATGCAGGGATGATGTCCTTGGCAATCAGTACTGGCCACCCTCATTGGGTGAGAGCAGACTGATTTGCATATGGAGCATTCGTCCCTGTAATGGCACAAGCAATTTAAAACCTTGTGAGACCTGAGCGGGCCCCACCGTAGAGCAGGCCACTAGTGCTGTTGCTCATCCTCAGGACCCTCACAAACCCCCCTTTCCCTCACTATAACTTTACAGGGTCATCCAGATGTGGACCCCTTGCTTGATGTGCCTAGAGGGTGTCAGCTATACCCTCCTGACGAGGCCTAACAAGGCCAAAACGATTGTCTGGGGTTGCTGCACCTCTCGTGCAGGGATGATGTCCTTGGCAATCAGTACTGGCCACCCTCATATGGTGAGAGCAGACTGATTTGCATATGGAGCATTCGTCCCTGTAATGACACAAGCAAGCTAAAACCTTGTGAGACCTGAGTGGGCCCCCACCATAGAGCAGACCACTAGTGCTGTTGTTCGTCCTCAGGACCCTCACACACCCCCCTTTCCCTCACTAAAGAGCACTTGCTGCATATTATAGCAGAAAAATCATGTTCAATACATCAATGCAGAACGATGGTTATTCAGAGGTGATCAAATAATCTATTCATAGAACAAATTCATTGCAGAATGAATAAAATTGATTATACAATAAATAAAATTAAAAAGAGTAAGTTATGCATAATAACCACCAAATCAGGGCAGTGTGAAAATATCACAGTATATTAACCAGTCAATGCTGAGCAAAATGCCCAATTTTGCATTGTGGACATATACAGGGTAATTCAAAGAGATTCGAAAAAGTCACCGCACGTTCGGTGACTTTTCCTTCTCTTCAATTCGGTTCCTTTTGCCGATCCCATTTCGGCGACCCTGCAGTGTATTCAGCAAACACCACAGGGTCCCCGAATTGCAGGGAAAAGCTACGCAAACCTGACGAAAATGAACTGCAAAACCCGGCGAATGCACGCCGAAAACCCTCAAAAACATCTGGATTAACCACGAAAAACCACGGAAAAACCCAAGCAGGAGCCGATCACACACAGCGCAGCCTCCGGAAAAAGCCGAGACCGCAGACAGAGTGAAGTGAACAAATTAGGAAAACAGTTTGCATGAATGATTGAAAAGTGAAACGCTGTTTGCAAAGAAACTACTGAGCGAAAATGTCTGAAATTTACATATTAGGTCCAGGGAATGATAATAAAGAGGGCTTTTACAGAAAAAATAAGAAACGTAAAAAAAAATCTGACTTTTTTTTTAAAAAAAAGAAAAATTCAGAAAAATGCATAAAATATGCTACAAAATCTATAAATAAAGAGACTCTTTACTGCAGAATTTTATAATGAACAGTTTATTAGATATTGAATTAAAACGGGAATATTTTTAACATTGAAGCCTATGGGATTCTCCTGAATAAACTTGCCAAATTAAACCACCGAATGGCAGGGCATTTCGGGAACCTTTCACTGCTGGTTTGTGCTTTTTTATGGGGATTTCACTGCCCTCGAACAGGCACTGAACAGGCACCGTATGTTCAGGCAATTCGCCAGGATTTGGCGAATTGCCTGCTCTCTGGATAGCCGAATGGCCAAGAAAGGTAACCGAACGCTGATTTTCAGCATTCGGTTACCTTTCTCAAGCAATTCGGATCTCTTTGAATTACCCTGATAGTGTCTTCGATGGAAATAAAATTATAATCTGACCTGTGGTGTAGTTAACGATAAGTCAATAAAATGTTAGGAGAGCTGTATGAGACATCAAGTGAGTGTACAATATCTGGATATAAACAACCACATAAGTCAGGTAACCCTAAACCACTGTAGTCACCTCTCTCCTACCTTAAGGAGAATGGAGTGGGTCCTAGTGGCGCAATCTCCTTTTGGAGTAGTCAATGTACAAACTTGTAATGTATACAGTAAATAATAAATGGATAGGTACGGTGTTCCCACTATTCCACGAAGTGCACGGTCAGAATGACCACTAAAGTGCTGATGAAGGTAATCTATGTGCAATAGTGTCACTGTGCAATTGGACAAAATTGTATATGCTGCGAATTAACAAGTAAAGTGCTAATGCAATCACGAGTCACAAAAAGTGCAAATGCAATCACGAGTCACAAAAAGTGCAGATGCAAATATAAGTGCATATATAAGTGCATATAAAAGTGCATATGAAGGCCCTTGAGGTAACGGTTATAGCCAAGTCCTGCTTTCCAAATCAATAGTGAAAGCAAAAAAACAGTCCAACCGACCGTATATTCTATTTTGGAGGTATGTGGTCTGGTTGGGTCTCCACGTAGACAGTCCAAAGGTGTACGTAAGGTCTTGATGCAATATCTTCACCTAGGTCCTGTGTGGACTCCCAATTCCCAAAAAATGGGAAAAAGAAGGGGAAGAGGAAAAGAAAAGGGAACAAAAAGGAAAAATAATAGTGCAATATTGTCTGATAGAGAGTCAAGTGTCCATAGACAAGGGAACACTTACGCTTTTGAGAGCCTCGTATACCGGCTCTAGTGTGAAGTGCCTTGGGCCTGATTGAGGGTGGCCTCTGCCCTTCTTTGAAGCTTGTTTGAGGGTAGCCTCTGCCCTTCTTTAGAGCTTGCTTGATTGTCTCAGGTACAGAAAGACAGAGAAAAACATCCTCATAGCGTAGCTTGTAGCCAATAACTTAGATAAGGTAGGTGAAAGTTAAACAAACTCACCGATGGTGGAGCCTTGGATTCCAGACTCAACTTGTAAGCGTATGGTACTGCTTATTCGGTGGGTACCTTCACCTCTTTCGTCTGCAAGCAGTCCTCCTCTCTTGTGCAGATTATGAAGGGGATAAGGAGACGAAGCATGTGGGACATAGACTGTTTAATAAAAAGAGTCTTAAACAGAAATGATAAAAAGTAAGGAAGTTTAATCGTTCATTAAGAACATGTATAAAAAATGGGTAGGGATGTCACACAATATGGGATACGCGTTTCGGCACTAGCATTGCCTTCCTCAGTCCATATGCAGGTTTAAAGAGTCAAAAATGGGGGATCTGAGGCACTCCACGTGTCTATGTCATACACTATTGATTTGGGAAGCAGGACTTGGCTATAACCGTTACCTCAAGGACCTTCATATGCACTTTTATATGCACTTATATATGCACTTATATTTGCATCTGCACTTTTTGTGACTCGTAATTGCATTTGCACTTTTTGTGACTCGTGATTGCATTAGCACTTTACTTGTTAATTCGCATTATATCCAATTTTGTCCAATTGCACAGTGACACTATTGCACATAGATTACCTTCATCAGCACTTTAGTGGTCATTCTGACCGTGCACTTCGTGGAATACTGGGAACACCGTACCTATCCATTTATTATTTACTGTATACATTACAAGTTTGTACATTGACTACTCCAAAAGGAGATTGCGCCACTAGGACCCACTCCATTCTCCTGCTGTACATTCACACATTTCTGTCGAGGTTTTGTGTTCTAATCCCAGTTGACTGCACAAGACAAATACATCCACCTAGTAACCATTAGCGCCTCCACTGTATCCTCCCCCTTTTTTTTCTCTCCTACCTTAAGTCTGAGAGAACAGAACTGTTCTAAAGGATTAAACCTTCAACCATGACTGCCAAAACGCCTGCCATAACAAACCATAACATAACTCCATTTTAACTGCCAAGCCCCCATACCATATTCCCAAAAAATGAGACATGACACTCTATAATGTGGAAAAGGCTTGGCCACAGCTTTATTGAAAAAAGAACAACATTTTAAATCACACATAACCACCTGACCAGCGTTCAGCATTTTTTATTAGATGATCCTAAATACCAGCTGCCGGCTGCATGGGACCAATCCCAGCAGGCAGTTAAATAAAGTCCCAGAGTTCAGCTCCTGCAAAGATATGGCAGTCTGGCAGTCATGATCAAGAATTTTCCCATCTGTCTTTTGTCTTTTTGATTTTATAATTTTCTGGTGTTCACGATGAATGTCTCTTATTTATACCAATAAAGTATTTACTGATTTTTTCCGACGTTCCTGTTCTTTGAGGTGTATCCCTTAGTCATGGGTCCCTCATTTTTTGTTTTCTTGTTTAGCTTACAATATCTGGATCTCAAAGAATTTTTGGTTAGGACAATGCCTAGCACTGTGGCGAGATGTGTGAGTAGATGAAGGTCGGTCCCTTGCAGTGTAATAAATAATTGACAAAAGAAAGAATTTTTAGAACACAGGGAAATAAACACAAGCCAGTGTCAGTTGTGGGCATGAACCCTGGTAAATATCGAAAAAAGAATGTGGTAGACACCAGCTACCAAAATAACCTTTATTAGACGAAATACAAAGTAATCACACAATAATTAAAACACATATAAATTGATGGAATGAAAGCCTCCTTGGACCAATAGTAATTTGCCCCTATAAGGGAATAAACCCAAATGGGATTATGTGTTATCAGATCTAAATGATAGCGATGTGCAATTAAATGCTATCGCTATCATTTAGATCTGATAACACATAATCCCATTTGGGTTAATTCCCTTATAGGGGCAAATTACTATTGGTCCAAGGAGGCTTTCATTCCATCAATTTATATGTGTTTTAATTATTGTGTGATTATTTTGTATTTCGTCTAATAAAGGTTATTTTGGTAGCCGTGTCTACCACATTCTTTTTTTAATAAATAATTGAGTAAATAAAAATAGATGATATAAAAAAGCGACAGTGCAAAAAAATGAACGTACAAAAATGGGACAAAGGGCGAATGTATCAACGGAACCTAGTGTTCACGAGGAGAGAAACAAGTGACTGTGAGGAGATGGTGAGTACACTAATAATCCTGATAGATGAGTTAATTGTGAGCTTGCAAACAGGTGGAAAATTTAATATTTTAATTCAGACTCCTGGGTGAGAGTGTATTAAGAGTTGTAATCCAAAATGTCTCTCTTTGAAGAAGTTTCTGGGAATGATTGCCACCGCTGTGTAGAGGGGGCACATGTTCCATGGCCACAAATGTCAATGCTGACATTTGGTCAGGGGTCCAGTCTTAAAATAATAAGTGCAGGAACTCTCCAATATCTCCGTGGTTCAATTAACCAGTTACATGTCGCACTAAACCCACCAATCCACATGCAAATTTGATATAATTGTTTAAACATAAATATAAGTGGATTTTTTGAGAATAGTAATGATAATTGTAATAAATGTCATATTTCTAGTCACTTAAAACATAAACATATGATTGGGACCTAATAAAAGGTTCTCAATGTGTGGGCCAAATGGGAACTCAGCTCCCTCTTAGAAAATAGTGAAGGAACTGCATTCCCACGTGTTCCTGCTCGATCTCATCCCTGTATTAGGTACTTGAATTCCAAAAAGTGCTTTGCCACGGATTTGTCTGAGTGATTATCCAAATATGCTGTAGTAATATTGGATCTATGTCCCCGAATGCGTTCACGCAGTGTTCAGTCTGTCTTGCCAACATTTGATAAACCGCAAGTACATGTGATTAAATATATGACAAATTCAGTGCAAGATATATGATGGCGTATCTTCGATCTTTTACCCGACATTGGGCTACATTGCAATCCTAGCATTAAAACGTGGCACAAAGGAGGAAAAACTGCGCCCGCAGTTTTCCCCTTGCGCCCACGTTTTAACACTAGATTACAATGCAGGTAAAAAAATTGCCGCCTGCATTGTTACCGCATGCTACTGGAAGAGATGCTCAGAGCAGCGCTGAGCGCAGCCGCGAGCATCCACTCGATGGAGTCCATAGGACTCCATTGAGTTTCCCCCTGCTGGTCACATGACCAGCTGGATCTCGCCTCCCGAAAGCCAGCCGGTCGGCGTAGTGATGCGCAGCGAGAGACTGGGGGGAATTTTTCTCCCAGTCTTTCCCTGCTCCCGCTGGGCGGAAGAGGCAGACGTAACCCGTTTGCATTTGTAATTGTAATATGCGGTAGACACCGCAGCTAACGTTAACGTCAAGAATGTAATGAGGCCCATAGTGTGTGGAAATGTTGCTGAGGGCATCATGTGGCTACAAGTTATGCAATTCGGGCATTGAAATCACCCCATCTTAAATGTGACAGGATTGGTAGTATATGAGTGTCTAGGATCAGTTCTCACTAACAGGTCGCATAAATTGCTTGATCTTTGTAGCTCACAATCGGAGGACGCGAAGATATCTTGGGTAAGGCATAGTCACTATAAAAAAGTTTTCAATTACGATGGATAGATTTCTTAATAACCTGGCTGTGTGCATGGAATGTTAGTGGTAAGAATATCCTCGGTTCTTGGATATTGGGACGTGTGAGAAGTTAATCAAATTTATATTTTACTTTTGCAAGAGCCTCATAAAGAATCTCGTTGTGATATCCTCACCGAATAAAGCGCCTAAACATTTAGTCAATTTGAGTTTTGCGTGTTGCTATATCAGAGTTACAGTATTACACATAACTCTTAGGAACTGGGAGATCGGCAGCTAGTTTTACAGGTGAAAAGGATGAAAACTATCAGCCTGCAGCATGGTATTGCGATCCGTTTCCTTACGGTACAGGGAAAATGACAGCTGATACTTAACAATAGAAATTTGTACATCTAAAAAAACTAATCATCTGTGGATCAGAGTTGAGTGTGAATTTGAAAGGGGTATCCAGCCCGTTTAATGTTTGGGTCATGTCCTCATGGGACTGTCGTGTATCTCTCCATATCATAAAGACATCGTCCACAATCTGAGCATAAAAAGTAATCTGATCTGCAAATGGGCCCACGATATGTTCTAGCTCATAGGTATACAATAAAGCATTTGCATGGCTGCACCCACGAATGTGCCCGCTATTTGTAAGAAGATGTTTTTTTCAAAGCGGAAAAAATTGCATTCAAAATTTCCATCAAGAATTGGATGGGTGGGCCATGGTAGCAAGTGTAAAAGGACAATACATGTGTCATGTTCTCAATTCCACTGTTATGAGGAATTATAGTATAAAGGCTTTTGACAACCAAGGTCACTAGAATGAGATCAACCTGAATTAAACTAATTTATTGTAATTTCTTAGATATATGTGTATATATATATATATATATATATATATATATCACATTTGAGTATATTTGTGTTCTGTGCAAGATGATACTCGATAATTGGAGACCAGAAATCCTGATGACTGAATATGGTGCTTTTTTTACAGTGTCTGTTGGCGCTAGTTTGGTATGCAGATTAGTATATGAGAATGGAACGTGTAGGTTGTGTCCTTGTCAGCCTCTATGGGAAAATGCCTAACACACACATAGGCCAAATTTGTTAATATTAAAAGAAAGCTCCCATAGCACAAGGTGTAAGAGTACAATATATACAGGGTTATTCGAAGAGAATTGAAAAGTCACTGTACCTTCGGTGATTTTCGTTCCCTGCACTTCGGGGCGATCCTATTTCCCCAACCCTGCGGTGTATTCAGCAAGCACCGCAGGGTCCCCGTAGTGCAGGGAAAACCTGCCGCAAACCTGCAGAACACTCGCCGCAAATCAGCCGAACACTAACAGAACACTCACCGAAACGCGCAGAAAACACAAACACGCCGGAGAAACCCGACTAGCCGCCGATCACAGTGCAGAGCAGCCGCCGGAAAACCCAGACACGCAGATGAACGAGGTGAAAAAAAACAAAACAGTACCCTTGAAAGTTTGAAAATTGAAACGCTGTTTGCAAAAAAAACTACTGAACGAAAATGTCTGGAATTTACACATAAGATACATTGAATGATAATAAAAAGGTCTTTTACAGAAAAAATAAAAAGACATATAAAAAGAAAAACGGAAAAAAAATGTTGACAAAAAACCCTAAAAAAATCTAGAACTAAAGATACTCTTTACAGCAGAATAAAATAATAAACGGTTTATTAGATATTGAATTAAAAAGGGAATATTTTTAACATTGAAGCCTATGAGATTCTCCTGAATAAACCGGTTGAATAAAACCACAGAACAGCAGGGCATTTTGGCAACTTTTTCCTGCTGTTTTGTGTTCTCTGAATAGAAAAAGCATTGCTTCCCTATGGGGATTTCACTGCCCTCGAACAGGCACCGTACCTGCAGGCAATTTGCCAACATTTGGCGAATTGCCTGCTCTCTGAACAGCCGAATGGCGAGGAAATGTAGCCGTACAGTGAATTTCAGTGTTCGGTTACATTTCGGGGCAAGATCGGCTCTCTTTACTAACCATGTTAGTGTATACACAGTACATGTAATATCTCTGTAGCAAAAGCATAATGGATATACCCCACAGTTTTGGGTATTATAAGTATGTCGCCCTTACATAAGCTAAAAAAATGTCTGTAAAAACTTTGCAGGTAATAACATATGTACCAAAAAAATGTTCCATATAGCATAAACAGATAGGTCCATATATATTTGGACACAGACAAAATTTTTGTTTTTTCAGGTATTTACCAAAACATATTCAAGCTATAGTTATATAATATGGGCTGAAAGTGCACACGCTCAGGTTTCATTTGAGGGTATGTACATCCAAATTGGATGAAGGATTTAGGAATTACAGCTTTTAGGAATAGCCATCCCTTTTTCAAAGGACCAAACGTAATTGGACAATTGAATCAAAAGCTGTTTCATGGCCAGGTGTGGGCTACTCCTTCGTTATTTCTTCATCAAGTAAGCAAGTAAAAGGTTTGGAGTTTATTCTAAGTGTGGTATTTCCACTTGGTATCTATTGTTGTGAACCTACATCATGCGTTCAAAGCTGCTTTCCATGCAAGACAAACAGGCCATTGTAAAGCTTCAAAAATCTACAAATCCATCAGAGAAATCGCAGCAACATTAGGAGTGGCCAAATCAACAGTTTGCTACATTTTGAGTAAAGAAGGCACTGGGGAGCTCAGCAACATAAAAAGGCCTGGACATCCACGGAAGAAAATAATGGTGGTTGATCGCAGGATCCTTTCTATAGTAAAGAAAAAACACTTCCCAACATCCAGACAAGTGCAGGACACTCTCCAGGAGGTAGGCATATCATTGTCAAAGTCTACAAACAAGAGAAGACTTCATGAGAGCAAATACAGAGGGTTCACCACAAGGTGTAAACCATTCATAAGCCTGAAGAATAGAAAAGCCAGATTAGACTTTGCCAAAAAACATCAAAAAAAGCCAGACCAGTTCTGGTGGGTAACACTCTCTTGGGATAAAACAGGAGTTGGAATTCATGGAGGATGAGATGGGGTTAAGGTTTAGTCATTTGGTCCCATATCCATCTTAGAAGTCAGGATAGCTTTTTTTTTTATTGTTACAGAAATTGGAATAAATGAACTTGGACAAAACACCTGCATTCTACTCTGCTCATTAAATGAATACAATATTGATATGATGGACATCCATTTACATGTAATTAACAGCATCTTGAAAGAGGCATTGGGGCAAGTGGTTGGATAATGCAGATAAACAAATTAAAACAAGTTTACCAATAGCAATTGCAAATATAGGTCTAGTTCAGCGAGCATATAATGAATGGCATATATTCAGTGTATGGTTACAGTTTTATTTTTTCCCACCAAACAAGTGTAAGTTTTAAATCTTCTTTCTTGTTGCTCCACTTTTTTTCCTTCCACACATTTGCGACATTCTACTGGATCCTCTCCGCAATTAAATTATTATTCACATTCAGTCTATCTCATCCATTTATTTGTTGGAGAGCTACTTTATTGATATTTTTGAGTATTCTAGATGCTTTTCCAGAAGTGATATCTTTGAAGCTGCAGACTCTACTTTAATGCTAAATTAGCCCTTGAATGATATTATGATTCAGTATAAAGTTGAGTTTGCAATTGAAGAAACTTCAAGGTTCAGGATTGTCACACATGATAAATGTGCTCCTTCAGAAATGGTTTTGAACTAGATAATCAAAGAAGGAACTGAATTCAGAGAAGACATCCTACATCTCTTTAAAATTCCCTCAATGCTCAACTCGATCTGTCATCTTTGCCATTAAAATAAGGCCATATATTTAATTATTGCAGATTTATGTCTATCCCAAAAACAAAAGTGATTCCTCTTTCTCAATGGCCCAAGGCAGTTTCAATTTAAAATATTTGTTTTTCATTTCCATTTTGATTTTTATATTTTTGGAAGCAGCAAGCATTTTTTCAATATTTTAAAAATTTCTTGTAACATGTATGTAACACCAGGAATTTCCAACTGTAAGCTACTACAGAGATAGAGGCTAGCATAAATTCATTTATAGTTTACACTTCTCTATGCAATATTTCTGTAAAAAGACCAATAAATAAGTCATGACAGGAGTTTACAATATGTAATGTAATAATATCAGATCACAAACAATACTATTGTGCATTGCTCATGCTTTCCACAACAGCCTCCACACTGTCCTCGATCAGTCCAAGCAGTGCAGCAGCCACCCTTGTGTACATTCACGTATTACACAATGAAGGATAATATTAGCAGTCAGCATAAGAATTAGGCAACGCTCAGATGGGGCTCATGGGTCCCATAATGTGGGACCTGAAGTTGTCACTCCCTCATAATTGGCAGGCCTAAAGTCTGGCGTATGGCACCTATACAAAGTACAGAAATGTCCTACATGTGGTCTGATGTGCATTTTTGTCAAAATTCAGGGGTCGGGGGTTTGTGTTCAACACAAATGGCACGTCTTGGTAGTGTGTGTTTTATTATCTTTTTCTCTGTGCTCTGCATTTTATTTTGTGCTACAGATATCACATTGCTCTCATCATTTAATGTGCATGAAGTCGATATTATTTGGTAATTAAAATTATCTTGAACAATTTATGATTTTGTTAGTTTTATGCTGTGAATAAACATTCCGCAGCTAGATTCTGACAGGCGAGTCACAATTACCTGAATGCACAGGCATAGGAAATTGGAGGAATGGTGGGGACAGATCCACCACAGTCATCCTCGTGTACATGTTCAAAGCGTGTGCCTGGTATTGAAGTTTTGTTGTACAGAAAGACTTTGATTTACTTTACCACTCATAAACCACTGGATTACTCCAATTCATGCAGCATGACAAGTAAGGTTGGTAAACTAACAAACTGAGCTTTCTAACTGATAATAATTTAATACTTTCTCTTCCAATATCGAGTACACTCGATCTTCAGAAGCAGCTGCTGGTGCACTTATGCATTTGAATTTTTGCAAATTCTGGAGTAATGCAAAGGAATTTCACTTATTGTAAAGGAAATTTGTTTGCAAATGGCCTCCACAATGTTCTCCATATGTTTTAGCAACTCGGGCATGACAGTAGAAGTGCTAAAACAGTTTGAACAGCTGTGTCTAAAACGTGGAACCTCTGCTTCAGTAATTATTTTTGGACGTCTGTTTGTCAAATAGGGCTTCTACAGTAAAAAAAATACATTGGGAAATTTCACAATGATTTTTTTACTGTATAATTCATAAAAAAATATTTTCCGTACAAACCATTGGGTCCTGCCAGTGATTTTATGGAAAATCACTTGGGGTTGAAGGGGTTATTTGTATCAAACTCTTGCATTGAGAAGATTACCTAACCCCCTCCCCGATTTGTTTGGGTTTTTACACTGATACCTGATGCTGTGTAACAAAAGGAAATGTATTGCAATTTAACTAGAAAACCCTATGCATTATTTAATTGCAATAGTACACCAAAAAATCAGTTTGAACCTTAGTTATTGCTGCTGAACTACACAGATACATATTCAGGAAATTGCTTTTCAAGTCTAATTTGAATTCACCACATAAACAGTATCTGTGTTTGTATTTACTGCATATTTTATGGTCATTACATTTAATGTGCTCCCACACCATATGGATAGTTTTATATAGGTGATATTTTTTAATGAGAGGTATATGTTGACTCAGTGAAAGATAAGGATATTGTTTATGTTTTTTCACATTTTGTAAATGAAACAATGTAAACATCAAAAGCTGACAACTATCTCCTAAATGTCAAGGGCATTAATAAAAAATAAAAAAATGTGTCCCTCGTGTCATGTAACAGTTACTAAAATAAAATAGCTCATTGCGCTATGTGTCCATTATTTAAGAATACAGTTACCTCCAGCAGGAAATGTAATATATATAAAGGCAATAAAAGTGAGCATGGATCGCATTATTGAAGCTTTTTATTTTCGAGCCATGTGATGCCCTTCTGATAAAAATGTCAAGTTCAAAATGACATGAAGATTGCATAACCTTCAACAATCATCTAAATGAAATATTTCTTCTTTTACATTGTGTAAAATGCATTCAATAACATGTATTTTGTACGTCTGACACAGTGACTGTTCAGAATATGTTTGAGTTAAATAGAAGGAGAAGATTAAAAAATAAAACTAAATCCTTACAGCATGATGACTTCCACTCTTGACCACTCTTCACAATCTCCGAAGTGCATTTCCTGTCTGTGTGGAAGAGGAGTCATTCAAGTGCGGGATACACATATTCATATGTATATTATACATCACAATTTTGCTTACAAATTTTATATTTAATGCACAGATACTGTATTAGTATGGTTCATGTAACATCCTAGAAACTACATTTCTCATAATATAGTAAAAAGGGTGCATCACCTCAACACACTACACTGACACAGCCGGTACATTCACTTACACCTCTTTCAGTTTGCTAATGTCTGTTTGTACATCTCATAAATCATGATAATAAGATGCACAAGTCTCCATCAAGCCTCCTGGAGAGGATACCAGTGGTGGAGAGTTGCACTGCTGCTAGTATTACTTACTGCCCTCAAACATTCCACGTCAAGCCGCTGATATTTTGTGTCACGTGTAATAGAGCTGAAAATAGGGAACACTGATGCTAAAAAACTCATGCACACTTTCAGAATTTGTGACTCCCTGTTACAGATGGAGCTGGAACGTTTAATTAGTTTATGCAATCATATATCATTTTATGCTCGTTATCCAAACCACGTATACTTAAGAATGGCTTGCACACAGATAAATCCTGCATGATCCCTTATGCATTTGTGGTTTGCTATTCATGGCTCTATTTTGACCATAGTAGATGTTCTAGTAGGAATGTTTGTGAATCATTCATTGATCATTTCACGCCGGGCAGTTGGTGCCCGGTGGGAGGAAATTAATGCTGACCAGGTGTCCTGTGCTACCCACCCATGCAGTGGACGCATGTCAATCACTTCTGCGGGACGGCCTGAACCAGTTATCAATTAACACCTGTCAGGGTGGCACCAGGCGTGAGCCGTGGTGGAACCCAAAGTTCGGTTATAGCCCAGGCGCTGGGAGTGAACAGGTTAAATAAAAGCATTTGCCACAGAGATATGGGCAAATATGAAATATATTGATCCATACAAGACACAGCAAAAGATGACAGGTAATAGTCAATGTAGCTACAGTGATAGTCAGGCATAGGGATGAGCCGAACACCCCCGAGTTCGGTTCGCATTCGAACTCGAA
Source organism: Leptobrachium leishanense (assembly GCA_009667805.1). Lineage (NCBI taxonomy): Eukaryota > Metazoa > Chordata > Amphibia > Anura > Megophryidae > Leptobrachium > Leptobrachium leishanense. The sequence goes on along the minus strand of CM019064.1, from coordinate 110,341,133 downwards.
CTTTCCAAATGTTCAGATTTGAACTCGAACTCGAACTCAATGCAAGTCAATGGGGCTGAAAATTCGATTTTTAGAGTGCCCTCCAAGGGGGCATATATGCTAGATATTTGCCATAAAAGGTGTATGGGGGTCCGGGTAGTGCCCTGGGGGACAGGAAACAAGTACAAAAAGTTTGAAAAAAAACCTTTTTAAAGGGACAGTGAGTTTTCCATGAAATAAGGGTTAAAAATAGGGTTAAAAATAAAAATGAAAAATTCAAATATCGTGCCTAGGAGGTCCCCATAACCTGCCCGTGAAGTGGCGGATTTCTAGGATGTATAGAAATATGTAAAAACCAAAAAATGACATTTCAAATGACGGTAAATGCTTTTTCTTTACTCTATCCATAAACAACTGCTTGGGGCGGCAGTCTGTATGAAAAGAGGAGACATTTTCAGACACGTAGAAAAAGTTTAGTGATTTTTTGGCTAAATTATTGTGAAACCTATGCAGGCTTTGGATGAAAGTAACAATAGGTGCTTTAAAATTTGTCCTTTAGCGTCGGCAACAGTGCCGTCACACAGTAACCCCTCTGAGGATATGAATCTGATACAGGCATCAGTGGCAGTGCACCCAAATATTGTGCTTTTGGTGCCAGGCCTGCAAGTACTATCATACAGTAACCCCTCTGTAGTATTGTGGAAGAATGCACGGGTGGACCTTGCGGTCCTATATTAAAATGATATGCATCTGTTAAAGGCGTCAGTGCACCCAGATATTGTGCTTTTGGTACCAGGCCAGCAAGTGCATTCATACCGTAACCCCTCTGTGGTATTGTGAAAGAAAGCAGACGTGGACCATGAGGTCCTATATTAAAAGATATGAATCTGGTACTGGGCGTCAGTGCACCCAGATAATGTGCTTTTGGTGCCAGACTGCCAGGCCAGCAAGTACTATCATACAGTAACCCCTCTGTAGTATTGTGGAAGAATGCAGGGGTGGACCTTGCGGTCCAATATTAAAAATATATGCATCTGTTAAAGGTGTCAGTGCACCCAGATATTGTGCTTTTGGTACCAGGCCAGCAAGTGCATTCCTACCGTAACCCCTCTGTGGTATTGTGGAAGAAAGCAGACGTGGACCATGAGGTCCTATATTAAAATATATGAATCTGGTAATGGGCGTCAGTGCACCCAGATATTGTGCTTTTGGTGCTAGACTGCCAGGCCAGCAAGTACTATCATACAGTAACCCCTCTGTAGTATTGTGGAAGAATGCAGGGGTGGACCTTGCGATCCTATATTAAAAAGATATGTATCTGTTAAAGGCATCAGTGCACCCAGATATTGTGCTTTTGGTACCAGGCCAGCAAGTGCATTCATACCGTAACCCCTCTGTGGTATTGTGGAAGAATGCAGACGTGGACCATGAGGTCCTATATTAAAAGATATGAATCTGGTAATGGGCGTCAGTGCACCCAGATATTGTGCTTTTGGTGCCAGGCCAGCAAGTGCATTCATACAGTAACCCCTCTGTGGTATTGTGGAAGAGTGCAGGGTTTGACCCTGCTTTTCAAAAAATTAAAATGATACAGATGTGGCACAGGTGTCATTACAGCCAAATATTGTGCCTTTCATGGCAGCAAGTGCCTTCACACCGTAACCTTTTTGTGGTATTGTGGATGAGTGCAGGGTTGGACCCTGCGGTTCAAAAAATTAAAATGATATAGATGTGGCACAGGCATCAGTGCAGCCAAATATTGTGCCTTTCATGGCCGCAAGTGCATTCACACCATAACCCTCTTGTGGTATTGTGGAAGAGTTCCGTGCTGGAGGTTTTGTGAATGCAGAAGACATCCCCGATTTATTCCGTTACGTCAGCATCAGGCGATTGATAACTGCTGATACAGGACTGATTCATTTTTATAAATGTCAGCCGGTCTACAGAGTCGGTGGACAGACGCACTCTTTTGTCTGTGACAAAACCTCCAGCGGCACTGAACGTCATTTCAGAAAGCACGCTGGATGAAGGGCAACCTAGTAGCTGCATAGCATATTGGCTAAATTCTGGCCAGTGATCCAATCTCAACACCCAGTAACCCAGTGGATCATCTGCTGGAAAGGTATCCAGGTCTGCCCTTGCCCCTAGGTAGTCCTGCACCATATGGTGAAGACACTGGCAATGGGTGCCTACATTTGACGTCCCTGGGCATCGTGGACTAAATTTTTTTAAAAGTGCATCAGTCAAGCGGCCCTGGCCTTCACCACTATTCCTCTGATCATCCGCAGCCTCAGAAGCACCTGTGTCAGCACTTGGTAACCTACCAGTGCCTGGAAAGGTGTTACACAAGTGTCGCTTTAGAGCGTCCTCAAGTTTTTTCATCCTGTGCTCCCTCTGTGCGGGCAGGATGAGCTCTGCAACTTTACCCTTGTATCGTGGATCAAGGAGGGTTGCCAACCAGTAATGATCCCTCTGCTTGATAGCACGAATCCTGGGGTCCTTTAGCAGGCTTTGCATTATAAGGGAGCCCATGCAGTATAGGTTGGAGGTGGCATTAGCTTCCGAGTCTTCCTGGTCAATGAGGATGACCGTATCGTGCACTTCCTTCTCCCAGCCACGCACTAGCCCTTGTTTTTCTGGGCACACAAAACCCTCCCTTGAGGAATCCCCACCTTCAATGCCCCCACTACTTAAATATTCCTCCTCCTCCTCATCCTCCTCCTGTCTGATCTGAGGAGGACCCGCTGGAATGCTGTCTGCGGAAAGACTGGGGCCTTCAGAGCTAGGGAAGGCCTCCTCTTCCTCCCACTGCTCTGCCTCTAGAGCCACATCTATAATTCCCCGCAGAATGTGCTCCAGCAGGAACACTAAAGGAATTGTGTCACTGATGCATGCACTGTCCATGCTCACCATCTTCGTTGCCTCCTCAAATGGTGACAGTACAGTGCATGCATCCTTGATCATCAGCCACTGCGGGGGGGAAACCAAGTTGACCTGAACCTGTCCTTGTGCCATACTCACAGGTACTCGTTGATGGCACTCTGCTGCTTGTGCAGACGCTGCAGCATTGCTAATGTCGAGTTCCACCTGGTGGGCATGTCACAGATCAGACGGTTTGTGGGAAGGTGGATATCTTTTTGAATTTCTGCCAGGTGAACGCTTGCTGGGAATGACCGTCTGAAGTGGCTGCAGACTTTTCTGGCCTGGCTGAGAAGCTCTGCCAGCCCTGGGTAATTGGTTAGGAAACGCTGTATCACTAGATTTAGGACGTGTGCTAGGCATGGTACATGTGTCAATTTAACCAGGCGTAGGGCAGAGAGAAGCATTATCACAGACGATCATTCCCAGCTCAAGCTGGCGCGGTGTTAACCATCTCTGCACCTGGTCCTGCAGAGCTGACAGAATTTCTGGCCCGGTGTGGCTCCTGTCCCCTAAACAAACCAGCTCAACCACAGTATGGCTTCTTTTTGCATGAGCCATTGCATAGACCCTGTCAGGCGTCGGTTTAACTGCCACTTCGCCAGAGACACAGAAGGAGGAGGAGGAGGAAGAGGGAAAGGTGGTGGTGGTGGAGCAGACAGACCTCATACAAGCATCTTTCTGGAGGCGTGGTGGATGAACAAGCTCCAGCACAGAGCCCCGTCTTGGATCCCTCCCAGCTGCAATCAGAGTTACCCAGTGTGCTGTGAAGGAAATGTAACGACCCTGTCCATGCTTGCTGGATCACGTGTCTAAAGTCACATGCACCTTGCTGCTGACTGCCTTTCCCAATGACTCGATAACATTGTCTTCCACGTGCTGGTATAGTGCTGGAATGGCCTTGCGTGAAAAGTAATGGCGTTTTGGAACCGGCCACTGTGGTACAGCACATTCAGCAAATTCACGAAAGGGAGCAGAGTCCACCAGCTGGAAATAATTTTGCTAAGCTGGCATTTAGACGCTGTGCTTGGGGATGGTTGGGACTATATTTTTTCTTACGCTGCAGCAGCTGCGGCAACGTAATCTGACTGCGTAAATCTTCAGCTGATGGGATGATGTCACATTGTGAGGAAGGAGCTGGTACATCCATTACTGTAGCATCATCCCTGTCAGTGGAGGTTGTAGGCAATGACATGGCAGGACATACAGTGGGGGTAGAGACAGATGAGGAAGAGGAGGACCTACGCAAAGTTTTGCGCCAACGGGATGTGTGGCAGGTGTTTATATGTCGCCTCAAGCACGTGGTACCCAAGCGTCCGGTGTCTTTCCCACGCTTGAGCCTCATCTGACATAGATTACAAATAGCAACGGTGCGCTCCACTGCGCATTTCTTAAATAACTCCCAGACAGCAGAGTTCCTACATGTGTGCTTTGAGACAACAGCGCTCTGCACCTGAGCAGCTCTCACATCTGATGCCTTGGACTGGCTAGTGCTACGGTTGGTCATAGAGGATGTTGTGCCTCGTGTTTGCTGTGCCTCCTCCTCCCCCTCCTCCTCACTTGATTCCTCTGTTCAATCTGGCACCCAGGGGGAGTCAGTGACCTCATCATCATTGTCATCATCACCCCCTATCTCCTCATCACTGGAGCCAACGTGGCAGTATGCTACAGCTGCTGGGGCAACATTAGTGCCAGTTATTTGTGTGTCATCACTGGCACCCCTTCCTCTAGGTTGATTATACTCCCTTCCTCAACAGAGATTGAATCTGAGCACTTTATTTGCTGCGCATCCTCAAGCAGCATGTCACTGTCATTGTAGTCAAACAATTCAGCTGACTCCTCCGTGTGTGATAGGGAGGCTACGGCAGGAGTAGCTGTGGACATGGAGGCTGCATTAGATGCTTTTTTTTTATATAAGAAATTTATTCACATTTTCCAGAAAATACAAGTCAGTGCAAATATAAAGAAACATCATCAACAGCAGATCTGTGACATCTCAACCAGAGATTAACAGCAGTACAGTGTAAAATCATTGCACTTTACATAAAGAAACAAAGGCACTTCTTCATTGAATCTTTTAAAAGTGAAACAGAGAGTAAAGAGAGATGAAAAAAGAGAGAGGAGAAAAAAATGAGAAAAAGGGAAGAGAGAGAAGAGAGAGAAAGAAAGAAAAAGAAAGAAAAAAGGAGGGCGGGGGTGGGGAAGGTGAGAAAAAAGAAGGGATAAGACATTACCGAATAGTCCTTGCACCGGATTCCACAACTCAGATATCCCATATATCAGAACAGAAACTGTTTAAGAGCATAAATAAACATCCCAGATATACCAGTAATCGCGAGTGGAGAAAGGGACACCAGCCACTGAGGCTGCTATGGCATCCATAGATCGAATCTCTCCCAATCTACGTCGGATATCTGCAATTGTAGGAAGGGAAGGCGTGCGCCAATGAGATGCTATTAGAGTGTATGCAGTGGTGAGGATATGCGCTAGGAGTTTTCTCTGAGGCATCGTCGTCTCTTTTTTGAAGATTTGAAGTAGGAGAACCATCGGGTCAGTGATTAAAGCAGTACCTAATACTTTGTTAGCCAATTCCACAATTTCACCCCATAGCAGCAGTAATTGAGGGCAGTGCCACCATACATGAATAAAGGACCCATGAGTCGCAGAGCACCTCCAACATGTGGAGGAGCGGGCTGAGGAGAAGTGACTGAGTTTATCTGGGGTTAAGTACCAACGGTAGAGTAGTTTTTTCCTGGCTTCATGCAGGGTGGCACTCCTGAATTTCCCCTTGTCGGTTTGAAAACAATCCTTCCACTGGTTAAGAGAGGGGGTAGCAGCAGAAAGTGATTTCGGCTTAGGAACTCTATGGGCTCTGTCCATAAGGAGGTCTGATACAGGGACGTCAGGGAGCAGGGTTTGAAACAGGGATTTCAGATATTGCGAGAGATCGGTAGATTTCACAGATTCGGGAATACCACGGACTCGGATGTTATTACGTCGTGAGCGGTCTTCCTGGTCTGCTATCTTCAAAACCAGTTAGTCATGGGATGATTTAAGTGTTTGGAATGCATCAATCACTTCATTATGGGCTAGGCAGAGTTCATCCGTTTTGGATTCTAAATTGTCAGTGCGTTCTCCCAGGTCATTAAGCTCTTGATGAATATCAGCAGTGATAGATCTAAAGTCTGCTTGAAGAGTGACTCTGAGATTTTGTAACATGGAATGGAGTACCTTACTGGTAGCCGGTGTATCGTCAGGGAGCAGTGGTAAAGCGTCCTCCTCAACTTCTCCTGCAGGAGCTGGTGTGTCCGGGTCTCCGGCGCCGCCATCTTGGGATCCACAGCCTTTGTCTTTTTTTGTGGACCGCATTAATTCGGCCGCTCGTTGCGGCTTGGAAGGAGCCATGGAGGAGCCCGAGGGTGTGAGGGAGGTCTAGGAGGTAAAATGGAGGGTCTGTGTGGCAGCTGAGAGGCGTAGGATTAGGCAGTGTGACGTGGTCCGCCGGAGCTCCGCTTACATGCGGCTGCTCGTAATGGCCGCTAGCTCCGCCTCCCTGCATTAGATGCTTTGGCAGCTGAGGTGAACTGTAAAGCACTACAAGCCTGGCTGGCAGAGGACTCGGAGGATGAGGATGGCCTGGTTAGCCAATCCACCAAATCCTCTGTATGTTGCTGCTGCTTAAGACGGCCAGCACCAATTAGAAAGGGCAAGCGTGCCCCTGCAGAAGATGCACCACGTCCATCATGACCAGAGGCACAGCCTCCCGACACAGGGGCTGCTTGCCCTCTTATCTGTGTCTGGGAGCGTCTGCCTGTCCATTTTGTTCTTTCAGACATGGTGAGTGATATATACAGTTGTGTTCAAAATTATTCAACCCCCAATGCTGTAAAGGGTTTTAGGGAATTTAGTGTACATTTGTAATTGTATTCAGAATGAAATCCTACAAGGACGTTGTAAAGAACCATATGCAACTAAAATGACATCAATTGGTTTTGTAATACAGTAGTAAATGTTTCTTTTGTGAATTCTTCATTGACACAATTATTCAACCCCTTAAAGACTACCACTCTGAAGAACAGAAGTTCATTCAAGTGTTTTCAATCAGGTATTGAAAACACCTGTGGATGTCACTGAGCAGCAATAAAGCATAATAAGCACCAATTAGGCAGCTTTAAAATGACTGTGATACTCAGCTCCTTCTAGACATTTGCTGGTGTGGTTACAAACATGGTGAAGTCAAGAGAATGGTCCAGGAAGACAAGAGAAGAGGTGATTACTCTTCACAGGAAGGGCAATGGCTATAAGAAGATTGCAAAGATGTTAAACATACCAAGAGAGACCATAGGAAGCATCATTCGCAAATTCAAGGCAAAGGGCACTGTTGAAACGCTACCTGGACGTGGCAGAAAGAAGATGCTGACTTCGACTGCTGTGCGCTACCTGTAGCGTAGAGTGGAGAAAAGTCCCCGTGTGACTGCTGAGGAACTGAGAAAAGATTTGTCAGATGTGGGTACTGAAGTTTCAGCTCAGACAATACAGCGCACAATGCATAATGAAGGCCTCCATGCCAGAACTCCCAGGCGCACCCCCTTGCTGTCTCCAAAGAATAAGAAGAGTCGACTGCAGTATGCCAAAAGTCATGTGGACAAACCACAGAAGTTTTGGGATAGTGTTCTGTGGACTGATGAAACAAAATTAGACCTGTTTGGGCCCATGGATCAACGCTATGTTTGGAGGAGGAAGAACAAGGCCTAGGAAGAAAAGAACACCTTGCCTACTGTGAAGCATGGCGGGGGGTCAATCATGCTTTGGGGCTGTTTTGCTTCTGCAGGTACAGTGAAGCTTCAGCGTGTGCAAGGTACCATGAATTCTCTTCAGTACCAGGAGATATTGGATGACAATGTGATGCAGTCCATCACAAACCTGAGGCTTGGGAGACGTTGGACCTTTCAACAGGACATTGATCCCAAGCATACCTCCAAGTCCACTAGAGCATGGTTGCAGATTAAAGGCTGTAACATTTTGGAGTGGCCATCGCAGACACCTGACTTAAATTCGATTGAGAACCTCTGGTGGGACTTAAAGAAAGCAGTTGCAGTGCACAAGCCTAAGAATCAGGGCTCGAGTCGAGCGGGAACGCGGTGTGGCCCGAGCCCAAACGCCGCCGCACATTGCCGGCGGCCGCGTGCATCCTGTTAGAATGGCCCGCTGACCGGAAGTGGAGCCGCTCGGCTTCACTTCCTGTCAGCGGCGTTGAAGCAGGAAGCATGCGGCCGCCTGCAATGTGCGGCGGCGGCCACAGCCACAGCACAGAAGAAGCAGAGGTGAGCTGGGGGCACTATCCATGAGACCTGGGGGCAATATCCATGACACGGGGGGCACTATCCATGAGACCTGGGGGCAATATCCATGACACGGGGGCAATATCCATGAGACCTGGGGGCAATTTCCATGAGACCTGGGGGCAATTTCCATGAGACCTGGGGGGCAATATCCATGAGACCTGGGGGCAATATGCATGAGACCTGGGGGCAATTTCCATGAGACCTGGGGAGCAATTTCCATGAGACCTGGGGGGCAATTTCCATGAGACCTGGGGGCAATATGCATGAGACCTGGGGGACAATTTCCATGAGACCTGGGGCAATTTCCATGAGACCTGGGGGGCAATTTCCATGAGACCTGGGGGCAATTTCCATGAGACCTGGAGGCAATATCCATGAGACCTGGGGCAATTTCCATGAGACCTAGGGCAATTTCCATGAGACCTGGGGGCAATATGCATGAGACCTGGGGGCAATTTCCATGAGACCTGGGGGGCAATTTCCATGAGACCTGGTGGTACAATCAATGAGACCTGGGGGCAATTTCCATGACACCTGGGGGCAATATGCATGAGACCTGGGGGGCAATATGCATGAGACCTGGGGCAATATCCATGAGACCTTGGGGCAATATCCATGAGACCTGGGGGGCAATATCCATGAGACCTGGGGCAATTTCCATGAGACCTGGGGGCAATAGCCATGAGACCTGGGGGCAATAGCCATGAGACCTGGGGGCAATTTCCATGAGACCTGGGGGGCAATTTCCATGAGACCTGGGGGCAATATGCATGAGACCTGGGGGCAATATGCATGAGACCTGGGGGGCAATTTCCATGAGACCTGGGGGGCAATATCCATGAGACCTGGGGCAATATGCATGAGACCTGGGGCAATTTCCAAGAGACCTGGGGGCACAATCAATGAGACCTGGGGGCAATTTCCATGAGACCTGGGGGCAATATGCATGCGACCTGGGGGGCAATATCCATGAGACCTGGGGGCAATATCCATGAGACCTGGGGGCAATATCCATGAGACCTTCGGGGCATTATCCATGAGACCTGGGGAGCATTATCCATGAGACCTGGGGGTGGGCATTATCCATGAGACCTGGGGGTGGGCAATATCCATGAGACCTGGGGGTGGGCAATATCCATGAGACCTGGGGGGGCAATATCCATGAGACCTGGGGGGGCAATATCCATGAGAGCGGGGGCATTATCATGAGACCTGGGGGCATTATCCATGAGACCTGGGGGCATTATCCATGATAGTGGGGGGGCATTATCCATGAGACCTGGGGGCATTATTCATGAGAGCTGGGGGGCATTATCCATGAGAGCTGGGGGGCATTATCCATACGAGCTGGGGGCAATATATACCCATATGAGCTGGGGGCAATTATATCCATGTGAACTGGGGAAAATATATTCATATAATCAGTGCTGTGCATATTATTCTGGGGGCTCAGTGCTGTGCATATTATTCTGGGGGCTCAGTGCTGTGTATATTATACTGGGGGCTCAGTGCTGTGTATGTTATTCTGGGGATTCAGCGCTGTGTATATAATTCTGGGGGGGGGTCTGTGCCTGGAGATATATATATATATATATATAAACTACGTTAGTCCAGTTGCCACAATCACGAGTATACCTGTACGTAGTGATACCTTTCACTGATCAGTATAGTTTCCAGTTTACACTCTTGAAAGCTTGTCTTTTAAATGTAATGCTAACCCAATAAAAATGGTATCACCACGTACTGCTATACTCGTAATATATATATATTTTCTTCAGGTAATAGGGGTTGTGGAATTCGTGGGTGAGTTCCCTCACTTTTTTTCCCAGGACTTGACCCCTGCTAAGAATGTGACTGAACTGGAGGCTTTTGCCCATGACGAATGGGTGAAGATACCCGTAGATCGCTGCAAGACACTTGTGTCAAGCTATGCTTCACGTTTAAAAGCTGTTATAACTGTAAAAGGATGTTGTATTAAGTACTAAGATTGAATGTCATTTGGGGGTTGAATAAAACTGATAATGATGTGAGCACAGAAAAGACATTTGTGGTTATTTCATTATAAATGTTATGTTATATTTGTCTGACCTACACGTGCCTCTTTGATTTAATTGTAAGCAAGATGACTGAATGATCAAAATCAATGTCAAACTGGTCAAAACACTCCATTTCAGTGGAGGTTGAATAATTTTGAACACAACTGTAGATTAAATATATACAGAACTCTGATTCAACTCTGGTATAACGATTAAAGATTTACAGAACTCTGGTATAACTCAGTGAGACACCCTGATAGCTGGCAGCCAGTGACAAGACACAGATTACAATTCCTTCCTATAAATCAGTGTGACCCCCTGATGGGTGGCAGTGAGAAGACACAAATTAAAAGTCTCAGAAACCTCCTATAAATCAGTGTGACCCCCTGATGGGTGGCAGTGAGAAGACACAGATTACAAGTCTCAGAAACCTCCTATAAATCAGTGTGACCCCCTGATGGGTGGCAGCCAGTGAGAACACACGGATTATAACAATTCCCAAATATTTTGTAGAAATTTGTGACCCCCCAAAATACTTGCTGCCAATGACAAGACACAGATCACCTCAATTCCCAAATATTTTGTAGAAATTTTTGACCCCCAAAATACTGCGTGGTACTTGCTGTGTGACAAGACACAGATCACCTCAATTTCTAAATGTTTTGTAAAAATTAGTGACCCTCCAAAATACTGCGTGGTACTTGCTGTGTGACAAGACACAGATCACCTCAATTCCCAAATGTTTTGTAGAAATTAGTGACCCCCAAAATACTTGCTGGCAGTGATAAGAGACAGATCACCTCTTTTTTTTTCAATATAAAGATTTTTATTGAGTACCATCAGAAGTTTGAAATACAAAAATATGAAAGGACAATAGAGGCCGCGCAGGGCCTGTCAGCGATATAAGTCACATATGTGCAGGTAGGTTGTTGTCAACATTTTACGGTACATTTTACATTCTATAATAAACAATAAGGAACAAATACAGTGGTTAATACAGTAGTTGAATGAACATAGACGAAGAAAAAAAAGGAAAAAGAAAAAGAAAAAGGAAACCAAAGAATAAAAAGTGCGGTTCGACCGGTTAAAAGTAATTTAAGAGGAATTTTAAGAGGATCCCTTGGAGGATCTATAAGATATCCAACCTTCCCAGGTAGCCTGGTACTGTGGAAGGGTGTTATGGGCCGAAGCGAACATTTCCTCATATTTACAGATACTATCTAAACGGGTCAGGACTTCTGAGAGTGAGGGGGTGGAGGCCGAGTTCCAGTAACTAGCCAACACTAATTTGGCTACCCCGAATATTGCCGATATCAACCCTCTGGGTGGTATTTGAATGGTAATGGGGATGAAGTGTAACAGGTAAGTTTCAGGCTGGAGAGGAATATCCAACGAGGTACATAGTTTGACCAGGCCATGGATATCGGCCCAGTAAGGGCTAATTTTCGGGCAAGACCAAAAAACATGTAGCAAAGAACCCTTGTCTGTTGAACAACGCCAGCATATGTTGGTGCCCTTGGAGATATGGTGCAGTCGAGCAGGGGTAAGGTACCAGCGGTATAATAATTTAAGATGTGCTTCTCTCATGCCAGTGCTTTTAGATAGGCGATACACCGATGACGTGGCATAAAACCAGTCCTCTCGCGAGAATGATAAATTTAGGTCCTTTTCCCATCTCAACATATATGGCAGTTTATGTTCCTTATTAGGTGACACTAAGCATCGGTAACATAGAGACAATGGTTTCCGTAAGTTTTTTTTACCCAAGCATAGCCTGTGGAAAGCTGTCATATCTTTGTCTGGTATCCCCCCCGACCCTGAGCGTTAACAATATATGTTTAATACGAAGGTAGGTAAAGAGTTCGTTTAGGGGAATACCAAATTCTTGTACTAAGTCTGGGAACAGTTTAATAGAGGTTGGAGCGAGAAGGTTTTGGACAAGGGTCGCTCCCTGAAGTGTCCAGGAGGCAAGGTTTAGGTCAGGGGACAATCTACTTAAAAAACTAAGAGGTGCAAAACTGAGCAGCCGAAACGGTTTTAATAGCGGTCTACCCCAGTGGCGCCAGGTCAGGACCGAGAGATAAGAGGAGGGAAGTATCCCTTCCAGTTTACTTCTAGGGAGAGGGTCATACCACATAAAGTCATGAATAGAATTAGGAGCGATAACAGCATTTTCCAGGCGCAGCCATAAAGGAGGTTCTGAGGAGTGCAGCGCAGCTAATAATTGGGCTAATAGGGAAGCTCTATAATATCTCAACAAGTCAGGGAAGCCAAAGCCACCCATCTCTCTCGGGGTTGTAATTGTAGTAGCCGAAACTCTAGGGGGCTTGCGTTTCCAGATGTGGGCAAATAGCATTTTCTGCAGATGTAGGAGGATATGTGCTGGGAGAAAGATCGGAACATTGCGAAAATAATGAAGGATTTACAGGAGGATTGACATTTTTAAGGAGGCCATGCGGCCCAGCCAGGACAAATCCACTGAGTGCCATGATTGTAGTTGTTTTACAATAGATTGCAGGAGAGGGAGATAATTATGCTTAATAATGGAGCTCCTATTTTTCGTTAGGAAAATACCTAAATATTTAATAGATTCCGAACGCCAGTCAAACGAGTATTGAGTTTTAAGATCAACCAGTGAGGGACCAGGAATATGCAAAGGGAGGGCCTGAGTCTTACCAACATTATTTTTATAGTAGGATAGCTGTCCATATTTCTCAAGTAAATTAAAAAGAGGGGGGAGTGAGGTTTCTGGGGTGGATAAGTATAGGAGAATATCATCTGCGAATAGAGCGAGTTTCTGTTCGCCTGCCGGTGTATGCAGACCTGATATAAATGTGTTCAATCTAATATGAGATGCCAACGGTTCCAATGCCAAGACAAAAATTAGCGGGGATAAGGGGCAACCTTGACGAGTGCCGGTCGTAATTGGAAAAGTAGGGGACGAAAATCCCATGCTTAACACCTTTGCCGAGGGGGTGGAATACAGAGTAATAACACTTTGTATAAACAAGGCAGGAAATTGAAAGGCCTCCAACGTTTGGCGCATGAAGCCCCAGTGCATGCGATCAAACACTTTTTCTGCATCTAAAGACAGTAGGAGCCCGGGGGTCCCAGAACGATTAACTAGGTCTATTATATCGAACAAGCAACGTGTATTATCACAGGTCTGCCTCCCCTGTACAAATCCTGTCTGATCCGGGTGAATCAATTTAGGGAGCAGGGGCGCTACGCGCGAGGCCAATAATTTTGCATAAAGTTTAATATCAACATTTAGTAGGGAGATGGGGCGAAAATTTGCGCAATGAGTGGGGGGGCTTGCCAGGTTTAGGGAGTGTGACCACAGTGGCCAGGAGCATCTCTGGGGGAACTTGGCCAGTGGTTTTAATGTTATTAAATAAGGCTGTCAGAGTAGGGACCAGGAGGGAGGCGAAGTTTTGATAATAAAGATTAAATAAGCCATCAGGGCCTGGTGCTTTACCTTTCGGGAGAGCTCGGATCGCTTTGTAGACTTCCTCCTCAGAGAAAGGGGCCAGCAAGTCAGCTTGCTGATGGGGCAGTAATGTCGGCAAATGCGCTTCTGCTAAGAAGGTGGACATCTCTGCTGAGCAGGGTGGTGAAATGGCCGAGTCAAGTTTGAGATTGTAAAGGGAGCTGTAATAGTTGGCAAATTCCGAGACAATCAGCGCTGGATTATGCACTATTTGTCCCCCAAAGCTTTCAATATGGGTGATTTTAGTTTGAACGCGTCTTGCCCTGAGTTTAGAGGCCAGTAACTTTCCCGCCTTGTTACCCTGAGTATAGGAAGTGTAATTTAGTTTGCGTAGGGATCGTTCCATAGCCTTTAGATTTAAGTGCTCCAACTCTCTCCGAAAGGAAAGCAATTGAGATGCAATCGATGGGGTCGGCTTATTCTTATTTTGGGATTCTAAGAAGGAGATTTGTTGTAAGAGAGTTGATGTTTTAAGAGTATACTGTTTCTTTCTATAAGCCCCCTGTTTAATAAAATGACCCCTGATAACCACTTTGTGGGCTGACCACACAGAGGAGATCACCACCTCCTCCGAAGTGTTCAATCTGAAGTAGTCCTCAAGAACCAATGCGACCCCATCCCTCCCAGCCGGGTCCACAATTAATGAATCATTTAAAAGCCATGAGCCCATACCTCGAGCCGGAAAATGAGCACGGAAGGAAAGAATCAAAGGAGCATGGTCAGACCATGTCATGGGTCCTATTTGAGCATCTAAGAGATGGTGGACCATGGTCCGGTGAATAAGGCATAAATCAATTCTGCTATAGGAGGAGTGCACCTGGGAATAAAAAGTTTAATCTCTAGTCTGGGGTGGGAGATGCGCCAGACATCATACAGGTCAACAGATTGCAGGAATTCAGTGAAGCGTCGGCCAAGAGCCTTCGCTTTTTGAGAGGGGAGGCGACCTCCAGAGGACTGGCAATCAACCATGGGGCAGGGAGTCATATTAAAGTCGCCGCAGATATACACCGCGCCTTGGCTAAAAGACTGAATTTTTTTATGGGCTTTCCTGAGGAACTGCAACTGGTTAACATTCGGAAAATACAAATTAACAATAGTCACCGGAACATCATTTAAAGAGCCAGTCAATATCAACATTCTCCCCTCCTTGTCCTGGTGTTGAGATGCAACCTGAAACAACCAATCTCTATGGAAGAGGATGGAGACTCCTCTTGATTTGGTTGAAGACATAGAGTGATAGGCTTCAGGGTACATCTGAGACTGAAGACGGGGGGCATCGTGAGACCGAAAATGTGTCTCCTGTAAGCACACTATCGCAGGTTTATATTTATGCAAATCTCGGAAAAGGCAGTGTCTTTTAAAAGGAACATTCAAACATTCTAACATTTAAGGAGAAAAATTTCAGTTCAGGGGAACCCATCAATCAAATTTAAAGATGACATACATTGGGAAACATCAGTTGGTGAGCGTTTCCGTCCCTTCCCAACCCCACAATGCAAGCAGTCCCCCATTAGGAAGAAGTTTACGTCCTCCAAGGGACCCGTACAACAGGAGAACTGGAGGGAATAATGGACCAGACGAACCAAAAAAAAAAAAAAGGAAAAAAGAGAAGACGAAATAAGGGGAAAAAAAAATGAAAAAGATACAGTAACAAAAAAAACCACTGCGAGCCCGCAGTGTGAAGAGGTGTAACTCGCCGTGGTGAAAAATGCGAGGTAGAAACTCATGGAAGTAAACACCCACAGGGGGGTATCCCTGGCGTACCAGGGAAGAAAAATAGCCAGATCGTGTCAAGTATGAGCCACCAACAGGGGGTGAGGGAGCTCGGTTCTCTGTTAAGTAGTGGGTCTTCCCAACATCGAAGAAGAAGCTGAAATCAGCCGGGATCAGCTGGGCAGAGGAGAACGATATCGATATAGGCCCAGACACAGGGCCGCCGTTCATTTTGGCTTGACGCGGTGCCACTCTGGCGAAACTTTAAGTGGAGATGTCGTTACCACGCGAGGAGGGGTGTACTCCTTCACAAACCCCCATTCCTGCAGGAGTTGCATGCCCGACGGGATTTTGGTGATAGCATGTAGCCTCCCTTCTCTCCATATAAGCAATTTGGTCAGGAAACCCCATCTGTAAGCCACCTCGTGGTTCCTCAGGAGCTTCGTAAAGGGGAGGAATTCACGCCTCTTCGCTAGGGTCGTCGCTGATAGATCCGCAAACAATAGCAAGTTAGCATACGGAGCAGGCAAGGTTGGGCCTTTTCTAGCCGCAGACATTAAGGACTCCTTAATATGATAAAAGTGAACTCGGACAATAACATCTCGGGGAACATCCAGTGAAAGATGTTTCGCTTTGGGCAGTCGATGAGCGCGGTCTAGGAGTAAGTCCTGGAGGGAGGCTGATGGGAGTAGAATTTGGAAAACCTCCATGAGATATGCCGGAAGATCAGCCAGGACCACCGCCTCCGGGACACCACGGATCCGCATGTTGTTTCTGCGCGAGCGGTCCTCTAAGTCAGCAACTTTGGTAGCCAGCGCGTCATGTGCTATTTGCAGATTCTGGTGTCTGTCCACAAGGTCATTATGAGCCAGACAAATATCGTCAGATTTGGTCTCAAGGTTGTCAGTGCGCTCACCTAGATCCTGAACATCACGGCGCAGCTCCTGCAGAGCCTCTTTGAAGTCAGCCTGGAGTGTAGCGCGGAGTCCCTGGAGCATATCATGCATTGCCCTCTCAGATGCTGGGGACGTGTTAGAGAGGAGATCCGCATCCTGTTCCTCCAAGTCCAGGCCAGAGATAGAGGAGCCCGAGATCGGGGAGCCGCCATCTTGGATTTTGTGGCCTTTTTCAGATCGGCTGGTCCGGGTCCCTTCGAGCTGCTGCTGGGCCTTTGGAGGGGCCATCCTGCTTCAGGAGGGTGTTAGGACCCCGAGGGAGGTAAGTTGAGGTTGGGGTGCCCCTTGTAATAGCCGCTGGAGTGAGAAAACCGAGCACCGCACACAGAGCTCTCAGATCATGCGGCTGCTCGTGTTGCCGGCTAGCCATGCCCCCCAGAGACAGATCACCTCAATTCCCAGATATTTTGTAAAAATGAGTAACCCCCCCAAAATACTGCGTGGCACTGGCTGTGTGACAAGAGACAGATCACCTCAATTCCCAAATGTTTTGTAGAAATTTGTGACCCCCAAAATACTTGCTGGCAGTGACAAGAGACAGATCACCTCAATTCCCAAATATTTAGTAAAAATTAGTGACCCTCCAAAATACTGCGTGGTACTGGCTGTGTGACAAGACACAGATTACCTCAATTCCCAAATGTTTTGTAGAAATTAGTGACCCCAAAATACTGCGTGGTACTGGCTGTGTGACAAGACACAGATCACCTCAATTCCCAAATGTTTTGTAGAAATTTGTGACCCCCAAAATACTGCGTGGTACTGGCTGTGTGACAAGACACAGATCACCTCAATTCCCAGATATTTTGTAGAAATTTGTGACCCCCAAAATACTTGCTGGCAGTGACAAGACACAGATCACCTCAATTCCCAAATGTTTTGTAGAAATTTGTGACCCCCAAAATACTGCGTGGTACTGGCTGTGTGACAAGACACAGATCACCTCAATTCCCAAATGTTTTGTAGAAATTTGTGACCCCCAAAATACTTGCTGGCAGTGACAAGACACAGATCACCTCAATTCCCAAATGTTTTGTAGAAAATTGTGACCCCCAAAATACTTGCTGGCAGTGACAAGACACAGATCACCTCAATTCCCAGATATTTGGTAGAAATTAGACCCCCCAGACCCCCCCAGTAGCGTGGCAGACCGGCAGTAAGAACACACAACAACTATCTCCTCTGCAATCTCCTCTCAAATGCATGCAGAAGCGCTGCGTGGAAACCTTATATAGTGTGCTGCGGGACTTAGCTCTGTGAGACCATGATTGGGCAAAATTTGCCCAATCAGGATTCTGAGCCGTGATTGGCATAGTGTTGAACCTGTCTTGCACCAGACCTGTGATCAGGTGCAAGGCTGTATCCAATTACAAGCTTCAGGCCAGTGGGAAAGTGCATTGTGGTCCATTGTGGTGCATTGTGGGCGAACACGCGGCGAACAGGAAGAAATGTCCGCAGTTCGCGAACAAACGAACAAGCTATGTTCGATGCGAACTCCGAACCGATCGAACCGAACAGCTCATCCCTAGTCAGGCAATGCTGGATCCGGGTGCTGTGAGATATAGTTCACTTCTGAACAGTAACAATACAAGGCAGGAAAGTATCACAGTCTCTGACAATATAGCCTGGGTACCTATAATCACAGTGACGGTTTTTAATGTTGGGACAAGCAGTGCAATGCAGGAAGCACAGCACTGGCAAAGTTAAGGCTGGAGAGCTGCACAGTCTCTGGATGTAGGCTTGGTACCTGTAACCACAGTGAAGGTCCTTAATACTGGATGCTGGGAAATGCAGTACAGGAGATATTCATCAACAAACAGGAACAAGGATGACAATAACTCACAGGAGCTCTAGAGGGAGAACTTCTCCTAGCAAGGCAGAATGAACAATGCCAGAGCAAGGAGGAAAGGGTGTGACCAGGTATTATTACAGACTGCAAAGATGAACTGGGAAAGGAACCAGCCTATGGAAACCCTGGAGTGGAGGCAGACAAGAAGTGGTATTAGGGAAACTGTGACCCGGACCAGCCTCAAGTGGCCTTCAGGAATGGAAGCATGACAATACCAAAGTCTGAGAGCCAGCGCTCCTTCCAGAATACTTGCTCCAGGCTAGAAGAACAAGCTATGATGTAATAATTTGTTCTTCTCTGGGTTGCTGTCAATTAGTGTTTCCTATACAAAGTATAGGAGCCATTAATTCACAGTGAAGAGCCACAACGTCCTCATCCACAATAACCTCAGTCAAAGTAACGGCTTGAGCCATTGTGTATAACAGATCAGGCCATTAACCTAATGTGGCTCAGTTGGAATCATGCTAATTGTATTTTATTATTATCTTAAAGAATAAGTTTGAAAAGACTCTATCTGGTTCAACATTCCCTGCATCTGTTAATGCGAAAAAAGATCATGTGATGAATTCAGCTTAAGGATCACAAGGTCCTAACGCTAGTTACTAAGAGCTGGCATTAACTAAAAAACTTAAAACCAGCTCTGAGCAGTAGCTAACTGATTTTGCTGCTGCAGAATCAGCTAGCTGCAGCTCAAAACCCCTCAAACATCAAATACTCACCTGTTATACTGCGGCGCACTTCTGGCTCCAGTAAAAGAGGGAGACTGGGGAAAAAAGTCCCCAGTCTCCCTCCGTGATCACTCTGCTGACCAGCAGGATCTCGCAAGAGGCGAGATACTGCTGGTCATGTCACCCGGCAGGAGAAGCCTCCATGGAGTCCATAGGACTCCATGGAGCGGATGCTTGGGGTGAGATGTTATTGCTGCCCCCAGCATTCGCAAGCCTAGCAGCTGCTACATGGCAGGCTGATGGACTCAGCGTCTGCCCCACGATCTGCTGGTGAAATCAGTATGCAAAGGGGAAATTAGTGATTGGTTTTAGTGAGGGGCACGCGATAGTGCTGTTAGTTGGTCCGTGAGACCCCAGCCTAAATCTTTTCAAATCAACCCTGTTACTGTCACATATTCTGTCACCATTACCCATCATTTCTGAATCACAAAGTGCAATTTAATTTTTGTAGAATATAATTTTAAAAACTGCAGTTTAATAGTAGCCAATGGATACGACAAAACAATATTTTTATAATTCACACAGGATATTTTTTTATTTATATGCACGCGACCTGACAGCAGTCATCATCATCAAAATGTGCATTTTTTACGCAACTAATCCTTCTTAAGGAATACATTATGGAAATGTAAGACAATATTCCAAATGTCGCATAGCCCATTATGAATACGGAAAGCAAGTACATGCATTTGAGTGGATATTGTGTTTGTGTATTGAAAAAATGGTTGTACGATAGTCACCAGAGAAACGTCACTCTTACAAATATGGCAGATAATGAATCTACAATAGTTGACAAATGAATACAGCTGCTGCAAATCTGAGGTATCTGTCAGTATGTGTCACAAGGGGGGGTTAGGTGTGAGCCTACTGTGCAGTGATGCAAGATCAGACCGAGTAAAAGGGAAACAACCAGGTTTATTTGTAGCACACAAATAAACAAAAATAAAACTGGAAGAAGAGCACAATACCAAAATATAACCTGACCAGAATGAATACAATAAAAAACACAGATAACTGAACTAAACAGCAGGAGGGGACTAGACACTAGAGGAAATAAACTAACCTAGAAGAGCTACAGAAACGGATTAGAAACATAAATGAGGACAGGCTGAAGCAGGAGATCCAAAGAAGGGGCGATGGAGGAACAGACTAGAAACGAAAAGTGATGCAGGAATGAGCTGAGGCAAGAGCGGGATGGCTGGGAGTGGTAGGAATGATGTCTGGAACAAAAAACCAGAAAACAGGCAGGAGAGACAAGACGTGCAATAGGGGACTAGGGACCTAACAGAACACAAATGGAATACTAAAGTACAATATCCAAAATCCACAATATGATACAAGTAGTCAACGGTACATAATGGAACAGGCATAGAATAGACTTGAATACAAAAACAGGTCTAAACAGGCAATCAAGATGATCAAAATACATTTGGGATTCAATAATGCAAGGAACTCTGAACTAGAATAACAGAAATTAAAGGAATCATGAAAGACCAGAGGGAAAATAAGCGAGAGCATTAACTAGAAATAAACCAGAGAAAATAACAAACAAGAACATATACCAGGAATGAACATGAATATCAAGCAAGAGCATGAACTATAATTAAACCAGAGAAAACATCAAACAGAGAACATATACCATGAATAAACGAAGGAATAGCAGTCAAGACCATGAACTTGAATGGTGTCTGTACTGGACCAAGGCCAGGACTCAAATGAAATGAATGAGGCAGCACCCTAGGGTGTTGCCTCTTTTTAAGCACAGTTCAATTTAGGCACAAGAGAGTTCAGGTGTGGCTCCAGGGCTTGAACATGGGAGGAAGTATAATGTCCAGGGACCTGCGTATGCAATGCAGGACATGGCAAATTTCATGACACCAGAGGGGGGGCCAGATGCACATAATGTCCGAAACGTCACAGTATGCATTAATTTCATTCAGTGTCATAGCTGGACTATTGTACCAATGTGTTCATGCGGTGACCAGATTATCAGATATTCAATACAAAAGGGGAATGGATGAAAAAAAAATTGAAAAATACAAATAAAATAACAAATAAACAAGTAGTTATTATCAAAAATACTAGGAATGTATAGCAAACTTACTATGAGCAATGATTCATGCAAAATCAATACATTGCTTATAGTTGTGGATATTTTGGAATTACCTTTATTTTACATAGTTACATAGGCTGAAAAAAGACATGCGTCCATCGTATTCAGCCTTTCACATATTACCTACTGCAGTTGATCCAAAAGAATGCAAAAAAACCCAGTTGGAAGTGCTTGTGGAAAGTGCAACACACTGGGAAAAAGTTCCTTCTTGACCCCAGATGGCAGTCAGATTTCTCCCTGGATCAAGCAGCTTTTACCCACATATTAAATAATATAACCCTTATTATTATGTTTTTGCAGGAAGTCATCCTAGATAGGGATGAGCTGTTTGGTTCGATCTGTTCGGAGTTCGATTCGAACATCGCCCGTTCGGCTGTTCGTCGAACTCCGAACATTTCCACGTGTTCGCCGCATGTTCACCCACAATGCACCACAATGGACCACAAAGCACTTTTCCACTGGCCTGAAGCATGTAATTGGCTACAGCCTGCACCTGACCACAGTTTAGGTGCAAGACAGGTGCAAGACTATGCCAATCACGGCTCAGAGTCCTGATTGGGCAAATTTTGCCCAATCATGGGCTCACAGAGCTAAGTCCCGCAGCACACTATATAAGGCTTCACTCAGCCACAGCGCGTGTTTTGTGAGAGGAGATTTTTCTCTTAGTGTGTGTTCTCACTGCCAGCAGCTATTGGGAGGGTCTCACTTCTACAAGATATCTGGGAATTGTTGTAATCTGTGTGTTCTCACTGCCAGCAGCTATTGGGGGGGGGGGTCTCACTTCTACAAGATATCTGGGAATTGTTGTAATCTGTGTGTTCTCACTGCCAGAAGCTATTGGGGGTTCTCACTTCTACAAGATATCTGGGAATTGTTGTAATCTGTGTGTTCTCACTGCCAAGCAGCTATTGGGGGGTCTCACTTCTAGCAGATATCTGGGAATTGTAATCTGTGTCTTGTCACTGCCATCCATCAGGGGGTCTCACTGTTTTATAGGAGGTTACTGGGAATTGTAATTTGTGTCTTGTCACTCCCACCCATCAGGGGGTCTCAATGATTTATTGGAGGTTCCTGGGAATTGTAATTTGTGTGTTGTCACTGCCACCCATCAGGGGTCTCACTGATTTATAGGAGGTTCCTGGGAATTGTAATCTGTGTCTTGTCACTGCCACCCATCAGGAGGTCTCACTGATTTATAAGAGGTTCCTGGGAATTGTAATTTGTGTCTTGTCACTGCCACCTATCAGGGGGTCTCACTGATTTATAGGAGGTTTCTGGGAATTGTAATCTGTGTCTTCCCACTGCCAGCTATCCGGGGGTCCCACATACTTCTAGCAGATTTCTACTAATTTTAATCTGTGTCTTGTCACTGCCACCCATCGGGGGTCTCACTGATTTATAGGAGATTCCTGCGAATTGTAATCTGTGTCTTGACACTGTAACCCATCAGGGGGTCTCACTGATTTATAGGAGGTTTCTGGGAATTGTAATCTGTGTCTTCTCACTGCCAGCTATCAGGGGGTCCCACATACTTCTATCAGATTTCAGTGAATTTTAATCTGTGTCTTGTCACTGCCACCCATCAGGGGGTCTCACTGATTTATTGGAGGTTCCTGGGAATTGTAATTTGTGTCTTATCACTGACACCCATCAGGGGGTCTCACAGATTTATAGGAGGTTTCTGGGAATTTTAGTCTGTGTCTTGTCACTGGCTGCCAGCTATCAGGGTGTCTCACTGAGTTATACCAGAGTTCTTTAAATCTTTAATCTAGATAACACAGTTCGTTATTATACTATTTTTTTGTTTCTTCTTATTTCTTTTATTTTCATGGATTAACACATTTAACATTAACGTACCATGAAATCCAGGAGCAAATTGATACAGGTTATAAGCTTAAGCTTGTATTGTTTCCACACCTTGGTTTAGTAACCTATCACTTGAAGTGAATATACTCAGTGCTTCTTTAACATTGGGATGTATGGGTGATTTTTCCGTAAATTTATCTTTCAAATAAAAGGGTTATTCACTAACCTCTGAATTGTCCCTCAATTGCACCAAACCGTGAATTTCACTGTTCGGTGCAATTTCACTCAATTCATCTATTCACTAAGCAGTCAATTCGCCAAATACATGCAAATTAATAGCGGAATACAATACAAATCGACGGCGTTCGGCAGCATCCAAATTATCCCATACAAGACGATAGTTTTTTCTCTTTACAGAATTCCAAATTGCACCAAAATTCCAGCAAAATGCCCTGATTTCACTGTTTCAATTCGACAGGCAAATAACACAGGTTCGAATGTAAAAAAGGTATATCTTTTTAAATTTTAAAAAGATCATTTATTCTTTTTATTTTTTGCAAAACCACTTTTTATTTAATTATTTTTTAAAAGATCTATTTGTATTTTTTTTTAGAAGACATTTTTAAGACTTTTTCAATTTTGTATCAGATCTTTTTATTATTTTTAAAGAACCTTTATTTATTATTTGGACACATTTTTATTGATTGGCAAAATAGGCATCTCCCTTTTATTTTTTCAGATTGGTGGAATTCCCTGATGCCTTATTCGGCACAATTCTGCTAATTACTACAAAATATTGTGATCATTCGCTAAATAGTGAATTCACCTTATTTTCGGCAAAATGGAATCGCTGAAGTGAGTCGTAATGCGCCAAAGCACAAATTGCAAAATTGCATGCAATTTTGGTGCATTGTGAATAGACCGTTAAGTCTAAGATCATATAAGTTATCCTGAAGCTGCTGTTCACTTAAAATTGAGTAGAAAATATAATGGAATTGTGACGTAAGTCATTTTGGACTTGGGTGCATGGGCAAGGAGGCATATTTGTAAGGTGCAGGACTCAATCAATATTAGCCCATTGCCCTCTTGTGTGCAGAATGTTGGTATAATCTGTGATTTTGTAAGAATGCTATTGTCTATCTCTCTATTGTCCTTGTGTATCTGTTATCTGTTGAAATCATTAACATCACAGTTTACCCTGTCTCAAGCATGTGCTTATCTGTTTATATTTGACTTGTTTGTATATCTGCTGACAGTTTTCTTTTATCATCCCGGTTCCCATTGTCTTGACTTGTTTAGAAATGTTGCGTAATGTTTGATTTAATTGTCTGTCCCTAATATAATTAGGTTTCACATTCCAGGAAGTAAATGGTTGTCCAATTATTTGTTTTGGTCTGGTTGGGTCTCCCAGCACTTTCTAGTTTTTTTTGTATGTAAATGACCCATGTGTGACTGTATAAATGTATGTGTGTGTGTGTGTCCCTGATTAAACCAGTGCTATTCTGACCCTACATACAGTCACGACTCATGGTTTGGGTAGCAGCTATATTCTGTTCGTTGTTCCAATGCAAAGACCTCAGAGGTACAGACACAGCTTATTTCTGGGGGATGCTATCAAGGCTCTCCATGTGTTCCCATCTTTAAGCTGCGGCTAAGGACGGGAGAAAGGCACAAGAGCTATGAGGAGAACACGGGGATCCAGCAAGGAAGATGCATTGGAAGCTGTGACCCTGTTGGGGTATTGAAATCTGTTACAGGACTATAATATTATTTTGCTTGGTGATTTTTCATCACCTCAGTTTTGTTAATTGCATTTCAAACTGCGTGCTTGCAATGCCGTAGCCATAGGTGTGCATTGCCCACATTTTAGAACGTTCAAGCATCATACATTTACATTACTTACAAATGTAAATAATCACAAACTTAATTGTCATGTTCTTTGTCATGAGCCAAACAAGAATAAAAGAAAATAAGTGTAGATGGGGATGTAAAAAGTCAAAAGCAAGAGCAATTCCGAGACCCTTCTGTGCACGCCTATGGCTGCAGGTTTAATCTGGCCAGGGCCAGCCCAAGCCATTGTGCTGCCTGGAGCGACGGATGAAATGCTGTCCACCCCAAAAAAAACATGTGACATGTAAAAACGTATCACAGTGCTCCACAGCATTAAAACATACAGTAATATGCTGTGTGTATGAGCGGATCACAGAGCTCCACAGCATTAAAACTCACAGTAATGTGCAGTGTGTGAGTGTATCACAGAGCTACACAGCAATAAATCTCACAGTAATGTGCGGTGTGTATGAGCGTATCACAGAGCTGCACAGCAATAAAACTCACAGTAATGTGCGGTGTGTATGAGCATATCACAGAGCTCCATAGCAATAAAACTCACAGCAATGTGCGGTGTGTATGAGCGTGAGTTTTATTTCTGTGGAGCTGTGATATGCCCATTCACACCGCTCATTACTGTGAGAATTATTGCTGTGGAACTCTGTGATACGCTCATACACACTGCATATTACTGTGAGTTTTATTGCTGTGGAACTCTGTTATACGCTCATACACACCGCATATTACTGTGAGTTTTATTGCTGTGGAGCTCTGTGATACGCTCATACAAACTGCACATTACTGTGAGTTTTATTCTCTGATACAGTAATGTGCAGTGTTTATGAGTGTATCAGAGAATAAAACTCACAGCAATGTGCGGTTTGTATGAGCGTATCACAGAGCTCCACACATCCATCAATGTGCACACACCCACATACAGTCTCACAGACTCCAACTCCAGCCTCAAACACAGTCTCACACACACCAGACACACACACAATCTCTCTCACACACACACACACACACACACCCCACATACAGTCACACACACCCACAGGGAAGGGAGCGCAGGAGGAATGGGATTGGGGAGAGAGGGGAAGAGATGGGAGTGCAGGAGGGATGGGGAGAGAGAGGGGGGATGGGAGTGCAGGAGGGATGGGGTAGAGAGAGGGGGAGAGATGGGAGTGCAGGAGGGATGGAGGAGAGAGGGGATGGGAGTGCAGGAGGGAAGGGGGAGAGAGAGGGGAGAGATGGTAGTGCAGGAGGGATGGGGAGAGAGAGGGAGAGATGGGAGTGCAGGAGGGAGGAGGAGAGAGGGGGAGAGCAGGAGGGATGGGGAGAGAGAGGAGGGATGGGAGTGCAGGAGGGATGGGGAGAGAGAGGGGGAGAGATGGGAGTGCAGGAGGGAGGGGGAGAGGGGGAGATGGGAGTGCAGGAGGGATGGGGAGAGAGAGAGAGGATGGGAGTGCAGGACGGATGGGGAGAGAGAGGGGGAGGGGGATGGGAGTGCAGGAGGTATGGGGAGAGAAAGGGGGAGAGATGGATGTGCAGGAAGGATGGGGGATAGATGGGAGTGCAGGAGGGATTTGGGAGGGAGAGATGGCAGTGAGAAGAATGGATGGGGGGTGAGAGAGACAGACTCGCACTTACCAGCATGTTCTGTCTCCCTCTGGCCTCCATGCCGCCCAGCGCCTGCTTCTCTGCCTCCACAGGCACTGTTCCCCCATCTGTGAACTTCCTTGTTCACTCACAGTCCAGGAGCCGCCTAGTGGCATCACAGGAGCATTGCATGCCGGGAGGTGTAGTTTTAGACTGGTTCTCGGCAATATGCAGTAATCCAGTCTAGAACTACACCTCCCAGCATGCAATGGTCCGGTGATGCCGGCAGGCGGCACCCGGATGGGGAGTAAGACTGGAAGCTCGGCGCAGAGCGACCCCACTGCGCTGGCCTCCAATAGATTCCGGCACAGCGGCGCTGTTTAAAAAATAGTGCAGGGGCTCGGTGGCAAAAATTTGGCGCTCCCCAAAATCTGCCGCCTGGAGCAGTTGCTCTGAACTGCTCCATGGTCGGGCCAGCCCTGAATCTGGCACTCGACTCTTCAAGCAGTTGAGGGGTCCTTTGTAGGATGTCAATAGAAAGATTTGAAGGATGTTTTGGAGACGTTCCTGGGCAAATGCCTTATTTGCCCATTTGGAACTAAATGGCCACAAATTGTGAAATATGAAATGTGCCCCTCGGGACCAGTGGCTACTTAGTATGCCGGTTTTGAAAGGCTATCAAATTGATCTTCGTCTGTCTTCCAGAAAATTCTTTCACCGGTCCTGTTGCTCTTCCACGAAAACACTACTTGTAGGCTATGTACTGTTAATGATTATGTCTGTTTGAATATGATAATGATTATATCTATTCTATGAGCTACCATAAACCTCAAAACTGTTGTTATTGCGTATTGCTACCAGAAAAAAAAACAACAGGACATTATCGCAAGTCACCCAAGATGTTATGTTGCAGGTTTTGTTGTATGCATTCACAACACAGAGAACCGTATTCTGTTATAACAGTGTTTCAATGAGACCTGCTAGTGCATTGCCAGTTATACTTAAATCTTAACTTTAGTCATTATTTTTTAATCTCTTAATTCACTGTTGGACTATTTGCTATTCATTTAGCTGTTTGTAAACTCCCAAAGAGAATGTTCTGTTTCTTTCCTGACATCTATTCCTTCGTTATACACTACAAGATCTTCTAGTGCCTGTGTCAGGAAAATGTCCAAAGGTGTCAGCTTTTGAAAAAAAAAAATGTTCTGAAATATACATGAATTTAGCTGCAATTCCCTGCTGAATATGCTCTGAATTTCTCGTCTGTGTTACAGAACCTGCAGTGTAGCTAAACTGTAAATGCTAATGTAAACGCAACATCTGTTTTTTTGTTGTGCTGCTTGATAATAAAACGTATGGCATTCAATGGATTTCTGAGCAACAAAAATTGCTCTTGGGAATCTTATGAAAATCATGATGTTGGCAATGATATCTTTTTTTAATTTAGATAGGATGCCCTGTATTTGGCTACCTACATGGATGTGTTAATTGTGCTGACAGGGTTCTTTGAAGTACAAGATGTGGTGCTTTATTTGTTCTCACTATTTTAATTTAAGGTGGTTGGAAATATTTAAGAGAATTTACACGTGGAGGCAGCTTTGAGTTCGATACTCAACTATTTGTGTAACTGTGTATATGTTGTTTGAGAAAATCACTGATAAAATGTATGTTGCATAAACATGGAGGTGAAACTTTCCATAATACTATCATATTAATATTATACTATGTACAGTATTATCAATGGGCCCTATTGCATGCTTCACACAAACGTTAACGCATGTGCAAAAACGCATTAACGCGAGGGGCAAAACCCTTTGCGCTGAACGTCGTATTACAATCTCAGTGCAACAAAAGCACGTATACGTCTACCGCGGGTGAACTTGCACGAGCTTACTGTACTTTGCGC
Organism: Leptobrachium leishanense; assembly: GCA_009667805.1. Lineage (NCBI taxonomy): Eukaryota > Metazoa > Chordata > Amphibia > Anura > Megophryidae > Leptobrachium > Leptobrachium leishanense. The sequence continues at coordinate 110,312,864 of CM019064.1, read as the reverse complement.
GTCCTATACTTAACATTGTAAGCGCAAATGAGTTTGTGCGCTGGTACCCGGATGGTATTACAATCTATGCACAGTTTGTAACACACAGCCTTTGCGCGCATAGTTTTAGCAACTCCTGAAAGATGGTGTTAACGGCAAATCTGACGGACCTGGCCGAAACCAAATACACCAGCCTCAAAAAAAAAATACAGCAAAGTATAGTTACACTTTCTACACATACCAAACCAATAAATTTGAGAAGTTGTGCGTGTTTTTTTTTTTGATACAGCATATATGCGCAGATTGACTTTGACAGGCGCAAAAACTTAACTTGAGACAATTAAGGTTCTTAATTCTGATTGGCTGAATCGCTTGAAAAAAACAGTCTGCACACTGATTTCCGCGCACGCTTCCACGTTACTGGGCGCGCATTTTTTCGCGTCCGTTCCTCAGAAGAAATTGAGGGACCTTCTGGGTGCTAATAAAGAATGGGATAGGCTGACTCTGGGGGAGAAAAATGTGAGGGACCTGCTGGGGATTCAAAATTATTTGAGGGGCCTACTGGCTGGGGGGGTCAAAGGAGTGAGAGGGGCCTGGGGGTGTAAATGGGCTGCGATACCCTCAAACACACCGCACATTACTGTACAGCTCAGCGATACCCTCAAACACACCGCGCATTACTGTACAGCTCTGCGATACCCTCAAACACACCGCACATTACCGTACAGCTCTGCGATACCCTCAAACACACCGCATATTACTGTACAGCTCTGCGATACCCTCAAACACACCACACATTACTGTACAGCTCTGCGATACCCTCAAACACACCGCACATTACAGTACACTCTGCGATACCCTCAAAACACACTGCACATTACTGTACAGCTCTGCGGTACCCTCAAAACACACCGCACATTACTGTACAGCTCTGCGATACCCTCAAAGACACCGCATATTACTGTACAGCTCTGCGATACCCTCAAACACACCGCACATTACCGTACAGCTCTTCAATACCCTCAAAACACACCACACATTACTGTACAGCTCTGCGATACCCTCAAACACACCGCACATTACTGTACAGCTCTGCGATACCCTCAAACACACCGCACATTTCCGTACAGCTCTGCGATACCCTCAAACACACCGCATATTACTGTACAGCTCTGCGATACCCTCAAACACACCGCACATTACTGTACAGCTCTGCGATACCCTCAAACACACCGCACATTACTGTACAGCTCTACAATACCCTCAAAAGACACTGCACATTACTGTACAGCTCTGCGATACCCTCAAACACACCGCACATTACTGTACAGCTCTGCGATACCCTCAAACACACCGCACATTACCGTACAGCTCTGCGATACCCTCAAACACACCACATATTACTGTACAGCTCTGCGATACCCTCAAACACACCGCACATTACTGTACAGCTCTGCGATACCCTCAAACACACCGCACATTACTGTACACTCTGCAATAACCTCAAAACACACCACACATTACTGTACAGCTCTGCGATACCCTCAAACACACCGCTCTTTACTGTACAGCTCTGCGATACCCTCAAAACACACCGCACATTACTGTACAGCTCTGCGGTACCCTAAAAACACACCGCATATTACTGTACAGCTCTGCGATACCCTCAAACACACCACATATTGCTGTACAGCTCTGCGATACTCTCAAAAACACCGCACATTACTGCACAGCTCTGCGATACCCTCAAAACACACCGCACATTACTGTACAGCTCTGCAATACCATCAAAACACACCGCACATTACTGTACAGCTCTGTGGTACCCTCAAAACACACCGCACATTACTATACAGCTCTGCGGTACCCTCAAAACACACCGCACATTACTGTTAGGCTTGTGCACCGATTTCTTTTTCGGTTCGATTCGATTCGATTTTTCGGATTTTTAAACTTTTCGATTCGGCTCATTTCAACCGATTTCTGTTTCGATTCGGTTCGGCTCGACTCGTTTTTCGTGTACATTTTTTTTCGGAATTTCCACCATTTTTCGTATTTTCGTGTCACTTAGCTCGTTTTTTGTATCTGTATCAATATGTGTGGAACCAGGAAGGAGAGTGTTTGTAACCAGGGGGAAGGATATATGTGTTACACTGCAGCTCAGCAGGATATAGGGGAGGAGTCACATGGACATGACTAGTTAGCAGAACTGTAGATTAGAACCTGTTATAAGATGATCTCTTAATAAATATATAAAACCCTGCAGCTGGAGTCAGAGACAATATTTACAGAATCAGTCTCATTTATACATGGTGGCAGCGGATCTAATTTGAAAACTACTCCAAAAGCAGATATGGAAGGTTTAAAAGCACCCAGTCTCCTGGATTTTCAGGCAAGAAATCTGTCTCAGGCATGGAAGAGATGGAAAGAAGAAATGCTTCTATACACAGACCTGGTCCTGGTTGATAAACCAGAAGAGATGAAGGTAAAGCTGTTCCTGTACTTGATTGGGGATAAAGGCAGAGAGGTTAAAGACACCCTTCTCCCAGGAGTGGCAGCTCCCTCACTGACTGTCCTAATGAAAGCATTTGATGATTATTGTGAGCCAAACAAAATGAGACTGTGGAAAGATATAATTTTTTTTCACGGAGTCAGAGGGAAGAAGAAGGCATAGACGCATATGTCACAGAGCTGCGTACACTGGCAGCCACCTGCAATTTTGGTAATATCAGAGACTCTTTAATAAGGGACAGAATTATATGTGGCACAAGAGATTCTAACCTCAGGGAACGTTTACTGAGAGAAGTGGACTTAACACTTGATAAATGTCTACAAATCGGCAGAGCTGCTGAACTGTCTACAGAGAGGGTGAAGCTCCTGGAGAGGTCCAGCACCGGTGCAGTGTCAGTCCATGGAATGGAAACAAGCTACACTCTTAGGAAGAGTCCGAGCAGAATGGCAGAGACTCCACATAAGATAATACAGTGCATATATTGTGGTAAGCGTCACGAGAAACTGAAAGAGAAATGCCAGCATTTGGAAAGCAATGTAAGGGGTGCGGTAAGGCCAATCATTTCATTAACCAGTGCCGTGCCAGTCTGCACCAACAAAGGAAGCCGGCAGTACAAGCTGTATATAAGGAAACAGCGGATTCAGAGGAATACGAAGACATTCTGGGTCTGACTTTGGAACCAGCTTTTCAGATTTGTGCACTGAAGAAATCTACGAGCAAATTTTCATCAGCTTTGTTTGCTACCATGCTCATCGACCAGCAAGCTGTGAGATTCCAAATGGATTGTGGGGCGGACTGCAATGTCCTACCAGCAAGGATGGTGAAAGACCAATCTAAAATTCTACCCTGTGATAAGATACTAAGGATGTACAATAAGAGTACACTGACACCAGTAGGGATATGTAAGCTCAAAATAAGGAACCCATGCAATCAAAAGTTATATCAGGCTGAATTTGTTGTCATTGACTCAGAGCTGTGTCATCCTATACTAGGAAGTAGAGCTATCCAAGCCATGGATCTGATCTCGGTGCAGCACCAAAATATCCTAACTGTGGAACAAGACAGCAAACAGTCAGATAGCGCTATGTGGGGCTGGTCAACCATCAACAAGGAGTATGCTGATATTTTTCAAGGAGTGGGCTGTCTAGAGGGAAAATTGAAATTGGAAGTGGATGCTCTTGTACAGCCTGTTAGACTTCCAAAACGAAAAGTTCCTGTATCATTACTCAAACCCCTTCAAGAGGAGCTCGCCAGTTTAGAAAAACAGGGGATTATCACCCCTGTAGAGAGAAGCACAGACTGGATTAGTAGTATGGTGATAGTGAAGAAACCATCAGGGAAGTTAAGGATTTGCATTGACCCTAAGCCTCTAAATAAAGCTTTGAAAAGGAGCCACTATCCTTTGCCTACACTTGATGACATACTTCCTGATCTAGCAAGGGCAAGAATTTTTTCAGTGTGTGATGTAAAGAGTGGATTTTGGCATATCGAATTAGAGGAAGACTCCAGCTACTTAACCACTTTTTCTACTCCTTTTGGCCGATACCGGTGGGTTAGGATGCCTATGGGTATTAGTCCTGCCCCAGAGGTTTTTCAGAGAAAACTAAATCATGCACTGGAAGGGCTACCAGGTATCAGGGTTATTGCAGATGATATCCTGATTGTAGGAGAAGGAGAAACTGATGTGGAAGCCATTAAAGATCACGATCAGAAGCTGAGGAAGTTACTAGATCGTTGCAGAGAACGACAGCTCAAACTAAATCCAGAGAAATTCCAGTTAAGAAAAACTGAAGTACCTTATATTGGTCACTTATTGTCAGCCCAGGGACTTCAAGCAGACCCCAGCAAAGTAAAAGCCATTACTGAAATGCCCAGACCCACAGACGTTAAAGGAGTACAGAGATTTTGGGGATGGTGAACTATCTTTCAAGGTTTTGTGAGAACATATCAGATGCAGGTGAACCTCTGCGCCAACTAACCCAGAAGGATGCAGTGTGGGAGTGGACTGAAGTGCAGGAAGGGGCATTTCAGCAGATCAAATCAAAAATCAGTTGTGCGCCAGTACTCAAGTATTATAACCCAGAAGAACCATTGGAACTACAATGCGATGCGTCAGAGAGAGGTCTGGGAGCAGCACTGATGCAGAGTAAGCAACCGTTAGCTTTTGCAAGCAGAGCATTGACGGAGACAGAGCAAGGTTATGCCCAGATTGAGAAGGAGTTGTTAGCAGTCCTCTTTGGCATGGAAAAATTTCATCAATTCACATTTGGACAAACAGTAGCTGTACAGTCCGACCATAAGCCCCTTGAAAGCATTATGAAGAAACCTTTACTTAAAGCACCCCGACGTCTTCAGCGTATGATGTTACGTCTTCAAATGTACGATGCATGTATCAGATACTGCCCAGGAAAGTCTCTGGCAGTGGCAGACACATTGAGTAGGGCTTATCTGGACGAGGGTTCCGTGGAGGGCTCAGTGGAGCACCAGATTGAAACGGTAAACATGCTCCAATATCTACCCATCTCAAACAGGAGACTTGACGCTATACAAAAAAGCACTGATAAAGACAAGACTTTACAAGCAGTGAAGCACATTGTTTTGAGGGGATGGCCTCATGCAAAGGAACTGGTACCTCTAGAGGCTTCACCATTTTACCACATACGTGATGAACTGAGTGTACAGGATGGTGTACTATTCAAAGGCGAGCGAGTTGTTATACCATCTGAACTTCGATCTGATATTATGTCTCGGATCCATTCTTCACATTTCGGCGTGGAAGGATGTCTACGTAGAGCCAGGGAATCCGTTTACTGGCCAGGAATGAATGCGCAATTGAAAGAGTACATTGACCAATGTGACATATGCCGGTCATTTGATACTAAACAACAAAAGGAGACCTTGATGCCTCATGAGATCCCAACTAGACCATGGGAAAAGATCGGTACTGATTTGTTCACATTCCACGGACACGAGTATTTAATAACGGTGGACTATGACTCTAACTTCTGGGAGATAGACCAGATTCAGGATACAAGATCAACAACAGTGATAAGAAAATTGAAGGCTCATTTTGCCAGATATGGAATCCCAGACACTGTATGTTCAGATAATGGACCCCAGTTTATTTCGATGGAGTTTAAAGAATTCAGTATGAATTGGGACTTTGACCACATTACCTCATCACCAGGATACCCCCAAAGCAATGGGAAGGTAGAGTCGGCAGTAAAAACGGCCAAGAGACTCCTGCAAAAGGCTGTGTCCTCTGGTAATGATCCCTACCTAGCATTATTGGATCATCGCAACACACCAACGCAAGGTCTGGAGTGCAGTCCTGCTCAAAGACTGATGGGTCGAAGGACCAAATCGTTACTTCCAATGAGAGGAAGTCTGTTAATGAAGGATCACGGGATGAATGACAGGCACCAAATTCTATGCACAAAACAACGTGCATTGCAAGCCGCTCAATATAATAGGGGAGCCAAAGACCTGCGGCCTCTAAATGTTGGCGAACAGGTGTGGGTACAACCACCAATTAACCAGGGAAAAGAGTGGCGGAAAGCTTGCCTAAGAGCCCCTGCTGGAATCAGGTCCTATGAAGTTGTAACAGAGTCAGGACAAGTTCTGAGAAGAAATAGGAGGCACCTGAGAGGCACTGGACGATACAGGCCTCAAATAAGGACCCAAAGTAGCAATCAAGAGGAATATAACACGGACGAGACAAACCAGCCATCAATAGCAAATACCCCAGAAGAAGATCAGGAAGAACCACACTGTGAAATATCAGACACAGAAAGACTGGGGGATGACACCAATGTTCTACGAGAACAACCACAAGGATACAGAAACACCCAGACTAGAAGCGGGAGATCCATCCTAAAACCAGCATATCTAAATGATTATGTGGACTAACATGTGACCCACTACAAGAATCCGTTTCACGATCCATCTACCTCCTAGACTTGAGCTAAAGGAAACAACTTCCATTTTCCCAAAAAGGGAAAGATGTATCAATATGTGTGGAACCAGGAAGGAGAGTGTTTGTAACCAGGGGGAAGGATATATGTGTTACACTGCAGCTCAGCAGGATATAGGGGAGGAGTCACATGGACATGGACTAGTTAGCAGAACTGTAGATTAGAACCTGTTATAAGATGATCTCTTAATAAATATATAAAACCCTGCAGCTGGAGTCAGAGACAATATTTACAGAATCAGTCTCATTTATACAGTATCGACTTTTCGTATTCTCGGAAATTTTCGTTTTTTCGGAACGTCTGTTCTCCTCGTTTCAAAGCAATAAATTTCGATTTGACACATTTCAAGTACATTCGAAAATTCCGAAAATATTTCGTTTCGGCTCGGAAAAATTTTCGGATCTGCCATTTTCGGATCTAAAAATTTTCGGAACATCGGCCGCATCCGAAAACACGAATCGGGAAATTTCGTGAAAATTCCGAAATTCCGAAACCCGAAACGCACATCCCTAATTACAGTACAGCTCTGCGATACCCTCAAACACACAGCACATTACTGTACAGCTCTGCGATACCCTCAAACACACCGCACATTACTGCACAGCTCTGCGATACCCTCAAAACACACCGCACATTACTGTACAGCTCTGCGATACCCTCAAACACACCGCACATTACTGTACAGCTCTGCGATACCCTCAAACACACCGCATATTACTGGGGCTGGTATGAAATTATTTCCAGGGCTGTTTTTTATCCCCAGTCCGGCCCTGGCTGAAACCTCACAAAAAAACAAATACCTCTCATCCCTCGGCAAGAAAGGCGGCATGATTCGTCACTTTTGTTCACCAGGAATAGGGTTGAGCTGTTCGGTTCGATCGGTTCGGAGTTCGATTCGAACATCGCCTGTTCGCATGTTCGCGAACTACGAACATTTCCGCGTGTTTGCCGCATGTTCACCCACAATGCACCACAATGGACCCCAATGCACTTTTCCACTGGACTGAAACTTGTAATTGGCTACAGCCTTGCACCTGACCACAGGTCAGGTGCAAGACAGGTTCAAGACTATGCCAATCACGGCTCAGAGTCCTGATTGGGCAAATTTTGCCCAATCATGGGCTCACAGAGCTAAGTCCCGTAGCACACTATATAAGGCTTCACATAGCGCTTCAGCACGTGTTTGAGAGGAGATTGTTCTTGTGTTAGTGTGTGTTCTCACTGCCAGTCTGCCACCAGCTACTCGGGGGGTCTCATTTCTACAAAATATCTGGGAATTGTTCTAATCTTTGTGTTCTCACTGCAACCAAGTATTTTGGGGGGTCATTAATCTCTACAAAATATCTGGGAATTGTTGTAATCTGTGTGTTCTCCCAGCAACTATTTTGGGAGGTCAGTAATGTCTACAAAATATCTGGGAATTGTTCTAATCTGTGTGTTCTCACTGCCACCAAGTAGTTTGGGGGTCATAATTTCTACAAAATATTTGGGAATTGTTCTAATCTGTGTGTTCTCACTGCCACCAAGTATTTTGGGGGTCAATAATTTCTTCAAAATATTTGGGAATTGTTCTAATCTGTGTGCTCTCACTGCCACTAACAGGGTAATTCAGAGAGATTCGAAAAGTCACCGCACGTTCGGTGACTTTTCGTTCTCTTCAATTCGGTTCCTTTTGCCGATCCCATTACGGCGACCCTGCGGTGTATTCAGCAAGCACCACAGGGTCCCCGAATTGCAGGGAAAAGCTACCGCAAACCCAACTAAAACGAACCACAAAACCCACCGAATGCACGCCGTAAACCCCCAAAAACATCTGGATTAACCGTCAAAGAACCCGAGCAGGAGCCGATCACCTGCAGCAAAGCAGCTGAGACCGCAGACGAGGCAGTGAATAAATTAGCAAAACAGTTTGTGTGAATGTGTGAAAATGAAACGCTGTTTGCAAAGAAACTACTGAGCGAAAATGTCTGAAATTTGCATATGAGGTCCAGGGAATGATAATAAAAAGGGCTGTTACAGAAAAAAGAAGAAAACTTAAAAAAAAAATCGAAAATCGGTCTTTTAAAAAAAATAAAAAATTCAGAAAAATGCTTAAAATATCCTAAAAAATCTATATATAAAGAGACTCTTTACTGCAGAATTTTATAATGAACGGTTTATTAGATATTGAATTAAAACCGGAATATTTTTAACATTCAAGCCTATGGGATTCTCCTGAATAAATTTGTCGAATGAAACCACCGAATGGCAGGGCATTAGGGGAACCTTTCACTGCTGGTTTGTGTTCTCTGAATAGCCGAAGCAGTGCTTTTTCATAGGGATTTCACTGCCCTCGAACAGGAACCGAACAGGCACCGTATGTTCAGGCAATTTGCTAGGATTTGGCGAATTGCCTGCTCTCTGGATAGCCGAATGGCCAGGAAAGATTACCGAATGCTGATTTTCAGCGTTCGGTTACCTTTCTCAAGCAATTCGATCTCTTTGAATAACCCTGCAAGTATTTTGGGGGTCAGTAATTTCTACAAAATATTTGGGAATTGTTCTAATCTGTGTGTTCTCACTGCCACCAAGTATTTTGGGGGTCAGTAATTTCTACAAAATATTTGGGAATTGATCTAATCTGTGTGTTCTCACTGCCACCAAGAATTTCGGGGTCAGTAATTTCTACAAAATATTTGGGAATTGTTCTAATCTGTGTGTTCTCACTGCCACCAAGTATTTTGGGGGTCATTCATTTCTACAAAATATCTGGGAATTGTTGTAATCTTTGTGTTCTCACTGCCAGCAGCAATTGTGGGGGTCTCATTTCTACAAAATATTTGGGAATTATGGTAATCTGTGTGTTCTCACTGCACCCATCAGGGGGTCTCACTGATTTATAGGAGGTTTCTGGGAATTGTAATCTGTGTCTTGTCACTGGCTGCCAGCTATCAGGGTGTCTCACTGAGTTATACCAGACTTCTGGAAATCTTTAATCTATATATCAGAGTTGAATCAGAGTTCTGCAGCATATCTCCAATTTTTATAACAGAGTTGAATCAGAGTTATGTATATCTTTAATCTATATATCACTCACCATGTCAGAAAGACCAAAAAGGACAGGATAATAGGGCAAGCAGCCTCTGTGTCGGGAGGATGTGCCTCTGGTCGTCGTGGACGTGGGGAATCCTCTGCAGGGGCACGCTTGTCCTTTCTAACTGGTGCTGGCCGTCTTAAGCAGCAGCAACATACAGAGGATTTGGTGGATTGGCTAACCAGACCATCCTCATCCTCCGAGTCCTCTGCCAGCCAGACTTGTGGTGCTTTACAGTAGGGATGAGCCGAATACCCCCGAGTTTGGTTCGTATTTGAACCCGAACTTTCCAAATGTTCGAATCCGAACTCGAACTCAATACAAGTCAATGGGGCTGAAAATTCGATTTTTAGAGTCCCCTCAAAGAGGGCATATATGCTAGATATTTGCCATAAAAGGTGTATGGGAGTCCGGGTAGTGCCCTGGGGGACAGGAAACAAGGACAAAAAGTAAAAAAAAAACGTTTTTAAAGGGACAGTGAGTCTTCCATGAAATAAGGGTTAAAAAAAAATATGAAAAATTCCTTCAAATATCGTGCCTAGGAGGTACCCATAACCTGCCCATGAAGTGGCGGATTTCTAGGATGTATAGAAACACTTATAAACAAATAAATTACGTTTCAAAAGACGGTAAATGCTTTTCCTTTAATCTATCCATAAACAACTGCTTGGGGCGGCAGTCTGTATGAAAAGAGGAGACATTTTCGGACACGTAGAAAAAGTTTAGTGATTTTTTGGCTAAATTATTGTGAAACTTATGCAGGCTTTGGACGAAAGTAACAATAGGTGCTTTAAAATTGGGCCTTTAGCGTCAGCAACAGTGCCGTCACACTGTAAGCCCTCTGAGGATATGAATCTGATTAAGGCGTCAGTGGCAGTGGACCCAAATATTGTGCTTTTGGTGCCAGGCCTGCAAGTACTATCATACAGTAACCCCTCTGTGGTATTGTGGAAGAATGCAGGGGTGGACCATGTGGTCCTATATTAAAAATATATGAATCTGGTAATGGGCGTCAGTGTACCCAGATATTGTGCTTTTGGTGCCAGACTGCCAGGCCAGCAAGTACTATCATACAGTAACCCCTCTGTAGTATTGTGGAAGAATGCAGGGGTGGACCTTGCGGTCCTATATTAAAAAGATATGCATCTGGTAATGGGCGTCAGTGCACCCAGATATTGTGCTTTTGGTGCCAGACTGCCAGACCAGCAAGTACTATCATACAGTAACCCCTCTGTAGTATTGTGGAAGAATGCAGGGGTGGACCTTGCTGTCCTATATTAAAAAGATATGCATCTGGTAATGAGCGTCAGTGCACCCAGATATTGTGCTTTTGGTGCCAGACTGCCAGGACAGCAAGTACTATCATACAGTAACCCCTCTGTAGTATTGTGGAAGAGTGCAGAGTTGGACCCTGCAGTTCAAAAAATTAAAATGATATAAATGTGGCACAGGCGTCAGTGCAGCCAAATATTGCGCCTTTCATGGCAGTAAGTGCCTTCACACCGTAACCCTTTTGTGGTATTGTGGAAGAGTGCAGGGTTGGACCCTGCGGTTCAAATAATTTGAATGATATAAATGTGGCACAGGCGTCAGTGCAGCCAAATATTGTGCCTTTCATGGCAGCAAGTGCCTTCACACCGTAACCATTTTGTGGTATTGTGGAAGAGTTCAGTGCTGGAGGTTTTGTGAATGCAGAAGACATCCCCGATCTATTCTGTTACTTCAGCATCAGGGGATTGATAGCTGCTGATACAAGACTGATTCATTTTTATAAATGTCAGCCGGTCTACAGAGTCCGTGGACAGACGCACTCTTTTGTCTGTGACAAAACCTCCAGCGGCACTGAACGTCCTTTCAGAAAGCACGCTAGATGAAGGGCAACCTAGTAGCTGCATAGCATATTGGCTAAATTCTGGCCAGTGATCCAATCTCAACACCCAGTAAACCAGTGGATTATCTGCTGTAAAGGTATCCAGGTCTGCCCTTGCCCCTAGGTAGTCCTGCACCATATGGTGAAGACGCTGGCAATGGGTGCCTACATTTGACGTCCCTGGGCGTCGTGGACTAAAATTTTTTAAAAATGCATCAGTCAAGCGGCCCTGGCCTTCACCACTATTCCTCTGATCATCCGCAGCCTCAGAAGCACCTGTGTCAGCACTTGGTAACCTACCAGTGCCTGGAAAGGTGTTGCACAAGTGTCGCTTTAGAGCGTCCTCACGTTTTTTCATTATGTGCTCCCTCTGTGCGGGCAGGATGAGCTCTGCAACTTTACCCTTGTATCGTGGATCAAGAAGGGTTACCAACCAGTAATGATCCCTCTCCTTGGTAGCACGAATCCTGGGATACTTTTAGCAGGCTTTGCATTATAAGGGAGCCCATGCAGCGTAGGTTGGAGGTGGCATTAGCTTCCGAGTCTTACCGGTCAATGAGGATGACCCCATCGTGCACTTCCTCCTCCCAGCCACGCGCTAGCCCTTGTGTTTCTGGGCACACAAAACCCTCCCTTGAGGAATCCCCACCTTCAATGCTCCCACTACTTAAATAATCCTCCTCGTCCTCCTCATCCTCCTCCTGTCTGATCTGAGTAGGACCCGCTGGAATGCTATCTGTGGAAATACTGGGGCCTTCAGAGCTAGGGAAGGTCTCCTCTTCCTCCCGCTGCTCTGCCTCTAGAGCCACATCTATAATTCCCCGCAGAGTGTGCTCCAGCAGGAACACTAAAGGAATTGTGTCACTGATGTATGCACTGTCCCTGCTCACCATCCTCGTTGCCTCCTCAAATGGTGACAGTACAGTGCATGCATCCTTGATTATCAGCCACTGTGGGGGGGGGGAAACAAGTTGACCTGAACCTGTCCTTGTGCCATACTCACAGGTACTCGTTGATGGCCCTCTGCTGCTTGTGCAGACGCTGCAGCATTGCTAATGTCGAGTTCCACCTGGTGGGCATGTCACAGATCAGACGGTTTGTGGGAAAGTGGAATTCTCTTTGAATTTCTGCCAGGCGAAAGCTTGCTGGGAATGACCGTCTGTAGTGGCTGCAGACTTTTCTGGCCTGGCTGAGAAGCTCTGCCAGCCCTGGGTACTTGGTTAGGAAACGCTGTACCACTAGATTTAGGACGTGTGCTAGGCATGGTACATGCGTCAGTTTACAATTGTGTAGGGCGGAGAGAAGGTTGCTGCCATTATCACAGACGATCATTCCAGCTGAAGCTGGCGTGATGTTAACCATCTCTGCACCTGGCCCTGCAGAGCTGACAGAATTTCTGGCCCGGCGTGGCTCCTGTCCCCTAAACAAACCAGCTCAAGCACAGTATGGCATCTTTTTGCTTGCGCCATTGCGTAGACCCTGTCAGGCGTCGGTTTAACTGCCACTTCGCCAGAGACAGAGAAGGAGGAGGAGGAGGAGAAGGAAGAGGGAGAGGTGGTGGTGGAGCAGACAGACCTCATACAAGCAGCTTTCTGGAGGCGTGGTGGATGAAGAAGCTCCAGCACAGAGCCCGTCTTGGATCCCTCCCAGCTGCAATCAGAGTTACCCAGTGTGCCGTGAAGGAAATGTAACGACCCTGTCCATGCTTGCTTGACCACGTGTCTAAATTCACATGTACCTTGCAAGAGGCAAGATCCTGCCGGTCATGTGACCCAGCATGAGGAGCCTTCTTCACTCCATGGAGCGGATGCTTGGGATGGCGCGTTACCACTGCCCCCCAGCATCCACGAGGCTAGTGGCCGCTGCAGAACAGGCTGCTGGACTCAATGCCTGCCCCGCGACCTGATGGTAAAACCGTGATGCAAAGGGGAAAATAGCAATCACTAATTTTCCCACTTAGCGTTCCGGTTTTTGCGAGGAGCCGCTGATAGTCCCCTATATTTTTTTAATTAGTGTAAGCTTCACTAGCCATGCCCACAGGCACGTTACATTTTGGTTTGGAATATTTTGGAACCCAAAAATTTCAGATTCCAAAATAATAATTCTACTGATTCATAATATCAGAAACCTCTATTTTGGTATTGGACTGATTCGAAATATTAGAAGTGTCCAATATATTCAGCCGATATCAATATTTTCAGATGGGCGTCATATTAAAATGTTTTTTAAAAATGTATATTGTACAAAATCTGAAAAAAATTACATGAGAATAGCGCAGATGTGATGCACAGAATGACACATAGGCTCAAAAATGACACACTGAATGATGTAATGGCACAGAAACGATGCAAAGTATGCGAGAATGGACCTGAAATAACACACAGAATAAAACATTGATTTAGAAATGTGCTTTTCAATTATTTTTCAGATTTCAAATTAATCCAAATAGAACCTTGGGCAAGACACCTAACGATGCATACTTGCCACTGGGTGGCGAGTATGTACTGTTATGTGTCTTGCCCAAGGTTCTATTTGGATTAGTTTGAAATCTGAAAAAGAATTGAAAAGTGCATACTTGAAAACGAGTAAAAACTCAATGTATCCTTCCTGGTAAAATACTTTCTCCAAAAAAAAACCCACCAATTATATTTGGATCTGCACGATTCTAGTCAGAGTGGTTCGGATCAATTTGGAATATTTTTATTCGGAGAATTTGGATAAATCTGAAATTCAAAATTGCTGATTTTTCAGCCAAATATCGACTCAGACTGAACTAAATTGCACATGTCTAGCCATCACTAGCAACTTGAAATTAGCAAATTTAAGGGGTTATTCACTAACTTCCGAATTGGCCTGAAATTGCATCGAAAGGTGAAATTCACTGTTCACCGGTGCAATTTCGGGCCATTTCATCTATTCACTAAACTGTCAATTCGTCAAATACTGGCAGCGAAATACAGTTCTGTTTACCACAATTCGGCAGCACCAAATTGCATCATAGACGACTATTGTGCCTTCTATTCACAAAATGCCGAACTGCACCAAAATCCCAGCGAAATGCCATGATATTTGGATGTTCAGTTTGACAGGTTTAAACAGGTGAATCCCATGGGATTACGTAGTATCATTTTTAAAGGCCATTTATTCTTTTCATTTTCAGCAAAAAGTCTGTTTATTTATTTTTTAGAACACTTTTGTATTTTTACGTTTAAGTGGTTTATTTTTGAAAAGTCAGCAATGCTACAACAAGCCAGTATGGAGGATAAAAGGGGGGGGGGTACCCATTATGTTCTAAGAGAAATACCAGGAACATGACCGTTTCCATATCGACAAATGAAGGAGGTGAGTCCGGTAAGGGAGTAAGAGAGGGGGAAAGAGAAAAAAAAAAAAAAAATTAAAAAAGGGTAAAGGGACAATTAAAAAAAAAAAAAAAAAAGGGTAAAGGGGGGAAAAAAAAAGCCAAGGCCCTCACCGTGACGCTCCTGGCGCTCCCGTGGGAGGCCATGGAGGGACAATGTCACAAGGCCAAGGGTGGCCAGAGAGCCAGGCATTACAACCAAGTCATGATGGCACGCCTCAGAACCACCCAAACTCGGCCGGAGAAAAAAAAAAAACAACAAAGAAAGGGAAAGGTGGGAGGGGGGGAATACCGGTGTCCACCACGTCTCGGGGCAAGTCCCGCAAATCAGTCTAATAGATGGGTAAGATGAAAGGAGAGCAATAGCCGCAAGGGGACATAGAAAAAATGTGGGGAGGGGGTAATGCGGGAAAGAGAAGGGAAGTCCCGACAAGGAGCTTCATCCAGGTCCGTCGCAGCTGGGAAACAGTATGTAAAGACACGGATGCAGGGCCATATCCAGGGATGGTATCTCAGGTGTAATCCGGCGACTCAGGTTGGGTCTCGGGGAGGGGGGATAGATTTAACAGATGCTATCCCAGGCTCCGTATTCCATTGGTCGGTCGTCAGTCCCAGAAATTGAAGGTGAGCGGCCGCCTCTTCAGGTGTAGTGGCTTGCAGGGTAGATCCATCGCCGTGGTAACTCAATAATGAGCCAAATGCACCCCATCTATACCGGGTGCCGTTGTCCCGCAGTATAGCCGTTGCGGGTTTAAAGCGTTGTCGGGCCGCCAGCACCATAAAGGGGAGATCCTGGTAGATTGTAATAGAAGCCCCCTCAAATTCAAACAAGGGAGTATTTCGAGCCACCTGCAGCAAGGCAGCCCGCAGTGATATGTCCCGAACCACAATGAGGACGTCACGGGAAGCCCTGGCGGGGGCCGACATGGCCCGTCGCAAACGCATGGCAGAAATGAGCACGGTTCCCAGGTCACTAACCATGGGGAGAACGGTCTGAACTAGATGAGCCGGGTAAGACAGTAACTCAGGGTCCTGCACAGTGTCCGGTATCCCACGCAGCTTGAGGTTTTTGCGCCTGTGCCTGGATTCTAAAGATATCACCGCGGTTTGTAAGTGCTGGTTCTGGTGTCGGAGTGTGAGTAGGGTTGCAGAGGTCTCATCCTGCGCCCCCTCTAGCTCCTGCGTTCGAGCCCGAATATCCACGAGTTGGTTTTGTGCGTCAGCGACAGCGGCAGTCAGTGGTTGCAAGTCCGCCTGCCAAGTTTTCCTGGCGTCTGCCAGCAGGAGGCGAATGTCGCGTTTAGTAGCTGGTAATCCTTCTTCCTCCATCCCTGGTGACAGCTCCAGGGGAGCAGGGACTAGGCCCGACTCCATCACCACGCCAGATTGTGCCGTGTCCTCCAGCGTGGATCTTGGCAGACGGCGCCCCGCACCACCTCCCAAGGAAATGCGGATGTCGGGGGTGCTGGAGGTCCCTGCCAACTCGCTGGTCTTGGTCTTCTTCCCCATTTGGTTGGGGACAGGACTTAAAAGAGCAGAGCTCGCGGGGTAGGAGTAAAGTAGGCCTCAAAGAGGGCCGCCGGCTCACAATAGCTCTCACCGCAAACTCGGCCTGGGGTGCAGTCGCGGGTCCGGAGGTGGGGGCAAATCGGTCTCCGGAGTGTGGTATCCGATGGCTGGTGTCAGGGGCACAAAAAAGGGAAAGTCCGAGCCGTCTAGAAAGCTTCAGAATCGCCGCTTGTATGAGAGAAGACACGGAGCTCTGCAAAATCACGTCCGCTCCCCTGCACATCCGGCCACGCCCCCCACTTTTGTATTTTTAGATGAAATTTTTGTTTCCCCATTTCTGAAAAAGATTTATTTTAATTATCTTTAAAAGACCTTTTTTCATTATTTAGACGTATTTTAATACATATTTATTGGTTTAAACACCTATTAGGAGAATATGAGAGTTCTCCTCTTTTTTCTTTTTTTTGCTTTTCAGTTCGGTAGAATTGACCGATGCCAATTCGGCACAGTTCGGCGTTTTTCGCCAAAGTCCAATAACTGCATCGGCAACTCTAATTTTAGCAAAATACAGTGACCATTCGCTAAATAGTGAACTCACCATATTGTTGATAAAATGGAATCGCCAAAGTGCTCCGAAGTTCGGCGAAAATCATTACTTTGTGAATAGAACCTTTAGCAGTGTAGTGATCAAAAGGATACTCAAAAGAAATGTAATAATCTAAACTAGGTATGAATGAAATTGGAGTGTGGTTCACTTGCGCTCCTTCCAATCAAACGATTAAATAGAAAGGTGTATACTCAGCCACTTCAGAAAAGCGTGAGTTACTCTTGACTGGATGCAGTTACTTTAAAGTATTGAGAATCACAGCAACTGCACGAGTTTTAAAAGTTAGCATGTACGTAATATTTTAAGTTTTTTTGTTTTGCATTTTTACAGTGTTTTCAGTATAAACTGTAATTTGAAACTAAATGGTCACACTTACAGCATGAAGAATCCTTTCAGAGAGAGACTTCTAGAAAAAAACACAAATTCTATAATGATTTTAATTAGATTTTTATTTTTTATAATATCTTTCATTTTATTACTTTGTATTTCTGTACCTACTGTAACAATTCAATGTTCTTGAACCCAGGACATACTTGAAAACGAGTAGACATGTGTATTCGTTTTAGTACTAAAACGATTTAGTCTGAATTTTGGGATAATTTAGTTTTCGTATGACTCAAGAGAAACAAAACTGCTCAGTACAAAAACCGAAAGAAACTAAAATAAAATGCACTACATTTTTGTTTCAGTCCTTTTTGTGATATTACATTGATGAGTGAAGGAGAACAGCAATGAAGAGCGCAACATCGCAACATCCGAAGTTCTGCACCCTTCACATGCCAATGCAGTAGGATGTTCTATACAGAGAGGGGCATTAATTAATGCAGAAGGATGTTATATACATTATACAGAGAAAGGTATAAATTGAGGAGGATGTTCTATACAGAGAGGGACATTAATTAATTCAGGAGGATGTTCTATATATTATACAGAGAGGGGTATTAATTAATGCAGGAAGATGTTCTAAACATTATACAGAGAGGAGCCTTTTTTTAAGCCCTTTAAATCCAGTGGCTGTGAGCGCTGAGATCGGCTGCTTGTTACATTATCTCTCAGTACAATGTATCAGGCTCAGCTGTTACAGTAACTGACTGTAACAGCGCTCAGAGTTTCAGTAAAACAAGGAAATAATATTGTTCTAACCCCTTATATATAAAAATATTATTTACTAGTTTTACTGAAACTCTGAGCGCTGTGATGAGCGGCAGTCAGTTACTGTAACAGCTTTGCCTGACACGGGGCAGTATTACAATGTTGGTGCTAACTTAACCAGAGCTGTTGTAAACTGAAAACCTCCATAGGCTATAATGGCTCTGGGAAGTTTACAACAGCTCTGGCTAAGTTAGCACCAACTATGTAATATGGCCCACATTGTGCTGAGAGTGCGAGATACTGTAACAAGCAGCGATCTCATCCCTCTGAGGAGCCACTACAATAGTAATTGTATCCACTGGTTTTCGGATGAATGAAATTAGTTTTCATACTAAAGAACTGAAAACTAATTTCTTTAGCAACTAAATAAATTGCATTTTAGGACTAATCCATTAGTTCAAAACGAAATTTTGTGCTGTGCACATGTCTAAAAACGAGAGTAATCTCAATGTATCCTTCCTGGTAAAATCCTTTATAAATAACTAAATAAATTTGGTATTAATGTAAACAATAAAAACATGTTGTAAACACAGTTGTAAGCCATTTAGAGGTATGTTAAATATGTGGGAAGTAAAAGAGTAGGAAACAGAAACTGAAGGAGGAGAAACTCAGGAGAAACCTGGGCAGCCGCCGATCCGGCAGCCGCCGGAAAAACCCGACACCGCAGATGAATGAAGCAGTGGCGTAACTAGAAACCTGAGGGCCCCGGTGCAAGAATCCATGAAGGGCCCCCCAACCCCCCACAAAAAAGATCCATATTTTTACCTTTTTTTTTCTGCAATATAAAAAAGATAGTATTGCCCCCAGCTCACATGGACATATATTGCCCCCAGCTCACATGGACATATATTGCCCCAAGACCACACATGGATATATTGCCCCAGGCCACACATGGATATATTGCCCCCAGGCCACACATGGATATATTGTCCCAGCTCACACATGGATATTTTTGCCCCCAGCTCATGGAAATACTGCCGCAACACATGGATATACTGCCCCAACACATGGATATACTGCCCCAGCTCATGGATATACTGCCCCAGCACATGGATATACTGCCCCAGCACATGGATATACTGCCCCAGCTCATGGATATACTGCCCCAGCACATGGATATACTGCCCCAGCTCATGGATATACTGCCCCAGCTCTGCCCCCCAGCTCATGGATATACTGCCCCAACTCTGCCCCCCAGCTCATGGATATACTGCCCCAGCTCTGCCCCCCAGCTCATGGATATACTGCCCCAGCTCTGCCCCCCAGCTCATGGATATACTGCCCCAGCTCTGCCCCCCAGCTCATGGATATACTGCCCCAGCTCTGCCCCCCCAGCTCATGGATATATTGCCCCAGCTCTGCCCCCCCAGCTCCTCATCATGGATATATTGCCCCAGCTCTGCCCCCCAGCTCATGGATATACTGCCGCCCCCAGCCCAGCTCTTACCTGCTCAGGGGGGCCCCAGGCCCAGGGCAGGCTCCGTCGGCGTCTTCTCCTCCAGCGTCTTCTCCTCCTTGGCGAGCGGCCGCTGGAAACATGCAGCTTGGCCGCTCGCCGGAAACCACCTGATCAGCGCGAGGTCTCGTGCGCTGGTCAGGTGGTTTCTCTCCCACGTGAGCGGCCAAGCTGCATGTCAGCGGCCGCTCGCGTAGGGAGAGGGACGGCCAGCGCGCGGTCACAGATTCCGGCGCTTTTTGCCAGAATCTGGCGGCAGCGCTGGGTCCCCCTCCAGTGGCGGAATGCCAGGGCCCGGTCGCAACTGCGACCGCTGCGACCATGGTACTTCTGCCACTGGAATGGAGTGAAAAAAAAGAACAGTACGCTTGAATGTTTGAAAAGTGAAACGCTGTTTGCAAAGAAACTACAGAACGAAAATGTCTGAAATTTACATAAAAGGTCCAATGAATGATAATATAAAGGGCTGTTACAGAAAAAAGAAAAAACGAATTAAAAAAAGAAACAAAAAAAATATTTTCGCAAAAAAAATCCCGAAAAATGCCTAAAAGATCCTAAAAAAATCTATAAATAAAGAGACTTTTTACTGCTGAATATTATAAACAACGGTTTATTAGATATTGAATTAAAACGGGAATATTTTTAACATTGAAGCTTATGGGATTCGCCTGAATAAACCAATCGAATGAAACACCGAACAGCAGGGCATTTCGGCAACCTTTCACTGCTAGTTTTTGTTCTCTGAATAGACTAAGCGTTGCTTCTCTATGGGGATTTCACTGCCCTCGAACAGGCAACAAACAGGCACTGTATGTGCAGGCCTGCTCTCTGAATAGCCAAATGGCCAGGAAAGGTAACCGTACGCTGAATTTCACTGTTCAGTTACCTTTCGGCCAGAATTCATATCTCTTTCAATAACCCTGAAAATGTCAGAGTTGAGGTGACATGCAGGGTTTAATTAGAGAAGCCCAATTTCAAGGAATGCTAATTGGCAATGCTGAGCAAGGAGCAGGTTGCTATCGGGGTTATTCAGAGAGAGGGGAAACTCAGGAGAATTGGCAGGAGAAGAGAACAATCTAGACCAAATAGCCAATTTGGAAAGTGAGATAAATGGGAGAATTTTTCTGGCACTTTTTTCTGGCACTTTCTATTGTGGTCAGTGGACCTCAATGCATTATAATATATAGAACAAATACGTTGATCTTATTTGTGAGGTTTCCCCTATGGTGAGCTGGAGTGCATACCAATGATAGGTCTACACAAGAAAATGTTATAAAATATAAGTACAATATTAATTGAAAGTTAATGTAATTGAAAAACATTTATTATTAAGCACAGTATTAAAACAATCTACAAGGTTATTCAGAGAAAAATAAAAACCAGGAGAATTGGCAGGAGAAGAGAACAATCTAGACCAAATAGCCGATTTGGAAAGTGAGATAAATGGGAGAATTTTTCTGGTTTGGCTATTTTGACCTAGAAGTTTCACTTCTCCAGTCATTCTCCTGTTTTTCACCTCTCTCTGAATAACCCTGACTGTCACGTAACCAATAGTACACCTCAAGTGGTTGTACACCTAGTTCAAAGCATTGTGAATGCACTCTATTTTTCTTATCTTCATTACCCTCACTACCCACTCATGGTGTGAAGGAGGATAGGGATTTCTTCAAAGAAGGGCAACTAGGAACCTGTATTTGGGAGAAACACCTTGCCAGAATCCTTCAAATTGTTGTCAGTCCCATCAGATATGATAAACAGAAATCCTGCGCAGCTTGACAACTCCAACAGAAATAATCATTGTGAGAAAAGATAGCTTGCCATGGAGGTGGTGTACAGTATCAGTTTGATAAAAATTTGTAGGACACCACTTGGTCCCTGCTAGCATTAAGTTGCTTGTATTTCAATATTATTGTCATCTGCGATTGTTCCTTAACAAGAAGAGTCGGCAATAGAGTGGCCACTTCTAGGGCCAATACCAACAAAAACTGAAATGCCCTTCTTGTGTATTTTATGTTGCTGATATCCTACATGTGTGTAGCGATGTGTTAAAATTTACTGTGGCAGTACCCATTTTTGGCCACAAGATGGAGACAATCGCGATTAGAGACACTGGACATTCGAACTACATGTCCCGGCATGCTTTGCGAAGAAACAGGAAGTGGGTGGGTTTTGGAGACACTGTACATCCTGCACCTCGTGGAGAACAGGCAGAGCGCGCCAGGGAGTAAAGGAGAGCGGATGCACACAGCAGAAGGAGAGACCAAAAGATAGGCCGGAGCGCAGACAGAGTGGATCGGGCCTTAGGATTGGGTCACCCAGCCTTGCGGGACACAGACATCACCCTCTATGCTATCCGAGTGCAGTTGAAGGAGAGAAGACCCCTCGAGTGAGGAGTACCGCGGTCGATCGAAGCGGGGAGCAGGCGGTAAGCTGGATTAGTCGCGGCTGACAGACAGAGGGCCAGACAACAGATCCGGTGGTCAGGGTCCCCAGTCAACATCGAGCGGAGAGACGTCCTGGGTCAGCAGAACCTCAAGCTTGCGCTGGATGGGTGAGAGGCCCCCAAGGCCGTATGTAAATAAGAGCGTACGCTGCTGTTTTCCTTCTGAAACCCACAGGGCCCCAACTGACTAGTCGAAGACATCCTTAAAGTAAACTCACTGGCCAGTTGAAAAGTACCCGGGTACCATATACACACGAATACACACCACTTCATGTTCTGGGACTTAACCTGTGCAGGACTCAGTTTCCTTTTCCGAATCGGGACAAGGGGGCAAAGTTAAAGTTACGTTCCGAACACCTTTTCCTTTCTTTTTTTCCCCGCTGCGCGTTTACCGTGATACGAGAACTGTGTATTTTATTGTGTCCCGCTACGCGGTTTTTCCTCGAATTTCGTATCGTTTAAATTTCTGCTCGGTCGGGGTTTTTTTTCCGAAAATACGAAGCCCTCGTGTTTTCGGTTCTTTTACCGCTATGCGTTTATCGTGTTACGAAAGTACTGTAAATCTTCCTGCATATACCGTGTCTCAAGAGCTGCAAACCTTTTTAGTAAACCTTTTAACTTGTAAAACTTACAGCGGTGTTGGAGTATATTTATTCCCTAGTGCGGGGAGACTGACCCGTGGTTCATTTTCAGCGGCTCCTCCGGGAGTGAGCGCTACACGTGGGGGCTCGTTTCCGGGATCCAGTCTCTGGAAAAACCGCATCTAAAGGGTTAAATATGGATCCAGACACTGCTGCCGAATGGTGTGGGGAGCACAGTAGTCAGTTAGCATGTTGCATAGTCATGGATATTCCCGCAGACACTTGGGCCGAAGATCAGATTCGCCAGGCCGTGGCCACGCTAGCACCAGATCATCGGGGGTTAATCCTGGACATTAAGAAAAACCCAGATACCTCTCACACGCATGTTCTTCTTGAATGGAGAAAAGGTGTTCCAGCATGTTTTCGGGGCGCGAGCGTGAAGCTGGAAGATGAGGTGGAAGTCCAACTAATTCAGCCAAGTGCGCCACGTGGTGAATCCGCAGGTGTTCCTGCGCCAGTCCGTTGGCCATGATCGGGCCTGAATTTATCGTGGCTATTGGAGATTTGCTGGCAAAATGTCAGAAAACAAGCCCTCCTCACACTAATTTCGGTTATCGACGGTTAAGGAACTTTACAGGAAACGTACCAACTCCGGCGGGAGAAGAAACCTTTGAGGAATGGGTGGAACAGGCGATGCAGGCACTGGATGAGTGGGACGTCCCTGAGGCCCAGAAAAAGCAAAGGATCACCGAGAGTTTAAAGGGACCTGCGTCAGAAGCGGTGAGAAACCTAAAACTGAGTAGAAAAGATTGTACTGCTTTGGATTATTTGAACGTTCTTGAAGAAGTCTTTGGGCGAACAGAAAAGGCAGCGGAACTGGTATATCAGTACGAACATACCTATCAGAAGAGAGGTGAGAGAATGATTGATTACATGAGGCGCCTGGATAAGATTTTGCACCAAATACTCCTCAAGAAAGGGGCCAAACCGGCTGACGTAGATAAGATTCGAATAAAGCAGATCCTGAGGGGCTCTCAACCGTTGGATCCGGTGATGATGCAGCTGAGAAGCAGAGCAGTTAATCAAGAGTTGAAGTACCTGGAACTGATCCGAGTTGTACGAGAGGAGGAGGCTCTGCTGGAAGAGAAATCCTTCAGACGGGGAGAAAGGGCTTATGCACAACCTGCCAGATATAACGACGGTCTGCAGCCTGAAAACGACTCGTTAGACACCTATGGATCTGACCTGGATGAACAGGAACAGTTAGTGGGTTTTAAATTCATCGAAAAGGCTGCCAAAGAATCGAACCCTTCCGAACGAAGCGAGTTGTTCAAGACTGTAAAGAAGGTACAGGAAGCTCAAACTGAACTGCAGCAAGCGCACGCTGAACTGTGCAGGGTGTTGATGAAGGTGACCGAGATGCAGGGGGAGATGCAAAAGTTCCTAACAGGTATGCAGACGACCGAAGTTGCCGTGGCGTCTGGTTCAAATCTCTTATTAGAACCTCAACCAGCAACTGTGTCTCCACTTTCGAGGAAGAGATGTTTCGGTTGTGGAGAAATGGGCCATTTCCGTGCGCAATTTAAAGGCCGGAAGCCTGAGAGGGATAAAGTTGAGTGGCTGCTGAAAGCTCTAGAGGGACTGTTATCTACTCCACCAGCGGGAAACGCCAGAGGGCACCAGTAAAGGAGCAACTTAGGTGCCCAGAAGTTGAACCTCGCTCCAAAAACCAATTTAAAACTAAGAGGGCAAGAGGGCCCAAGGCAGGGCAAATTGCTGAGCCTGTCAGGACTGAAAGAGTCACTCCCTTAGCGTCCGGGTCTGTGTCATGGGGAGGCAATGCACACCTAAAACCTACACGGGCCAGAAAAAGGGCCAGGGTACAGCAGACTGGGTCTAAACGTCCGGATACCGCCACCAAGTTTCCTGATCAACTGATAGGTCCTTCTCCTATTGTGCCAATCCAAGTGGAGGGAGTCTATACTAAAGCCCTGTTGGATTCAGGGGCCCAAGTGACCTTGATCTACCGAGATTTCTACGAGAAACACTTGAAACACATTCCTTTGCAAGAACTGAAGGATTTGGAAATCTGGGGTATCGGCACTGAGAAACTCCCCTATGACGGGTACCTGCAAGTAAGGTTGGAGATCGGATCTGAAGTCATCGGACAGTCCGGAGGCTGTGACGCCTTGGCCATTGTGTGTCCCCGACCCTCGGGTGCGAACAGAAGCTCTCTGATAGTGGGGACGAATACGGACCTAGTGCGGCATCTCCTGACCCCCATCGTAGTGGAAGAAGGGTCAACTCAAGGAGTGCACCCCATGTTACGGCCGGTCTATCAGAGGATGGTTGAAGAACGGAAGGCACCTGCTGAGGTGGGAAGACTGTGGAGACTGGGTGGGACAGAGAAGGTTCTGCAAGCAGGAGAAGTAGCGAGCTTCCGGGTTTCAGTCAAGTTGAACGGATCGCAACCAGGTCCCTATGTGGTGCTGGGAACCGATGTCAATCATGGGAGTGAAACAGGAGTCGAAGTAATTCCTGAAATAATCTCCACCAAAGCCCTGAAGAGAACACGAGGAAGAGTCTCGGTCAGTGTGTGCAATGTGACAGATTCTCCAGTAGTCCTTAAAGCACGAATGCCTATCGGGCAAGTAGAGTCTGCTACACCCCTCTCCACCGATTTAGGAGGGGGAGTGGATAAAGAGATTCCAGATGAAAGATTCTACCCTAAGGACGCCCCCATTTCACCTGAGTGGAAGAAACGTCTTCAGTCTCAAGTTCTAAAGTGGAAAGAATTATTCTCGAAAGATGAGTTCGATGTGGGCCTGGCTAAGAGTACGGAACACCGCATTCGGTTGCAAGAAGACAAGCCGTTTCGTGAAAGGTCAAGGCGAGTTCCGCTGGGAGACTTGGATGATCTGCGAGAACAGCTAAATGAGTTGCAGAGAACCAATGTGATTCAAGAGTCCAGGAGCCCATATGTATCTCCAATAGTGCTGGTCAGGAAGAAGAATGGTTCTGTCCGCTTGTGCATAGACTATCGCTCCTTGAACCGAAGAACCATCCCCGACCAATATGCCACTCCTCGGATTGAAGATGCCTTACAGTGTTTGTCTGGAGCCAAGTGGTTCAGTGTACTAGACCTGCGAAGCGGATATCATCAGATACCGATGCATCCTGAAGACAAAGAGAAAACTGCGTTCATTTGTCCACTGGGGTTCTTTGAGTTCAATAGAATGCCTCAAGGTCTGACGGGAGCTCCAGCTACGTTCCAACGGTTGATGGAGAAGACAGTCGGGGATATGAATTTAATCGAAGTGTTAGTGTACCTGGATGACATAATTGTGTTCGGGAAGACTCTGGTAGAGCATGAGCAACGTTTGGAGAAGGTCTTGAAGAGGCTCCATGAAGAGGGGTTGAAATTGTCTCTGGAGAAATGCCAGTTCTGTTTACCGTCAGTCACATATCTGGGACACGTGGTCTCGGCAGAAGGTGTTTCGACAGATCCTCGAAAGTTGGAGGCCGTAGCTTCTTGGCCTAGACCTCGAAACGTCACTGAACTTAGATCTTTCTTGGGATTCTGCTCATACTATCGAAGATTTGTGGGAGGATTCGCAAAGATAGCTCAGCCGCTGAACAAACTCCTGCAGAAAGAAACCACCGAAGAAGGCTGTAAGGTCTCTGACAGAAACCCCTCCGCTCCAGGACCAAGGAAAGCTAAAGAGTCCATACAAGGTGAATGGACTAGTCAATGTGAAGGTGCGTTTGTGAAGCTGAAAGAGAGTCTAACCCGAGCTCCTGTTCTGGCCTATGCGGACCCTCATAAGCCGTATGAGTTACATGTGGATGCCAGCCGAGAAGGTCTGGGGGAGTCCTGTATCAGGAGTATGGTGGATTGCTGAGACCTGTAGCGTACGTGAGCCGGAGCCTTACGCCTTCAGAAAAGAACTACCCTACTCACAAACTGGAATTTCTAGCCTTAAAGTGGGCGGTGGTAGACAAGTTGAAAGACTATCTGTATGGAGCGGAGTTCGTGATCAAGACGGATAACAATCCTCTTACCTATATCCTCACTACTGCCAAACTGGACGCAACAGGACATCGGTGGTTGGCCGCTCTGTCAGGGTTTCGGTTCAGCCTGAAGTATCGCCCTGGGGTGAACAATCGAGATGCTGATGCTTTATCAAGAAGACCCTACACTACAGAATGGACTCAGTTAACTCCAGACGGGGTACAAGCTTTGTGTCAAGGAACAGAACGCCGGGTCAAGGGAGGAGTTGAAGCGGAGGCCATAGGAGTCATGGCCGCGGCTGTTCCTGAGTTCTACTGTAACCCTACGCAATTGAGGGATGAAAATCTACCTACCTTTTCCAAGCAGGACCTGAAAGCGGATCAAGCTAGAGACCCTTTGATTGCATTGACCATAAAGGCCCTGACTGCAAACCAGCGAGAGATTCTGTTAACCAATTCCCCGGAGGGAGCCAGACTGGTCTACAAAGAGTGGGAGCGGTTGAAGATGTTGGATGGGGTGGTCTACCGAAGGGGCCCCTCGACCAATTCCGAAGAGATTCAACAGTTATTTCTCCCTACTAAACACAGGGAGAGTGTGTTGCGATCACTACATGATGAGCATGGACATTTGGGTGCTGAGAGAACTTTTAAATTGGTGCGAGATAGGTTTTATTGGCCTTGCATGAGGGCTGAAGTTGAGAGTTACTGCCATTCCTGTCTGAGGTGCATTCAGAGGAAAACTCTACCAACCCGAGCTGCTCCAATGAGCCATCTACAGAGTCAGGGACCCATGGATTTGGTGTGCATTGACTTCTTGTGCTTAGAGCCGGATGCTAGTGGGCAAGGGAACATTTTGATAGTGACTGATCATTTCACCCGTTATGCCCAAGCTTTTTCTACAAAAGACCAACGCGCTCCGACAGTGGCGAAGGTGCTGATGGAAAAGTTTTTTGTTCATTACGGCCTGCCAAGAAGAATACACTCTGATCAGGGAAGAGACTTTGAAAGTAGATTGGTCGGGCAATTGCTGGAGTTGTTGGGAATTCAAAAGACTCGAACTACGCCATACCACCCTCAGGGTGATGCTCAGCCTGAAAGGTTTAATCGCACGCTGCTAAATATGCTGGGGACCTTGTCTAACGTAGAGAAGCAGAGTTGGAGTCGTCACATAGCTACTCTGGTGCATGCATATAACAGTACGGAGAGTGATGCCACTGGATATTCACCGTACCGTCTTATGTTCGGAAGAGAAGCTCGACTGCCGGTTGATTTGGCATTTGGGTTATCTCTAGACCAGATGTCGGTAGCTTCTCATAGAAACTACGTGGATAGACTTCGGAAGAATCTGGCTTCTGCGTTTGAACAGGCCCGTTTGACTTCAGGTAACAGGGAGCAGAGGAACAAGAAGAACTATGATTTGAAGGTTCGAATACAAGATCTACAACCCGGTGATAGGGTTCTGTTGAAGAACTTGGGTGCTGCTGCGAGACACAAGCTGGCGGATAGATGGAGTTCTCAGGTTTACATTGTTTGCAAACAACTGCCAGGTCTGCCGGTGTATCAGATTCGCCCTGATGGAAAGGCTGGTCCCCTCAAGAATTGGCACCGAAATCACTTGTTACCTTTGAGAGAGGCTGTGAGGATACCAGTGGAAAACGAACTTCCTCCGGCGAATCCGCATGCTCCACGTGTCCCTCCTGTTACTCGGTCTCAACAGACTCGGGTTGTTGGAGAGAGCGAAAGAGACAGCGACGAAGAGAGTTTCTGTTTAGATTGGATGCGCTCACCAGAACCTGAAGAGGTCGTCCCAGTTCCTTGTCGATGGGAAAGTAATTTGAGGGCTGAAGCTCCTGAATTTCAGTGGGAATTCCCCGAGAATATGGAACTCCCTGAAACCCTTGAACTTCCGTTAAGGGTCCCGGATACTGTTGGAGACCCTGTAGCTCCTGAAGACGAACCTTACGACTACAGTTCTATGCCTTCCCTGGAGGGATCGTACTCGGAGGAAGTGTCTGCTCCAGTGGCAGACATAAGGACTGAGCCTATACCTATAGTACTTCCACCTGAAGAGGAACGGAAGGAGCCTGAACAAAAACGCTCTATTCGGCCGCCCCAGCGACTTACCTATGACTCACCAGGACATAGCACTGAAGAGGCCATCACCACTGTGCAGAGATTGCCCGAAGTGTCTGCTATGTTAGCTGAGGTAGCCCAGAACATGAGTCAGCTTGAGAAAGTGTTTCTAACCCACTGCATGTATGCTGCTGAACCTGTATATGCTGTATAAACTGTGTGCAAATTGTAAAAGGATAATGTAACTGTTGTACCTCCTTGGAGAGACCCAAGAGTTCTAGGAGGGGGAGAGTGTAGCGATGTGTTAAAATTTACTGTGGCAGTACCCATTTTTGGCCACAAGATGGAGACAATCGCGATTAGAGACACTGGACATTCGAACTACATGTCCCGGCATGCTTTGCGAAGAAACAGGAAGTGGGTGGGTTTTGGAGACACTGTACATCCTGCACCTCGTGGAGAACAGGCAGAGCGCGCCAGGGAGTAAAGGAGAGCGGATGCACACAGCAGAAGGAGAGACCAAAAGATAGGCCGGAGCGCAGACAGAGTGGATCGGGCCTTAGGATTGGGTCACCCAGCCTTGCGGGACACAGACATCACCCTCTATGCTATCCGAGTGCAGTTGAAGGAGAGAAGACCCCTCGAGTGAGGAGTACCGCGGTCAATCGAAGCGGGGAGCAGGCGGTAAGCTGGATGAGTCGCGGCTGACAGACAGAGGGCCAGACAACAGATCCGGTGGTCGGCGTCCCCAGTCAACATCGAGCGGAGAGACGTCCTGGGTCAGCAGAACCTCAAGCTTGCGCTGGATGGGTGAGAGGCCCCCAAGGCCGTATGTAAATAAGAGCGTACGCTGCTGTTTTCCTTCTGAAACCCACAGGGCCCCAACTGACTAGTCGAAGACATCCTTAAAGTAAACTCACTGGCCAGTTGAAAAGTACCCGGGTACCATATACACACGAATACACACCACTTCATGTTCTGGGACTTAACCTGTGCAGGACTCAGTTTCCTTTTCCGAATCGGGACAAGGGGGCAAAGTTAAAGTTACGTTCCGAACACCTTTTCCTTTCTTTTTTTCCCCGCTGCGCGTTTACCGTGATACGAGAACTGTGTATTTTATTGTGTCCCGCTACGCGGTTTTTCCTCGAATTTCGTATCGTTTAAATTTCTGCTCGGTCGGGGTTTTTTTCCGAAAATACGAAGCCCTCGTGTTTTCGGTTCTTTTACCGCTACGCGTTTATCGTGTTACGAAAGTACTGTAAATCTTCCTGCATATACCGTGTCTCAAGAGCTGCAAACCTTTTTAGTAAACCTTTTAACTTGTAAAACTTACAGCGGTGTTGGAGTATATTTATTCCCTAGTGCGGGGAGACTGACCCGTGGTTCATTTTCAGCGGCTCCTCCGGGAGTGAGCGCTACATGTGCTTTGTTTTTCTCTTGTATATTTAGATAAGAACATATTTTACTCTATATGTGTCACTGGGTGCATCCATTATGTGATCTTTTGTGTTGTAAACTGCACCCCCCACAGTATCTTTACATCACATGCTCCTCACTGTGTGGCATTAAGACTATAATGGAGTCTATGAGTCAGTCACGGACTCAAAATATTGTTTTGTGTGGGATGCATTCAAAGGACATCACCAGAGGGTAGATTAGAAGTCTTTTAAGCCCCCCTCTCTTATCTCATTCAACTGCCAGGTTTTATCTGAAGTAGCATGAAGAACACAATGGCCTTATCTAAACATTACCTTCTTCACCTCATTAACTGTTAAATACTGTATAGGATAGCACAGTCACGAAGAAACTGCACCTGTAAACATGTAACCTAGTGACTATATTTCCTACATATTTATTTTCTGTTAATCTGTATATTTGTGTTACATAGTTACATAGTTACATAGTTATATAGGCTGAAAAAAGACATGCGTCCATCTGGTTCAGCCTCTCCCACATAACCTACTGCTGTTGATACAAAAGAAGGCAAAAAACCCAGTCTGAAATATGCAACATACTGGGAAAAAATTCCTTCTTGACCCCAGAATGGCAGTCAGATTTCTCCTTGGATCAAGAAGCTTTTACCCACATATTAAATATTATAACCCTTAATATTCTGTGTCTGCAGGAAATCATCCAGTCGTTTTTTAAAAGTCTGTACAGACTCTGACCCAACCACCTCAACAGGCAGAGAATTCCACAGCTTTATTGTTCTCACCGTAAAATAACCCTTCCTATGCTTTAAGCTAAATTTTCTTTCTTCCAGTCTAAATGGATGACCCCTTGTCCTATGTATAGTCCTGTTAATGAATAGGTTATCAGACAATGGTTGATAATGGCCCCGTATATATTTATATAAGGTTATCAGATCCCCTCTAAGGCGCCTTTTCTCTAAACTAAACAGGTTTAAGCTTGTTAGTCTTTCCTCATAATTTAACCCTTCCATCCCCCTTATTAATTTAGTTGCCCGTCTCTGCACTTTTTCTATCGATATAATATCTTTTTTTAAGACAGGTGCCCAAAATTGCACGGCATATTCAAGGTGCGGCCTGACCATTGATTTATACAGAGGCAAAATTATGTTTTCATCCCGTGAGTGAACTCCCCTTTTAATGCATGCCAGTACTTTGCTGGCCTTGGCGGCTGCTGTTTGACATTGCACATTGTTACTTAGTTTGAAGTCTATGATTATTCCCAAATCCTTCTCCTGCTTGGATTTCCCTAACTCCGTACCATTTAGGGTATAAATTGCTTGTG
The DNA here is from genome assembly GCA_009667805.1 of Leptobrachium leishanense. Classification (NCBI taxonomy): domain Eukaryota; kingdom Metazoa; phylum Chordata; class Amphibia; order Anura; family Megophryidae; genus Leptobrachium; species Leptobrachium leishanense. The sequence goes on along the minus strand of CM019064.1, from coordinate 110,281,512 downwards.
TGTTCTTCACTCCAAAGTGCATAACTTTGCATTTATCTAGATTAAATTTCATCTGCCATTTAAGTGCCCAGTCCCCCAATCTATCTAAATCCCTCTGCAGCGAAGTAACATCCTGCTCACATTGTATTACTTTTCCTAGCTTTGTGTCATCTGCAAACACTGATACATGACTTTCAATGCCTATCTCAAGGTCATTTATAAATAAATTGAATAGTATTGGTCCTATAACAGACCCCTGAGGGACACCACTTACCACTGGTGTCCATCTTGAAAATGTACCATTTATGACCACTCTCTGTACCCTATCTTTTAGCCAGTTTTCTATCCAAGAACAAGTATTTTCATCTAGACCATTTTTTCTTAATTTAAATAGTAACCTTTTGTGTGGAACTGTGTCGAAAGCTTTGGCAAAATCTAAGTAAATCACATCCACTGCGACCCCCTGATCTATACTTCTACTTACTTCCTCATAGAACGTAATTAGGTTAGTCTGACATGATCTGTGTTTCATGAAACCATGCTGATTTTTGCCAATTACATTATACCTCCCAATAAATTCCTGAATACTATCCCTTAGTAACCCCTCAAATACTTTCCCAGCCACAGATGTTAAGCTCACAGGTCTATAATTCCCAGGCACAAATTTTAAACCTTTCTTAAATATAGGGACCACGTCAGCTTTTCTCCAATCCTCTGGTACTATTCCTGAAAAGAAAAGAATCTTGAAAGATTAAGAACAGAGGTTTACATATTTCAACACATAGCTCTCTTAGTACTCGCGGGTGAATTCCATCTGGCCCTGGGGCTTTATTAACATTCACATTGTTTAATTTGTGTAAAACCTTGTCCTGAGTCAACCAGTCACTTTGTATTAGTAAGTTTTTATTAATGAATTTCATGTCTCCTGTTATAGATTTCTCTTTGATAAATACTGAAGAAAAATAATCATTTAAAATTTCTGCCTTATCCTGATCTTCAGTTAACAATAGCCCTGACTCAGATTTTAGTGAACCTACATTTTCACTCTTGGGTTTTTTAGAATTTATGTACCTAAAGAATCTTTTAGGGTTGGTGTTGTTTTTATAATATCTTGCATTGTATTACTTTGTATTTCTGTAACTGTAACACTTCAATGTTCTTGAACCCAGGACATACTTGAAAACGAGAGAAATCTCAATGTATCCTTTCTGGTAAAATCCTTTATAAATAAATAAATAAATAAATAAACTCACCATGAGATTTTGGTAAATATTGCATCATGTGAAAAATGCATAAAATGGAAACAAGAGACAAAAACCTTACTTTATTTTTCCTTTTTACATGCAATTACTTCAAACAATAACAAAACAAAGCAGCAGTATGTGTTTTATAAGATGGTTTTGTTTGTAATGCACAGGTAATCTAGTTACAGCGTTTGTAAGTGTTAGTGTTCCTTTAATGGTAAGGGGGCAAAAGAGACTCAAGGTAGTGTGGGTGGGAACTTGACCAAGATTGACCATTGTTACAGATGAGGTTTTATGGTGGTTCCTGTTATGAGGTACAGTGACGTCATCTTATTGAGAGGTTCTTTGTAAGTCAAAACTCAGAATATGAAATGCTGCAACACGTTGAGACAAATTTTTGTCAGTCACACAAAAAAGTCACTTGAATTTTTGATGCATATGGCGCATATCATAACTATGAAATGAAAAAAAAACAGTATATTAAAATTCATTTCAGGGATACATAGATCAGAAACCTGAGAACAAAGTGTTGCACAATTACAGTCCATGATGAATCAGATCAGAGGTGCAAGTATAAATATACAGTTAAAAATGATGCAAGGAATTCCAATATATCTCGGGACAAAATCTTTACTGAATCATAGCCCATTCAGTGATTTCACGAGCAGACATACAGTACATTAAAAACATATGGGGAAAAAATAGAATGGACTTTGTGTGGTAAGTATCTAATCCATTGTAGAAGTCTTATTGTGTACATAGAAAATAAATGAGTCATATCCCTAGGGTTCCAAAGGTGTTATTAGTCATGGAAGCTGAAGGCCTTTGCTAGCTATGGAAATAAAAATAGAAAATCTTGAAAGAGATTCATTTAGTTACAGACTAGCTTTCTTACAATAAAGGAGTCTTCTATTTTCAATGTAAACTGGAAATTCAGAAAATGGACTAAAAAAACATTATTTGGAGGAGACAAGAAGTGAATATTCATTAACAACTTTGTTTCCTTACACAATGGATGCTAATTATCTCAGTAAGCTGAACTGAAATTAATTTAGAAGCTAAAATGCCAACCTTTAATTCATTAATTATAAAAAGATGCAATATTTTCTATGATCTGCTCATTATTAATTTAGGGCCAGTAGACTACTTGGGAAATATGTGAGTTTTAAGGGGTTATTCAGAGAGGTCCCAAATATCGCCAAAATGTAACCGGACACTGAAATTCAGCTTATGGAGACATTTTGGGGCCATTCGGCGTTTCAGAGAGCAGGCAGTTTGCCAAATTTTGGCGAATTGTCAGCAAGTACGGTGCCTGTTCGACAGCATTGAAGTCCCCCATAGAGAAGTAATGGTTAATCTATTCAGAGAACACTGAACAACAGTGAAATGTTGTCGAGGTGCCCTGCAGTACAGTGGATTCATTCGGCAGCTTTATTCAGGCAAACCCCATAGGCTTCAATGTTAAATATATTCCCGTTTTTACGCAATATCTAATAAACCGTTTAATATTTTAATCTGCAGTAAAAAGTCACTTTGTTTTCAGATTATTTTAGGATCTTTTAGGCATTTTGCGAGATTTTTTGGGCAAAATTTTTTTTACATTGTTTTTTAAATCGTTCTTTATTTTTTCTCTAACAGCCCTTTTTATTATCATTCATAGGACGTTATGTGTAAATTCATCTTTTTCTGGCGGCTTTTCTGTGCTGTGATCGGTAGCTCGGCGGCATTTTCCGGCGGTTCCGGCAGGTTTTCTACGGGTGTGCAGCAGATTTGCACTGGGACTTCCCTGCACTCTGTGGACCCTGTGGTGAATGCTGAATTCACCGCAGGGTGGGGAACTTTGATTCCCCGAAGTGCAGGGAACTGTGGGGAACGAGAGAGCACCAAACTGTCGGCGATATTTCGGTTCTCTCTGAAAAACCCCTATAGTGAAAATAAGATAAAATATTTCCCTTATCAATACAGCAGCTTTTGACTGCCATATGTTTTTGAATTAGGAAGAACCTCTCTGTTCTGCAAGAGAGGATATTGACGGGCTGAATTTAAATTATTATTTAATTAGAAATTCATAAAGTAAAATTAGTCAGAGATCAGTCATTAAAGAATGACTTATGATGAACTGAAAATGTAATTCATCACATTCTACTTGGTCATCACATTTGAGTGCATACTAAATTAACTATGTTTTTTCAAACTGTCTTACACGACATACTATCAATATGCGCTATTTATTCTTGTCTAATGATGTGTACATACAATTTGTGTTTATTATTGACTACGAAACATTTGATTAAAAATAAAAACTCAATTAAATTCAAAGAACAATGTTAACAAGGTCAGTAATTACTTCAAATGGTGTGTAAAATGTTTGATTTACCCATAAAACACAAAAGCAACAATTACTCGGGATAAGAGTATATTACTGAATTTTCCATGTATGCTTCTATGGTAGATCAATCAGCTACAATGAATACATGCCCTAAAGTCTTTCCATTCAATTACGCAATGCTACATAATAGAGCAATAAATTGTCATGTGCTACAATGATCTTTCACTAGTATTTTGCTTGTTTCTTGTGTTACTCTGCTAATGAGATTTTATTTGTAAGGTTAAAATAGAAGGAGTTCAAATGAATTTAAATATTTTAATGTAATATGTTAAAAATAATATTTTAACCAAAGATCTTCTCATTTTAATGACAGAACTGGTATATTGTTGGGGGAGAATGTTAGGATGATGTTTAACTATACATTTAAAAAATAATAACAAGACTTTATAACCCAGGTCTTGATTTAATTCTAGCAGCCAATTTTTCAAAAAAGTACTGTAGATACTCGAGTATAGCGCGACCTGAAAATAACGCGATGGATAGAGATTTATTATGAAAATGAGAGAATACTCAAGACTTGAATATAACGGGAGGAACAAAATTGTACTGTACTGTACCCCTCGGGTCAGGGTGTTCTGCTCTAGAATGATTACAGTTGTTACTAAGTATGAAGCCGCCGGCCACCTGTCTTCTTTACTAGCCATTAGATTAATAAATTTTATTTGCAAATAAAATCTAAAGAACATAAACGGGTAAAACACACCCGTTTTACCCGTTTATTTTCTTTAATAAATTTTATTTGCAAATCTTGCGAATCCTGGTTATATTCGGCTCTCGAAGGACCTTGCTGGAAGTTGAGGGGATCCGGTGCTCCTTAGAAAATCACCGGCTGTTGATTACATCAAGTGTCTGATTTAGACACCCAAAAATGTGCGTTTACTCCCTCTCATTCCTTTATTAATAAGTGGAGACCGTATTGCTGTGCTATGATATATATTTCTGCTTCATTTAAAGTGCCTGTGATTTAACCTCTTGTTTACTACTGTGCACTGTATAATCAAGATTGTCACTGTGGCCAATGGGCATCATGCCTGTCTATATTGGACTCTGTTTTTACACATAATACAATCTTGCCTGTGACTATTTTATCAAATGTCCCTTTGTCTCTGTCTCATCTGCTTAACCCTAGCGCTTAGGATAAAACAAAATATATAACTTTGGGTCCCACCATGGCTGCCGCCGGATGACAGCTGCTTTTCTGCTAGCATAAAGTAGATTTGTTGTTTTAAGCATGGCTATTAGCAAAACCTGGGGCCAGATCACAACCTGGCTGCAAAGCAAAGCGCTTGAGCCGTACAGCATAATGGCTCAAGTGTTGTGCTTATTTTTAGCCCTCCTATTCCAAGCTGACTTATACTATGTATGGGAGACACTAATGTGACCCCAGCAGATGGAGGACAAGCTATTACAAGCTGATCACTCCCCATGTGTCTCTGACGTTATTCTGCAAAGAATAATGGTTTTCGGACTCTGGTATTCTGTGACTGCTCTTCAGCACAAACAAACAACACACAAAACTAATTCCACCCAAAAATCCAATACTCACCTCAGAACCCTCGATGGTGAGAATGGCACGATCCACCACTTCCTCTCCGCAGGCAGATGTACATTGGGAGCAAATAGTTCCCAGTGTTCTTCCTCCTTTCCCTCTGCCAAACGGTCAGATCTCATTCACGCAAGCTCTTGTAGAGCTTGCATGAGATCCCCTCCATCTTCATGGAGTCCTATGGACTCCCGGAGCAGATAACACCAATGGCACTTAGCTATGCTAGTGTTATCCGATTGCAGCTCAACATTATTACGACTGAAGCTGCTGGCAAAGTAATATGGATGTTAAAGGCGAGCTGAATATGGAAAATGGCAGACACAATTGTTTTCCATTTGAGTCTTGCCTTTAATGTCCAAGTTGTTATCAGGCCCCTGATGTTTTTTTAAAAAAAAAAACAACTTTGGTTTTATTCCCTTTATTCCCCTGCTTGAAAATCCACTTAACACTTTTCAGTATTTGTATTTTTTTCAAAAGTCATTACACTGATAAATTCAAATCAAGTCATTATAACAGATTTTTCATCAAATGTTTTTCATCATGTTTGTATGAGGAATTGAAATGCCGGTAAGCCCAAATTTGAATTTGATCAAATTTGAAATGGTGCTTTCCCATTGGTCCAAGCAATTCAATTGCTCTCAGTGCTTCTCTGAGGCGGCTGGTCTGCGCTGCGATCGGCGTCTCACCGGCTTTTTCCATTGTGTTCAGCATGGTTTCTGCGGCGGTTTCTGCCAGTTTTCGGTGAGTTTTCGGTGAGTGTTCGGCGGGTTTTCGTCAGGTTTGCGGCGGGTATTTCCCTGGATCCGGGTCCGCTGCGGTTGTACTTGAATACACTGCAGAGACGGCGAACTAGAATCGCCGAATTGCCCCAAAGTGCGGGCAATAAATGAATAACCCCATATAATTTATGTAAACAATAAAAGCTGAATAGTGTATGATCATATTAAGTGTGTTCAGTCTTATAGAAGACCAGCTGGTGAAAACTGAGTTAGGCTTGTAAGGATTTTGTTAGAAAATATGGTCTTCTTTTTGCTACAAAAGATGCAAAATTTATAGAAAGGAATTCACTCCATTAGCTGTAACTGTGCAATTTAATCAACTAATAAAGCCGCATTTGTATATTATTCTGAAAAGTAGACATTACACATTGTTTTATTATGGATGTTTAGAAATGTTTAAAATTGTTTTTTCCGTGCATGAATAGGTTTCTTAGTTCTTAATTTTTAATGAGAAAGAAATTGTGTATGCCTTCTGAAGTTACTGAATTTGAAATATCATTGTTTTATTTGATAAGCATACTTTATTCATATTCAAAATATCTCAACAAGTGTGTATAAAATTTGACAACCCTTTCCATTTCATTACTAGGGAAATATATACATAATTTAAGTCACAAATACTCTCTACGTCTACTTATAATGACTGTTTCATATTTTTTATTTAATTTCTTGACATGCAACTTAAGTGAAAACTCTAAAAATGTGCAAATCTTCCTTTGTGACGTTAAATAAAAAAATCAATTCCCGCCTTCCATTTTTGAATAATTTATAAAATAAATAAAAGCTTCCAAAACATTTAATTTTGAATGTATTTGGGATTATATTATTTAAATAAAATAAAGGAATCTATAATAACAATACACAATTCTCCTTGTCCAGTTTACTTGAGCCCTGATCATGCAGGTGTATAGGGATGGGCTGGCGGTTCGATCCAAACATGAGTTCAATTCGAACATTGGCCGTTCGGCGAACATCGAACATTTCCGCGTGTTCGGTTTGTGTTCACCCACAATGCACCACAATGGACCACAATGCAATTTTCCACTGGCCTTAATCTTGTAATTGGCTACAGCCTTGCACCTGACCACAGGTCAGGTGCAAGACAGGTGCAAGACTATGCCAATCAGGGCTCAGAGTCCTGATTGGACAAATTTTGCCCAATCATGGGCTCACAGAGCTAAGTCCCGCAGCACACTATATAAGGCTTCCCCGCAGCCCCAGCATGTGTTTTTTTTTGCAGGAGTGAGAGGAGATTATTCTTTCAGTGTGTCTCACAGACGTCTATCAGATTTCTGTGAATTGTAATCTGTGTCTTCTCACTGCCAGCTATTGGGGTCTCACTTTCTTCTAGCAGATATCTGGGAATTGTAATCTGTGTCTTCTCACTGCCAGCTATTGGGGTCTCACAGACTTCTAGCAGATATCTGGAAATTGTAATCTGTGTCTTCTCACTGCCAGCTATCAGGGGGTCCCACATACGTATAGCAGATATCTGGGAATTGTAATCTGTGTCTTCTCACTACCAGCTATTGGGGTCTCACAGAATTATAGCAGATATCTGGGAATTGTCCAGAGTCCACCCCTGCACTCTTCCACAATACCTCAGAGGGGTTACAGTGTGAAGGCACTAGCTGCCACCAAATGCCCAATATTTGGGTGCACTGACACTGACGCGTGTACCAGATTCATATAATTTTAATATTTGACAGCAGGGTCCACCCCTGCACTCTTCCACAATACCTCAGAGGGGTTACGGTGTGAAGGCACTAGCTGCCACCAAACACCCAATATCTGGTGCACTGACACTGACGCGTGTACCAGATTCATATCATTTTAATATTTGAATGCAGAGTCCACCCCTGCACTCTTCCACAATACATCAGAGGGTTTACGTTGTGAAGGCACTAGCTGGCACCAAAGGCCCAATATTTGGGTGCACTGACACTGTCGCGTGTACCAGATTCCAATCATTTTAATATTTGAATGCAGAGTCCACCCCTGCACTCTTCCACAATACCTCAGAGGGGTTACGGTGTGAAGGCACTAGCTGGCACCAAAGGTCCAATATTTGGGTGCACTGACACTGTCGCGTGTACCAGATTCCAATCATTTCAATATTTGAATGCAGAGTCCACCCCTGCACTCTTCCACAATACCTCAGAGGGGTTACGATGTGAAGGCACTAGCTGGCACCAAAGGTCCAATTTTAATGCATCTGTTACTTTCATCCAAAGTCTGCATAAGTTTCACCATAATTTAGCCAAAAAAATCACTAAACTTGTTCTGCGTGTCCTAAAACGTCTCCTATTTTCATACAGGCTGCTGCCCCAAGCAGTTGTTTATGAATAGATTAAAGGAAAAACATTTACTGTCATTTGAAATGTAATTTTTTTCTTTTTAAATGTTTCTATACATCCGACAAATCCGCCACTTCACGGGCAGGTTATGGGGACTTCCTAGACACGATATTTGAAGGAATTTTTTTGTTTTTATTCTTAACCTTTATTTCATGGAAAAATCACTGTTCCTTTAAAAAAGTATTTTTTCAAACTTTTTTTCCTTGTTTCCTATCCCCTAGGGCACTGCCCGGACCCCCATACACCTTTTATGGCAAATATCGTGCATATATGCCCTCTTGCAGGGCACTCTAAAAATCGAACTTTCAAGTCCCATTGACTTGCATTGAGTTCTGATCGTGTTCGAATCCGAACTCGAACTTTTGAAATTGTTCGAGTTCGAATGCGAACCGAACACGGGGGCGTTCAGCTCATCCCTACAGGTGAACAGTGACTTTTGAGTCTTGTTCCAGATTCTATATTTGTCTTGATTGTAAACTGTATTTTTTTTAACAGTTCGCTTTACGGTTTTAACCCACTGAAGTAAAGCTTTGGCTGTGTGTTTGAAGTCAACAACCTATATGGAATAACACCCTCGACTCCAATTTCAAGTATTGTGCAGAGTGAGACAAGTTTTCCTTGTTAAATGTCCTATATTCTGCTCTATCTGCTATGCCATAACACTGACCAGTTTTCCAAGTCCACCCTAGTATTCCAGCATTGGTAAGCATTGTCTTATTCATTCACAGGCCCATATTCAGGTTGTACTGGAGAGATATAAGAAACAATAGGGGTTATTGAAAGAGAGACAAATTGGCCACCAAATTGCACCGAATGGTGAATTTCCTGGTACGGTGCAATTTCATGTCAATTCAGCTATTCAAAAGCTGGCGATTTGTCAAATATTGGCAAATTGCCAGCGAAATACGGCGCAATTCGGTGGCAGTGAAATTCCCCGTACAGAAGTACCAGTTAATCTATTCAGAGAGCGCCGAACAGCAGAAAACAATTGGCGAAATGTCCATATTTACGGTGGTTTCGCTCGACAGGTTTAAACAGGCGAATCCTATAGGTCTCAATGTAAATAAAATTCCCCTTTTAAATATTTATTCAACTGTTTATTCCTTTCATTTGCAGCAAAAAGTCTCTTTGTTAATTAATTTTTATGAATTTTTTAGGCCTTTTTTGAGATTTTTTTAAATGTCATTTTTTTTATTCTGTAATAGCCCTTTTTATTATCATTCATTGGACCGTTTATGTAAATTTCAGACATTTTCGTTCTGTAGTTTCTTTGCAAACAGCGTTTCAATTTTCAAACATTCAAGTGTACTGTTTTTTTTTTTTTACTCTATTCGTCTGCGGTGTTCGCTTTTTCCGGCAGCTGCTCTGCACTCTGATTGGTTTCTCTGCCGTGTTCTGCAAGGTTAATCCAAATGTTTTTGCGGCTTTCGGTTTGCGTTCGTCGGGTTTTGTGGTGAGTGTTCATCGGGTTTGAGGCGGCTTTTCCCTGCACTACGACGGGACTGTGGTGCTTGATGGCAAATTCTATTATTATACTGCAGAATGTTAGCTCAACCTTAATTTAAACAAGACATTATGACGCAATATCCTCTCAGATAATTTCCTCTGTAACATAACTCTTGCAAAAACATTGCTTTCAATACATGTACCACACTTTGAAAAAATGAAATGGAGTTTAGAAGTGCATGATGACATATTTCAGTTCAGTTCGGATTCAGACATTTCTGAATCCAAATATTTTGGATACAGAAATGCATCAAATTTGTAAATTTCAGATTTGGTTCATTCCAAAAATATCATACTGATTTGGTATCAGTTCAGTTCAGAATATTTGGAAGATTTGTACTTGGAAAATAGAGTCACTTTAGGGTTAGGGTTAAAGTTACTTTTAGGCTAGTGTCAGACGAGCGTTTTTAAGAGCAGAAGGAACGTCCGTGAGAGTGGGCACTCCTTCCACTCTGACGCCCATCTAACGCCCATCTGGCCATCTCGCTGAGCGCATTTAGTGCACTCATCGCTGCAAGGTTCGATCCTCCTATAGGGGATTGTGCTTTGCAAGCCAGTCAAACATGCATCGTAGTGCTTCGATGGGGAGGCTTGCAGCACGGCCGCAGCATGACTGTTGTCTCACATGCAACTCGTGTGCGCGCAACAGTGTGTGCACGCAACAGCATGTGGCCGGCCCCATCGCAGCATCACAACGCTGCAACGGAAGCCACAATGCACGTGAGTACAGGCGCACTTGCGCTCATCTGACACCAGCCTTAGGGCTAGGGTTTATGTTAGGTTTAGAGTTACTTTTAGTGTTAAGGTTACTATTTCTGCTTGCTTTGTGATTAGGGTTACTTTTAGGGTTAGAGTAATTTTTAGAGATTTTAGAGGTAAGCGTTATTACGTATGCTTATTTTAAGATTAGGGTTACTATTTCTGATTGTTCTATGATTAGAGTTTCTTTCAAGGTATGGTTTACTATTTCTACTTTTATTATTAGGGTTTGGGATTAGAGTTACTTTTAGGGTTAGCATCATGGCTTTTTTCAGGGGGTACTCAGGGGTACTCAGTACCGGCACCAGCCAGAACTAACAGGAGAGAGCATGATGCTCCTCCCTCCTCCTGCAGTGGCAGGCAGAGAATTGGAAGCTCATGTTGCTCCTGAACGCTTCCGATTGTCAGGAGTGTATGTAGGGACTGATAACCCCCCTCCCCAGTAAGTGACAAGGGAGGGCTGCTCCCCCTCTCTCTGCAGCCGCTGAAACTTTGAACAGCATGGGGAGGGGGGGTGCAGCATGTTTATACACATCTGCCAGAGCTGCAGATTGTCAGGCAAGCGGTGTGATCAGAGGAGCTGGCGCTGTAAGGCGGTAGTGAGCTTTATTACTGTGAAGCTCATACACACTGCGCATTACAGTGAGTGTCTTTGCTGTAGAGTTCATACATGCTCAGCAAAATTGTGAGTTTCATTTCTGTGGAGCTCATACATACTAAGCAAAACTGTGAGTTTCATTTCTGTGGAGGTCATACATACTCAGCAAAACTGTGAGTTTCATTGCTGTGGTGCTCACAAATGCTAGGGGATTATCCACTCACTGCCATTGTTGCAAAAAAAACCCCAGCTAACTGTCCTGCAATACAGATTTTTCTTGCAACAGAGGCACTTAGTGGATAACCCCCATAGGGTTGCAACAATAGTTCTAGTTCATTTAAAGGAACACAGTATTAAAAAAATATGGTTCCCTTTTATAGTGTCTTCCTTTAAGTTAACTACAACTATTGTTTATGAGGACATGAAAATAGTCATAATAATCAGTTTTTCCCCAGGCGTGAGAATACCCCCACCTATTTTTCAAGAAAAAAAGCACTGGTTAGTATTAATATTTCTTTATTAGAGTTAGGCTAACTATTTCTGTTCATTTTATGATTAGGCTTAGAGTTACTATTTCTTGTTTTATAATTAGAGTTAGGGTTGCTATTTCTGCTTGTTTTATGATTAGAGTTAGGGTTGCTATTTCTGCTTGTTTTAAGATTAGAGTTAGAGTTGCTATTTCTGCTTGTTTTATGATTAGGGTTAGGGTTGCTATTTCTGCTTGTTTTATGATTAGGGTTTGGGATAGGATTACTTTCATGGTTACGGTTACTATTTCTACATGATTTATGATAAGGATTAGGAAAATTGCACAGTGAATGAAATGCTTTTCATTCATCTGAATCAATCCATTTATATTCGGGATGTTTCACATCGATTCAGAAAACTAATTTTGGAGGCAATGTGGTTCCGTGATTCAGAATTTTGATGTTTCCGAATCGCTGAGAGCACTTATAGCCTGCCGAATTTATATTCAGTCCAAAATTAAATTTGCACAAGTTTATCCTGATATATTCTATGGCTAGGGTCAGACTGAGGCAGTGCGAACGCGCGTTCTGGCGCACATAATCACGGCCGCACTAGCAGCAGATGACGGGCAATGACAGCCAATATACGAAGTACGGTCGCACAAAAGTCCGGCCGCGCAACGCAAGTGGAAAATGAACGCATTTTTTCGAGAACGTTAAACCGCTGGTACTGACGTACAGAGTGCGCTGCGGCCGCATAGCAGCGTGTGTGCGTGATTAGGAGATGTCAGACGCTGCTAGTGTGCGGCCAACATAACGTTCAAACAGCCGGATTTCCCTAGACTTCTTTTCACCCCATCGTCATGAAATACGTCCAGAATTGCGCATCGTCTGACCACTTAAGCGTATTCCGTGAAAAAATGCGTGCGCACGCATCGACGTACATTTTGACGGTGGCCGCAGAAAATGCGCTCATCTGTCCCTAGCCTAAGTGGTACTACCCACATAAGTAATGCTCGATGAAGCAGATCATTGCTGAGGGTTTCACATTTGGACAGGGGACTTAAATTTTGAAGGAATAGGTCTGGCCACATTCTCAGCTATAGACCAGTCTTCTAGAGTCCATTGCAGTCACAAAACATAGTATGGATTTTTCTTTCATTTATTCATTTTCTGTTTTATTTTTCCTTCAGTCCCACAATACACATCCATAAATATATTTAAAAGGATCTATTGATCAATTTTTATTAGGCCTGAAGCACCTAGGGCGTAAGGCCCTTAAGTTGCCTCTGATGCCAGGACGCAGGGAGGATTTTTCTAGAAGGTTTTGCAGCGCGTGAGGAGATTGAGTGGGAGCGGTGTGGGAGGAGTCGACAGGAGGGTACTTAAGGCGCGTGTGGAGAGGCTCTGCACGCCTTTTTCTCCTGAAGTAGAGCGGTGAAAATCTGTGCTGCGTCAGGGAAGCAGTGTTTTTTTCGACTTTTTGCCTTGTAATTATTGTTTTGGAAATGGCGGAAGGTGGTGAGCTGGAGTCACTACTGGAGGAAGTGCGGGAGGCGGCTCGGCACCGTGGTGTGGAGTGGGCCAGAAGAAGCCTGTCGGAGGTGTTGGTGGCAGATGGGGGTTCTCGGCCTGCCAGGATTTTGAGGCCTCCAGTTCGGTTTAATCCGGGAGGCGAATCCAGTGATATATATCGGCGGCCGAGAGATTGAGATTGGAGGCTGTGAGAGGTCGTGGTCGGTTGGTCCAGTGGATGTTGGCTGGTGGTGACGCAGTTGGAAATGAGGCTGGCATGAGCGCTTCCAGGCATGTGGAAGGTAGGAGCTTGAGGCCAGCTTCGGGGGCTAAGGATCTTTCCGGTCGGAGGGGTGGTGTGGTGAGCTCTACCAGGAGAGAAGGAGTGTGGAGTTCGAGGAGTTCCTCGGGGAGAAGGAGAGGTCAGTGTCCCGCCAGGGGTCCCAGAGGAGGAGCAAGGGCTGTCTCAGGGACTGATGTTTCGGCGGTAAGACAGTTGGTGGATAGAGATGTGGACGGTGGTGTGGCACAGGGTGTTGGTGTGCGGGATAATGGCACCCAAGAGCTCGAAGTAAATTGGTGTTCAGGTGGTGGAGATGATGGGGCTCTGGAGGTTGATGTGAGGGAGCGAGTGGTTGATTTTGGTACTTCGGGTTCTGAGGCTCATCGCACTATTAATTTTTCGTCCACAGTTCCAATGGTTCGAGAGAGGAGTCCACAGCCGGTGGGTGGTTTCCAGGCTGCTGGAGTTGGTGGAGATGGTGCAGGAGGTTTGGAGTCGGTGGCGATGGAGGTGCCAGGAAGTTCGGGAGGACCTCGTGTGGCGACAGGTAACGGAAATGGTGATGATGTTGGTTCTTTTATGTCTTTTTTTACAGGGGGCCTTTGAGGCTTGGTCGATTTCACCAAGGAGTGTGAACCAGGGTGTGGATTTGGCTCAAGCTTGGAAGGGGGCAGGTGGGTCAGTTGTGAGAGCTGGTAGAGCTCTTGGTGGTGAAGTTATGGCTTCTAATGAGCCGAGTGGCAATGCGGGTTCACTCGGTGAGTCTGCAGGAGTGGCGGATGTGGCAAGGAGGAATGCCTACGTGTCATTTTCTGGGCCTTTGGGGTTTCATTTGAAACAGGAGGTTAAAGAAGGCATATGGTGGGGGGAGTATGTGGAACTTTTTTCCTTGCTTCCATTGGATGAGGTGGCTGGGGTAAAAGATGATTCATCTAAGGACGGTTTAAAGGAAGAGGAGGAAAGGAAGAAGAGGTTTCTGAGGATTCCTAAGTCATTCGGGAATTGGCTCCGGGCTTTCTGTATTTTGGCAAGTGTGGTTGGGGAAAAGAGCCCACAGCACTGTTTGGGTCTTTTTTGTTATGTGGATGGGATTTGGGAGGCTTATCAAATTTACGGTGGTTGGGCGTGGTGGAAATACGATGAGCAGTTTAGGCAACATTTGGCGGCTCACTCAGGCATGGGGTGGGATCAATTGGACATTATGCTGTGGTTGTGTTTGATGGGGGCACAAAAGGTGTTGCCCTTTCCAGGGGGAGCTGGTGGGGGAGGAGTCAGTTCCCCACCGGCTGGTGTTAAAAAGGGAACGTGCTGGTAGTTTAACGAGGGTCAGTGAAAGTTTGGTGCGGGGTGCAGATACAAGCACGAATGTTCAAATTGTGGAGGATTGCATTCATTGTGCAGATATTTTAAGAGGGCAAGACAAGGAGGTCTGCCTTTTGGAGGGTCTGGAGAGGGGAGCTTCCTCGGTGAAACTCGACGCGATGTTACCGTGGCTAAGGCTTTACGGAAGACGTAGAGATGCAGAGTTTTTACGTGACGGTTTTGGTGTTGGCTTTCGGATTCCTTTTGTGGTAAGGCCAGGGGGTGGCAAGTTAAGAAATTTGAAGTCGGCTAGAGTGTATCCGGAGGTAGTTCGGGAGAAGGTGTTTGAGGAGATTGGGGCTGGTAGGATGGCAGGTCCATTCTCGTCTCCTTCGGTGCGGGATTTGAGAATATCCTATTTGGGGGTTGTGCCAAAACGGAAGGCAGGAGAGTTTTGTTTGATTCATCATTTATCCTTTCCATGGGGGGAATCGGTAAATGATGATATTGGTGAGGAGTTGGCCTCGGTGTCAAACGTGTCATTTGATTCTGTGGTCAGTTTGGTTTGTGATACAGGACCGGGGGCTTTGATGGCCAAGGTTGACATTGAGTCGGCTTTTTGGTTATTACCTATTCATCCTTCGTGTCATCGTCTTCTGGTATTTTGGTTTGAAGGCGAATTTTATGTGGATTTATTTTTGCCTATGGGTTGTACCATTTCCTGTTCCTTTTTTGAATGTTTCAGTACATTTTTGGAATGGGTGGGATGTGAAGTGGCAGGGTCGAACAATCTGACTCATTATCTGCATGATTTCTTGTGTGTGGGAAGGGAAGGGACAGGAGAGTGTCTCCACATTCTTTGGTCTTTTCAGTGGGTGGCACACCGATTTGGTGTTCCTTTGGCCTCTGATAAAACGGAAGGTCCAGCATCGGTTATCATTTTCTTGGGAATTGAGATTGCTTCAGTAAAGGGTGAGTGCCGTTTACCTGTGATAAAAGTGGTGGAAGCTTTGAAACAGGTTGAAGGGGCCCTGTCGGTTAAGAAATTACAGTTGAGAGAGCTTCAGTCGATGATTGGTCGCTTGAATTTTGCGTGCAGGGTCATTCCGGTGGGAAGAGTCTTTTTACATGGATTGGCTTTGGCGACACGGGGGGTTTGGGAAGGTCATCACTTTGTTAGGATTTCCAGGACCATGAAGGAGGATTTGGAAGTGTGGAAATCCTTTTTGGTGGTGTTTAATGGGATGGCCTTATTCCCTTCAAAAGAGGTTTTGGCGAAGGAGCTGGAATTTTTTACGGACGCCTCGGGAGGTGTTGGTTTTGGGGTATATTTTGGAGGACATTGGTGTGCTTCTCGTTGGCCTGATAGTTGGTTGGCATCTTCCTTGGTGCGGATTTTGGCCTTTTTGGAGTTGTTTCCATTAGTAGTGGCCTTGGAGCTGTGGGGAGGTGCTCTGGAGGGAAGAAGGATCCTGTTCCATCCTGACAACATGGCGGTGGTGGCGGCGGTTAATTCTTTGTCGGCTTCATCATTGCCAGTCATTAAATTGCTGAAGAGATTTGTGTTGATTATTATTATTATTATTCTTTATTTATAAAGCGCCAGCATATTCCGCAGCGCTGTACAATAAGCACAGTATAGACAGGGTTACAATACATTGAACAACATTTGACAAACAGTACAGGAGGAGATGAGGGCCCTATTCCCGTAGGAACTCACAATCTGGGAGGGTTGGGGTTGGAAACAGGAGGAGAGGACTGTAAGGTGAGAGTGATTGATGGTTGCGTCAGTGAGTTGGGTGGTAGGCTTCCCTAAATAGGAATGTTTTCAGGGAGCGTTTGAAGGAAGAGAAGTTAGGGGAAAGTCTGACAGTACGAGGGAGAGCGTTCCAGAGAGTGGGGGCTGCGCGTGAGAAATCCTGCAGTCTATCATGGGAAGAGGTGATGCGGGGAGAAGCTAGGCGCAGGTCACTGTTTGACCTTAGGGAGCGGGCTGGGGTGTATTTGGTGATTAGTGAGGACAGGTAGTGGGGAGCTGAGTTAGTGAGGGTTTTGTAGGTAAGGATGAGGATTTTGAACTTAATTCTGCAGTGGATGGGGAGCCAGTGAAGGGACTCGCAGAGGGGAGCGGCAGAGACAGAGCGGCGGGTGAGGTGAATTAGCCTGGCGGAGGCGTTCAGGATGGATTGTAGGGGGGAGAGGTGGGACAGAGGGAGGCCAGATAAGAGATTATTGCAATAGTCGAGTCGGGAGATTACCAGGGCGTGTATGAGTTGTTTTGTGGCGACAGCGGTAAGAAATGGCCGAATTCTGTAAATATTACGCAGTTGATATCGGCATGATGTGTCTTAAATTTAATGTTTTATGCAGGGCAAGGCATGTCCCGGGTCACCTTAACTCAGTGGCGTATGCTTTGTCTCGTTTTCAGTGGGGCAGGTTTTGTTCCCTGGCTCCGTTGGCAGAGGAGGTGGGCACCCCTTGTCCGGAGGGCCTTTGGCAGCTAGGCTCGGAATTTTTGGAAGATGGGTGAGAGGTTCTTTGTCTGAGTCATCTTGGAAGGCCCACTCGCAAGTATGGAGGGATTGGGACGCTTTGGCTGAGCGGTTCAGGTACGTGGCAGTAGGTGGTTTGGATGAAGAAAGTCTGCTCAGAGCATACCTCATTCGTTTATTTGAGTCTGGGGCATCTCCTGGAGTGGTTCGGCAGTATTTAGTCGCCTTGGCTTTCCTTTTTCAGGTATCGGGAATAAGAGATGTCGCCAAGGATTTTGTGATTAGATGTGCAGTTCGGGGTTATGTGAAGGGGAGAAGCAGGGCAGACGCTAGGCGTCCAGTTTCGAGACAATTATTGGAGAGGCTTTGGGATTTTGTTGGGAGTTTTTGTTTTTCACCTTATGAGGTTCTGCTATTGAGGGCGGCTTTTTGTTTAGGTTTTTTGGGGCATTTCGAGTGGGTGAGTTGGTGTGTAATTCTAAGAAAGGAGGTGGTGGTTTAGGAGCTGATGCGGTTTGGTTGGGAGTTAATGATCTGGTCATTTGGGTTGCTAACTCCAAGACGGATCAGTTGGGTAGGGGGCGTAGAGTTGGTTTATTCAGTGTGGATAACTGTGTGGTTTGTCCAGTGGAGAACGTTAAGAAATTTTTGGAGGTAAGGGTGGAGTCTAGTGTGGCCTTTTTATGTCACGCGGACGGGTCGGCTTTATCAAGATTTCAGTTTATTTCTATTTTTAAGAAGGGTTTGGTGAGTTTAGGGAGAAATCCGAGGGAATTTGGTTCTCATTCTTTTCGTATTGGGGCTGCAACGGAAGCTTCAAGGTTGGGTTTGTCGACAACGGAAATTCAAGAACTGGGAGGATGGAACTCAAGGGCTCTTAAGTCTTACGTTCGTCCTGGTTTGCTGTCATGAATTTTTGCAATCATCTGTTAAAGCTGGGAGGCAATGTAGAGCACAGTTTGCTGTATGTTATATTATGTTATGTTTTCAACTTTAACCCTTTCGCTGCTGAGGCTTTTCCCGCCCCTATGCTGAGGTCATTTTTACCTGTTTTGCGCATCATGTTTAAACGTGTTTTGAAGGCTTATTTTAGTATATGACCCAGACATATTATATATCGTTCTTTCCGTCAGACTCGGTAGATTCATAATATGTCATTATTATATGTATACGTTATGTCATGTCTGTATATTATAACAAAAAATGCAATAAAATATGTATTTTCAATAATTTACAATGTGTAAAGTGTTTTTTTCCACATTTTAACATGCGAGCAATTGCGGTTATATTTTGTATGGGGTGCGCTTGTTAAAATAATTAGAGATGGGGTCTCGTTACATTTTTTTTTGGGGAAAATGACACTATTTTTAACAAACGCACCGCATACAAAAATCGTTAGTGCAGCATCATTGTTCACATTATAATTGAAATGGGAACAATATTGCTGCATTAACAAACCAAAAAAAATAAAAAAAAAGTGTTTATTTTTTTTTTTTTTATTTTTTTTTTTATTTTATTTTTATTTTTGTTTTTCATTTTTTTTTTACAAAATTTTTCTCTTTCATGTTTGGTATCGTTGGAACGGCCATGCTCTGGCCGATCCAACCATACCAAAATTTAACCCCTAGCTGCCACGGATCGGGAGATAGGGAGTTCATTGGAACTCCCTATCTCCACAGTTGGTGGCAGTTAGGGGTTAACTCTAGGACGCCAGTCCTCTGGGGGAGTTCCCGGAGGCTTGGCCGACATCCAAGATGTCGGCCAGCTCCGGGAAAGGATCACGAACCGGCGCTTTTCAGCGCCGATTCGCGATCCAGCTCCCCAGAGGTTAATGCCAGGCATCATTTGGAAGGGCAGGCTGTGCCCTTCCAAATGATGCCTGGGTTAACCCCCGCAGAGCCGCCGATCGGGAGGGAGAGAGGTCCGAAGGACCTCCCCCCCCTCCCTTTCAGGCGCCTCCTCCACACATGCGGGGGGGGCGCCTGAATTAGGTGTCATCGCGCCCCCGCGATGACACCTAATTCTGGCGGCTGCTGGTCCGGATGCCGGGCTGACATCCAGGATGTCAGCCCGCACCGGAGGGGCCAGCGATCGGCCGGCACCCGGCCGAACGCTGACCCCAATGGGAGGACGCGCTCAGCGCGTCCTCAGCACACCAGCGGGACTGCTGAGGACGCGCTGAGCGCGTCCTCAGCAGCGAAGTGGTTAAAAAAAAAAAAAAAAAAGAGAGAAGTTTTGAAATATGAAAAATATCTAATTTATACATTGAAATATGAATTATACCTTTTATACGGAATATATATATATATTTATTCTATTTTATCTTTGTAAATTTGTTGATTGTTTGGGGTTGAGTGTGGGGGTTTGGAGTATTTGGAGGCAAGGAGTTGGTGTATGTTTATGATATGTTTTTTCTTTACAGGTATGGTCATGGTTATGGGGAGGGTTGTGTGGTGGTTTGGTGGGGAGTTTTTCTTTTAAAGTATTTTGTGTGGTGAATTTTTTGTTTTTAAAGTATTTTGTGTGGTGGAGATGTTGGTAATGTGTTTTTGTTTTTGCAGGTCCTCCGAGAGTGGTGTGGATTATTGGTGACTCGCAGATTTTTTGGGCGAGAAGAAGGGCGTTGGTGCGATCCTCTGGAGTTCAGATGGGTCTGCTTGGGTCGGCAACATGGGTACGATGGATCGGAATCCGTGGACTCCTATGGGAGGAGTTTAAGCCGACGGTTTTGGGTGCCCTTAGGCACGGTGAAGTTCCGCATGTGCTGGTGGTTCACATGGGAGGGAACGATTTGGGTGTGGTCCCTCTTTGTTTTCTGCTGGAGCAGATGCAGGAAGATCTGCGGCAGTTGAGGGTGTGGTCACCATGGACAGTGGTGGTGTGGTCCGAGGTGATGCCAAGGATGGTGTGGGAGCAGGCGGAGAATGAGGAGGCGGTGCGGCTGGGCCGTATCAAGCTGAATCGCTGCATGCAAAGGTTCGTGAGGAGGATGGAGAGTGTGGTGGTGCAACATCTACCTTTTGAAGAGGTGGAGGCGGAGTGTTATTTTATGGCGGATGGAGTTCACCTGACAGATGTGGGCAAGGATCTGTTCATCCTGGGACTCAAGGAAGGGATTGAACAAGCCCTGTTTTTTCTTTGTGGGGGAGCTCTCCCATAAGGGGTTATGTGAGGAGCTCGTGGCGGGGGCTTGTAGGCAGTGCTGGCTAGGGGTACCTTTTTAGTTAGGATTACTTTGGTCAGACGGTTGGGAGTTGGGAAGATTTTTGGTGGTTGGTTGGTTTGGAGGTGTGTGGGGGTTGTGGGTAGTCCTCTTTCAGCACTGGATTATTGTTTTATTTGTTTTTAGAATTGTTATGTCATTATGGTGGGTATTAGTGTGGAGTTTTTAGCTGTGGCCTATATATAATAAATATATATATTATTCCACAGTTATGTGTTAGCGTATTTTTGTGTGTTTTTTGTCTCCCGGAGTCCGACCCGGTCATCAGTAGGCGACTTAATAGAATTATAGATCTGCATAATCAAATTATAATATTTTATTAGAGATAAAAGTAAAAAAAATCTAAAAAGCTTTCATAGCATGGCAAGGTTACAGTATATAGTAGACCGTAGAAAGAGAATGAAAACTTCATTTTGGTTTTGATTCACTCCTGAGAAGATTGAGTAGATACCTTTTGACTATGATTAATGGAAGATATGTAATGGAAACCATCTTGCTATCGTTAAAGTTACTTGTTGAGTTTTATTATCATATAACAGTGTGCTGCTCTTGACTTAGAAATGATAGGAGATAAACTGAGGAGGTGAAAAAATGAAATTGGAGCTTTTAAACCTCTTGTCACATTGTGTGAAGGAGGTGGAAATATTTTTTGTACAGAAAATCCGATGCAAGTATACTGTTCAGAGGCAATATTTGATTTTCTGTATGATGAGCCTGTATGCAATTATAGAAACAACAGTATATGATGTTTATCGGCGCTGAAGCAGTATTTAGAAAAGGATGTACAGTAGTTTGTCTAATTAATGGCCAGCATCCTCAGACTGTTCTCAGTAATCCTCCAAGGCATTCTCTTTACATATGCCAAGTAAACAAAGGCTTTGTAACTGTCATGCGCTCCCAAGAAATCCAATATGGGTACATGAAGAATATAAAACCATATGTCTCACCTACTAATGTAAGTCTCAACTAGGGATGAGCTGTTCGGGTTCGGACGGTTTGGAGTTCGACCCGAACTTTGGCAGTTCGAAAGTTCGTGAATTTCGAACCTTTTGGGCTTGTTCGGTTCGGGTTCGAAAAAAAAAAGAAATTTTGAAAAACGTATAGAAAATGCTTAAAAAAATACTAAAAAATTTAGAAATAAAGAGACTCTTTACTGCAGAATATTATAAGCAATGGTTTATTAGATATTGAATTAAAAACTAATGTGTACGTGGAAAGATTATCAACTCTAAATGACCTCTGTTCACAAACGGGCATAACACCAGGTGTTTTTAGTCTGGTAATCAATTTGATACATTGTACAATATAGTGAGGGTGGGGTGGCGTCTGCTTCTGATTGAGATTTGAGAATTAATTTTCCTAAAACATCCTAATATGCTGCATTTACCTGGTGTTTGAAAAAAATCTAAAGCAATGTTATTTTTCACCTCGGGATTAAACATTCACAGGGTTATTCAGAGAGCGGTGAAAAGCAGGAGAATAACTGGAGAAGTGAAAATTCTAGGTCAAAATAGCCAAACCAGAAAAATTCTCCCATTTATCTCACTTTACAAATCGGCTATTTGGTCTAGATTGTTCTCTTCTCTTGCCAGTTCTCCTGGCTTTCACCTCTCTCTCAGGGTTGTTCAGAGAAAGGTGAAAACCAGGAGAATGGCAGGAAAAGAGAACAGTCTGGACCAAATAGCCGATTTGGAAAGTGAGATAAGGCTAGGGTCAGACTAACGCATTTTTCGCAGCGACCGTCAAAAAGTGCGTCCGAACGCATTGCCGTATTTTTTCATGGATTGCGCGAAAACGGTCATACGATGCGCATTTTTGTGCGTGATTTTTTACAGATCCAAACCAGGAAACTTTGGGTGTCTGGACGTTATGTTGGCCGGACATGAGCAGGGTCTGACGTCTCCAAATCACGCACACACGCTGCTAGTGGACGCAACGCACTCTGTACGTCCGTACTAGCGGTTCTGCGTTCTTGAAAAAATGCGTTTATTTTCCACTTGCGTTGCGCAGCCGGACTTTCGTGCGACCGTACTTCGTATATTGGCCGTCATTGCCCGTCATTTACTGCTAGTGTGGCCGTGATTAAGTGCGCCTAAACGCACGTTAAAAATTTGCTAGTCTGACCCTAGCCTAAATGGGAGAATTTTTCTGGTTTGGCTATTTTGACCTAGAATTTTCCATTTTCCAGTCATTCTCCTGCTCTTCACCGCTCTCTGAATAACCCTGACAGGGTTATTCAGAGAAAGGTGAAACTCAGGAGAATGACTGGAGAATGGAAAATTCTAGGTCAAAATAGCCGAACCAGAAAAATTCTCCCATTTATCTCACTTTCCAAATCGGCTTTTTGGTCTAGAGGTTTCCATTCTCCTGCTTTTCACCGCCACAAAATCAGTAAACTTTTTCTGCGTCTCCGAAAAATGTCTCCTCTTTTCATACAGACTGCCGCCCCAAGCAGTTGTTTATGGATAGATTAAAGGAAAAGCATTTACCGTCATTTAAAATGTAATTTTTTGGTTTTTACATATTTCTATACATCCTAGAAATCCGCCACTTCACGGGCAGGTTATGGGGACCTCCTAGGCACGATATTTGAAGGCATTTTTTCATTTTTATTTTTAACCCTTATTTCATGGAAAACTCACTGTCCCTTTAAAAACGTTTTTTTTTTAACTTTTAGTCCTTGTTTCCTGTCCCCCAGGGCACTACCCGGACCCCCATACACCTTTTATGGCAAATATGTAGCATATATGCCCTCTTGGAGGGCACTCCAAAAACCGAATTTTCAGCCCCATTGACTTGCATGGGGGTTCGGGTTCGGGTTCGGTCCTGAACAAATGGGAAGTTCGGGCTCGAACCGAACTCGGGGAGTGTTCGGCTCATCCCTAGTCTCAACTTTTAACACATGAATGAAGTAGCAGTTTAACCCCTTCACTACCAATATTTGTTTTTGTGTTAATATCTTGCATTTTACTATTTTGTATTACTGTAACCACTCAATGTTCTTGAACCCAGGACATACTTGAAAACGAGCAAAATCTCAATGTATCCTTCCTGGTAAAATCCTTTATAAATAAATAAAATAAATAAATATCAAGATATCTCAGGCTTCAGCAGCACCATCTGGTACCCCGATATCAAGATATCTCGATGTGCTGTTCTGCAGGCCAAAAGAAAATTAAATTTGTTTGCTGAAAACAAATTTCGTTAGCTCTTGGCCTGCAGAAGGTACCCCTAAAGTTTTAGCCCTGTGGGCATAATGACCAAAGAGCTAAAACTGTAAAATCGGCAGCTGAAATCTCTGAAATATCCAACTTTCAGAAACTGTTAGAAGCCGAGGCATGAAAGATAGAATAAAATAGATCTGCTGTTAAAACCTCTATAACTAATTTTGGCAGTAGAGGGTGCCATCTACTGGTCAAATAGGATATTACACTAATAGATGAGTATTACTGTACAATTTAATAAAAAATATATTTTTTAACAAAAACACTGGTTTCTGACAATGTTTTTTGGAAAATCACTTTGTAGTATAGGGGTTAATGAACCAATTCTCCTCATATCAAATTCTTATTGATTTAGGAGGTTGTTTTGATAATATTCATTTTTAATTAATTGTACAGTAATATATAGTTATTACTGTAAATAACCTATTTGGCCAGTAGACGGTACCAACTGCTGCCAAATTGAGTTACAGAGGTTTCAGCTGCAAGTCTATCTTAATTTTTCCCCTGCATCGGCTGCTGACTGTTGCTGAAAGCCCGATATTTCAGGGCATTTCATCAGCTGATTTTACATTCTTAGCTCTCTGGGCTATAGTATAGCAACCATCCGGGATCCTTGGTTCCAACCAAACAACACGCTCTTCTAGGGAAGAAACAGCCGCAGACTTGAAGTTTGTGCAAATGGGAGGTCTTTTATTCCAGCATAAACAAGCAAACACCACCCTTGGTTTTGGAATCCAAAAATTTGATTTCAGGCCGTCCCCGTGCAGCCAATGACACGTGCCATGAGTCAGCGCACGGAGGCTGCGGGGAGGGGCCGAGGCGGCCCCATTGAAGACAGCGGGGCGTACCTGTACACCCCGCGTCTTCAAAGCCCGCCTGCCGCCAGGACGTCATGGAACGTCCTGCAGCGTTAAAGGGTTAAACACACTTCTCTCCAGGAGTCAGCAGCCTTGGAATTTACCTGTGGCTTAATTGGTTAATTAGCAACACATGTGTGAGAGGATAGAGGCCATGCAGGATTCTGGGTCCTAAATACCTTCCCTCAATTACTCTCTCAGACATCCTGTTAGCCAACAAATGCACCCTGTCATAGGGCATTATGCCCACAGGGCTAAAACTTCGGGGGCACTTTCTGCAGTCCAAAAGCAAATTAAATGTGTTTACAGCAAACAAATTTCATTTGCTTTTGGCTGCAGATCAGCAGATCAAGATATCTTGATATCAGGACACCGGATGGTGCCTTTGAAGCCCGAGATATCTTGATCTCGGTAGTAAAGGGGTTAAGAAGGAAGGACTATTTAATGTCATTAAGGATAGTACATAGTACATAGTACATAGTTATATAGGCTGAAAAAAGACATGCGTCCATCGGGTTCAGCCTCTCCCACATAACCTACTGCTGTTGATTCAAAAGAAGGCAAAAAACCCAGTCTGAAATGCTTGCCAATATGCAACATACTGGGAAAAAATTCCTTCTTGACCCCAGAATGGCAGTCAGATTTCTCCTTGGATCAAGAAGCTTTTACCCACATATTGAATATTATAACCCTTAATATTCTGTGTCTGCAGGAAGTCATCCAGTCGTTTTTTAAAAGTCTGTACAGACTCAGACCCAACCACCTCAACAGGCAGAGAATTCCACAGCTTTATTGTTCTCACCGTAAAATAACCCTTCCTATGCTTTAAGCTAAATTTTCTTTCTTCCAGTCTAAATGGATGACCCCTTGTCCTATGTATAGTCCTGTTTATGAATAGGTTATCAGACAATGGTTGATAATGGCCCGTATATATTTATATAAGGTTATCAGATCCCCTCTAAGGCGCCGTTTCTCTAAACTAAACAGGTTTAAGCTTGTTAGTCGTGCCTCATAACTTAACCCTTCCATTCCCCTTATTAATTTAGTTGCCCGTCTCTGCACTTTTTCTAACGCTATAATATCTTTTTTTAAGACCGGTGCCCAAAATTGCACGGCATATTCAAGGTGCGACCTGACCATTGATTTATACAGAGGCAAAATTATGTTTTCATCCCGTGAGTGAACTCCCCTTTTAATGCATGCCAATACTTTGCTTGCCTTGGCAGCTGCTGTTTGACATTGCACATTGTTACTTATTTTGAAGTCTATGATTATTCCCAAATCCTTCTCCTGCTTGGATTTCCCTAACTCCGTACCATTTAGGGTATAAATTACTTGTGTGTTCTTCACTCCAAAGTGCATAACTTTGCATTTATCTACATTAAATTTCATCTGCCATTTAAGTGCCCAGTCCCCCAATCTATCTAAATCCCTCTGCAGCGAAGTAACATCCTGCTCACATTGTATTACTTTTCCTAGTTTTGTGTCATCTGCAAACACTGATACATGACTTTCAATGCCTATCTCAAGGTCATTTATAAATGATAGTGACACCATCTTCCAGGTCAGCTTGCTATTTTGCTACTTGCAGATTAAGTTACCTTGAACAGTTTTCTTTTAGTTAGATTTTTTTCACAAACAGAAAATTAAAATTGTACGTGTATTTTAAACCTGATTTAGGATCGATCATGTCATCCTACACTGAACCCATTCACTGACAAGATATTTCCCATAAAACCACACAAGAACATTTTTTATCACTTTTTAGGAATTAGTCACTAAGACATATTTGAGGATTTGACCAATGCATTTCTTACTGTAGTAGATGTATTTGACAGGCAGTAAAAAAAAAACAAATAGGTTTTTACAGTAAGAAATACGCATATTCCAAAGTATTTCTTACTGTATAATTAATTTAAATGATTTTACAAAAAAAAAAAAAAAACACTGGTTCCTGGCAGTGAAATTTTAGAAAATCACTTGATAGTGAATGGGTTAAACCTGACATCTCACCATTAATGAAGTCCTAACTAAAATGTGTAAAATAAATGTCAAATTTTATGGAGGATTTATGATTTAGAAAAAACTCATAAATGTGCCACTTCTAGGTTAGTTCAATAAAATATTGAGTAGAACATTTTATACTGCATTATTACATAAATCTATAAACCATGCCCGCATATGGCACAAGTACAAATAATACCATATAATAATGACTGATTTCTAGTTCAAGACAAAAACTGTAAATACAATTTAATCTAATCCCTCAGCATGAAAAACAGCTTGATGTGCTAATGAAATAGACAAAAAAAATTGAAAAAAAAGTGTTCTCCAACATAAACTGTTTAGGCTAATAATGGTTATCAAACACTGAAAGGAAATCAGCAAAGTAAACATATTGCCAATTTAATCTGAATGCATGAAATACATTCAAATAAACCATCAAACATGGTATTAATAAAAGAACAGAGGTAGAGATTTTTTTCCTTTGCACACAGGTGGACTTTTTAGTGTTGGATACCCTCCATTTGATTTCACACTTTGGCACATACATTAGTCATCTGTTCATGGCAGTGTGTATTGCAGAGTTCTTAGATAAAGTGGTTCGCTACAGCATATTTACACAATAACATACTGAATTTTGCTAAATACCCACAATATCATTTGTGTTATTATTTTGTTTCATGGATTAAGCTCTTTCCCACAAACTGTTTTTCTGTGGGGTTTTTCCTAAGGATTTATAAAACAAGCATAATTGTAAAGATAGTTTGTCAATGTTGAGGGTGTGGGTAGTAATAGAAATAATTTTAAAAGGAGAATAAATTATCTTTCGCCTATCTTAGAATGGTGACATGTTGGAATGTTGCCACCTTGAGGAAACGTTAGTTTACAATGCACCAATAAAGTTGTCTTTTAAAAATGTACCCTAGTATTATGATGAAATATACCTAACTAATGGTCAAAATATATACTAGACTAGTGCTATTTAAACAAAGCTTTTAGCTTAAAAAAATACACAAAATTTTAAAAGCACATAAGGGTTAATATATATACAGGGTTCTTCAGAGAGCGTGAAAAGCAGGAGAATGACTGGAGAATGAAAAATTCTAGGTCAAAATAGCCAAACCAGAAAAATTCTCCCTTTCATCTCACTTTCCAAATCGGCTATTTTGAGCTAGAATTTTTCATTCTCCAGTCATTCTCCTGCTTTTCACGCTCTCTGAATAACCCTGATAGTATGTATTATTGTGTACTTTTTATCAAAAACGGTAATTATAAAAAAATAGAAAATATATATGGACAACACATAACTTATCAAAGATGATACTGTATGACTGGAGGACATAACAACATGAAATGATTAAACCATAACAGTAAGAATTGAAGACCCTTGTATCAAGAGAACCTGCATTCTAGAGGGGAAACTTGGGTTATAGAGACAAGCAGGAAGGGTGCTTGGCCAATAGTGGTTTGAGTAAATTTCAGATTGTTATGTTATCTGTTATGGGAACAAAACAATGTATTACATGTGCTACAATTTGTCAACGTTTCAGAAATTCTACATTTCTTTCATCAGGACATGTACTCTATACAATCACTAAACATATATAAAGGAAACTCAAACCCACTTACCCCATTCCTCCTCGTGTGTCAATCATGAAAACTCCACATGGAGGTGTGGACACTTAGCCTGCATGCCCGGCGCCTGCCTGTGATGTCACCTGACTTACAAGTTGCAAACCAAAAGCTGCTAAAAATAAGAATTCTAAATACGTGTATTTCATCTGTATCTACCCACAGGCCCTATTTAACCTTCAACTGCAGGGAGATCTAGAATGGATTCAGTCCTCAGTAAGTGAGTTGATCCCATAATAGTAGTCATTAGGTGACCTGTGAAAAAAATTGGCATACATTGATGGTGTTGACAGGCTTAAGCAATTTGTAACCATATATTGTGAACTACTGTAAATTCCCATCATTTTCTTAAAGAGCTTGGGGTTAAAAAATCTTGTAAAAAGCCGTGAATGTGTTAAGAACTGTTGAAATCCTTAAAGGGTTAAGCGTTGTTAGATGCTTTACATCTTGAAATGTTTAAATGTATAAGCTACTATTTGAAGTCTTTGTATGTGTTAGCTGGAGTGTGCTCTTCTTGGTTTGTTGTATTTTATTGTTGTGAGAAGCCCCCACCCCCTGTGCTTAGTAAAGGTTGAGTGCTGCCTTCCATGTGAATTCTATATAAATATATATATATATATATAAAAATATATATATTGTGATATAGCCACTGGACGCAGGAATCAGCGCTTCCACTTTATTTTGCAGACATGACATTTGAAGGGTACAGCATGAACAGAAAAAAATAAACAAATACAAAACAAACACCACCTACTCTTTGGTGCAGAGGCTAACTAAACATTTCAGAATACCTATCTGACATGTTGGATGGCTAAGCCGCTTACCAACCTGTAAAAACTAAATATCATATACCTTCCTTCTGGGCTCAGGATTATGGTTCCTTTCCTTCTGCACCCTGTGCCAAGACTACCCTCTTAGAGGTAACCACATCTCCTATAAAGGGCAGGGCAGTCCTAGGCATTGGACCCTATAGGGGAAAAAGGAATCCGCCTGCTGATGAACCTGTGATCTACCACACTGCCCCTTATCACACTGTCACTATATATATATATATATATATATTGTGAGCTGGGACCATATTAACACACAGTCTTTTCTTAAAATACTTTGTATTTTTACGGTATGCACAAACAAAAAAAACAAACTAGCTTTTCTGAGCTCTAACTGAACATTTGTTAGTCTCTAAGATGGTTGGTTACTTGCAGTGATAAATAAAAATGCACATTCCTCTTTCAGCTCGCAAGCCAGCAAACCAAAGTTTTTATTTTTCTCAAATCTTGAGAGAGAGCTTACAGCCTCTCTCCTTGCTCAGTGGAACTCGCTCAATGAATTCTCTGCTGCAAATTCATTTATGCAGCAGGTGGGGAACTCCCTGTGCAATCCAGAACTTCTGGACTGGCCCTTTCACCCGCTGAGCTGCATGTAAAGCATGGTGTAGAGCACTGGCCTACCCTACTCTACAAGTGCTCCACCCAGGGACCCAAACCATAAGTTATACTTTTCCATTTTCTGTGGATTAACACAAATCATTCTCGCTGGGGTAATCAGTTCAAAGACCACACTGCAGCACTGATGGGGGAACATATATATCCCCCAAGACCATGCCCTGTTTTCTGTCACAATATATATATATATATATATACACATATATAAATAAATCACCAGAGTATAGCAGTAGTAGTGAAAATTTTGTTTTATTGGACTAATGTTACATTTAAAAGACAAGCTTTCAAGAGTCTCCTCTCTTCTTCAAGTCTGTTGTAACATTGGTAGTTTCAATATGTTGTCTTATTTTGTAGGCATCAACATCTACAATTGTTATTTATACGGATAGCTGCATACATACATTTTTTCTGTCTAAGCAAACATTTAAGATTCTAATTATTAACTGATTCCTTCATTAATGATATTGGTGTTTTAATCTTCATTTGGTATTCACCTCTATAATGTTTTTCAATCACATTACATTACATTTATTTTTTTAGAAAGGATTTTACCAGGCAGGATACATTGAGATTTTTCTCGTTTTCAAGTACATATACACATATTGTTCAGTTTTTTTATACTAAGCAACATTCATGAAATACATGTATATGTTGGACGGGATGCAGCTCAATTCTCAGATCCATGTGCTGTTCATATTGTTAGATAAAATATGCTATTTCAGTCTTTGCAGATATATGCACAGGGAAACCCTCCTTGTTTGTTTTTAACTTGTCTTTTAAATAGCCGCGCCGTTTTGTATGTTATCACTATAGCAACAGGCCGAGCCGGGCGTGCGTAACGTCACACACTGCGACACATTCCCTGCATGCCTTCAGTAATTGTAAGCATTCAGGTGAAGTGCATTACCGTCTCAAGCAACTTTATTTGTGAGTGAAACTCTGTTTTTTCTTTATAAACCATTAGGCCCCTATTACACGCTTTGCGCAGCGCATTTGCATGCGCGCAAATGCGTTTTTGCGCAAGGACAAAACCATTTGCGCGGAACGTCGTAGTACGACGTTCGCACAAACGATGCACATTAACGTCCAACGCGAGCGACCCTGCGCGAACCCAGCGCAAGTTTCTACGCGCATCCTATACTTAACATTGACAGCGCAAATGCGCTCGTGCGCTGGTACGCGGGTGGTATTACAATCTTTGCGCAACGAAAGTTTGCACGCATTTTCGTAACGTCTTTGAAAAGCAGGTGGTAACTGTAAATTTGATCGTCCTGGCCGAAACGAAATACACCAGCACAAAAAAAATACAGCACAGTACAGTTACACATTCTACACATACCCAAACAATAAAATTTATTAATTGTCAAAAAATTTTTTTTGCTCCAACACATATACGCAGATTGACTTTGACAGGCGCAACAACCTAACGTTAGAAAATGGTTGTTCTTTATTCTGATTGGCTGAATCCCGTGAAAAATCAGTCTGCCCACCGATTCCTGCACGCAACGGTCATTTGCGCCCAGCTTTGCACGTCGGATTTGCACACGTAAAAAGTTGAAGGCTGAAAAACTGCGCTCGGAGCGTACTACCGCGTTAATTTGCACTCGCTAACGTTTTTTTCCGTGCACCAAAAAAATTGCGTTGCGCGAGCGCATTTGCGCGAAGCGTGTAATAGGGGCCTTAGTGTTGTATTTGCTGTAACCTTGATAATGGCTCCCAGGAGAGCCGAAACGTCGGGAATTGTTTTATAATATGTATTAATAAATGTTGTTATTGTATTTTTTTGACTGAGAGCGGCCATCTGTAAGATTTCTATATTATATATAGGCTTAGCAACTTTCTGTTTGCTGCTTCATTTTGAAAGGTGTTGCTGGACTTTTGGATAATATATATGTCATTTGCGTATCCTACCCAGAATTCCTTGCTGGATATGGGGCATGTGGCACAAGAGCTCTGGGATGCAATTCATTGAATTGCTGTGATGTGCAAGTGGCTTCTGCAATAATAAACACAACTAATTATAGCGTGGAGGCTTTTTATCTCACATTTTGTCCTCCACCACAACCCTTGTAAGCACTGATTTGACTACGGGTCGAAGCATCCACTGCAACTGGTCATCATGCCTAGCTCTTAGCTGATGAGGGTCCAACAAATCCGAAACAGCGCTGTCCTAGGAGTGGCTTTGACCAGTTGCATAAACCTTATCTCTGCTAGAAAGCCACAGTGTGGCATAGCATTGATTTTAGGGTTCTGTGAAAATAACAGACCCAGGATGCATAAAAGTGAGACAGATGTCATTTTCATATCCTACCCAGAATTCCTTGCTGCATATGGGGAATGTGGCACAGGAGCTCTGGGATGCAATTCATCGAATTGCTGTGATGTGCAAGTGGCTTCTGCAATAATAAACACACGTATTATAGTGTAGAGGCTTTTTATCTCACGTTTGTCCTCCACCCCAACCCTTGTATATATATATATATATATATATATATATATAGCAACTTTTTAGAAAAGGGAAGGCGGCACTCCAGGACGATAAACAAACAGAAAGTTTTATTCCAGAATCGTCAATGTTTCAGCCCTAGCCCAGGGCTTTCATCAGGACATAAATACAACATAAAAACACACAAAATTTATAAACGCCACTATACTCACCACTCCTTCTAACCGGCGTTCCCAAACATCCAGCGCGCATGCGCCAAGCGCCGACGACGTAGATTGACTTAATCGGCATGTAACCCCGGCAACCCACAACGCATACCTATTCATGCACATCAGAGTAGTGAAGGAAAAGAAAAAACAGATGTGAAATCAAAAGAGCAAGAGCCCAAATGCAACAGAGTATCTTATTTACCAGCACATATTTTCACAAAGTCAGTGGAGAAGGAAACATGATGATGGTAGATCCTTTGCTGGAAATAAAGCTTAAACAGATTAAGCAAGTTGATTAACCCAAGCCCCCTATAAGTGGATAGCCAAGGATACATCGCACTCGCAGCAGCTCTAGGTCTAATTGCAAAGGAGCCAGGCAAACAATATACGTAGCCATAACCCCCTCAAAACATAGAGAATGTCAGTTTTTCGTTCAAACCATCCGGATATACAGTCCTTAAATGATGGATCCATAAAGTCTCCTTCTGCAGGAGCAATTAACCGCGGTCCCCCCCTCTCCTGGGTGGCAGAATATGGTCGAAAGCTACGAACTTCAAAGAAGTCAAGGGATGACCCAGGTCCAGAAAGTGTCGAGCTACCGGTTTGTCGGAGCGACCATCGCGATAGGCTATACGGATATTCGAGCGATGATTACGAATCCGTTCGCATAATGGTGTTTCTGTTTTGCCGATATAGGCTAGCCCGCACGGACACGTAATTTTGTAAACCACATAATCAGTTTTACAGGAGATATTATAGCGGATTTTGAAGATTTTACCGGTGTGTGGATGAGAGAACGTTTTAGAGGGTAACATGTGGCCGCAAGTGACACACCCCAGGCATCTCTTACAACCAGCATTAGAGAACAATCCGGCTCCCCGGGAGTAGCTATGTATGGGATCTGTTTGGACCAACAGGTCCTTCAGGTTCTTGCCTCTCTTGTAGCAAAACATTGGTCTCTGTTGAAAAATGACCGGCAACGAAGAGTCCTGTTCTAAAATGTGCCAATTCCTGTTGACCGATGCAATGAGTTTGGGGGTCACAGTGTGGTACTGCATAGGGAACCTAAGGCGAGGCTGCAATTCCATTGATGTCTCCCGTATCGAGTTGACCTTCATCAGGGCCGAGTCTAGAACTTTGGTTGAGTAACCCCGAGTCCTAAATTTCTCATACATGGATTGCATCTGCTGCTCACAATTTTCTGGTTCAGAGTTATTCCTGGCCACCCTTAGAAATTGTGCATATGGTAATGATTTCAAAACGTGCTGAGGATGGGCACTGGAAGCATGTAACAGTGTGTTGCGGTCAGTAGGCTTTGAGTATAAGGAATAGTGTAGACTATCATCTTTGAGGTAGACCTCGATATCCAGGAATTGTATCCTTGTGGTGTTTACCTGTATGGTTACTTCGACAGGGGTTCCTAGGCTGTTAATATATACTTCCAACTGCATTGCTTCTTCTACCGTGCCCAGCCAAATAATGAAAATATCGTGATGTATCGTATGTACTCGACAATATTTTCTGCAAACCTAGATAGAATATGATGTTTCTCCCATGTATACATGTATGCATTGGCATACATCGGTGCCATCGCTGCGCCCATGGACATCCCCGTGCACTGTAGGAACCAATCATTCTCAAAACGAAAGTAATTATTCTGAAGGGTCAGCAGCAACAACTCCAAAACAAACTCAATACAGGGTCCCATATATTTATCGGATAAACAGAGCAACTCTCTCATCGCTTCCACTCCAGCCTCATGAGGAATGATGGTATAGAGGCTCTTGACGTCCATAGTCACTAGGACGACTTTGCTGAAATCGCCTTTTATCTCAGAGAGCCGGTGGAGGAATTCTGGTGTATCTTTAATACATGTTGATATATCAAGAACCGGTGCTTTAAACAGGGAATCTAGCCACTTAGCAATAGGTTCTAGGACTCCATCTACTGCTGATACAATGGGGCGCATAGGGGGCACCAATGGATCCTTATGCACTTTAGGCAGTCCATACAGTACCGGAGTCCTAGGAAACTTTTTATTCAAAAATCTGAACAACTCAATAGAGATGAAATTCATCTGCAGGCCTCTCATCAGGCTATCCTCAAAGATCCTTTGAATACCTACCGTGGGATCATTTCGCAATTTTTTATATGTAGTGGTGTTGCTCAGAAGAAGACGCATCTGGTCGGCATATTTGGAATAGTCCATAACAACTATCGATCCGCCCTTGTCAGCAGCCCGTATCGTGTTCATGGGATCTCCAGCCAGATCCTTAATTATACATGAAGAGAATAATCGTCTCCAATTGTCCGTCCTTAACCCCTAAGACCCTGTCTTAGGCACACCTTGAGTTAACTCTCCTTCTGCGCAGGGAGAGAGAGAGAAATCAAAACACACGAGGCATATTTTAGTCTGGCATCCCTCTCTCTGCCTTCCAACGGCCCTTTGACACATATTTATACCCTGTGTCAAGGCGCTGGCTCTTTATTTCATTAGTTAACATTTCAAAACATAACATAGTTCATTGGCCAGTTTCAATACAAGTCTGGTGACACATTTCTAGACAGTCCCGTGGCCTCGGCATGTGATTTCTTGAGACATGCTATCTCTTGAGAAATGCTAGCCATCAGCACTTCTTCAGACATCACTTCAAAGAAATTTGCAAACATCAGCATCTAAAGACATTTGCAAACATCTTGAGAAGTGAACCTTAGTCCTATAATACTGCTGACTATTAATTTATCTTAAAACTATTATAATTCATGGGGTGTCATTTAACTACTTATAGGGTCCTTCTTATAGGTCAGCAGATGGTGGTCTGAGGATTCCTTTTCCTTCAATCCCCTCTTAGAATCATAGTATGATCATACTATTTGATTCTTTCTTTGTTTCATCTATCTACTGTAAGTTAGTATGGGTTGGGGAGCGAGACCCTCAATACCCATGTGGATCAATATAGAACCAGGGGGAGCTGTACCTGCCATGGAACGAGTAACATATGGCAGTCTCCCAGTGCCTATTTATCTTCCTAACCTACCTTTTTCAGCCAATATCATGTCCAGAGCCATCCGGTTCTGGAACGTCATAATGGATGTGGATTGTAGTTGGTCAGCGAGGCCCTGTAAAGCTTCGCGAGTATAATTAACAAATCTCTACTGGTTATAATATAAATAGTTAATCCAATCTATATTCTTATTAATAGTAACAAGAGGTGCTAGGAATGACTCAAACCCTGCCTTTACCTGATCCCTTGCTTTAAATTCATCAGGGACCCCTCTTGGTACCCCTATAACATCAATATTGACACACATAACAATTTGTACGGTTATTGTTTAGGGCACTAAATTTTACCCATTCTAGCCAAACATTTACATCTGAAAATCCTGTTTCCATTACTATGCTGTCTTCATAGGTGGGATTGGCTATTGATTTGGTGTTAGGTAGGAGAGGAGGAGGTCTCACTACCTCTCCATATTTCCTGGGTAGGAATGGGTTCTCTTCCTTCTTATAAATGGCCATATCTTGGAGTTTGAACTTATATCGAGGGAATTTGGTTGTGGCAGTTGCGTATATTCCCATTACATAGACACCCGTGTCGGCCTGGGAAGGGTGTTGTATAGTCAGCGTCAATTGTACTGACTGAGCTCCGCTTCTTATTGAGAACCGCCACCCACCTCTCCCAATCAAAGTCATACGATTTAATAGGCTTTGTCCCTCGGAACTGCGTCGTCGTGCGGCGCTATCTGGTTTATATCCCCATCTGTTAACTACGGCATCAGAGGTACCATATCCCATATTGCCCGTGTCCCACCCCACTGCGCCCCAATAATCACAATTATGTCCCCAGTACTCATCGGTTACACATATATATACAGTTGCTTTGTACAGTATCATACTGCAGTAATGGTGGACAATAAAGAAACAACAGTGGCCAGACAGTGATGGTTTGGGTTGGGGTTCTTTCTGGTAGGGGGTGTGGACAATAGGGGTTGTGATATATGTTCCGAAGGGGGGGGGTAAACATTATTTCAGTCTTTTTCTTCCCCCACATGTGTCTCCATACTCTTCGAAAAGGATCATTGGTTGTCATCTTCTCTTTGTTGGAAACCAGGGCTATCTGCCCTCACATTTCTTGGTCCGGGTCCTCTTCCTGATGGAGGCCAAGGCTATTAGCTGCCCCCGTTAGTACCCCTTGTTGAGTCCTTTGTTGAATCCGCTTGACTCGAGAGGGTCCCTTGTTGAATCCGCTTGACTCGAGAGGGTCCCTTGTTGAATCCAGACTGGGCTGTCCTCTGTCAGTATAGCTGTGCGGGTTACGGCTACCACCGTGGTCTCTGGTCCATAGGCGAAATCCTCTGGTCTTTTTCCTTTCTGTAGCCGCTTTACCAGCACCTTGTCTCCTGGATTAAATAGGTGGGTAGATTTGTCTGAAAGAAAGGGAGACTTAAATATAACTTCGTCTCTGGTTGTCTCGAGGGTTGAGATCAGCTGCCTAACATATTCATCCCTTATCTGCTCTAAGTCCCCTGTCTCCACTGTTAGCCTACCTGTAGACCATGGTAATGGAAAGGGTCTGCCCATAAATATCTCAAAGGGGGAGTAGCCTGTGTTCCTATTAACCGCCATTCTGATTTCAGCCAGAATGATGGGGAGTACCAATTTCCAATTCTTTAGCTCTTCTGTGGTTGCATATTTTTGTAAGGTACAAAATAATTGGTCCCTATCCATTGTGGGAGGTCGCAAAACCCGGTATTACTAGTTTAGCTATGTCCTGTTGTGCTGCTCGTTTAGCTGCTTGGTCAGCCAGATGATTCCCTTTTGCAATAGGATCTGAGGCTCTGGTGTGTGCTCTAAAATGTAACACCGCTATCTGAGAGGGCATAAGAACGCTTGCTAGGAGGTCCGTGACCAGGGTCGAATGGGAAATCTTCTTGCCATCTGCGGCCACAAATCCCCTCTTTTCCCATATCGTCCCATGGTCATGGACCACACCATAAACATATTTGGAGTCAGTGTATATCGTGACAGGTCTACCCGCATAGAGCCTGCATGCTCGTGTTAATGCAATCAGTTCTGCTGCCTGGGCAGACTGGTAGGGTACAGGCCCTGACTCTAGAACAGTGTCAGGGAGTTGAACCTACTGCATAGCCTGCATAATAAGTGTTGTCATTGGGGCGGGTACAGGAGCCGTCAACAAAGACGACATCTGCGTCCGGAACAGGTGTTGACATGAGATCAAGGCGGGGTGCAGTTTCAGACGCAATGGAGAGAGCACAGTCATGTTCGAGTGGGATGGTATCTGAGGGATTCTAAAGACCCAGTAAAGCATTTAGATTGGTGCTGGACCAGAGACACTTGAACTGTATGCTATGTGCAGTGCAGGGTTGCTTAGCAGTGTGACTTCATATCCACTAAAGCGCTGTGACATGTGCCGTGTATGTATGCCCTTAAGTAAAAATAACATCATGGGTTGTGTGTAGGTGCGTTTTCGACCCTAATGTGTATTGGCTTGCCATACTAACGACCATTGCACATGCTGCCAGGGCACGCAAACAGGCCGGCATCCCTTGTACCGTTACTGGCAGAATCTTTGAAAGAAAAAAAAAAATACTACGGGGCACAACCGGCCCCCATGTTCTTGCGTCAGTACCCCGGCCATGGTTTTACACTTGTCCCTTGCAAACAGATGAAATGAAAGTACATAATCAGGGAGGCCAAGCGCGGGGCTTATTAACATCATTGCATTTCTGAGAACCTTAAAGGCATTTAACATTTCATTAGACCATGTTATCATATTGGATTGACCCAACAGGGTGGCTTGTCTCAGAATGTTATCATAATAGGAGCAGTCAGGGATCCACTGTCTGCAATAGTTTATCATGTCTAAGAATGACAACATGTCCTTCTTAGTTTTCGGGTTGACCAGGCCCGTGACAGACTGGACTCTCTTCTGACTGATGCTCCGTTCCCCCTGTCTGAGAACAAACCCTAAATATTCAACTTGCGTTTGACACCACTGCATTTTTTTTTAAGGAAACCTTGTACCCACATTCCTATAACCATCTAAGAAGTGATTTACCATCCTTCCGGCAGGCCTCCTCTGATGAACTGCATACGAGGAGATCATCCACGTATTGCAGCAGGAACAGAACCATGGCTGGGGTGCCAGAATTTCAGAGTGGCCTGCAGTACAATACTGTAGACCACCGGGGCATCAATGTACCCCTGAGATAACCTTTTCCATGTAAATTGGGTGCCTTCAAATGTGAATGCGAACAGCAATGCCGTTTCCAGATGTACAGGGATGCTAAAAAATGCATTCTTCAGGTCAATTACAGAAAAATGTGTATGTGTCGCTGATATTGATGACAGAAGTGACGTGACATCTGGGACAATTGGCGCAATTAGAATCACTAGGGAATTAACTGCGCGCAAGTCTTGAACGAACCTGACAGTCCCGTCAGCTTTGTTCACGGGGTTAATTGGGGTACTGAAGGGGAAGACTACAGGTTCCAGGATATCATCCTGTAGAAACTGGTCAATCATAGGACGTAGTCCGTTCTCTTTCTCTTTTTGACAATGTTTAAAAATCTATTAATATCTTTTATTTCTATCGCCTTTTAAGTAACTTATTCCCCACGGTCATAAATGGAAAATGGGTTTTGTTGGTGTTATTCTCATATCTTAAGGGTTTATTAATGGCGATCCTTTTGTTATATGCGAGTGGCCATAATAACGAAAGGCAGTATATATTCTTCTGCTTTTTTTTTTTTTTTTCCCGTCTTTGGATGTGGATGGGGCCGAAGGGTTCAAATCCTCCATTGCCCCCACCGCACCCAAGACCTCTGTCTCAGTAAAGGGACAGATATATGGATTGTCTATAAGACGGAGGGGGTCGTGGTTCCCAGCTGACACGGGGTATTTCTTGTTTATTCCGTGGTATACTCTGTTCTATTTTATGCAGTCTGGCGCTGTCAGAGGACAATGGGTCCCTCTTCTACATTGTTTCACCATTAATCATTGTCCCCCCTCCCTAATTTCATATACTGCATGTCCCACTGAGGGTCTCCCTGATAATAGGGCCATGCCTCGGTGTCGTCGAGACATAATCCTTTCACTATATCCATATAGAATGGGCTGTGGTCTCCCTGTCTGAGGAAAGGATCACAACTCCCACTGCTTCTGTCCATCCCACTAGATTATCTATCCATGGGTTAATTAAATAGCAATCTGTGCCCCCTACTCGTGCTACATAATCTTTACAAAACTCTCCTATTTTCAGTAAGGGATATTCTTTAACCTTGCTACTTTAAATACCCATGGTTAGTTGTACAATTGAATAATCAGGCAGGTAAAATAGAGAAAGAAAGAAAAAAGAGAGGCTCTTCACAGTGCTCGAAAAGAAAAACAACTTAAATTCTTACTATATATATATCTATATCTCTATGCTACATGGATCAACAAAAAATGAGCTAATTTAAGGATAAGTAATAAAAACTTATTTAGTGAATCCTCCCCTAATCTCGAGAATCAAACTTCTAATCTTTTGCTTTTTATTTTGTAGTTATATAATTCGTTCATGTCATAAACAAAAATTTATAAACCACAATCCAATAATATATAAAAACTAGCTTCAACAATATATGTATCTCCGGTTAGTAACTGCATACATGACCAACATCATCCACCCCATCAGTCAGCAACTAACACACAAATGGCCAACAAACACCTCTGCTTAATACAACATACACCTCACAGCAAACAATGTCCAACCAGTCAGCTCTTAATATAACATATATATATACACAGTACCATCAGTATACAAAGGGGCAAAAGTCTGCATACTTTACAGATTTTCATGCCACCCAATTAACTTATCACTCTAATAATATATACTTTAACAATATATACATATATATATACACAGTACCATCAGTATACAAAGGGGCAAAAGTCTGCATACTTTACAGATTTTCATGCCACCCAATTAACTTATCACTCTAATAATATATACTTTAACAATTATAACATATATATATATATATATATATAATACATAACGACTTTTCCGCCTCACCTTGCGGATTGTTCGTTATTTTAACTTATAACTCTATTATCACAACTGATGGACGTCTGTTTTACCTTACAGATCGTTCAAGCAGTGAATCTTAACACTCTAATATTCTTATACTGTAATATTCTTATACTCTAATATTCTTATACTCTAATATTCTTATACTCTAATATTCTTATACTCTATACATTTTATGCTCTATACATTTTATGAGGGTTAACGCATGGTGTGATCAATTGGACATATAATGTCCCTTCTATTGAGTGTGGTCCCTGACCCACTCCATCTTTAAATAAACGGCCCCTGGCAACGTTTTCTTTTTAATTTGTAATAAAACGGCCCCTGGCAACGTTTTCTTTTTAATTTGTAATAAAACGGCCCCTGGCAACGTTTTTCTTTTAACTTCTATAGGACATGGACAACTAACTTTAGTTCGAGATAAACGCTGTCATTGCCCTCGTCCAGACAAGACAATATACTCACCAGGACGAGGGGTGACCGTTCATCTCAGCAGTACCTCCAGATTGAAGAGAATAATCGTCTCCAATTGTCCGTCCTTAACCCCTAAGACCCT
Source organism: Leptobrachium leishanense (assembly GCA_009667805.1). Classification (NCBI taxonomy): domain Eukaryota; kingdom Metazoa; phylum Chordata; class Amphibia; order Anura; family Megophryidae; genus Leptobrachium; species Leptobrachium leishanense. Next base: position 110,240,607 of record CM019064.1, on the reverse strand, counting down.
GTCTTAGGCACACCTTGAGTTAACTCTCCTTCTGCGCAGGGAGAGAGAGAGAAATCAAAACACACGAGGCATATTTTAGTCTGGCATCCCTCTCTCTGCCTTCCAACGGCCCTTTGACACATATTTATACCCTGTGTCAAGGCGCTGGCTCTTTATTTCATTAGTTAACATTTCAAAACATAACATAGTTCATTGGCCAGTTTCAATACAAGTCTGGTGACACATTTCTAGACAGTCCCGTGGCCTCGGCATGTGATTTCTTGAGACATGCTATCTCTTGAGAAATGCTAGCCATCAGCACTTCTTCAGACATCACTTTCAAAGAAATTTGCAAAACATCAGCATCTAAAGACATTTGCAAACATCTGAGAAGTGAACCTTAGTCCTATAATACTGCTGACTATTAATTTATCTTAAAACTATTATAATTCATGGGGTGTCATTTAACTACTTATAGGGTCCTTCTTATAGGTCAGCAGATGGTGGTCTGAGGATTCCTTTTCCTTCAATACACCATTCCTTTTTCGTGATGTTGCTATGTCTCATTTGATGATGTTTAATTTTTTGAACAGTGTCTGTTTTCACTATTTTTAGGAAGGTTTTGATAGAGGCTTGATTAGGGATCGGGTCAAAAGTACTGTGTGGACGAAACTCTGAAGGTTTATCAGTTTGATCATTCTTGAAAAAGTCGGTGATTCTTAGAGTCCGACCAAATTTATGCAGCTCCACATTCCACTGTAATTCCTGCGGTTTTGCAGTAGGAACATATGATAAACCTTTTGCCAAAACTTTTGTTTCTTCGACAGTGAGTATGCGAGAGGACAGATTGAATATGGGGTTTATTTCTTGTTGAGGGGTGGTTTGCCTCTTTGTCCAATGTAGTTGCCCCTTTTGGCCTCGTCTTGACATCCTGGGTTTTTGGTGGTTTTTAACCAACTTCTGGTTGTGGTTCCTGAGTTTTTTGACACCTGATCCTGTTCGACATTTTCCACTCGTAAAGATCCTGTGCCAGATGATTCACCCTCAGAAGCCGACTCACCCGATGTTACATCCATGGTGGTGATATTGGGTTTGTAGATCCTTCTACGTGGTTTCCTGTAAGGTCTGGGATAGCTGTTGCTGTTACTGCTAAGCCACTTGTATACCCAATGCTCCTGGCAGTCTAATTTGACCCGTTCAAATTTGTCCCATTTGAACTTAACCAGTTCATTTTTATATTTCTGATTTTCCTCGCAGACTCGGTGTATCAAAGCTAGACCTTCAGTAGATGTCAGCAAATCCTCGTGTTCCAACTCAAAACTACAAATGCTATTTTTGAGATCCTAAAGCTCCTCTCTGACATCCTGGATAGCAACCAACATCAGGTCTAATGAGCATTTGTTCAGGACTGCCGTCCAGTTCTTACAGACTTTAACAGGGTTGGGATATTATTAATCCTAAAACCTCTGGGTATTCTCTTAGCCCGATGGTAGTCAGAGAGGAAGAGGCCATGTAAGTCCAAGTCAATTTCTTTCTTTTTAAGTCGTGATAATTCTAAATCAAAATCCTTATGGGACTTGATGCAAGACAAATCAGTATTAGTGGTAGACCACAAAATCGCTTCAGCTTCCTCTTGAGAAAATTGTAATGTCTGGGCGATATCGGAATAAGCCCCAGCCTGTTGTAAAAAGTCATCCATCTGTGCAGTGGCTCGGTCAACACAATTATTTCTCACAAATGTGTAAAAGATAGAAGATAAAAAAGAAAACACCTAACAAGGTAGAAGATGTGCAAGTAGCGAATCAAAGTCAATTTGGCCAGTGCTTCAGCTCAAGCAAAGCCAGTCTTGAATATGTAGAAAATACACCAGCTGAGCACTCCAGCTTCCACGTTCCCCTAGTGCCCGGTGCCTGCCGAGTTTAGGCTGGATATCAAGCAACTTTTTAGAAAAGGGAAGGCGGCACTCCAGGACGATAAACAAACAGAAAGTTTTATTCCAGAATCGTCAACGTTTCAGCCCTAGCCCAGGGCTTTCATCAGGACATAAATACAACATAAAAACACACAAAATTTAATTAATTTAATATAATTTAATATGTTTAAGCTTTATTTTCAGCAAAGGATCTACCATCATCATGTTTCCTTCTCCACTGACTTTGTGAAAATATGTGCTGGTAAATAAGATACTCTGTTGCATATGGGCTCTTGCTCTTTTGATTTCACATCTGTTTTTTCTTTTCCTTCACTACTCTGGTGTGCATGAATAGGTATGCGTTGCGGGTTGCCGGGGTTACATGCCGATTACATCAATCTATGTCGTCGCGCTTGGCGCATGCGCGCTGGATGTTTGGGAACGCCGGTTAGAGGGAGTGGTGAGTATAGTGGCGTTTATAAATTTTGTGTGTTTTTATGTTGTATTTATGTCCTGATGAAAGCCCTGGGCTAGGGCTGAAACGTTGACGATTCTGGAATAAAACTTGCTGTTTGTTTATCATCCTGGAGTGCCGCCTTCCCTTTTCTAAAAAGTTGCTTGATATCCAGCCTAAACTCGGCAGGCACCGGGCACTAGGGGAACGTGGAAGCTGGAGTGCTCAGCTGGTGTATTTTCTATATATATATACACAAGTACAAACATAGAAAATCTACACTATTGCTCTAAAATCTCATTCTCATAAGACATAATTTATACAAGCATTAAAAAGGAATTTATTTCACACTGATAATATAAAGGCTGAAACATCTTATGAAAAAGTTAAGATCAGGTAATCAATTATCTTGCTAAACATATTTTAGATTATCTAATTAGTCTTTAATCTCTAAGCTCTACCTTATTTTTGAAATATGAATCATGTTTAACTGCTTTGAATTTCTTAAACGCCCGATTAGATAAAACCCTTCTTCAATCCTGCAGGAATTAAAGTCTTTATTGCATGAAATCAGTTTAATTCCCTTATGGACAGCTATAATTGTTTTTCTGTAATTTACATGATGTTAATTTGCTTAGAGGACATATTGCAGTCACAAACTTTAATATTTCAAATTTATTGGATAATGATTTTTCATTGCTGACAAATATATTATACTTCATTGTTTTTCTTTTAATATTGTCATTTGAAACATCAATCATAACCATTATTTTGAGGAAGAAATGGTAAAGATGTGACAAATATTCAGAGAAATAGATTGAATGTTATATTCCGTGTACAAACAGCTTTTAATGAAATATTTAATTGACACAAATTAATAAATTCCTTTCATCTTTACTCTTCATTTACATTTCACTGGGATAGTAATTATCCGAGTAATTTGAAGTTTCATTTGTATATATATTAGTAGAAAGTCAAGGGTATCTTAAAGACATACTTTGAATGCCATGTCACCCTCATTATTTATCATGTATTGCAAGAGGTTTTGTAATAATGTATTTTTTTCAGCAATTTAGCAAAATTTATGTAATTTGGAAGTTTTCCAGCATTCTTCTTTCCTTTAGAATTTAAGTTATGGGTTTTGGAATGAAAATGGTTAACAAATGAACAAGTAAAGATAACTCCAATTTTTATACTCATGGAATGCATAGACTGTCCTGAAACAGTCAACACACACATGTAAATGAAATTGTTCTCATGGTTTCATGAAATGAGTGCCAAGACGGTGCAAGTATCTATACATAATGAGGTCATTTCAAGCATCTGAAGATAATGAAGTTATTATTATCCAACTTCATTGTACTAATAAATCACCCCATAAACACGTCAGCATATGAGGGTCTATCATGTCTAGAAAGGTCCATTTTAGAATAAAAAATAAATAAAAACATTATATGTTATATTATATAAGCTAGTAGTGTGCTGCAAAACCAGATATCAAATACAAAAACAGAGTACAGTTACAGTTAATCACATTGGTTGTGGGAATATGTATTCAACGTCCTTGCATCATTTTTTTTGTACATTCTCATCCCGACAATCACTACATTTAAAGGGCCGCTCTAGTCACTGATCACTCACAGTGCAATTTGAGTGGTCACAGTGCAGTGACCTGAGAGTACTAACCCTGTTCTCCTCCACAAGGGGGGTCTCATAAAGTTACTTCAGCCCTCCGAGTGTGGAGTTTCACCTGGAACTGCAGCACACCTGAGTGGTTCATCCCTTTATAACCAGACTGCAGTACTACAGTGAGCCACTTCCCTTGTTTAGGATTAGCTGCTGCATGCAGCATGGAGTCTTGTTATTGCCTCCTGCTGGTCCTTATTTAGTTCCCCGATTAGTTTGAACTCACCCATTTCTCTTTGCTAGATCACTGTGATTCCCATTTACCCTCTACCTCTGACTTCCTGCCTTCTTGTTCAGACTGTATCCTGAGAATGTTCTAAAGCCCTGCGTCCTGACACCTTGTGTCCTGAAGTCCCTGCCCACTTATGTTCTAAGAGAACCCCCTGCGCTTGCCCCAGTGGGAACTGTGGATTTCTCCATATTGGGAGCATGGAAGATGATTCTTGGCGCAGCTTTTTGGAGGAGGCGAGAGAGTCCCATATTGCCATTGAGTGACTGAGCGGAGGGCAGGGCACTGGTTCCTTGGGTCGCAGCCATTTTGAAAGCCACATCCAGTATCTAGGGTCCTCCGGGAACATGCATGCCGATTCAAAGTCTACCCAGCGGTGGGTGTTGGGCGGGGAGTGTAGTGTCACCACCTGGGACAGTTGCGCCGCCTGGAAGTACCATTGTATATTAGGAAGTCCGAGGCCCCCCAGCTCCCGTGGGCGGTAAAGTGTAGAACGTGCCACCCGGCGCCTCCCTTCCTTCTATACAAATGCATCAATATGAGATTGCAAAAACCGGAGGTCACTTGGGTCGACGGGAGATGGAAGCGCCTGAAACAGGTATAACAAGCGAGGCAAGAGATTCATTTTAATACAATGTACGCGTCCAAACCAGGAAATGCACTCCTTATTCCACGCTTCCATCTCCCGTCAAAGATTAGCATACAAAGGAGGGTAATTAACCTTGTATATGTCCTTATGATTATTCGGTAAGTGTATACCCAAATATGGTATTGAGGTAGAAGTTATCTTAAACCCGAATTCAGCAATCAAGACCTGAATCCTCTTTCAGGAGAGGTGGAAAGGCAATATAATGGATTTATCGAGGTTAACTTTATACCCCGAAACAGCCGAAAAACGGGACAATAATGTGGAAGTGGCCATCAGCAAGGATTCTGGGGAAGTCAGGGTAAGCAGAACGTCGTCCGCATAGGCGGATACCTTAAAGGAGTTGTCCTGGACTGTTATGCCTTTGATAGCAGGGGAAGAGCGTATATGCATCAGCAGGGGTTCTAGGGTGAGAGCGAAAAGATGGGGAGAGAGGACAGCCCTGGCGGGTACCATTATGAATAGAAAAAGGGGACGCCTGTGAGCCGGGTATAGAGACATCATTATGACATCATCGTTATGATACAGGGCCCGAACAGCGGAGCAGAAGTCAAGGGGGAAGGACATACAGTATGTTCCAGTAGGGCAAAAAGTAGGGCAAATTCGATACGGTCGAACGCCTTCTCTGCGTCCAGGGACAAAAGCAAAGAAGGCTGACCCTCTTTTCCAAGTGCCAAATCGCACCTGCAGCTCTACGGGTGTTCTCATAAGCCTGACATCCCTGGATGAATCCCACCTGGTCAGGGTGTATTATAGATGGTAACAGCGGGTTGAGTCTGGTAGCCAACACCTTGGCATAGATCTTGACATCCAGATTCAACAGGGAGATGGGACGGTAACCCGATGGGTTGGAGAGGTTTTTGCCTGGCTTAGGAAGAACTACTAGGGACGCCAGTAGGGAGTAGGACGGGAAAGGGCTGCCCCCCTTGACCGCATTGAATAAAGTGACCAGGTGGGGACCAAGTATCGGAAGGAATGTTTTGTAATATCGGGCTGTGTAGCCGTCTGCTCCGGGAGCTTTATTAGGTTTAAGTGAAGCAATAGCCTCAGAGATCTCCTCGAGAGAGAAGTCCTTCACAAGCGCTTCCCCCTGTGTCGATGAGAGTTTGGGCAAATCAACACTGGAAAGAAAAGAATTGATATCAGCTAAGTGGGAAGCCGTGGGAGGCGAGTGTAGTGGGGAGTGATTATAAAGAGAGGAGTAGTATTTTGAAAGGTCCGCTTAATACTTTGTGGGGATTTGATCGGTCTACCTGCTGAGTCTTTGAGGGAGGTAATACGGGTCACCGGAGGAACGCGGGCGTATCTGTCGCGCCAACAGATTGTCCATCTTGTTCGCGGATTCGTAGAATCTGCGCTTAGACCAGGTCATTGATTTAGCGACATCGTCGAGCAACAACCTGTTCAGAGCATGTTGGGTGCCCTGTAAGTTGTCGAAACCCTCCTGTGAGGGCGTAGATTTATGATCTAATTCCTGCACCTGTAGCGTATGCTGCAATTCTAATACGTGTTGCAACTTAAGGCGCTTGCGGTAGGAAACCTTTTTAATAATCTCCGCTCTCAGTACAGCTTTATGTGCTGCCCAAACGGTGGAGAAGGAGACGTCCCCCGCGACATTGTCTCGGAAGTATGCCTCCAGCTCCGCGTCCTGCAATGTATGGGAGCCGAGCCGCCAGTTCCACACCGGGGAGCAGTCAGGGAGACCAAGCTCCAGGACCACCTCCGCGTGGTCCGACCAACTGATTACCCCGATAGAAGCCACTCTCATCCAGGGGAGGAGGGAGGGAGAGATAAGAATGTTATCAATTCTGGAGTAGGACCCGTGGGGATTACAATAGAAGGTAAAGTCTTTAGTGGAGGGATTTGAGACCCGTGATATGTCAAACAAGGCCCTCTGGATTAGAAAAGAGCCAAACAAGATGTCCTGTCTGGAGCCCACAGTCGGGGGAGGGTTGGCGGCAGGGCAGGACCGGTCAATTGCGGGACAAGGGACTGCGTTAAAGTCCCCACACATAAGAACTTCCCCTGAGGCACATCGGTCCAAGTCAGCGTGGAGGGTATCCCACAAAGGTTTATCCGGTGTGTTCGGAGCATAAACATTAACTAAGGTGACAGGTCTCAGACCTAGGGTGCCAGAGAGGATAACATAGCGTCAGGCCAGATCGGTATATACATCATGTTTCGTAAAAAGGCAATTTCTATTTATAAGGATAGCAACTCCGTTATGTTTGTTGAGAGCGCAGGAGGAAAACACCTTGTGGAAATGGGGATCACACAGCCTGTTCGAATCCTGCCGAGGCAGTCTGGTTTCCTGGAGGAACGCTATATCGACATGTTTACGTTAAAGATCACAAAATAACACTCTCCTCTTCTGGGGGGAGTTTAAGCCCTTCACATTAAGTGAGAGGGCTATAACCTTGCTAGGTGGCATCATAGATCCTAGGAATGAGGTGACGTTGTACTCCAGCGCTCTCAACCCACATCAGTGCCAGACTCACATATAACCTAGACACGACAACGGGCGAACAAAGAAAACGAATAAGAACAAGACACAAAAAGGGAAAAACAGAAGGGGGAAGAAGAAGGAACACAGAAAGGCATAGAAGGAAAGCCCGAGACAATCTCAGCAAGGTCTCAGTAGTCCCTCGATAGGGGGGACGGATAAGGAGGACATGGTATCCACACATGCCGCCTCCTTAATTGACACGTGAAGAGGCATATATATGAACTAAGAAAGAACCCAAAAATAAGAAATATGACAATATAATGTATACACAGATCAGGGTAAACAGATTATCAATCAATGAACTTGACAAAGAATATAACATTGGGCAAAACCCTGCTAGTGCCGTGGGGAGGGGAGGCAGGAAAACCTCCGCCCCAGCAGGGCACTGCTACCCAAGTGACCACAGGCCCATCGTTCCCAGCACCAAACCACGCCACCAAGGTGCCCATGAACGAAGGTCATCACCAGGGCGAGGTCAGCCGGATGAATAGGAACCGGATCAACGATACATCCCAATGCCCCTCTCATGGCAGAGGGCGAGGGGAGCCTGAAGAGGGAATAACCTCCCACTCCACCTCCACCAGTTCCAAAGGCTGCAGAGAGGTGTCCGGCAGTTGTAGCTCCAATACTGGGAGGCCAAGCTGGGCCAAGAAGGCGGGAGCCCCCACCAGCGAGGCACAAATGGTCGTGGTGCCATTATGGAAAGCCAACATTTTTAGGGGAAAACTCCAAAAAAAGTGAACCCCGTGGCCCCTCAGGTGGTCAGCGATGGGCTTCCAGGGACGGCGTCGGGCCAGCATGCTGGGGGCCAAGTCTTTGAAGACCTGTAGCTCTGCATCTTGATAGATGAGGGTAAAGTTACGCAGAGCCCGCAGCACTGCTACTTTGGAAGTGAAGAAATGGAAACGGAAAATCACGTCTCTAGGGCCCGCCAGAGGGGCCACCCTCGCTCTCAGGGCGCGGTGCACCCGGTCTAGTAGTAGTTGGTCCGCAGTATAATCAGGCAGCAGGGTTTGCAGCATAGTCATTACCGTCTCCCCTAAGGCAGTAGAGATCACCGACTCCGGGAGCCCCCAGAGCCGTAGGTTATTGCGTCTCGACCTGTTGGAAAGGTCCTCCACTTGCTGCTCTAGGTGCTGGAGGCGCTCCGCCAGTGTGTTGGACCTGTCAACTACCGTGTTATGGCCCCTGGACATTCTTAGTCACCGCTTCCTCCAAAGCGGAAGTTCGGGCATCAACAGCGTGGATCTCCGCTTGAATGGTGCGTGCCAACTTGTCCAGCTCCCCCGCCAAAAATTGTTGGACCTCGACCAGCCGGCCGAGGATCTGTTGTACATCCCCCTTGGTAGCCGCCTCAGGAGGCCCTCCGGGGCTAGAGCACGTGGAGGAAGCTAATGGGGAGTTCCGGCCTCCATCTTGAGGAGTAGGCCCAGATGGGAGAGGGCGAAAGATCGGGGCCACCGACGTACCTGGGGTCCCCTTCGCCCGGGAAACCTTAGCGGGAGACATCAGGAGGCAATCGGCGGTGATGGGAGTCGATGCGGAAGGAATCCGCTCCGGTAAAACTCGGGTTCTCAGCTCGTCAGAATGGAGAGATCAGCCTACACATCTGCTCTCATCCCGCTCCAGGCCACGCCCCCCGGCAGTGGCATTATTAAACATAGAAACATAGAAACTTAGAAAAATGTCAGCAGATAAGAACCTTTCGGCCCATCTAGTCTGCCCAATTACATGGATACTTTACCTGGATTTATCTTTTGTTTAGGATAGCCTTATGCCTATCCCATGCCTGCTTAAATTCAATTACTGTTTTGGCCTCTACCACTTCAACTCTACCACTTCACCACCCTCTCAGTAAAATAATGCTTCCTGATGTTACTTTTAAACCTTTGCCCCTCTAATCTAAGACTATGTCCTCTTGTTTTGCTACTTTGTTTCCTTTTAAATATACTCCCTTCCTCTACCTTGTGGATTCCCTTTACGTATTTAAATGTTTCTATCATATCTCCTCTGTCTCGTCTTTTTTCCAAGCTATACATGTTAAGATCATTAAGCCTTTCCTGGTAACTTTTCTCCTTCAAGCCGTACACCATTTTAGTAGCCCTTCTCTGAACTCTCTCTAAGATGTCTATATCCTTCTGGAGATACGGTCTCCAGTACTGCACACAGTACTCCAAGTGAGGTCTCACCAGTGCTCTATACAGTGGCATGAGCACTTCCCTTTTCCTACTGCTAATACCTCTCCCTACACGACCAAGCATTCTGCTAGCATTTCCTGCTGCTCTATTACATTGACTACTTAACCCTTAGATCCTCTGAAATAATAACCCCTAAATCCCTTTCCTCAGATGTTGAGGTTAGGACTGTATCAAATATTCTATATTCAGCCCTTGGGTTTTTACGTCCCAGGTGCATTATCTTGCACTTATCCACATTAAACTCAATTGCCACAGCTCCAACCAATTTTTTAGTTTACCTAAATCATTTGTCATTTGGCTGATCCCTCCAGGAACGTCAACCCTGTTACAAATCTTTGTGTCATCTGCAAAAAGACATACTGTTCCATTAATAGCTTCTGCAATATCACTAATAAAAATATTAAAGAGAATGGGTCCAAGTACTGACCCCTGAGGTACCCCACTGGTAACAAGACCTTGCGCCGAATAAACTCCATTTACCACAACCCTCTGTTGCCTGTCACTCAGCCACTGCCTAATCCATTCAACAATATTGGAATCCAAGCTCAAAGATTGCAATTTATTGATAAGCCTTCTATGCGGAACAGTATCAAAGCCTTACTGAAATCTAAATAAGCAATGTCTACTGCACCACCTAGGTCTATATTTTTGTTACCCAATCAATTATTCATTTATAATGCAAACAATGTAACGGCACTGCTTCACCTTCTCATTTCCGAGACTGGGAGCACATTTGAAAGTGATGGCATAATGTGTTACTATGCATTATTTCATCTAACACATGGGGGCGCTGGGGAGGACTTGCCCCCAGGCACCTCATGACTATCTGCGCCTCTGAGTGGCATGGAAAACCTCCAGTGGACTACTAATGTCCAGTAGAGTAGAACCATGTTGACCGTAGTTCTATTGAAAACCCACCAGTAATGGAGGTGTGACAGTATGATGACAGTTATGATGTGGAATGTGCAGTCTGCATATCTGTATAGTGTGATATGACTCACACATGTCATGGCGTACATGTTTCAATAATGAAGAATGTCTTAATTGGGCATAATTTGTAATCTACTGTGGTTTTTGGGGCTGACATTGTGGTAAACAACATAGTAGATTACAAATTATGCCCAATTAAGACATTCTATATTATTGGAACATGTATGCTATGACATGTATGAGTCATATTATTACTCTTAATGGCTCATCCAATTATGGACATGTAATTGTTCTAATTTATGATCCAGTTATGGGCAGAAGGTCAAAGTTCCAGGTGCATCTTGCACCCTATTAATCAGACCAGTTCTGACATTTACTAAAGTGAGAATTTGCCGTGAGACGGGGTCAGCTTCATGGTGGGTGCTCGGCACTTTCTATTGTGGTCAGTGGACCTCAATGCATTATAATATATAGAACAAATACGTTGATCTGATTTTTGAGGTTTACCCTATGGTGAGCTGGAGTGCATACCAATGATAGGTCTACACAAGAAAATGTTATAAAATATAAGTACAATATTAATTGAAAGTTAATGTAATTGCAAAACATTTATTATAAAGCACAGTATTAAAACAATCTACAAGGTTATTCAGAGAAAAATAAAAACCAGGAGAATTGGCAGGAGAAGGGAACAATCTAGACCAAATAGCCAATTTGGAAAGTGAGATAAATGGGAGAACATTTCTGGTTTGGCTATTTTGACCTCGAATTTTCACTTCTCCAGTCATTCTGCTGAGTTTCACCTTTCTTTGAATAGACCTGATAGTGTGTGTGTGTATGTGTGTGCGCGCGCGCATCTAGAGGCAGTCATAAAATGTCAGAGTCACTCTGTTTCTTTGTGAGTGGCAGATTTTTTATTTTTCTGTAAATTTAGCTCATAAAAATAATGGAGAAAAATAAACGTTTTTCTTCTAGTTGATTTTTGTGAAATGAATTCAAACAAGAAAATACAAATAGTGTAAAAGTAGGTCAAACCATGGCATCAGAGACAGTATTCGGGGAAAATCTGTGAGTCACTTTGATAGCTTATTATATCAGGAAATTATATTTATCTGATGCATGTTTACTGATGGAAGTGCAAAATTAGGAGAATGTGAGCACAGTTAAATGCGAGGCAAGAGTTAATCTCTAAAATGATGGGTTGATGTTGTGAATATATAATTTATTCAACGATCCCTTCTACCTTTAATGTGCATGCTTACTCTTTTGTTATCATATCTAGCATGTAACAGTAATTGAGGATAAAATGTTTCACATCTATCAGCCTTTGACACATCTTTATTATTGCTGTTGATCTGTTCTAAGGCAACAATCTGCTAATAAAATATAGAGTAAACAAAAAAGGAACAATCATGTGGTTTTTTAAAAGAAACCATAATAAATCCAGTCTGGAAAGAGAAGCATTTCAGCAATTAATGGTATTTGCCTATTGTCTGTTTACAAGAGTGTCAAAGTTATTCAGAGAGCACTGAAATGTCACCAATGTTTCGGTGCTTTCCCTTTCTACGCACTTTGGTGAATTCAATTTGTCAACCCTGCGGTGAAATCAACATTCACCGCAGGGTCCCCGAAGTGCAGAGAATCGACCCATGGAGCACATTCACAAACCGCTGGATCAAATCAGCAAACCACCGTAAAACAGACGCACAAATCGAAAAACCACTGAGAACCGGCAAATGCACCCGACGATCCGCCGCAAAACCATCGAATCCATCCGAAAAAAGCTGAGTAGACTGACGACAAGCCACTGAATAGGGGAAAAAACAAACAAGAAAAACACAACTTTTAAAAGGCGTTTTAAAAAAAAGTACTGAATGTAAAAGCCTGTCAATAATATAGAAGGTCCTATGAATAATAATAAAAAGGTCTGTTACAAACAACCCGGACATTTTAAAAAGATCGGGAAAAAAAATTCTAAAAGAAAATCACAAAAAATGCCTAAGAAATCCTAAAAAATACATAAATAAAGAGACTTTTTGCTGCAAACGAAAAATATAAACGTATATGCAGAAAAAACGGTTTCATGCCTATCCCATTCCCGGCGGCTGCGTAGGCCCGAAGTGTCCAGCCTACTTCGGGCCCTATTACAATCTTTGCGAAAACGTTTGTGCCGGCGCAAAAACGCATTAACGTGAGGGGTAAAACGCTTTGCGCTAAACGTCGTATTACAATATCAGGGCAACAAACGCGCGTATAAGTCTACCGCAGGACCTGTGCGAACCCTGCGCGAGCGAACTTTACTGCGCACGTCCTTTACTTAACATTGTGAGCGCAAATGCATTTGTGTGCTGGTACGCGGATAGTATTACAATCTATGCGAAGGAATTAATGCATAGCCTTTGCGCGCATAATTTAAGCAACTTCTAAAAGCTGGTGTTAATGGCAAATTCTATCAACCTGGCCAAAACCAAATACACCAGCCCAAAAAAAAAATGCAGCAAAGTTTAGTTACACATTCTACTCATACCAAAGCAATAAAATGGAGAAATTGTGGGTGCATTTATTATTGCTTCAGCATATATGCTCAGATTGACATTGACAGGTGCAAAAACTTAACGTGAGATAATTGTGGTTCTTAATTCTGATTGGCTGAATCGCGTGAAAAAAACAGTCCGCACAGTGATTTCTGCACACAACGTTACTGCGCACGCATTTGTGCGCGTCCCTTTAACACGCACTATTGCTCGACGGATGAAAAAAATGCGCGAGGATTGTAATTTCAGCGTTGATTTACGCATGTTAACGTTTAACGCTCGACGCACAAATTCAGATGTTGCGCAAGCGTTTTAACGCGAAGATTGTAATAGGGCCAGGGCCGCCATCAGGGCATTACGCCCCATGCTGCCATAAGGGGCCCGGGCCCGGTGGCGGCCCGGGCCGCCGGGCCCGGGGGGGGGCCGGGCCCCCCTCGGCAGCGGTGTCGCCCTCTTACAGCTCCGGTATCGGACTCGAGGAGACCGAATCCGGAGCTGTGTCCCTGCTGCTGCTGCTGCTGCAGGAGCCGGAGGAGACCCTCCACTCAGTGAAGCTGCGCACCTGAGCTGGAGGGACCAGGCTGAAGAGAGAAGACTGAAGATTGAAGAGAAGAAAAGAAGAGAGAAGAAAAGGAGAAGAAAAGAAGACAGCAGAGTGGTGAGCCAGGGCCCAGACCCCAAGGCCAGACCCCAAGGCCCAGACCCTGGGCCCAGACCTCAAGCCCAGACCCCAAGCCCAACCCAGGGTCCAGACCCCAAGGCCCAGACCCAGGGTCCAGACCCAGGGTCCAGACCCCAAGCCCAGACCCAGGGCCCAGACCCAGGCCCAGACCCAAGGCCCAGACCCAGGGTCCAGACCCAAGCCCAGACCCAGGCCCAGACCCCAAGGCCCAGACCCCAAGGCCCAGACCCTGGGCCAAGACCCCAAGGCCCAGACCCCAAGGCCCAGACCCAGGGCCCATACCCCAGGCCCAGACCCAGGGCCCAGACTCCAAGGCCCAGACCCAGGGCCCAGACCCCAAGGCCCAGACCAAGGCCCAGACCCTGGCCCAGACCCCAAGGCCCAGACCCTGGGCCCAGACCCAGGCCCAGACCCAGGCCCAGACCCAGGGCCAGACCCCAAGGCCCAGACCCAGGTTCAGACCCCAAGGCCCAGACCCAGGGCCCAGACCCAAGGCCAGACCCCAAGGCCCAGACCCAAGGCCCAGACCCCAAGGTTCCAGACCCCAAGACACAGACCCAGGGCCAAGACCCCAAGGCCCAGACCCCAAGGCCAGACCCAGGGACCAGACCCCAAGGCCCAGACCCTGGCCCAGACCCCAAGGCCAGACCAGGGTCCAGACCCTAAGGCCCAGACCCTGGCCCAGACCCCAAGGCCCAGACCCAGGGCCCAGACCCCAAGGCCCAGACCCAGGTTCAGACCCCAAGGCCCAAACCCAGGGCCCAGACCCCAAGCCCAACCCAGGGCCCAGACCCCAAGGCCAGACCCTGGGCCAGACCCCAAGGCCCAGACCCCAAGGCTCAGACCCAGTTCCAGACCCCAAGACACAGACCCCGGGCCCAGACCCCAAGGCCCAGACCCTGGGCCCAGACCCCAAGTCCCAGACCCCAAGGCCCAGACCCTGGGCCAGACCCCAAGGCCCAGACCCAGGGCCCAGACCCCAAGGCCCAGACCCAGGGCCCAGACCCCAAGCCCAGACCCTGGGCCCAGACCCCAAGGCCAGACCCAGGTTCCAGACCCCAAGACCCAGACCCCGGCCCAGACCCCAAGGCCCAGACCCAAGGCCCAGACCCCGGCCCAGACCCCAAGCCCAGACCCCAAGGCCCAGACCCAGGGACCAGACCCCAAGGCCCAGACCCTGGGCCCAGACCCCAAGGCCCAGACCCAGGGTCCAGACCCCAAGGCCCAGACCCCAAGGCCCAGACCCTGGGCCCAGACCCCAAGGCCCAGACCCAGGGCCCAGACCCAGGGCCCAGACCCCAAGGCCCAGACCCAGGGTTCAGACCCCAAGGCCCAGACCCAGGGCCCAGACCCCAAGGCCCAGACCCTGGTCCCAGACCCCAAGGCCCAGACCCCAAGGTTCCAGACCCCAAGACACAGACCCAGGGCCAAGACCCCAAGGCCCAGACCCCAAGGCCCAGACCCAGGGACCAGACCCCAAGGCCCAGACCCTGGGCCCAGACCCCAAGGCCCAGACCCAGGGTCCAGACCCTAAGGCCCAGCCCCATGGCCCAGACCCCAAGTCCCAGACCCAGGGCCCAGACCCCAAGGCCCAGACCCAGGGTTCAGACCCCAAGGCCCAGACCCAGGGCCCAGACCCCAAGGCCCAGACCCAGGGCCCAGATCCCAAGGCCAAGACCCAGGGCACAGACCCCAAGGCCCAGACCCTGGGCCCAGACCCCAAGTCCCAGACCCCAAGGCTCAGACCCAGGTTCCAGACCCCAAGACACAGACCCCGGGCCCAGACCCCAAGGCCCAGACCCTGGGCCCAGACCCCAAGTCCCAGACCCCAAGGCCCAGACCCTGGGCCCAGACCCCAAGGCCCAGACCCAGGGTCCAGACCCAAAGGCCCAGACCCCAAGGGCCAGACCCAGGGTCCAGACCCCAAGGCCCAGACCCAGGGCCCAGACCCCAAGGCCCAGACCCAGGGCCCAGACCCCAAGGCCCAGACCCTGGGCCCAGACCCCAAGGCCCAGACCCAGGTTCCAGACCCCAAGACCCAGACCCCGGGCCCAGACCCCAAGGCCCAGACCCTGGGCCCAGACCCTGGGCCCAGACCCCAAGTCCCAGACCCCAAGGCCCAGACCCAGGGACCAGACCCCAAGGCCCAGACCCTGGGCCCAGACCCCAAGGCCCAGACCCAGGGTCCAGACCCAAAGGCCCAGACCCCAAGGCCCAGACCCAGGGTCCAGACCCCAAGGCCAAGACCCAGGGTCCAGACCCAAAGGCCCAGACCCCAAGGCCCAGACCCCAAGGCCCAGACCCCAGGCCCAGACCCCAAGTCCCAGACCCCAAGGCCCAGACCCAGGGTCCAGACCCCAAGGCCCAGACCCTGGGCCCAGACCCCAAGGCCCAGACCCAGGGCCCAGACCCCAAGGCCCAGACCCTGGGCCCAGACCCCAAGGCCCAGACCCCAAGGCACAGACCCTGGGCCCAGACCCCAAGGTCCAGACCCCTGGGCCCAGACCCCAAGGCCCAGACCCCAAGGCCCAGACCCAGGGCCCATACCCCAAGGCCCAGACCCTGGGCCCAGACCCCAAGGCCCAGACCCCAAGGCCCAGACCATTGGCCCAGACCAAGGCCCAGTCCCCAAGGCCCAGACCCCAAGGCCCAGACCCAGGGTCCAGACCCCAAGGCCCAGACCCTGGGCCCAGACCCCAAGGCCCAGACCATGGGCCCAGACCCCAAGGCCCAGACCCATTGGCCCAGACCCTGGGCCCAGACCCATTGGCCCAGACCCCAGGGACCAGGCCCCAAGGCCCAGCCCCATGGACCAGACCAAGGGACCAGGACCTATACCCCAGGCCAGACTCAGGGACCAGACCCAGAGCCCAGACCCAGGGACCAGACCCCAGAGTCCAGACCCCAAGGCCCAGACCCAGGGTCCAGACCAAGGGTCCAGACCCCAGGGACCAGGCCCAGCCTAGACCCAGGGACCAGGCCCCAAGGCCCAGCCCCATGGACCAGACCCCAAGGCCCAGAGCCCAGACCCAGGGACCAGGGCCCAGACCCCAGGCCAGACTCAGGGACCAGACCCCAGACCAGACTCAGGGCCCAGACCGCAGGGACCAGACCCCAAGGCCCAGTCCAAGGGACCAAACCCAGGGCCCAGACCAGACCCCAAGGTCCAGAGCAGAAACCCCAAGGCCCAGGGCCCAGACCCCAAGGTCCAAACCAGACCCAGAGGCCATCATATACAGCTCGTTACTGTGAGATTTATTGCTGTGGATTCTGTGATACCTTCATACACACCGCACATTACTGTGAGTTTTATTGCTGTGGATTCTGTGATACGCTCATACACACTGCACATTACTGGGAGTTTTATTGCTGTGGTGCTATGTTATGTCCTGTTTTTGAAGGGGGAGAAAAGCAGTTAGAGTTTGAAGGAGAGCCGGGGGGGGGCCCCCATCGTGAGGTTTAGTAAACGGCCCCATCATTTCTAATGGCTGCCCTGAATAGGGCCCTTCATGTTTAAAACATAACAAGAAACCCACCCATAACAAGTACCCACCTGACCCAGATGTGCCGTGATGGGCAGGTGGGCTTACCCTTTAATGGCCATTTGAGTAAACCAAAACCTCTAATTGTGTTTTGTTTCTCATGGAGCTACTGTCGTAAGCACAAATGACAACCTTTTTTCTTGTTATGTTTTATACATGAAGTGGGCTGGATACCCCAGGTCCAGCTGCCCTGGAAAGGAATAGGTGCGAAACGATTTTGTATAACCCTGTTAGACTTATTTTGTTAGCAACCTTCAAGAGCTCAATGACACCTTGTTTTCTTTGTTCAAAGCATGGGGTTGGGTGTGGAGTGGGTAAGGGATTGTGATAAACCAAAAAACATTAAGGGCCCTATTACATTCTTCACGCAAAAACGCACGCAGAACTCGTGGATTTTTTGCGCAAAGCGTTAAACGTTAACGCGCGTAAATCAAAGCTGGTATTACAATCCTCGCGCATTTTTTCATCTGTCAAAAAATAACGCACGTAAAATGGACGCACCCAAACGCACACGCAGCAACGTTGCGTGCAGAAATCATTGTGAGGACTGTTTTTTTCACGCGATTCAGGCAATCAGAATTAAGAACCACAATTGTTTCTTGTTAGGTTTTTGCGCCTGTCAAAGTCAATATGCGCATATATGCTGCATCAATAAAAAAAAGCACGCGCAACTTCTCAAATTTATTGGTTTGGTATAAGTAGAACTAGCTTTTGCCCGCGGCTTCGCTCGCGTGGATTTTGTGATTTGTTAAAATTTTTTTAAAAGAAGCTGAGATATAGTTATACTTTTAAAAGTTTTCAACCTCCCCTTTTTAACCCTCATTTGGGATTTTTGAAAAATGGTAAAACACATGTTTTTTATTTTTTCAGGAAGATTGTATATACTAAATTTCACACCTGTAAGATCTTTGGTTCTTGAAATATAGGTATAGTGATAAAAGTATTCACCTCCCTATTTAACCCCCCATTGGATTTTTGGAAAATCGGAAAGTATGTGTTTTTTTATTTTTCAAGACGAATTTACATATCAATTTTTAGGCCTGTAACATCTTTGGTTTTTGAAATATAGGTATATTGATGAAAGTATTCATCCCCCCTCTTTGCACCACTCACTGGATCTTTGGAAAATGGTAAAATATGTGTTTTTCTTATTTTTCAAGAGGAATCTAAATACCGATTTTCACATCTGTAACATCTTCTGATCTCGAGATATAGGTATCCTATTTAAAATATTTAAAGCATTCAACCCCCTTTTTTCGCCCCCTGACTTATTTTGCTGTTTTTCCAAAATCTAAGAGTTTTTTATTTTTCAAGACGAATCTAAATACCGATTTTCACATCTGTAACATCTTCGGTTTTTGAACTATAGGTATCCTGTTTAAAATATTCAACCCCCTTTTTCACCCCCTTAGGGGCAGAGTTTCAAAAAAATCCTTCCTTAGTGGGTGCCTACATCATAAAAACAGTGCACCTTCAAAATGTCACGTTCCTAGGTTAAACGGTTTCAGCTGGGAGTTCATGAGTCAGTCAGTCAGTCAGGACTTTCGCGTTTATGATAAAAAGTATTCAACCCCCCTTTTTGCCCCCCAAGGAATTTTCAGAAAATGGTAAGATACGTGTTTTTTTATTTCTCAAGACGAATCTAAATACAAATTTTCACGTCTGTAACATCTTCTGTTTTTGAGATATATGTATCCTGTTTAAAAGTATTCACCCCCCCTTTTTTTCATCCACCACTTGGGATTTTTGGAAAATGATAAAACACGTGTTTGTTTTTTTCAAGAAGATTGTAAATACCAAATTACACACCTGAAACATCTTTGGTTTTTGAAATATAGGTATACTGATAAAAGTATTCACACCCCTTTCTCTGACCCCACTTAATTGGATTTTTGGAAAATGGTAAAAGACATGTTTAGTTTTTTTCATGAAAATTGTAAATACCAAATTTCAAACTTGTAACATCTTCGGTTTTTTTGCCCCCCCTCACTGGATTTTCGGAAAATGGTAAAATACATGTTTTTTTATTTTTCAAGAGGAAACTAAATACCAATTTTCAGGCCTGTAACATCTTCTGTGTGGAGATAGAGGTATCCTGTTTGAAATATTCAACCCCCTTTTTTCGCCCCCACTTGGATTTTTTAAAAACGGTAAAATACGTGTATTTTTGTTTTTCAAGACAAATTTAATTACTGATTTTCACGTCTGTAACATCTTCTGTTTTTGAGCTATAGGTATCCTGTTTAAAATATTCAACCCCCTTTATCACCCCCTTAGGGGCAGAGTTTCCAAAAATCCTTCCTTAGTGGGTGCCTACATCATAAAAACAGTGCACCTTCAAAATTTCACATTCCTAGGTTAAACGGTTTCAGCTGGGCGTTGATCAGTCAGGACTTTCGCATTTATGATAAAAGTATTCAACCCCCTTTTTACCCCCCAAGGAATTTTCAGAAAATGGTAAAATATGTGTTTTTTTATTTTTCAAAATGAATCTAAACACCAATTTTCAGGCCTGTAACATCTTCTGTTTTTGAGATATAGGTATCCTGTTTAAAATATTTAAAATATTCGACCCCCTATTTTGGCCCCCCACTTGGATTTTTGAAAAACAGTAAAATACGTGTTTTTTTATTTTTCAAGACAAATCTAAATACCAATTTTCACGTCTGTAACGTTTTCTGTTTTTGACCTATAGGTATCCTATTTAAAATATTCAACCCACTTAGGGGTGGAGTTTCCAAAAATCCTTCCTTAGTGGGTGCCTATGTCATAAAAACAGTGCACCCTCCAAATTTCACGTTCCTAGGTTAAACAGTTTCAGTTGGGCATTGATGAGTCAGTCAGTCAGACAGTCAGTCAGGACTTTTGTATATATATATATAGATGTGTAACTATACTTTGCAGATATTGTTTTTTTGGGCTGGTGTATTTGGTTTCAGCCAGGTTGATAGAATTTGCCATTAACACCAGCTTTTAGGAGTTGCTAAAATTATGCGAGCAAAGGCTGTGCGTTACAAACTGCGCATAGATTGTAATACCATCCGCATACCAGCGCACAAACGCTTCTGCGCTCACAATGTTAAGTATAGGACGCGCAAAGTACAGTAAGCTCATGCAGCGTTCACGCAGGTTCACCCACGGTAGACGTATGCGCGTGTTTGTTGCGCTGACATTGTAATACAATGTTCAGTGCAAAGGGTTTTGCCCCTCGCGTTAATGCATTTTTGCATGGGCGCAAACGTATGCGCGAAGAATGTAATAGGGCCTGAAGTGTCAGGAATCAAAGTTGAGGTGCAGAAAATTCAACTTAAAAGATTATGCAGTTTTCTGGTATACTGACGCAGATTCTGATAGCGTCAGAGACACCAGAAGTGAGGAACATGCAGAAAGCCCGCTTTTGCTACGAATCAAATTTTTTAAAGGACTATACATATAGATGTTTGTGTTCTCGCAGTCGCTGTTTGACAGTGCTTTTTACTAGCACTGGTAGATGAAATGATTTAGATGCTCTCGAGTTTGTCAAGGCCAGTTGTTAGCCTTCATACATAGACTGCCTGCACTACTATTTTTTTCTTTTATTTATGAGTTTATAGATGCATCTTGTCACGGAATGGCCCAGCACCCTCAGCCAGGGACAGTCCTTTGTGACGTTTCTATTAATATGGACTCCTAGGTGCCGTTGCACCAGCAGAACTCCGTGTGTTATTTTATTAGATATGGTTTCATTGTGTGGTGTAATAAAAGTGTCCCCGTATGTGTATTGTGAAATGTGTGTAAATCCCATTGTGTGCCTTGCTCGCCGCCATTTCCCAGTACCTCGTGGATCCGGTCGCATCCGGTCGAATCGTAAAATGGCCGATTCGGACCATCCGGTTGCGAATCGGCAACACCCCGATTCGTAACAGCCAATACGAATCGGGACCCAGGTGCCTCTTTCCAGAGAGGGCCAATGAGACTTGTGGGGGCGGGCAGGGATTCCTATTGTTTTCTTGCTGTACAAATGTTTATAAATATATGTGCCTGCCCAGTAAAAAGTTAGATCATCTAGTGCATACAGCTCCGCCTGGTGTCCTTTATTTTCGACCGTACTGCTGGGATCCCGCACGGTCTCCAGAGTGCGGCATCCCGAGGTACGATCCGATCACCCTGTGTCTGCATCTCGGATCAGAACAGAGGTGCATCGTACGTGCTTCGACCGTGCCGAACGATCGATCACGCTCCGGTTCTGTTTCCCCGATCCGAAGCCGCGGCGCGTCTGCCGCGCATCGATATACCGAAGCGCTGCATATCCGAGGGAAATCCGAAACGTTTCCCATCCGAACGGCTCCCCGGACGAAACGTTTCCCACCCGAACGGCCGCTCCACACCCGATCCGAACCGCACCAAGATCAGTAGATCAGCTGCTCGAGACGCTGAGTGCCGCGACGCTCGGTGGTCGGGCTGATCTCACCCCGGGGTCCCCTCCACAGCCCGCCAACCCTTCCCCAGGGTCATCCCAGGCCGCTCGAGACGCCGAGTGCCGTGACGCTCGGTAGTCGGGTCGGCGGTAAGCGCAGTGAGAGGAGCAGATAGGAGCACACCCGCAGGCGGACAACACCTGTTCCGCTACACTGGTGGCAGCGGTGGGATAAGCTCTCTGCAACCCCCAAGAAGACCCTTACCATGGCCGGGTACAGCGCTTACAAGAGGACGTCCTGCGTGGCATGTTGGAGAATCGGGGAGGAACCCCGGGCTCCAAAAGCCGGGACGCTTTGATCGAGGAGCTGCAGAGGCTAGACCAAGGGGCCGTGCCAACTGTGGTACCCCCCATCCCCGTCCCCGTGGCCATTCCTGTCTCCGCCGCAGACGCTGGAAGCGTTTTCGACCAAAAGGTACGGCAGCGGGTCGCCCTCTTCGGAGCTGCCCCATCGGAGGCTGCCATTCATAACGCGATCCAGGAGATCCTACAGGAAGAGGAGTGGGACAAGGCGTGCGAGGAGCGGGACAAGGAGCGCGTACACGAGCTACTGCTGGCTGAGGTACAGAGCCCACGGGACATCACCCCACACTCGGACCGACCCACCGCTCGTAAAGTGCCTTTCCAAGCATTCAAGGACTTCAGGGAGGACGAGATTGAGAGTTACCTCCAGGACTTCGAACGCCTGTGCCAAGTGCACGAGGTACACCGCGCTGACTGGGTCAGGATCCTGGCTTGCAAACTGACCGGTCGGGCTGCGGAGGCCTATCGCACTGTACCGGACGAGGAGGCCACCAACTACGCCCACGTCAAGCAAGCGTTGTTGAGTCGGTTTGCTGTGACCCCGGAAGCCAGCCGGGTGAAATTTAGAAACTCCCGCCGGCCCAATGGCGCTACTCATGTCGAGTGGGCACACCGGTTGCAGCGGGACCTGCAGACCTGGTTCCTGGGCAGTAAAGCGGAGACGGTGGACGACATCACCCAGCTGTTGCTGCTCGAGCAGTTCTTTGAGCACACCCCCTCGGCAACCCGTGAGTGGGTGCGGGACAAAAAGCCTCAGACTGTGCAGCAAGCAGCTGTTTGGGCGGATGAGTACGCGGACACCGGAAGGTCGCCGGGGGTGAGCGATTCCTGCCCTCCCGACCCGCTCTACCCGCCCCTCCCCCTCCGGCACCGGCAGTTCGGTGGCCTGCGGCACGTCCAACGAGCCGGCCCAATACATTGGCCAACGTCTGTTGCTACGGATGCGACCAGGAGGGGCACTACCGCCAGAACTGCCCCAACTGACCAGCCATTCCTCGACCCCCCGCCAGACCATCATCTTCAGCACAGTGCTACGACGCCGAAGCTCCGTGGCTGGATTCCCCAGAAGAATGGGAACGGTTACATGAGGCTGACCCGGTGCAAGCTGCTGCCACCGACAACCTCCACCATCACCGTCAGGCTGTGTGGATCAACGGGCGAGCCGCTGAGGGACTCCGGGACTCCGGGGCTACTATCACCCTGGTACGGCCCCATCTGATTCAGCGGAACGACCGATTGAACAGCACCGTCGCGGTGCGGGTGGCCGGGGGGAAGGTACTTCGGCTCGGGACGGCACGTGTCCACCTAGACTGGGGTTCCGGGGAGAAAGTGGTGCGGGTGGGGTTGTTAAACCAATTTCCGGCCGAAATTCTTCTCGGCAACGACCTGGGACGGTTGGTATCCGCTTACTCCACAGACGCGGCCGCTCCGGTGACCACCCGGCAACAGAGTCAATGCCACAGAAGGGGCACTCCGATCGGGACCCAGGTGAGATCCCAACCAAAACCTCCCCGACCTCCCAAACCCCAACGAATCCCGACCCCCCCCTCCCCACCGGACCCTCCTCTCCCGTGGAGCTCCCCGGAGACGCTCCGACACCAAACCCAGACCGATCCCATGCTACAGTGCTATCAGGATCGGGCCGGCCAGGGCCTGGTCGACAGGAGAACCGATAGCATAGAGTGGGAGGATGGGCTTCTTTACAGGTACACCGCGAGGGAGGGGACCAAGAAGCAGCAGGTTCCGCATAAACAGATGCTAGTACCCCAGGGCCCTAGACAGGAACTCTTGCGACTGGCACACGATATTCCCCTGGCTGGTCACCTGGGGCAGAAGAAGACTCGGCACCGGTTGGCGCGTGCATTCTTTTGGCCCCGCCTCAGTGAGGATACCCGCGAGTACTGTCGCACCTGTCCGGTCTGCCAGAAGACCGGGAAGACCGGGGACCACCCGAAAGCCCCACTGCACCCCATGCCCATCATTCAGGAGCCCTTTAGCCGGGTGGCGGTTGACATCATCGGGCCCTTGCCCCGCCCCAGTGCCACGGGTAAGAGGTACATCCTCACCGTAGTGGACTATGCCACCCTGTACCCCGAGGCTGTGGCCCTGGCCAACATCCGGGAAGACACCGTAGCCGACGCTCTCCTATGGGTGTTCACGAGGGTGGGGGTTCCTCAGGGTACCCAGTTCACCGCTGAACTCACCCAGCAGCTCTGGCGTCTCTGTGGTGTTAAGGTACTTCACAGCGCCCCATATCACCCCCAGACAAACGGGCTGTGCGAGCGGTTTAATGGGACCCTGAAACAGCTCATCCGGGCCTTCGCGCACGAAGGGAAGGATTGGGAGAAATATCTACCCCACTTACTGTTCGCCTACCGGGAGGTTCCTCAGGAATCCACCGGATATTCTCCCTTTGAGCTGTTGTTTGGGCGCCAGGTGAGGGGGCCCCTAGATTTAGTTAGGGCTCAGTGGGAGGGGGGACAGGAGGAAGATGGGGTTCCCGTGCTGAGTTATGTTTTGGAGCTCCGGGAGCGCATGGCAGAACTCGCGGGGTTCGTGCAAGGGAACATGGAAACGGCCCAGGCTCAGCAGAAAACGTGGTACGACCGCTCTGCTTGCAGTCGCTCATTCCTAGTGGGGCAGAAGGTTCTGGTGCTGAAACCACAGTGGCAGAACAAGCTGCAGGCGGCCTGGCAAGGCCCCTACAGGGTGGTAACCCAACTGGGGGATACCACCTATGTGGTTGTCAGCTGCGCAGACACCAGAATCCAGCGGACGTTCCACGTTAACATGCTGAAGGCCTACCATGAACGCCCGGAGACGGTGGATGCCATCTGCGCGCCGGCCACCGAGGAGACTGAACCGTTCCCCTTAATAGAACTTCCCGGGATAGCCAAGCAGCCTACAGGAGTAGAGCAGGTACAGCTGGGGGAGGAGTTGGGGCCCGAAAAGCAGGCGCAGGCACGGCAGCTGCTCTACGACCACCAGGGGATTTTTTCGGCCCTTCCTGGATACACTAGTCAGGCCATCCATCAAGTGGAAACCCCCGGTCAGAGACCCCTCCGGCAGCCCGCATACCGACTCCCGGAGGCGGTCCGCGCACCCATGCGGGCCGAGATCCGGGAGATGCTGGAGCTGGGGGTCATTGAACCGTCGGCCAGTCCATGGGCGTCGCCCGTGGTCTTGGTTCCCAAGAAAGACAGTACCACCAGGTTCTGCGTCGACTATCGGCGGTTAAACGACTGTACCATTACAGACGCTTACCCCATGCCCCGAGTCGACGAGCTGCTATATCAGATCGCCCGGGGTCATTTCCTGACCACGGTCGATCTGTGCAAGGGGTACTGGCAGATTCCCCTTGCCGAGGAGGCGACCCCGAAGTCGGATTTCATCACCCCGTTCGGTTTGTACCAATTTCGGGTCATGCCGTTCGGGATGAAGAACGTCCCTGCTACCTTCCAGCGGTTAATCGATCGCCTCCTCGATGGCCTCCAGGGATTCGCTTGCGCATACCTGGATGACATAGCCATCTATAGCCAGACCTGGGAGGAACACCTTTACCACGTAGGGACAGTCTTGGGCCGGATTAGGGACGCCAACCTGACCCTTAAGCCTGAGAAATGCAAGGTGGGGATGGCCGAAGTGCAGTACCTGGGCCACCGGGTGGGTTGTGGGATACAACGACCAGAGCCCGCCAAGGAAGAAGCCATCCTAGACTGGCCCACCCCTGTGACCAAGACCCAGGTCCTCGCCTTCCTGGGCACCGCGGGGTACTACAGGAAGTTTGTGCCCCATTACAGTGACCTGGCCAAGCCCCTGACCGACTTGACAAAGAAATCCCTGCCCCGCCAAGTCCTGTGGTCCCCGGAGTGTGAACAGGCCTTCCAACAACTGAAAACTGCCCTGACCCAAGCTCCCCTACTGGCAGCTCCCAACTATAATAAACGTTTTATCGTCCATACAGACGCTTCGATGTTTGGACTGGGAGCCGTCCTAAGTCAAGTGGGGGACGACGGGGGGGATCATCCGGTGGCGTTCATCAGCCGGAAGCTTTTATCGCGGGAGGTGGGGTATGCTGCGGTAGAGAAGGAGTGTCTGGCCTTGGTCTGGGCCCTACGAAAGCTCCAACCCTATGTCTACGGTCGGTCCTTCACCGTGATGACCGACCATAACCCCCTGGTGTGGCTCAACCGGGTGGCGGGGGAAAACGGCCGCCTGTTGCGGTGGAGTCTGGCTCTTCAACCATTTAACTTTACCATTCAATACCGGCCTGGGTCGCAGAACGGTAATGCTGATGGGTTATCGCGGCAGTCGGCCCGGGAACCGGGGGATGTGGGAGAACCGACTTCCCCGGTACGACCCGTTGGGGTCCAACCGGGTGCGTCGAACTTTGAGAAGGGGGAGGAGTGTCACGGAATGGCCCAGCACCCTCAGCCAGGGACAGTCCTTTGTGACGTTTCTATTCCTATGGACTCCTAGGTGTCGTTGCACCAGCAGAACTCCGTGTGTTATTTTATTAGATGTGGTTTCATTGTGTGGTGTAATAAAAGTGTCCCCGTATGTGTATTGTGAAATGTGTGTAAATCCCATTGTGTGCCTTGCTCGCCGCCATTTCCCAGTGCCTCGTGGATCCGGTCGAATTGATCGGATCGTAAAATGGCCGATTCGGACCATCCGGTCGAATCGTAAAATGGTCGATTCGGACCATACGGTTGCGAATCGGCAACACCCCGATTCGTAACAGCCAATACGAATCGGGACCCAGGTGCCTCTTTCCAGAGAGGGCCAATGAGACTTGTGGGGGCGGGCAGGGATTCCTATTGTTTTCTTGCTGTACAAATGTTTATAAATATATGTACCTGCCCAGTAAAAAGTTAGATCATCTAGTGCATACAGCTCCGCCTGGTGTCCTTTATTTTCGACCGTACTGCTGGGATCCCGCGCGGTCTCCAGAGTGCGGCATCCCGAGGTACGATCCGATCACCCTGTGTCTGCATCTCGGATCAGAACAGAGGTGCATCGTACGTGCTTCGACCGTGCCGAACGATCGATCACGCTCCGGTTCTGTTTCCCCGATCCGAAGCCGCGGCGCGTCTGCCGCACATCGATATACCGAAGCGCTGCATATCCGAGGGAAATCCGAAACGTTTCCCATTCGAACGGCTCCCCGGACGAAGCGTTTCCCACCCGAACGGCCGCTCCACACCCGATCCGAACCGCACCAAGGTCAGTAGATCAGCTGCTCGAGACGCCGAGTGCCGCGACGCTCGGTGGTCGGGCTGATCTCACCCCGGGGTCCCCTCCACAGCCCGCCAACCCTTCCCCAGGGTCATCCCAGGCCGCTCGAGACGCTGAGTGCCGTGACGCTCGGTAGTCGGGTCGGCGGTAAGCGCAGTGGGAGGAGCAGATAGGAGCACACCCGCAGGCGGACAACACCCGTTCCGCTACACATCTATTATATATATATATATATATATATACACATACAAAACACCAAGAAAGAGCACTCCATATTATTGACCACCTTCTTCCATCATTTTCTGTGACAAAAAAAACAGTTTTATAAATGTTCAAAAAACCTGACTGAGGTAAAATGATGGGGATTCAGTTCACAAAGTTATGATCATAATTTGCTTAAGCCTGTCACAGTCGCCAATGTACCCCATCTTTGACAGCAAATTATGATCATAACTTTGTGAACTGAATCCCCATCATTTTACCTCAGTTAGTTTTTTTTGGGCTTTTTAAAACTGTGGTTTTTTTCACAGAAAATGATGGAAGAAATTGGTCAATAAAATGGAATGCTCTTTCTTGGTGTTTGGTATTTGATGTCTTAGATGCACCCACTTAGTTTTGAGGTTGAGTGCAACCTTTTTCTGTTTTGTATTTTATATTTATAAAAAGAAAATATATATATATATATATATATATATATATTAGATAGGCTGCGTTAGTCCAGATGACAAAATCACGAGTATAGCAGTACGTGGTGATACCTTTTTCTAGGATACTGATCAGTACAGCGTCCAGACCTGAAGAAGAGAGATATACTCTTGAAAGCTTGACTTTTAAATGTAACGTTAGTCCAATTAAAAAGGTATCACTATGCACTGCTAAACTATATATATATATATATATATATATAATCAAGAGAATATAATCTCACTGGGGGAAAGTCGCTAGGGAAGCAACCGGTCATTTATATTCATTGTGTGATTTCAGAAGAAGTCCAATTACTGTTTTTTCACACGATATGTACTAACTCATTATTGTGTGTCATACTAAATATTTTGATGTATGATACAGGAAAATTCTCTGTATATGATAGTTCATTATTTTTTTTAGCTTCTTATAATATTCTATTTAAATTATTTCACTGTTTTAGCACCAACTGGTGTTTGTTTTCTACTACATTTGTAGATTTATAATAAAATATATTTAAGATGCAATTAACCCCTTCACTACCAAGTAATTTTCCAAAAATCCACTTTCTGGAACCAGCCGTTTGTTTTGGAAAATTATTGCTAATTAATTATAAAGTAATAAATATTTGGGAATATTCCCAATGTATTTCTTAATGTATTAACCTATTTGCCAGGCAGATGTAAACATCTACTGGCCAAATGGAGTTACTGCAGTTTCAGCACCTTGGACATCATACCTACAGGGATAAAACATTTGTGGGGGGCCTTCTGGAACCCAAAAGCAAAGGAGTTTGCAATTTTTTTTATTTTATTTGCAGTCATACAGCGCAGCCACAAATCATGTTAACACAATCTCAGGCTGTTGCGTCTGCTACCCTTGTCATGTATTACTCGATCACAGTAATGAAAGGGTAAAACCCTAACAAAATAGTTTATTTATAACAATTGCCCATCATAGGTAGTTTGCTGGTAAAAGATAAACGTGGTTGACAGGGAGATATATATGGTTATTCAGAGAAAGGTGAAAACTAGGAGAATTGGCAGGAGAAGAGAACAATCTAGTCCAAATAGCCGAATTGGAAAGTGAGTTAAATGGGAGAATTTTTCTGGTTTGGCTATTTTGACTTAGAATTTTCACTTCTCCAGTCATTCTGGTTTTCACCTCTCTCTGAATAACCCTGCTAATCCTTTTTAGAACTTTTAATAGACCATATTTTATGTTATATGTTAGGGTTTTCTAATCTCATGCTGGTGACAATAGAAAGCAGAAACTAAAATTATTTATCAGTATACCATTCATGTTATGGCCATCTTTTACTATATCTTTCTGCCTAGTCTTCTTCTAGTGTAAACAATATGATTTTTGATTTTCTTTTGACCCATTCAGGTAAGCGTTGCCCGTGGGAGGGGCTAAAGCCGGCGATGCATACTGGTACGCCTCACCGGCAGGTGCTGCTGAAGGCCTCTGATTAGGCCTGCCGATGCAGCTAATGCACATCATTGGCTGCAGGGGGACGGTCTGAGTTCAGGCTGTTCCACTGCAGTCAATGGTACGTGGCATGTCAGCTGTGAGAAGGGGCTGAGGTGGCACATTGAAGTCAGCAGGGCATACAGTATGCCCCACGTCTTCAAGGCCCATCTGCCGCATTGACAGCATAAAACATCCTGCAGCGGGAAAGGGTTAAACCTCTGCAATTGTCAGCATCAGTCAGTCATTCAAGTTCATATACAATCAATCCATCTGACCACAATTAGGATTAGAAATGTCAGGTTGTTTAACCCCCTTCACTACCAATCAGCAGTTGAAGACACAGCAGTATAAGGTCATGCTAACGCGATCGGGGGCTACATTGTATTATTGCAAATCAAATTCGTTGATAATCCAGAAGGTGTCCTACAATGCTTTTGCATGGTGGGCATGATGCCCGAGGTGTTAACACTTTTTTAAATTGGCTGGGGAATGTCTCTAACAAACCTTTCACATCTGATTCTGCACAAAGCTCAGAACTGCATTAATTCCTTTTGGCCAGCAGGTGGTGACCTCTGTGAACTTCTCATGGTTTATATAAGTTCCTCTCTCTAAATTATAAATACATTTCTTTCTTTTTGATAGCCAAATGCCCAGCAGATGTATAGTTTTTAATAATTTCTATCACACCAATTATTTATTTATGTTGGCATGGACTGCTATGTAGACATGTGCACAGCATAAAATTTCATTTTGAACTAATGGATTAGTCCTAAAATGCAATTTATTTAGTTGCTAAAGAAATTCGTTTTCAGTTCTTTAGTTTGAAAACTAATTTCATTCATCCGAAAACCAGTGGATACAATTACTATTGTAGTGGCTCCTCAGAGGGCTGAGATCGCTGCTTGTTACAGTATCTCTCACTCTCAGCACAATGTGTCAGGCAAAGCTGTTACAGTAACAGACTGCTGCTCATCACAGCGCTCAGAGTTTCAGTCAAACTAGTAAATATAGTTTTATATATAAGAGGTCAGAACAATATTATTTCCTTGTTTTACTGAAACTCTGAGCGCTGTTACAGTCAGTTACTGTAACAGCTGAGCCTGATACATTGTACTGAGAGATAATATAACAAGCAGCCGATCTCAGCGTTCACAGCCACTGGATTTAAAGGGCTAAAAAAAAAGGCTCCTCTCTGTATAATGTATAGAACATCCTCCTGCATTAGTTAATACCCCTCTCTGTATAATGTATACAACATCCACCTGCATTAATTAATACCCCTTTCTGTATAATATATAGAACATCCTCCTGAATTAATGTCCCTCTCTGTATAGAACATCCTCCTCAATTTATACCTTTCTCTGTATAATGTATATAACATCCTCCAGCATTAATACCCCTCTCTGTATAATGTATAGAACATCCTCCTGCATTAATTAATACCCCTCTCTGTATAGAACATCCTACTGCATTGGCATGTGGAGGGTACAGAACTTCGGAATGCAATGCTTATCCAGCACAATAGAGGGAACTTTTACTTAAACTTTGTATCTCTGTGGGGGAGACAAACAGGAATATAAAAGCAGGGAGAGGTAAAATATTAACGTAAATCAGTCTGAAAGCTCAGAGAAGAGATGACTGGTGCAAATTTATTTTTAGAATAAAATAAAGCACTTTAAATCCAGGGAAAACATTCAAATAAATCACACTGAAGGCTCATAATGAGAGAGTAACTGTGAGAGCTGGATACTAAATGTATCAGATGTAAAAAAAAACTTTATAACAAGCAGCACTGGGAGAGGGACTTTATATATAACGTGTATTATAGATGAGGAAAGGGGGATAGTGCTCCTGGATAATATAAAATGTATCAGACCTAAGCCCCTATTATGCAGAGTGGGAGGGGAGATAACACACATTTTATAAAGTCCCTCTCTTCTCCCAGCGCTGCTTGTTATAAAGGGGTTTTTACTATCCAGCCCTCCTCTGTCATTAGCTTTCAGTGTGATTTATTTGAATGTTTTCCTTCTCCAGCTGCTTTTATCATCTTGTCTGCCTCATAGACATGCAAGGGTTAAGTAAAGGTTTCCTCTCCTGTGCTGGCTGTCTGTGCTGCGAGTGAGTATTCTGGAGCTCTATCACTGTCAGATTTTTGGGTAGGGGACGGGAAGGATTACGCATACCAACCTTTTCTGTAGCTTTGCGATGTTGCGCTCTTCATTGCTGGTCTCCTTCACTCATCAATGTAATATCACAAAAAGGACTGAAACTAAAATATAGTGCATTTTATTTTAGTTTCTTTTGTTTTTTGTACTGAGCAGTTTCGTATCTCTTGAGTCATACGAAAACTAAATTATCCCAAAATTTGGACTAAATCGTTTTAGTACTAAAACGAATGCACATGTCTACTGCTATGCTGATAAGCAGTTATAGGCGAGTGCAGGAGAGCTGCCATGCATTTATTTCTCACCCTCTTTGCAGCTTTCAATTTAACTATTTGTGTGTTTTTTTTTTACAGTCGTCTAATATCAAATTATACTGTATGTTTCATATAAACATCATATTTTGAAACAGTAATTCTTAGATTATGGGAATCTTTACATCTTACTTTCCAATGAATATTTCTCTGGACAAATCACAGGGAAAGAATAATTCTTTTTATGGAATGTTTATAAATAAAAACAATCAGTAGAGAAATATAGGAAAAGACAACTTTTTCAAACAATAACAACACATTTCCATTGCCGTCAGTGGAATATAATGTATATGAAATATTTGTTTTCTTTTCAGGGAGCTTGAGTAAATTGTGACTGTTTGCAATCCAACATACTTGAACTGCAGTACCTATAGAAATTTTCTTAAGATGCAAACTGAAGTAGTTAATGAATAAATAGCTCTTTTGTCCTATATGGCCTGTGCAGATCTTACTGCCCTCTGGGGTCAGGGAAATCTCTGGTCTTTGTAAAACTGCTTCAAAAAGGTTTGAAATAGGCCAGAATAATGGCACCCAAAGACTCCATCCCTTATAACTACTACAATAAGCTGCACTGTAAAACGGCTTGGAGTGTCTCTTCACTGCTTGAAATGTATGATTACTTTTTATTGTTGAACAAAACTGTAAAGACTGTAATGATACCAAGACAGATGAAAAAGGAAACCAATGCAAACTGTCATGCAGTGACTGTTTTCCTGACAGCTATGATTTTCCTCCGTCGATGTAAAATTGGTAAATAATAATTCAAGAAAACATGGTAATGAAATATTTCAGTCATCAAATGAATCACTTAAAAGTAAAAAAAGAACTAAAACTGTTTATGAAAAAGCAGATCTGAATGCTTTTTTCTTCTTTTGAAAGAAGCCAAAGGAAAACTAAAGCAAGTTTTGAAGCTAACTAATGTTTGTTTTTTACCATGTTCACTCTACAAAGGAAAAGAAACAGTACTGTTTATAAAAAAATACGGTATTGATGTTTAACATTGATAATAAAGTGATTACACTTATTAAACACTGTTAATTCTACAGACGCTTGAATTGAAACAAAAATCAACAATGTAGCAAACGATAGTTGGAAGTGGAAAAAAAAAGGTATCTTTCATTGCTTGTTAGACTCATTGCAAATGTGTCTTTTGAGCTTCAGAGTTTCATGGGAGAGGCACAAATCTAACACAAAAGGAAGTTATTGGCCTTTATCCCAAACATATTATGAGCCCTATTCTACTCTTGAGAAGGAAAGAGAATAAGAGACTGCTGAAACAGAAGTCTCTAATGTATAGAGTGCTTAGTACAAAGGATTGTAAAAAAAAAATAGCTTTATTCAATCAATACTTAATGCATTAAAATAAACATATTATGATATCCACAGCAAGGGTTGACGTTGTTTGCTTATGTCACAGACAGAGGCCCTGCACCAATAACAGGATTAATGGGGAGAGAAACCAAAGTAAAAACCATGGGTGTAGGTTTTTGGTGGATCAATATCCACAGTCACACTGACCCTACACTCAATATAGATTTCTATCCTTCGCCTGTAAACTGAGCATGTGAAGGGTGTTCACCATCAAACAAAATCCCATACAATTTTAATCTTGGTATATTAAGTATATAAGCACTGGGGCACCATATATGCCCTCCAAACCACGTACTTAATCAAACAGGATGATTAAGAGAGAAAGTGCAGATAAAGATTGCTTCAATGAAATTTAAAGGCAATATTAATCCAAATCACTGGCCCTAAACTCCATGATTTTTGCACTGTCCCTAGACTTAAATTTCCGTATGTACTGTATATAAACGAGTTAGAGAGGCAGAAGGCAGTCAAATACAAATACAAAAAAAAAAAGCAAATAAATGGATGGTGATGGACACCCTTACATATTACGCCTATTACGTAGTAATGTCTGTTTTTAGCAGATCACTATCAGGGTTATTCAAAGAGTTCCGAATTGGAGCCGAAAGGTAACCGAACGCTGAAATTCAGCGTATGGTTACCTTTCCTGGCCATTCGGCTTTTCAGAGAGCAGGCAGTTCTTCAAAAGTTGATGAATTGCCTGCACATACGGACATACGGTGCCTGTTCGTTGCCTGTTCAAGGGCAGTGAAATCCCCATAGAGAAGCAATGCTTCGTCTATTCAGAGAACAAAAACCAGCAGGGAAAAGTTGCCGAAATGCCCTGCTGTTCGGTGGTTTCATTCGGCAGATTTATTCTTGTGAATCTCATAGGCTTCAATGTTAAAAATATTTCTGTTTTAATTCAATATCCGTTGATTATAATATTCTGCAGTATAAAGTTTCTTTATTTATAGATTTTTTAGGTTCTTTTAGGCATTTTTCAGGATTTTTTCTCAAATTTTCTTTTCCGTTTTTTTCTTCAAAATCGTTTTTTCTTTTTTCTGTAACAGCCCTTTTTATTATCATTCATTGGATCTTATATGTAAATTTCAGACATTTTCGTTCTGTAGATTCTTCGCAAACAGCGTTTCACTTGTCAAACATTAAAGCATACGGTTTGTTTTTTTTCACTCCATTCGTCTGCAGTGCTTTTTCCGGTGGCTGCTCTGCGCTCTGATCGGCGGCTGCTCGGGTTCCTCCGGCATGTTCGGCGGGGTCAATCCAGCTGTTTTGCGGGTTTTAGTGAGTGTTCGGCGGGGTTTGTGGTGAGTGTTCGGTGGGTTTTTGAAGCGGCTTTTCCCTGCACTACGATGGCCCTGTGGTGCTTGCTGAATACACCGCAGGGTCGCCGAAGTAGGATCGCAAATTGTGCCAAATTGAAGCGAACGAAAAGTCACTGAACATATGGTGACTTTTCGATTCTCTTTGAATAACCCTGTATGTCTTTATTTTGTGGTTTTGACTTGGAGCACTTGCTATATTATAGGGGTGGCTATCCCCATCCATTTATTTTCTTTCTTTGTTTTGCACTTGTATTTGACTGCCTTCTGCCTCTAACTCGTTTATATACATTGTAGTTTTTTTTTTTTTTTTTGTATTTCAAAATTTTTATTTTACGATAAACAAAGGGTCACAGACCGACCAGCCAGACGGCCTTACAAGGCCTAAGAAGACACTCACAAAGAGAGCACAAAAAAACATAAGGGGGGATCTCAGAGGAAACTACAGAAGATCAAAAATCAGGGGGATACAAAAACAGGGGGGGGTGCAGAAACTCGTCAAAAGGGTCGATCCAGCAAAACCAAAAGAGAGCGCAACGGAGTGCGCTGAGGGGGCACCAGGACAAGAAAAAAAAAAAAAAGGTAATAAAAAGGGGAGAAAGGGTAGTGAGGGACTGCCAAACATATTGTGGCATTCCTGGCTCGCCCCGCAACCTAAAGGGAACCGAGGGCCATGGAAGGGGCCACGTGGCCGGGAGACCTGGGGCCAAAAGGGTGGACAGAGCCTAGGTAGCTACCCTAGCGGCTCACCCAGGCTACTTCCCAATGTCCCACACAAAAAAAAAAATGTAATAAAAAAATAAAAAAATAAAAAAGGGGAATCCCAGTGCTCCAACAGACGAACAACATTAAACCCACAGAATCAGCAAGCAGGACCATAAAATCGTTCAGGAGTACATAAAGAGGGTGGGGGGGAACAAAAATTAAAAGGGTGGGAACACAGAACAGACATGTACAAAAATCACATCTAGTCTCAAAAATCAGAACACATCCTCAGGTTGCATCGAAATAAAGCAAAAGTCCTCAGATAATAACAACGGTATCCCAGAATGGGGGGGGGATCTCATACAAAAGTCCTTAGCATAGAAAAAAAAAAAAAATTGGGGGGGGGGGGTGTCTCATCGAACAAAACAAAAAAAACAAAAAAAGACCCTCTGCATATGAGGGGGTGAATATCAGTGGAGATGAAAGAACATAGCAATGGTGACAGAAAGTGTCTCATCGAATAGCAGGGGGGGTGTCATCATGGAGGGGGTCATTTCTCAGAGAATAAAGCACAACACAGTGGGACATCATTAGGGGTGCAGGGAATGTCATCGGGGGTAAACACTTGCCGGTGAGAATGGGAAAATGGTCTTGCAGGGAAGATATCATCGGCCTGGAATCCAAACGCAGGGTCATCCAGTTGTAGCATCAGCCCCACGTACCCTCGGTGGCCTCAGCCTGTATCCCAAAGTGCAGGAAGAAACAGTGTTCCCATCCCAGCAATGGTGAGGCACATCAGGGGATGTTCCTGGGCTCTAAAGCAGTCCATCCCAACAAAGGGAAGATCCCATCCAGACTGCGTCGCAGAGAGCAGATCCACGGTAACAGCGTCACCAGGCCCGTCCTCACTCCATCGGAAGGCCAGGACCATCCCACAGCCGCCAGGCCACTCCAGCGCCACGATGGATGGCAGGGAAACAGAAGGCCCCTCCAGGCTACAGACATCCTCCACATCAGCAGGTAAGGTATCAGGGGTATCAGGGGGCACGTCTAGTATCTGCCCGGTCGGCGAGGGGTTAACACCGCTCGGATTCTCAGTGCCCCAGCCACCTCCAGCAGGATCACCACATGGCCGAACTTCTCCCAAAGGTTCCTCCACCGCCATCACATCAGGGATCGCCGCAGTGCTCCATCCAGCCTCCTGTCTTGCAAGGGACCACGATGCCCTAAATTCTCTCATCATCTCGGCCAGCAGTCCCCTCGTAAGGGGCAGGGAATCCGGATCCGCCATCGGAGCAGAGAGGTAGGCGCCGCACCTCGAGGTGTGGATTCAGCCGTCCCACAGATCCAGGAAACCCGAGGTGCAACGGCAGGCTTCAAAGATGGCCACCAATGTAGGCCTTATCTCAGGCCCGGGAACCAGGACAGGCTGCAATGGCGGACGGAGAGTCAGCTAGGTGTCGCAGATCCCACTTCCCAGCTCCAGGGAACTAGGATGCTTAAGGGGGGGTCTCAAAAGGGACAGGGGACGCGAAAAAGTAATGAAAACAGCAAGTCTGCAGGAGAGCACATCAACACGCGTCCGCTCTCCTACAAGATGTATTTATGTGCTCTATACATTGTAGTTTTGAAAACAACCTGGCTATGAAGGAGCTAATGTGCATCTTCAAATTACATAGATATATATATATATATATATATATAAAACAAACCACAGGGGGATTGCACTCAACCTAAACTTGCAACACAAGCGGGTGCATCTAAGACTTTAAATACAAAACACCAAAAAAGAGCACTCCATATCAATGACCACCTTCATCCACCATTTTCTACAACAAAAAAACACACATTTCAAAAAACCTGACTGAGGTAAAATGATGGGGATTCAGTTAACAAAGTATGATCATAGTTTGCGTAAGCCTGTCACAGTCGCCAATGTAACCCATCGTTGACAGGTCCTATCTAACTTGGCCGAGTCTGCACTTACAGAATTAACTCACCATAGAGCTTCCCAGCAGGCACTAGCCTTTATAGGCTGTCACGGTGGGACACACCGTGAACAGGGAGGGGTGCACACCCAAGAGAGTTGTCAGCTCTCCATATGTATAAAACAAACCACAGGGGGGGTTGCACTCAACCTAAACTTGCAACACAAGCGGGTGCATCTAAGACTTTAAATACAAAACACCAAAAAAGAGCACTCGATATCAATGACCACCTTCATCCACCATTTTCTGCAACAAAAAAAACACACATTTCAAAAAGCCTGACTGAGGTAAAATAATGGGGATTCAGTTAACAAAGTATGATCATAGTTTGCGTAAGCCTGTGGTTTGTTTTATACATATAGAGAGGGGTGTGTCCCACCGTGACAGCCTATAAAGGCTAGTGCCTGCTGGGAAGCTCTATGGTGAGTTAATTCTGCAAATGCAGATACAGTCAAGTTAGATAGGACCTGTCAACGATGGGGTACATTGGTGACTGTGACAGGCTTACGCAAACTATGATCATACTTTGTTAACTGTATCCCCATCATTTTACCTCAATCAGGTTTTTTGAAATGTGTGGTTTTTTTGTTGCAGAAAATGGTGGATGAAGGTGGTCATTGATATGGAGTGCTCTTTTTTGGTGATATATATATACATATATATACAAGGGTTGTGGTGGAGGACAAAAAGTGAGATAAAAAGCCTCCACGCTATAATAAGTTGTGTTTATTATTGCAGAAGCCACTTGCACATCACAGCAATTCAATGAATTGCATCCCAGAGCTCCTGTGCCACATTCCCCATATGCAGCAATGAATTCTGGGTAGGATATGCAAATGACATCTGTCTCACTTTTATGCTTCCTGGGTCTGTTATTACACAGAACCCTAAAATCAATGCTATGCCACACTGTGGCTTTCTAGCAGAGATAAGGTTTATGCAACTAGAAAGCCACAGTGTGGCATAGCATTGATTTTAGGGTTCTGTGCAATAACAGACCCAGGATGCATAAAAGTGAGACAGATGTCGTCATTTCCATATCCTACCCAGAATTCCTTGCTGCATATGGGGAATGTGGCACAGGAGCTCTGGGAATTGGCTCATTGAATTGCTGTGATGTGCAAGTGGCTTCTGCAATAATAAACACAACTATATATATATTTATTTATATTTATATTTTTTTTTTTCTGATTTTCTTTGAGAAAGAAGTCAGACTTGATTTTAGAAAAGCTTTGGCTTGTCTGGTATTTTTAGAGAAAGACAAAATGGATGCCTGTAGCCATCTTGTCTAATCATATATCTATATTCTTATATGAAACAAGTCTTTTCTTTTTCAATTTTTTTCCTAGTTTTAGAAATGAACTCAAAAGATTTTTTTTATGAGTTCATTGCTAGGTGAACTATAAGAGTTATGTGTGTTTTTATAATCTCTAGAGATAAAGTGTCTTTGTATGGCTGAGCCTAGTGCCAGACATGACAGACAATTTATAGGTTTGTTTTCCTTGTATTAAAGATATTTTCTTTCCTGGTATAGAAATCTAAAATAAAATATCTATGCAAGTATATCAATATATTCACGAAAATATATTCTTAGAATCAATATATTCTATTAGTAGCACAGAACATAATATTAAGAAATATTTTGAAGTATATTATAACAGTGTAATTACTGAAGAATAGAAATAAGCTATTTTAAATGTAAGTTGCAGATCTAATTGCAAAGGAATCTAGCTGATAAAGTATTTTAAATTCTTTGAAATGGATAGAAACGAGAGATATTAAATCAAATATGACAGCCCTAGACAGAGAGTCTGAGATAGTAGAAGGTTTTTTGTTCAAAACAAGATATGGAGATAGATTTTTGACCTCTGTCATATAATTCAAATATAGTAAAATTAAAATATTACAAATTTTATTTGAAAAGCAACACTGCCATCTTGAGGTGTAGTAAATATTATATTTTAAAGAATAAAATAGAGGGTCCCCATAGAGAAATATTATATTTAAATTAGGAAATAGATAAGAGAGTGACGTGGAATCTACTATAACTGGCCATGTACTGTTCATTCAGATCATCTCAGGACACGACACACAATGCATTGATTCCAGGACATTACACCTCACTTCAATTAGGACCAGACCTAAATTTTCTGTCATGGGAATGCACAATTCTAACTCTCATGCATTGACTTATCTCTCACTTATACCAAGGAGATGATAAAAATAGTATCAGCCATTGATAATTTTCACATATTCCAAAACAATACATCATATCCAAAGAATATTGCTGCTGTAACTACAGAAAAATTGAATCCAGATTTGGACAGGTAATGTATGAAAGCAAATTAATGAATTAATGTAATTATATATATATATGGATTATTTATTGCAATAGATATAGACTGAGATTTCTCAGGTACTGTTAGATCCAGAATCTTTAAAAATATTTCTATTCTGCAGATAGAGATATAAAAAAGGGAATCGGATACCAGGATTTTATCCTAAAGTAATTGTTGCAATGATATACAGATATATATATATTGAATTTGGAAGTTACTGTGATTGAAATTAATAAGCAAGGAATTATATAACTACAATATAAAAAGCAGAAGATTAGAAGTTTAATTCTCATTATTAGGGGAGGATTCACTAAATAAGTTTTTATTACTTATCATTCTAGAAATAGAATAAGTGATAGCTCATCTTTTGTTGATCCATGTAGCATAGAGAGATACATATATCTCTACAAGATTGCTAGATTGTTTTAAACTGGTGCTTGGAATACATGTTAATTGTTTTCTTTAAGCA
This sequence comes from Leptobrachium leishanense, assembly GCA_009667805.1. NCBI lineage: Eukaryota > Metazoa > Chordata > Amphibia > Anura > Megophryidae > Leptobrachium > Leptobrachium leishanense. Next base: position 110,200,485 of record CM019064.1, on the reverse strand, counting down.
GAGATGTTTATTAACCATCTGTGTGTAGTTACTAACTGATAAGGTAAATGATATTAATCATATATGCAGTTACTAACAGGAGATACATATATTGGGGAGCTAGATATCTGTGTGCTGATGGATGGATGTGTTGTGTTTTATAAGTCTTTGATTATGTTATGAGATTTAAGACCTTTTTGTATACGTAATAAATATATATATATGTTTTTATCTAGTTGTTTGGTTAGTTATATTTTTTATAGCAAAACACATACAATTAAAAGAATTTAGGAGAATTTCTGAGAAATATAGACGATTGATATTTATATCTCATATAAGTTTCTTATTGAATATATCTTCGACAGGCTACTTGAGAAATACAAATGAAGTAAATAAAATATATGTTTTTTGCACAAGACTTCATCAAATGAGGGGTCACTGGTGTTTACAGCTCAAAACCACGGTTCAAATGAAGGCTTTGCTTAAAAAACACGTTTTGTGTTTTCCAGTCTTTGAAATGTGGTAGAACTTGAATTGGTCTATTTTGAAAAAATATATTTCGATAAGGAAATAGTTTCTTAGAGAGAAATAACCCCTTCACTATCAAGTGCTTTATGTTGAAAACGTTTTATCATAACATTTATTTGAGGAACAAAACATAAATTCCTGGCGCACCTTGTATATTAGAACATTGTTTTAGAATACAATATGTATGATACAATTGTAAGTGAACAGTGGGTAAAAAATACTGAGTATGTTTTTTTTGTTTTGTTTGTTTTTCCTTGTGTTTTTTTTTCCTCTTAACACTGAAAACACTCAAAAAATTCAAACAAATTCAAAAAAATAGACAAATTAGAATACTTATATTAGTAATGATGGTATCTTTATCTTCCTCCTTTCCTCCTTGGCAAATCCTCTGGAGTTAGCTTTTTTTCCCCCAATGGTGACTTGTTTATTCATTAGCTCATTCGATGGTATATGGAGGTGCTATATAAATTTCAGGGAGGGGAGGGAGCAAACCTTATATAGACAGGTGCTAAAGTAATAAATATGCAGCAGGACGATATGCTACTATATTCAAAAATGTATTCCTATAAATTCATATAAAAATAGACCATATGGTATGCATAATTAAAAAAATTATTTAAAAAGTAATTGTGAAAGGGGATCACTTAAAATGCATTTTCGCCTACCGGCTTCCTCAGTAAGTGTCCTCAGATAGTCTCTGGTGAAAAATATCAGTGAAATGTCTTGTATAGAAGGTCTGTCCTTATATATAGCTTCTTCGTCCTGTTACAAGTGTGTTCGAAATCTTTTCATTACGATGTCTTCCAGATTGCAAGTGTGTTCGAAAACTTTTCATTATGATGTCTTCTGGATTCTGCTATGTGCATCATTCTGGACCACAGATTTCCATTGTCCGCTGTTGTGCTTACGCGTCCTGTGGTTTTCATTATGGAAAAGCTGTTTCTCTGCTTGGGGCATTTTAATCTTCATCTCAAATCTTCAGTCTGAAAGGTTTATTAACCACTTCGATGCTAAGGACACGCTCAGCGCGTCCAACCGCAGGTACGTTCCTTGCAGTGGACGCGCAGAGCGCGTCCTCACTTTGGGGCCAGCGTTCGACCGGGTTCCGGCTGATCGCTGGCCCCCCCGGTGCGGGCTGACATCCTCGATGTCAGCCCAGCACCCGAAACCGCCGCCGGAGTAATTAGGTGTCATCGCGGGGGCGCGATGACACCTAATTCAGGCTCCACCCGCATGTGCGGAGGAGGCGCCTGAAAGGGAGGGGGGAGGTCCTTCGGACCTCTCTCCCTCCCGATTGGTGGCGTGCAGGGGGTTAACCCAGGCACCGTTTGGAAGGGCACAGCCTGCCCTTCCAAATGGTACCTGGCATTAACCCCATGGGGGCTGGATCATGAATCAGCACCGAAAAGCGCCGGTTCGTGATCCTTTCCCGGAGCTGGCCGACATCTTGGATGTTGGCCAAGATTCCGGGAATGCCCCCTGAGGACTGGCGTCATCGTGCATAGCACAATGACGCCAGTCCTGGAGTTAACCCCTAACTGCCACCAATGGTGGAGATAGGGGGTTCCAATGAACCCCCTATCTCCCGATCCGTGGCAGTTAGGGGTTAATGTTTGGTATTGTTGGATCGGCCAGAGCATGGCCGTTCCAACAATACCAAACTTGACTATGAAAAAAGTTTTAAGAAAAATAAATAAAAAAAAAATAAAAAAAAAAAACATTAAAAAAAAATTATAAAAAGAAATAAACAAGTTTTTTTTTCTTTTTTTTGGTTCGTTAATGCAGCAATATTGTTCCCATTTCAATTATAATGTGAACAATAATGCTGCCCTAACGATTTTTGTATGCGGTGCGTTCGTTAAAAACCGTGTAATTTTCCCCAAAAAAAAATGTAACGAGACCCCATCTCTAATTTTTTTAACAAGCGCACCCCATACAAAATGTAACCGCAATTGCTCGCATGTTAAAATGTGAAAAAAAAACACTTTAAACGTTGTAAATTATTGAAAATTCATATTTTATTGCATTTTTTGTTATAATATACAGACAGGTCATGTCGTATACATATAATAATGACATATTATGAATCTGCCGAGTCTAACGTTAAGTACGATATATAATATGTCTGGGTCATATACTAAAATAAGCCTTCAAAACACGTTTAAACATGATGAGCAAAATAAGTAAAAATGACCTCAGCACAGGGGCGGGAAATGCCTCAGCAGCGAAAGGGTTAAAAGTAGTAATCTATGGTTATTAAAAAACTAGTTTGCCTTATCATAGTTTACTTTAAAAAAGGCTTGTCTAAAATCGGGGGTCTATGCTTTCCCAAAAAACAAACCATTTCTATTATATTGTATATAATCTCTTATAAGAGAGGAAATATCCTACATTAATAAATTTGGAAGATACTATCAGAACAAAATAGTGTTAATTATAAAAAGGTATTTAAAAAATTAAAAACTAAAATAAAAAAATAAAAAAAATATAAAAAAAAAAAATATAAAAAATAAAAAATTTGTTATGTCAAAAAGGTGCATAACTACTGATATGTATGTAAATGTTGGTATAGTCTTATGAAGTCTTATGTGTCCTCAAAGAAAATTAATTAATTAAAAGAAAAAATTGGTTCAATACCAGAAAAAAAAAAAATTATATATATATAAAACTATTATTCAGATGAAATCTGCATGTATGTTATTTAGAAAAGAGGGAAGGAAAAGTTAGTTTATATCAAAAAGAGAGGGAAACTAAACTTAGATTTAATAATCTTTAACAATGATGGAATCTTATGTATTCTTAAATATAAAATTAGAAATGTATTTAGAAAGTAGATGGGGAGAAAAAAAAAAATGAGAGGTCCGGTGCATGTTCAGAAAAGGGTCTGTATGTATAGCATCCAATCCGAGGGAGAAGGAGGGGGGAGAGAGGGAAAGAGGAAAAGTGCTGATTTAGATGAAGTGGCAAATTTCAAAGTCTGCATTCAGACCATTTGGTTGTAGAGTATTCAAAAGATAAATCCACTTCATTTCTTCTTTGTTGATTTTTTTCTCAAAATCACCTCCCCTCCAATCTCTTTCTACCTGTTTATTGCCTATATATATGAGGCCACTCGGATCACTATTATGTTTGATTTTAAAATGTTGTGATACTGAGTGTTTTTCGTATCCAATTTTAATATTTCGAATATGTTCGTATAGCCTTTTATTAAGATGTCTCGTAGTCCTACCGACATATCTTAAGCCGCATGGGCATATGAGTAAATAAATGATGTTTCTTGAAAAACATGTAATGATTTCTTTAATGGTGTAAGTGATTTTTTCTCCATTGAAGGTTTTGATAGCTTCTTTTTTGTTTCCGGTTTCTCGACAATTTCGGCAGTTCCCACAGCGGTGGAAGGCTTTACTAATTCCGAACATGTTGTTGTTCTTTTTTCTTGATGTATAGTGACTCTTGATTAGTTTGTTCTTCAAATTTTGTGCTCCTCTACAAATGATAGTAGGTTTTTCAGGGAGGATTTCTTTCAGCAAGGGATCTTTTAAGAGAAGGGGCCAATGTTTCTTAATGTTTTGTTCCTTTTATATTATTTGTGTCCTTGGAGGTGTGTGGACACTGCACATTCCACTACGGCAGCACCTACCCTAATTAATATCTATTTATTTTGCACGGAAGCGCTGCCTTCACATATACACGCTTTCCAACATTTATTTGAAACAAGGGATGCAAAGTTAACACTTAAATATAGGGTAAACTGACTTTTTGCACAGAGATTGCTGTTCAGAGATAGTTAGAAAATGCCCATTTGTAATTTTTAACATATTTGCTTATCCTTTACAGAAATATTGTAGAAATGAAAGATTCTGAACTCTAGATGGTGTCCGTTATCTCGCATAATTTCAAACAGGGTCTGCATTAACAGCATACAGGCAGAAATAGTCTTTGTGTCAAATACAGTAAATGTGATAAAAATAGATAATAAAAAGCAGTCAGATATCTTGCTTTATAGGGATTTGTAGTGATCATAATGAGATTATTGGCAATGTAGCTTCAAAAAGGTACCAATGCAATAAAAAAATCTGTATGTGGCATCATGCCTGTAAATGGAAACTTACAGGAACACCTTGGATCTGTACTGTATATGGATTTTCAGATATTAAAACTAGGGATGAGCTGTTCGGTTCGATCGGTTCGGAGTTCGCATCGAACATAGCATGTTCACAAATTACGAACATTTCCGGGTGTTCACCGAGTGTTCGCCCACAATGCACCACAACGGACCACAATGCACTTTTCCACTGGCCTGAAGCTCGTAATTGGCTACAGCCTTGCACCTGACCACAGGTCTGGTGCAAGACAGGTTCAACACTATGCCAATCAAGGCTCAGAGTCCTGATTGGGCAAATTTTGCCCAATCATGGGCTCACAGAGCTAAGTCCCACAGCACGCTATATAAGGTTTCCACGCAGCGCTTCTGCACTCATTTGAGAGGAGATTTCATAGGAGATTGTTGTTGTGTGTTCTTACTGCCGGTCTGCCACGCTACTGGGGGGTCTGGGGGGGTCTCATTTCTACCAAATATCTGGGAATTGTTGTAATCTTTGCGCTCAGTCCCAGCAAGTATTTTGGGGGTCACTAATTTCTACAAAACATTTGGGAATTGAGGTGATCTGTGTCTTGTCACTGCCAGCAAGTATTTTGGGGGTCACAAATTTCTCCAAAACATTTGGGAATTGAGGTGATCTGTGTCTTGTCACACAGCCAGTGCCACGCAGTATTTTGAGGGTCACTAATTTCTACAAAATATCTGGGAATTGAGGTGATCTGTGTCTTGTCACACCGCCAGTGCCATGCAGTATTTTGGGTGTCAGTAATTTCTACAAAATATTTGGGAATTGTTATAATCCATGTGTTCTCACTGGCTGCCACCCATGAGGGGGTCTCACTGATTTATAGGAGGTTTCTGAGACTTGTAATTTGTGTCTTCTCACTGCCACACATCAGGGGGACACACTGATTTATAGGAGGTTACTGCGATTTGTAATCTGTGTCTTCTCACTGCCAGCAATCAGGGGGTCACACATACTTCTAGCAAATTTAAGCAAATTGTAATTTGTGTCTTCTCACTGCCACTCATCAGGGGGTCACACTGATTTATAGGAGGTTTCTGACACTTGTAATCTGTGTCTTCTCACTGCGACCCATCAGGGGGTCACACTGATTTATAGGAGGTTTCTGCGACTTGTAATCTGTGTCTTCTCACTGCCACCCATCAGGGGGTCACACTGATTTATAGGAGGTTTCTGAGAATTGTAATCTGTGTTTTGTCACTGGCTGCCAGCTATCAGGGTGTCTCACTGAGTTATACCAGAGTTCTGTAAATCTTTAATCTTTATACCAGAGTTGAATCAGAGTTCTGTATATATTTAATCTATATATCACTCACCATGTCTGAAAGAACAGAAAGAACAGGCAGACGCTCCCAGACACAGATAAGAGGGCAAGCAGCCCCTGTGTCAGGAGGCTGTGCCTCTGGTCGTGGTGGACGTGGTGCATCCTCTGCAGGGGCATGCCTGTCGTTTCTAACTGGTGCTGGCTGTCATAAGCAGCAGCAACATACAGATGATTTGGTGGATTGGCTAAACAGGCCATCCTCATTCTCCGAGTCCTCTGCCAGCCAGGCTTCTAGTGGTTTACAGCACACCTCAGCTGCCAAAGCATCTAATGCAGCCTCCATGTCCACAGATACTCCTGCCGTAGCCTCACTATCACACACGGAGGAGTCAGCTGAATTGTTTGACTACAATGACAGTGACATGCTGCTTGAGGATGCGTAGCAAGTACAGTGCTCTGATTCAATCTCTGAGGTTGAGGAAGGGAGTATAATCAACCTAGAGGAAGGGGGTGCCAGTGATGACACACAAATAACTGGCATTCATGTTGCCCCAGCAGCTGCAGCATACTGCCAAATTGGCTCCAGTGACGAGGAGATAAGGGGTGATGATGACAATGATGATGAGGTCACTGACTCCATCTGGTTGCCAGATCGAACAGAGGAATCAATTGAGGAGGAGGGGGAGGAGAAGGAGGAGGCACAGCAAACACGAGGCACAACATCCTCTATGACCAACCATAGCACTAGCCAGTCCAAGGCATCAGATGTCAGAGCTGCTCCAAGTGCAGAGCGCTGTTGTCTCAAAGCACACATCCAGGAACTCTGCTGTCTGGATGTTCTTTAAGAAATGTGCAGCAGACCCCACCGTTGCTATTTGTAATCTATGTCAGATGAGGCTCAAACGAGGGAAAGACACCGGACGCTTGGGTACCACGTGTTTGAGGCGACATATGAACAAGTGCCACACATCCCGTTGGCGCAAAACTTTGCATAGGTCCTCCTCCTCCTCATCTGTCTCTACCCCCACTGTATGTCCTACCATGTCATTGCCTGCTACAACCTCCACTGACAGGGATGATGCTAAAGTGATGGATGTACCACATCCTTCCTCACAATGTGACAGCATCCCATCAGCTGAAGATTTACGCAGTCAGATTACGTTGCCCCAGCTGCTGCAGCATAGGAAAAAATATAGTCCCAAGCACAGCATCTAAATGCCAGCTTAGCAAAATTACTCGCATTGCAGTTGCTGCCTTTCCAGCTGGTGGACTCTGCTCCCTTCCGTGAATTTGCTGAATGTGCTGTACCACAGTGGCAGGTTCCAAAACGCCATTACTTTTCATGCAAGGCCATTCCAGCACTATACCAGCACGTGGAAGACCATGTTATCGAGTCATTGGGAAAGGCAGTCAGCAGCAAGGTGCATGTGACTTTAGACACGTGGTCAAGCAAGCATGGACAGGGTTGTTACATTTCCTTCATGGCACACTGGGTAACTCTGATTGTAGCTGGGAGGGATCCAAGATGGGGCTCTGTGCTGGAGCTTGTTCATCCACCACGCCTCCAGAAAGCTGCTTGTATAAGGTCTGTCTGCTCCACCACCACCTCTCCCTCTTCCTCCTCCTTCTCTGTCTCTGGCGAAGTGGCAGTTAAACCTGCGCCTGACAGGGTCTACGCAATGGCTCAAGCAAAAAGAAGCCATACTGTGCTTGAGCTGGTTTTTTTAGGGGACAGGAGCCACACCGGGCCAGAAATTCTGTCAGCTCTGCAGGGCCAGGTGCAGAGATGGTTAACACCGCGCCAGCTTCAGCTGGGAATGATCGTCTGTGATAATGGCAGCAACCTTCTCTCCACCCTACGCAAGGGTGAATTGACGCATGTACCATGCCTAGCACACGTCCCAAATCTAGTGGTACAGCGTTTCCTAACCAAGTACCCAGGGCTGGCAGAGCTTCTCAGCCAGGCCAGAAAAGTCTGCAGCCACTTCAGACGGTCATTCCCAGCAAGCGTTCACCTGGCAGAAATTCAAAGAGAATTCCACCTTCCCACAAACTGTCTGATCTGTGACATGCCCACCAGGTGGAACTCGACAATAGCAATGCTGCAGCGTCTGCACAAGCAGCAGAGGACCATCAACGAGTACCTGTGTGAGTATGGCACAAGGACAGGTTTAGGTCAACTTGTTTTTTTCCCCCCCGCAGTGGCTGATGATCAAGGATGCATGCACTGTACTGTCACCATTTGAGGAGGCAACTAGGATGGTGAGCAGGGACAGTGCATGCATCAGTGACACAATTCCTTTAGTGTTCCTGCTGGAGCACACTCTGCGGGGAATTATAGATGTGGCTCTACAGGCAGAGCAGCTGGAGGAAGAGGAGGCCTTCCCTAGCCCTGAAGGCCCCAGTCTTTCTGCAGACAGCATTCCAGCGGGTCCTACTCAGATCAGACAGGAGGATGAGGAGGAGGAGGAATATTTAAGTAGTGGGGGCATTGAAGGTGGGGATTCCTCAAGGGAGGGTTTTGTGTGCCCAGAAACACAAGGGCTGGTGCGTGGCTGGGAGGAGGAAGTGTACGATGGGGTCATCCTCATTGATCAGGAAGACTCGGAAGCTAATGCCACCTTCAACCTACGCTGCATGGGCTCCCTTATAATGCAAAGCCTGCTACAGGACCCCAGGATTCGTGCTATCAAGGAGAGGGATCATTACTGGTTGGCAACCCTTCTTGATCCACAATACATGGGTAAAGTTGCAGAGCTCATCCTGCCCGCACAGAGGGAGCACAGGATGAAAAAACTTGAGGACGCTCAAGTGATGACACACGTGGGGTCTGAGGCTGCGGATGATCAGAGGAATAGTGGTGAAGGCCAGGGCCGCTTGATGCAGTGCTATGCTATGGTGCAGGACTACCCAGGGGCAAGGGCAGACCTGGATACCTTTCCAGCAGATGATCCACTGGCTTACTGGGTGTTGAGATTGGATCACTGGCCAGAACTTAGCCAATATGCTATGCAGCTACTAGGTTGCCCTTCATCTAGCGTGCTTTCTGAAAGGACGTTCAGTGCCGCTGGACCCTTTTGTCACAGACAAAAGAGTGCGTCTGTCCACCGACTCTGTAGAGCGGCTGACATTTATAAAAATGAATCAGTCCTGGATCAGCAGTTATCAATCCCCTGATGCTGATGTAACGGAATAGATTGGGGATGTCTTCTGCATTCACAAAACCTCCAGCACTGAACTCTTCCACAATACCACAAAAGGGTTACGGTGTGAATGCACTTGCTGCCATGAAAGGCACAATATTTGGCTGCACTGACGCCTGTGCCAGATTTATATCATTTTAATTTTTTGAACCGCAGGGTCTAACCCTGCACTCTACCACAATACTACAGAGGGGTTACTGTATGATGGTACTTGCTGGCCTGGCAGTCTGGCACCAAAGGCACAATATCTGGGTGCACTGACGCCTTTACCAGATTCAATCTTTGAGCTTGTATTCCAATATTGTTGAATGGATTAGGCAGTGGCTGAATGACAGGCAACAGAGGGTTGTGGTAAGTGGAGTTTATTCGGCGCAAGGTCTTGTTACCAGTGGGGTACCTCAGGGGTCAGTACTTGGACCATTTCTTTAATTATATTTTATTAGTGATATTGCAGAAGGTATTAATGGAACAGTATGTCTTTTTTGCAGATGACACAAAGATTTGCAACAGTGTTGACGTTCCTGGAGGGATCAGCCAAATTACAAATGATTTAGGTAAACTAAAAAAATGGTCGGAGCTGTGGCAATTGAGTTTTAATGTGGATAAGTGCAAGATAATGCACCTGGGACGTAAAAACCCAAGGGCTGAATATAGAATATTTGATACAGTCCTAACCTCAACATCTGAGGAAAGGGATTTAGGGTTATTATTTCAGAGGATCTAAGGGTAAGTAGTCAATGTAATAGAGCAGCAGGAAATGCTAGCAGAATGCTTGGTTGTGTAGGGAGAGGGTTTAGCAGTAGGAAAGGGAAGTGCTCATGCCACTGTACAGAGCACTGGTGAGACCTCACTTGGAGTACTGTGTGCAGTACTGAGACCGTTCTCCAGAAGGATATAGCATCTTAGAGAGAGTTCAGAGAAGGGCTACTAAATGGTGTACGGCTTGAAGGAGAAGAGTTACCAGGAAGGCTTAATGATCTTAAATGTACATGCTTGGAAAAAAGCGAGACAGAGGGAGAATATGATAGAAACATTTTAGGGGGCGTGGCCGGACGTCCAGGAAGATGGCCGCTTGACTGGTGAGCTCCGCTGAGCGCGCTGCATATACCTTTTCCGCTGCACATCCGCACCCATGGGTAAAGCCAGGAACCCCCACACACTCCAGGCCCCCCAGAGAACATTGGGAATCAGCAGACTGGTTCCATCAGGCCGTTTTTAGCTCCTCTTCTGACCGCTGAAAACGCTGACCCGGAATCCAAGATGGCCGCCGCCTCATGCTCCTCAGTCTCCAGCTCTCCAACACATTCGGTGAGTGCCTGGGACCCCCAAATGACCTTCGCCAGCTTCTACAATACCTCCCCAGTAAAGAGGACTTAGCCATGGCCACCACTGAACTGGGAGCTTCTCTCCTCTCAGAAATCCGCGCGCTGCGCACTGATCTTGGCGGCATTCAAACCAGGCTGCAGCACGTGGAGGTGACGCAGGAACAACAGTCTGCCACGTTAGTGGCCCACTCCGCTGCAATCACCACACAGCGCTCAGCCCTACAAATGATGGCGCGTCATTTGGAAGATGTGGAGAACAGGAATCGCCGGAATGATATCAGGGTTCGTGGTCTCCCGGAGATAGAGAATACGCAGGAGGAATTAAAAAGCACGCTTATCGCTTTGTTTAATGCTGTCCTGGGAAGGGATCCTGACACGATTATTGAACTGGAACGTTATCACAGGGCACTGAGACCGAAGGGCCCACCTGACGCCCCCCCACGTGACGTGATCTGCTGCCTTCTGCGCTACCCGCTGAAAGACTCCATACTGGCAGCGGCCCGGGGCTCTCGCACCATCGATTTCGCGGGGGCTAAGATCTCGCTATTCCAAGATCTCTCGCCTGCTACATTGCAGTCCAGAAGAATGCTACGTCCGCTCACGGCTGCCTTGCAGGATATGAAAATTCAATATAAGTGGCTCTTTCCCTTTGGCCTCCAAATCCGCACGCCATCGGGACCTCTTAGCCTTCGTAGCGAATTGGATCTCCCACTGTTCCTGGAGGAACTCTCACTTCCACCGGACACGCTCCCGGCTTGGCCAGACCTGGCACTGCTATACATGCCGCCAGAACAGGCTCCACAACGTCCGCGACGATCCCGCCGCAGACGCCGTTCCTCCTCCTCGCAAGCACGGGTGACCTGAACTGGCCTCCTCGGCCTCGCCTGGGTTGCACTGGACCCTCCGGACCTCTCCCGACGCTGTGGAAGCTGCCCCCAACTGGCACTGGCGCCTCTCCGATCTGAAGACCTTGACAATGACAACGTCAGTATCCTTTTTATATGCTCCTTGCCCTGCGAGACCCCCTTTTCTCTGGGTCCCCCGACCTGAGGTGGGCCTGATGGCCTAAGCCTCTTTTCAGGATAATTTATGTGACACAACTGGAGGCAAGGCTCCTATTCGGCCCTGAACTTCCGACGGCCTGCTCATATTGTTTAAGGCCTGAAACACTACAAGATTCTATGCACCTCAGGGGCGGCTTGAATGAGCTGTTCTCTTTTTCTTTCTCTTTTTCCTTGAGTACACCCGTGTACTTATCTGTTCTGGGGGCTGCGCGTTCAGCGTCTCCTATGTGCTTTTTGATTTTTCTTATTGAATTTTTTGGAAATTTATTACTTATTATATTTCGCTGTCTTTTTAATAGCTGCTGCTAAATTACACTCAGAATTTACTGTTATATTGTTTGACCTTCACTGTCGACTGTCCCGCGCTGGGTAACCCCCACGAGTCAGTGCCTCCACAGAGTGATTGGCGGTGTCTGCACCCCCCTCTGTGGCCTGGGACTCTCCCGCGCTCACTCAGTGACGCGGTGAACTGTCTTATTAGGCACGTGCTCCCTGTGTATATATTTGTACCATTGTAATTGGTTGTTCGTTCCTGCCCCCTGTACCTGGTCTGCCCTATTGGGCGCTTCCCTATACCCCCCCTCCCAGGTCTCCTTGCATCAATAACCTCCGCCTCAATCTGACATGGCCACCGTCCCCCGCACTCTTAAAGTTCTCTCCATAAATGCGAAAGGCCTGAACATCCCCGAAAAGCGCCATGCGGCCCTCAGGGAATTCACTTCACTTCACGCGGATGTAGTGTTAGTGCAGGAAACCCACTTTTCGCATGCCCGACCTCCCTCATTTAAAAACCACAAATACCCTATTGGTTACTTCAGTAATGCTACTGCTGGTAGAGTTTGCGGAACTGCCGTATTGTTTTCTCGCTCCACCCCGTTTAGCAACCCGACCTCTTTATTAGATCCGGCCGGTCGCTATACGTTTGTGAAGGGCCAAATTGGTGCACAATGGTACACTTTTGTTTCCATATATCTCCCGAACCGGCAGCAACACTCCGCCATTCGCTCTATATTTCATCAACTTCAGGACTTCCAGGAGGGTATTTTGGTGGTAGGAGGTGACCTCAACCTGCCGCTCGACGCTCGCCTAGACACTTCTAGAGGCGTCACTAGCACCCCACACACCGTCCTCCGCCGCACCCGAACGGCACTACACTCCCTGAGACTGATGGACTGCTGGCGCTCGCTCTTCCCCTCCGCACGAGATTATACATATTATAGTGCACCGCACCAGCTCTACACACGCCTCGACTATATTTTCCTCCCCTTCGGTAGTATGCACCTCCTGGAATCTGCCACCATTGGTCCCATGACCTGGTCAGATCACTGCCCGGTTCTGATCACGCTCTCCTCACCCCTAGCCCGACAAGGGAGAAACTCTGGCGCCTCAATGAATCCCTTCTCACTGACCCCCAGATTAAAGAAGGCCTCCAGGACGCGCTACAAAATTACTTTATGGAGAATGACACACCTGACTGTTCCCCGCAGATTATTTGGGAAACCATAAGGCCGTCATTAGGGGATACCTAATACAGCAGGGCGCGCGTCGTAAGAGAGAACGCACTGTGGAACAGGAATCCCTCTTGCAGCGCATAGCGGTCCTGGAACGTTCCCATAAACTGCACTCCGACGATGACACTTACGCTGAATTATTAGACCTAAGGTCGCAGCTCCGTTCTCTTTTTAATAACAGGGCTCAGAAGGCCTTCCTGACGGTACGCAAAACCTTCCATGAACATGGAAATAAATGCGGTAGGCTTTTGGCTAACGCTCTCCGAACCCACCGACAGGCATTATATGTCACCCATCTTCGCACACCACAGGGACCCACCGTCCCTCCCGAAAGATATGCTTGGCCTCTTCCATGATTATTACACTAAGCTATATGGCCTCCCCACGGCTCCCGATCAGACGGCCCCAGACACCACCCAGCGCTTCCTTCGCACTCACTTACGCTCAAAACTGACGCCGCACATGAGGTCCTCTATAGAAGGCCCAATCACTGCGGAAGAACTGCATGAAGCGATCAAGCGAACACCAGTGGGTAAGACCCCGGGTCCTGATGGCTTTACCCTTAAGTACTATAAAACCTGCGAAAAACTCCTCTCCCGCGCTTGGCTGGCTTCTTTTAATGGCCTGACTGAACCTGCATCCCATCTGGCACCACAATCACTCTCTGCCACTATCACACTGATCCCTAAACCAGACAAGGATCATGCCCTGTGCGCTAACTACAGACCAATCTCCCTCCTGAATCAGGACGTAAAACTTTTCGCTAAGGTCCTTGCCCTGCGCCTTGCTAACCATATGAGACATCTGATCCACCCTGACCAGACGGGCTTTATCCCGGGGAGGGAGGGACGAGATAATACTACGCTGGCTATCAACCTGATTCACGCTGCCCAGAGACCTGGTGCCGGCCCGACCTTGCTCCTCTCCACCGACGCTGAGAAGGCGTTTGACAGGGTACACTGGCCTTTCTTATTCCAGACTTTGCATCATATGGGGTTTGGCCCCAATGCCCTACGCTGGATAACCGCCTTATATGACTCACCCACTGCTCGCATCAACTTAAATGGCACCTTGTCTCCCCCTTTAACATCAAAAATGGCACTCGCCAGGGTTGCCCCCTCTCCCCTCTTTATTTGCATTATCCCTGGAACCCCTCCTTCAAGCTATCAGGGCTAACCCCTCCATTCATGGTGTGTGTGTTGGGCGCCACACTCATAAGGTGGCGGCATATGCAGATGATCTGCTATTTTTTGTACAGCAGCCCCAGATTTCTTTACCCTCACTCATTGAACTACTACGCGAATATGGCTCGCTCAGTAATTACAAAATTAATATGTCAAAGTCGGAAATCTTGAATATCTCAATACCTGCCCCCCTCAGCACACATATTCAATCCACATTCCCCTTTCGATGGTGCACTTCGTCTCTTAAATATCTCGGAGTCCACCTCACCCCAGCGGTATCAAATCTTTATGTCACGAACTTTGTCCCTCTGCTTCGGGTCCTGGAAAAAGATCTTACTCGATGGGCCATCCCACATATCACATGGTTTGGGCGCATAAATGTCCTTAAAATGAATGTCCTCTCCAAGAGTCCTTTACTTATTGCAAACCTTGCCGGTACGTGTCCCAACTGCCTTCTTCCGATCCTTGCAATCCCTTTTCATTAGATATGTCTGGGCCGGGCGTAAACCAAGACTGAGGGTGGCGCTGCTGACGGCTCCTCGCTCTCGTGGGGGGCTGGCTCTGCCGCATCTGCAGCGCTACTATCAGGCTGTTCATCTTCTGCGGCTGGTGGAGTGGAGCTTGGGTGCCTCTAGTAAACAATGGGTGGCGTTGGAACATGAGTTGGTAGGTCGCTCGCTCACCTCCCTCCCTTGGCTTATAGGCACCACTGCCCTTACTGATATCCCCACACACCCGACAGTTTCAGTCACAATGGCCATCTGGCGTCGGCTGCAGAGGTCCACACGTTTGGCCCCCTGGCCTTCACCACTCCTGCCGCTCAATCACTTACCGGCCTTCTCGCCACGACTGCTACCTCTCACTGACGTGGCTTTGACGCAGACCCCCTTACCTGGCCTCTACATAGATGGTGACCGACCTAAAGCCCCAAAGGACATTCCACTGGCCCACCCCGACTCCTTCCTTACGACATTTCACATGCACTGCCTCATTACATATCTTCGCTCCTTGGCTCCATTAGACAAATACACTCGCCCACTGACCGCATTTGAGCAAGTGATTACCCATAGGACCCTTCCCCAACATGGCATTTCGACTATGTATGGTGTCTTGCAAAACCTTACCCCCTACACGCCCCTGTATGTGGCGAAATGGGAATCGGACCTTCACCAGACATTCACAGAGGAAGAATGGGATCAAATGTTTGCGCTTAGTACTCGGTGCTCTATTGCTACTCGTACACAAGAAACGGCTTACAAGCTGCTGTCGCGTTGGTATAGGGCGCCCATCACTATTGCCACATATTCGGACACAGCAGATGCTTCCTGCTGGAGATGCGGATCGCAACGCGCAGACCTATTGCATATATGGTGGTCCTGCCCAGTGTTGCAACCCTTCTGGACACTGGTTCATGATGCCATTAGCAAGGTCTCTGACACTCCACCCTCCTTTACACCAGCAGCAATGCTGCTCCACCACACACCGCTACCTGTGGACACTTACAGAAACACCCTTGACATTCGTCTGCTGAATGCCGCCAAAGCGGTGATACCTAGACACTGGAAGTCCGCAATAGCCCCTACATTCCGGGAATGGTTGGATGAAGTCCAGCGTACCAGAGATGTAGAGGATCTGCTGCATCAATCCTCTGGCACCAACGCCAAACATCTGCGGCGCTGGTATTACTGGTCTACACCAGCATGCACACCACCTCAAAACCCAGTAGACCACTCTTGATCGCAACTAAATAACGAACGAAAGACCGTTTCTTTAGTACCCCCCTTCCTATTCCACTCCCTTTGTCACAGACCCTACTTCCCTCTTTTTTATTTTTCTGATTAAATTAAATTGGTATTTTATATGTTTCCATGCACATAAGACGTCAGGAGGAAAGCAGTATTGCAACCTACGTGTTTACCATCAGATGCTTATGTCACAAATATTACATAGCTGCTTGACTATGTTGTAAAGCACTTAATGTCTTGTAAAATACGTGTGTAAAAAATAATAAAACTCTATTACAATAAAAAAAAAAAAAAAAAAGAAACATTAAATACGTAAAGGGAAATTCCCCCAAACAGGTAGAAGGAAGGGAGTATATTTAAAAGGAAACAAAATAGCAAAAACAAGAAGGACTAAGTCTTAGATTAGAGGGGCAAGGTTTAAAAGTAACATCAGGAAGCATTATTTTAATGAGGCGGGTGGTGGATACATGGAACAGTCTTCCAGTAGAAGTGGTAGAGGCCAAAACAGTAATTGAATTTAAGCAGGCATGGGATAGGCATAAGGCTATCTCTAACAAAAGATAAATCCAGGTCAAGTATCCATGTAATTGGGCAGACTAGATGGGCCGAAAGGTTCTTATCTGCCGACATTTTTCTATGTTTCTATGTTTCTATTTGTAATCTATGTCAGAAGAGGCTTAAGCATGGGAAAGACACCGGACACTTGGGTACCACGTGCTTGAGGCGACATATGACCTCCTGCCACACATCCTGTTGGAGCAAAACTTTGCGTAGGTCCTCCTCCTCCTCCTCATCTGTCTCTACCCCCACTGTATGTCCTGCCATGTCATTGCCTACAACCTCCACTGACAGGGATGATGCTACAGTAATGGATGTACCAGGTCCTTCCTCACAATGTGACAGCATCCCATCAGCTGAAGATTTACACAGTCAGATTATGTTGCTGCAGCTGCTGCAGCGTAAGAAAAACAATAGTCCCAACCATCCCCAAGCACAGCGTCTAAATGCCAGCTTAGCAAAATTACTCGCATTGCAGCTACTGCCTTTCCAGCTGGTGGACTCTGCTCCCTTCCGTGAATTTGCTGAATGTGCTGTACCACAGTGGCAGGTTCCAAAACGCCATTACTTTTCACGCAAGGCCATTCCAGTACTATACCAGCACGTGGAACAATGTTATCGAGTCATTGGGAAAGGCAGTGAGCAGCAAGGTACATGTGAATTTAGACACGTGGTCAAGCAAGCATGGACAGGGTCGTTACATTTCCTTCACGGCACACTGGGTAACTCTGATTGCAGCTGGGAGGGATCCAAGACGGGGCTCTGTGCTGGAGCTTCTTCATCCACCACGCCTCCAGAAAGCTGCTTGTATGAGGTCTGTCTGCTCCACCACCACCTCTCCCTCTTCCTTCTCCTCCTCCTCCTCCTTCTCTGTCTCTGGCGAAGTGGCAGTTAAACCGACGCCTGACAGGGTCTACGCAATGGTGCAAGCAAAAAGATGCCATACTGTGCTTGAGCTGGTTTGTTTAGGGGACAGGAGCCACACCGGGCCAGAAATTCTGTCAGCTCTGCAGGGCCAGGTGCAGAGATGGTTAACACCACGCCAGCTTCAGCTGGGAATGATCATCTGTGATAATGGCAGCAACCTTCTCTCCGCCCTACACAATTGTAAACTGACGCATGTACCATGCCTAGCACACGTCCTAAATCTAGTGGTACAGCGTTTCCTAACCAAGTACCCAGGGCTGGCAGAGCTTCTCAGCCAGGCCAGAAAAGTCTGCAGCCACTACAGACGGTCATTCCCGGCAAGCTTTCGCCTGGCAGAAATTCAAAGAGAATTCCACTTTCCCACAAACCGTCTGATCTGTGACATGCCCACCAGGTGGAACTCGACATTAGCAAGTGGAGTTTATTCGGCGCAAGGTCTTGTTACCAGTGGGGTACCTCAGGGGTCAGTACTTGGACCCATTCTCTTTAATATTTTTATTAGTGATATTGCAGAAGGTATTAATGGAACAGTATGTCTTTTTGCAGAGGACACAAAGATTTGCAACAGTGTTGACGTTCCTGGAGGGATCAGCCAAATTACAAATGATTTAGGTAAACTAAAAAAATGGTCGGAGCTGTGGCAATTGAGTTTTAATGTGGATAAGTGCAAGATAATGCACCTGGGACGTAAAAACCCAAGGGCTGAATATAGAATATTTGATACAGTCCTAACCTCAACATCTGAGGAAAGGGATTTAGGGGTTATTATTTCAGAGGATCTAAGGGTAAGTAGTCAATGTAATAGAGCAGCAGGAAATGCTAGCAGAATGCTTGGTTGTGTAGGGAGAGGTATTAGCAGTAGGAAAGGGAAGTGCTCATGCCACTGTACAGAGCACTGGTGAGACCTCACTTGGAGTACTGTGTGCAGTACTGGAGACCGTATCTCCAGAAGGATATAGACATCTTAGAGAGAGTTCAGAGAAGGGCTACTAAAATGGTGTACGGCTTGAAGGAGAAAAGTTACCAGGAAAGGCTTACTGATCTTAGCATGTACAGCTTGGAAAAAAGACGAGACAGAGGAGATATGATAGAAACATTTAAATACGTAAAGGGACTCCACAAGGTAGAGGATGGGAGTATATTTAAAAGGAAACAAAGTAGCAAAACAAGAGGACATAGTCTTAGATTAGAGGGGCAAAGGTTTAAAAGTAACATCAGGAAGCATTATTTTACTGAGAGGGTGGTGGATACATGGAACAGCATTCCAGTTGAAGTGGTAGAGGCCAAAACAGTAATTGAATTTAAGCAGGCATGGGATAGGCATAAGGCTATCCTAAACAAAAGATAAATCCAGGTAACGTATCCATGTAATTGGGCAGACTAGATGGGCCGAAAGGTTCTTATCTGCAGACATTTTTCTATGTTTCTATATCTTTTTAATATAGGACCGCAAGGTCCACCCCTGCATTCTTCCACAATACTACAGAGGGGTTACTGTATGATGGTACTTGCTGGCCTGGCACCAAGGGCACAATATTTGGGTGCACTGCCACTGACGCCTGTATCAGATTCATATCCTCAGAGGGGTTACTGTGTGACGGCACTGTTTCCGATGCTAAAGGCCCAATTTTAAAGCACGTATTGTTACTTTCATCCAAAGCCTGCATAAGTTTCACCACAATGTAGCCAAAAAATCACTAAACTTTTTCTGCGTTTCCGAAAATGTCTCCTCTTTTCATACAGACTGCCGCCCCAAGCAGTTGTTTATGGATAGAGTAAAGGAAAACCATTTACCGTCATTTGAAATGTAATTTTTTGGTTTTTACATATTTCTATACATCCTAGAAATCCGCCACTTCACGGGCAGGTTATTGGGACCTCCTAGGCACGATATTTGAAGGAATTTTTCGTTTTTATTTTTAACCCTTATTTCATTTAAAACTCACTGTCCCTTTAAAAACATTTTTTTTTAAACTTTTTGTCCTTGTTTCCTGTCCCCCAGGGCACTACCCGGACCCCCATACACCTTTTATGGCAAATATCTAGCTTTTATGCCCTCTTGGAGGGCACTCTAAAAATTGAATTTTGTGTCCCATTGACCTGCATTGAGTTGAGTTCGAGTTCGAATCCGAACATTTGAAAGGTTCAAGTTCGAATACGAACCGAACTCGGGGGTGTTCGGCTCATCCATAATTATAACCCCTTGCATGGCATTGAGTGAGCTATGCCTTTATTCTGACCTCTTCCTGGCTGTAATGCAGCAGCACTGTTTTTGTAATTTCTGTTAAACTGATGTTTAGGACTGTTATTTGCAGCTTTCTTACAGTGATACAGGACTGAAGAGAGATAAAACAAAAACAAGTAATTCCCCCACAGGAGGCAGAACGATCTTCGTTTAAAAAGATAAGTAGCTGGGGTTTGATATGCCGATGATTGTTTTTAAATATAGAAAAGATCAATCTTGGTAGTGAAAAGGTTAATACACGACAAATAGTATTTTATATACATTTACAGTATATATTTCAGAGCTTAGTACTGAAGATCTGAAAAATCCAATCTGATATCCGTACAAGCTACACACTATCCACGTTTAATTATCACTGTTGGAAAATTACTGGAATTTTCTTTTGCAAACAATTGTTTTACATTGACGTTTTTCCTTTTATGGCTATCTCGTTGTGTTGTTATTTTGGTACTTTGATGAGAGCAGTTTGGGAATAATGCCTCTGTTAGATTTTTATTATTGAAATATAATGATCTGTTGCTGCTGCTTCCCATGCAATCTTTTATTTTAGCTCACTGTTTCATCTATATTAATGAACACAGCAGGAGACTGCCGTCCCCTTTTTCCAATTGTTTGAAAAACAGATTGAGTGCTGTTGGAGAATCTGCTCATAAATTATTTCTGTTTAATTCTACACATTACAAAATATTGTGATCAAAAAGCCATTTGCAAGTATCAAAAATTTATATTTATTTGAGATTATAGTTACATACACGAATGTTAGTCAATATTTCAGCATTAATGCTTTAATAAATGTAATTGCAAATTTATAGAAAAAATATTATTGATATTGCTTCAACAAACACTACTGTCACTGATAAGCTTTTTTACACTGATCTTTAAGTCTGCAAGGATGAGATTTGAGTTGAACTTTTAGCAGCAGGCTTTTCTACAGTGCTCTAACTGAAGCATTGTGATGTCACAGAACAGGGTATTATGACATCCTAAGGTCTGCAAGGATGAGATAGGAGATGTAAGATATGTGATATGAGATATGAGTTATTAGCATCAGCCCTGTCTCCAGCACTCTGCCTGCAGCATTGTGATGTCAATAAGCAGCATATTATAACATTCCAATGTTTGCAATTATAAACTATGAGTTGAGTTTTTAGCAACTGTGAGTCTTCTACTACTGTAGCTGAACCACTGTAAAGTTACTATACAGGGTAAAATGGCATCCTACGGTCTGCAAGGATGAGATATGAGATGTGATATGATATTAACATCATGCTTTTCTCAATTTTTCTAGCTGCAGCATTGTTTGTGATGTCACTAAACAGGATATTATCACAAAGGTCTACAGGATGAAATACGAGATACAAGATATGTGATATGCGTTTTTGGCATGAGGCCTTTCTCCAGCACTCTGACTGCAGCACTGTTATGTCACTACACAGGGTATTATAACATCCTAAGGTCTGCAAGGATGAGATATGATATATAAGATATGTGATACGAGAATTTAGCATCAGACTATTCTCCAACACGCTGCTGTCACTAAAGAGGGTAGTATCAGCAAGGATAATTGCATGCACAGATCCCATTATCACTGAGCAGCGATTGCCTTTATGTGACAATGGGCATTATACTCTAAGGTCCATTAACCCCTTCACTGCTGAGAGTGAGATAACTTGGGACTTCAAAGGCACCATCAGGTACTGATATTGAGTTATCTCAATCTGCAGCTCTGAAGGACAAAAGCATATGAAACTAGTTTGCTGCAAACTAATTTAATTTGCTTTTGGACTGCAGAAGGTGCCCCCAAAGTTTTAACCATGTGGGCATAATGCCCGAGGTGCTAAAACAGTTTACAATGGGCTGCTGAATGCCCTGCCATATCGGCCTTTCAGGGGTCGATGCAGGAAATGATTTGCAGCTCAAACTGCTGTAACTCCATTTGGCCAGTAGAGTGCCATCTGCCTGGCGAATAGGTTATTACAGTAAGAAATACACTGTGAATATTCCCAAATATTTTTCACTGTATAATTAAAAATGATTATTCAAATAAACCACTGGTTCCTGACAATGTTTTTTTTTGGAAAATCACTTGGTAGTGAAGGTGTTAAGTAGACCAAAAACCTTTTTTTTTTTAGGATGATATCCTTAGGATTTACATTTGGCTAGTCAGTGACCTTATAACATTAACTCAATACATTATATATTATTATTTCTACATATTATTATTTTTTTTACAAAAATATTCCATTCTCATCCTACTTTCACATCTCACTGCTTTGCTCATCTTGATTTATGACACGTTAAAAAGGTGGAAACTTTTAGATGGCAGCTTCTATAGCCAACCAGGTATAGAATCAATCAGCTTCTATCTCACTTTAGTTTGGCTGGAATCTAGTCTTTCACTAATAGTTTTAGTCAATTACAGACAAGTTTCCCTTTTTGATGGCAAACGTGTACTTAGAGAATGATGTCCTATGTGTTACAGCCATATGCATTCGCAGCCCACCTTTTAGGGTGTGCTGACATAATACATTTATTATTTCCAAAATATAAGAAATCACAGACTTTATTGCCCAGTTTTTTCTTTGCATGAGCCAGATAATAAAAAAAGTGCAACTGGAGAGTAGACTTAAAAATGCAAAAGCAGGAACAATTCACCCTTGTGCGCACACCTTTAGGTATAGCGAAATGTCAGATTTCTTGACTTTTTAAAAAACCCCAACATGCAATTATTATATACTTTACATATACAGTGGCAAGAAAAAGTATGTGAACCCTTTGGGATTACGTGGAGTTTTGCATGAATTGGTCATAAAATGTGCTCTGATCTTCATCTAAGTCACAACAATTTGAAAAACACACAGGGTTATCCAAAGAGATTCAAAAAGTCACCGCACGTTCGGTGACTTTTCGTTCTCTGCAATTCGGTTCCTTTTGCCGATCCCATTTCGGTGACCCTGTGGTGTATTCAGCAAACATCACAGGGTCCCCGAATTGCAGGGAAAAGCTGCCGCAAACCCGATGAAAACGAACCGCAAAACCCAGCGAATGCACGCCGAAAACCCACAAAAACATCTGGATTAACCTGCCGAAAACCACGGAAAAAGCCCGAGCAGGAGCCGATCACACGCAGCGAAGCAGCCGAGACTGCAGACGAGGCAGTGAATAAATTAGCAAAATAGTTTGTGTGAATGTGTGAAAATGAAACGCTGTTTGCAAAGGAACTACTGAGCGAAAATGTCTGAAATTTACACAGGAGGTCCAGGGAATGATAATAAAAAGGGCTGCTACAGAAAAAATAAGTAAACAAAAACAAAAAAAAATCGGACTTTTAAAAAAAAAAAATATTCAGAAAAATGCTTAAAATATCCTAAAAAATCTATAAATAAAGAGACTCTTTACTGCAGAATTTTATAATGAACGGTTTATTAGATATTGAATTAAAACCAGAATATTTTTAACATTGAAGTCTATGGGATTCTCCTGAATAAACTTGCCGAATGAAACCAACGAATGGCAGGGCATTTCGGAAACCTTTCACTGCTGGTTTTTGTTCTCTGAATAGCCGAAGCAGTGCTTTTTTATGGGGATTTCACTGCCCTCGAACAGGCACCGAACAGACACCGTATGTTCAGGCAATTCGCCAGGATTTGGCGAATTGCCTGCTCTCTGGATAGCCGAATGGCCAGGAAAGGTAACCGAACGCTGGTTTTCAGCGTTCGGTTACCTTTCTCAAGCAATTCGGAGCTCTTTGAATAACCCTGACAGTCTGCTTAAAATAATACAACACAAACATTATATGTTTTCATGTGTTTATTGAACAGAACATGTAAACATTCACAGTGCAGGGTGGAAAAGGTATGTGAACCCCTAGCCTAATAACTTCTCCAAGAGCTTATTGGAGCCAAGAGTGAGCCAACCTTGAGTCCAATCAGTGTGATATTATTGGATGTGTTGCTGAAAGCTGTCCTGCCCTATAAAAACACACACCAGTTTTGGGTTTACTGGTTTCAAGAAGCACTGCCTGATGTGAACCATGCCTCACAGAAAAGAGCTCTCAGAAGACCTACGATCAAGAATTGTTGACTTGCATGAAACTGGAACGGGTTACAAAAGTATCTCCAAAAGCCTTGATGTTCATGTGTCCACAGTAAGACAGACTGTCTACAAATGGAGAAAGTTCAGCAGTGTTGCTACTCTCCCTAGGCGTGGTCATCTTGTAAAGATGACTGCAAGAGCACAGCGCAGAATGCTTAATGAGGTAAAGAAGAATCCTAGAGTGTCAGCTAAAGACTTACAGGAATCTCTGGCACATGCTAAAATTTTTGTTGACACATCTACAGTACAATAAGGAAAACATTAAACAAGAATGGAGTACATGGGAGGACACCATGGAGGAAGCCGTTGCTGTCCAAAAAGAATATTGCAGCACGTTTGAAGTTTGCAAAAGAGCACCTGGATGTTCCACAGCACTACTGGCAATATATTCTGTGGACAGATGAAACCAAAATTGAGTTGTTTGGATAAAACACACAGCACTATGTGTGGAGAAAAAAAGGCACAGCACATCAACATCAAAACCTCATCCCCACTGTAAAACATGGTGGAGGGAGCATCATGGTTTGGGGCTGCTTTGCTGCCTCAGGGCCTGGACGGATTGTTGTCATTGATGGAAAAATGAATTCCAGAGTTTATCAAGACATTTTGCAGGAAAACGTAAGACCATCTGTCCGCCAACTGAAGCTCCGCAGAGGATGGGTGATGCAACAGGACAATGACCCAAAGCATACAAGTAATTCAACAAAAGAATGGCTTCAACAAAACAAAATACGCCTTCTGGAGTGGCCCAGTCAGAGTCCTGACCTCAACCCGATTGAAATGCTGTGGCATGACCTTAAGAGAGCGATTAACACCAGACATCTCAAGAATATTGCTACACTGAAACAGTTTTGTGAAGAGGAGTGGTCCAAAATTACTCCAGATCGTTGTGCAGGTCTGATCTGCAACTACAGGAAACGTTTGGTTGAGGTTATTGCTGCCAAAGGAGGGTCAACAAGTTATTAATTCCAAAGGTTCACATACTTTTTCCACCCTGCACTGTGAATGTTTACATGTTCTGTTCAATAAGAACATGAAAACATATAATGTTTGTGTTGTATTATTTTAAGCAGACTGTGTTTTTCAAATTGTGACTTAGATGAAGATCAGAGCACATTTTATGACCAATTCATGCAAAACTACACGTAATCCCAAAGGGTTCACATACTTTTTCTTGCCACTGTATTGTGCCAACATATTATGTATCACTGTACTAGATATGTGAACAAAGGATTGATCCATTTGAACAACACTCATACCTAGCCCACGGCCCCACCAGAACTTAAAATCTACATGGGATTTGTTACAAAGTGCGGTTGGCGCATATATTTATCATTAGGTGTCTTGCCTAAGTACACTTGCTGGTGAAGTGTTCTGAGCAAAATCCAAATATGCTTTCCATGGTTGCAGAGAAGAGACCAGATGGAGAGGTTGAACCTGCTTCTACACACTTATAAGGCAGAGACCTCATTGTCCATTGTTTTAAAGGAGACACATGCTGTTCAGATGTTCTAATCAGGATTTGAATCTGCTTCTTCATGTTTGTAGAGCATTGCCACAAAGCTATACAGCTGGTATTGTGTGGTGGGCAAGTATGTATTGTTACGGGCTTTGCCCAAGGACACTTGCTGAATATATGTTCTGATTAGGATTCAAACCTGCACCTCTACAGTTGCAGAGCAGGTAGAGCAATCAATGATGTTACCTCTACTCTACCCAGCCAATAGAGAGAGTCATCATATGAGCTGACTGTTCATGTTATGATTAAGTGAGAAGACACCACACACGTCCAACTCAGCTGCGATAGCTGTTACACTAATTGCATTTCATCTATCTATCTATCTAGTCTAGAAGACTCCACTTGCAGAAAACACAAAATGCGACAGAATGTTCAAATACCAGTAATTAAATACAATATAAACACATCTTGTCTTGCCTCCGCTAATATTTGAAAACTTGTTAATCTAAATGTCTAATTCCATGGGTTAAATTGAAAATGAATGTTTTTATCAACCCATTGTTCTATTAACTTCTTTTGTAAGCATAAACATAACACAGTTTTAACATTAATTGGTTTTTAATGATACCTTATTGTATGGAAGCTACAAAACATTTAAGTGGTATAATTAAGCACAGTTTTGTCCTAAATGAGGCAAATATTGTTGGTTTGTGAAAGAAAATATCTCATGCGACTCTGATAAATAAGTAGTGAGCATCCTTAATTTTTTTTTAATTAGACCCTCCTGAGTGCCTAAAATAAATAGACTCACGGTTCCATATTAAGCAATTGCAAAATGTATTTTATTGCCTCTATATTTTTTTTCTTAAATCTAATAGTTCAATTAACAAATCTTTATAAGGAGACCCTATTAATAATAATAATTATTATAATTATTATTATTTTTATTTTTTTTAAATTCTTTATTTTAGAGTTTGCACATGTAAACAGAAAACACATTCAGCAGTAGGTGGTCAGGCAGGGCCACAATAAGTTATCAATGGTGTCTCAAAAGAAAAGTACAACAAACGTCTGCTGCGAGGAATATCTCAAATAAAAAAGACGGGGGAAGGGGTAATGGGTAAGTCGTCAATGGTGTCTCAAAAGAAAAGTACCTCAAAAGTCTGCTGCGAGAAAGATCTCAAATAGAAAAAGGGGGAAAGGGGTGAGGGGGCTGTCCGGGTGGTTCACAAAAAGAGGTAGGGGAGGAATGCCAGTGGACTTCAGGGAAAAAAAAATAAACTGGGCAGGGGAAAGGGGTGAGGGATAGGCGGGGGACTGCCCGAGTAAGGGGCAACATTCCCGGCTCACCCTGACAACCTGAAGGAAAGTTGGGGGCCATGGAAGGGGTCCCAAGGCCAGGAGACCTGGGGCCAAAAGCACAGCCAGAGCCATGGTTGCCGCGCTGTTGGCTCACCCAGGGCAACCCAGTATCCCGCACGCCAAAAAAAAAAAGGGGTGAGTGGTGGGGGGGAGGGAATCCCGACGTCCCTACAGGCAGGGCTGGTGCTAGACTATTTTGCTCCCTAGGCAAGACCAGCTACTTGCGCACCCCCCCCAAAAAAAGATGGATATAATATATTGCCCCCAGCTCACATGGGTATATTTGCCCCCAGCTCTCACATGGATTTATTGCCCCCAGACTAGCTCACACATGGATATATTGCCCCCAGACTAGCTCACACATGGATATATTGCCCCAGACCAGCTCATACATGGATATATTGCCCCAGACCAGCTCACACATGAATATATTGCCCCCAGACCAGCTCACACATGAATATATTGCCCCCAGACCAGCTCACACATGGATACAGTTGTGTTCAAAATTATACAACCCCCACTGAAATTGAGTGTTTTGGCCAGTTTGACATTGATTTTGATCATTCAGTCATCTTGCTTACAATTAAATCAAAGAGGCACTTGTAGGTCAGACAAATATAACATTTATAATGAAATAACCACAAATGTCTTTTCTGTGCTCACATCATTATCAGTTTTATTCAACCCCCAAGTGACATTCAATCTTAGTACTTAGTACAACATCCTTTTACAGTTATAACAGCTTTTAAACGTGAAGCATAGCTTGACACAAGTGTCTTGCAGCGATCTACGGGTATCTTCGCCCATTCGTCATGGGCAAAAGCCTCCAGTTCAGGCACATTCGTAGGCTTGCGCACTGCAACTGCTTTCTTTAAGTCCCACCAGAGGTTCTCAATCGGATTTAAGTCAGGTGACTGCGATGGCCACTCCAAAATGTTCCAGCCTTTAATCTGCAACCATGCTCTAGTGGACTTGGAGGTATGCTTGGGATCATTGTCCTGTTGAAAGGTACAACGTCTCCCAAGCCTCAGGTTTGTGACGGACTGCATCACATTGTCATCCAATATCTCCTGGTACTGAAGAGAATTCATGGTACCTTGCACACGCTGAAGCTTCCCTGTACCTGCAGAAGCAAAACAGCCCCAAAGTATGATTGACCCCCCGCCATGCTTCACAGTAGGCAAGGTGTTCTTTTCTTCATAGGCCTTGTTCTTCCCTTCTCCAAACATAGCGTTGATCCATGGGTCCAAACAGTTCTAATTTTGTTTCATCAGTCCACAGAACACTATCCCAAAGCTTCTGTGGTTTGTCCACATGACGTTTGGCATACTGCAGTCGACTCTTCTTATTCTTTGGAGACAGCAAGGGGGTGCGCCTGGGAGTTCTGGCATGGAGGCCTTCATTACGCAGTGTGCGCCATATTGTCTGAGCTGAAACTTCAGTACCCACATCTGACAAATCTTTTCTCAGTTCCTCAGCAGTCACACGGGGACTTTTCTCCACTCTACGCTTCAGGTAGCGCACAGCAGTCGAAGTCAGCATCTTCTTTCTGCCACGACCAGGTAGCGTTTCAACAGTGCCCTTTGCCTTGAATTTGTGAATGATGCTTCCTATGGTCTCTCTTGGTATGTTTAACATCTTTGCAATCTTCTTATAGCCATTGCCCTTCCTGTGAAGAGTAATCACCTCTTCTCTTGTCTTCCTGGACCATTCTCTTGACTTCACCATGTTTGTAACCACACCAGTAAATGTCTAGAAGGAGCTGAGTATCACAGTCATTTTAAAGCTGCCTAATTGGTGCTTATTATGCTTTATTGCTGCTCCGTGACATCCACAGGTGTTTTCAATACCTGATTGAAAACACTTGAATGAACCTCTGTTCTTCAGAGTGGTAGTCTTTAAGGGGTTGAATAATTGTGTCAATGAAGAATTCACAAAAGAAACATTTACTACTGTATTATAAAACCAATTGATGTCATTGTAGTTGCATATGGATCTTTAAAAAGTCCTTGTAGGATTTCATTCTGAATACAATTACAAATGTACACTAAATTCCCTAAAACCCTTTACAGCATTGGGGGTTGAATAATTTTGAACACAACTGTATATGCCCCCAGACCAGCTCACACATGGATATATGCCCCCAGACCAGCTCACACATGGATATATTTGCCCCCCAGCTCATATGGGTATATTTGCCCCCAGCTCTCACCTTCTGTCTGCAGTGCTCCCCCCGAGAAGATCCTCCACTCTCTGTTGGACAGCCACCGCGAACTGTCTTCCATGATCACGTTGTGCCCAGAGCAAGCACGCAGCGTGATCAGTGACAGTGGCGTGCAGGGGGGGACAGAAGCATGCAGAGGGGGGACAGCGGCGTGCAGAGGGGGGGCAGCGGATCGCCGGCAGGATCTTCTCGGGATAGCGGTCTCGGCTGCGCCCTAGGCAGTGCTGCGCTCTAGGCGGGTGCCTAGCTCGCCTAGCGGCAGCGCCGGCCCTGCCTACAGGTGTACATAAAACAGAGACCCCAGAGACCTCAAGGGAAGGCCTTCGACGAAAGGTATCGCCCAGACAAAAAGAAAACATGACGTTCAAAAATAAAAATGTTTTTAAAAAATGGGAGGGAGAATAATGAATATGCTTGCAGGATATCACATCGGGGGGATATGTCATCGGGAGTCTCATACCAGTCAAGGGACATCATAGTGGTACTCCATATATGCACGATTAAGGAGGGCAAAGTCAACAGCAAAGCAAGGCTAGGGGAAAGGGGCCGCAGCCCGGGTCTCAAAACAGGGAAGGAAGCGGGGACGTAGCGGGAGTGGAGGGGAGGCCTTAGCTTCAGCCTGTATGGGACCAGAAACTCAGCAGTAAAGGCCCCCGACAGAGCTAAGCCATCAGTTCTATCAGAGCAGCTGTGGGACAGAAATCTCCAGCACTCCTCTTCTCAAGTGGGATAGCGGAGCCGCAACAGTGCCATCTCCATAGGGGCCACTGGAGGAAGAAGGGACAAAAAGACAGACAACCCTCTCAGACTGGTAAGTGTCTTCAGCGTCTCAACGATCAGTGCCGGAGGTGGCAGGTCTTCCTCCCCATGCCAGAACTCCTCACACGGCAACGCATCCTCAGTCCGCATCCAGGAATCTATCAGCACTCCAGCGTCACCGTCTCCACTCCCAGGGCACCACTCTCCATCCACCGCCATGGCAGAGCTTAATGTCACCACGGACAGGAACCATGGATCATCAGGTGTACCCCCGCTTAGTTCCCCCACGTCCCGGCAAGGAGCCATCTCTCTGCTGCGAGCCCGTAGCACCTGCGGGTCCCGCAAGTCCGCTGCCCGCTCCATTCGCCCCTATTCCGATTTAGGCATGCATGTCACCTTCGCCAGATCATCACGTACCTCCCGGAAGTCAGCCAGCCAGCACGTCCGAAACTCCTCAAAAATACGAAAGACATCTCCCTTCGTGAGGAGACAAGAGTCGTTAGGATACCCGGCAATAATTGCCAAGGGGATCAGGGTCTGCAGCAGGACCAGGGCAGGAGAGAGGAAGAGTCGTGCGCTCCGCACTGAGATGTCCAAGATGGCCACCCGCTATATAGGCCGCAAGCCTCAAATTGCCCAAAACGGCACCAGGGAGTGAGCGAAAGGTTACTAGTGCAGGGCGGTAGGCTGTCTAGGGTTCCCCAAGCTAAGGAAAAACACTTCAGCCGATGGTGGGTCACTTCAAATCATAGAAAAAGGGTGACAGCTGGAGAGTTCTGCAGAACGTGACTTCTCCCATCGGCAGTCAGCTCCGCCCCAATTATTAGTTTTTTAATGTTGATTTCTTTTCAATATTTTACTTTCATCTTCTAATCTTCATTACTTTGTTCATGCTAACATGGAGACGATAAGCAGAAAAATCTGCACTTTCAGATTTTCCCTTACCATCTCCATGTTAACGTCCTATTCCAGAAAGGTGCTATCTTGGCACCTCGCCCCAGAACGTAGCCATAACCTCCCTGATACCTGCAGTAGTACTACTGCGCCACCACGAGTATCAGCTCCTGGAGTCCATAGGACTCCATGGAGACTTGGTATTCCGGGCCAGGAGCTCTGTGCGAACTCGGTCTCGCAAAATCAGTGCAGCACCACAGAGTGATCGCGTAGGGGGACTAGGAACTATTTGTCCCTGCAAGAAGAAGTAGCTGATGGGCCACTCTTTTTGCCGCAGGGTGAGAGGCGAGTACGGGATTTTTATGGGGTTAGAGCATGTTAAATTATTTTGCATTTGCAGAATCATTTAACACCAGCTTTTAAGAGGTGGTAAAAATTTTAATTTCACATCCCGATGGTAAATTGCCAAAGCACTTTGTAATACCTAACTTGTCAAGATGCTATAAAATTATTGCGATCCCCATGTTAGGTATAGGAGACGCTTAAGTACACTAAGCTTGCACGTGCTGCGAGTGAGCTGCAAGGGAGCTGCGAGTGAGCTGCAAGGGAGCTGCGAAGTGCCAACCTTTTTCACCCCAATTTAGCGTCAAGACCAGAATATCGATGCTAGACGTTAAATTTACTAATGCTAGCGCTAACAATTACATAACAAGATGCCACATTATCACCAACTATGGAATAGTGCCCTTTATCTGGTGTAACATACATTTTTTAAAGAGAAATCCAAACCCCAAAAGATCTGTACAACCAAATGTCAATGAAGTAGGGCAAATCAGATGACATTTGACACTGGGTTCCAAAAATTAAGTTTGTTTTTATATGCAACTACATTATCATTCTTATTTGTTTACGTATAATGTGGAAACTTGTTCTGTAGCATGGTAGTTACGCAGTAGCTTAGTTACATACTGGCTTAGTTACATAGTAGGTACAATGTATACTTAGGGGTAGAAAGGGCCTGCTCCTGAAGGAGCTTAAAATCTAAAGCGGTTTACAAACTTCACAGAAGGTATTTATAAGAGTGCAATGTTCTTTTTCATCATATACAAACAATCCACTTCCCTCTTCCTTCTTTTTTTTAGAGGGACACAACCACATCACACAAATAACAATCATTTTGGTAAAAGGTGATACTGTAATGGTTACCTGGTACACACAAATGTCAACAATGTAGTTTGACATGATTATTGCTTTTATGTATTTTCAATATTAAAATTTAGGGAATGCACCATCTATTCTGACCTGTCTTGAGCCTAGATAGCCTCTAGCTACTTGATTGCAGTCATGAGCTACCAGGGTCATGCAGGATACTCCAGATCATGGCAGAACTAGAGCAGATAATTTTATTCTCAGATAAAAGGTCAATACTAGAGCAGAGGAACAATCAATATGCAAAATTATTTATGACTTTTTTGTAGTGGAGTTGCAAAAGACATTCAAATTCAAATCCCCCCTTTAAAAACCCCCCAAAACAAACGATTTTAATAGATTATATCTCACATCTAGATTTTTTAAAAAATATTTACCAAACCTGTACCAACTATATGTACTTAAAGGCTTCTAAATTATTCAATTCTGATTTCAGCCTTGGTAAAGGACAAGATTAATCAATAAATAATAAAAAAAATATCTCTCATTCTCAGCCTAATTTCCTTTGAGCTCATTTTTTAAGTTTGTTTTTCAATGACTTAAACGTTCACTGATTTAATGGGAACAGTTGAGATTCTGAGAAGTTTTTTCAATATCAGACGGTCCCTCTGCTCTTAACAGAAGTGTGAATTATTTTTTAAACGTATGCAGAATTAGCCATTAGCTAACTATTCTGCATAATTCTTTGAGCTAGATGCTTGCTGTTCAATTTGCAGGCTATCATTGTGGCTGGCTTAGTGCCCAGCTGTTATGTCTTTTTGCTCTCTGCCAAGGAGCTTTCTCTGTACTTCAAGACTGTAACATTTGAATTTTATCGGCTTATTAAGTGGTATAGAAAAATGACTTAATGTAAATGTGTTTAACACGTTATATCATGTTAAAGTGTACCACCTTGGATGAAATGTTAAACTGGAGTAGATTGTGTATATTGACCCCAATTCCATCTCAGTTAGTATTAGGGAAACACAAAAACTAAAAATTGAGGCAAGTCATTAATTGCAGCTCCCTAATACTGATACATTATGAGTTTCCCAATTTATTATCAACTGGACTTACAATTGTTACAAGCCACTATTGTATAAAAGCAGTGGGATATCGCTTGTAGTCTCTCCTGGAGTCCATAAGACTCCCTGGAGAGATGCGTGAGCCCTGTGTGAGGTCCCAGAAATGCGATCTTGTGAGATTGAATATCTGGGCAAAATGGCCCTGGAGATCTATTTGCTCCTGAAGTATCTCATGATGAGGGGCTATTTAGAAAGCATCGAAATTTCAGTGAAATTTCAGGTGCTTTCTCGTTTGGCACACTTTGGTGCGCATCTGTGATTCCATTTTGCCGACCCTGCAGTGAATTCACTATTTAACGGTGGGTCCCCGAATTGTGTCAAAGCCACTGAAGACCGGCAAACAGAATTTCGCAAACTGCCTGCTTTCTGACTAGCCGAATGGCCACGAAATTGCACCGTACGGGAACATTCACTGTTCGGTGCAATTTCGCGGCAATATCAACTCTCTCTGAATATATTTTGTTATAGAGGTGTGAAATGTGAATACTTACCTCTGACACGACACAATCATGCAAGACTGCCAATCTGTTGTTTAAGCAGAATAAGCAAAATAGTAAAATGTTGTTTTAATGACAATTTACAAGGTACTAGTACAGTAGACAACATACATATACTTGAAAAATCACCCTCATATGCATATATAAGGATTTATATCTGCTGTTCAAAATTCACATTTTAACAGTATAAGTTAATTTAAGCATCGCTGGCATATCCAATAAAGTTCTAGCATCAAAGAAAGAAGAAAAGAAGGTTGTTTTGAGCAAAATTCGTCTTTAATGACTTGAGGTATAAATTTAGTTAATAAAGATGAAGTTCTGAGCAGTGTTACATAGAAATAAAATTCTACGGGAATGCAACAAGAATCCAGAGATTTGTAAATTCTTTTCATTACTGATTGAACACTAAAATATTATTAGCAAAACCGCATGAGTTTTCCATACGAGCATGAGCAAACAATCATCTTTATATTTCACCACAGAAGTAATGGTGGAAATGTTGCTTATTGAAGGAATTATAGGATGAATTTGGTTTACTTTATTAACTTTTCTGTGTATGTCAATGTTTTTCTTGAGCAAACTTTTAGAGGGATGCTTTGCAAATGCTAGTTGAAAATGGCAGAATACGAGCTTGACCCCATGCTCTTCTTCATGGACTTTGCACATGTGTTGTATCAAATGGAGCTAAATTCCAATCCCTTGTCACATGAATTTGCTGGTAACAAGTTGATGTTGCATCGCCTCTAAAACATTAATTTTTTTAATGTGGGAAAATATATGTTTTACAAGATGTCTATGTTACACGTTCTAAAGGCAGGAAGCCTAATGGTAGTCATAAAAATAGAAAATAGAGGCACTTAACATGTTAGGGTTCCTATATTTAGGAAACGCAGAACGGTTGTCATGGGTACCCTAGGCTGGAGCCAAAGAGGGCCCTTTAAACTGAGTGCTGTTAAGCCCTTTAGGCAGGTTAGTTGCTTGCTACATGATGCAGAACCCAGCACACAGTGTTGTGGACAGAAATGTATATATTTGCTAATAATATTCAAAGGCTTAGAAAAATGCTCATTTAAGTAATGTAAGTGGTTAATTAGGATTTAAGAATCAAATGCATATTATTCTTAAACGCTATCTTTGTTTGTGTACGCACATGTAGTTTCTTTTCCCAAGTATCAGGAGAATGTTTTGGGAACATCCGAGAATGTCCTGTAACAAATGTCCTTGACGGCTAAAGGAACAGCTCGAAGACACTGATGTTTTTCTTTAAACTGTATTAAACAATGTCTGTGATGACGGATATAATGACGAATGGAATGTTGGGCAACAGCCTGTAATCAGTACATGTAATAAAGCATAAAAAGACTTGTTGATTATCAAATAAAGGGGCTCAGAGCAGTCATTTGGCTCGGAAGCTATATAGACGTATTCATTGTCTGTGTGTCTTCTTTATGCGCAAAGCTATCTGACTTCTCTACCAAATTAGACAGAAACTGGCATCCGACGAAGGACTTCTGATGTCTATTGCACAGTATACACAGAAGCTGAACAAGAGATGATAGGACAGGATACAGACACAAGAGGAGGCTCTGCACTTGGAGTAAGGTCCTTATTTGGCATTCTGAATCTATACAGAGTACGGGTAGGGTATAAACACCAGAATAACAACAGGAGTAAGCAAGTAACAACAAACAATATGCCCAGCAGCAACACAGAACCCTGAACTGTACCGGCTGGGTGGAGTAAAGGTAACATCACTGCAATGCCTGGTGAGAGCCTGTGGAGACATGAGTTTGATTCCAGCAAGAGCACCTCTCCAGTAAGTGTCCTTGGGCAAGACACCTAGCGGTACATACTCACCACCCAGGACAAACTTGAAAACGAGAGAAATCTCAATGTATCCTTCCTGGTAAAATACTTTCTCAAAAAAAAAACTATGAATGAGGTCCTTATAGTTGGCCTCTATCACAGACTACACTATACTGCTGGGCAAATACAACACAGGCAAGGAAATAAGACATACAGAACATAAACAGGAATATACAAGAATGGCCGGGGGAAAGCCAGGTCTAGACACCAGAGAGGAATGTCAGCCATAAACCAGGGATCAGCAGCCAGAAGATCAGGTCATACAAGCCAAAGTCAGTACACAGAATATCAGAATACACGTACAGGCTACAGGGAGCAGACAAGAGAATAAGATCATGCAAATAGTCATACACAGAAATAGCTAAACAAAATCACCAAAGCAGTCACTCAGTAAGTATAGAGTTATCTTGGAACAAGGATCTGATGTACTGCTGGCCATATATATATAGAGCAGGGCAGGTCATATGACCACAGACGAATTAGCCACAGGGAAGATAGTCTGCAATGGCCAGCCCAAAAACCCACAAGAGATGGTGAGTGTCGTTTTTAGCACCAGGGGGCCTGGCTGAAAATAAGAGAAATCGTGACAGCGGTAATATGTATGGCCAGATTAAAAGAAAAGCCTATAGATCACCATAAGGAGAGAAGGTCCATGTGGACAGAAAACAGAACAACAACCAACCATGGTTAAGGACCATAGGCATGCACACACTGATGTGCATGCTTGTGCTCATTTTTTTTGCTCTTACCTTTGATCTACACAAGGCAAAGGATAAACCATAGCCGGCAGCAAAAATGACTATTTTTCACATTTTGTAAAAAATGTGAGTTTATCGCTAAAGGGCAGAAAAGGTGTAGGCTACGATGGCTGCAAGTCAGTCACAAGCCCCGAACTCTAAGCAATAACAGGAAAGCATTTAAACCCACTAATAAACTCCAAATATAAACACCAACCAATAATTCATAATTATGAATGAAAATTATCTTGGAATCAAATCTCCATTATTTAATCCTAAATCATGTTTTTTTTTTAAAAAAAAAATTAAAAAATAATAATTGTAAACTATAGTGAAGTGGAGTTGTCTGTATTTTGGATGTTGTGTTTATTGATCTCTGAAGCACCCCTTTGAAAAATGCATGCTCATGTTGAGTGCCGCTGTTCTCGTTTTGTAGATCTCATTTTGAAGATGCACCATGCTCAGTGTTACAGGGTAACACACAGTTACCTTTGGTCTTCACCACAGGTTCGATTTGAACCCTGCTCTGCTCTGCAGAGAGCCCCTGTCCCCGCGAAGCCATACTGTCATAGCCTGGAGGCATAGGGAGAAAGTAGTACTGGATTCAAGTAGGTTTATAAAGGAAACTAAAGGGTTGTATCAAGAGAGGGGAGTGGGGAGGGTGTCAGCAGGGGTTAATTTGTAGCCTCTATTTTTTCCTTTCCTCCTTCTTTTTAACCCTGTAATTTCCATTTAAGGATTTTGCAACATAATGAATGAAAATAAAAGGCTGACCTAAATGACAATTGTTTTTAGAATTTTATCCACAAATTTCACACAGACCTATTTTAACATAGAAAACTGCATAAAAGTAGCTACCACAAGACCTTTCAGCGTGCCTAAATGATTGGATTCTGCGATTTATATTCTAGGGTAGATTTCATTCAATATTAAAATGTAACAACTTTTATGTACCTGGCAATGTCCATCACACTGAGTCCAGAGTGTTTCTTAAAGGCTTACGGGAAAAGCTGTTTTATTTATTTTTAATAGATTTTTTTTATATTTATATATAGTGTTGTTTTCCCAATCACATGTAATAAAATTTAACTCGTAAAGCAACAGCTCAATCATTGCCAATAAAATAATGTTACTAAGACAGCCAAGGCTGTTGCATCGGACTGAGCTAAATACAATATGGAGCTTTTAACTCAGTTTGTTGGAGAAAGCATTCTTTTCTTCTGCTTTTGTGGTTCTAAAGAGATTTCTAATAGTAATATGTGATGTGTTCTTTAAATTGCTCTTGGAGCAATATTCCCCGATGGCTCACACAAATGAGATTTCAACACGGTTAAGGGGAAAGGGCACACATTAAATTGGCTGGCATTGAGCTTTAACACAAGGGAAATGGTAGCCAGTTATCAGTTTGAAAATCATTCAGGGTTGCTGCTCAACAAATTCCTGCCTTGGGCTGTGTGTTGAATGTTTATAGTAATGAAGTGCTTTAGTGTTAACCTACATTTCTTTGTTGCATAGCATTTTGAATGGCATTGAATTTCACAGGTTAATGCTCAAGCAGTTTCTTGTCACTTAACACGAAAATACACGATTAGCAACCTTTAACGTATTTGTTTTTAGGCTATTTTCCAAAACATTAGAGATATCAATTGTGTTAGATGTAAATTTATTAAGAATGAAGTCAAAGCGCGGTTACACGTATTAATGAGAATTCAATCACTGTCAATTTTTATTATTCATTTATACGGCTTTGAGCACATGTTTTTAAATTATGATCAGTGTTATTTTTAATTATATTTGTTAATTAGTACATATGGATAGTAGCAACATCTTCTCCAGGACCAAGGCATGAAATAGTAATGAAACAGTGAGAAAAGAAGATGATGTTTTCAGCTGACAAACCCGAACACACTAGGGTCCTGAAAACAGTTCAAGTATAGCTAGGAAAAACGACACTAACTGGAAAACTGTGCCCTATCAGGGTTATTCAGAGAGAGGTGGAAACAAGGAGAATGACTGGAGAAGTGAAAATTCTAGGTCAAAATAGCCAAACCAAAAAAATTCTCCCATTTATCTCACTTTGCAAATCAGCTATTTTGACCTAGAACTTTCACTTCTCCAAAAGTTCTCCAGAGGTTCACCTTTCTCTGAATAACCCTGATAATTTTTGTATTTAAATTGCAAGTTATAGGTCATTGCTATAAGACTTATCTCGATTCTCCACTGTACATTCTATGACTAGCAAAGAATGTAACAAAAAGAGATTGATATAAGTGAATGGCACTGCCAGTAAACAAGAATAAGTGAGTCAGTATCATTCTAGAATTGGTGTTTGGCCATTAGGGTTATGACTTAGCTAAACCAGATCAGGAGCAAAATAGGCGTAAGAAATTGTAATTATAATCACAATTATTCCGTGGCACTGGAGTTAAATTACAACAATAAATCATTGTGATAAATTCCAAAATTAAAACATATACTGTATCTGTCATCTCTTTTATTGTAATTTAGATATTTAATAACCAGAACTAATAAAAGACATCCCTGCTAGGAATACATCTTTTAATACACAATCGTGCTCAAAGAATGAGGACACTGGCAATGAACTTTATGAATCTGGGAGAGTCACATGTTAGAGGGAGAGGAGATCATTGATAGCATTGGGAAGCCACGAACACTTTCTGATGCGCCTCCAGAGTGTACAAAGCAAGGAGCGCTCTGCAGCATTACATGATGTCTAGAGTCAGCATGACTCTGGGCAGCATGTCACACGCTTGGGGCTGCCCAGAGACTCCCAGTGTGTGCTGTGGTCCAAGCTGGTGTTTATTATTAAACTGTGACTTGAGCCAAGAATAAAAAAGTGCTACTTGGGAATAGCTCATTATTCACAGGCTAGTTGACAGTTAGCAGTTGCTTTACAGTTACAAGCATCTATAAAGTGCCAACAAGTTCCGTAGCGCTGTACAATGGGAGACAGAATAACAAATATACATACACATTACACACCTAAAACAGTTGGAGAGAGGACTCTGCATGAGATCTTACAATCTAAAAGGAGAGGGGTGACACACATTGTGAGAGTTAATAGAGTACAAGAAGTAATGGGGTGCATGTGGGCTGTGTGGGAAGAAGGAGTAAGAAATGAACAACGGGGAATCATGAAGTGAGTCGATAGGCTTCTCTGAAGTAATGTGTTTTCAGAGACTTCTTGAAGGACTGGAGAGACAGGAGAGTCTGATGATGTGGGGGAGGGAGTTCCATAGAAAAAGGGCAGCTCAAGAGAAGTCTTGACGGCGGGAGTTGGGGGTGCTGGTATAAAGAGCTGATAGCATCAGATCATTGGCAGAGCAAAGTGGTCGGGACGGGATGTAACTGCTAATAAGGGAGGAAATGTAGTCGAGGGTGCGGTTATTGAGAGCTTTGTAAGTGAGGGTCAGTATTTTCAATTGGATTCTTAAGGAAGCAGGGAGCCAATGTAAAGATTGACATTCTTTACGAAGTATAGGGACTGTTACATCACAATTAACAGCTGCTAAAGCCAGGCTACAAGCAAAGTGTCTCAAGCCAATCATATTGCAACTACAACTGTACCCGGTCAGGCATATTATATAATATAATAAGAAGAAGGTAGAGGGTAATCCTACAACGAATTAAAATCACTTAGAGGTGCATGTTAAATGAACAAATAGTATTTGAATCAATTCACGCACATCAAAAAACAAGATCGTTATCACCGTTCTATGGATGCCTAGGACCTGGGGTATGATTTCCTCCACAGCAGGTGCACTTCAGGAACAATCAGCCAAGGCCAAAGTTTATCCAGTCAAAGGATTTTATTAATAAAAATAAAAATAAAGATAAGACTGCTCACGCTCGACGCGTTTCATCAAAAGACTTCATCAGTAGCAATATGTGCAGTCATAAGTACATGGTTAAAAAATAAAAGTGTATAGAAATCAATTCTGAACGTCACCATTTTATAATCACATTCATTAACATAATTGGTCAATCAAATCCCAAACAGCCCTCCCTTATTTATCACAATCACATCAGCCTCGTTCCCCTGGTGTCTTCTCCCTCCACCGAAAACATGGCGCCCAGAATCCCACTCCCTCTTTCTCTGTATATTATATAATACAGCTACAGAATCTCATGCACATTATACAGATTAACCATTTTGCTAGCATCACCAAGTATACTTGATCTACAGAAGCAACTGCCTGGTGTCCTGAGTTAGAGTATGCTTAATCTGGATTTATTCTGAAGCAATGCAAAGGAATTCTATTTATTTCAAACAAAATGTATGTGCAAATGGGCTCCAGAGCATCCCCTTAAGTTTCAACACATTCAAAATGGCAACTGATGTATTGAAATTGTTTAAAAAAGTTTGGAGGTCCATGTTTTCCACCAAGGAAACACACAGCCCAAGCTGTAATGTAAATGTAGTAGCTCTTTTTTGGCCACCAGTGGAAGTGCCTTTTAACCCCTTCCTGCCACAGTGTGTACCATGCCATCCCTGTGGTGTGTGGGCTTTGAAGCTGCAGAGTAGACATGTGCATTCGTTTTAGTACTAAAACGATTTAGTCCGAATTTTGGGATAATTTAGTTTTCATATGACTCAAGAGAAACGAAACTGCTCAGTACAAAAAACGAAAGAAACTAAAATAAAATGCACTACATTTTAGTTTCAGTCTTTTTTGTGATATTACATTGATGAGTGAAGGAGACCAGCAATGAAGAGCGCAACATTGCAACATCCGAAGTTCTGCACTCTCCACATGCCAATGCAGTAGGATGTTCTATACAGAGAGGGACATTAATTAATTCAGGAGGATGTTCTATATATTATACAGAAAGGGGTATTAATTAATGCAGGTGGATGTTGTATACATTATACAGAGAGGGGTATTAATTAATGCAGGAGGATGTTCTAAACATTATACAGAGAGGATCCTTTTTTTTTTCCAGCTGTTTAAATCCAGTGGCTGTGAGCACGGAGA
The DNA here is from genome assembly GCA_009667805.1 of Leptobrachium leishanense. Lineage (NCBI taxonomy): Eukaryota > Metazoa > Chordata > Amphibia > Anura > Megophryidae > Leptobrachium > Leptobrachium leishanense. The sequence continues at coordinate 110,159,662 of CM019064.1, read as the reverse complement.
TCGGCTGCTTGTTACATTATCTCAGTACAATGTATCAGGCTCAGCTGTTACAGTAACTGACTAACAGCGCTCAGAGTTTCAGTAAAACAAGGAAATAATATTGTTCTAACCTCTTATATATAAAAATGTTATTTACTAGTTTTACTGAAACTCTGAGCGCTGTGATGAGCAGCAGTCAGTTACTGTAACAGCTTTGCCTGACACCGGGCAGTATTACAATGTTGGTGCTAACTTAACCAGAGCTGTTGTAAACTGAAAACCTCCATAGGCTACAATGGCTCTGGGAAGTTTACAACAGCTCTGGTTAACTTAGCACCAACTATGTAATATGGCCCACATTGTGCTGAGAGTGAGAGATACTGTAACATGCAGCAATCTCAGCCCTCTGAGGAGCCGCTACAATAGTAATTGTATCCACTGGTTTTTGGATGAATGAAATTAGTTTTCATACTAAAGAACTGAAAACGAATTTCTTTAGCAACTAAATAAATTGCATTTTAGGACTAATCCATTAGTTCAAAACGAAATTTTGTGCTGTGCACATGTCTACTGCAGAGTTTACTAGTACACCCCTTTGACTTCTATGGGCCGCCACTGCGGTTGGCTGCTGCGGGGCGGCCTGAACTCAGGCTGTCCCACTGCAGCCAATGAGCTGCAGCTGTGTGGGCAGGCTGATGAAGAGTCCACTGCATTGCCTGGTGGCGGGGCACGTACTGCTACGCTCTGCCGGCATTAACCCCCTCCCGCCGGTCACCACCTGCCTGGCATTAGGGGTTAAATAGTGATTCGTTTACAATGATAATATGCAGCAAAGATGTTTTTAAATTGTTTTACTGTGTCTGAAATTAACATTGATTTTCTACATAACCACCAGGTGCTTCCACTGGTTTTATGGAAAATCGCTTAGTGAATAAGATAAACAAAGGCAAACTAATCTGTTATGTTATTATATATTTATATGCAATATTGTGTTTGAACCGTTAAGCTTGCAGGGAAATTAGACCAGAGGCTGAAAGAAAGGAAGGAATCTACAATTTTAGGTTTCTAAAGAAACTGAATATATACAGTGAGACAAATGTCATTTGCATGTCCTACCCAGAATTCCTCTCTGCATATGGGGAATATAGAACAGGAGCTCTGGGATGCAGTTCTTTGAATTATATCCAAAATTAATTTCAGACATTTAAAATTAGATAAAAATGATTAAGATCACAAGAAACATTTTTATTCTTTTACAGTTTTTCTATATCTATTTACCTGTCTATCTCTTCCAGGTTATTAGGGATTAGGTTTGAGTGACTGTGAGTTTGCTGAGCTACAAAAGTACATTCTAAATTATTTCCTTTACTTACCTTCAAGAAAAACTTAATTTTCCATCAACGCATACAAAAATGTGTCTTCCATGAAGAGACCAGTGACTTGGTTCTTGCTTTTCTTATTCCCGCTTTGTCTCATCTTGTCTATTACCAGTCAGGGCTCTGTTACCAAGACATAAGGCTCTTTATAGACCTAATTGATACTTTTGGAATTCTCATTACACTGTGAGAACTCTAATACCTGATCAATTAATTATCAACCAGTAGGAAAGAGATAAACTGGCTGCATTAAGCTTACGCATGGTGCGTTCCAATCACTCATGCTTTCGGCAGATAGACATAACATATCATAAAGCGACAGAATCTCATTCTCATTATACAGATTAAATAAAGGCATACTTACCTCTATCCATAAGATCTCTCAGGTTATGGTACTTTCACATGCCATATTGTACAGGGCATATATTAAAAAACATACAAAAAAACTTGACAAATGAGTAACAAAAAAAAGCAATGGATTGAATCCTACTCCTGCTACAGATAATTTGATGAGTATCGTCATTTTGGCGATCAGTTATAAAAACAACCCTAGATTATTCTATTTAATAGAAAATTTTAATCACATATTCAGTAATTATTCAATTTTTTATTCCTGTATTTCTTCTCTTCTTGTAATGCATGGAGTGAAAATGATGTCTCTGCAAATTTTGAAGTTATAGCTCCGTATTTAATGAATTATTGATTTTTATTGGATCACGGAAACCTTGAAATCATGTTGATACACAAGAAATATACGCCAAGAGAAATTCTTCATACAAATTTTATATTTACTGTACCACTGTGGATTTGTTCTAATTTTGTAGCACTAATGAAAATGTACATTAATGCAGGCTCGGTCAAATGTTTTATCATAACTTTAATAAGCAGTGAAACATGAATCAATAACTCTTTAGACATTTTAATGAAAATAGAAAAAAAAAGGATAAAAATACCAGCTTGATTCTTACGTGCAGTACTGTGGAAAGACACAAACACATATGCTGTCATTATCAGTGGTTTAACCCCTTCATTAATAAGTGGTTTTCCATAAAACCACTGACAGGAACTTTTATAGGAAACCACTTTAAATGGCCCTTATTCTTATCAAGACTACACTCATGCGCATTAGAGGTGTGCATTCATTTCGTAATGAATCGCAATTCGTTTGAAAATTCGTTAATTTGTTTTTCGGAAGTACTTCCGAAATAACGAATTGATTTCATCCAAAATTAATCAAAACAATATATAACGAAATTGATTCATTATACTGTTTCACAAGAGAACCATTGATTAAATGATTTCTCAGCAGGATTTGATTCAATGGGGTTTTATTTAGTGATCCAAAATTTGAATCAATATCAAATATTGAATTGATCCCAATTTTTTTTTTTTTTTATGAGAAAGGATTTTACCAGGAAAGATACTTTGAGATTTCTCTCGTTTTCAAGTATGTCCTGGGTGGCGAGTATGTACTGTTGAGTGTCTTGCCAAGGACACTTACTGGAGAGCATAGGCGTGCGCAGCCTATTGCATTAGGGTGTGCACCCAAAAGCTCAAACACACACACATATATATACATACATACATACATATAACGACACACACACACCATTACTATCAGGGTTATTCAAAGAGATTCGAAAAGTCACCGCACGTTCGGTGACTTTTCGTTCTCTTCAATTCGGTTCCTTTTGCCGATCCCATTTCGGTGACCCAGGGAAAAGCTGCCGCAAACCTGACGAAAACTAACCGCAAAACCCACCGAATGCACGCCGAAAACCCCCAAAAATCTGGATTAACCTGCTGAAAACCGGAGCCGAACACAGCCGAAGCAGCCGAAGCAGCTGAGACCGCAGACGAGGGAGGTGAATAAATTAGCAAAACCGTTTGTATGAATCTGTGAAAATGAAATGCTGTTTGCAAAGAAAAAAAAATTCAGAAAAATGCTTAAAGTATCCTAAAAAATCTATAAATAAAGAGACTTTTTGCTGCAGAATTTTATAATGAACGATTAGATATTGAATTAAAACGGGAATATTTTTTACATTGAAGCCTATGGGATTCTCCTGAATAAATCTGCCGCATGAAACCACGGAATGGCAGGGCATTAGGGGAACCTTTCACTGCTGGTTTGTGTTCTTTGAATAGCCGAAGTAGTGCTTTTTCATGGGGATTTCACTGCCCTCGAACAGGCACCGAACAGGCACCGTATGTGCAGGCAATTCGCCAGGATTTGGCGTATTGCCTGCTCTCTGGATAGCCGAATGGCCAGGAAAGGTAACTGAACCCTGATTTTCAGCGTTCGGTTACCTTTCTCAAGCAATTCAGATCTCTTTGGATAACCCTGTATGTGTATGTTTCAGGGGTTAAGCAACCTTCGATACCCAGACATTTTGAAACTACATTTCCAATGAGTCTCAACTATCTTAATCAGGGGCCGAGCAACATATGAGATATAGTTCCAAATGACCTAGAGGACCAATGACCCCGGTATACATCATGTCACCTCAAAATGCTAGATCAAAAAATTTAAATTTGGATTTCGATCACATACAGCGTGTAAACTTATTTTACCACATTTTTTCATCCAAAAGATTGTTAGTTAGATATTCTACGGGCCATATTACATTCCTAACGTTAATGTTAGTGTCCATCTGAGTGAGCGTTAACGTTAGCTCTGGTGGTCCTACCGCGGGTGTACCATATTAAAATCCAAACGCTAATCTGTTAGAAAACCCTTTACCATTTAGAATCTTGCTCTTTTCAGCTCCCTATACTTAACATGGGGTGGAAAGTGTTAATCAGCATTAGCATTACAATCTACTAGCGCTGATTACCGTCCGGTTGCGGTTACTGAACATTTACTCACAACCAGGACCTGGTGATAACGGATTCCACTTCTGCAGAATCAGTCAGCACCAGCTGAAACCCCCCCCCAAAATCAGATACTCACCTCTCATCCTGCAGAAAGAACGACTGCTCCATTCGCCTCCTCTCGCCGCCAGGAGCAGAGGGAGACTGGGAGAAAAAGTCCCTCAGTCTCACTCTGGGAATCACTATGTCGACCTGTCGGATCTCACAAGGACTTCAACGACGTGCCGAGTACATCCTCTACACACAAACATGAAATCAGAGGATGCGCTCAGCACGTCGTCAGCAGCAAAGTGGTTAAATGTTAAAAAGGGAGTGAAATTTGAGTAAAGTGGCCCATATAAGATCTTGCTGACTTGCACCAATACAGTCTCCTACCTGTACCTCACGACGCTGCCAAGACGCTCACTGTAATTCTTTTTGTGGAGTGCAGGCAGCAGATATTGTGGCGATTTCTGTGCACAATACAATCCTTTATGGTGCAAGACAAGGGGGCAACACCGGACTGCGACAAGGAAACAGGTGCAGAATTTTACGCAAAGCAGTCTATTTAAAGACAGATACATGCATTTATACACACAGCCATACGTTCACATACATAACTATATATCCTCCTTCCTACACCCTGGGGGTATGTAGCAATAAAGCCCACATTAATGTGCAGTGTGTATGAGCATATCCCAGAATCCACAACAATAAAACTCACAGTAATGTGCAGTGTGTGTGAGCGTATCACAGAGCTCCACAGTAATAAAACCCACAGTAATGTGCAGTGTGTATGAGCATATCAGAGATTCGCAGCAATAAAACCTTCAGTAATATACAGAGTGTATGAGCGTATCAGAGCTCCACAGCAATAAAACTCAGCAATGTGCAGTGTGTATGAGCGTATCACAGAATCCACAGCAATAAAACCAAGCAATGTGCGGTGTGAATGAGCATATCACAGAATTCACAGCAATAAAACCAAGCAATGTGCGTGTGAATGAGCGTATCAGAGAATCCACAGCAATAAAACTCAGCAGTATGCAGTGTATGTGTATCACAGAATTCACAGCCATAAAACTCAGCAGTATGCAGTGTATGTGTATCACAGAATCCACAGCCATAAAACTCAGCAGTATGCAGTGTATGTGTATCACAGAATCCACAGCCATAAAACTCAGCAGTATGCAGTGTGTATCAGTGTATCACAGAATCCACAGCCATAAAACTCAGCAGTATACAGTGTGAATGAGCATATCACAGAATCCACAGCAATAAAACCAAGCAATGTGCTGTGTGAATGAGCGTATCAGAGAATCCACAGCAATAAAACTCAGCAGTATGCAGTCTATGTGTATCACAGAATCCACAGCCATAAAACTCAGCAGTATGTGTATCACAGAATCCACAGCCATAAAACTCAGCATTATGCAGGGTGTATCAGTGTATCACAGAATCCACAGCCATAAAACTCAGCAGTATGTGTATCACAGAATCCACAGCCATAAAACTCAGCAGTATGCAGGGTGTATCAGTGTATCACAGAATCCACAGCCATAAAACTCAGCAGTATGTGTATCACAGAATCCACAGCCATAAAACTCAGCAGTATGTGTATCACAGAATCCACAGCCATAAAACTCAGCATTATGCAGGGTGTATCAGTGTATCACAGAATCCACAGCCATAAAACTCAGCATTATGCAGGGTGTATCAGTGTATCACAGAATCCACAGCCATAAAACTCAGCAGTATGTGTATCACAGAATCCACAGCCATAAAACTCAGCATTATGCAGGGTGTATCAGTGTATCACAGAATCCACAGCCATAAAACTCAGCAGTATGTGTATCACAGAATCCACAGCCATAAAACTCAGCAGTATGTGTATCACAGAATCCACAGCCATAAAGCTCTGTGTTTAAAAATATTTTGAATACACTATTAAAAAATATTTTTGATATATAAAAATTGCCCCCTCTCCTGCTCACCTTTGTTTGTTTTTTCTGCTTGCAGGGAGGGGGTTGAATATGTATCATTGGTGGTCCAGTGGCACAGAGGGGGGGGGGTCGAGGAGGAGGAACCCGGCTGGCCGCATCTCATTGATAGCCGCCGGGACCCCTCATTTCCGCGGGCCTGGCGGCAGCCTCCGCTTCCCTGGTGGTCCCTGTGGTTCGTGGGGTGCTGCACTGCGATCTGTGCATGGCGCACAGACCGCACAGCACATCCCTCACTGACCCGAGCGGCCGGCGATCGCTGATGACCTGTCACCTGACCGCCGGCGCTTACTGACTGTGTCAGAGCGCCGGCGGTCAGGTGACAGGTCATCAGAGATCGCCGGCCGCTCGGGTCAGTGTGGGATGTGCTGTGCGGTCTGTGCGCCATGCACAGATCGCAGTGCAGCACCCCACGAACCACAGGGACCACAAGGGAAGCGGAGGCTGCCGCCAGGTCCGCGGAGTTGAGGGGTCCCGGCGGCTATCCATCAGATTCGGCCAGCCGGGACCCAGAATGTGTCGTGGGCCGGCATTAGGGTGTGCCTAGGCACACCCAGCACACCCCGTGCGCACGCCTATGCTGGAGAGGTTGCTTGCTGGGATCGAACCCATGACTCCACAGGCTCTCCTCATACAGAGCAGTGACATTACCTCTACTCCACCCAGTCGGTGCAATTTACAATAGGTTTTATAGTGATCTGATAAACCAAACGAAACAAAATGAAATTATGAAATAAAATGAAATTACAAAACGAAATAACAAAAATGAAATTATTGTGAAATGAAACAAAAAAAGTTTTCCAGCCGTGCACACCTCTAAATTGCACATGTATAAGAAACTACATACAGATTTATAAACACACACGCACATACACAAAACTAAACATACACACACAGGCACAGCAACACTCCCACACAACCTGTAATTACATTGAAATAGAGTTTCACAGTGCTATTACAGCTTTATACAGTATTTGACAGTCAAAGGTCTCACTCCGCTGCTTAAATTTCAGTACTCTTGCATGTTTCTGAGTTACTCAAGGCAGAGTCAGCGTCGGTTCTGGACTCTGAGCGCAGTTTTTGGGGTTGCAGTATATCGGCTACTATATCTAATGTGGACTTGGATTCTTGTCGCTTTTCTGGGTTTCTCATGGTGGCATTACTTTCCAGATGATACCTTATCCCCTAGTCCAGATACAATATTCCTGGATGTACATTCTGTATTGTTCTGTCACAATTGATTGAGAGTCCCTTTTGGGATTTATTTGTCTTATTACTTTTTGTTTTACCATCTTTGCTATATATATACTACTGTTATACTTAGTTTTTTGATTGCTCTAATAAACACTTTTGAAATATAAAGAAATAAATAGTGAGGACATTGCTGTTCCAATAGACAACCACACATAACAGTCAATTTCCGTTTTTTTGGAGCAGAGATTTACTAGCTGGAACTTGCAGCTCAATCGTTACAATTTTCACGCTAAGTGATTATATCCCATTGAGTTAACCCCTTCACTGCTGAGCCATTTCACCTCTGTGTGCTGAGCTCATTTTTACCGCTTTTGCTCATCATGTTTAAATGCGATTTGAAATCACGTTTTATTACACGACCCAGACATACAGGGTTATCCAAAGAGATTCGAAAAGTCACCGCACGTTCGGTTACTTTTCGTTCTCTTCAATTCGGTTCCTTTTGCCGATCCCATTTCGGTGACCCTGCGGTGTATTCAGCAAGCACCACAGGGTCCCCGAATTGCAGGGAAAGGCTGCCGCAAACCTGACGAAAACTCACCGGAAAACCCACCGAATGCAGGCAGAAAAGCCACAAAAACATCTGGATTAACCTGCGAAAACCATGGAAAAGCCCAAGCAGGAGCCGATCGCACACAGCGAAGTAGCCGAAGCAGCTGAGACCGCAGATGAGGGAGGTGAATAAATTAGCAAAACCGTTTGTATGAATGATTGAAAAGTGAAACGCTGTTTGCAAAGAAACTACTGAGCATTTACATATGAGGTCCAGGGAATGATAATCAAAGGGCTGTTACAGAAAAAATAAGTAAACTTAAAAAAAAAATCAAAAAAAAATCGGACTTTTAAAAAATATAAAATATGAAAAATGCTTAAAGTATCCTAAAAAATCTATAAATAAAGATACTTTTTGCTGCAGAATTTTATAATGAACGGTTTATTAGATATTAAATTAAAACGGGAATATTTTTAACATTGAAGCCTATGGGATTCTCTTGAATAAATTTGCCGAATTAAACCACCGAATGGCAGGGCATTAAGGGAACCTTTCACTGCTGGTTTATGTTCTCTGAATAGACGAAGCAGTGCTTTTCATGGGGATTTCACTGCCCTCGAACAGGCACCGAACAGGCACCGTATGTGCAGGCAATTCGCCAGGATTTGGCGAATTGCCTGCTCTCTGGATAGCTGAATGGCCAGGAAAGGTAACCGAACGCTGATTTTCAGCGTTCGGTTACCTTTGTCAAGCAATTCGGATCTCTTTGGATAACCCTGATATTATATTTCCTTTTTTTTTGGCTGACTCGGCAGATTCATAAATTATATGCATACGTCATGCGCTGCCTGAATATTATAACAAAAATGCAATAAAATTAGAATGTTCAATCATCTACAGTGTGTAAAGTGGGTTTTTTCACATTTTATAACCTGAGCCTTTGCGGTTATATATTCTATGGGGTATAATTGTTAAAAAAAAAAATAGAAATGGGAACTAGCTACTTTTTTTTCCTAGGAAATTACATGATTTTTTGCTAAAATCCAAAAAATAAAATTTGTTAGTGCAGCAGCATTGTTCACATTACTATTGAAATGGGAACAATATTGCTTAAAATAAACCCAAAAAAAGATGTTTTTAAATTTTTTATTTAATTTTTACTTTTATTTATATTTTATTACTTTTCACGTGGTGATATTTGATATCATTGGAAAGGCCATGCTCTGACCTTTCCAATGATATCAAACATGACCCAACTAGCTACGAACAATTGGGAGATATGGAGGTTCAAATGAACCCCTCATCTCCACCATGGGATTTCCTTGAGAAATCCATGGGAAGCTAGGGGTTCCCTGGCTAACTGATGTCACCGTGCCATGTGCGATGATGTCAGATGACGAAGGTGGACCTGGAGGTGGAGCTGCCATCAAAGATGGCGGCCCCACCGAATCTAAGCCTCCGATCAGGCTCCGATCGCAGACTGGCACCTCAGGAGTTAAAATCAGGCATCGCTTGAAAGGGGACACTCCCCCTTTTTCAGCGGTGCCTTGCTTTACCCTCTACCTCCTCCCAATCGGGAGGGAGAGGGATCCGAAAGGATCCTCTCATCCTTTCAGACGATCTCCCGGCTTCGCCGGTTGGCCGCCTGAAAATGATGTCATCGCAAAAATAAACATAATCTAATTAAATTGTTATTTAACCCCTTAATGACCGACGTACCTGGTACATCAGATGAAAAAGGCCGTTTAATGACCAAGGATATACCTGGTACGTTGTTTAGTAAATAGAGCACTGGAAGTAATCGGTATCACATCCAGCTGCTCTATTGCTATTGCAAGGATGCCTCAGCATCGATGCATTATGCAATAGTCATTTCAGCTGCCGGGCCCCTTCGTGATCGCTCCCCAGTAGCGATAACTTCCGGTCTACCCGGATACACACCCGGCAGATTGATCTCACTTCATGCTACTCTGCTCCTATTCCAGGGATGCCTCGACATCGAGGCATCCTGCAATATAAATTTTACCTGCTGGACCACTTTGTGCCTTGCACTTATTTTCATATAAAAGTGCAAAAAAAACATGTAAGCACTGGGTAATTATAAACTCAGGGCAAATTTTTTAAACTATTTAGCTGGAGTCTTTTTTGGCAGAGTAGATGCTCAAGAGATTTTGTCAGGGTCAAAGTAAATTTTTTTTTTTTTTCATAATATTTCATTTCTAAGGTAAATTATTCGATATGATGAAAATTATGGTATCTTTAGAAAGTCCATTTAATGGCGAGAAAAACAGTATATAATATGTGTGCTTACAGTCAATGAGTAAGAGGAAAATTAGAGCTAGACACAAACAGCGCAGAAATGTAAAAATAGCAGTGTGCATTTTCAGACAGACAATGGTAAAATAGTCTGGTCACAATGGGGTTAAGCTAATAAATAAAAAATATATTTAAAAAAAACTTGTTTAGAGAAAGTATAGTGAAAAATCAAGGGTTTCCTTTGCTAAACTTCCATATGCATTGTTTTGCAACACCAAATGAAAGGTAACGTTTACTTACTTTTTAGTGAAATGAGAGAGAAATCATTCTACAAAAACTATTTTTCTGTTTCCTACATATCATTTCTGAATTTTATTAATGTTTGAAAAGATACTATTAAAAATGTATTGTATTATTATTTTGAGCCTGTATTTATCCCATCATAGCTATTATTTTGCAGATAAAACAGTATCTTCAGGTAAGCTCACACAAAAAATAATTATATTGTTTATTGATTTGGTTCATAATTCCTACTGAGCGTGTCTTGATTCACAGTGGTTTCTCCTTAATATAGAAACCAACAGCATTTTTCCTTTTTAAACTATTGTTGTTTTATCATGTATATGCAATATTGTAGTTATTGATTATCTGTTTTCTTTTTTGGTATAAATGACACAAATCTGGAGCTATTCAATAACCAGTGATTGTGTTCGTGCTAACTCAATTTGGATGTGTGAAGCAAATTCTTTTACAATGCAATTTCAGTGTGTGTGTGTGTGTGTAAAGGTAATTAACTTCCCATAAAAACACTGACAGGGTTATTCAAAGAGAGTCGAAAAGTCACCGCACGTTCGGTGACTTTTCGTTCTCTTCAATGCGTTCTGATTCGGCGATCCCATTTCGGCGACTCTGCGGTGTATTCAGCAAGGGCCATCGTAGTGCAAGGAAAAGCAGCCGCAAAACCCAGCGAACGCTCACAGAAATCCGCAAAAACATCTGCATTAATCCCGCCGAACACACCGGAGAAACCCAACTAGCCGCCGATCACAGCACAGCCGCCAGAAAAACCCGACACGCAGACGAAGGAGCTGAAAAAAAACCAAAAAACAGTACGCTTGAAACTTGGAAAATTGAAACGCTGTTTGCAAAAAAACTACAGAGCAAAAATATCTGGAATTTACATATAAGATCCAATGAATGATAATAAAAAGGGCAGTTACAGTAAAAAGAAAAGACGATTTAAAAAAACGGGAATTTGTTTTGCCAAAAAATCCCGAAAAATCCTAAAAGATCTATAAATACAGAAACTTTTTACTGCAGAATATAATATTAAACGATTTATTAGATATATTGAGTTAAAACGGGAATATTTTTAACATTGAAGCCTATGGGAAACCTGAATAAATCTTTCGAATGAAACCACCTGTCACAGTTCCCGGATCCCACCACGCAGTCCTTAAAGCCCAACAGTACACTCCACAGAGCCAAAAAGCTACCTCCCTGCCTGTCTCTATTTAAACCGGGCGTTGGTCAGCGAGCAGCATCAGACATGCTGCCTTCAAGCATACGGGAGAGGCTGGAAACCCCCAATGTTACAGTACCCCCCTCTCCATGGGAGGCCACCGGACGACCAACAGGACAAGTGGCAGGACGACCACCAGGGCGAGTGGCAGGATGACCACCAGGGCGAGTGGCAGGACGACCACCAGGGCGATCGGGGTGCAAGGCATGGAACACCCTGACCAACCTAGAGGCAGACATGTTGGACGCCGGAACCCAGGACCGGTCCTCCAGACCATAACCCACCCAATCGACCAAGTACTGCAGAGCACCCCTGAACAGCCTAGCATCCAAAACCTTTCTAACCTCATACTCTGTCTCTCCATCAACCTGAACAGGTGGAGGAGGAGGAACGACCCGCGTGTACCTGTTACACAACAAAGGCTTCAGTAGGGAGGTGTGGAAGATGTTGTGCAAGCGAAGATGTTTAGGAAGGGCAAGAGCATAAGCCACAGCGTTAACGCGGCGAATGATCTTGTATGGACCTATAAACCGAGGTGCCATTTTCATAGAAGGCACCCGCAGCTTCACATTCCTAGTGGACAACCAAACTCTATCCCCCACGTTGTAGGAAGGAGCCTGTAACCTATGCCTGTCAGCCTTGCGTTTCTGGACAGCAACATTGCGCTCCATGTTTTCGCGAATCTGTCTCCAAATCTCTTGCAATTGTGTGAGATGTTCATCGAGAGCCGGGATGGCCTGTTCAGCAAACTGAAGCGGTAGAGCCGGAGGGAAAAAACCATAGATAGCAGAAAAAGGAGAGTGGCCAGTGGTCTTGGTAACGGCGTTATTACGTGCATACTCAGCCCAGGGCAATAACTCTGACCAATTGTCTTGTTGTTGTGTGGTAAAGCAACGTATGTACTGCTCGAGAACCTGATTTGCCCTCTCTGCTGCCCCATTGGTTTGTGGATGATATGCTGAAGAGAAGGCCAATCGCACCCCCATCTCCGCACAGAAATCCCTCCAGAAACGAGAGACGAACTGAGCTCCTCTGTCAGAGACTATTTAAGACGGAACCCCATGTATTCGTACAATCTCTGTAGCAAAGACAACCACCAGTTCTTTGGCTGTAGGAAGCTTAGGTAAAGGAACAAAATGAGCCATTTTGGAGAAGCGGTCTACAACTGTCAGAACCACAGTATGACCCTTGGACTTCGGCAAGTCCACAATAAAATCCATGGATAGATGAGACCAAGGCCTATTAGGAGTGGGTAAAGGCTGCAATAGACCGACAGGCAAAGGTTTTACTGGTTTTGCTTCTGGCACAGACTTGACAAGCCAAAACTAACAGACGTACGTCCTGTCGCATGGTGGGCCACCAGAACTGTCTGGAGATACTGGTAAGAGTCTTAGTAATACCAGGATGACCTGCTGGTTTAGAATCATGAAACATTATGAGTAATTATTGTCTTTCCTTTTCAGGTACAAACAACATATCTGGAGGCTTGTCAGGTGGAGCCCCCACTTGAGCTGCTTGGAGGCGTTCCAGGAAAGGCGAGGAAACAGACAAAACCGTGGAAGCTACAATACGTTCAGGAGGAACTATAGGATTGCGGTCTTGTGTACTTGATTCATACAGTACGGGTCATATTGACGAGATAAGGCATCAGCCTTTACATTGCGGTCATCTGGTCTGTAAGTCAATACAAAATTAAACTGAGACAGTAGTAATGACCACCTGGCCTGTGTTGAGTTCAAACGTTTAGCATCCTCGATGTACGTAAGGTTCTTATGATCAGTGATTATCAACAAAGGGTCAAGAGTACCTTCCAACAAATGTCTCCACTCTGACAGGGCAGACACAATAGCAAGCAATTCTCTGTTACCGATATCATAATTGCGCTCTGCTCAATCTGGTGATAATTTTCTTGAAAAGAACCCACAAGGATGTAGAGGTTTCCCTGGAGACTCTCTTTGAGATAGGACAGCCCCAATGCCTATCTCGGAAGCATCAACCTCAAGATCAAATGGAATCCTGGGATCAGGATGCCGAAACACGGGAGCGGAAGTGAAAGCCTGTTTGAGAGCTTCGAATGCCTGTTTGGATTGTGAAGACCAGACCTGGTTCTTCAGACCTTTTACGTGTCATATTAATGATAGGAGAGGCTACAGTGGAATAATTCTTGATAAATCTCCTATAATAGTTGGAAAACCCCAGAAATCTCTGTATGGCTTTGAGGCCTTGAGGGAGAGGCCATTCTGAGATTGCCGTGAGTTTGGAAGGATCCATCTCAAAACCTTCTGGAGTGATAATGTACCCAAGAAATGTTACGGTAGTAATGTCGAATAAACACTTCTCCAGTTTGCAATAAAGACCATTGTCTAGTAATTTTGCTAATACCTGTCTGACATGTTCATGGTGGGTTTTCAGATCGGGAGAGTAAATCAGTATATCGTCTAGGTATACTATAACAAAGGATTGCAAAAAAATTCTGAGCACATCATTTATAAAATCTTGGAATACAGCTGGAGCATTACAAAGACCGAAAGGCATGACTAGATATTCATAATGCCCACTCCTGATGTTAAATGCTGTTTTCCACTCTTGCCCAACTTTTATACGTATCAGGTTGTAAGCCCCTCTTAAATCGAGTTTTGTGTATACTGCTGATCCCCTTAACCTGTCGAACAGTTCTGATAATAGAGGGATAGGGTACACATTCGTGATGGTGATCTTGTTAAGCTCCCTATAATCGATACATGGGCGTAAGTCTCCTTCTTTTTTAGACACAAAAAAGAACCCAGCCCCTGCTGGAGAAGAGGAACTGATAAAACCTCTCTCCAAATTATCCTTTATGTACTCCTCCATGATTTGGTTCTCTTTTATGGATAAAGGATATACTTTGCCTTGAGGAGGCATGGTACCTGGAAGAATATCTATGGCGCAATCATACGGTCTATGTGGAGGTAGTTTCTCTGCCTCTCTTTTATCAAATACAGCCCTGAGGTCGGCATACCAGTCAGGAACCTCTGTAGACAATGGAGGAGCTGTAGGTGTGTTCAGGGCACCAATATGCTGAATGGGTATTAAACAAGTCCCAAAACAAGCAGGACTCCAAGACAATATCTCTCCCTTAGCCCAATCAATAACAGGATTATGTTCCACCAACCAAGGGAAACCAAGCACAACAGGATTGGAAGGTGAACGGATAACCTGAAATATGATCTCTTCTTTATGCAAGAGACCAGTGGTAAGAACCACTGTAACTGTATCGTGAGTAATCCTAGGACAGGATTACGGCCTACTGTCTATGACTTCGACGGCTAAGGGTGTCTCTCTTACAACCAGAGGGAGAGAAATAGAGGAAGCGTATTCAACATCAATAAAATTACCAGCAGCCCCAGAATCAACAAAAGCGGTAGTATGCGTGGTCTTGGTCTCCCAAGCCATGGATACTGGTAACAAGAGTTTAGTGTCTTTGACAGGAGACATGCACGTCACACCCAAGGCCTGTCTCCTCAGCTGCCTTAGGTGCGATAGTTTTCCGACTTATCATGCATTTTAGGGCGAGTGGGACATTGAAGTCGTAAATGTCCTTTTAAACCACAATACAAGCACAATCCCTCACGAAGACGCCTTGTTCTCTCTTCCTCTGTAAGCCTAGTATGGCCTAGTTGCATAGGCTCAGAGGGAGGAGATAACTCTCTGGGTGATGCCTGAAAGACAGGGGCCAACCTTGGTAACGGTCTCTTAGGTTTCTCTCTTGGAGTTCTTCTGTCCCTTATCTGATCATCCAGATCTATACAATAATCAATGAGTTCACTCAATACCTCAGGTAATTTACGAGGAGCCAATTCATGCATCAATGACTCTGATAACCCCTCCATAAAAGCCAGAACCAGAGCCTCATTAGTCCAGTTCACGTCAGAAACCAGCGTTTTAAATTCTATGGCATAATCAGACACAGTCCTGTTCCCTTGATGTATGCGGAACAAGGATTTGCCAGCTACCTTGGCCTTTCTGGTAGGATTAAATGTACATTTTAACTCGGCTATGAATTCTTTATAGTTCCGTACGATAGGCTTCTCTGCCTCCCATAAAGGATTCACCCATGTCAACGCTCTGCCAGACAGATGGTTAATAATGAACCCCACTTTGGCTATGTCAGTGACAAACATTGTGGATCTAACTTAAAATGAATATCCACATGGACCAAAAATCCCCAGCACTCCGAGGGAGTACCGTCAAAGCTCATAGGAGCGGTCATGTGTACCTGGGATGTCTGAACGACAGGGGACACAGGTATAGCAGGCAGAGGTGCAACCCCAGCTGGTTCCAGGTGAGCCGTACGAGTCAGGATAGTTTGTAAGGTGAGAGCAAACTGATCCATCCTATGGTCGTGCTCGTCCTGTCTGGATACAAAGGTACTCAAATGCTGTGCTAAGTCTGCGGGATCCATTTGGCCAGATCGTAATGTTCCCGGATCCCACCACGCAGTCCTTAAAGCCCAACACTCCACAGAGCCAAAAAGCTACAAACAGGGTAGTCGTAGAAAAATCCCTAACTGTCTGGTCCTTAAAAATTGTCCAGGTAAACATGTACTAGCTAGACAGAAAGGGTTAATCAAAGACAATATCGTAATACAAAACCAGGTCAGCAACACGGGGGTAGTCAGACGAGCCAGAATCAGGAATACAGAGTATAGAATAGTCAAATGGAATAGCCGGTTCGATATCAGTGCAGTAGCGTAGTACCAGGAAAATAGTCTAGGGCAACAGAAGGTAGAATGGTCAGAAAACAAGCAGAGGTCAATAACAGGTTAAATCACAAGAGAATTCAGGTACAGGGAGCTCAGGTATGGATAACCACGATCTGGCACTGTTTGGAAGGAACTGTGGGTTTTTAAAAGGCCTTCACCAAACCGCGCCCCTCTCTCAAGCCGCGCCTCATGCAGCCACCTCCCTGCCTGTCTCTATTTAAACCGGGCGCTGGTCAGTGAGCAGCATCAGACATGCTGCCTTCAAGCATACCGGAGAGGCTGGAAGCCCCCAACATTACACCACCGAGCAGCAGGGCATTTCAGCACCTTGTCCCCGCTGTTTTGTGTTCAATGAATAGACAAAGCATTGCTTTCCTATGGGGATTTCAATGCCCTCGAACAGACACCGAACAGGCACCGTATGTGCAGGCAATTCGCCAAGATTTGGCGAACTGTCTGCTCTCTGAATAGCCGAATTGCAAGGAAAGGTAACCGTATGCTGAATTTCAGTGTGTGGTTACCTTTCGCCACAATTCGGATCTCTTTAAATAACCCTGCCAGTCTTGCCAGTGGTTTTAATGAAGATTAGGGATGAGCTGTTCGGTTCGGATGGTTTGGAGTTCGACCCGAACTTGGCCTGTTCGACTAGATCGCGAACACCGAACATTTCCGAGTGTTCGCCGCATGTTCGACCACAATGGACCACAATGCATTTTCCCACTGGCCTGAAGCTCGTAATTGGCTACAGCCTTGCACCTGAACACAGGTCTGGTGCAAGACTGGTTCAACACTATGCCAATCACCGCTCAGAGTCCTGATTGGGTAAATTTTGCCTAATCATTGGCTCACAGAGCTAAGTCCCGCAGCACACTATATAACGTTTCCACACGCCGATTCTGCACGCATTTCAGAGGAGATTTCAAAGGAGATAGTTGTGTGTTGTTACTGCCGGTCTGCCACGCTACTGGGGGGGTCTGGGGGTCTCATTTCTACAAAATATCAGGGAATTTAGGTGATGTGTGTCTTGTCACTGTGCCAGCAAGTTTTTTTTGGGGTTTACAACTTTCTTTAAACATTTGTGAATTGAGGTGATCTTCTGGGTCTTGTCACTGTGCCAGCAAGTCTTTTTGGGTCTCAATTCTACCAAATATCAGGGAATTTTAGGTGATATGTGTCTTGTCACTGTGCCAGCAAGTTTTTTTGGGGTTTACAACTTTCTTTAAAACATTTGTGAATTGAGGTGATCTTCTGTGTCTTGTCACTGTGCCAGCAAATCTTTTTGGGGCTCACTAATTTCTTTAAAACATTTGTTAATTGAGGTGATCTGTGTCTTGTCACACAACCAGTACCACACATTATTTTGGGGCTCACTAATTTCTTTAAAACATTTGTGAATTGAGGTGATCTGTGTCTCGTCACACATCCAGTACCACGCAGTATTTTGGGGCTCACTAATTTCTACAAAACATTTGTGAATTGAGGTGATCTGTGTCTCGTCACACAACCAGTACCATGCATTATTTTGGGGCTCACTAATTTCTTTAAAACATTTGTGAATTGAGGTGATCTGTGTCTCGTCACACAACCAGTACCATGCATTATTTTGGGGCTCACTAATTTCTTTAAAACATTTGTGAATTGAGGTGATCTGTGTCTTGTCACACAACCAGTACCATGCATTATTTTGGGGCTTACTAATTTCTTTAAAACATTTGTCAATTGAGGTGATCTGTGTCTTGTCACACAACCAGTACCACGCATTATTTTGGAGCTCACTAATTTCTTTAAAACATTTGTGAATTGAGGTGATCTGTGTTTCGTCACAAATCCAGTACCACGCATTATTTTGGAGCTCACTAATTTCTTTAAAACATTTGTGAATTGAGGTGATCTGTGTTTCGTCACACATCCAGTACCACGCATTATTTTGGGGCTCACTAATTTCTTTAAAACATTTGTGAATTGAGGTGATCTGTGTCTTGTCACACAACCAGTACCACGCATTATTTTGGGGCTCACTAATTTCTTTAAAACATTTGTGAATTGAGGCGATCTGTCTTGTCACACAACCAGTACCACGCATTATTTTGGGGCTCACTAATTTCTTTAAAACATTTGTGAATTGACGCCCATTACCAGATCAAAAACTTTTCAATATAGGACCACATGGTCCACCCCTGCATTCTTCCACAATACTACAGAGGGGTTACTGTATGATGATACTTGCTGGCCTGGCATTAAAGGCACAATATCTGGGTGCACTGACGCCCATTACCAGATCAAAACCTTTTCAATATAGGACCACATGGTCCACCCCTGCATTCTTCCATAATACCACAGAGCTGTTACTGTATGATGATAGTTGCTGGCCTGGCATTAAAGGCACAATATCTGGGTGCATTGACGCCCATTACCAGATAAAAAACTTTTCAATATAGGACCACATGGTCCACCCCTGCATTCTTCCACAATACTACAGAGGGTTTACTGTATGATGATACTTGCTGGCCTGGCAGTCTTGCACCAAAGGCAGAATATCTGGGTGCACTGACGGCTTGACCAGAATCATATCTTTTCAATATAGGACCACATGGTCCACCGCTGCATTCTTCCACAATACTACAGAGGGGTTACTGTATGATGATACTTGCTGGCCTGGCATTAAAGGCACAATATCTGGGTGCACTGACGCCCATTACCAGATAAAAAACTTTTCAATATAGGACCACATGGTCCACCCCTGCATTCTTCCACAATAATACACAGGGGTTACTGTATGATAGTACTTGCAGGACTGGCACCAAAAGCACAATATTTGGGTGCACTGCCACTGACGCCTGTATCAAATTCATATCCTCAGAGGGGTTACGGTGTGACGGCACTGTTGGGGATGCTGAAGGACCAATTTTAAAGCACCTATTGTTACTTTCATCCTAAGCCTGCATATATTTCACAATAATTTAGCCAAAAAAATCAGTAAACTTTTTCTGCGTGTACGAAAATGTCTCCTCTTTTCATACAGACTGCCGCCCCAAGCAGTTGTTTATGGATAGATTAAAGGAAAACCATTTACCGTCATATGAACCGTCATTTTTTGTTTTTAAGTGTTTCTATACATCCTAGAAATCCGCCACTTCACGGGCAGGTTATGGGGACCTCCTAGGCACGATATTTGAAGGAATTTTTTATTTTTAACCCTTTCGCTGCTGAGGCTTTTCCCGCCCCTATGCTGAGGTCATTTTTACCTGTTTTGCGCATCATGTTTAAACGTGTTTTGAAGGCTTATTTTAGTATATGACCCAGACATATTATATATCGTTCTTTCCGTCAGACTCAGTAGATTCATAATATGTCATTATTATATGTATACGTTATGTCATGTCTGTATATTATAACAAAAAATGCAATAAAATATGTATTTTCAATAATTTACAATGTGTAAAGTGTTTTTTTCCACATTTTAACATGCGAGCAATTGCGGTTATATTTTGTATGGGGTGCGCGTGTTAAAAAAATTAGAGATGGGGTCTCGTTACATTTTTTTTGGGGAAAATGACACTATTTTTAACAAACGCACCGCATACAAAAATCGTTAGTGCAGCATCATTGTTCACATTATAATTGAAATGGGAACAATTGCTGCATTAACAAACCAAAAAAAAAAAAAAAAAAGTGTTAATTTTTTTTTTTTTAATTTTGTTTTTCATTTTATTTTTATTTATTTTTTTCATTTTTTTTTTTTTTACAAAATTTTTCACTTTCATGTTTGGTATCGTTGGAACGGCCATGCTCTGGCCGATCCAACAATACCAAAATTTAACCCCTAGCTGCCACGGATCGGGAGATAGGGAGTTCATTGGAACTCCCTATCTCCACAGTTGGTGGCAGTTAGGGGTTAAGTCTAGGACTGGCGTCATCGTGCTAAGCACGATGACGCCAGTCCTCTGGGGGAGTTCCCGGAGGCTTGGCCGACATCCAAGATGTCGGCCAGCTCCGGGAAAGGATCGCGAACCGGCGCTTTTCAGCGCCGATTCGCGATCCAGCTCCCCAGGGGTTAATGCCAGGCATCATTTGGAAGGGCAGGCTGTGCCCTTCCAAATGATGCCTGGGTTAACCCCCTGTGCGCCGCCGATCGGGAGGGAGAGAGGTCCGAAGGACCTCCCCCCCTCCCTTTCAGGCGCCTCCTCCGCACATGCGGGGGGGGGGCGCCTGAATTAGGTGTCATCGCGCCCCCGCGATGACACCTAATTCTGGCGGCTGCTGGTCCGGATGCCGGGCTGACATCCAGGATGTCAGCCCGCACCGGGGGGGCCAGCGATCGGCCGGAACCCGGCCGAACGCTGACCCCGATGGGAGGACGCGCTCAGCGCGTCCTCCGCATACCAGCGGGACTGCTGAGGACGCGCTGAGCGCGTCCTCAGCAGCGAAGTGGTTAACCCTTATTTCATGGAAAACTCACTGTCCCTTTAAAAACGTTTTTTTTTTAACTTTTTGTCCTTGTTTCCTGTCCCCCAGGGCACTACCCGGACCCCCATACACCTTTTATGGCAAATATGTAGCATATATGCCCTCTTGGAGTGCACTCTAAAAACCGAATTTTCATCCCCATTGACTTGCATTGGGTTCGAGTTCGGGTTCGGACCCGAACAAATGGGAAGTTCGTGTTCGGGCTCGAATCGAACTCGGGGGGTGTTCGGCTCATCCCTTTACTTAGAAGATTACTTAGTGGTGAAAGGATTAAACTAGCTTCTCCCCGCATCACCTCTTACCATGATAGACTGCAGGACTCCTCACGCGCAGCCCCCATTCTCTGGAACGCTCTCCCTTATACGGTCAGACTTTCCCCTAATTTCTTTTCCCCCAAACGCTCCCTTAAAATGTTCCTATTTAGAGAAGCCAACCACCCAACTCATTGACGCAACCATCAATTACCTTGCAGTCCTCTCCTCCTGTTTTCAACCCCAACCCTTCTAGATTGTGAGTTCCTACGGGAATAGGGCCCTCATCTCCTCCTGTACTGTTTGTCTAATGTTGTTCAATGTATTGTAACCCTGTCTATACTGTGCCTGTTGTACAGCGCTGCGGAATATGCTGGCGCTTTATAAATAAAGAATAATAATAAAAATAAACTAAACCTGTGCATTTTGTTATACAGATTTTTTTATGAGCTATACCACGGATGTTGATAAAGTGGACCTGAGGGATAAGGGGCAGGTAATTAAATCCATAGAAAATGCAGATTATGGTCTGTCTGGCAGACCAATTTTGTAGCTGATGTTTCAGATGAAAACAGTTACTAAACAAAGCTTTATGAAATGGCATGAGTATCACAGGCTGGTAATTCCAAGAAGAAAGGTGGCACCAGGCATGTACTGACCATCGGGACTACCGGGAGAATTTCGGTGGGCCAATGACTCAGTGGGCTGGTTTGACCAGCCACCTGACTGGGCCTGAGCCTGGGGCTTGCCTACGTCAGCCAACCAACTGTGGATTGCCTAGGTTGGCTGGATAGGCCTACCTGCAAGCTGGGGCTCACCTTGGTTGGCCGGCTGACTGTTATCCTAGGTCAACTGCCCGGCTATGCCTACCCACACCTGGGAGCTCGCCTAGGTCGGCCAACCAGCTAGGCATGCCATTAGCCTGGGGCCTGCCTAGGTTGGCTGCCCGGCTAGGCCTGCCCGCAGCCTGGGGCTTGCCTAGGTCGGCCGGCCACAAGTGGATCACCCAGGTTATCCAATAACTGCTTTGGTGACTCCATTTTCAGCAAAGAATGGTAAACATTCACTAAATAGTGAATTCACTGTATTTCTGGTGAAATTAAATCACAGAAGAGCGCCGAAATGTGGCACAAAACAAAGCACCGAAATTGCACGCAATTTAAAATAATATAAAATGTGATTTAATTTCACTAACTGCCAAAAAGTCAATACAAAAGATTTAACTCTAAACCCATAGAGATCTTAATCCAGCCCTGCGTGGTTGCGTAATTGGAGTGAGCCAGTCTGGATGAAGTTCAGGGTTGTTTTTTGTCCCAGGCCAACCCTGGGAGGCACTCTAGTGTAGTATGCACAGATTTTTATTTAGGACGGCGATAAAAATAGGGCGACTTTTCTGCCCATAAAGTTTTAATCATAGTGAAACTTCACCTTGATTTTAATCTCCTTTCGGAATAAAGATCAGTACATACTATACCTGGAGTGCCATTCATTTTCTTGGAGTGTGTGTCTGTGGCATAGCGGTGCAGAGAGGAAGAGCAGAGGGGTGTGGTTAAGGAAGGGACTCTCCCACCGCGACCCTATTTGCTATTCTCCGAATAAAGGCTGCTAAATGGCATTTGCCATCAATTTAAATGGGCATCTTCAACCATACTTGAAGATTGCATTACAGGATTATGACAATCCATTTTTGTGAATTAAATCTGCACATTAGCAAAGATAAAAGTGTCTGAGTTCAAAAATCTATAGAATCACAGAAAATCATTTTAATGTAACATGCAGACTTTTAGCCAGGAGATACTTGATGGATAATATACAGGGTTATTCAGAGAGCGTGAAAAGCAGGAGAATGACTGGAGAATGACTGGAGAATGACTGGAGAATGAAAAATTCTAGGTCAAAATAGCCAATTTGGAAAGTGAGATGAAAGGGAGAATTTTTCTGGTTTGCCTATTTTGACCTAGAATTTTTCATTCTCCAGTCATTCTCCAGTCATTCTCCTGCTTTTCACGCTCTCTGAATAACCCTGATAGTTTTTCTAAAAACCTTTTAATTTCAGTTATATGAACTTCTTAAACCACTACACTAATCTACTAGGTTTAATGGGATATATCGATGTCATATCTCTCTTGTGATGTTGGGAAAAAAAATCTTATTATATCTTTCCCATCTTTTTTTCTATCTCATCTCTTTTTCATTGGCACAAATAATAGTTGTAACAGTAACAGAAAATCAATCCAAACCTGAACTGAGTCATCAGCAATAAGTGTAATTGTATGTGACCTGCAGTGAATTTCTGACAATTTTGGAGTTATTCATTAACTACTATTGTTGCAGCAAAGTACACCATCTTTGCTAAGAATGGTAAAAATCCTCATTGTTACAACTACAGTAACCCTGAGCTACCCAGAGACGCAGAATTCAACAACGGCAGGAGGAGCTGATGCAAATGTGAACTAAGAAGAACAAAGTCAAACAACAGTACCACCATTGCTCTTCCGTAAAATAAGCGAACAATGGCTATTTGCCATTTAACCGTCTTCTGGTTTTTGTTTGCGGCAATGTTGAATATACTAGTTTTTGACAGACAATTCATCTTTTAAAATAGGGCAATGATGGGAACATTCTAGACTGGTTAGGGTGGAGTAAGACACACAAAGAAGGAAGGAGATTATGTAAGATAGACAAGAAGGTTGGGGATCATGATGAGAGGTACAGAAGAATAAATTCTGTAAGGGCACAGGATAAGAAAAAGGAATTAGAGATGTACACCAGGACCTGCAAATGGTAAATGAAAGATGAGGGGCACAGGACTGGTCAATACGATAAGCAAAATGAAATGTACAAATGCCAAAACAGGTGAATTGATGTGATGTACAAGTGTCTACAGTTCAAATCTCTCTATTAAAGAACACGGATATGTGCAATAAAGAAATCAAACAACAGCTGGGTGCAGTAGAGGTAACATCACTGCTCTATAACCGTGAAGACTGTGGAGACACAGGTTCGATCCCAGCAAGAGCACCTCTTCAGTAAGTGTCCTTGGGCAAGACACCTAACGGTACATACTTGTCACCCAGGAGATACTTGAAAATGAGAGAAATCTCAATGTATCCTTCCTGGTAAAATCCTTTCTCAAAAAAAAAAATGCAACTATATCTAGGGACTGTGAGCAGAAAATCCTACTTATTATTGCCAATTTAACAAATGTAGGTACACAAAGAAATCAAGGAAGTGCAACCACCCCCCATTAATATGATTAATATGATGAATTAATAAAGCGGTAGGAAAAATAGCAAAAAATGGTATTATAGTATTTTAATACCTATCTATTATATTGTCACGATGGTGAATAAATTATTGCATTATTCACATGGTAAAAAGCCTGTAATAACAGGTTGTGTAAAAGGTGCGGGTGCTAGCTTGTGGTACATCCCTGTTTGTAATCATGTTGTGGGTAGTCCCCCGAAGAAAAATGCATAGAGGGAAATGTGTACTGTAGTGTGTTCACAATCATAAACCAGCTTGTAAAAACTGTCAATGGTCAAAATCACCTATGGTGGAGTTTTAATGAATTTGGCACAGAGGTATGCTCCTGTGCCACCTTGTGAAAGTGGTACCCAACCTTCTGTGTTGGTTTTACCATCCTATGAGTGATTCTAGAAGTGGAGGAGATGGAAGGAATGAGTATGAGCCCATAATAAAATTTGTAAAAGGGATTTACTAATTCAAATTTTGATAAAACAAATAAAAATAAAGAACAGGGTAACTGTAGCCACCACTATATAAAACAAAAGTTGATGAATATACAGTACAGCTCCTCATACGCATTTTAATGACAAAACTTTGGCTTCCTCAGTATTGTTAATCTAGTGGAGCATCCTCCTTACATGAAGTAACTGAATAAGCTGGTGCCTATGTATTGAAAACCACGTGGTTAGTAGTTTTGTGTCTACTAAGGAGTCATCCATTTGTTTGATGGCGGCTGCGTCAACCTTTGGTTGTAGGAAGTTGGTGGCTCTGTGACGTTTGCCACATCTGTGTCTGGTTTTTCATATCATCTCTGCATTCCAGTGCCATGCTAGAATTTTGATGTGCATTCCACAGTCTGATAATGTCCATGTATTTGTCCATATTATTAGAAAACAGAGCAAATATAAAAGCAAGTGCCCCGAGTCCCAGCCTGTACTCAGGACTAGTGATGGGCTGAACACTCCCGTGTTCGGTTAGCATTCGAATTCGAACACCCGAAAAATTTCGACCGCAAACTCGAACACAATTCGAACACAATGCAAGTTAATGTGGAAAGAAAGCTTGAAAATTAAGGTCCCCTCCAAGAGGTCATATATGCAATATATTGGCCGTAAAATGTGCATGGGGTCCGGGTACTGCCCTGTGGGACAGGAAACAATTAATTTAAAGAAAAAAAAAGGTTTTAACCCTTTCACTGCTGTGTGCTGACCCATTTCACCGCTGTGCGCTGAGCTAATTTTTACCGCTTTTGCTCATGTTTAAACGCAATTTGAAGCCGTGGTAAATGTTTGAGCAACAATGAGTTGGAAATGATTGAGCAACAATGAGTGGGAAATGTTTGAGCAACAAGGAGTGGGAAATGTTGGCGCAACAAGGAGTGGGAAATGTTTGAGCAACAAGGAGTAGGAAATGTTTGAGCAACAATGAGTGGGAAATGTTTATGTCCCATAGGCTTCAATGTTAAAAATATTACTGTTTTAATGCAATATCTAATAAACCGTTTATTATATTCTGCAGTAAAGAGTGTCTTAATTTTTAGATTTTTTTAGGATCGTTTAAGCATTTTTTTGAATTTTTTTGATTTTTTTTTTCTCAAACTTCCCGCGAACGTCCCGAAAAGTTCAAAGTGTGCAAATTTTTGAACAGCCAATGATCAAATCAAATTTCAATCCGATTCGAACCGGCAGCCCATCCCTACTCAGGATATTCAGACTTTGACCCGCCACAGTCCGTTCCTGAGTTGTAAATGCTTACTGAGGCTCGGAGTCTATAGATGTGTCTTCAGTAGATGGAGCTCAGACTGCTGTGAAGACTGACATTTTTGTGGAGACTTGAATTGATAGCAAATTCAATTATCCATGCCAAAATAGCTTCATAAAAGACAGACAACAATAGTGAGTCAACTGTAACGCTTGAGTTTTGAGATCTTGAGCAACCTGCCAATATAGATTTTCCATCCATCCATTGTAAAAAAACGCCAATTTTTCTGGCAAAATAAATGAGCTGAGGAAATACCAGAATTAGGAAAATGTTCTGATTCAGCTTTTTTTTGGATTAAAATTCCCTTTCAATTGACTGCTTTGTGAATAATGTATAGCAACCATTGTTTCAGGGAAAGCCTTTGTGATGGTAGATTTGATGTGGAACATATAAAAGTTATGTTGAAGGCACTTTGCCAAAGGCTGTAGGCTACAGCACAAACAGGGTTTATACATTCTGTCAACAAGAATCACAGATGAGACGTTCATTATTCCTATGGGACTTAATTACCTACTGCACACAGCGTTTTTAAACTGCAGATGTAATTCCCCATGCGTTTCCAGGGAAGATCTCTAAGGGTACTTCAATGATATTATGTGTAAAAATTGTACAGTCATAGCTTTTATGTAAAGCATATGAAGTATCACTCGTACTTACTCTTTGAAGTGTAAAGTTGCAATATATAGAAATTAAAAATAAGCATCTAGCATTGGTAAATCTTCTATTTCACATTTGAAACTGACAGTTTCATGTGTTCAAAATGCATTAGTTTTAATCTAAGTATCTCATGAACATTATATAAAATGACTCTGTTGCCACATTGCCTCGTTCGGTAACTTTGTTGTGGTATTATATGGTAAAAATGTTAAATCGCCCTTTGTGCACAGCTGTTGATTATGTTCCTAAAATAATTGACATAGCTTATGAGGTTGCAACTGTATGTTATCGTAGGCGCCTTGGCAAAGAAAATAAAAACATAAGTTGCCATACAATAATACACACAGTAATGCTGTGCTCCATTGATCACAAGCAATCACACACAGACACTCCATTCACACTGAAGTTTCGAGCTGATACCCTCCAGCTTAATAGATGAGAGTTCTTTTAAAGCGCCAAGATGAAATAATGCATGAAGTAACATGGGATCAAACAAATTTAAACAAAAAAGCAAACCTATGACTAATGAATGCACATACCATTTACAAAAGTATGTACAGGCATTTATTGCCAGTGCACTAGTGTTATTTGAATACTGATGGATTATTCCTCCCATTGTTCTCATCATTTACTTGCCTCCCTCCTTATCCCTTCCATTTCTTCCCATATTGCAAATTGCATAAAACCAATCTAATATTGCAATTTGCTCCCACTCACACAATAATTTTCCCACAGTGCACATGGCGCCGGCGGACACTTAACACACTGCAGCTGCATGGTAACACCACCACATGTGAGGGGTACACATGCGTGGTGATGTCCTAGACGTGTTTGAGTGATAACGTCCTAACACGGCCGGCAGACAAATTTGTTATTGTTAGCTACAATAGGCAGCACGCTGGCCTATTTGCTCCAAGCGGTGAAAAGGCATGGTACTCACCTAGCGACACTGTGTATATACACTCATATAATTAGAAAGACACAAAAATATTTATAACCCCCATAGCGCCGTTCTCGCCGCAGGATGAGAGGTGAGTATCTAATTTTTTTTGGGGGTTCCCGCTGCTGCTAACTGATTCTGCAGAAGCGGAATCAGTTAGCACCAGCATAGAGCTGTAGTTAACTAACTTTTCGGTTAGCCGCAGCGGTGCGGTAATTAGCATTAGGACTTGGTGCTAAAAAGTTTAGCATCAAGAACGGAATATTGATGCCAGACGTTAAACTTACAGGTTTATTCAAAGAAAGGTGACAGTCAGGAGAATGACTGGAGAAGTGAAATTTCTAGGTCAAAATAACCAAACCAGAAAATTCTCCCATTTATCTCACTTTCCAAATCGGCTATTTGGTCTAGAGCAGGCCTCAAAATTTCAAGCCCTGAGCTACTAGCCAGGCATTAAGAGTTACTCGCCACTAGTTGCCCCACCTAACCCTTTTCCAGCATTGCCTCTGCATTCCCACTCGCCCTCATGTAATTTCCACTCGCCAAATGCGAGCAGGCGAGTGGAAATTTTGAGGCCTGGTCTAGAGTGTTCTCTTCTCCTGCCAATTCTCCTGGTTTTCACCTTTCTCTGAATAACCCTGTTACTAAGCTAGCGCAAACAATTACACATCGAGAAGCTACAGTAGCACAACTATGGAATGGAGCTTAATATCTTCACAGATTTATTGCAAATTAAATAAAAATCTTGATGCTCGTTGGACAAGACAAAGGAATGATTATTCATTTTAAAGCTATCTTCCAATTTTAACATTTTTTTAGATTGGTCATATCAGGCAGGTTAATCTATACCAAATTTATGCAAGAATGATTTTCAACAATACAATTGTAACTTCAAGAATATACAGATTTTAGTAGCTTTTCAATTTACCATCTCAGTGTGACTTAAAGCCTGAGATTAATATTTTGGTTTGCGAATCGTACCTGAATAACTTTGCAATTAACGCGACGATTTCTCTAAATGACAGTGCAACAAAACAAGCTTTTACTTATTTTAAGTTCTCATTTTTAAATAAAAATAATTTATTGCTATATTTCAATTATATATTTTTTAGCTCTGCATGAAAACTGGAAAATTTTGGGCAACCATGATAATCATAAAAGTAAAAAGAAAAAGAAAATGCCAAAAATCAACAGCACAGTAGCTTAGCTATAAATCCATAATAATAAGAAATAAGAAGGCGTATGAGTAAAAATAAACTTTATATTTCTTTAGCTGATAAATTGTTTTATTTTGCACAAGAAAGTAAAGCAAAACAGAATTAGAACATTCTGTTACATTTTTGTTTGAAACTTGCTTTAAAATTAGTATGCAGCTTTTGCATATACTATAATTATACAAAATAACAACATAAAGTTTTCTCTGTGCTCCTAAGAGATATAGCTTGTAAGATACGAACTGATTAAATCTACAGTGCATTTATCTCTTGATTAGCAAACACAATTAATCATTAGTCAGACTTTATAATACACTGTTTTCTTTGTTTATCTCTACACAGATCGTGAGGAATTGCAGTGAAATCATTAGTTTGCATTGAAAGAATTTGGGGACTTCTCTCTCGTTTTTATAGATATTAATGATATTTGGTTTCAAATCGCAAATGCATTAAAATCAAAGAAAATGCAGTAACACGGAATGTACAAGACATCCAGAAAACTGTTTTGCATATCTACACTAGTAATGGGCCAAAACACCCCTCGTGTTAGGTTCGCATTCAAACTCGAACATCCGAAAAAGTTTGACCGCAAACTTGAACACAATGCGAACACCATGCAAGTCAATGGGGCTCGGACGTTCGAAAATTAAGGTCCCCTCCAAGAGGGCATTAGGGATGAGCGTTCGGTTCGGATCTGTTCGGAGTTCGATTCGAACATCGCACGTTCGGCTGTTCATCGAACATTTCTGCGTGTTCGTGGCATGTTCGTCCACAATGCACCACAATAGACCACAATGCACTTTTCCACTGGCCTGAAGCTTGTAACTGGCTACAGCCTTGCACCTGACCACAGGTCAGGTGCAAGACAGGTGCAAGACTATGCCAATCACGGCTCAGAGTCCTGATTGGGCAAATTTTACCCAATCATGGGCTCACAGAGCTAAGTCCCACAGCACACTATATAAGGCTTCCCTGCCTGCAGCCCCAGCGTGTGTGTTTGCAGGAGTGAATCAGAGAGGAGAGGAGATTGTTCTGTCAGGGTGTATCAGTGACGTTGTAGGAGATTTCTCGGAATTAGAATCTGTGTTGGCACTGCCAGGCTTTCAGGGACAGTGTGTTTCAGTGAGTTGTAGGAGATTTCTGGGAATTTGAATCTGTCTTGGCACTGCCAGGCTATCAGGGACAGTGTGTATCAGTGAGTTCTACCAGAGTTCAGCAAATTTGAATCTGTCTTGGCACAGCCTGTTATCAGTGTGTATCAGTGAGTTATACCACAGTTCAGCAAATTAGAATCTGTCTTGGCACAGCCTGTTATCAGTGTGTATCAGTGAGTTATACCACAGTTCAGCAAAATATTAGACCGCAGGGTCCACCACTGCACTCTTCCACAATACCACAGAGGGGTTACGGTGTGAAGGCACTTGCTGCCACCAAAGGTAAAATATTTGGGTGACGCCTATACCAGATTCATATCATTTTAATATTTGACCACAGGGTCCAACCCTGCACTCTTCCACAATACCACAGAGGGGTTACGGTGTGACGGAACTGTTACCGACACTAAAGGCCCAATTTTAAAGCACCTATTGTTACTTTCATCCAAAGCCTGCATAAGTTTCACCATAATTTAGACAAAAAATCACTAAAATTGTTCTGCGTGTCCTAAAACGTCTCCTCTTTTCAAACAGGCTGCCGCCCCAAGCAGTTGTTTATGAATAGATTAAAGGAAAACCATTTACCGTCACTTGAAATGTCATTTTTTTATTTTTAAATATTTCTATACATCTTACAAATCCGCCACTTCACGGTTATGGGGACCTTCTAGGCACGATATTTGAAGCAATTTTTCGTTTTTATTCTTAACCTTTATTTCATGGAAAACTCACTGTTCCTTTAAAAACATTTTTTTTTAAACGTTTTGTCCTTGTTTCCTGTACCCCAGGGCACTACCCGGACCCCATACACCTTTTATGGCAAATATCTTGCATAAATGCCCTCTTGGAGGGCACTCTAAAAATCGAACGTTCGAGTCCCATTGACTTGCATTGAGTTTGGATCGTGTTCGAGTCCGAACTCGAACTTTTGAAATTGTTCGAGTTCGAATGCGAACCGAACACGGGGGTGTTCGGCTCATCCCTAGAGGGCATATATGCAAGATATTGGCCATAAAAGTTGTATGGGGGTCTGGGTACTGCCCTGGGGGACAGGAAACAATGAAAAAAAAGTTAAAAAACCCCCCTCATTTTAGCCCTTTCACTGCTGAGTGCTGAGCCATTTCACCGCTGTGCGCTGAGCTCATTTGTACCGCTTTCACTCATGTTTAAACACGATTTGAAGCCATGGGAAATATTTTATCACCAACGAGTGGGAAATGTTTGACCAACAATGAGTGGGAAATGTTTGACCAACAACTGGTGGGAAATGTTTGATCAACAATGAGTGGAAAATATTTCCGTTTTAATTCAATATCTAATAAACCGTTTATTATAATATTCTGCAGTAAAGAGTCTCTTTATTTTTAGATTTTTTTAGGATCTTTTAAGCATTTTTTTTAATTTTTCTTTTTTTAGAACTTTCCGTGAACGTCCCAAAAAGTTCGAAGTTTGCGAATTTTCGAACAGTCGATGTTCGAATCGAACTTCAAACCAATTTGAACCAGCAGCCCCATCCCTAATCTACACATACACAGAGCATAAGGAAGTGAAGGTGCCCTTGCAACATTATGTTCACCTCACACTGAATTACTGCCCCATTGCTCCATCTCCTATTATATCCTGACCCATTCCTTTTACCCCATTCTCTTCAATGCCATTTTGATGGTGACAATCGAAACCAATCACACTTAGTGGTTATTTGCAAATATCCAACTTAAAGGGCCACTACCACCACAAAATGAAATGTCCTTATTGTGTTTATTTTATATTTATTTATTTTATTTATAAAGGATTTTACCAGGAAGGATACATTGAGATTTCTCTCGTTTTCAAGTATGTCCTGGGTTCAAGAACATTGAAGTGTTACAGTTACAGAAATACAAATTAATACAATGCAAGATATTAAAAAACAACACAAATAAGTTGTCAATGTAATAGAGCAGC
The DNA here is from genome assembly GCA_009667805.1 of Leptobrachium leishanense. Taxonomy (NCBI): domain Eukaryota; kingdom Metazoa; phylum Chordata; class Amphibia; order Anura; family Megophryidae; genus Leptobrachium; species Leptobrachium leishanense. Next base: position 110,127,551 of record CM019064.1, on the reverse strand, counting down.
AGGAAATGCTAGCAGATTGCTTGGTTGTGTAGGGAGAGGTATTAGCAGTAGGAAAAGGGAAGTGCTCATGCCCATGCCACTGTACAGAGCACTGGTGAGACCTCACTTGGAGTACTGTGTGCAGTACTGGAGACCATATCTCCAGAAGGATATAGACATCTTAGAGAGAGTTCAGAGAAGGGCTACTAAAATGGTGTACGGCTTGAAGGAGAAAAGTTACCAGGAAAGGCTTAATGATCTTAACATGTACAGCTTGGAAAAAAGACGAGACAGAGGAGATATGATAGAAACATTTAAATACGTAAAGGGAATCCACAAGGTAGAGGAAGGGAGTATATGTAAACGGAAACAAAGTAGCAAAACAAGAGGACATAGTCTTAGATTAGAGGGGCAAAGGTTTAAAAGTAACATCAGGAAGCATTATTTTACTGAGAGGGTGGTGGATACATGGAACAGCCATCCAGTTGAAGTGGTTGAGGCCAAAACAGTAATTGAATTTAAGCAAGCATGGGATAGGCATAAGGCTATCCTAAACAAAAGATAAATCCAGGTTAAGTATCCATGTAATTGGGCAGACTAGATGGGCCGAAAGGTTCTTATCTGCCGACATTTTTCTATGTTTCTATGTTTCTATATACCGATTAACAGAAAATAAATATGTAGGAAATAGTCATTATGTTACATGTTTACAGGTGCATTTTGTATTGAGGTATGTTAGTAAGGAGCTCGAGTGACTTAAGACTGGGGGAAGATTTGATGGTGTCTGGGAGGTTATTCCATAATTGTGGTGCTCTGTAGGAAAATGAGGACCGAGCCACTGTCTTTTGTATTGTGGTATTGCAAGTAAGGTGCTGGTCCTGCATCAGAGGTTATAGGATGAGGGAGCTGCTGGGGGAAGCAGTCTATTCAAATAGGGTGGCAGCTTCCCAGAAAAGCTCTTAAACATCAGGCTGGAAAGGTGAAGGGTGCGTTTAGACTCCAGCGATGGCCAGTTTAGCTCTTTTAACATTGCACAATGGTGGGTCATGTAGTTACATTGTAATGCAAAGCGGCAGAATGAGTTATACAATGTAGTAAGTTTCTGAAGATGTGTTTGCGGGGCGGCTGCGTATACTACATCTCCGTATTCAATAGCCGGCATAAGCATTTGTTGTACATTCTGCTTTCTTACCACGGGCTCAGGCAGGATTTGTTTCTGTACAGGGCACCTAGTTTGGGGTAAAGTTTAGATGAGAGTTTTTCGATGTGGGGGCCAAAGGATAGATTAGGATCCAACCACATACCTAGATATTACTGATATATCACATGCGATTTGTTTTTCTCACGTATGCTTAGCTAAAAAAATATTTAACTCTATTTGTGTCACTTTTTGTGTGCTTTTGTAAACTGCCCCCTCTCACATAATCTCTACAGCACTTCCTACTTTGTGTGTGGCATTGACCATAGAATGGATTCTATGGATCAGATTTTAAAAAACGACACTTAAGAATTGCATTGTGTGGAATGTATGGAGAGGACATCACCAGGGGGTAAATTAGAAATGTTTTAACCCTTTCGCTGCTGAGGCTTTTCCCGCCCCTGTGCTGAGGTCATTTTTACCTGTTTTGCGCATCATGTTTAAACGTGTTTTTGAAGGCTTATTTTAGTATATGACCCAGACATATTATATATCGTTCTTTCCGTCAGACTCGGTAGATTCATAATATGTCATTATTATATGTATACGTTATGTCATGTCTGTATATTATAACAAAAAATGCAATAAAATATGTATTTTCAATAATTTACAACGTGTAAAGTGTTTTTTTCCACATTTTAACATGCGAGCAATTGCGGTTATATTTTGTATGGGGTACGCTTGTTAAAAAAATTAGAGATGGGGTCTCGTTACATTTTTTTTTGGGGAAAATGACACTATTTTTAACAAACGCACCGCATACAAAAATCGTTAGTGCAGCATCATTGTTCACATTATAATTGAAATGGGAACAATATTTCTGCATTAACAAACCAAACAATTTTTCACTTTCATGTTTGGTATCGTTGGAACGGCCATGCTCTGGCCGATCCAACCATACCAAAATTTAACCCCTAGCTGCCACGGATCGGGAGATAGGGAGTTCATTGGAACTCCCTATCTCCACCGTTGGTGGCAGTCAAGGGTTAAGTCCAGGACTGGCGTCATCGTGCTACGCACGATGACGCCAGTCCTCAGGGGGAGTTCCCGGAGGCTTGGCCGACATCCAAGATGTCGGCCAGCTCCGGGAAAGGATAGCGAACCGGCGCTTTTCAGCGCCGATTCGCGATCCAGCTCCCCAGGGGTTAATGCCAGGCATCATTTGGAAGGGCAGGCTGTGCCCTTCCAAATGATGCCTGGGTTAACCCCCGCAGAGCCGCCGATCAGGAGGGAGAGAGGTCCGAAGGACCTCCCCCCCTCCTTTCAGGCGCCTCCTCCGCACATGCGGGGGGGCGCCTGAATTAGGTGTCATCGCGCCCCCGCGATGACACCTAATTCTGGCGGCTGCTGTTCCGGATGCCGGGCTGACATCCAGGATGTCAGCCCACACCGGAGGGGCCAGCGATCGGCCGGAACTCGGCCGAACGCTGACCCCAATGAGAGGACGCGCTCAGCGCGTCCTCAGCACACCAGCGAAGTGGTTAAGCCTAGTATCTGGTCTCATTCAGCTGACATAGCCTAGACCAGTGGTTCCCTACTGTGATCACAGTAGGGAACCATTGGTCTAGGCCAGGGTTTCTCGACTCCAGTCCTCAGGACCCACTACAGGCCAGATTTTGCAGATCACCTTGGGGAAATACAGACTGAATGCTGCAATCACTGAGCAGCTAATTAGATCACCTGTGCTGTGCTTCGGATATCCCACAAACCAGGCCTGTTAGTGGGTCCTGAGGATACGAGTTGAGAAACACTGGTCTAGGCTATGTCAGCTGAATGAGACCAGATACTAGGCTTAAAACATTTCTAATTTACCCCCTGGTGATGTCCTCTCCATATATTCCACACAATGCAATTCTTAAGTGTCATTTTTTAAAATCTGATCCATAGAATCCATTCTATGGTCAATGCCACACACAAAGGAGGAAGTGCTGTAGAGATTATGTGAGAGGGGGCAGTTCACAAAAGCACACAAAAAGTGACACAAATAGAGTTAAATATTTTTTTCCCACCATGCCATGTTTGCCAGATATCTGAAGCACAGCACAGGTGATTTGATTTATTGCTCAGTGATTGCAGGATTCAGTCTGCATTTCCTCAAGGTAATCCTTAAAACCTGGTTTGTTAGGGGTACTTGAGGACTGCTGTTGCATGGGCGTCCACAGCATAGGGCAAGGGGGGGCACTCGCCCCCCCCCCCTAGATCAACAGGCTTAAATTATAATTTATTCACTTCACGCTGCAGTTCCTGGGCTCTCCACTAGGCTGCACCAGCGTCACATCCCCACTCCACCTCCAATCCACCACATGCTCTCCCTCACTTTGCATGCTGGGAGAGGCAGGGCGGAGATGCAGCTGCTACTATGGGCCACAGGAAAAAAGGTAATGATTGTCAAATAAATACTTTTTTACTAAGCTTGATACCAGTGTCTTTATTTATGAGAGTTTACAATCTAAGTGTAGAGAAAGATTGTAATCTCTGGAGCAGGGTCCTTTCTCCTCTTAGATTGTAGGCCCTGGAGCAGGATCCCCTCTTAGGACCCACCCTGCTCCAGAGCTTACAATCTAAGAGGAGAGGGGACCCTGCTCCAGAGCTTACAATCTAAGAGGAGAGGGACCCTGCTCCAGAGCTTACAATCTAAGAGGAGAGGGGACCCTGCTCCAGAGCTTACAATCTAAGAGGAGAGGGGACCCTGCCCAGAGCTTACAATCTAAGAGAGGGGACCCTGCTCCAGAGCTTACAATCTAAGAGGAGAGGGGACCCTGCCCCAGAGTTTACAATCCAAGAGGAGAGGGGACCCTGCTCCAGAGCTTACAATCTAAGAGGAGAGGGGACCCTGCTCCAGAGCTTACAATCTAAGAGGAGAGGGGACCCTGCTCCAGAGCTTACAATCTAAGAGGAGAGGGGAACCTGCCCCAGAGCTTACAATCTAAGAGGAGAGGGGACCCTGCTCCAGAGCTTACAATCTAAGAGGAGAGGGGACCCTGCTCCAGAGCTTACAATCTAAGAGGAGAGGGGACCCTGCTCCAGAGCTTACAATCTAAGAGGAGAGGGGACCCTGCCCCAGAGCTTACAATCTAAGAGAGGGGACCCTGCTCCAGAGTTTACAATCTAAGAGGAGAGGGGACCCTGCTCCAGAGCTTACAATCTAAGAGGAGAGGGGACCCTGCTCCAGAGCTTACAATCTAAGAGGAGAGGGGACCCTGCTCCAGAGCTTACAATCTAAGAGGAGAGGGGAACCTGCCCCAGAGCTTACAATCTAAGAGGAGAGGGGACCCTGCTCCGAGAGCTTACAATCTAAGAGGAGAGGGGACCCTGCTCCAGAGCTTACAATCTAAGAGGAGAGGGGACCCTGCCCCAGAGCTTACAATCTAAGAGGAGAAGGGACCCTGCCTCAGAGCTTACAATCTGAGAGGAGAGGGGACCCTGCTCCAGAGCTTACAATCTAAGAGGAGAGGGGACCCTGCCCAGAGCTTACAATCTAAGAGGAGAGAGGACCCTGCCCCAGAGCTTACAATCTAAGAGGAGAGGGACCCTGCTCCAGAGCTTACAATCTAAGAGGAGAGGGGACCCTGCCCAGAGCTTACAATCTAAGAGGAGAGAGGACCCTGCCCCAGAGCTTACAATCTAAGAGGAGAGAGGACCCTGCTCCAGAGCTTACAATCTAAGAGGAGAGGGGACCCTGCCCCAGAGCTTACAATCTAAGAGGAGAGGGGACCCTGCTCCAGAGCTTACAATCTAAGAGGAGAGGGGACCTGCCCCAGAGCTTACAATCTAAGAGGAGAGGGGACTCTGCCCCAGAGCTTACAATCTAAGAGGAGAGGGGACCCTGCCCCAGAGTTTACAATCTAAGAGGAGAGGGGGCCCTGCCCCAGAGTTTACAATCTAAGAGGGAATCCTGCTCCAGAGCTTACAATCTAAGAGGAGAGGGGACCCTGCTCCAGAGCTTACAATCTAAGAGGAGAGGGGACCCTGCTCCAGAGCTTACAATCTAAGAGGAGAGGGGACCCTGCCCAGAGCTTACAATCTAAGAGGAGAGGGGACCCTGCCCAGAGCTTACAATCTAAGAGGAGAGGGGACCCTGCTCCAGAGCTTACAATCCAAGAGGAGAGGGGACCCTGCCCCAGAGTTTACAATCTAAGAGAGAGGGGGCCCTGCCCCAGAGTTTACAATCTAAGAGAGGAGACCCTGCTCCAGAGCTTACAATCTAAGAGGAGAGGGGACCCTGCTCCAGAGCTTACAGTCTAAGAGGAGAGGGGACTCTGCCCCAGAGTTTACAATCTAAGAGGAGAGGGGACCCTGCCCCAGAGCTTACAATCTAAGAGGAGAGGGGACCCTGCCCCAGAGCTTACAATCTAAGAGGAGAGGGGACTCTGCCCCAGAGTTTACAATCTAAGAGGAGAGGGGACCCTGCCCCAGAGCTTACAATCTAAGAGGAGAGGGGACCCTGCTCCAGAGCTTACAATCTAAGAGGAGAGGGGACTCTGCTCCAGAGCTTACAATCTAAGAGGAGAGGGGACCCTGCCCCAGAGTTTACAATCTAAGAGGAGACGGGACCCTGCTCCAGAGCTTACAATCTAAGAGGAGAGGGGACTCTGCGCCAGAGTTTACAATCTAAGAGAGGGGACCCTGCCCCAGAGTTTACAATCTAAGAGGAGAGGGGACCCTGCTCCAGAGTTTACAATCTAAGAGGAGAGAGGACCCTGCCCCAGAGCTTACAATCTAAGAGGAGAGGGGACCCTGCTCCAGAGCTTACAATCTAAGAGGAGGGGACCCTGCTCCAGAGCTTACAATCTAAGAGGAGAGGGGACCCTGCTCCAGAGCTTACAATCTAAGCGAGGCTTGAGGAGAGGATGTGTGTGTGTGTGCAGGGAAGGTGAGTGTGTATATGTGTATATATATATATATTAGTGTGTGTGGGGGAAGGGGGCTGGTGTGTATGTATATATATTTATATTTGGAGTGGGGAGCCTGGTGTGTGTCATGGTTTGTGTATACAGAGATGGCCTTAAAAACCACTTCCTTAGTGCCTTGATCCTGGTGTGTGACTAGTTCGATGCATTGAATGGCATTAACAGACTAGAAAATGCAACACTCTGATCAGACGCTTACACCTTTTATTCTTCTATTAGACTTGCTTCATGTTTCGCAGCCTTTGTATTAATACGCTTTATTTTATGACTGTCCCCCTTCATGACATTGTCAAAACGGCAGAATATGGATGCCATTAAAATTTTGCCCCCCCCTGGAAAAATTTCTGCGGACGCCCATGTGCTGTTGGGAACCATTGGCCTAGACAACAAAATAGATCTCATGCAGCTTTGTCTAAAGATACACTCCTCCACCCCATTGCCTTTTCACTACTGTTTAATCCCATACCAAAGCTGTAAAGTGAAACGTACCATTAGATTTTTGCGAACTGTTACATCATGGGAGAAATCTACAAAATGGAAGCAGGAGATAAAAACCTTACTTTATTTTTCTTTTTCACATGCAATTCCCTCAAATAAATAAAAAAACAGCAGCATGTGGTTTGTAATGTGTTTTTGTTTGTAATGCACACGTAATCTAGTTACAGTTTATGTTAGTGGTAGGGTCCCTTTAAAACCAGTTTCTTATTTGTGCAGAAATCAGTGACTTTTCAAATACAAATACAAAATTAGGCATACTTGATAAAGTTAAGTTGATTTTTAAGATATAGATGGTTATTCAGAGAAAGGTGAAAATCAGGAGAATATCAGGAGAACAATCTAGACCAAATAGCCGATTTTGAAAGTGAGATAAATGGGGGAGTTTTTCTGGTTTGGCTATTCTGACCTAGAAGTTTCACTTCTGCAGTCATTCTCCTGAGTTTTCCCCTTTCTTTGAATAGACCTGTTAGTCATTTATAATTAGAATACAATGGAAAATATGAAACCCAAACTGTTCCCATGAGTCTGTGAGATTTGAGCTTGGAAATGTATTATAATATGGATTGTAACCTTAACCCCATAACGTACAGGGTACAACAGGAAAAAGGTCATGGAGTTAGGGGGCTCTCGCTCCGAATACTTATCCTCCAGGGCTGGATTTACAACTAGGTAGAGTAGGCATGTGCTAGAGGGTCATGTTTTATAACATTGGAAAGGGCAGAACATGGCCTAAAATCATATCAGTGATACCAAACATGACTATATTTAGTGTAAAGACAAAAAAAAGAGTTATATAAAAAAAAATTAAAATGGATTTCTTTTTAAAAAAAATATTGTCTGGGTCGTATAATAAAACAGGACTTCAAATCACGCTGAAACATGATAAGCACAAAACAGGCAAAATAAGCTCAGCACACAGAGGTGAAATGGCTCAGCAGTGAAAGGGTTTTAAAGCAAAAATGTGTAAACATTGGGTATTTCTACAATATGTGTGAGTTCCATAAACGAGTAAGAGGAAAATTAGAGCTAAACACAAACAGCGCAGAAATGTCAAAACAGCATTGGGTACATTCGGACAATGGTAAAACCACCTGATAACTATGGAGTTAAAACACAGCTCCCCAAGAGAATGGATCTAAGTATCAGTCTCCAAATATGACAGTACATTTTATGAAGAATTCTACCTGATTGCAAGGTGACATATTTTGTTGTAATTTGCTAAATAATGTACTGCAGTGCCTATGCCACGTTATTATTTTTTCTTACCTTCATAGCACCCTTCTAATTGGTCAGTATGAACAGCCTATAGTAGTAGATATAATAAATGTGCGCACCGCACATGTGTTGACTTATTCTATAAATACAATATTCATATGCTACTATTTTACGGTTCTGATAATAATGAGATTTTGGAAAAGACTAAGGAGACCTTGGGCAAACCCTAACAGTACATACTTGCCTATCTCACAATATCAGCTGTGTTGTCCAGTGGTAAAAACTCTCTACCCTTCGACTGTGGAAAAGCAAGTCAAATCCCATTCAGCACATCCCTCCAATACAACTGCGAAGAAGCAAGTCTCAAGAAGCGGATTCAACCTAACCACCAGGTCGCTGCTCTACAATCATGGAAAAACGACTCGATCCCACTCAGAAGATGCCAGCAGCAAGTGTCCTTGGGCAAAACACCCAACGATATGGATGTGCTTACCTCACAAAATACTTGTACACCTCATTGATTGTAAGTTCCCTTGGGAACAGGGTCCCCCTGAATCAGGTCATCATCCATGTGTGCTATTCTAATGCATTAAACCCTTGTACACCTTATAAAGCACTGCAGAATATGTGAGGCTTTATAAATAAAAGGATAAAAATCAAGGAAGGAAGGAATGGACATTAAAAGGTGGAGTTTGAAATAATTAGGGTGTTCATGGGCAGATCTTGGGAGGTGTTCATGGGGGGTGTTCATAGGCAGATCTTGGGAGGAGTCATAATATTTTACATATATATTGAAAATTACTCAATTATTTTTCCCTCAAGTAGAAAATGTTAGTTTATTTATGTTTGCAATGACATTAACGTTAACTGCAATGTAGTATGATGCATGCATGTTAAACACAAAGGCTTCATTTGTTTCAAGACTATACGGCATGCAGAGACTGGTGTATTAAATGTGACCTGCATACTGATCTAGCCTTTCATTGGAATTCAAGGATGGATAGGACACTGAATAATGTAGACAGACGTCTCCTTTGCAAACCTTTGCCATTGCCAACTTAGTAATCAATAAACTGTTTGTAGTAATTATAAGATTTGCACAAATTACTTGTTTTTTTTAGAGACTGTTTGAAGCCAGGTCTATAGAATCATCATTCAATTTAATACAACGTCAAGGTAATTTTAACACAAATTAAAGAGTTTTCTTCATTAGTAGAACATTTTTTGCAGGTTCAGCTCTTACACACAATATTAACTGAAGCAAATTCAGTCATAGTTATTGAATTAATCGAATAAATATTTCTAGAAAAGGAAAGTATATATTATTGATTTTCTACAAGGCACTGCATAATACTCATTCAAAATTCTAATGTTATTATTAATGAAATAAAATGTTGTATTAATTTTGTAACTGTCCTATGCTTTTCTTTTTCTCGTGTATAAAGAGACAAACCTGATCAAATAGGCAAATGTGCATGGAACGAGCCCAATGCATTTTAATTAATGGATGCTCACTCAATTCTCATTGGTAGAGGTATACATATATAGCAGATAGTGATGAGCTGAACACCTCCGTGCTCGGTTAGCATTCGAACTCGAACAGCCGAAAAAGTTCGACCGCGAACTCGAACAAAATGCAAGTTAATGGGGCTCGAATGTTTGAAAATTAAGGTCCCCTCCAAGAGGGCATATATGCAAGATATTGGCCATAAAAGGTGTATAGGTCCGGGTACTGCCCTGGGGGTCAGGAAACAATGAAAAACAAATTTAAAAAAAAAATTATTTAACCCTTTCACTGCTGAGTGCTGAGCCATTTCACTGCTGTGCGCTGACCTAATTTGTACCGCTTTTGCTCATGTTTAACCACTTGAATGCTAAGGACGCGCTCAGCGCGTCCTCAGCATTCCCGCTGGTATGCGGAGGACGCGCTGAGCGCGTCCTCCATCGGGGTCAGCGTTCGGCCGGGTTCCGGCCGATCGCTGGCCCCTCCGGTGCGGGCTGACATCCTGGATGTCAGCCGCGCATCCGGACCAGCAGCCGCCATTATTAGGTGTCATCGCGGGGGCGCGATGACACCTAATTCAGGCGCCCCCCCCGCATGTGCGGAGGAGGCGCCTGAAAGGGAGGGGGGGGAGGTCCTTCGGACCTCTCTCCCTCCCGATCGGCGGCGCACAGGGGCTTAACCCAGGCATCATTTGGAAGGGCACAGCCTGCCCTTCCAAATGATGCCTGGCATTAACCCCTGGGGAGCTGGATCGCGAATCGGCGCTGAAAAGCGCCGGTTCGCGATCCTTTCCCGGAGCTGGCCGACATCTTGGATGTCGGCCAAGCTTCCGGGAACTCCCCCAGAGGACTGGCGTCATCGTGCGTAGCACGATGACGCCAGTCCTACAGTTAACCCCTAACTGCCACCAAGTGTGGAGATAGGGAGTTCCAATGAACTCCCTATCTCCCGATCCGTGGCAGTTAGGGGTTAAATTTTGATATGGTTGGATCGGCCAGAGCATGGCCATTCCAACGATACCAAACATGAAAGTTAAAAATTTTGTAAAAAAAAAAAAAAAAAGAAAAATAAAAATAAAAAAATTAAAAACAAAAATGAAAAAAAAAAAAATAAACACTTTTTTTTTATTTTTTTTGGTTTGTTAGTGTAGCAATATTGTTCCCATTTCAATTATAATGTGAACAATGATGCTGCACTAACGATTTTTGTATGCGGTGCGTTTGTTAAAAATAGTGTAATTTTCCCCAAAAAAAATGTAACGAGACCCCATCTCTAATTTTTTTTAACAAGCGCACCCCATACAAAATATAACCGCAATTGCTCGCATGTTAAAATGTGGAAAAAAACACTTTACACATTGTAAATTATTGAAAATACATATTTTATTGCATTTTTTGTTATAATATACAGACATGACATAACGTATACATATAATAATGACATATTATGAATCTACCGAGTCTGACGGAAAGAACGATATATAATATGTCGGTGTCATATACTAAAATAAGCCTTAAAAACACGTTTAAACATGATGCGCAAAACAGGTAAAAAATGACCTCAGCACAGGGGCGGGAAAAGCCTCAGCAGCGAAAGGGTTAAATGCAATTTGAAGCCATGGGAAATGTTTGACCAACAATGAGTGCGAAATCTTTGACCAACAAGGAGTGGGAAATGTTTATGAATCCCATAGGCTTCAATGTTAAAAATATTCCTGTTTTAATCCAATATCTAATAAACCGTTTATTATTATATTCTGCAGTAAAGAGTCTCTTTATATTTAGATTTTTTTAGGATCTTTTAAGCATTATTTGGATTTTTTTGAGAAAAATTTTTCTCAAACTTTCCGCGAATGTCCCGAAAAGTTCGAAGTTCGCAAAATTTAGAACAGCCGATGTTTGAATCGAACTTCAAACCGATTCGAACCGGTAGCCCATCCCTAATAGTGGAATGGATTTGTGTAGATGCCATGTGTATATTGACAGTCTATACAATATATACATATTCTGCAGAGCTGGACAGTTAGTCCAATATAGACTGTGATACGGTGAGACAAAACTACATTGCCTACAACAAGCATAAATAGTAACTTAACCCTCATCACAAATCCTAACTCTATCCCTAAAATGAATCCTAACCCCAAGGAGGTGGTATTGTGTTCAATGGGTACCATTGCCAGGGGTGGCTCCTCTAGACAAAAAAAACATCCTTGATTGGGGAGCAGTGTGACTGCAGGTGGAGGGGATGCAGACTAAGAGTGATTGAATATTGTTTGATTATCAATGCTGAGCTAGTTTGGAGCCAACTGTATAATTGCTCATAAATGAGTGAGTGGATTTCCTACTGCTGGATATTTGGGATTCACTATACTGGATGTACTGAGCAATGTGTATCCAATTTCTTTTGTTTCAGGACACACCAAAATAAGAAGAATATTGGATTTTCTTTTGTTACATCTGGATTTGTATGTGCAAGGACTCTGCTTTATCATATCTTGGACTATTATGTGTACTAAATGGTGATCATACGCGTGACCTTGCAGCAGCGTTTTGTATTCGAGCAGAAGACAGAAAATAGAACACTACAAGAGCTGCTTAGAAAGGTGCACTAGTGCCACCATAATTTATTCAATGAGGACCATAGGAAAACAGAAATGTTTCAGGGACGCAGCCAGTACTTTACCTTCTATTGTTTGCATTGTTACAAAAAAAACATCATTGTCTGTGTGTTAATATCACATTTATGTTCTTACAGGCATTTCATTTGTGATTTTAGGGAGTTGTGAGTCAAAAACTGATATGTGCAGCAGGTAATGTATATATTGTTGAGAATTGTTTGGGTCTGACAGTTCTGCACGTATACATTTTTCTTGCTCTGGGTGTATTCTTCTTGAATGTATTCAATCCTCCATGATTTGCCAATGGGCGCTACATGAGGGTTCCTCAGTTTTAACACAGTGTTAATCAGATTGGCTCTGATATTCGCTAAAAACAGCATTTGCCCTGCTATTGTTCTGGCCTCCCAGTTACTTTGGAGTTGGTAATGTCTCTAGATTTTATTATACTCGTACTTTTATTGTACTTCAACACTTTTGGTTTTTGTGTGTGTTTCTGCAAAAGTATTCAAGAAATATAGTTTTATTCTGTGCTTAATTTGATTTTCTTTCAGCTACACTAAGCTTATTTTCAAGGGTTTAACCGCTACTCCAGTTTGGGTGTTGAGTAAGTGCGCTAAAACCAAATAGTAAGAGTGGGTTCCTTTGCTATTAGCTGCAAGGAGATCACAGTTCCACTGAACAGGTCATAGAGACTGTTATGTCTTACATTTTTGAAATGTCAAGGCTTGGTGAATTGTTTTATTTCAACCTGGAATGTGTCTTCAACTAGATGATTTACCACTTATTTTAGAGTTATTTTTCCCACTTGTAGGAACAATTATATTAGCATATATTAAGAATGATGTTCAATACTTTCCCCACGGAGAATATGAAAGCACCTTGAACTGCCATTGTATTTCTAGATTTCATTAAAAATGAAAAAAATAATGAAAATGACATATGAAGTAATAAATAATTTAGCAGCATATAACATGCAAGGTATCTAATAAGCTATGCTGTGCTGGAGTAAAATAAACAATCATATCTTGCTGAATACATTTTAACTATTATTTTTTAAAAAGGCGATAATGAATCTCAATCTACATTTATTATGATATGGAGTTAAAATATAGAAGTAACATTTACTTATACATATTCCTCTTTCTATTCTGTTACTCTAATGCAGTTGGCCCATTATGCAATGTTTTTAATGTGTTGTGTAAGCTATAATGACAATTAACTCACATCGATGATCAAAGCATTAATCGGCACAGTCAATAAGACCTAACATTATGCAACACTGTCTTAATAAGCCATGTTGCTTGTATTGTATAGACATGAGTGTAAAATGTAAGATACCACACCAAAATAGCGTATATACATTAAAACTGCACATTTATTTTTTCAACAGATTTATTCCTTGAGGAGCAAATTTACGCGAAACGCGCATTGGACGTGCTGTCTAATTTTTGGTCCCCCTGTTTCTATATGCCAGGTGCCAATACAAGAAGAGATTCTTTTGATTTGAGCTTATGAGCCATGGGACTAACAAATAACACATATTTGCTTTGTAAAAATCATTGGTAATTTATCAAAAAAGGCCACTTTATGGCTAATTAGGGGGAATTGAACTGTTCTATTTTAGCCTGCCTGAATTGGAGGCTCTGTGTTTAAACGTGAGGCAATTGTGCACACCTGTTTGCAAGCAGTAACTCTTTTGGAACTACAGAGCCCCGGTCATATATATATATATATGAGGTGGCCTTCAGTCAGACACACATCTTTATCTGGTACCCTTGTTTGGCTATAAAATGGTGGAACTAGCATTATTATTGGACACCTCTGGAATTTGATTTCCTGTGGTCCAGACTGATGTGACTTTTAGACTCCATGGGCTATATTACAAAGCTGGTGCTAACTTAACCAAAGCTGTTGTAAACTTACCAGAGCCATTATAGCCTATGGAGCTGTTAAGTTAACAACAGCTCTGGTTAAGTTAGCACCAACTTTGTAATACTGCCCCATTTGTTTTCAGGTCCTGATCATTTTTTGTATTGGTTTTTGATTCAGTGTTTGATGTTTTGTGTGGTTTTCTATATGTGTACAATAAAGCAATTTTTATTTTTCATATTGTGGTAATGGTCCTCATCTGTCTTATTGGATCTTGGATACATGTGTTTTGTATATAAAATATCAATGCAGGAGGTTAAAAACAGAGCTCTTCACCCAACATTAGGGTGTGCCTGGGCACACCAGGCAAACCCCCTGTGCACACCTATGACTGCACCAATGTGCTCATTCTGTAAAAAGTGTAAACTGTGGTTATTCTGTTTGCAACATTGATGCACACAAAAATAATTACTACTTGAATCATCATGTTTACCACTTTTCTTCCAATGAAAGAACAGTGATTAGTAAGGATGTGCATGACTTTTTTTTTTAGTTTAGTTTAGTTTAGGCATTTTTTCAGGTCTTTTTTTTCTCGTTTCGGGTCATTTCGGACAATTTCTGTTTCGGTTCGGATAGATTCGGTGATTTGTGATTCAGATCAGTCCCATAGAATCACGATTCGGATCAGTCCAATCACCGAATCGATCCGAATTTTCGGATGGCCGATATTTCGTTTTCGGAAATGCTCACAAAATACGAAAATGGAGATTTTCACCCGAATTTGGATTTGAAAAGAAACAAATTGCACATCTCTAGTAATTAGAGGATATCCCCTTATGTCTTTGCGGCTCCCTAATGATATGATATGGAATAGGGAATGTAGTCTTTTGAACAATTATTGTATGTTTCTGATCTCTTAAATAAATGAAAAAACTCTTAAAGGAGAATGACCAGTGACCAACTGGGTTAGCGTGCAACATTGGATTACTTATTTATAGTATATGGAATTCTTGCACTTATGAGAGGTCATTATATTTACTCCTGAACTTCTCCTCTGTTTATAATATCAATCAATTAAAGCTATATCTTAGATGCAAACGCTGTTAGCAGTAAATACTACACATTTTAAAATCCGGAGGACGTATACAAAGCAGAGTTAATTTACTTTTCTTCAAAATAGCTTTTAAATGTTTACGCAGTAAATGCAAATAGACAATACAAGAATGCAGCCATGCATATGGCACTCCAGTATATAATTTTGACTGTGAATACATCTAATGCGCCACAATGTTAGATATTTCCAGGGTTAAAAATATGGGTATGATAAACTCTCACAATTAACTCTGAAAAACAAATCGACATAATTTCAAAGTGCAGTTGGTGTAGAAATGATCTAGGAAAGACAGTTACTGGTAATATGTGTCTGATAATGTATTTACCCTGTATAGCTGATGTGCCTGGTCGCTTGCTAATAGGGGGTTTATTTGTTCATAACAAATGTTATGCCTATTCTTCGATTATCTAACGAAACTCTGAAAACAGTATTCTTTTCTGCCATGAAATAATTCATTTGTGTTCAGGCCAACTTAATCCTTTTCATTTCATTACATCATGTAGTAATTTAGATATGTTAAGGGACACTGTAGCGCACTCCCCATTAACCCTCAAGCTACTCATAAAAACATTCCTTTTAAGTGTTCTCTAGGAAGAAACAATGATAAAGAGTGGATTTAACAAGTAGTGATTCTAATGAATACACCTTCGATTGTGGCTTAGAGAGTGGAAGTGATTTGGCTTTAAATTGTCTTTTGAAGGTGTCTAAATAGAAACTCCACTTAATAAACACCGTGCTTTATGGCCCATTTGTTTTAATGGTGTAATAAGATGGTTGGAGGCCTTAGAGGCATGCTAAAGAATTGTAGTCTTAGTAAATAAGGTTCGTAAGTCTTCTTTCAATTCTGTGGGGGAAATATCTAGAGGGTCTGACCTAAGAAACATTGCATCTGTTTAATAATATAATCATACTATTTGAGGCAATTTTTAATATGAACTTATTTTACTCTTTGTCTTCTATAGTCCACATTCTTTGATTAATAGTATTATTTTGATTATATACCTTATCTAACAGTAAACAAGCAGGAAAGATGTCAAAGCATTGCTAAAGTCTAATGGCAGTATTATAGAGTTGGTGCTAACTTAACCAGCGCTGTTGTAAACTTAACAGCTCCATAGACTACGGGCCATATTACAAAGCTGGTGCTAACTTAACCAGGTTATAATGGCTCTGGGAAGTTTACAACAGCTCTGGTTAAGTTAGCACCAAGTATGTAAAATGGTTTTAAGTTTACAACTGCTCTGGTTAAGTTAGCACCAAGTATGTAATATGGCCCTATAATGGCTCTGGTAAGTTTACAACAGCTCTGGTTAAGTTAGCACCAACTTTGTAGTATGGCCCTAAAAGTCCCAAAAATGTTGGCCATTAATCATCAGAGCCATTATAATTAACAAACGAGTCCTTAAGTATAATAGCTCCACTCATTAATGATAATGTTTCCCAACCTATTCCAGTCAGCAAAGCATCTCTAGTGGTTTGGCGGTTGTACCAGGTGATTATACAGTAAATGCTAATGGCAGCCAGAGAATAACTATAGGTTACAAGGTTGCTTATTATCACCCTACAGGCAATAATGGAAAAAATTGCTGTCCGTAAGAAACTGGTGTTAATTAGGGATGAGCCGAACACCCCCGTGTTCGGTTCGCATTCGAACTCGAACAATTTCGAAAGTTCGAGTTCGAACACGAAAAGAACTCAATGCAAGTCAATGGGACTCAAAAGTTTGGTTTTTAGAGTGCCCTCCAACAGGGCATATATGCAAGATATTTGCCATAAAAGGTGTATGGGGGTCTGGGTAGTGTCCTGGGGGACAGGAAACAGGGACAAAAAGTTGAAAAAAAAATGTTTTTAAAGGGACAGTGAGTTTTCCATGAAATAAGGGTTAAAAATAAAAACCAAAAATTCCTTCAAATATCGTGCCTAGGAGGTCCCCCATAACCTGCCCGTGAAGTGGCAGATTTGTAGGATGTATAGAAAGATTTAAAAACAAAAAAATGACGTTTCAAATGATGGTAAATGGTTTTCCTTTAATCTATTCATAAACAACTGCTTGAGGCAGCAGTCTGTAATAAAAGAGGAGACCTTTTAGGACATGCAGAACAAGTTTAGTGATTTTTTGGCTAAATTATGGTGAAACTTATGCAGGCTTTGGATGAAAGTAACACTAGGTGCTTTAAAATTGGGCCTTTAGTGTCGGCAACAGTGCCGTCACACCGTAACCCCTCTGTGGTATTGTGGTAGAGTGTAGGGTTGGACCCTGCGGTCCAATATTAAAATGATATGAATCTGCTACAGGCGTCAGTGCACCCAAATAATGTGCCTTTCATGGCAGCAAGTGCCTTCACACCGTAACCCTTTTGTGGTATTGTGGAAGAGTGCAGGGTTGGACCCTGCGGTTCAAAAAATTAAAATGATATAAATCTGGCACAGGCGTCAGTGCACCCAAATAATGTGCCTTTCATGGCACCAAGTGCCTTCACACCTTAACCCTTTTGTGGTATTGTGGAAGAGTGCAGGGTTGGACATTGCGGTTCAAAAAATTAAAATGATATAAATCTGGTAATGGCGTCAGTGCACCCAAATAATGTGCCTTTCATGGCAGCAAGTGCCTACACACCGTAACCCTTTTGTGATATTGTGGAAGAGTTCAGTGCTGGAGGTTTTGTGAATGTAGAAGAGATCCCGATCTATTCCATTAAGTCAGCATCAGGGGATTGATAACTGCTGATCCAGGACTGATTCATTTTTATAAATGTAAGCCGGTCTACAGAGTCGGTGGACAGACGTACTCTTTTGTCTGTGACAAAACCTCCAGCGGCATTGAACGTCCTTTCAGAAAGCACGCTGGATGAAGGGCAACCTAGTAGCTGCATAA
The DNA here is from genome assembly GCA_009667805.1 of Leptobrachium leishanense. Classification (NCBI taxonomy): domain Eukaryota; kingdom Metazoa; phylum Chordata; class Amphibia; order Anura; family Megophryidae; genus Leptobrachium; species Leptobrachium leishanense. Next base: position 110,109,772 of record CM019064.1, on the reverse strand, counting down.
CATATTGGCTACGTTCTGTACAGTGATCCAATCTCAACACCCAGTAAGGCAGTGGATCATCTGCTGGAAAGGTATCCAGGTCTGCCCTTGCCCCTAGGTAGTCCTGCACCTTACGGGGAAGACGCTGGCAATGGGTGTCTACATTTGACGTCCCTGGGAGTCGTGGACTAAATTTTTTTTAAAAGGCATCAGTCAAGCGGCCCCGGCCTTCACCTCTATTCCTCTGATCATCCGCAGCCTCAGAAGCACCTGTGTCATCACTTGGTAACCTACCAGTGCCTGGAAAGGTGTTACACAAGTGTCGCTTTAGAGCGTCCTCAAGTTTTTTCATCCTGTCCTCCCTCTGTGCGGGCAGGATGAGCTCTGCAACTTTACCCTTGTATCGTGGATCAAGAAGGTTTGCCAACCAGTAATGATCCCTCTCCTTGATAGCACGAATCCTGGGGTCCTTTACCAGGCTTTGCAGGATAAGGGAGCCCATGCACCATAGGTTGGAGGTGGCATTAGCTTCCGAGTCTTCCTGGTCAATGAGGAGGATGACCCCATCGTGCACTTCCTCCTTCCAGCTACGTACTAGTCCTTGTGTTTCTGGGCACACAAAACCCTCCGTTGAGGAATCCCCACCTTCAATGCCCCCACTACTTAAATATTCCTCCTCCTCCTCATCCTCCTCCTGTCTGATCTGAGTAGGACCCGCTGGAATGCTGTCTGCGGAAAGACTGGGGTCTTCAGAGCTAGGGAAGGCCTCCTCTTTCTCCCGCTGCTCTGCCTCTAGAGCCACATCTATAATTCCCCGCAGAGTGTGCTCCAGCAGGAACACTGAAGGAATTGTGTTACTGATGCATGCACTGTCCCTGCTCACCATCCTCGTTGCCTCCTCAAATGGTGACAGTACAGTGCATGCATCCTTGATCATCAGCCACTGCGGGGGGGAAAAAAAACAAGTTGACCTGAACCTGTCCTTGTGCCATACTCACACAGGTACTCGTTGATGGCCCTCTGCTGCTTGTGCAGATGCTGCAGCATTGCTAATGTCGAGTTCCACCTGGTGGGCATGTCACAGATCAGACGGTTTGTGGGAAGGTAGGATTCTCTTTGAATTTCTGCCAGGCGAACACTTTCTGGGAATGACCGTCTGAAGTGGCTGCAGACTTTTATGGCCTGGCTGTGAAGCTCTGCCAGCCCTGGGTACCTGGTTAGGAAACGCTGTACCACGAGATTTAGGACGTGTGCTAGGCATGGTACATGCATCAACTTACCCAGGCGTAGGGTAGAGAGAAGGTTACTGACATTATAACAGATGACAATTCCCAGCTGAAGCTGGCGTGGTGTTAACCATCTCTGCACCTGCCCCTGCAGAGCTGACAGAATTTCTGGCCCGCTGTGGCTCCTGTCTCCTCTCCTAAACAAACCAGCTCAAGCACAGTATGGCATCTTTTTGCTTGAGGGATTGCTTAGCCCCTGTCACGCGTTGGTTTTACTGCCACTTCGCCAAAGACATAGAAGGAGGAGGAGGAGGAAGAGGCAGAGGTGGTGGTGCAGCAGACAGACCTTATATAAGCAGCTTTCTGGAGGCGTTGTGAATGAACAAGCACCAGCACAGAGCCCCGTCTTGGATCCCTCCCAGCTGCAATCAGTGTTACCCAGTGTGCCGTGAAGGAAATGTAACGGCCCTGTCCATGCTTGCTGGACAACGTGTCTAAAGTCACATGCACCTTGCTGCTGACTGCCTTTCCCAATGACTCGATAACATTGTCTTCCACGTGCTGGAATAGTGCTGGAATGGCCTTCCGTGAAAAGTAATGGCGTTTTGGAACATGCCACTGTAGTACAGCACATTCAGCAAATTCACAGAAAAGAGCAGAGTCCACCTGCTGGAAAGGCAGCAGCTGCAATGCGAGTAATTTTGCTAAGCTGGCATTTAGACGCTGTGCTTGGGGATGGATGGGACTATATTTTTTCTTACACTGCAGCAGCTGGGGCAAAGTAATCTGACTGCATAAATCTTCAGCTGATGGGATGCTGTCACATTGTGAGGAAGGACCTGGTACATCCATTACTGTAGCATCATCCCTGTCAGTGGAGATTGGAGTCAATGACATGGCAGGACATATAGTGGGGGTAGAGACAGGTGAGGAGGACCTACGCAAAGTTTTGCACCAACGGGATGCGTGGCAGGTGGTCATATGTCGCCTCAAGCACTTGGTACCCAAGCGTCCAGTGTCTTTCACACGCTTGAGCCTCATCTGTCATAGATTACAAATAGCAACGGTGCGTTCTGCTGTACATTTCTTAAATAACTCCCAGACAGCAGAGTTCCTGGACGTGTGCTTTGAGACAACAGCGCTCTACACCTGAGCAGCTCTGACATCTGATGCCTTAGACTGGCTAGTGCTACGGTTGGTCATAGAGGATGTTGTGCCTCGTGTTTGTTGTGCCTCCCCCTCACTTGACTCCTCTGTTCGATCAGGCACCCAGGTGGAGTCAGTGACCTCATCATCATTGTCATCACCCCCTATCTCCTCATCACTGGAGCCAACTTGGCAGTATGCTGCAGCTGCTGGGGCATCATGAGTTCCAGTTATTTGTGTGTCACTGGCACCCCCTTCCTCTAGGTTGATTATACTCCCTTCCTCAACCTCAGAGATTGAATCAGAGCACTGTAGTTGCTGAGCATCCTCAAGCAGCATGTCACTGTCATTGTAGTCAAACAATTCAGCTGACACCTCCGTGTGTGATAGTGAGGCTACAGCAGGAGTAGCTGTGGACATGGAGGCTGCATTAGATGCTTTGCAGCTGAGGTGGACTGTAAAGCACTACAATCCTGGCTGGCAGAGGACTCGGAGGATGAGGATGGCCTGGTTAGCCAATCCACCAAATCCTCTGTATGTTGCTGCTGCTTAAAATGGCCAGCACCAGTTAGAAAGGACAAGCGTGCCCCTGCAGAGGATGCACCACATCCACGACGACCAGAGGCACAGCCTTCTGACACAGAGGCTGCTTGCTCTCTTATCTGTGCCTGGGAGCGTCTGCCTGTCCTTTTTGGTCTTTCTGACATGGTGAGTGATATATAGATTAAATATATACAGAACTCTGATTCAACTCTGGTATAAAGATTAAAGATTTCCAGAACTCTGATATAACTCAGTGAGACACCCTGATAGATGGCAGCCAGTGACAAGACACAGATTACAATTTCCAGAAACCTCCTATAAATCAGTGAGACCCCCTGATGGATGACAGTGACAAGACACAAATTACAATTCCCAGAAACCACCTACAAGTCAGTGAGACCCCCTGATAGGACCCCTTGATAGCTGGCAACAGTGACAAGACACAGATTACAATTCGCAGAAACCTGTTAGAAGTATGTGGGACCCCCTGATAGCTGGCAGTGAGAAGACACAGATTACAATTCCCAGAAACCAACTATAAATTAGTGAGACCCCCTGATGGGTGGCAGTGAGAACACACAGATTACCACAATTCCCAGATATTTTGTAGAAATGAGACCCCCACAATTGCTGCTGGCAGTGAGAACACAAACATTACAACAATTCCCAGATATTTTGTAGATATTACTGACCCCCCAAAATACTTGGTGGCAGTGAGAACACACGGATTATAACAATTCCCAAATATTTTGTAGAAATTACTGACCCCCCAAAATACTTAGTGGCAGTGAGAACACACGGATTATAAAAATTCCCAAATATTTTGTAGAAATTACTGACCCCCCAAAATACTTGGTGGCTGTGAGAACACACAGATTACCACAATTCCCAGATATTTTGTAGAAATGAGACCCCCATAATTGCTGTTGACAGTGAGAACGCAAAGATTACAACAATTCCCAGATATTTTGTTGAAATGAATGACCCCCAAATTACTTGGTGGCAGTGAGAACACACGGATTATAACAATTGCCAAATATTTTGTAGAAATTACTGACCCCCAAAATACTTGGTGGTAGTGAGAACACACAGATTATAACAATTCCCAAATATTTTGTAGAAATTACTGACCCCCAAAATACTTGGTGGCAGTGAGAACACATGGATTATAACAATTCCCAAATATTTTGTACAAATTACTGACCCCCAAAATACTTGGTGGCAGTGAGAACACACGGATTATAACAATTGCCAAATATTTTGTAGAAATTACTTACCCCCCAAAATACTTGGTGGCAGTGAGAACACACGGATTATAACAATTCCTAAATATTTTGTAGAAATTACTGACCCCCAAAATACTTGGTGGCAGTGAGAACACACGGATTATAACAATTCCCAAATATTTTGTAGAAATTACTGACCCCCAAAATACTTGGTAGCAGTGAAAACACACAGATTACCACAATTCCCAGATATTTTGTAGAAATGAGACCTCCACAATTGCTGCTGGCAGTGAGAACACAAAGATCACAACAATTCCCAGATATTTTGTAGAAATGAATGACCCCCAAATTACTTGGTGGCAGTGAGAACACACGAATTATAACAATTCCCAAATATTTTGTAGAAATTACTGACCCCCAAAATACTAGGTGGCAGTGAGAACACACGGATTATAACAATTCCCAAATATTTTGTAGAAATTACTGACCCCCAAAATACTTGGTGGCAGTGAGAACACACAGATTACCACAATTCTCAAGTATTTGGTAGAAATTACTGACCCCCCAAAATACCTGGTGGCAGTGAGAACACACGGATTATAACAATTCCCAAATATTTTGTAGAAATTACTGACCCCCCAAAATACTTGGTGGCAGTGAGAACACACAGATTACCACTATTCCCAGAATTATTGTAGAAATGAGACCCCCCAGTAGCTGGTGGCAGACTGTCAGTGAAAACATAAACTAACACAACAACAATCTCCTCTCAAACACGTGCTGAAGCCCTTTGTGAAGCCTTATATAGTGTGCTGCGGGACTTAGCTCTGTGAGCCCATGATTGGGCAAAATTTGCTAAATCAGGACTCTGAACCGTGATTGGCATAGTCTTGAACCTGTCTTGCACCTGACCTTTGGTCAGGTGCAAGGCTGTAGCCAATTACAAGCTTCAGGCCAGTGGAAAAGTGCATTGTGGTCTATTGTGGTGCATTGTGGGCAAACATGCGGCGAACACGCAGAAATGTTCGTAGTTCGCGAACATGTGATCAGGCGATGTTCAATTCGAACTCCGAACCGATAGAACCGAACAGCTCATCCCTAGTGTTAATTGGTTTTGCCAGAATGTGCAGGCTTCCATTGTTATTCATGTAGGCGTGCAAGGCATTTTATGCCAAGTGCTTTTACAATGTGCAGTGATTCCATAGGAAACCACACTGTGTTACCACGGAAGATGAGATGTTGAGCCGCTCATGTTTGGACAGAAGGGCATTGAGGAACTATTTTACCTTGGTGTCGTTACAGCTACGTCTGGCAGGATGGGGTGTAGGCCCAACACAGAGACTTACAGAGATAAAGAAAATCCTAACTGCTAAGCTGGTCCTTAGAATGGCTGGTAACTGTTGGGCAATCTACAAGCCAGAGTGTACACAGAATCCAAAAAATAGCCAAGGTCGAGGATAGGAGAAATACAGATTGCTACAAGAAAAGCCAAAAGTTTGGTACATAGAAGACAACAAGGCATATAATGTGCTGAAGGGCAAAATAGGACCATGACTGGGTGAGGGACATCTGACAAGGTCCAGGTTAAATAGACACTGAATGGCACCTATTGGTCTGCATCAGGTCAGAGTGCCAAAATGTCATTGAGATGATGCCACGTCTGGTATTTGAGGCCGTATTGGGTGCACATAAAGATCTGCAGCCAACGAGTTGTCCACGTCATTACAGCTGACAACATAACTCTCAGTTTAGACCATGGTGGGACCAGGCTGAAGTGGATTGGCAAGGGGATTTTGGGGACTTCTGAGCCATTAATTAGACAGAAATGGATACCCAGGATTCCTTTTATTATTTTCTTGTGTAGGAACTATGGCCTATATTACATAGTTGGTGCTAACTTAACCAGAGCTGTTGTAAACTTACCAGAGCCATTATAGCTTATGGAGGTTTTAAGTTTACAACTGCTCTGGTTAAGTTAGCACCAAGTATGTAATATGGCCCTAAGTGTAGTCTTTGGGCCATATTACATAGTTGGTGCTAACTTAACCAGAGCTGTTGTAATCTTACCAGAGCCATTATAGCCTATGGAGGTTTTAAGTTTACAATAGCTCTGGTTAGCACCAACATTGTAATACTGCCCTTAGAGTGTAAGAAAAGGTTGCAACAGAGTGTATCTCAGAGCTTATATTTCACAGGAAAAAAATATAAAATATCTAAAACAATGCTAATTTCCAGTTTGAGGAGGAGAACTAGTATGGTAATAAGTACAAAAAGCAACATTGTAATTTTGTGTTTATACCCCAGAGAGCACGATTGGATATCATTTTGTAAACATAATGTATTGAGGAATAATAGGTGATGTTAATAAAATGAAATTAACACAAAACAATAAAATCATATTACTAATAAAAAAGGAATCAATAAAACCTTTTAGAAAAATGTTTGAAAGTCATACGTTAGCAGTTGAACATAGCATAACTACTAGAGGAACTGTTTATCATAATTCCAATGATATACCAAATAATAGGAAAAATCACAATGGATTTTATATCACTGGACTTGGTTTTTATTACTAGAAAAACCAGCAAAACACCAGAGTATACAATGAAACAATAATCAGAAACATAGAATCAGATACAGTGTAATAAAATGTCATTAAAATGTTAATGTTCTTCTTCCTTTACGTAAACTATAGGGGTTATTCAGAGAGCACTGAAATGTCACCAACATTTCAGCTCTCTCTCATTCTCTGCACTCAGCATTCACTGCAGGGTCCCCGGACTGCAGGGAAAATCAGCCGACCGCATCTAAAAGTCCGCCGCAAAACCCCCGGATTGAATGGAAAAAAGCCACAAAGTCGCTGAAAAAAACCAAACGCTTCCGAAAAAAGTTGACTAGCCGCCGCAAAACTGCAAAAGAAACTCCCAAACACACCTGATGATCCTCCGCAAAACCACCAGTCGCATCCAAAAAAAGATGATGGAAAATGCCTAATAAATAAATAAATAAATAAATAAGAAAAGAGACTTTTTGCTGCAGATTAAAAGAATAAACGGTTTATTAGATATTCAATAAAAGCGGGGATATTTTTAAGATTGAAACCTATGAGATTCGCTTGAATTAACCTACTGAATGTAACCACTGAACAGTGCATTTCTCTAACTTTTCACTGCTGTTCGGTGTTCTCTGAATAGGTTAACCATTGCTTCTCTATGGGGAGTTCACTGCCATCGAACAGGCACTGCATTTTGCTGGCAATACACCAAAATTTCATGAACTGCCTGCTTTCTGTATAGCCGAATGGCCGCGAAATTGCACCGTACGGGAAAATTCACTGCGGTGTAATTTTGGGACCAGTTTTGCTGTCTCTGAATAACTCTGTAAGCAAAATATAAACCGTTAGTAATCAGTTGTCTATTTGTAACTCTTAACTATCCATAATCAACATTCCGACTTTAGAAAAGGTAAAAGAATATACCAAACGGAGTAAGGCAACTCAGTTTAACATGACTATTCGGTGTAACATATAGACCCACACTTGTTGAATGTCTCCGTTTTCTTTCATGGAAGGTACCATGTATGTATTTATTTTCGGTATAGCCTGGGGCATCTCTGTTCATAGTTTTGTAATAGAGGGTCTTTTCAAACCGTTAACAGATTTATTTAACCAATCTTTGTTAACAGGAGTTGTCCCAGAAGACTGGAAATTAGCAAATGTTGTGCCCATTTACAAGAAGGGTAGTAGGGAGGAATCGGGGAACTATAGGCCAGTTAGTCTTACGTCAGTAGTGGGGAAATTAATGGAAACCATGTTAAAGGAAAGGATTGTTGAACATCTAAAAACACATAGATTACAGGATCAGAAACAACATGGGTTTACCTCAGGGAGATCATGCCAAACTAATCTTATTGATTTTTTTGATTGGGTAACAAAAATAATAGACACAGGTGGTGCAGTAGACATTGCTTATTTAGATTTCAGTAAGGCTTTTGATACTGTTCCGCATAGAAGGCTTATCAATAAATTGCAATCTTTGAGCTTGGATTCCAATATTGTTGAATGGATTAGGCAGTGGCTGAGTGACAGACAACAGAGGGTTGTGGTAAATGGAGTTTATTCGGCGCAAGGTCTTGTTACCAGTGGGGTACCTCAGGGGTCAGTACTTGGACCCATTCTCTTTAATATTTTTATTAGTGATATTGTAGAAGGTATTAATGGTATGTCTTTTTGCTGATGACACAAAAATTTGCAACAGGGTTGACGTTCCTGGAGGGATCAGCCAAATGACAAATGATTTAGGTAAACTAAAAAAATGGTCGGAGTTGTGGCAATTGAGTTTTAATGTGGATAAGTGCAAGATAATGCACCTGGGACATAAAAACCCAAGGGCTGAATATAGAATATTTGATACGGTCCTAACCTCAACATCTGAGGAAAGGGATTTAGGGGTCATTATTTCAGAGGATCTAAGGGTAAGTAGTCAATGTAATAGAGCAGCAGGAAATGCTAGCAGAATGCTTGGTTGTGTAGGGAGAGGTATTAGCAGTAGGAAAAGGGAAGTGCTCATGCCACTGTACAGAGCACTGGTGAGACCTCACTTGGAGTACTGTGTGCAGTACTGGAGACCGTATCTCCAGAAGGATATAGACATCTTAGAGAGAGTTCAGAGAAGGGCTACTAAAATGGTGTACGGCTTGAAGGAGAAAAGTTACCAAGAAAGGCTTAATGATCTTAACATGTACAGCTTGGAAAAAAGACGAGACAGAGGAGATATGATAGAAACATTTAAATACGTAAAGGGAATCCACAAGGTAGAGGAAGGGAGTATATTTAAAAGGAAACAAAATAGCAAAACAAGAGGACATAGTCTTAGATTAGAGGGGCAAAGGTTTAAAAGTAACATCAGGAAGCATTATTTTACTGAGCGGGTGGTGGATACATGGAACAGTCTTCCAGTAGAAGTGGTAGAGGCCAAAACAGTAATTGAATTTAAGCAAGCATGGGATAGGCATAAGGCTTTCCTAAACAAAAGATAAATCCAGGTCAAGTATCCATGTAATTGGGCAGACTAGATGGGCCGAAAGGTTCTTATCTGCCGACATTTTTCTATGTTTCTATGTTTCACAATAATATATATATACGTATATTCCCTGCAGGCATAAAATCACCCATCCATAGAGGTAAGACTAAGTTTGGTATGTTTGGTTGGTGTGTTAATAATTTGCAATTATGAAACACATCAACATATATTATGCATTAAGTAAAAAACTAGCTAATATTGCATCTCTGATCCTTTTTTCTTCATATGATTGTATTCAAGGGTTGGAGAGTGAGAGAGGGGGACCTATTACAGCTTCAAGCAGAACAGGTGTCAGAAACCTTAGCCATCCAGGGGCTCTATCACCTGGTGTGAGCTAAAATGCTATCACTAAAGAAAAAAATAGCACAAGTCACTAAAACTTAGCGCCTGACAACCTGCTAACAGATCGCCTTGTCCACGGCAAGCTAGGGAAACGCTAAGACCGGCTGAGAAGCAGCGATAATGCAGTTGTCTACAGGATAGAACCTTGTATAAGTATGAACACATTCAGCGAATAACCCTCACACCCCTGCATTATTAAAATCCTCCAAGGTGGTCATATCAATTTTTTTTAAATCATCCATATTTATGTGAGCGCTAGCGTTAGCGTTAACGTTAACAAGGTGTTCGTGCCCCAGGTGTTTTGAAACTACATTTTCATGATGCTCTGATGACCTAACAAGCAACTGGTCAGCATCATATAAGATTGTAGTTCAAAACCAATGTGGGGCTGTTTGCTGACCCCTTATGTACCCTCCAGGAAAAGTAAATCAAGAAATACAGTATTCTACCCAAAGCATAAACAATAAACACCTAAAATTATCAATTCATAACGTATTCCAATGAACCAATAACCAGCAACTACCAAAAACATGCCACATAACGGCATCAAAACCAGGATCAGCACTAGATACCATTAGATGTACTTCTTTCAGAGCTTCCGCCACAGAAAAAGCTCTCCCTGAATATTCTTGAGATCAGTGTTTCCCAACCCTGGTCCTCAAGTACCCCTAACAGACCAGGTTTTCCAGTTATCTGAAGCACAGCACAGATGATAAGATTTGCTGCTCAGTGATTGGAGGATTTAGACTGCATTTCCCCAAGGGAATCCTTAAAAGCTGGCCTATAAGGGGTACTTGAGGACAGGGTTTGGAACCACTGCCCTACTCCATTCCATTAGCTTTGGACCGTCTTTAACAGATAATTTATCTTTTGTCTTATTCTCTCAAGCTATCATTCCTGAAAATTCTAGAAACATGAAATCAGTTGGGAGAATTATTTATTTATTTATTTATTTGTTTATAAAGGATTTTACCAGGAAGGATACATTGAGATTTCTCTCGTTTTCAAGTATGTCCTGGGTTCAAGAACATTGAAGTGTTGCAGTTACAGAAATACAAAGTAATACAATGCAAGATATTAAAAAAACAACACAAATACAGATTAACAGAAAATAAATATGTAGGAAATATAGTCACTAGGTTACATGTTTACAGGTGCATTCTGTATTGAGGTATGTTAGTAAGGAGCTCTTGAGTGACTTAAGACTGGGGGAAGATTTGATGGTGTCTGGGAGGTTATTCCATAATTGTGGTGCTCTGTAGGAAAATGAGGACCGAGCCACTGTCTTTTTGTATTGTGGTATTGCAAGTAAGGTGCTGGTCCTGGATCGGAGGTTATAGGATGAAGGAGCTGCTGGGGGAAGCAGTCTATTCAGATAGGGTGGCAGTTTCCCAGAAATGCTCTTAAACACCAGGCTGGAAAGGTGAAGGGTGCATCTGGATTCCAGCGATGGCCAGTTTAGCTCTTTTAACATGTCACAATGGTGGGTCATGTAGTTACATTGTAGTGCAAAGCGGCAGAATGAGTTATACAATGTAGTAAGTTTATGAAGGTGTGTTTGCGGGGCGGCTACATAACCAACATCTCCGTAATCAATAGCCGGCAAGAGCATTTGCTGTACAATCTGCTTTCTTACCGCGGGACTCAGGCAGGATTTATTTCTGTACAGGGCACCTAGTTTGGGGTAAAGTTTAGATGAGAGTTTTTCGATGTGGGGGCCAAAGCATAGATTAGGGTCCAACCACATACCTACATATTTGAGAGAAGTGACTGTGGTCAGCATGCTATTTGATTTTGTCCCAACACATAGATGGGATTTTGCAATTTGTGTAGTTTAGGTGCTGTTCCAAAGAGCATCGTTACAGTTTTGTCAGTATTTAAAAAGCGTTTGTTGTTTTTGATCCACTTTTCTACCTCTGTGAATTGTTCTTGCAGCACGGCCTCCAGCTGCGGGAGATTTGGTTTGCTGGTATAGATTACAGTGTCGTCTGCGTACATATGTGCAGTTGAGGCTTTGCAGACGTTGGGCAGATCATTTATGAATATTGTGAATAGCAGGGGGCCTAGTATTGAGCCTTGGGGTACACCGCAAGTGACTGGGAGCGGGAGGAAGGAGCTGCCAGAAACTGACACATATTGTGATTGGTCGGATACATATGATTGAAACCAGGTTAGTGTGCGATCACCAATGCCAGAGTTTTTAAGTTTTTCTAACAAGATGCCATGGTCTACCGTGTCAAAGGCCTTGGCAAAATCAAGGAAGATGGATCCAGTTAGGTTTCCTAACTAGAAATGCTGATTATGTATTCATATTAATTCAACCTTTGACGCCGTGGGACGTGCTATGCTGTCCTCGTGGCTGGAGGGCTTTGAAGATGCAGGGATTCAAAGGGCCGCCTTGGCCCCTCCCCACAGCCACCAAGTACCACTGGCTGCAGAGAGGTGGCCTGCACTCAGGATGTCCCCCTGCAGCCAATGATGCTGGCACGAGTCAGCTGCGGGGCAGACTGAAATCAGTGGCTCGCGGTGGCACCTGTCAGCAAGGTGGACCTATATGCCTCACCATTGTTAACCCCTGACCAATGGGCAACGCCTGCCCATCTTTAAGGGGTTAAGTGTGAACAGACTGTTTTAGGAAAAATGAAACCTCAGCTGCATAGCTGGGATAGGAACTAAACTGATGTGCTTTTGATACTGTACAAGAACTCTGACCTTGTGAAATAAGATAGACATCACTTGGACAACAACATTTAAGAAGTTATTCAAAGAGAGCGAGCGGACCTTGCCACCGAATTACACCGACCGGTGAATTTCCCCTTACGGTGCAATTTCATGGCAATTCGACTATTCAAAAAGCTGGCAATTTGCCAAATACTGGCGAATTGCCAGCGAAATACAGTGCAATTCAGTGGCAGTGAAATTCCTCATAGATAAATAGCAGGTAATCTATTTAGAGAATGCCGAACAACAGGGAAAAGTTTTAACGAAATGCCACATTTTCAGTGGTTTAGCTTGACAGGTTTAAAAAGTTGAATCCCATAGGTTTCAATGTAAAAAAAAAAATCACTGGTTTTATTTAATTTTTTTTATTTAACTGTTTACTCTTTTCATTTGCAGCAAAAAGTCTCTTTAGTCATTTATTTTTTAGAATTTTTTAGGCATTTTTCTGGATTTTTTCGGCTAAAATTTTTATTTTTATTTTTTTTAAATGGCTTTTATTTATTTTTTTATTCATAACAGACCCTTTTGTTGTCACTCATAGGATGTTATATATTATTTCCATATATTATTTTGCATTATTTTTGCTTAAAACGGTATGTTCATGGGCCGTCAGCTGCGTTTGGCAGTTTGAGGATGCGTTTGGCGGTCTGTTTGGTGGGTTGTCTGCTGTGTTCGGTGGGTTTGTGACTGCATTCAGTGGTTTATTGGATCGATTCACCAGGTTTATCGGCAGAGTTCGGCAGATCGATTGGGCTTACTTCGGGGACTCTGCAGTGAATACTGAATTCACTGTAGGGTTGGTGAATTGAGCTCGCCGAACTGTGCCAAATGAAAGAGCAGTGAAATTTCAGTGAAATTTTGGTGCTCTTTGAATAACCCTTTTAGAGTGTCTATGGACAAAGAGACAACTCTTTCATCGTCATCCAGGTCATCACAGCAAGCAGCACTACTTGTTCCTTAAATTATGAAACCATGATCTTTGTTGCTGTTTCACATACTTTCTGAGTAAACAAGCCTAATTCGTGAAGTCGATTTATATTCTGAAACCATAAAACATTAAAATGATATGATATATAATGAAGCACATTAAAAAGCTCTAAGGGAATATTACGGCACAAAACAATATCATACGTTTCACACAGTAGCAGCTATCCCATAGCATATATATGGTTTTTGGATATGATACAATATCTAAATAACAGTTTAGAAAGTATTACTTAAACTTAATGTATTTAATTTTACATGCGTATCTTTAGAATGGAGGATTGCAATTAAAATGATTTACAAAGGGTGTTTAGAAAACAAAGTTTCAGTCTCACATAAAGTTATAGTACAATATCCTCTAATTTAGGACTCTGCAATTCAATCCAAAAGGTTCATTAACCTGTCTGCTTTTAGTATGTCTTTAATTAACTTTGTGTATTACAAATCAATACCTTAGGTAGGAATTATCTCAAAAAGATGGTGTGTCAGCAATCTGAAAGATTTGGAGCTTCTCATCTGTGTTGTAAATACTTAAAAAAAGATGAAAAGTTTTGTTTTCTGGCAATAAATTAAATATGGAAACTAAATAATCACAGAGTTAAAAATAATTATTTGTTAGCAAAGAATACATATTGCCCATATTATGCAGATAAGAAGACAAATATATTACAGATTTTCCTCAGTCGCAAATACCTACTGTTTGAATTCTCTGACATGTTCTGCCTTTAACTGTTTTGTATACTCTTTTGTGCAAAATAAAAAAGTTTCATTAAAAAAAAAAAAAGAAGACAAATATCAGATTTCATCTGATTTACAATACATGTGTCCAAGGTGATTTAAAATAAACAACCATCGTATATTAAAGGGACACCACAGCCACCATGACCAGCTACGCTCAATAATTTAAATGGTAATGGCATGCAGAGTGTGTCCCTTATGCAACCCTTCTCCCGTGTGTCCTGCATGGCTGATTCAGTCCTCTGAGGGAGGGGGTTATTTCCCCTGCCTTGAAAGCTGTCTGTCGGCTTTTGACTGATCAGCCATCTGGGATTCTGGTTAGGAATGCAGAGCACTGCACATTCCTGAGCAACCAATGGGCCACAGGGAACTTTAGCTGATATCCTTTGGATTTGCTGCCACAATGTCAATGTACCTCATCTTGGTGGATCATGTTCTGTCCTAATGAACGTAGTGAAATACATGCAACACTACTAGTCCTGGTCCTGAATAGTCCTATTCATTAATTGGACTATACACAGGACACAAGGTCGCCCATTTAGACTGGATGAAAGGAAATTCAGCCTAAAGCATAGGAAGGGTTATTTTACGGTGAGAACAATAAAGCTGTGGAATTTTCTGCCTGTTGAGGTGGTTGGGTCAGAGACTGTACAGACTTTTGAAAAAACGACTGGATGACTTCCTGCAGACACAGAATATTAAAGGGTCATAATATTTGGACGCATGTTGTTTTTCAGCCTATGTAACACAGTTGTACTCTAGTAGTAATTAGAAAAACAGATATACACATCCTAATTCAGATTAAATGAACATCTTGTAAAAGAATCTGGAGACTTAAATCTCAGAATTCCTCCTTTATTATCTTCCTCCTCCAGCAGCATCAACCACACAAAGCAGGGCTCGAGTCGAGCGGGAACGCGTGGGAACGGCGTTCCCGCACTTCTTACACAGCGGGAACGCTGTGGGAACGCAGCGGGAACGCTGTGGCCCGAGCCCGAATGCCGCCGCCGCCGCCGCACATTGCCGGCGGCCGCGTGCATCCTGTTAGAACGGCCCGCTGACCGGAAGTGGAGCCGCTCGGCTTCACTTCCTGTCAGCGGCGTTGAAGCAGGAAGCACGCGGCCACCTGCAATGTGCGGCGGCGGTGGCAGCGGCAGCAGCCACAGCCACAGAAGAAGCAGAGGTGAGCTGGGGACAATATCCATGACAGGGGGGGACAATATCCATGACAGGGGGGGACAATATCCATGACACGGGGGACACTATCCATGACATGGGGGGACAATGGCCATGACACAGGGGGACAATATCCATGACACAGGGGGCAATATCCATGACACGGGGGGCAATATCCATGAGACCTGGGGGGCCATATCCATGAGACCTTGGGGGCAATATCCATGAGACCTGGGGGCACAATCAATGAGACCTGGGGCAATATCCATGAGAACTGGGGGCAATATCCATGAGACCTGGGGGCACAATCAATGAGACCTGGGGCAATTTCCATGAGACCTGGGGCAATATGCATGAGACCTGGGGGGCAATTTCTATGAGACCTGGGGGCAATATCCATGAGACCTGGGGGAAATATGCATGAGACCTGGGGGGCAATTTCCATGAGACCTGGGGGCAATTTCCATGAGACCTGGGGGCAATATGCATGAGACCTGGGGGGCAATTTCCATGAGACCTGCGGGCAATAGCCATGAGACCTGGGGGGCAATTTCCATGAGACCTGGGGGCAATAGCCATGAGACCTGGGGGCAATAGCCATGAAACCTGGGGGGCAATTTCCATGAGACCTGGGGGCAATAGCCATGAGACCTGGGGGCAATATCCATGAGAGCTGGGGGCAATAGCCATGAGACCTGGGGCAATAGCCATGAGACCTGGGGGCATATCCATGAGACCTGGGGGCACAATCCATGAGACCTGGGGGCAATTTCCATGAGACCTGGGGGCAATATGCATGAGAGCTGGGGGCAATAGCCATGAGACCTGGGGGCAATATCCATGAGAGCTGGGGGCAATAGCCATGAGAGCTGGGGGCAATATCCATGAGATCTGGGGGGGCAATATCCATGAGACCTGGGGGGCATTATCCATGAGACCTGGGGGGCAATTTCCATGAGACCTGGGGGGCAATATCCATGAGACCTGGGGGGCATTATCCATGAGACCTGGGGGTGGGCAATATCCATGAGACCTGGGGGGCAATATCCATGAGACCTGGGGGGACAATATCCATGAGACCTGGGGGCAATATCCATGAGACCTGGGGGGGGCAATATCCATGAGAGCGGGGGGACATTATCCATGAGACCTGGGGGCATTATCCATGAGAGCTGGGGGGCATTATCCATGAGAGCTGGGGGGCATTATCCATACGAGCTGGTGGCAATATATACCCATATGAGCTGGGGCAATTATATCCATGTGAACTGGGGAAAATATATCCATATAACCAGTGCTGTGCATATTATTCTGGGGCTCAGTGCTGTGTATATTATCCTGGGGGCTCAGTGCTGTGTATGTTATTCTGGGGATTCAGCGCTGTGTATATAATTCTGGGGGGGTCTGTGCCTGGATATATATATATATATATATATATATATATATATATATATATATATATATATAGCGTTAGTCCAGTTGCCACAATCACGAGTATACCTGCACGTAGTGATACCTTTCACTGATCAGTATAGTTTCCAGTTTACACTCTGGAAAGCTTGTCTTTTAAATGTAAAGTTAACCCAATAAAAATGGTATCACCAGGCACTGCTATACTCGTAATATATATATATTTTCTTCAGGTAATAGGGGTTGTGGAATTCGTGGGTGAGTTCCCTCACTTTTTTTCCCAGGACTTGACCCCTGACACAAAGCCTGAACCATCCAGGTAAGTGGGTAATATGTAGAGTTGTCAATTTTTTGCCACTTGCAGCCCAACTACTTCAATATTTGTATATTCCATAATTCTGTGATAGAGCACCCTGATTAAGTTAAGTATCCTTTTAATAGCTGTAACTGGTGGTGCACTTTCTGTGTTGGATCTCAGGGTGCACTTTTTTGTGGTACATTTAATATGTGGTGTGTGTGTGTGTAATTTCATTCCAACAACAAATTAGATACTTAATATATTTATATTGACTTTGATTCTGTCCTAATGTATGACTGCACCTTATGAAATTAACCTATATCTCCTTTAAATAAAGGTTAAATGTTATAAATGTTATTGATTCCTATGTTGCACTTACAGAGTTAAAGCTAGGATTATGGAAAGGTACTGATAACTTGCTGTTGTGATTTTAAATGTGTATTACAAACTATTCCTTAGTTAACGCTAGCGTTAATGTCTGGATGTGTAAGCATTATCGGTAGGAAAAGAGTGTTTAATGGATGCCTTCCATATTACATTCCTGACGCTAAACCTGTAAGTAATCACTTAGCACACCGGTGATTGTGCAAGCTTCCACAAGCTGACTTTACTTTGCACATTCTATGCTTAACATGGGGAGCGCAATCAGTAATTAGCGTTTCGATAGGCAAGGTATTACAAAGTCCTAGCGCTAATTACTGAAGGGATACAAAAGGCAAATTTTCTGCAAATGCAACATCATTTAGCACCACAATAAACCCCCACAATAAATCCGATACTCACCTCTCACCCCGCAGCAAGAACAGTGGCCTGATCCACCGCTTCAGATTTTTATATAAAATGTACTTCAACTGCAAAGCTTTGTAAAAATGGAAGGTGTATGTATCCTCAACTTTGGCCACCAGTGTAGATGTGTACAATAATATCATGGTCATAGTGCTTGATCATTTTTCCAAATATCAACACCATAAATATTTTGCAAATGAATAAAAGTATCAGTTTGTTTACTCATAGGTAATAGTGTCTTGATGTTTTTAGGAAACGGAACTACAACAGATAAACCATAATATTGCTGATTAGCTACTTCTTAATGTTTCTCCTCTTGCACATCTAGAAAAGAAATTATTTGTTGAGGTCTACACTTGCTTGTGTTATTATCATTACTACTGCCTTTGTTATTTATAATATGCAAATATCCTACCCTTCTTAGCATGGAACAGAAGCCTTCCTGCATCTGTTTACTTAATCATGTCTTACCTCTCCTAATTGGCCATTTTATTCCTAACTCCAGTAGGCAAACATCTGTTTCTACAGCTGAAATTACTGCTGGTACTTTGTCCACCAGTGGGATTATATCTATAGGGACCAGATGCGCTCCCCAAGGCGCATACAAAGCTTATTAAATTGTAACTATATATCTATTCTATTACTTTCATCTGCGGAATTTAAAAGTCAATATTTGTACTGATGGAGGAGACTGCTGATATACACGCAAACACCGCTGATTTAACATGAATGGTAAAATAGTATATACTATTTAAATATAAAGAGATGACGTTTGAGAGATAATTTAATTAGATTTGTAATATGTACAGAATGGGTACTGCTTCTGTAAGATTTTAATAGCGCATGACTGAATAATTTACTCTTATTCACCTAATACGTTTTATGCTGCTTCTTGAATCTATACTACCTTTCATTTGTTCTTTGCAGTTAAGGATAATTAAAAAGCCATTACATTCCCTTCTATGCAGAGGCATTACATTAATTAGAAACTGGCAGCATTGAGACCTGCTACAAGGTAGTCTAACCCTTTTCAAAATGTCCCTTTAACAACAAGAATAATAAATTTGACTTTCCATTTTATTATTTATTTAAAATTCCATTTTAAGACTAACGCAAACTTCGAGCGTGTGGTTGTTAATTAATGGTGTAGGAAGTCATTGAAATGCATTGCTGCTCCTAAAGTAAATTAGTTAAATGTATTTCTGCAGTTTCAGCATCAGTTAAAAAGATAAATGAAGAGCTATGTGAAACAGGATTCTTGATACATCAAAATGTCATAGGGACACTCCAAGGCCCATGACTGTTTATATTGTTTGCAAAGATATGACTCAAACGTTCCTGTCCTGACTCCATCTATATGCCTTCCCCATGCCTCCAAAGGGAAGCATAGCTAGCTTCAACCCAGTCTTCACATATATCATATGATGCAAGACCGTGACAGGCAAGGCATTTACCATGGACATTGAATCGGATGCACAATAGTAATTGGAGCTGATGACAAATGAGGGATTCCCAGGTACTTGTTATTCATGTGAAAGACATTAAGAAAGGAAATATACTGGCTCCCAAAAGCAATTGTAAAATCACGTATCTTTTACAAAATAAAAAAATGCTGGTGATCCCTGAGTGAATAGGGAGGAACATCGTCAGCCTCATTTCACTGAATCACGACACAGAGTAGTAAAGTCAGGATACACAAACTGCATCTGCAAAATTGTATCTTATTAACCCTTTCGCTGCTGAGGCTTTTCCCGCCCCTGTGCTGAGGTCATTTTTTACCTGTTTTGCGCATCATGTTTAAACGTGTTTTGAAGGCTTATTTTAGTATATGACACCGACATATTATATATCGTTCTTTCCGTCAGACTCGGTAGATTCATAATATGTCATTATTATATGTATACGTTATGTCATGTCTGTATATTATAACAAAAAATGCAATAAAATATGTATTTTCAATAATTTACAACGTGTAAAGTGTTTTTTTCCACATTTTAACATGCGAGCAATTGCGGTTATATTTTGTATGGGGTGCGCTTGTTAAAAAAATTAGAGATGGAGTCTCGTTACATTTTTTTTGGGGAAAATGACACTATTTTTAACAAACGCACCGCATACAAAAATCGTTAGTGCAGCATCATTGTTCACATTATAATTGAAATGGGAACAATATTGCTGCATTAACAAACCCAAAAAAAAGAAAAAAAAGTTTTTTTTTTTTTTATTTTTTTTTATTTTTTTATTTTTTTTTTATTTTTCTTTTTCTTTTTATTTTTTTTTTACAACATTTTTAACTTTCATGTTTGGTATCGTTGGAACGGCCATGCTCTGGCCGATCCAACGATATCAAAATTTAACCCCTAGCTGCCACGGATCGGGAGATAGGGAGTTCATTGGAACTCCCTATCTCCACAGTTGGTGGCAGTTAGGGGTTAACTGTAGGACTGGCGTCATCGTGCGTAGGGAGTTCCCGGAGGCTTGGCCGACATCCAAGATGTCGGCCAGCTCCCGGGAAGGATCGCGAATCGGCGCTTTTCAGCGCCGATTTGCGATCCAGCTCCCCAGGGGTTAATGCCAGGCATCATTTGGAAGGGCAGGCTGTGCCCTTCCAAATGATGCCTGGGTTAACCCCCTGTGCGCCGCCGATCGGGAGGGAGAGAGGTCCGAAGGACCTCCCCCCCCTCCCTTTCAGGCGCCTCCTCCGCACATGCGGGGGGGGCGCCTGAATTAGGTGTCATCGCGCCCCCGCGATGACACCTAATAATGGCGGCTGCTGGTCCGGATGCCGGGCTGACATCCAGGATGTCAGCCCGCACCGGAGGGGCCAGCGATCGGCCGGAACCCGCACCACACCAGCGGTAATGCTGAGGACGCGCTGAGCGCGTCCTTAGCATTGAAGTGGTTAAAAAGATTCAAAGTTTCAGCACTTAGCCGATTTCTTGCCATGTTGGCTGTAGCATACCCTCATCAATGGTGGCAATGGCATCAGTGATCGTCTGCTTTAGATTAGTGATGTCCCATTCCTTTGTTCGATACACGATCTCTTTAACATAACCCCAAAGAAATAAGTCGAGGATAGTGATATCTGGTGATCGAGGTGGCCAGGGAATTGGGCCACCCCTTCCAATCCACCGGTCTGGAAATGTTTCATTTAGGAACCCACGAACATGCTGTCCCCAATGTGGTGGTGCGTGGACCAATGATGGTTGGTTGAAGGTCATGTAGTTGTGGTGTCACATATTCAGTCAAAAGGTCAAGGTAAACATTTGCAGTAATTGATGTCTCGCCAAAGAAAAACGGACCAATGATTCGATTGCACATGACCCAACACCACACATTCATCTAAAGCAGAGAATCACTGATGCCATTGCCACCATTGATGAGGGTATGCTACAGCGAACATGGCAAGAAATCGAGTACCATCTTGATGTGCTTCGTGCAACTAATGGTGCCCATATAGAGGTGTATTAAATTAGGTAAAAAAAAATTAAATATATACGTCTCATTTTGCAATAATTTTCACTTATCTGTCTTTTCATTTGCCTTTGTAATAAATTTTGGAAATTGAAAAAAGACTTTATGGACACCCAGTTTCCTTTCCGTATGATTTTAGTGAATGCAATAAGGTCATGTCTCATTTTAATAAAATAAGGGGTACAATCTGTAAGGGACATGCTAATGGGTGGAAATACCAATGCTTTCAGGAGACAAGCCCTTCTTGAAATGGTTATAGAGATTATCTTGATTTCAAGGAATTAGTATGCCTATTGCCTAAGTATTTAATGAGGTCTTCTGACCATGATTTTTTTCCCCAGCATGTGAGGTATTCATGATGAGTGTGGTTCCAGATCGACTGCTACATATTTTTTTTTATTTTTACCCAAAAACACATGACTTTGCGATAATTATTGATATTTACATGATAAGTGGTAAGTAATGTAGTGGATCGGAAACAAAGAAGGTGATTGCTATCCATTTAGAGCCAATTGCAATCCACAAATGTGTAAAATCCTTATCAAACTGACTATGATAAAATGTTTCTACATTTACCTAATAAGTCTTAGTGCCCACGAACGCTACAACACAATTTATTATTTTGTTTTGATCTGTTGTCCCTCATTTACTCTTGTATCAGATATTCCCGCATGTCAGCTCAAACTGTACCAATCTCTTAATGAGAATATGAGAGGGATGCTGAGTCCTTCTGGTATGTTCTATGTTGCCAAGTCCCCTATAATGATTTTAAACTGAGATCTTTATGAGTGCGTCCGCTTTAGGGTTTAACTATTCTCATCATCCGGCGAGTTCAAAAGTACTTCAGAAAAATGCCACCTCTAATGGTGATGCTGGTCAAATTGATTTTGAAGGTCCTCATGAAGAGTGACAGAATGCTATTAGCCATAGATTCAACGTGAAGCTGTTACGTTTCATGAAATTGACTCCATCAGAGGTACGCTCCAACAAGCATCTTAAAAATTCTTTGTAGTTGGACATTGAGTATCCTAGAAATACAACAGCCAGGTAGAAATTCAGCTTAAAGGGACACTGCACTCTCCCTGACCACTTTATAAATTTAAAATGGTCAGGGTGTGAGGAGTGCCCCCCAGCCCCACCCCAATCTGGTGAAATTGCGAGTTAAGTGGAGGATTTTCCTTCACACTCCCCAGCAACTTTTGAATTCCCCAGCTGCAGCCTACAGACAGGTCACTAGTGACATCAGCATGTAGAGAGCTTGTCAATGTCACCCTCTCCAAGACCAATCGCGGTCTCAGAGAAGCAGCAACAACCCATCATTCTGCACAGGTGTTACAGAACCTACATAGGTATAGTGTGCAAGTCTTGTAGTGCTACGCAATTTGCGTTTCTAACACTATTCAAGTTTGCAGGAGTGCAAATTGCGTTAAAAAAGCTTAAGCGACTTCTGGGTTTGGTAGTCCCTGCGCCAAAGAGGAGGTGCTGTGCTCGTCAAGGGAAAAAAGTGAGTAAACTCACCCAAAAAGAAAAAAAAAGAATTGGGCAGAGCCTGTCAGCTTCCTCTGCTCAAATCTTTAAGGGCAAAAAAAGGGAACTCTGTTTTTCAATATAATTTCCCTTTAACCCCTTCACTGCTGAGCCATTTCACCTCTGTGTGCTGAGTAGTGATGAGCTGAACACCCCTGTGTTCGGTTCGTTTTTGAACAGCCGAACGGACGGAAATGTTCGAATACGAAGTCGCGAAAACAATGTTAATCAATGTGGGCCGAATACGCAAAATGTGTTCACAGTTCTCCTAAATGTACCGGCGGCTGCCGGTACATTTAAGAGACCTGTGGCTGCGGCCCCCGGCCCCCGTAACTCACCTGTCCTGCAGCTGTCCCGGCCTCCTGTTCCCCGGTCCGTCAGCTCCTCCGGTCCGTCTGGCCGTGGCTCCTCTGCCCCACGTCTTCATGCTGAATGATCTGATGGGGCATGACCTGGACTTTGCTAATCTTAAATTAGAGCACTGATTGGGCAATCAGAGCTCAGCATGAAGATGAGGCGTGGGGCAGAGCTTTAACCAAGCTCTGATTGGTTAAAGTTGGTGCAAGACTTTAACCAATCAGAGCTTGGTTAAAGCTCATCTTCATGCTGAGCTCTGATTGGGCAAAGTCCTGCACCTGAACTGGACTTTGCCCAATCAGGGCTCAATATTGAATTAGAGCCCTGATTGGGCAAAGTCCAGGTCAGGCGCAGGACTTTGCCCAATCAGATCATTCAGCATGAAGATGTGGGGCAGAGGAGCCGCGGCCAGACAGACCGGAGGAGCTGATGGACCGGGGAACAGGAGGCCGGGACAGCTGCAGGACAGGTGACTTACGGGGGCCGGGGCTGCAGGCACAGGTCTCCTAAATGTACTGGCAGCTGGTACATTTAGGAGACCTGTGGACGCATTTTTTATTATGCAATGTCCGCAGTCGAACAAACCGCGAACATCCCATAATGTTCGCGTTCACCGAACACCCGAACGGCCGATGTTCTATTCAAGCTCACGTTCGAATCGAACCGAACGCCCATCCCTAGTGCTGAGCTAATTTTTACCAGTTTTGCTCATCATGGTTAAACGCAATTTGAAGTCACGTTTTATTATATGACACATACATATTAGATATCCTTTTTTTCGGTAGATTCATAATATATCATTTTTATATGTATACGTCATGCCCTGCCTGAAAAAAAGCAATACAATTTTAATTTTCAATCATCTAAAGTGTGTAAAGTGATTTTTTTTCACATTTTGTCATCCAAGCCTTTATGGCAAAAAAGAGAATTGAAGTCTGTAAAGGACAAAATGAGATGACCATAGCATAATACTGTTATTATAGGTAAGTATTTAGGCCCCTGCTAGGACCTCACTTACAAAAAAGCAGAAAGTATTCAGGCCCATCAAAAGTACACGCCAGCTTCTTATCCACACCAACCGGCATCAGGTATAATTCCTTCTCTCTGGTGGGACAGCTGTTTTGGCATAAACCAGTAATTACTAGACATGTGCATTCGTTTTAGTACTAAAACGATTTAGTCCGAATTTTGGGATAATTTAGTTTTCGTATGACTCAAGAGATACGAAACTGCTCAGTACAAAAAAACGAAAGAAACTAAAATAAAATGCACTACATTTTAGTTTCAGTCCTTTTTTTGATATTACATTGATGAGTGAAGGAGACCAGCAATGAAGAGTGCAACATCTGAAGTTCTGCACCCTCCACATGCCAATGCAGTAGGATGTTCTATACAGAGAGGGGCATTAATTAATGCAGGAGGATGTTCTATACATTATACAGAGAGGGGTATTAATGCAGGAGGATGTTATATACATTATACAGAGAAAGGTATAAATTGAGGAGGATGTTCTATACAGAGAGGGACATTAATTAATTCAGGAGGATGTTCTATACATTATACAGAGGGGGTATTAATTAATGCAGGTGGATGTTGTATACATTATACAGAGAGGGGTGTTAATTAATGCAGGAGGATGTTCTAAACATTATACAGAGAGGAGCCTTTTTTTTTTTCTTTTTTTTTTAGCCATTTAAATCCAGTGGCTGTGAGCGCTGAGATCGGCTGCTTGTTATATTATCTCTCAGTACAATGTATCAGGCTCAGCTGTTACAGTAACTGACAGTAACAGCGCTCAGAGTTTCAGTAGAACAAGGAAATAATATTGTTCTAACCTCTTATATATAAAAATATTATTTACTAGTTTTACTGAAACTCTGAGCGCTGTGATGAGCAGCAGTCAGTTACTGTAACAGCTTTGCCTGACACAGGGTAGTATTACAATGTTGGTGCTAACTTAACCACAGCTGTTGTAAACTGAAAACCTCCATAGGCTATAATGGCTGTGGGAAGTTTACAACAGCTCTGGTTAAGTTAGCACCAACTATGTAATATGGCCCACATTGTGCTGAGAGTGAGAGATACTGTAACAGGCAGCGATCTCAGCCCTCTGAGGAGTCACTTCAATAGTAATTGTATCCACTGGTTTTCGGATGAATGAAATTAGTTTTCAGACTAAAGAACTGAAAACGAATTTCTTTAGCAACTAAATAAATTGCATTTTAGGACTAATCCATTAGTTCAAAACGAAATTTTGTGCTGTGCACATGTCTAGTAATTACCATACAGAAGGCTTTCGTGGTGGATCCGGCAGCCTTGGGTGGGTTATACAGCGACCTCAGGACTCCAGCAGTGTTAGGATAAATTAAGACATAATTCGCAGTATTTAGAAATAAAAGTGTGTTTATTAAAATAAGACACATCCAACATGTTTCGTTAGTCTAAGCTAACTTCATCAGGGATATCTCTGATGAAGTTAGCTTAGACTAACGAAACATGTTTTATTATTATTATTTTATTATTTTTATTTTTATTATTTTATTGTTAATTTAAACATGGTCAACTCCTGAACTGACGTCACCGAGTCCATGCATGATGACATCAGTGGGCAGGGAAGATCCCAGAGGCTTGGCTGACATCCAAGAGGACAGCGATCCAGCGCGAATCGCGATCCAGACCCTGAGTGGTTAAAGGCAGACACCGCCGGGAAGGGCAGACTGTGCCCTTCCAAACGGTGCCTGCCTATGGCCTGTGGCCCTTACCAATGGGTAGGGAGAGAAGTCCAAAGGACCCCCATCACCTTCAGGCACTTTCCTGCTCTGGCCGGCAGGGGGGGGGTGCCTGAAATAGACGTCATCACGCTTAGCGCGATGACGCTGTTACACCGGCCGGGGTCTGATGTCAAGATCCAAGATGTCAAGATCCAAGATGTCAGCCCACACCAGGAGACTGCAGCGATCACCCGAAATACCGGCTGATTGCAACTGCTGAGATTGGATGCGATCAGCGCGTCCTTTGTATGGAAAGCCCATTTGAGAGGACACGTTGAGCCGCCAAGTGGTTACTCATTATAACTATACAATAACAACGTTCCAAAAACTCACTATTAACTGACTCTGCCAAAGCATGCACAACCTGACCACATCCCCATATTCCATAATGTTTTTCTGATTTGAGTAATCGCTTTAGGAATATCTGCTCTTAGCATTATTTTCAGAAAAGAATGTTTAACATGAAATTGTAAACATGTGTAGATGGATAGGATCAATTTTAGAGGTATCAATGGTTAATGCAAAAAGTTTACAACTGCACTAGGCATAAGTTTATCCATTGCAGTATAGCATATGTAAGAATGTCTTAAATCTGTTTTAGTCGCAGAACTCATCATGCTCCAAATTACATATTTAAATTACTGGAACTGATGTGTATGTAATTTAGAAAATTGCCTTGTAAAGCTGATACAGCTTACTTGTGTGATGTGCTACACTGTTGAGAACAAACTTAACATTTAAGAGCTTTGCAGCTGTTGGCATTTGCTCTTTAAATTATAATAACTGTGCTTTTAAGTTTACTGTTGATGAGTCTGATGTAGCTTCTTGTAACAAGATACATAACAAGAACATATTATGATGAATGATAAGTGGCATGGTGTGCAACACAAAGGTTCTAGCCTTTTCCCCAAAAATGGCAGTATTATTGCATTTAACTCATACAAACTGACAATGTTTGATGAATAGATACTTGAAAACTGAATAGAGAAAATGATGGCTATAGCTGGGATGAGATAAACATTTATTATTATTATTTTTATTGTCATCATTTATATAGCGCCAACAGTTTCTGCGGGGCTTTACAATAACCAAAGGGAACAAAATACATATAAACGGACATAGGATTGAAACAAGAGGTGTAGAGGGTCCTGCTCATAGGAGCTTACAGTCTAGAGGGATTGGGGTTGAGGAAGACAAGAGGAATTACACTAGATAGCAAGATCATTAGTGCCAGTGGATTGGGAATGGTGGGGTCATACAAGCGACTTCAATCAAGCGTGAATAGGTGAGCAGAGGGATGAGTTGCATCAGATGCGGTACACTAATCTGAAGAGATGGGTTTTGAGGGATTTCTTGAAGGCCTGAAGGTCAGGGGAGAGTTTAATAGGGCGAGGCAAGTCATTCCACAAGACTGGTGCTGCCCTTGAGAAGTCTTGGAGGCTAGAGTTGGCCGTGCGTGTGTAGACCGATGACAGGTGGAGATCACCTGCTGAACGGAGTTGTCTAGATGGGACGTGCTTGTGGAGTAACAAAGACATGTAGGGAGGGGTTGTGTTATTCAGTGATTTTAACGTGAGCATCAGTATTTTAAACTGTATCCTGAAACGTACAGGAAGCCAATGGATGGACCGGCAGAGGGGGGGAAGTATGCGAGGTGCGTTTAGTGAGAAAAATACGCCTGGCCTCTGCATTCATTACACATTGCAAAGGGGCGATACGGGAGTTGGGGAGGCCAATAAGGAGCGAGTTGCAGTAGTCATGTCATGAAATAACAAGAGCATGAACCAGCACTTTTGTGGTATCTTGTTTCAGAAAGGGGCGGACACGGGCAATGTTTTTGAGTTGAAAATAACAGGATTTGGTCACTGTCTGGATGTGGGAAGAGAATGTTAGGTCAAAAGTGACACCAAGGCAGCGAGCTTGGGGTGTTGAGGTAATGGGTGTTCCATTTACTCGTAGAGAGATAGGTGGTATTGGGTTCTTCTTGGAGGGAGGAATCACGAGAATTTCAGTTTTGGTAAGATTGAGTTTAAGGAAGCGGGAAGCCATCCAGTTTGATATAGTGGAGAGACAGTCAGTGACTCGATCCAGGAGACCTGGAGAGAGATCAGGGGAGGAGAGGTAAATTTGAGTGTCATCAGCGTGTAGGTGGTACTGGAATTCAAAGGAGCTGATCAGTTTTCCTAGAGAGGCAGTGTAGACTGAAAAGAGTAGAGGGCCCAGTACTGAACCTTGGGGCACCCCAACAGAGACAGGCTGCCGGGAGGAGGTACGTCCAGCAAAGGAGACACTAAACGATCGTTGGGACAGGTAGGAAGCGAACCATGAAAGAACAGAACCTTGAAGGCCTATATCACTAACAGTTTGAAGGAGGATTGAGTGGACAACTGTATCAAAGGCAGCAGAGAGGTCAAGAAGGATCAGCAGTGAGTAGCACCGATTGGATTTAGCAGTTGCAAGGTCATTGGTCAGTTTCTCAAGAGCTGTTTCTATTGAGTGCAGTGAGCGAAAGCCAGATTGCAGAGCGTCAAGGAGAGAGTGGGTGTTGAGGTAGTCAATCAGACAGGCATACACAAGCTTTTTGAGGAGTTTGGAGGCAAAAGGGAGCAGGGAAGCGGGGAGGTAGTTGGAGGGAGCAGTCGGATCCAGAGATGTTTTTTTAGGATTGGGACTATTGTGGCATTTTGAGGGGAGCAGGAAAGACCCCAGGGGTTAAATACAGATTAAAGGTGTGGGTCAAGGATGGTACAAGAGAAACAGAAAGTGTTTTGGAAAAGATGTGAGGGAATGGGGTCGAAGGGGCAGGTAGTGGGATGAGAGGATCGTAGTAGTTTAAGGACCTCTTGTTCAGTAGCTGAAGGGAACTAGTTAAACATGTGAGGATAGACATGGTTAGCATCTTCCTGCATCAGAGAAGATGGCATTGTGGAGATTTCAGTTCTTATCTGTTCAATTTTTGCTGTGAAAAAGCATGCTAGGTCTTCGGCTTCGAGGTCAGTGTGAGGAACAGCCACCGCAGGACAGAGAAGGGAGTTGAAGGTGGTAAACAGGTGTTTTGGGTTCTGGGAGTGGGTGTGTATGAGGGCTGTAAAATATGTCTGCTTGGCTAGGAAAAGCGCAGAGCTGTAGGACTGGAGCATAAATTTATAGTGAAGAAAGTCAGAGTGGGAGCGGGTCTTTCTCCAATAGCGTTCAGCAGTTCTAGAACATCTTTGGAGATGCCGGATCTATTTGTTGCTCAGCATGAAGATGAGGCGTGGGACAGAGGAGCCGCGACTGGATGGAGGAGCAGATAGAACGGAGGAACAGGAGGCCGGAACAGCAGCAGGACAGCAGAGGTACGGGGGCCTGGGGGCTGCAGCCAAAGGTCTCCTAAATGTACCGGGAGCTGCTGGTACATTTAGGAGAACTGTGAACACATTTAACATGTTCGACCCCCATTGATTTGTATTGTGTTCGAGTTCGTATTAGAACATTTCAGCTGTTCGAATGTTCGAATACGAACCGAAGACAGGGGTGTTCGACCCATCACTAGTCAAAATAGCCAAACCAGAAAAATGCTCCCTTTTTTCTCACTTTCCAAATCAGCTATTTGATCTAGATTATTCTCTTCTCTCTTTCATCTGTATTCTCTTCTCCTGCCAATTCTCCTGAGTTTCACCTTTCTTTGAATAGACCTGCTAGTCCTGCATGATGTTCTAAGTGCAAACACTTTAAAACCAGCTGGGGAATGTCTCTAATGGTCAGAGCCTTGAACTACAACTTCATTTGGCCAGTAGATGGCGACATCCATCTGGCACATCATTTATTACAGTAAGAAATAACTTGGAAATATTCTAAAAAATTTTTTACTGCGTATTTAATTGAAAGTGATTTTCCAAAAAAAACAGTGTTCTTTTAGAAAATCACCTGATGGTAGAGTGGAGAAAACAAATAAAATGAACAAAGATTAAGAAGAGCATTAATAATAAATTATTTCAGTTAATAAAAAATTAAACATTGTAATAAAAACAAATTATCATAAGGTATATAGTTACATATCATCAGACGTCATCTCATAAAACAATGTAGAAATGAAAGAATAAAACAAAAGAAGGGAAACTAGAAAAATCTTCACCAAAAGCTTTGATAACAGATGGGTAACGATGATAACTTAACATCATGGGTAATAGTAAAACATAAAGGGATTAATAATAGACACACTACAGTAGCCACATCCAATAATTGTCATGCTTTGCAACCTTCATAGATTGCTGTCAACTATTCAATTATTCTGAAGTTTGGTAACGTCTTGGCTTTGAAGATTGGAGCGGACTGTAATCTCACCAGTTGTAAACTTCAAGTTGTATTATTATGAACATCGGAAACGTGTCTTTGTAAGAGATGTGAGTATGTAACATATGTATTCCATCACAGATGTGCCTTGACAGGGTTATAGGTCAATTTAAAGGGTATTATGAAATGTAGAGACTAAAATGTCAATGAGGTGGTGGAAAGCAGAAATCTCGTGTGTATCACAATAAAAATAGAATTGTGCTGTCGTGATGAGTTATTACTCGGCTAATTTAATTTCTAATATCAATACATTACACTTTCCTCTTTCTCTAGCCACTAACCTTCAAAATCATTTTACTTCCTCTAGTCTTATTTTTTTAATAACTTCTTAAATTCACACTTTTAAATAGTAGTATTTACAGAGGATGGACCATATTTGTTGCATACCACTACAAGATTGAACTTTTTTTTTGGAAAGTATTTTCCCAGGAAGGATACATTGACATTTCTCTCGTTTTCAAGTATCTCCTGGGTTCGAGTATGTACCGTTATGTGTCTTGCCCAAGGACACTTACTGGAGAGGTGCTCTTGCTGGGATTCGAACCTGTGTCTCCACAGTCACCATGATTATAGAGCAGTGATGTTACCTCTACTCCACCCAGCCAGCACTTCAAGCCAAGTGTGAGCATGTTTCAGATGTACTACACTGAGTGTATTGATGAAATTATTGTAAAAATAACCCGTGGGATACAAATCACCCTGTATGTCCAAAACAGCATGGCGTAATTAACGTTTTCGCTGCAGACTGGTTTTCCATTACACCACTTGCAGGAATAGATGATCTTAGGATACACACATACATCAGCCATACGTGCACTGTATTCTATGTTTAGGGAAGTTCTCTGGAGCTCATTTAACAAATTTAATTAGCCACTGCGCAGAATAAGTCCACAGAGAGTTAACTCAATCTCAGTCACCTGGTGGAGCATTTGTATATCAAGTTAACTCGGTAGTAAAAAGGTTGATTTAATTTACAATTAAAAAGGAGTAGAATTTAAATATGATGGTACTGTATATATGGCACTGCTTGTAAGTGTACGTGTTGGTGAATAAAAGGCTATGATGTAATCATAGGTTTGCATTTTTGAAAGCAGCTACAGTTATTAAACTTAATATTCATTATATATATGCTTAACCATCTACTACCAATTTCTTTATATCAGTTATATATATATATATATATATATATATATATATAACTAAGAATACATATATCTGGGACTTTGAACAAGTACATTGAACAAAACGATACTTTGAATGAATATAATGAAGTAAACACAGACTCATACACAGGCATACACGCACGTATACACACACACAGAGATTTTTATTCATTTCTCTCCAATGATATATTCTATAGACTACCTCCATGTGCAGCTGTTGGTTGGATATTTTCATATTTTCCTGTGGAATGGAGCAATAAATTCATTGAAAAAAAAGCCTGCAGCAAAGAGTAAATGAGATTTCCACATAAAAAGTGTAAATCTGCAAAAAATAGTAAAGCATTTTCTTGATCTTAGATTGGACAGAGTAAAGTCAGAGTACTTGTTTCTTATTCCAGTTTATTCCTTCTGGCAATAAAACAAAGATGTTGAAAAAGATATAAGGAGATGTCTCTATTTTAACCACATGCAAACTCAGCTGTTTCTTTTTATGTTTTGAAAGTAGGCAGAGAGAAACAACATTTAAATGATTTGTATTCAATCTTTTTACTTTTATATTCTCTGTTTCACTGCATCAGATACACCATATATCATTCATCCTCTTAAATACTGTACAATAATAATAAAAGAAACAGGAAAATGAACCTCATGTTTGCATCCAGTAGGTTAAGATCAAATGTCACAAAATTGAAGCAGATGTCTTAGACGCTTTAACCTAAACGACCGTATAAACACATTAACATCTAATTGAATAAAAAAAAATACAAATATTTAATATCTGTCATATTTTCCTGCTGCTTCATCTGCCATTGGCCAACTTTTCTGATCTTACCTGACAGGTACACATGGGTAGACTCTCTCAGACTGACTCTTTAACCTCTTCACTGCCAAGTGATTTTCCAAAAAAACATTTTCAGGAGACAGTGGTTTTTTTGAAAAATAATTTTTAATTACTTATACAGAATAAATATTTGCGTATATTCCCAGTGTATTTCTTACTGTAATAACATATTTTGCCAGTAGATGGCACCATCTACTGCCAGATTGAGTTACAACCATTAGAGTTGCAGATGGTGTTGCCTGCATCGTCTCCTGAATGTCCAATATATCAGTACATTTAGTTTGCCATTTTAACGCTTTAAAGGCACCAGCCCAAAAGCAAACAACATTCTTTTGCAGCAAACAAATTTAATTTGCTTTTGGGCTGCAGTGCTGCAGATCAAGATATCTTAACCGGATGTTGCCTATGAAGCCCGAGATCTCTTGATCTTTGTAGTGAAGATGTTAAATTGCTGTGCCAATGCTATGTCCAAGATGGCAGTGCCCTGTAAGTAAGTAAAATGGGTAAGTAGGTAAGACAGACTGACTTGTCTAGTTGACTTGTTTTTGTGATGCAAAATGTAGACCAGTGTTTCCAACTTGTTCTCAGGACCCATTAACAGGTCAGATTTTAAGAATTACTTTGAGGAAATGCAGACTGAATCCTACAGTAACTGAGCAGCAAATCAGATCACCTGTCCAGGATCATAAGGAGGGCGAGGCAAGTGAGGCACTCGCCTCGGGTGCAGCTATGAGGGGGCACAGCCAGTGTAGCTAGGGCTGTCAAAAATAAACGTCAGCGCGATGCTGCCATCTGTGATGCTAATTCAATGTATAGCATCTATTAACTGGCAGCTGCTCCATCCGGTGCCAGTTTGGGAGGCGCAGCCACATGACCCTGCCTGTCACATTCCTATGCACTGCAGCGGCACTGGGAGGAAGTGATCCTATAACGTCACTTCCTCCCAGTGCTGCATTCTGACACGGAGGAAAAAGCAAAGCCCAGCTGCTGACTCCCAGGTTCAAAGAAGGTGAAATAAATATGAGAAGGTGGGGGAATGAACTGGAAAAGGAGGGGGTGTAATGAAAATGAGAAGAAGGGGGAAATTACGTGATATTAATATGAAGAGAGGGAATAGACTGAAAAAGTAGGAAGGAATGGGGTGAAATTAACATGAAAAGGATGAGTAAATTGGGTGAAATGGACCTTACAGCAGGGGGAATGGACTGAAAAAGGAGGGGGTGTAATGAATAAGAGGATGGGAAATGGGGTAAAATGAATATGAGAAGGAGGGGGAATGGACAGAAGGAGAGGGGATTGGGGTGAAACTAACATGAAAAGGAGGGGAAATGGGGTGAAATGAAAATGACATTAGGGGAATGGATTGAAAAAAAGGGGGAGAAATGAATATGAGAAGGAGGGGGAAATAGAGTGAAATGAACATGACAGGAGGAGGAATGGATTGAAAAACAAGGAGGTGAAACGTGAAATGAATATGAAAAGGAGGGGAATGTAAAAGGAAGGGGAATGGGGTGAATTTAAAATGACAGGAGGGGAATGGATTTAAAAAAGGGGGTGAAACGTGAAATGAATATGAAAAGGAGGGCGTAATGGACTGAAAAAACAGAGGATGAAATGAACATCAAAAGGAGTCGGTGGCCATGAAAAGGAGGGGAGAATTTACATGGAAAGAAGGGAGGGGGAGGAAATGGCATGAGAAGGGGAGAAAGAGAGGAAGAGGAGGAAAGGTATAAAGAGTAGAGGAAGACAATGGAAAAGAGGGAAAGACGGTGCACTGAAGGCGGGGCAATATGCCCACATGTGCGTCTCTAGCTCTGTCAAATTTTGCAATCTGCTGAAATGCACATGCGCATCCTCCATATGATGTGTAAACGGGATCCCTTGTGCATGCGCCTCATAAACATTATATCTGATTGACTGAAAATACTAATCACAGATTTGATAATAACTTGGCACTTTCTCATGGATTTTACAGATCTTCAGTTCCAGTTCGTCCATCTAACAGTGTGCAATTGCTTTGCATGGCAGCCCTGCTGAAGGTGAGTTTAAACTGGAACTGAAGATCTGTAACATTCAAACAAAGTGCCAAATATACAGTATATCCATTCTGTGATTAGCATTCTCAGCCAACCAGATATCACGGATGTCATGTTTATGGGGCACATGCACAGGGGATTGTGTATATATATATATATATATATATATATATATATATATATAGACCTCTGTAAAAATATTGTGGGGGGCACAATTTTCTGCTCTTGCCAAGGGCGCAAAAGGAGCTAGCTATGGCTCTGCACCTGTCCCATGAAATGTGAAGATAATGTCTGGAAAACTTGGCCTGTTAGTGGGTCAAGAGGACAGGTTTGGAAAACACTGAGTAGAGCAGGAGAGCAAGGCCATGAAATATACAAACATTTTTTAAATCTACATATATAAAAGCAAAATGCCACCTGCACAACATCACAATATCTCCATAACCATAAAGGCTGTAATAAAGTATGCATCTAATAACCCCTACGTTAATGACCCGCAAATGGGATCAATGCCTGGGACTAATAAGTATTTGTCTGGTTTTAAATATGAACCTCAGATTGATTACTCCAGGGAAAAGGTTGTTGATCTCGGACCTCGGTTAACTTGTGCCTGGTGTTGTGCTCTGAAGTGGCAGGATGAGAGTCCCGGGATGTGCTGCAGTGGCTGGAAAGTCCAGCTCCCTCCCCTTCAGCCCTACCCTGAACCCTTACACAGCCTTCTCACCCACAAGCATCCAATGGCACTTTCTTTCTGCTGCCCGGAAGTACGACGGATGCTTCCAAATGATGTCTTTTGGAGCCAGAAAGGTGAAGAAGGGAAATTTTATGCCAATATTAAATGTGCAGGGGCAGGTCTACCACAGGATAGGGAGTATCATAGCGGGGCCAAAGCAGCAGCCTTCATTTCCTCAGATATACTTTGTTGGTGATGATGACAATGAGACGTACATCCGTTGTGGAATCTACCCGCTCATTAATCCAAAACTGGTTAGCCAACTGCAGATGTTGCTGCATGACCACAACACATATATTCTGGGACTTAAGGCTGCTGTTTATTCTGTTATTAAGGGTCACAAGGACTTCCAAGTGGTGTTTAACGCCGATAGGAAGTCTTCTGGAGAGCACCAAGGTCATTTCAATGCTCCCACTAGTACAGAAGTGACTGTTCTCATTGTCAGGCAGGATTTTGAGAAGAGAGATATCGTTCTCCACAGCAGAGACAACAGGTTGTATTAGGGGTAGCAACCATCTTAAGGGAGGAGTTACGGTGCTTTTGGCTGGTGGTTTCAGACAGACATTGTCTGTTGTGCCACGAGGGACAGGTGCAGATGAAGTCAAGGCCTGTCTCAAGTCATCCATCTTATGGCCTTATGTCATAGTCCTGTCCTTGACAGTTAACATGCGTGTCCACCTTCAACGTGATTTGAGGACAGAAGCGTTTTCTAACTTATTACTTGATATTGGTAATGGCAAGCTTTTGGAAGAGGAGGGAAGAATAACTATTCCAAGTAACCTTTGCGAGGATGTGACAAATCTGATCAACTTGACTGACAGAATACACCCAAACATTCATCAGGCTGGAGTGTATTGCGGTTCATGGCTTTGAGAAAGAGCTATTCTCACCCCAACAAACCACTCAGCCAACAGCATCAACAACTTTCTGCTGGAGAAGTTGTCCCCTGAACATATGAAGTATGCATCTGTGAACTGTGGACTGGAATTGAGGATGCTGTACATTACCCTGTGGAGTTCTTCTTGCACACTCTCAACCTACCAGGATTACCACCTCATGTCCTCTACCTCAAGGTTGGCGCTCCAATCATGCTGTTATGCACTCTAACCCCTCCAAAACACTGTAATAGGACCAGACTTCAGGTGAAAACACATAATCGAAGCCCCGGTTTTCACAGGTGTAAATCAGGGAGAAACTGTTTTCATACCCAGAATTCCTCTGATCCCATCAGACTACCACTTCGAGTTCAAACGTCTACAATTTCCTGTTGAGGTGTGCTATGCCATCACCATCAATAAGGCACAGGGACAGACATTAAAAGTGGCTGGTGTGCATCTGACGAGTGACCTGTTTCTCCCATGACCAGTTGTATTTGGCGTGCTGCAGAGTCAGTTCACCTGACAGCCTGGTCATCCTCCAGCCAGAGATTAAAACCAGGAATGTTGTTTATAGGAAAGTCCTGAGCAAATCATCTGAGGGACAAATTGAAAATCCATGCTAATCAAGTATTTAGCCCGGCTACATAGACAAAAATCCCAGGATTGCTGGCGGGATTAAAGGGCTTAAACCCATCTATTTTATTGTTTATTATTATTATTATTATTATTATTATTATCATCCCTTATGTGTTTCAATCACCAACCACCATTAAGCCAACGGATTGTGAACCAAATATCTCCTGCATAGCCCGAAGGTTCGGCGCAAAGCACGGGTATCCAGCTAGTATATGATAAATGTTACATGAATGTATCAATGTACTCTCGTAATACTCCATCATGAAATATTAAACTGATACTGTTCTAGTGTTTGTTGTCGAGATTTATATTCAATAAGAAACTTATACGAGACACAAATATCAATCGTTTATATTTCCTAGAAATTCTCCTAAATTCTTTTAATTGTCTGTGTTTTGCTTTGAAGAATACACTAATCAATAATCGTATAAAAACATATATATATTTATTACGTATGCAAAAAAAATTCAAATCTCATATCATAAACAAAGATTTATAAACAACATATCCATCCATCAGCACATAGACAGTAGCTTCTCAATATATGTATCTCCTGTTAGTAACTGCATATATGATTAATATCATTTACTTTATCAGTTAGTAACTATACACAAATGGTTAATAAACATTTCTGCTTAACAAAAACAATTAACATGTATTTCCCAGCAAACCAATGTTTAAACAAGCTAGATCTTGTAGAGATATATGTATCTCTCTATGCTACGTGGATCAACAAAAGATGAGATATCACTTATTCTATTTCTAGAAGGATAAGTAATAAATACTTATTTAGTGAATCTTCCCCTAATATCGAGGATTAAGTTTCTAATCTTCTGCTTTTTATATTGTAGTTATATAATTCCTTGCTTATTAATTTCAATCACAGTAATTTCCAAATTCAATATTTATATATATATATATATATATATATATATCTTTGTATATCACTTTGCAACAATTACTTTAGGATAAATCCTTATATCCGATTCTTCTTCATATCTCTATCTGCAGAATATAAATATTTTAAAGACTCTGGATCTAACAGTAATCTGAGATATCTCAGTCTATCTGTTTCAAGAAATACTCCAGATATATATAATTACATTAATTCCTTAATTTAAATAGCTTTCATACATTACCTCTCCAATCTGGATTCAATGAGTTACAGCCTTTGAATATTCTTTATGTAATATATTGTTTTTGGAATTTGTGAAAATTATCAATACCAGATATTCAATACATGTGAGTTAGAAGTGTGGACCTAATTAAATTATATGTAATATCTTGAATGCATTGGGTGTTGGAATGATCTGCAATCTGAATCAATGCATTATCGTGTCCTGGGATGATCTGAATGCCCAATGCATTATCGTGTCCTAGGATGATCTGAATGCCCAATGCATTATCGTGTCCTGGGATGATCTGAATGCCTTGCAACGAACAGTACAGCTCCAATTATAGTCAATTTGACGTCACTGACAATCTACCCCTTTCATTTAAATATTACTCTCTCTATATTAATATAATATTTACTATGCCTCAAGAGGGCAGTGTTACTCTACAAATTAATTCCACAATTTAATTTTAATATATCTTATCTAAGGTCAAAGATCCATCTGTTTTAACAAAGATCCTATATTCAATCCTAGACTTTGGGTCTCTCCTGTCAAAATTAAATTAATATCTCTACTCCTCTCAAAACTCAGCTAAATTCCTTTCTAGTTAAAATCAACAGAAATTCTATTCTTCAGTAATTATACTGTTTATCAGTTATACTCTACAAATATTTGGAGCATCTATTTCCTACTGTAAATATAATAAAATATATATTGATTATAAGAATATATTTCGTCAATATAATTATACACTTGCAAAGATTTAAACTTTGTTCCTATACCCAAAAAGAAAATATCTTTAATTCAAATCTTAAATTCAAATCTTAAAACAAACCAATAAATTTAAATATGACATGTCTGGCACTTAGCTCAGCATTATATCAAATAAAGACATTTTATCGTCTATAACATCATGTCTGGCATTTATAAAAAAAAATCATAACTCTTAGCCATGAACTATTTAAAAAAAAATCTCTGTCCATTTCTAAAACTAGGGAAAATTGAAAAAGAAAGACTTTACATTAAAACAAGATGGCTACAGGCATCCATTTTAATTTTTCCATTATAATATACCCGACATTGTACAACATGGAGATGTAGAAATATATAGCACTTCTATATGACACTTCTCCGAATTTTACCAAAATTTAAATTCATGGCTTGAAACACCCCTCTATTGTTTTCCACCATGCAGTCATATCTTCTCCCATGAAACCATGGAGGTTGGGTCCCATGGAAAGTGAAGTCGTGTCCAGGCTGGTCCTATTTCTCTTCCCACTCCTAAAAAAGGTGCTTGAGTAATGTTGTCTGGCATTATATACAATTATACAATTTTTAGCCTTTTCATTGCCTAGTGTTTTTCCAAACAAATAACACCAGATATGGTATTTTTGGTATTCTGACAAGTAATGTGTAAAGTGATTTTTTATATCAAGATGCATAGAAAACATTTAAAGTCATCATAAAATATTGTTTTGGTACACATTTTCAGCACCCTCAAAAAATATTTAGGTATAATTAAGTTGAATAATATTTATATATATATATATATATATATATTAATGTAAACAGTTATTACTATAACGCATTTGAATAAGGAATCTTTTTCCATTTTGCTGTGCTCCTATAGTCTCTCCATATGACAGTTTCCAGATATGCTGCCACATACTTTATAACACTCTCCTGCAAAGCAATTACTCTTATCCTTTTGATAATTTCTCACATATTCATGCAAGTAACAACCCACCGCACACACATTGCTATTAAGATATACAAGGTATCCCCATCTTTAATGCAAAATTGCCTCCTCCCAAGGACGTCGAAAAAACATATAAAAACAAGGTAAAATCTACACACGATAAAAGAATATTCTGTGGAGAGTGGAATCCTTTCTACAGCCCCACCGCTGCTGTTGAGGTCCTTGAGGCTTGCATCTGCTGGATAAAGGTGTCTGGCGACTACACATATTGTGGAGGGGTAACGCTGATTTGTGATATATGTTGATATATACATGCAACTATTGAGTGTGTTTCCACTAGGGGCATATATATGTACCATCCTTTTTTACAGTATTATGCTGTTTTTGTCCATTTCCTGTTTTTTTTATCTTGTATAGATTTTACCTTGTTTTTATATGTTTAATGATGACACGCTTTATGTCTCTAATTCTATACTTCTTAAAGGTTTACTCGGTGTACAATTTTTATATGAACCAATGAAACATTACTGTTACTTTCCAAACCTTACAAAGCCCCATTATACTATATTATATGGTATTCTAATGTGAAGGGAAGAGTTAAAATGTGAAGCCTGATATAATCTGCTTTATAAAGCGTAACATTACATTCAAATGATGACATTCAGGGGTTACCTTAGTCAGTTATATGCATGACTAAATAGAAATCAGTGAAGCTTTTGAAATTAATCAAGGCTGGTAATTTTGTCTCATTTTTTACTATGTCACACCTCACAATCATTATTAATGCTCCTTAACTCACATTCCTTTTTCTTTTTACACTTCTTTTATTCTAATTTAAATTGTGAACTTGTGAAAACTGATGGCAGTGTTATCTGCAAATGTAACCATGTTGTAGAGAGCTTGCAATAAAAGTCTATGTAGATTCAAACACTCTTTAAGAAAACCATGAAAAAGTCAATATAATGTTGACTGAACTGTTTTGTACAAAATGATTCATAAAATTAGAGCAAAAGCAATATATTAATGTTACATGACATAGTAATTTAACTCCTATTAATCATTAATGGAGTCCCTTGCAGTTTGACATTAGTCATTCATGACATCATTGTCAATTATTATGTAATTATTATGCGTAATTGTGTTGAGTCTTGGAATATTATTTTGTAATTATCAGCAAACATTAGTTTCTTGAAAGGATTTAGCAAATTGAATGTTATGCCTTAAAAATGATGCAAGTAGTTGCTTCTGAATGATTTTCTTCACTAGAAAGAAGTAACTCTTGCATTAACTATGTTTAATCCTTTAATTCTTCTTTTTTGTTAACCTAAATAGCAACATTTTCTGTGACATACATTAACATGTTCACTAGAAAACCAGTGGGGTTTTTTAAAATCATTTTTCATTAATTCTATAGTAAAAAACATTTGAATTTTTTTTTTACTGTCGGGAAGCCATTTCTGACGGCAGACTTGGTCATCTGTTGGCCAGAAAGGGCTCTTGCATCTGGGGCTTCATGCTGAACCAGTTAAGGCTCAGTGCTTAAGACCCACAGAGTCCTAGCTGTTCAAAACTGTTTTAGCACCCTGTTGTCATGCCCAAGCTGCCAAAAAAATTGTAGGCACATTATGGAGTCCATTTGAAAATCAATTTTGCTTGCAATAAATTCAATTATAGTGCATTACACCAAAATTAAACCAAATTGAGTATACTTGACATTGGGGCACCGGCAGGCACTTTGAAAAATAAGTATACTTTTCTAATTTTCAGATCAATTTAGAAAATAAGCTGCTCACATGGCCACCAGAACAGGTAGGCATATGTAGACTTGTGAGAGTTTCTATTTTAAACTATTGCATTAAACTCCAGATTACCGTATTACAGGTTATATTCTCCTTGAAACTATAGGGTCTATTTACTAAAGGGTGAAGTCAGAAGAATTGACAGAAGTGAGAATTGGTCTACATTTTGTTCTCTTCTCCTGTCAATTCTCCTGAATTTCACCTTTTAGTGAATAGACCCTTATATCTTTGACATGAAAAACCGAACATTTACACATCTTCATTTATGAATGTAAAACATGAAGCTAGGGTTGTTTTACATCCACTATTGTATTCTCTTTTATAATATTTAATCAAAAACAATATTCCATGTATTTCTTCCGTTTACTTACCAATGCAAACTTTGTCAGAGAATTCTATCATTATTAACCTCTAAGCTACCAAGTGTTTTTTGTTGAAAAAATGTTCTCATAACATTTATTTGAAACATGGAATGTGAAGTGAACAACTAAATATAGGGTAAAATAGAGGTTTTGTACAGAAACTGTTATTCTGAGGTAGTTAAAAAAATTAAATAATGCTAATTTGCACATTTTTAATTTTTCATGTACTTGTTATCCTTTACAGAAATATTGTTGAAATGTAATATTCTGAGCTCTACATAGTGTCCTATATTTTGCACAATTTCACATGGGGTCTGCATTATTATCATACTGGCAGAAAATACCTTTTTGTTAGATCCAGTAACTGTGAAAAACATAAATAATAATGATGTTCAGATCTCCTGCTTATGGGGATTTGTGGTGATCATAAAGAGATTATTAGCAATGCAGCTTCCAAAAAATACCAAAATAATCTAAAAATAATATCTGTATGTGGCAAAATGCCTGTGAATAGAAATTACAATAACACCTTACAATACTGTACAGGGATTTGCAGTCAGGATAACCCCCTGAATCTTATCCCCGTACAGCAGTGAATGACCCTAGAGCTCTCACTTTATTCTGCCTTCTCCCTGGCTGCTGTAATGCAGCAGTAATACTATTTGAATATTTTGTTACAGTGAGGTTTAGGGCTGCTATTTACAGCTGGTTTTATGTCTCTCCAGGGTGCTTGGAGAGACATAAAACAAAAGATTTTGTTTCTCCACAGGAGAGAATACTAATCCTGTGTGAAATGTGTGAAAATTGTCTTTTGATATGCTAATGATCGATTTTGGGAGTGAAGGAGTTAATACCAATTTGGCCATTAAAACCATGTTAAAAACAACAAGTGCAATTTATATTCATAGCGTTACCAAATGTATCACTGGGCTGAATATCATATTCGTTATGAACTCTGTAAAATATGCTACTTTGAAATCTTTATCCTTACGCTGTTAACCTTTGTTCCAAAGCTCTCATTTTCTGAAGGTTGAGATAAATAATACTGGCAGCTAAAGTGGAAAAGTTTCAATGTTGTCCTTAAAAAAGACTTTGAAAATGATCAATAATTATGTTATTTTTGTGAGAACTAAAGTCATCATAAGCAGCTTTTAGAAACAGTGCAAAGGATAAGAACAAAATAGTTTGTTCTCTCTTTTTAAATAAGGACATAGCATCTAATGACTTTTTTCTATTTTTCTTATTTTATATGAGTAAAAAAAGGCAGTAGTAGCTTGGGTTTTTGCGATACTAGAGAAAAATAAAATAAATATGTATACAGAGGTTGAAAAAAGCTGTAATATATTTATATTTTCAAACATGAACCCAGACCTGGCTGTATGCAAACTCTTTTGAATGTCACTGAAACTTTGTTATGGACAACGGTTTCTTCAGGTTTATTATTTTCAAAACAATCTTGTTAAGGTTATTTTAATTGTATTGTTTAAATGCTCTATAGCAGCTAATAGGGCTATAGAGAGTAGAGATAATATAGTGCATAAAATTATGCAATGTAACAAGCTACGTAGAAATTTAAACACTTAATTAAAAGCTTTTAAAACTCATTGCTATGAAAATAGTACTTGCTTACGTGAGCTAGAACAATGTAAGAGA
Organism: Leptobrachium leishanense; assembly: GCA_009667805.1. Classification (NCBI taxonomy): domain Eukaryota; kingdom Metazoa; phylum Chordata; class Amphibia; order Anura; family Megophryidae; genus Leptobrachium; species Leptobrachium leishanense. The sequence goes on along the minus strand of CM019064.1, from coordinate 110,066,737 downwards.
TAAGAGAGCAGCATTTAGGGTTTGAAACGAGGAGTTTTTGAAAACAAAATATTTTGCATAGTAAAAAGTGTATTGCATGTGGTAAATGTCTTTGTGGGAGGAGTAGAATGGGGATGATATTAAAGAAAGATTGATGGAAATCAACAACCAGTGCATTTTTGGAAAGTTTGTTTACATTAATTGTATAGTAATAAATATTTGGGAATTTTCCCATTGTGTGTCTTGCTGTCAGTAAACCCTCTTTGACAGACAGCCATCTGCTGGCCAAATAGAGCTATTGCGCTGAGGCTTCATGCTTAATCAGCTGAGGATCTGTGTTTTAGATACAGAGTCCCAGCTGTTTAATACCTCAGGTGTCATTCATCACAAGGTGCTGAACATTTTGGGGCACATTCTGGAGCCCAACTGCAAAGAATTTTGTTTGCAATCAGTGAAATTCATTTGCATTGCTCCACAATTACACCAAATCAAGTACTGGTATATGTGCTTTCAGGACATCAGAAGGTGCTTTCAAAATGGATTATACTCAATCTTGGTAGTGAAGGTAGTTAAAAGGGGGATATTCAGAGTCAAGAGCAGATAAATGTTGGAGAAGACTTTTTAGTGTTTTGTGTCATCTCAGATGTTTGTTATGTGGCAACAGGTAAAATCTCTGGTTTATGACTATTTTAAGATCAAGCAGGCTGTAGAACCTGGTGGGTCACTGATAGGACCCGTTGGATTTATGGAAAACCACTGTCCTTTGCTGACAGTGAAAAATATATATACCCTTCATACATAGAAAAAAGAGAAGAAGGTGGCAAAGTTCTTTGCAGCCTGTTGGGATGCCTGTACCACTAGTGCTAGTAAAGAATTGCATGCATATAAAATACAATACTTTATTGATAATGCATGAACATCACACACACATATAAAAGGACATAAATAATCGATCGGTGTGTTGATAGATAGGCATACCAGACTGGCAATAATCCCATTCAGCAATTAGTCATGCAGTTTGAAGGGTTGGGTCAGTTTAAACCAGCACCTTGTGCATAAATTACATACATACAGGGCTGTTCAGAGAGAGAGAGAGGAGAAAACCTTGAGAATTGGCAGGAGAATGAACAATCTAGACCAAATAGCCAATTTGGAAAGTGAAATAAATGGGAGAATTTTTCTGGTTTGACTATTTTGACCTAAAATTATCAATTATCCAGTCATTCTCAAAGTTTTCACCTCTCTCTGAATAGCCCTGATAGGGTTGCCATCAGCAAGCAATATGGAGCATAAATTAAAGTCACTGCTCTCAATGATTCAGTATAATACCCCTAATGCTTGTATGATCACTGGGCTAACTCTAGCTTGAGCTGATCAAATTGGCTTGTGTCTGATGTAAACCAAATAATAATCAAGCATAAGCATAAGCAGGCCGGGCTATGCAGACTGTGTAGTACAATCATTTGATTTGCAAAATTGAATCAATGCGTAAACCATCTTACAATATTACCACAATGGTTTGTGGTCCGTCAATACTTTTCAAATGATGATTAAGCCAACAACCACAGAAGACATAAAAAAGATAATTACTTGCCTCTAGTATGTGTTAGATTTTTATGCTGTCCCTGAATTGTATGAATATACAAGAAACCTTCATCTGCAGACAAACAAGTACCCAAAGTACAAACATAGATTATGAAGGAAAAAGAGGTTAGTCATAATTGGATAATGGTTAAATACCAAAAGTCATTGGTTTCCAATTAGGAATGAGCGTTCGGTTCAGATCAGTTCGGAATTCGATTCGAATATCTCCCATTCGGCTGTTCGTCGAACGCCGAACATTTCCACGTGATCGCCCACAATGGACCGCAATGGACCACAATGCACTTTTCCACTGGCCTGAGTGCAAGACTATGCCAATCATGGCTCAGAGTCCTGATTGGGCAAATTTTGCCCAATCATGGGCTCACAGAGCTAAGTCCCGCAGCACACTATATAAGGCTTCTTCCCTGCCTGGAGCCCCAGCGTGTGTATTTGCAGGAGTGAATCAGAGAGGAGAGGAGATTGTTCTGTCAGGGTGTATCAGTGATGTTGTAGGAGATTTCTGGGAATTAGAATCTGTGTTGGCACTGCCAGGCTATCAGGGACAATGTGTTTCAGTGAGTTGTAGGAGATTTCTGGGAATTAGAATCTGTGTTGGCACTGCCAGGCTATCAGGGACAGTGTGTTTCAGTGAATTGTATTTGTATTTGAATTGTATTGTGAATTGTAATTCAGTGTGTATCAGTGAGTAATACCACAGTTCAGCAAATTTGAATCTGTCTTGGTATAGCCAGGCTATCAGAGACAGTGTGTATCAGTGAGTTATACGACAGATCAGCAAATTTGAATCTGTCTTGGCACAGCCTGTTATCAGTGTGTATCAGTGAGTTATACCACAGTTCAGAAAATTAGAATCTGTCTTGGCACAGCCTGTTATCAGTGTGTATCAGAGAGTTATACCACAGTTCAGCAAATTTGAATCTGTCTTGGCACAGCCAGGCTATCAGTGTGTATCAGTGAGTTATACCACAGTTCAGCAAATTAGAATCTGTCTTGGCACAGCCTGTTATCAGTGTGTATCAGTGAGTTATACCACAGTTCAGCAAATTAGAATCTGTCTTGGCACAGCCTGTTATCAGTGTGTATCAGAGAGTTATACCACAGTTCAGCAAATCTGAATCTGTCTTGGCACAGCCAGGCTATCAGGGACAGTGTGTATCACTGACTTATAGCACTGTTCTGGAAAATCTGTATATCTTTGATCTAATTCTAGATACCATACAATAACACAGTTTAATCAGAGTTCATCTGTTTATCTATTGAGATTTGAATCTGGCTGTTGCCAGCTATCAGGGTGTTGCAGCCTGCAGGAGAGGAAGTGAATGAGAGAGAGTAGAGGACATTGACAGCCTTGCAGGGAAAATATCAGTAAAATCGCTGACTTATATCAGAGTTCTGAATATCTTTAATCTATATACCAGAGTTGAATCTGAGTTCTGCATATCTCCAATCTTTATACCAGAGTTGAATCTGACTTCTGTATATCTTCAATCTTTATACCGGAGTTGAATCAGAGTTCTGTATATCTCCAATCTTTATACCAGAGTTTAATCAGAGTTCTGTATATCTTTAATCTATATATAACTCAACATGTCAGAAAGACCAAAATGGACAGGCAGACGCTCCCAGACACAGATAAGAGGGCAAGCAGCCTCTGCGTCGGAAGGCAGTGCCTCTGGTCGTAGTGGACATGGTACATCCTCTGCAGGGGCTTGCTTGTCCTTTCTAACTGGTGTTGGCCGTCTTATGCTGCAGCAAAATACAGAGGATTTGCAGGATTGGCTAACCAGGCCATTCTCATCTTCCGAGTCCTCTGCCAGCCAGGCTTGTAGTGGTTTACAGTCCACCTCAGCTGCCAAAGCATCTAATGCAGCCCCATGTCCACAGCTACTCCTGCCGTAGCCTCACCAACATACACGGAGGAGTCAGCTGAATTGCTTGACTACAATGACAGTGACATGCTGCTTGAGGATACGCAGCAACTCCAGTGCTCTGATTCAAACTCTGAGGTTGAGGAAGGGAGTAAAATCAGCCTAGAGGGAGGGGTGCCAGTGACACACAAAGAACTGGCACTCATGTTCCCCCAGCAGCTGCAGCATATTGTCAGGTTGGCCCCAGTGATGAAGAGATAGGGGTTAATGACAATGATGATGAGGTCACTGACTCCACCTGGGTGCCTGATCGATCAGAGGAGTCAAGTGAGGAAGAGGAGGAGTAGGCGCAAAAAAAGAGGCACAACGTCCTCTATGACCAACCGTAGCCAGTCCAAGGCATCAGAAGTCAGAGCTGCTCAGGTGCAGAGCACTGTTGTCTCAAAGCACATTTGCAGGAACTCTGCTGTCTGGGACTTCTCCACAAAATGTGCAGCAGACTCCAGAGTTGCTATTTGTAAGCTATGTCTGAAGAGAATCATGCGTGGGAAAAACATCATACACTTGGGTACCACGTGCTTGATAAGACATATGACCACCTGCCACGCATCCCGTTGGCACAACACTTTGCATAGGTCCTCATCCTCATCTGTCTCTACCCCCACTATATGTCCTGCCATGTCATTGCCTAAAACATCCACTGACAGGGATGATGCTACAGTAATGGGTGTTCCAGGTCCTTCCTCACAATGTGACAGCATCCCATCAGCTGAAGATTTACGCAGTCAGATTACGTTGCCCCAGCTGCTGCAGCGTAAGAAAAAATATAGTCCCAACCATCCCCAAGCACAGCGTCTAAATGCCAGCTTAGCAAAATTACTTGCATTACAGCTACTGCCTTTCCAGCTTGTGGACTCTGCTTCCTTCCGTGAATTTGCAGAATGTGCTGTACCACAGTGGCAGGTTCCAAAACTCCATTTATTTTCGTGGAAGGCCATTCCAGCACTATACCAGCACGTGGAAAACAATGTTATCGAGTCATTGGGAAAGGCAGTCAGCAGTAGGGATGAGCTGTTTGGTTCGATCGGTTCGGAGTTTGATTCGAACATTGACCGTTCGAAGGTTCGCGAACTTCGAACTAACTCAGCTCCCCACTACCTGTCCTCACTAATCACCAAATACACCCCAGCCCGATCCCTAAGGTCAAACAGTGACCTGAGCCTAGCTTCTCCCCGCATCACCTCTTCCCATGATAGACTGCAGGATTTCTCACACGCAGCCCCCACTCTCTGGAACGCTCTCCCTCATACTGCCAGACTTTCCCCTAACTTCTCTTCCTTCAAACGCTCCCTTAAAACGTTCCTATTTAAGGAAGCCTACCACCCAACTCACTGATGCAACCATCAATCACGCTCACCTTACAGTCCTCTCCTCCTGTTTCCAACCCCAACCCTCCTAGATTGTGAGTTCCTACGGGAATAGGGCCCTCATCTCCTCCTGTACTGTTTGTCAAATGTTGTTCAATGTATTGTAACCCTGTCTAGAATATGCTGGCGCTCTATAAATAAAAAATAATAATAATAATAAAAAAGTTCGAAAAAATGTATTTTTATTTTTTTAAATAAAAAAAATGCTTAAAAAATCTAAAAATAAAGAGACTCTTTACTGCAGAATATCATAAGCAACGGTTTATTAGATATTGTATTAAAACAGGAATATTTTTAACATTGAAGCCTATGGGATAAAACATTCTTGTTGCTAAAACATCAGGCAGACGAGGCCCTCTAATCAGGCACTGTAGAGGGCAGCCTGCCGGGGCCTCCCAAGGATCCCTTTGAGGAGCATGCGGCCGCCGGATGACAGCACTGCGACTGTGCGGGCTAGCCGTCCGGGTGCATGTGGCAGAGACAGGTGGTGCAGGGAGAGAGCCACTGCACCTGCTGCCACGGCAGACCCCCCCACAACCAGGATCCAGGGAGCTCCCACTGACCATTAGGCTAAGGTCAGATGACACATTTCTAAAAAAAAAAATCCGAGGACATTTTTAAATATCCCCGGGAACATAAAATAAAACCTTTTTTTTCTTTCTCTACTTGGCTGAATGTATTTAATTAGATATATTAGATACATTCAGCCAGGTAGAGGGGGTGGCATGTGGGCTTCGCGGGGTCTCAGGCAGTGGAATCTGAAAAAGACCAGATGCCTTCTACACTGGGCTATAAATACTAACCCTAATAGGGGGAGCGCACCTATATTATTGTACTTTCCTTTTATTGTGTTATTTACTTTATTTTTATTTTTTTAAACAACTGATGAAGCCCTAAAGGGTGAAACGCATTTTGTTACCTGTTATTTTACTGTTTCTGTCCTTTATTTTATGTTCCAATAAACGTTTAAATAATAGGACAGAACTCTGCTTTAACTCATTGAGTTTTGTAGATTTCTACAAGTTACGACAGGTTACGACCTGTGAACACCCAGGACCCCAAAGGAATGCCAAAGCCTGAGATAAGTGAGTTGTTGAGAACCATTGGCACCTAAATATTGGAGAACCTGTGGATGACCCAGGATCCTGAAAGGACATCAAGGCTGTGAGACGGGTCTACCTCTGAGAGCTACTGGGTGAGCCACATAAACACCCACAGGCGAGGTGATCGAGCCTAACGAGGCTCTGGAAAGTGTGAGTGGATCCATCTCCCCCCTTCATTTTCTCATTTTTTAATGACTGGACTTCACTATTATACTCTTTTTTCCTTTTTAGGAATATTTTGACGAACTTCGAGTCATCTAACCCAGCTATCTATATTGTATGTTATCTTCTCTTACAATTATTGTATGTTCATTTCGTTTTAGTATTAGATATTTCCCCCTACCGCGTACGCGGACACGCCGAACACCGACTCTTCTCTTTCTTTATAAATATATATATCCAGACTTGTATTATACACACATTATGGCCACTAATTCCCCCCATCCATTTGGCTGATCCCTCCAGAAGAAATGTTGAACCCGATAGAGCAGAGAATAATATATATATTCTCTGCTCTGTTGGGTTCAACATTTCTTCTGGAGGGATCAGCCAAATGGGGGGGCGCATTTAGTTAAGATTGTCCACATGCCACCCCCCCATGTGCGTAGGTGTCTTCCACAATACCACAGAGGGGTTACGGTGTGAAGGCACTTGCTGCCACCAAAGGCAAAATATTTGGGTGCACTGACGCCTGTACCAGATTTATATCATTTTAATATTTGACCGCAGGGTCCAACCCTGCATTCTTCCACAATACCACAGAGGGGTTACGGTGTGACGGCACTGTTGCTGACACTAAAGGCCCAATTTTAAAGCACCTATTGTTACTTTCGTCCAAAGCCTGCATAAGTTTCACCATAATTTAGCCCAAAAAATCACTAAACTTATTGTGCGTGTGCTAAACCGTCTCCTCTTTTCATACAGGTTGCCGCCCCAAGCAGTTGTTTATGAATAGATTAAAGACAAAACATTTACCGTAATTTAAAATGTCATTTTTTTATTTTTAAATGTTTCTATACATCCTACAAATATGCCACTTCACGGGCAGGTTATGGGGACCTCCTAGGAACGGTATTTGAAGGAATTTTTGGTTTTTATTCTTAACCTTTATTTCATGGAAAACTCACGGTTCGTTTAAAAAGTTTTTTTTTAAAACTTTTTGTCCTTGTTTCCTGTCCCCCAGGGCACTACCCGGACCCCCAAACACCTTTTATGGCAAATAGCTAGCATATATGCCCTCTTGGAGGGCACTCTAAATATCGAACTTTCGGGTCCCATTGACTTACATTGAGTTCGGTTCGAGTTCGAACTCGAACTTTTGAAATTGTTCGAGTTCAAATGCGAACCAAACACGGGGGCATTCGGCTCATCCCTAATGCACTGTACTGTCACCATTTGAGGAGGCAACGAGGATGGTGAGCAGGGACAGTGCATGCATCAGTGACACAATTCCTTTAGTGTTCCTGCTGGAGCACACTCTGCGGGGACTTATAGATGTGGCTCTAGAGGCAGAGCAGCGGAATGCCCAGGGATGTCAAATGTAGGCACCCATTGCCAGTGTCTTCACCGTATGGTGCAGGACTACCTAGGGGCAAGGGCAGACCTGGATACCTTTAACAGCAGATGATCCACTGGCTTACTGGGTGTTGAGATTGGATCACTGGCCAGAACTTAGCCAATATGCTATGCAGCTACTAGGTTGCCCTTCATCCAGCGTGCTTTCTGAAAGGACATTCAGTGCCGTTGGAGGTTTTGTCACAGACAAAAGAGTGCATCTGTCCACCGACTCTGTAGACCGGCTGACATTTATAAGAATGAATCAGTCCTGGATCAGGAGCTATCAATCCCCTGATGCTGATGTAACGGAATAGATCGGGGATCTCTTCTGCATTCCCAAAACCTCCACCACTGCACTCTTCCACAATACCACAAAGGGGTTACGGTGTGAAGGCACTTGCTGCCACCAAAGGTAAAAAATTTGGGTGCACTGCCACTGACGCCTATACCAGATTCATATCATTTTAATATTTGACCGCAGGGTCAAACCCTGCACTCTTCCACAATACCACAGAGGGGTTACTTACGGTGTGAAGGCACTTGCTGCCACCAAAGGCACAATATTTGGGTGCACTGCCACTGACGCCTATACCAGATTCATATCATTTTAATATTGGACCGCAGGGTCCACCACTGCACTCTTCCACAATACCACAGAGGGGTTACAGTGTGACGGCACTGTTGCCGTCACTAAAGGCCCAATTTTAAGCACCTATTGTTACTTTCATCCAAAGCCTTCATAAGTTTCACCATAATTTAGCCCAAAAAAATCACTAAACTTGTTCTGCGTGTCCTAAAATGTCTCCTCTTTTCATACAGACTGCCGCCCAAGCAGTTGTTTATGAATAGATTAAAGGAAAAACATTTACCGTCATTTGAAATGTCATTTTTTTGTTTTTAAATGTTTCTATACATCCTACAAATCCGCCACTTCACGGGCAGGTTATGGGGACCTCCTAGGCACGATATTTTAAGAAATTTTTCGTTTTTATTCTTAACCTTTATTTCATGGAAAACTCACTGTTCATTTAAAAACATTTTTTTAAAACTTTTTGTCCTTGTTTCCTGTCCCCCAGGGCACTACCTGGACCTCCATACACTTTTTATGGCAAATATCTTGCATATATGCTCTCTTGGAGGGCACTCTAAAATTCGAACTTTCAAGTCCCATTGACTTGCATTGAGTTTGGTTCGTGTTCGAGTTCGAGCTCGAACTTTTGAAATTGTTCGAGTTCGAAGTCGGACCGAACACGGGGGCGTTCAGCTCATCCCTATTGCCAATATTGTGATCTGTTAAAAACAACAAAGTACCATCACCATATAAACGTTGACACGCATTTCGCCATTAAGTGCACGGCTTCATCTAGAGCGTCAATTAGGCTATCACCTAATTTCCTCTTTTATGTTGCCATACAAATAATTGGGCTACCAATCCGCGTCGGTCAGACCATGCGCTGTGTGGAGCTACTTCCGTGTCACCTGTTCCTTAGTGTCAGCGCGTCACATAGTCCTACGTAGCCAATCTGGTTATGCCTCGTATTGTCCTGCTCCATGTGATCAGCTGACACCAATCAGGGCTGATACTTGTAATCAAGGGGTCCTCGTTCCCTAGTAACCCTGTAATGTCAAAAACCCATAGGTTCCTAAAGTTGGTGCAAATCTTTTTACATCTTAGATCCTGATCCACTCATGAATCCAGGCAAACAGGTGGCAGAATTTACCCTTTGGAGCTTTCTTCCTAGCTATGTAAGATCGATCCAATAAATACGGATGAAGAGATTATAAAATAATCATAAAACTGCCTCATTAGGATTCACTATTGCCTTCTATATTAATGATGTTCTAGGGATATCTGCAATATTAATTTATTTATTATTTTTTTATTTATAAAGGATTTTACCAGGAAGGATACATTGAGATTTTCGTTTTCAAGTATGTCCTGGGTTCAAGAACATTGAAGTGTTACAGTTACAGAAATACAAAGTAATACAATGCAAGATATTAAAAAAACAAAAAAACACAAATATACAGATTAACAGAAAATAAATATGTAGGAAATAGTCACTAGGTTACATGTTTACAGGTGCATTCTGTATTGAGGTATGTTAGTAAGGTGCTCTTGAGTGACTTAAGACTGGGGGAAGATTTGATGGTGTATGGGAGGTTATTCCATAATTGTGGTGCTCTGTAGGAAAATGAGGACCGAGCCACTGCCTTTTTGTATTGTGGTATTGCAAGTAAGGTGCTGGTCCTGGATCGGAGGTTATAGGATGAGGGAGATCCCAGACCTTGTTCCCTAGTGAAAGCATGACCGTGGGTTCCAAGGGGAGGTCGCCAATGTTTTTTTCATCTTGCACCTGTTCCATTCATATATCCAATTAGACAAATGGACAGAGCAGCCCCTTTAAGATTTCTTTTTGGTTCTCTCAATTCGATCCAATGAGTATAGACAGATCTATCACCAAACAGGCCAATTAATAGTTACAATTCCTCTATATATTAATGATGACTATATCTAAAAAAGGTGCTGTAAAGCTCATAAATAGTTGGATCCCAAACTAATAATAAAATGTTAACCGCATAAATTAAGAAACAGAAGCTGTTAATCGTATAAGGATAACAACAAAAAAGGGGGGGAATTTACTAATCGGTGAGTTGCCAGTGTAAAAATAAATAAGTGAAAGAAACCGTAAAGTGAAGAAAATTATCATATGAATTAAACCAATGACCATTATTTAATTCATATGATAATTTTCTTCTTTTAGAGCATCTTTTTTAGATTTAGATTCAGAGAGCGTGAAAAGCAGGAGAATGACTGGAGAATGACTGGAGAATGAAAAATTCTAGGTCAAAATAGCCGATTTGGAAAGTGAGATCAAAGGGAGAATTTTTCTGGTTTGTCTGTTTTGACCTAGAATTTTTCATTCTCCAGTCATTCTCCAGTCATTCTCCTGCTTTTCACGCTCTCTGAATAACCCTGATAGTCATTTATGAATTAATTTATGAATCAAAAAGGCCAAATAAGGTGCCATTCCACCTTCATGGACACTCCAAACCACGCTTTCCCTTCTTCCATGTTCAGATGCCCAAGAATCCATGCCAGGTTTCAAATATGATTACCAACCACAGGTGTTGGCTGGGCCTGGGGCTTCTTTATAGTTGCACTTCCCCCTTGAGCAAGTGCTTCTGCATTCTCTGAAGACCATCAGATGTGTTTGACCTGCGCGCAGTGCACACCAGTTACCTGTCCTGAAGACCCTACAAAACCTCTACCATAATCCCTGTATTTTTACCTGCTCTACCTCTGCATACCTGGACGTCCACCCACTGTGTTTCTGGTCCTCAGCCCCCTCCACTGTTCTGTCTTTCCAGTAAGTGTCCTTGTGTTTCCCCAGTTGCCCTTTGTTTCTGTCAGCTGCAATCAGCCCTCTTCATGTCCTGCCCCTCTGTCTCTTGTTAATGCTTCTGTTTATATTCAATCCAGTCCAATTCCTATCCTGCCCACCTGTGATATCCTATCCTGTGTCTTGTATGCCAGTCCCATTCCTGTTTTACCCAGCCATCTGTTATACATAATCCAGTGGTCCCTTTTTGGTTTACTCCTGCTGTGATTTTCTCATGTAATAAACATCTTTCCTGTTTTACCCATATTTTTTCCTCACTCCACATTTGTCACTGCACCTGGGCTCGACCCAGCAACTCTGGCACAACCCAGTCGTGTCACAAATATAAGTTCTGTCAATGAATAGATGATAAACTATATAAAACAAGACATCAACAATATTCAAAAGAGCAAAGTGTCTTAACAGAGCTTAGGTAGGAGCCTTAACAGAACATAGGCAACAGTCAGACAAAATTATCATACATATTAAATGTGTAATTAAGAAGTTCTGAAAAATCACAGAAAAAAACTTTATAGTAAAGCATAAAGAAAAAGAAAAGGATAAACACAGGAAAAATAAAATAAATAAATAAACAAGCAGCATATCCAATGCTTAGACCTCCACACAAGGGATAAACTTACCTGGGTGGGGACGCAGTATGAGACGCAATTTGATGACAGTTTTGAATTTGTTAGTGTAGTTGTTTATGTTGAGCGATGTTGCTGACGCAAAAACACTTAGCACCAGCATTTCCCTTGGGTTATATTTTCGGCTTTGCTCAAATAGTATGTGAGTTATTAGCTCTACTAGGGTCATTATACTTAAAGGCTTAACCATTAATGGTAATGGCTCAAGGGGAATAGGACCCTTAGGGCCCTATTACATTCTTTGCGCATACGTTTGTGCCCGCGCAAAAACGCATTAACGCGAGGGGCAAAACCCTTTGCGCTGAACGTCGTATTACAATGTCAGCGCAACAAACGCGCCTATACGTCTACCGCTGGTGAACCTGTGTGAGCTTACTGTACTTTGCGTGTCCTATACTTAACATTGTGAGCGCAAATGCGTTTGTGCGCTGATACGCAGATGGTATTACAATCTAAGCGCAGTTTGTAACGCACAGCCTTTGCGCGCATAATTTTAGCAACTCCTAAAAACTGGTGTTAATGGCAATTTCTATCAACCTGGCCTAAAACAAATACACCAGCCAAAAAAAAAAACACAGCAAAGTATAGTTACACGTTCTACACATACCAAACCAATAAATTTGAGAAGTTGTGCGTGCTTTTTTTATTGATGCAGCATATATGCGCAGATTGACTTTGACAGGTGCAAAAACGTAACGTGAGACAATTATGGTTCTTAATTCTGATTGGCTGAATATCGTGAGAAAAACGGTACGCACACTGATTTCTGTGCGCAGTGTTGCTGCGCACACATTTGTGCGTGTCCGTTTTACACACGTTATATTTTGACGGATGAAAAAATGCGCGAGGATTGTAATACCAGCGTTGATTTACGTGCGTTAACATTTAACGCTTCGCTCAAAAATTCACGCATTGCGCGTGCATTTTGCGTGAAGAATGTAATAGGGCCCTTAGGGTTTGTGATGGATTTGGCTTCTGCCTATGCGTCTCTTGTGTCAAAAACTGTCAGCTCTACAAAGATTATGATTTCACACAGGTCTTCAAATGGTAATTTTTAAGCAAAATTAGTTCACTAGAGCGACAAATCTGTATGAATACAATTCTGGGCAGAATCTAAGTCTGTTCACACTTGTGCTTCACAGATGGTGGAATGGTTCCAGTTATACGTAATGATAAATAGCTGTAGTAAAGCCTGCATTTATAACAGCAATGGCATATGTAAACATTCTAAATCTATGGACCATTCAGAGATAGGTATAAATACTATAAAAAAATATTATTTGTGCATTCAATTACTTTATTTAAAATGGTTTGTTTCTTATATAGAACATTATTTATAGCTTTAGTGAACACTTCATAGGTAAAGCAGGTCATTTGTAATGAGATATACTTCAGAAAATTGTCAGAATATATATTTATCAAATGTTGGCCTGACTGTCTCAATCTGTTAAAACCTTGAAGTCAAAATCCCAAGGTCATATTTTGATGGAAATAGCATTTAAATTTAGCTCAGAAGCCTTATCCTATGTCTTCTTGTGTTATTTTTCCTAGAGGTATGCTCTGTGCGAGGCCTTAAAAAACCTATAAGGATTTAACACAGATGTATAAAAATGGTGTTCTGATTCAAGCAACTTCCAGTCAGTTTAAACAAAGACTTGTCTGTAAGGACTTTTGTAATCCAAGATTTCTATGTATCCCGATCCAGTGACTCTACAGTGACTGACAATAGAATTTAGCGAAAATACATTTGTTTAGAATATAACATGTAACAAACAGCAATAACATTCAACACATGTAAAATGTACTGAAATATGATATCATGCAACATATTATTACTCTGTGCTTATTGTAAATGCAAGTCGAAGTCATTATAACAAAAATTAAGCCATTATAAATTTCTGAACACCATGAACCCATGTTTAAAATCGTTTGTACAAAATGTGATTTGAAACATATCTATTACAGAATTCTAATCCAAGTTGACAGTTTCTTTTGAATACAGGCTGAAATAAAACATTCACATTTGAGTAATGAAATCCCTTCACTACCAAGATCAAGTATACTCAATCTTCAGAAGCACATGCTGCTGCCCTGATGTCGAGTATACTTGATTTGGTCTAATTCTGGAACAATGCAAAGGAATATCATCTACTGCCAACACAATTCATTAGAAATGGGCTCCAGAGCATGCCCTTAAAAATGTCTACACATTGGACAGGACAAACAATGTGTTGAATTTATCTGAAAAGCTGATCTGTTTTTCATGTATGGAACCTCAGAGCTAAAATGTAAATGTACGTTTTGGCCAGTAGTGGGAGCTCTACCTGTCAAAAAGTGCTTACCTACAGTAAACATATACAGTGGTAAATAAAACTGGCACTCTTCAGTATTAATGATGGATTTTATTCCTCAGCATAAGAAAAATGACGTTTCGACCCTGACTGCATGGGCATCCGCAGGATGGGGCAAGGGGGGACACTTGCCCCCCCGATCAACAGGCTTAAATTATGATAATTTATTCACTGCAGTTCCTTGGCTCTCCTCTAGGCTGCACGAGCGTCACTTCCCCACTCCACCTCCAATCCACCACGTGCTCCCTCTCACTTCGCAGGCTGGGAGAGGTAGGGCTGAAATGCAGGTGCAGCTGCTCCTATGGGCCACAGGCTGGGATGCTGGACACAAGAAAAAAAGTGATTATTTTCAAATAAATACATTTTTATTAAGCATGATGCCAGTATGCCACTGTCTTTATAAATGAGAGGCCCCTGATCTGAGGTCTAGTTTGGGGAAAAGGGACACAAAATGATTAATAGCAATCTGGTGGGGGCCTGTGTTAAGCTCACAGAACTTGCATGATGTACAGGCCAGGGCAACATTGGAAGTATACAGGCACTCTAGGCAGGGTCTTGCCTGGGCAGTGGGGATGAGAACCCTGCTCCAGATATTACAGTCTAAGAGGAGAGGGGACCCTGCTCAAGAGCTTACAATCTAAGAGGAGAGGGGACCCTGCTCAAGAGCTTACAATCTAAGTGGCAAGGGGACCCTGCTCAAGAGCTTACAATCTAAGAGGAGAAGGGACCCTGCTCCAGAGCTTACCATCTAAGAGGAGAGAGGACCCTGCTCCAGAGCTTACAATCTAAGAGGAGAGGGGGAGACCCTGCACCAGAGCATACAATCTAAGAGGAGAGGGTCCCTGCTCCAGAGCTTACAATCTAAGAGGAGAGGGGACCCTGAGCCAGAGCTTACTATCTGAGAGGAGAAGAGGACCCTGCGCCAGAGCTTACAATCTAAGAGGAGAGGGGTCCCTGCTCCAGAGCTTACAATCTAAGAGGAGAGGGGACCCTGCTCAAGAGCTTACAATCTAAGTGGCAAGGGGACCCTGCTCAAGAGCTTACCATCTAAGAGGAGAAGGGACCCTGCTCCAGAGCTTACCATCTAAGAGGAGAGAGGACCCTGCTCCAGAGCTTACCATCTAAGAGGAGAGAGGACCCTGCTCCAGAGCTTACAATCTAAGAGGAGAGGGAGAGACCCTGCACCAGAGCTTACAATCTAAGAGGAGAGGGTCCCTGCTCCAGAGCTTACAATCTAAGAGGAGAGGGGACCCTGAGCCAGAGCTTACAATCTGAGAGGAGAGAGGGACCCTGCGCCAGAGCATACAATCTAAGAGGAGAGGGGTCCCTGCTCCAGAGCTTACAATCTAAGAGGAGAGGAGACCCTGCTCCGGCCCCCACTTGCATCATGTTTCGCAGCCTCTGTATTACTATGGTTTATTTTACGACTGTCCCCTTCATGACATTGTCAAAAGGGCAGAATATGGATGCCATTAAAATCCCCCCCCGAAAAATTTCTGCGGACGCCAATGCCTGACGGGTCTTTTGTCAAGTCTGAAGTGAAGGTCAACTTAGAACATATAAATAGCGTTACCAATCAGTGACATCACTAATTGGTTACAACAATCAATGGTTACATGTGAGCACACTTAAGGTAGAACACCATTAAAAACAATATCAAATATGTAAAGCATGTATTACAGTACATTACGTATTTCCTATTTATTAAAGAGACACAAATTGTCATTATCAAATCATTATATTAATTATGTTTTTATATGCTTACATAGCTAGAAAACATTTGTCTAAGATGAGACAGAGGCATCAGCATATTAGTAATTACCAGGATTAAAGAAACGGGGAGAGGTCAAATTCCCTATTAAGGCCTAATGGCTCAATGGTTTTCAAGTGATGGATCCAGTAAAGAGCTTTCTTTTTCAAAAGTTTCTCTTTGTCGCCCCGTCTGGATAGTTTTGGCACAATATCAATCACTTGAAACCTTAACTGTGAAACAGTATGGCCTGTTTTACAAAAATGTGAGGGAACTGGTAACTCTTCTCACACTAAGCGAATGTCAGATTTATGTATGGTGATTCTGTTCTTTATTTTTTGTGTTGTCTCCTCAATATAAATCCACCCACATGGGCATTTCAAGAGGTAAACAACAAAGCTGAAATTACACGTAAACTGCTGTCTGATCATATACCTCTGTCCAGAGTGGGGATGAACAAAAAAGTCACCTCTTATAATCGCATTGCAGCAGGAGCAATTAAGACAGGGGAATGTGGCATTCTTAGGTTCACCAAAAAATTGTGTAGTATCTTTTTTGCTAGTAAATTCAGCTCTCACTAGGGACTCTCTCAAAGACCGACCTCTTTTAAAAGACATTAATGGTGGTGACTGGAATTCCACCACCGTAGGGTAAACATCTCTCAGAATATGCCATTTCTTTGAGAGGATTTTACGCAATGCGTCTGAATGGGTACCAAATCTAGAAACAAATGGGATTCTATGTGTTTTCTTATATGTTTGTTTTTCCACTGGCATGTTCACCTGTGTTTTGTATAATGTTGTGGGGCTCTCCCCTGATCCGCTCCCGCTCTCGCCACAGAAGTCGGTCAGGGTATCCCCGCTCCAGAAATCTTTTCACCATTTCCTCCAATCTAACATCACAGATCTCTGGATCGCTCACCACTCTCGACACTCTCAGCAACTGACTACGTTGCAGTGACCAGATGAGAGAATCTGGATGAGCACTATCAAAATGCAAAAGTGCATTCCTATCAGTGGATTTCTAAACATATACAGTGGGACATGCCTATATATATATATATATATATAACATGTGGTGAAAAGAAAGGCATTCGGTATGGCAGTGGTTTTAAGGAAAGTGCTTGGTAGTAATGGGTTATGATAACAAGACCAAAAATGACACATCAGAGTAAGAAGTTGCAATATTTTTAATTGCAAAGAAAAGAAAACAGGTAGAGGGAACACCTCACCTGTGCAGTCACCTGTCACTGGCATTAGACCAGAGACAACACTTCTATAGATGAGGATTAAACCTACTGTAGGATTGGGATGAACAGACAACAAAGAAAAAGAGGGGGTCACACAAAAGTGGGACCCCTTCAACCAAAAAGAAGTGCCAGTTAAAATTAGTATTACTTTATTGTAATTGACTAGTGACAATCACTGGGAAAAACTATAAACACAATGGGACAAAGACAAGTAGGAATAATAGCAAATTAATGAAAAAAATTGTCGTATTAGGTCCTTCATGTAACTAGTCTATATAGCCACTAGTAAAGAATACTGTCTTGAAGCACATCATATATCCTAGATCATTTCCATAATCAATACTTAATCTGAATAACATGTATGCTGACAGTCAATAGATAGAAGGAAGCAATATCTGACCCTATTATTTTTAATGATTTCCTGCTCTTTTCCCATACAAAGATTTAAAATGACCAACACAGTCCAGCTATCATTTCTCTCCAGATGCAGCCGGCATTCAGCCGGCAAAACGCACGTCGAGACTAAGTGGATCTTGTTTTTACTATATGTTGCTCTTTTTGGATCTTGGTAAGGCAAAGGGCAGAAATCTGGAGGGTCAAGGTTGTCTATGCCTGCTGTAGCAGGTCACTCCATGGAGTGGTAATTTTTAAGGAACTGCTTTTGAAACCCATTCTCCTTGTAACCTGCCATCACAAACAGGTTACCGGCAGTATTCCTATTGAAGTTGCACAGATTCAATGCATTCTGCTTACATAGGAAACAGCATCATGGACCTCTATTATGCCATAGGACTCCTTGAAGTTTCACATATGTACACATCGCATGTACACAATCTTTCAAGCTCAAAAGAACCATCAGCAAATCTATTTGTCCTCTCTGCATTCTGGAAATGACAAGAAGAATCAGAAAAATAGTCTCTCCTCTTCATCAAGGAATAATGACATTGTACTGATTTATTTAACTATTTTTTCTGGTTGATAAGAGAAACTGATGCTCAAACATGACTTGGTATAACACCATTACTGTGAAGGCACACTAATTAAGGGCGCACTTGAAAACAACTACAACACACTTAACGCACATAGTGCGAATACTTAAGTAAGATAATATAGTCTTATTCAATATTGTAAATTTACACCCAGGTTGGTACATGGCATTTCTGTGTTTTTCATGCACCCCAATCTGTTTTATTTATCATTTCAGTCATTATCATATTTATGATAACTATGGTTCCAATTAGAATGCTAAATAACCAATCGTAATTTGCCTCTCATTAGAGTATAGCAAATCACTAACATCTATTCTGAGTGTTATACGTTTCCAAATAGATTTGTTTTCTTTTTTTTTCTTTCAAAATTAAAGAAGAATTGCCAACAGGTTATTAAAAATGCATTTCTGCCTTTAGGGCATACAATATTACTTGTGATCTAACAATAGAAACATAATATTCATGAGTTCTCTCTTCGAAGGCTGATCATTTCTATCCGTGGCTGTTCTCTATTTTTGACAGAATGTTCAATTTCTATTGTAAAAGTCATTGTTTCTAATAGAAACAATGGGAGCAGAAACAATAGCTAACAAAATTGAAGGTGCTTGACTATGATAACGTAAAACCTATTTGAACAGAATAAACAGATAAAATGATGGATAAGAAGTATTTACCAAATACAGGGTTTACATTTCCCCATAGCCAACCCTGAGCAAAACCTGCAACCAAAAAATATGTCAAGCTTATAGTATTCAGTCTGATGTATGTATAAAGAGCTTAAATTAAATTCTCTGTCTTATTAAAGCAGACCATGTGCAACAATTTAAATATTCAGCACTGAAAGCACTTTCATTCTGTATGTCTTTTATCTTTCCTATAAAGGATTAGAGTTGGGTCTCCTATTCTGGTATTGGAATCAGTCAGACAAATTAGACAAGCTTTTTTTACTAAAATAATATATTTGTGTAACTGAATTTAATATTATGGAAAAGACCAAAGGAACCCTGCTGTTCACATCTCAGTTTGTATTACATCCTTGATTTTAATGTTGCTTAAAAAATATATCTAATATTTTAAATATTCTTATCAGTTGATCAGATAGTATTCATTATAATACTGCTAATAATAATAATACTAATAATTCTTATTCTTTTTACTATATGTTTTGGATTATTTGATCATTTGGTTTTCATAAAAATAAATGAAAAGGGTCACGTTACTGACAATACATTTAGCAGTTACAGTTATTACAGTTTGAGATATTACAGAGCTCTTTTCTAAAAAAGGTCACCATCTGTGGGATTCAGAATAAATATCTGCAATACATCTGTTGATATGTTCTGCATGGAGAATCTACTTAACAATTTTGTTATTTTCTATCCTTCTTTTCAGAACTGCTGCAGTCTGTGGATCACATATCTTATGTGTTCATAGCTTGGAAGCGAAACTGTTGTGGGGTACTGGGCAAGAGAAAAACGTGTTTACTCTCAGCAGGTCTCCACCTTGTGACCATGGGATAAAATAGGTGCAACAAAAACGACGCTTTTCAATAATGTAGTGTAAATAAGTTAACATTTAAGAAAAAAGTATTTTTTTGCCAAAACAAATTGTGGTAAAAATTAAAATTTTCGATGCAAGCTGTCACTCTGCTACTAACTACTAACCCTAACTCGAAAATGAGCACAAACACTAACTCTAACCCTATAGCGAACACAAATACTAACCCCAGAACTAGTGTTACTTGTGTACCATAGTTGCATTAGGAAAATGAAGTATGAGCATGTTATTAACATGTAAAGAAACATGGATGTGTTGATTCAAATAGGAAACATAGAATGCGAAATAGTTTTAATACCACAATATTTGGATACTGAAATTTCCAAATATGATACAAACCAAAATTTCTCCCCATGCTTATACCCAGATTACAGTTATAATAGTAAATGTTTCTCCAACATTATTTATTTACAGAACGAGAAATTCTTACAATGTTAAGACAGGTTAAAAACGTAAGGCCCTATTTCTTCCCTAATGCTAAAATGGGGCAGCTAATGGGGAAAACCTGCACCTGCAAGTTTCACCTGTAGCGTCACCATTTTAGCATTAGAATGCGGGGCTACTTCAGCATCTTGCTCCGGAACAAAGCCCTATCCCCATTGATAGTCGCAGTAGCGCCACCGCGAGTATCACCTGTTGGAGTCTATAGGCATCTTGCACTGCCGGGCTTCGAACCATGCGTGATCTCCCTCATGTGAATGCAGAGGGAGTCTGAGGACTATTTGTCTCCAGTCTCATTCTAATCGTAGCCAGGAGAAGCATTGGATTGGGCATCCGTTACGCCGCAGGATGAGAGGTGAGTATCGGATTTATTGGGGAGGTTTTTAGGAGGTGCTAAAAGATTTTGCAAAGGTGGATTCAGTTAGCACCAGCTTTTAGGTGACATAAAATTTTTGGCAAATGCATCAGTACAGTATCCTTTCTAATGCTAATAAGCGTATCCTAATGCTAATTACTGATTGCGCTCCCCATGTTAAGTATGGGATTTGCAAAGTACAGTACGCTCATGCAATCATTTCTATGCTAACAGATTTTTCAGAGTTTAGCGTCAGGAAGGTAATATGTGGGGCATGCGTTAAAGTCACTTATCCTGGCGTTAGCGTTAACTAGGGAATAGAGCCCATAATCTTTATCACCAGCACAATTTAAGTTTGGATCATGAAGATAAAAAGAAACACACATCACAAACTGGAGGCATAGATTACAAAAAGAAAAGTGAGGGTGAATCAAAAATGTCTTCAGTGAACATATGTATTCATAGACAAGACAAATCCAAAATAAGAATATGTAAAAGCATGATTTAAACCCTCCATGCATATCAGGGAATGGAAAAATAGATAACACTTTAAAATAAGCCATGGGCTTCAGGAAAATAAACTCACAAAAGGTGTTTTTAGAGAACAGATGCTTAGCTAGAGGTGTGCACAGCTGAAAATTATATTTAATTTTGTTTGAAAATAAATTAGTCTGAAACATAATTCGTTTGAATACTGATTTGTTTTGTTTCCTAATTTCATTTCGTAATTTTATATCGATTCCAACTCGATTCGGATCACTAAAAACAAAACCCAAACAATTAATAAAATCCTGCTTAATTACTGTTACATTAGGGTTAAACATGAGGGTTAAAAGGCAAGCTAGGGTTAAGTATTGAACTGTCTATTGGCCTGTAGTGGTGAATACAACAGATTCAGCACCACGTCCAATTGACAGGGACGGAGTGCTTTGTGAAACAGTAAAACAAAACTGATTCGTTTGCATGGTTTCGTTAGTAATTTGGTATCGATTCTAAATGGATTCAAAATTTATCACTAAAAAATAATCAGTCATTCAATCAATGGTTCTTATGTGAAAGAGTATAATGAATCAACTTCGTTAATTAACATTTTGCTTCATTTTCTTTTCAATTCGGATGGAACCAATTCGTTATTTCAGAAGTACTTCTGAATTACGAATTTTAGATTTTTCAAACGAATTGAGATTCGTTATGAAACAAATGCACACCTCTAATGCTTATAATATCACCGTTATGTAAACAAGACATTATTGGTCCTGCAGTAAATCTTAAGGCCTTTATTTCAATGAACCAATGTTTGGCAATTTCAAAGTGATATTTGCTATGTGATCCGTTATTCCTTTGCAGTTGCGATATGATTCACCATTTGCACAGCTTGCACAGCTTGCACACTCCTGGAGCTCATAGGACTCATTGATGTGCCACACAGGATTTGTGTAAGAACGTTTGTATAACCCAGGCAATACCTTGTGTGATGAGTTTGTTCCTGCAATAGGACACAGAGAATTATTTGTTCTCCATATTCTTCAGAATAAGGCAGGAGGAGATGGTGGGTCATGGCCTCACTTTTACTGACAGATCTCAGGCATATCTTTTCATGTTTTTATTTTAAAGGTACAGTCAGGTCCAGAAATATTGGGACATCGACACAATTCTAACATCTTTGGCTCTATACACCACTACAATGGATTTGGAATGAAACAAACACAATGTGCTTTAACTGCAGACTGTCAGCTTTAATTTGAGGGTATGTACATCCAACTCAGGTGAACGGTGTAGGACTTACAGCAGTTTGCCGATGTGCCTCCCACTTGTTAAGGGACCAAAGGTAATGGGACAATTGGCTTCTCAGCTGTTCCATGGCCAGGTGTGTGATATTCCCTCATTACCCCAATTACAATGTGCAGATAAAAGGCCCAGAGTTCATTTCTTTTTTTTGGTATTCAAAATTTTTATTTGATGAAAAAGTCAGCAGGACATAAACGGTAAATGGCCTCGCAGGGCCACAGTAAGTCATCGTGAAAGAAAGAAGGTTGGCCACGCAGGGCCACAGCTTGTTAACTGCACACGCATAAGAAAAAGTAATCAGGAACCTTAAGTAGACATCAAAACGACATTGCGTGTAAACCGTAATATAATCAGCTAAAATCATCCAATACAGAAAACAATAAACATTCCCAGTTAGGGGGGTCTCAGCGAGATATAAGAAACGAGGGGAGTGTTAGCACAAAAATATAGATAATCAGCAACAAAGTTATCAAGGATCTTTATAAAGGGGGAGGGGGCCAAAAAAAAATAATAAATAAATAAAAAAAAGGGGGTGGGGAAGTGGATTGTGGAGGGGGAAAAATGGCAAAAGACCAAGAATGTGCCAACCCTGGCAAAATCCCGGGTGGCCGAAGCCCACGGGAGAAGGCCATGAGGGGGGTGAAAGGCACTAGGCCCGGGCACCTGGGGAGGTAAGCTACGTCCCTCAGGGTATCCCAAAAACGCCAACTAAACAAAAATGGGGGGGGGGGAGAAAGAGTGAAGGAAAAAAAATAAAATATATATATATATATTAATAGTAATCGTGGGGGGAATAGAAAATCAAATCAAATCTACTCATCGAGGGGGGGCTGAGAGTGTCCGCATACAAGGGGGGTGTCATCAGAAAAAACAGATCTGCAGCACGAAGGAGAAAAGATGGGTGAGCAGACTGCTTCAGCCCGTGTCAAATGGAAAGGTCGCGCTCACAGGCCCATCAATTCGAGACATCCATCGCTCCAGACCGCGGCCAAAGGCCGCAGCCCCCGCAGGTCCGCCATCCACCTGCAAGGCCCACGGCTCCAGCCGTGTCCGCAACGCAGCATAACTCTCAGGGCCTCCAGCACAGAAGAGGAAAGTTCCGGGCACAGCTGCCGAAGGCAGGGGTGGGCACCTCAGGCCTCTGACAGACAACCCTCCTGAGGTCTGCCGCGGCTCTGTCGCAGTCAGTGTAGGTATAAGCATGGGGCGTTGCGCAGGGTCCTCCAATTCTCCGCCGGTCTCCTCAGGTAGTAGCTCCTCGCCCCCACTCCGCTCCAGGAGCATGGCCTCCTCTCCTGTAATGTCATCCTGACAGCTGGTGGAGGATCCTTACTCCAAGTCATCTTCACCCAGAGACTCAAACCGCCGACCGGTCCCCAGTACCGCCATCAGCTGGTGCCACGCACCACGTGTCAGCGGTCTGTCGTCATCCCTGGGCAGCGACTCCAAAAAGGCCTCGAGGTCCTCCAGTACGGATCCCAGGGTCCTGGCAGGTGGTGAGCCAGACAGCCACCACCAGTCTGAGCCCCCTGCTATTTCATGGACCGCCACAGCATTCGGGAGCTGGGGGGCCCTCCATCTCCACAGCTCGCAGCAGCCGCACACCCAGGCAAGGAGTCGATGTCTAGGCCCCAAGATGGCCGACAGGAGACCGCGCTCAGCAGGAAACGAAGGCCCCAGATGGTGTGTCTCTCATCTGGGGGGGGACAAAACGGACCCCGAACAGCTCGGTTCCGGTGGCTAGCCCCTAGGCACCTCAAAGTTAAACATTTCTGCGGTAATAGTCAGCTAGAGGTCCCGAAGGGTAGCAGACGTGCGGAGCTCCACCAGAACACGTCCGCTCCCGATGGCAGCCAGCCACGCCCCCCAGAGTTCATTTCAAGTGTGCTATTTGCATTTGGAATCTGTTGCTGTCAACTCTCAAGATGAGATCCAAAGAGATGTCACTATCAGTGAAGCAAACCATCATTAGGCTGAAGAAACAAAACAAACCCATCAGAGAGATAGCAAGAACATTAGCAGGGTTATTCAGAGAGCGTGAAAAGCAGGAGAATAGCTGGAGAATGACTGGAGAATGAAAAATTCTAGGTCAAAATAGCCAAACCAGAAAAATTCTCCCTTTCATCTCAATTTCCAAATCGGCTATTTTGACCTAGAATTTTTCATTCTCCAGCCATTCTCCAGTCATTCTCCTGCTTTTCACGCTCTCTGAATAACCCTGCTACTGTGGCTAAAACAACTGTTTGAAACATTCTCAAAAAGAAGGAATACACCGGTGAGCTCGGCAAAACCAAAAGACCCGGGAGACCACGGAAAACAACTGTGGTGGATGACCGAAGAATTCTTTCCCTGGTGAAGAAAACACCCTTCACAACAGCTGTCCATATCAAGAACACTCTCCAGGAGGTTGGTGTATGCGTGTCAAAGTCAACAATCAAGAGAAGACTTCACCAGAGTGAATACAGAGGGTTCACCACAAGATGTAAACCATTGGTGAGCCTCAAAAACAGGAAGGCCAGATTAGAGTTTGCCAAACAACACCTAACAAAGCCTTCACAGTTCTGGAACAAGATCCTATGGACAGATGAGACCAAGATCAACTTGTACCAGAGTGATGGGAAGAGAAGAGTATGGAGAAGGAAAGGAACTGCTCATGATTCTAAGCATACCACCTCATCAGTGAAGCATAGTGGTGGTAGTGTCATGGCGTGGGCATGTATGGCTGCCAATGGAACTGGTTCTCTTGTATTTATTGATGATGTGACTGCTGACAAAAGCAGCAGGATGAATTCAGAAGTGTTTCGGGCAATATTATCTGCTCACATTCAGCCAAATGCTGCAGAACTCATTGGATGGCGCTTCACAGTGCAGATGGACAATGACCCACAGCATACTGCAAAAGCAACCAAAGAGTTTTTGAAGGGACAGAAGTGGAATGTTATGCAATGGCCAAGTCAATCACCTGACCTGAATCCCATTGAGCATGCATTTCACTTGCTGAAGACAAAACTGAAGGGAAAATGCCCCAAGAACAAGCAGGAACTGAAGACAATTGCAGTAGAGGCCTGGCAGAGCATCACCAGGGATGAAACCCAGCATCTGGTGATGTCTATGCATTCCAGACTTCAGGCTGTGATTGACTGCAAAGGATTTGCAACCAAGTATTAAGAAGGGAAAGTTTGATTTATGATTATTATTCTGTCCCATTACCTTTGGTCCCTTAACAAGTGGGAGGCACATCTGCAAACTGCTGTAAGTCCTACACCGTTCACCTGAGTTGGATGAACATACCCTCAAATTAAAGCTGACAGTCTGCAGTTAAAGCACATTGTTTTTGTTTCATTCCAACTCCATTGTGGTGGTGTATAGCGCCAAAGATGTTAGAATTGTGTCGATGTCCCAATATTTCTGGACCTGACTGTATGTAGTAATTTGAAGTTGAACATAAAGACTTAAAATAAGTTTAGAATGTGTCCAGTTTGAATAGAAATTCAAAACTTTGTAATGTGTTGTTTTAACTGTAAGTACTTATTGCAATGTTGTGACTGGGCCGTGCAGACCTGGAGCACAAGCCATGTACTGACCATGAGTATTTGGCATGATCAAATCAGCATAATGTGTTTAAGTGGTTGACGACCCCATTCAAAAAGAACAATTCAACGCCCGTGCTGTTCTCCTCCAAGATCAGGCCAAAGTACTATAGGTTTGACACCACCGATGAAAGAGAGAGGACAACCCCAGTGGAATAGTCAGAAATATTTTCAGCCTCTGCAGCAATCCTTGAGGTCCCTGTGACTGAGTCGTGGAGTGGCCCTGGCCTCACAATTTTCAAAGGGACTGCTGCTGGAGTTCCAATCGATTTGTCATGAGTGGATTGCACCAGTCTTGCCCTAACAAGGCAGATTCCTCCTAGTAAACTATATTTACCATCTTTGGATTTACCTTCCTGGTGTATCCCTTGTGCCTGGATACAGGTTGATGACTTCTCCTTATTCCAAACGGCTAACCTTGGCACCCCAGATGTTTTTGAACTACATGTCCCATAATTCACAGTCACACCTAAAACTGGCTGAGCATCTGGGGACAGGTAGTCAAGCAACAACTGGAATGCCAAGATTCTCCATCAGGGGTCAATGTGTTAGTTTTTGGATTTAGCCTTTAAAGTAACACTCTACTAATCCTGACCACTTAATATTCGTTAAATAGGCAGGAAGTGAGGACTGTGCCTCCCCCAGCTCATTTTTGCTAAAAAGCTGGGTGGAGGAGTTTGCTTTTCTTCACCCGTTACAGCTTGGTTACTAGTAACATCAGCACACGGGGAGTGTGTTGATGTCACTATCTCTGAGACCGATCACGTTAGCTTCTCAGGAAGCTGAGAGAGATCGAAGTTGCACATGCGTGCAGCATCAATCCATCGTTCTGTGCGGGCGCTATGGGACTTGTGCATGGGTAAGGTTCCCAAATCCCATTGCGGTGCGCAATTTTGTTTCCTACGCAAGTAGTGCAGGAAGCGCAGAAAAGTCTCAGGAACTTCTAGGTTTGAGAATCCCTGAGCCGTAGAAGGAGCTGTGCGTGGCGAGGGAAAAAGGTGAGTAAATTGGGCAAAATAAGAAAATTATTTAAGGGCAAAAAAAAAGGGAAACTCTACTTCTCAGTAGGGTGTTCCTTTAATGCTAATCCAGTAGACTATATGTGTTATGTTAGCCTCTCAGGGATCCTGAGTATTTTTATGCCTTACTGATTTGACCTTCTACTTTAGCTTTGACATGGATTTCAAGAGTATTATTGTCATATGGCAAAATGCATAAATAGAGAAATTAAAAGAAAAAATATAGCTTTATATAGTTCTGACAATGATATTAGGATTAGAATCGGTAAAAAGTTTGCAACATATTAAGACTGTTTCCAGAGAAGATTGTTTATCACCGTAATAATATATAATGGAAAGTCTAATGCAGCATTAGCTGGTTTTAAAGCTGTTAGGGGAATATTCCTAATATGTTAAACTCAAAAATAATGATATATTATATAACTGCTCTTGTTCTGATTACAAAACAGCACATATAAAAACCAATCTTTGGAGAAATACATTTTTAATAAGTATTTTCAATTTAGAATTTTAGTCTCAAAGTAGAAAAATCTTAGAGGACAGGCAATTTCATTTCATTATTTGGTGATGTGATAATTTAAGTATTACCATAATTTGGTCTAGCCATTCGGCTTTCATAATGGAAACACCAGGATGAATGGCATCAATTTAATCCCTCCAGTCCTGTGTCTTTTTACCCTTGCTGATTAATGACCAGAGCAATGTTGTCATTTTTGCTATGTACATTTTTACCTGTGATTTTCAATGTACTTATTTAGTACACTGCACATATTATATTCTGTTCTGCATCGGATAGATACAGCTTTTATTTATGTTCAATATACATTAATATCTAATAACTTTAGTTGAAATTATAAAGAACATTTTTAAAGAATAAAACAAATGACAGGTTTTAGTTTAATAATTTGTACATGCATAATAAAATGAAAATATAATAGACTCTGAAATGTGTACCGAATATGGGAATATCTTGTATATATTCTGTATCTTTTTGCATTTATGCTTCCAAAAAACAGGTTTGGGCAGGGGTGTAAGTGGCCTGTCCTGTGCTGAGTCCCCATTCAGGTCTTATACTCTAGAAAAGACAATTCCATACGCAAATCCAACTGCTATCATTGAAAAAGGGTGATTAGTTTCAAATGCCAGGGAAGCTTCCTCTGAACAAGAAATATAGCAAGCATGTATGATCATGTTGGCCTACTTTGGCCTCATCAGGTGTCATGTGCCATGCCACCGGAGCCGCAAGAGAACTAAGAACAAGTTGCCTGATAGTGGTAAGAGTAGCAGTGGCCCTCCTGAAAAGCCTTGCTGAGCTAGTAACCAGGTGCTAGCTAATGCTTTCCAAATTTTCCTCTACAAAAGAGTACCACACCTATCCCAAAATACTTCTGCATTAACTTAGTGTTCTCCTCACTAGCAAGAAGCTACCTCCAGTTCCTGATACCTGCTTAGACCCTTGTTGCATCTTGTCTTCTCCACGTTATTATCTGCAGATAACCCCTCTACAGTTTCCTGCCTCAAAGATCTCCTGCTACAGATCCTGTTTAAAGATACCTGCTACAGATCCTGTTTAAAGATATTCTGCTACAGATCCTGTTTAAAGATACCTGCTACAGTTCCTGTTCTAAAGATCCTCTGCCTTCCCAGGACCCTCTGCCTTCCCAGGACCCTCTGCATTCCCAGGACCCTCTGCCTGCAAATAACTCTCTGCTTTTGTTTTCTATTTTCCCTAAGACCTTCCTTCAGTCTCCATTTTCCTAACTATATCTCTCTCCATACCTGGCCTAACCCTGCTCTACTTCCTATTTCTATCTACTCTCCTTTTATGTATTTAGTATAGTTTTAGTCTTATTCTCTTTTCTCTGCCTTTTATTCTCTTTTCTCTACCTTTTTCTCTCAGCTTGCCTTTTACTTAATCTTATTGCTGGTTATTATTAATACACTGTCTTCCCTTTATGAATAATAAGTCCTTTTGTATGTATGTATGTATATGTGTATATATATATACATACATACATACATAAGGATTTATTAGGAGTAAGGTATAAAGGCAATAAACAAATATCAAGGACCTGGGTAATACTGGACCTGGGTATATACTGTATATCTATCTATCTATCCTTCTCTGTATAAATCATTGCACATTGGGTTCAAACCTGCCACCCCGGAAGCAGCTCCGTGACATCAGGTCGTTGATAGCTCTATAGGCACCTTGAGCAAGGGGACCATAGCTGGTTTTGTCCTCTTTCTTCATGGAAAAGGAAAAATAAATTTATAAGAATACGGAGAACGGGCAGCAGCAAAAGTGGCCTGCCGCACCGTGAGTCCCTGCTCAGGTCTCATAAGGTTTAGCTCGTTGCTGCCAGTACCGTGTTTTCAATGCCATGTGCAAATTATTATTTTTTTTTTTTCATATAAAGAATTTTTATTGGAGTTTACACAAAAAGTGGTACATACATTTAAATGAAAGAACCATCCAAAGGAAAAAGCATAAATAAGCAGCAATGGTAATAAACAGTATAATTCAATTGGATTATCTTCGTAAACTGAAAAAGGGGGTCAATTGTGCGCACTCCATTTTCTAATAACATATAATTCCTAAACTAACATAAAACATAAAATAAAAAAAACATGGCAGCACTATCATCTTACAGTCGTCATGTCTTATATCAGATTTCCAGATTCCACAAACATCTTCCATCCCTCCCACGTATCATGTAGCAGGCACATAGAATTGTTCGCGGTGTGAAACATTTCCTCATATTTGAAAACATTTTCCAGGGCCCCCATAACTTCCTTCATAGAGGGACACATAGAGGACCGCCAATGTCTAGCTATTACAATTTTAGCTGTACCAAGTACCATGGAGATAAACCTCCTATGACGGGTCTGAATTGTAACAGGTATAAGGTGTAAGAGGTACATTTTCGGACAAAGTGGGAATTTAAGTGAAGTGCAATGAGAGATCAACCTATTTATCTTTTCCCAATATCCCCCCAGCATGGGACAAAGCCAGAAAGTGTGCAATAATGAGCCAGTGCCTGTAAGACATCTCCAACAGAGACCAGTGTTCCCTGAAATATGGGCCAACCGGGTGGGTGTTAAATACCATCTGCATAGGAGTTTGATATGGGCTTCTCGTAAATTGGTACTTCTAGAATATTTATATATTGTGTCCATGGCGTATGACCAATCTTCTATGGAAAGTGTTAAGGCTAGGTCTTTTTCCCAATTAACCATATAGGGTAGTTTTTTAGGCGGGGTCGGAGTTAGGAGGCTATTGTAACAAAGGGACAGCGGTTTCATGTGACATTTTCGTCCCAAACACAATTTATGAAAAGCCGAGAGGTTCACATCCGTGAAAGAGGTAAGGCCTTTCTGGGTCAAAGCATGTTTCACACGAAGATATGTGAAGCATTCCTTTGATGGGATAGCGAATTCCTGTACCAAATCGGGGAAGGTTTTCAGAGAGTGTGGCATGAAGAGCTGCCATACATGAGTCAAACCTCGCCTGATCCAGGAGTCTAAGTTTAAATCGGGAATAAAGCGACATAAAACCCTTAAAGGGGCAAGGCATAGTAAGTTGTAAGGCCTCACCAATTGACGGCCCCACAATCGCCACGCCATGAGGGAGAGCATCGAAACAGGCAACAAACCCGTGGTACTATTCCTCGGCAGGAATGTGAGCCACATCAGGTCATGGAGTCGGTATGGGAAAATCATGGCATTCTCCAGCTGCAGCCATAGTGGTGGTTCTTTTTGATACATTGATGACAACAGTTGGGCTAGTAAGGCTGCTTTATAATAAGATTGCAGATCCAGAAACCCCAACCCACCATTACGTCGCGGTGTTGTAACCGTGGAGGCCGACACTCGAGGAGGCTTCCCCTTCCATATGTGTGCATGAATTAGTTTTTGCATCCGGAGCAATAAATGCGCCGGGATGAAAACCGGGATATTCCTGAAATAATATAAAATTTGGGGTAAGATACACATCTTCATGGCCGCCATACGACCCAGCCAGGATGAGTCGATTGTGCTCCATTTGGAGAGCTGCGCCTCAATAGAGTTCAAGAGTGGCGTAAAGTTTTCTCTAAGGATGGTTCCCCGCGATTTAGAGAGGGATATACCCAGATATTTTAAAGAGGTAGAACGCCAGTCAAAGGGGTATTTACTACGCAGAGAGCTGAGGGATGAAGCAGCAATATTTATGGGGAGAGCTTGCGTTTTACTTATGTTATTTTTATAATAGGATATCGCGCCAAAATTATCGAGGAGGCTAAACAGGGGAGGGAGCGAGGTCTCCGGTGTGTGGTCAGGAAGAGCAGTATGTCGTCCGCAAACAGTGCCAATTTATGTTCCCCATTCGGGGTTGATAAGCCCTTAATAGCCGGAGCCGTTTTAATCTGCAACGCCAGGGGTTCTAAGGCCAGAATGAATATTAGCGGGGATAAAGGGCATCCCTGACGGGTGCCATTTGTTATATGGAAAGCGGATGATAGAAACCCTAGCCAATACTTTTGCCGACGGATCTGAGTAAGGCCATAATGCTGTTTATAAATTGTTCTGGGAAGCCAAACTTCAGTAACACCGTCCGCATATACCCCCAGTGCAGGCGATCAAATGCCTTTTCAGCATCTAATGCCAACAGGAGTCCAGAACTGTTAGTCCTATGGGCCAGGTCGAGTATATCATAAAACCGTCGGGTGTTGTCACACGTTTGGCGGCCCGGGACAAAGCCAGTCTGCTCATTCGCAATCAAAGAAGGGGTAGAGGGGCCAATCTATTTGCCAGCAATTTAGCATATAACTTGGCATCTACATTCAACAGGGAGATGGGACGGAAATTGGCACAGTGTGTTGGGGCTTTACCAGGTTTAGGCAGGGTGACTATTGTCGCTTGCAGCATCTCCGAAGGGATAATGCCGGTATCTTTAACATTATTAAAAACCAGGGTAAGAATCGGGACTAGAGAAGAAGCAAATTTCTGGTAGTACAGATTTGTAAAACCGTCGGGACCTGGAGCTTTATTTTTTGGGAGCGCCTTAATAGCCTTATATACCTCCTCCTCTGTGAACGCAGCCAGCAAACCTGTAGCCTGAGGGGCAGTTATAGAAGGGAGATTAGCCGTTTGGAGAAAGAGCTCTATGTCGTCTAATGCAGGGGTCGGCACGGTGTTGTTTAGTCCCAGGTTATATAAGGAGGCATAATAGCGTGCAAATTCATCAGTGATAAGGGCAGGATTGTAAATCTTCACGCTATTAGCATCCAAAAGGAACGGTATGTTAGTTTGCATTCTTTTCCCTTTCAATTTAGACGCCAGCAATTTCCCCGGTTTATTCCCTTGGGTATAGTGGGCATAGTTAAGCCTTCTAAGTGAGCGCGCCGTGACCTGGAGCATAAGTGCTCCAACTCACGGCGCTGTAGAGTCAGCTGAGCAGTAATATGTGGGGCAGGAGCGGTTTTATTCTGGGACTCCAACTCAGTGATTCGTCGTAGAAGAGCAGACGTCTGAGCATTAAAACGTCTCTTCTTCTGCGCTCCTTTCTGAATAAAATGTCCTCGCAGACAGCCTTGTGTGCCAGCCAAACCGACGATGTCGCAACATCCTCAGTTATGTTCGTCGTGAAATACTCCTGAAGGAGTTGCCTAGTGTTAGCCACGTCATCTTCATTTACAATAAGCGAGTCATTGAGTCTCCAGTTCCCCATACCCCTCGGCGGGAAGGCCGCCTCAAAGGTAAGCGTAAGCGGAGCATGGTCAGACCACGTGATAATGCCTATGGTCGCCTCCAACAGGCGGGACAAAGCCGAGCTATGAATCAAACACAAGTCAATTCTACTATACGAGGAATGAACATGAGAAAAAAAAGTGTAATCACGCGTAGTAGGGTGACATATCCGCCAAGTATCATAGAGTTCAAACGAGTGCATGAATTCCCTTAGTTGTTTACTAGAGGCTGGGGGAACGGGGTTTGGAGCTGGGGTGGCTCGATTGGGTGTCAACGTCAGGGTCAGGGGTGCAGTTAAAATCCCCACATAGAAACAACGTACCACTAGATATTTTTTTCACTCTACCATAAGCTTTCCGAAGATAAGAAATTGGGTTTTCATTAGGGAGATATAGGTTAGCAATAGTAATTGGTAATTCGTTCAACGTGCCCACAAGAATCACAAGGCGGCCCAACGGATCAACATACTGAGCCGAACATACAAAGGTCCAGTCTTTGTGGAATAGAACCGAGACACCTCTAGACTTCGTCTGAGCAGTGGAGTGATACGCCTCAGTATACATGCGTGATTTCAGAGATGGCGGACGTCTCGTACAAAAATGAGTCTCTTGCAAACATACAATAGCTGGTTGAGACTTGTGCAGATCACGAAATAAGGCATGGCGTTTGTACGGAGTATTTAAGCCTCGAACATTTAAGGAATAAATTTGGAATTGAGGTTTACTCATCATTATTTGCCCCCAACCCCCTGGTACTCACAGCGGTCCTGACAGACACTTTCCGTGGGAAGATGGGAGAACTTCCCAGCGTACAATAATGCCCAGAATGATATATTACAGTGCATACCAATAAGACAAACAATACGTACAAGACAAACCTAAGACGAACCAGAAAAATAAAATAAAAATAAAAACAGAAAAAACCTAACAAACCAAAAAAAAAAAGGAGAACTGCATTCCGTAAATGCAGTTGAGTGGGGTCAATCAACACAGCTGAATGATATAATTGGAAAAGCAACACGTTCAAGAAAAAAACCCCAACGGGGGAAAAACACAGTCCCAGCTTCATCCGTGAAGGTGACTGCGCCAGTATACAGGCCAGTAAAAAGCCTCGGGGCTAGTCAGTCGCAGGAACAGAACCCCAGAAAGCGCCACCCAAGGGCCGAATCACAAAAGGGGATGAGTCCCGAAACCACGATAGAGCACCTGGTGTAATAAAAGAACACGCCCACAGGCGAAAAAATGCCGGACCATATCATCTCACTTAGGCCGAACCCGTGCCACTCCGGAGAAACTTTCAGCGGCGAAGATGATTCCTCACGGGGGGGAGTAAACTCAGCCACCACTTTCCATTCTGTCAGCAGACGCATGCCAGTGTGGGCTCCGGAATGACGTGCAGAACTCCCTCCCGCCATAGCAAGATCTTTGTGGGAAATCCCCAACGATACGCCATGTTGTGGTCACGCAAAATTTTGGTGAAGGACGAAAATTCCCGTCTTTTAGACATAGTAGCCGTTGACAGGTCTGCATAGAAAGAAACTTCGGCATACGGAGACGGTAGAGGCATAGATTTCCGTGACGCTCTCATTAACGCTTCTTTAACGTGAAAAAAATGCACCCGGACCAAAACATCTCTAGAGGCGGATGGCGGCAGTTTTTTGCACGCGGCAACCTGTGCGCTCGATCCATCAGGAAATCCTGCAATGAGTATGTAGGTGCCAAGATCTGGAAAAGTTCTATGATGTAAGGCTGGAGATCAACAGAGCCCACTGCCTCCGGAATGCCCCGGATCCGTATATTATTACGCCTGGAGCGATCCTCCATATCGGCCAGTTTCGTTGCCATGGTGTCATGCGCTGTTTGCAAAGCAATGTGACGGTCCACCAGGTCATTATGGGCTAAGCATAAGTCGTCTGTCTTAGATTCTAAAGAGTCAGTCCTCTCACCCAAGTCTTGTACATCGCGCCTCAGCTCCTGCAGTGCCTCTTTAAGATCCGCTTGAATGGTAGATCGGAGTTCTTGCAGCATGGCATGAAGTCTGCTTTCCGATGGTGGTGATATGTCAGACATGCCAGGTGGCCCTGCAGCTGCTGCCTCCAGCGTGGGGGATGAAACAGAGGAGGGAGATCCGCCATCTTGGGCCTCCCGGGCCCGATCTTTCTTAGCCGATTTGAGCGGCTCTAGCGCCCGCTGCGCCTTAGGTGGCACCATCTGGGTGCTAGGAAGTATCACCCACCTGTGGGTGAAGTTTTCAGCCCCGGGGATGCAATAATAAAGCCGCAGGAATTGGAAACTCAGCGCCGGTCACAGGAGCTCTTCCTACATGCGACCGCGCGCTGCAACGTCCGGCCACGCCCCGCCATGTGCAAATTAGACTTTCATTACTTAAAAAAGGTGGCCACTGGCCAGAACTGAAATGGCAAGGAAGTCTCTACTGAATGAGAGATACAGGAACCCCCTGCAATAATTCTGGACTACTTAGGTGACGCTACACTCAAAAAGAGAACGAGTAGAATCTGTTGCCTAAAAATGAAGTGAGCTTAATAGAATTGT
The DNA here is from genome assembly GCA_009667805.1 of Leptobrachium leishanense. Classification (NCBI taxonomy): domain Eukaryota; kingdom Metazoa; phylum Chordata; class Amphibia; order Anura; family Megophryidae; genus Leptobrachium; species Leptobrachium leishanense. The sequence goes on along the minus strand of CM019064.1, from coordinate 110,031,797 downwards.
AGTAAAGGTTGCATAGAAAAAACAAGCAGAATCTGCTGGTTAGGGTTAGTAACCCTAACAGAGATACGAACCCTAAACCTAACACAAGCACAAATACTAACCCTAACCTTATAACTAATCCAAAAATAGAAATACTAATCCCAATAATAAAGCTAACCCTAATAGTAACTCCAACCGACAAACTGACACTAACCCTATTTTTTTTTTTTGCACCGTACTCATGTCAGAAAAATAGTGTTGTTAACTTCCTCTTAAAATTTGATGCCTTGTATGCACTGTTCTTTTGACGCGAGTGAGCCAATTGTTAAGGTGGCTGAATTGACTCTACATTTTGACCCATTTTTCCTTATCACTTGTAGAAATGGTTCAATACCTTGCTTTACTATAGTATTATACTTATAAATCAAAGAGGGGACCTTATGCTCCCCATCTTTGTTCACCAAATGCCCCTGTGTGTTTTCAGTCAAATGATACATGGTCATAATGAAGTGTACTCAGAGGTCCACATTTCCATATTTAGGGCCATATTCCAATCTTGTTGTTAACTGTACCGCAGGCATGGTTAAGTGTTAAAGCGCGCGTTAAAAAAAATTGCGCTCAGTTCCGTATTACATAATTAACGCTACAACCGCACGCAATCGTCTACCGCGTGTGAACTTGCGCAAACCATACGTGAGCTTACTGTACTTCACGTGTCCTATACTTAACATTATGAGCACAAATGTGTGCTACGATTAACGTGGTATCACAATCTATTAGCGCAAATTACCGCATGGGAGATAAAAGGAAAATCTTCATGATTATGAAAAGCTGGTGGTAGCGGCATATCTGACCTGGCTAACCCCCAAACAAAACAGCCCATAAAAAGGAATGCAGCAAGAATATAATGGATGATGGCAGGTGTATGTGTATTATTACTGTAGCATATGTGCTCATTTTGCATCATAGACACAGAACCCGTCTCCGATGCCTCTGGCAGACGCAATTCAGTTGCGTTTGATAGGTGTGTTTCTTCATTTTGATTGGCTGAATGGGTTCAAAAACCTGCGCGCAAAGATATTTACGCGAGACGGCACTGCGCCTGCATTTGTGTGCGTACTGTTTGCTCGTGCAGTTGATCGGCTGAAAAAAAAAAAGCCGCAAGGATTGTAATTCCAACGGAAATTTGCACGTGCAAAACTTTAACGCTAAAGATTTTCACTTTGCGGGAGGATTTTAGTGTGGACATTGTAATGTGGCCCTTTTAATGTATTAGTCCATTAGTCCATTATACAGTGTTGATGTTTCAGTGATAAAGACTTTAACCCCTTCACTGCCAAGTGATTTTTCCATAAAACTCTGTCCAGAACCAGTGATTTTTCTGGAAAAATCTTTTTTAATTAATTATACAGTTAGAAATAGTTTGGAATATTTCTGTATTACTTACTGTAATAACTATACAAATGGAGTTACTGCAGCTCCTGGCTCTGTGTTTGCTGCGGAAAGCTCAAGATATCAGGACTTTCTTTAACCAATTTTAAACAGTTTTAGCACCTTTGGGCATTGTGCCCATCGGGCTAAAACCTTGGGGGCACCTTCTACAGCCCAAAAGCAAATGAAATCCATTTTCAACAAATGAATTCAATTTGCTTTTGCCTTTTGAAGACCCGAGTTATTATGATCTCGGGACTGAAGGGATTAATCAAGAAAAAGTGACATGTATGTAGCATCACTTACTGTATTTTCACAAACTAATCAAACATTCGCAATCCCATGAACAGCAATATGATAGAGAATAAGGCAAGAATGGATTACATAAGTCTGTATATCAGAAAATAAAGGTGTGTTCACTGATCACCATAGAGTTTCAAGACATTAAACAGAAGGTGGTAAGAAGATACTGGATCTGAAAAACTATAAATATAAAAAAGTAGCACAAATGAGAGTAATGATGAAAACATGCTTAACAGCTATTAAGTGCAAAGAAAAAAAACAATCTCTGAAGGAAAAAAGATATATATACTCCGACTAAGGTGTTTTCTCCATGATTACCAATCCCCTCGCCTACTATCTCTCACCCTTCTAAATTTCCTTCTCTTCTCTTTTCTATCAGCAGTTTCTCCAATGTGGCTTACCCCTCTATCTCCTCTCCCTTCTTCGTCTTATCACATTCCACACTCTCGCTCTCCTTTGCCTCCTTGTGCCCACCAGCCTTCCTTCCTTTAGCACCCTTTCCCATCCCCTTATTGCAACCCCTCTTTCTAACCCTTTTTGCACTTGGCCTCTCTCCACTTTTTTATTTCTTTCTCTTTTGCTGAACCTCTCCCCATCACCCACCCATTTTCCCGATGATATTCAAAACCTCCTTTAGGGCACCCGTCTTACATTATCCCAGATTCCATACTCATTACCCATAAGGCCGCTAGGATGCACCCCCTCAATTCTTCACCAGAATGGTATGCGTATTGAGTGCATTATTTTACATATTTCTTTCTATACATCTCTATTTGGGTCTTCTCTTATCATGGCCATTCCCACTCTTAGAAAAGATAGTGGAGATAGCCAAAGAATAAAATAAAACTTAGCTTTTAATCTCGGTACACCCTGCGAGTGTTTTTGTCCATTCCCACTGTTCCCTACTTTTAAATTCTATGCCCCCCACACACACACATTTATGCGTTCAATAAAATTTAAATATGCAAAAAATAGATTCTTTAAGGGTTCATAATGCTGATCCATGTTGAAGGCCAGCCAAATCGAAGATCAATGTCCTCTGGTACGTTTCTTTAGTACATTCATGGTTTTAATCACAGAGTGTAGTCCACATGGAGATGTTTTGTAGATTACAAATACAGTTGTGTTTACTTGAACCTCTGTTTTTACTGTGATTAGGAGGTTTTACTAGGGTTCAGCTGTCTACAAGTAAAATAGCCTATTTAACAGAGCAGGGATGTGCCGTCAGGGTAGGCAGGTGAAGCAGAGCCTCAACTGCACTGCGGAATATGCTGGCCCTTTATAAATACAGAATAATAATAATAACTGCCATTAAGCGAACAACTCACCGGCTCCGCGCTCCCCTGCCATTGGCTCCCTCCTCTGCCTCTGCGCACATTCTTTACATAGCCTATGCAATTTGCGAAGCGGTACGCTTCCCATTAAGCTAATCGCGTAAGCTGCTCAATAAGTCTGCACTGCTTGTCAAAGCCTCAGAGAGGCACTGAGAGAGCAATGGAATAGCTTGGACAAATGGGAAAGCACCATTGGTCCAAGTCATTCAAATAAACGCCTGCATGGAAGGCTGGCCTCTCATTGACAGGAAGGGGCATATTGATGATATGTGTCACAGGCATCTCCCTCTAGTGGCAGATACAGAGTATGACAGGCACTGGCAGCTCCCACTGCTCCCTCTAGAGGTGGATACAGAGCATGAGAGGCACTGGTAGCTCCCTCTTGTGACGCATACAGAATATGACAGGCACAAGCAGTTCCCTTTGCTCCCGCTAGTGGCAGATACAGTGTATGACAGGCACAGGCAATCTCCTTTGTTCCCTCTAGTGGCGGATACAGAGTATGACAGGCACAGGCACAAAAAAAACAGTTTTTCTATCATATTTTATTTTTTAATAGTAAAGTATATGATATGATGAAAATAATGGTATCTTTAGAAAGTCCATTTATTGGCGAGAAAAACAATATATAATCTGTGTGGGTACAGTAAATGAGTAAAAGATAATTTATAGCTAATTGCAAACCGCGGAAAGTTAGTAATATCTGTGTAGATCTGGCTCTGATACTAGCCAGTGCCTCACCAGCCACTGGCCTTCCCACATGTCCCTAAAACAGTCACACTGCCAAAGTGAGAACCCTCTTTACTCACAGATGCATTCACCCAAGCACCACCTCTCAGGCTCACCAATGCCCCAATTCCATGTAATTAAAAAGGAAGGTAGACTACAAGGGTGTAAGATACCAGACGTATTTGGAGGACAACTGTGTTACAAAGCTGCAATGTTTCAGCTCTCTGCCTTAGATATTCGAGTGGACTTGGAATGATTCTTTAGGAGTTTGAAATTAAAGGTAGACTGCAAATTCGAAGATAACAAATTGGCTGTGTTTAAATGATTCTCTGTTCTGAAGGAGGTTTTACCAGGGCTCAGGTGTCTTCAAGTAAATCAGCTTAAGCACTGACTGCAACCTCTGTGTAAGTAGAAGTATGAGCCTTGTAACTACAGATGGAACCAGTACGTAGCAGTCTCAAAGATTCTAACTCATTTTAAATTTAAAAAAAGGTGTGCGAAAGGATTCAAGGAGAGATGGACGATTTGTCAAAATTGACCATTGTTAAGAGTAAGATCTTTGGGTTTTTTTATTACCAGACATGATGTTACATGCTTGTAAATAGACCATCCTGTCCTCTTCATGTGGTGACTAGGGATGAGCCGAACACTCCCCGAGTTCGGTTCGAGCCCGAACCCGAACTTCCCATTTGTTTGGGACCGAACCCGAACTCGAACTCCATGCAAGTCAATGGGGCTGACAATTCAGTTTTTTAGAGTGCCCTCCAAGAGGGCATATATGCTACATATTTGCCATAAAAGGTGTATGAGGGTCCGGGTAGTGCCCTGGGGGACAGGAAACAAGGACAAAAAAGTAAAAAAAGTTTTTAAAGGGACAGTGAGTTTTCCATTAAATAAGGGTTAAAAATAAAAACCAAAAATTCCTTCAAATATCGTGCCTAGGAGGTCCCCATAACCTGCCCGTGAAGTGGCGGATTTCTAGGATGTATAGAAACACTTAAAAACCAAAAAATGACGTTTCATATGACGGTAAATGCTTTTCCTTTAATCTATCCATAAACAACTGCTTGGGGCGGCAGCCTGTATGAAAGACATTTTCGGACACGCAGAAAAAGTTTAGTGATTTTTTTTGGCTAAATTATTGTGAAACTTATGCAGGCTTTGGATGAAAGGAACAATAGGTGCTTTAAAATTGGGCTTTTAGCGTCGGCAACAGTGCCGTCACACCGTAACCCCTCTGAGGATATGAATCTGATACAGGCGTCAGTGGCAGTGCACCCAGATATTGTGCCTTTAGTGCCAGGCCTGCAAGTACTATCATACAGTAACCCCTCTGTGGTATTGTGGAAGAATGCAGGGGTGGACCATGCGGTCCTATATTAAAAAGATATGAATCTGGGAATGGGCGTCAGTGCACCCAGATATTCTGCCTTTGGTGCAAGACTGCCAGGCCAGCAAGTATCATCATACAGTAACCCCTCTGTGGTATTTTTGTCGAAGAGTGCAGAGGTGGACCATGTGGTCCTATATTGAAAAGTTTTTGATCTGGTAATGGGCGTCAGTGCACCCAGATATTGTGCCTTTAATGCCAGGCCATCAAGTATCATCATACAGTAACCCCTCTGTGGTTTTGCTGAAGAATGCAGGGGTGGACCATGTGGTCCTATATTGAAAAGTTTTTTATCTGGTAATGGGCGTCAGTGCACCCAGATATTGTGCCTTTAATGCCAGGGCAGCAAGTATCATCATACAGTGTGACGGGATGGAAGTCCGCCTGCGTTCCTGCTCTATCTGACCCCCCCTTTGATGGCGTCCGGCCCGACTACTGAGTGGCACGGCACTCGGCGTCTCGAGTGGCCTGCAGGATGAAATGGCGTTGGTCCGGCGTCTGGAGAGATGGTGCGGTGTTGCCTTGGGGATCCCGTTCCTGGGTTGAGTGGTGATGCAGGAGACCGCTGAGTGTCTCCTGCAATAGTGATTGTAGCTCTGAAATGAAGACACCGGACGTGGCTGTATGCTTTAAAACAGTGAACTGAATTTTATGGGTTTCATCAGGGTCATTTATACAACTTCACACAAACAGATTACCAACTCCCCCACCCACACAACCAGCACTGATTGGCTCCTTTCCCAGCCTCCTGTTCCCTATCAGGTCCCTTTCAGCCTTCCCATTGTCCAGGGATTAGGAAGATGAGGTCTTGGAAAAGCCTCCAATACTCTGGTTTGCTGTATCCTCTATTTTGCCCTTTCAGGCTCCCCCATTGTCCAGGGGATTAGGCAGATGAGGTCTTGGAAAAGCCTCAAATCAGCTGGCTTGCTGCATCCTCCATTTTGGGGCATGAGATCCTTTGTTCTGTGAAACCATGCTGGGATGAGCAAAATGGCGACGGGGAAAAACACATACAAACGGTTTCTTTCATACTTTTACAGTCACATCATACAGGGTACATTTTTATTACTTTACACCAATAAAACCACATCTAGCAATAAAATAAGAGGTCCATAGGCTCACACGCAAAACCAAAACGAAAACAGGAAAAATGGTCTTTAAAAAGGGTTCAGTCTTTAGTCATGTGGCTCGCTGAAAAGAGCTCTCATGTCCGTTCCGTGACATACAGTAACCCCTCTGTGTTATGGTGGAAGAGTGCAGGGGTGGACCTTGTGGTCCTATATTAAAAAGATATGCATCTGGTGAAGGCATCAGTGCACCCAGATATTCTGCCTTTGGTGCAAGACTGCCAGGGCAGCAAGTATCATCATACAGTAACCCCTCTGTGCTATGGTGGAAGAGTGCAGGGGTGGACCATGTGGTCCTATATTGAAAAGTTTTTGATCTGGTAATGGGCGTCAGTGCACCCAGATATTGTGCCTTTGGTGCAAGACTGCCAGGCCAGCAAGTATCATCATACAGTAAGGTTGGGGTCAGATGAACACAGTGCTAACGTCCGTGTTGCCCGCACATAAGTACGTCTGTGATAGCATACAATTGTGTTAAATGGAGCCCCCCACACGAAGTACGTCTGCACAGAAGTGCGGGGGCTGATGGACGCTGCAAACGGACGCAGGTTAGGCAAGAACGTAATACTGCTAGAGCGGACATGCAGAGTGCGCCACGTCCACAACGTCCACATAGCTTTGTGTGTGAGTGATGCAACAAGGTCAGACGGACTGCATTTATACGTCCAGCATTTTTGACGGACAGAATGTTCTTTCATTGTAATTTATTTTCCCTGCTACATCAGTCAAAAAATACGTCAGTGAAAAAAACGGACTGTGTGGCCACTACCTTGTCGTCAGTCAGTAAGTACGTCCATACTGCACGGACGCACAATCCGTAGAAAATGCGCTCATCTGACCCTAGCCTAACCCCTCTGTGGTATTGTGGAAGAGTGCAGGGGTTGACCATGTGGTCCTATATTGAAAAGTGGTTTTTTTTATCTGTTAATGGGCGTCAGTGCACCCAGATATTGTGCCTTTAATGCCAGGCCAGCAAGTATCATCATACAGTAACCCCTCTGTGGTATTGTGGAAGAGTGCAGGGGTGAACCTTGCGGTCCTATATTAAAAAGATATGCATCTGGTTAAGGCGTCAGTGCACCCAGATATTCTGCCGGTGCAAGACTGCCAGGGCAGCAAGTATCATCATACAGTAACCCCTCTGTGCTATGGTGGAAGAGTGCAGGGGTGGACCATGTGGTCCTATATGAAAATTTTTGATCTGGTAATGGGCGTCAGTGCACCCAGATATTGTGCCTTTAATGCCAGGCCATCAAGTATCATCATACAGTAACCCCTCTGTGGTATTGTGGAAGAGTGCAGGGTTGGACCCTGCGGTTGAAAAAAATAAAATGATATAAATCTGGCACAGGCGTCAGTGCAGCCAAATATTGTGCCTTTCATGGCAGCAAGTGCCTTCACACCGTAACCTTTTGTGGTATGTGGAAGAGTTCAGTGCTGGAGGTTTTGTGAATGCAGAAGAGGACATCCCCTATCTATTCCATTACTTCAAGCATGGGATTGATAGCTGCTGATCCAGGACTGATTCATTTTATAAATGTCAGCTGGTCTAAAGAGTCGGACAGACGCACTCTTTTGTCTGTGACAAAACCTCCAGCGGCACTGAACGTCCTTTCGGAAAGCACGCTAGATGAAGGGCAACCTAGTAGCTGCATAGCATATTGGCTAAATTCTGGCCAGTGATCCAATCTCAACACCCAGTAAGCCAGTGAATCATCTGCTGGAAAGGTATCCAGGTCTGCCCTTGCCCCTAGGTAGTCCTGCACCATATGGTGAAGACGCTGGCAATGGGTGCCTACATTTGACGTCCTTGGGCGTCGTGGACTAAAACAATTTAAAAAAGCATCAGTCAAGCGGCCCTGGCCTTCACCGCTATTCCTCTGATCACCCGCAGCCTCAGAAGCACGTGTGTCAGCACTTGGTAATCTACCAGTGCCTGGAAAGGTGTTACACAAGTGTCGCTTTAGAGCGTCCTCAAGTTTTTTCATCCTGTGCTCCCTCTGTGCGGGCAGGATGAGCTCTGCAACTTTACCCTTGTATCGTGGATCACGAAGGGTTGCCAACCAGTAATGATCCCTCTCCTTGATAGCACGAATCCTGGGGTCCTTTAGCAGGCTTTGCATCATTAGGGAGCCCATGCAGCGTAGGTTGGAGGTGGCATTAGCTTCTTCCGAGTCTTCCTGGTCAATGAGGATGACCATATCGTGCACTTCCTCCTCCCAGCCACGCACAAGCCCTTCTGTTTCTGGGCACACAAAACCCTCCCTTGAGGAATCCCCACCTTCAATGCCCCCACTACTTAAATAGTGCTCCTCCTCCTGTCTGATCTGAGTAGGACCCGCTGGAATGCTGTCTGCGGAAAGACTGGGGCCTTGAGAGCTAGGAAGGCCTCCTCTTCCTCCCGCTGCTCTGCCTCTAGAGCCACATCTATAATTCCCCGCAGAGTGTGCTCCAGCAGGAACACTAAAGGAATTGTGTCACTGATGCATGCACTGTCCCTGCTCACCATCCTCGTTGCCTCCTCAAATGGTGACAGTACAGTGCATGCATCCTTGATCATCAGCCACTGCGGGGGGGGGAAACCAAGTTGACCTGAACCTGTCCTTGTGCCATACTCACACAAGGTACTCATTGATGGCCCTCTGCTGCTTGTGCAGACGCTGCAGCATTGCTAATGTCGAGTTCCACCTGATGGGCATGTCACAGATCAGACGGTTTGTGGGAAGGTGGAATTCTCTTTGAATTTCTGCCAGGCGAACGCTTGCTGGGAATAACCGTCTGAAGTGGCTGCAGACTTTTCTGGCCTGGATGAGAAGCCCTGGCAGCCCTGGGTACTTGGTTAGGAAACGCTGTACCACCAGATTTAGGACGTGTGCTAGGCATGGTACATGCGTCAATTTACCCTTGCGTAGGGCGGAGAGAAGGTTCCTGCCATTATCGCAGACAATCATTCCCAGCTCAAGCTGGCATGGTGTTAACCATCTCTGCACCTGCCCCTGCAGAGCTGACAAAATTTCTGACCCGGTGTGGCTCCTGTCCCCTAAAAAAACCAGCTCAAGCACAGTATGGCATCTTTTTGCTTGAGCCATTGCGTAGACCCTGTCAGGTGTCGGTTTAACTGCCACTTCGCCAGAGACAGAGAAGGAGGAGGAGGAGGACGAGGTGGGGGTGGTGGAGCAGACAGACCTCATACAAGCAGCTTTCTGGAGGTGTGGTGGATGAACAAGCTCCAGCACAGAGCCCCGTCTTGGATCACTCCCAGCTGCAATCAGAGTTACCCAGTGTGCCGTGAAGGAAATGTAATGACCCTGTCCGTGCTTGCTGGACCACGTGTCTAAAGTCACATGCACCTTGCTGCTGACTGCCTTTCCCAATGACTGGATAACATTGTCTTCCACGTGCTGGTATAGTGCTGGAATGGCCTTGCGTGAAAAGTAATGGCGTTTTGGAACCTGCCACTGTGGTACAGCACATTCAGCTAATTCACGGAAAGGAGCAGAGTCCACCAGCTGGAAAGCAGCAGCTGCAATGCGAGTAATTTTGCTAAACTGGCATTTAGACGCTGAGCTTGGGGATGGTTGGGACTATATTTTTTCTTTCGCTGCAGCAGCTGCGGCATCGTAATCTGACTGCGTAAATCTTCAGCTACTGGGATGATGTCACATTGTGAGGAAGGACCTGGTACATCCATTACTGTAGCATCATCCCTGTCGGTGGAGGTTGTAGGCAATGACATGACAGGACATACAGTGTGGGTAGTAACAGATGAGGAGGAGGAGGACCTATGCAAAGTTTTGCACCAACGGGATGTGTGGCACTTGTTCATATGTCGCCTGAAGCACGTGGTACCCAAGTGTCCAGTGTTTATCCCACGCTTCAGCCTCATCTGACATAGATTACAAATAGCAATGGAGGGGTCTGCTGCACATTTATTAAAGAACTCCCAGACAGCAGTGTTCCTGCATGTGTTCTTTGAGACAACAGCGCTCTGCACCGGAGCAGCTCTGACATCTGATGCCTTGGACTGGCTAGTGCTACGGTTGGTCTCAGAGGATGTTGTGCTTCGTGTTTGCTGTGCCTCCTCCTCCCCCTCCTCCTCACTTGATTCCTCAGTTCGATCTGGCACCCAGGTGGAGTCAGTGACCTCATCATCAATGTCATCTTCACCCCTATCTCCTCGTCACTGGAGCCAACTTGGCAGTATGCTGCAGCTGCTGGGGCAACATGAGTGCCAGTTATTTGTGTGTCATCACTGGCACCCCCTTCCTCTAGGTTGATTATACTCCCTTGCTCAACCTCAGAGATTGAATTAGAGCACTGTACTTGCTGCGCATCCTCAAGCAGTATGTCACTCTCATTGTAGTCAAACAATTCAGCTGACTACTCCTTGTGTGAAAGCGAGGCTATGGCAGGAGTAGCTGTGGACATGGAGGCTGCATTAGATGCTTTGGCAGCTGAGGTGGACTGTAAAGCACTAGAAGCCTGGCTGGCAGAGGACTCGGAGGATGAGGATGGCCTGGTAAGCCAATCCACCAAGTCCTCTGTATGTTGCTGCTGCTTAAGACGGCCAGCACCAGTTAGAAAGGACAAGCGTGCCCCTGCAGAGGATGCACCACGTCCACCACGACCAGAGACACAGCCTCCCGACACAGGGGCTGCTTGCCCTCTTATCTGTGTCTGGGAGCGTCTGCCTGTCCTTTTTGTTCTTTCAGACATGGTGAGTGATTTATAGATTAATATATACAGAACTCTGATTCAACTCTGGTATAAAGATTTAAAGAACTCTGGTATAACTCAGTGAGACACACTGATAGCTGGCAGCCAGTGACGAGACACAGATCACCTCAATTCACAAATGTTTTGTAGAAATTAGTGAGCCCCAAAATACAGCATGGTTCTGGATGTGTGACGAGACACAGATCACCTCAATTCACAAATGTTTTGTAGAAATTAGTGAGCCCCAAAATACTGCGTGGTACTGGATGTGTGACGAGACACAGATCACCTTAATTCACAAATGTTTTGTAGAAATTAGTGAGCCCCAAAATACAGCGTGGTACTGGAGGTGTGACGAGACACAGATCACCTCAATTCACAAATGTTTTAAAGAAATTAGTGAGCCCCAAAATACAGCGTGGTACTGGTTGCGTGACAAGACACAGATCACCTTAAATCACAAATGTTTTAAAGAAATGAGTGAGCCCCAAAATACAGCATGGTACTGGATGTGTGACGAGACACAGATCACCTCAATTCACAAATGTTTTGTAGAAATTAGTGAGCCCCAAAATACAGCGTGGTACTGGATGTGTGATAAGACACAGATCACCTTCATTCACAAATGTTTTAAAGAAATTAGTGAGCCCAAAAAAACTTGCTGGCTGTGTGACGAGACACAGAAGATCACCTCAATTCACAAATGTTTTGTAGAAATTTGTGACCCCCAGAATACTGTGTGGTACTGGCTGTGTGACAAGACACAGATCACCTCAATTCACAAATGTTTTAAAGAAATTGTGAGCCCCAAAAAGACTTGCTGGCACAGTGACAAAACCAGAAGATCACCTCAATTCACAATTGTTTTAAAGAAAGTTGTAAACCCCAAAAAACTTGCTGGCTCAGTGACAAGACACACATCACCTAAATTCCCTGATATTTGGTAGAAATGAGACCCCCAGACCCCCCCAGTAGCGTGGCAGACCGGCAGTAACAAGACACAACTATCTCCTTTGAAAACTCCTCTGAAATGCGTGCAGAATCGGCGTGGAAACGTTATATAGTGTGCTGCGGGACTTAGCTCTGTGAACCCATGATTGGCCAAAATTTGCCCAATCAGGACTCTGAGCGGTGATTGGCATAGTGTTGAACCAGTCTTGCACCAGACCTGTGGTCAGGTGCAAGGCTGTAGCCAGTTACGAGCTTCAGGCCAGTGAGAAAATGCATTGTGGTCGACCATGAGGCGAACACCCGGAAATGTTCGGTGTTCGCGATCTACTCGAACAGGCTAAGTTCGGGTCAAACCCCGAACCGTCCGAACCCGAACCGCTCATCCCTAGTGGTGACAGATGCTGGACCCTGAGCAATACAGACCTTGTTCTACCCATTATCTTTTATACAATTCCATTGGTGCACACCCATTTGCTGACCTCTAAAATCATCACCTTTATCTACATTCTAATCTTTCTGGATCAAAATCATTGTGCATACTGGGCATAAGGTTTACCTTTTAATAGGACAATGACCCTAAGCATGCAGTCAAGAAAACATAACAGTGGTTTACTGACAATTCTGCGGCTGTCCTTCAGTGGCCCAGATAGAGCCTGCTTCAAACCCATCAGATATGTCTAGACAGACCTGAAAAATAACTGTCTGCAAATAGTCCCCATCCAAACGGATAGTGCTTCGGAAGATTTGTACAGAAGAATGGCAGAAAATACCAAATCCAAGTGTGCAAAGCACTGTGCGCTCTGTATTTAGTTATAGCCAGAATCAGTGGAGCGCCACACCAGAATATTCCCTTAATACCTTGCGATGTTAGTCGCCACGTACCCCAATGGTAGTTTCCCCAAAAAAACTAATTTGACAAAGTCAAAAGAATCTCAGAATAAGAAAAGGGTACAGCACACTCAAGATTTTAGGTAAACACCACATACACTTTAGAGTTCTTGTTATTGTGGTTTCCTCATCTCCACACACCATACTTGAGAATAATGCAGCCCAATTCTGTGAGCCTTAACCAGGCTTAAATATATTGGGTTTTATGGATATTTCTTCCAATGTTCACAGGAACCCGATAAAATTTCTCTTCTCCCGATCTCTTACATAAGTAGGTGAGAGAAGAAAAGAGACCTGAATCGAGCCTAGTGTGATTCTGTAAAGCTGGTCTTTATATACAGAAAATCGCCAATTTTGTACTCACTCTAGGCGGAGCCTCCAGGCTCTTGGAGTATTCACCTATGAGTTATTTTGGAAAAACTCATAAAACCTCTCCACAATGACACCGGAACAGCAGGATGGATAAAAAAGGATTTATTAAAACAATCTTAATCCAGGACGCGTTTCGTCGGTATAGACCGACTTCATCAGCTGGAACAATACTTCTAAATAAATATCCCCATCCCCTGCTGCTTACATTATTATTAGTCCAAATAATGCCCACATGTGCAAGTCCACTTAATTAGTCTTTCTTTCGGGTTAATTGAGTTCTAAACCCCACATATCTGTACAAGACCGCGTTCCACCTTGAAATGCACGGAACTTTCTTCTGCGCATGTGCATTTCATGCGCTTCACCCTGGAATGCCTCTACTTCCTTGTTGTACCTATTGGGAGACTCTACACACACATTCTCCCCTCCCAGTCCACAACGGGGAAATCTTATTTGATTTTGTACGATTGTTCGACGCCTTCGTTCTTCTTTTTACTCCCCTCGACATAGGGACATAACCGGTTAACATATTGTATGGTTATTTTATTAACATCATACTTCAAAAAAAACCTTCATAGCTTATCATGGTAATCCTTTGATATGGGTACAAATGTCCCTAAATCCACGTGTTATAAATGATTATTGGATCTTTACCCATACTAATTACAATGTATACTTTCTTACCAATACACTAATAAGTGCTGACCAATTTTGACCATTGACCATTACTCTAACCCTTATATTACTAAATAATACTCTATCTTTAAATCTTTATTTAATTTTCATAGACTTAATGGTGTATTTACGTGTATTCACTACAATTACATGTATTCTCCGCTGGTAAACATTAAGTAATACATATGAATCAATAAAGTGTGTTATTTCAAAGTGAATTAACTTACTCTCCCTCATTAATGCTCCGTGTAAATTATCTGTTCATTATTATGTGTATGAAGTGATTTCATCCTCTTCCTCCCCTTCTCATGTCCATTTTCTCTTCCTCCCTTTTTTCCATGTAAATTCTCCCCCTTCCAAGTCCATTCCCCCTGCTTTATCATGTCCTTCTCCCTTCATCCTTTTCATGTCCATCTCCCCACTTATCATGTTTATCTCCCTCCATCTTTATTACGTCCATCTCCCCCCTTATCATGTCTATCTCCCTCCATTCTTATGTTCATCTTCCTCCATACTTTTCATGTGCCTCTCCCCTTTATCATGTCCATCTCCCTCCATCTTGATCATACCCAACTTTTTCATGTTCATCACCTCCCCCCATCCTTCCACATTCCTTTGCATGGCTTTCTAATGAGCCAGCAAAAGAGGGGATTTGCTTCCACCTGCGGTAGCATGAAAAGCTGGGAGTTAGTGATGTTATGATCACTTCCTCCCAGCACTGCCAAGGAATACAGGCAACTGGCTGGGAGGACGCAGGGTCTTAGCGCCTCCCAAAGTGATGGAGGAGCCACAGGCTTATAATCAATGCTCTGCATCAATGCATTGCGGCATTGATTATTTGCCCTACTCCCCAGCGTGGCAACACACCAGAGGCCTGCCGCCGACACACTAATGTGTTGTGGCACACCATTTGGAAACCACTGTCCTATGGACTCAAGGAGGTGATATTTGCAGTAGTGCTTCCTGCGGCGGCAGGTTTTCTCCATTAGCATCGACGTTTTAGTGCATACCAAGGAATAGGGTCCATGGTGTTGTGGAGATTTAGCAACCTAAACAATTAAACTCCCTTCCCCTACATACTTGCATATGTCTTAAGGTTCATCATTTTCTTTGTTTTTATGTCATTCTACAGGGTTCTGAATATTTTATGAATGCATGGTATCACATTATATGTATTTGGTAAAAAGGCCCTGCCTACCTGTATGCTAACAATGTAAAACTCATTTTAAATTGAGCAAGATAAGGGACACCATCTACTGTCTAGATCTTTCATCATTACAAAACTTCTGTAAAAGATGAATGAATACAAAATTAAAATTTACAAATGTACAGAATATTTAAGCTTATCTATCTGTAATAATATACACAATTGCTCTTTTCTAAGGCAGTTAAGTGTTAACTACAAATTTCATGTTGAAATAAATGTTATGGCTATTTTTTCAATAAGAAGTGCTTAAATTCCATAACTTAATATTTGTGTGCAATAATGTAGAATTTGACATAAAGAAAAAATAATCACAATCACAATTAAAAAAAATAAATTACACAAACAGGTATATTCAAAGAAAGGTGAAACTCAGGAGAATGACTGGAGAAATGAAAATTCTAGGTCAAAATAACCAAACCAGAAAAATTCTCCCATTTATCTCACTTTCTAAATCGGCTATTTGGTCTAGATTGTTCTCTTCTCCTGCCAATTCTCAAGGTTGTCACCTCTCTCTGAATAGCCCTGTATATTTTATATATGTCATGAAGTGATAAGACTTGTTAAGATAGCAGTTAGGTCTGTGCTGGTGTTCATGATGCACTAGATGTCACCTGAAAATTGAAAGCACAGAGGCTTAATTTAAATATTAATTTAAATGATGCTTGTTTGTGATTTAGGGATTCTGGCTGCTCATAAGCTTTAAAGTCAATAAATAAATGATTTTGGATTTACTGTTAAATCCTGTAAACAGATATTGCAAATGAGTATTTCAGACATATGCTCAGTTTGTATCTTTGCCTGCAGATGACTCACGAAAGTTAAGATTGTAGATAAAATATGGAAAAAACATACGTTACATGTTAGTATATTGCATCCAAGATGCTTTGATAAAAAACATTAAATCTATTTATTTTTTCCTGCTGTAAAGGAATTATACAATCCTTATGATGATATATATTTTTAATTATTGCAATTGTGTGGCACTACTAACACTGTATACTACAAAAGAGGGAAATGTAACTTTGTTCAATAATAAATACCTGACGAATTACTGGACCAAAATGTCTGGAATTAACATATAAGTTCCTATGAATAATAATAAAAAGGTCTGTTACATAAAAAAAAAATGCTATTAAAAAAAAATCAAATATCAGTTTTTTGTCAAAAAAATCATTAAAAATGCCTAGACAATCCTAAAAAAAATAGAATTTTTGCTGCAAATTAAAAGAATAAACGGTCGAATAGATTTTGAATAAAAAAGGGGAGTATTTTTAACATTGAAACATATGGGATTCATTCGATTAAAACTGATGAATGAAACCACAGAAATCAGGCATTTCCCTGCTGTTCGGTGTTCTCTGAACAGAATAACAATTGCTACTATATGGGGATTTCACTGCCGTCGAACAGGCACTATATTTCGCTGGCCATTTGCCAATATCTGGTGATTTGCCAGGTTTTGAATTGCTGAGAGGCCCTGAAATTTCACCGTACTGGGATATTCACTGTTCGGTGCAATTTCGGGCCAGTTCGGCTCTTTCTGAATATCCTTGATAATATTGGCAGCCACAGCTAGGAAACCCTTTTTTGGAGTCTATTTGCAGTGTATCTTTTTTAATCAATTAAGAGAATATTATTATTATTGTCATCATTTATATAGCACCAACATTTTCCGCAGCGCTTTACAATAACCAAAGGGAACGAAATACATATAAACGGACATAGGATGGAAAAAAGAGGTGTAGAGGGCTCTGCTCATAGGAGCTTACAGTCTAGAGGGATTGGGGTTGAGGAAGACAAGAGGAATTGCACTAGATAGCAGGATCATTAGTGCCAGTGGTTTGGGAATGGTGGGGCCATACAAGCGGCTTCAATCAAGTGTGAGTAGGTGAGCAGAGGGATGAGTTGCATCAGTGATGCGGTATGCTATTCTGAAGAGATGGGTTTTGAGAGATTTCTTGAAGGCCTGAAGGTCAGGGGAGAGTTTGATAGGGCGAGGCAAGTCATTCTACAAGACTGGTGCTGCCCTTGAGAAGTCATGAAGGCGAGAGTTGGCCGTGCGTGTGTTGACCGATGACAGGTGGAGATCACCTGCTGAACGGAGTTGTCTAGATGGGACGTGCTTGCGGAGTAACGAAGACATGTAGGGAGGGGTTGAGTTATTGAGTGATTTGAATGTGAGCATCAGTATTTTAAACTGTATCCTTAAACGTACAGGAAGCCAATGGAGGGACTGGCAGAGGGGGGTGGTACGCGAGTTGATTGCAAAGGGGCGATACAGGAGTTGGGGAGGCCAATAAGGAGTGAGTTGCAGTAATCAAGTCGTGAAAGGACAAGAGCATGAACCAGCACTTTTGTGGTATCTTGTGTCAGAAAGGGGCGGATACGGGCAATGTTTTTGAGTTGAAAATAACAGGATTTGGTCACTGTCTGGATGTGGGAAGAGAATGTTAAGTCAGAGTCAAAAGTGACACCAAGGCAGTGAGCTTGGGGTGTTGGGCTAATGGGTGTTCCATTTACTCGTAGAGAGATAAGTGGTATTGGGTTCTTTTTGGAGAGAGGAATGACGAGAATTTCAGTTTTGGCAAGATTGAGTTTAAGGAAGCGGGAAGCCATCCAATTTGAGACAGCGGAGAGACAGTCAGTGACTCGATCCAGGAGACCTGGAGAGCGATCAGGGGAGGAGAGGTAATTTTGAGTGTCATCAGCGTATAGGTGGTACTGGAATCCAAAGGAGCTGATCAGTTTTCCTAGAGAGGCAATGTAGACTGAAAAAGTAGAGGGCCCAGTACTGAACCTTGGGGCACCCCAACAGAGACAGGCTGCTGGGAGGAGGTACTTCCAGCAAAGGAGACGCTAAACGATCATTGGGACAGGTAGGAAGCGAACCATGAAAGAACAAAACCTTGAAGGCCTATATCACTAAGATTTTGAAGGAGGATTGAGTGGTCAACTGTATCAAAGGCAGCAGAGAGGTCAAGAAGGATCAGCAGTGAGTAGCACCCATTGGATTTAGCGGTTGCAAGGTCATTGGTCAATTTCGCAAGAGCTGTTTCTGTTGAGTGCCGTGAGTGAAAGCCAGATTGCAGAGTCAAGGAGAGAGTGGGTATTGAGGTAGTCAATCAGACGAGCACACACAAGCTTTTCGAGGAGTTTTGAAGCAAAAGGGAGCAGGGAAACGGGGAGGTAGTTGGAGGGAGTAGTCGGATCCAGAGATGGGTTTTATTAGGACTGGGACTACTGTGGCATGTTTGAGGGGAGCAGGAAAGACCCCAGAGGTTAAAGACAGATTAAAGGTGTGGGTCAAGGATGGTACAAGAGAAACAGAGTATTTTGGCAAGATGTGAGGGAACGGGGTCGAGGGGGCAGGTAGTGGGATGAGAGGATCGTAGTAGTTTAAGGACCTCTTGTTCAGTAGCTGAAGGGAAAGAGTTAAACATGTGAGGATAGACATGGTTAGCATCTTCCTGCATGGGTGAAGATGGCATTGTGGAGATTTCAGTTCTTATCTGTTCAATATCTTCCTACTCTGTCCTTCCACTCCTACGCTATAATAATTGTGAGCTCTACCATTGTACATTGCCATTTTTACAATTCATATTATGTTCTTTTATTCTGCACCCATGTTGTCACTTCCCACCTTTAAAACGATTACTGTGGCTGTTTTGTAATGCACTTAGTTTGGTTTTTCTAGTCTAACATGAAATATTTTGCGGAGTTCCTTTTTGATACATTTCTAAAAGAACAGACTACAGAAAGAAAGTTTGATACACGGCATTGTAAAAGTGCATAGTATGAGTTAAAATGTTTTGCCTTGTATACACTAATCCATTATTGATGGTACGGGTCTGTACACTGTCAGAAGTGTACGCCTTTGGGGAGCTTGTCATTCAAAGAGCATGTAGGTGACAAAGTGAGTCACTGAAATGTCTGAAATTAGTGCTACAGACTCAGGTGTATTGGTATACAACAGGAAAAATCTAATTTGAAGGTAATGTCAGTCTGACTGCATAACCTTTGCATTGGCATTGACTCGAGTTGCTGTGGCAAGATATCGCTGACATTTAATAAGCAGAGATCATTTTGTAACTTGAGGTAAACATTGTGTAATAGCAGCAAAAAAAGCAATATCTTTGCTTATTGACTTTAAAGTCATTTAGGTTTCCAAAACATTTTAAATTATGCATACATTAGCTGTAAATACATTTAGTAGTATTGTTATATCTGATGCAAAGGTTTTTTGTTTGAATTCAAAGATGTTAAAACATTAAAGCTCCTTCTTTATATGTATACCAAATCTAAATAGTTGTTATTTAGAGTTGACAAATTACTGACATACTAACAATGTGGTCAAATTGGGTAAAGCAGGTTGTACAATACAGGCAGTTTCTCAGTTATAGATTTATGGACACTGTGTTTTCCCTCCTATAGCGCCCTTTATTGGTACATTGGTTGGGAAACGATTTGCCCATTGATTCTTCGCTACCACTGGTATCTCTCCTTAAGTGATTGTCACTGATCTTCTTGCACAAAACATCTGATTTAATTACATGATTATATACATTGTGCCTATATGTTCCCTATTCTTTACATGGTCCTGTGATGTGACTGGAACTGATCATATGCCCATTTATGATCCTGATATATAAATACTAGGGACCACATGCTTATACCGTATATATCTATATTGTTTCAACTTTTTAATTTGTGCCCCACAAATGGGTTATTTAGTAAGTGCCAGTGGTTAAGGTCCATCGCAATAAACATTAGTCCCTATTCTGGCTCAGCCGGAGCAAGAGAGTTGCTAAAAAGGCGGTCAACGCAAGCCAGTAACCCTTAGCTGCTCCATATTAACAGCTATATTACAATTGGGCAATTGGTATAAGTAAAAGCAAGATTAGTGATGTCCCTGGTACTTATTGGAAGCTGCATTGCTAATGATCTCATAATGATCAACACAATACCCATAATCAGGATATCTGACCATTTTATTATCTAACTTAATATGGTCAATGATTTGATAAAAGGCTATTTCTGTCTGTATACTAATAATGCAGAACCCATTAGAAGCTGAGCAAGAAAAATGACACAATCTAGCGTTCAGAACCTTCCATTTTTGCAAAGGTTCTGTAAGGAATAAAAACATGAAAACTAGCAAATTGTCATTATTTAATTCCTTTCACTTTTTAAAATAACAATATTTATGTAAAATGACTTCTTTATCCTACATTTATATAACATATGGGATGTGTAGATATATATATTTTTTCAGCAAAAACTGCTTTGTATTGAAAGAGTTAAACAAGTGTTTGTTAGTGAAACCTTACTGTCAACCACTTGCCGCCATGGGGCGTGCTGTGCTGTCCTCACAGTGGGTGGGTCTATATGCCGCGAGCTGGCAGTCAATGCCATGCTCAACCCACTGGGACAGGAGACGGGCCGAAGGACGCTTAAGACCCTGCAGGGTGTGCTATGCGGCGCCGTGTTGTTTTTAGGCACGCCTTGACACTGGGAGGCCTCAGTGGTTATGGGTTAATGCCTTAGAACAGGAATGTCAAACTCCACCTCTCCAGTTGTAGATGACCTATAATTACCAGAATTGATAAAACGCAATACATGCTCTGAGAATCAACATGGGCGTTGTAGTTCAGCAACATTGGAGGGGGAGGGGCAAGGTTTGACATACCTGCCCTAAGGAATTCATGTTAAAGACACATGATACAATATTCACAGTGTGCATGGAATCTTAAAGTCTGTCAGGGTTATTCAAAGAGAATCAAAAAGTCACCGCACGTTCGGTGACCTTTCGTTCTCTTCAATTCAGTGCGAGTCGGCAATCCCATTTCGACGACCCTGCGGTGCATTCAAGAAGCACCACAGGGCCGCCGAAGTGCAGGGAAAAGCCGCCGCAAACCTGCCGAACACTCACTGCAAAACCCGGCGAATGCAC
Source organism: Leptobrachium leishanense (assembly GCA_009667805.1). Lineage (NCBI taxonomy): Eukaryota > Metazoa > Chordata > Amphibia > Anura > Megophryidae > Leptobrachium > Leptobrachium leishanense. Next base: position 110,010,745 of record CM019064.1, on the reverse strand, counting down.
ACCGAAAACCTGCAAAAACATCTGGATAAACCCCGCCGAACACGACAGAGAAACCCGAGCAGGAGTCAATCACAGCCGCCAGAAAAACCCGACACTGCAGACGAATGGAGTGAAAAAAAAAACAGTTTGCTTGAATATTTGAAAAGTGAAACGCTGTTTGCAAAGAAACTAATGAGCGAAAATGTCTTAAATTTACATATGAGGTCCAAGGAATGATAATAAAAAGGGCTGTTACATAAAAAATAACATACATTTAAAAAATAATAATAAAAAATTGGCAAAACGTTTTTGGCAAAAAAATCCCTAAAAATGCTTAAGATATCCAAAAAATTCTATAAATAAAGAGACTTTTCACTGCAGAATACTATAATGAACGGTTTATTAGATATTGAATTAAAATGGGAATATTTTTAACATAGAAGCCTATGGGATTCGCTTGAATAAATCTGCCGCATGAAGCCACCGAATGGCAGGGCAATTCTGCAACTTTTAACTGCTTGTTTTTGTTCTCTGAATAGACGAAGCTATGGGGATTTCACTGCCCTTGAACAGGCACCGAACAGGCACCTTATGTGCAGGCAATTCACCAACATTTGGCGAACTGCCTGCTCTCTGGATAGCCGACTGACCAAGAAAGGTAACCGAACGCTGATTTTCAGCGTTCGGTTACCTTTCGGCAGCCATTCGGATCTCTTTGAATAACCCTGTGTGTCTGCTTTCTTTGTTTTGCAATGCTCTTAATTCTTTCTCAATATAAATGAGTTTATATAAAAACACTTTATTTTCATTCATATTACTGTGTTTTCTGAGTACGATGAAGTCATGAAAGGAAAAATAAATTACATTGATTTAGAACGTGCATACATCATTTGAGGAAATGTATATTTATGTTTTGACATTTTTCGTGAATAATCCATCTGCATAATCACAATATTGCAAATGTTGAGACTATGTTTGGAAACAATTTGTATTACTTATATTTCTGTAGAACGTTTTTTTAAAAATGTACACATTTTTGTTACTGTATTTAATGTAAATTGAAAACAAAATAACCTTCACTGGAAATGTGAACAAAAAATGGAATTGACAACTTATTTAAATTATAGTCTATCCTAATTGTAAACGTCTGTTACAAATAATAATAGTAATATAAAGGTAAAATATGTTTCAAATATCCAGTGCCACCATAAAAGAACAACAGTGAATCATTCTTATATCCCTGCACAACACATCTGTTTAAAATGCAAAATAAAATGCTTTTGAAATAAAGCAAAGTCGACTTGGGACTAGAGAAAAAAATAAAATGTGTATGAGAGATGGTTTTAATAATGTATTTGCAATGACAATAGAATTGGAGCTTCAAAGAAGATTTATAATACAGAAAAATTACAGTCCAGCACTGTATGCCTGAATGAAAGTAAACCAACTGTATTTCCAGGTATGATTCATTTGTATTTAGCAGAGCTTTTTGTACCAGATTTTTAATGTGAATTGTAATTTATATCTGGAAATCTTAAAATAAAGCACATCAATTAGCTGGTCTGTTGAGCAGAATTGTACCTTAGCTCTTTAGCTCCTTTAAGCTTTCTAGCTTTTTTGTTCTTAAGCTGTATTAATGCTAACATGCACTTCTTTCAAATTACTTTAGTGATAATTAAAATATGGCAAAATGTTTCTTTCCGTGCAGAGATAACAAATGGGAGTTCTATTAATTAATCAGTAAGCCTTTTATGTTAGATGCAGAACCAGCTCAACCCTAAAGGAACGTAAGGATGTTTCTTTCTAAAATGGGTTTCTGTGTTACACACATTCCTGTCGATTTTGAAATTCAATTTATAAGGGGTTATTCAGAAAGCACCGAACTTTCAGCGAAATTTTTTTGCTTTGTAGTTTGGCGTAGTTCGGTGCACTACAGTGATTCCATTTGGCCCACGAAGTGAACGCCAAACCGTGCCGAAATGCAAAAAAAAAAAAGGAACTCTGCTACTCTTCTAATAGTTGTTTAAACCAATAAAATGCATTAAAATGTGTTTGAATAATAAAAAAGGTCCTTAAAAAATATTAAAAAGGTCTGTTACAGAATAAAGAAAATATACCTTTTTAAAAAACTGGGAGTCAAATATTTAGCGTAAAAAATACAAAAAAGGGGTTCCAAAAAAATAAAATACAATTTGCTGAAAATGAAAAGAATAAATGGTTTAAATAATATAAAAAATGATAATATTGTTTTTTATTGAATCCACATGGGATTCACCTGTTTAACTTGTCGAACTGAACCACCAGTGCATTTCACTGGCACTTCGGTGCAGTTCAGCGTTCTTTGAATAGATTAATCATTACTTCTCTTTTGGAAAATTTTGCTGCCACTGAAGACCGTCAAAGATTGCAGATCTGCCGCAAACTGCATCATAGTTCGCTGTCAATTCACCAGAATTTGGCGAATTGACAGCTTAGTGAATAGAAGAACTGTCGTGAAATTGCACCGTATGATGAAATTCACAGCTCTGTGCAATTCGGTGGCAAGTTCGTCGCTTTCTGAATAACTCCTATAGATTTTGAGAGTCTTTCACGGCATGAATAATGTTGTAAATCCTATTTGTTCTCTCCTCACTAGTTTCTCTCTCATTGAAGTCAATGACCTTCCACTTGAGTTCCCGGTTTTCCCCTTCTCTAAGCATATACAAATGCTACCTAGAATTAATCACCCACTTTTCCAAGAACTGCCAAGCTGTGTGCAGGTGTGGTGTAGACCAAAACACCCTCTACCCGCAGCGCCGCAAAACCCTCTAAGCCAGGTGCCATATAAGTCCTTTGTCGCAGCTGTTGAACCTTGCACGTAATACGGAAAAGCAGACACAATTGCCAGTCCTTGTAGAGGCTGGATTTAAGTGCATCACAGGATGAGAAAATGAAAGCATATACCAGTAATTGAGGTGGCTGGGTTTTTGCAGAGAAAGAGTAGAAACCAGAGGTTAGACAAGATCAGGGATACAGAGATACTTAAGGTTGTGAGAGCATAAACCACATTGGTATACAAGAAGACGATCGGGAATCGGAGAGGCACTCATCTGAAAGCATGCCGAGTGCCTTCAGGGGTTGGGGCACTCAGCCAAATAATGATTTTTAAAAAAGTTAAGAAAAATACATATGAAATAAAAAAGCCCCCTTGCTCCCTAATCTCTTGTGGCAGCAAAATGGCACTGCCCTTCTAAGGCCAAAGTACCTGACACACCTATACATGGGCAGTATCACTGTACTCAGGAGATGTTGCTGAACATGTATCGGGGTGTTGTTTGGCAGTAACCCTTAAAGTTCTCAGTACATGTATTCTTAAAATGCAATCTGTGTGAAAAACCCACAAACATATTTTTTTCTCAAAATTTGGCATAGATTGGTGGTTAAAATTGTTGCATGAAAAGAGTCAAAATACCACAAATTTAATACCTTGGGTTGTCTACTTTTAAAAAATATATACAGTACATAGAGGGTTATTCAGGTATTCATGACAGATATCATTGTTACAATGTCACTATTGCTAATTTTGAAAGAAAAAATACTTTGGAAATAGCTAATTGCAATTTGTTTTTCATATTCGTTGCAAAAAAAGCAAATAAAATATGTAATTATTGGATATTTCTAAAGTCAGGAGAAAATTTAGAAACTATTTAGCCAGGGTTTTTTTTGGTGGTTGTAGATGCGTAAGAGATTTTGGGGGTCAAATTTCAAAAAAGTGGGTTTATTTCCATTTTATCATCATATTTCAGAAAAGATTTTAGAGTAAATTATATAATATGATGAAAATAATGGTATCTTTAGAAAGTACATTTAATGGCGAGAAAACCAGTATATAATATGAGTGGGTACAGTAAACGAGTAAGAAGAAAATTAGAGCTGAACACAAACAGCGTAGAAATGTAACAACAGCAGTGTGCACTTTCTGACAGACAATGGTAAAACAGTCCAGTCATTAAGGGTTTAACATTTAATGTAAAAAGAAACCCCATTTAAAACAGACAAAAAACTGTTGATTACATGTGAGTGGGGAGTACTCGCCTAACATATGTGAATGTACCTACTCATAGGAATCTGTTTCCAAATCCAGATGATGTAATTGTGCAGATCAAAGCTGAGTTGAGTCTTAACAACGTGTACCTCTTTGTTTGGAAAGATGACACAACAATATTACATTTTGTAGGAATTAATTAACCTAAAAGGAAAATTGCAGAAAATTTAGGTCAACGTATCTGTGTTTGAGAAGTAACAGAGCCGGTTTCTTCTTTTTTTTGGCAATAGTTTTATATGAATATATTGGTTTGTCATTTTGACCTCATTAAATGTGTAATAAACAAAGCTGATCATTTTCTTATCTTTCAGATTACAAATTGCGTGTCACTAGAAGACAAGCTTATTAATAAATTAAAGAAAATGTGTTCATTAAATTAACTCAAATAGTGGATACGTTAGATAATAGGTAGCATTGTTGATTAATTCTAGAAGAAAAGGCTAAATATGTTTAAAAAATATATATGTTTTGCACTGTATGAGGAAGAACATGAAAGAGAGAATTTAAGTGGTAAGAAACTTTTATCTCGTGCAATGCTTTGCTATAATCTTCTAGTTTTCTTACTTACCTTGATTGTTAAAAAAAGAGTAAAAGATGTTCCAAAAAGTATAAAAGAGCAGATTTTATTTTACCCAAATGGCTCCCACAGTTTTCCCAAGAAAAATTCTCGGAGGCCAACAGAAGTGAATATTGTTACAGAGGTTTCTGCAACTAAATGAATTAAACATTTTTCTGACTTTACAGAGATAATCAAAGCAAAGAAAAGCACTGGTGTAGTGTGTTTGTAAATCTTCCTGCACTTTCTCCATGACTTGAGTTTTTATTACGTGCTTTCAATAGGGTGTGCAAGCATAGCACACAGTGTATATGCATAATATGTATAAAGAGTAATCTCATTATTCTCTCATATTTTTGTCTATTGTAATATCTTTAGGGTGTGTTCACTAAAGAAAATATCCATTTTGCCAAACTGAAATGTCCTAAAATAATTGTGTTCAGATTCTGACATATTGCTGGAACCAAGGGAGTTTCAGTTATTGCACCATAGCTCAGCAATTATTTAATGTAGAAATAGACTACTTTAATGCTAGTTTTAAAGTAGAACAGTTAAATTCTAAAATGCAGAATAAAATAATTTTTATCTCTTTCACTAACGATACATGTATACCTTTTTTTGCAATGGAAAACATCAAAAACTGATATTTAGCCATTTATACTGCACTGATAAGCCATTTTTTTAACCGGAGTTCACAATTTTTCTTGAAGAGAAATGAAATTCTTATTCTGAGCTCACTCCTGTCATTCTCTAAACATATTTACGTCCGTTTATTTGCATTTCGTTCCCTTTGGTTATTGTAAAGTGCTGCGGAAACTATTGGCGCTATACAAATGATGACAATAATAATAATAATAATCAAGGGAGCTGGAAATCTAAAAATATTTTCAACACACGCAACAAGTGTCCCCTTTAATCCCTTCACTAACAAGTTATTTTCCAAAAAAGCACTGTCAGGAACCAATAGGTTTTTGGAAAATCATTTTAATTAATTATACAGTAAGAAATATTTTGGATTATTTCCGATGTATTTCTTACTGTAATAACCTATTTGGCAGGCAGATCTGCTGGCCAAATTGAGTTACATAGGCTGAAAAAAATACGTGCTTCCATCGAGTTCAGCCTTTCACATGCAGTTCACCCAAAAGTAGGCAACAAACCCAGTCTGAAGCACTCATCAAATATGCAACATACTAGGAAAAAAGTCCTACTTGACCCCAGAATGGCGGCCAGATTTCTTGCAACACTTGCAACTACAGCTCAAGGCTCCGTGTTTTAACAGCTGGGAGAGGTCCATTAGACATTTTCTAGTGGATTTTAAAAAATTTCAGTAGCTTGGGAATGATGGCCACGGTGCTAGAACCTTAGGGGCATGTTCTGGAGTTCAAAAGCAAAAAAAATTTGTTTGCAAACAACAAATATAATTTGCTTTTGTCCTGCTCAGCTGCAGAACGAGATAACTCGATATTGGGTACCTGGTGGTGTATTTGAAGACCCGATTTATCTTGATCTTGGAAGTAAAAGGGTTAAATTGCATACTCACGAAAATACATTACCTTGTTTCTCCTACAGTAATCACATGAAGTTCCATCTACTGCTATCATCATACAAAGTGTAATCTCTTACGGTCTTTTTGTATGGCCATGCTGGTTTCCTTGGACAGTAATAAGCTAGCAATCACATAACACAGTATGATGATTAAGTTCATACAAGCAATATATATTTTTCAACAAAACTCTGAAAATGAGGTGACAAATAGGGATGAGCTGTTCGGTTCGATGTGTTCGGAGTTCGATTCGAACATCGCCAGTTCGTATGTTCGTGAACTTCGAACATTTCCGCGTGTTCGCAGCATGTTCGCCCACAATGCACCACAATGGACCACAATGCACTTTTCCACTGGCCTGAAGCTTGTAATTGGCTACAGCCTGCACCTGACCACAGTTTAGGTGCAAGACTATGCCAATCACGGCTCAATCATGGGCTCACAGAGCTGCACACTATATAAGGCGTCCCTTGCAGCCCCAGCATGTGTTTTTTGAGAGGAGATTGTCAGTGTGTGTTCTCACTGCCAGTCTGCCAGCAGCTATTGGGGGGGTCTCATTTCTACAAAATATCTGTGAATTGTTGTAATCTGTGTGTTCTCACTGCCACCAACTATTTTGGGGGTCAGTCATTTATACAAAATATCTTGGAATTGTTGTAATCTTTGTGTTCTCACTGCCACCAGCAATTGTGGGGGTCTCATTTCTACAAAATATCTGGGAATTGTTCTAATCTTTGGGAATGGTCGTCTGTGATAATAGCAGCAACCTTCTCTCCGCCCTACGCCAGGGTAAGTTGACGCATGTACCATGCCTAGCACACGTCCTAAATCTGATGGTACAGCGTTTCCTAACCAGATACCCAGGGCTGGCAGAGCTTCTCAGCCAGGCCAGAAAAGTCTGCAGCTACTTCAGACGTTCATTCCCAGCAAGTGTTCGCCTGGCAGAAATTCAAAGAGAATTCCACCTTCCCACAAACCGTCTGATCTGTGACATGCCCACCAGGTGGAACTCGATATTAGCAATGCTGCAGCGTCTGCACAAGCAGCAGAGGGCCATCAATGAGTACCTGTGTGAGAATGGCACAAGGACAGGTTCAGGTCAACTTGTCCCCCCTCCGCAGTGGCTGATGATCAAGGTGCATGCACTGTACTGTCACCATTTGAGGAGGCAACGAGGATGTGAGCAGGGACAATGCATGCATCAGTGACACAATTCCTTTAGTGTTCCTGCTGGAGCGCACTCTGCGGGGAATTATAGATGTGGCACTAGAGGCAGAGTAGTGGGAGGAAGAGGAGGCCTTCCCTAGCTCTCAAGGACCCAGTCTTTACGCAGACAGCATTCCTGCGGGTCCTCAGATCAGACAGGAGGAGGATGAGGAGGAGGTGGAACATTTAAGAAATGGGGCCATTGAAGGTGGGGATTCCTCAAGGGAGTGTTTTGTGTCCCCAGAAACCCTAGGAATATTACATGGCTGGGAGGAGGAAGTGGATGGGGTCATCCTCATTGACCAGGAAGACTCGGAAGCTAATTCCACCACCAACCTACGCTGCATGGGCTACCGTATCCTGCACAGCATGCTAATGGACCCGAGGATTCGTGCAATCAAGGAGAGGGATCATTACTGGTTGGCAAGCCTTCTTGATCCACGATACAAGGGTAAAGTTGCAGAGCTCATCCTGCCCTCACAGTGGGAGGACCAGATGAAACAACTTGAGGACGCTCTAAAGCGAGACTTGTGTAACACCTTTCCAGGCACTGGTAGGTTACCAAGTGATGACACAGGTGCTTCTGAGGATGCAGATGATCATAGGAAGAGCGGTGAAGGCCAGGGCCGCTTGACTGATGCCTTTTTAATTTTTTTTAGCCCACGACGCCCAGGGACGTCAAATGTAGGCACCCATTGCCAACGTCTTCACCATATGGTGCATGACTACCTAGGGGCAAGGGCAGACCTGGATACCTTTCCAGCAGATGATCCACTGGCTTACTGGGTGTTGAGATTGGATCACTGGCCAAAACTTAGCCAATATGCTATGCAGCTACTAGGTTGCCCTTCATCCAGCATGCTTTCTGAAAGGACGTTCAGTGCCGCTGAAGGTTTTGTCACAGACAAAAGAGTGTGTCTGCCCACAGACTCTGTAGACCGGCTGACATTTATAAAAATGAATCAGTCCTGGATCAGCAGCTATCAATCCCCTGATGCTGACGTAACTGAATAGATCATGGATTTCTTCGGCATTCCCAAAACCTCCACCACTGCACTCTTCTACAATACCACAAAGGGGTTACGGTGTGAAGGCACTTGCTGCCACCAAAGGCACTTTATTTGGGTGCACTGACGCCTGTACCAGATACATATCATTTTAATATTGGACCGCTGGGTCCAACCCTACACTCTTCCACAATACCACAGAGGGGTTACGGTGTGAAGGCACTTGCTGCCACCAATGGCACAATATTTGGGTGCACTGCCACTGATGCCTATAACAGATTCATATAATTTTAATATTGGACTGCAGGGTCCAACCCTGCACTCTTCCACAATACCACAGAGGGGTTACGGTGTGACGGCACTGTTGCCGACACTAAAGGCCCAATTTTAAAGCACCTATTGTTACTTTCATCCAAAGCCTGCATACGTTTCACCATAATTTAGCCAAAAAATCACTAAACTTGTTCTGCGTGTCCTAAAATGTCTCTTCTTTTCATACAAGTTGCCGCCCCAAGCAGTTGTTTATGAATAGATTAAAGGAAACCATTTAACGTGATTTGAAATGTCATTTTTCTGTTTTTAAATGTTTCTATACATCCTACAAATCCGCCACTTCACGGGCAGGTTATGGGGACCTCCTAGGCACGATATTTGAAGGAATTTTTCGTATTTATTCTTAACCTTTATTTCATGGAATACTCACTGTTCCTTTAAAAAAAATTTTTTTTTAATTTTTGTCCTTGTTTCCTGTCCCCCAGGGCACTACCCGGACCCCCATATACCTTTTATGGCAAATATCTTGCATATATGCCCTCTTGGAGGGCACTCTAAAATTCGAACTTTCGAGTCCCATTGACTTGCATTGAGTTTGGTTCGTGTACGAACTCGAACTTTTGAAATTGTTCGCGTTTGAATGCGAACCGAACACGGGGTGTTCGGCTCATCATAATTGCAAGTAAGGTGCCAGTCCTGGAGGTTATAGGATGAGGGAAGCAGCCTATTCAGGTAGGGTGGTAGCTTCCCAGAAAAGCTCTTAAACACCAGGTTGGAAAGGTGAAGGGTGCATCTAGATTCCAGCGATGGCCAGTTTAGTTCTTTTAACATGTCACAATGGTGGGTCATGTAGTTACATTGTAGCACAAAGCGACAGAATGAGTTATAGAATGTAGTAAGTTTCTGGAGGTGCGTTTGCGGGGCAGCTGCATACACTACATCTCCGTATTCAATAGCTGGCATAAGCATTTGTTGTACAATCTGCTTTCTTACCGCGGGGCTCAGGCAGGATTTCTTTCTGTGCAGGGCACCTAGTTTGGGGTAAATTTTAGATGAAAGTTTTTCGATGTGGGGGCCAAAGGATAGATTTGGGTCTAACCACTAGGGATGAGCTGTTCGGTTCGATCTGTTCGGAGTTCAGATGCACCACAATGGACCACAATGCACTTTTCCACTGGCCTAAAGTTTGTAATTGGCTACAGCCTGCACCTGACCACAGGTCAGGTGCAAGACTATGCCAATCACGGCTCAGAGTCCTGGTTGGGAAAATTTTGCGGGGTGTGTGTTCTCACTGCCAGCAGCTATTGCGGGGTTTCACTTCTAGAAGATATCTGGGAATTGTTGTAATCTGTGTGTTCTCACTGCCAACAGCTATTGTGTGGGTCTCATTTCTACAAAATATCTGGGATTTGTTCAAATCTTTGTGTTCTCAATGCCAGCAGCTATTGTGGGGGTCTCACTTCTACAAAATATCTGGGAATTGTTGTAATCTGTGTCTTGTCACTGCCATCCATCATTGGGTCTCTCTGATTTATAGGAGGTTCCTGGGAATTGCAATCTGTGTCTTGTCACTGCAACCCATCATTGGGTCTCACTGATTTATAGGAGTTTCCTGGGAATTGTAATTTGTGTCTTGTCACTGCCACCCATCAGGGGGTCTCACAGACTTGTAGCAGATATCTGGGAATTATAACCTGTGTCGTCACTGCCACCCATCTGGGGTCTCACTGACTTATAGGTGCTTTCTGGGAATTTTAATCTGTGTCTTGACACTGGCTGCCAGCTATCAGGGTGTCTCACTGAGTTATACCAGAGTTCTGGAAATCTTTAATCTAGGTAACACAGTTGAATCAGAGTTCTGCTTATCTCCAATTTTTTTAACAGAATTGAATCAGAGTTCTGTATATCTTTAATCTATTTATCACTCACCATGTCAGACAGACCAAAAAGGACAGGCAGATGCTCCCAGACACAGATAAGAGGGCAAGCAGCCTCTGTGTCGGGAGGCTGTGCCTCTGGTCGTCGTGGATGTGGTGCATTCTCTGCATGGGTGGTGCATTCATTGCTTGTCCTTTCTAACTGGTGCTGGCCGTCTTAAGCAGCAGCAACATACAGAGGATTTGGTGGATTGGCTAACCAGGCCATCCTCATCCTCCAAGTCCTCTGCCAGCCAGACTTGTAGTGGTTTACAGTCCACCTCAGCTGCCAAAGCATCTAATGCAGCCAACATGTCCACAGCTACTCCTGCCGTAGCCTCACTATCACACACGTAGGAGTCAGCTGAATTGTTTGACTACAATGACAGTGACATGCTGCTTGAGGATGTGCAGCAAGTACAGTGCTCTGATTCAAACTCTGAGGTTGAGGGAGTATAATCAACCTAGAGGAAGGGGGTGCCAGTGACACACAAATAACTGGCACTCATGTTGCCCCAGCAGCTGCAGCATACAGCCAAGTTGGCTCCAGTGATGAGGAGATAGGGGGTGATGACGATGATGATGAGGTCACTGACTCCACCTGGATGCCTGATCAAACAGAGGAGTCAAGTGAGGAGGAGGCACAACAAACACGAGGCACAACATCCTCTATGACCAACAGTAGCCTGTCCAAGGCATTAGAAGTCACAGCTGCTCAGGTGCAGAGCACTGTTGTCTCAAAGCACATGTACAGGAAGTCTGCTGTCTGGGAGTTCTTTAACAAATGTGCTGCAGACCGCACCGTTGTTATTTGTAATCTATGTCAGATGAGGATCAAGCGTGGGAAAGACATCCCACGCTTGGGTACCACATGCTTCAGGCGACATATGACCACCTGCCATGCATCCTGTTGGCACAACACTTTGCATAGGTCCTCCTCCTCATCATCTGTCTCTACCCCCACTATATGTCCTGCCATGTCATTGCCTACAAACTCCACTGACAGGGATGATGCTACAGTAATGGTTGTACCAGGTCCTTCCTCAGAATGTAACAACATCCCATCAGCTGAAGATTTACACAGTCAGATTATGTTGCCCCAGCTGCTGCAGCGTAAGAAAAAATATAGTCCCAACCATCCCCAAGCAAAGGCACAATATTTGGGTGCACTGACGCCTGTACCAGATTCATATCATTTTAATATTGAACTGCAGGGTCCATCCCTGCACTCTTCCACAATACCACAAAGGGGTTACGGTGTGAAGGCACTTGCTGCCACCAAAGGCACAATATTTGGGTGCACTGACGCCCGTACCATATTCATATCATTTTAATATTGGACCGCAGGGTCCAACCCTGCACTCTTCCACAACACCATAGAGGGGTTACTTACGGTGTGAACGCACTTGCTGCCACCAAAGGCACAATATTTGAGTGCACTGCCACTGATGCCTATATTACCAGATTCATATCATTTTAATATTGGACTGCAGGGTCCATCCCTGCACTCTTCCACAATACCACAGACGGGTTACGGTCTGACGGCACTGTTGCCGACACTAAAGGCCCAATTTTAAAGCACCTTTTGTTACTTTCATCCAAAGCCTGCATAAGTTTCACCATAATTTAGCCAAAAAAAATCACTAAACGTGTTCTGAGTGTCTTAAAATGTCTCCTCTTTTCATACAGACTGCCGCCCCAAGCAGTTATTTATGAATAGATTAAAGGAAAACTGTTTACCGTCATTTGAAATGTCATTTTTTTGTTTTTAAATGTTTCTATACACCCTACAAATCCGCCACTTCACGGGCCGGTTATGGGGACTTCCTAGGCACAATATTTGAAGGAATTTTTTGTTTTTATTCTTAACTTTTATTTCATGGAAAACTCCCTGTTCATTTAAAAACTTTTTTTAAACTTTTTGTCCTTGTTTCCTGTCCCCCAGGGCACTACCCGGACCCCCATACACCTTTTATGGCAAATATCTTGCATATATGCTCTCTTGGAGGGCACTCTAAAATTCAAACTTTCGAGTCCCATTGACTTGCATTGAGTTCGGGTTCGTATTCGAGTTCGAACTCGAACTTTTGAAATCGTTCAAGTTCGAATGCGAACTGAACACGAGGGTTTTCGGCTCATCACTACTAACCACATACGTAGATATTTGAGAGAAGTGACTGTGGTCAGCGTGCCATTTGATTTTGTCCTGACACATAGATCGTGTGTTTGCAATTTGTGTAGTTTAGGTGCTGTTCCAAAGAGCATTGTAACAGTTTTGTCAGCATTTAGAAAAAGTTTGTTATCATTTATCCACTTTTCTACCTCTGTGAATTGGCATATAATATGACATATAATTTGTTATAAAAGAGGAAATATACACTCATGTACTGTAGAGCCCTTTATGATGTGGACCTGTTCTTCTAGTAGCCTGCGATTGTTTCAAAAGGTGGGACCTGTCCTACTTTCTGTTGATATTGTCCAAATCCACGCATTTCTTTGATGGAAAGAAAAAGGCTCTATGAAGTATTATTGTACTAACATTTCTTGTATATGTACATATGATAGGCTATTATTCACCAAATAAGGAGCCAGAGAAAAAAAAATGTGTTTTGGGTATAATAAAGTCTACCCATAATACCTATTGATCTAGTGATCACCAATGAGAGGTTCCCCTTCTGACTTAATTGATATTTAATATAAATGAGACAATAAATAAATATAATCAGACAATAAAAATGGAGATAAAAACAATACAATATGGATATGCAATGGTAAATTGCCCCCTGCCTGTCAATAAAAACTTTCCTACAATGAACATATACAGTTTGACAACTCTGTATATATTTACTGGGCAATGGAAAATAATTTCCCATAAAACCACTGGGTCTTTCTAGTGGTTTTATTGAAAAATCTCTAGGTATTGAAGACATTAAAAGTAATATTAAAAAGCCTGAAACCTCAAATATAATGTTCTACTCTTTATGTATGTTATAAAAATAAACTGTATTACATGCAAGATACATGATAATAAAATCTAGAAAAGCATTGTTTTAGGATGCTGTGGTTGTTTGGTTTATGAAGTAAAGAAATGTAAGATATTTTATCATTAAATGCTTCGCTGGCAATGAAAACTTTCATCAAAATGCATATTTGCTAGAAAATGAACAACAATAATACTCATAGGAAATGTATTCAGAAAAATTTACAAGACAAATGTTTTATATGTGATATGTATAAAATTTAGCACAATAAATAATGCTGTATGCATCACATGCTGATAAATTATTGTAGAGGAACAAGTCTCGAAGAAAGAATTAAAATAAACACATTTAAATATTTACTGCACTTACAGTAATTGGCCTTTGAACTGAATGTCTAGCAATATGTTTGTTATTTTACTCATTATGATGGAAGGACAAATGGCAGCATTTAATGGTCAATTTATGTTTGTTTTAAGAAGCCTGTAACAGCTGGTGTAATGTTGTAGGCATTTAAAAGTTTAATTAGTGCAAAGCAATGTAATGCCATATGTGTTTTTTGTTGTATAAAATTGTTTAGAGAGATGTTATAAATGTTTTATCTAGTAATTATCTTTAATTTAAAAAAAATAGAAAATCATTACCCATAATGCAGAAAGCAAAAAAATTAAAGATAATGCACTGCTTTCATGAATTTAAAAAAGGACTTGATTATTATTTTTTAAAAAGAAATATTGGCTGCTTAGAGCTGATATTTTTTTAAAAATGTTGGCTAATTCAATTGAAAAAAAGTCCATAAAATGTCCACATTTAGAAAAAATATTGGGCCAGGAAAAAAGCCCCAAAACAGAGTGTATATACGTGTGAACGGATGCAATTTCCATGATTCACTGATTTAATACAAATCTCGGACATGCGCTTTTTTACTGTAGAGACTAAAAAAGTGCATTTTTACTGTAAATCCTGAACATCATAGAAATTCTTGGAACACGAGTCTTACTGTGTAAATCCCATACATGAGAGCTATACCTTATTGTTATAACAGTTATAACACACACAAATCTGTACTTTGCAATTACGCTGCTAAATTCTCAACCTGCAAATCTGTAATTGCATATTACAATTGTCACGTGTCTGGGCCCTGGGCCTTTGGGTCTGGGTCTGAGCTGGTCCATGCTGGGGTTTAGCTGGTCTAACAGCACCATACTCACCGCTCTGCTGTCTTCAACGTCTTCTTCCAATTGCTGTGTGTGACGCGTGTGTCACACACGTGACTGGAGGGCGGCGCCAACACTGCTGTAGGGCCGCCCAGACAGGCAGGAAGCCAGTACAGCTCCAGATTCGGACTCCTGGAGTCTGATAGCGGTGCTGATGAAAAGGGCGCACCACTGCTGACGGTGGGGCCCTGGCAAGCTGGGCCCCCCCGGGCCCCTTAGCGCAGCATGGGGCATAATGCCCTGATGGCGGCCCTGGTAGGGATGCACCAATACCAGTTTTTTAAGACAGAGTTCAAGTACCGATACTTTTTTCAGGTACTCACAGATACCATTTACTGATACTTTTATTTAATGTCATGTGATCGCTTTCGAATAAATAATATATTATTTTGCTGAAAGCCTGTCCAATTTATGTTAATATTGAAATGTGTGACCAGACACCCCATTACCCACTGCACAGGCCTGCACCTACCCTGCCCACACCCCAGACCCCAGGGCCCAGACCAGACACAGGGCCCAGAACCCAGGGCCCAGACATAGGGTCCAGGGCCCAGACCCCAGGGTCCAGGGCCCTGAGCCCATGGCCCAGACCCAGGGCCCAGACCTGACCCCAGGGCCTAGACCCCATGGGCCAAACCCAGAGACTAGACCCAGGGCCCAGCCCAGACCCAGGGCCAAGCCCAAAGGCCATCATGCATGGCACATTACTGTGAGTTTTAGTGCTGTGGAGCTCTGTCATACGCTCATACACACCACACATTGCTGTGAGTTTTATTGCTGTGGGGCTATGTTATGTCCTTTTTTATTTCTTCGAAGTGGCAGAAAAGCTGTTAGAGGTTGAGGGAGTGTCGGGGGCCCCATCGTGAGGTTCACTAAGGCTTCTGATGGCAGTAAGGTTTCTGATGGCTGCCCTGATCCCTAGTAGTAACCATTTGAAATTCTTCAGAATACGTTGATTTAAAGGTACCTAATGGTGCTTTTGAAGATTGAGTTAAATAGATCATGATAGTGAAGGGGTTAATGAAAATATTTATGTGAAAACATATGTAGATAATACTTTGAGGAATGTGGTTAAAATGTTAGTACTGTTTGGTAATACTTTTACAAGTTTTCACACATTGTTGGTTCACTCTCAGATATTGCTACCTAATGTTTAAAAGTCATCATTTTAGAACTTTCTGTAAAATAACATATGGCATAATCCAAGTGCAGCAAGTCAAACGTCAGACCTTGAAAAATTTTTACTAAACTTTTTCACAAAAGCAGCACATATTTAATAGGAATATATATTCTTGCTTCCCGTCTCTAGTCATTCTGATTTACTTTTCATAGGAACACAGGCATGCATAAGGGTGAAGCTATTAACAGATGCTGCGGTTGCAACTGAAATCTGAAAAAAATTGCAAATGAAAAATAATACAATAAAATACAAAATACACCTGCTTCAGCATGGCGAACTAACAGAATGAACAGAAGCACTGTTTTCAAATTAAATAACATCTGTGAACTTGTATGATAGTATACTTTGGTATAACATTATACCACATGTCACCCCACAAGCTCTCTACACACTTTCCCACTACAGATACTATAATAATAAGGAATTATTATTTAAAACTTGTATTCTAGATACAACTCCACATCATTGTCCTTTCATGCCTGAAATACTATGCTTTAGAATGTAATCTTTAGACTATCTCAATTTTTATCAGAAATTAAGTGATAATTTTAAAATCCTAAAATATTATATATATATATGTTACGGGTACATAAATGCGGTTAATCCTAGGATTAACCGGGTAATCCTGACATTACCCAAAACCACTGGGTAAAGCTGCAAAAAAATGAACATTTCGTACTTTACCCGGGTAATTTTAGGAGTAACCAACTTCCCTTGGGTAACAGTCTGGAAGAGCTGAAAAATCCGCACTTTACCTGGATAATGTGCAAGTCTGAAGCTTCACCCGGGTAATCTGAGGACTATCCACATCTTCACTTGGGTAATCTGAGGTCTATCCACAGCTTCACCTGGGTAATCTGCAGAGCATCCAACCCCGCTTGGGTAACAGTGAATTTTGCTATTATCTATGGATATTATCAATGAAAATGGCAAAAGACCAACAGTAAAATGTATTGCAGATATAATGATTATACAGAGTAACAGGATATGTTTCTTATGTCAATGTGAAATAGTTACATGATATTTATTATGTGTCTTATGTGCTTATATATCATTTATAAAACATAATAACCATCAGGTTACTCTTTATATAATATCTTTATCGTCATAAATTAATTTTCAGACAATTAATGCACAGAGTAGCCTTATGGTTATTTAGTGTGGTTTGTGACCGTGGATACAAATTCATTAAAAATTAACAAAAAAAAACACTATTTTGTTATCGGTCAGATAACAGTTTGCAGCTTTATCCGGGTAATCCTTGGAATTCAGTCATCTGTAACCTGCTGAAAACCCAAGAAAACCAGAGTACCCAGAGGCGTTTGGATACTTTGCAGATTACCCGGATGAAGTGCGATGTTTCGCTGCACGTCACACTTTATCCAGCAACACTAGGGTAAAGTGCGAATTACCCGGTTAAAATAGAGCAGAAAAGCAGGGTACCCAGAGGCCTCTGGATACTTTGCAGATTACCCGGGTAAAGTTTGAAATCTCATTACACTTCGGACTTTTGCTAATGAGGCCCGGGTAATCCTAGGATTAACTGCACTTCGGGCTTTACCCGTAACATATATATATATATATCCTTGGACAAGACACCTAATGGTACATACTCGCCACACAAGACATACTTGAAAACGAGAGAAATCTCAATGTATCCTTCCTGGTAAAATCCTTTCTCAAAAAAAATAAAATATATATATATATATATATATATATATATAGTATCTACAACAGTTGTGGTGGAGGACAAAAAGTGGGATAAAAAACCTCCACACTATAATAAGTGTGTTTATTATTGCAGAAGCCACTTGCACATCACAGCAATTCGATGAATTGCTTTCCAGAGCTCCTGTGCCACATTCCCCATATGCAGCAAGGAATTCTGGGTAGGATATGCGAATGACATCTGTCTCACTTTTTTGCATCCTGGATCTGTTATTACACAGAACCCTAAAATCAATGCCATGCCACACCGTGGCTTTCTAGCAGAAATAAGGTTATGCAACTGGTCAAAGCCACTCCTAGGACAGCGGTATTTCGGGTTTGTTGGACCCTCATCAGCTAGGAGCTAGGCATGATGACCAGTTGCAGTGGATGCTTGGGACCCGCAGGGCAAGTCAGTATCTACAACAGTTGTAGTGGAGGACAAAAAGTGAGATAAAAAGCCTCCACACTATAAGGCTAGGGTCAAACGAAAGCATTTTTACACGCGAACGTAAAAAAGTGCGTCCGAACGAATTGACGTATTTTTTCACGGAGTGCGCGAAAACGGTCATACGATGCGCATTTTTCGTGCGTGATTTTTTCGGATCGTCAATAAAACTCTTTTTGCGTCTGGACGTTATGTAGGCTGGACATTAGCAGCGTCTGACATCTCCTAATCACGCAAACACGCCGCTATGCCGCAGCTGCGCACTCTGTACGTCCGTACTAGCGGTTCGGCGTTCTCGAAAAAATGCGTTCGTTTTCCACTTGCGTTGCGCGGCCGGACTTTCGTGCGACCGTACTTCGTATATTGGCCGTCATTGCCCGTCATTTGCTGCTAGTGCGGCCGTAATTATGTGCGCCAGAACGCACGTTAAAAGTGCGCTGGTCTGACCCCAGCCTAATCAGTGTGTTTTATTATTGCAGAAGCCACCTGCACATCACAGCAATTCAATGAATATATATATATATATATGTATTCAGACCCTTTCATTTTTAATTGTTTATCTTGCAGTCTTCTGCTAAAATTGCTTAAAATTATTTTTTCATGTCAAATCTACACAATCTACAATAGTTGTAGTGCACTTAGTTGAAGTACCACTATGACAGTCTCATGTATCTTTGGTTATGATGCTTCAAGCTTTACGTACCTGGCCGTGGGTAGTCTATGCCATTTATCTTTGCAGATCCTGTCAAGCTCTGTGAGGTTGGGTGGGGACAGTCGATGGAAAGACATTTTTAGGTCTCTCAAAAAATGTTAGATTTGGTTTAAAGCTGGGCTCTGGCTAGGCCACTGAAAGACATTCACAGAGTTGGTGCTTGCGAAATACACCAAAAAGACAAAATTTATACAATGATGAATAGCTGGTCACTAGAATTAATTTCAGATACTATTATCATGTATTAGATCGCTTCACATTTAGGACTATAGGTTACCTCTTTTAATCCTTGACCATCTTATCTACCAAGCGATTTTTGTTGAAAAAAATGTTATCGCGTTTATTTGAAACATACAGGGTTATTCAAAGAGAATCGAAAATTCAAAGCACGTTCGGTGACTTTTCGTTCTCTTCAATTCGGTGCGATCTGGCGATCCCATTTCGGTGACCCTGCGGTGTATTCAACAAGCACCACATTGCCGTCGTAGTGCAGGGAAAAGCCGCCGCATAACCGCCGAACACTAACCACAAAACACAGTGAACGCACACCGAAACCCACAAAAACATCTGGATTAAACTCGCCGAACACGATGGAGAAACCGAGCAGCCGCTGATCACATCGCAGAGCAGCCGCCAGAAAAAGCCGACAACGCAGACGAATGGAGTGAAAAAAAGTACGCTTGAATGTTTGAAACGTAGAACAATGTTTACATATAAGATCCAATGAATGATAATAAAAAGTACTGTTACAGGAAAAAGAAAAACCAATTAAAAAAACATCCCGAAAAATGCCTAAAAGATCCTAAAAAATATATACATAAAGAGAATTTTTACTGCAGAATATTATGATCAACGGTTTATTAGATATTGGATTAAAACAGGAATATTTTTAACATTGAAGCCTACGGGATTCGCCTGAATAAACCTGCCGAATGAAACCACCGAACAGTAGGGCAATTCAGCAACTTTTCCCTGCTGTTTGTTGTTCTCTGAATAGACAAAGCATTGCTTCTCTATGGGGATTTCACTGACCTCAAACAGGCAACGAATAGGCACCGATATGTGCAGGCAATTCGCCAACATTTGGCGAACTGCCTGCTCTCTGAATAGCCGAATGGCCAAGAAAGGTAACCGAACGCTGAATTTCACTGTTCAGTTACCTTTCGGTCACAATTCAGATCTCCTTGATGTAAAGCTAACAATTAAATATAGGGTAAAATAGAAGTTTCGCACAGAAATTGTTGTTCTGAGATTTTTAAATTTAAATAATGTTAATTTGCTCATTTAAAATTTTTCATGTATTTGTTTATCCGTTACAGAAATATTGTTGAAATGTAAGATTCTAAGCTCTAGATTGTGTCCTTTATCTTAAACAATTTCAAAAGGGTCTGCATTATTATCATACAGGCAGAAAATACCTTTGTGTTAGATACAGTAACTGTGATAGCGATAAATAATAAAAATTGTCATATCTCCTGCTTACTGGGATTTATAGTAATCATAATGAAATTAATAGCTATGCAGGTTCCAAAAAAATACCAAAAAAATAAAGAATATAAAAATATTATCTGTATGTTGCATAATGCCTGTTTATGGAGATTATAGAAACATCTTGGGCACTATTCCATTCTTCGCGCAGAAATGTGCACGTGCGCAAAAACGTATTAACGCGAGGGGCAAAACCCTTCACGCTGAACGTCGTATTACGAAGTTTGCGCAAACGATGCACGTTAACGTCTACCGCAAGTGACCCCGTGCGAACCCTGCGCGAGCGCAAGTTCGTGCGCGCATCCCATACTTAACATTGTGAGCGCAAATGCGTTTGCAGGCATAATTTTAATGTCTTTTAAAAGCTGGTGGTAACTGCAAATCTGAACGTTCTGGCCAAAACCAAATACACCAGCACGAAAAAAAAAATACAGTAAAGTATAGTTAGACATTCTACACATACCCAAAAAATAAAATAGAGAGGATGTGCGTGTTTTTATTATTGCTGCAGCATATATACGCAGATTGATTTTGACAGGCGCAAAAACTGAACGGGAGACAATTGTGGTTCTTAATTCAGATTGGCTGAATCGCGTGAAAAAACAGTCTGCCCACCGATTTGTGTGTGCAACGTTAATTTGCGCACAATATTTTTCGACGGATGAAAAAATGCGCTCGGATTGTAATACCAGCGTTAATTTACGCGCGTAACGTGTAACGCTGCACGCAAAAAAAATTCCGCTGCGAGTGCGAATTTGCACGGAGAATGTAATAGAGCCCCTTGTGTCGGTACTGCACAGGGATTTTCAGTCATTATAACCCCCTGAATCTTATCACTGTATAGCAGTGAGTAACCACAGAGCTCTCCCTGGTTTCAGCCAAATCCCTGGCAGCTATAATGCAGCAATAATCTAGTTTAACTTTTTGTTACAGTGAGGTTTAGGGCTGCTATTTGCAAATGGTTTTATGTCTCCCCAGGGTGCTTGGAGAGACATAAATAGAATTATTTTGTTTCTCCACAGGGGACACATTAATCTGGATTTCAAAAAGGTGTGAAAATTGTCTTTTGAAATGCTAATGAGTGTTTTTCAATGCATTACAATGCAAAATTGAGATAAATCAATTTTGGGTGTGACGACTTTAAAGAAACACTCTACTCATTCTGACTATTTTAGCTTTTTAAAGTGGCCAGGATGTGTAGAGTCTCTCCCATTCTCCCCCCTCCCTACTGCTCCGATCTGGAGAAAATCGCTGGGTGAAGTGAATAAGTTTCCTCTACACCACCCAGTGACACCAGCAGCAATGATTTGTAATTTCCTGGCTGCTAGTTACGAGATATGTCACTAGTGATGTCAGCACACACAGAGCATGCCAATGTCATTCTCTCTGAGACCACCTGTATTGCAGAGAAGCAGCTGGTGGATCGGAACTGTGCATGTATGATCAGCTCCGATCTATTGCTCTGCACAGGCGCTACAGAATTTGCGTACGTAAATGCCCGAGTCCATAGTGAATGGTAATTTGTGGTTCCTACACAAACGGTTATGCAAAGAGGATTGAAAAGTCACCGTACATCCGGTGACTTTTCGTTCCCTTAAATTCGGTGCATTTTGGCGATCCTATTTCGGCGACCCTGCGGTGTATTCAGCAAGCACCACAGGGCCACCGTACTGCGGGGAAAACCTGCCGCAAACCCGACGAGCACTCACTGCAAAACTCGCCGAACACTCACCGAAACCCGCAGAAAACAGCTGGATTAACCCCCACCAAACACGCCGGAGAAACCCGACTAGCCGCCAATCACAGCGCAGAGCAGCCACCGGAAAAACCCGACACACAGACTAATGAGGTGAAAAAAAAACAGTACACTTGAAAGTTTGAAATTTGAAACGCTGTTTGCAAAAAAGCTACTGAACGAAAATGTCGGAAATTTACATATAAGATCCTATGAATGATAATAAAAAGGGCTGTTACAGAAAAATGAAAAAGAGATTTAAAAAAAATTGACAAAAAATCCCCAAAAATGCCGAAAAGATCCTAACAAAATCTAGAAATAAAGAGACTTTTTACTGCAGAATATAATAATGAACGGTTTATTAGATTAAAATGGGAATATTTTTAACATTGAAGCCTATGGGAATCACCTGAATAAATCTGTCGAATGAAACCACAGAACAGACCACAGAATAGGCTTCAATGTTAAAAATATTCCCGTTTGAATTCAATATCTAATAAACCGTTTATTATTATATTCTGCCGTAAAAAGTCCCTTTATTTATAGATTTTTTTAGGATCTTTTAAGCATTTTTTGGAATTTGTTTTGCAAATTTTCTTTTTATTTTTAAATCGTTTTTTCATTTTTCTGTAACAGTCCTTTTTATTATCATTCATTTATTGATGTCATGTGTAAATTCAAGAAATTTTCTTTCAGTAGTTGTTTTGCAAACAGCGTTTCACTAACGGTCGAACTTTTGGCGAACAAAGCAAAAAGTTCGAAATTTGACGAACATTCGAACGGCTGATGTTCGATTCAAACTCATGTTCGACTCGAACCGGCAGCCCATCCCTTCTTTTTATGCTGTGTCAACTTGGCTTCAGTGACATCGCTCTCTCCAGGTTCTCTTCCTATCGCTCTTCGCTCCTTCAGTGTCTCCTTCGCTGGTGTCTCCTCACCACCAGTTCCTCTTTCAATTGGGGTACCTCAAGGCTCTGTTCTGGGTCCCCTACTCTTCTCAATCTATACTGCCTCTTTGGCAACCTCATCTCTTCCTATGGATTCCAATATCACCTCTATGCTGATGATGCCCAAATCTACCTTTACTCTCTCGATCTCTCTCCTCCACAGTGTTGGACCGTGTTACAGCCTGCCTGTCAGCTGTCTCCGACTGGATGACTTCCCGTTTCCTAAATCTCAACCTCTCAAACTATACTGCTCCATCTACCCTTCCTCTAAAACCTCCATTCCCTTTCCCTTCAGGTGAATGGTACAAACCATTACTTCTACCTCTCAGGGACTCCAATCTATCCTTTACTCCTCACATTCAGTCACTAACCAAATCCTGCTACTTCCACCTAAAAACATTGCATGCATCCGTCCCTTTCTTAATCAAGACTCTGATAAAATGCTCTTATTATCTCCAGCCTTGACTGCTGTAACCTCCTTCAAGTTCTCACTGGATTTAAGAGATCCCAGATTTTCCCTCTGCAGTCTGTAATGAACGCCTGTGCCAAACTCATACACCTCACGTCCTGTACCTCTCACACCTCACCTCTCTGTCAATCTCTATACTGGCTCCCTGTTTCCTTTAGAATCCAATTCATTATATTGGGGCTCATGTACAAAGCTCTCCATAATCACACCCCTGACTACATCTCCTCCCTTACTAGCAAGTACATCCTGTCCCGACCACTTCGCTCTGCCAATGACCTGATGCTATTAGTTCCTCGTACCCCCAACTTTCACCTTCCGGACTTCTCCCAAGCTGCCCCCTTTCTATGAACTCCCTCCCCTGCAACGTCAGACTCTCCCCGTCTCTCCAGTCCTTCAAGAAGTCTCTGAAGACACATTACTGTAGAAAAGCCTATCAGCTCACTCCAAGATCCCCCACTGCACATTTCTTGCTCCATCTTCCCATTCAGCCCATGCACCGCGTTACTTCAAATACCCAATTTTTCCCCACCTAGTGTGTCACCCCTCTCCTCTTAGATTGTGAGCTCTCGAGCAGGGTCCTCACTCCATCTGTTCTGGTTGTGTAACATGTATGTATATTTGTTATTCTGCTTTTCCCATTGTACAGCATTACGGAATTTGTTGGCGATTTATTAATACTTGTAACTGTAACTCGCTCAACTAAGGCAACAGATTCTGCCTCTTCTTTTGATTTGAGCGCAGGAAAAAACTGTTCAGATTTTTAAAATGTATTTTGTTTCAGTTTTTTTGCCTCAAAACAAAAATGCAAATAGTACTTTTGGCATGTTTCCTTTTTTTTGTTTGGGGGGGGGGTTGGTAGGGGTGCTCCACATTTCTGTGCCTACAGGCTCCTCAGGTGCAAATCCAGCCCAGGGAATATCAGATACAGGTTCTTCAGAATTACAATACAAAATGCAGGTACTCAGTAGGTAAGACCTATACTGGACCAGAGAGCAAGTGCACTGCTGGCCAATGCCATATCACAGGCCAGATCAGTCACAGATTCCAGGGGTGGAGAGCCTGAAGGGATTAACCCTAAAAACCATAAGGGCTGATAATATGATCTCACCACCAGGAGGCCTGGTAGAGACTGGAGAAAACGTGACAAAAGCCTTATACGTTGATTGAAATATTGCTTACATGTACATATACGTATTATATATTATATTTTTTTAATTGATTTCTTTATAGTGTACTGCAGTGAAGGTCACTACAGTAAAAAGAAGTACACATACAACCAAATGCTAATATAAATTAATATGTAATCCAATGTATGGCGATCCTCCTTTGGTGTAACTGAGCACGTCCCATATGTTGCAGCCCGGACCCGTAATTGAGATCAGCAAGATAATTTAAATTAAAAAAATCCACTGTTAATTATTCTGTACTTAAAAAATACATGTAATTACAATGACTAAAGGGCTGATAACCTTTTACAGATCCAATGAATACATTAAGTGATGTAGCTATGTTGAGATTAGCACTGCAATTTATTGAAAAATTTCAGCATACAATTTAATGGTTGGCATTTATGACTATTAGACAATTATTAGCATTTAAAGGAAATGGATTTATTTAAACAAACACATTACTCCTTGAATATACAGCAGGTGCTTTACCAACAATGACCTTTATTGTAACAAAATCAGTAATAAATAGTCACAAATGGCAAAATAACAGCATGAGCAGTTAATCATTAGTGGCTCTCTATTACCAGCTCTATTACGAGTGAGCTGCTATGCTAGTGACTCAACTTGTAAAACTGGAGATCTATGTTTGCCTCTGCTGGTATCCTCTTGTGGAGAGATTAATCTCTTCACTACCATGATCGTGTTTACATGATCATCACCAGCAGCAGACACAGCAGTCCAAAATCGTGTTGGCACAATCTGGGGCTAGGTTGTATCATTGCAAATTAAATTTGTTTGTTGCAAAGTAATTTCACTAGCATTTGAGCTTCAGAACATGTCCCAATGGTTTAGTACCGAGGCTTTTTAAAACTAGCTGGGGATGTGTCTAACTGACATCTCCCTAGATGATCCTTCATGGAGTTCAGAGCTGTAGTAACTCCTTTTGGCCAGCAGATGGTAAAATCTGACTACCATATAGGTTATTACAATACAGATACAGTGGGAATATTATCAAATATTTCTTACAGTATATTACCCCCTACCAAAAAAGGGGGTGAAGGGGTTACAAGATGTATATGTTCTTGGTGGATCACACAGGGGCTGGCAGCGTATATGAGAACTAGAGGTGTGCATTCGCTTCGTAATGAATCTCAATTTGTTGAAAATTTGTTAATTTGTATCTTCAAAGTACGTCCGAAATAACAACTTCATCCGAATTAAAACGAAAACAAAATTAAAAGAAATGGTATAGCACATAATTGATTCGTTATACTGTTTCACAACAGAACCTTTAATTGAACAATTCCTCTATGCACGCTGCAGCAAAATAGTAATTTAACCTAGCTTGCCTTTTAACCCTTATGTTTAACCCTAATCTACCAATAATAGAGCATGATTTATTGCTTTTTTTGGTAGCGATCCTGAAATTCGTATCAATCCCAAATTACAAACGAAATTATGAAAACAAACTTGTTTAATTTTACTGTTCCACAAAGCACCCATCCCTGTCAATTGGCTGTGGTGCTGAATCTGTAGTATTCAGCAGCACAGGCCAATAGACAGCTCAATATTTAACCCTAGCTTGCCTTTTAACCCTCATGTTTAACTCTAATCTAACAATAATTGAGCAGCATTTGATTTATTGTTTTTTTTTTTAGTGATCCAAAATTCTAATTGAATCAAAACAAAATTACATAACAAATCTACGCAAATGAAAGTATTTTTAAACAAAATGAAACAAATTTTTGAGCTGTACACACCTCTAATGAGAACTAGTTATTCTCAGTCTTCTTCCATTTGCAGTGAGAGGAAGCATCAGATCGTGCAGTCCTCTTTGCTGCAGGATGACAGATGAATGTGAAATTACTTCAGCAAATTTTTTTTGGTGTTAAATGATTGTCAAAGCAGAATCATTTGACTCCAGGTTTTAGCAGCCAGTAATTTTTTGTTTACCAGCTGCCAGCAAGACTAATGAGCGATCTTGCAATTACTCGTTATTTTGCAGCTGCTTATTTTTACCCTTTAACCCATAGCCAGTGGCTGAAGATGAGGGGAACAATGGCGCTTTCTTTTATTTATTTTTAATGACACATGACACCTGACCGTAATTTAATTAATTTTAATCTTTCATATTATCGCTACAATGGCTTATAAAACTGCTATCTATTTTACGCTATTTCTGGATCTGACTTGTGTGTTTTGACACAAGCGATT
Organism: Leptobrachium leishanense; assembly: GCA_009667805.1. NCBI lineage: Eukaryota > Metazoa > Chordata > Amphibia > Anura > Megophryidae > Leptobrachium > Leptobrachium leishanense. Next base: position 109,983,914 of record CM019064.1, on the reverse strand, counting down.
TCATGTAATCTCTGATATTTTATAAACCCAACAAACTGAAATATTTCTGCAAAATGCAGACAATAGAAAACCAATTACTCTGTAGAGGCTCACACATTTACCTTTAGGTTAAAAAAGTAATATGTACATCATATTCCAGTCTTGTGTGTGCTAAATGCTGGAGGTGGAGGTCAGATCATTAAGCATACTCAGGATACACAGGAATTGGCAGGGTTGAACACATGAATTCTGCAACAAGGTACAGCACCACATAGAAATGGCACAATTCTTCTACTTCATAAGGCACAGATGGACATTGAAAATGCTCAGGGCAGAGATGCTGGATGTGTCTTCGCTGTATTTCTGTTTATTGCACTATTTACATCTCAAGCTGTCTACATTTAAATGTATTATCTGACAGTACAGTACAGTATTACTGGGTTTACTGGACATTTTTGCTTGCTGTTAAATGAAATATAAAATGGGCGCCGAAGCGGCAGTAGGTGGAGGAGAGGATTCCACAGTATTAGGTTAGCACGGCTACTATATCTCCCAAGGGCTGTCCCCACAAAACCCAAACAAATAGCAACAATATACAAAGAATGAGAAAGCGCCGGTGCAGATCCCGCAACCACGGAAGACCAAACTTAAAGTTATACACATCCAATATAATATCAGTGTGTAGCTGAAAAAAGGGAATACAATTACCAGAGCATATATATGGTTGGGCCGATATCCTTGTAGGCATATAAAAAAGGAAAGAAAATACACATTGCGCAATACATATGTACAGATAGAGCGATGAGATTCTTGTAATGTAGATTCACTCACATGGATCAGAGCCTGTACAATTCAAGGCTCTATATGAAAACGTTGGGTCCCTTCGGGGATGACCCTGTCCCCTCTTCACACGTCTTCCACATCCATAATATGAACCATGTAAAAAAGGACACAAGAGTGGACCATAGCATAATTCAGTATAAAGACAGATGAATACAACTTCCAGCAGGACAAAACTCACGTGGTAATGAGCCTGTGCCGTACCCACTGACTGTAGTATAGCTTGGGTGTATTAGGGACACACCAATCCCCTTGGAGCCAATAAGAAGACCTTCTTCTCAAGTAAAAAAATATATTTAATGTAAAATAAAAACCAAAACGTGTTTTGCTGTGACAACAGCTTCATCAGTTGGTTAAAATACACATCAATATATCCCCCATATATAAGGAGCCCATACCCATAATTCCAGGTGTTGCAAATGTGTCAATAATTGGTTGGTGCCCGCATGGTCCATAAACTCCTCCGACACTTCCATCCGTCGCTCCCTTTTGGCGTCAGAGGTCCATGATCTTAGCCATACACCAAGGCGCATGCGCGGGCTTTCCCGTCCGGGGAATCTCCTCCCTTCATGTGTCTATTCCATGCCGAAGATGCCATCTTTAAAAGTCCACTGCCCTTAGACCTGATCGGCGGGTATTTAATAATCCCTCCTTCCTCTTATGAGATGATGAACATATTAGCACAGAGAGTCGGAGGGTAATCCAGAGGCAAATAGCGGGGGTATACTAGCCTATACCGGCAACCATACCTCTGTGAACCAGGAAACATAGATAAAAACAGAAACAAAAATACAAAAAAAAAAATCAGAACGATAAATACATTACTGCATGAACTAGAAAATATAAAAACCATATATTAAAATAACAAGATAGAAACTATAGAAGATAAGGGAATAGTACATACGTCGTTAAAAACGAAGTCCACCTTCTATCCTAAATATATGCTATCAAAAGAGATATCCACCTTTGACACTATGGTCATAAATGATTTGGATAAATTGGAGAAGAAGTGCAATCATGCCTCTAGTAACCTGACTAAACAGGAAAAAGAAGCTTTGGAAGACCTACGGAGTGATGATCAGGTGATCGTCAAACCGGCGGACAAGGGAGGGGGGTTGTTATACTGTCTAAGGATTATTATGTAGAGGAGGCAGAGAGAATACTGGGCGATGGAGAAACATATGAGGTTTTGAAAGGGGACCCTACAGTTGAAATTGTAAAAACTTTAGATGACTTCCTGAAGAAGGGTAGGGCCCATGATATTTTGAGTGAGCGGGAGTATGAATATCTTAAAGTTCCCCACCCGCGTATCCCAGTGTTCTACTGGCTGCCTAAACTACACAAGAAGCCTACTTGCCCCCCGGGTAGACCTATTATAGCTGGCATAGATAGTGCCTCTAGCAGGATATCAGAGTACCTTGACCAGCTGATGCAACCCATAGTATCCACAGGTCCATCACATCTCAAAGATAGTATCAGTGTCCTTCAGGAACTAGAAAAAATTGAGTGGCAGTCGGATTACTGGCTGGTCACGGGAGATGTGGAATCCCTTTATACTATAATACCGCACGAGAAGGGATGTGAAGCAGTGGCACATTTTCTGAGGAATCTGGGTGCTTCGCTCCTCAGCAGGTGGACTATATGGTTGAGGGAATCTCATTGGTTCTGGAGAACAATTATTTCTCCTTCGATGAAAGGTTCTTTCTACAGAAGAAGGGCATGGCTATGGGGGCGAGGTTCACGCCCAGCTATGCGAACCTTTTTATGGCCTACTGGGAATCCCAGTGGGTCTATGGTTCGCATGTCTGGGCTCGGGACCTCGCCCTCTATAGAAGATACATCGATGATGTCCTAATCATTTGGAGGAGGACAGAAGATGACCTTAAAGTATTCCTGGATCACCTTAATAGGAACAGTTGGGGTATTAAGTTATCCTATACTTGGAGTAAAAGTACCATCAACTTCCTGGATTTGGAAATTTATGTCAAGGAGGGTAGGCTGCATACAGTACATATTTTAAAGCCACTGAAGTTAATAGCTTTATAGATATTAAAAGTGGCCATCTATCTTGTTGGTTGGAAGGTGTTCCCCGGGGACAAATGCTCAGAATTAGACGCAATTGTACCAAACTGACTGACTATCAACAACAAGCAGGGAGGATGGCAACAGAATTTGTGGATAAAGGCTATGAGAAGGATAAGATCCAAGAGGTTGTGAATGAGCTACAGATGGTGGATAGACAATCTCTGTTAAAATATAAAAATAAAGATAAAAATAAAACATTAGGGAAAGACAATAATGTACATATGGTCCCATTTATCTTTAACTATAGTACAGGGAATAAGGGTATTACTGGTATAGTTCATCAGTATTGGGAGATCCTGAGGCAGGATCCGGTTTTACGAGAGATTATCCCGGAAACACCCAAGTTTAAGGACCATATAGTAAACAGCGCTTTTAGAAGGAAGGGGAAGAATGATAGTAATGTGCTGGGGGTCCGTGACGGATATTATAAATGTGGCAAATGCTTGGGGTGCAAGAACAACTATATTCAAAGGAAAGTTCATAATGTTACGTTTGGGAGTAAAATTGCACACATTGGGGTGTATTTAATTGTGCATCCAAGTATATAGTGTATTGCCTTACGTGTCCATGTGGGTTACACTATATTGGGAGGACGTCTAGACCTCTAGCGGTACGATTGGGTGAACACCTTCGCAATATAAGGAAGGGATATGAATTGCACAACCTGTCCTTACATTTTAAGAACTATCATGCGCACGACCCTTCTGGTTTGGAGTTCTGTGTGCTCAAGAAAGTCTTTAAAGGCTGGAGAGGGGGTGATGTAGATCTCATTTTAGCCAGGGAGGAGATTAAATGTATTTTTGAATACGGTACTCTAGTCCCCTTTGGTCTTAATAGCGACTTTGAGATACGTCATTTTTTATAACCCCTGGCTCCAGTAATATATGTTTATATATATATTTTTTTCCTTAGTACTTCTTCCATAGCATCAGTCTGCTAGCTATGGGATTATTTTGGCCCTTGCATATATGTATGTATATATGAGTTACACACCTGCTCTTTTACTTTATTTCCCTCCTATACACGGGTTGTCACTATTGGGTATGGGCACACTGTGGTTACTGTGTGCTGGTGTTTTCACATATATACGATGGTAGGATTATATGTGGTCATTATTTACGATGTGTAGCCTATCATTTGGTTTTATTGTTATTTTAATATATGGTTTTTATATTTTATAGTTCATGCAGTAATGAATTTATCGTTCTTATCCCCCATTTTTGTATTTTTGTTTCTGTTTTTATCTATGTTTCCTGGTTCACGGAGGTATGGTTGCCGGTATAGGCTAGTATGCCCCCGCTATTTACCTCTGGATTACCCTCCGACTCTCTGTGCCATTATGTTCATCATTAAATACCCGCCGATCAGGTCTAAGGGCGGTGGACTTTTAAAGATGGCGTCTTCGGCATGGAATAGACACATGAAGGGAGGAGATTCCCCAGACGGGAAAGCCCGCGCATGCACCTTGGTGTTTGGCTAAGAACATGGACCTCTGACGCCAAAAGGGAGCGACGGATGGAAGTGTCGGAGGAGTTTATGGACCATGCGGGCACCAACCAATTATCGACGCATTTACAACACCTGGAATTATGGGTATGGGCTTCTTATATATGGGGGATATATTGATGTGTATTTTAACCAACTGATGAAGCTGTTGTCACAGCGAAACGTGTTTTGGTTTTTATTTTACATTAAATATATTTTTATACTTGAAGAAGGTCTTCTTATTGGCTCCAAGGGGATTGGTGTGTCCCTAATACACCCAAGCTATACTACAGAGCCAGTGGGTACGGCACAGGCTCATTACCACGTGAGTTTTGTCCTGCTGGAAGTTGTATTCATCTGCCTTTGTACTTAATTACGCTATGGTCCACTCTTGTGTCCTTTTTTACATGGTTCATACAATGGATGTGGAGGACGTATGAAGAGGGGACAGGGTCATCCCTGAGGGGACCCAATGTTTTCATATAGAGCCATGAATTGTACAGGCTCTGATCCATGTGAGTGAATCTACATTACAAGAATCTCATCGCTCTATCTGTACATATGTATTGCGCAATGTGTATTTTCTTTCCTTTTTTATATGCCTACAAGGATATCGGCCCAGCCATATATATATGCTCTGGTAATTGTATTCCACTTTTTCAGCTACACACTGATATTATATTTGATGTGTATAACTTTAAGTTTGGTCTTCCGTGGTTGCGGGATCTGCACCGGCGCTTTCTCATTCTTTGTATATTGTTGATTTTTGCTTGCTGTGGTTATTGAATGAGATGGTTTCCAGTTATTGATTGCTGCTTATTTTTACAGCTACCTGTATTTTTCATTTATGTTTTTTTTTAATATTTAGAACTAAGCGTTTATCTGTTGGGCTTGCATGGGCTAATATGTCCAATGGAGAAGGCCTACGGTTTATATTATATAGTCTGTGTATTTGCCAGTCTGCATTATTCAGCATTTGTTTTATCTGTTATATATGTTCACTATTTTACATTTCAATTACTGCGTATGTATTTATGGTGTCTTTTATATTGCTTCCACTTTCCATTCTCCATTTATTATTTATGTGAATTTCAGACATCCTGCTTCAAACACTATATTTTGTTTAGCAGTTCCACTATTTACATACTGCTGATAATAATGAGATAGAGCAAAGGATTGCCATGCACTGGAATAGTGGATTTTTATACTACCAGAGCATACCATTATACAATACACTGTTCTATGCAATGAAAAAGAAAAACTAAACTAAATGGGATGCAATCAAGGTCAGATAAGAAATATATGCTTTTAGATATTCCTAATTACATAATTATCTATCTTCACTAGATCTGGAGGGTTTCAGAGTCAAAATGGAACAAGCACCGATATTTATGAGGTCAAACATGAGTCATTTACATATGCAAACCCTCCCCTAGAAAATGTTGTGAGGGTTTCGGATGTTCCTGCTCCTTCTGCTTCATGCCATTTGGGATATAATTATGCAAGGACAGATAACGGGAAAAACATTTGCCCAACATTCCTAAACAAGACAGGACAAGACAGGACAATGACAACCATGGATGGTAAGCAAGATTGCAGTCTAAAACGTCAGAAAATGGGGCAGTGTTTGCCAGACAAAGCAGATTACTACTCAAATATACAGCAGATATCAACAGATAGACAATAACATTATTCAAACATAACACAGATTACACAAACACTCTGCACACAAGAGAGGGCAAAGAAATAATATAGAACATCAGTCCTTCACCTCCCAAATGCATTTCTAGGCCCATGTTTCCCAAGTCCAAAGTGACACATGTCACAGTGCCCTATTCCATTCCTAATGCTAACATGGAGACAGTAAGAAGGATAATGTACGCTTGCATAATTTTCCTTACCGTCTCCATGTTAACATCCTATTCCACTGAAGGTGCTATCTCAGCACCTCACCCCAGAATGCAGCGCTAAACTCCCTGATACTTGCAGTAGTGCTTCTGCACCACTATTTGTTCCCAGTCTCATTCCGCTCCACGGTAGAAGAATCAGCGGGTCGGGTCAACCTTTTCACCGTGGGAAGAGAATCGAGTATGCGATTTTGGTGGGGGGGGGGGTTGTAGCTTGTTAAATGATTTTGCATTTGCAGAATAATTTAGAAACAGCTTTTAGGAGTTATTAAAATGTTGGCTTGCTCTTCCCGATGGTAAACTGCACCTGCACTTTGCAATACCTCACTTGTTGAGGCGCTAAAAATAGATTGCGCTCCCCATGTTAGGTATAGGAGATTCTTAAGTACAGCAACCTCACACAAACTGCGAGGCACAAATCCTTGGCACTCGACTATAGCATCTAGATAGGAATATCAATGCCAGACGTTAAACTTACTTCTCCTAGCAGTAACAATTACATATCCAGATGCTACATTAGCACCAACTATGGAATAGATTATTTGTTACAGACATGGAAATAACTCCTTTTGTGTGAACTCCATTCTAAAAAATTATTCGGACAACTGAAATGGTCTGTTGAGTGACTTTCTTATACCATGACTATAATTTGTTGTTACAACAACAACCTACATTTAAATCAACTTTTGAAGCTATTTGTAGAACCTCCATGTTCTTACAATGATTCCATGTCACATTCGCATTGTACTTTAAGAAAGTAATTCAACAGCAAATAAAAAGGTACAGTCTTTGAGAAAATAATTTTTTTTGAAATTAAATTCAAATTATGGGATTGGTTTTATAATTCAGACAATTTAATAGATGCCAACAATATGAGCTACAATGTGTTTTAGTTTTATAAGCACCTGCATTGTTTGTATCAGTCTCAACAAATCACTTACGCTGCGAAAACTGGTATTGACATGGAAAACACTAATAACATTTTACAATACAAAACTTTTTTTAACCAAGAATATGACCGAACACGTTCCAATAAAAAATACCAGTATGTTAGTTCAGATTAATCGAGAAAGGTTTTAAATGCACTTTAATATTTTTGTATGAAGACAATAAATATCCAGAAAGGGTAATTGAGAAGCAGAAGAAGATTCAGTGATGATTCTTCTGACACAGTTTGAATTTCCATTTTGGAAAATACTGTAGTATGTCGTTGTAACAACAGTAAACTATATTGGTTTAGGAATAACCCAACCCTTTCTACACTTAAGCTGTCAACAACACCATGAAAAGCAGTTCTATCCTCTACAGATGACTTTGTGTCGCAGAGATGGTTCCTATTCAGCAAGGAAAAAATAAGAAAGGAGGGGGAATCATAAAGAGACACCCTGCAGGGCATAACCCAAGAAATTTATATACAAAAACCAATTGCACAAAGTGCAGAAAAGGTGTCACAACAATATATCATTTATTGAAAAGAAAAACCACACAATTAAAAAGAGAGATAATACACAAATATGGGGTAGCGGCACCTCATAGGAGTCCACACTGGCTACAAAACATCCAGACCGGATGAGGACAATGAAAGGGAATACTGTCTAATTACCTCAGCGGTTCAAGCCGCCTACACACCTCTAATCTAGAGAATAAAAAGCGCCGCCATGGTTCCTATTCAGTTTGGAGCAGTGGTATGCAAGTGAGTGCTCAGTGTTCCTGATAACTGTTACTGGTGGTGGTTACTAAAGATTGTTACAATTCAAGTGGTTGCTTGATGTATGTTTCTATTTTATTATCTAGCCCAAGATGATGTCCGTATTACTAAAACTTACTATTTCATTGGAGTCACCAGACATCCTAAGTTCTGGAAGAGGAGAAATAGTTCTTCCCTTCTTGAATCCCCTATGGGAAGGACTCCAGAGAATGACAAAATAAGGGGAGTATAGAAACACAGTCAAGGAATTCACAGGAAACACAAGGATATTTGGTTCAGGCAAATCACGGTAATGTTTGGCAAAGATGAGTCAATACACAAACTTCTGAGTACAGCATAAGCTGTTTGCAGAAAGGTGCTGGTGGAATACATTTTATTCGACGGGGTAGCAAACCACCAAGATATTCAGTGACATTTCGGCCCCAAGGCCTTAATCATACATAACAATTAAAAATCAGCCCGTCCTATATATGCATCTACAATAGACCACCTCTTTAATTAAATAATTAAGGATCAGTTGCTTTAACCCCTTAAGGATGCAGGGGTGGCGCCCTTAAAGGGTTGATTTCGCCAGCGAGGCGTACAGGTACGCCTCGCGCGGCACTAATTTTGAGCCCTCCCCGCAGCGTGCGGGCAGTGCGCGTCATTGGCTGCAGGGGACAGCTTGATTTCAGGCGCGAGTCAGCGAGGCACGAGTCAGCGAGGCACCGGTCAGCGTGCACAGGCTTCGGAGAGGGGCCGAGGCGGTCCCATTGAAGACAGCGGGGCATACATGTACGCCCCGCGTCTTCAAAGCCCTGGCCTCCGCCAGGAAGTCATGGAACATCCTGCAGCGTTAACCCTATGTTCTCTCGATGGTATTGCATACTTAGTAACGAGAAGCAGAACAAAAACAACAAAGAAATAAATAACAAAAGGGTCTTATCGTATAAAATATATGAGCAAGGTATACAAATACATATCCTAAATTCCCTAATCCATATAATCTAAGTGGATATCCAAAATTGTTTTTTTAGCAACTTACATGTGCAGCAGAGGATACATGTAGAAATATAGGAATTTGAGAAACTCATATCACCCAGAGGAAGACAGCGATCATCATATGGAGCTCCCATGAGAGTGGGGGACACAAGACACCAATCTAAGGGGACAATCGAGAGAACATAGGGTTAACGCAACAGATCCTTAATTATGTAAATATAGAGGTGGTCTATTGTAGATGCATAGGACAGGCTGACTTTTATTTGTTTGTATGATTAAGGCCTTGGGGCTGAAACATCCCTGAATTACCTGTGTGGGGGTTTGCTATCCCCTTGAATAAAATTTATTCCACTGGCACTATTCTCTGCTTGAGGACCTGCTTTATTAACATTGGATGTCTAGCACCCATGGGTCTAACGTCGTGAGTTTCCAGGCCTGCGTGAAATATGAAAGTCTGCCATCCCCCAGGTCCGGACTTTGAGAAGAAGGAAAGGAAGTCAAAATTACACTCCCTGGATGGTCTGGACTTAAAAGACCATGACATCTTTCGTGGGTGTAGTGTGGCAGGAAGAATCAAACTGCTTGGTTTAAAGCGGCTGGCTGGCTTCTTGGGGAGAGAGGCCTGAGGTAGCTCTGGAGGAGCTAAAATGGGGGGGGGGGTCGGTCAGACAAGTAGCCCCTGCAGCTGCCGGCCTTGGCAAAAGCATGAGTGGGTAGGATTGCAAACACCTTTTTTATGCTGGATTGGACTTTAGCCATTTCATTGAAGGAGGCATACCACCCCATTTTATTGTAAACATTTTCTTCAAACAATTCGCTCCCAGAGGAACCTGGTTCCTTCTTGGCCAGATTAGCCATGTTCGCCAAGGTGCAGGAGGATCAATTTTCTCTGCTCTAGTGATAATACTGAGTGGGCATTGCCCAAGGTCCGATAGGCCCAACCACGGAGTATCGGAACGTCAGGTTGCTCGCCTGAGGTATATGCAGATTCAATTACCTCCAGTAGTTGAAGATAGGGAGCTCACCACATCCAGGAGTTTGCCCTAGCATGAACAGAACGAGAAATCTATGCCCTTTCTGGGGTTCCATTCCATTTTCTCCAGAAATTGTTTCATGCTTTCATCTACCTCCGGCATTTGGCATATTTTCCTAGGAAATGAGGGTCTGGGGCATTCTGCTCGTAGCTTTGAGCGCATTTTGCGGTCCAGAGGAATGCACAAACATTTATTAAGATATGGACAGTGTCCATTCTACAGCACGAGGTGCTTCAATTTATTCGGATCGAAGAAGTCATCTTCCTCAGACCCCTCATAGTCCACTTCAGCACCACAGAAGAATAAGCGAGCATTCCAAGATGGCCACCACAAGTTTCCGCATCACAGCTGAGCCAACCTGAGCAGGAGAGGCTGTGGGCACAGTGTAAAACAATATATAAAAGAATATTAAACAATATTAAAGATATTCTAGGCTAACTGCATCTTACAGAGAAGAGGCCACCGCCGGGTAGACCACAAACAGTGCCCACGCGGAGAAGCTCGCAGGAGCTACAAGATGCCGTGAAGCAACAAGGCCCCATGGAACCGTAACCAGCGCTGGACTCAAGCAAACTCTAAGGACCTAACTCCAGAGCTCTAGTTGTAAAGAGAGCAAACAGTCAGGACCTAGCTGAAAAAAACACACAATAGGAACAGTGACACAAAATGCTTATCACTTGCCCTGGAAGCCGGAAGAAAGAGGAAGCTATCCTGTTGTTCGCTCATTTTAAGGGAAAGGTTGCCTAGGAGATGGACTGTTCCATAATTATGGGCATGGGATCTAAGGGTTACCTATGATTTATTTTTCTTTCTTACTGCTGGAAGTAGTAATAGAGAGGTTTTGGCATTATAATATGAAGTCTCCATGTTCATGTAATAAAATTTAAATACTAAACAGTAATTTTGCAATTTAATTTGAGGTTTAATGGAAAAACATTATTCATGCCACGGATAAAGCACTTTAAGAAACTAGTTCTAAGTCACGTTAAAAAAAATGCAGAATGATTGAACTCTTCATAAAAAGTTCGTACTATAAACAGAAAAGATCAATAAGTATCTCGTGCTCCTAACATAAAACAAAAATGGTGGTTTTTGACAACTTTGGCATAGATTTTAATATTTTCTAAGAAATGTATCTTGAATTTAAGTTGCTGTAATAGTAATATCCATTGCAATATTGATTGTTTCGAAAATTAATAGGCTTAGTATCCACGACAGTCAAACAGTACATATCAATGTCTTCCACTGAAGTAAAGCTTCTGTCATTGCCATTAATTTTGTAAAAGGGCACAATGTAATCTAACTTCCAGGGATCGCCTATCCTGACTGAATCTCATTGAGAGATAATTAAAGAGGGCTGTTGTTCACAGACATAAATCTTAACATTGTAGAGAGGTACCTCCTTTTCATCTTTAGTGATCATCACAGGCTCCAAGAGAAGAGGACAAATGAAAAGACTTTTTTAAAAAAAATAAAAGACCATGGAACAAAATCAAGTCATAATACAGCAGATAAAAAAAAGAAGAGAAAATGATGCTGTGACACTGATTTGTTCCTTGTTCCTTTCATGTGTACCAGATAGTGAAGTGTTAGCATCTGAAAAGTTTTTGCTCTAACAATCTCCCCAGAGCTTTAAGCATTTATTAGGACAGGAGCATTAATCAAATGACTTCTAATACATTATGTAAGATAGAAGCACAAGATGGACTGCTATAGGTCAATCGGCACATTTCACGTGATGGCAAGTTGTTTTTCTTAACCCTATACAAACTATATAAATGACTGTTCAATCTATAAAATAGGGAAATGGTACAAAGAAAGCAATTACCTATGAATTGATGTATGCCATTTTTTCCATCCTTCACAGATTCATGTTATCAAGGGTTGAACTGCTTACTGTGCGTGTATAGAGTTCTGATAATATAGCAGTAGTGACCTTGAGTGGTGAATTAAGCTGAAAGTTTATTTTCTGAGCTACTTTCTGCATCAAATCTTGCAATCATCTTTTAAGTCATTGCACTGAGCTTAGTAAGTGGTGCATAAAGAGGAAGGTTGTACATTTTCCCTCTAGTCACAGTTTCTCGGTGCCCCTGTACATAGATAATTTTGACAATATAATAATTCTATAAAGATTTCAAGGAGGCAAAAAATAAAAATCTCAGAAAAATATGTGTGCTAAGGCTATTCTTTCAATAGTGTCAAAACTATTAAAAGCCTAGAGGACGTTCAAAAAAATAAAATGATTATCACAAAAGTTAAAATTGTACGAAGTTGGGGTCACCTTGCAATAACGGGAAGACATTAGAATACAGGGACAAGATCATTTTGCAGCACATCCAGTATAATAAAAATTTTAAAGAAATAAAATATGCAGATAATTGCATATTTTTGTCTAAAATGGAGTGATGTCTCAATAACAGATATATATTGCAGTTTTATTTCATTGTTTTAGTTCTTTATGTGTGTGTGTGTTACTTTAACCCTCTACTGATGGTAACAGTCTTAATACCCCTAGTCTGACATAACAGATGACTAGTCACTAGAGAATTGCATCCATTTTTGGATACATTGAAATTTGCTGAACATTTTGTGCAATTCATCGATTTATCTGAATCTTAATCAAATAATCGGACACCTCAGTGAGTGACCTAAAAAAACCAACTTTGTTGGCTTAGTGTTGTTATTACAAACCCAAAATCATTGTGCTCACAGAGTCATGGTTAACCCCAAAAGTACCAGACTCTGCCATATCAATACAGGGGTATTCATGTTTTAGAAAAGACAGAGCAAAGAGAGGAGGGGGAATTGTTATTTATGTTGAGGAGTCCATAAAGTTCACCCCCTTACAGACTTCTAGCTCTCCTGTCACCTTTGATTTCTTCTCTGGTATAATTGAGATCCCATTCAGTAAATCAATCATTGTTGCTGGGTTCTATCGCCCACCGAGCTCTCCAGTGCACTCCCTCTCTGACATATCTCAAATCCTTAATAACCTACTTGCCCAAAACCAAAAAAGTGAACTGCTGGTCCTTGGCGATTTTAATACAGATTGGCTAAATCCTAAAAACAATAAACACTGCTCGCTGTTTAAAACTTTGCAGCTAACTCAATTAATCTCCTCCCCCACTCGCATTAATATGAAAAGCCCCAACCATACCTTGTTGGACTGAATTCTCTCCTCATCTCCTGATAGAATACAGGAGGCAGGCGTGCTTGCTAATAGCTTTAGTGACCATTGTCTAGTGTACTGCGTGCGCAAAATTAAGGCCTTGAAATCTTCCCCAAAGGTAATAACCACCAGGTCTTTCAAGAAATTTATTCTTGAATCCTTCCTAAGTGATCTCAAACAGCTCCCCTGGTACAGGCTAAACCTAATCCCAGACCTAGACTGTGCAGTTGAATACTTTCAGTCTGAGCTCCTGCAAGTCTGGAATTCCATGCCCCGCTGCGTAAAGTGCGAGTAAAAGGGACTTATCTCCCCTGGGTTACAGCTGATCTTACACTAATGTACCAGCTTAGAGATTCACGGTGGTCAAATTTCAAGAGTACTGGTTCCATGAACGATCACTACGAATACCGAAAATGTCGGAATGAATGCACAAAACAAAAAAATGACCAAAGCCCATTACTTCAATGAAAATCTAAACAATAACATCTCAAACCCTAGAAACTTTTGGAGAACCATAAGTAACATACAAGCACCCCCAGTCCACTCCCAGCCAGCTGCTGTCAAAGTAAACAATAGACATGTGCATTCGTTTTAGTACTAAAACGATTTAGTCCGAATTTTGGGATAATTTAGTTTTCGTATGACTCAAGAGAAACGAAACTGCTCAGTACAAAAACGAAAGAAACTAAAATAAAATGCACTACATTTTAGTTTCAGTCCTTTTTGTGATATTACATTGATGAGTGAAGGAGACCATCAATGAAGAGCGCAACATTGCAACATCCGAAGTTATGCACCCTCCACATGCCAATGCAGTAGGATGTTCTATACAGAGAGGGGCATTAATTAATGCAGGAGGATGTTCTATACATTATACAGAGAGGGGTATTAATGCAGGAAGATGTTATATACATTATACAGAGAAAGGTATAAATTGAGGAGGATGTTTGTGATGGACTGACCCAGCACCCTCAGCCCGAGACGGGGGTTCAGGACATTTATTTTCCGTAAACTGTGTTTTGTGCCGTTGCACCAACTATCCTGTGCGTTCTGGAGGGGAGAAATGAGTACCTGTAAATAAAAGTGTCGTGTTGTATGGTGTAAAGTATGACGGTCTAGATCCGCCGCGGGTGCCGCCATTTTCTACCGCCTCGTGTTCGGACCGGGTGGAGCAGGAGGTAAAATGGTCGATTCGGACCATCCGGTCCTGAATCGGCAACGCCCCGAATCGCGTTGGCCAATGATACCTATGTGGGCGGGCAGGGGGTTTTACAGTTGTGCAGCTCGTGGTGAAAGTTATAAATGCATGTGCGTTAAAAATAAACGTGTCTTTTGGTTGAGTTCATGCAGCTGCGTCTCGTGTCTCTGTTACTGACCGCCTCTGACATCCCTCGTGATTCAGAACGCAGGACGAATCGAAAGCATACCGTGCGCCGCTGCCGCGCGATCTGAATACTTCTGGCCGACTGAGTCAGCCTCATTTAACTATCGGGAGATCCGAAGAGTCAGGACACTGCAGTGCGCGGGTGCATCGACTGCCGCACGATCCGAATATTTCCGCCGGTCGAAGCGTTCATCCCTTAACCCCTGAGAGATACGAAGGGTCAGTGCTGTGCAGCGTGTGGTCATATCGACCGCTGGGGGATACGCAGACTCCTGAACGATCGACCGGCTGCCAATTCGATTACCGGGAGATCCGAATACTCGCGTGGAGAATCCGTTCCGACCTTCGACCGGAAAAGCTCTCATGCAGGTCAGTGGCCAGCTGCTCGGGACGCTGAGTGCCGCCACTCAGTGGTCGGGCTGGGTTCACGCCAAGGTCCCCCTTGCTGTGTCTGTCATCTCAATCACAAGGTCATACCGGCCGCTCGAGACGCCGAGTGCCACAACTTTGGTAGTCGGCCGGTGGGAGATAACAACAAGGGGGGAGAAGAGAGTAACGCAGATCTGAGCATACCCGCAGGCGGACGACTTCACCCTTCCGTCACAATGTTCTATACAGAGAGGGACATTAATTAATTCAGGAGGATGTTCTATATATTATACAGAGAGGGGTATTAATTAATGCAGGAGGATGTTCTAAACATTATACAGAATTATACAGAGATGCCTTTTTTTTTAGCCATTTAAATCCAGTGGATGTGAGCGCTGAGATCGGCTGCTTGTTACATTATCTCTCAGCACAATGTATCAGGCTCAGCTGTTACAGTAACTGACTGTAACAGCGCTCAGAATTTCAGTAAAACAAGGAAATAATATTGTTCTAACCTCTTATATATAAAAATATTATTTACTAGTTTTACTGAAACTCTGAGTGCTGCGATGAGCAGCAGTCTGTTACTGTAACAGCTTTGCCTGACACGGGGCAGTATTACAATGTTGGTGCGAACTTAACCAGAGCTGTTGTAAACTGAAAACCCCCATAGGCTATAATGGCTCTGGGAAGTTTACAACAGCTCTGGTTAAGTTAGCACCAGCTATGTAATATGGCCCACATTGCGCTGAGAGTGAGAGATACTGTAACAAGCAGCGATCTCAGCCCTCTGAGGAGCCACTACAATCGTAATTGTATCCACTGGTTTTCGGATGAATGAAATTAGTTTTCATACTAAAGAACTGAAAACGAATTTCTTTAGCAACTAAATAAATTGCATTTTAGGACTAATCCATTAGTTCAAAACGAAATTTTGTGCTGTGCACATGTCTAGTAAACAACCAAACCCTGCAACACCCGCTAGATGTAGCAAATGCCTTTAATGATTATTTTGTTGGATGTGCCACCACTTTGATTGCCAAGCTAGGAAATGACATGCAATCAGAGAGGCCTCATGCAGGTCAGGCCCCAACAACTGTGCAAAGTCCCTGTATCAGACAGGAATTCAGTTTTAGACCAGTGCCTGTCAGTGTCGTTACTAAACTTCTCCGTAAGCAAAAAAATGAAATACCAGTCTGGACCTGATCAAATACCAGCAATGCTGCTGAAAATCAGTGCGCCAGCAATTGCAAATCCAGTCGCAACCCTAATAAATGAGTCACTGGCAACTGGTTACATACCCAAGCTCTGGAAGACTGCAAGAGTGGTACCTATCCATAAAAGTGGGGACAGTACTTTGGTATCCAACTACCGTCCGATATCGTTGCTCCCTGTAATGTCAAAAGTCTTGGAAAAATGTGTCTACACACAATTACGTGATTATTATCAATATTGGAACTACTTAACCCCGGATCAATCAGGCTTTCGCCCAAATCACTCAACCACAACCGCCCTTTTTAAAGTCTGCAATGATATCCAAGCTGGGATGGAATAAGGAAACCTAACTGGAGCCATCTTCCTTGATTTTCAAGGCCTTTGACACGGTAGACCATGGGATCTTGTTAAAAAAACTTAAAACTCTGGCATTGGTGATCGCACGCTAACCTGGTTTCAATCATATGTATCCGACCGATCACAATATGTGTCATTTCTGGCAGCTCCTCCCTCCCGCTCCCAGTCACTTGCGGTGTACCCCAAGGCTCAGTACTAGGCCCCCTGCTATTCACAATATTCATAAATGATCTGCCCAACGTCTGCAAAGCCTCAACTGTACATATGTACGCAGACGACACTGTGATCTATACCAGCAAACCAAATCTCCCGCAGCTGGAGGCCGTGCTGCAAGAACAATTCACAGAGGTAGAAAAGTGGATCAAAAACAACAAACTTTTTTTAAATACTGAAAAACTGTAACGATGCTCTTTGGAACAGCACCTAAACTACACAAATTGCAAAATCCCCATCTATGTGTTGGGACAATATCAAATGGCACACTGACCACAGTCACTTCTCTCAAATATCTAGGTATGTGGTTGGACCCTAATCTATCCTTTGGCCCCCACATCGAAAAACTCTCATCTAAACTTTACCCCAAACTAGGTGCCCTGTACAGAAACAAATCCTGCCTGAGTCCCGCGGTAAGAAAGCAGATTGTACAGCAAATGCTTATGCTGGCTAATTGATTACGGAGATGTAGTGTATGCAGCTGCCCCGCAAACACACCTTCATAAACTTACTACACTGTATAACTCATTCTGCCGCTTTGCGCTACAATGTAACTACATGACCCACCATTGTGACATGTTTAAAACAGCTAAACTGGCCATCGCTAGAATCCAGACGCACCCTTCACCTTTCCAGCCTGGGGTTTTTAAGAGCATCTCTGGAAGCTGCCACCCTACCTGAATAGACTGCTTCCCCCAGCAGCTCCCTCATCCTATAACCTCCGATCCAGGACCAGCACCTTACTTGCAATACCACAATACAAAAAACAGTGGCTCGGTCCTCATTTTCCTACAGAGCACCACAATTATGGAATAACCTCCCAGACACCATCAAATCTTCCACCAGTCTTAAGTCACTCAAAATTTCCCTGTTAACCCCTTCTCGACCGCGGACGTACCATGTACGTCATTGCAGCGGGTCTCTCTTAGACCCGCTGACGTACATGGTACGTCCTGCCGTTTTTGAGCTGCTGGAAGCGATCGGATCGCTTCCAGCAGCTCAAACGCCATTGCAGGATGCCTGGGAGTCCAGGCATCCGTGCAATGGCCGTTAGAAGTGCCGGGGCACCATGTGATCGCTCCCGGGAGCGATCTACATCCGGTTGCACCGGAGAGGTGCCCGGCACTTCTACAGAGCGCTGGAAGCGATCGGATCGCTTCCAGCTGCTCTGAGCATATTACAAGGATGCCTCGACATCGAGGCATCCTTGTAATATACTTACCTGCCGCCGGTCCGTCCGTGATCGTTCCCCCGAGCGATCACTTCCGGTAGCGGCAGGAAGTACTGAGTGCCACGAGGTATCGTGGCACTCAGTACAAAATCGATCACTTCAGTGATCAGGTGCTCTGCTGGGTGCCTCGAGGGATCAAGGCACCCAGCAGAGAAAAAAAAAGTGTAAAAAAAAGTGTAAAAAAAAGTAAAAAAAAAGTAAAAAAAAGTGTGTAAAAAAAGTGTAAAAAAAGAAAAATAAATAAAATAAACTGACAGTTAGGGGTAGGGTTAGGGTTAGGGTTAGGGGTAGGGTTAGGGTTAGGGTTAGGGTTAGGGGTAGGGTTAGGGGTAGGGTTAGGGTTAGGGTTAGGGTTAGGGGTAGGGTTAGGGTTAGGGGTAGGGTTAGGGTTAGGGTTAGGGGTAGGGTTAGGGTTAGGGGTAGGGTTAGGGTAGGGTTAGGGTAGGGGTAGGGTTAGGGGTAGGGTTAGGGGTAGGGGTAGGGTTAGGGGTAGGGGTAGGGTTAGGGTTAGGGGTAGGGGTAGGGGTAGGGTTAGGGGTAGGGTTAGGGGTAGGGGTAGGGTTAGGGGTAGGGGTAGGGTTAGGGGTAGGGTTAGGGGTAGGGGTAGGGGTAGGGGTAGGGGTAGGGTTAGGGTTAGGGTTAGGGTTCTAAGGGCAGGGTCAGGGGTAGGGTTAGGGTTCTAAGGGCAGGGTCATCTTGGGGCTGAGTGGGATGTTCCTAGCCTGCCTCATCAGAGAGGCAGGCTAGCAACATCCAATCAGAAGTTAGAAAAAATCAAAATAAAATTTCTAATTTGTCAGGTCAGGCCAATATTTTGTAAATATTGGCTCTGACCTCTGTGATTCTCCCTCCCTCTCCTCACTTGTGTTTTGGTGAGCGAGAGAGAGAGATCAGATTTGACAGGTTAGAGATTTTAGTGAGATTTAGTGAGATTAGAAAAATTGAGGCAGATTTAGAGAGATTTTAGGGAGATTTAGAAGAATTGAGGCAGGTTTAGAGGGATTTAGAGAGATTTAGGTGTTTATTTGTATTTTCTTGTGAAACCCAACGGTTCTTCTAAGAACCAACAATCCGCTTATATATATATAATAATTATAAAATTTTATAATCTATTATATATAATGTCTGAGAGGGTGTACAGCGCCGAGGAGGCATATGCCATCCTGGCGTCAGAATCTGAGGCATCTGCGTCAGACTCAGACCCTCATTTCGACCCCGCTAACTGCTCAGAGACGTCGCTAGATACATTATCTACGCTGGCTGATGTATCTAGTGATGTTTCTGATGCAGATCCTGGGTCACCACCTGCCAGCAGGAGACGCACAGCTCCAGCTGAGGAGTGGGTAGTGCCTCATCGCCAGAGGCCAGATATCCCTCCTTTCACGGCAAATCCTGGCATCAATATTGATGTTGCAGGATTTACCGCCACACAGTTTTTGCAGGTGTTTATGGGGGATGATTTGTTGGGCCACATCGTGGCCCAATCAAATCTGTATGCCCATCAGCATTGTGCTGCGAAGCCAGACTCCTACTTGGCAAGGCAGCAATGGACCCCGCTAGATGTGCCAGAATTTCTGAAATTCTGGCACTTACTATGCTGATGGGCATCATAAAGAAGCCCTCAATTCGCTCCTACTGGAGCAGTAGCCCCATCTGCTCTACCCCCATTTACCTCCAATCAATGTCACGTAGAAGGTATGAAAACATTTTGCGTTTCATGCACTTCAGTGACAACAGCCTGTGCTCCCCTAGAGAGCATCCCCAGTTTGACAGGCACCAGACTTTTACATTTTATTCGTACATTTTTATGTTCTACAATTGGTGCTGTATTTTGCCAAAATCTTTGCACACCTATGCATGGGGGGCATGGGTGTACTCAGGAGATCTTGCAGAAAACAACCTGGAGAGTTTTCATGCAGTAACAAACAACAGTGTCTGCTAAGGCTAGGGTCAGACGAGCGTGATTTCTACGGACTGTACGTCCGTGCAGTACGGACATCGTCAGTACGGAAGACGCAGTAGTGGTCACACAGTCCGTTTTTTCACTGACATTTATTTTTTGACAGATGTAGGAGGGACAATAAATTCAATTGCAAAACCATTTTGTCCGTGAAAAATGCAGGACGTATAAATGCAGTCGTCGTCTGACCACGTTCCATCACTCACACACAAAGCTATGCAGACGTTGCGGATGCAGCGCACTTTGTGCGGCCGTTCTAGCGGTTCTACGTTCTTGCCTGCCTTGCGTCCGTGGGCCGCGGCCGTTGTGCGTCCGCAGTTCAGTGCGGACGTACTTCGTGTGTCGGGCTCCATTGGACTTTATGTCATGCTATCACGGACGTACTTTTAGGCGCGATCACGGACGTGAACACTACGCTCGTCTGACCCTAGCCTAAATCACAGTCCAAAACTACTGTGGGCGTAAAAATCTGAAATTTGAAAAATTACCGCCACACACCTTGTTGCCAAATGTTTTGGGCTAAAACCGTTGCATCCATGGCATCAAAGCACTCCATATGCAATACCTTGGGGTGTCAACATAACAAATATAAACAATTTTCTGGCAATAATTCAAACTGGGGTATGCGGTAGACCCAAAACCAAAGATAGGCCTAGCTGAAGAAATAATCTCAATTTCAACTCTAATGACAAAGTCATAAAAATTGTATTTGAACCTTCCCAAAATCCTGGCAAACCTAGGCATGGGGGGCATGGGTGTACTCAGGAGATCTTGCAGAAAACAACCTGGAGAGTTTTCATGCAGTAACAAACAACAGTGTCTGCTAAATCACAGTCCAAAACTACTGTGGGCGTAAAAATCTGAAAATTGAAAAATTACCGCCACACACCTTCTCAAATGTTTTGGGCTAAAACCGTTGCATCCATGGCATCAAAGCACTCCATATGCAATACCTTGGGGTGTCAACATAACAAATATAAACAATTTTCTGGCAATAATTCAAACTGGGGTATGCGGTAGACCCAAAACCAAAGCTAGGCCTAGCTGAAGAAATAATCTCAATTTCAACTCCAATGACAAAGTCATAAAAATTGTATTTGAACCTTCCCAAAATCCTGGCAAACCTATGCATGGGGGGCATGGGTGTACTCAGGAGACCTTGCAGAAAACAACCTGGAGAGTTTTCATGCAGTAAAAAACAACAGTGTCTCCTAAATCACAGTCCAAAACTGATGTGGGTGTGAAAATGAAAAATGACCACCAAACAGTATCTAATTTGTTTGGAGCAAACGGATGCATCCATAGCATAAAAACACTCCATTTACAATACTTTGGGGTGTTAGCTTACCAAATATATGCACGTTCATAAAACTGGGGTATGTAAAAAGGCCCCTAAAAAGAAGATAAGCAAAGAAGATACTGTATGTCAAATTAGAAAATTGACAAGCACATGTCAAAGATTGGCGTAGCACCCCAAAAACAACAGAACAAATCTATATATGGGTGGTATCAATTTACTCAGAAGATTTGCTGAACATATTTTGGGGTGTTTTTTGGCAGTAACCCATAACTGGATTTGACAATTCATGCCTAAAGTACAATGTGTGTGAAAAAATAACACAAAAAGTGACTACCTGAAAGATTGACAAAGAGCTAGTGCATGGAAAGTGTTAAAATACAACTCTTTGAAGCACCCTAGGGTGTGCCCTTTCTAAAAATATATGGTTTGATGGGGGTAAATTACTTTGGCCGGCTTCAAAAATGTCCCAAATAGGACATGGGTGCATGATGACGAAATGTGAAAATTCCAAGTTGGAAAACTGAAATGCGCACCCCCCAAATAAGGCCTTTTAGCCCCCAAATGACCCGACATACCTATACATGGGTGGTATCAATTTACTCAGAAGATGTTGCTGAACATTTTGGGGTGTTTTGGCAGTAACCCATAACTGGATTTGACAATTCATGCCTAAAGTACAATGTGTGTGAAAAAATAACACAAAAAGTGACTACCTGAAAGTTTGACAAAGAGCTAGTGCATGGAAAGTGTTAAAATACAACTCTTTGAAGCACCCTAGGGTGTGCCCTTTCTAAAAATATATGGTTTGATGGGGGTAAATTACTTTGGCCGGCTTCAAAAATGTCCCAAATAGGACATGGGTGCATGATGACGAAATGTGAAAATTCCAAGTTGGAAAACTGAAATGCGCACCCCCAAATAAGGCCTTTTAGCCCCCAAATGACCCGACATACCTATACATGGGTGGTATCAATTTACTCAGAAGATGTTGCTGAACATATTTTGGGGTGTTTTTTGGCAGTAACCCATAACTGGATTTGACAATTCATGCCTAAAGTACAATGTGTGTGAAAAAATAACACAAAAAGTGACTACCTGAAAGTTTGACAAAGAGCTAGTGCATGGAAAGTGTTAAAATACAACTCTTTGAAGCACCCTAGGGTGTGCCCTTTCTAAAAATATATGGTTTGATGGGGGTAAATTACTTTGGCCGGCTTCAAAAATGTCCCAAATAGGACATGGGTGCATGATGACGAAATGTGAAAATTCCAAGTTGGAAAACTGAAATGCGCACCCCCCAAATAAGGCCTTTTAGCCCCCAAATGACCCGACATACCTATACATGGGTGGTATCAATTTACTCAGAAGATGTTGCTGAACATATTTTGGGGTGTTTTTTGGCAGTAACCCATAACTGGATTTGACAATTCATGCCTAAAGTACAATGTGTGTGAAAAAATAACACAAAAAGTGACTACCTGAAAGTTTGACAAAGAGCTAGTGCATGGAAAGTGTTAAAATACAACTCTTTGAAGCACCCTAGGGTGTGCCCTTTCTAAAAATATATGGTTTGATGGGGGTAAATTACTTTGGCCGGCTTCAAAAATGTCCCAAATAGGACATGGGTGCATGATGACGAAATGTGAAAATTCCAAGTTGGAAAACTGAAATGCGCACCCCCAAATAAGGCCTTTTAGCCCCCAAATGACCCGACATACCTATACATGGGTGGTATCAATTTACTCAGAAGATGTTGCTGAACATATTTTGGGGTGTTTTTTGGCAGTAACCCATAACTGGATTTGACAATTCATGCCTAAAGTACAATGTGTGTGAAAAAATAACACAAAAAGTGACTACCTGAAAGTTTGACAAAGAGCTAGTGCATGGAAAGTGTTAAAATACAACTCTTTGAAGCACCCTAGGGTGTGCCCTTTCTAAAAATATATGGTTTGATGGGGGTAAATTACTTTGGCCGGCTTCAAAAATGTCCCAAATAGGACATGGGTGCATGATGACGAAATGTGAAAATTCCAAGTTGGGAAACTGAAATGCGCACCCCCCAAATAAGGCCTTTTAGCCCCCAAATGACCCGACATACCTATACATGGGTGGTATCAATTTACTCAGAAGATGTTGCTGAACATATTTTGGGGTGTTTTTTGGCAGTAACCCATAACTGGATTTGACAATTCATGCCTAAAGTACAATGTGTGTGAAAAAATAACACAAAAAGTGACTACCTGAAAGTTTGACAAAGAGCTAGTGCATGGAAAGTGTTAAAATACAACTCTTTGAAGCACCCTAGGGTGTGCCCTTTCTAAAAATATATGGTTTGATGGGGGTAATTACTTTGGCCGGCTTCAAAAATGTCCCAAATAGGACATGGGTGCATGATGACGAAATGTGAAAATTCCAAGTTGGAAAACTGAAATGCGCACCCCCCAAATAAGGCCTTTTAGCCCCCAAATGACCCGACATACCTATACATGGGTGGTATCAATTTACTCAGAAGATGTTGCTGAACATATTTTGGGGTGTTTTTTGGCAGTAACCCATAACTGGATTTGACAATTCATGCCTAAAGTACAATGTGTGTGAAAAAATAACACAAAAAGTGACTACCTGAAAGATTGACAAAGAGCTAGTGCATGGAAAGTGTTAAAATACAACTCTTTGAAGCACCCTAGGGTGTGCCCTTTCTAAAAATATATGGTTTGATGGGGGTAAATTACTTTGGCCGGCTTCAAAAATGTCCCAAATAGGACATGGGTGCATGATGACGAAATGTGAAAATTCCAAGTTGGAAAACTGAAATGCGCACCCCCCAAATAAGGCCTTTTAGCCCCCAAATGACCCGACATACCTATACTTGGGTGGTATCAATTTACTCAGAAGATGTTGCTGAACATATTTTGGGGTGCTTTTTGGCAGTAAACCTTAAAGTTCACAGTACATGTATTCTTAAATTGCGTTCAAAAAAAAAAAAATCACCAAAATTTTTTTTTTTTTCAAACTTTGGCATAGATTTGTGGTAAAATGGTTTGCATGGAAAGAGTCAAAATACCCCAAGTTTAATACCTTGATTTGTGTACTTTAAAAAAATATGTATATGTGGAGGGTTATTCAGGAATTAGTGACAGATATCAGTGTTACAATGTCACTATCACTAGTTTTGAAAATAAACTCTTTGGAAATGGCAAAGTGCTACTTGCACTTATTGTTGCATAAAATAAGGAAAAAAGCGAGGAATATGTAAACATTGGGTATTGCTAAACTCAGTACTAAATTTAGAAACTACTAAGGAATAAAAAAATTTTGACGGTTGTTGATACATAAGAAATTTTGGGGGTCAAAGTTCGAAAAAGTGGTGTTTTTTCAATTTTTGTGTCATATTTCACAATATTTTTTATAGTAAATTATATGAAATGATGAAAAAAATGGTATCTTTATAAAGTCCATTTAGTGACGAGAAAAACAGTGTAAAATATGTGTGGGTTACATAAACGAGTAAGAGGAAAATTTGACGTAAACACTAAGAGCGCAGAAACATAAAAACAGCTGCGGTCACGAACGGACGGATTTGTGTAAAACCGCCCGGTCACTAAGGGGTTAACATACCTCAATACAGAATGCACCTGTAAACATGTAACCTAGTGACTATATTTCCTACATATTTATTTTCTGTTAATCTGTATATTTGTGTTGTTAATATCTTACATTGTATTACTTTGTATTTCTGTAAATGTAACACTTCAATGTACTTGAACCCAGGACATACTTGAAAACGAGAGAAATCTCAATGTATCCTTCCTGGTAAAATCCTTTATAAATAAATAAATAAATAAATAAAACTGTATTAGGTTGTATTTCACTTGTGCAACTTGTTGTGGCTCTTGCTACTGGTGAATTAAACGGACATCAAGCTGAGAGGACTACTTGGCCGCTAACATTCCTGACCCCCATACTTAATCATCCATGGCTAGGGGGTGAGATGGTTAAATTAGAGCATGTGGGCTGTTTTATCTCCACTGATTTAACCTTTCAAATGTTAGCCAGAGTTTGGGGCAGGCCTGGACTGGGACACAAAATAGGCTCAGGCATTTTAAACTGAGCAGTCCACTGTTGTGTACCGCTATACAGAATCACAAATACATACACATATATATTTATACATACCTCAATATACACCCTTATACTCAAAGCATAATACATATGCCTACACACCAGTATTATATACCTATACGTGCACTTACACAATCCTAATATTTACCTATATGTTCGCTTACAAACCCTATTATATACCTGTATGTGCGCCTACACACCCCTATTTTATACCTGTACGAGCACCTACCCACCCTTATTATATACCTATATGGGCACATACAGACCCTTATTTTACACCTGTACGTGTGCCTACCTACCCTTATTATATACCTATACGTTCACTTACACACCCCTATTATATACCAGTATGTGCGCCTACGCGTCCCTATTACATAACTCTACGTTTGCCTACCCACCCCTATTATATACCTATATGTACACATATATGTACACCTATACACACACACATACACACCTCACCACCCCTGTAACATATACACATACACGTGCACAAACAGCTCTATACATATACTTACCTGCTCCGCTGACTCGGCCAGCACATACACATGTTGAGGCAGCGTTCAGTCCTTGTATGGGTTGGGCACACTGCCTCCTCCTTCAGAGTCACAATTCCCACCGCACTGTTCCTAAGTCGCACACTGTTGATATCAGAGTGACAGGGAAACAAGAATGGTCGCTCTGGCATCAACATACAGTGACTTACAGTGTGCCGGGTCTCAGAGTCCTGTTGGGCAGGACCGGCCAAAGATAATGTGCTGCCTGGCCCCAAGGACGAAATGCTGCACCCCACTAAAAAAAAGACTTGCCAACCAAAACATACCCACACATATCAGAGCTCCACAGCAATAAAGCTTGCAGTAATGTGTACTCTGTATAAAGATATCACAGAGCTCTACAGCAATAAAACTCACAGTAATGTGCTTTGCTGTTGACATACAACCTGAAAGTGCTATCACAGTGAAATCTCTTTTATGTATGTGCACAAGAGTAAATAAAGTTGTTGTTTCCTCCCACTTCCACCTCATGCAGGTGACAGGTAGCAGGAAGCAGTATCATTGTAATGAATAAGTACCAGTGTTTTTCCTCCATGCTTATGTAGCGCTCACTCCTGGAGGAGCCGCTGAATTTAACCTCGGGTCAATCTCCCCGCACTAGGGAATAAATATACATCAGCACTGTGGTGGATTTTATAAGTTATATAGTTTACTGGTCTGAAATAAACTGGCATATATAAAGCAAACACGGTATATAAATATATTTACAGGAATTCGTAATGCGAGAAACGCGCAGCGGTAAAAAAAAAGGAAATTTTAACCCCTTCGTTGCCGGAGTGTAAGTCCCGTACAGGTTGTGTCCCAAGAAGGTGTGCGTGTATGTGTGTGTTGGTACCCGGGTACTAGATTCGACTGGCCAGTGAATGGATTCAGTGTATCTTCGACTAGTCACGTTGGGGCCCTGTAGATTTAAGCAAACTGCAGCGTGCTTTGTTAACTTTACTGTGGCCTGGAAGGCCTCTCACCCATCCGCCAGAAAATCTGCTCCGCTGCTCGACCAAGGACGTCTCTCCGCTCTATTTGGCTGGGACTCTGTGCCACCAGATCCGCTGTTCTTGCTTGTCCGTTTTTGCAACAAGATTTTCAGTTTACCGCCTGCACTCCCATTGGATCATCGCAGTCTCCTAACTCGGGGTCCAATCTGCAGCTCTGTGTCTGTGCAAACCTCTCGGCGGTGGACTACTAGGTATCTGGCAAGTCACTGAAACCAATCTCCAGCGTCTGCAAGGCAGCACCTGCTCTCCGGCCTGGTCACAATCATTCCCTTGTCTCACATGCGTCTTGCTCTGTTCACCCCTCGGCGCGCACTGCTCTCCTCCGAACGAGGCTGTGGATGTCTGTCGGCTCTCCACACCCACTTCCTGTCTCTGCCCCAAAGCATGCTGGAAAACATAATCCCAATGTGTCCAGTATAGTTTATATTGCGCTTGTCTCCCCCTGTAGCGTGCGATTGAACCTTTCTGGTTGAGCATCACCTTGAGGGTGATATGGTGTAGTTCGGGTCTTCTGAATTCGCAGCAGTTCCAGTAATTGCCCAACAAGCCGGCTCTCAAAGTCTCTACCCTGATCCGAGTGTATTCTCCTTGGTAGGCCATAGTGAACAAAAAACTTTTCCATTAAAACCTTTGCCACCGTAGGAGCACGTTGGTCTTTCGTAGAAAAAGCTTGGGCATAACGCGTGAAATGATCAGTCACTACTAAAATATTTCCCTGCCCACTATCATCCGGCTCTAAGCACAGGAAATCAATGCACACCAAATCCATGGGTCCTTGACTTTGTAGGTGGCTCATTGGAGCAGTTCGGGTTGGTAGGGTCTTCCTTTGGATACACCTCAGACATGAGTGGCAGTAACTTTCAACTTCAGATCTCATGCAGAGCCAATAGAATCTGTCTCGCACCAGCTTAAAAGTTCTCTCTGCACCTAAATGTCCATGTTCATCGTGTAACGACCGCATCACATCCTCTCTGTGTTTGGTGACACTTCCTGTCTCTGCCCCAAAGCATGCTGGAAAACATAGTCCCAATGTGTCCAGTATAGTTTATATTGCGCTTGTCTCCCCCTGGTGGCCAAAAATGGGTAATTACAGCAACAGAACTAAAACAGAGCTACACTCTCCCCCTCCTAGAACTCTTGGGTCTCTCCAAGGAGGTGTAACAGTTACATTACATCAGTCAATATATACAGGCTCAGCAGCAAACATATAATGGGTTAGGTATACGTCCTCAAGTTTACTCATGCTTCTGGCTACCTCAGCTAACATAGCAGACACTTCGGGCAACCTTCGCACTGTGGTGACAGCCACTTCAGTGCTATGTCCTGGTAAGTCTCTGGGGGGGTCGAACAGAACGTTTTGGTTCTGGCTCAATCAGCTCCTCTTCAGGCGGAAGTACTACAGGTACGGGTTCGGTTCTTTCGTCCACAACTGGAACAGACATCTCTTCGGAGTATGATCCTTCCAGTGAAGGCATAGAACTATAATCATAGGACGCGTTTTCAGGAACTACAGGAATTTCAGAAGTTTCAGGAATTTCCAGTTGGAATTCAGGAGCCTCAGGCCTCAGGTTACTTTCCCACCATTCGGGAACTGGAATGACCTCTTCAGGCTCGGGTGAGCGCACCCAGTCCAGACAAAAGCTTTCTTCCTCACTATCCCCTTCACTTTCTTCAACAACCCATGTCTGCTGAGACCGACTAACGGGAGTCAAATGTGGAGCAGGCGGGTTCGGCAGAGAAAGTTCGTCTCCAACTGGTATCCTTACAGCCGCTCTCAAAGGTAGCAGGTGATTCCGGTGCCAGTTTTTAAGAGGCCCAGCCTTTCCATCCAGTCGAATTTGGTAAACTGGCAGACCCGGCAGTTGCTTGCAGACAATGTATACTTGAGAACTCCATCTATCCTCCAACTTATGCCTGGCAGAAGCACCCAAGTTCTTCAACGAAACCCTATCACTGGGTTGTAGATCCTGTATCCGAACCTTCAAGCCGTAGTTTCTCTTATTCCTCTGTTCCCTGTTCCCAGAGGTCAAACGGGCCTGTTCAAACGCAGAGGTCAAATTCTTCCGAAGTCTATCCACATAATTTCTATGAGAGGCTACAGACGTCTGATCCAGAGATAGCCCAAACACCAAATCAACCGGCAGTCGAGCTTCCCTTCCGAACATAAGACGTTACGGTGAGTATCCAGTAGCGTCACTCTCCGTACTGTTGTATGCATGTACTAGCGTAGCTATGTGACGACTCCAGCTCTGCTTCTCTCTGTTTGATAATGTCCCCAACATATTTAGCAGCGTGCGATTGAACCTTTCTGGTTGAGCATCACCTTGAGGGTGATATGGTGTAATTCGGGTCTTCTGAATTCGCAGCAGTTCCAGTAATTGCCCAACAAGCCGGCTCTCAAAGTCTCTACCCTGATCCGAGTGTATTCTCCTTGGTAGGCCATAGTGAACAAAAAACTTTTCCATTAAAACCTTTGCCACCGTAGGAGCACGTTGGTCTTTCGTAGAAAAAGCTTGGGCATAACGCGTGAAATGATCAGTCACTACTAAAATATTTCCCTGCCCACTATCATCCGGCTCTAAGCACAGGAAATCAATGCACACCAAATCCATGGGTCCTTGACTTTGTAGGTGGCTCATTGGAGCAGTTCGGGTTGGTAGGGTCTTCCTTTGGATACACCTCAGACATGAGTGGCAGTAACTTTCAACTTCAGATCTCATGCAGAGCCAATAGAATCTGTCTCGCACCAGCTTAAAAGTTCTCTCTGCACCTAAATGTCCATGTTCATCGTGTAACGACCGCATCACATCCTCTCTGTGTTTGGTGGGAAGGAACAACTGTTGGGTCTCTTCAGCATTGTTTGAGGGGCCTCTTCGGTAGACCACCCCATCCAACATCTTCAACCGTTCCCACTCTTTGTATACCAATCTGGCCCCTTCTGGGGAATTTGTCAGAAGAATTTCCCGTTGGTTCGCGTTTAGGGCCTTCATGGTTAATGCAATCAAAGGGTCTCCAGCCTGATCACCTCTCAGGTCCTGTTTCGAAAACAGATAATCCTTCAGCTTGTCTACTACCGCCCACTTCAAGGCTAGGAACTCCAACTTGTGGGTAGGATAGTTCTTTTCTGAAGGCGTAAGACTCCGGTTCACATAGGCTACAGGCCTCAACAATCCACCATATTCTTGGTATAGGACTCCCCCTAGACCTTCTCTGCTGGCATCCACATGCAATTCGTACGGTTTATGAGGATCAGCGTAAACCAAGACAGGAGCTCAAGTTAGACTCTCTTTCAGCTTCATGAAAGCACCTTCACATTGACTAGTCCATTCTCCTTGGATAGATTCTCGAGCCTTCCTTGGCCCGGGAGCCGACGAATTTCGGTCAGGGGCTTTTGTGGCCTTCTTCTGCGTCTTCCTTCTGTAGGAGCTTGTTCAGTGGTTGAGCTATCTTGACAAATCCTCCTACAAATCTTCGGTAATAGGAGCAGAACCCCAAGAAAGATCTAAGTTCAGTAACATTTCGGGGTCTAGGCCAGGAAGCTACGGCTTCCAACTTTCAAGGATCCGTCGAAACGCCTTCTGCTGAAACAACATGTCCCAGATACGTAACGGAAGGTAAACAGAATTGACACTTCTCCAGAGACAGTTTCAACCCCTCTTCATGGAGCCGCTTCAAGACCTTCTCCAACCGTTGCTCATGTTCTTCCAAAGTCTTTCCGAACACAATTATATCATCCAGATACACTAACACTTCGATCAGGTTCATGTCCCCGACTGTCTTCTCCATTAACCGTTGGAACGTGGCTGGAGCTCCCGTAAGGCCTTGAGGCATTCTGTTGAACTCAAAGAACCCCAGTGGACAGATGAACGCAGTCTTCTCTTTGTCTTCAGGATGCATTGGTATCTGGTGATACCCACTTCGCAGGTCTAGTACACTAAACCATTTTGCTCCAGACAAACACTGTAAGGCATCTTCTATCCGAGGAGTGGCATATTGATCTGGGATGGTTCTCCGATTTAGCGTGCGATAGTCTATACATAGATGGACAGAACCATTCTTCTTCCGAACCATCACTATTGGAGATGCATAAGGGCTCCTGGACTCCTGAATCACCTTAGTTCTTTGCAGTTCGTTCAGCTGTTCTCTTAGGTCATCCAAGTCTCCCAGCGGAACTCGTCCTGACCTTTCTCGAAACGGTTTATCTTCCTGTAGTCGAATGCAATGCTCAGTACTCTTAGCTAGGCCCACGTCGAACTCATCCTTTGAGAACAAGTCCCTCCACTTTAGGACCTGGGACTGAAGATGTTTCTTCCATTCAGGCGATATGGGAGCATCCTTGGGATAGAACCTGTCAGTTGGAGTCTCTTTATTCACTCCCCCTCCTAAATCGGTAGGAGAGAGAGGCGTAGCGGACGCTACTTGCCCGATAGGCATTCGTGCTTTCAGAATTACTGGAGAATCGGACACATTACATACACTGACTGAGACTCTTCCTCGTGTTCGTTTCAAAGCTTTTGTGGAGATTATTTCAGGGATTACTTCTACTCCGGCTTCACTCCCATGATTGAAATCAGTTTCCAGTACCACATAGGGACCTGGTTGTGATCTGTTCAACTTGACTGAAGCCCGGAAACTCGCCACTTCTCCTGATTGCAGAACCTTTTCTGTTCCTCCCAATCTCCACAGGCGCCCCACTTCAGCAGGTGCCTTCTGTTCTTCGACCATTCGCTGATAGACTGGATGTAACATCGGGTGTACTCCCCTGGTGGAACCTTCTTCCAGTACTATAGGAGTCAGGAGACGTCGCACCAGATCAGTATTCGTCCCCACTATCATAGAACTTCTGTTGGCCCCTGAAGGCCGAGGACACACAATGGCCAATGTATCACAACCTCCAGACTGTCCGATGACTTTGGATCCGATCTCTAACTTCACCTGTAGATATCCGTCATAGGGAAGTTTCTCAGTTCCGATACCCCAGATTTCAAGGTCCTTTAGCTCCTGTAGAGGTATGTGTTTCAAGTGCTTCTCATAGAAGTCTCGGTAGATCAATGTCACTTGAGCCCCTGAGTCCAACAGAGCTTTGGTATAGACTCCCTCTACTTGGATTAGAACGATGGGAGAAGGACCTATCAGCTGGTCAGGAAACTTTGTCATAGTAGCAGGAAGTTTAGACCCCGTTTGCTGTACCCTGGCCTTCTTCTTGGCCCGTGTAGGTTTTGGGTGTGCATTGCTTCCCCATGACGTAGGACCGGATGCTAAGGGAGTGACTCTTTCAGTCCTGGTAGGCTCAGCAGTTGGCAAAATTCTGGGCCCTCTCGGCCTTTCAGTCCTGGCTTGATTTCTGGAGCGGTTTTTAACCATTGGGCACCTAGTTTGTTCCTTCACTTGGGCCCTCTGGTGTTTCCCGCCGGTGAGGTGGATAGCAGCCCCTCCAGGGCTTTTAGGAACTCTTCTACCCTATTTCCTTCAAACTTTTGGCTTTTGCATTGCGCTCGGAAATGACCCATTTCCCCACAACTGAAACATCTCTTCTTTGAAGACGGAGACGCACTTGCTTGTGGTGATTCGGTTGAAGGACCCTGGCCAGATGCCACAGCAACTCCAGTTGTTCGCATATCAGTAAGGAACTTCTGCATATCAGTCTGTGTCTCTGCCACCTTCAAAAGTACTCGGCACAGGTCCGTATGTGCCTGTTGCAATTCAGCTTGAGCTTCTTGCACTTTCTTAACAGTTTTGTGGATTTCACTATATATAGGAATAATTTGCTCTTTTGCAGCATTCTCTGTGGATTTAGGAACAACCAGATGCTCCTGTTCGTCCACTTTGGATCCATAGGTGTCTAACGAATCATCTTCCGCTTGCAAACATTCATTATGCCTCACGGGTTGTGCGTAAGCTCTTTCTCCTTTCCTAAAGGATTTTTCTTCAAGTAGAGCCTCCTCCTCTCTGACAGCTCGGATCAGTTCCAGGTATTTCAATTCTTGGTTACCTTCTCTGGTTCTCAGCTGTAGCATCACAGGATCTAGAGGTTGAGCGCCCCTCAGGATCTGCTGCATTCGGATTTTATCTATTTCGGCCGGTTCGGCCCCTTTCTTAAGAAGTATCTGGTGCAGAATCTTAACTAGGCACCCCATATATTCAGTCATCTTCACACCTTTCCGCTGGTAAGTATGTTCATACTGGTACACGAGCTCCGCAGCCTTTTCCGTTCGCCCAAAAACTTCCTGTAGTATGTTCAGGTAATCTAAAGCAGTGCAGTCATGTTTGCTCAATTTTAGGTTTGTGACAGCCTCTGATGCAGGTCTCTTTAAGCTCTCAGTAATTCTTTGCTTCTTCTGTGCTTCGGGGACGTCCCACTCATCCAGAGCCTGCATCGCCTGTTCTACCCATTCTTCGAAGGTTTCTTCTCCCGCCGCAGTTGGTACGTGTGCTCTTATCTGGGTAAAAGTGTTTATTTTGATTTGCTGCCGTCTAGGATATAGCACAGACTCTCGCATTGGGTGTGCAGATATCAATAAGGAAAAAGAGGGAGGGTTTCCTAGTGGCGCAGTAGTTATGCACAACACATTGCAGTGTCGTACTTCTAGACCATCAGATATGTATAAATCTTTATGAAAGAAAGAAAGAAAGAATCGTTAAAGAAAGAAAAAAGAAAAAATATCTAAGAGACATCTCAGATTATAAGAAAGGGAATGTCTGGAGACAAGGTAATGTTGAAGATCCCGATAATCAACACCTAGAACCAGTAAAGACTCCTCTAGAACCAATGCGAGCTACACCAAAGCCACACTTCCAGACACCTATACGTCAAAAGCCACAACAAGATAGGGCACCCTATAGGACGCCGCTACCCCAAAGAGTAAGAAGACAGCAACAGTATAATCAAGGCCAATATAACGAAAGATCGTACAATGAAAGACCGTACTATGGACCACCAAACAGAGGCTATAGGAACAATTGGAGGTACGATTCACGTAGGAACGATCAATCTCACTATAACTACCAGCAGAATCGGCCATATCAACCACCACAAAGAAGATTCCAGCAGAACAATCAGGGAGATGTTGAAGAACAATACCATGAATACTCAACACTCCCCACCAATAACAGGTATGAAGCCCTTGAGAACCATGTGGATTTTCATCAGGCCAAGCAGCCACCAAACAGGAACTTCAGCACACTCAGAAGAGGCTGGTCCCCAGGGAAAAGACCCCATCAAGAAGGGGACGCAGATCAGGAAAACTCAGAAGAAAATCGAAGACGAAAAGAGAAACAGAGCAGAATGGAGGGATCTATAATTTGACCGAAACCCCACTGACGGACGCCCAAATGAAAGTACTGAGAAAGGGGCTGAAGTACGCACCCACAGCCCACATGGATCTGTTTAAAGTATATATTGATCTTCAAAAGTTCAAGAAGAACCTATGTCTCAAAAAGTACTTCATGAAAAACCCTGTAGAAAG
The DNA here is from genome assembly GCA_009667805.1 of Leptobrachium leishanense. Classification (NCBI taxonomy): domain Eukaryota; kingdom Metazoa; phylum Chordata; class Amphibia; order Anura; family Megophryidae; genus Leptobrachium; species Leptobrachium leishanense. The sequence continues at coordinate 109,949,554 of CM019064.1, read as the reverse complement.
AGAGAATCCAGTTCATTTCTATAAACACACTAACCTCAAAGATAAGTCCACTTTTTTCCCTAAATCCCTCATTTCACAGGAAATTAGCACCTTTGAGCAAATGCTGATGACAGACTTGGGGAAAGTTAAGACGTCCACTAAATCAGATAATCTCACAAGGAATGAAAAGAAAGTCCTTAAGGAACTAGTCTCCAATGAACAAATCGAGATCAAACCTGTAGGACACGATTTGCCCCATCCTACGCCAATCTTTTTATGTCCTCCTGGGAGGACACATTTCTATCTATGTATCGCGATAATCTTGTCATCTACAAAAGATACATAGATGACATTTTCCTTATCTGGAGAGGAGGTGAGAACACCCTACGAGTCTTTCTGGCAAATCTAGATCAAAATAACAGAGGGATAAAACTCACCACGACTTGGAGTAGTGAACGCATTAATTTTCTAGATTTAAGCATTTTTATTCACGAGAACGAAATTCAGACAGAAGCATACTTCAAGAAAGTAGATGTCAACAGCTTTATAGAAAGAACGAGCTGCCACCTACCCCAGTGGCTTGACAATGTTCCAAAAGGACAATTTCTCATAATAAGAAGGAATTGCACAGACCTGAACGCCTATGACACACAATCGGACAAACTGAAAAATGACTTTATAGAAAAAGGTTATAATCCAGTCGATCTAGAGAATATAGGATCAGAGATTAGAAACCGGGAACGCGCAGGAGTACTGAAGAAGAAAGTTAGAGCCACATCGGACACCAGTCAAAATGTACCATTCATATTCTCTTACAACGCACAGAATAGAACAATTAGAAGAACAATACGAAAATACTGGCCAATCCTGAGAAGAGACCCGATGTTGAAAGACCTATTACCCTAAAGTCCTAGATTAATATGCCGAGGTGTGAATAACCTCAAAATGAAGTTAACACACAGACATACACAGAAGCTACCTGCACGATCAAACCACTTTAATATCCAAAAGGGATTCCACCAGTGTGGTAACTGCCTAAATTGCCGAAACACAAGAGGGAAAAAACAGATCATCACGCAAGTAAACGGAACCACAGGACCCATCGCAATTAAAGAAGTCATTACATGTTTTACGAAAATTTTTATTTATCTACTAATCTGCCCATGTGGTCTGAAGTATGTTGGCAGGACCACGAGACTGCTTAACATCCGAATTCAAGAGCACATCAGAAACATTAGAAACGGCTATGAAAAACACAGCGTTCCATTGCACTTTAAACTTAAGCACGCTCAAAACCCCGAAGGACTCACCTTCGTTGGTATAAAGAAAATTGAGACACCATGGAGAGGCGGTAATCTTGAGAAACTCATCGGACAGATAGAAATGAGCTGGATCTTTAGGCTAGACACAATGCAACCCCGAGGTCTCAATGCGGATTTCGAACTCTGCCATTTCCTAAACTGTTAGTCCATGGACCGATCTCTATCCATATCTCCTAGTGCCCAAACCACGTACAGAGTGCGATTACCGCACACCACTTTATTTGCTCCACACCATTTCCAGCTATCTTCGTTTAATATAGATACCCAACCAGGGATCCTCTTTTAACCCTATTTTTAATGGTCCTGTAATCAACCAATTTAACTAGTTCTTATTACATAATTTTATCCATTTATTAAACTTTTATTTAACTCTTACTAGTCGATCTATATTATTTTATTATATATATTTTTTATAACCATTGACCAATTATAAATCACCACAATGGCATTCGGCCAACTAAGAATACCACCCTAAATTGCACACTCAGAGTACTTGTTCTTATTTCCTTCATTTCTCTCAATACCCCCTAATTACATTCTATCATTCCAGATGTCCTTCAATTTGAACATCGATTCCGTCCCCCCCCTCTATTTGCTTTATGGCAATCCCGGGAACTGGCACCTGCACTTTATGATCAACATAGCCTATTTTCTACATGTATGCCGCAGTACACAATAGTTACTCTATTGTTCTCACTGTATACCACATCCCTCTGATTATAGGTAATAATTGTAATTTATGATTGTACATTATGCATTTGTGCCACACTGTATGATTATTGCTCCATTGTGCCCCACTGTGTAAATAACCCCATATGTAGAGGCAACAACTATACTCAGTGGAGAGACAGTATGGACTGGAAATCGCTCCAAGACTAGACATCACCAGATAGAGCGAATTATTGAACATTCTAGCTCTCCTTGCCCCAAAAACCTGTTAAATCTCAATCGGCAAAGCAAACCCAGCGAGTGGAACGCAAATAGAGCGCTGGAACGCATATCCAAGATGGCCGCGGCACCATCGGATGACGCGATCGGCACCATGTGACCGCAACACCATGCGAACCCGGAAGTAAGCCAAAAAACATGAGGAAAACGCACAGAAACCTCTCTGAATAAAAAGAGGTAGCAGACAACCCTCATATCCCCCCTTTTTTCCACACATCGACTGAGGAAGGCGCAGTAGTAGCGCCGAAACGCGTCTGTTTTAAGTTTGCACTATTTACGCACTTAACCTGTCACTGCTGCACTTTAATACTGTATAGACTGTGGCACTAAGCACTTTATCTTGAACCTGCACGACTAAAGTTGCACTTATACGAACTATAAAGATTCATACATATCTGATGGTCTAGAAGTACGACACTGCAATGTGTTGTGCATAACTACTGCGCCACTAGGAAACCCTCCCTCTTTTCCCGGAGTTGGTACGTTTCCTGTAAAATTTCTCAACCGTTGATAACCAAAGTTAGTGTGCGGAGGGCTTGTTCTTTGACATTTCGCCATCAAATCTCCAATAGCCACTATAAATTCAGGCCCGATCATGGCCAGCGGACTGGGCGCGGGAGCACTCGCGGGATCGCCACGTGGCGCACTTGGCTAAATCAGTTGAACTTCCCCTCATCGGTCAGCTTCACGCTCGCGCCCTGAAAACACACTGGAACACCCTTTCTCCACTCAAAAAGAACATACATGTGAGAGGTATCTGGGTTCGCTTTAAAGTCCAGGATTAACCCCCGATGATCTGGTGTCAGCTTGGCCATGGCCCGGCGAATCTGATTTTCGGCCCAAGTGTCTGCAGGAATATCCATGACTATGCATAATTCTATCTGACTTCTTTGCTCCTCACACCATTTGGCAGCAGTGTCTGGATCCATATTTAACCCTTTAAATGCGTTTTTTCCAGAGACTGGATCCCGGAAACGAGCCCCCACGTGTAGCGCTCACTCCCAGAGGAGCCGCTGAATTTAACCTCAGGTCAGTCTCCCCGCACTAGGGAATAAATATACACCAGCGCTGTTGTGGATTTTATAAGTTATATAGTTTACTGGTCTCAAATAAACTGGCATATATAAAGCAAACACGGTATATAAATATATTTACAGGAATTCGTAATGCGAGAAACGCCCAGCGGTAAAAAAAAGGAAATTTTAACCCCTTCGTTGCCGGAGTGTAAGTCCCGTACAGGTTGTGTCCCAAGAAGGTGTGCGTGTATGTGTGTGTTGGTACTAGATTCGACTGGCCAGTGAATGGATTCAGTGTATCTTCGACTAGTCACGTTGGGGCCCTGTAGATTTAAGCAAACTGCAGCGTGCTTTGTTAACTTTACTGTGGCCTGGAAGGCCTCTCACCCATCCGCCAGACAATCTGCTCCGCTGCTCGACCAAGGATGTCTCTCCGCTCGATTTGGCTGGGACTCTGTGCCACCGGATCTGCTGTTCTTGCTTGTCCGTCTTTGCAACAAGATTTTCAGCTTACCGCCTGCACTCCCATTGGATCATCGCGGTCTCCTAACTCGGGGTCCAATCTGCAGCTCTGTGTCTGTGCAAACCTCTCGGCGGTGGACTACTAGGTCTCTGGCAAGTCACTGAAACCGATCTCCAGCGTCCACAAGGCAGCACCTGCTCTCCGGCCTGGTCACAATCGTTCCCTGTCTCACGTGCATCTTGCTCTGTTCACCCCTCGGCGCGCACTGCTCTCCTCCGCACGAGGCTGCGGATTTCTTTCAGTTCTCCTCACCCACTTCCTGTCTCTGCCCCAAAGCATGCTGGAAAACGTAGTCCCAATGTGTCCAGTATAGTTTACATTGCGCTTGTCTCCCCCTGGTGGGCAAAAATGGGTAATTACAGCAACAGAACTAAAACAGCGCTACACTTATATAAGACTTATCTTATATACCCACTTATCCTACCCTTATACTAAGAATGGCAACAGGTTATTATGGGCCCGGGAGGGATGCAGGTAACCGATGGCGCAGCCTTTGCTTTGATGGAGATGAAAAGAATTATGAACTTTGGAGACTAAATTCTTCTTCTAAAATTGAGAGGCCATTATGCAGGTAAAGGAAAGCCTCGCATAATTTGTGTGTACACTGAGCTAACAACTCTTCAGAAGGCTGTAAAGGATACTATGACTGACTATATTATATGTGCCTCGACAGCGATTACAGCACTGAGAAATTCTGGAGAAACTTTTAGTGATGGACTCTTGTTTGCAATGATTTTGAAAGGCTTGCCTGTATCATTTAAACCATTTTCCATCCACATAACGCAAGGTGATGAACAAAAATCACTTTTTCAGAGTTCAAAACACAGTTGAGAAATTTTGAGGATACTGAAAAATACCGCTCTAGTGCAAATGATACGAGTGTGCTAAAAGTGAGTAGCACAATTGCAGAATTTAAAGTGAAAGACAACATTGTTTGTTATAGTCGTGGCCAAAAAAGGACAGAAGGCCAGAGCATGTTTAATCAATCAAAAGAAAGGTCAATTGTTGTGGTGTAACCATTGCAAGAGCTCAACACACAAAGATGCAAATTGCAGGTGCAAAAAGAAAGACCATGTGAAACAAGCGACAGATAATGCGGATGCCAGACACGCATTTGCTTTTAAAATTAGAGACGACCGACAAGATGGGTTAATATCAAAAGGTCTAATGGTTGATACAAGAGCAACACCCGATGTAAGTACTGACATTGGAAAGATTAAAGGCTATATTACATAGTTGGTGCTAACTTAACCAGAGCTGTTGTTAACTTAAAAGCTCCATAGGCTATAATGGCTCTGGGAAGTTTACCACAGCTCTGGTTAAGTTAGCACAAACTATGTAATATGACCCTAAAAGTTTTGACAACACTTTTGCACCGCAGGAAAATTCAGTGGAGCTCATAGATGGGAAAAAGACAACTGGTGCGGCACTGAGAAGCAGTAATGCAGAAGTTTGTCTACTTGACAGCGAGGGGATCCGAGTATTGGTGACACTAAAGAAAGCATTATAGTTACCTTCATACCCTCAGGACATATTCTGTGTGTGGTAATGGCAGCAAACAGTGAAACATCAGTCATCTTCCAGCCAGTGGCGTAGCGTGGGGGGGGGGCTGGGGGGCCGTGACCCCAGGGCGCAGTTTTCTTAGGGGCGCATAATTTCAAAAGAAATTTGCGCCCTTAAAACATAACACCTGGACTGACCCGCCGGTCCCTCGGGGGACGCCCAAGGGCCCGCGGGTTGAGGGGACCCAGATGCCGGGCAGCGGGAGTGCCTGCCCAGTCCTGAACAGTGAGTCTGTCTGTGTTGAAGGGGAGGCGGCTGCGTGCAGGTCCAGGTCACGTGGTCCGGCTAATCAGGTGGTACTGAGTCTCTGTACCACCTGACTAGCCGGACCGCGTGACCTGCGCACGCACGCAGCCACCTCCCCTTCAACACGGACGGACTCACACGCTGTTCAGGACCGGGCAGGCACTCCCGCTGCCCGGCATCTGGGCCCCCTCAACCCCTGCTGGATCCGGAGCTGGGGCAATATCCAGGTGAGAGCTGGGCTGGGGCAAATCCATGTGTGAGCTGGGGCAAATCCATGAGCTGGGGAAAATCCATGAGCTGGGGCATATCCATGTGTGAGCTGGGGCAAATCCATGTGTGAGCTGGGGCAAATCCATGTGTGAGCTGGGGCAAATCCATGAGTGAGCTGGGGCAAATCCATGAGCTGGGGCAAATCCATGTGAGAGCTGGGGCAAATCCATGTGAGAGCTGGGGCAAATCCATGAGCTGGGGCAAATCCATGAGCTGGGGCATATCCATGTGTGAGCTGGGGCAAATCCATGAGCTGGGGCAAATCCATGAGCTGGGGCAAATCCATGTGTGAGCTGGGGCAAATCCATGTGTGAGCTGGGGCATATCCATGTGTGAGCTGGGGCAAATCCATGTGTGAGCTGGGGCAAATCCATGTGTGAGCTGGGGCAAATCCATGTGTGAGCTGGGGCATATCCATGTGTGAGCGGGGGCAAATCCATGTGTGAGCTGGGGCAAATCCATGTGTGAGCTGGGGCAGTATCCATGTGTTAGCTGGGGCATATCCATGTGTGAGCGGGGGCAAATCCATGTGTGAGCTGGGGCAAATCCATGTGTGAGCTGGGGCAGTATCCATGTGTTAGCTGGGGCAATATCCATGTGAGAGCTGCGGCAATATCGATAACGTGTCCACAGGTTGGGGGGCGCACAATTCTTGGCTGGCCCCGGGCGCTGACAACCCACGCTACGCCACTGCTTCCAGCAAGGCAGGAATGAACTCATTAATAGAGACGGTACCAAATTCAGAATCCAGAAGTACGACAGACTTTACTATCCGAATATTTTTCTTGAAAATGACGACAATTGACATGCCTGTTTTGATCTTCAAATGTGGCATAAAGTTCTGGGTCACTGTAACTATGATGAAATTGTAAAACTTCAAATTGTGGTAGAAGGAATTAAAATGAAGGGTAAGATTGATCTGTTAAATCGTTCCCAAGAGTTAATTTTTTTTTCTCCTCCTGACACCAGCGGGGCTCCGTACAAAACAGGCAATTGAAAGGAATGCAGCACAGGTGTTCTCTTGGCTCCATACACCATAGTAATGGATCTGGTCAGCAATGTCGCTGCTGTTGCAGTAAGCTATATTATGATATAAATAAATATATCCTTTATCCAAATAGATCCTAATACATTGCCTAAATAAAAACATTTTTTTGCTGGGGGTTATTCGTAGTATGCAAGCGGTTGATTATTAGGGTGACCGTGTGGACCATATTTAGAGGGAAACATGGATAAGTCTTGCCCTGAAACATGTGTTATTTATATGCTGCAGCAGGGAAATTATTGTCGTTCACCTGGCCTTCCTTTTGCATCTATTAAATGCAGTGTAATGATTATACATGCTGTTGGGTGGCATTTATCATGCAATGCCCATCAGCCTTAATATATGTGTGCATCAAAACATGGATGATATGGTCACCTTTGAGAATTTTAATAATGCAGGGGTGTGAGGGCTCTTCGCTAGATGTGTTCATACTTATACAAGCTTGTGAGGGCAGAGGATAGGTACGGCCCATCACTCTGCACTGGAAAAAAAACAGTTCTGTCCTGTACACAACTGCATTAGCGCTGGGTCTCAGCCCGATTCTTAGCATTTCCTTAGTATGCGCTAAACGACCTTGCACACAGACTCGAGAACAAGGTGATCTGTTACTAGGTCGGCAGGTGCTAAGTTTTAGCGACTAGCACTAAATTTTTTAGCTCACACCAGGTGATAGGGTCCATAGTGTTTTACCCAGACACTGGAAAGGTCCTTAAACACAGGCTTGTAGAATTGATAGAATTGATCACAAAGAAAGTTGTTGAAAGACATACCCAAACTGATATGGTTCATGATTATGAGAAGAGAGCTATGTAACACCTGTACCGGTTGGGTGGAGTTGGGTGGAGTAGAGCTCTACAACTGTGGAGACACAGGTTTGAATCCCAGCAAGAGCACCTCTCCAGTAGATGTTCTTGGGCAAGAACGGTACATACTCACCACCCAGGACATACTTGAAAATGAGAGAAATCTCAATGTATCTTTCTTGGTAAAATACTTTCTCAAAAAAAAAAGTAATAATCACACTGTAACTGAGCGTCTAGAGATGGTCCAAATTTCTGAAATAGAAACTTCCTAGATTGAGTGCAATGGTCAGGCAGAGAGTGACTATAGTACACGTTACCCTAAAAGAGATAGGAAAACTCCTCAGTACTTGTAGGACTAGGTTTCAGATTTTGAAGATGATGATCAGATACTAACAAACATTATTTTTATAGAATGTTTGATGAATCACAACATTTTAAGGATGCTATAAGTTCACCTCAGAGTTTTGGCTTAATGCTATGAAAGAGGAAATGGATTCACTGAAAGAAAATGACACATTTAATTTGGTTACTTTACCAGAAAGTAAATTTGCAGTGGGGGGGGGGGGTCAATGGGTGTATGCCTTGAAAAATAATATTGATGGATCAGAAATTTACAAAACCAGATATGCTGCTAAAGGTTATAGTCAAGTAAAGGGAATTGATTACATGGAAGTTTATTCACCAACTGCAAACATTATATCAGTAGGTATTTTGATGCAACTGGCAGCACAGTTTGATTTACTTCTTCACCAGATGGATTTAAAAACAGCCTATTTATATGCTACAATTGATTGTGAGATTTATGTGGAGCAACCAGAAGGTTTTGAGATAAAGTCATAAAGTCTAAGCAAAATGAGAAACTGGTTTTAAGATTGAACAAGTCATTGTATGGTCCAAAACAGTAAGATAGAAATTGGAATAAGATGCTGCATGATTATTTAACGGCAAATGGATTTAAACAAAATACAGCAGACCATTGTGTATATGTCAAACAATCTGGAAATGAAAGAGTAATGCTGTTAGATTGGGTTGATGATCTCCTTATCGGACCCAGTGATGAAACATTGTTGAGTGATGTAAAGAAAATGCTTACAGTAAAATTTCAAATAAAAGATCTTGGGAGGATCAAGCATTTCATTGGTATTGATTTCAAACAAAGTGATAAATCAAAGGAGTACGACTAGATAGCGCTTTAGTCTAGCCAAGACTGGTACGCTAATTGTAAGTTAAAGAAACAACCCATATTAGCTTTATCTACATGGAAGCAGCTGAATATATGGCATTGGCTGCTGCTACCCAGGAGAGTTTGTACCGTGTGCAATTACTCAAAGACAATGGTTATCAGTATGAATCAGTACAAATTTTGGGGGATAATCAGGATGCAATAACGCTTTTAAAGAATCCAGTTTTCCCTCAGAGATGCAAACTTATTGACATCAAGTACCACTTCATTCTATCAGTTATCAATGAAGGTAACATAGTTATTGATTATTGTCCAACTGACAAAATGGTAGCAAATGTTATGACTAAACCGGCAACAAAATTAAAGTTAGAAATGTTTTTGAGTTATATGCTTGGAATGTAAGACATGTAATATAAATATGAATATGGTGAATGGCACTCATTAAATTACATTGTCACAGTTCCACACATACCTACACATTAAAGCCTAAGATACACTGCAAGTGCAGCGAAGCAAAGCATTTTGCAGATATGACTTGACTACGCTCTGCCTCACAGTCAGTCTACACTGGATTACGTTTACTTTTGTCCACACTGGACATGGATCCAATCACTATGCAGATTAAACTAGAGAAATGCTTGTAAAGTCCATCTCATCAAGTGAAGGCAAAGCACATTTCATAGAAATAAACAAGTTTATTTTAAATCATAATGTACTTGCCAAAACGTTTTCTTTATTTTCACAAAATGTCATATATGTGTAGCGCTCACTCCCGGAGGAGCCGCTGAAAATGAACCACGGGTCAGTCTCCCCACACTAGGGAATAAATATACTCCAGCACCGTTGTGGATTTTATAAATTATATAGTTTACTAAAGTAAAAGGCATATAATGAGACACGGTGTTCGTAGATATATTTACAGTATTTCGTATCGCGGTAAACGCGCAGCGGAAAAAGAAATACGAGGCTTCGTATTTCGGAAAAATGCGCGACCGAACAGAAAAATACAAGGCTTCGTAATTTCGAGAAACGCGTAGCGGAAGAAGAATACAATATTTCGTAATTCGAGAAACGCGCAGTGGAGAACAAAATATTATGTGAATCTTTACCCCTTTTTGGGATATCAGGGAGTGAGTCCCGCACAGGTTAAGTCCCGGACTGTAAGTGTATGTGTGTGTTATGGTACCCGGGTACTATTCAACTGGCCAGTGAATCTCTTAAACGATGTCTTCGACTAGTCAAGTTGGGGCCCTGTGGGTTTTAGAAATAAACAGCAGCGTGCTTTCTTGACTCTATAAACCGGCCTTGGAGGCCTCTCACCCATCCGCTCGATCACCAAGGTTCCTCTGACCCAGGACGTCCCTCCGCTCGGTGCCTGGCTGGGATACTGGCTACTGGATCCGTTGTCTGGCTCTCTTTGCTCCGACAGTGACTGGTCCAGCTACCGCCTGCTCTCCCATCCAATGGACCTGCGGTACTCCTCACTCGGGGGTCCTCCGCTTCCTTGACAGCTCGCTTGGGTAATGTCTGTGGATCACTGGGTCTCCTTCTTGACAGGCTGGATAACCCAATCTGGAATCCCGGTAGGCCCCACCTGCGCTCCGGCCTAGTCTCTGCTCCGCTCTGCAATACTGTGTCCTCTCTCATGCACTCCCTGGCGCGCTCTGCCAGCTATCTCCACGAGGCTCAGGATGTACAGCGTCTGTGTCCCACCCACTTCCTGTCTCTGTTCGCAAAGCATGCCGGGAAACGTAGTCCCAATGTTCAGTGTCTCTTATCTCGCTTGTCTCCCTCCGGTGGCCAAAAATAGGTACTGCCACAGTAAGGTTTTAAACACAGCGCTACATATGCAAGGCCACCCAACCGCACTGATACATTACATCATTCATTTAGAGAGTTTCTATTAAATAAAATACATATAAATTACTGCCAATTTAATCAGAATAGTATTAAGAAAAAGAAAAGGTAGCCCTAAACATACAGCACACCCTGTACCCCCTTCTCTCTTTATACTGTACATAGTGCCTCCTGTGGCCCCCTGTCTCTGTATATTTATATAAAAAGGGGACACATGGAGCACTATGTATAGAGAGTAGGGATACACCAATACTTTTAATGTCATGTGACTGCTTTCCAATAAACAATTTTATTAAACCTTTCCTGTTTATGGTAATATTGAAATGTATGGCCAGGCACCTCATTTACCCACTGCACACACCATGACCACACACAGACCTTAGAAATATATTCGTATACCCACACAAACCTTAGACATATACTGTATGTATACCCACACACACACCTCAGATATATATGTGTACATATAACCACACAAAGACCTTAGGACTATACAGTATATACCCAAACACACAGACCTCAGACTAGACCTTTTATCTACCTGAATCCCCCCCCTCCAAAATTGCCATTGAGTGCAGACTCAGAGCGGTGCTAGGTGGGAGGAATCTACAGCATACGGCGCAGGGGAGTCACAGGGTCCGGTCTAGGGGATTGCACATGCGCAGTGTGCTGGAGATCTCTCTCACCTAGCAGTTTGGCCAAAAATAGGTACTGCCACAGTAAGGTTTTAAACACAGCGCTACATATGCAAGGCCACCCAACCGCACTGATACATTACATCATTCATTTAGAGAGTTTCTATTAAATAAAATACATATAAATTACTGCCAATTTAATCAGAATAGTATTAAGAAAAAGAAAAGGTAGCCCTAAACATACAGCACACCCTGTACCCCCTTCTCTCTTTATACTGTACATAGTTTGAAGTTTGAAGCTCCGCCTGAGGCAGAAGTTGAAAATTTCCATCTCTCTCCCCTCAGTTACGCAAAGTGACGTCATCCACGTGATGGAGTGAGATGGAAAAGAGTACATACACTGGGCGCGTCTCAACGGCTACAGGCGCTTTGCGATCAGTTCATCTCCAGCTTCACACATACGGGTCTATTCACAAAGCATTTTGGTGAATTTCAGCTCACCTCGGCAATTCCCTTTCGTCTAAAATTGACTTCACTATTTAAAAAATGTTCACCACATTTTGCTGAATATGGAGTCGCTGGCGCAGTTGATCGGACATCGGTGAAAAGTACCAATAATCGACGAATTGTGTCAAAATTGCCTCAGCGAATACCACCGAACTGAAGAAAGAAAAAATAGGAAGTCTCCTTTTCTTCTCATTAGAGGTTAAATCAATAAAAAAATGTGGCTAAATAATAAACAAGTCCTTTAAAATAATAATACAAGTCTTTTAAACATTTAAAAAAATTAAAAAAATAAAAATAATAAATGGTCTTTAAACAAATATTGAAAAAGATAATCGAGGCCCCAGCGGCTGGTCGGCCTACTCGAGGACCCAACAGCCAATGGGTCTACTCAAGGCCAGTCAGGGCCTGGTTTGGGGTATAAGGGGCATGAAAAGTTTGACTCTCAGAAGGAGAGAGTAAAATATTAACAGGACGATACAACAGGTCAAACTGGATAACTGTGGCTTGTGGGAAGAGGTGTAGAGAGAGGGCAGATGCTACAGAGAGAGTAAGAATTCCTGCCCAGTTTGTCAGTTACCAACCCCATCAGCATGGACAGTATCTAATTTATTTAGAAAAGACCAGGGCAACATATGCTGGACAACATCATCCACCATGGAGGACTACATTTGTTGGATTGTGAAGCACAGTGGTCAGACATTCGGTTGTGACTATTTACCAATTTTTAGCAGCAAATCAACAGATTCTGCAAGCATGTTTTATGTGTATGCATCACTGCTACTGGTATCTGTTTATGGCTTCACAAATATTGATATTGAAATATAGTAGTTGGTAAGAGGGAGCCACTAAGGATCACCCATATTTCCCCTTATGAGCTCCCATTTAGTGACAAGATTGAAATAGGGCACCATGGTTGGGATGTTTCTCTAAATATCAAGCATGAGACTGATCTTGCCAAACATATTTTAACTAATTGCTTAAGAAAGCTTTACATATATAAAAAACAGTACAGGGTACATTGGACTGTGTTAAAGCACAAAATACCCTATGTCATTTGGGCCGGTAACATTATTAAGTTAAGCATTCATTAATACCTCCCAGCTATTCCACCTCTAGCCACAACTCATTATAAGGCTTGAGTTATAGGTCAGCTAATGTAGAATAATACACTTCCTATATTTTTTATAGGAAGCACAAATGTGGGGCTCCCAAAGCTAGGGATGTGCGTTTCGGGTTTCGGAATTTCGGAATTTTCACGAAATTTCCCGATTCGGGTCTTTCGATTCGGCCGAAAATCCGAAAAGTTTTAGATCCGAAAATGTCGAATCCGAACTGTTTTCCGAACCGAATCGAAAACTTTTCGGAATTTCGAATGGACTTGAAATGTGCCAATCGAAATCTATTGCTTTGAAACGAGAACAGACTTTCCGAAAAAAACGAAAAATTTACCAAATCGAAAATTTTTCGGAATTTTCGAATGGACTTGAAACGTGTCAAATCGAAATCTATTGCTTTGAAACGAGAACAGACTTTCCGAAAAAAACGAAAAATTTACCAAATCGAAAATTTTTCGGAATTTTCGAATGGACTTGAAACGTGTCAAATCGAAATCTATTGCGTTTGAAACGAGAACAGACTTTTCGGAAAAAAAACGAAAAGTCGATAAACTTTTCGTATTTGGGTCAGATCCGATTCGCCCGCGGGTCGCGCATGCGCGCGCGCGCACATGTCGTAACTTTATTGAGCCAGTTTTATTGACAACTTTTTGAACAAAATTTTTTTTTTATTATTATTCATAATGGCCGCTGCCAGACAGGAGAGTGAGGAGACCTCTTCATCTGTCGATGAAGAATTTCCACGTGCAGTGCCTGCACCCAAGAAGAAACGGGCCCAAAACATGGCATTTGAGGAGATGTTGGAGCTGGTCCGCATCTTTGATAGGAAAGATTATGACTGCCGGAACGGACCTTACCGGAGCAAGAATAACGCCAGGAAGGATCGTATCCTGGACAAGCTACGCGCCACCATTTTGGAGAAGTTTGGGAAGGACCGGACGAAGGACCAGCTACGGAAACGCTGGTCTGATTTGAAAGTTCGCGAGCAGGAGCAGCTGAGACGCATCCGTCGCGTCATAGTGAAACGTAAGTGTCATGTTATATTGTAAAGCGCTGCGCAAACTGTTGGCGCTATATAAATCCTGTATAATAATAATAATGTGCTTGCATGTGCTAATGTGCGCAGAAATACGCTGATTTATCTAGTCCTTTTTTCATGCAATGTGATTGTGTATAGCTTTGCGTTTTCACAATTCGTCATACGTGCAGTTTTGCCATAGCTCTTCTTTTTTGTGATTTTACGTATTCGTGAAAATTGTGATATTTGATGTATGTAGATGAAGTTACAATGCAGGATTTCTTTTGGCACTGTGTGTATAGTCTGTAGTGTGCTGGGGGGGGAGGTTGTTGTGATTGAGTGATGCATACGAGATGACCCGCAGCTTGCCCAATATTGACTCCCACCTGCGCATCAACAAAAAATCTCTGCGTCTTTGCTAAGTGATAGGATGGGACATGTAGTTCTTCTGAAAGTGCATCCAAACAGTAGCCGCCTTCAATACAGCCTCAGCAGCTGCTGCAGCAGTGTCATTGAACGCTTTAGATGCAAATTTCAAAACAAAATGGTGGATTTCTGTTGTTGTTTCTGCAATATCCAGTTTTATTCGCAGAAACTGAAAGTGAAACTGAGGCTGAGGCCTTCTATAAAATAACTAAAAGCAGTCACACAATGCGTTTTGTACGCACACAACACAAATAATAGTTTTTATTGAATAAACGTAATGTTTACTTCTGAAAAATATATATAAATGAACGGTAATATAGGTCTGTGCAGAGGAAATAAATAAATATTTTGTGACTTTAGAACTATGAGATGGGAGTAGTGGGGGGTTAAGCTGGTAGTGGGGTAGTGGAGGGGTGTCGCAATACTTTCGGCAATATATTGTATAGATATACCATTTTTTCCAGTCTGCATTATTTACGTGTTATATTTTTTGGATTTGGCAGAAGACAGGAAGAGGGCACAGGCTGAGGACGCCGAATCTGCCCGGGCAGGGACCAGTGCCCCAGCGGAGGAGGAGGAGGAGCCACGGGCGTCCACCAGCGCTGGTATATACTGTTTTATTTAGCAACGACTTTTGGTCAAAAACAGAAAAAAATTTTGTTTACTGTATTTTTTATTTCTTTAATTTCTTACATATAGCACTGGATATACAGACGGTGGTGGTGGGGGAGGAGGAATCAGAGGAGTCAGAGCCTCAGGAAGCTGCCAGCACTGGTATATACTACTGTTATATTTTTTCAAGACTTTCAGTCAAAAATAGAAACCTGCTTTACTTACTGTATTTTCCTTCTTTCATTTATTGGATATATCGAAGAAGCCAGACCGAGCAATCAGGAGGCGATTGGCGAGCTTCGCCTGGCAGTCCGGACACTGGATTCCATCCAGGAACTGCTGCAGGAACTCCGGGAACACCTTAGTAACACCGCGGACATCCTGGAGCGGCAGTAGGACAATACGGATGTGCCTCAGCTGCTCCTGCTCGCCTGCTTTGAGGTCGGACCAGCGTTTTCTGATCTGGTCCTTCGTCCCGTCTTTCCAAACACCTCCAGGATGGTGGTGCGCGTAGCTTGTCAATGATACGATCCTTTCTAAAATTATTCTTCCTGCGGTAAGGGCCCTTACTGCAGTCATAATCTTTGTAATCAAAGATGCGGACCAGCTCCAACATCTCCTCAAATGCCAGTAATTCTAAAATGTATGTTTGTTTGTGTTGTTTGTGCCCCTGTTGGGCAGTTTGCCATCCTTGGCATCTTCCCTTCCCTTCCCTTCCCCATTTTGTAAATAAATTTTCTATTTTTTCTATATTTTCCTGTTTGTGTGCGTTGCTTTACGTTAATAAGTTAATTATGTATTGCTTGGTTTCCACACTGTTAAACACGTCGATGCGGAGGACGCGCTCAGCGCGTCCTCCGCATGGCTGCTGGTATGCGGAGGACGCGCTGAGCGCATCCTCCCTTTGGGTCAGCGTTCGGCCGGGTTCCGGCCGATCGCTGGCCCCCCGGTGCGGGCTGACATCCTCGATGTCAGCCCAGCATCCGGAACCGCCGCCGGTGAAATTAGGTGTCATAGCGACCTCTCTCCCTCCCGATCGGCGGCGTTGCGGGGGTTAACCCAGGCACCAATTGGAAGGGCACAGCCTGCCCTTCCAAATGGTGCCTGGCATTAACCCCTGGGGAGCTGGATCGCGAATCGGTGCTGAAAAGCGCCGGTTCGTGATCCTTTCCCGGAGCTGGCCGACATCTTGGATGTCGGCCAAGCCTCCGGGAACTCCCCCTGAGGACTGGCGTCATCGTGCGTAGCACGATGACGCCAGTCCTAGAGTTAACCCCTAACTGCCACCAACGGTGGAGATAGGAAGTTCCAATGAACTCCCTATCTCCCGATCCGTGGCAGCTAGGGGTTAAAGTTTGGTATGGTTGGATCGGCCAGAGCATGGCCGTTCCAACGATACCAAACACTACAGTGAAAAAAGTTTTTTTTAAAAAATTAAAAATAAAAATATATTTAAAAGAAAATTATAAAAATTAAATAAACATTTTTTTTTTCTTTTTTTTGGTTCGTTAATGCAGCAATATTGTTCCCATTTCAATTATAATGTGAACAATGATGCTGCACTAACGAGGTGCTGGGGCAATGTCCACGAGGAGCTGGGGCATGTCCACGAGGAGCTGGGGCATGTCCACGAGGTGCTGGGGCATATCCACGAGGTGCTGGGGCATGTCCACGAGGAGCTGGGGCAATATCCACGAGGTGCTGGGGCATGTCCACGAGCTGGGGCATATCCATGAGGTGCTGGGGCAATATCCATGAGGAGCTGGGGCATGTCCACGAGGAGCTGGGGCATATCCACGAGGGGCTGGGGCATATCCACGAGGTGCTGGGGCAATATCCACGAGGTGCTGGGGCATGTCCACGAGCTGGGGCATATCCATGAGGTGCTGGGGCAATATCCATGAGGAGCTGGGGCATGTCCATGAGGAGCTGGGGCATGTCCACGAGGAGCTGGGGCATATCCACGAGGTGCTGGGGCATATCCACGAGGTGCTGGGGCATATCCACGAGGTGCTGGGGCATGTCCACGAGGAGCTGGGGCATATCCACGAGGTGCTGGGGCATATCCACGAGGTGCTGGGGCATGTCCACGAGGAGCTGGGGCAATATCCACGAGGTGCTGGGGCATGTCCACGAGCTGGGGCATATCCATGAGGTGCTGGGGCAATATCCATGAGGAGCTGGGGCATGTCCACGAGGAGCTGGGGCATATCCACGAGGGGCTGGGGCATATCCACGAGGTGCTGGGGCAATATCCACGAGGTGCTGGGGCATGTCCACGAGCTGGGGCATATCCATGAGGTGCTGGGGCAATATCCATGAGGAGCTGGGGCATGTCCACGAGGAGCTGGGGCATATCCACGAGGTGCTGGGGCATATCCACGAGGTGCTGGGGCATATCCACGAGGTGCTGGGGCATGTCCACGAGGAGCTGGGGCATATCCACGAGGTGCTGGGGCATATCCACGAGGTGCTGGGGCATGTCCACGAGGAGCTGGGGCAATATCCACGAGGTGCTGGGGCATGTCCACGAGCTGGGGCATATCCATGAGGTGCTGGGGCATATCCATGAGGAGCTGGGGCATGTCCACGAGGAGCTGGGGCATATCCACGGGGGCTGGGGCATATCCACGAGGTGCTGGGGCAATATCCACGAGGTGCTGGGGCATGTCCACGAGCTGGGGCATATCCATGAGGTGCTGGGGCATATCCATGAGGAGCTGGGGCATGTCCACGAGGAGCTGGGGCATATCCACGAGGGGCTGGGGCATATCCACGAGGTGCTGGGGCAATATCCACGAGGTGCTGGGGCATGTCCACGAGCTGGGGCATATCCATGAGGTGCTGGGGCAATATCCATGAGGAGCTGGGGCATGTCCATGAGGAGCTGGGGCATGTCCACGAGGAGCTGGGGCATATCCACGAGGTGCTGGGGCATATCCACGAGGTGCTGGGGCATATCCACGAGGTGCTGGGGCATGTCCACGAGGAGCTGGGGCATATCCACGAGGTGCTGGGGCATATCCACGAGGTGCTGGGGCATGTCCACGAGGAGCTGGGGCAATATCCACGAGGTGCTGGGGCATGTCCACGAGCTGGGGCATATCCATGAGGTGCTGGGGCAATATCCATGAGGAGCTGGGGCATGTCCACGAGGAGCTGGGGCATATCCACGAGGGGCTGGGGCATATCCACGAGGTGCTGGGGCAATATCCACGAGGTGCTGGGGCATGTCCACGAGCTGGGGCATATCCATGAGGTGCTGGGGCAATATCCATGAGGAGCTGGGGCATGTCCACGAGGAGCTGGGGCATATCCACGAGGTGCTGGGGCATATCCACGAGGTGCTGGGGCATATCCACGAGGTGCTGGGGCATGTCCACGAGGAGCTGGGGCATATCCACGAGTGCTGGGGCATATCCACGAGGTGCTGGGGCATGTCCACGAGGAGCTGGGGCAATATCCACGAGGTGCTGGGGCATGTCCACGAGCTGGGGCATATCCATGAGGTGCTGGGGCAATATCCATGAGGAGCTGGGGCATGTCCACGAGGAGCTGGGGCATATCCACGAGGGGCTGGGGCATATCCACGAGGTGCTGGGGCAATATCCACGAGGTGCTGGGGCATGTCCACGAGCTGGGGCATATCCATGAGGTGCTGGGGCAATATCCATGAGGAGCTGGGGCATGTCCACGAGGAGCTGGGGCATATCCACGAGGGGCTGGGGCATATCCACGAGGTGCTGGGGCAATATCCACGAGGTGCTGGGGCATGTCCACGAGCTGGGGCATATCCATGAGGTGCTGGGGCAATATCCATGAGGAGCTGGGGCATGTCCATGAGGAGCTGGGGCATGTCCATGAGGAGCTGGGGCATGTCCAAGAGGAGCTGGGGCATGTCCACGAGGAGCTGGGGCATGTCCACGAGGAGCTGGGGCATATCCACGAGGTGCTGGGGCAATATCCACGAGGAGCTGGGGCATGTCCACGAGGACTGGGGCATGTCCACGAGGAGCTGGGGCATATCCACGAGGTGCTGGGGCAATATCCACGAGGTGCTGGGGCATGTCCACGAGCTGGGGCATATCCATGAGGTGCTGGGGCAATATCCATGAGGAGCTGGGGCATGTCCACGAGGAGCTGGGACATATCCACGAGGGGCTGGGGCATATCCACGAGGTGCTGGGGCAATATCCACGAGGTGCTGGGGCATGTCCACGAGCTGGGGCATATCCATGAGGTGCTGGGGCAATATCCATGAGGAGCTGGGGCATGTCCATGAGGAGCTGGGGCATGTCCATGAGGAGCTGGGGCATGTCCAGAGGAGCTGGGGCATGTCCACGAGGAGCTGGGGCATGTCCACGAGGAGCTGGGGCATATCCATGAGGTGCTGGGGCATGTCCACGAGCTGGGGCATATCCATGAGGTGCTGGGGAATATCCATGAGGAGCTGGGGCATGTCCATGAGGAGCTGGGGCATGTCCATGAGGAGCTGGGGCATGTCCAAGAGGAGCTGGGGCATGTCCACGAGGAGCTGGGGCATGTCCACGAGGAGCTGGGGCATATCCACGAGGTGCTGGGGCAATATCCACGAGGAGCTGGGGCATGTCCACGAGGAGCTGGGGCATGTCCACGAGGAGCTGGGGCATATCCATGAGGTGCTGGGGCATGTCCACGAGGAGCTGGGGCATGTCCACGAGGAGCTGGGGCATGTCCACGAGGAGCTGGGGCATATCCATGAGGTGCTGGGGCATGTCCACGAGGAGCTGGGGCATGTCCACGAGGTGCTGGGGCATGTCCATGAGGATGTTGGATGTCGGCCAAGCTTCCGGGAACTCCCCCTGAGGACTGGCGTCATCGTGCATAGCACGATGACGCCAGTCCTGGAGTTAACCCCTAGTTGCCACCAATGGTGGAGATAGGGGTTCCAATGAACCCCCTATCTCCCGATCCGTGGCAGCTAGGGGTTAAAGTTTGGTTCCAACGATAGCAAACACTACAGTGAAAAAAGTTTTTTTAAAAAAATTAAAAATAAAAAATATTTAAAAAAATTTATAAAAAAAAAAAAAATCATTTTTTTCTTTTTTTGGTTTGTTAATGCAGCAATATTGTTCCCATTTCAATTATAATGTGAACAATGATGCTGCACTAACGATTTTTGTATGCGGTGCGTTTGTTAAAAATCGCGTAATTTCCCCCCAAAAAAAATGTAACGAGACCCCATCTCTAATTTTTTTAACAAGCGCACCCCATACAAAATATAACCGCAATTGCTCGCATGTTAAAATGTGAAAAAAAACACTTTACACATTGTAAATTATTGAAAATACATATTTTATTGCATTTTTTGTTATAATATACAGACAGGACATGACGTATACATATAATAATGACATATTATTAATCTGCAGAGTCTGACGGAAAGAACGATATATAATATGTCTGGGTAATATACTAAAATAAGCTTCAAAACACGTTTAAACATGATGAGCAAAACCGGTAAAAATGACCTCAGCACAGAGGCGGGAAAAGCCTCAGCAGCGAAAGGGTTAATTAAAAAAACACGATAGAATCGCCAGAATTATCGTATCGACAGAATGAATTATCGGATCCGAAAAACAAACCAAAAATTTATTATAAAAAATATATAAAGTAGTATTAAAAAAGTAAACCATAGTAGTTTTTTCATCAAAACGAATAGAGTTAGACAGCTTTGAAACGAGAACAGACGTTCGAAAAACGAAAAGTTCCGAAAAACGAAAAATTGGCGATATACCGAAAACCATGTACAATTCCGAAAAACGAAAAGTTCCGAAATACGAAAAGTTCCGAAATACGAAAAGTTACGAAATACGAAAAATTGCCGATATGCCGAAAACCATGTACAATCCCGAAAAACGAAAATTTTCCGAAAAGTCGATACATAAACCTAGTAAAGTGACCCGAAAATACGAAAAATGGTCGATATTCCGAAAAATACATGTACCCGAAAAACGAATCGAACCGAACCGAATCGAAACGGAAAGCAGTCGAAACGAGCCGAATCGAAAAGTTTAAAAATTCGAAAAATCGAATCGAATCGAATCGAAAAAAAAATCGGTGCACATCCCTACCCAAAGCTGGTGTTAAGTGATGAGTGAAGAAAAGAGGAGGGAGAGAGTGGAGCACACACTTGACACAACAAATATTGTGTGAATTCAATACTTAAGTGACCCTAAAATCACAAAGTGGATACAAAGTGTTGTGAAAATTGAGGGAGAAATAGATATCTAGCGTATCAATAAGGGAACGACCAGTCAAAGTTTAGTCTCAAACGTTGAATATATTAATGTCCGGAGCTTGTAAACGCTCTAGTAGTCCAACCTTCTGGGTTGTTCAATCAGCCTCCCCAAACGCCTTCTTTATACACACCCTCAAACGAGATAAAAGAACACAGAAGGCCACAATCTGGTGTAGTATTCCAGAACCATTTGGTGGGAGTAAAATGGAGGAGGGGAATTAGAATCACACTCACCCTTTAGGGGGTCTCTCTCCTCTTTTCTTCAAGTTTTTATGTAATGGGTAAATATAGGGATTTCCCGAGACTGTAGAGTCCCCCCCATTCTCTAGAAATATTGTTGAGCGTTTATAAGACATCAAATTCACTCTTAGTTGAATTATCCCCTTACATTCCTGGTGTTAAGTGATATTGCATCTGTATGTCAGTCATTACTAAATGCAAATAATATATACACTATATTGCCAAACGTATTCGCTCTCCCATCCAAATAATCAGAATCAGGTGTTCCAATCACTTCCATGGCCACAGGTGTATAAAATCAAGCGCCTAGGCATGCAGACTGTTTTTACAAACATTTGTGAAAGAATGGGTCGCTCTCAGGAGCTCAGTGAATTCCAGCATGGAACTGTGATAGGATGCCTCCTGTGCAACAAAACCAGTCGTGAAATTTCCTCGCTCCTAAATATTCCACAGTCAACTGTCAGCTGTATTATAAGAACGTGGAATTGTTTGGGAATGACAGCAACTCAGCCACGAAGTGGTAGGACATGTAAACTGACAGAGTGGGGTCAGCGGATGCTGAGGAGCATAGTGCGAAGAGGTTGCCAACTTTCTGCAGAGTCAATCGCTACAGACCTCCAAACTTCATGTGGCCTTCAGATTAGCTCAAGAACAGTGCGCAGAGAGCTTCATGGAATGGGTTTCCATGGCCGAGCAGCTGCATCCAAGCCATACATCACCAAGTGCAATGCAAAGCGTCGGATGCAGTGGTGTAAAGTACTCCGCCACTGGACTCTAGAGCAGTGGAGATGCATTCTCTGGAGTGACGAATCACGCTTCTCCATCTGGAAATCTGATGGACGAGTCTGGGTTTGGCGGTTGCCAGGAGAACGGTATTTGTCTGACTGCATTGTGCCAAGTGTAAAGTTTGGTGGAGGGGGGATTATGGTGCATGTAGGTTTGTTTTTCAGGAGCTGGGCTTGGCCCCTTAGTTCCAGTGAAAGGAACTCTGAATGCTTCAGCATACCAAGACATTTTGGACAATTCCATGCTCCCAACTTTGTGGGAACAGTTTGGAGCTGGCCCCTTCCTCTTCCAACATGAATGTCCAACAGTGCACAAAGCAAGGTCCATAAAGACAGAGTGATGACAGACAGATGACAGAGTCTGGTGTGGATGAACTTGACTGGCTTGCACAGAGTCCTAACCTCAACCCGATAGAAAACCTTTGGGATGAATTAGAGTGGAGACTGAGAGCCAGGCCTTCTCGTCCAACATCAGTGTATGAACTCACAAATGCGCTTCTGGAAGAATGGTCCAAAATTAGACATGTGCACCAATTTTTTTTTATCGGTTCGATTCGGTTCGGATTTTTAAAATGTTCGTCTCGGGTCGTTTCGGGCGATTTCCATTTCGGTTCGGTTTGTTTCGGATAGACTTTTTTTTCGGAATATCGGCCATTTTCGTGTTTTCGGGTCTGCTCGATTTCGTATCGACTTTTTTTTCGGGATTTCGTAAATTTTCGTGTTTTTCGGAACGTCTGTTCTCCTCGTTTCAAAGTGTCTATTCGTTTTGACGTAAACTAATGGTTTATTAGTTTGTTTTTCGGATCTGATATTTTCTGTCAATACGATAATTCTGTCGATACGATAATTCTGCCGATTCTATCTTTTTTTTATTAAATAAAGATCCTATTTTTCTTATGAATATGCATTGCACATCTTTATTTAATCATATTAAAATGGTATGAAAGAAACAAAAAAAAATGAACAAAACGATTTAAAAAATGTAAAACTGACACAACCCAAATGGTCTGACTTTAAAAATAAAAACCAGAACAAAAGGTTTTCGCTGCTGAGGAATTTCACACCTGTGTGCTGTGTTGCTGAGCTCATTTGTACCGGTTTCGCTCATCATGTTTAAATGCGTTTTGAAGCCTTATTTTATTATATGACCCAGACATGTTATATATCATTCTTTCTGGCAGACTCGGCAGATTCATAATATATCATTATTATATGTATGCTTCATGTCCTGTCTGTATATTATAACAAAAAATGCAATAAAATTAGAATTTTCAATAATTTACATGATGTAAAGTGGTTTTTTTTACATTTTAACATGCAAGCGTTTGCGGATATATTTTATATGAGTTGCGCTTGTTAAAAAAATTTAAATGGGGGACTTGTTACATTTTTTTGGGTAAAAATTACACTATTTTTAACAAACGCACCCTATACAAAAATCCTTAGTGCAGCATCATTGTTCATATTATAATTGAAAGGGGAACAATATTGCTACATTAACAAAACAAAAAACCTGTTTATTTTTTTAAAATATTTTTTTATTATATTTTAATTTTTGATAATTTTTTAGTTTTAACGTAACCTGGTCATGTTTGGTAGCGTAGGAAAGGCCATCCTCTGGTCGATCCAACGATTCCAAACATTAACCCCTAGCTGCCACAGATCAGGAGATAGGGGGTTCATTGGCACCTCCTATCTCCACCATTGCAGGGTTATCCAAAGAGATCCGAATTGCTTGAGAAAGGTAACCGAACGCTGAAAATCAGCGTTCAGTTACCTTTCCTGGCCATTCGGCTATCCAGAGAGCAGGCAATTCGCCAAATCCTGGCGAATTGCCTGCACATTCGGTGCCTGTTCGGTGCCTGTTCGAGGGCAGTGAAATCCCCATGAAAAAGCACTGCTTCGGCTATTCAGAGAACACAAACCAGCAGTGGAAGGTTCCCCTAATGCCCTGCCATTCGGTGGTTTAATTCGGCAAGTTAATTCAGGAGAATCCCATAGGCTTCAATGTTAAAAATATTCCCGTTTTAATTCAATATCTTATAAACCGTTCATTATAAAATTCTGCAGCAATAAGTCTCTTTATTTATAGATTTTTTTTAGGATACTTTAAGCATTTTTCCGATTTTTTTTTTTTTTTTAAAAGTCCGATTTTTTTTTTTTTTTTTTAAGTTTACTTATTTTTCTGTAACAGCCCTTTTTATTATCATTCCCTGGACCTCCTGTGTAAATTTCAGACATTTTCGCTCAGTAGTTTCTTTGCAAACAGCGTTTCATTTTCACACAATCATACAAACGGTTTTGCTAATTTATTCACGTCCCTGATCTGCGGTCTCAGCTGCTTCGGCTGTGTGCGATCGGCTCCTGCTCGGGCTTTTTCCGTGGTTTTCGCAGGTTAATCCAGATGTTTTTGGGGGTTTTCGGCGTTCATTTGCTGGGTTTTGCGGTTAGTTTTTGTCAGGTTTGCGGCAGCTTTTCCCTGCAATTCGGGGACCCTGTGGTGCTTGCTGAATACACCGCAGGGTCACCGAAATGGGATCGGCAAAAGGAACCGAATTGAAGAGAATGAAAAGTCACCGAACGTGCGGTGACTTTTCGAATCTCTTTGGATAACCCTGTTGGGTTAACTCCAGAACTGACTTCATTGCACTATGCACGATGACGCCACGTCAGGGGGAGATCCCGGAAGCTTGGCCGACATCCAAGATGTCGGCCAGCTCCCGGGAGAGGATCGTGACCCGACGCCTTTTGACGCCGAATAAGGATCCAGCCCCCACCGGGGGGGCGCAGCAATCAGCCTGAATCCCGGTCGATTGCTGCCTCCTGTGCTAGGGACGCGCTCGGCGCATCCCTAGCACAGGAGGAGCACTTGGCAGGACGTGCTCAGCGCGTCCTTAGCAGCCAAGTGGTTAATGCAGCATATGAATCCGTACACTGCGGGGAAGCGCCTCTCTGCGGTATAATTAATGCATCATATGAATCCACACACTGAGGGGAAGCGCCTCTCTGCAGTATTATTAATGCAGCATATGAATCCACACACTGCTGAGAAGCACCTCTCTGCAGTATAATTAATGCAGCATATGAATCCACACACTGCTGGGAAGGAAGCACACCCCTCAACCCATACACGATGAGGTCTTAGGACTGTCGGCAGCTGCCGTTCCCCCACGCTGTTGTCGTCCTGCAAAGATGTGACCTTCTTGGCAGGCAGCGTCTTAGCGGGCAGCGGTGGGAGAGAGCTCATAGCTGGGAGAAGCGGGGAGGAGGTGTGGTGTGAAGCGTGCAGCGTGTGTGAAGCCACGAGCAGGGGCAACTTACTAAACTAGACCTGAGCCGCACTGAGAATCTTTGGGTTGTGTCGGAGAAGACTTCATGACACGCAGTGCTGCCATCAATATTTTTTGATAAATTCTTGGTAATACAATGAATGTGACTGTGGACAAAAATCCATGTTGTGACATCGCCTAAGCTTAACAAAACCATGCCACGGTAATCAAATCTCAAGGCAGTACAAGGTTGTGTTAAAGTGTGTGACATTTTTTGGCCAGGCAGGCAGTGTAGAATGTGCACAGTCACATTCATGGCCACAAATATGTTGACAAATTTATGACAAAGGGTCCATAGAAATGTCAATACATTTATGTACATATAATTTTAACAGTGAGGAAACCAAGCAATACATATTAAGTAAGGAAAAGCAACGCACACAAACACAGGAAAATAGTGAAAAAATATAAAATTTATGTACAAAAAATACCACATGGCAAACTGCCCAACTGGGACAAACATAGGGGAGGAGGAGGCTGGTCTAGACCCGTTAAGATGCTCCCGCAACTCCTCTAGCAACTCCTGGATGGCATGGAGTTTATTGCCAGCCAGGTGTAGCTCCCCAATCGCCATCCTGAGGCTCGACCTGTTCGGTCTGGCTTCTCCTGCTATATATCCAATAAATGAAAGAAGGAAAATACAGTAAGTAAAACAGGTTTCTATTTTTGACTGAAAGTCTTTAAAAAATATAACAGTATATACCAGAGCTGGCGGCCTCCTGAGGCTCCGACTCCCCCTCCTTCTCCACCTCCTCCACCACCACTGTCAGCACCTCTTCCGGTTCCGGTGCTATATCTAAGAAATTAAAGAAAGAAAAAATACAGTAAACAACAAAACTGATTTTTTGAACCTGAACTGGCGGCTTCCTGCGGCTCCGGCTCCCGCTCTCCCTCATCGTCCTCCTCCTGCTCCTCCTCCTGTACCTCTTGTGCTATATATAGAAAAATTAAATGAAAACACAGTAAACAAAAAAGGTTTCTGTTCTTGACCAAAAGTCGTTGCAAAATAAAACAGTATATACCAGCGCTGGTGGTCGTCCGTGGCTCCCCCTCCTCCTCCACTGGGGCACTGGAGGCGCTGGTCCAAGCCGGGGCATGAGATGCTGCCTTTGCCTTCCCGTTTTCTGCCAAATCCAAAAAATAACACGTAAATAATGCAGACTGGAAAAAATGGTATATCTATACACTATATTGCCGAAAGTATTGCGATACCCCTCCACTACCCCACGACCAGCTTGACCCACCACTACTCCCATCTCATAGTTCTAAAGTCACAAAATATTTATTTATTATTTACCCCTGCACATAGACATATATTACGGTTATATTTTTTTTTCAGAAGTAAACATTACGTTTATTCAATAAAAACTATTATTTGTGTTGTGTGCATACAAAACGGAATTGTGCCGACTGCTTTTAGTTATTTCAAAGATGGCCTCACTCTCAGTTTCTGCAAATAAAATGGCTGATATTGCAGAAACAACAGAAATCGGCCATTTTGTTTTGAAATTCGCATCCAAAGCGTTCAATGACACTGCTGCAGCAAACTGAATTGCTGCGCTGCATCAATTCAGCAGCTGCTGAGGTATTGAACACGGCTCTGTTTGGATGCACTTTCAGAAGAACTACATGTCCCATCCTACCACTTAGCAGAGACGCAGAGATTTTTGTTGATGCGCAGGTGGGAGCCAATATTGGGCAAGCTGAGAGTCATCTCGTATGCATCACTCAATCACAACAACCTCCCCCCCAGCACACTACAGTACACAGTGCCAAAAGAAATCCAGCATTGTAATTTCATCTACATACATCAAATATCACAATTTTCACGAATACGTAAAATCACTAAAAGAAGAGCTATGGCAAAAATGCATGTATGAGTCCTGAAAACGCAAAGCCTATACACATTGCATGAAAAAAGGACTAGATCAATCAACGTATTTCTGTGCACATTAGCACATGCAAGCACATTATTATTATTATTATTATTATTATTATACAGGATTTATATAGCACCAACAGTTTGTGCAGCGCTTTACAATATAACATGACACTTATGTTTGGTTATGACACGCCGGATGTGCCTCAATTGCTCCTCCTCGCGCGTCTTAAGGTCAGACCAGTGCTTCCGCAGCTGGTCGTTACTTCAGTCCTTACCAAACATTTCCAGGAGGGTGGTGCGGACCTTTGCAAGGATACGGTCCTTGAGGACATTGTTCTTCCTGCCGTAAGGGCCCTTACAGCAGTCATAGTCACACTTCTCGAAGATGCGAACCAGCTCCACCATCTCCTCAAATGCCATGTTGCTGGCCCGCTTCTTCCTGGGTGTCTCTGGGGTGGAAGGGGATGACGTGTTAGAATAGGACTCTCTTTGAGTCTGAGCCATGATGGGATGGGTTTTTTTTTTGGTCTGTCCAAAAAATTCCCAAACTCTACAATGGCTTCGTAAAGTTTACGACAGGCCGTAATGGAGACGGACATCCGCGCGCATGCGCGAACGGCGGACGTAAATGATCCGACTATGACAGAATTATCGTATTGACAGAATTATCGTATCGACAGAAATATCGGATCATTGGAAATAACATATAGGCAGTCAGATTTTCTAACGGTCAGGATCAGGACGCTGGACAGCAACAGTGCTATCCAGCATCCTGATGGTTAGAAAATTGTAATGTATATACGTTTAACGGCCACACGGACTTACTCTATCCAAAGTTCCGATGTGAAACATCGGGACTTTGGATAGATTTCGACTATCCGAAAGTTAAAAAAATAAAATAGTCGAAATCTATCCAAAGTCTCGATGTTTCACATCGGGATGTCGGATAGAGTAAATTCTTTAGTTAACTCCCTAGTTGCCAGCCACCAATGGTGGAGATAGGGGGTTCCAATGAACCCCCTATCTCCCGATCCATGGCACCTAGGGGTTAATGTTTGGTATTGTTGGATCAGCCAGAGCATACCCTTTCCAACCATATCAAACATGACCATGTTAAAAGTTAATTAAAAATTTAAAAAATCAAAAATGTAATAAAATAATATTAAAAAATAAACAAATTAAAAAAAAAAAGTTTTTTTTTTGTTTTGCTAATGCAGCAATATTGTTCCCATTCAATTATAATGTGAACAATGATGCTGCACTAACGATTTTTGTATGGGTTGCGTTTGTTAAAAATTGTGTAATTTTCCCCCAAAAAAATGGATGTAACAAGTCCCCCATTTCTAACTGAACCGAAATCACGAATAGAGCGAAAATAAATTTCGATTTGACACATTTCAAGTCCATTCGAAAATTCCAAAAATTTTTCGTTTCGGCTCGGAAAACTTTTCGGATCTGCCGTTTTCAGATCCGATCCGATTCTGAAATTCGGTCGAATCCGAAGACACGAATTGGGACATTTCGTGAAAATTCCGAAACCCGAAACGCACATAAACACACTCCTAAACCTTGTGGACAGCCTTCCCAGAAGAGTTGAAGGCTAGGGTCAGACTGAGGCAGTGCGAACGCGCGTTCTGGCGCACTTAATCACGGCCGCACTAGCAGCAGATGCCGGGCAATGACGGCCAATATACGAAGTACGGTCGCACAAAAGTCCGGCTGCGCAACGCAAGTGGAAAATGAACGCATTTTTTCGAGAACGTGAAACCGCAGGTACTGACGTACAGAGTGCTCTGCGTCCGCTAGCGGCGTGTGTGCGTGATTAGGAGACGTCAGACGCTGCTAATGTCCGGCCAACATAACGTCCAGACACAAAAAGAGTTTTATTGATGATCCGTACAAAATCACGGACGAAAATGCGCATAGTATGACCACTATCGCGTATTCTGTGAAAAAATACGTCCATTCGTTCGAACGCACTTTTTCACAGACAACATAAAAATGCGTTCGTCTGACCCTAGCCGAAGCGGTTATAGCTGCAAAGGGTGGACCGACGTCATATTGTACTCTATGGATTAGGAATGGGATGTCACTTAAGTTCAGATGCGAGTCAAGGCAGGTAACCGAATACTTTTGGCAATATAGTGTATTACTGATGCAACATAATATACATGAGATAGAAATAAACAGGTAAGATTGGAAGATTTATGATTTTCTACTTTTAATACAACTCATATTTTGACAATGTTTAGTGTCTTGACACACAGAGAAAGGTAAAACAAGAAGTTTACTTTTTTTCTCTAATATAAGCTGGATGGAGATAAGATGACATGTCTTATAATAAAACCATGTTAATAATTAAAAAAAACTTTCCTTTTATTGCCAAATCCCTGAGGCTACACATTAAAACTTTCTCTTCAAGTTTTATTAAAATAGTTCTCCACTCTGTCGTTTTCCTAATTGTTTTAATGCATAATATCACAGTAAAACCTAGTTGGTATTCTCTGGTATCTGGCTTTCTACATGACGATTCCTATGTGAATGGAGTGGTGATGGAATGGGACAACACACTGAGGGA
This sequence comes from Leptobrachium leishanense, assembly GCA_009667805.1. Taxonomy (NCBI): domain Eukaryota; kingdom Metazoa; phylum Chordata; class Amphibia; order Anura; family Megophryidae; genus Leptobrachium; species Leptobrachium leishanense. The sequence goes on along the minus strand of CM019064.1, from coordinate 109,919,392 downwards.
AAGGAGGAAGTAGGTCTGCACTTTGCAGGATGGTGGGGAATAGAGCCCCAGAATTTGGGGAAAGAAGAAATTGGAAAGGGAGGGGAAGGAAGGGTGCCATTCCTGGGGAAGGAACTGGGAATGGTAAAGGGACTACTTATTCTAAAAGGAGTGACTGGGGACAATTATTCTAAGGGAAGGAAGTGTGTGGGGGTTTTGAACCACTTACTTAGAGGGAACGATCTTTGTACAAGGTCTTAGAGTCTTGGGGCTTGAAAAGCCTTGTCTTGGGGGTCTCTGAATTTGAGTATTGTGGGTAATCTGGACAACTGTACTGGAGCCTGGGGGGCACAATATCAATGTGTATATGTTAGAAAACCAGAATGGTTGCACTCCTGAACATGCATTCTTCAAAAGATGCTTGAGTAACCAGTAATACAACACAGAATTCAGAGAAGTCCAATATATCCCCAAGGTTGTGGATAATATGTGTGGAATGTCATGGGGCTTCCTCGCTATATGCGGAGGACCTTCCCCACACGTCATGGGGTCCCGCAGCCTAGAGGAACCATACTTACCTAACTGGTTGGGGTCCTGCAATGGCCTGACTGTTCCATGGTACCCCTGCCGGTGCACTGACGTCATCATATCAATGCACAATGAAGTTTTTTTCAGGTGACCCCCCCTCGACAGGCCTGGGAGAGTGCCTGAAGGGGCGGTTGGGTCCTTTGGACCCTGCTATCTCCCCATCGGTAATGGGTAGAGCTACAAGTCATCAATGCAAAGATTACAACCTGACCTTTCCAGCAATGCCCCTCTTAACCCCTTAATTTCCAGTAATTTGATCCGGAGCCAATGGGTGCCGGATCACATACTTTTCTTGGGGGGGGGGCTGACAACTTAGATGGCAGCCCCACCTCTGGGGCCTCCCCTCATTCACTGACATTGTCGCACATGGGAGTAATGATGTCAGAAAGGGAATTCCCCCCTAGTCGAGCAAGGAATTCTCTATGGTGGAGAAAAGCGGTCGTTTGGACCCCCATATCTCCCGATTAATATAAAGTAAAAAGCAATGTTTGCTATCATTGGAAAGGCCAGACCATGGCCTTTCTAATGATACAAAACATGACATGGTTATATAAGAAGATAAAAATCAATATAAAATAAATAAAAAAATATATAAAAATTTCCTTTTTCTATTAACCTCTTACCTGCCAGTACTGTGATCCTGTGCCAAATCGCAGATTTCGCTCAATGGGGGCTGACATCCTGGATGTCTGGGGTCTCCCCTCATCCACAGACATTGTCGCACATGGGCATGATGACCTCAGAAAAGGAATCCCCCCTAGCTGGGGGGAGAATTCTCTGTGGTAGAGATGGAGGTCTTTGGACCTCAGTATCTTCCAATCAACAGAAGGCATGGCCTTTCCAATGATACCAAACATGACCAGGTTATGTGTAATAAAAATAAAATAAATATTACTAAAAAATATTTTTATTTTTTTATTTATAATGCATCACTATTGTTCACATTTCAATGATAATGTGAACAATGATACTGCACTAACGCTCCTTCTCATTACCCACAATGAAAACTATTTGTTTTTTGCAGTTTTTAGTTAAAATCAAGTATTTTCTCAAAAAAATACAATAACACGTTCCCATTTCTATTTTTTTTTAACAGTACCCTACAGAATATATAGTCCCAAGAGATCGGATGATAAAATGTGAAAAAACATAAATTTACACCTTGTAAATGGTTGCAATCTGAATGTAAATTCATTTTTTTTACATTTTTTGTTACAGTGTTCTGGTAGGACATGACATAGACATACAGTATAATAATGATATATTATGAATCTGCCGAGTTTCATACTTAATATGGTGCCCCTGCGGTTTCCAATACGTTGGACGCACTATTAGAATGTTAAAGATTAAAATAGCAGAGCGTATATACAATATTAAAAGAAAATATGTCAAACATACAGGGTTATTCAAAGAGCTCCGAATTGTGGCCAAAAGGTAACCGAATGCTGAAATTCAGCGTACGATTACCTTTCCAGGCCATTGGGCTATCCAAAGAGCAGGCAGTTAGCCAAATGTTGGCGAATTGTCTGCACATACGGTGCCTGTTCGGTGCCTGTTCGAGGGCAGTGAAATCCCCATAGAGAAGCAATGCTTCGTCTATTCAGCGAACAATAACCAGCAGTGAAAAGTTGTCGAAATGCCCTGCTGGTCGGTGGTTTAATTCGACAGGTTTATTCAGGCGAATCCCATAGGCTTCAATGTTAAAAACACTCCCGTTTTAATTCAATATCTAATAAACCGTTTTATTTAGTAAAAAGTCTCTTTATTCTTAGATTTTTTAAGATCTTTTAGGCATTTTTCCGGATTTGTTTGCGAAAAAATCTTTCCTTTTTTTAATAGTTTTTACTTTTTTCTGTAACAACCCTTTTTATTATCATTCATTAGAACTTACAGTATATGTAAATTTCAGACATTTTAGTTCTGTAGTTTCTTTGCAAACAGAGTTTCACTTTCAAACATTCAAGCGTACTGGATTTTTTTTCTAACTCCATTCGTCTGCGGTGTCGGCTTTTTCCGGTGGCTGCTCTGCGCTGTGATCGGCGGCTGCTCGGGTTTCTCCGGTGTGTTCGGCGGGGTTATTCCAGACGTTTTTGCGGGTTTCGGTGTGCCTTCGCCAGGTTTTGCGGTGAGTGTTTGTCGGGTTTGTGGCGGCTTTTCCCTGGACTTCGACAGCCCTGTGATGCTTGCTGAATACACTGCAGGGTCGCCAAAATGGGATCGCCGAATTGCACCAAATTGAAGAAAACAAAAAGTCACCGAACGTGCAGTGACTTTTCGATTCTCTTTGAATAACCCTGATGGGGTGTCTGCACATTTTGCTGACCATTACTCAGGAGATCCTAGTCACTTGAAGTTTATGGCTATTCAACAGGTTAATAAACATTGGGGGGGGGTCACCTTAAATGTTTAAATAAGATGGATATTTTTTTGAATTGTATGACAACAGAGGGGTTAATATTGACTTTGAGGTTAATTGTTTATTGTGATTTTTAGTATTTACGGTGCTATCGATGCAATGCTGATCTCTCAAAATACGAGTGGGAGGTAAAAGGATTGCATTATGTGTGGTTTTTATTGCGGTTTATTTTTATTTTTAATATATGGTATAGTATCAGATATCGTTATAGATTGGCAGAATATAGAGTTTTTTCTGTCCGTACTTTATTTTTATTAACGAGAGGAATATTGCATGCAGCCCAGAGAAGCAAGATGGCGATTGTGGATAAGTAAGGGAAGATTTTGTTTCACATCTGTTACATGGTAGATATGGCGGATTGAAACTGGAAGTATGTCATTACCAGGGGCCGGACATGTGTACCGTTACCCAAAGGAAAATGCAGCAAGAAACGGCCACACACCCTCTGGTACCATGGCCACTATTTTCCGGTCCACTTCTTATATATACGTACATGAAGGACATAGAATATATACACCTGGAAGAAGACGAAGACGTCGGTCAGAACACGTTAAGTTTTATTATTTATTTTAATAAATTAGCTTGCCTGTGGCCTATCCATATCTTACACATGCTTATAGCTCCTTCTTAAAGTTCCATAACAGTCTTCCATTTGCCTAGGACCAAGGTGAACAATAAACCATTGGCGGAGTTTCTAGTTTCTTCCTAAGGATCCATAACATCCGGTGAACAACAAGACAACGGCCTGGGATCGAGGAGGAGTGAAAACGCATGTGGAGGTGGTGCAAACCAGGAGTGTTTAAACCTACATGATTTATGCTAATAAAGGTTTGAGCCAGCCGTACAGTGACTCACTGTATTGGATGTACTGCACCATGTGTGTCCCCTTTTCCTTGCACTAGGTCTCACCATTATCAGAAGAATCTGAGGAGGTCTTTCATCAGCTTTGAAGTTGGTTGCGCGAGGACTCTACATTTCTATTGATTTAAGCCACTTAAAAATACACTCAATTAGTCCTTCATTTTTCTTCTGTAACGCTACAGGGGTTTCCATCCTGCTTGCAGCTTCCCAATGTCATTGTGGTATCACACATGCATCTTTGTTTCCCTCCGTTTCAACTTGGATTAAATAAATACTCCATTTATTGTCCTTAAACTCAGGAAAGGAAAAACATATTTAAAAATACCTCATTAAAAATCAATTTATTCCGACCTTTGGCAAATCTCCGGCTTAGATTATTTTCTTTATATATGTTCTCTAGTCTATAAAATAATACCTGTAACAAGTTCAACTATGCAACAGTTTCACTCTATTCAAATTAATTACTTTATATTTGGTTATAAAATATGATCATGGAATGTTCTTAATTTGATATGGGTTGTGTTTGTGTGTCCATGTGTGTTTGGATGTAGCTCGGAGGGCTCTGACAAGTGGTTCAGTAAGGGTTCCAAGATTTCTGATGGCAGCCCTGAATGCTGTAATAAACAGTGTCAACGTATTTCCATTTGACTCGACAAATTATTTCTTCTCCTAAATGCACGTATTTATGTTTGGTACCCCCCTCACAACATGGAGTAGGGAGATACAGTCATTTTGGGGTTTAGATGCATATGTTTAGTGGTTATTTGTCATTCCTGCAATAAAATGTGATTGTATGAAATGTTGCATTAATTGAAGTCAACTCACTTTTTAGGGTCGTAATGTGAATTAACAACCCGACTCTGATTCAGGGTAATCCGCTCAACTAAATAAAAGTGAAAGGAAACCAATGCACTTGTTCAGCATTCTTCCAGTTGTAATTATCCTCGTGTCTTCATTTTTCCATGTACTGGTGCCATCACTAGACTTGGGATAGCACTAGCTCTCAGTATTACCATGATGGTTACGTATTGTAATAGTAGTGCTATTTTATCATTTAAATATTTATCACATGCGATTTTAACAGAGGGCTTTTGAGACAGCTTTTTTATTTTATAAAGTATTTTACCAGGAAGGATACATTGAGATTTCTCTCGTTTTCAATTATGTCCTGGGTGGCGAGTATGTACCGTTAGGTGTCTTGCCCAAGGACACTTACTGGAGAGGTGCTCTGGCTGGGATTCAAACGTTTATAGAACAGTGATGTTATTTCTACTCCGTCCAACATATATCATTGGTCTTTTTGATTATCAAACAAAATAGTGAAATGAATCCAGACTTTAGAATACTCCGTTACATTAACTTCCCTGAACAATAATATTATTTTCTGCTACAGATTAGCGTCTCTGATACACGTAGCATTGCTGTAGCTGGAAGTGCATGACTTGTCCAATGGACGGTCATTGCTTTTGCCCCTGTATTCAATTTATAAAATGCTGTATGTATAAAATAAAAACTATCTAGAGGTAAAATTAATAATTAATTAACAAAAATCATTCGCTTACCACCTTCACAAATAAAGATCTTCAATACAATTGTAACAGAAAAAGAAAAAAACAAGTTTACCTAAATCTAAGGAATTTTTAGAAGTGTGCTACATAAGATCAGGGGTGTTACCTGTACAGCTTGAATCAGCAAATGTGTCATAGAAATCAGAATTAAAGCTGGAACAATCATCCTGTGACAAGAACAAAGGCCGTGAACACTTTCCAGACAATTGCATTTATTTTATCAAACCTTGCGAGTGCTGACACAGAACCTGTACCTCTACTTGCTTGTCTTTGCATTGTTTAGTGTAAGGAGTTTATGAATTCATTTCTCAAAAATATAAGCCTTGAAACTCACAGACAACTGATTTTCAGAAGGGAAAACAGGTCAGGTGCAAATACATTCAGAAAACAATAAGCTTATATGAACTGTCTACTTTATAAACGTGCTGACATTTTCTACTTTTTAAAAGAGGCTCCATAGATTTTATATTCAAAGTGTGCCAGTGTTTTCCAAAGTTGCAAACAATCGCAACACATGTCAACGTTTCACAAAAGGGATATCCAAACAGTGGCAGTAGAAGCTTCAAAGTGAAGCTTCTTTCGTCACTGGCACAAGTTCCCTTTTGTGAAATGCCAATGTTTGTTGCTGTACTTTTAACCATTGTTTGCAACTTCGGCAAACTCTGTCAGTCTTTGAATAACCCCCTTAAATTTGTTTATAATATTCTAATGTATTTCAGGTCTGTTGCTTACTTACTTAATGGCTGTAAATATCAGAAATCTAGCAACATCTCTTTGTCATTACATTGAATATATAAAATTCCATCCCACGTACACTTTCTCGAGTGATCAGTTTACAGAACATAAATGCACATGTAAAAAGGGTCCTTCACACATAATAGTGTCACTTGAACCCATCTTGTCTTTCCGTTCAGAATAGACACATTATCCATAACATGTTTTGATCTGTGCGTAGGATACTGTAAGTTTTTTTATTATTATTTTGAAGCTAGACTGGAATGTATTTCATTTCTTAGAAGACAGCTTTATAACGGTTTTATCCCAGTAGGTTCACTATTTTGAAAACATAGGGATATATAGTGCGGTGAACAGGTCTGGTCTTAGAAGAGAAACAGCACGGCTATAGAATCCACACGAAAATTATGTGCACTCCCTATCTCTTACAGCTGATGACCAACTGGAGAATCAAGGGAACATACATTTGGGGGCCCTGCAACTGCCCTTTGCTGAGGGACCCATAAAGATATTAGGAGGAAAGCTGCAACAATGGGCGTACGGAAAATGCCCCCCAAAGAAATATAAAAAGTATGGGGAGGATATAAATGTTCCAGATCTTGCTGTACCGGCTGGGTGGAGTAGAGGTAACATCACTGCTCTAGGACTGTGGAGACACAGGTTCAAATCCTGGCAAGAGCACCTCTCCAGTATTTGTCCTTGGGCAAGACACCTAATGGTACATACTCGCCACCCAGGACATACTTGAAAACGAGAGAAATCTCAATGTATCCTTCCTGGTAAAATACTTTCCAAAAAAAATAATTGAACCCTAGACCATCACTTGAAACTCACAGACAATTGATTTTCAAGTATCGTCATGGAACTGAACCCTGGCCCTTACACTTTCTAGCATATTAAGCTAAACCAAAATAATACTGTAGGCTCTGTAGTTTCTCCTGTCACTTTGTGAAGAATATGTATGATGTCACTTAGTACAGATGCTGCTGCATTTGTAATTGTTCACACCTGATACTTATGCAATTACCCGGCTGACACAGGTCTTGGGGTGGATTTCCCTTTAGTGGTCATCCATTGACTTTGGCTCATTTCTGTACTTATTGCTGGATTTCTGCCAATATGCTGTACTTACTGTTGATTGCTACACACGTCTTTCCAAGAAAACTAACATTTGGCAATGACGAAACTGAAAAACTAGGCAAAGCCCAGATATGTATAATCCAAAAGGCAGAGTAATAATGCTTTGCAAGTGGTCAAAGACTTTATTGCCACATATGTGCTTTGTGGTCCTTGCTACCTAAGGCTAGGGTCAGACGAACGCATTTTCGCGTTGTCTGTGAAAAAGTGCGTTCGAACGAATGGATGCATTTTTTCACGGAGTACGCGATAGCGGTCATACGATGCGCATTTGCGCTCGTGTATTTGTACGAATCATCAATAAAACACTTTTGCATCTGGACGTTATGTTGGCCGGACATTAGCAGTGTCTGACATCTCCAAATCACGCACACGCCGCTAGCGGACGCAGCGCACTCTGTACGACCGTACTAGTGGTTTCACGTTCTCGACAAAATGCGTTCGTTAGCCACTTGCGTTGCGTGGACGAACTTTCGTGCGGCCGTACTTCGTGTGTTCCCCGGCATTGGACGTCATTTGCTGCTAGCACGGCCGTGATTTCGTGCGGCTAAACGCACGTTAAAACTGCTTTCGTCTGACCCTACGTTTGTCCTTTGTGTTTATATTGTAACATAGTTATATTTGCCTGTAACTAGCGTAAGACCAATTTATGGATGCTGCCTCGCAAACAATGGGCCATATTACAAAGTTGGTGCTAACTTAACCAGCTGTTGTAAACTTACCAGAGCCATTATATCCTATGGAGGTTTTAAGTTTACAACAGCTCTGGTTAAGTTAGCACCAAGTATGTAATATGGCCCAATGTCTCTGTTATTTGTAGAACCTGAATTCTCTGCAAACATGCATGGCAAGGGTTCAGAATTTAATATTGAAGCACTTTTAGTGTCATGCAAGGGGGCGTATGAGCCTAGATTTAGTGTACGTTGGGTAAATAGGCAGGTTTTACAGAGACATTTAATGAGTACTTGTGATTTTTGCAGATGGGATTAATATATGTTTATGTCAAACCAGGAGCATTATATTCTAGTATGAATATATCACGTCAATCAAGCATGCATGGTTTGATTCATATTATAAAACTAGATATGTGCAACAAATATTGCTAAACTGAGATCATTAAATGAGCAAACATACAGTAAGGTGAAAAATCGTAAGGGAAGTGTCAGGTTTATCTGGATATAGTGACCCAACATGCGAACAACCGTTTTAAAGGTTCCCCAAACTGATAGATTGGTCCTTGAGATAGCCGAATCTGCATTAAAGAGAAAGACACTATACTGTATATATAGTATAATTATTTCAACCGGTCTTTGAGATGGCCGGGTTATATACATAGTATATTTGGATACCGGGTAAACCAATAGCAGTAACAGTGAAAATAGCCAGGTTTGGTACACAGGTAACCCAGCTATAGTTTGCTAATATAGGGGTTAATCAAAGAGCAATATCAGCGAAAAGCCGGGTTCGGTGCACAGGTAAATCAGTAATAGTTTTGGCAACACAGCGGTGAAGTAACAAAATTGGTCAGGCAATGGAACAATACCACTGCAAGAGGTGCTGCAGGAGACCCAGGATGAGGAATCATGACAGGGCACCCAAGAGTAGCTGTTGTGTGGTTTTAAGTAGGCGCCGCAGAGTTCATTGGCTGCTGCGGCACGCATGCGTGTTCCAGAAAGGACCGAGAAGTAGCGATTGGAGATCACCGAAGCACTCCTCAGCCGGCAACAGGAGTGGACAGCTGCGGGGTCCCTCCTTTGAGTCTGGCGACCAGCAGAAGTGCACGACGCGTTGCCGGGCATGACAGGAAGTAAGAAAATTGGGAAATGTGCAGTGAAAGCATAATAAGCATTCATGAATGAAAACAGACTTTGTGAGAACACTGAAAAAATAAAAAAACTTGTCAACTTAACCTTTATCATTCTGGATCAGGTCTCAAAAAAACATTTTGCACGTGTGGAAGAAAACATTTACTGACTCCCAAAACCTTGTGTTAAATTATATTGAGAAAGCAGAGTCGCTTGACACCTTAAAGAAAAAAAAGAAAATATTTCAAACTTCCCTATCATCCCTCAGAAAAGATGAAGGATCTATTGTCAGCCTCTTGTCGTAATTTGAAGGTCTTGGAGAACAGACAGTAACCAGCGTTCTTTCACTCGCACACTTTGAGCCCACAAGATCTCGGCTCGTCATTGATGAAAACAGCCAATGCTGCTTTAATTTTTGACTGATAAACACTGTCTCACTTATAGTAAAGCACCAATAGGTTATCAAGAAATTATTAAAATCGATACATAATGTGATAAACAAAACATTCATAATAGTACAGTAGCTAAAGAAATAATACATCTTCAAATATTTTTATCATAACCATTCATTTTTCCGTTATGTACCGAACTAATGGAATCCATGGTGAAAATCTGGTTGCCGTTTTGGTGTAGCAGAAAGAAAGGGCTGTTTTGCTACAAAATATCACATCACGTTTATAAAATACAGATATGTTTCTTGGCTTGTGATGTGCCAAAGTGAATTATTTCCCTGACAGAAGGATAGTAACAAAGTATAAGTGAACAAGCTTCAGGATAAATACATAAAAGGGAACGCAGTTCTGTAAAACTGATGTATGTTGTTGGATTTGCTAAGAATAGAACCAGGGAGGAGGGTTGATAGAATGTGCAAGGTACAGCCTTAGGTGTGTTCTGGAAATCAAGCTGCCACCTAAAATACATGCAATCCCATTTCCGGAGAAACAATGTAAGAAAAGATATCCTGAGAAAATATGAATTTCAATATTTAAGTTAGACTTTATGCTTATTTTTACTGGTTCATTCCACCCCAAATTCTTTTTCTTTGTCACAGTAACACAAATCAAACCAGGACGAACAGCAAGCCTGAAGCCAAGGTTTCCAGAGGATATTGCTCCACGATAACTGATTAGCTACCACTTGAAGAGATTCTGTATGGTTCTTTGCAGCTTGCTGAATTGTTTTAACAACTGTATAGTAATGAATTTCTGTCTGTGGTGTGAGAGGATTTTTTTCTTCTGGGTCTTTAGACAGATCAAAGAGTAATGGGGGGTCATGATGTGTAACAAAACTTCCATAACAGAAGCAGACATGTGTATCAAAGCATCCATTAGAACCCTCAGGTTGAAAGTTTGGAGTGAAAAAGAACGCTTTCCATATCGATTTACCTGAAATGATAAAACAAACAGGCCAAGTTAAGTTGTTTATATATCTTATTCACAGCTAATTTTCTAAAATTCCATTATCTTTCTATAAATATCTGTGCATCAGTCACTCGCTGTGGTATTTTTCCAATTGTATAGATGTGTGTGTTTTTGTGCATATTAAAACACAAAAATCTACCTGGGTCACTTACACACCAAGTAAAAATTACTAATTAAAAGGGAATATTGACTGTGTCAAAAGAAACCTGCAAAAATGTAGTTTGACTAAAACCATCAGGGTTATTCAAAGAGAATTGACTTTTCGTGCTCTTCAAATTGGCACGATTTGGCGCTCCCATTTCGGCGACCCTGCGGTGTATTCAGCAAGCATCACAATCGTAATGTAGGGAAAAGTCGCCGCAAACCCGCCGAAAACTCACCGCAAAATACAGCGAAGACCCACCGAAAACCCACCGAAAACCCGCAAAAACATCTGGATTAACCCCGCCAAAAACGCCGGAAAAACCCGAGCAGGAGCCAATCACACACAGTGCAGCCGCCGGAAAAACCCGACACCGCAGACGAATGGAATGAAAAAAGAAAAACAGTTTGCTTGAAGGTTTGAAAAGTGAAACGCTGTTTTCAAAGAAACTACTGAGCAAAAATGTCTGAAATTTACATATGGCTGTTACAGTATAAAGAACAAACATTTAAAAAAAAAAAAAAAATTTGGGCAAAAAAAATCCCGAAAAATGCTTAACCACTTGAATGCTAAGGACGCGCTCAGCGCGTCCTCAGCATTCCCGCTGGTGTGCTGAGGACGCGCTGAGCGCGTCCTCACATCGGGGTCAGCGTTCGGCCGGGTTCCAGCCGATCGCTGGCCCGTCCGGTGCGGGCTGACATCCTGGATGTCAGCCCGGCATCCGGACCAGCAGCCGCCATTATTAGGTGTCATCGCGGGGGCGCGATGACACCTAATTCAGGCGCCCCCCCCGCATGTGCGGAGGAGGCGCCTGAAAGGGAGGGGGGGGGGAGGTCCTTCGGACCTCTCTCCCTCCCGATCGGTGGCTCTGCGGGGCTTAACCCAGGCATCATTTGGAAGGGCACAGCCTGCCCTTCCAAATGATGCCTGGCATTAACCCCTGGGGAGCTGGATCGCGAATCGGCGCTGAAAAGCGCCGGTTCGCGATCCTTTCCCGGAGCTGGCCGACATCTTGGATGTCGGCCAAGCTTCCGGGAACTCCCCCAGAGGACTGGCGTCATCGTGCGTAGCACGATGACGCCAGTCCTACAGTTAACCCCTAACTGCCACCAAGTGTGGAGATAGGGAGTTCCAATGAACTCCCTATCTCCCGATCCGTGGCAGTTAGGGGTTAAATTTTGATATGGTTGGATTGGCCAGAGCATGGCCGTTCCAACGATACCAAACATGAAAGTTAAAAATTTTGTAAAAAAAAAAAAAAAAAAAAAAAAAAATTAAAAAAAAAAAATAAACACTTTTTTTTATTTTTTTTGGTTTGTTAGTGTAGCAATATTGTTCCCATTTCAATTATAATGTGAACAATGATGCTGCACTAACGATTTTTGTATGCGGTGCGTTTGTTAAAAAGTGTCATTTTCCCCAAAAAAAAATGTAACGAGACCCCATCTCTAATTTTTTTAACAAGCGCACCCCATACAAAATATAACCGCAATTGCTCGCATGTTAAAATGTGGAAAAAAAACACTTTACACATTGTAAATTATTGAAAATACATATTTTATTGCATTTTTTGTTATAATATACAGACATGACAGAACGTATACATATAATAATGACATATTATGAATCTACCGAGTCTGACGGAAAGAACGATATATAATATGTCGGTGTCATATACTAAAATAAGCCTTAAAAACACGTTTAAACATGATGCGCAAAACAGGTAAAAAATGACCTCAGCACAGGGGCGGGAAAAGCCTCAGCAGCGAAAGGGTTAAAATATCCCAAAAAAAAAATCTATAAATAAAGAGACTTTTTACTGCAGAATATTATAATCAATGGTTAATTAGATGTTGAATTAAAATGGGAATATTTTTAACATTGAAGCCTATGGGACTCGCCTGAATAAATCTGCCGCATGAAGCCACCGAATGGCAGGGAAATTCGGCAACTTTTCAGTGCTGGTTTTTGTTCTCTGAATAGACGAAGCTATGGGGATTTCACTGCTCTCGAACAGGCACCGAACAGGCACCATATGTGCAGGCAATTCGCCAACATTTGGCGAACTGCCTGCTCTCTGGATAGCCGAATGGCCAAGAAAGGTAACCGAACGCTGAATTTCAGAGTTCGGTTACCTTTTGGCAGCCATTCAGATCTCCTTGAATAACCCTGCATGTTGTTTATGCACTGGAAGAATAGATCCACGATTCAGTAATTTGATTGTGCACTAGTAATTATTTTACCATTACAGCCGAACTGAGGTCTGGGACTGAGGACCTATACCAGTGAGCATCTGAATTTGAATGCCATCTTCTAAATCCCTAAAGGCAGGATATCGGACCATTTTTAATTATCTTCTTTATCACATTTACTGTATTTGACACAAAGGACATTTCTGCTCGTGTGAAATTGTAAAAGATAAAAGGGCACCATCTAGAGTACAGAATTTTTCACCCCAGCAATATTTCTGTAAAGGATAAACGAACATATGAAAAATTAAAAATGAGCACATTTACATTGAATTAATTAACTTTATTTTCTCAGAACAATAATTTGTGCATAGCATTTCTATTTACCTTATAATTTCACATTCTATGTTTCAAATTAATGCTATGATAAAAAAAAAAATCTACAAAAACTGCTTCAGGGGTTATTCAGAGAGAGCCAATCTGGCCCCTAAGGCTAGGGTCAGACGAAAGCATTTTTCCCCACGAACGTGAAAAAGTGCGTCCAAACGCATTGACGGATTTTTTCACGGACTGCGCAAAAACGGTCAGACGACGCACAGTGTCAGTCGTGATTTTGTACGGATCGTCAATAAAACTCTTTTTGCATCTGGACGTTATGTAGGCTGGACATTAGCAGTGTCTGACATCTCCTAATCACGCAAATACGCCGCTATGAGGCAGCTGCGCACTCAGTATGTCAGTACTAGCGGTTCAGCGTTCTCAGAAAAATGCGTTCAAATTCCACTTGCGTTGCACGGCTGGACTTTTGTGCGGCCGTACATCGTATATTGGCCATCATTGCCCGTCATCTGCTGCTAGTGCGGCCGTAATTATGTGCGCCAGAACGCACGTTAAAAGTGCGCTGGTCTGACCCCAGCCTTAATGTCACCGAACAAGGGGACATTTTGGGGCCATTCAGAGAGCAGGCAGTTTGCCAAATTTTGGTGAACTGTCAGCCAGTACAGTGCCTGTTTGACGGCAGTGAAATTCCCCATAGAGAAGCAATGGTTGATCTATTCAGAGACACCGAACTGCATTGAAAAGTTACCAAAAGTGCCCTGCTGTTCGGTGGTTTCATTCGGGAGGGTTATTCAGGAGAACCCCATAGGCTTCAATGTTAAAAATATTCCTGTTATAATGCAATACCTAATAAACCGTTTATTATTTTATTCTGCAGTAAAAAGTCTCTTTATTAACCCCTTCCCGAACGCTGATGTACCATGTACGTCCTGCCCACGGGTCTCCCTTAGACATAAATGGTATGTCAGCGGGCTCCTAACCTCCCTCCCGCCGATACTTACCTCCCTCGCCGGCACCCGTGGCGTCTGTGGCAGGCTGGATGTCTGCTCTGCCGTTTCTATGGGGCCGGCAGGCACGATGAATTCATCAACAGGCGCCCATTGACGCCTGCATTAACATCCAGGAAAGGGAGGGGGGAATCTTTTGGAGCCCTCTATCTCCCCAACCATGGCACCTAGAGAGATTTTTTTACATCTCCGGAAAGGGGTTGTGTCTCCCTTTTTCAGCGGTGTATAGCATTAACCATGTCACTGCCGAATCGATTCAGCGCCGAATCTCGTTTCAAACCTGGGGAGGTGGCTGACATCTTGGATGTCAGACAAGCCACCGGGTCACCCCCCACCCACTGACATCCTCAACATGTGTGAGGACGTGAGTGGGCCAAATAACCTCCTAGCTGCCAAGTGGAGATGGAGATAAAGGGATCCCCCTATCTCCCGATCCCTGGCAGCTAGAGGGTCATGTTTGACATCACTGGAAAGGCCTCATCGTGGCATTTCCAATGATACCAGGTTTGGTGTAAAAATAAGATAAAAGGAATTTTTTTTTTTTTTTAAATTTCGGGGGGGGGGGGGGGTTAGTTAAATAGGACCTAAGCTGTCATTTAAAAATAATGAGCATAAAATGATCATAATGAGCTCAGCGCACATAGGTGAACTGGCTCAGCAGTGAAGCAAAAACATGTAAAAATTGGGTATTTCTATTCTCGGGACAAAATTTTTAAACTATTTAGCTGGGGTCTTTTTTGGCGGTTGTAGATTTTGGGGATTAAATTACGAAAAAGTGAGTTTACCATTTTTTCATCATGTTTCAGATTTTGTTTTATAGTAAATGATACACTATGATGGAAATAATGGTATTTTAGAAAGTCCATTTAATGGCGGGAAAAACGGTGTATAATCTGTGTGGGTTGTATAAACACGAACAGCGCAGAAAAGTAAAAACAGCAGCGGGCAAGAAAGGACGGATTTGCGTAAAACCGCCCGGTCACTAAGTTTTTAATAGATTTTTTTAGGTTCCTTTAGACATTTTTTGGGATTCTTTCCCACAAATTTTTTTTTTTTTTAAAAAAGCGTCTTTTCTTTTTTCTATAACAGACCTTTTTAGTATCATTCATAGGCTCTTATATGTAAGTTTCAGTTTCATTTTCGTTCAGTAGTTTTTTTGCAAACAGCGTTTCAATTTTGACACTTTAAAGCATAGTTTTTTTTAGTTTTTCTGTACCCTATTCGTCAGCTTGACAACCTTTTCTGGTAGCTGGTCTGCGCTGTGATTGGCAGCTCGTTGGCTTTTTCCGGCATGTTCGGCGTGGTTTTTCCTGCACTCCGGGGACCCTGCGGTGAATGCTGAATAAACAGCAGGGTGGGGATCTTTGATTCCCCGAAGTGCAGGCAACTGCGGAGAACGAGAGAGCACCAAAATGTGGGCGACATTTCAGTGCTCTATAAGTAACCACTTTGGTAGTGAAGGGGTTCAGCATGTTTAATAAGACCTGAATATTTTAAATAAAAAAGCTAATTCTTTTTCATCACTCCCCTCCGCAAAAGCTAGTGTTATGTATATTTATTGGTTTGTTTTAGAAGTATAAAAATGTTTATACTTATCAATTTCAAAACCCATGCAATAATCAGTATTTTTTTTATTATAGGTTAACAAGATCATATACGCATACTTCCCTACATGCCAATAAGAACAATCATTGAGTAAAGTTTTGTTAAAGAAGAAGAGTTTATTGTCCATATGAGGATTTATTTCTGAGATGTAACAGATTGGTAACTAAGTATGTGTGTTTTGTTTTTATTTGTGTAGATTTCCTATCCATGACTGTCTTTAGTTTTGTACAAAGCATTTCCTTGGATCAATATTTATTTTATTAACCACAAAAGGGATGAAAGGTTAAAACAGGGGTCGGCAACTAGGGATGAGCTGTTCGGCTCGGAGTTCAATTCGAACATCGCCTGTTCGCGAACTACGAACATTTCTGCGTGTTCGCCGCATGTTCGCCCACAATGCACTTTTCCACTGGCCTGAAGCTTGTAATTGGCTACAGCCTGCACCTGACCACAGTTTAGGTGCGAGACTATGCCAATCACGGCTCAGAGTCCTGATTGGGCAAATTTTGCCCAATCATGGGCTCACAGAGCTAAGTCCCGCAGCACACTATATAAGGCGTCCCTTGCAGCCCCAGCACGTGTTTTTTAAGAGGAGATTGTTAGTGTGTGTTCTCACTGCCAGTCTGCCAGCAGCTATTGGGGGGTCTCATTTCTACAAAATATCTGGGAATTGTTGTAATGTTTGTGCTCTCACTGCCACCAACAATTTTGTGGGTCAGTCATTTCTACAAAATATCTGGGAATTGTGGTAATCTGTGTGTTCTCACTGCCACCAGCAATTGTGGGGGTCTCATTTGTACAAAATATCTGGGAATTGTGGTAATCTTTGTGTTCTCGCTGCCACCAACTATTTTGGGGGTCTCATTTCTACAAAATCCAGCGTGCTTTCTGAAAAGACGTTCAGTGCCACTGGAGGTTTTGTCACAGACAAAGAGTGCGTCTGTCCGACTCTGTAGACCGGCTGACATAAAAATGAATCAGTCCTGGATCAACAGCTATCAATCCCCTGATGCTGACGTAACGGAATAGATCGGGGATATCTTCTGCATTCACAAAACCTCCACCACTGCACTCTTCCACAATACCACAAAAGGGTTACGGTGTGAAGGCACTTGCTGCCACCAAAGGCACAATATTTGGCTGCACTGACACCTATATTACCAGATTTATATAATTTAAATTTTTTGGACAGCAGGGTCCGACCCTGCACTCTTCCACAATACCACAAAAGGGTTACGGTGTAAAGGCACTTGCTGCCACCAAAGGCACAATATTTGGGTGCATTGACGCCTTTACCAGATTCATATCATTTTAAAATTTGACTGCAGAGTCCAACCCTGCACTCTTCCACAATACCACAGAGGGGTTACGGTGTGATGGCACTGTTGCCGACACTAAAGTCCCAATTTTAAAGCACCTATTGTTACTTTCATCCAAAGCCTGCATAAATTTCACCATAATTTAGCCAAAAAAAATCACTACACTTGTTCTGCGTGTCCTAAAATGTCTTTAATACAGACTGCCACCCCAAGCAGTTGTTTAATCTATTCATAAAGGAAAACCATTTACCGTCATTTGAAACATCATTTTTGTTTTCAAATGTTTCTATACACCCTACAAATCTGCCACTTCACGGGTAGGTTATGGGGACCTCCTAGGCACGATATTTGAAGGAATTTTTCATTTTTATCTTTAACCCTTATTTCATGGAAAACTCACTGTTCCTTTAAAAACTTTTTGTCCTTGTTTCCTGTCCCCCAGGGCACTACCCGGACCCCCATACACCTTTTACGGCAAATATCTTGCATATTTGCCCTTTTGCAGGGCACTCTAAAAACCGAACTTTTGAGTCCCATTGACTTGCATTGAGTACGGTTCATGTTCGAACTTTTGAAATTGTTCGAGTTCGAATGCGAACCGAACACGGGGGTGTCCGGCTCATCCCTATCGGCAACCTCAGCCGCACAGATGGTTTTGAATTAGAATGGCAGAGCCTCATGGGAAATGTAGTTCCAAAACATCTGGAGGCCCATAGTTGCTAAACCTCGTTTTAAAATGACCCTGCAGGACAATAAACCTTCAATTTTAAGAGGTTTGAGATACTGCTCATGGAACAGCAACCAAGAAGCTAAATAATTGTGTTTATTAGATTGAAATGCTGATAATTTCTTCTTTGAGAAACCAAAAATGAAATGTAATGTATATAGAATTACATAAAAAATAATGAAGGATGCACAGATAACGATCCAAGTGTTGGAACAGACTGCTTATTGAACAGTTACAAGCATTTATATAGTGCCAGCAAGTTCCGTAGCGCTGTACAAAGGGAGAGACAGAATAACAAATATACATACACAGTACACACAGACCAGGAGAGAGGACCCTGCTCGAGAGTTTACAATCTGAGAGAGAAAATTACTGAGTGTTGAGTATTTACAGTAGAAAAAAACTGTAATAAACAATATTGTGCTGCTATAATGGGCTAACTGTATAGATAAACTAGTCATTCGTTTCCTTTTCACGTATTACTAAAAGCTCTTATCAGACATGAAGATGTTCAAATAGTATACTATAGTGCAAGTGAAAGTACACTTCTAACTCACGTTTCCCAGAACACTAGAAAGAAAAACACGTTGAAGAGCAGGTATTTTTATTTTACATGTGATGACTAGTTTTCTTTAAACAAATAGATTAAAAAGCAGCGCTCATAATCCTTAAGAAAGATATCACAAAGCAAACTGTTTATGCTCGTAAACAAATTCTCATACAGCTGGCATTGCTTCTCATAGGTGAAGGACCAATTAGGACAATAAAAGTCCAATATTGCATTTCGGTTGAGGGAGGTTTCATTGAACACAGCAGTTACAAATGTGCAATTGACATAAACAACTACTGCTATCAAATGATCATGCAGTGGCAGATTACGCACACCTCTTACACTGTGTGGTACACATGTGACACTAGGTAGCTGTAAGCTTTCAATTATAAAGTATATCACTATGTATATTTTATAGAGGGCCTTGTGTATTAAAAAAACGCTGGTTAGCCAGTTGCCAGGCATCAGACTTACGCACACATCAACAACTTGGAGGATACACGACAGGGGTCAAGTCGAGGGGGAACGCGTGGGAACGGAGTTCCTGCACTAATTTTGCAGAGGGAACGGAGTTCCCTTTGGTCCCATACTCTATAAAGCTTGTAGTTAGGAATTGTTACAGTAGGTACAGAAATACAAGTAACAAACGGTTAGGCAGGCATATTATGGATATATACACACACAGGCAGGTACAATAGGTACAAAAATACAAAGTAATAAAATGCAAGATATTAAAAAAACAATACAAATATACAGATTAAGACAGAAAATAAATATGTAGGAAATAGTCATTATGTTACATGTTTACAGGTGCATTCTGTATTGAGGTATGTTAATAGAGATCTCTAGTGACTTTAGACTGGGGGAAGATTTGATGGCGTCTGGGAGGTTATTCCAGAATTGTGGAGCTCTGTAGGAAAATGAGGATCGAGACACTTTCTTTTTGTGTTGTGGTATTGCAAGTAAGGTGCAGGTCCTGGATCGGAGGTTATAGGATGAGGGAACTGCTGGGGGAAGCAGTTTATTCAGGTAGGGTGGCAGCTTCCCAGAAAACCTCTTAAACACCAGGTTGGAAAGGTGAAGGGTGCATCTGTATTAAAGCGATGGCCAGTTTAGTTCTTTTAACATGTCACAATGGTGGGTCATGTAGTTACATTGTAGCACAAAGTGTCAGAATGAGTTATACAGTGTAGTAAGTTTCTGGGGGTGTGTTTGTGGGGCAGCTGCATACACTACATCTCCGTATTCAATAGTCAGCATAAGTATTTGTTGTACAGTCTGCTTTCTTATTGACATAGATATAATATTCACTGCTATATTTATGTATATGAGTGTGTTTGTGTTACGTGCGAGGTGATAATTGCTTATTGGGAGACAGAAATCCTGGCGAGTTCCACACTTCTTTTTTTAGGACTTGATCCCTGATACACGAGTAATTGATGGAGTAGCTGGAAGCACATATGGTATAACATTACAGACTCTGTGGTGTCAGTGTGATTCCCCCCGCATAGTCATAAAGAGTGCTGACAATCAGACATACCATACTGTATGTGCCACAACAACAACACCATCAATGTTGACTGTCATTCATTCTCCAATGTTGTAATATATATATATATATCAAGAGGCAGGGCATGATTACAAATGGGAGGTATGTGTGACCAGGCCTTTTGGATGGCATCTCTCCCTTCAGCTGGAACCCCAGGGAAATGGTGTGTACTGCAGCTGGGCATGTTGGGAGTGGTATTCTGGGTCTGGAATAATGGAGTTAAGGTTGGGCCATTATCTGAATCACAGGTGTGGCCCATCAATCAGCTAGCTCAGCCTTAAAGGCAAAACTGATGTGTGTAAGGGATATGGAGTACCCAGCTAAGTACTGGAGGAAAGCAAAGTTTTTGTGTTTGCCATGGAGCACTACTTCTGTGTGCCACTGTTGCCTTCGGGTGAGAAAATAAAATCTGCTAAAAAGAACTTGCAGTGTCGCTGTGTCTGTACCCTACAAGATGTGGCTAAAAAGATATGCCTTGTCACAATATATATTGTGGTATAAAGGCACGGCGCAGACAGCCAGTCAAGTTTCTTATTGCTTTTATTTCTGTAGCATATAATTTCGTTGCAGGTTCACTTCACCAAATCCTATACTATAATAGAGTAAGGCTTGGCGTGTCCGTCGCCAAGCCTTCTCTGTGCATGCGCGGGCAACCAGCAGCGGTTGGCTGCGCGCACATGCAACCGCCGCGGCACGAGCCAGCTGTGCGCTCGCCGCGGCGGTTACAAGATGCACACGCAGCAGCCGGGTAGAGGCTGCGCTCGCAGCCTCTACCCGGCTGCCGCGCGCATCCAACCCCTGAGCGGTGAAGGGAAAGTTTCCTCGCTTCCACTCTTTGAAGGACCCAAGCCGCGGTCACGTGGGAGTCCCACGTGACCGCGGCTTGGGTCCTTCAACGAGCGGAAGCGGGGAAACTTTCTCTGCGCCGCTCAGGCAGGTAAGTATGCGGAGACGGAGCTCCAGGGGTGGCTGTCCGAATGCCGATAGAGCATTCGAACAGCCGCCCCATGTCTGGTCTGGGGTCTGAGCGTGGGGGCAAATATCCACGAGCGCGTGGGGGCAAATATCCACGAGCGCGTGGGGGCAAATATCCACGAGCGCGTGGGGGCAAATATCCACGAGCGCGTGGGGGCAAATATCCACGAGCGCGTGGGGGCAAATATCCACGAGCGCGTGGGGGCAAATATCCACGAGCGCGTGGGGGCAAATATCCACGAGCTAGGGCAATATTAACAATAGACTGCCCTCTGGGCAGGCTTTCCAACTAGTAAATCATAAAACAAAAACCTACTCCACTTGTTGGGAGACTAACTAAACAATACAATTTCTCTCTAACAGATACTGGCCAGCTAAGCTGGTTCCCAGCACAAACAAACATCATACCTTTTAAGCATACAAAGTTCTGGTTCCCTCACCAGCCAGCTCCAAACCTCTTCTGTCTCAGGTCAGCTCTCTTGTGAGCTAAACCTAGCAGGTTTATATAGGGCTGGATACCACTTAACGAGCAGCAGCTGGGGCCATTTACAATCTTAATTGGTGGGACTGGTTAACCCCGTAAGGGAAAGACAGCTTCTTCCATCTTCCTGCTTATGTACCTGCCCTCAACCAGTCTGCCCCTAGTGACCCTGTCACAAATATATATATATATATATACATACATACATACATACACACAGTTAGGTTCACATATATTTGGACACAGGCACATTCATGGCCTTTCCAATGATACCAAACATGACTAGGTTTGTTGTATAAAAAAAATTATAAAAATAATAATAATAAAGTGGGCTTTTTTTGTAAAAATATTGTCTGGGGGTACAATGAAATAGGACTTTAATTTATGTTTAAACATGGCATAAAACGGTCATAAGGAGCACATAGGTGAAATGCGCTCAGCAAAAAACATGTAAAAATTTGGTATTTCTAATCTCAGGATGAAATTTTTAAACTATTTAGCCGGGGTCTTTTTTGGCGGTTGTAGATTTTGGGGATTAAATTTTAAAAAAAAGTGTTTTTATTTCCATTTTTTTCACCGTATTTCCAAATTCTTTTTATAGTAAATTATACCATATGATGGAAATAATGGTATTTTTTAGAAAGTCCATTTAATGGCGAGAAAAATGGTATATAATATATGCGGGTTCCAAAATTGAGTAAGAGGAAATTTTGACCTAAACACAAACAGCGCAGAAATGTAAAAACAGCAACGGGCACTTTTGGATAGACAATCGTAAAACGCCTGGTCCTTATGGGGTTAAGTACAGAGGTAGCCCTGGATTTCAGATGATTTTAGCGTAATCTAGGGTTAACATGGGAGTGGGGAATGGAGGATCAGGAGAGTCTACTGTTCAATGCCTTCTTCAAGTTTTTGCCCCAGAAGATCGCTTTAACATGTTTAGTGAGTGTGACCCCCCAAATGGTAGTGTCCTACAAGAACTGGTCATTTCAGCACTCACTGGCAACTCACCATGCCAAGTGATTAGAAGACCTCTTCGTTGCAAACAAAATGTCCTGTAGACCATTCAATCTTTGGTAAAACCACCTGATTCTTATTTCTATAAAAATGATTTGATGAGGAAATCTAGATATTCTATATAGGCTGTTTAACTCTTTCACTACAAAATGGTTTTCCAGAGAACCAGTGGCAGGAATTGGGGTTCTTGGGATATTATTAAAATTCTTTAGCTCACGCCTTAATCTTATAGCCAGGGACACCATCAGGGCATTACTCCCCATGCTGTCGTGGGGCACCTGGACCGCCAGGGCCCCGTCATCGGCGGAGCACTTTTTAACAGCTCAGTTATCGGACTCTGAGTCTGAATCTGGAGCTGTCCTTGGTTTCCTGGGTGAATGGCTGGGCGGGCCAAGCAGCGTGCTTGTGCCTCCCAAGCACTCTGCTTTGGCACTGCCCTCTAGTCACGTGTGTGATGCACGAGTCACACACAAGTGTAGCTGCGATGGATGTCCCGGGCACTAGCGTCGCTAGGTGGGGCGGGGGTGACACCTGCCCTTAGGGTGACACCGTCACCAAGACTTTGATTTTTGAACCGGCCAGTTCAAAAATTAAAGTCTTTGGTGATGGTGTCAGCCTAACGGCGGGTTGTGTCACCCTGCGACCAAACGGCGTCTGCTCCGGCACCGCGTGTTAGGCTCCCTGTGAGCATCCGAAGCAACGGAGCTTTGGCGCTTGCCTGGGGGAACCTCGCGAGATCACGGCTGGTCACGTGGGTCCCCCAGGTGAGCGCCCAAGCGCCATGCCGCTGGACGCTTAAAGGGAGCCGAAGACGTGGCGGCGGCAGGAGCCAGGAGGTGAGCTGGGGGCAATATCCATGTGCACTGGGGCATATCCATGAGAACTGGGGGCATATCCATGAGAACCGGGGGCATATCCATGTGAGATGGAGCATATCCATGAGAACTGGGGGGCATATTCATGAGAACTGGGGGGCATATCCATGAGAGCTGGGGCATATCCATGAGAACTGGGGGGCATATCCATGAGAGCTGGGGCATATCCATGAGAACTGGGGGGCATATCCATGAAAGCTGGGGGGGCATATCTATGAGAGCTGGGGGCATATCTATGAGAGCTGGGGGCATATCTATGAGAGCTGGGGCAATATCCATGAACGCTGGGGCATATCCATGAGAGCTGGGGAATATCCATGAGAACTGGGGGACATATCCATGAGAGCTGGGGCATATCCATGAGAACTGGGGGACATATCCATGAGTGCTGGGGGCATATCTATGAGAGCTGGGGGGCATATCTATGAGAGCTGGGGGGAAAATCCATGAGAGCTGGGGCATATCCATGAGAGCTGTTGGGGCATATCCATGAGAGTGGAGGGGCATATCCATGAGAGCTGCTGGGGCATATCCATGAGAACTGGGGGGGCATATCCATGAGAAATGGGGGGCATATCTATTAGAGCTGGGGGAAATATCCATGAGAGCTGGGGGGGCATATCCATGAGAGCTGGGGGCAATACCCATGAGAGCTGAGGGCAATATCCATGAGAGCTGGAGCATATCCATGAGAGCTGGGGCATATCCATGAGAGCTGCTGGGGCATATCCATGAGAGCTGCTGGGGCATATCCATGAGAGCTGCTGGGGCATATCCATGTGTGAGCTGGTCTGGGGGCAACATATCCATATGTGAGCTGGGGCAATATATCCATATGTGAGCTGGGGCAATATATCCATATGTGAGCTGGAGCGCAATATATCCATATGTGAGCTGGAGCGCAATATATCCATATGTGAGCTGGGGCGCAATATATCCATATGTGAGCTGGGACAATATATGTCCATGGGTGAGCTGTTGGGGGCAATATATAATTGTGAGCTGGGGCAATATATCCATGTGTGAGCTGGTCTGGGGCAATATATCCATGTGTGAGCTGGTCTGGGGCAACATATCCATGTGTGAGCTGGTCTGTGACAATATATCCATGTGTGAGCTGGTCTGGGGGCAATATAGCCATACGTGAGCTGGGGCAATATACCCATAAGTGAGCTGGGGTGCAATATATCCATATGTGAGTTGGGGCAATATATATCCATGGGTGAGCTGCTGGGGCAATATATAATTGTGAGCTGGGGCAATATATCCATATGTGAGTTGGGGCAATATATATCCATGCTATATATGCCATATATCCATCCATATATATCTGTTGGGGGCAATATATAATTGTGAGCTGGGACAATATATATCCATGGGTGAGCTGCTGGGGGAAATATATCCAGAGCTGCTGGGGCAATATATATCCATGTGTGCTTTTACTTTCACTGCCTTCGAACAGGCACTGTACTTGCTGGCAGTTGGTAAAAATTTGTGTGTGAGCATAGGAGAGAGCTCCACAGCAATAAACCTCAGAGTAATGTGCGCTGTGTGTATGATCATTCAGTGTTATATGGAAGTACTGATTTACGAGTAAGAGTAGTTAAAAAAAAATCTGTAAAACTTGGGGGGTGACACCATAAGTTACCGCACCGGGTGATACCAACCCTAGTGACGCCACTGGTCCCGGGCGCAAAAGCGAGAAGAAGAGAGAAGGAGAGGAAGAAAGAGGAGCAGAGGACAGGGACAGAAGATGGTGGAGCGGTGAGCCAAACCAGGGCCCAGCCAGACTCCAGGCCCCAGCCAGACCCCAGGGCCCAGCCAGAGCCCAGCCAGACCCCAGGGCCCAGACAAAGCCCAGGGCCCAGACAAAGCCCAGCCAGACTGCAAGGCCCAGCCAGACCCCAGTCAGACCCCAGGGCCCAGCCAGACCCCAGGGCCCAGCCAGAGCCCAGTCAGACCCCAGGGCCCAGACAAAGCCCAGGGCCCAGACAAAGCCCAGCCAGACTGCAAGGCCCAGCCAGACCCCAGTCAGACCCCAGGGCCCATCCAGACCCCAGGGCCGAGCCAAGGACCAGCCAGACCCCAGGGCCGAGCCAAGGACCAGCCAGACCCCAAGGCTCAGCCAGACCCCAGCCAGATCCCAAGCCCAGCCAGATCCCAGGGCCCAGACAAAGCCCAACCAGACTGCAAGGCCCAGCCAGACCTCAGCCAGACTCCAGGGCCCAGCCAAGGCCCAGCCAGACCCCAAGGCTCAGCCAGACCCCAAGGTCCAGCCAGACCCCAGGGCCCAGTCAAGGCCCAGCCAGACCTCAGGGCCCAGCCAGGGCCCAGCCAGACCCCAGGGCCCTGCCAGACCCCAAGGCCCACCCCAGGGCCCAACCAAGACCCAGGGCCCAGCCAATCCTCAGGGCCCAACCAAGCCCCAGTGCCCAGGCCATCCTCAGGGCCCAGCCAAGGCTAAAGGCCATCATACAGACAGCACATTTATGAGAGTTTTATTACTGTAGAGCTCTGTGATACGCCAATACACACCGCACATTACAGTGAGTTTTATTGCTGTGGAACTGTGTTATGTTCTTTTTTTGTTTTGGAAGGGTGCAAAAAGCTGTTAAAGGTTGAGGAAGTTTACGGGGGGGCATCGTGAGGTTGTGTAAGCGGCCCCATCATTTCTGATGGCTGCCCTGCTTATAGCCAGAACACACCTCCACACACACAACTCTCCCATCACTGACATTACTCTGCACATTGTACTGTATTTGACAGGCAGAAGGCTCCCTCTGCTGGTCAGTCCGGGGATAGTACTGAGGCTGCCGTATTTGGACAATGAACTCAAAGGACTACGTGCACAAACCCAGGACTGTCCTTGGAAAACTGGGACCATTGGCTACTATGAAACTCTATCAAGTAGTGAAAGAGTTAAACGATATGAGTGTCATATTTATGTGACAAAGGTGAAACTCTGATTAAAACATCCTACTTACATGTGTGATTCTTTTTAAGCAAACACATTTTCTGGAAGGTTGTTTAAGAAGCTTTCAGTGAGATCCATTCTATTTTTGTGCATGATTTATGTAACAATTGCATTCTGTTTTTAATGAACAACTACTTTTTAATATAGATTTTTAAAGAATAGTTTGAAAGTAATGCACATTATACAATAATTGCGAGTTAAGTATAAAATAAATGAAATTTGTGCGTAATTTTATTTATCTGTGCACTTAATACTGGTATAAAGCTGATCGTCCGTAGTATTCTGTTCATTTATTCATTTGCCATTATAGTGAAAGATTATTTTAATACTGTTGTTATAACAACGCAATTCTATATATATATATTTATATTATTCATTTTTCAGTAAACGCTTTTATGGTGCTAAATAAACAAGTCTTCTGTTGTGTTTCTAATAAAGGAAACAATTTAAAAAAAGAGCCTTGCTTGTTCTTTAATTGTCATTTCTGTTTTCCTGCTGAATAATTCATGTAAATTGTCCAATTTCTATTCATCTGAATTGCTTAGCTCAATAATGCAAAAACATTTCCGGTGGTTACTGACCGAAGAAACCTTTACTTTTGTGAGATGACTCCATGCATCAGAAATGCTCGATCACATCATACAGAGCATAATGTAAACATCACATGGATTTCTTTACAGTCTTTGTGTAATAGTGATAAAAATGATGATATAATAAGTGATGAGCCTCATAACAAGAAAGATACAGCTGTGCCAGTTTCCATGCCAATAAAGGAACACTGGGCAGAGGCTGCTGACAGTCTCTGCCCAATTATTTTTTACTTTTTTTTCTTTTTTGGGTGAATATACTCACCTTTGTCCCTCGGCACGCACTGCTCCTCCTCTTCTGCACAGGGACTCCCTAACACGAAGTCCCTGAGCCTTTTTTGTGAATTTGTACTCCCTGCGCTACTTGCATGTGGAACGCAAATTGGGCACCACAACGGGACTTATGGACTTTACATAAGCAAGTGCAGAAAGATGGATCAGAGCTGCGCATATGCACTGCGCTGATTCATTGCGTCCTCTCTGAGACCGATCGCTAACGCAATTGGTCTCTGTCATGCTCCCTGCCGCTGACTGTGCCTTGCTTGCTATTTGTATCCAGGAAGCACTATTATCCAGCCTGGCAACAGTTAACCACAGTACACACACCACACTCCTGCCTGAATAAAGGACCACCCTCCCTTCCCTCAGGGCCTCAGCATTGAGACTCTAACTCTGAAAGAGTTTAGTCCTATTTCTGATACATGTGTATAGATCCGGCATACCCATTTGACCACAACTTTCTGGATATCCCCATTGATACTGCAAAAGGATTCCTCCTGTGTTCTGTCTTCAGCACCCTTGTGTCTCACTCCCCAAGGTATCCTCCAAGTTTTAGGTGTCTTCCAAGTATCCAAGGTACCTTTGGCCTCCACGTGTCCCTATCAAGTGTACACAAGACCCCTGCTGTATCCAAGTGTCCCTGGTGATCCCTCCTGTGCTCCTGCAATCCATTACCCTCTCCACCCATCTGTGTGTGTGTATACATCCACATACTGGGCTCATGTCTGCAAGTCCAGTGCCCCCCTGGCACTGAATCTGACAGTCTCAGAGATTGTGAGGTCGGCATGCTTGAGCGTGCTGAAGTCTCAAGTGACCGAGAGCAAGGAAGTTCAAACCTCCTGTCTGCTTGGTCCTAAGGAGGGGTTCCACCTGGGAGGGGAGAGGATACTCAACACATTCGAACTACCGGTCAGGCCAGGTGTGTAGAGTATCCTTTTAATTACACTGTAATTAACCTTATTATAATTATGCGCCGTTGGTCACTTACTCACAGACTTTTCACTCCGTCAATTAAGAGAAATAAAAATAAATGGCATACTTTTTGTTTGTTTCTGTGTATGCACCACTTCCCACACATACTGCATGTATAAAGTGTCCCTTTAAGTTATTTTGCAAATGTAAGAGTATAGGAAGCATAAATTTACAATAGGCTGGTGCAGTCATGCTACAAGGCATGTTTTTGACTCTGCTAGAATAGAACGGAGGTTTTAGGATTAAAAAGTACGGCTGTTGTAGTTTATAGTTCACTTGTAAATAGAAATGGCTTGGCTGGAACAGGGCCCTTTGCGTGTACATTAAAATGTGTTATATGGATTTTACATTTTGAATTTCTGAGAAGCTGATTGCATTATTTTAACAAATAAAGTTATTAAAATAATGTATTTAGGGGGGCGTGGCCGGATGCCGACTGCGTGAGACCCATAAGCCGGGAGCTCCGACCGAGGGCAAGAGAAGAAAATCTCATTTGGCCACAAACTCCTCCAACCGGCTTCAAAATATGCCAGGAACCGCGGGGAACCCCTCATAGAGCCGCCAGGCAAAAAAAGTGAGCAGCAAAGATTTTTTTACACTGCGAATGGAGCAATCTATGTCCTCCCCCCCGTCCTCCCAAGATGGGGCCGGTTCACAGGCATCCCACGGAGAGAAGGCCGCGACCAAAGACAATACTGCTGCATTCAGTAAGTTCGCTGCACGAAAGGAATTGATTAGGGACCTTAAAACTAGCCTTACAGGTAAATTGGACAGTTTAGCATCTGATATTAGAAAATATATACAGGATTTGGGGGAGTGCACAGAGAAACTAGAGGATAAAATGGATGAATTTACCACGGCCCATAATTCTATGGCGACAAAAATTGAGGAACGTGAGGATTTAATTTAACAATGCACCCACATGCTAACTGACTTAGAAGATCGGTCCCGCAGGCAAAACCTGAAAATCCGGGGTGTCCCTGAATCTGTTCCAAACCATAAACTGGCAGACTATGTTACAGGAATTTTTGTTCATTTATTCCCTGAAGTCAGTGAAGAATTATTGTTATTTGATCATATACTGGCTGGGTGGAGTAGAGGTAACAACACTGCTCTGCAAGGAGAGAGCCTGTGGAGTCATGGGTTCAATCCCAACGAGCACCTCTCCAATAAGTGTCCTTGGGCAAGACACCTAATGGTACATGCTTGCCACCCAGGACATACTTGAAAACAAGAGAAATCTCAATGTATCCTTCCTGGTAAAAATCCTTTCTCAAAAAATATATATATATATACACCGTATACCTAAGCCTCCCGCGGCTCCCCACAAAGCATCAAGACTCGTCCTCCTTAAACTACACTACTACAAACCGAAGGACCTTATATTGAGAGCACTGCAACACCCTGATGCACTTCACCCTGATTATAGGCACATTTATTTCTTTCTGGACTTGTCTAGAACAACTCGGCAGCAACAAAAGCATTGGCTCCCGTTACCACCATCCTCAGAACACATGGAGTACCCTATCACTGGATGAACACAATTCTCTGAGATTCCACTTTCGCCACCTGGTATCACTCTAAAGAACCTAAAAAAAGAGTAGCCTCTTCTTAGACGTAACATATAGTTCAACAAACTTTAATGCTGCCTGACAACTGCCTGGGAGAGGGCAGAATTCAGGGAGGTTTGATTTTTGATTTTCAATGTATTTTATTGCAAATCGAATATACACATTTTTAGTAGTGAAAGTGTTATCCTGCAAACATGCTTTCCTATTACAAATACGATTGTTTTTCAAAGGTAATCCAACAGATCTAAAGAGGAAATAGCTGCAAGCTCCATCTTAATTCTTCCGAACCTCACACTCTATGTGGACATAACAAAATATCTGCTGGGACTAAGCTGTAAAAGAACCCTGCTGAGTTCAATTAATAAATCCCGGGGAGCTCCAGTAACTTGATAATTGATTTCCAAATTGTAAATATCAATTAAGTTCAGATCATAATATTTCTTTTACCCCATAGTTGTTTAACTATTTTTATTGTCTTAACATAGAATATCTTCATAACTCTGTCCCCGACACCATTACAGTGAATTTTCTGCTTCAAGAGAGCAAAATATAACTATGTAACTACAGTATGTATATAGTAATCCTGTTTGTGTCTATATTATGAGCTACAAGGTGTCTGGTCTTTGACAATGATACTCCTCTCTCCAATCTACCATACTGCAGCCAGCTAAAATTCATATTCTGAAAGCAGCGACATCTAGTTATCCAAACACTAACAAGCACAAAGCAATTTATAAAAAAAATGCATACACCCAAATTTACATACACATACAAATGAAATTTATTACTCATATAGACATACAGTATATAGTATTACTACACTTACCGACCACTTTATTACCGTAGATACGCGAGTATAGTACAACCCGAATATAACGTGATGGATAGAGATTTATTATGGAAATGAGAGAATACTCAAGACTCGAATATAACGCGAGGAGCAAAATTATACTGTACCAGATTAAAATCCTTCCAGGTTCTCTTAACACAGTCAGGCTACCCCTCAGGCCAGGGTGCTCTGCTCTAGAATGATTGCAGTTGTTACTAAGTATGAAGCCGCTGGCCACATCTTCTTTACTAGCGATTAGATGGCCGGCGGAGGCGAGCGAGATGAATGATTGACTTAAACCGAGCTTGCCCTCTGGCTCTGAGGAATCCCACCTCTCCTGAATCCGGTAGTTTCTGAAGTGTTTGCAAGCATCAGGGAGCCCACATTCACTTCCGCGAGACTACCGGAACCTCTGGGAGACTTGGGATCCAGAGCAAGGCAGAGGTCTCAAATATAACGCGACCCCTCCAATTTTAAGGTAAATTTTTGTCTCAAAATTTAGCAGTATACGCGAGTATCTACAGGTACAGCTGTTAAAATGCTTGTTCACACAATTTGCTAATCAGCCAATCACCTGGCATAAACTCAATACATTTAGGCATCTAGGTGTCGTGAAGACGACTTGCTGAATTTCAAACTGAGCATCAAAATGGGGAGAAATGGGGATTTCAGTGACTTTGAACGTGGCAGGGTTGTTGGTGCCAGACGGGCTGGTCTGAGTATTTCAAAAACTGCTGATCTGCTGGGATTATCACGCACATCCATCTCTAGGGTTTACAGAGAATGGGTCCGAAAAAGAGAAAATATCCAGTGAACGCCATTTGTGTGGGGAAAATTGCATTGTTGATGTCAGAGGAGAATGGCAGACTGGTTCAAAATGATAGAAAGGCAACAGTAACTCAAATAACCACTCGTTACAACCAAGGTATGCAGAATAGCATCTCTGAATACACAACACTTCGAACCTTGAAGCAGATGAGCTACAGCAGCAGAAGACCCCATCAGGAGCCACTCCTGTCAGCTAAAAACAGGAAACTGAGGCTACAATTTGGACAGGCTCACCAAATTGGAAAATAGAAGATTGGAAAAATGTCGCCTGGTCTGATGAGTCTCGATTTCAGCTGCGACATTCACATGGTAGGGTCAGAATTTGGAATAAACAACATGAAAGCATGGATCCATCCTGCCTTGCATCAACCGTCCAGGCTGGTGGTGGTGGTGTAATGGTGTGGAGGATATTTTCCTGGCACACTTTAGGCCCCTTAGTACCAATTAAGCATTGTTTAAATGCCATAGCCTACCTGAGTATTGTTGCTGACCATGTCCATCCCTTTATGACCACAGTGTACCCATCTTCTGATGGCTACTTCCATCAGGATAATGCACCATGTCACAAAGCTCAAATCTTCTCAAACTGGTTTCTTGAACATGACAATGAGTTCACTGTACTCCAATGACCTCCACAGTCCCCAGATCTCAATCCAATAGAGCACCTTTGGGATGTGGTGGAATGGGAAATTCGTATCATCAACTGCGTGATGCTATAATGTCAATATGGAGCAAAATCGCTGAAGAATGTTTCCAATACCTTGTTGAATCTATGTCATGAAAAATTAGGGCAGTTCTGAAGGCAAAAGGGGGTCCAACCTGGTACCAACAAGGTGTACCTAATAAAGTGGCCAGTTAGTGTATTTAATATAATGCAGTGTTTTTTTTTATGTAAGATGTTGTCTTTTGCACCTTATTATAGAAAATTTAAGCAATAAAATAGGATAGAAAAAAAACATACTGTAGCAATATAATGAGAGCCGTAAAGCCAATATGAAAATGGCACAAGTTCTGAAATACATGTGTTGCATAAAAATGCATTAGCTGTTTAAATGAATTGAGGCACGGCAATATTCTGGCTTTAATGCTTAAAACATTAAGAAATATCTGCTTTCAGTGGGAGATAAATGGTTTAAATGAAACACAAAAATGTAAGTGTACATTGTGAGAGGACGTTACAGCATTTATGACGCATCAGATATGATTTAAAATGGAATTCATTTTGTATGTAACTAACTTGCAGGTTCATTTACCTTCATATACATCACTTCTCCTTAAACTATGCCCAATGAGGAAGCACTAAATGCAAGCTTTGAATCTAATAGTACATAAAACAAATTTATAATAAGTCATACGAAGGAAATTCTCTACCGTAGTTTAGTAATGCTTTGTCCTTGGCTCAGAGTAACAAGAAAATAAATAGATTAATATGTTTGTTGTTCCAGCCAATTTGCTTTTTTCACAAGCTGAGACTTTTTTCACTTTTAAATTACACAGAAAAAAAAAAGATTTTAAAGGGAACAATACAAAACAAATGTAAAATGACATTAATATGAACAATTAGAATAAAAAAGTATTGTTTTAACTATAATTACCTTCTTATATATAAAATAAACCATACAGAATATTTTTCCAGCTATGCTAAGTCACAGAAGAATCTGTATGTCAAGCATTATCTTTAAAACCCTTTCACTACCAAGTGGTTGTCCATAAAGGGAATATAGAAAGTAAGATCACTAAGTGAGGCAATTAATACCATGCATAATGTGAATACAACTATTCTACAAATGTGGGGCACTATCATGTGCCTACAGATAAAGCGGGGACACTAAGAGGAAAGATTTGCACTTGCAAATCTCCCCTTAGCATCCCCATTTTACAAGTGCATTATGGGGCAGGCCTGCCCGTAGCAGCAGCTAGGCTCAACGATGCTCGGGGCAGTGCTATTGCGCCGTCGTAAGCATCCCCTCCAAGGGTGACATGAACGGCAGGATCTCGCCTCTCACGAGATCATGTAGGTCCGGGGAGTGATCACAGAGGGAGACAGGGGACCCCCCACAGTCTCAGTCTGCTCCCAGCAGCCAGAAGGGGCGGATCTGACCGTCGTTCCCACTGCGGGAGGAGAGTTGAGTATTTGATTTTTTGTTCCAGCTGCAGCTAACAGATTCCGCAGAAGCTCTGAGCTGTAGTAAACATTTTTAGTTAGCAACTGCGGTTCGTAATTAGCGTTAGGACCTTGTGTTAAGCATAGAGAGAGCAAAGTAAAGTAAGCTCGTGCCAAAAAGCACTAATACCGATATGCTAATGGTTTTTTAACACGTTAGCAATTGGGAGGTGATCTGTGCGGCATGCTATCACCTCAACTATCCTAGTGCCAACGCTTGTTTATGTGAGCGCTAACGTTGAGGAGGTGATAGGGCCAGTGGTGTTTCAACCGCAGTAATGTTAGCACGTATTGTAGACACTCGGGTATACCACTAAATAATTAGTTACAAAAATTTATCTTAAAATTGGAAGGGTCGCGATATATTCGAGACATCTGCATCGCGTGTAAAAAAACTTGACTTGCACAGGGATCCCAAGTCTCCCGGAAGTTCCGGTAGTCTCCCTGAAGTGAATGTGGGTACACTGACGCCTCCAAACACTTCAGGAACTCCCAGATTCGGGAGAGATAGAATCCATCATGGCCAGAGGGTCTTTCAAGATTAGCTTAAAACCGAGCATGCACCCTCGCTCCATGCAGCATGCTGGGAGGTATAGTTTTTTGACTTCTGGCTCCAGCAGGCAGGCTCATCCACTGCGTTGTCTGCCAATAGCCAACCCCACCCCATTGTTGCCCCATCCTGACATCGCTGCAGACGCGCAGTGTGATTCTCCTCACATTCTGAATGTGAGGAGTTTCACCAGGTAACTCTGCAGCACGTCAGGAGCTTGTATGGGGGACTGGCTATCGGACAGCGCAGTGGATGGGCCTGCCTGCTGTAGCCAGAGGTCAGAAATTGTTTACCAGTAGTATACTTTTATAATTTTGCTCTTCGTGTTATATTCGAGTTTTGAGTATTCTCTCATTTCCATAATAAATCTCTATCCATCGTGTTATATTCGGATTACACTATACTCTAGTATCTACGGGTATGTGTTACAAAACATGCAACAGGATGAACGGTGATAAACAAAGATGTAAAAAAATGGTACAAACCCAAAACAATACGTAAAAATCTTGGAACAATATAGGGGAATTTACATAACTTTGATTTCGCCCCCTTGACAATCATCCCCTATTTGGGGGTTATTTTAAAAAAACAGATATAATTCCTATTCCACTTCACCCACATGTTAAAGAGCCTCTAACAGCTCTTCTATTATTACCTGTGGGTGTTAAATTCATTTCCTGGGTGTCCACGAAACTTCTTTGTGGATTATATCTCCCTCCGGGTGAATTTTCGCAAGAAAATCTTAAACACCAAGGGGACAATGGTAGTCGTCCCTAGTGTAATTCAATAGACAATTTCTATTTGCTCTACAGACAATTGTTCAATTACAATAAAAGGAGCCTATGTGGATCTATTGCATCAAATACGGACCCTTGTTTTATCTCTTGAGGGGCATGTCAATATGCATGTCTGTATTTGCGTGTCTGTTTGTGTGTCTGCAGGGGTCGTAGTGGGTGGGAGACAAACAGTGGTTCTTTAAGGGACCCAATTCTTTAATTTTGAAAAGCTTATTGTTAACAATCTACTCCTGTTGCACCTTGGGCAACTTGGAAAATTCAGTGGCTTCTTACAACTTATTATACATCTTGTGCTGTATGGTAGGGCACATATCATTAATAACAACATTATTCAAATTTTTCCACATAACATAATCTTGTAGGATGGTAGTGGTACCTTAGATCTTAAGAATGGCAAATGAGATGTTATGAAGCAAGGGTGTAATTTCAATAGAGATGTATCCTTATGTCTCCCCTAACAAATACACCAATACCATGCATGGGGAAGTTATCCAACACAAATTTCCAAGCATTGCACACGGGAGTCGTCCCAGAAGACTGGAAATTAGCAAATGTTGTGCCCATTTACAAGAAGAGTAGTAGGGAGGAATCGGGGAACTATAGGCCAGTTAGTCTTACTTCAGTAGTGGAGAAATTAATGGAAACCATGTTAAAGGAAAGGATTGTTGAACATCTAAAAACACATAGATTACAGGATCAGAAACAACATGGGTTTACCTCAGGGAGATCATGCCAAACTAATCTTATTGATTTTTTGGATTGGGTAACAAAAATAATAGACACAGGTGGTGCAGTAGACATTGCTTATTTAGATTTCAGTAAGGCTTTTGATACTGTTCCGCATAGAAGGCTTATCAATAAATTGCAATCTTTGAGCTTGGATTCCAATATTGTTGAATGGATTAGGCAGTGGCTGAGTGACAGACAACAGAGGGTTGTGGTAAATGGAGTTTATTCGGCTCAAGGTCTTGTTACCAGTGGGGTACCTCAGGGGTCAGTACTTGGACCCATTCTCTTTAATATTTTTATTAGTGATATTGCAGAAGGTATTAATGGAAAAGTATGTCTTTTTGCTGATGACACAAAGATTTGCAACAGGGTTGATGTTCCTGGTGGGATCAGCCAAATGACAAATGATTTAGGTAAACTAAAAAAAATGGTCGGAGTTGTGGCAATTGAGTTTTAATGTGGATAAGTGCAAGATAATGCACCTGGGACGTAAAAACCCAAGGGCTGAATATAGAATATTTGATACAGTCCTAACCTCAACATCTGAGGAAAGGGATTTAGGGGTCATTATTTCAGAGGATCTAAGGGTAAGTAGTCAATGCAATAGAGCAGCAGGAAATGCTAGCAGAATGCTTGGTTGTGTAGGGAGAGTTATTAGCAGTAGGAAAAGGGAAGTGCTCATGCCACTGTACAGAGCACTGGTGAGACCTCACTTGGAGTACTGTGTGCAGTACTGGAGACCGTATCTCCAGAAGGATATAGACATCTTAGAGAGAGTTCAGAGAAGGGCTACTAAAATGGTGTACGGCTTGAAGGAGAAAAGTTACCAGGAAAGGCTTAATGATCTTAACATGTACAGCTTGGAAAAAAGACGAGACAGAGGAGATATGATAGAAACATTTAAATACATAAAGGGAATCCACAAGGTAGAGGAAGGGAGTATATTTAACCCCTAAAGGACCCCTGACGTACCCAGTACGTCCTGTCCACAGGTCTCCCTTAGACCCGCGGACGTACAGGGTACGTCAGCGGCGCCTAATCCCCCTCCCGCCCGATACTCACCTCCCTCGCTGGATCCCTCGGTGATCTGGCAGGGAGGAAGCCTGCCCATGTGATTTACATGGGCAGGCGAGGCTGATGACGTTGCCATGCTGCGTGGTGACGTCATCAGCAGGCGTCCCCATGCAATTCAATAGAGGGGAGGGTGGGCTCCTTCGGAGCCCTCTATCTCCCCAACCATTGAAGCTAGGGAGATGCTGTTTGCACCGCTGAGAGTCTCCCCTTTTCAGCGGTGTATAGCATTAACAGTTTCGCTGCCGGATCACGTTTCGGCACCAATTGCCGCCAAAACGCGATTCGAACCTGGAGAGGGGCTGACATCTTGGATGTCAGCCAAGTCTCCAGGTCCCCCCCACCCACTGACAACCTCACCATATGTGTGAGGATGTCAGTGGGCCAGATAACCATCTAGCTGCCATGTAGAGATAAGGGGATCCTAAGGATCCCCATATCTCCTGATCTATGGCAGCTAGATGGTCATATTTAACTTCATTTGAAAGGCCTGATTATGGCCTTTCCAATGATACCAAACATGACCAGGTTTGGTTTTAAAAGAAATTAAAAAAAAAAAAAAAATTTTTTAAAAAAAAAATAATAAAAAAATTAAATAAAATAAAAAAACGTTTTTTTTAAAAAAGTTTTTTTTGTCTGGGGGGAGTTTAATTAAATAGGACTTAGGCTGTCATCTAAAAATAATTAGCACAAAATGGTCAGAATGAGCGCAGCGCACATAGGTGAACTGTCTCAGCAGTGAAGGGGTTAAAAAGCAAACGCATGTAAATATTGGGTATTTCTAGTCTCGGGACAAAATTTTGAACCTATTTAGCCGGGGTCTTTTTGGGTGGTTGTAGATTTTGGGGATTAAATTACGAAAAAGTGTGTTTTTACCATTTTTTCATCATATTTCATATTTTTTTTATAGTAAATTATTCGATATGATGGAAATAATGGTATTTCTAGAAAGTCCATTTAATGGCGGGAAAAAGGGTGTATAATATGTGTGGGTTGAATAAACGAGTAAGAGGAAAATTTGACCTAAACACTAACAGCGCAGAAACGTAAAAACAGCAGCGGTCACTAAAAGACGGATTTGTGTAAAACCACCCGGTCACTAAGGGGTTAAAAGGAAACAAAATAGCAAAACAAGAGGACATAGTCTTAGATTAGAGGGGCAAAGGTTTAAAAGTAACATCAGGAAGCATTATTTTACTGAGAGGGTGGTGGATACATGGAACAGTCTTCCAGTAGAAGTGGTAGAGGCCAAAACAGTGATTGAATTTAAGCAAGCATGGGATAGGCATAAGGCTATCCTAAACAAAAGATAAATCCAGGTAAAGTATCCATGTAATTGGGCAGACTAGATGGGCCGACAGGTTCTTATCTGCCGACATTTTTCTATGTTTCTATGCTCATATTTCTCACCTGTTGCCCCTCAAACACATTACCTAAGCGGTTCTTTACATTGGTAGCCCATGCTTTTTGGATTTGTTTAATAATACTAATAGTATTTCCAAAGTCTTTTGTGGGTTCAAAATATTGTATACAACTTTTTATTTCTGCCACGTCTCGTCCAGATTATAGGCTCTTTTGAGCGGAGCCCTTTGATTCTATCTGGTCATGTTTTTAGTTTGCTTGCCACTTCTTAATTATTACAACAATAGTAATAACAATGTTTATCATATCAATAGTTGTACACTGCTTGGCCACAAAAAAAGTCATTGCTTCAGGTTTCGTCATGTCTTTTTCAGTGACGTCATGTGCTCAAAAAATGTCTCCTGATTACCTGATTATAGTGATAGATCAGATTTTTCCATCAATGAAATTTTTCTTTCCAAGACAACAATGCCAGGATTCATTGAGCTCACATAGTACAAGAGTGATTCAGGGAGCCTGAGACCTCAATTTCACAATTGAACACGACCACCACAGAGTACAGACCTTAACCCCATTGAGAATCTTTGGGATGTGCTGGTGAACACTTTAGTCAGTGGTCTGACTCTCCCATCATCAAAACAAGATATTGTTAGAAACATAGAAACATAGAAAAATGTCGGCAGATAAGAACGTTTCGGCCCATCTAGTCTGCCCAATTACATGGATACTTTACCTGGATTTATCTTTTGTTTAGGATAGCCTTATGCCTATCCCATGCTTGCTTAAATTCAATTACTGTTTTGGCCTCTACCACTTCAACTGGAAGGCTGTTCCATGTATCCACCACCCTCTCAGTAAAATAATTCTTCCTGATGTTACTTTTAAACCTTTGCCCCTCTAATCTAAGACTATGTCCTCTTGTTTTGCTACTTTGTTTCCATTTAAATATACTCCCTTCCTCTACCTTGTGGATTCCCTTTACGTATTTAAATGTTTCTATCATATCTCCTCTGTCTCGTCTTTTTTCCAAGCTGTACATGTTAAGATCATTAAGCCTTTCCTGGTAACTTTTCTCCTTCAAGCCGTACACCATTTTAGTAGCCTTTCTCTGAACTCTCTCTAAGATGTCTATATCCTTCTGGAGATACGGTCTCCAGTACTGCACACAGTACTCCAAGTGAGGTCTCACCAGTGCTCTGTACAGTGGCATGAGCACTTCCCTTTTCCTACTGCTAATAACTCTCCCTACACAACCAAGCATTCTGCTAGCATTTCCTGCTGCTCTATTACATTGACTACTTACCCTTAGATCCTCTGAAATAATAACCCCTAAATCCCTTTCCTCAGATGTTGAGGTTAGGACTGTATCAAATATTCTATATTCAGCACTTGGGTTTTTACGTCCCAGGTGCATTATCTTGCACTTATCCACATTAAAACTCAATTGCCACAGCTCCGACCATTTTTTTAGTTTACCTAAATCATTTGTCATTTGGCTGATCCCTCCAGGAACGTCAACCCTGTTGCAAATCTTTGAGTCATCAGCAAAAAGACATACTTTTCTATTAATACCTTCTGCAATATCACTAATAAAAATATTAAAGAGAATGGGTCCAAGTACTGACCCCTGAGGTACCCCATTGGTAACAAGACCTTGCACCGAACCCTCTGTTGCCTGTCACTCAGCCACTGCCTAATCCATTCAACAATATTGGAATCCAAGCTCAAAGATTGCAATTTATTGATAAGCCTTCTATGCGGAACAGTATCAAAAGCGTTACTGAAATCTAAATAAGCAATGTCTACTGCACCACCTGTGTCTATTATTTTTGTTACCCAATCAAAAAAAATCAATAAGATTAGTTTGGCCTTATCTCCCTGAGGTAAACCCATGTTGTTTCTGATCCTGTAATCTATGTGTTTTTAGATGTTCAACAATCCTTTCCTTTAACATGGTTTCCATTAATTTCCCCATACTACTGACGTAAGACTAACTGGCCTATAGTTCCCCGATTCCGCCCTACTACCCTTCTTGTAAATGGGCACAACATTTGCAAATTTCCAGTCTTCTGGGACGACTCCCGTTAGCAAGGATTGGTTAAATAAATCTGTTAACGGTTTTGCTATTACATCACTGAGCTCTTTTAATAATTTAGGGTGGATCCCATCAGGCCCCATTGACTTATTTGTCTTTACTTTAGACAGCTGCTGTAGAACCTCCTCTTCTGTAAACTGATATGTAAATGTCTCGTTAGTGTTTCCTCCTAACTGAGGTCCCTTTCCTTCCTTTTCTTCTGCAAAGACTGAACAAAAATATTCATTGAGGCAGTCAGTGAGACTTTTATCCTCTTCTACATACCTTCCTTCCTTTGTTTTTAATCTAACTAATCCTTGTTTGACTTTTCTTTTCTCGTTTATGTATCTAAAAAATGTTTTGTCCCCCTTTTTTACTGACTTAGCTATTTTCTCTTCTGCGTGTGCTTTGGAAGCGCTTATAAATTGCTTTGCCTCTTTCTGCCTAATCTTATAGGTTTGCCTATCTTCTTCACTCTGAGTTTTTTTATAATTATTGAATGCTGTCTTTTTGTTCTTCACTATTTTGGCCACTTCTGGTGACAAATGAATGGAACTCTGGACGGAAATAAATCTTATGACATTGCACAAACCTATTGAAACGATGCCAAGGCTAATGCGTGTAGTAGTCAAAGTAAAAGGTGGTCCAACAAAATTTTAGTGTGTGACTTTTTTCATCCAGGCAGTGTAAACTAATAGTAATAGCTTTCTTTCTTTCTAAAACCAGAGATTATGTTAAGAATTTTTAAATACACTCAGAATTTTAGTTTTATTGGAGGCCCGGCAATTAAAAATGTATTAGAGGATTAGGTAGGATATACAACATGTAAATGGATTTATTTTATAAAAAGAATAGAGAGATATAAAGCATTATCAAAATGTAATGACTTTAGAATGTATCTTTATGAAATTATCAATGCAACTGCCGTTATAAACTAAACTCTTTTAAATCTATTTTAATCTCAAAATCTAATTAAATGTTGATTTTGCTATACTTTTGATTGACAGACATTTCATTACCAGATCGTCAGGTAATTTTTATATAGTACTAATGCCTTTTATTACAGAACTAATCAACGTTCAACAAGATAGACAGGCATGAAAAAATAATAACATTTTGTTAAATTTGAGCA
This sequence comes from Leptobrachium leishanense, assembly GCA_009667805.1. Lineage (NCBI taxonomy): Eukaryota > Metazoa > Chordata > Amphibia > Anura > Megophryidae > Leptobrachium > Leptobrachium leishanense. The sequence continues at coordinate 109,878,188 of CM019064.1, read as the reverse complement.
TACACATTTTGCCTTACACAGTACACCCGATGCAAAACATTGCAAACAGAATTTCACAAACTGTCTCCAGAAACCATCGACAAATAAGACCTAATCATTTTAATATAAAATATGATCTAACATCAATTCGCAACTCCTGTCCTAGTTTTATCAAAGGTTGCTGCAGTTGTGTATCCTTATCTGCCATTTGCTCCAATGTGTGATAAGAAACAGTAAACATTAACAGTCTTTGATAAATATAGGCTTTGAAGTTTTGCTTTAAAGCAGAGTTTACGTTGTAGGATTCATGTCTTTCATTCTCTGTGGTTTAGTGATAGCTATGCATTTCATTTTTCACTTTATTTTATTATCACATTTTAGAGCTTAAAACTTTTAACATATTCCAAATTATGTTTATGTCAAATCACAAAAATTTGACTTGCTTTGTAAACAGTGTTACAAAAGTGATCTATAGCATCGACAAGCTTCACTGTGACTGTTACTAATGCTTATTCTTTCCATAGAGAATAGGATAGTAGGTTTTTAATTTAAAATAATGTGTTTGACTGCTTCAAATACATTACTTTCTTTGCTCAAAACACAGATGTTTAAATTCACTATTACTAATGTGTTTTCTGTCTGGAGAACTCAGATCACCTTTTTGAACTGATGTAGAATATATTACAGATATGTTAATCAAATGGAAAGAGTGTCACCAGTGAGACCAAGGATTCTCCAACTAACAAACATTGGTTACCATTATGCAGGCAGAAAAGGAGCATTCATAGGGCTGTATTCCTTAGCATTGATACAGGCATGATGTGCCCTATATCAGTGCAATATGGCCTACCTCATTCCCTACACCCTTGGATCACACTGTTGTGTAGCATCAGTACTCCAGCCTTGAAGGTAGGATCTGCCCACCCATGTGGCTGCGGTGCATAACATTGCAGTGCATTACTTAGCTGTTATGCGACTCTGTCAAGAGTACCTGTGCACCTGGTTGCTGCCATACTGGGGTCACATGTTAACCCAATAATAAATACATTTCTCACAACCATTACTTTGAATCTATGACTAAAACCAACCGTTTAAAATTAAATTAAACATCCTTACTACATTATACTTACCATCCATTAATCAACTATGCCAGGGAGGTTCTTCAACGCCAGGGTCTTCTGCAATGAGCTGGATTGGCTCAGAGATATTAACATGGAATGACATCCAATAGCAATCCTTGCTACAAAATTGATTCAGCCAGTGAGAGAGATCCATAGATGGGGATCCTGTCATTGGCTGAAGTAGTCTGGACATGTGTACTTAATACCCAGCTGTTTGATTGCCAGTAGTATATACACGGCCACCCTATATCTAAACAATCATTGAAGAGGTGAAAGGACATCTTTCACCGCTTCTCCAATTGGTTTGTCCATGTGGAACCAATTTGACTAATACCCTATTGCCCACAAAGAGACATCAAAGTGCTTCAATAAGATATTTGGAGGTTGAGGTAGTGAATTTTGCTTGGACGTTGGACCTCTAAAAACACAGCAGAGGAAATATAGACAAAGGCCTCAACAGTGAAGGTTGAAAAGACTTGCTGTGCCACAAACGTTACCCTCCACTGCCAAGTGAAGCATTTATGCTATGCACTTGCCAAACTTGAAATCATAAATAGAAAGTTAAACATTTGTTTTAAAAAGATACTTGAAATTGTGGCAGATGCAGACATACTAATGTCTTATGGAGGCATTATTGCTGTTGCTGCAAATCTCTCAATGAAAACAGTTATGGCTCTGGTGGGAGATATTCAGTCAAGGCTGCCACTATCACAGCATTCTGATGCCTACTCTTCTTAGCTTTGGTGGCTCAAAGATTTAGAGAGGAGAACATTTTGAGACTGAAGGAATACTTCAGGCTTCCTGAATCTTCCAATGTATGGTAGCATCATGGCAGTGACCTCTTTGTAGGAGACCTGGTCTCTCCTGTCCAAAGTCAGCCTCCAATGACCAACCTGGCCTGAATGACATTTCCTTCGTGTTTACTTTGGTTTTCTATATTATTTTGCCACTCTTTTCTATATTATTTTTACAGTCAAAGATTTCACTTGCGGATGTAATTTGTAGACTTGGAATGTATTATTTTTTATAGTTAACCCTACAATAATATTATTGACATGATCCATTGCTGAAGTTGGACTTGTTTTTCTGCCACCCTGACGTCAGTGTGATGTTTTTCTTTTATTTTTTTCATTAAATATGTCTACATGTGGCCTCCGTCTGCCCTTTATTTTCAATGCTAGCTTATTCCTCCAGACCTCTCAAAATCAGCCTTCGTCCTGTGAAACACACTATATTGCCCTTTCAGACTCTACCCATTTTTCTAGACTATTGTATCACATTCCTGACCAATCCTTCCTCTACCCTTCTCCATGCTTTTCTACAAACCCATTACCATTTCTAGAAATGCTAGTACTTGTGATTCTGACCACTAACAAGAGGACTACTCCTCGGGTTATCCTCCACTCCAAATCATTTTAAAGGTCACCTGAGCAGGGCCCTCAACTCGTTTTTTTTTCTCTGGTTCCTACATTTGTTGGTTTCTAATTTTGGTAGATTAATTCTCCATTTTTATATTGTAAAATGCTGCAGAAACTGATAATGCTATAAAAATATGGTGATGATGATGTAATAAAAATAATCGGAATATTTGTTAGAGGCACCATTGTCTAAAATATGGCACTTTGGACAACAATGAGTACGTCAGCAGCATCTGAAATAACTAAATCATAATGTCATGGTTCTGAAGTAAACATCCATCTTCAACCATTATACATTGTGAAACAAGCAAGAGTAATTCTGGGTAATGTGACATCTTTTAGAGAATGTAAGAAGCATTTTACTGCAACCAGCACCATATAAAAAACTCAAATACACAAAATGTAGATTTACAGAAAAAGTTATATATTCTACGTAATTCAATGGTGATAAAATAGAATTGGGCACACCGCTATCTGAATCAATTTTAAAGACAGAACTAAATCTAAATGTTAGGTATTTTATGTATAAAATATACTTTTGTACATAAAAAATTGCATGGCTGAATTGAAATAAAGCATTTTTTTTATAATTGTACAATGTAAAATAAATGCAACCTATGTGCCCCAGCCATGATTCATAAATGCAGTCCGCATTATATTTAAAACCCTTGTGAGACCTTGCCGATCACCTTACTAAACACGAAAAGCAGTATTAATGAGCATATTATGCATGCTTATCCATGTCAATTAACATTCTCTGATACCATTATACTTGGCTGCTGATGTTAGTGCATACATCAGTACACCTATTTGTTCAGACTAACATTTTTTATTTTTAACCAGGTTGAAAAATGGAAGGTAGGGATACTAGTGTTCTGGAAGACAGGATGCATATGATATCATAAGCATTTTTAATCAATCGGAAAGCTTTTTTGCATGGCTACATCAACGTAAATAAGCTATAAGGAGATGGTGCTTGGAGAGTATTTTTACAGCATTGTTTACTCATACTCATATAGCGCACATAAGTGTAATCTTTTATTAACTCGACTTTGGAATGGTAGGGGTTATCTCGAGTTTGCATTAAAATTCATTGGAATGCACTCATTAGCATATCAAAACCCAATTGTCACACCTTTTTAAAACCAGATTTGTGTGTCCCCTGTGGAGAAATGAAATCAGTCTTATCTCTCTCCAGGCACCCTGTAGAGAGTTAAAACAATCTGCATATAGCAGCCCCAAACCTCACTGTAACAAAAAGTTAAAAATACATTACTGCTGCCTTACAGCAGCCAGAGAGAGGAGAGAATGCAGCACAACTGTGGGGTCACTCACTGTTGTACAACGATATGATTTAGGTGGTTGTGACTGAAAATTTTAGAACAGTACAGATACAAGGTGTTACTGTAATTTACATATGCAGGCATTATGCCACATTCAGATAATAGTTCTATATTATGGTGATATTTTTGGAAGCTGCATTGCTCATAATCTCACTCCATGGTGACTGTTCACTACAAATCCTCGTAAACAGGAGAGCTGAACATTCTTATTATTTATCTTCATCATAGTTACAGTATTTGACACAAAGACCATTTCTGTCTGTATGCGGATAATGCAGACCCCATGTGACATTGTGTGTGATAACGTACACCATATAGAGTTCAGACTCTTATTTCAACAATATTTCTGTGAAGGATAAACGACTACATGAAATATTGAAAATGAGCGAATTTACATTATTTCTTTTTACTAGCTCAGAACAATAATCTCTGTAAAATTTCTATTCTACTAAATATTTGTTAACTTTGCATGCCATCTTTCAAATAAATGTTATGATAAAAACATAATCAAATTTTTTTAACAAAATAGCTTGGTAGTAAAAGGGTTAAGCTTTAAAAAGGATATTGCAATTCCATGCTCCTGTTTTATTGGGCAACCCAAGGAAAATAATGAAGAGTAATACTAGGACCTTAGTACTAATGTCCTTTGCTATAGTCTAGTTTGAATTATGCACTTAAAGTAATAATAGAGGGTTGAAACAGGAGACAGTAGGAAAACGAGGGGTTAAACATTAAACTTCCAGACACGCTCTGCTCTCCCCCATCCCATTTTAACATATTTAGTTTCCTTATATACTCTCCTGAATTCAGCACTGGCCTCCCTCTGATCTCTGAAGGAATTTACATGCTGCCAGTTCAACTTTTCACATAACCACAGGAGGGTGGGCACTGCAGCCAACACAGTGGCTCTCAATGCTGTGTTACCATTGGTTAAGGCCCAAAGGTCCCAAAGGTCACCAAGCACTGAAACCTAAGCCGGTGGTTCACTGAGTTTAGGTTCTGTGCTGGAGTAAGCGCCTGCATTTGGATGGCTGAATTAGCCCTCCGAGCTCAACATCAGTGAGGGGAGAGGGAGCAGGCAGCTCACAGTATTGTGATGAGTCAGATAAGATAGCATGGTCACACTGTGTACAATGTCCCTTTAAAACTGTTGCAGAGAAAAATTTAAAAAAAAAATGTATTCGTACCAGCTCATCAACAAATATAAATAAGGTCATGCACAAGATAATATACAAATGCACTGTAAGTTTCCTGAAATGTTTATTCAATCTATAAAAAGCAAGTATGTTCTCTAATTTGATGCCAAATTGAATATTAGTTATTTTTAGAAGTGAAAAGCTCTAGGGATTTCAAGACCTAGTTTTACGCGAGTCATTAAGCAGAAATTTTCTATAGTGTTGAAAAAAAGGGACATTTTCTTGCCTACATTTTCAGAGCTAATTTACTATACCTGCTGTTCATTTCAGGATTTGCATTTTTTTAATATTCGATCACTTACAGATTGTTTTTTTTTTAGTAGACACATGCTGTAAATCCTATGAATTACCATTCCCCTGAGGCTTGTCTCTTAATGTTTTAGCGTGTCAAGGTGTCTGACAATATTCCAATTACCATGTGTTGCAATAGAACAGAATTACTCTTTTAAAGACTTCGCTGCTTCTGTGAAACTCATTCAGAGCTGACATTGTGTCACAGTTCAACCAGAATATTTGTAATTTCAGTGAAGAATATCCAGCATAGAATAAGCCTGGTTTCAAATCACACTTTTGATGAAGATTATAAAGGCTGGTACACGTGCTCATACCACAAAGCAGCAACTGAATAAGAACAAGTAGAGAATATATTACAGGAACCTCCAGCTAGGTTATTTAACAGACCGTGATAAAACTGGCAATAAATCTGCTGTATCCAGTGTTCGGGAAGTACTCTAGGACGTTCTCTGTTGCTATGGAGCAATAATAAACATTTTGTTTTTGAATGTTTTGGTCACTTTATATTTCGGTTCTTGTCTTTCTTTTTGGTGTTTTAATGCTATGCTGATCATTATCTCTCCTCACGTCTGTCTGTAGTCTGCTACAGTCTCCAGGCAATATTGTTGATCTGCAATACTGCTGCCATTCTTCTTTACCTCTGTGGCTGAAGTGAAGTGTATACTCTGTCACTGCTACATTTTTTCAAAGACTAACAATAAAAAATTATTCAAACCTAAAACTGGCTGTATATAAATTTTCTTACAGGTTGTGAGGTTGTGGAAAGGATTTGTCTACCAGGACTTTACTCATTCACAACCAAGATCGAGTATACTCAATCTTCAAAAGCACCTCCCTAGTGTCCCCGTTTTACTGCAAAATATGTAATGTAGCCCATGATGTGTACATGTACAGTATATAAGATTTGTATATACATTATTTGTACACATACACTAGTACTGTGTATAGGATGTGTATGAAGTGTACCCAAAGATGGTGTTATTGTGGTTTTTTTTCAATACGTGTATAAAGGATGTGTAATTAAAAAAATATAAATTCGATATTATAAAAAAATATATATATAAAATAAAGATTTAGTAGATTCAGTTTTATGAAACAAGCCTATTTTTTTTTTAGGATGTTGGGGTGGAGAGCAAAATTCCATGGGTGGGGGGTAAGACACTGTTTGCCCAGGGCCCAGTCAATATTAAAGATGGGTGTGAGCATGTTTCATCATAGAGATTGATGAGAGTGTGTGGCTAAAGTGAACTAGGAGTGAATTTATGGTTGGGTTAGTGAGATAGGAGTTAGTGTGTGGCAGAGTGTGATAGGAGTGAGTCATTCAGAGAGTGTGATGCTGGCTTAGTGAAGAAGGAGTAAGTGTGTTGGCCAAATGCACACTGCCAGACTCTGGCCTTCCTAAGACACCTCAACTGACCTTCGATGACTTATGAGTTCAGAGATACAGGGGTCTAAATGATCCCTGCATCTCCTGTAATGGGATTCCACTGACTAGCAGAGGGATTCTGCTGTGGCTGAAGTCCTGTTCATTGCCGGTGGCGCCAAGCAGGGACAGAGATAGGACGTGAGGGGAGCGTCGTCATCCCTGGGGAGCAAATTCTCACGATGCATCACTTACGTTCATGGACTGCATCCCCGCAGGGTCGACTTGAGTGCACCGCACCCTTCGCACCCGCGAAAAGCCAGCCATGGAGCTAAAACACTTCATAATTGAGTGGGACTAACCAAAAGACAAGCTGCTGAATTTCTCATAGCATATGCAGCAATTTTTTTAGACATATGATGGTTTGGAAAGAAGAAAATAATGATTACGGTGTTTTCGGAAGTGTAAACTAAGAGTTAAAACTTGTAGCATTGTAGCTTTCAATGTAAAATATCACGTGACAAGTTCTAGGTTGTATTTTTCATTAACCTTACTATAGACTTTGTGATATATGGATCAAGTAAGACTTTATTTGACATTCTTGGAAGATTCTTTACATTTATGTTCAAAAATTCCTGTAAAGAAAAAAATATAATTGTATGTCTGCCTCTACGAGGCAAGGCTTTATATAGAAACTCCTTTATGCCGTTGTCATCCTGTAACTTATTTCCTTCACCTACATCTAAAAATAGCAAAAAAGTGTATTAAATTAAGCGTATAATCTTTTCAGCCTCAGGAATCTATTTTTATCCATAAAAAGACAAGATATTCTTAGAGTGTTACTATATGAAAATATTACAGAAAACCTAAAAGTAAATCATATGTGCTATTTCCAAGAGTAAGAATAGTATACAAAGTTTCATTGCCGATGACAAATAATGGTCCTTAAAATGTATTTCTCCTAGTAGAACATGGGAATCTTTGACAACATTATAACTGTGTGGTTACCTCCAGCTGCCACCACCTTTGTTATATTGACTGTAGGTCATTTTAGACACGATACTGGTATTTTGTCAGACATGATATCTACAAGCTATCAACATTTCAACTTGTAGGTGTAATATTTGCATATGTATATCCTAACCAATCATATGCCAGTGTTTCAAATTGTCTGGTGACCGTTTCACTGTCTGAGTCAGTTGGTATCTCTGTGAGCAACGGTCATTCAGCAGTTTGCTGTATTATAACAAAACCAGCAGCACTCTTATCCTTATTTCTGCATCCGACAGTCATTTGCACAAATGCCTCAGCAGCACAACAACTAAACATTACAGTAGGGTACTATCCAGGCCCAAAATGTACTCGCCACTTCAAAAACCTGGAAACATTTTAGTTCTCATTTAAACTGTATCTGCTACTTGCTATATTATTATTGATGTGAATTCAGGAGGAATTATGTATGCAGTGGTAATCTATGACTACAGGTGTGAATAGAGAGAGATTGTGAGAGAGTGTGAATGCATGGGTACTGTGAAAGGGCTGCTCCTTTTAACCACACCTTCTAGGGCTATAAAGAGCAAACTGGTGACTTCTTTGCATTTAGGAAACTTTAATTTCCTCACCCATCACTAACAGTGGTTCACGGCAAGAAAAAAAACTCTGGTCTCCAACTTTCTCTTAGCTTTGTATTCACTCACACACAGATATCTGCTTCCCCTTTTTATGCTCAGCAAGCTGCTTGATGGGCCACACCTGTGATTCGCAAACTTGTCTTTGAAAGCCTGATCTGACCTGTGATCCAGGGTGCTAGGATAATGGTCCACCTGTCTCTCCATTATTCCAACCCCAGGGACCCAGAGCACAAATCCCAACATGCCCAGCTGCAATACACATGCTGATATACACCATTCCATGGGGTTTTAGCAGAAGGGAGGCCTGGTCTCACATACCATTTATAATCATGTCCTGCTTCCTGTCACAGTACATGTGTATAGGGTAACAGAGATGGCAGGCTGTTTGCTTGAAATGCCAAAGTAAGTGTGAGTTTTGCAGTAAATTTGAACCTGTCCTCAATGATCCTTTCCATTCTGCTATATATATATCACCTGTCCATTTATACTATCCCTTTCTCCTCACTGTTACTAACCCACCATTCCCCGATTTTACCTTTGCATGCCATGAGTCTACTATTGCCACGGGGGCACCCGACGTGAGCCAAGGTGGGCCCTTCGTACTGGGTGTTAAGCCCTTTAGGCAAGTTTGCTGCTGGCTGCATAGACAAACCACAGCACAGATACTGGACAAGAGAGAGAGAACTGGGACAATAGGAAATGGCACACACACGAGGAAACCCTGATCTTGGGTAAGGTCCTTATACTGGCCTTCTAATACTAAACAGGATACAGGGCACAAAGAATAAACACAGGGATAAACAAGAGTATAATCAGGACTGCAAGAGGGTCTAACGCCAGGGTACTGTGTCAGCCGTATGCCAGGGATCAAGAGCCAGGAGAGCAGGTCAGACAAGCAGAGGTCGGTACACAGATAAGCAATATATAGAGTACAGGGAGCAGACAACAGAATAGTCAAAAACCAGGCCTAAATCATACACAGAACAACAATGAATAGCATATAGGGATAATCCAATAGAGTAGTGAAATACCAGACCAAGATCATACATAGAACATATTTATCAATAGCAGACTCTCAGGAAACAATGACCCATGCAGGAGCTAGGAGCTACTTGCAATATTTAAGGGAACAGGGCAGACCATGTGACCTCAGGCCAGATCAGCCACATGGAAGTCCAGGGGCGGAGAGCCTGGACTGGCTAGCCCAGACAATACAAGAGCTGGCCTGGATCGCTCTCATCACCAGGGGGCATGGCTGAAATGTGGAAACGTGACAACTATGTAATAAACCCACAACAAAATGCTTCCCATCCACTAATTGTAGAAGTGTCTCACTTTACGCTTTTCTATTGCACTAGCAGCCCTCTACCTCCTGTTCTAAAGCCATTTGTGCCCATTCACTCTCGTACAGTTTGGAATACTATTTCAGTGCCCCTTCATTTAGCTACATGAATACTATTAACCTAATTGGGCATCTCGTGGCAGAATGCATTTAATGGTAAACTGCTTAAAGTTTAATAAATATGCATGAGGCAACAACCAGAATGCATCCATTTCAGCAATCTCTGTTGGGCTATCCCCTCAGTGACGGTTTCCCGTCCAAACGTTGGCTATGTTTTTTTCTTACTCTTCTTGGCTTTCACTAGAGTTTCTCTCTGCTGTCATGTGGTTTTAGTGATGCTGCCACCCAGCTACTGTTTTTGGCTGTTGCTTCTACCACTTGGAACTGCCAAAGTTCCACTAACCACTTGACACATCCCACATTTCCCCACCTCACAATAGCTGCATGTAGTGTGGAGACAAATGTGGTCCGCACTAGGAGAACTAGCCAAAGAAAAAATTCTAATTGACAATGGTCAGCGGGCAAGTGGAAATTTTGATCCATGCTACTACTATTTCTAAAACAAAAGTTTTAATAAGTGGGTATTGCCATGTAAAATGTTAAAATATATAAAATAATGTAGCAATTTTCATCATCGTTAACATAAGGAAAATATTTTTTCATATTCTCAAATGAAGAATGTATTTAATGGATATGCGGCTCAGTTTTATTTGTTTTTGAAAACAAGTATAATTACCTGATTTTAAAATTAAAGTTAACATAACATTTTTAATATTTTACTTCATAATTTTTGTATGTTTTTATGTTTATGTATTATTTATAGAATTATACTATTAATAATAAATGTTTAGTATTTTTTAAAAATTTCAGACACAATATATTAGATTTTTTTTTATTTTGGCAGATTATTTGGGCCATTAAGTTTTTGTTTGGGTTTTTTTTACCATGCATTCACTTCTCTTTATTATCTTTTGATGTTCAAACTTTTTGTACTTAGTTCCCTTTTAAAAAATACTATATATTGGATGTTCCACTATAACATATTAATTATAATCATATAATATTTAATCTAGTTTCATTGCAGAAAATATGTTTTGTGAACCTTTTCATTTTCATCTGAACAAATATGATGTAACGTGCACTGTTGCAGCTGAGAATGTCTGAGCAGATGTTTTGTAAGTTTTTGCTACCCTTATTTAATGTTCCAAGAAGATTCTATGTGTCAGCCCCAGATGGCCTTAGCCAGAAGGTCATATCTCAAGGATCTTTAAAGGATTGCTATGTAAGCATTAGGAGAGAAAACCAAGTCAAAAAGCTTTATTCATGATCCCAAAAGACTCCCAACTTCTCATATTTTAGACTTCATCACACTATCAAATGAACAAAAGTGGATATGGCCCATGGAGCTTAAACCAGACACTGGTATGCAAGTACAGTCAAGCCATACCGGATCCAGAAAACACCTACTGAGAATCATATTGTAGGTTTTTTTTAATCATAAAACCACAGCATTTTTACACTTGGTAAAAATATCAGAGAAAAAGTAACTAAGAATTGAGCTACTCAGCAAACCAAACTGTATAAAATAAAGAAGCGTGAAGTAATTCGCAAAAAAAATAGTAAAGAAAGTATTAATGTTGTCTATTCTGCATATGCTCGCCTAAATTCACCTGTCCATTCTTCACCAACACAAGTTTTGTAAACAGTCTGGAAAAGCACTCTACGTATATACAGTTGTGTTCAAAATTATTCAACCCCCAATGCTGTAAAGGGTTTTAGGGAATTTAGTGTACATTTGTAATTGTATTCAGAATGAAATCCTACAAGGACTTTTTAAAGTAGGGATGTGCGTTTCGGGTTTCGGAATTTCGGAATTTTCACGAAATTTCCCGATTCGGGTCTTTCGATGCGGCCGAAATTCCGAAACTACTTGAAATGTGTCAAATCGAAATCTATTGCTTTGAAACGAGAACAGACTTTCCGAAAAAACGAAAAATTTACCAAATCGAAAATTTTTCGGAATTTTCGAATGGACTTGAAATGTGTCAAATCGAAATCTATTGCTTTGAAACGAGAACAGACTTTCCGAAAAAAACGAAAAATTTGCCAAATCGAAAATTTTTCGGAATTTTCGAATGGACTTGAAATGTGTCAAATCGAAATTTATTTTCCCTCTATTCGTGATTTCAGTTCCATTCGGGATTTCGGTTCCATTTCGGTAAGTCTGGACATCGTATATTTAACTAGTATCGGTTATATCGCTGATTCTGTAAATTTTTTTATTGTTTCCACAGATCAGATAAGAATTTTCGTATTTGGATCAGATCCGATTCGTTCGCGGGTCGCGCATGCGCGCGCGCGCATGTCGTAACTTTATTGAGCCAGTTTTATTGACAACTTTTTGAACAAAATATTGTTTTTATTATTCTTCATAATGGCCGCTGAAAGAGAGGAGTGCCATTCAAGCACCTCATCATCTCATGATGAACCACCGGCACCCAGGAAGAAACGGGCCCCCAATATGGCGTTTAAGGAGATGTTGGAGCTGGTACGCATCTTTGATAGCAAAGATTATGATTGCCGGAAGGGCCCTTACCGCAGGAAGTCTAACGCCAGGAAGGATCGTATCTTAGAGAAGCTACGCACCACCATTTTGGAGTTATTCGGGAAGGACAGGACAAAGGACCAGCTCAGGAAACGCTGGTCTCATTTGAAAGTACGTGAGCAGGAGCAACTGAGGCGCATCCGTCGCGTCATAGCGAAACGTAAGTGTCATGTTATATTGTAAAGCGCTGCGCAAACTGTTGGTGCTATATAAATCCTGTATAATAATAATAATGTGCTTGCATGTGCTAATGTGCACAGAAATACGCTGATTTATCTAGTCCTTTTTTCATGCAATGTGATTGTGTATAGCTTTGCGTTTTCACGACTCGTCATACATGCAGTTTTGCCATAGCTCTTCTTTTTTGTGATTTTACGTATTCGTGAAAATTGTGATATTTGATGTATGTAGATGAAATTACAATGCTGGATTTCTTTTGGCACTGTGTGTATAGTCTGTAGTGTGTTGGAGGGGAGGTTGTTGTGATTGAGTGATGCATATGAGATGACCCACAGCTTGCCCAATATTGACTCCCACCTGCGCATCAATAAAAATCTCTGCGTCTCTGCTAAGTGATAGGATGGGACATGTAGTTCTTCTGAAAGTGCATCCAAACAGAGCTGCGTTCAATACGTCCTCAGCAGCTGCTGCAGCAGTGTCATTGAATGCTTTAGATGCAAATTTCAAAACAAAATGGTGGATTTCTGTTGTTGTTTCTGCAATATCCAGTTTTATTATTAGCAGAAACTGAAAGTGAAACTGAGGCTGAGGCCTTCTATAAAATAACTAAAAGCAGTCACACAATGCGCTTTGTATGCACACAACACAAATATATAATAGTTTTTATTGAATAAACGTAATGTTTACTTCTGAAAAAAATATATAAATGATCGGTAATATATGTCTGTGCAGAGGAAATAAATAAATATTTTGTGACTTTAGACCTATGAGATGGGAGTAGTGGTGGGTCAAGCTGGTAGTGGGGTAGTGGAGGGGTGTCGCAATACTTTCGGCAATATATTGTATATGAAGGAAAAGGAATCCTCAGACCACCATCTGCTAACCTATAAGAAGGACCCTATAAGTAGTTAAATAACACCCCAGGAATTATAATATTAATAGATAAATTAAGGTTTAAAATATAAGAAATAGTTTTAAGATAAATTGATAATCAGCAGTATTATAGGACTAAGGTTCACTTCTCAAGATGTTTGCAAATGTCTTTAGAATGACAAGGATACTGATGTTTGCAAATGTTTTTAGAAAGGCAAGGATGCTGATGTTTGCAAATTTCTTTGAAGTGATAAAAAAGTGCTGATGTCTTAAAAAATGCTGATATCTCAAGAAATCACATGCCGAGGCCACGGGACTGTCTAGAAATGTGTCACCAGACCTGTATTGAAACTGGCCAATGAACTATGTTATGTTTTGAAATGTTAACCAATGAAATAAAGAGACAACGTTTTTGTTAGAAGCATAAATATGCGTCAAAAAACGTTGGAAGGCAGAGAGAGAGATGCCAGACTAAAACATGCCTCGTGTGTTTTGATTTCTCTCTCTCCCTGCTCAGAAGGAGAGTTAACTCAAGGTGTGCCTAAGACAGGGTCTTAGGGGTTAAGGACGGACAATTGGAGACCATTATTCTCTTCAATCTGGAGGCACTGCTGAGATGAACGGTCACCCCTCGTCCTGGTGAGTATATTGTCTTGTCTGGACGAGGGCAATGACAACGTTTATCTCGAACTAAAGTTAGTTGTCCATGTCCTATAGTATTAAAGGAAAACGTTGCCAGGGGCCGTTTATTACAAATTAAAGGAAAACGTTGCCAGGGGCCGTTTATTACAAATTAAAAGAAAACGTTGCCACGGGCCGTTTATTTAAAGATGGAGTGGGTCAGGGACCACACTCAATAGAAGGGACATTATATGTCCAATTGATCACACCTTGCGTTAACCCTCATAAAATGTATAGAGTATAAGAATAATAGAGTATAAGAATAATAGAGTATAAGAATAATAGAATATAAGAATATTAGAGTATAAGAATATTAGAGTATAAGAATATTAGAGTGTTAAGATTTACTGTTGAACGATCTGTAAGGTAATAAGACAGACGTCCCTCAGTTGTGATAATAGAGTAAATTATATAAATTGTAATAATAAATTATAATAATAGAGGTATAAGTTAAGGTGCCAAGTGGTCTGTAAGGTAAGACGGACGCTCGTCATTCCTGTATTACCGGTTTAATTACATGTATATACATGCATATATTGTTAAAGTATATATTATTAGAGTGATAAGTTAATTGGGTGGCAGGAAAATCTGTAAAGTATGCAGACTTTTGCCCCTTTGTATACTGATGGTACTGTGTATATATATATATGTATATATAAGAGCTGACTGGTTGGACATTGTTTGCTGTGAGGTGCATGTTGTATTAAGCAGAGGTGTTTGTTGGCCATTTGTGTGTTAGTTGCTGACTGATGGGGTGGATGATGTTGGTCATGTATGCAGTTACTAACTGGAGATATATATATTGTGAAGCTAGTTTTTATATACTATTGGATTGTGGTTTATAAATTTTTGTTTATGATATGAAGGAATTATATAACTACAAAATAAAAAGCAAAAGATTAGAAGTTTGATTCTCGAGATTAGGGGAGGATTCACTAAATAAGTTTTTATTACTTATCCTTAAATTAGCTCATCTTTTGTTGATCTATGTGGCATGGAGATATATATATATATATATAGTAAGAATTTAAATTGTTTTTCTTTTCGAGCACTGTGAAGAGTCTCTCTTTTTTCTTTCTTTCTCTATTTTACCTGCCTGATTATTCAATTATACAACTAGCCATGGGTATTTAAAGTAGCAAGGTTAAAGAATATCCCTTACTGAAAATAGGAGAGCTTTGTAAAGATTATGTAGCACGAGTAGGGGGCACAGATTGCTATTTAATTAACCCATGGATAGATAATCTAGCGGGATGGACAGAAGCAGTGGGAGTTGTGATCCTTTCCTCAGACAGGGAGACCACAGCCCATTCTATATGGATATAGTGAAAGGATTATGTCTCGACGACACCGAGGCATGGCCTATTATCAGGGAGACCCTCAGTGGGACATGCAGTATATGAAATTGGGGAGGGGGGACAATGATTAATGGTGAAACAATGTAGAAGAGGGACCCCATTGTCCTCTGACAGCGCCAGACTGCATAAAATAGAACAGAGTATACCACGGAATAAACAAGAAATACCCCGTGCCAGCTGGGAACCACGACCCCCTCCGTCTTATAGACAATCCATATATCCGTCCCTTTACTGAGACAGAGGTCTTGGGTGCGGTGGGGGCAATGGAGGATTTGAAACCTTCGGCCCCATCCACATCCAAAGACGGGGAAAAAAAAAAAAAAGAAAGAGGAAGCAAAAGAAAAAAAAAAAGCAGAAGAATATATACTGCCTTTCGTTATTATGGCCACTCGCATATAACAAAGGATCGCCATTAATAAGCCCTTAAGATATGAGAATAACACCAACAAAACCCATTTTCCATTTATGACCTTGGGGAATAAGTTACTTAGAAATAGAAGATATTAATAGAATTTTTAAACATTGTCAAAAAGAGAAAGAGGACGGACTACGTCCTATGATTGACCAGTTTCTACAGGATGGTATCCTGGAACCTGTAGTCTTCCCTTCAGTACCCAATTAACCCGTGAACAAAGCTGACGGGACTGTCAGGTTCGTTCAAGACTTGCGCGCAGTTAATTCCCTAGTGATTCTAATTGCGCCAATTGTCCCAGATGTCACGTCACTTCTGTCATCAATATCAGCGACACATACACATTTTCTGTAATTGACCTGAAGAATGCATTTTTTAGCATCCCTGTACACCCTGACACGGCACTACTTTTTGCATTTTCATTCGAAGGCACCCAATTTACATGGAAAAGGTTATCTCAGGGGTACGTTGACGCCCCAGTGGTCTACAGTATTGTACTGCAGGCCACTCTGAAATTCTGGCACCCCAGCCATTGTTCTGTCCTGCTGCAATACGTGGATGATCTCCTCGTATGCAGTCCATCAGAGGAGGCCTGCCGGGAGGATGGTAAATCACTTCTCAGTTGGTTACAGGAATGTAGGCACAAGGTTTCCCTTAAAAAAAAATGCAGTGGTGTCAAATGCAAGTTGAATATTTAGGGTTTGTTCTCAGACAGGGGGAACGGAGCATCAGTCAGAAGAGAGTCCAGTCTGTCACGGGCCTGGTCAACCCGAAAACTAAGAAGGACATGCTGTCATTCTTAGGCATGATAAACTATTGCAGACAGTGGATCCCTGACTGCTCCTACTACGATAACATTCTGAGACAAGCCACCCTGTTGGGTCAATCCAATGTGATAACGTGGTCTAATGAAATGTTAAATGCCTTTAGGGTTCTCAGAAATGCAATGATGTTAATAAGCCCGCCGCTTTTGGCCTCCCTGATTATGTACTTTCATTTCATCTGTTTGCAAGGGACAATTGTAAAACCATGGCCGCGGTACTGACGCAAGAACATGGGGGCCGGTTGTGCCCCGTAGTATTTTTTTTTTTTAAAGATTTTGCCAGTAACGGTACAAGGGATGCCGGCCTGTTTGCGTGCCTTGGCAGCATGTGCAATGGCCGTTAGTATGGCAAGCCAATACACATTAGGGTACAAACCTCACCTACCCACAACCCATGATGTTTTATTTTTACTTAAGGACATACATACTAGACATGTGCATTCGTTTTAGTACTAAAACGATTTAGTCCGAATTTTGGGATAATTTAGTTTTCGTATGACTCAAGAGAAACGAAACTGCTCAGTACAAAAAATGAAAGAAACTAAAATAAAATGCACTACATTTTAGTTTCAGTCCTTTTTGTGATATTACATTGATGAGTGAAGGAGACCAGCAATGAAGAGTGCAACATCGCAACATCCGAAGTTCTGCACTCTCCACATGCCAATGCAGTAGGATGGTCTATACAGAGAGGGATATTATTAATGCAGGAGAATGTTATATACATTATACAGAGAAAGGTATAAATTGAGGAGGATGTTCTATACAGAGAGGGACATTAATTCAGGGAGGATGTTCTACATATTATACAGAGAGGGGTATTAATTAATGCGGAGGATGCTCTAAACATTATACAGAGATATATTTTTTTTTAGACCTTGAAATCCAGTGGCTGTGAGCGCTGAGATCGGCTGCTTGTTACATTATCTCTCAGTACAATGTATCAGGCTCAGCTGTTACAGTAACTGACTGTAACAGCGCTCAGAGTTTCAGTAAAACAAGGAAATAATATGTTCTAACTCTTATATATAAAAATATTATTTACTAGTTTTACTGAAACTCTGAGCGCTGGTGATGAGCAGCAGTCAGTTACTGTAACAGCTTTGCCTGACACGAGGCAATATTACAATGTTGGTGCTAACTTAACCAGAGCTGTTGTAAACTGAAAACCTCCATAGGCTATAATGACTCTGGGACGTTTACAACAGCTCTGGTTAAGTTAGCACCAACTATGTAATATGGGCCACATTGTGCTGAGAGAGAGATACTGTAACAAGCAGCCCTCTGAGGAGCCACTAGAATAGTAATTGTATCCACTGGTTTTCGGATGAATGAAATAAATTAGTTTTCATACTAAAGAACTGAAAACGAATTTCTTTAGCAACTAAATAAATTGCATTTTAGGACTAATCCATTAGTTCAAAACTAAATTTTGTGCTGTGCACATGTCTAATACATACACAGCACATGTCATCACAGCGCTTTAGTGGATATGAAGTCACACTGCTAAGCAACCCTGCACTGCACATAGAATACAGTTCAAGTGTCTCTGGTCCAGCACCAATCCTAAACGCTTTACTGGGTCTTAAGAATCCCTCAGATACCATCCCACTCGAACATGACTGTGCTCTCTCTATTGAGTCTGAAACTGCACCCCGCCCTGATCTTATGTCAACACCTGTTTCCGGACGCAGATGTCGTCTTTGTTGACGGCTCCTGTACCCGCCCCAATGACAACACTTCTCATGCAGGCTCTATGCGGGTAGACCTGTCACGATATACACTGACTCCACATATGTTTATGGTGTGGTCCATGACCATGGACGATATGGGAAAAGAGGGGATTTGTGGCCGCAGATGGCAAGAAGATTTCCCATTCGACCCTGCTCACGGACCTCCTAGCAAGCATTCTTATGCCCTCTCAGATAGCGGTGTTACATTTTAGAGCACACACCAGAGCCTCAGATCCTATTGCAAAAGGGAATCATCTGGCTGACCAAGCAGCTAAACGAGCAGCACAACAGGACATAGCTAAACTAGTAATGCCGGGTTTTGCGACCTCCCACAATGGATAGGGACCAATTATTTTGTACCTTACAAAAATATGCAACCACAGAAGAGCTAAAGAATTGGAAATTGGTACTCCCCATCATTCTGGCTGAAAATCAGAATGGCGGTTAATAGGAACACAGGCTACTCCCCCTTCGAGATATTTATGGGCAGACCCTTTTCATTACCATGGTCTACAGGTAGGCTAACAGTGGAGACAGGGGACTTAGAGCAGATAAGGGATGAATATGTTAGACAGCTGATCTCAACCCTCGAGACAACCAGAGACGAAGTTATATTTAAGTCTCCCTTTCTTTCAGACAAATCTACCCACCTATTTAATCCAGGAGACAAGGTGCTGGTAAAGCGGCTACAGAAAGGAAAAAGACCAGAGGATTTCGCCTATGGACCAGAGACCACGGTGGTAGCCGTAACCCGCACAGCATACTGACAGAGGACAGCCCGGTCTGGATTCAACAAGGGACCCTCTCGAGTCAAGCGGATTCAACAAGGGACTCTCGAGTCAAGCGGATTCAACAAAGGACTCAACAAGAGACACTCACGAGGGCAGATAGCCCTGGTTTCCAACAAGGAGAAAATGACAACCAAGGATCCTTTTCGAAGAGTATGGAGACGCATGTGGGGGAAGAAAAAGACTGAAATAATATGTTACCCCCCTTCGGAACATATGTCACAACCCCTATTGTCCACACCCCCTACCAGAAAGAACCCCAACCCAAACCATCACTGTCTGGCCACTGATGTTTTTTTATGTCCACCATTACTGAAGTATGATACTGTACAAGGCAACTGTATATATATGTGTAACGATGAGTACTGGGGACATAATTGTGATTATTGGGCGCAGTGGGGTGGGACACGGCAATATGGGATATGGTACCTCTGATGCAGTAGTTAACAGATGGGGATATAAACCAGATAGCGCCGCACGACGACGCAGTTCCAAGGGACAAAGCCTATTAAATCGTATGACTTTAATTGGAGAGGTGGGTGGCGGTGCTCAATCAGAAGCGGAGCTCAGACAGTACAATTTCAGATGTAAATGTTTGGATAGAATGGGTAAAATTTAGTGCCCTAAACAATAACCGTACAAATTGTTATGTGTGTGGTGCTGCTAGGCCACATCTAGGCACCGTACCTTTAATATTCCGCAAGATGTAGAAGAATGTTTTCTTAGTTTATATACTAACACCACTAATAGCCAGAGTTTATGTGAATATTGGAAGAATAGCTACCCTATACTAACACGCCTCCCACAACCAGGAGAAGGGATACATGTTTACCCAGGGAACTAATACCTGCTATAGGTCAGCAGAAATAGGTAGGAACCTCACCTTCTTCCCCGAGGGTTATTGTGCCAATTATAGCAATATCAACAGTATTAAGTTACAGAATCAAGTTTTTCTGATTGGGGATCTCTACTGGATATGTGGAGACCTCAAGATTAGGGCGCGTCTGCCCCTTCAATGGTCAGGTGAATGTGCCCTAGCTAAGGCCATAATGGGATTTCATATTGTTTCAGATCCTGAGGAAATTCCAATATTAGCTTACGTCGCAGGAAAAGGGAAGTCCCAAGCCCACAAGGTAGTCTTGATCCGCATGTCTATTTGATGTTATAGGGGTACCAAGAGGGGTCCCTGATGAATTTAAAGCAAGGGATCAGGTAAAGGCAGGGTTTGAGTCATTCCTAGCACCTCTTGTTACTATTAATAAGAATGTAGGTTAGGAAGATAAATAGGCACTGGGAGACTGCCATGTGTTACCCGTTCCGTGGCAGGTACAGCCCCCCTGGTTCTATATTGATCCACATGGGTATTGAGGGTCTCGCTCCCCAACCATACTAACTTACAGTAGATAGATGAAACAAAGAAAGAATCAAATAGTATGATCATACTATGATTCTAAGAGGGGATTGAAGGAAAAGGAATCCTCAGACCACCATCTGCTAACCTATAAGAAGGAGCCTATAAGTAGTTAAATAACACCCCAGGAATTATAATATTAATAGATAAATTAAGGTTAAAATATAAGAATAGTTTTAAGATAAATTGATAATCAGCAGTATTATAGGACTAAGGTTCACTTCTCAAGATGTTTGCAAATGTCTTTAGAATGACAAGGATACTGATGTTTTGCAAATGTTTTTAGAAAGGCAAGGATGCTGATGTTGCAAATTTCTTTGAAGTGATAAAAAAGTGCTGATGTCTTAAAAAATGCTGATATCTCAAGAAATCACATGCCGAGGCCACGGGACTGTCTAGAAATGTGTCACCAGACCTGTATTGAAACTGGCCAATGAACTATGTTATGTTTTGAAATGTTAACCAATGAATAAAGAGACAACGTTTTTGTTAGAAGCATAAATATGCGTCAAAAAACGTTGGAAGGCAGAGAGAGAGATGCCAGACTAAAACATGCCTCGTGTTTTTTATTTCTCTCTCCCTGCGCAGAAGGAGAGTTAACTCAAGGTGTGCCTAAGACAGGGTCTTAGGGGTTAAGGACGGACAATTGGAGACCATTATTCTCTTCAGTATAGATATACCATTTTTTCCAGTCTGCATTATTTACGTGTTATTTTTTGGATTTGGCAGAAGACAGGAAGAAGGCCGCCGAATCTGCCCGGCAGGGACCAGTGCCCAGCGGAGGAGGAGGGGGAGCCACGGGCGTCCACCAGCGCTGGTATATACTGTTTTATTTGCAACGACTTTTGGTCAAAAACAGAAACATTTTTTGTTTACTGTATTTTAATTAAGTTTTTTATGTATAGCACAAGAGGAGCAGGAGGAAGAGGAGGATGGCGATGATGGAGAGAGGGAGCCGGAGCCGGTGCAGCAGGAGGCCGCCAGTCCATGTTTTTTTTTTTTTACTGTTGTATTTTGTATCGACTTTTGTTCAAAAATAAATCAGTTTTGTTGTTTACTGTATTTTTTATTTCTTTAATTTCTTACATATAGCACTGGATATGCAGACAGTGGGTGGGGGAGGAGGAGTCAGAGGAGTCGGAGCCTCAGGAGGCCGCCAGCTCTGGTATATACTACTGTTATATTTTTTCAAGACTTTCAGTCAAAAATAGAAACCTGCTTTACTTACTGTATTTTCCTTCTTTCATTTATTGGATATATAGAAGGAGAAGCCAGACGCCGACGGGAGGCGATCGGCGAGCTTCGCCTGGCAGCTACCGCCATCAACTCCCTACAAGAACTGCTCCAGGAACTGCGGGAGCACATAACCAATGCCGCAGACCTCCTGGAGCAGCAGTGAGAGACCAGTGGCAGCCTCCTCCAGAATGTGCCTCAGCTGCTCCTGCTCGCGTGCCTTGAGGTCGGACCAGCGTTTTCAGAGATGGTCCTTCGTCCAGTCCTTCCCGAACAGCTCCAGGATGGTGGTGCGTAGCTTTTCAAGGATACGATCCTTGCGGGTGTTATTCTTCCTGCCGTAAGGGCCCTTACAGCAATCGTAATCTTTGCAGTCCAAGATGCGGACCAGCTCCAACATCTCCTCAAATGCCAGTAACTTGTTGGGCAGTTTGCCATCCTTGGCATGTTCCCTTCCCTATGTTAATATGTTGTAAATAAATTTTCTATTTTTTCACTATTTTCCTGTTTGTGTGAGTTGCTTTTCCTTACTTAATAAGTTAATATGTATTGCTTGGTTTCCACACGGTTAAAATTATATGTACATAAATGTATTGACATTTCTATGGACCCTTTGTCATAAATTTGTCAACATATTTGTGGCCATGAATGTGACTGTGCACATTCTACACTTCCTGCCTGGCCAAAAATGTCACACACTAACACAACCTTGTTGTACTGCCTTGAGATTTGATTACCGACGTGGCCTGGTTTTTTGTTAAGCTTAGGCGATGTCACAACAACACGGATTTTTGTCCACAGTCACATTCATTGTATAACCAAGAATTTATCAAAAAATATTGATGGCAGCACTGCGTGAAGTCTTCTCCGACACAACCCAAAGATCCTTAGTGCGGCTCAGGTCTAGTTTATTTGTCCCTGTTTGCAGCTTCACACAACACCTCCTCCCAGCTATGAGCTCTCTCTCTCCCACCGCTGCCCGCTAAGACGCTGCCCGCCAACATGGTCACGTCTTTGCAGGAAGACAACAGCGTGGGGGAACAGCAGCTGCTGACAGTCCCAAGACCTCGTCACAATGACGTCAGTTTTGGAGTTAACCCCTGTGACCAATGGTGGAGATAGGGGGTTCATTGGAACCCCTATCTCCCGATCCGCGGCAGCTATCGGTTGGTTAATGTTTGGTATCTTTGGATCGACCAGAGCATGGCCTTTCCAACAATACCAAACATGACAATGTTAAAAATTTTTAAAAATTTTAATAAAAAAAAATAAAAATACAGGTTTTTTGTTTTGTTTTGTTAATGCAGCAATATTGTTGCCATTTCAATTATAATGTGAACAATGATGCTGCACTAAGGATTTTTGTATGGGGTGCGTTTGTTAAAAATAGTGTAATTGTCACCCAAAAAAAATATAACAAGTCCCCTTTTCAATTTTTTTTAACAAACGCAACTCATAAAATATAACCGCAAACACTCGCATGTTAAAATGTGAAAAAAACACTTTACACCTTGTAACACAAACATTGAAAATTCTAATTTTATTGCATTTTTTGTTATAATATACAGACAGGACATGACGCATACATATGATAATGATATATTATGAATCATCTGCCGAGTCTGCCGGAAAGAACGATATATAACATGTCTGGGTCATATTATAAAAGAAGGCTTCAAAAAAACGCGTTTAAACAAGAGGAGCGAAATTGTTAAAAATTAGCTCAGCAGCAGACCGCAGTGCCGCACACAGGCGTGAATGGAAGCCGTGAAATGCCTCAGCAGCGAAATGGTTAATTTTTTTTTTGTCTGTTTTAAATCATTTTATTTTATTTTATTTTTTTTCATTTCAGATCATTTTGATCAACTATTTTTCCGTTTTAAAACATTTTTGTTCTGGTTTTTATTTTTAAAGTCACACCATTCGGGTCAGTTTACCGTTTTTTAAATCGTTTTGTTCTTTTTTTTTGTTCCTTGGCTTTCATACCATTTTTTTAATGTGATTAAATAAATAAAGTTGTGAAATGTATATTCATAAGAAAAAAAGGATTTTTATTTAATAATAAAAAAAAACACGATAGAATCGCCAGAATTATCGTATCGTCAGAATGAATTATCGGATCCGAAAAACAAACCAAAAATTTATTATAAAAAAATATATAAAGTATAAAAAAGTAAACCATAGTACTTTACATCAAAACGAATAGAGTTAGACACTTTGAAACGAGGAGAACAGACGTTCCGAAAAAAAAGAAAATTTCCGAAATCACGAAAAGTCGATATAAAAAACGAGCAAAGTGACCCGAAAATACGAAAAATGGTCGATATTCCAAAAAAATGTACACAATCGAAAATTTTAAACATCAGAACAAATCGAACCGAAAAAAAAATCGGTGCACAAGCCTATTAATATCTGACATCCAGATGTGAAACATCAGGACTTTTGCATTAGATTTCGACCATTTTTATTTTTTTAACTTCTGGATAGTCGAAAATCGATCTATCCAAAAAGTCCCAATGTTTCACATCATTCTGAACTTTGTTTGGATAGAGTAAGTCCGTGGGCGTGCGGCCGTTAAATGTATATACCAGTGGCGTCGTAACATGGGGGCGGGGGTGCGGCCCGCACCAGGTGACACCCGCCTTTAGGGTGACACCGTCACCCTAAGGGCGGGTGTCTCACCCTCCGCCGCATTTTTCGCTCCCTGCGAGCGTCCGAAGCATGCAGCTTCGGCGCTCGCCTGGAGGAAACACGTCACCAGCCAAACGCAGCTGGTCACGTGGCTCCCCCTGGCGAGCGCCCAAGCTCCGCGCCGCCGGACGCTCTGAGGGAGCGAAAAAGGCGGCGGAGGTGAGCTGGGGCCATTATCATGAGGTGCTGGGGCATTCCATGTGCTGGGGCAAATCCATGAGGAGCTGGGGCATATCCATGAGGAGCTGGGGCATTCCATGTGCTGGGGCATATCCAGGAGGAGCTGGGGCATATCCACGAGGAGCTGGGGCAAATCCATGTGTGAGCTGGGGCATATCCACGAGGAGCTGGGGCAAATCCATGTGTGAGCTGGGGCATATCCACGAGGAGCTGGGGCATGTCCACGAGGAGCTGGGGCATGTCCACGAGGAGCTGGGGCATGTCCACAAGGAGCTGGGGCATGTCCACGAGGAGCTGGGGCATATCCACGAGGAGCTGGGGCAAATCCATGTGTGAGCTGGGGCATATCCACGAGGAGCTGGGGCATGTCCATGAGGGCATGCAGCTTCGGCGCTCGCCTGGAGGAAACACGTCACCAGCCAAACGCAGCTGGTCACGTGGCTCCCCCTGGCGAGCGCCCAAGCTCCGCGCCGCCGGACGCTCTGAGGGAGCGAAAAAGGCGGCGGAGGTGAGCTGGGGCCATTATCATGAGGTGCTGGGGCATTCCATGTGCTGGGGCAAATCCATGAGGAGCTGGGGCATATCCATGAGGAGCTGGGGCATTCCATGTGCTGGGGCATATCCAGGAGGAGCTGGGGCATATCCACGAGGAGCTGGGGCAAATCCATGTGTGAGCTGGGGCATATCCACGAGGAGCTGGGGCAAATCCATGTGTGAGCTGGGGCATATCCACGAGGAGCTGGGGCATATCCACGAGGAGCTGGGGCAAATCCATGTGTGAGCTGGGGCATATCCACGAGGAGCTGGGGCATGTCCATGAGGAGCTGGGGCATGTCCACGAGGAGCTGGGGCATGTCCACGAGGAGCTGGGGCATATCCACGAGGAGCTGGGGCAAATCCATGTGTGAGCTGGGGCATATCCACGAGGAGCTGGGGCAAATCCATGTGTGAGCTGGGGCATATCCACGAGGAGCTGGGGCATGTCCACGAGGAGCTGGGGCATATCCACGAGGTGCTGGGGCAATATCCATGAGGAGCTGGGGCATATCCATGAGGATGTCGGATGTCGGCCAAGCTTCCGGGAACTCCCCCTGAGGACTGGCATCATCGTGCATAGCATAGCACGATGACGCCAGTCCTGGAGTTAACCCCTAGCTGCCACCAATGGTGGAGATAGGGGGTTCATTTTGGAACCCCCTATCTCCCGATCCGTGGCAGCTAGAGGTTAAAGTTTGGTATTGTTGGATCGGCCAGAGCATGGCCGTTCCAACGATACCAAACACGAATGTGAAAAACTTTGTAAAAAAATTAAAAATAAAAAAATATTTTAAAAAATTTATAAAAAAAAAATAAACAATTTTTTTTTCTTTTTTTTGGTTTGTTAATGCAGCAATATTCTTCCCATTTCAATTATAATGTGAACAATGATGCTGCACTAACGATTTTTGTATGCGGTGCGTTTGTTAAAAATTTTGTAATTTTCCCCAAAAAAAATTGTAACGAGACCCCATCTATAATTTTTTTAACAAGCGCACCCCATACAAAATATAACCGCAATTGCTCGCATGTTAAAATGTGGAAAAAAAACACTTTACACGTTGTAAATTATTGAAAATTCATATTTTATTGCATTTTTTGTTATAATATACAGACAGGTTATGACGTATACATATAATAATTACATATTATGAATCTACCGAGTCTGACGGAAAGAACGATATATAATATGTCTGGGTCATATACTAAAATAAGCCTTCAAAACACGTTTAAACATGATGAGCAAAACCGGTAAAAATGACCTCAGCACAGAGGCGGGAAAAGCCTCAGCAGTGAAAGGGTTAATTAAAAAAACACGATAGAATCGCCAGAATTATCGTATCGACATAATGAATTATTGGATCCGAAAAACAAACCAAAAATTTATTATAAAAAATATATAAAGTAGTATTAAAAAAGTAAACCATAGTAGTTTTCATCAAAACGAATAGAGTTAGACAGCTTTGAAACGAGAACAGACGTTCCGAAAAAATGAAAAGTTCCGAAAAACGAAAAATTGGCGATATGCCGAAAACCATGTACAATTCCGAAAAACGAAAAGTTCCGAAAAACGAAAAGTTCCGAAAAACGAAAAATGGGCGATATGCCGAAAACCATGTACAATTCCGAAAAACAAAAATTTCCGAAATAAGGAAAAGTCGATACAGAAACCTAGTGAAGTTACCCGAAAATACGAAAAATGGACGATATTCCGAAAAATAAATGTACCCGAAAACCGAATCGAGCCGAACCGAATCGAAACAGAAAGCAGTTGAAACGAGCCGAATCGAAAAGTTTAAAAATTCGAAAAATCAAATCGAATCAAAAAAAAAAAATCGGTGCACATCCCTATTTTAAAGAACCATATGCAACTAAAATGACATCAATTGGTTTTGTAATACAGTAGTAAATGTTTCTTTTGCGAATTCTTCATTGACACAATTATTCAACCCCTTAAAGACTACCACTCTGAAGAACAGAGGTTCATTCAAGTGTTTTCAATCAGGTATTGAAAACACCTGTGGATGTTACAGAGCAGCAATAAAGCATAATAAGCACCAATTAGGCAGCTTTAAAATGACTGTGATACTCAGCTCCTTCTAGACATTTACTGGTGTGGTTACAAACATGGTGAAGTCAAGAGAATGGTCCAGGAAGACAAGAGAAGAGGTGATTACTCTTCACAGGAAGGGCAATGGCTATAAGAAGATTGCAAAGATGTTAAACATACCAAGAGAGACCATAGGAAGCATCATTTGCAAATTCAAGGCAAAGGCCACTGTTGAAACGCTACCTGGTCGTGGCAGAAAGAAGATGCTGACTTCGACTGCTGTGCTCTACCTGAAGCGTAGAGTGGAGAAAAGTCCCCGTGTGACTGCTGAGGAACTGAGAAAAGATTTGTCAGATGTGGGTACTGAAGTTTCAGCTCAGACAATACGGCGCACACTGCGTAATGAAGGCCTCCATGCCAGAACTCCCAGGCGCACCCCCTTGCTGTCTCCAAAGAATAAGAAGAGTCGACTGCAGTATGCCAAAAGTCATGTGGACAAACCACAGAAGTTTTGGGATAGTGTTCTGTGGACTGATGAAACAAAATTAGAACTGTTTGGGCCCATGGATCAACGCTATGTTTGGAGGAGGAAGAACAAGGCCTATGAAGAAAAGAACACCTTGCCTACTGTGCAAGTTACCATGAATTCTCTTCAGTACCAGGAGATATTGGATGACAATGTGATGCAGTCCATCACAAACCTGAGGCTTGGGAGACGTTGGACCTTTCAACAGGACAATGATCCCAAGCATACCTCCAAGTCCACTAGAGCATGGTTGCAGATTAAAGGCTGGAACATTTTGGAGTGGCCATCGCAGTCACCTGACTTAAATCCGATTGAGAACCTCTGGTGGGACTTAAAGAAAGCAGTTGCAGTGCGCAAGCCTAAGAATGTGACTGAACTGGAGGCTTTTGTCCATGACGAATGGGCGAAGATACCCGTAGATCGCTGCAAGACACTTGTGTCAAGCTATGCTTCACGTTTAAAAGCTGTTATAACTGTAAAAGGATGTTGTACTAAGTAGTAAGATTGAATGTCACTTGGGGTTGAATAAAACTGATAATGATGTGAGCACAGAAAAGACATTTGTGGTTATTTCATTATAAATGTTATGTTATATTTGTCTGACCTACACGTGCCTCTTTGATTTAATTGTAAGCAAGATGACTGAATGATCAAAATCAATGTCAAACTAGCCAAAACACTCAATTTCAGAGGGGGTTGAATAATTTTTAACACAACTGTATTATATATAGGCTGGGCACCCATTATTCAGAATTCTGAAATCCAGTAGACTCTGAACGCCAGAATTTTTTGAGTTTTCCAAATGTCAGACTTACTCCCTGACAGCCTAGATGGTCCTTGTGTATGTGAATGCTCCTCCAAAGGCTGCTGAGCAGAGCAGCACATGCTAGAAGACTGTGCAGCTCCAGGGTGTGACATGCCACACAGAGACATACTGGCTCAATAAAGCATGTCCCTCAAAAAGGGCTGCACAGCATCTCCCAGTGTGTATACATGCAGGTGCTACAGCTGGAAGTGTATCTAGGCTGACACCTCTCTTTACCTGTCAAATGTCATTCTCCCAGATTCTGAAATTTGGAATCCGAAATGCTCAGGATCCTGAGCACTCTGGATAAAGGGGTGATCAACCTGTAAATAGAAATGTAAAATGTACATTATACATTTTTTATTGTTCATTTGAACTAATTTCCTTTAAGGCTAGGGTCAGACGAACGCAGTGTTAACGTCCGTGTTACCGCACATAAGTACGTCCGTGATAGCATACAATTGTGCTAAATGGAGCCCCACACACGAAGTACGTCCGCATAGAAGTGCGGAAGCACAACGGACGTGGCAAACGGATGCAGGTTAGGCAAGAACGTAATACTGCTAGAACGGACGTGCGGAGTGCACCACGTCTGCAACGTCCGTGTAGCTTTGTATGTGAGTGATGAAATGAGGTCAGATGGACTGCATTTATACATCCAGCATTTTTGACGGACAAAATGTTTTTCCATTGTAATTTATTTTCCGTGCTACATCAGCCAAAAAATACGTCAGTGAAAAAAACGGTCTGTGTGGCCACTACCTTGTTGTCAGTCAGCAAGTACGTCTGTACTGCACGGACGCACAGTCCGTACAAAATGCGCTCATCTGACCCTAGCCTTAAACGTCATATGTTTCTGATGTATTTTAGAACAACTGAAATGAATGCTATAGATCTTTAAATTCATTTTGTACACTTGGGAGCGTAGAAAAGAAAAAAGTAATTCTAATAAATATCTCGCCTTA
This sequence comes from Leptobrachium leishanense, assembly GCA_009667805.1. Classification (NCBI taxonomy): domain Eukaryota; kingdom Metazoa; phylum Chordata; class Amphibia; order Anura; family Megophryidae; genus Leptobrachium; species Leptobrachium leishanense. The sequence continues at coordinate 109,848,650 of CM019064.1, read as the reverse complement.
TTTTAACAGAATTAATATTTACATAAGTCAAAAATGTTTAGTTTCAAACTATCCTCATAATAGGAAAAATGTCTGCAATTCTTCATTTCTGTTCATGTTCTGTTTGAAAAAGAAAATGCGTGTGTGCTTTACATACTCCCCGATTTCTGTTTTCTAACATAACTGAACATTTCTTTCTAAAACCAGAACCTTTAAACAGACAGATATTTAAAAGCACATAAGTAGTGCTACTTTAATCAAGAAAGGTTGCAGATAAGGGCAATAAAATTAATAAAAGGAATGGAGGGATTGAGTTTTGAAGAATGACTAACCAAACCTGATTTATTTGTTCTGCAAAGCAAATGCCTACTATAAAAAGCAATCACATTAGAATGCTCAAATATGTTTAAGTTCAAATATTTTGGAATTCATTTCTTTCATATCTAGCAAATATGCTACACATGGTATTTCTGCTACAAACATTTCTGCTTTATAAAATTGATATTTAAAAAAACAAAAAAACAAACAATACGGCTTTTAGATAAAGTTATATTTTATTTTAAATTAAAGACACATAGGGCATAAAATGTATATAGAGCATACAATGGACGTGATGACGTCAGTTCAGGAGTTAACCCCTAGCAGCCACCTATGGTGGAGATAGGGGGTCATAAGGACCCCCATATTTCCAGATTGGTGAAATCTAGAAGATCATCTTGGATATCATCAGAAAGGCCAGAGTATGGCCTTTCCAATGATTTCAAACATGACCAGGTTTATTGTAAAAGAAAAGTTTTAAAAATTAACCACTTGAATGCTAAGGACGCGCTCAGCGCGTCCTCAGCATTCCCGCTGGTATGCGGAGGACGCGCTGAGCGCGTCCTCGCATTGGGGTCAGCGTTCGGCCGGGTTCCGGCCGATCGCTGGCCCCTCCGGTGCGGGCTGACATCCTGGATGTCAGCCTGGCATCCGGAGCAGTGGCCGCCATTATTATGTGTCATCGCGCCCCCGCGATGACACATAATTCAGGCGCCCCCCCCGCATGTGCGGAGGAGGCGCCTGAAAGGGAGGGGGGGGAGGTCCTTCGGACCTCTCTCCCTCCCGATCGGCGGCTCACAGGGGCTTAACCAGGCATCATTTGGAAGGGCACAGCCTGCCCTTCCAAATGATGCCTGGCATTAACCCCTGGGGAGCTGGATCGCAAATCGGCGCTGAAAAGCGCCGATTTGCGATCCTTCCCGGGAGCTGGCCGACATCTTGGATGTCAGCCAAGCTTCCGGGAACTCCCCCAGAGGACTGGCGTCATCGTGCGCAGCACGATGATGCCAGTCCTAGCATTAACCCCTAACTGCCACGAAGTGTGGAGATAGGGAGTTCCAATGAACTCCCTATCTCCCGATCCGTGGCAGTTAGGGGTTAAATTTTGATATCGTTGGATCGGCCAGAGCATGGCCGTTCCAACGATACCAAACATGAAAGTAAAAAAAATTGTAAAAAAAAAAATAAAAATAAAAATAAAAATTAAAAAAAATTAAAAAAAAAAATAATAAAAAAAAATAAACACTTTTTTTTTTTTTTTTTGTTTTGTTAATGCAGCAATATTGTTCCCATTTCAATTATAATGTGAACAATGATGCTGCATTAACGATTTTTGTATGCGGTGCGTTGTTAAAAATGGTGTCATTTTCCCCAAAAAAAAATGTAACGAGACCCCATCTCTAATTTTTTTAACAAGCGCCACCCCATACAAAATATAACCGCAATTGCTCGCATGTTAAAATGTGGAAAAAAACACTTTACACGCTGTAAATTATTGAAAATACATATTTTATTGCATTTTTTGTTATAATATACAAACATGACATAACGTATACATATAATAATGACATATTATGAATCTACCGAGTCTGACGGAAAGAACGATATATAATATGTCGATGTCATATACTAAAATAAGCCTTCAAAACACGTTTAAACATGATGCGCAAAACAGGTAAAAAATGACCTCAGCACAGGGGCGGGAAAAGCCTCAGCAGCGAAAGGGTTAATAAATAAGTAAAAATAAATAAAAATAAAAATTCTTTTTTTCCTTTTTTTAAATTTATTGATGCAGCACTATTGTTCACGTTTAAATTATAAGCGACAATTTTTTTTCTCCAAAATATACAGTAACGGTGTCCCATTTTTAATATTTTTAACAAAATGCACCCTATAGAATATATAACTGTAAAGACTTGCATAATAAAAGGTGAAAAAATAAGGTTACAGGCTGTAAGTGATGAAAATTTTATTGAAAATTCACATTTTTTGTTATAGCATTTTGGCAAGGCATGATGTATACATATAATAATGATATATTATGAATCTGCCGAGTCTGCCGTAAAAACGGATATATAATTTGTCTTGGTCATATAATAATACATGACTTCAAATCCTGTTTAAACATGGTGAGCAAAACCAGTAAAAATTAGCTCAGCACACAGAAGAAATGTCTCAGCAGTGAAGGGATTAAAAAGCAAAACCACAACATGTTTTGTTTATTTATTTATATTATTTTTTTTAATTATTTATTTTTTAGTTATACCAAACCTTGTCATGTTTGGTATCATTGGAAAGGCCATGCTCTAGATATTATCAGAGCCTTCTAATAAATACTACAGAACAAACCCTGCACTGGCAAGAGAGGACAAAAAAAAAAGAGCAGAATGATAGCATTGAACACAGTGGCGTAGCGTGGGGGGGCTGGGGGGGCCGTGGCCCCGGGCGCAGTTTTGTTAGGGGCGCATTTGCGCCCCTAAAACTGGTCCGGGGGTTGAGCGGACCCAGATGCCGGGCAGCGCGGGAGTGCCTGCCCGGTCCTGAAGAGTCCGTCCTGTTAAAGGGAAGCGGCTGCGTGCAGGCGCAGCAGGTCACGTGGTCCGGCTAATCAGGTGGTACTGAGTCTCTGTACCACCTGACTGGCCGGACCGCGTGACCTGCGCACGCACGCCATGCAGCCTCATCACCTTCAACAGGACGGACTCTTCACTTCAGGACCGGGCAGGCACTCCCGCGCTGCCCGGCATCTGGGTCCCCTCAACCCCTGCCGGAGCTGGAGCAATATCCAGGTGAGAGCTGGGCAAATCCATGTGTAAGCTGGGGCAAATCCATGAGCGGGGCAAATCCATGAGCTGGGGGCAAATCCATGAGCTGGGGCAAATCCATGTGCTGGGGCAATATCCATGAGCTGGGGGCAAATCCATGAGCTGGGGGCAAATCCATGAGCTGGGGGCAAATCCATGAGCTGGGCAAATCCATGAGCTGGGGCAAATCCATGACCTGGGGGCAAATCCATGACCTGGGGGCAAATCCATGAGCTGGGCAAATCCATGACCTGGGGGAAAATCCATGGGCTTGGCAAATCCATGAGCTGGGGGCAAATCCATGAGCTGGGGCAAATCCATGAGCTGGGCAAATCCATGACCTGGGGGCAAATCCATGACCTGGGCAAATCCATGAGCTGGGCAAATCCATGACCTGGGGGCAAATCCATGAGCTGGGCAAATCCATGAGCTGGGGGCAAATCCATGAGCTGGGGGCAAATCCATGAGTGAGCTGGGGCAAATCCATGTGTGAGCTGGGGCATATCCATGAGCTGGGCAAATCCATGAGCTGGGCAAATCCATGAGTGAGCTGGGCAAATCCATGAGTGAGCTGGGGCAAATCCATGTGTGAGCTGGGGCATATCCATGAGCTGGGCAAATCCATGAGCTGGGGCAATATCCATGTGTGAACTGGGGCAAATCCATGTGTGAGCTGGGGCATATCCATGAGCTGGGGGCAAATCCATGAGCTGGGGCAAATCCATGAGCTGGGGGCAAATCCATGAGCTGGGGCAATATCCATGTGAGAGCTGGGGCAATATCGATAACGTGTCCACAGGTGGGGGGGGGCGCACAATTCTTGGCTGGCCCCGGGCGCTGACAACCCACGCTACGCCACTGATTGAACATCATAATACAAGTAAATTTGTGATTTTTATATTAAATCCTTCATTATCAAGGTTTTTTTTAAAAAAAAGAAAACATTGTCAGAAACCTTTGGTGGTTTGTAAAATAATTTTTAATTATATAGTATGAAATATTTGAGCATATTCCTTTTGCGTTCCTTACTGTAAATAACCTATGTGGCCAGTAGATGGCTCCATCTACTGCCAAACTGAGTTATAGCCATTACAGCTGCAACACGATTTATTTTCCTGCATCGGCTGCTGAAAAGTCAGGGCATTCATCACCGATTTTACACAGTTTTAGCTCTTTGGACATTATGCCGCCCACGGGGCTAAAACATTGAGGGCACTTTCTGCAGCCCAAAAGCAAATTCAATTATTTTGCAGCAAACAAACTTCACTTGCTTTTAAGCTTCAGATCTGCAGATCTCCATATCGGGCACTGGATGGTGCCTTTCAAACCCAAAATATCTCAATCTCGGTAGTGAAGGGATTAAGCATACAAAAAATATATTTGTTTATGTCGCAATAAAAACATATGCCTCTTCGCTAATAGTAATCTATAAATAGGACTTTAAAAACATCAAACTACTCACTTAAATGTCAAATTATTCTGTCACTGCACAGAGAAAGCACTAATGTAGAAAATATAGCACAGGTATGCTGGATGTTCACAAAAGTCAATACTGAATTAAACCTATAATTTGCTGCTCAAAGGTGATGCCATAGATTTACTCTAGCTCCAGTAGATTTTCTATTTTTGCTGCTATATTTACAGGTGTTTATGCGTCTGATATCATGGGAATGTTTGTAGTAAAAAAAAAAAATTAAGACAAAAAAAGGGAAAGGAAACAAATGACTAATTAAATTAAAAGACGTTTACTGTCTCACGTGGTGAAATAACCATAAATATATAATCTGAAACCAATTATTTTGCCCCTGATTTTATTTCTTTAATCCCCTGACCACCAAGTTCTTTTTGTTGAATTTTTTTATCATAACATTTGAAACAAGGGGTGCCCAACATTTAAATTTAATGATTAATTACATGTTATGATATTTGTTCTACAAAATGTACTTTGTAGTGTAAGGGATAAATAGTGTTTACCTGCTAGCAATATTGTTATCTTATATGTAACACATAAAGGTCCATAGAGGTTTGTCTATATAAGCCACAACCCCCCAGTTTTTTCTATTCCCCCTAAATAAAATGGGGTCCTTTTCCAACCTAGCTGTTATTAGCATCTTGCAAATGAAAAAATACTGGGCGAGGAGTCTCCCCTTTGTGGCTTGGTATTAACAGCTGTATTCAGACCAAACCACTGTGTTGGGATTCCAGGGAGCCAAGAGTGACCCTTTGGCACTGCATAGGGTCACGTAGGAGCCATGGAAAGACACTGGGAACTATTTGGTCTCAGTGTTACTCTGCTCGAAGCAAGAGGATGTGGTGAACTACACTATCCTCTACACTGTTGGAATGGAGGCCAGTTTGGATTTTTTTGGGAGGGGGTATTTTTATGTGTTAAGTGATTTTTCTAAATATATTAATATCAGGCTCTGAGAGCCAGTATTCTTTCAGGAATACTGACTCAAGAACAGTACAAAGCAATACCATGGAATAACGCACTGTTCTCACCCTGAGTCATTACTAAGGACTCTATACAAAGTATAGGAGCAGTTAATATACAGTATGGAGCCACACTAGAAGGTAGATGATAATGTCTGCCTGGGGGGCAATCACTAGCAGCCCTAACAGCCCTTTAGCACCCCCCAAAGAATAACATTAAAGCACACCTCACACCTTTTGCATACAGTTATAGATTTTAGTTTTTTTTAAAAAAGTAGGTATGTTAGATAAGAATTACATAGCCTTGGCACAGACCTCATATTGTATTTAATTGGGAATGGGACCATGTACTTGCATATCACAGGCCCTATATGCTAGTGGCACAGGGGGGCAGTTTCCCCCTGCTCCCCTTGCCAGCCCTACCACACTTTCCAACCCACGAGCAAATACATTTTTAAAGAATACTGATAGTTGTGAGAAGGAGGAACATTAGCACAAAGAATATCAAGATACATGTCAAGATGTCATTATTTTTTAATAATGTCCTTTGTAAGGGTACTTCACAATTCTCAGTCCGGCCCTTTAAGACATTTCTGATGTTACCCCATCCATTCTCTTTATAGAAGAGCAGCCACAGACAAAAGACAGAGGACTTGCAGTCATTAACACCCTATGTTAACGCAAGCTGTGTGTACTAGGACGCCCCGCTCCCGGTGTTGCGTTGGGCTGCTCCTCCGGTCTGCCTATGCAGCTGACATGTGGCACGCATAATTGGCTACAGGGGGACGGCCTGAGATCTGGTGACAATTAGTGGGAGGGGCTGATGCGACCCATAGACAGCAGGCGTTGGGCCCCATTCACCACAGGGACAACATAGCACACCCTGCAGCGTAAAAGGGTTAATCAAAGAGTCAACTATCAATAACATGTTCGTTAGTGATATGCAAAGTTAATTTTGACAGCAATTTTTATTTACTTTTAATCCTAGTCTTCTGACTAAATTGCCATTTAGTTTCATTCATATTTTAGTCGTCTAAATTGTTTTAGTTTTAGTCTACTAAATCTAGAATAGATTTATTTAAAATCGAATGGGTTTAAAGTGTATTATGCTTTATTTAACCACTTCGATGCTGAGGACGCGCTCAGCGCGTCCTCAGCATTCCCGCTGGTATGCGGAGGACGCGCTGAGCGCGTCCTCCCATTGGGGTCAGCATTCGGCCGAGTTCCGGCCGATCGCTGGCCCCCCAGTGCGGGCTGACATCCTGGATGTCAGCCGCGCATCCGGGACCACAGCCGCCCGAATTAGGTGTCATCGCGGCAGCGCGATGACACCTAATTTAGGCCCCCCCCCGCATGTGCGAGGAGGCGCCTGAAAGGGAGGGGGGAGGTCCTTCGGACCTCTCTCCCTCCCGATCGGCGGCTCTGCGGGGGTTAACCCAGGCATCATTTGGAAGGGCACAGCCTGCCCTTCCAAATGATGCCTGGCATTAACCCCTGGGGAGCTGGATCGCGAATCGGCGCTGAAAAGCGCAGATTCGCGATCCTTTCCCGGAGCTGGCCGACATCTTGGATGTCGGCCAAGCCTCCGGGAACTCCCCCTGAGGACTGGCGTCATCGTGGGTAGCACGATGACGCCAGTCCTGGACTTAACCCTTAACTGCCACCAACGGTGGAGATAGGGAGTTCCAATGAACTCCCTATCTCCCGATCCGTGGCAGTTAGGGGTTAAATTTTGGTATGGTTGGATCGGCCAGAGCATGGCCGTTCCAACGATACCAAACATGAAAGTGAAAAATTTTGTAAAAAAAATAAATAAATGAAAAATAAAAATAAAAAAAAATTAAAAAAGAAATTATAAAAAAAAAACAAAAACACTTTTTTTTTTTTTTGGTTTGTTAATGCAGCAATATTGTTCCCATTTCAATTATAATGTGAACAATGATGCTGCACTAACGATTTTTGTTAAAAAATCGCGTAATTTTCCCCCAAAAAAAATGTAACGAGACCCCATCTCTAATTTTTTTAACAAGCGCACCCCATACAAAATATAACCGCAATTGCTCGCATGTTAAAATGTGAAAAAAAACACTTTACACATTGTAAATTATTGAAAATACATATTTAATTGCATTTTTTGTTATAATATACAGACATGACATAACGTATACATATAATAATGACATATTATGAATCTACCGAGTCTGACGGAAAGAACGATATATAATATGTCTGGGTAATGTACTAAAATAAGCCTTCAAAACACGTTTAAACATGATGAGCAAAACCGGTAAAAATGACCTCAGCACAGGGGCGGGAAAAGCCTCAGCAGCGAAAGGGTTAAAAACGGGTTTTTTTAAAACTTTTTGTTCTTCTTTCCTGTCCCCAAGGGCACTACCCGGACCCCCATACACCTTTTATGCCAAATATCTTGCCATAAACTTTCGAGTCCCATTGACTTGCATTGAGTTCGGTTCGTGTTCGAGTTTGAACTCGAACTTTTGAAATTGTTCGAGTTCGAATGCTAACCGAACACGGGGGTGTTCGGCTCATCACTAGTAGTCGCCACACAGTCAGTATTTGTGACTGACGTTATTTTTGACGGATGTAGGAGGGAAAATAAATTAAAATGAAAAAACATTTTGTCCGTCAAAAATTAAACGTGTTTTGAAGGCTTATTTTAGTATATGACCCAGACATATTATATATCGTTCTTTCCGTCAGACTCGGTAGATTCATAATATGTCATTATTATATGTATACGTTATGTCATGTCTGTATATTATAACAAAAAATGCAATAAAATATGTATTTTCAATAATTTACAATGTGTAAAGTGGTTTTTTTCACATTTTAACATGCGAGCAATTGCGGTTATATTTTGTATGGGGTGCGCTTGTTAAAAAAATTAGAGATGGGGTCTTGTTACATTTTTTTTTGGGGAAAATTACACTATTTTTAACAAACGCACCGCATACAAAAATCGTTAGTGCAGCATCATTGTTCACATTATAATTGAAATGGGAACAATATTGCTGCATTAACAAAACAAAAAAAAGTGTTTATTTTTTTTTTCATAATTTGTTTTTAAATTTTATTTTTATTTTTATTCTTCCTTTTTTTTTTTTACAACATTTTTCACAGTAGTGTTTGGTATCGTTGGAACGGCCATGCTCTGGCCGATCCAACCATACCAAACATTAACCCCTAACTGCCACGGATCGGAAGATAGGGAGTTCATTGGAACTCCCTATCTCCACAGTTGGTGGCAGTTAGGGGTTAAGTCCAGGACTGGCGTCATCGTGCTACGCACGATGACGCCAGTCCTCAGGGGGAGTTCCCGGAGGCTTGGCCGACATCCAAGATGTCGGACAGCTCCGGGAAGGATCGTGAACCGGCGCTTTTCAGCGCCGATTCGCGATCCAGCTCCCCAGGGGTTAATGCCAGGCACCATTTGGAAGGGCAGGCTGTGCCCTTCCAAATGATGCCTGGGTTAACCCCCGCAGAGCCGCCGATCGGGAGGGAGAGAGGTCCGAAGGACCTCCCCCCCTCCCTTTCAGGCGCCTCCTCCGCACATGCGGGGGGGGCGCCTGAATTAGGTGTCATCGCGCCCCCGCGATGACACCTAATACCGGCGGCTGCGGTTCCGGATGCGCGGCTGACATCGAGGATGTCAGCCCGCACCGGGGGGCCAGCGATCGGCCGGAACCCGGCCGAACGCTGACCCCAATGGAGGACGCGCTCAGCGCGTCCTCCGCATACCAGCGGGAATGCTGAGGACGCGCTGAGCGCGTCCTCAGCATCGAAGTGGTTAAAGGAACAGTGAGCTTTCCATGAAATAAAGGTTAAGAATAAAAACGAAAAATTCCTTCAAATATCGTGCCTAGGAGGTCCCCATAACCTGCCAGTGAAGTGGCGGATTTGTAGGATGTATAGAAACATTTTAAAAAAATGACATTTCAAATTCCTTTCATCTATTCATAAACAACTGCTTGGACCGGCAGCCTGTATGAAAAGGAGATATTTTAGGACACGTAGAACAAGTTTAGTGATTTTTTGGCTAATTTATGCTGAAATTTATGCAGGCTTTGGATGAAAGTAACAATAGGTGCTTTACAATTGGGCCTTTAGTGCCGTCAAACCGTAACCCCTCTGTGTTATTGTGGAAGAGTACAGGGTTGGACCATGCGGTCCAAAAAATTTAAATGATATAAATCTGGTACAGGCGTCAGTGCACCCAAATATTGTGCCTTTGGTGGCAGCAAGTGCCTTCACACCGTAAGTAACCCCTCTGTTGTGTTGTGGAAGAGGGCAGGGTTGGACCCTGCGATCCAATATTAAAATTATATGAATCTGGCATAGGCGTCAGAGGCAGTGCACCCAAATATTAGGCCTTTGGTGCCAGCTAGTGCCTTCACAACGTAACCCCTCTGAGGTATTGTGGAAGAGTGCAGGAGTGGAGGTTATGGTAATGCAGAAGAGATCCCCAATCTATTCAGTTACGTCAGCATCAGGGGATTGATAGCTGCTGATCAAGGACTGATTCATTTTTATAAATGTCAGCCGGTCTACAGAGTCGGTGGACAGACGCACTCTTTTGTCTGTGACAAAACCTCCAGCGGCACTGAACGTCCTTTCAGAAAGCACACTGAATGAAGGGCAACCTAGTAGCTGCATAGCATATTGGCTAAATTCTGGCCAGTGATCCAATCTCAACACCCAGTAAGCCAGGGGATCATCTGCTGTAAAGGAATCCAGGTCTGCCCTTGCCCCTAGGTAGTCCTGCACCATACGGTGAAGACGCTGGCAATGGGTGCCTACATTTGACGTCCCTGGGCGTCGTGGACTAAAATAATTTAAAAAGGCATCAGTCAAGTGGCCCCAGCCTTCACCGCTCTTCCTCTTATCATCCGCAGCTTCAGAAGCACCTGTGTCATCACTTGGTAACCTACCAGTGCCTGGAAAGGTGTTATACAAGTGTCGCTTTAGAGCGTCCTCAAGTTGTTTCATCCTGTGCTCCCTCTGTGGTGGCAGGAGGAGCTCTGCAACTTTACCCTTATATCGTGGATCAAGAAGGCTTGCCAACCAGTAATGATTCCTCTCCTTGATAGTGCGAATCCTGGGGTTCTTTAGCAGGCTTTGCAGGATAAGGGGGCGCATGCAGCGTAGGTTGGAGGTGGCATTTGCTTCCGAGTCTTCCTGGTCAATGAGGATGACCCCATCGTGCACTTCGTCCTCTCAGCCATGTACTAGTCCTTGGGTTTCTGGGCACACAAAACCCTCCGTTGAGGAATCCCCACCTTCAATGCCCCCACTACTTAAATATTCCTCTTCCTCCTCCTGTCTGATCTGAGGACCCGCAGGCATGCTGTCTGCGTAAAGACTGGGGCCTTGAGAGCTAGGGAAGGCCTCCTCTTCCTCCTGCTGCTCTGCCTCTAGTGCCACATCTATAATTCCCCACAGAGTGAGCTCCAGCAGGAACACTAAAGGAATTATGTCACTGATGCATGCACTGTCCCTGCTCACCATCCTTGTTGCCTCCTCAAATGGTGTCAGTACAGTGCATGCATCCTTGATCATCAGCCACTGTGGGGGGGGGGACAAGTTGACCTGAACCTGTCCTTGTGCCATACTCACACAGGTACTCATTGATGGCCCTCTACTGCTTGTGCAGACCCTGCAGCATTGCTAATGTTGAGTTCCACCTGATGGGCATGTCACAGATTAGACAGTTTGTGGGAAGGTGGAATTCTCTTTGAATTTCTGCCAGGCGAACACTTGCTGGGAATGACCGTCTGGAGTGGCTGCAGACTTTTCCGGCCTGGCTGAGAAGCTCTGCCAGCCCTGTGTAAGGATATAGAGTCACCCAGCACGCAGACAAAACCCAGAAAGGGAAGAAAAAACCCTAATCTAAGAAGCTGGTCCTTAGAATGGCCAGGAACTAATCTAAAATACATAAAAGTACAGATCAGGGACAGGAGAGATATCGTAGTAATAACAAGCCAGAGGTCGGTAAACGAGATAAACATAAACCAAGGGATAATCACAGAAAACACAGTCAAATATACAAGCCAGAAGTCAAACCAGAAAACCAATATGCAGACGCTAAAGACACACGCTGAGGGCTAGAATAAACCACGTCAAGGCTCAGAGCACAGTCAGTGACTGATATTTAAAGGCCTAGATCCCTGACCAGGTGTGGCATTCAAAGTGGCCTGATTCAGAGACTGGCGCCCTCTCTGTTGGGAAGGCCGCACTGCAGGAGCACCAGCAGGCATGACACCCTGGGTACCTGATTAGAAAACGCTGTACCACCAGATTTAGGATGTGTGCGTCAACTTACCCTGGCGTAGGGCGGAGAGAAGGTTGCTGCCATTATCACAGATGACCATTCCCAGCTCAAACTGGCGTGGTGTTAACCATCTCTGCACCTGCCCCTGCAGAGCTGACAGAATTTCTGGCCCGGTGTGGCTCCTGTCCCCAAACAAACCAGCTCAAGCACAGTATGGCATCTTTTTGCTTGAGCCATTGCGAAGCCCCTGCCACGTGTCGGTTTAACTGCCACAGAGAAGGAGGAGGAGGAGGAAGAGGTGGTGAAGCAGACATACAAGCAGCTTTCTGGAGGCGTGGTGGATGAACAAGCTCCAGCACAGAGCCTCGTCTTGGATCCCTCCCAGCTCCAATCAGAGTTACCCAGTGTGCCGTGAAGTAAATGTAACGACCCTGTCCATGCTTGCTGGACCACGTGTCTAAAGTCATGTGCACCTTGCTGCTGACTGCCTTTCCCAATGACTCCATAACATTGTGTTCCACGTGCTGGTATAGTGCTGGAATGGCCTTCCGTGAAAAGAAATGGCGTTTTGGAACATGCCACTGTGGAACAGCATATTCAGCAAATTCATGGAAGGAAGCAGAGTCCACCAGCTGGAAAAGCAGCAGCTGTAATGCGAGTAATTTTGCTAAGCTGGCATTTAGACGCTGTGCTTGGGGATGGTTGGGACTATATTTTTTCTTACGCTGCAGCAGCTGGGGCAACGTAATCTGACTGTGTAAATCTTCAGCTGATGGGATGCTGTCACATTCTGAGGAAGGACCTGGTACACCCATTACTGTAGCATCATTCCTGTCAGTGGAGGTTGTAGGCAATGACATGGCAGGACATATAGTGGGGGTAGAGACAGATGAGGAGGAGCAGGACCTATGCAAAGTGTTGTGCCAATGGGATGCATGGTAGGTGGTCATATGTCGCCTCAAGCATGTGGTACCCAAGCGTGGGATGTCTTTCCCACGCTTGATCCTCATCTGACATAGATTACAAATAGCAATGGTGCGATCTGCTGCACATTTCTTAAAGAACTCCCAGACAGCAGACTACCTGTACATGTGCTTTGAGACAACAGCACTCTGCACCTGAGCAGCTGTGACTTCTGATGCCTTGGACTGGCTACGGTTGGTCTTAGAGGACGTTCTGCCTCGTTTTTATTGTGCCTCCTCCTCCTCCTCCTCCTCCTCCTCCCTTGACTCCTCTGTTCGATCAGGCACCCAGGTAGAGTCAGTGACCTCATCATCATCATCACCCCCTATCTCCTCGTCACTGGAGCCAACTTGGCAGTATGCTGCAGCTGCTGGGGCAACATGAGTGCCAGTTATTTGTGTGTCACTGGCACCCCCTTCCTCTAGGTTGATTATCTTCCCTTCCTCAACCTCAGAGTTTGAATCAGAGAACTGTAGTTGCTGCGCATCCTCAAGCAGCATGTCACTGTAATTGTAGTCAAACAATTCAGCTGACTCCTCTGTGTATGTTAGTGAGGCTACGGCAGGAGTAGCTGTGGACATGGAGGCTGAATTAGATGTTTTGGCAGCTGAGGTGGACTGTAAACCACTACAAGCCTGGCTGGCAGAGGACTGAGGATGGCCTGGTTAGCCAATCCTGCAAATCCTCGGTATGTTGCTGCTGTTTAAGACGGCCAGCACCAGTTATAAAGGTCAAGCGTGCCCCTGCAGAGGATGCACCACGTCCACGATGACCAGAGGCTGCTTGCCCTCTTATCTGTGTCTGGGAGCGTCTGCCTGTCCTTTTTGGTCTTTCTGACATGGTGAGTGATATATAGATTAAAGATATACAGAACTCTGTTTCAACTCTGTTATAAAAATTGGAGATATGCAGAACTCTGATTCAACGGTGTTATCTATATTAAAGATTTCCAGAACTCTGGTATAACTGACTGAGACACCCTGAGAGCTGGCAGCCAGTGACAAGACACAGATTAAAATTCTCAGAAATCTGCTACAAGTCTGTGAGACCCCCTGATGGGTGGCAGTGACAAGACACAGATTACAATTTCCAGGAACCTCCTATAAATCAGTGAGACCCCCTGATGGGTGGCAGTGACAAGACACAGATTACAATTCCCAGATATCTGCTAGAAGTGAGACCCCCAAATAGCTGCTGGCTGTGATAACACACAGATTACAACAATTCCCAGATATCTTGCAGAAGTGAAACCCCCCAATAGCTGCTGGCAGTGAGAACACACAGATTACAACAATTCCCAGATATCTTGTACAAGTGAGACCCCCCCCAATAGCTGCTGGCAGTGAGAACACAGATTACTAAACATGTGCATTCGTTTTAGTACTAAAACAATTTAGTCCGAATTTTGGGATAATTTAGTTTTCGTATTACTCAAGAGAAACGAAACTGCTCAGTACAAAAAACGAAAGAAACTAAAATAAAATGCACTACATTTTAGTTTCAGTCCTTTTTTGATATTACATTGATGAGTGAAGGAGACCAGCAATGAAGAGCGCAACATCTGAAGTTCTGCACCCTCCACATGCCAATGCAGTAGGATGTTCTATACAGAGAGGGGCATTAATTAATGCAGGAGGATGTTCTATACATTATACAGAGAGGGGTATTAATTAATGCAGGTGGATGTTGTATACATTATACAGAGAGGGGTATTAATTAATGCAGGAGGATGTTCTAAACATTATACAGAGAGGAGGCTTTTTTTTTAGCCCTTTAAATCCAGTGGCTGTGAGCGCTGAGATCGGCTGCTTGTTAAATTATCTCTCAGTGCAATCAGGATTATTCAGAGAGCGTAAAAAGCAGGAGAATGACTGGAGAATGACTGGAGAATGAAAAATTCTAGGTCAAAATAGCCAAACCAGAAAAATTCTCCCTTTCATCTCACTTTCCAAATCGGCTATTTTGACCTAGAATTTTTCATTCTCCAGTCATTTCCTGCTTTTCATGCTCTCTGAATAACCGTGAATGTATCAGGCTCAGCTGTAACAGTAACTGACTGTAACAGCGCTCAGAGTTTCAGTAAAACAAGGAAATAATATTGTTCTAACCTCTTATATATATAAAAATATTATTTACTCGTTTTACTGAAACTCTGAGCGCTGTGATGAGCAGCAGTCAGTTACTGTAACAGCTTTGCCTGACACGGGGCAGTATTACAATGTTGGTGCTAACTTAACCAGAGCTGTTGTAAACTGAAAACCTACAGAGGCTATTATGGCTCTGGGAAGTTTACAACAGCTCTGGTTAAGTTGGCACCAACTATGTAATATGGCCCACATTGTGCTGAGAGTGAGAGATACTGTAACGAGCAGCGATCTCAGCCCTCTGAGGAGCCACTACAATAGTAATTGTATCCACTGGTTTTCGGATGAATGAAATTAGTTTTCATACTAAAGAACTGAAAACGAATTTCTTTAGCTACTAAATAAATTGCATTTTAGTACTAATCCATTAGTTCAAAACGAAATTTTGTGCTGTGCACATGTCTACAGATTACAACAATTCCCAAATATCTTGTAGAAGTGAGACCCCCCCCCCAATAGCTGCTGGCAGTGAGAACACACAGATTACAACAATTCCCAGATATCTTGTAGAAGTGAGACCCCCCCCCCAATATCTTCTGGCAGTGAGAACACACAGATTACAACAATTCCCAGATATCTTGTAGAAGTGAGACCCCCCAATAGCTGCTGGCACTGAGAAGACACACTAATAGAACAATCTCCTCTCAAAAAACCCGTGCTGGGGCTGTGTGAAGCCTTATATAGTGTGCTGCAGGACTTAGCTCTGTGAGCCCGTGATTGGGCAAAATTTGCCCAATCAGGACTTGAGCCGTGATTGGCATAGTCTTGCACCTGTCTTGCACCTGACCTGTGGTCAGGTGCAAGGCTGTAGCCAATTACAAGCTTCAGGCCAGTGGAAAAGTGCATTGTGGTCCATTGTGGTGCATTGTGGGCGAACTCGAACCGAACACGCGGAAATGTTCGGAGTTCGGCGAACAGTCGAACGGCCGATGTTCGATGCAAACTCCGAACAGATCGAACCGAACAGCTTATCCCTAGCCACTACTGCATCTTCCGTCAAAAAGTGCGTCTGTACTGCACGGGCTCACAGTCTGTAGAAAACGCGCTCGTCTGAACCTAGCCTTACAGGGTTATTCAGAGAGCACCGAAAGGTCACTGACCTGTCGGTGCTCTGATTCGCCGCACTTCGGCGAGTCCGCCAACCTGTCGCCGCCGCCAACCCACCAGACAGCCACCGCAAACCCACCCAATGAGCCACTGAGCACAGCCGCAGAAAAAAAGCCGACAAGCCGCAGGACAGGTAAAAAAGAAAAACTTTCAAAAAAACTTCTGAATGAAAATGTCTGGAATTAACATATTAGGTTCTATGAATGATAAAAGGACTGTTACAGAAAAAAAAATGTGGCTAAAAAAATTTTGCCGGAAAAATCCCCAAAAATGACTTGAAGATCCTAAAAAATAAATAAAGAGACGTTTTGCTGCAGATTAAAACAATAAACGTTTTATTATATATTGCATAAAAACAGGAATATTTTTAACATTGAAGCCTATAGGATTCACCTGATTAAACTTGAATGAAATCACCAAATAGCAAGGCATTTCAACAACTTTTCAGTGCTGTTTTGTGTTCTCTGAATAGATTAACATTGCTTCTCTATGGGGATTTCACTGCCTTTGAACAGGTGCAGTATTTGCTGGCACTTCGCCAAAATTTGGTGAACTGCCTGCTTTGTGAATAGGCCAATGGCCTCGAAGTGCACCATAAGGGGAAATTCCCTGTTTGATGTCATTTTGGGGCCAGACCGGCACTCTCTGAATAACCTCTTTAGTTTGGTGAGGTTCTAAATTTGAAAATTGATTATTACATTATATGACAGGTAAAGGTGTCAAAGAGCAGTTTCCTATATATTGTCAAGCCCTGGCTGAAGGGAGTGCAGACAGAATCAACATTAAATACACAGAGTATAATAAACTCATGTCATTTCAGCAATTCAGCAGTGGAAAGCTTGGAAGGGAGCTAGAAAAAAAAAAGGATGTTGATTTCCCCAGTGTTCACATATAGAATGTCTTTTGCATCACTGGGACAATTCCTACTGCCCATTGCCTGCCCTGCTTCTATACCTTGAAATCTATAGAGGCATGCATAGAATTTTAATGAAGGCACATGTGCAGACCACTTTTCTTTTGCATCTGCTAACCTAAAAATGAATTCCCAGGAAGTTCGACACCTAAGAGCAGACATGTAACCATGTAAAATATCTCTGCTGTGCTCCCCAAATACACAATAAGACAAGAAGAAAATAAATAAAACTCAGTGGCGTAGCGTGGGTTGTCAGCGCCCGGGGCCAGCCAAGAATTGTGCGCCCCCCCCAACCTGTGGACACGTTATCGATATTGCCCCAGCTCACACATGGATTTGCCCCAGCCAGCTCACACATGAATATTGCCCCAGCCAGCTCACACATGGATTTGCCCCAGCTCACACATGGATTTGCCCCAGCTCACACATGGATTTGCCCCAGCTCACACATGGATTTGCCCCAGCACATGGATTTGCCCCAGCTCATGGATTTGCCCCAGCTCACACATTTGCCCCAGCACATGGATTTGCCCTAGCACCTCATGGATTTGCCCCAGCACATGGATTTGCCCCAGCACATGGATATGCCCCAGCTCATGGATTTGCCCCAGCTCATGGATTTGCCCCAGCTCATGGATTTGCCCCAGCTCATGGATTTGCCCCAGCTCATGGATTTGCCCCAGCACATGGATTTGCCCCCAGCTCATGGATTTGCCCCAGCACCTGGGTTTTGCCCCAGCTCATGGATATGCCCCAGCTCATGGATTTGCCCCAGCTCATGGATTTGCCCCAGCACATGGATTTGCCCCAGCTCATGGATTTGCCCCAGCACATGGATTTGCCCCAGCACATGGATTTGCCCAAGCACATGGATTTGCCCCAGCTCATGGATTTGCCCCAGCTCATGGATTTGCCCCCCAGCACATGGATTTGCCCCAGCACATGGATATGCCCCAGCTCATGGATATGCCCCAGTTCATGGATATGCCCCAGCTCTCACCTGGATATTGCCCCAGCTCCCGGGCAGCGGGAGTGCCTGCCCGCCCCGGTCCTGAACAGCGTGCGAGTCCTTCCTGTTGAAGGGGAGGCGGCTGCGTGCGTGCGCAGGTCACGCGGTCCGGCCAGTCAGGTGGTACAGAGACTCAGTACCACCTGATTAGACGGACCACGTGACCTGCGCCTGCATGCAGCCGCCTCCCCTTCAACAGGACGGACTCATTGTTTAGGACTGGGCAGGCACTCCCGCTGCCCGGCATCTGGGTCCCCTCAACCCGCGGGCCCTTGGGCGGCACCCGAGGGCCCGGCGGGTCAGTCGGGCCACAAGTTTTAGGGGCGCATAATTTCAAAAGAAATTATGCGCCCCTAACAAAACTGCGCCCGGGGCCACGGACCCCCTGCCCCCCCACGCTACGCCACTGATAAAACTGCACAACTTGTTGTCACATACAGGGTTATTCAAAGAGATCTGAATAGTGGCCGAAAGGTAACCCTTTCAGCAATTCAGCATACGGTTACCTTCCATGGCCATTCGGTTATTCAGAGAGCAGGCAGTTCGCCAAATGTTGGCGAATTGCCTGCACATACGGTGCCTGTTCGGTGCCTGTTCGAGGGAAGTGAAATCCCTATAGAGAAGCGATGCTTTGTCTATTCAGAGAACAACAAACAGCAGGGAAAAGTTACCAAATTAGCCCTGCTGTTCGGTGGTTTCATTCGGCAGGTGTATTCAGGTGAATCCCATAGGCTTCAATGTTAAAAATATTCCTGTTTTAATTCAATATCTAATAAACCATTGACTATAATATTCTGCAGTAAAAAGTCTCTTTATTTGTAGATTTTTTTAGGATCTTTTAGGCATTTTTCGTTTTTTTTTTTGTGAAAATAATTTTTCCGTTTTTTTTATAATCGTTTCTTTTTTCTGTAACAGCCCTTTTTATTATCATTCATTGGATCTTATATGTAAATTTCAGACATTTTCATTCTGTAGTTTCTTTGCAAACAGCATTTCACTTTTCAAACATTCAAGCGTACTGTTTGTATTTTTGTTTACCCCATTCGTCTGCAGTGTCGTCTTTTTCCGGCAGCTGCTCTGCGCTGTGATTGGCGGCTGCTCGGATGTCTCCGACGTGTGCGGCGGGGTTAATCCAGATGTTTTTGTGGGTTTCGGTGTACGTTCGCAGGGTTTTGCGCTAAGTCTTCGGCAGGTTAGCGGTGGCTTTTCCCTGCACTACGATGGCCCTGTGGTGCTTGCTGAATACACCGCAGGGTCGCCGAAATGGGATCGCCAAATCCCACCGAATTGAAGAGAATGAAAAGTCACCGAACGTGCAATGACTTTTTGATTCTCTTTGAATAACCCTGATAGTATTGTTCACACCTGATAGTGAATCCTTTTTCATGTCCTATGGGTCAATAGTATAATAGTTTTTACAAACTTTGCGTCGGTAGTAGATTTATATTATCAATTATTACAATTATTATACATTTGCAGTTTATTTTGTAATCTTAATCTCTACATAGTGTTTACGTATTCTGCAGCACTTTGTCTGGGAAAATTTGCATGAGACTCATACCACTGCAGTAGGAACACAAGACCCTGGCCATGTGAAAATTAAAAATAAAAAAAAATAAACATAATTTAAAAAAAAAAAAAAACCTCAAGCAATAACAGCACTTTAGATTGTAAACTCACTGGTCATCCGGCCGAGTACTTGTCTAGAGCAGGACCGTCAAACTCTCCCCAGATATTTATGGCCTAAAATCTCTGGAATTCTTTGAATGAAATATATGGCCAGAGTCATGGGAGTTATAGTTCAAAACCATCTGAGGCACAGTTTGAGGTCCCTGATCTAGAGGATACATACTGTATGTGATCTATTTGATGTTACACTTGAAACTATCACAATTCTTCCAGTGTTGTTGTTTTTTTTTTCCTTTTCTAAATAGAACATTCTTGGAAGTAAGCAGGCATGAAACCTTTCTATAATCAAATGCTTTATTCTCCGACAGTTACACCATCTACCCTCTGTTCCCCTGACCTCGTACAGTGCTAGAGAAGACAATTATTTTATTATGATATGGTTTCTAAGAATCCTAGTAGCAATTTTCACTGCTAGGCGAATACAAATCCTCCTGTTCAAGTTTTCCAATAGAACCAGCTCACCGCTGTAAAACCCGTCATTACATCACCTTGTGAGACTGATGATGAACCTAAATAACACAATATTATGACATGGCGGGTCACTGAGTCACTGATGCCGTATAGAATAGAATGCAATAAAATGTTAATGTAAAATGTCACACAGAGACAAGTCCAAATAATGGAACTTCCATGACTCGCTGCTAATGTGCGGTATTACGGTAATAAGCTCTGCATTTTAGAAAAAGCAACCCAAGAGATTTCCATGAACAGACAGGAATAGACTAACCTAAATAGGCTGTACACATTGAGGATTTGTTTTTCTAAGCCAGTCAGAATGGTCTAGATGATGTATAACATTCACCTTTATCCTATATAAGCAAAGTAAGAATAACAATATCTGTTACATATTTTTATTTCACCTTTACATTCTTTAAAATAAACCTGCATTCATGACAGGCATCAGCATACTGATTATATAGGAAATAGAATTAACCATTTAGTCCTTAGTTGAATTTCAATAAATATTTATTTATTTTGAGAAAGGATTTTACCAGGAAGGATATATTGAGATTTCTCTCGTTTTCAAGTATGTCCTGAGTGGTGAGTATGTACCGTTAGGTGTCTTGCCCAAGGACACTCACTGGAGAGGTGCTCTTAGTCAACTATCTCTTTGATCATTGTAACATTTTCCATAAATATCCACAAAGATCAAAAACATACAGGGTTATCCAAAGAGATCCGAATTGCTTGAGAAAGGTAACCGAATGCTGAAAATCAGCGTTCGGTTACCTTTCCTGGCCATTCGGCTATCCAGAGAGCAGGCAATTCGCCAAATCCTGGCGAATTGCCTGCACATACGGTGCCTGTTCGGTTCCTGTTCGAGGGCAGTGAAATCCCCATAGAGAAGCAATGCTTCGGCTATTCAGAGAACACAAACCAGCAGTGAAAGGTTCCCCTAATGCCCTGCCATTCGGTGGTTTCATTCGGCAAATTTATTCAGGAGAATCCCATAGACTTCAATGTTAAAAATATTCCCGTTTTAATTCAATATCTAATAAACCGTTCATTATAAAATTCTGCAGCAAAAAGTCTCTTTATTTATAGATTTTTTAGGATACTTTAAGCATTTTTCAGATTTTTTTTATTTTTTTTAAAAAGTCCGATTTTTTTTTTTTTTTTTTTTCAATTAACTTATTTTTTTTGTAACAGCCCTCTTTATTATCATTCCCTGGACCTCCTGTGAAAATTTCAGACATTTTCGCTCAGTAGTTTCTTTGCAAACAGCGTTTCTTTTTCCCAGATTCATACAAATGGTTTTTCTAATTTATTCACTGCCTCCTCTATGTCACAGCTGCTTGGGCTCTGTGTGATTCGGCTCCTGTTCGGCTCCTGTTCGGCTCCTGTTCGGCTTTTTCGAAGGTTAATCCAGATGTTTTTGCTTGTTTTTAAGCATGCATTCGGTTAGTGTTCGTCAGGTTTTCGGTAGCTTTTCCCTGCAATTCGGGGACCCTGTGCTGTTTGCTGAATACACCGCAGGGTCACCGAAATGCAATCGGCAAAAGGAACCGAATTGAAGAGAACGAAAAGTCACCGAACGTGCGGTGACTTTTCAAATCTCTTTGGATAACCCTGATAGAATGGCAGAGCTGATCGAGGTAATTTTAAGCTAATTTTAAAGGGGCATTCTAATGCAATTTTACCCACCCCTGTATGTCCTTAAATAATTAGGCAGATGTTGCTGAGCGCATATTCCCGATTTATTTTTCTATAGGGGATATTCAGAAAGCACCGAAGGTCACCGATATTTCAGTGCCCTTTCGTTCCCCACACTATGGGGAATCTCCTAAGTGCAGGGAAAAAACATCGAATCAAAAAAAGATAAAACCGCTGCAAAACTGGAGAAATAATCGTATCGGATAAGCTGCCGGGAATCCGCCGGCAAACATTGGATCCAATAAGCCACTGAAAGCGCCCAAAAAAGCCAACAGTCTGCCGAACACAATGCCGACCAGCTGGTGGAAAAAGTCAACAAGCCGACGAATGGGGTAAAAATAAAAAAATATTGGAACTTTCAAAATTTTAAACACTGTTTGCAAAAAAACGACTGGACGTAAATGTCTGGAATTAACATATAAGGTCCTACGAAAAATAATAAAAATGTATGTTACAGAAATAAAATGCTATTAAAGACAGAAACCAATGGGAAAAAAAATTCGGAGAATGATTACTGTCAAACAGCAACAGAGGAGGGGGAGCACTCCACACAGGCTGACCACTTTCAATTCAATTTCAATTTCAATTCGGAGACTTTTTTTTGCTGAAAATACCGAAAAATGCCTAAAAAATCCTAAAACAAAAAATAGAGTCTTTTATGCTGCAGATTAAAATAATATATGGTTTAATGGATATTGAATAAAAAAGGGAATATTTTTTACATTGAAACCTATGAGATTCGCCTGAATCTGCCAAATGAAACAACCGAACATCAGGGTATTTCTCTGATAATTCTCTGCTGATTGGCTTTCTCCAAATAGATTAACCATTGCTTCACTATGGGAATTTCACTGTCGTCATACAGGCACCGTATTTGCTGTCATGTTTTAAATAGGTAAATGGCCTGAATTTGCACTGTATGGGGAAATTCACCATTCGGTGCAATTTCAGGGCAAGTTCGGCTGTCTGAATAACCCCTTATATCATTTATTGTAGGTGAAAATACCTTTTCTCCCTCTGCGCATGCTGCTTATCCATGTCAGCTCAGGGCTTTATCAGATACAGAGGTCCATGCAGCTTTTTTTTTGCCATTTCCTTACCTATGCAACTTGCATTGCATTCTATGGAGAAACCTGTTAGAGTCCCCATTATAGCTCTACCCTTCTAATCGGGCCCATCATCGGTAATCGGTTTGGTTATTGGCAGCCGGGACAGTCAAAATCCCAGCTCCATGGTGACAGTTGTGTGGGGTGGAGGAAAAAACGCCACTTTACACAGTGATTACTGTCAAACAGCAACAGAGGAGGGAGAAGCACTCCACACAGGCTGACCACTTTCACAAGCAAGTGGTCAGAGTGTGTATGGTGTCCCCTTAATGATAAAAAAAATCTACCAATCAATAGGGTAATCTGATTAAAATAGAATGATAAAAACTAAAATATTGTGTTTCTTCACAGTCAAATCATGGCATACCGTGTAATACAATAAGTATCTTTTACCTATATTCTAATCTGGGGAAAAATCTTCAGCATTATATCTTGGTATCTGATGGTTAGAAATAAATGTAAGGTATGTGCAGGTTTTTATGTACAGTACAGCTGTTGCTTTTTTTGGAAAATTGTAATGCCTTACCGCCCAGGAATATAAGGAAAAAAAACACATCTTTCAAAAGTTTCTCCAGGGAACAAATAAATACCTACATGTTCAATGAAGCGGCTTAGATTCTATTAATACAGAGCCATTTTTTAGAGTGTCACATCTTTTATAACGCGGGGCACGCACTGTATTCCAATGTAAGCATCTGAGCTCTTTATATGGAAATGTGTGTATTTAGGTCTTAACCAATATGTTCAACCTTTACTAACAAATCCCTGTATTAAGCCGAGAGAACTGACTCATTGACAAGTTAATTAAACCATGATATATCAGAGTATAAACACGCCATTCAGTGCTATTCACAAACAATCTATACAAACAAATCTGTTTACATAGCGCTGCAGGACCAAATGGCTGCTTTCAGCTTGTATGGTAGAATAAATAATTTAAGGAAATAAAATTCTCTGCGAACTAGAATTTGTATTAAGTTATGGAAACAATAAAAATAAAAATAAGTTTGGCAGTGAAAAGGTTGGAAGGTCTGTGTCTGGGGTGAGGAGAAAATGATAAAAAAATTCTAAAATAGGTTCATACCTTAACATTTCTTTTTTATTTTGAATATGGTAACTAAACTAAGGCCGGGGTCACACGAGCGTGGAGGGAATGTCTGTGAGAACGGGCGTTCTCTCCGCTCGGATGTCTGTGTGGCCACCTCCTGAGTGCACAACATTGCATACATCTGTCCTTTTCTCAATCAGGGCTCCACTAAAATGTTTATTCAAGCTCTTATCTCCCGCCTTGACTACTTTAACCTTTTTCTCTCTGGCCTTAAGAGATCCCAGATTCTCCCTCTGCACTCTATAATGAATGCCTGTGCCAGACTCATTCACCTCAGCTCCCGCACCTCTCACACCTCACCCATTTGTCAATCTTTACACTGGCTCCCTGTTCCCTTTAGAATCCATTTCAAAATACTGGTCCTCACATACAAAGCTCTCCATAACCGCGCCCCTACCTACATCTCCTCCCTTATTAACAGGTACATACCATCCTGACCACTTCCCTCTGCCAATGACCCAATGCTATCAGTTCCTTGTACCCGCACCCCAAACTCCTGCCTTTAAGACTTCTCCCGAGCTGCCCCCTTTCTATGGAACTCCCTCACCGCAACATCAGACTCTCCCTGTCTCTCCAGTCCTTCAATACATCGCTGAAAACAAATTACTTTAGAGAAGCCTATCGACTCACTCCCTTGTCCCCATTGTTCATTTTTTGCTCCTTCTTCCCACAGCCCACACGCACCCCTGCTACTTCTTGTACTCTATTTACCCTCACCCAATGTGTCCTTCCTCTCCTCTTAGATTGTAAGCTCACAAGCAGGGTCCTCTCTCCTGCTGTTCTATGTGTGTAATGTGTATGTATATTTTTTTAGTCTGTCTCCCCCTTTGTACAGCGCTACAGAACTTGTTGGCGCTTTATAAATGCTTATAACGGGAACTGTGAGCAATTTTTTATCTAGGCAGAGTTAAGAAGTGGTTTTCTTTTTACTAATGTATGCAATATATCACTTGGTACTTTATTCACATAGATAGACAAGAGATGTGGTTAAGCCAATGTGGCACTATAAGGATAACTAACTTCATGGTTTTATAGATTTGTATAATACTGTCATAGTTTGATTGCTGGTTTATTAAGTGTGCCATAAGGACATTTTATTGTTTACTATAGTGCATTCACTTTGGAAGTTTTGTACTTTTTGGTTCCTACTAAGCAGCACTGTCTCGAATATCGTATATGGTTATTTATATGTTTAGAAGCGCCTTCTTTCCCCCGCATAATCCAGTAGCTAGTAAATTGCCTTCATTATTTATAAAAGTGAAAATAGAGGATTAGGAAGTGTAGGACCTGTCAGCATGGGGTACAGTGACATTATGACAGGCATTAAGCATCTGTCAGGGCAAACACCGACGTGGGAACGCCCACGCTGGTGCTGTTCCTCCCAGAAAACCCTTTTCTGCAATGCCCTGTGAGTTCCATGCAATGTCCTGTAGGCAGCCACAACTTCTGTATGTTCATTTGGAGTGTGTTTTCTGTCAACCCTGCCTCCTATTCCTCAAGCCTGCAGCCATGTTCTCTGATAGGTATGTTCCTGCCTTCAACCAGCCAGCCCTTTTCCTGTCCTGTCTGCTGTCTCGTGCCTCCTGTGAGTCTCCTGGTGTAATGCCCTCAGTGTCTTATTCCTCGGTGTTTTGGCTCAAAGTTTTCCTTGCCTTTGTCTCTTCTCCCTACCTTATCCTAGTCAGTAGTTTTCCTGGCTTGCCCCTCACCGTCTTCTCAAGTATTGCTCTGCCATTCATCTGTCATTTCCGTGATTGCCATAATAAATCCTCATTTGGACCTTACTCCCGTGTCTGCCTATTGTGTCACTGCACCCTGGGCTCATACCTACACCCCCCCACCATCTAACCCTGACAGCATCCGATGATCAGATTTAGCAACCAAATCCCTATAATTTTATTCTAAAAGTTAGTTGGTTTAAAATCTTTGAAATTGAGTGCTCTTTTCTCTGTATGTTGCATTTATTTGTCTTAAGAAGCAACCATCTGGTATGCTTAGTGTAGGCAACCTTTGCCACTGTTGTATATTCCATGTTGAGGGCTGACCACCCTTTCCCCCCTCCCAGTTACGTGCTTCATTAGAGGTTCTGTTTAAACCTTGATCTGCAGAGAGCTCCAGGAAGGATGTTGTCGCCAGTAAATGAGTCGATAAGAGCTGCCATTAGGTTAGGACCTCTCAAGGTGATGTACATTGAAGTTATGAGAGGTTTATATTTTATGACCAAATCCTCATCATTTTATTCCTAAAGTTAGGGGCTTTCAAATATTTAAAAATCCTTAAGGATCTTTGAAAGGGAGTGCTCTTCACAACCAGGGTTATTCAAAGAGAATCGAAAAGTCACCGCACGTTCGATGACTTTTCGTTCTCTTCAATTCGGTGCGATTCGGCGATCCTATTTTGACGACCCTGCGGTTTATTCAGCAAGCACCACAGTGCCGTTGTAGTGCAGGGAAAAGCTGCTGCATACCCGATGAACACTCACCGCAATCCCCGGCAAGCACTCACCGAAACCCGCAAAAACATCTGGATTAACCCCACCAAACACGCCGGAGAAACCCAACTAGCTGCCGATCACAGCGCAGAGCTGGAAAAAACTGACACACAGACGAAGGAGGTAATAAAAAAAAACAGTTCGCTTGAAAGTTGGAAAATTGAATCACTGTTTGCAAAAAACTACTGAATGAAAATGTCTGGAATTTACATATAAGATCCAATGAATGATAATAAAAAGGTCTGATACAGAAAAAAGAAAAGACGATTTTAAAAAAAAGGGAAAAAAAATTTGCCGAAAAAAACCCCCAAAAATGCCTAACAGATCCTAAAAAATCTATGAATAACACTTTTTACTGCAGAATAGAATATGAAATGAGAAAAGGAGGATTCGGTGGAGGCGCTCGTAACTAGATATATGATGTAGGTATCTATTGGTGCAGCCAACTAGAGGATGGCACAGGCTCTCGAAATGAATGTGCAGATAGAATCAGGAAAAAATAGGGTATCTAGTGGCGCAGTAATTCAGCTAATTTCTTATACGGTGCCTCAAGGGCTAATGGTATATGTTATACAGTTGGTACAAAGTGCAATTGTGAATCACAGTGATCTGTGTGTTAAACACAATTAAAGTGCAATTGCGAATCACAGTGATCTGTGTGTAAAACACGATTAAAGTGCAATTGTAACAGTTGGAACAAAGTGCAGATGCAACAGAAAAATAAAGTGCAAGTGCGACACTGATGACGATACAATGAGGATCTGGCTATAGTGCCCAGTATAGTTCTTATAAGAGTTTTCAGTCGATATTCGAGAAAGTCTATGATGTTGATATTCCGGTTCCTAAGTGGATGGGTGATGCATCAAAAGTGCTCAGGATTAATGTCAATATTACCCCTTCCACAAATGTAGCAGACTTGCTCAGCTCTTCTAGTGGTCTTGATAAAGCTCCACCGCAGAATATGCGAATAGGGGAATAAAGGGAAAATAATAGTGCAGAGATCTTTCTATACGTATGCGTATATGTTAAGTAAAAATGCACACTTACAAATTCCAGAGCCTAATGGGATCCAGGCTCTGGAGTGAAACGCCTTGTGCCTAAATGTAGGGTGGTCACTGCCCTTCTTTACAGTCCTTCTTTACAGAATCTTCTTACTCCACCTCAGTCGAGGGACACAGGAATAAAAAAGAGACAACGCTCTCATAGCACAATACCAGTCACGTAATGTTATGTTAGAGGAGGAAGGGATTACACTCACCAATGCAGGAGCCTTAAGGGTCCAGGCTCAACTGTCGTACACATGGAGTTCCTTATCGGTGAACTCCTAAACCTCTTGGCTGCTCACTCTGCACCGGATTGTAGTTTCGTTCGGTGTTTTCAGGTTTGCTTGGCCAAGTCCACTAGCTGGTGGGTTGTGCTCAAAAACAGCTAAGAGACTCAGCAGGCACGGTGCTTGCGTTGAAGAGGTTTTTCACCTGGCGGACTCTTCAACGCAAGCACCGTGCCTGCTGAGTCTCTTAGCTGTTTTTGAGCACAACCCACCAGCTAGTGGACTTGGCCAAGCAAACCTGAAAACACCGAACGAAACTACAATCCGGTGCAGAGTGAGCAGCCAAAGAGGTTTAGGAGTTCACCGATAAGGAACTCCACGTGCACGACAGTTGAGCCTGGACCCTTAAGGCTCCTGCATTGGTGAGTGTAATCCCTCCCTCCTCTAACATAACATTACGTGACTGGTATTGTGCTATGAGAGCGTTGTCTCTTTTTTATTCCTGTGTCCCTCGACTGAGGTGGAGTAAGAAGATTCTGTAAAGAAGGACTGTAAAGAAGGGCAGTGACCACCCTACATTTAGGCACAAGGCGTTTCACTCCAGAGCCTGGATCCCATTAGGCTCTGGAATTTGTAAGTGTGCATTTTTACTTAACATATACGCATACGTATAGAAAGATCTCTGCACTATTATTTTCCCTTTATTCCCCTATTCGCATATTCTGCGGTGGAGCTTTATCAAGACCACTAGAAGAACTGAGCAAGTCTGCTACATTTGTGGAAGGGGTAATATTGACATTAATCCTGAGCACTTTTGATGCATCACCCATCCACTTAGGAACCGGAATATCAACATCATAGACTTTCTCGAATATCGACTGAAAACTCTTATAAGAACTATACTGGGCACTATAGCCAGATCCTCATTGTATCGTCATCAGTGTCGCACTTGCACTTTATTTTTCTGTTGCATCTGCACTTTGTTCCAACTGTTACAATTGCACTTTAATCGTGTTTTACACACAGATCACTGTGATTCGCAATTGCACTTTAATTGTGTTTAACACACAGAACACTGTGATTCACAATTGCACTTTGTACCAACTGTATAACATATACCATTAGCCCTTGAGGCACCGTATAAGAAATTAGCTGAATTATTGCGCCACTAGATACCCTATTTTTATAATATGAAATGGTTGATTAGATATTGGATTAAAATGGGAATATTTTTAAAATTGAAGCCTATGGGAATCACCTGAATAAATGTGTCGAATGAAACCACCGAACAGCAGGGCATTTCGGCAACCTTTCCCTGCTGTTTTGTGTTCTCTGAATAGATGAAGCATTGCTTCTCTATGGGGATTTCACTGCCCTCGTACAGGCACCGAACAGGCACCGTATGTGCAGGCAATTCGCCAAGATTTGGCAAACTGCCTGCTCTCTGAATAGCCGGATGGCCAGGAAAGGTAACCGTACGCTGAATTTCAGTGTTCGGTTACCTTTCGGCCACAATTCGGATCTCTTTGAATAACCCTGTTGGTGTGTTGTAGTTATTTGTCTTAAGAAGTCCCCGCCTGTAAAGCTTTGCTTAAGATGACTGCAATAACGAAATCCCCATGGGCACCACAGAATACATTTTGGTAACTACATACACTTATGGAGCATCAATTGCATCACTGACATTGCCATGCTTTTTTTCTGTAAAGTATAATTATTCAATAAAATAAGTTATCACTATGGGTTAAAGCAGGTGTCATCAAACTTGCCCCTCCAGCATGGGAGATGCAGTTCCAAAACATCTTGAGGGGTCAAGTTTGATGACCCCTGGGTTAAAGGAGTCAGTAATATTGTCTCTCAAGATGTTTTGGAATTACATTTCTCATGAGGCATTACCAGCCTGTTGAGCATCATGGGAGATCCAAAACAATGCAACCCTCAAATTCAGTGACAAGATTTCTTTTATTTACTTAAATGTTAATCTGCATAAGTTTTTATTAGCGAGTTTGAAATAATTTTGATTTCTCATTTTATAATATGTGATATGTTCAGTTCTGTTACCACATCAAATATTTGGACTCACACTGGTTTTTCAACTAGATCCCAGTGACTTTTTTCAAGCTGGAAAAGTTCCTAATCATGACAAAAGTTGTGATCTAGTTAATTGAATTTTCTTTAGGCAGTTTCCATCTGTGCTGTGCTGGTACATTATTCTATTTCTTATAATCATTTCCCCCTGTTCTTCAATCTCACTATATTTACAGTCTTTAGAAATAGTTCTCCAGGCCACAATTTTGAACAAAAAAAAATAAAAATGTGCCTGTTCTCGCAAAACCTAAAGAACATAATTTTCAGCCTTTAAAGATGTTTTACCATTTTTAATAATAGATTTACATAGTATTTATTCTACCGCTTTCTTATGTAAGTGCTATTGTAAGCTCTACAGCACAGGGTTTTTAAATAAGTATTTCCTTTATCCAGGAGTATATTTAGGCTTGGTGCCGATTTATCAAATAAAAATGAACTTGCACGAGTATGAAAAAGGACAACGTATCAGGGCTATTTATGTAAATAACTTATTTTAGAACAAAAGCAAAGTATATTATTAACACAAAGTAATTTCTAGCAACACTTATAGTATAGAGACGCACTGCTGGAGTTTAATTGATTTGCAGCTCTTTTATATATCTGAACACCTCAAATACAGTATATTGGACCTCTAAAAGAAAGCATGCTATGGAAAAAATGCTTTAATTTTCCATTTCCGCTACCCTAAGCCCAAGTCTAGATGGCCTATGAAAAATAAACCACTGTGTTTATCATTTGAAGACATATATTATACGATCCTACAGAAAAAATGGGGTTGCGCCTGTACTCCCCAGTAGGGATGGGCTGGCGGTTCAATCTGAACATGAGCTCGATTAGAACTCTGCCCGTTCGGCCAGTCAGCGAACTTCGAACTTTTCAGGCCGTTCGCAGAAAGTTTAAAAAAAAAAAAAAAAGTGATTTTTTTTTAAAGAAAAAGCTTAAAAAATGCTTAAAAAATCCTAAAAAAAATCTAAGAATAAAGAGACTCTTTACTGCAGAATATTATAAGCAACGGTTTATTAGATATTGAATTAAAATGAAAATATTTTTAACATTGAAGCCTATGGGATAAAACAATCTTGTTGCTAAAACATCAGGCAGACGAGGCCCTCTAATCAGGCACTGTAGAGGGCATAAATACAGAAAAAATGGCGTCGCGCCCATACTCCCTTATTTTCGGAGGGGCAGCAACTGCCAGGAGTAACAGCCCAGTCAATGTATAAAACATAACAAGGAAAAAGAGTGTCATCTGCGCTCGTTTCTATGTGTTCCATGTACAACAAAAATGAGGTTTTTGTTTGTTTCAATGGCCATTGCAACGTAAGCCCACTCGCCACTTCAAGGCACCTCTTTAGAGTGGGTACCTAACAATTGTAACCAAAAGGCCGCTCTACTGAGCAGCTCCAAGCCCCTCCAGCTGCTTTTCAGCGAAGGAGAGGCAAAGATGGTGGCTTTTATTTATACACGCACCAAACACTTCCCATTTGGGATCAAAAACAAAAAACATCTTTGCCTCTCCTTCGCTGAAAAGCAGCTGGAGGGGCTTGGAGCTGCTCAGTAGAGCGGCCTTTTGGTTACAATTGTTAGGTACCCACTCTAAAGAGGTGCCTTGAAGTGGCGAGTGGGCTTACGTTGCAATGGCCATTGAAACAAACAAAAACCTCATTTTTATTGTACATGGAACACATAGAAACGAGCGCAGATGACACTCTTTTTCCTTGTTATGTTATACATTGACTGGGCTGTTACTCCTGGCAGTTGCTGCCCCTCCGAAAATAAGGGAGTATGGGCGCGACGCCATTTTTTCTGTATTTATGTATATCATGCTTGTAACACCAGTCCGTCGTTCTGCAGCTGTTCCTCTTTCCATGTTTTTGTTTTTTGATCCCAAATGGGAAGTGTTTGGTGCGTGTATAAATAAAAGCCACCATCTTTGCCTCTCCTTCGCTGAAAAGCAGCTGGAGGGGCTTGGAGCTGCCTCAGTAGAGCGGCCTTTTGGTTACAATTGTTAGGTACCCACTCTAAAGAGGTGCCTTGAAGTGGCGAGTGGGCTTACGTTGCAATGGCCATTGAAACAAACAAAAACCTCATTTTTGTTGTACATGGAACACATAGAAATGAGCGCAGATGACACTGTAGAGGGCAGCCCGCCGGGGCCTCCCAAGGATCCCTTGAGGAGCATGCGGCCGCCGGATGACAGAGCTGCAACTATGCGGGCAGGCTGGCCGGGTGCATGTGGCAGAGAGAGGTGGCGCAGGGAGGGAGCCACTGCACCTGCGGCCACAGCAGACCCCCCCCCACAACCAGGATCCAGGGAGCCTCCACTGACTGACCACCAGGCTAAGGTAAGGTGACACATTTCTAAAAAAAATAAAATCCGAGAACATTTTTAAATGTCCCAAGGAACATAAAATAAAACTTTTTTTTTCCTTTCTATTACCCACCTGATTCCTGGATCCACCAACAAGCGCAGCCTCCTGTCTCCCATGCTGTTAGATGCTGCATACACCGGCAAGCTGTGTGCAGCTTCTGAGAAGATACGCTATAAGGCTAGGGTCAGACGAACGCATTTTTCACGTTGTCCGTGAAAAAGTGCGTTCGAACGAATGGACGTATTTTTTTACGGAATACGCGATAGCGGTCATACGATGCGCATTTTCATCCGTGATTTGTACGGATCATCAATAAAACCCTTTTTGCGTCTGGACGTTATGTTGGCCGGACATTAGCAGCGTCTGACGTCTCCCAATCACGCAAACACGCCGCTATGCGGACGCAGCGCACTCTGTACGTCAGTAGTAGCGGTTTGACGTTCTAGAAAAAATGCGTTAGTTTGCCACTTGCGTTGCGCGGACGGACTTTCGTGCAGCCATTCTTCGTATGTTACCCGGCATTGGACGTCATTTGTTGCTAGCACGGCCGTGATTTCGTGCGGTTAAATGCACGTTAAAAATGCTTTCATCTGACCTTAGCCTTAGTGTAGAGGGAGCGGTGCAAAATGTGCAGCCGGCTTCCCTGCTACACTAATAGTGTATCTTCTCAGAAGCTGCACACAGTGTGCCGGTTAAAGCTAGTGTCAGACTATAGAGGTGCTGTGCGGCAGTGTGAGGATTCATATGCAGCATTAATTCTTCTTCTTACAAATTTGGTTACTTAACCCGTTTGCGTTTGGATTGTAATATTGTGACATCCAGGGTCCCAGGTGGCGATCGGAGGGCCCCCGGACGCACGGTGCCGCCAGCTGGCCGAATGCCAGGAGCTCCGGTGGCACCCGGCGCAGCTGTGAGTGATCAGGGGGCAGGGCGTGGCGTGATGACGCGGAGCCGCTGGGACCTTTAAATCAGGAGTACACGCTTACACCTCGCCTTGCCGTGGAGTTTCATTCCCGCATCGCTAGCTTACTGAATCAGTTTGTATACTTGTTTGTTACTTACCCTGCTTGTTCTGAGGACCCAATCTGTTGCGGGCTTTGCCTGCCATGTGACTATTCTCTCTGTGTACTCCCTGCCTGCTCTGGTTGCCTCCTGCTGCTACTAGTGTGCGCCGATTCTAACCATATACAGTAGCACAGTACAAGTGCCTAAACGTAGCTGACCCGGTTTTGTTATAACGACTACTCTCGACCTGTGCCCCTGTCTGGTATATCTGCTGCTTGCTACTGCTGGTGCGCTTCCATCCAAAACAGTGATTGAATTTAAGCAGGCATGGGATAGGCACAAGGCTATCCTAAATAAATGTTAAATCCAGGTAAAGTATCCATGTAATTGGGTAGACTTGATGTGCCGACATTTTCTGCCGACATTTTCTATGTTTCTATCCTGCAATATACTATAGCGCAGTACAAACATACAGTATATTGATCCCAGTCTTTGGTGTATATTGTTGGTGCTGTTCCCCTGGCCTGCGTGGCTGCTAGAGGTTAGGTTTAGTGGTCCAGAGTCCTGACCATCCTAAGGATCGGAGTGTTAGAGGTCTGTTACCAGGGATCCTCCAAGGTCTGTACTGGGGAATCGTTACAAGAATGCGGTGAACGCCGCAGCAAATGTTAATGCTCATTTTTAAAGGTTTCTATACATCCTACAAATCCGCCACTTCACGGGCAGGTTATGGGGACCTCCTAGGCATGATATTTGAAGGAATTTTTAGTTTTTATTCTTAACCTTTATTTCATGGAAAAATCACTGTTCTTTTAAAAACGTCTTTTTTTTCCCTTGTTTCCTGTCCCCCAGGGCACTACCCGGACCCCCATACACCTTTTATGGCACAAATATCTAGCATATATGCCCTCTTGGAGGACACTCTAAAAATCGAACATTCGAGTCCCATTGACTTGCATTGAGTTTCGGATTGTGTTCGGTCCGAACTCGAACTTTTGAAATTGTTTGAGTTCAAATGCGAACCGAACACGGAGGTGTTCGGCTCATCCCTACTCACCAGAGCGGCTGCAACAGCCAGGAGTAACAACCCAGTTTATACATATATTTTACTATGACGTAATAGATACAGCTTGCTATTCAATTTGTTTCACCATTTGTTATTTTTTCTGGCCAATCTGACCCTGGCTTTTCTTAGATACTTCTGTTTAGCTGCCTGCCTTGACCTGGATTTTGCCTTTGTGTTTTGTTTTTGGTTAGTCACTTACAGACGTGCCTATTACTGCATCCCAACCTCCTTCGCCAATATATGTGTAGCGCTGTGTTAAAATCTTGCTGTGGCAGTACCTATTTTTGGCCACAAGATGGAGACTATCGCGATCAGAGACACTGGACATTGGGACTACAATGCCCGGCATGCTTTGCAAGAAGACAGGAAGTGGGTGGGGACTGGAGACTTACATCCTCTGCCTCGTGGAGAACGCGCCAGAGCGCGCCAGGGAATGAGAGAGAGCAGACGCAGTGCCATACTTTGTGAGAGGGCCTAGGGCGGAGAGCAAGTGAGACCTGTCAGTTCTGTTACCGGGTCATTCAGTCGCAAGAGAAGGAGCCCTCCAAGTTCCAGAGTTGCTGCAGATGGAACCAACCGAAGACCTCGAGTAAGGAGTCACCGCAAGTTGATCGGGTACAGAGAGCAGGCGGTGAGCTGAGGAAAAGTCGTGGACAAGCTACGAAAAGTCAGACAACGGATCCGGCCGCTAGTATCCCCAGTCAAAATCCAGGGGAGAGACGTCCTGGGTCAGCGGAGCCTAAAGCAACCGGCGGATGGGTGAGAGGCCTCCAAGGCCGTTTATAATACAAAGAGCACGCTGCTGGTTTCTCTTTAAAGTCCACAGGGCCCCAACTTGACTAGTCGAAGACATTTCTTAAGTAAATTCACTGGCCAGTTGAACAGTACCCGGGTACCTTACACACATACACACCTTTTACATTCCGGGACTTAACCTGTGCAGGACTTATTTTGTTACGAATCGGAACGGGGGTTAAAGATACGTTCCGAATATATTTTTCTCTTTTCCGCTGCGCGTTTACCGTGATACGAAGTATTGTATATTCTGGGGTTCCGCTACGTGTCCCTTTTCCGAATATTCGTGCAATTGCATTTCTTTTATGTTCGGTTACGAATATTTTATTTTCCGAAATATGAAGCCTCGTGTTTTGTTTCTTTTCCGCTACGCGTTTTATCGCAATACGAAAGTACTGTAATAATATCTGTGAATACTGTATCTCAACTTCTGCCAAATATTTTAGTAAACTATTTAAATGATAAAAACCCAAAACTGTGTTGGAGTATATTTATTCCCTAGTGCGGGGAGACTGACCCGTGGTTCATTTTCAGCGGCTCCTCCGGGAGTGAGCGCTACATATGTTAAGTAACAAATGGGCCCTGTATAGAGAACACAAAACCTGACAGACACGGGCATCCCTCACACATAAGAGGTCTTCAAAACGTCTGTGCAGTATCTTCAATTCAGCCAAGTTCAGGTGCATGACCATCCAAAAGCTCCACAAGGGAAACTCTCACCTCATACAACTCAGACTAGACCCAGTGCCCAGCACACCTATACAAGACAGTTCTCTACCAGAACCCATGATTCCAATGCTAGATCACTTTAGTGGAGATAGTAGCCAGTTTAAGATTTTTTTCATGCGTTTGTAGCGCTCACTCCCGGAGGAGCCGCTGAAAATGAACCACGGGTCAGTCTCCCCGCACTAGGGAATAAATATACTCCAACACCGCTGTGAGTTTTTATCATTTAAATAGTTTACTAAAATAATAAGCAGATGTTGAGACACGGTATTCACAGATATTATTACAGTACTTTCGTATTGCGGTAAAACGCGTAGCGGAAAAGAAACGAAACACGAGGCTTCGTATTTCGGAAGAATAAAATATTCGCAACCGAACAGAAAAATATATGCAATTGCCCAATAGTTCGGAAAAACAGAGACACGTAGCGAACCCCAAAATACAATCTCTTCGTATTACGATAAACGCGCAGCGGAAAAAGAGAAAAATATGTATTCAGAACGTAACTTTAACTCCCGTTCCGATTCGTAACAAAATGAGTCCTGCACAGGTTTAAGTCCCGGAATGTAAAAGGTGTGTATGTGTGTGTGGTACCGGGTACTGTTCAACTGGCCAGTGAATTTACTTAAGGAATGTCTTCGACTAGTCAAGTTGGGGCCCTGTGGACTTTAAAGAGAAATCAGCAGTGTGTTCCTTAATTACATACGGCCTTGGAGGCCTCTCACCCATCCACCGGTTGCTGTAGGCTCCGCTGACCCAGGACGTCTCTCCGCTCGATTTTGACTGGGGATACTAGCGGCCGGATCCGTTGTCTGACTCTCTGTTGCTTGTCCACGACTTGTCCCGCTCACCGCCTGCTCTCCATATCCGATCAGCTCGCGGCAACTCCTCACTCCAGGTCTTTGGCTTCTTTAATCTGCAGCAATCTCAGGAACTCGGAGGTCTCCTTCTCTTTAGGCCGAATGACCCGATAAGGAACTGACAGGTCTCTCTCTTGCTCTGGCATAGGCTCTCCTGCGATGTCTTGCACTGCGTCTGCTCTCTCTCGTTCCCTCGCGCGCTCTGCCGCGTTCTCCACGAGGTTCGGGAAGTAAGCCTCCTGTGTCCCACCCACTTCCTGTCCTTTTGCAAAGCACGCCGGGAAATGTAGTCCCAATGTCTCGTGTCTCTAATCGCGATTGTCTCCATCTTGTGGCCAAAAATAGGTACTACCGGCAGCAAGATTTAACACAGCGCTACACGTTGTTGAACTTTGCATTTGTTAAAACCTGAAACCCTTCCCACTGATCATGTTAAGGTTCAGACAGTCATTATTCTGTTAACTAGCTGGGCTCATAACCTGTTGTATGCACAAGATTCCATCCAGAACTCATGGAACTCACTGTTGCCCTGAACTCCAGGTTTGGAAACCAATTTAGAATGCAAACCACCCAAACCACTACCAGAGCTTTAGAGCAAGGTAAATGTTCTGTCGAGAAATCGGTCACATCCTTCAAGTGGAATGCTCTTGACATGAACTGGAATGCATCGGCTATTGGTTTCCCAACAGTTTTGTGGACCAGTTCTGCTGGGATCTTTCTGACCAAGAGAAGGACACATTTTCCAGAAGTTCCGTGCTCACCTCAGAGGACTTTGTTTGTCCATATTCAATGACAGGAGATGGCAGGAATGATAAAAAGAAAGCCTAGTTTCCCCAAATCCTTTCTCACTGCCTCTAAGAGTGGTATTTGGTAATCTCCCTTCATCTGAGTTGGAACAAAGGAGACAGAATTAATTCTATTTATATTGTGTAGGATTAGGACATGGTCAAAGAGAAGGAAACCAAACCAAGACCACAACCTTGCCTTCCAATCAGACCACCATATCTACTATACCTGCTCCTCAGCTTTTTGTCCCTATTGTTTTACAGAGGAGTGCCTGCAAGATCACTTCCAAACCGTGATCAATTCTGGAGCTAGCAGCTGCTTTTCTGATCTCTCCTTCATTTCCAGTTATGTCTGCTGCGAAACGGGAACGTAAAACCAGGGCCTTACAATCAGATACACCACACAGATTTTTTTTGTTTGTTTTTTTAAACAAAACATAGTCTTCTATATTTAGGTTTCACTATAAAAACCAAAGTCAAACAAGACACTTGCTCCACTGAGCACTAACAATTACAACATCACTACAGTTAATCGGCTACCCTGCTGCCAATAAACAGTGCACAGACCTTTTCCCAACACTTCTTTCTCACAGGAGTAGCATTATCTAGATTCTTTCACTGGAGAGAAATGCAATTTCCTCACCGTTTGGGCCCTCCTCGCATAATGAAACCCTGACTGGCATCACTTTGCTGTTACTGAATACAGGTGAGAAGATGCCGGAGTGATCCAGAACTTTGCCTGGTATGCTGCATGCAGAACTGTGAGGTGGAGAACTGCAGCAACACTTTAGGAATATAGATTACCTTCCATAACAAAGTCTCACACATATCACGCAACACACCTCTACAATTAACCCATTAAGGACCAAT
This sequence comes from Leptobrachium leishanense, assembly GCA_009667805.1. Taxonomy (NCBI): domain Eukaryota; kingdom Metazoa; phylum Chordata; class Amphibia; order Anura; family Megophryidae; genus Leptobrachium; species Leptobrachium leishanense. The sequence goes on along the minus strand of CM019064.1, from coordinate 109,810,306 downwards.
GATGTAACGTTGATGTCATAAATGCATTGACGTTACGACCCTTGGTCCATAAGGGAGTCATTCTGTCGGCATACATGTAGCACATAGTTGTCTCTTACACTCTTGGATAGTCACACAAGAAAACAAATCCCCTCACAGTGTGTGTGAGTACACATCACAGATAATTGCTGGCTCTTGATTTAGAACCGAATCCTGTTTTTCCAATGATGTTAGGCCTTCCTTGATCCTGTTCGTTGGTCTACTGGCAGCATATCCTTTGTCAAATTTCAGTAAAGGGAATGTCTGATCCCCATCTATTCATTGAACACCATATTAGCCAAATAAAGTCTTAGGACTTCTACATCCTTGCTTGTATGCTACAATACTTTCAAGGTCCTTTTTTATAAAAAAAAAGAGTTGGAGGCTTTACCCCTCCACACCTTGATTGTCTTATCAATGTACTCCCTGACTCCACTATACAATTCAGACTTATATACCACCTATCTGAGCACAAATGATGAGTCCTTTGTGACTACACACAAGAATGTAAAGAAAAAAGAGCTCAGTTTCCTCTCCAAGTACTAGACCTGGAATTGTGTCAGAAAAATAAACGTACTTCTGTTCGAACACAAATAGTTTATTTCTTTTGATTTCAGGTGAATTGATGTTTCCAAATTGAAAAAAAAAAGCTGCACATGCTTCACTTATGACCCAGTCTTGTCTTTGTCATCCAGGTCATTGCCTGCCTCAACCTTGGACCATTACCTGGATTTTGACTTTGGATTTCCGTAATCGTTCGTGGACATTAGGACGTTCCTAATACATCCGGTTGTCCTGCAATATCATACCTTAAAATGCTCTAGACTGTGTGCTCCTATGAGCAGGGCCCTATACGCCTATTGTTTTCATCCTATGTCCATTTATCTGTATCTTGTTTCCTTTGGTTATTGAAAGCGCTACAGAAATTGTTGGCGCTATATAAATGATGATCATAATTAGGTACTGAAACCACATGATCTCCTCACTCCCTGTACTCACTACTCAAGAAATACACCCCACCCCACCCTAAGGTCCAACAATGACCTACTACTGGCATCTTCCATTATCACCTCTTTACATGCCAGACTGCAAGACTTTCTAGTGTGGTGTCGACCTTATGAAATGTGCTTTCTCACACTATCGGACTCTCCCCCTAATCTGGCTTCTTTTAAACACTAATTAAACACACCTCTGTTTAGGAAAACCTACCACCTAACTCAACAAAAACATCCGACCTACCCAATGACCTTCTCATCTCTCTCTACATTAATATCATTTTCATCACTGCAGACCTCCCCTCCTGTTTCTCACCCCACTCCCATCTGGATTGTAAATTCCCACAGGAATAGGTTCCTCAATTCTTCCTGTATCTGTTGCTGACATATTGACTTTCTATATTGATATATTGTATTGTAGAATTGTCTTGTCTTTACTAATTGTAGCTTCGTAAAGTGCTGCTGAACGTGTTGGCACGTAATAAAATAAAAATAATGATCTCTATAGCTTTGTGTTTTTATCAGTAATGGAAATTAAGAATTTGGCTAATAATTACAACCATGTTTATTATAGTTTGACTATAGCAAAATTATATAATTCTGTTTGTATTATTTCATTAAAGTAATTGAAAGAATGGGACGGTCAAATGATTCTAAACAGCAACTTATTTATATTATTTAGAAAGAATTTTACCAGGAAGGATACATTGATATTTCTCTCGTTTTCAAGTATGTCCTGGGTTCAAAGAACATTGCATTGTTACAGTAGGTACAGAAATACAAATTAATAAAATGCAAGATGTTAACAAACTTATAAAATGAATGCTGAAACAAGATATTCAGAAAACAATCTACAATGTGTTTGCATTACATATTGTGTTGACACTTAGAGGTCTCTGGATAGTTAAAGAGCTCGCCCCATACATACATAAATACATACATACAGTTTCCATCTCTTTAGGTTGCCAGAAAGGTTTTCCTATTTCTATTTTATAATTAGCTATTTGTATTTTTTTTTCTGTTTCCCTCTTGACATTTATAGCTTTTATATTAAGAAGAAAAAAACAATCAAAAGTAGATGAGCTCATCAAAGACTATGCCTCTTAGAGTAATTTATCTAAAAGTGGGGTTTAATCTTTGTTGATCGAGCATGTAATTACAAATGCATAATTAAAAGTAATATCATCATTATAGTAAAACCTTTCTACATAAATTATATAAAGTTGAGTAAATATTGATAACGTGTTAATATCAATAGCATAGATCTGTTGCGTTTGTCAATATGTGAATATTTTATGCTTTAAGATGAATACATTAACACTGAGAAAATTAGTTTCCCTTCTCATCAAGTTAGTAGGATACGGTATATAACAAGGCAAAGCTCATATATTCTAATAAAGAGATATCTCAGGTAGGCAAAAGCATTTTGTTTTTGTTTTCTTCTTACCAAAAGCTTTTATATATTTTTTAAATTCAGGGTCCTTTGTTTGTAAATAATGTTAATTTAACTGAACACGATAATCTGCTGAAATTAGGAAACTGAAGAAAAACACTTTTCTATTTTATTATAATGTGCATCTTTGTGTTTTCAAGAAGTCTTTTGCAGACTTTTGAAGAATCACTTGTTAAAACAAAAATTGTACATGTAATTAGGAGCTGATACACCAGTCAGGGGCGAACTGACAACTAATGGGGCCCCTGAGCAATAGGTAATGGGACCCCTCTGTTTCACACCAACAGGAGTCACACCCATACAAAACCCCACCTCTACAACACAACACTCATATGATTTTTTTAGCACAGCAATTTACATATAACTCATTAAAATAATTTTTTTGAAAACTCTGAAGAAAATCCACTTGGACCCAGTACTGAATTGGGGAATCCATTGTGCCCCCTTCAGACTTACAGATAGCCACCACTCTGCTGCAGCAGCCATTAGGGATGAGCTGTTCGGGTTCGGATGGTTCGGGGTTCGACCCGAACTTAGCCTGTTCGGGCGGATCGCGAACCCCGAACGTTTCCGGGTGTTCGCCTCATGTTCGACCACAAATGGACCACAATGCATTTTCCCACTGCCTGAAGCTCGTAATTGGCTACAGCCTTGCACCTGACCACAGGTCTGGTGCAAGACTGGTTGAACACTATGCCAATCACCGCTCAGAGTCCTGATTGGGCAAAATTTGCCCAATCATGGGCTCACAGAGCTAAGTCCCGCAGCACACTATATAAGGTTTCAACGCGCCGATTCTGCACGCATTTCAGAGGAGATTTCAAAGGAGATAGTTGTGTGTGTTGTTACTGCCGGTCTGCCACGCTACTGGGGGGGTCTGGGGGGGTCTCATTTCGACCAAATATCAGGGAATTTAGGTGATGTGTGTCTTGTTACTGTGCCAGCAAGTTTTTTTGGGGTTTACAACTTTATTTAAAACATTTGTGAATTGAGGTGATTTTCTGGGTCTTGTCACTGTGCCAGCAAGTCTTTTTGGGTCTCATTTATACCAAATATCATTGAATTTAGGTGATGTGTGTCTTTTCACTGTGCCAGCAAGTTTTTTTTAGGGTTTACAACTTTATTTAAAACATTTGTGTATTGAAGTGATTTTCTGGTCTTGTCACACTGTGCCAGCAAGTCTTTTTGGGTCTCATTTATACCAAATTCAGGGAATTTAGGTGATGTGTGTCTTTTCACTGTGCCAGCAAGTTTTTTTGGGGTTTACAACTTTTTTTAAAAGATTTGTGAATTGAGGTGATTTTCTAGGTCTTGTCACTGTGCCAGCAAATCTTTTTGGGGCTCACTAATTTCTTTAAAACACTTGTGAATTAAGGTGATCTTCTGTGTCTCGTCACACAGCCACCAATTTTTTTGGGGCTCAATAATTTCTTTAAAACACTTGGTAATTAAGGTGATCCGTGGCTCGTCATACATACAGTACCACGCTGTATTTTGGGCCTCACTAATTTCTTTAAAACATTTGTGAATTAAGGTGATCTGTCTCTTGTCACTGGCTGCCAGCTATCAGTGTGTCTCACTGAGTTATACCAGAGTTATTTAAATCTTTATACCAGAGTTGAATCAGAGTTCTGTATATATTAATCTATATATCACTCACCATGTCTGAAAGAACAAAAAGGACAGGCAGACGCTCCCAGCCACAGATAAGAGGGCAAGCAGCCCCTGTGTCGGGAGGCTGTGTCTCTGGTCAAGGTGGACGTGGTGCATCCTCTGCAGGGTCACGTTTGTCCTTTCTAACTGGTGTTAGCCATCTTAAGCAGCAGCAACATACAGAGGACCTGGTGAATTGGCTAACCAGGCCATCCTCATCCTCCTCATCCTCTGCCAGCCAGGCTTCTAGTGCTTTACAGTCCACCTCAGCTGCCAAAACATCTAATGCAGCCTCCATGTCCACAGCTACTCCTGCCGTAGCCTCGCTATCACACACGGAGGAGTCAGCTGAATTGTTTGACTACAATGAGAGTGACATGCTGCTTGAGGATGCGCAGCAAGTACAGTGCTCTGATTCAATCTCTGAGGTTGAGCAAGGGAGCATAATCAACCTAGAGGAAGGGGGTGCCAGTGATGACACACAAATAACTGGCACTCATGTTGCCCCAGCAGCTGCAGCATACTGCCAAGTTGGCTCCAGTGACGAGGAGATAGGGGGTGAAGATGACATTGATGATGATGAGGTCACTGACTCCACCTGGGTGCCAGATCGAACTGAGGAATCAAGTGAGGAGGAGGGGGAAGAGGAGGCACAGCAAACACGAGGCACAACATCCTCTGTGACCAACCATAGCACTAGCCAGTCCAAGGCATCACATGTCAGAGCTGCTCCGGTGCAGAGCGCTGTTGTCTCAAAGAACACATGCAGGAAATCTCCTCTCTGGGAGTTCTTTGAGAACTGTGCAGCAGACCCCACCATTGCTATTTGTAATCTATGTCAGAGGAGGCTGAAGCATGGGATAAACACCGGACACTTGGGTACCACGTGCTTGATGCGACATATGAACAAGTACCACACATCCCGTTGGGGCAAAACTTTGCGTAGGCCCTCCTCCTCCTCATCTGTAACTACCCACACTGTATGTCCTGCCATGCAATTGCCTACAACCTCCACCGACAGGGATGATGCTACAGTAATGGATGTACCAGCAGGTCCTTCCTCACAATGTGACATCATCCCAGTAGCTGAAGATTTACGCAGTCAGATTACGTTGCCACAGCTGCTGCAGCGAAAGAAAAAAATATAGTCTCAACCATCCCCAAGCACAGCGTCTAAATGCCAGCTTAGCAAAATTACTCGCATTGCAGCTGCTGCCTTTCCAGCTGGTGGACTCTGCTCCCTTCCGTGAATTTGCTGAATGCGCTGTACTACTGTGGCAGGTTACAAAACGCCATTACTTTTCACGCAAGGCCATTCCAGCACTATACCAGCACGTGGAAGACAATGTTATCCAGTCATTGGGAAAGGCAGTCAGCAGCAAGGTGCATGTCACTTTAGACACCTGGTCCAGCAAGCATGGACAGGGTCATTCATCCTTCACGGCACATTGGGTATCTCTGATTGCAGCTGGGATAGATCCAAGACGGGGCTCTGTGCTGGAGCTTGTTCATCCACCACGCCTCCAGAAAGCTGCTTGTATGAGGTCTGTCTGCTCCACCACCACCACCACCTCTTCCTCCTCCTCCTCCTCCTCTGTCTCTGGCGAAGTGGCAGTTAAACCCACGCCTGACAGGGTCTACGCAATGGCTCAAGCAAAAAGATGCCATACTGTGCTTGAACTGGTTTGTTTAGGGGACAGGAGCCACACCGGGTCAGAAATTTTGTCAGCTCTGCAGGGGCAGGTGCAGAGATGGTTAACACCACGCCAGCTTGAGATGGGAATCATCCTCTGCGATAATGGCAGCAACCTTCTCTCCGCCCTACGCAAGGGTAAGTTGACACATGTACCATGCCTAGCACACGTCCTAAATCTGGTGGTACAGCATTTCCTAAATAAGTACCCAGGGCTGCCAGAGCTTCTCATCCAGGCCAGAAAAGTCTACAGCCACTTCAGACGGTCATTCCCAGCAAGCGTTCGCCTGGCAGAAATTCAAAGAGAATTCCACCTTCCCACAAACCGTCTGATCTGTGACATGTCCACCAGGTGGAACTCGACATTAGCAAGGCTGCAGCATCTGCACAAGCAGCAGAGGGCCGTCAACGAGTACCTGTGTGAGTATGGCACAAGGACAGTGTCAGGATCGGGTAACCCCGCTTGCAGACTGTAAGCCAACAGACCCTGACCAACCGGTCCTTAGAAATGGCCAGGTTATGGTCAGTAATACTGAGAATGATGAACACAAATAATGTGGTGGAGTGCAAAGAAAAACAACCTGCGGAATAAAGTAACCCACAATGCTCTAGCTAGCCGGTCCTTAATAATGGCCGGGTTAAGCAGGGCAAACCAACAAAACACACATAGGCAGGGGTTAAGAAAATAGAGGTCCGTTTATACTATGCCAGAAATCAGGGCACCAGAATACAGGGAAGTCGAGACAAGCCGGGATCGTATAAACCAGGAAATCAGTCAGAATAGGAATCAAGAAATAACAACAAGGCACTAGGAGTAACAGGAAACACGCTAGGGCAACTTGCTAAGAGAAAGGAAGCCCTTTAAATAGAGCCACAGCACTACCTATTGGTGCTCAGAGGAGACGCCCTGCTCTGCTATAGGATAGCTGGTCATGTGCTGCGATTGGTTGTCCTTCCTGCATGTTGCATCTGATTCGCGGGCAGCACCATTCTCTGTCCTGTAGTACACAGTACCCTGGAATAAGGCTTTCTGGATATCAGCTGCTGTGGCGGCTGCAACATTTCCCCTTACATGGGGCGAAGGTGCAACATTTCCCCAGACATGTGGCGAAGGTGCAACATTTCCCCAGACATGGGGCTCAGGTGCAACATTTCCCCAGACATGGGGCTCAGGTGCAACATTTCCCCAGACATGGGGCTCAGGTGCAACATTTCCCCAGAGATGGGGCTCAGGTGCAACATTTCCCCGGACATGGGCCACCGTGACAGACAGGTTCAGGTCAACTTGTTTTTTTTCCCCCTGCAGTGGCTGATGATCAAGGATGCATGCACTGTACTGTCACCATTTAAGGAGGCAACGAGGATGGTGAGCAGGGACAGTGCATGCATCAGTGACACAATTCCTTTAGTGTTCCTGCTGGAGCACACTCTGTGGGGAATTATAGATGTGGCTCTAGAGGCAGAGCAGCGGGAGGAAGAGGAGGCCTTCCCTAGCTCTCAAGGCCCCAGTCTTTCCGCAGACAGCATTCCAGCGGGTCCTAATCAGATCAGACAGGAGGAGGATGAGGAGGAGGAGGACTATTTAAGTAGTGGGGGCATTGAAGGTGGGGATTCCTCAAGGCAGGGTTTTGTGTGCCCAGAAATAGAAGGGCTTGTGCGTGGCTGGGAAGAGGAAGTGCACGATACGGTCATCCTCATTGACCAGGAAGACTCAGCAGCTAATGCCACCTCCAACCTATGCTGCATGGGCTCCCTAATGATGCAAAGCCTGCTAAAGGACCCCAGGATTCGTGCTATCAAGGAGAGGGATCATTACTGGTTGGCAACCCTTCTTGATCCACGATACAAGGGGAAAGTTGCAGAGCTCATCCTGCCCGCACAGAGGGAGCACAGATGACAAAACTTGAGGACGCTCTAAGGCGAAACTTGTGTAACACCTTTCCAGGCACTGTTAGATTACCAAGTGCTACTGCTGACACACGTGCTTCTGAGGCTGCAGGTGATCAGAGGAATAGCGGTGAAGGCCAGGGCCGCTTGACTGATGCATTTTTAAATTTTTTTAGTCCTCGACGCCCAGAGACGTCAAATGTAGGCACCCATTGTCAGCGTCTTCACCATATGGTGCAGGACTACCTAGGGGCAAGGGCAGACCTGGATACCTTTCCAGCAGATGATCCACTGGCTTACTGGGTGTTGAGATTGGATCACTGGCCAGAACCTAGCCAATATGCTATGCAGCTACTAGGTTGCCCTTCATCTAGCGTGCTTTCCGAAAGGACGTTCAGTGCCGCTGGAGGTTTTGTCACAGACAAAAGAGTGCGTCTGTCCACCGACTCTGTAGACCGGCTGACATTTATAAAAATGAATCAGTCCTGGATCAGCAGCTATCAATCCCCTGATGCCGAAGTAACGGAATAGATCGGGTATGTCTTCTGCATGCACAAAACCTCCAGCACATAAATCTTCCACAATACCACAAAAGGGTTACGGTGTGAATGCACTTGCTGCCATGAAAGGCACAATATTTTTTGGAGATTTTTTTGGACAATAGTGCACCTAAATATACCAACTGAGGAAGGCTGTTAATGCCGAAACGCGTCTCGGTAACGCATCTGTCCATTTTTTAATATGCAATAAATTTTTTAATACATTTTATATGGTTTATATTCTATTGACTACTCTCCTTGGATATATACTTGCCACCGCTTGGAAGCTCCTGATATCTGGCCCTCAGACGGTTGAGAAGAGATTCTGGGTATCCACCATAGTGTACCTGACGCTGTATTGAGTGAGCCTGTGTGGAAGAGGCTCCATATCTGGTGAGTTCAATACATTATCACCTCTTTTTTATCATAATACGGTAATATACTATGGGAGCGCTGTCTATTATCTTATTGTAGCCATCGCAACCAGAGTTGAAGATTTAAGAAGGGATACGTCACCCTCTATATGGCTGGAAGCTCCTAAACCTAGAGCCAGGGATTTTTTGGGCTCTTATAAATGTGAGTTTCCATATTCCTACGAGTGATTTATTTGCCATATTTAATTGGGATTTTCTGCACGATTATTTCTTCATTTTTTCTCTCCCCTCCAAATTTTTTTTCTCCTTTCTCTCACTTTTTTCTCCTTTCTGGCTATCCTCTCCACTATTGAGAGACGGCAAGAGATACACAGACCAAGAAAGGCGGACTATATTTGTGCATCGCTTGAACATAAAGAGAAGTAAATTTTAAGGAATTTTCCCACTGGTATTCATACTGTTGTACTGGATATCATTGAATTTGCACATTTTGCACAGTCGGACACTGTTGCACTTTATAGACTCTCTTATACCCATCGCACTGCTGGAATTTTATATATTGTTGCACTTTACTGTGTTCTATGGCACATTGCACTTTTATATGTGTACATTGATTGAATATTTGTCACCTTAAGATTGAAGCACTTTAAGACTGAAGCACTTTATGTTTGATATACCTCTTTGTTGAAGTCTACCTTTAAATCTATTTTTGATGCGCTACAAAGGTTCTATCTATAATGACATTTATAAAAATGAATCAGTCCTGGATCAGCAGCTATCAATCCCCTGATGCCGAAGTAACGGAATAGATCGGGTAGGTCTTCTGCATGCACAAAACCTCCAGCACTTAACTCTTCCACAATACCACAAAAGAGTTACGGTGTGAATGCACTTGCTGCCATGAAAGGCACAATATTTGGCTGCACTGACGCCTGTGCCAGATTTATATCATTTTAATTTTTTGAACAGCAGGGTCCAACCCTGCACTCTTCCACAATACTACAGAGGGGTTACTGTATGATGATACTTGCTGGCCTGCCATTAAAGGCACAATATCTGGGTGCACTGACGCCCATTACCAGATTCATATCTTTTCAATATAGGACCGCATGGTCCACCCCTGCACTCTTCCACAATACTACAGAGGGGTTACTGTATGATGATACTTGCTGGCCTGCCATTAAAGGCACAATATCTGGGTGCACTGCCATTGACGCCTGTATCAGATTCATATCCTCAGAGGGGTTACGGTGTGACGGCACTGTTGCCGACGCTAAAAGCCCAATTTTAAAGCACCTATTGTTACTTTCATCCAAAGCCTGCATAAGTTTCACAATAATTTAGCCCAAAAAAACACTAAACTTTTTCTGCGCGTCCTAAAATGTCTTTTCATACAGGCTGCCGCCCCAAGCAGTTGTTTATGGATAGATTAAAGGAAAAGCATTTACCGTCATATGAAACATCATTTATTTGTTTTTAAGTGTTTCTATACATCCTAGAAATCCGCCACTTCACGGGCAGGTTATGGGGACCTCCTAGGCACGATATTTGAAGGATTTTTTCGTTTTTATTTTTAACTCTTATTTCATGGAAAACTCACTGTCCCTTTAAAAACGTTTTTTTTTTTAAAACTTTTTACCCTTGTTTCCTGTCCCCCAGGGCACTACCCGGACCCCCATACACCTTTTATGGCAAATATGTAGCATATATGCCCTCTTGGAGGGCACTCTAAAAAACGGAATTTTCAGCCCCATTGACTTGCATGGGAGTTCGGGTTCGGTCCCGAACAAATGGGAAGTTCGGGTTCGGGCTCGAACCGAACTCGGGGGGTGTTCGGCTCATCCCTAGCAGCCATCACTAACTCTTTGCAGCTAAGGCTGCGCCGTGGCACAGAATGTCACTGTTGCAAACAAGGGAAACTGTCAATCACCATTAAAGAAATTGTACATTACTGACACACTGCACAATACAGAGCTCCACAACAATAAAACTCACAGCAATATGCGGTGTGTATGAGCGTATCACAGAGCTCGACAGCAATAAAACTCAAATATTATTATTAAGATATTATTTATTACTATTATTATTAATTAAAGTATTTATAAGATGATTAAAATATAAAAATATATTATTTTAAGAGTTATTAAAATCAATTTATATTACAATTTATATGAAAAAAATACATAGTTTAGTGCAGTGGCATTGTTACTCTTATAAGGGGAAAAAAAACAATGCCGCTGCTTTTAGAAGAAAAAAAGATTTTAATTTTTTTAACACAAAATTGACATGACAAAGATAATCATGTGGGGTATCATTGGAAAGTCCAGGCTCTTGTTGGGTATCATTGGAAAGGACAAACTGTTCTTATAGGATAGACAGTGCTGGAGATACGGGGGTCCAAATGACAATGGGAAATCAAAGTTTGTGACGTCATCGCACATGTGATCGATGACTCCCACGGCCCGTGGGGCAGTTCCACAGCATGGCTGAAATCCAAGATGTCAGCCCACTGTGGCTGCAGCCCCTGCTCATACCAGACTGACACCGAGCACTGCAGGAACACAGGATGTCCATGGAGTATCCTCCGAGCTGGGGAGGGAAACCCCATGATGCTCCATGAACATTCTAGCACTGCAACGGCAGCAAAGTATACTGATGGGGCCTCAATTTGGGCGCTCAGGCAGTGCCTGAGAGCCTGATGGGTCAGTCCGCCCCTGACATTAATGTTCAAGTGCTACACATCTCAAAAAGGGCTCTGTGTTTGTTTCAACCTTTACTTTTGCACATGACCTTTGGTTGGATATCCTTACAAGACTTAAAGACTACCACTTCCATTGAACAAGGATAAGCCTGGATTACTGAGCACTGATTTGTAACATCTTGGATGATCAGGTAGATTTTGTGATGTTATAGACCTGTCTTGTGAATGACACTCATTTCTGCTTATCCCTTATACAGGATATTTCTCCGCATTTCACCTGTTTACTTTGTTGTCCCCAAACATACTATGTAAAGACACACAAAATGCTTCGTATTTGCAGGCATGTGGTTTTCTTCCATATTTTGATAATCTTGCAAATTAACGTTTTTTTAAATTTGCTGGTCTGCTGTAAGAAACAAGGATAGTGTGGGGTTATCAAATTCAATTAAGAAAATGTGTATTGAGAATACAGTATGTGATTAAAAGCAGCTGTATCTCAGTGGTATGCAATGAATTCCTTAACTCCTTCACAAACATGGTCTCATATACTTAACCCCATCACTATCATGTGATTTTCCAAGTAAGCATTGTCAGGAAACAGTGGTTTTTTGAAAAATCGTATTTAATTGTACACTAAGAATATTCCCAGTGTGTTTCTTACTGTAATAACCTATTTAGCAGGCAGATGGTGCCATCTACTGGCCAAATAGAGTTACACTAGTTTCAGCTGCAGCTCATGGTTCTCTTCATCGGCTGCTGAAAGCCCAATATGTCAGGGCATTCATCAGCCAATTTTAAACAGTTTTAGCACCTCGGCCATTATGCCCACAGGGCTAAAACTTTAGGGGTACCCTCTGCAGCCCAAAAGCAAATTGCATTTGCTTTTGTCCTTCAGAGCTGCAGATCGAGATTACACGATATCGGTACCTGATGGTGCCTTTAACCACTTGAATGCTAAGGACGCGCTCAGCGCGTCCTCAGCATTCCCGCTGGTATGCGGAGGACGCGCTGAGCGCGTCCTCCCATCGGGGTCAGCGTTCGGCCGGGTTCCGGCCGATCGCTGGCCCCTCCGGTGCGGGCTGACATCCTGGATGTCAGCCGCGCATCCGGACCAGCAGCCGCCATTATTAGGTGTCATCGCGGGGGCGCGATGACACCTAATTCAGGCGCCCCCCCCGCATGTGCGGAGGAGGCGCCTGAAAGGGAGGGGGGGAGGTCCTTCGGACCTCTCTCCCTCCCGATCGGCGGCGCACAGGGGCTTAACCCAGGCATCATTTGGAAGGGCACAGCCTGCCCTTCCAAATGATGCCTGGCATTAACCCCTGGGGAGCTGGATCGCGAATCGGCGCTGAAAAGCGCCGGTTCGCGATCCTTTCCCGGAGCTGGCCGACATCTTGGATGTCGGCCAAGCTTCCGGGAACTCCCCCAGAGGACTGGCGTCATCGTGCGTAGCACGATGACGCCAGTCCTACAGTTAACCCCTAACTGCCACCAAGTGTGGAGATAGGGAGTTCATTGGAACTCCCTATCTCCCGATCCGTGGCAGTTAGGGGTTAAATTTTGATATGGTTGGATCGGCCAGAGCATGGCCGTTCCAACGATACCAAACATGAAAGTTAAAATTTTGTAAAAAAAACAAAAAAAAAAAACAAAAAAATTAAAAAAAATTAAAAAAAAAAAATAAAAAAAAAAAAAATAAACACTTTTTTTTTATTTTTTTTGGTTTGTTAGTGTAGCAATATTGTTCCCATTTCAATTATAATGTGAACAATGATGCTGCACTAACGATTTTTGTATGCGGTGCGTTAGTTAAAAATAGTGTCATTTTCCCCAAAAAAAAATGTAACGAGACCCCATCTCTAATTTTTTTAACAAGCGCACCCCATACAAAATATAACCGCAATTGCTCGCATGTTAAAATGTGGAAAAAAACACTTTACACATTGTAAATTATTGAAAATACATATTTTATTGCATTTTTTGTTATAATATACAGACATGACATAACGTATACATATAATAATGACATATTATGAATCTACCGAGTCTGACGGAAAGAACGATATATAATATGTCGGTGTCATATACTAAAATAAGCCTTACAAACACGTTTAAACATGATGCGCAAAACAGGTAAAAAATGACCTCAGCACAGGGGCGGGAAAAGCCTCAGCAGCGAAAGGGTTAAAGTTCCGAGTTACAGTTGCAAGAAAAAGTATGTGAACCCTTTGGGATTACATGGAGATTTGCATGAATTGGTCATAAAAATGTGCTCTGATATTCATCTAAGTCACAACAATTTGAAAAACACAGTCAGGTTAAAATAATACAACACAAACATTATATGTTTTCATGTTTTTATTGAACAGTACATGTAAACATTCACAGTGCAGGGTGGAAAACATATGTGAACCTTTGGACTTAACTGGTTGACCCTCCTTTGGCAGCAATATCCTCAACCAAACATTTCCTGTAGTTGCAGATCAGACCTGCACAACGATCTGGAGTAATTTTGGACCACTCCTCTTCACAAAACTGTTTCAGTGTAGCAATATTCTTGGGATATCTGGTGTGAATCGCTCTCTTAAGGTCATGCCACAGCATTTCAATCGGGTTGAGGTCAGGACTCAGACTGGGCCACTCCAGAAGGCGTATTTTGTTTTGTTGAAGCCATTCTTTTGTGAATTGTTTGTAAGCTTCGGGTCATTGTCCTGTTGCATCACCCATCCTCTGTGGAGCTTCAGTTGGCAGACAGATGGTCTTACGTTTTCCTGCAAAATGTCTTGATAAACTCTGGAATTAATTTTTCCATCAATGACAACAATCCATCCAGGCCCTGAGGCAGCAAAGCAGCCCCAAACCATGATGCTCCCTCCGCCATGTTTTATAGTGGGGATGAGGTTTTGATGTTGGTGTGCTGTACCTTTTTTTCTCCACACATAGTGTGTTTTTTCCAAACAACTCAATTTTGGTTTCATCTGTTCACAGAATATTTTGCCAGTAGTGCTGTGGAACATCCAGGTGTTCTTTTGCAAACTTCAAATGTGCTGCAATATTCTTTTTGGACAGCAATGGCTTCCTCCGACGTGTCCTCCCATGTACTCCATTCTTGTTTAATGTTTTCCTTAATGTAAATGCGTCAACAAAAATGTTAGCATGTGCCAGAGATTTCTGTAAGTCTTTAGCTGACACTCTAGGATTCTTCTTTACCTCATTAAGCATTCTGCGCTGTGCTCTTGCAGTCAACTTTACAGGACGACCACGCCTAGGGATAGTAGCAACAATGCTGAATTTTCTCCATTTGTAGACCGTCTGTCTTACCGTGGACACATGAACATCAAGGCTTTTGGAGTTGCTTCTGTAACCCTTTCCAGCTTCATGCGAGTCAACAATTCTGGATCGTAGGTCTTCTGAGAGCTCTTTTCTGCGAGGCATGGTTCACATCAGGCAGTGCTTCTTGAAACCAGTAAACCCAAAACTGGTGTGTGTTTTTAAAGGGCAGGACAGCTTTCAGCAACAAATCCAATAATATCGCATTGATTGGACTCAAGGTTGGCTCACTCCTAGCTCCAATTAGCTTTTGGAGAAGTCATTAGGCTAGGGGTTCACATACTTTTCCCACCCTGCACTGTGAATGTTTACATGTTATGTGCAATAAACACATGAAAACATAAAATGTTTGTGTTGTATTATTTTAAGCAGACTGTGTTTTTCAAATTGTTGTGACTTAGATGAAGATCAGAGCACATTTTATGACCAATTCATGCAAAACTCCACGTAATCCGAAAGGATTCACATACTTTTTCTTGCAACTGTATCTCGATCTCGGTAGTGAAGGGGTTAGTGTTCAAAAGTTCCGCCAGGGGATCAACATTGAGTAAACTCAATTTTGAGGAGGAGCTGGAGCAGTGGTTCCCAACCCTGGTCTGCAAGGCTAACATGGCAGGTTTTCCAGATATCTGAAGCAGAGCAGAGGTGATATGATTTGCTGCTCAGTGATTGAAGTACTAAGTCTGCATTTCCCCAAGTCAATTCTTTTAATTTGGCCTGTTAAGGGTACCGGGTACCTGAGGACCAGTGTTGGGAACCACTACACTAGAGGATAACCATAGCATAGCCTTAAAAATTTATTTTCCACAACCCTGCATTTGGGTGCAATATGTGCTAATCTGCCCCTACCAGACTTACACCTTAATTGTTTCTCTCCATGCTGCCCTTTTTTGCTTCCAAACCCTCCCTTTTTATCCTTAACTCCTCCCAGACCCAAGTCATTATTCTTTTCCTCACCCCCGCATATTGTTCCCTGCATACTTCCTGTCCTCATCTCCAAAGTCACATGTCTGTTGCTCCGTTACCTACATTCTCTGCAGAAATTTCCTGACCATTTTTGTCAACATTGTTTGCATGACTTGTTGCCATGCTGCAAGGCCTCGAATGAAACATTACTGCATCATATATTGCGTTGCCTATTCATGCTGTATTTCTTTAAATAACCTGTTCTGAAATGTAATTTTCTGGTAAGCTAGGTGAAAATTTATATCCTAAAACCATATTTCTGCCTTATGAAATTTCAACAAAAACCTGTATAAACATAAAAAAACAGAAACAAACACGTGTCGTGATTCAACTTTTATCCCCTAGACAAAACTGAACCCAAAAAAAACAACCAACCAAACTAGCAGTTAGACTGCAATTGTTAAGATATTAGGGTATTCCTGAATTCTGGACATTTGAAAACGTAATATATTATTGTTTTCACTGTGAATTAAGTTTAATATTGACATTTATTTTACTGTCCTTTTAAATTGTACTTTGCGTTTGACATAAAAGCGAATATTTTATTTGCTGACGTGTGTATTCCTGACAAGCTTGAATCCATGTGAAGTGAATAACTTGTACACAAAGCTAAATTAATGAAGAAACACCAATATGATTGATCTCCCTGACTCTGCTAACTTTCTGCTGAAAGGAGCTGCCAATTGTCTATTTGTTTAGTCAAGGTGAAAAATGGTCCATACTGGCTATGCATATTGATAGTGAACGGTGGTCATTAGCTTGCCTGCTAAGGTATATACGTGAAATGCATAAAGCAGAAAATGGTTTATGATCTATATCATAAGCAATAAATAATATGTATGAAAGTGCAGTAGACCATAATCATCATTTTAACTTTTTTGACCATATGGTTAATTCAAATACTTAAATAAAACAATTATCAAATAATTATTGTTTTGGAAAATATAGATTAAAACCAAGAATTTGCTATTTCTTTCTAATATTGTAGAATGAATCGTGTGTGTGTGTACAGTATTTGTTCTGATGTGTCAAATAACAGAAACAACTCCGCTTAGAGATTACAGTAAACACATAAAGATCCCTATACCAAACAGGATGTTAGCAATGGCAAAGCCGACGTTCCAAAGTAGGTAGGAGGGCGGCCAATCACCCCTGGCATCGGAAAGGGGTTTACTATGGAGGCAGAATTTTCGAATACTAACAGCAGTTTGGTACTACAGGTTGCATGGTGATGTCAGCTGCTTATTGCACTTTTAAGCATTCCATATTTTTAATGGGATGTGCGAAAGAAGTGGTAGTAGGAGCAGTCTGGGGGGGATGTAATTCAGGCCTCCGAATGCAGGTGCTTACTCCTACCCAGAACCACAGCTCAGGGAACCCTGGGCTCAGGTTTCAGGACTTAGAGTACTTAGGATACCAGCCCTATCTAATGGCGTCAAAGCCTTCCTGCATTGAGAGCCACTGGATTGGCTGGAGCATCCAGTCCCCCCTGCAGTCATGTGACCTGTAAGCATGTCATGTCCTATTGAGTTCATAGAGAGACCAGTGCTGGATTCAGGTAAGTTTTTAGAGCCAAGGTAAGAGTTAAAACGGGAGTGGGGTGGTAGAAGGGGTTAATGTTTTTCCCCTCGGCTTCTTATCCTTTCCTATTTAATATCTATAGTATCCCTTTAATGGCCTGGTTGGAATGAGCCCCTATATAGTAAATGATGTGAAGATTGTATCTCCTCTAGCAGTGTGATATTTGGGTTATGTTTTCACTAAGCATATGGAGCCTTGACAAGTCTAAACTGAATACATTGGAGAAGTATCTACTCTACATATAGAAAAAATATATAAACTGAGCAGAATAGGGGTACCTGTTCAGATTATTGCAATTAGGCTACATTAAATGACTTGCAAAACATCTCATTCTTGCCTTATGAATATGGAATTTTGGTTCCTTCATCAATACCTGGTCTATAAATGCTGTAATCGGTTGCTTTATTATGCATCTTTAAATTTTCTAATCAATGGAAATTTGCTCTTCTTTTTAGTTCATTGCCAATTACACTTTAGTTGATTTTATTGCACCATCTTTGTTACTCTGTAATCCTGTTTATCCAGCAGAAGGTTTCCTTCACTCCTACAGCACAGTATACACATTTCCATCAGCCTCCCCCACTGCAACTTTCAACCAGCCTTGGCATTGCATCCTCCCTCCTCCCCTATAACACACAAATATTTTGGGCAACCTACTGTATATGTTGGTTTTATAATATGAATGTTTGCGGTGCGTCTGTGTGACATGCGCTATCAAAACAACAATACAGGAACTTAGCACTCAGTGGACAATATTACGTTCTTAACGCTAATGTTAGCGCTCAGCTATGGGAGCGTGTTACATCCTCAGTCCCTGCTGTGCTTCCTGGCGGGGTCTGGGCATGGTTCGGTGCCAAGGTTGGTCGAGAGCCAGCACCTTGTAATGGCCGAGTGGCGTCCGAGGGGGTGGGGCCTGGCGTGGTCACGAGGAGCCGCCGGGTTTAAAGCAGGGCAAGTGGAGTTGCCTCCTCGCCCTGACGTGGAGTTCTGTTCCCGCATCGCTTCATTGTTATTCCAGTTGCCGACCCATTTACGTCTACGATCCCTGCTCCTGATTTTGACCCAGCTTGTTTTTTGACTATTCTTATGCTACGTACTACAGCTGTTGCTAGTACTGTGCGTCGTGGGTTTAACCCTATGCCGGCTTTTTGGGGTTTTACTCAATTCATTGGGATATTCCCATCTCCCTCTGGTGTACTATCTACAGCCTTATCGGGGTTCTGTTCCAGGCCCAAGGTTCATGATTTAAGGTCGTGTATTTCTGTACAAACCGCAATAGCGAGACACTGTTTGTTTTCTGCATATAATTGTCGTGCTCAGCTTGCCAAGTATACCCGGGTTTGTACCAGCTTTATACCTTTATGTGTGTCAGTAGACCCTGGTGCTTACAAGGTACAATATACCAGTTTGAGCTTATTAGAAAACGTTAAGTCTGTCAGGTCGGTGACTGCCCTGCAGTCTGCACAATACGTTGACTGTCAAACATACACCCTCGGTTCACCCACTCAAGTATTGAAGCCATCTGTATTGTTTTGTGCTCTAAGTTGTCCATTGGTCTCGAAACCTTTGGAACTTAGTAACAGATCAGTTGTCCTGTTACTCTCCTTGGATTTGGAGTAGAAGTCTGAAAATACTCTGTTTTGCAACCATCAAGCAGATATCTCTGTCCAACAAGATCTCAACCTCGCTACTCTTGTGTGAGCGGCACTGCGCACATTACAGAGTGTTAATGTTAGGCTAAGTGGCCCTAGCTCGGGACCCACATATTACAATTCAACGCTAATGGGTTAATTCCTTCCATGGGAGGCCTGCCTCCCATGGAGGCGTTTTTTGAATAGCTTGAGACCAATGGTGCTTTCCCATTGGTTCAAGCTATTCCATTGTTCTCAGTGCCTCTCTGAGGCACTGAAGAGCGTAGATTCAGGAAGTAGGCAGTGCCAGACGTGTGCTGCAGAATTCTGAATCTCTCTTGGCCAGCTTGAGTTACGCAATTAGCATAGCTTTCAGCTATCTAAATTGCGTAGTCTCAGAGCAGGCTGCCTCTGCTGTTTGATGATTCACACACAGCCAGCGAACTAAAAATAAAAAGCAGAGACGGAGCGTGGAGCAGGTCATTATATGAACGTTTTTATTTATCAGCAGATTTTATTTTAATTACACATATTTTAATAATCCCTTAATGGAACGGTAGTTGAGGCCCTGCCTCACCTGCCGCCCCTGACTGCAAGTCCCTGGAGCGCAAAGAGTAATTAGCATTAGGATTACAAAGTCCTTCCACTAATTACGCCCTGCTGCAGTTAACTGAAAAGCTGGTGCTAAATGATTCCACTTCTGCAGAATCATTTAGCTTAAGTGTTTTACACCCCCCCCCCAAAAAAATAGGATACTCCCCTCTCATCCTGCAGTGTGAACAGCAGCTCGATCCGACTCTTCTGGCCGCTGGGAGACTGAGGAAAAAAGTCCCTAGTCTCCCTCCGCGATCACTCCGCCGACCTGCAGGATCTTGCGATAGGTGTGTCCCTGCAGGTCATGTGATCCAGCAGCACAACCCTCCATGGAGTCCTATGGACTCCAGAAGGGGATGCTTGGGGGATTTCCTATCATAAGGTTTAAAGTCACTTGAATTAAATATGAATTTTCTGCAGAGTATAAATAATGGTATTTTAGTTCCATGTATAGGGAAATAAGCAAGTATTTACATTTTATATAAGGTATTATTGTAATTATTATTCAATATATTGTATGACGTGATTTATAAAAGACAGAAGAAGCATAAAACCTTGTGCAATGAAAAAAATCACACAGATATATAGGCAAGTATGACAAATGTAGAACAATAAGGCTAGGGTCAGAGTGGGGCAGTCGGAACGCGCGTGCAGGCGCACTAAATCACGGCGGCAGTAGCAGCACATAACGGCCAATGACGGCCAATATACGCAGTACGTGCGTACAAAAGTGCGCCGACACCACGCAACCGGCAAATGAACGCATTTTTCTCAGAACGTGAAACCGCTGCTACAGACGTACAGAGTGCGCTGCGGCCGCATAGCAGCGTGTGTGCGTGATTAGGAGACGTCAGACGCTGCTAGTGTGCGGCCTACATAACGTTCAAACAGCCGGATTTCCCTAGAATTGCGTTGGTGAGTACCTGCGATTGTGCGACTGTGGTCGTCTGACCACTTAAGCGTATTCCGTGAAAAAATGCGTGCGCACGCATCGACGTACATTTTGACGGTGGCCGCAGAAAATGCGCTCATCTGTCCCTAGCCTAAGCAAAAGATAAAAAGGAATCTGCTCAAGTGAGTTTACAAATGGATATACTTTCAGGTTAACATTAATTTTCAAATAGAAAATGATGTTAAAATATCTAGTCTGAGAGTAAAAGGTAGACTATATACAATTTTGCCAGGAAAGAAATATTGAGATAAAACACTTCCAGACTGAGAAATTGCACAAAAACGATCATTTTATATTGCTTTGACATTTCACTCGCACTTGGTGATGCTTCATGGAAGGGGAATGCTATTCGATCCTGAATAAAAGCATGTGTGTGATATTCTTTTCCACAACATAAAATTACATAAAGAGACAACAATATACTGCCATGGCACAGCTGGACACTCTTTATTTTACTGAGATGCATTCAGTTTTCAATCTTACATGTAGCATCATCCCCATTGATGTCAAAAGCTGATAAAGCTGGCTAGTTATCAGCTGTTAGAATGTTGTGTGGAGAAATAGACTTATGGTATGTAAATAAATATATTCTGAAGTTATGCTTTGATAAATAGTTGGAGAGGAGTAGAACATTTGAAAATGGATAGAATATTGGCCAATAAGGAATTCATCCGAAATTGACCATTTTCATTGTTTCGGGAGCATTTCCGAAACAAAATATCGACCATACGAAAAATTTCGGATCGATTCAGAACGGTGATTCAGGTCATTTTGGCGATTTCGATCAATTCGCGTGATTCAGATCAGTTGTTTTTTTTGTTTTTTAATGAGTGATTTCATTTTTTATTGCTTATTTAAGAAAGGCAAGTAGATTAGTGCCAATAGAATGAAAGTTTCTTTACTTATTTATTCTTTTAGGATTATTTAGGCATTTTTTTTTTAAAGAAACAAGACTTTTTAACCCATAGGTTTCAATGCAGCATAGGAATCCGCACACTGCCGGGCAGTACCGCTCTGCTGTATAATTAAGGCAGCATATGAATCCGCACACTGCGAGGAACTTCCCAGCAGTGTGTACATTCATATGCTGCATTAATTATAACTCATAAAAAACAAAAAACTAACTGATACAAAAAAATGAATCAATCCAAATCAATGAATCAATCTGCAGCGAGGTGCTGTCCGGCAGTGTGCGGATTCATATGCTGAATTAGTTATACTGCAGAGAGGCACTTCCCAGCAGTGTGTGGATTCATATGCTGCATTAAAACCTATGGGTTAAAAAGCTTGGTTTCTTTAAAAAAAAAAGTTAGGAAACCTAAAATTTCACCCCAAAAATACCTAAAAAATCCTAAAAGAATAAATAAAGAAACTTTCATTCTATTGGTAGTAATCTACTTCCCATTGTTAAATAAGCAATAAGAAAATGAAATAACTCATAATTTTTTTTAAAAAAACCAAATTCGAATCACCTGAATCGAAAGAAAAACTGTCCGAAATGATCGAAGCGAGAAAAAAAAAAAAAAACACCCGGATAAAAAAGTCATGCACATCCCCATTGGCCAAAACGTTTATAAGGTAAGGGTGTCATCCTTGCATCTTATTTGTAGGATTATGAGACACCTCATGCAGATTTAATAAAATGGGGAAACTTTAAAATGACACCATCTATTTATCAATTTTGTTGAATCAACTAGTTTTGTGGGCCATTCTGCAACGATCACAAACTATCAAATGTGCAAATCTTTTGTTTGTTTCCACAATTATCAACCAACAAACAGCTCTTTTAAAGTGAATAGTCTCTGGCAAGTGATACACCGCTTGAAACATATTGAATAGCGGTAAAACATGGGACTACGCTAATTTCTGTTATTGAAAGTAGAAGAGTTCCACTGTGGCTGAATAAACTTGTGAGCTTTCTTAATTAAAAAGGAATGAAACGTAAACAGAAGGCCATGCATTAACTGGGATCATTGCAGGTTATATTTAGCATTTTCTTCAGTATGAAAAGAACAAAAAAAGGCTAAATCAAAAATGTTGAACTCCATTCCCCCACCCTCACTATTACTGAACTGTAATTCCCATGATTATCTTGCCATCTAATGCATTCAAAGATTTTGGTGGAATTGTAGGCATAAACAACAGGGGTGGGTGGTTGAGATCCCTGGGCTACATCATATTAATGATTAAGCATATTTGTATAGTTTATTGTATTCCCAGCCAGGTCATTTTTTGCTGCTGTCCCTTTCCGTGTTTTCTTGTCAGCTGGGGGTTAATTCTAACACTGACATCATCATGCCATGCGAAAAGAGGTCAGTGGGCGGTAAGAGGCCCCGGAGGCTTGGCTGACATCCAATATGTCAGCCACCTCTGGGTTGAGGTCTGCGATCTGCCGCCGGATTGCAGGTTGGCCCCTAAGGGGTTACAGACAGGCATCGATTGAAAGGGCACACTCTGCCCTTTCCTGCGGTGTTTGTCTTTAACTTTTAACTCCTCCCGATTGGGAGGGATGTGGGTCCAAAAGGACCACCCCCTCCTATCAGGTGATCTTCCGGTTTTGACAATGACGTCAACGCACCAGGATGGGTTTTAAAAGCAGCGTCTGACTTCAAGGAAGTCAGATTGCCACGGGTCCACGGAGGAGAGAGGTGAGTATCAGAGGAAGCGTGGACCTTCCTGAGCAAGACCTCTGGGTGCGCACGCAGCCGATGGTGGGTGCGCATCCAACGACGGCGACAGACGCGTTTATTATATGTGAAGTGGGCTGGGTAATCCTGGTTTACTCAGCCGCCCATGTAGGGAATAGTGCGCAACACCGCTTCTTACTTATAAATCTTATTAATGCCAGTATGAGGTATGAAACTCCTCCCTGTTCTTCTACTTCCTAGAGACAGTTTTGTTTTTTTTAACTTTAAAAGCAAAACATATTTGATAAATCAAATGATAAGAAAGGGTCTAAGGAAACAAAAAATTAATAAATATGATGCATAATGCTTTGCCATGCACGTGCCTATGACTACATTTCATAAGCATATTTATGTCCCCTGCACATGTAGAAAACATAGATGTACTTTAGCAACAATGACAACAAGTGAGACACATACCTATTAATTTTCCTGCATTTTACAGGTTTTTTTAGGACTTTTTTCTGTTTACCATTATTTATCATTTGCAGACTTTGTGCATTCGTTTTCAGAATTTTTGATGATTTGTCCCAATAATGAGTCAACAAAATGACTCATGGACTTAAGCGCCCAAACGAAAAAAATTGGTTGGGACATATCAGCTAAATGACAAGTCAACATCAACTATTTACCATTACTATCCAAGCACTTCTTCGGTTAAATGTTATTAGCTTGGCATCTATTGTCAGCCAGACACTTAAAATGAACAAGGGGACTCCTCAGTGATCCCTCCCAACTCCACCTGTGGATATTATATTGGGGTACAGTCCATGGGGGGGGACATGCTGGATCGTGGGCTGAATGTCATTGCAAGAACCATATCATCAGAAAAAGATTGATGAACCTTTTCGCTTGAAATATATTTTTGCCATGTACAAGTCTAATCATTTGTTCAGATTTGATAAAAACCACATTCCTCGATTCTGAGGTTGCCAATAAGATGAAGTCCAGACATTGTACATAACTTTTCAAGACATTATCTTATCACCTAGAATAGCTATTCCATACGGTCATGCTGTCCTTTAAAATCACATAAACTAACCTAACCCCCATAAAAATCCCTGACCTCTCCGCCCACGGTGGAGACGGCGGTGTGATCGGTCATTTCATGTCTGTGGAAGCAGAGTGAGACTGGGAACAAATTGTTCTCCATCTCCCTTCCTGGTGCCATGAGAGCGAGCTTGTCCACCGCCGGGACTCGCAGCGCTCCATGGAGTCTTGATACTGGCTTCGGTGTGCAATATCACTGCTGCAAGTATCACTTTCTGCTGTGCTTCACTCAAAGGCTAGGTGCAGTCAAAGTACCTACCTCAGAGTAGGCAAGCTAAAAGGGGGATGGTAAGTAAAATCTCAAGGAGCAGATTGTTTTTACTTATTGTCTCCCTTTTGTGGCAGCCTTGGAATAGGACCGAATGTATTTGATGTGCTACTGGTATTTCCATAACAGGGAATTGTAAAGTATATTCCTGGCGCACATGAAAAAGAAATAAATTTTTCCAAGTGTATATATACATATATTTTCTTTTCTAAGAAAACACTTCAGAAATAAAAATCGGAATTAAAAACAAAAATAGAGAATACTTATATTTTTGATGATGTTTTTAATCTTCCTCCTCTTCTCCTTGATGTGACTTCTGGAATTGGCTTTCTCAGCGGTAAGACGAGATGCTGTACAAAATCCCAGGAAGAAAGGGGACCAGGCCTGATGTAATCAGGTCCTAGAGTTAAAAATTAAAAAAGGCAGCAGGACGAGGTGCTACTGAAACATTTCAAAATGTATTCATATAAAATAACCCATATGGTAAGCTTAATTTAGAATGTTAAAAAGGAAATTTGGCAAGTAACCATAAAAAAGGATCAATCAAAACGTGTTTTCGCCTACCGGCTTCCCCAGTAAGTGTCCTCGAACAGTCTCTGGTATAAAATGTCATTTTATACCAGAGACTGTTCTCGGACACTTACGGAGGAAGGTGCACCAGGAATATACTTTACAATTCCCTTTAACTAATTGTGTCCTTGGAAGTGTGTGGACACTTTTTATTCCGCTACGGCAGCACCATCCTCAACAATTTAAACAATACAGAAGCGCTGCCTTCACATATACACGCTGTTCCATAACAAGTAACAACCATTGTCCCAAGACAACAAATTTGTAAACATTTGTTGCTATTTTTTAATACTCCAGTTAATTTGCACAAATATGAGATTATATCAGGATTACTCCCAGAAAAAGGCTATAATTTGTCTTGAAAATCTCTGCAGAGTAAGGGACTACTCAATGATTGATCTTCTATTCCATCTTTGAGCTGGTCAGCACATTACATTGCCACTGGACCGAGCAAGACAAAAATAAATGTTGTTATGGGTTATGTACAACCGAAATAGAAGAATGGAATTTGAAAGAGCAAACAATGACTAAGTCACCTGATGGCATCTTCAGATAACTATGTAGTGAATAGTTATACATGACCTAATGAAGAAAATCATTCTCTTGACATCTCCTGGAGTTTTCTAGGATCAGTTTGCATTCTGTATATGTGCGGGTGGCATGTGTGATAGGATAAATAGATGCATCCAATAAAAAATGCTTGTTATTACTTCATGTGTGTTTATGTGTTTGTGTCTGGGCTTAAAATGGGGAGGGGGTACAGAAAGTGCCTCCCTACTTTATTTTAAAGGGTTTAGACAATAAGTATATTCTACTCTTTGTAGCATTCTATTACCAATGTTCATCCATTATCAAGGCTGCTAGTTATGCTTTCTGTTGAATTTGTCTGGCTTTATCTGTTAGATCAGTGTTTCCCAAACCTGTCCTCAGGACCCTCCGCCTCACCAGGTTTGCCAGATATCTGAAGCACAGCACAGGTGATATGATTTGCTGCTCAGTGATTGCAGGATTCAGTCTACATTTCCCCAAGGTGATCTCCAAAATCTGGCCTGGATGAGGGTCCCGAGGACAGGTTTGGGAAACACTGCGTTAGATGAATGACTAGACAATGGTGGTGCTTCTGTCAAGGGCTGTTGTAAATAATGTCCAAAAGATACCCTTCATTATTGTGTATTATGAATAGAAATCCATAAATAACAAAACACATATGAAAAAGCCAAACTTTACTATGTACAAATGCATTTACTCATCTACCATTAACTAACAGCTGTAATGAAAAATCAATATAAAATTCCACATTTTGGTTTGAACGAAAGTCCTTTAACTAAATATAAGTCTACTATTTGGAAATGTTAGTGATTCATGAGTCACAGGAAGTTTACAGAATAAGTGGCGAAAAAAAATAACATTAAAAAATGACATTGAGCATTAATTGCAATGTGCCATCAACTACAGCTGGATTCAGGAAGCATTTGATTATGAAGTAAATTGTTGGTGTGTTCATCTGAATGCAGAATTAAATGTACGTTTACAAACTCGTGACTTTTTTTAGAATTCTTGCATAGCATATTCAATATTATTGTTGTCAGACAATCTGTTACAATTATATATAGGTGATATTGTTACATACATTTTGTGCCAGGGCGGATTTTAACTCAATTTTTCTTTGTATATCTTAGGGCTTTGGGAAAAGTTTTTCACACATATCAAGTCCACGTAGGAAGTATTTTATGACTATTTCATCTTGAATAGATTTCGATTTTTATCTTTCTTTATAACTTTAGCGCCCGTAGTCACACTTTGAGAGAAACAATCTCAAAATTGTTTTAAGATTCAAAGACATTAACATTTCAATGGAAAAATAGGACCATTCACTTTTGGTTTGTGAAAATTAATCAGCTGTTGGCTATCTTTATCTGTATATACTGTAGCTGTGAATACATTGTGCTATCAGGGGTGAGGAAAAAAGTATTTAAGTGGGTCCTGGAGTTTTCGTTGAATCAACTAATCATGGTTTCCTTATTATAATGTGTGTACATTAATCTCAAAGCATTGTTTAACCCCTTAAACTGTTTTTAGGCAAGTTCAGAATATCAAAAGAAAATTAGGAGGTGAAGTGAGCATATTTCACATCTCCGTGCACAATTTAAGCACTTAGCAGTGCGGTATACCATATGCCGTACTGGCAGCAGGTGGATGTAAACGCTGCCGGCAACATAGTGTGGCTTACAGGCCATCCTCCGGCCTGCCTCCCTTCCCAGCAGCTGATCACCATCATTGACTGCCGGAGGGCGGCCTGAGAATTTTAAAAAGTGATAAAGCGTAGGCACAAATGTCACAGTCAACTAGAACGACTCTCAAACTAAAAGGCATTCCCATTAACCCCTTAGTGACCGGGCGGTTTTACACAAATCCATCCTTTAGTGACCGCTGCTGTTTTTACGTTTCTGTGCTGTTTGTGTTTACGTCAAATTTTCCTCTTAGGCTAGGGTCAGACGAACACATTTTTCACATTGCCCGTGAAAAAGTGCGTTCGAACGAACGTACGTATTTTTTCCCGGATTACGTGATAGCGGTCATACGATGCGCCTTTTCGGCCGTGATTATGTACGGATCATCAATAAAACACTTTTGTGTCTGGACGTTATGTTGGCCGGACATTAGCAGCGTCTGACGTCTCCTAATCACACACACACGCCGCTATGCGGGCGCAGCGCACTCTGTACGTCAGTAGTAGCGGTTTGACGTTCTCGAAAAAATGCGTTCGTTGGCCACTCGCGTTGCACGGACGAACTTTCGTGCGGCCGTTCGTCGTATGTTCCCCGGCATTGGACGTCATTTGCTGCTAGCACGGCCTTGATTTCGTGCGGCTAAACGCACGTGAAAAATGCGTTCGTCTGACCCTAGCCTTACTCGTTTATGCAACCCACACATATTTTACACTGTTTTTCTCGTCATTAAATGGACTTTATAAATATACCATTTTTTTCATCATTTCATATAATTTACTATAAAAAACATTGTGAAATATGACAAAAAAAATTGAAAAAACACCACTTTTTCGAAATTTGACCCCCAAAATTCGTTATGTATCAACAACCGTCAAAATTTTTTAATTCCTTAGTAGTTTCTAAATTTAGTTCTGAGTTTAGCAATACCCAATGTTTACATATTCCTCGCTTTTCTCCGTATCTTATGCATCAATAAGTGAAAGTAGCACTTTGCCATTTACAAAGGGTTTACTTTTAAAAGTAGTCATAGTGACATTGTAACACTGATATCTGTCACTAATTCCTGAATAACCCTCCACATATACATATTTTTTTAAAGTACACAAATCAAGGTATTAAACTTGGGGTATTTTGACTCTTTCCATGCAAACCATTTTACCACAAATCTATGTCAAAGTTTGAGAAAAAAAAAAGTTTGGGTGATTTTTTTTTTAATGCAATTTAAGAATACATGTACTGTGAACTTTAAGGTTTACTGCCAAAAAACACCCCAAAATATGTTCAGCAACATCTTCTGAGTAAATTGATACCACCCATGTATAGGTATGTGGGTCATTTGGGGGCTAATAGGCCTTATTTGGGGGGTGCACATTTCAGTTTTCCAACTTGGAATTTTCACATTTCGTCATCATGCACCCATGTCCTGTTTGGGACATTTTTGAAGCCGGCCAAAGTAATTTACCCCCATCAAACCATATATTTTTAGAAAGGCACACCCTAGGGTACTTCCAAGAGTTGTATTTTAACACTTTCCATGCACTAGCTCTTTGTCAAACTTTCAGGTAGTCACTTTTTGTGTTATTTTTTTCACACACATTGTACTTTAGGCATGAATTGTCAAATCCAGTTATGGGTTACTGCCAAAAAACACCCCAAAATATGTTCAGCAACATCTTCTGAGTAAAGTGATACCACCCATATATAGATTTGTTCTGTTGTTTTTGGGGTGCTACGCCAATCTTTTGACATGTGCTTGTCATTTTTCTAATTTGACATACAGTTATGTTCAAAATTATTCAACCCCCAATGCTGTAAAGGGTTTTA
Organism: Leptobrachium leishanense; assembly: GCA_009667805.1. Taxonomy (NCBI): domain Eukaryota; kingdom Metazoa; phylum Chordata; class Amphibia; order Anura; family Megophryidae; genus Leptobrachium; species Leptobrachium leishanense. The sequence continues at coordinate 109,781,312 of CM019064.1, read as the reverse complement.
GGGAATTTAGTGTAAATTTGTAATTGTATTCAGAATGAAATCCTACAAGGACTTTTTAAAGACCCATATGCAACTAAAATGACATCAATTGGTTTTGTAATACAGTAGTAAATGTTTCTTTTGTGAATTCTTCATTGACACAATTATTCAACCCCTTAAAGACTACCACTCTGAAGAACAGATGTTCATTCAATTGTTTTCAATCAGGTATTGAAAACACCTGTGGATGTCACGGAGCAGCAATAAAAGCATAATAAGCACCAATTAGGCAGCTTTAAAATGACTGTGATACTCAGCTCCTTCTAGACATTTACTGGTGTGGTTACAAACATGGTGAAGTCAAGAGAATGGTCCAGGAAGACAAGAGAAGAGGTGATTACTCTTCACAGGAAGGGCAATGGCTAGAAGAAGATTGCAAAGATGTTAAACATACCAAGAGAGACCATAGGAAGCATCATTCACAAATTCAAGGCAAAGGGCACTGTTGAAACTCTACCTGGTCGTGGCAGAAAGAAGATGCTGACTTCGACTGCTGTGCGCTACCTGAAGCGTAGAGTGGAGAAAAGTCCCCGTGTGACTGCTGAGGAACTGAGAAAAGATTTGTCAGGTGTGGGTACTGAAGTTTCAGCTCAGACAATACGGCGCACACTGCGTAATGAAGGCCTCCATGCCAGAACTCCCAGGCGCACCCCCTTGCTGTCTCCAAAGAATAAGAAGAGTCGACTGCAGTATGCCAAAAGTCATGTGGACAAACCACAGAAGTTTTGGGATAGTGTTCTGTGGACTGATGAAACAAAATTAGAACTGTTTGGGCCCATGGATCAACGCTATGTTTGGAGGAGGAAGAACAAGGCCTATGAAGAAAAGAACACCTTGCCTACTGTGAAGCATGGCGGGGGTCAATCATGCTTTGGGGCTGTTTTGCTTCTGCAGGTACAAGGAAGCTTCAGCGTGTGCAAGGTACCATGAATTCTCTTCAGTACCAGGAGATATTGGATGACAATGTGATGCAGTCCGTCACAAACCTGAGGCTTGGGAGACGTTGGACCTTTCAACAGGACAATGATCCCAAGCATACCTCCAAGTCCACTAGAGCATGGTTGCAGATTAAAGGCTGGAACATTTTCGAGTGGCCATCGCAGTCACCTGACTTAAATCCAATTGAGAACCTCTGGTGGGACTTAAAGAAAGAAGTTGCAGTGCGCAAGCCTAAGAATGTGACTGAACTGGAGGCTTTTGCCCATGACGAATGGGCGAAGATACCCGTAGATCGCTGCAAGACACTTGTGTCAAGCTATGCTTCACGTTTAAAAGCTGTTATAACTGTAAAAGGATGTTGTACTAAGTACTAAGATTGAATGTCACTTGGGGGTTGAATAAAACTGATAATGATGTGAGCACAGAAAAGACATTTGTGGTTATTTCATTATAAATGTTATGTTATATTTGTCTGACCTACACGTGCCTCTTTGATTTAATTGTAAGCAAGATGACTGAATGATCAAAATCAATGTCAAACTGGCCAAAACACTCAATTTCAGTGGGGGTTGAATAATTTTGAACACAACTGTAATTTTATGAACGTGCATATATTTGGTAAGCTAACACCCCAAAGTATTGTAAATGGAGTGTTTTTATGCCATGGTTGCAACCGTTTGCTCCAAACAAATTGGATACTGTTTGGTGGTCATTTTTCATTTTCACACCCACATCAGTTTTGGACTGTGATTTAGGAGACACTGTTGTCGGTTACTGCATGAAAACTCTGCAGGTTGTTTTCTGCAAGGTCTCCTGAGTACACCCATGCCCCCCATGCATAGGTTTGCCAGGATTTTGGGAAGGGTCAAATACAATTTTTATGACTTTGTCATTGGAGTTGAAATTGAGATTATTTCTTCAGATAGGCCTATCTTTGGTTTTGGGTCTACCGCATACCCCAGTTTGAATTATTGCCAGAAAATTGTTTATATTTGACATGTTGACACCCCAAGGTATTGCATATGGAGTGCTTTGATGCCATGTATGCAACGGTTTTAGCCCAAAACATTTGAGAAGGTGTGTGGCGGTAATTTTTCAATTTTTTATTTTTACACCCACATTAGATTTGGACTGTGATTTAGGAGACACTGTTGTCGGTTACTGCATGAAAACTCTCCAGGTTGTTTTCTGCAAGGTCTCCTGAGTACACCCATGCCCCCCATGCATAGGTGTGCCAAGATTTTGGCAAAATACAGCACCAATTGTAGAACATAAAAATGTAAGAATAAAATGTAAAAGTCTGGTGCAGTAAAAGAAAAAAAAAACTAAACTGAACTAACTAACTAGACTGTAAGAAAAAATAGAAAGGAAAAAAAAATCACAGATCACGCACAGTGTGATATACCTTGAAACAGTCCCCAAGACACAGACCGGGTTGTCCAGGGCATTCTGGGCAGTTAAAGATTGTGTCTCTCCTCTGCCCCCTCTTGAAACACACCCTGCATCTTTTTTGGAGTTTCTGTTTGCCCTCAGTAGGGGGGGATTTTAAAAATAAAATGTGTAGCCCCAACTCTGTCCCCCATCACCGTCCGGGGAGCAGGTGCATCCTGGTACAAAAACCCCGAAATGACCTGGAGCTGAAACTGTAAAAAGGACAGCGTCACTCCAGGGTTTGCCTTTTTGCAGAGCAAAAAGGCATTGTGGGTTGCAATTTGCATCAGGTAAATTGCAACCTGTCACGGTGGCCCATGTCCAGGGAAATGTTGCACCTTCGCCCCATGTTCAGGGAAATGTTGCACCTTCGCCCCATGTCCAGGGAAATGTTGCATCTTCGCCCCATGTCCAGGGAAATGTTGCATCTTCGCCCCATGTCCAGGGAAATGTTGCACCTTCGCCCCATGTCCAGGGAAATGTTGCACCTTCGCCCAATGTCCGGGGAAATGTTGCACCTTCGCCCCATGTTCAGGGAAATGTTGCACCTTCGCCCCATGTCCAGGGAAATGTTGCACCTTTGCCCCATGTCCGGGAAATGTTGCAGCCGTCACAGCAGCTGATATCCAGAAAGCCTTATTCCAGGGTACTGTGTACTACAGGACAGAGAATGGTGCTGCCCGCGAATCAGATGCAACATGCAGGAAGGACAACCAATCGCAGCACATGCCCAGCTATACTATAGCAGAGCAGGGCGTCTCCTCTGAGCACCAATAGGTAGTGCTGTGGCTCTATTTAAAGGGCTTCCTTTCTCTTAGCAAGTTGCCCTAGCGTGGTTCCTGTTACTCCTAGTGCCTTGTTGTTATTTCTTAATTCCTATTCTGACTGATTTCCTGGTTTATACGATCCCGGCTTGTCTCGACTTCCCTGTATTCTGGTGCCCTGATTTCTGGCATAGTATAACGGACCTCTATTTCCTTAACCCCTGCCTATGTGTGTTTTGTTGGTTTGCCCTGCTTAACCCGGCCATTATTAAGGACCGGCTAGCTAGAGCATTGTGGGTTACTTTATTCTGCAGGTTGTTTTTCTTTGCACTCCACCACTTTATTTGTGTTCGTCATTCTCCGTATTACTGACCATAACCTGGCCATTTCTAAGGACCGGTTGGTCAGGGTCTGTTGGCTTACAGTCTGCAAGCGGGGTTACCCGATCCTGACATTATGCTAGGGCCATGGACCCTGCAGACGTAGGTCAGCAGCTCGCTGCATGTGCCTCTCGTGTCGATGAATTAGACCACCGCATGGATGCCTTTGCTCAGGCTATACAAACAATTCTTGTCCGTACTGCCTATTTGCAGCCTGAACCACAGGTGGCGACCTCTGCCCCGGTCCTGCAATCCCACACACCTGAGGTTGCTTTACCTGCCTCCAATGTATCCATGACTTCTCCAATTCGTTTTGGTGGGGAACAGACTGGGTGTCGTGACTTTTTGACTCAGGTCAGCATTCATTTTGAACTAAACCCTAGAATGTATGTTTCAGATCGTGCCCGTGTGGGATTTATGATAAATCATTTGTCTGGTAGAGCCCTAGCATGGGATAACCCATTGTGGGAAAATGATGATGCCGTGGTCTACCACAACTTTGTACGTGCTCTAAAGACGCACCTTTGATCCTCCTGGTCGTTCCAAGAGGGCTGGGAGATTCCTGCTCAGAATTAAGCAAGGTTCCATGTCTGTTGCAGATTATGCCATAGACTTCAAAACCCTAGTAGCAGAGGTTGAATGGACTAATGATCGCCTTGTATTGCTTTTCCAGGAGGGCCTTTCTGATACTATCCTAGATGAGATAGCAGCTAAGAATTTGCCTGAGGAGTTAGAGGATTTGATCGATTACGTGATTGATATTGATAACAGAATCAGGGATAGAGCTAAACACAGAGAGAGACCCAGAAAAAGCGTTTCTAGGGTTCGTACACGAGGTTCCGTTAGCCCACCATCTTGCACTTCACAGGTCTCTGATACCAAACACATGCAATTGGGTCACACCAAATTGACAGAAGAAGAGAAATCCTATAGGCGTAGAGAGGGTCTTTGCCTATATTGCGGACTTGGGGGGCACCAACGCCTTAAGTGCCCATCACGCCCAGAAAACGCTCGCACCTAAGTCCTAAGAGGGGACCGGCCTTAGGTGTTCTTACTTTGTGTCCCAAACCGACCTCACTACGATTACTTCTTCCTGTCTGTCTAACATGAGATTCTGTCAAATTCGATTGTGATGCATTGCTGGATTCAGGGGCTGCTGATAATCTTATGGATGAGTCCTTTGCCTCACGTCATCTTGTTCCTCTGTCCCCTAGATCCAAACCCTTAAATGGTACAGGCCATTGATGGTAGGCCCCTTGCCTCCCCTGTTATAACCCAAGAGACTAAAGCTATTTCCATGTGTCTTGGGGATCATCATGACGAATCCATAGTGTTTCAAATCATATCATCACCGTCTTGTTCAGTTGTTTTAGGTCTCACATGGTTACAAAAGCATAATCCTCACATTGACTGGGTAAAGGGAAAGGTCGTCGCATGGGGTTCCACTTGTTCCTCCTCTTGTTTTCCCTCTATGTTACCTATCAGGTTACTCAATACTCCTACTGCAAAACCTTTGTCTTCTACCGTTCCGAAGCAATATCTGTCTGTTAAACAAGTGTTTGACAAAAAAGAGGCCGATAAACTACCCCCGCACTGTCCGTATGACTGTGCTATCAAGTTATACCCAGGTACCATTCCCCCTAAAGGGAGAATTTATCCACTGTCCCCAAAGGAACATAGTATCATGGAGGACTATATCCAGGAATCGCTGGAGAAGGGTTTCATACGAAGATCTTCTTCCCCAGCTGGGGCAGGAATCTTTGTAGCCAACAAAGAGGGTGACCTCCGACCGTGCATAGATTATAGAGGGTTGAATCGTATCACCATCAAGAATGCCTACCCTATTCCTCTAATCTCTGACCTCTTTGACCGTCTTAGAGGTTCCACAGTGTTTTCTAAATTGGATCTTAGGGGTGCATACAACCTGGTACGCATAAAGGAGGGAGACGAGTGGATGACCGCATTCAACACCCATAGCGGCCACTATGAATATCTGGTCATGCCATTTGGGTTGTGCAACGCCCCTGCGGTTTTTCAGGATTTTATAAATGACGTCCTTCGGGACTACCTCTCCTCATGTGTCATAGTCTATCTAGATGACATTCTGGTGCACTCTCCTGACCTACATACACATTATGATCACATGCATTCTGTTCTCGGCACTCTGTTACGAAATGGTTTATATTGTAAGCTAGAAAAATGCATATTCCATGTGACACAGGTTCCGTTTCTGGGGTACATTGTGTCGTCCAAGGGTTTTTTAATGGATCCCAAAAAACTGGAATCCATCCTGTCTTGGCCTCTACCCAAAGGGTTGAAACCCATCCAGAGATTTATTGGATTCGCCAATTATTACAGAAAGTTTATCCCACACTTTTCTTCTGTAATTGCTCCTATCACCTCTATGACCAAGAAAGGGGCCAATACAACCAACTGGTCTCCCGCTGCCCTTAAAGCCTTTGAGGATTTAAAAACGGCCTTTGCCTCTGCACCTATTCTAGCACATCCTAACCCTTCTAAACCATTTATAATGGAGGTCGACGCATCAGAATCTGGTATAGGGGCAGTACTTTCCCAGAGAGACACCTGGGATGCCCCACTTCACCCTTGTGCCTACTTCTCCCAGAAGTTGTCCGACTCAGAGAGAAACTTTGACATTGGCAACAGAGAACTCTTGGCTATTATAATGGCTTTAAAAGAATGGAGACATCTGTTGGAGGGTTCACAAATTCCAGTGATCATTCTAACTGACCACAAGAACCTAGCCTACCCGGCAGACGTGAAGCGACTGTCCCCCCGCCAGGCCAGATGGTCGTTGTTCCTAAGTCGCTTCAATTATTTGATCACCTACCGCCCAGGGTCACGTAATACCAAGGCGGATGCTCTTTCCAGACAGTTTGAGGAAGAGGAACTGCCTCACACCGAACCAGTTTCTCTCATACCCAGTACTCATATAATCGCCACTGTGTGTATGCAAGTGTCTTCTCAATTAATCGAGCACATTCTGTCCTATCAGAATGCCACCCCTAGCTCTCTACCTCCAGAAAGATTGTATGTAGGAGAGAACGAGAGAAGGGAGTTATTACAAGTTATGCATGCATCAAAGGTTGCAGGTCACCCAGGAGTCAATAAGACCATTCTCACCGTTTCTCGTCTATATTGGTGGCCCACTCTTCGTGTTGATATCCGAGAGTTTATTGCATCCTGTAACGTGTGTGCCCAGAACAAGACCCCTGCTGATCTTCCACTGGGTCTATTACAACCTCTCCCTGTTCCTTCAAGACCATGGACCCATTTATCCATGGACTTTATTGTGGACCTACCCCCATCTGAGGGTAATACCACCATTCTCACTGTTATTGACCGTTTTTCTAAAATGGCCCATTTTGTTCCACTGAAAAAACTTCCTTCTTCAGAACAGCTAGCCGGTATATTTGCTAAGGAGGTGGTACGGTTACATGGGATACCACAGGAAATAGTCTCAGATCGTGGTACTCAGTTCATTTCCCGATTCTGGAGATCCTTCTGTAAAGAAATGGGTATCAACCTATCCTTTTCTTCTGCCTATCACCCACAATCTAACGGTGCTGCTGAACGTACCAACCAGTCCTTAGAACAATATTTACGGTTCTTCATCTCCCACCAACAAGATAATTGGAGTTCCTTATTACCTTGGGCTGAGTTGGCTAGGAATAACGTGGTACATGACAGCTCTGGTCATACCCCGTTCTTTGCGACCTATGGGTTCCATCCTGCTTTATTACCTGGCACTCCGTCTGACTCACCCATTCCTGCACTTAACGATCACTTACAACTCCTACGTCAGTCCTGGACGCGGATTCAATCTGCTTTGCAAAAAGCTTCTTTAGCCCATAAGAAGTTTGCAGACCGCCACAGACGACCAGGACCTTCTTATGTCCCTGTTCAAAGGGTATGGCTCTCCACTCAGCATATCAAACTCCGGGTGCCCTCTCACAAATTGGCACCATGGTTTATCGGTCCGTACAGGGTCCTCCGACGCATTAATCCTGTCTCTTATGCCTTGGAGTTGCCTAAGTCCTTGAGAATCCCCAACTCCTTCCATACCTCCCTACTCAAGCCCCTTGTCTGTAACCGGTATACCACTCCCGTGAACCAGCCTCCTCCTGTCCAAGTTCAGGGTCAGGAGGAATACGAGGTGCAGGCTCTCATCGATTCCAGGTGGTCTAGAGGTGGATTGCAATATCTTGTGAATTGGAAGGGGTACGGCCCGGAGGAACGTTCCTGGGTTGCTGCCTCTGATGTTCATGCCCCGGGGCTGGTCTCCGCCTATCATCGCCGCTTCCTTTCTCGCCCTCGGGCCCGCTGTCAGGGGGGGTGCTGTCACGGTGGCCCATGTCCAGGGAAATGTTGCACCTTCGCCCCATGTTCAGGGAAATGTTGCACCTTCGCCCAATGTCCAGGGAAATGTTGCACCTTCGCCCCATGTCCAGGGAAATGTTGCACCTTCGCCCCATGTCCAGGGAAATGTTGCACCTTCGCCCCATGTCCGGGGAAATGTTGCACCTTCGCCCCATGTCCGGGGAAATGTTGCACCTTCGCCCCATGTTCAGGAAAATGTTGCACCTTCGCCCCATGTTCAGGGAAATGTTGCACCTTCGCCCAATGTCCAGGGAAATGTTGCACCTTCGCCCCATGTCCAGGGAAATGTTACACCTTCGCCCCATGTCTGGGGAAATGTTGCACCTTCGCCCCATGTCCGGGGAAATGTTGCGGCCGTCACAGCAGCTGATATCCAGAAAGCCTTATTCCAGGGTACTGTGTACTACAGGACAGAGAATGGTGCTGCCCGCGAATCAGATGCAACATGCAGGAAGGACAACCAATCGCAGCACATGACCAGCTATCCTATAGCAGAGCAGGGCGTCTCCTCTGAGCACCAATAGGTAGTGCTGTGGCTCTATTTAAAGGGCTTCCTTTCTCTTAGCAAGTTGCCCTAGCGTGGTTCCTGTTACTCCTAGTGCCTTGTTGTTATTTCTTAATTCCTATTCTGACTGATTTCCTGGTTTATACGATCCCGGCTTGTCTCGACTTCCCTGTATTCTGGCGCCCTGATTTCTGGCATAGTATAACGGACCTCTATTTCCTTAACCCCTGCCTATGTGTGTTTTGTTGGTTTGCCCTGCTTAACCCGGCCATTATTAAGGACCGGCTAGCTAGAGCATTGTGGGTTACTTTATTCTGCAGGTTGTTTTTCTTTGCACTCCACCACTTTATTTGTGTTCGTCATTCTCCGTATTACTTGATCATAACCCGGCCATTTCTAAGTACCGGTTGGTCAGGGTCTGTTGGCTTACAGTCTGCAAGCGGGGTTACCCGATCCTGACACAACCTTTTTGTACCAGGCCCTTGATTTCTGCATAATCTGGTAGGGCTGGAGCAGCTGATCTGCCAGATCAACCCCACCCATATGCCGGTTATAGGCTTTGATGCACACTGGCTTCCTGATGCGCTCAGCTCTGCCACGTAAAGAGACCTCCACAGACCTCTGAGTGGATGGTGGATAGAAGGTATACATCCTTCTTGTCTCTGTACTTGACCGGCAACAGCTCCTCTTGGCGCAGAGCTGAGGTCTCCCCCCTTTTTAACCGGGTGCGGACAAGCTGTGCTGGGAAACCCACTCTCGCTGTCACAGAGCTTATACACCTTCACTCCATACCTGGAGCGTTTGGAAGGAATATACTGCTTGAATCCCAGCCTTCCCTTGTATTTCATTAAGGATTCATCCACGCAGATATTCCTTCCAGGTATATAAGCCTCTGCAAACCTGGCGGCGAAGTGGGTAATCAGGGAGCGGATTTTATACAGCCTGTCAAACTGGGGATGCTCTCTAGGAGGGCACAGGTTGTTGTCACTGAAGTGCATGAAACGCAAAATGTTTTCATACCTTCTATGTGACATTGATTGGGGGTAAATGGGGGTTGAGCAGATGGGGCTACTGCTCCAGTAGGAGCGAATTGAGGGCTTCTTTATGATGCCCATCAGCATAGTAAGTGCCCAGAATTTCAGAAATTCTGGCACATCTAGCGGGGTCCATTGCTGCCTTGCCAAGTAGGAGTCTGGCTTCGCAGTACAATGCTGATGGGCATACAGATTTGATTGGGCAACAATGTGGCACAACAAATCATCCCCCAGAAACACCTGCAAAACTGTGTGGCGGTAAATCCTGCAACATCAATATTGATGCCAGGATTTGCCGTGAAAGGAGGGATATCTGGCCTCTGGCGATGAGGCACTACCCACTCCTCAGCAGGAGCTGTGCGTCTCCTGCTGGCAGGTGGTGGCCCAGGATCTGCATCAGAAACATCACTAGGAGATACATCAGCCAGCGTAGATGATGTATCTAGCGATGTCTCTGAGCACCTAGCGGGGTCAAAATCTGGGTCGGAGTCCGACGCAGATGCCTCAGATTCTGACGCCAGGATGGCATATGCCTCCTCGGCGCTGTACACCCTCTCAGACATTATATATAATAGATTATAAAATTTTATAATTATTATATATATAAGCGGATTGTGGGTTCTTAGAAGAACCGTTGGGTTTCACAAGAAAATACAAATAAACACCTAAATCTCTCTAAATCCGCCTCAATTTTTCTAATCTCACTAAATCTACTGTAGCGCTGTGTTTAAAAAGGCTGTTCTGCTGCATTTACTTGCAATGGCCACCAGAGGTAGACAGAGACCATGCTAAGATTATGCTGGACAAACACAGAAAACATTGGGACTACGTTTCCCGGCATGCTTTGGGAGCAGAGCACGCCAGGGAGTGAGAGAGACAAGACACAGTGCTGCAGAACGGAAGAGTGTCCAGGCCGGAGCGCAGGTGCGGCCTAACGGAGTTCCAGATCGGGTTACTCAGCCTTACCAAAGGGAGACCCAGTGATCCACCAGATTACCCAAGCTGCTAATGAGAAAGCCAGAAGACCCCGAGTAAGGAGTACCGCAGGTCGATCGGACTGGGAGAGCAGGCGGTAAGCTAGACAAGTCGCGGCAGGAGCAGAAAGCCAGACAGCGGATCCAGAAGCCAAGAGAGCCCAGTCAATATCGAGCGGAGAGACGTCCTGGTCCAGTGGAGCCTCAAGTATCTAGCAGATGGGTGAGAGGCCTTCTAGCCCATTGTAAAACCAAGAAAGCACGCTGCTGTTTGTTTCCAAAACCCACAGGGCCCCAACTTGACTAGTCGAAGATACCTCTTAAGCAATTCACTGGCCAGTTGAATAGTGTACCCGGGTACCATAACACACACACACACACTTACATTCCGGGACACAACCTGTGCGGGACTCACTCCCCAATCACAAAGGGGTTAAAGATAATTTTCTATTTCTTTTCCGCTGCGCATTTCCTCAAAATACGAAGCATTGTGTTTTCTTTTCCGCTGCGCGTTTCTCGAATTACGAAACATCGTATTTATTTTCCGCTGTGCGTTTCCTCGAAATACGAAGCATCGTATTTCTTTTCCGCTGCGCGTTTCCCGCATTACGAAGTACTGTAAAGATATCTACGAACACCGTGTTATTCATTATATGCCATTTACTCTAGTAAACTATATAATTTATAAAATCCACAACGGTGCTGGAGTATATTTATTCCCTAGTGCGGGGAGACTGACCCGAGGTTCAATTTCAGCGGCTCCTCCGGGAGTGAGCGCTACACTACCTAAAATCTCTAACCTGTCAAATCTGATCTCTCTCTCTCTCTCTCTCTCTCTCTCTCTCGCTCACCAAAACACAAGTGAGGAGAGGGAGGGAGAATCACAGAGGTCACGGCCAATATTTACAAAATATTGACCTGACCTGACAAATTAGAAATTTTATTTTGATTTTTTATAACTTCTGATTGGATGTTGCTAGCCTGCCTCTCTGATGAGGCAGGCTAGGAACATCCCACACAGCCCCAAGATGACCCTGCCCTTAGAAGGGCTGCGCCATCTTGGCTGTCACTTTTATTTTATTTATTTTTATTTATTTTACTTTTTTTTTCTTTTTTTAAACTTTTTTTAGTCTGCTGGGTGCCTTGATCCCTCAAGGCACCCAGCAGAGCACCTGATCACTTATGTGATCGTTTTTGTACTGAGTGCCACGATACCTCGTGGCACTCAGTACTTCCTGCCGCTACTGGAAGTGATCGCTCGGGGGGAGCGATCACTGAGCGGACCGGCGGTAGGTAAACATATTGCAAGGATGCCTCGATGTCGAGGCATCCCTGCAATATACTCAGAGCAGCTGGAAGCGATACCGATCGCTTCCAGCGCTCTGTAGAAGTGCGGGGCACCTTTCCGGTAAAACTGGATGTTGATTGCTCCCGGGGAGCGATCACAAGGGGCCCCGGCACTTCTAACCACCATTGCATGGATGCCTGGACTCCCAGGCAGCGTGCAATGGCCCTGGAGCTGCTGGAAGCAATCCAATCGCTTCCAGCGCTCTGTAGAAGTGCGGGGCACCTCTCCGGTGAAACCGAATGTTGATCGCTCCCGGGGAGCGATCACAAGGGGCCCCGGCACTAATGTCCGCCATTGCACGGATGCCTGGACTCCCAGGCAGCCTGCAATGGCGTTTGAGCTGCTGGAAGCAATCAGATCGCTTCCAGCGCTCAAAAGACCGCAGGACGTACCATGTACGTCAGCGGGTCTAAAAGAGACCCGCGGCCGTGACGTACATGGTACGTCCGCGGTCCTTAAGGGGTTAAAGTGCACGTCATACCCACATACATGCACTGTCATCTTGGTGATGGTATTGGCATAGCACTCAGATTAAAGTAGGGTTTCCATGGTTTAGCTGCAAGATGAGATCAAAAGATCCAAGACATAGATAAAAGATAATAGCATTGCCCAACAGTGGCATGACACGAGCACTTTAAGAAATTATAATGAATCCTTTGACTAAATACTAAAAAAAGGAAAATTAATGAATCCAGACAATGGGTAATATAAATAAAGCATATATCAAAATGTCATATTATTTTGGTCAGATGTGAGCTAATGATTTGAATCTGTGGAACCCACACACCCGCTGGTCATCATTTTGATCCAGAATTTTATCTGCTGTTTTGGTTTTTATATTTTGTTATACCCAGTAAGCCCAAATAAATCCCTTATTTTATTACACTGCGTCCCGTACAAATCCTTTACTACTGCAAGCGGTATCCAGAGGTCCATGTAAGCAGAGGCAAGCAGGAACGTCTGACCACGCAGTTCCAGGATAAAGAAAAGGAGCAGTAAAAGAAGGGATGTTTGGCCACCTTTATGGGCTAACAACACACAGGAATTGAGCTAAGACCACCCATAGCTCCTGACCATGTAAGTGCAATCCAATTTGTTACACATTCTCTCCAATACCTGTCAGAACGCACTATCTCTCCTGCCACTCTCTTGCTTGTAGCTTTGAGGTAAGGAGAAATAGAGGCCACAAAGACAGAAAAACCCACTGTTCAAAGTATTATTGAAAATCACCGACTGTACCCTATACCTGCGGACGCACAGACGTGTTGGACCAACAGGTATTTATAAACTCTGAGCATTTTGAGACTTGTTTCATCTTATTCAGACATTTCTGTATGACTTTATCAAGGCTCTTTACTGATTTTTGTATAAATAGAGCACTGTTTCCCATTGGAGCCTTGGCTCCGCAGTGAGTCCCAGGTGGCGCGACTACCTCTGAATGTTCCCAGGCGCCATCTGGGACCCGCTGCATCAGGTAAGATGCTCTGTAATGGCAAGGTGGGAGGGATATGAAATGGGAGGTGTGGGGTGGGACTCAGTGGCTGGTGGCACGCTCTGTACTCTCAACACCAGGAGCCACTGTGCACAATCCACACCTCAGTGGAGCAAAGTATATTTATATAGGCCAGCCGCCCTTGGAGGCATTTTTTGAATGGCTTGGACCAATGGTGCTTTTCCATTGGTCCAAGCAATTCCATTGCTCTTCAGTGTCTCTCTGAGGCACTGAAGAGTGTAGGTTCAGGACGTAGGCAGCACCAGATGCGCACTGCAGACTTCTCAATCTCTTGGCCAGCTTGAGTTTATGCGATTAGCGTAGCGTTCAGCTACGCAAATTGCATAGGCTCAGGGAGGGCAGGCTGCTGCAGAAAAATAATGTGCACAGCGGCAGAGACAGACAGCGGGGGAGCAGGAGCAGGTGAGTTTAAGTTTTTTATAATATTTTATTATTCAGTAGTGATTTAAATTAGAGTTGCTTTGTCTACCATCACCCCAGACTCTGAGACACTTATTAAGAGCAAGAAGCATCCCCAGTTTTCCCATAAGTTCAAATTAATTTCATATGATTCAATTACAGTTTATTTTATTGAGTTTTTGCCTCAACAACACTTTTCGTTTTCACTAGTGCTGTGATTACTGCACTATCCATTTTGGAAAGAATCCCCGTTTGTTTACAAAATTTTTAAAAAGTGCATACATTGTAGAATATTGCACACGTTGTTTTGTGGAATAAATTATGTTTCAGAAATTCAATTAATTTTGGATCGCGACTTAATAACCAAGGACAATTTTGAGTTCACAGGTTGAGAAACACTGATCTAGAGCAGTGTTTCCCAAACCTCTCCTAGGGACACTATAACAGGCACGATTTTGCAGATCACCTTGGGGGAAAAGAAGACTGAATCCTGCAATCACTGAGCAGCAAATCATATCACCTGTGCTGAGCTTCAGGTATCTGTCAGACCTGGCGAGGCAGAGGGTCCTGAGGACAGGTTTGGAAAACACTGATCTAGAGCCACGGTCTTCTTTTTACTACACTGATATATGTGATAAAAGTTTAAACCATATATTTATCCTGAGCGAGCAGCGCCCATTAGAGTTTAACCCTTCTATTTCAATGATATGAAACATGTGAATATGAAGGAAAAAAAAAGATAATTCGACATAGACCTTCAAATGAGTTTTTGAAAAAATGCAACACTTCAAGATCATACAATGGTTTCATTCAAAATTAGCTTAAAAAACCTTGATTAGGACTGACTAATTTCCAAATAAGCTAGGCTATTCCTGAGAATGTGTAAAAGCATGAGAAAAAAAATGCAGAAACACAAGTGGGAAAAGAAAGTTTCTCCATAAAAATCCATCTGCAAAAGATTCTGGAGGATAGAAGGATTGGACAAACTATAGGCCCAACATGAGAGTCTCATGAGGAGACCCTAGTCTGGCTGTGCTTGTAATAGAGAGATGCAAATGGAAAATTACACTGCAAGCCGTTAACCACTAGTGGCTCCCTGTTAACAGATCTATTAGGAGTAAGCTGCTGCGATGGTGGAGCACACCCAGAAAGCAAACCTAACTAGAGAGACAGGGAAAAACCTACTGAGAACCTGTCGTTAATAATGGCTGGGTAACTAAACAGTAGTCTGAAACAAGCGCAGGTCAACGGAGTGGAGTAGTACACGGAGACAATGTCAAGAGTTGTGGTCAGGATTGGAGACGTACAAAAAGGTCAAAATACAAAGCCAATATCCAATGAACATAGGGTTACAAATGGAGTAAACAGCAACAGAAACAAGAAATGGACTGAGGGGTAACAAACCACATCAGAGCCCAGAACAGTGACCAGCAGAATATTATATAAGCCAGTGGTGGTTTCTGACTGCCCCCAACATGAAGAAGTGAGCATTTGAACGTGTGGGGCGGCTTCTATGCAAACAATGCATATTAATAGAGGCATCATCTGACTGCACAGAAAGGCAGACTAATACATGGTGGCAGAAGCATCAGCAGATTGTAATTAAAATAGACAATTAATGAAATACTATTCTTAAAGACAGAAAGAGACTCTGACATTACCAATATATAATGTGCTAACCACACTTGAAAAGAAATAAAGATAACCCTCAAAAATGACCTTTAATAAATAGCCTTAATAAAACAAATAATCCCACCTCCCCCAACAGTAAAGTACAGAAGATACTCCTTAAATACGTCAAAACAGGGGTATAAAATAATATTTCCACTAAACACTCTGTCCCTATTTCTTTGATTGATCGCCCTAAAAAAATACACACTGTAAACGTCCACCAAATTAGTGATCTGTCAATAGTACCAAAGCCAGAATCCCATAAATAGCCAACCAAAATAGAAAAGAAAACACACAATGAGCATGTCACAGTCACCTTCATCAAGGGTATGCCCAACCTCATATACTTCCGCCTTTAAATACAGTGTGCCGGGACCTATCTATAAAAACAGTACTTTATTACTCAATTAAAATAGACGTAATAAAGTTGTTTTTAAGCTCCAGTGGGTGGAGTTTACACCTGGTATGCATATTAACATGGGCAAGAAGGGTTTATTTAAATACCAAGACAGCACATAATTAGTGCAGATTTCTTGTATAATATACAGAATTTAATTATTTTCATTATATTGATTTACAATTACAATGAATTAATCTTCCTTTTATTTGTTTGGGATGACACTGAGAATCATTGAAAACCATTGCTAGTAGTAGCACTGAAATGATGGCTTTAACTCTGTATCCATTACAGGATACTATCAATTTCAGGATAGATTTGTTTTTGGGACATGTTTTTCAGTCTCCATTTAATCCAGACCTGCAAGTTCAGATTCAAAGAATACTTGTGTCTATTATGAAGTAGCACAGGTGTATGAGAGATTGGTGAAGATATGTATTCAAGGTTTACATTCTTGCATAAACAATATTTCTGATGTGTTAGAGTCGTGGGTGTGACAGGTCTACTTGAACCACTTCACTACCTTGAAAGAGTATACTCTATGTTGGGCTCCTGCTGGCGCTTTTGAAGATAGAGTAAACTCTGTCTGGTCATATTCTGAAACAACAAAGGAATTTCATCTATTGGAAATCAAACTAGTTTGTAAATGGGTTTCAAAATGTGCTCCCTAAATTTTCAGCACCTTGGTGTCACGGATCCCCCCTGATAACAAGATGTTGGTCGCTGTATACAGTACCCCATCTACCCCTCCGATCCGTGAATGGTCAGTACAGCTGACTACCTTAGGGACTCAATCTTAATGAACCCAGCAAGGGTTAAGAGGCCACAGAGTAGTATCACAGAGCAGACCCTGACAGTATTGAACTTAAAGCCAGGAAAGAGAACAATGCAGGGTTCTCAGTAATGGCTGGGTCTGTGCACAATTATTATTATTATTATTATTCTTTATTTATAAAGCGCCAGCATATTCCGCAGCGCTGTACAATAAGCACAGTATAGACAGGGTTACAATACATTGAACAACATTTGACAAACAGTACAGGAGGAGATGAGGGCCCTATTCCCGTAGGAACTCACAATCTGGGAGGGTTGGGGTTGGAAACAGGAGGAGAGGACTGTAAGGTGAGAGTGATTGATGATTGCGTCAGTGAGTTGGGGGGTAGGCTTCCCTAAATAGGAATGTTTTAAGGGAGCGTTTGAAGGAAGAGAAGTTAGGGGAAAGTCTGACAGTATGAGGGAGAGCGTTCCAGAGAGTGGGGGCTGCGCGTGAGAAATCCTGCAGTCTATCATGGGAAGAGGTGATGCGGTGAGAAGCTAGGCGCAGGTCACTGTTTGATCTTAGGGAGCGGGCTGGGGTGTATTTGGTGATTAGTGAGGACAGGTAGTGGGGAGCTGAGTTAGTGAGGGTTTTGTAGGTAAGGATAAGGATTTTGAACTTAATTCTGCAGTGGATGGGGAGCCAGTGAAGGGACTCGCAGAGGGGAGCGGCAGAGACAGAGCGGCGGGTGAGGTGAATTAGTCTGGCGGAGGCGTTCAGGATGGATTGTAGGGGGGAGAGGCGGGACAGAGGGAGGCCAGATAAGAGATTATTGCAATAGTCGAGTCGGGAGATTACCAGGGCGTGTATGAGTTGTTTTGTGGCGACAGCGGTAAGAAATGGCCGAATTCTGGAAATATTACGCAGTTGGTATCGGCAGGAGGAGGAAAGAGACTTGATGTGGGGGATGAAGGAAAGAGCAGAGTCAAGTGTAACTCCAAGACAGCGAACTTGGTTTGATGGGGAAATGGTGATACCCTCCACCGTGATAGAGAAGTCAGGAGGTGGGGAGGCATTGGAGGGAGGAATAAGTAGGAGTTCAGTCTTCGACATGTTGATCTTTAGGTGGTGGGAGGCCATCCAGGAGGAGATGCCAGATAAACAGTCACTGACTTTTGAAAGGACAGGGGGAGAGAGATCAGGGGTAGAGAGGTAGATCTGAGTGTCATCAGCGTAGAGGTGGTAATTGAAGCCAAAGCTGTTGATGATTTTGCCCAGGGAGGAGGTGTAGATGGAAAAGAGCAGAGGACCAAGGACAGAGCCTTGAGGTACACCAACAGATAGAGGCAATGAGGAGGAGGAGTTACCAGCAAAGGACACACAGAAGGACCTGTTGGATAAATAGGATTCGACCCAAGCGAGTGCAGTGTCACCGAGACCCAGAGAGTTGAGGGTCTGTAGAAGGAGGGGGTGGTCAACAGTGTCAAAAGCAGCCGAGAGGTCAAGCAGGATGAGAATAGAATAGTGGCCGTGTTTTTTAGCAGTTAGGAGGTCGTTGGTGACTTTTGTGAGGGCAGTTTCAGTTGAGTGTAGGGGACGGAAGCCAGATTGCAGGGGGTCAAGTAGGGAATTGGAGGACAGGAAGAGGGAGAGGCGGTTGAAGACTAGTTTTTCTAAGAGCTTTGATGTGAAGGGAAGCAGGGATACAGGGCGGTAGTTGGATGGAGAGTTGGGATCTAGGGATGGTTTCTTTAGTAAAGGGGTAACTAGCGCGTGTTTGAAGGCGGATGGAAAGGAGCCAGTGGAGAGAGATAGGTTGAAGATGTGTGTGAGAGCAGGGGTGAGGGAGGAGGAGAGGGGAGGAATTAGATGTGAGGGAATGGGGTCGAGCGGGCATGTGGTGAGATGTGAGGAGGACAATAAGGAATTGACTTCCTCCTCGGTGGCTGGGAGGAAGCGGCAGAGGGTGGCAGAGGGGACCTGTGGGAGTGGAGGTGGCAGATAACTATCTTGTGTTGGGATGTTGCGTCTGATATTTAGAGTTTTACTGAGGAAGTAGTCTGCCAGGTCTTGAGCGCTGAAGGCAGCTGTGGGGGGAGGTGCAGGTGGGTAGAGGAGGGTGTTGAAGGTGGACCAGAGCTGTTTAGGGTTGGAGGACAGCGTAGATATAAGAGATGAGAAGAAGGATTGTTTGGCCAAGTGGAGGGCAGAGGTGTATGACCGGAGAATAAACTTGAAGTGAACAAAATCACAATGCAAGGTTCTGTTCTCAGTAATAGCCGAGTCAATGCACAATGCAGGGTTCTCAGTAATAGCCAGGTTGGTACACAATGAGGGGTTCTCAGTAATAGCCCGGGTCGGTACACAATGCAGGGTTCTCCAAAATAGCCCGGGTCGGTACACAATGCAGGGTTCTCCGTAATAGCCCGGGTCGGTACACAATGCAGGGGTTCTCCATAATAGCCGGGTCAGTACACATGGAGGGTTCTCAGAACAGCCAGAGTCAAATATCAGTCACCAATTAAAACACCAAAGAAAAAACTCCACGTCAGGGCAGTGAGTCTGCCTAATCAGACTGATTTTAAACCCGACTGCTATGCATCATCACGCTGAGCCCCACCAACAGGCCACCCACGTGACCGCCGCAGGACGGTATGTCACTCGGCACAGGCCAGCGAGGACTTGGACAGCCGGGTAGGTCCTGGGATGCTGGACGTCACAGTTGGACATGTCTGCCAAGGTGCGGAAGCTGTTTGACCAGCTTGGAGCTCTGTTTTTCTTTGAAGCATGGAGTTCCAGTCATATTAATATACATGGGGACATTGTACACATCACATGTAGTAGCATTTTTTGTTTTACGGTTTCTAAAATGTATGTATATGCATGGTTCATATATTTTTATACTGTAATGGGAAGTGGTTTTCTGGAAATCCACTAATCATGTTATTGGTTTTATGGAAAACCACTTGGTAGTGAATGGGTTATATGATTAAAATGCATTCTTCATGAAATTTAAAAAAGCCAAATTAGTGTATTTTACGAGACATTTTTTTCTTTCACAACATAAATATTTAAATTGTGAACATAGAAGTTAACTTACTGTTTCTTTGATTCCACCGTACAGCATTTAAATATGCATTACAGTAATGGAAAAGAAATTCGTGTTCAGACTTGACACTTTCTCCTTGCATCAAAGGTGTCAGATCATATCCATCAATAATTCTGTACATGCATGTAAAACAATAACAGTATTACAGTAGGAAATTCTTTCATTTTATAGAAAAACCAGCATAGAAATAGCATATCTCTCTGAATCTTTATATGGAAATGAATGATGTGGAATTTTCAAGGTGATGAACTTCACAATTTCATTTGATAAATTAACAACTTTTTGCTATGTACTTCAAAGGATATTATTTTTGTGTCATTCGGTTGTGTACCCTAAATATATTCTGCAAGCCAACAAAAATATGATGAATTTACAAATTTAAAAGCCTTTCCAAATAATTAAATTTTTAACACCTTTTAAGTTGAATATTATTCAATTTTCTGCCACACTGGCATGACCATTGTAAATTGTTACCTTGTTTGTCTTTGACTTTGGAATTTTGTCCCCAATTCCTGCTATTTTAAAATAACCCCCACATTTGTGCTTTAGAAATGAATGTAGGCTCCATCCTTGAAACAAAGCAGCACATTAGCTGGAGTAGATAAGGCACATCATTTAATGGAAGGGGTGGCAGAGGTCCACATACTTTGCTGTGAGTGAATTGGTTTTGATACAGTGAATGACGTTTCTCTTCCATGAGCACAGCGATGGGGAGAATTATTAGATTATTAACCCCCTCGCTAGCAACAAGGTGTATACTAGATTTTGCTTTGTAATACAATTAAAAACAAAACCCGAGCATACATAATCCTATTTAAATGCATTTTGTTGTAATAATCGTCTTCTCCCTGTGGATAAACACAATTCTCAGTGACATTTCCCTCCTGTCACCCTGTATTACTGTAAAGAAGCTACAAGTAGTGATGGGCCGAACACCCCAGTGTTCGGTTCGTATTCGAACAGCCCAAATGTTCGAATATGAACTCGAACACAATGTAACCCAATGGGGGTCGAACCTGCAAAATGTGTTCACAGTTCTCCTATATGTACCGGCAGCTGCCGGTACATTTAGGAGACCTGTGGCTGCAGCCCCCCGGCCCCGTACCTCACCTGTCCTGCTGCTGTCCCGGCCTCCTGTTCCTCCGGTCCGTCTGCTCCTCCGTCCGGCCGTGGCTCCTCTGCCCCATGCCTCGTCTTCATGCTGAGCCTTAATTGGGCAAAGTCCTGCGCCTGACCTGGACTTTGCCCAATCATGGCTCTAATTCAATACTGAGCCCTGATTGGTCAAAGTCCTGCACCTGAGCCTATCAGGGCTCAGTCAGCATGAAGATGAGGTGTGGGGCAGAGGAGCCGTGGCCGGACGGAGGAGGAACAGGAGGGCTGAAGGCACGGGGCAGGGGGGCTGCAGCCACAGGTCTCCTAAATGTACCGGCAGCTGCTGGTACATTTAGGAGAACTGTGAACGCATTTTGCAGGCATTTTTTATTATGGAATGTCCGCGGTCGAACAGACCGCGAATATCCCATAATGTTCGGTGTTCGCTAAACACTCGAACGGCCAATGTTCATTTGGAACGTGAGTTTGAATCGAACCGGCAGCCCATCCCTAGCTACAAGTAGCGACTTTACTGTATTAAAGTGGAAACTAACTCTACTGCTGTATTACAACAGCCAGGGGGAGAGAAGAACAGAGGGAGAGCTCTGAGGTCAGTCACTGGTTTACAGGGATAAGATTCAGGTGGTTCTGATTACTGAAAATCCCTGTACAGTACAGATACATGTTGTTACTGTATTTTCCATATACATTCAGTACACCACATATATTGGTTTTATGAACTATTGGTATTGCGTGGAAGCTGCATTGCTCGTAATCCCATTTTGATCACTACAAATCCTAAGCAGGATATCTGACCAAATTTATTTTTCATCTTCATCACATTTACTTTTCCACATTTACTGTATTCAATACCAAGGCCATGTCTGCCTGTTTGCTGATAATGCAGACCCCATTTGAAATAGTGCAACTTAGGAGACACTAACCTTTCACCCCAATAATACTTCTGTAAAGCATAAACAAATACACAAAAAAATAAACAAATATACATTATCTTACTATTTTACCTATCTTGACTATCTTTTTTCAACATTGCTATTATTACCCTACATTTAAGTGTAAATTATACATCCATATATAAATGTTATGAAGATTTTTTTAGGCAAAAAACTCCTAGTAGGAGAAGGGTTAAGGTTCCCATCAGTATCTATATTACAGGTATATATATATATATATATATATTTCTATTTGATATACAGATTTTTTCCGGTCAAGACACGGTGTCTGAGATATTTCCACCCATTTTGTAAGAAACCAAAAACAAAATAATTCTATTGAAGGAACGTTATTGAAAACAATAACATAATTCACTACAGCCTTTTTTACATTATTGATGTGACGGTTCTATACAAGAACAATAATATTTTCACCTTCAACGCTCTATTTTTTCATTAACCCCTTAGGCTAGGGTTAGATGAAAGCAATTTTCCCCGCGAACGTGAAAAAGTGCGTCAGAACGCATTGACGTATTTTTTCACGGAATGCGCAAAAACGGTCAGATGACGCGCATTTTCGGGCATGATTTTGTACGGATCGTCAATAAAACTCTTTTTGCGTCTGGACGTTATGTAGGCTGGACATTAGCAGCGACTGACATCTCCTAATCACGCAAACACGCCGCTATGCCGCAGCTGCGCACTCAGTACGTCAGTACTAGCGGTTCAGCGTTCTCAGAAAAATGCGTTCAAATTCCACTTGCGTTGCACGGCCGGACTTTTGTGCAGCCGTACATCGTATATTGGCCGTCATTGCCCGTCATCTGCTGCTAGTGCGGCCGTAATTATGTGCGCCAGAACGCAAGGTAAAAGTGCGCTGGTCTGACCCCAGCCTTACAGATGACTGATGGAGCTGATTCATCATTAATGCATTGACTTTAAAGACCCTTGGTTCTTCAGGGGTTAATCTACACAGTCAACTAGTATAAACTCTGGGAATATTAGCCTCAATGTCATTATTCTCCCCTGAACTATGTAAATACAAATGGAGAGAAAGAGAGAGAAATAAGAGAGTAAATGAGAGAACAATAAATAATACTGCATATTTGTTTTAATATTCTTTGCATCACATTTTAAAAAAATCCACACTTCTCAAATTCAACAGAAAATCAAAAATGTGCAGTACATTAGAGTACCATTATCTTTCTGTTAAACGTTTCAGAGCTCCATGAGAAATTAAATATTCTATGGTAGTTTCTTTTTCCTGGTTTAATTCAAAGGCTATTTTCTATTTTCTAGGTGCCAGCTGGGTTCCATCCGGCAGGCAATGAATTTGGGAGTTGATACATCACATGCATTTAACAGTGGATAGATTTCTATATTGCTTTCTATGATGTCAGAACAGGATGTCATGAATAAGATTTTATTGCTATAAAATTTCTCATACATACAGAAGAAAGATGTGTTATGCTGGTCCTTAAGAAACATACAGCAGTCGCAGCGAGCAGAGTTCCAACATCTAAAAATATGAAGCAGATTTTTTTGCGCACAAACGGTTACGCATTCCTGCAGTTTTTCTTTAAAGACATACAGGTCTGTTCAAAAAAAGGTGAAACTCAGGAAAATTGGCAGGAGACGTGAAAATTCTATGTCAAAATAGCCAAACCAGAAAAATTCTCCCATTTATCGCACTTTCCAAATCGGCTATTTGGTCTAGATTGTTCTCTTCTCCTGATTTTCACCTTTCTCTGAATAACCCTGATACTCTATTTTTAAAAGAGTTCTGTTTTTTTTCCCTTAAATAAATGAGCAGATGCCTCTCTCTGCGTGCTGATGTCACTGGTGACAGATCTGGTGACTAGCAGCTGGGAAATTTAAAATTCCTGGCGCTGAGGACCCTGTGTGGGGTTGAGGAAACTCCTTCACCTCACCCGGGGTTTTCTTCAGATTTGGCTGGGGGTGGGGCACTCCTCACATTCAGACCACTTTAAATTACTAAAGTGGCCAGGATGAGTAGAGTGTTCCTTTAATGACAAAATAGGTGGGCATAGAATGTTCATATGTCATTAAAAACGTGATAGGATCGTTAATTTTTATATTTTATCTCAAACTTCAATATTAGGACTAAGAATACCCAAATATAGACAACAGATGTCAATATGTAATCAGTGGTTTTAATGAGTATAATAATTATATACTAATAGGGTTATTCAGAGAGAGGTGAAAACCAGGAGAATGACTGGAGAAGTGAAAATTCTAGGTCAAAATAGCAAAACCAGAAAAATTCTCTCATTTATCTCACTTTCCAAATCGGCTATTTGGTCTAGATTGTTCAGTCTCCTGCCAATTCTCCTTGTTTTCACCTATCTCTAAATAACCCTGTATGTGTGACAGACTCCGTTGTGTCTGGAGTAGTTGGAGGAGCCTGGGGACTAACCTCTTTCCTACTGACTATGGTCCAAGGTGCTATCTGGGGTTTGCCAACTGGATTGCCCAGGGAAGCCAGGATTTATGTTGACTGTGTCTATATATTACTCCCTTATGTATTTATTATAGTGTCATGTCGTCTCTGTATCTAAACCCAATCTCTGTATGGTATACATTCGCTCTATAAGAATATATTCCTTTGTTTTACCCACTTCCCCCTCCCCCACCCATTTTCAGGATCTAGCAGATAAGGCTAGGGTCAGACGAATGCATTTTCGCGTTGTCTGTGAAAAAGTGCGTTCGAACGAATGGACGCATTTTTTCACGGAGTACGCGATAGCGGTCATACGATGCGCATTTGCATTCGGGATTTTGTACGGATCATCAATAAAACACTTTTTGCATCTGGACGTTAGGTTGGCCGGACATTAGCAGTGTCTGACATCTCAAAATCACGCACACACGCCGCTATGCGGCCGCAGCGCACTCTGTACGACCGTACTAGCAGTTTGACGTTCTCGACAAAAAGCGTTCGTTCGCCACTTGCGTTGCGCGGCCGGACTTTTGTGCGACCGTACTTCGTATATTGGCCGTCATTGCCCGTCATTTGCTGCTAGCACGGCCGTGATTTCGTGCGTCTAAACGCACGTTAAAACTGCTTTCGTCTGACCCTAGCCTAAGATACGATTGCATGTGTAAACAATCCATTGTGTTGAATGTCCCTTTCCATTGTCCTGTTACTGGAGTCTGTTGATAGTGTCTGTAATGTATTCTTGAAGGGGGTTGTACCTCAACTGGTTTTAGCTGTATGTTTCAAATAAAGAGTCAGTCTTATTTTGCACTCTGAAACACTGGTTGTGCCTGGTGATTTTAGGGAAGATTTGGGGCTACTGATGCTGGATTTCGGGGTCCAGCAGGGAGAAAGACAGAGTTTGACAGAGGCACACAGTCGGTGTGCCAGTCGGTCTATCACACTAACCCCGATCCTGTGGTTACGAGTGAGGTGTGATCTGCCACATCCTCTGGCTGCCAGCATCAGAACACTGGGTACAACAAATTGTACCCAGAAAGTTCTTGCAGAGTCACCCTTCACTTTATAGAGTCCTATTGACTCCAGGAGCCAAAATAAGTCCCTGCGTGCGCCGCCGCGCAGGGAACTAGGAGTGGCTTAAAAATATTCCATCACATGTGTTAAAATAGTAACACGGTCAGAATAGGGCCGCTAATAGCTATCCACAAATAAATAACAGCTCGCACAAAGTTTATCCATTTGCAAGCAGTTTTTAATGACTCAGTTGGAATAGTTCCCTGTATTAGCCAAGGCTGCAGCAACACGAAGACGATAATTCTGGATACACAGTGTCACTTGAAAACGATAAAAGCCAGACACTTATAATATTAGATAATTGCCTGGCTGCTTCAAATGAAACGCCTATAAGATATATTTTTATGCTTCTAAATACGCAATAATTCTTAGGATACTGCTATGAAATTAAACATGCACATTCTACATCTTAACAGCAAAAAGATGCATGATTTGCTTTTCCCCTCATCTTCATAAATTTTAAGATTTGGGAAGTGAAGAAAGAAAACAAAAAACGAATAGCTATTCATTTTTACATTCTACATCTATGTTCTTATGTTTCCTAAAAGCACTCAATAAATCATAAACTTTGGAGTGCCTCTTCAATGCACTTTGGCAAAAGTAACAGTCTGTCAGCTGGCGCTCCAATTCCACTGCACAAAATTAAAAGTGACCCTGCTGTTGATAGCGACTTAACGTTTCGAATGCTTAGAAAATGCTCTAATGCACTTTAATGAACTAATTCAACTACAAATTAACTTAACTTTGAATGGGAGGGTAAAGCAGGTCATGTTTTAAAGTGCTTGGCTTTCTTTTTGCACTCTGCTGAGAGCAAGACGTGGATTCCAAAGCTGCAAAGGTTTATCCGAAATTTAAAAACAACTTTTAAATGGGGTAATTGATTTACGCCTTTGTTGGACATGTTCTTCGGTTTAAATAAAGCATCTTTCTTGGATGTACTGTTCTACTTAGCCGAATATGCATGAAATACATTAAGTGCAATAACACAGACTTCTGTTTTTTTTTTACTTTTTCAC
This sequence comes from Leptobrachium leishanense, assembly GCA_009667805.1. Lineage (NCBI taxonomy): Eukaryota > Metazoa > Chordata > Amphibia > Anura > Megophryidae > Leptobrachium > Leptobrachium leishanense. The sequence continues at coordinate 109,755,055 of CM019064.1, read as the reverse complement.
AGGTTACATTTTCCTCAGGATTCGAGATTAATTTAGTAGTGGTACATTACCTGTAAATTATATTAAAACTTCACACACGCATTTCTGTTTTTCTAATAAAAGTAATAAACCAAACAGGACTTAGCAGTTTGTCCAGGAAAGTGCTGGCTCTTAGTTTCCAGTTAATTGACCTCTCTAGGAAGAAAAGGCTGACTTGTTTCCAGGATTCAAACCACTGACTCTGAATCATTGCAAATTGAGTTGTTGGTTTAGAGTAGCATCCATTGACTTGCAGTTTGGGAGTATATTAAATTAATGACAGTCACACGTTTCAGTAGTATTGTTGACATCGGCATCATTTTAAGATTTAAAGATAAAAAAAAGCCTTGTGGATATTACATAAACAGAATTGCAATATGACATCATTAAGAAGGTATTGTCGAGAATTTTAGGGTATATGCAAGAAGGTAAATTGTGACAGTTAATGTATGAATTTCTTTGCCCAACACAACTTGGATTCATTTAAAATGGAATTAAACCGTATACAGCAGTGGTTCCTAACCCTGTCCTCAAGTACTAATAACAGGACAGGTTTACCAGATATCTGAAGCACAGGTACCTGAAGCAACAGGTGATCTGCTTTGCGGCTCAGTGATTTCAGTATTCAGTCTGCATTTCACCAAGGTAATCCTTAAAGTCTAGTCTGTTAGGGGTACTTGAAGACAGGGTTGGAAGCCACTGCGTTATATTATGGGCCCTATCCAGGGCCGGCCCAAGCCAATGTGCTGCCTGGAGCGAAGGATAAAATCAAAAACCTGTATGAGTGTATCACAGAGCTCCACAGCAATGAAACTCACAGTAATGTGCAAGATGTATGAGTGCATCACAGACCTTCACAATAAATCTCACAGTAATGTGTGGTGTGTATGAGCGTACCACAGAGATCCAGAGCAATAAAACTCACAGTAACGTGCCGTGTGTATGAGTATCACAGTGCGTCACATATCCCGAGCCCAAATGTCACACACACATCCAGTCGCACTAACACACACATCCAGTCACACACACACATCCAGTCACACACACACAGACACACCCAGTCACACACACATCCAGTCACACACACACAGTCACACGCATCCAGTCACACAGTCACACACATATCCAGTCACACATATATCCAGTCACACACACTCATAGAACTGTAGTTAACTGATTACGCTTCTGTGGAATCAGTTAGCTGCAGCTGGAAACCCCCCAAAATTCTTAGTTTATTTTTTTTTTTTTTAAAAAAACATATTCACCTCTCAACCTGTGGCGGGAATGGCAGTTTGATCCACCGCTTCTGGCTGCCGGGAGCAGCATTTGTGACAGTAAATTTTTCCCCTTAGCGTCTCCATTTTAGCTGTAGGCACGTGAAAGTGCCCTATGTGTCCTAGCATAGCATTTTTGCCAAAACATCAGTGGCGTAACTACCAGGATCATATCGGTCACACTTGCGACTGGGCCCTGGCATTCCACCACTGGAGGGGGGCCCAGGCAGTGGTGACTCTTTAACCCTTTTTAAGGACCAAGGGTCTTTAAAGTCAATGCATTTATGACTGAACAGTTCTGTCACTGGTCCTTAAGGGGTTAATTAGGCAGCAGAGGCCATGTTATGTTTTGTCTGGCTATCCATCAAGAATCTGACAACTCCTGGTGTCTCATTGCAGCATCTGGTCACTCACTGATCGCTCAAGTGTGATGTGTTAGTATCTTTCTGTTGAAGCAAAATAGATATCCTCCACACTGTTTTCATAAAATAGTCACAAAAAGTGTGGTCATCTGCAAGAAGGACTCCCCAAGGTCCTATAAATGTGTAACGAAACCACAATGAGACAACCAGTATTTTTTGGCTAGCGTGGGAGACATGTATTCAGCTATTTTTGCAAAATGTTTTTAATAAAAATGAAAAACTCTCTCGCTGGGTGGCCTTCATGGATTCTTGCACCGGAGCCCTGAGGTTTCTAGTTACGCCTCTGCAACACATATAGCAATAGCTCAGTCAACGTTTGATAGGGTACTACATACCACTCTTTCTGGAAGAGGCACCATTCTGTAGGACAGGGCCTCACAATCACTCCAGGGAAACAAATGATTATTATCATCATCATCATCATTTATATAGTGCCAACAGTTTCCGCAGCACTTGACAATAACCAAGGGGAGCAGGATACAGATAAACGGACATGGGATAGAAACAAGAGGTGTAGAGGGCCCTGCACATAGGAGTTTACATGCTAGAGGGATTAGGGTTGCAGAAGACAAAAGGGAGTTTTACTGGACAAAAGGATCAATAGAGCCAGTGGTTCAGAAATGGTTGGGCCATAGAAGCAGCTTTAATCAGGTGTGAGTAGGTGAGCAGAGGGATGCATTGCATCAGTGATGTGGTACGCTAATCTGGAGAAATGGGTTTTGAGGGACTGACGATCAGGGGAGAGTTTGATAGGGCGAGGAAAGTCATTCCACAGGACAGGAGGAGCCCTTGCAAAGTCTTAGAGGCAAGAGTTGGCAGCACGGGTGTAGACAGAGGACTGGCAGAGATCGCACTGACTGGAGTTGCCTAGATGGGACGTGCTTGTGATAACAAAGACATGTAAGGAGGGGTCGAGATATTGAGTGATTTGAACATGAGCATCAGTATTTTAAACTGAATCCTGAAACGTACAGGAAGCCAATGGAGGGACCAGCAGAGGGGGGGGGGGTGGAGGTGTTTTTCATCTGGTGAGAAAAATAAGTAGCACCTGCATTAATTACAGATTGCAAAGGGGCAATACCGGAGTTGGGGAGGCCAGTGAGGAGCGAATTGCAGTAATGCAGTCATGAATTGACAAGCAAGTTAACCAGCACCTTCATGGGATCTTGAATCAGAAAGGCGTGAGGGAAGGCAATGTTCTTGAGTTGGTAGGAACAGGATTTGGTCACTGTCTGGATATGGGGAGAGAATGTTAGGTCAGAATCGAAGTGACAAAAAGGCAACGAGCTTGAGGCATCAGGCCAATGAGCGTTCCATTTACTCGTAGAGAGATGGGTGGTATTGGGTTTTTCTTGGAGGGAGGAACAATGAGAAGTTTTGGCAAGATTGAATTTAAGGAAGGGGAAGACATCCAATTCAAGTCAGCAGAGAGCCAGTCAGTGACTCAATCCAGGAGAAGAAGAGAGAGGTCAGTGGAGGAGTGTTTTCAGCGTATAAGTGGTACTGGAATCCAAAGGAGCTGATCAGTTTGCCTAGAGAGGCAGTGTAGATCGAATAAAGAAGAGGGCCTAGTACTGAAGCTTGGGACACCCCAACAGAGACAGGCTGCCGGGAGGAGGTACTTCCTGAAAAGGAGGACACTAAACGATCGTTGGGACAGGTAGGACGAGAACCATGAACGAACAGTACCTTGAAGACCTATATCACTAAGAGTTTGAAGGAGGAGCGAGTGGAGGCTTTTCGGAGTCTTCTAGATTCCGGTTTTCAGAGTCTCTAGAATTCAGGAAAAGGGGTGCTCAACCTGTATCCCAATTGTATGATAGACTAGACATTGATGTCACATTATTTAATGCCAACATATTTGTAGCAAAATGCCCAGCTCACATGAAAAACAATTCAGTAGTAAACGAAGGGGCAACAGCCTCAGTCTGCCTATAGAAGAACACACATCATGTGACAAACATATTTCTTGTTTATGTTCGGTTACATCAGTTGAGGCAACCAGAGGCCCTTATTACAATCTAGCTAAAAACATTATTTTTAGGACATTATCAAAATGCAATTTACACACACAAACATACTGAGCACAGAATAAAACATGTAAATAGGTTTTGCAATCAAAACCCAGGGTAAGTCGCTAAGGTATGCATACTAAAGATGTCAAGGGAAAGCAAAATATTTATAGAAAAGTTAAATATATCTCAACAACTTCTTTATGATAATACCACTTCATCGAAAGAAACTCTACCTATCAACTCTGTGTGGAGCCATTATTCCCCAGACCAGAAATTGTGGAAGCTGCATATTTTAGATCAAAATATGTCATAAAACCTCCTATCAGATTATCCTTTTATCCCAGAAATGGCTTGGATTCTTTTAACTAGTTTAGTGAGGACAAAATCCCTCATGGGTCTATTAAAACTTGCCGAGCAGAAGAATCAGGAAGTGTAATTTTTTGGTATAAACACAGTCAGATGTAGAATTGGATATTTTAGTTCCGTTTAAGTAAATATTACACTCCTTTGTCGTTGTACAATTAAATTTACTCAAAGTAAGTTCCAAGTAGGAATCATAAATGTGCTTTTCTCCATGGTCTAGAATACAGCTTAAATGTTCTTTTCCATGCAGCTGCAAATTTTACTCTATATACTTTTTTAATTCTGACCTTAGTCATTACAGTATGCTAACTTTTAATATTAAAGTGCACGCCGTCATTACAGCAACAAGTGCGGGGATACAATGTATTGAATGTGACAAGGAAGAATAACAGAAAATAGCATGACATCTAGAACATAATTCCAAGGACACAACAAAACACAGAACTGCAAACTTAATTTACAGACTGAAAAGTACAGTACACCGTGTAAACTGGTGCTGAAAGGTAAATAAGATTATACAATACATAGAATGCATTAAATGAATCTGTGACAGAAATAAACCTATTCCAGTAGAGTTCAGAGGAAAAAAGCCTTTATAGCGGAACAAACACGGTTATTTTCAATTTAACAGGATTCAACAAATCTCTCTATAGTAATAACTGTATAGTGAAATTGGGTGGTCACATTGATAGTGTGACGGTACTGTGTACCCATTCTAAGCTTACCGCTGTAGCAGATATATAGACTTAACTCTACACTCCACATAAAAATTCAATATAAAAGTGAGAACATATTCTAATACTGTATGGTATTAAGGAAGGTGACTCCTTAAATGACATGGAAAAAAAATACATTTAGAAGTGAATAGTTTGGCTATTGAATTGCGTGTTATTTATTTTTACCCTGGTTAAATCGTATACTCGATATTGTTGAAATGATCCAGGGAAATTGAGGATAATCCCATAATCAGGAGCCCATTTATACAAATGTAAGACTTAAAATGTAATCTTCAATGAATGTGCAAGCTTTCTGCTGTTTAAGTGTATATGCATTTCATATTTATTCAAGATTGGATACATTACTCCAATTTACCCCCCCCTGATTTATTATATTCGTTACAGTCAATAACCCCCTGATCCAGAAATTGCTTCCAACCGTGACCTTCACAGATATTAGACTTTTTTTTGCAAAGAACTAGTAAAATATTGACTTCAAAGGATTCATGTAATAGATAAGCTGTCACGTGCCGACAACGATCTGGCAATATGAAAGCCATATTTAATTGGCTAGAGAGAGTGGAATATGCATTGAACCCCCCCCCCCTCGTGTGATGCACTATTACAAGTCTATATTCATTCCATGAAAACGCATTGCTTGGTGAATAAATCATTGTATTTTGCTTGAGCTGATCATTTTATTTTTTCGTATTTATAAAATGTACCTGTCTTGTGGAAGAGTGGCACCAGAAAGTGTGACGAGAGTGGGAAAAATGTCCATTTGGCTTGTTGTCTCATCAAAAACCATACCAGTTTTTATAACATCAGGCCAACGTAGTAGCCCTGGAACACGAATACCACCTTCCCACGATGTCGCTTTTCCCCCTTGAGATGCATAAAACAATATTTCAATATGTATAAAACGTAAGAGGATGGAGGACACTGAAGAAACACTGTACATATTGTAAAGCAAGGTTAAATTAAGCAAGTGTATTCATTGAGCTGTTGTAAAATAGATTTTGCATGATAAATGTAAGGCTTCTAAATCTGCTGTAAAAGTCCCATGCATTTTGTGGTCATTGTGACTTTTTTGATTGCCAATAAATTAATGAGTCATGAGAATACCACGCTGCACAGATGGAGCTACAAGAGGAGCAATTTCAAGGCTTGTTGATATTGGCAACAAAATAAAAGATGGTTTGTCATCAAAACTCAACAAAACAAGGTTGTTTGAGCAAAAGTGTTAGCAAAAATAAAAAAAATAAAAAATTGGATCCCAGATTCAGTGGAAATCAAAAAAGAGTCAGGTGGATTTACAATGGCAAGGGAGACAGACTAGAGAGTGAAATGAAAAAATCTGCCATTTGAGCAGTTTACAATTACTGTGCTGGGTTTTCAATCAGAATGGAATTGCTATCAGGAGCCCAGTGAGAACAGATTGAAGGCCAATGTTTTTAATTTAACTTTGAAACCATACTCACTGGAAATAAGCATTCCTTTTAAGATTGAGATTCGTTTGAGTTTTGGGTAATCGTCGATTTGCCAGTGTCACGGAGGCACCCAACATGAGCCAAGGTGGGCCAGTTATTGGGCATAGATAACCCTTTAGGCAGGAGTGCTACATGATATGTAGAACAGGAGATGACATTGCCACACAACTGGGTATGGAATCAACAGACACAGAACAGAACAACCGGAAGGGCAAGGGTTGCGACTGAGAACCACAATACACTGACACCCAGCAGCACACTAAAGGGAACCCTAATCTAGTTCCTGTATGAATGTCTATTCTAAGGAAGGGGACCTTACTGCTGGGTGACACACTGAACAAAAGACAGATCAAGAGCGACAAGGTCAGAGAAGTAGTCAATAGAAAAGCCAGGTACGGCACACAATCAGGCAGAATACAGGACAGAATGGAGAATCCAAAAGGAAAATCAAAACATAGAAGCCAAGGTATATATATAACACAGGGATATATATGAAGAGCAAGGAGCACAACACGAGTAACAAAGTCAATAAGCAAGGCCAGAGTAATACACAGGAAATCAGATAACACAGAAACACACAGATCGGGATAAACCAAAATAAAACAACAGACAAGGCAACTGGAGGGACAGAGAAAGGAAACAAGAAACCATAAATAAATGTTACAATGTAGACCAATAAAAAATAACAGAAGTTAATACTAACTCACAAACAGATACACAGGGAGCAATGTGACTTATATGCAAGAGCCCTGGGCATTGGGAGTAACTGACTTATGTTGGGAGTAGGCCAGAGCTGACAGGTCATGTGGTACAAGACCAGGCAGGCTACAGGGGAATCCTGGAGCGGAGGGAGAGGAAGGAATGACCCATACATAGGGTAAGAGCTGGCCCAGATCGGCTCGCAATAGGGATCAAGGCTGGAAACGTGACAGCCGGAAACATGAAATCAACAAAAATACCAAAAGAAATTAAACAGAAAATAAATCTCTCTAAACCATTCTCACTTGAAGGATTTATTTCTGTTTGTGAAGTGCATTATTTAGTACTTGTGTTAGTATTAACTTCTACTTTTGAGTTTAGTCTTAAAAGGGATCTCGCATGGCCCAAATACTGTGGTTGCTGTTTTGCATGATCTAAGCGATCTTGCTGGTCTTATCCTAAACTGTATAATATGTAATATTCATGAACTTACTATATTTGTGAGACTTCCACAAATTTGTGTATTGTGGCTCAATTGATTTGTCATGATCCAACTATACATTTTGTTAAAATAATACCTTGTTGACAGCGTTAAACAATTTATGGCCATATATTGTAACTAAATTTCCATCATTTTTTAACCGAGGTTAGGGTTAAAAACTAAAAAAAATCGTGAATGGATTCAAAACTGTTGAAATCCTGAATGTGTTAAGAGTTGATAAAATCTTTAAAGGGTTAACATTTCGTAAAATCTTAAAATGTATAAGATACTGTTGAGGTTTTTTGAATGTGTTAGTTGGTGTGCTTTCCTCCTGTTTTTTGTATTCTCATTACTGTGTCTTTGACCTACAGAGTTTTTATAGCTTTTTCCCTTGAACCTCATTTTTTTAAGGCAACTCCACTTTCCGATGTAAGACTGTAGGGTATTTGTTATTAAACACCTGTATCTGTCCTCAGACAAATGAAGATTAATCAATCATCTGAAACACAAATCAACAAAAAGAGCACCTCAACGAATAACCTAAAATGAAACTTATGGGAGCAATTACCATTTGCTTGATTTGTTTCGAATCATGTCAGTGCACCCATGAGTACACTGCATTAAATTAAAACTGGAGCGAGTAGGATGAAGGAAAAATTATGAGCTGAATCTTTTGCCTGTGCATTTGTCTTACTCAAACCATTCAAGAGATGTGGCTTGCGGATGAGGTTGGCTCAGTTCATTTACAATAGACAACGAATAGGCATTCGTTTTAGTACCAAAACGATTTAGTCCGAATTTTGGGATAATTTAGTTTTCGTATGACTCAAGAGAAACGAAACTGCTCAGAGTCAGTACAAAAAGCAGAAGAAACTAAAAAAAAATGCACTACATTTTAGTTTCAGTCCTTTTTGTGATATTACATTGATGAGTGAAGGAGACCAGCAATGAAGAACGCAACATCGCAAAACTACAGAAAAGGTTTGTATGTGTAATCCTTCCCGACCCCTACCCAAAAATCTGACAGTGATAGAGCTCCAGAATACTCACTCGCAGCACAAACAGCCAGCACAGGAGAGGAAACCTTTACTTAACCCTTTCATGTCTATGAGGCAGACAAGATTATAAAGCAGCTGGAGAAGGAAAACATTCAAATAAATCACACTGAAAGCTAATGACAGAGTAGGGCTGGATAGTGAAAACCTCTTTATAACAAGCAGTGCTGGGAAAAGAGAGGGACTTTATAAAACGTGTGTTATCTCCCCTCCCACTCTGCATAATAGGGGCTTAGGTCTGATACATTTTATATTATCCATGAGCACTATCCCCCTTTCCTCATTTATAATACACGTTTTATATAAAGTCCCTCTCCTCTTCCAGTGCTGCTTTTTATAAAGGGTTTTTTACATCTGATAAATTTAGTATCCAGCTCTCACAGTTACTGTCATTATGAGCCTTCAGTGTGATTTATTTGAATGTTTTCTCTGGATTTAAAGTGCTTTATTTTATTATAAAAAATAAATTTGCACCAGTCATCTCTTCGCTGAGCTTTCAGACCGATTTACGTTAATATTTTCCCTCTCCCCTGTTTATATAATCCTGTCTGTCTCCCCCACAGAGATACAAACTTTAAGTAAAAGTTCCCTCTCCTGTGCTGGATAAGCATTGCATTCCGAAGTTCTGCACCCTCCACATGCCAATGCAGTAGGATGTTCTATACAGAGAGGGGCATTAAATAATGCAGGAGGATGTTCTATACATTATACAGAGGGGAGTATTAATTAATGCAGGAGGATGGTCTATACATTATACAGAGAGGGGTATTAATTAATGCAGGAGGATGTTATCTACATTATACAGAGAAGGGTATTAATTAATGCAGGAGGATGTTCTATAAATTATACAGAGAAAGGTATAAATTGAGGAGGATGTTCTATACATTATACAGAGAGGAGCATTTTTTTTTAGCCCTTTAAATCCAGTGGCTGTAAGCGCTGAGATCGGCTGCTTGTTATATTATCTCTCAGTACAATGTATCAGGCTCAGCTGTTACAGTAACTGACTGCTGCTCATCACAGTACTCAGAGTTTCAGTAAAACAAGGAAATAATATTGTTATAACCTCTTACATACTGAATATCTATATTTACTAGTTTTACTGAAACTCTGAGCGCTGTGATGAACAGCAGTCAGTTACTGTAACAGCTTTGCTTGACACATTGTGCTGAGAGTGAGAGATACTGTAACAAGCAGCGATCTCAGCCCTCTGAGGAGCCACTGCAATAGTAATTGTATTCACTGGTTTTCGGATGAATGAAATTCGTTTTCATACTAATGAACTGAAAACGAATTTCTTTAGCAACTAAATAAATTGCGTTTTAGGACTAATCCATTAGTTCCAAACAAAATTTTGTGCTGTTCACATGTCTAATTTACAACACAAACAACAATATGTGACAGATTATCAGACCACCAAATGACATTTATAGCATATATGGTTAAGGTAGAGATGACAAAGGAAGGTTTGGGTTCACACCTGAGCATATTTCATATGCGCGTTATATGTGCGTTTTTTGTCGGGCGTTTTATGAGCATTTTTGACAATTAGAAATGCACGTACAATGCGCGCTTTTTGAAGTCTATGGAAGCAAACGCGCTGTAATACGTCCCAAAGAAGCACCTGTACTTCTTTGGGTGTAGGGCGTTTTACAGCTCATTCCTACGGGCATTAAAACTCGCAGGTTTGAACCATGCCCATAGGAAATAGGATTTCAGTGTTTGAGCGTTTTACAGCTCGTAAGAACGCGCTGTAAAATGCCCAGGTGTGAACCAGGCCTTACAGTACCATATGTAAGAGATATTCCAGTTGTGTAACAGGGAACTTCTCAGGGTCTGTAAATCAGCAACATTGTAACAGTGCAGACCATGCTTTTGTTTCTGGAATATGATCCATTCCAGTCAAATATACAGTAAAAGAGGCTCTGCTAGGGTACAATACCAATATCAAACTTACATTAGTAATGCTGTGAGTGATTCACCTCTCGGGTGTCCAGAAAAAAATTATATATATATATATATACACACACACACAGGGTGTCCATAAAGTCTCTTTGTAATAATTTTTTGAAATTGTAAAGGCAAATGAAAAGACAATAAGGGAAAATTATTACAAAAGGAGACCTATAGTGTATATTTAAGTTTTTTTTTCCTCATTTAATACACCTCTACGTCTCATTTTGTAATAATTTTCACTTATCTGTCTTTCATTTTCCTTTGTAATAAATTTTTGAAATTGTAAAGAGACTTTATGGACCGTGTGTGTGTATGTATATACATACACACACTAGGTACTTTTTTTTTTTAAGAGTTGAGATAGTATACATACCTTGCACAAAAGGTAACAGATTAGAAAATAATCTAAATATATAAAATGACTCTTTTGTAGCTTTTAATACTACTAAAAAAATAAAAGGAATGGTGATTTATATGACATTTTTATTCACTTATTTAAATTAATAAAGTGTATTAGACGTGATTGACATGGGAAACCATAACTGAATAAATATCTGTTTGCACCAACATGCAGTTTTATTTTAGCTATAGTTTACAGACATACCCTTATAAATGCCATTCCATCCCCCATGGACTTCACCAGATGAAGATATTTCTTCTAAGTGTCCACCATTATCCGATGTGAAGTATACAAGTGTGTTATGAAGACTGTTTTTGTCTAATTCGTCCAAAATTGTTCCTGGTCAGACAAATGATATATGCAGATCACAGTGTTACAACACATTAAAAAAAAACAATTCAAAAGCAAATATAGAAAAGACTAAGAAATTCTTACACAAACTTGGGGCTTGATTAAATTCTATCGTCCAATTTTTTTGTAACAAATTTGGTTTCTTTCGGACAATATTTTTTAAAATATGAACTGATTCAGTTGAAAAATTTCGTCCAGAGTTAATATTCGAAAAATGACATTAGTCCAAACACATGGACCAGTAAAATGTCCAAAAAAGCTCATTTTTGCCTAGAATCATACAGAGTTATGCCTTTAAACAGGTCTACTAGAAATACCTCAAGTACAAAGCAGATTTAATATAATTCATGAAAAGTGATCCCCTGGAAAAACAAACAAAGACAAACAACAACAAAAACACTGATGGCAGTAGCTTTATAGAAAATACCTTGGTATTAAACGGTTTAATTTATTTCCCAGTTTAAACTCAGATTTTTTAATTCTTATGCTTGTCCAACCCGCTCAAAATTAATGATCTAAAAACATAGATCTAAAAACATAGATCATTAAATTTGAGAGTTTTGGACAAGCATAAGAATAACTGGCTTTTTGAGCCACTTAATATTTTAGCCCGTACACAATGTATGGAAGAAGTGAAAGTACAGTGACCTTAAATGCCAAGTGGTAACATAGTCCATTAAAATGGAACAGCAAATGATACATTTTCGCATTAGGCATGGTTGTAATAACTTTAGATACTCGAGTATACCGCTAGATTTTGGTGACAAAATGTTACCTTAAAATTGGAGGGGTCACGCTATATTCGAGACCTCTACATTGCGTGTGAAAAAGTGTAAAAAAAGTGTTCTGACTCCAGCAGGCAGGCTCTTCCACTGCACTGTCCACCAATAGTCAGCCCCACCCCGTTGTTGCTCCATCCTAACATCACTGCAGACACGTTGCACGAATGCGAGGAGAATCGCGTAGCGCCTCTGCAGTGATATAAGGAGCTTGTTCGGGGGTGCTGACTATCGGCAGACGATGCGGAGGATGAGCCTGCCTGCTGGAGTCAGAGGTCAAAAAACACCTCCCGACGTGCTGGCTATTGGTGAATGATTCACTTCGTTGGTCACCACGCTTCGGCAGCCATCTTATCACAAGTAAGGATACGGGTGGCCGGCAGCTTCATAATTAGTATCAACTACAATCATTGTAGAGCAGAGCACCCTGGCCTGAGGGGTAGCCTGACTGTTAAGAGAAACTCAAAAGATTTTATATGTTTACCGATACAGTATACTTTTATAAATTTGCTCCTTGCGTTATATTCGAGTATTGAGTATTCACTCATTTCCATAATAAATCTCTATGCATCACGTTATATTCGGGTCGCGTTATACTCGAGTATCCACGGTACTGTACTTCACACAATGATTACATGATAAGGTGCATAAGGTGCATATTTCAACACAATATGTTTAACCTACCTTGAATCTTTGATGATCATGTACCATTCTCAGCTAGATTCTAAAATCACAGTTGCCTGATTTCATATTCTCTGCCCATAACTACTGCTTAATAAGTTATCCTATCACAAAATATTATTTTCCTTCAAACACAATGGAGAAAGTGAGAAGAAAATCACGTCTTAAACTGCTGCATATTCCTAAAGGATGAATAACCCTGAGAAATTGTCTGTTATGGTGGTGTATTCTGAGGCAAACTTACAATCTACCTCATACATCAGTCACATTTGAATATGCACAATAATGAGCTTTCTACTTTTTGGATTAATGGAGCTGGATTTAATTCTATTAGCATTTTTTCCTTCAAAATATTGGTTTATTTAATTGTAAAAATTCAGCCACAGCCAGATTCCGATAAATGGCCGCTTATTGATAGATTTAAGGCCAGTAGTAAGCCCAAAAAACTCGTTTTCTATTTGAGAATATAATTTCTATTTGAGAACAGAATACAATTCAGGGAATTCAGTGTGATTTTCCTGCCTGAAAATCCATTTATCAATACTTTACAATAATCATAATAATATAATAATTTTTTGGCAGTTGGCTTACCGATAAATTGGAACTGAATTTGTAAAGCCAAAATTTCCATTGAAAAGTACAGTCGAGAGTGCTGGCAAAAAAGTTGAATATCTGTTGGGAAAAGAACTGCCGATTTGCACTAACTTAACTCACTCCCGAACCAAATAATGGCGGCATTGCAGTTGGAAAAGATTATGATTTTGACAATCGGTGGAATTAAATGGAGCCTATTTTCAGATTTAAAATATCATTATCAGTAAGTTCAATGCACCTGAATGTCTAAAAAAGTAAAAAATTCTCTTTTCCTGTCTACAAACCAGCATCCTTGGCCATGGCTTTTATTTCCTAAAACTTTAATTCTACCTGTGCAGTCTACTCACCGCCGCACGTTTACCCTCCTGTATTCCATAGCACTCCATGGGTGCTTGTGCTGCACGGTCACATGACCAGCAGGAGCTCGCTCTCGCAAAATCCTGCAAGTCCGCAGAGTGATTTGTGAAGGGAGACTGGAAACCTTTTTCTCCAGTCGCACTCTGCTCCCAGTGGCCAGAAGCGGCAGATCGGGCCGCTGTTCTCGCCGCGGTATGAGAGGTGAGTATCTGATTCTTGGGGTGATTTTCAGCTGGTGCTGATTCCGCAGAAGACGTTAGCGTTTAGAATGTAATATGGGTAGGATTCCTTAGGGCCGCTTAACCTAGCATTAACACTCACATAGTTGAGCACTATTGGCAAGATTGTGATAGTGTTCGAGCTTTCTATCGATTCCCCAAAGATATTTTCTAGGCTAATTTTTCAACAGTGCTACATGTTTTATTGGAACTGCTGTTACCATTTCTTTTTCCCAGTAATGACTAACATGAATTCATCTTTGGCCTCTACCTTTTTGCAACCTTTTCACAATTTGGCCTGTAAGATGCTAAAGAATAAACATTAATTTGGAGTTGCAGTGTAATCACAAGAGCATTGGTACAGTTTGATTTACTGGCATATGAAATTCAAATGAAAAATACATCAGTCTTTAAAATAGTCACACATCATTGCCTCTTAATTAGTACCTGCTAAACTAAATTGCAATACACCCCTACACAAAATGATGTAAATGTCCCTTGCCGCTAATCGTAAGCTCTTTAAAATTCAAAAGCACAAAATACTTAAGTATAGTCTAAACCAGTGTTTCTCAAACCTCTCCTCGGGACCCCCAACCAGGCCAGGTTTTCAGATACTGTATCTGAAGCACATCACAAGTGATATGATTTGCTGCTCAGTGATTACAAGATTCAGTCTGCATTTCCCCAAGGTGATCTGCAAAATCTGACCTGGTTGGGGGTCCCGAGGAGAGGTTTGAGAAACACTGGCCTAAATAGTAATCTTAACTGTAACCCAAAAAGTAAGCTTTAATAAAACAAAAAACACACCTCTTGTACAATACAGCATTGCATTATGTTTTATTGTATTTATTATTATTTTTAGGCTGGCGTCAGACGAACGCAGTGATCACATGCGTGTTGCTGTACAGTTTAACGTCCATCGTAGCATAGAATCATGAGCAATAGAGACTCACAAACAAAGTATGTGTGCATCGAACTGCGAACGCACAATGCTCGTGGCAAATGGACGCAAGTTAGGCAAGAACGTAAAACCGCTACCACGGACACGCAGAGTGCGCCACGTCCACGTAGCGTTCTGTGTGAGTGATGAGATGTCAGACGCAGCGCATTTGCGACGTCCAGCACCTTGCTGCACAAAATAGCTTTTCATATCCTTTTCAAATTTTTATCATTTTTCATATTAATTTTATTTCCCATAGTTCCCTTTTTTTCTACATCCATCAAAAAAAATGGACCATGTGGTGTCTACGGTATCTTCCGTCAGTACGTCTGTCTGTTTTGCACGCACGCAGTGTGGCTCTGACTGCGTTTGTCTGCCTAAAAGTAAACTACCTCAATTGTAACCTTTCTATGACAGTTTATAACTAAGTTAATTGGCCACATTTGACCTGATATTTATGAAATTATTAAAGTTAAATCCAAAGTAACCAAGTGCAGCGTACTGAGCATAATATGCAGATCTACAAATGGTTTTGCCCTTCATGCTCCACACCTCTCACTTCCATTTCTAAAAGTAAAAATACAGATTGGGCACTTATCTGTAATTAAGAAATACGGAAAGCTCTGAATTCTGGAATTTCTGGAGGCTTCCTTATTTCAAAAATATTTACTTCCCTGATGCTCTGGATGGGTTGTGCTGCAGTCCAGTAGCTATCCAACTCTGGGCACCACATCTCACCCTGGTGCTGTCCAGGCATGCTAGCTGTCAGCAGCTTGTCCCTTGGAAAAGGCTACTTGATGTCTCCCCTCATGTGCTCAAGCTGGTGCTGTGGCAGGAAGTGGTCCATGGTTCTCCAGCTGCTTTGCCCTTTCCTTCCAAAATCGTATGCTCTCAGATTCCAAAATACAGAAGAATCCAAAATTTGTAATGTTCGTGGGACGTGAGCTTTCTGGATTAGAGGTGCTCAGTCTGTATCAGAAAATCTTTTCACTTACTATGTCACGATAAAAATGTTCTTTCATTGTTGTTTTTCTTTCTGATGTAACTTAATATCTGCCCTCGAGAGTATCTCAAATTCAGAAAATTCAGATACCTGGCACATCATTCTCTAGTTTAACAGATGATAGTTTTTGTTATTTTACAAGAGAAAGCTTTCTATTTAGGCCAGGGTCCGATGAGCACACTATGTGCACCTGTACTGACGTGCTTCCCGGCGTCTGTCGCAGTGTTGGGACGCTTCGACGGGGCCAGACACACACTATAGCATGCATGAATTGTGCGCACTACAGCGGACATGTGTGCGCACTACAGCGGACATGTTGAAAGCCTTTCCGTCTAAGCGCTACGATGTGTGGTCGACGGGGCTGCAAAGTGCGATCCTCCATAGGAGGATCAAGTCTTGCAGTGCTGAGTGCACTAAGTGCGCTCAGCGAGATGGCCAGACGGGCGTCAGAGTGGAAGGAACATTCACTCTCCCAGATGTTCCTTCCTCTCTGCAAAATGCTCTTCTGACCTCAGCCTTGTAGTCCTTGAATCCCTAAGATTTTAGAATTTTAGCGACTTACTGATTTACCAAGTCTTGCATAACCTCGATTTTACCATTCGGCCATGATTATTGTGTAAGGGCAAAATCTTGTACTTAACTCTCTGCCCATGACTAGTTACTCTCCCTATTATATACCACCTCTCACTTTGATAAGACATTTTTCATCCTTAGATTTATAAAGCACAGAAGTGAATCTACTATGCAAACGTTTCCCTTCTAGCCTACCTTATCAGTACTGCAGCTTTCCTCGGTAGATGGTGATCTTTAAATCGTGGCATATAAACTGCTCTATGTTGGTTTGTTTCGATTTTTCTAAATATTTTTTTAAATCCTTTACACCATATCTCTTAATTTATGATTGTATAGCTCACTTAAGATCATAGAGACATTATTGTCTAATATAATATCACTCATGTGTCCCCTCTGAGATATATTACTTTTGCAGCTTTTAATGTGCCTGAATATATATCTTCCTTTTTATGTATACTGTAAAGTGGTATAGATTCAATATTTTCTTTAATGTCTGTCATGTTTCACCAGCATGTTCTCGCCCACTTGGGAATTATGTACTCTTCGAGAGTATGCTGGGATCTTTAATCTTTTTTTCTTTTTGTGACAGGGCTTTAAATCCGTACAATTTTTCCTTCTTTCCTTTTTAATAGTATCTACTAAACTAAAAGCACTTTATGGATTATATTTGGATTCTTTTATTGTGGTATGGGTTTTTTCTGCGTGTTCTCCGTTTTTAAACCTGTTAACTACTAACAGGTTGGTGTTGAAAAATCATTAGTATAAAAGTATTTGAAATAGAAGCTGTATAGAGAACATGTAAATGCAGGTGTAAGCCAGGGTCAGACAAGTGTCTTTGGAGAGCGGAAGGAGCGAACGTGAGAGTGGACGTTCCTGCCACTCGACGCCCGACTGGCTGCCTTGCTGAGTGCAGTTAGTGTGCTCAATGCTGCATGGCTCAATCCTCCTATGGAGAATCGCACTTTGCAGCCCCGTCAATGCACGTCTAGCATTGCACGTCTAGCATTTTGACGGGGAGGCTTTGTACAAGGACGCTTGTAGCGCGCGCAATTTGTGGTCGCGCTACACCATGTGACCCTCACATAAGTTAGAAACCTAAACAGTTTGCTAAAAGGAATGAAAATACTTCTTCTGGTTCTGGTTGAAATTGAACCCAGGTCTACTGCTTTCTAGACACTAAGCCTTGGCACCACTAGAGGCACTGCATATTCTTTATTCTACATGAAGAATCTGGATACAATGTCGCTTAGTTCAGATGCTGCTGGATGTGTCAGCTACTGATACCTAGAACATTTATTTTCAATGTGGGAGGAGTCATTTCCTTCTTGTTCTTTTGCAGCACTCCAGGTGTAACTGAAGCTCCCTTCATCTTTGTGCCCTCTTGCATACACTGTACATTTCTCAGTGCCTGTTGGAGAAGCGTGGATGCTGGCCACCTGCCAAGCTACCATGGACTAATGTGGCAAAGCCAACACTAACAGACATTGGACATAAGTGGGCACCTAACAGTGCATGTTATTAACGGTCTTGGTAAATGGTTTGTATATTTTTGTTGGAGTTGCTTTGTGTTAGTAATATAATGTAGACTTAATGTTCTTGCTATTTGTAGAACTATTTGACCATAGATTGATCTGATGTTTATTTGCCAATCTTGTCTGTTGTGTTACTGATCAGGTTTCTCTGTCTCCTGAAGGAATTCCCATCCAACCTCATGAAAGCCATGTATTCTGTTGCCTGCCTACATCTCCTCCCACATTAGCAGGTACATCCCTTCCTGACCACTTTGCTCTGCCAAGGATCTGATGCTATCAGTTCCTCGTACCCTCACCTCCAACTCCCACCTTCTTCTTCTGAGCTGCCCCTTTCTATGGAACTCCCTCTCCTGCAACAATAGTCTCTCCAGTCCTTCAAGAAGTCTCTAAAAACAAATTACTTTAGAGAAACCTATCAGCTCATCCCTCACTGTACATTTCTTGCTCTATCTTCCCAATCAATCCACATGCCCCCCACTACTTCTCATACTCCAGGTACCCTCACCCACTGTGTCACCCTTCTCCTGTTAGATTGTAAGCTCTCAAGCAGGGTCCTTACCTCCTACTGTTCGGAGTGTGTAACCTGTATGTATATTTGTTTTTCTGTCTCTCCCATTGTACAGCACTAAGGAATCTGTTGCTGCTTTATAAATGCTGGTAACTGTAACTGTTGATTGTGTCATCTCCCTCATATAACTGGTCCTCATTTCAAATTCAAGATCATTTTACTTCCCTGCACAAAGTCTGGTCTGGTGTTTGGGAAGAGATATATATGTAATGCAGGGTTTGAGACCCCTGTGTAGTAGTATGAGTATGGAACCCAATGGCAAGCCAAGGGAGTAAGGAATTCAGGAGACCATGTAGTAATAAAAAAGCTTTAGCGAAATAAGGAAAGTAACTTAAGTCCAGAACAATGATACAGCTAGGATGGTCTTCTTAAGGAGTAGAGGTTCTTAGCGCATAGGTAAAGAATGCAAATCAAGTAACAAAAGTTCCAGAATAATAACGAAATAGTATGAAGGTACTATTGAAGCGTGATCGATGTGGCAATCCGGTTCAATGAGTGGAAGAAGACAATGTGGTCGATATAACAATCCGGGTCGATGGGCAGAAGAAGGCGGCTTAGTCGATATGGCAATCCGGGTCGATGGGCAGGAGAAGGCAGCGTGGTCAATATGGCAATCCGGGTCAATGGACAGGAGAAGGCAGCGTGGTCAATATGGCAATCCGGGTCGATGGGCAGAGGAAGGCAGCGTAGTCGATATAGCAATCCAGGTCGATGGGCAGAAGAAGGCAGCGTGGTCGATATAGAAATCCGGGTCGATGATCAGAGGAAGGCAACGTGGTCAGGAATACGAGGAGCACTAGGAAAACTTAAGTGGAAGGCAACATTAGAACCTGGTTAATGTGTTGAGAAGGGCGGCAGGCTTAAATAGGGTTCAAAGGATCATGGGAATACCTTTCACCTGGGTATCGTAGGTGGAGTTGAGGTACCTGAGTTTTTGGTAGGTCAATGGGAGGAATACGAGGATCTCCAGAACAGATGTCAAGCAGTACCCCTAATCGGCCAGCCGAGGGCGCTAGAGTACCAGGCATTTCATTACTTAGGGAGGTTTGTACTCGCGCATGCGTGCTTCCACTCCCAGCATTCGGATCTGGCCGGCATCGTGGGGCGTCTCCTGGATCTCTGTCTCCATCCTGCGGACCGGGAACTTGGAGCAGCGCGCCACGAGGGACCTCGGGTGAGTATAGTATGTCTCCCAACATGGCGGTCCAGACCGGGAGCGGGCCGCGGAGCGGGGCATGACAATATAGATTTATACAGCGCTCCCTCAAGTTCTCACTAGGGTTGTGAGAGAAGGAAGTCTGTTGCGGATCTGCTTGACTGAAGAGAAGGGACAGACGCTATAACAGGTTTGGGTCTGGTCCTCAATCCGGAGGCCAGTCAACCCCAGTTGCTGTTACACCAGGGCTATAGATTTATAGAAGAATTTAATTTCTCTATAGAAAGAACAGCAATCTTGCGTCAGAAAAGCAAGATTATGGGTTAAATTTTAAATTTTAGCATTTTTCAAAGCACAAACGTGTGTACACATTTAGGGTGTGAAAGGATTACATGCTATTTTAGTAGTTATATTGAATTTTTGTTTTCCTTAGGTTAGAACCAAATTTGTTACATCCAAATAAAATGTCTACGTTTATCATATACTACGGGTTTACCGGATGCAAACAACATATGTCAAAATTATAATCATGCATTTATGGTGGGATTGCACACACATTCGCTCTTACTGGTCCGCTATATTTGAGGAAATTAACAAAATTACTAACATGGAATGAATCCCATCCCCCAAGTAGCTTTATTCCACTTGGTACCATTCTCTCCACTCACCTATAGGAAATCCCTGGCCATTCAACTTTTTAACGTAGCCAAATCCCTGATTCCTAGACACTGGCGTACCATAACGACCCCAACCCTTACGGAATGGATAACCGCAGTAGATGCTATTCGAGACATGGAGATGTTCTTCTCCATGGATAATAATTATGACAAATATTTCAATACGTGGTATTGGTGGACTGATTATTTGTCCAAACGACCACATTAACAGCTCTTTAGTGTTACTAGGGATCAGACCTTCATGTTACGCCTGGAATACCACAACCCTTTTTAACCTCTGCCTTTGCTTATTATCCTAGCCCCTTACCTTTTATATATACATTCTATTGGGGATGCTTTTATTATTGGTTTTCTAAAGCAATTATTTACAGTGTTACGAGACGCAAACCTTTTCAACTACAATTTCTGTTTTTGCTTTCTGTATAATCTTACTTAGCATGATAACTTTTCAAATATCTTCCGGTTCAATACATGCACTAGTTGTATTATTCCCCATGGATATTGTTTGCAATTGTTATTTTATTGTGTGGTGTAGTAACTTGTGTGAAAATCGATAAAACGCATTATTTAAAAAAAATATAATCATGCATCCCTGCATTACAATTTAAAATAAAAGGACTAATTGCTTGAATCCCATTACCGAATAATGAAGATTTCGCTTTAAGCATTCATACAGAACAGCTTACACTGCTATCAAACTTTTTTTCCACTGGGAA
The DNA here is from genome assembly GCA_009667805.1 of Leptobrachium leishanense. Taxonomy (NCBI): domain Eukaryota; kingdom Metazoa; phylum Chordata; class Amphibia; order Anura; family Megophryidae; genus Leptobrachium; species Leptobrachium leishanense. The sequence goes on along the minus strand of CM019064.1, from coordinate 109,734,021 downwards.
AAATCCCCAGTGTTTCAGCTTTACTAATACAGTTTGACACTTACAGCAACACCTACAGCGAGCTTAGTATCAGCAGCGAGAGCTAACTGATAAAAAAGGTATTCACTCCTTGTAATGCAAGAAAAAATATAGGTCATACTGTGAATAGCCCTCTAGGGAATCACACATTGAAGACAGGAAACTAAACACTGCTGTTATACGTAATGGCATGAGAACAATAGCAGTCGATTTATAAAAAAAATAATAAAGATCAAAAGCCTAGAATTAAACTAGAAATTAGATTTGCTTTTTTATCAGATTATCTTTTTTTTTTCTCAGTTGAGTAAAGTATTGTTTCAAACACTAATCTGTATGTAAAACAAATATTTAGAAAATAGAAATATTCAATTTTGGTTAATCCAACTCCAAATCCCTTTTGATAGCGGTCATGGTTGCACAGAGCCACTGCCATCTCTGGTTTTCAAGTAGTAGCAAAACAAAACAAAAAGGTCTGCAAATAGTAAAGATTTTTTTTATTTTATTTTATTAATTTGCTTGTTCTGACTAAATTTTCCTCAGAAATGTCTGCCAAAGGATCATATCTGTTTTCTGGAAATGTGCAGTACTGCTAGCTGACCTGTAGGGCTACATGTTATCACCACTGCTCGATATTACACTTAATTTTTCCCCATAAATGCGGGCAAGAATGCATGCCATACCAATATTACTTTGTGTAAAAACAACAACAAAAAATCCATTAAATAACTTTTTTCTAAACCAGTGATACATCTTGAAACATATTAGCATTTGCATAAATCAAAGGTGCTACTTTTATCCCTTTCCTTAGGAGAATACTACCGTTACAAGGATATAGATATAAGCCGTGTCGAACACTATTATTTCCTGTCTAAGGAGTACCTCAGCAAAGTCTACAATGCTATGTCAAGCCATGTTTGCTGCCTGGGTGTAACCTTACATTGATTTCATGCTTTGGTTCTTTGTTTCATTACCCAGCCAAATGTCAGTTAAAAATACATGTCATATATCATCATTTTAAGTTATAGGTTTTGGCGCAGATTTCGAGGGGCAGATTTACAAATGGGCAGAGCAGGCATGTACCTACAGGCGCTTGCCACAAGGGGGCGCCTTGCTCTGTATAGTAAAAAAAAAGTACACTAATTTAAACCCCTGTATCTCTGGAGCCCTACAATGGAAAGGCCATACTCTGGCCTTTCCATTGGAAAGGCCAGAGTATGGCCTTTCCATTGATACCAAAACTGACCTGGTTAGGTTTCTTTAAATTTAAAAAAATAATAATATTTTTCCCCCCAACAGCACTATTGTTCACTTTACAATTGTAGAGTGAACATTGATGCCTCACTAATTCTCCATATTTCCTAGACAAGTGTGGAAGTGATGGCACAATGCATTGTTTCATCTCCAACCTAGACAGTGGCACTGCAGTGAGGAGAGACAAGAGGGCTTTGGAACCCTGTATCTCTGATTTTTACACTACACACAGTGAAATGAGTGAAGTGTTATTGGTAAGGTCAGAGTTTGGCCCTTCCAACTATACCAAATATGACCATGTAATGTTAAAAAATAAAAATTGAAAAAAATTCATGCAAAATTTACTTTTTCTCTGTTTTAAAGCAGTGACATTATGTGCTTTTACTAACAAAGCAAACAATTCCACTGCACCAACTCAACCAAGGCAACGGATTCTGTAAAAAGTCATTTTGGCACTTTTTTGGCGGAAGTAGGGGCGATCCACATCTCTGCCTACAGGCTTCTGAGATGTAAATCAGGCCCTGCAGATATCCGGTTTCAGGGACACTCCTGTTTGCGAGCAATAGGTATAGGTCTATGTCTCTACTTTAGATAAGTGTTATCAAATTCTATACTTTAAGGACACTCAAAACACCATATGGACTGTAGATAAGTGCCCATGTAATCTTCTTGTTAATAAAATTGCTGGTGAGTTTCCATACCATAACTCCTTGTTGTCAACACGTGACCACTGATCTCATTACACCAAGCACGGTGCATTATGAGGTCGCACTGAACTCTCTGCACTGTCCTGGGCTTCCTATACTGTTGCTAGTTTCCACATTTTTCAAAAGCAAATGCAGCTTGGAACATGGATAGCTCACCATGGAAACCATTGTTCCATAAATCTTCTATACGGAACCTGATTGCTTCCTGCTGAGCTACTGCTGATCTACCAATGTGCTGAATGATAAAAGGAAGATTTTGAGTAGTTGTCTTGGAAATAATGCAAATTATAGCATCTATAAATTTGTCACATTTTGTAGAAAGAAAACCTAAGTTTGTTTTGCTATCATAGGTGTGTCCCATTAATTTTAATAATCATGCTACACCTACCTTGTCCTGGTCACATCTATGTTAATTCTTCACTATAAATATAGTAATGTGGGCTATGTTTATCATTCTTTCTTTTGGAATAGCAAATGGGAGACATCATATTACTGATAATTCAATATAAACTCCAATCAGATGGCCACACGACATCAGAAATAGCACATGATATACGATGACTACAATTTCTTTTACAGTAGTCTTCAAAATATATCATTTCAAATCACCACGAGATACTGCTACACTTCTATTAAGAGGTTCATTCCGTGTTCCACTTGACATATAATAATCACTGCACTTCATTCTTCTCTGAAAATATGTAAATATATCATTATTTCACTAAAGAACTTGAACTGCAGACATCAAAGTGCATAGTAATTACTCATACTATAGTTTTACAACAGAGCAGCTTTGCCTTCTCCATGCAGAATTATCTCATGGCTTTTATATGCATCAACATGCCACGAAGGAATCCAATTTTGTGACATGTCAGTCAAGCACTAAAATCAAGAATTATCCCTTCTTCATCGCATGCTTCCCTGTATTATCAGCCACATCACCTGCTTTCAGTCTTTGACAAGGTCAAATGTATGGTTTCATTTTTCTACACAACTCTATAATTTAAAATAGAGCAGCAGTTAACAAATCCCTAAAAAAAAAATAGTTGGGAAACGTCACAACTGATAGCACTTAGTGATTATAGTATTCTTGCAGTTAATTCACAATTACAGTACATAATGTACCTTTATCAAGGTGTGCCATGATAAAGACCACTTGCCGTTGAAACATGTTCTTATAGCATGAATCAAAAGAAAACAACCAAAAACAACACGCAAAAAATCTGACATTTCACCAACAGTTCTAGAGCAGGGCTATCAAACTCCCCCCCCCCAGATGTTTCTGTACTATGACTCCCATGGTCATCTTTTGCATTGAAGGAATTGTAGACATCAACATCTAGGAGGTCGAGAGTTTGACAGCCCTGTCTTAGAGTGAATCTAACATCCAGTTATATAAAGATTCTTTTTAGGATGCAAAAACGTGAGGAATTGTGGACTTCATTTGCATGTCCTACTTTGAGTTCCTTGCTGCACACAGGGAGTGCACTTATGTTTCTTTAGGATGTGTCTCCCGGGGCCAGAAAATAAAAATAATATACGGTACATAAGCTAGTCTTAGCATAGGAAAGAATAGATAATGTCTTACCTACACTCCAGTCTACTTCTTCCACAGCATCTCCATAAAGACCATGATTACTTTTTCCTCTGAACTGCGATTCAACATAGAGAGCTGTATGGACTTGTGTATAGGACACAAATAGAAGAAATGGATTGTCTTTATGCCTGTAATTAGATATAAAGCAATAAATGTCATCTAGTAGCAAAAATATATGTAATACAAATTTGTACAAAAGGAAAAGCATTTATCTAATCAAACAAACTTCCATTTTTAATGAGCATAATACAGAAAAAAACTGCATAGCACTTGATCCCGACCGGGGTGGCTGCAACCACCAGATGTATCCAGCCCAGCAACATGTATAAAACATAACAAGAAAAAAAGTGTAATCTGCGCTTATCCCTATAACATTGCGTGAAACAAAACACAATTAGAGGTTTTTGTTTACTTGAATGGCCATTGACGTTTTAAACCCATCTGCTGTGTCAAGGCAACTCCAGTAAAGCTAGTCCTGCCTAATGAAGCCAAAGGCTGCTCTCTAGCAAACCACATATGCTCAGGCTGCGTCTCAGTCATGACTTTCAATTATACCCTCCCAGAAACAAATTCATCAGGGGGTCAAAAAACAAAACCACGGAACGGAATATCTGCAAAAATAACCTGGCTGAAAATACAATAAATGTGCATAATACAGAAAAAAGGGCGAGAAGCAGCATGAGCATATGTGGTCTTGGCTTTGGCTTCATTAGGCAGCACTCGCCTTACTGGAAGTGCCTTGACACGGCAGGTGGGCTTAAAACTTCAATGGCCATTTAAGTAAACAAAAACCTCTAATTGTGTTTTGTTTCACACAGTGTTATAGGGATAAGTGCAGATGACACTTTTTTTCTTGTTAAATTTTTAATGAAGCGGAGCTCTGAAACTATTAGTATTAGTAGTATGCAATAATTTTTGTCTCACTAATGGTAAATATATAACCTAGCGCGTAGATAGGAATAACCACAGACCATTCAGATAACCCATGCTACGGACGGTCCTTAAATGACCAGATAAGATCAAGGTAACACAAATAATAACTAGATAAATAAACCTTGGTCTTGGACAGGAGAGGTACACCTAATCAAATATACAAGCAGAGGTCAGTAGCACTGTGCAGGTTATAAGACACGTCAGGTTCAAGGAGTGGATAAATCAGGATAAGTCAATATACAAAGCCAGAAATCAAATACAAGGAGGTCAATCATGAAATATATCAGTAGCGAACTGATGGATAACCAAAACCACATGGCAAAAGACAAAGAGAGAGGAAGTCCTATAAACCCTGACTAAGAACCCCATTGGCCAGGAAATGGAATGGGTGGAACATCTTGGTCTTGTCCCTACCAGACAGCAAAACAACAAAGCACCACACAATAAATGGTAGAACATTGCACTTACAGTGATGTTCTACCACCCAGCACAGATGCAACACATCAAGCTCTCTGGTCACTGCAGAGATGTGAGACCTAACAAGATGTAGACAGCTCTACAAACCACTAGAGGGTGTAACATTATTAATTGCTGACAAAATAGACCCTTCACTACTACCCAATCTGGATTAAAAAAGAGAATGTGGGTCTATTGACTGAACACAAGGGATTAATGATTATTCTAAAAGGTTTTAACCATTTAACGCCAGGCAGGTGATGCAGTAGACACGTTTAGCGTGGCATTGGCTGCAGGAGGACAGCTTGATTTCAATGGGGGGAGGGGGCATACTAATATGCCCTGCAGCTTCAAAGCCCACTGAAACGCCCTGCGGCGAAAAAGCGATAAATTATTCTGTGCCAACACTTTCTGACAGACGCAGAATTCTAAAATGACAAACAGAAATTCAATCTAGGAGTATCTACTCTTTTGCTACCAGTTTGTTTTCAATAAAACCACTAGCAGAAACCAATGCTTGTATGTAAATTCACTTTAATTTAACTTTAATTAATTATTGGAATATATTAATATATTACAGCCAAGAGAATGGTCAGGTAACGGTGCTAAGGTCGATACACGGTAAAACAGGAAAAACAGAGGTTAACATCAAGAGAGTGGTCAAAACAGAGCCAAAGTCTATTTATGGAGAAATGGGACAAGTAGGAGTCAATAGCCAAGAGCGTAGTCAAAACAGAGCCAGAGTCAATACACAGGTAAACAGTAATATGGAAACCAAGAACACTCTATCTACTAGGAACACAATAGGACAATGAGGCACAGGAGCTTATTGGCTTTTGAATCTGGCAAGCTTCATGTAATCGGCCAGTGTTATTTTCAATCAAGCCGGCATTATCAATCGGGAGTCGGCCAGCGAGCAGCGAGGATCGCGCTGAGGGTCACCAAGGACATTGTGTTAACTCAGTTGCGTTATGAAGGGGTTCAATATGGTTTGTAAAATAGAATTTTGGTTATCCTTGTAAAACATTTGTACTACTAGGGATGAGCTGTTCGGTTTGATCTGTTTGGAGTTTGCATCGAACATCGGTCGTTCGCGAACTCTGAACATTTCCTCGTGTTTGGTTCGAGTTCGCCCACAATGCACCACATTGGACCACAATGCACTTTTCCACTGGCCTAAACTTGTAATTGGCTACAGCCTTGCACTTGACCACAGGCCAGGTGCAAGACTATGCCAATCACGGCTCAGAGTCCTGATTGGGCAAATTTTGCCTAGTCATGGGCTCACAGAGCTAAGTCCCACAGCACACTATATAAGGCATCCCTCACAGCCCCAGCACGTGTTTTTTGAGAGGAGACTGTTAGTGTGTGTTCTCACTGCCAGCTGCTATTGGGGGGGGTCTCACTTCTACAAGATACCTGGGAATTGTTGTAATCTGTGTGTTCATACTGCCAGCAGCTATTGGGGGGTCTCACTTCTACAAGATATCTGGGAATTGTAATCTGTGTCTTGTCACTGCCACCCATCAGGGGGTCTCACGGATTTATAGGAGGTTCCTGGGAATTGTGATTTGTGTCTTGTCACTGCCACCCATCAGGGGGTTTCACAGATTTATAGGAGGTTTCTGGGAATTGTGATTTGTGTCTTGTCACTGCCACCCATCAGGGGGTCTCACAGATTTATAGGAGGTTTCTGGGAATTTTAATCTGTGTCTTGTCACTGGCTGCCAGCTATCAGGGTGTCTCACTGAGTTATACCAGAGTTCTGGAAATCTTTAATCTAGATAACACAGTTGAATCAGAGTTCTGCATATCTCCAATTTTTATAACAGAGTTGAATCGGAGTTCTGTATATCTTTAATCAATATATCACTCACCATGTCAGACAGACCAAAAAGGACAGGCAGACGCTCCCAGACACAGATAAGAGGGCAACCAGCCTCTGTGTCAGAAGGCTGTGCCTCTGGTCGTCATGGACGTGGTGCATCCTCTGCAGGGGCACGCTTGTCCTTGTTTCTAACTGGTGCTGGCCATTTTAAGCAGCATCAACATACAGAGGATTTGCAGGATTGACTAACCAGGCCATCCTCATCCTCCGAGTCCTCTGCCAGCCAGGCTTGTAGTGGTTTACAGTCCACCTCAGCTCCCAAAACATCTAATTCAGCCTCCATGTCCACAGCTACTCCTGTCATAGCCTCACTATCATACACGGAGGAGTCAGCTGAATTGTTTGACTACAGCGACAGTGTCAGTGACATGCTGCTTGAGGATGCGCAGCAACTCCAGTGCTCTGATTCAAACTCTGAGGTTGAGGAAGGGAGTAAAATCAGCCTAGAGGGAAGGGTGCCAGTGACGCACGAAGAACTGGCACTCATGTTCCCCCAGCAGCTGCAGCATATTGCGAGGTTGGCTCCAGTGATGAGGAGATAGGGGGTGATGACGATGATGAGGTCACTGACTCCACCTGGGTGCCTGATCGAACAGAGGAGTCAAGGGAGGAGGAGGAAGAGGAGGAATATTTAAGTAGTGGGGGAATTGAAGGTGGGGATTCCTCAAGGGAGGGTTTTGTGTGCACAGAAACCCAAGGACTAGTACGTGGCTGGGAGGAGGAAGTGCACGATGGGGGTCATCCTCATTGACCAGGAAGACTCGGAAGCTAATGCCACCTCCAACCTATGCTGCATGGGCTCCCTTATCCTGCAAAGCCTGCTAAAGGACCCCAGGATTCGTGCTATCAAGGAGAGGGATCATTACTGGTTGGCAAGCCTTCTTGATCCATGACACAAGGGTAAAGTTGCAGAGCTCATCCTGCCCGCACAGAGGGAGGACAGGATGAAACAACTTGAGGACGCTCTAAAGCGACACTTGTGTAACACCTTTCCAGGCACTGGTAGGTTACCAAGTGATGACACACATGCTTCTGAGGCTGCAGATGATCAGAGGAAGAGCGGTGAAGGCCGGGGCCGCTTGACTGATGCCTTTTTAAATTTTTTTAGTCCACGACACCCAGGGACGTCAAATGTAGGCACCCATTGGCAACGTCTTCACCGTATGGTGCAGGACTACCTAGGGGCAAGGGCAGACCTGGATACCTTTACAGCACATGATTCACTGGGTTACTGGGTGTTGAGATTGGATCACCTGCCAGAACTTAGCCAATATGCTATGCAGCTACTAGGTTCCCTTCATCCAGCGTGCTTTCTGAAAGGACGTTCAGTGCCGCTGGAGGTTTTGTCACAGACAAAAGAGTGCGTCTGTCCACTGACTCTGTAGACCGGCTGACATTTATAAAAATGAATCAGTCCTGGATCAGCAGCTATCAATCCCCTGATGATGATGTAACTGAATAGATCGGGGATCTCTTCTGCATTCCCAAAACCTCCACCACTGCATTCTTCTACAATACCACAAAGGGGTTACGGTGTGAATGCACTTGCTGCCACCAAAAGCACAATACTTGAGTGCACTGCCACTGACGCCTGTACCAGATTCATATTATTTTAATATTGGACCGCAGAGTCCAACCCTACACTCTTCCACAATACCACAGAGGGGTTACTTTTTTATTATTATTATTCTTTATTTATAAAGCGCCAGCATATTCCGCAGCGCTGTACAATAGGCACAGTATAGACAGGGTTACAATACATTGAACAACATTTGACAAACAGTACAGGAGGATATGAGGGCCCTATTCCCGTAGGAACTCACAATCTAGGAGGGTTGGGGTTGGAAACAGGAGGAGAGGACTGTAAGGTGAGCGTTATTGATGGTTGCATCAGTGAGTTGGGTGGTAGGCTTCCATAAATAGGAACGTTTTAAGGGAGCGTTTGAAGGAAGAGAAGTTAGGGGAAAGTCTGACAGTACGAGGGAGAGCGTTCCAGAGAGTGGGGGCTGCGCATGAGAAATCCTGCAGTCTATCATGGGAAGAGGTGATGCGGGGAGAAGCTAGGCGCAGGTCACTGTTTGACCTTAGGGAGCGGGCTGGGGTGTATTTGGTGATTAGTGAGGACAGCTAGTGGGGAGCTGAGTTAGTGAGGGTTTTGTAGGTAAGGATAAGGATTTTGAACTTAATTCACTTACGGTGTGAAGGCACTTGCTGGCACCAAAGGCACAATATTTGGGTGCACTGCCACTGACGCCTATACCAGATTCATATCATTTTAATATTGGACTGCAGGGTCCAACCCTGCACTCTTCCACAATACCACAGAGGGGGTACGGTGTGACAGCACTGTTGCCGACACTAAAGGCCCAATTTGAAAGCACCTATTGTTACTTTCATCCAAAGCCTGCATATGTTTCACCATAATTTAGCCAAAAAAAATCACTAAACTTGTTCTGCGTGTCCTAAAATGTCTCCTCTTTTCATACAGGCTGCCACCCCAAGCAGTTGTTTATGAATAGATTAAAGGAAAACCGTTTACCGTCATTTGAAAAGTCATTTTTTTGTTTTTTTTACTTTTTCTCCTTGTTTCCTGTCACCCAGGGCACTACCCGGACCCCCATACACCTTTTATGGCAAATATCTAGCATATATGCCTTCTTGGAGGGCACTCTGACTTACATGGAGTTCGGTTCGTGTTCGATTTCGAACTCAAACTTTTGAAATTGTTCGAGTTCGAATGCGAACCGAACACGGTGGTGTTTCGCTCATCCCTAACTACTACTCAGTGCTTTTTTTCTAGGAAAAAAAGGTGGGGGTACTTACCATGAAGAGTCAAAGCATCAGGCAGCAAGCAGCCAATGCAAAGATGGTGTACACTCGCATGAACAATAAATAGAGGGCGTACGCCAGTGTGCAGACAATGGATAAAGCCAGGGCCTGGCCATGATGTTGTTTCCAGGGTCCAAAGATGAAATGCTGCTGCCCCCTTCAAACTATTCCCACCAATACACACCAATGCTTATCACAGAGCCACACAGCAATAAAGCTCACAGCAATGTGCAGTGTGAATGAGTATCACAGAGCCGCACAGCTATAAAACTCCTAGTAATGTGGTGTGTATTAGCGTGTCACAGAACCCACAGCAATCAAACTCACAGTAATGTGCAGTATGTATGAGCGTATCATAGAACTCAACAATGCAGCATCATTCCTCATTTTTTAATTGAAAAGTGAGCAATAGTGCTGCATTAGATAAAAAAAGAAAAGAAACAAAAGTAGTTTTATATTTAGTTTAACATGAAACCTGGCATGTTGGGTATCATTGGAAAGACCATGCTCTAGCTTCTATGTGTCCAGAGATACAGGGGTCCAAAGGACCCTTGTATCTCCTCCATAGGGAATATGATATTCCCTGCCCGGCGGGTCCCAAGCCCACGCGCGATGACGTCAGTGGGCTGGGATAGGATAGGATAGGTTTTGCAGGTGGAGTTGACATCCAAGATGTCAACTCCCAGTGGGAGAAGTCCGCGATCAGCGGAACTTCTACTATGAAAAGTAAAAGGTTGTGTCAAAAGCACACCCCTTGGTTAAGCGCTATTTACACTAAGGATTAAAAGGTTTCCCCTTTTCCTGACATGAACTTCTACCATGGGTTGCAGACGAACTTCACATCCTAGCAGAGGAGTGTCTGTCCTGTTGGTACAGAGAACCAAAAGAAAAAACACTCTACTACTACTACTGTACAATAGCGTTATTGAACAATTCAATAGAGCAATGCAATTCAAGTGGTCTCATCATTTCTTCAAATAAAATATTATCCTACCACGGAAAGCATGGGAATTAGAATTAATTTCCAAGCAACTGAATTTCCCATCAGTAACTTTTTTTTTACAGTAATTAAATCTACTAAACCCAACTTGAATCCAAATAGAAAACGTGTTGAAGAAGGTCACTTATGTTTGCAATATCGTGCTTCAGAAAATAAGACACAAACAAACAAGATAACGACTTCAGGAGCAGTGATACTCTGTAAATGTTTACAGTGTTAAATAATTAGAAACATTCCGGTTCTGATTAAATCTAGAAGTAATCGCAAAACAGCAGAAATTGTGAACATTTAGCCATGCATCACTGCAATTCCTTTACATACCGCACGATTTACATTGTGTCATATGTAAAGCGGAGCCATGGGAGGAAAAGATTGTAATCACAACAGTGACATAAAAGCAACAAGATAGAAAATACAATGAGGGCAATTTTGAGATAGTAGGTATAATTTTTAAACATAATATTGCTTCCTGCCAAGTTCTTGCTAGATGCTTTAATACCTTAAATTGTAGAAATGTGGAAGATAGTTTGGTTGCACTATAAAGCCATTATTATTTTATTATTAATTTATTAAAATCAAAACAAAAGGAGAAAAAAGATACTGCACTATTTTACAAAACAAAAATAGGTAAATCAATTTTTTTCAAAACACGTATAGCATATTGAAATGGGGCCTTTTCTCATGTGCCATAAAAATCTATAAATGGATAGAAATACAGTGTATACATTATTTCTGTATATATAGTTATGTATATTTATATGTGCTGTAGAACTCATTATCTGGAGATACGATCCAGATCCATTGTTGTTGGGGATTCAATACATAAATCAGCTTTAACACATCAACAAGCACCTTCATACATTTATATTGTGTCACCGTGAAATATTTTACTATTCTAACAAAAACAACATGCATGCAGACAAATGTTAGGTTTGCAACCATAAAGATCAAAGATTTGCATTGTTGATTTAGATCAGCTCTTATTGGCTTGGTTTCTTTTTTGGAACCGAAGATTAGCATGTTGTTTTGAGCCACTTAACTTCTTTGATAGGAATTGATTTTCCATAAAACTCCAGTCGGACCTAGTTGTTTTAAGGAGATATATATATATATATACACACCTGCTACAAAAAAAAGGACCAGGTACTTAAAAGCAAAGCAGCTTTTTTTAAAAAAAAATAATTGTAAAACAGACATACACTTGTTTAGATATATATACAGTATATAGCCATATGCCACAGCGCACACACACATACTACACAGACAAACACATGCAAAGTACACACACAGTCACATCCAATTATGGGAGACGTGGTATTTGGGGAAGAGCAACCCAATGGCAGGCTACTAGGAGATGAGAGACATAGTAAAATACAGAGCTAGAGTTGGTAGCTAGTAGGGATGAGCCGAACACTCCCCGAGTTCGGTTCGAGCCCGAACTTCCCATTTGTTCGGGTCCGAACCCGAACAAGTCAATGTGGCTGAAAATTCGGTTTTTAGAGTGCCCTCCAAGAGGGCATATATGCTACATATTTGCCATAAAAGGTGTATGGGGGTCCGGGTAGTGCCGTGGGGGACAGGTAACAAGAACAAAAAGTAAAAAAAAAAACGTTTTTAAAGGGACAGTGAGTTTTCCATGAAATAAGGGTTAAAAATAAAAACCAAAAATTCCTTCAAATATCGTCCCTAGGAGGTCCGCATAACCTGCCCGTGAAGTGGTGGATTTCTAGGATGTATAGAAACACTTAAAAACAAAAAAATGACGTTTCATATGACGGTAAATGCTTTTCCTTTAATCTATCCATAAACAACTGCTTGGGGCGGCAGTCTGTTTGAAAAGAGGAGACATTTTCGTACACGCAGAAAAAGTTTACAGATTTTTTTGGCTAAATTATTGTGAAATATATGCAGGCTTTGGATGAAAGTAACAATAGGTGCTTGAAAATTGGTCCTTTAGCGTCCCCAACAGTGCCGTCACACCGTAACCCCTCTGAGGATAAGAATCTGATACAGGAGTCAGTGGCAGTGCACCCAAATATTGTGCTTTTGGTGCCAGGCCTGCAAGTACTATCATATAGTAACCCCTCTGTGGTATTGTGGAAGAATGCAGGGGTGGACCATGTGGTCCTATATTGAAAAGATATGATTCTGGTCAAGGTGTCAGTGCACCCAGATATTGTGCCTTTAATGCAAGGCCAGCAAGTATCATCATACAGTAACCCCTCTGTGGTTACCTGACATCTGGCGCTCCTCAGAGAGCCACAAGGAACTGACTCTGCTCCAATTTTAAAGACCATTTTTCCTTTTGTAGCGCTGTGTTTAAACTCTTACTGTGGCAGTACCTATCTTTGGCCACCGGAGGGAGACAAGTGCGATAAGAGACACTGAACATTGGGACTACGTTTCCCGGCATGCTTGGCAAACAGACAGGAAGTGGGTGGGACACAGACGCTGTACATCCTGAGCCTCGTGGAGAGCGCGCCAGAGCGCGCCAGGGAGTGCATGAGAGAGGACGCAGTGCTGCAGAGCGGAACCGTGACCAGGCCGGAGCGCAAGTGTGGCCTATCAGGATTCGAGTGGGGTTATCCTGCCTTGCCAGAAGGAGCCTTACTCATTGACAGACATCACCCAAGTTGTTATCCAGACAAGCTGAGGACCTCGAGTGAGGAGTACCGCGAGTCCATTGGATGGGAGAGCAGGCGGTAGCTGGACAAGTCCGGGCCGGAGCACAGAAAGCCTGACCACCTATCCAGTAGCCAGTATCCCAGCTGAGGAAACGAGCGGAGAGACGCCCTGGGTCAGCGGAGCCTTGGTGATCAAACGGATGGGTGAGAGGCCTCCAAGGCCGGGTTTACAAAAGCTCAAGCAAGCACGCTGTTGTTTATTTCTGAAACCCACAGGGCCCCAACTTGACTAGTCGAAGACATTGCTTAAAAGATTCACTGGCCAGTTGAATAGTACCCGGGTACCGTAACACACACATACACTCACAGTTCGGGACTTAACCTGTTCGGGACTCACTCCCTAGTATCTCGGAAAAGGGGCAAAGATTCGCATCTTATTTTGTTTCCGCTGCGCGTTTCTCGTAATTACGAAGTATTGTATTTTTTCTGTTCGGTCGCGTATTTTTTTTCAGAAATACGAAGTCTCGCATTTCTTTTTCCCGCTGCGCGTTTACCGCGATACGAAATACTGTAAATATATCTACGAACACCGTGTCTTATTATATGCCTTTTACTACAGTAAACTATATAATTTATAAAATCCACAACGGTGCTGGAGTATATTTATTCCCTAGTGCGGGGAGACTGACCCGTGGTTCATTTTCAGCGGCTCCTCCGGGAGTGAGCGCTACACTTTCTTTAGATTTTGCGTTTAAATACTGTCTGGACAATCTCTGTATGTTATTACTCATGTGATTTTATGAAGTGTGGTGTATTTAAAATGTATCCTCTATTGTGTGAGTGTAGATTCAGATGTAGAAAACTGTATGTGATTTGCTCCAGTCTCCATTTTGCCCAGCCCAGAGCATGGGTCATAAGGACAAAGGACCTCATGGCCCCAAGATGGAGGATACAGCAAACCAGCTGATTTGAGGCTTTTCCAAGACCTCATCTGCCTAATCCCCTGGACAATGGGGGAGCCTGAAAGGGCAAGATAGAGGATACAGCAAGCCAGTTGATTGGAGGATTTTCCAAGACCTCATCTGCCTAATCCCTGGACAATGGGAAGGCTGAAAGGGACCTGATAGGGAACAGGAGGCTGGGAAAGGAGCCAATCAGTGCTGGTTGTGTGGGTGGGGGAGTTGGTAATCTGTTTGTGTGAAATTGTATAAATGACCCTGTTGAAACCCATAAAATTCAGTTCACTGTTTTAAAGCATACAGCCGCATCTGGTGTCTTCATTTCAGAGCTACAATCACTATTGCAGGAGACACTCAGCGGTCTCCTGCATCACCACTCAACCCAGGAACGGGATCCCCAAGGCAACACCGCACCATCTCTCCAGACGCCGGACCAACGCCATTTCATCCTCCAGGCCGCTCGAGACGCTGAGTGCCGTGCTACTCGGTTGTCGGGCCGGTACGCCACCAAAGGGGGGGTCAGATAGAGCAGGACTGCAGGCGGACTTCCATCCCGCCACATTGGTGGCAGCGGTGGGATAGCTCTTTGAACCCCCAGAAAAAGCACTCAGCATGGCAGGGTACGCCAACTACAAAAAAGACACCCTGCGGGGCATCCTGGAGAGCCGAGGAGGCACCCCGGGCTCAAAGAACAAAAAGGCCTTGGTCAAAGAACTGCGAGAAATGGACCAGCGAAGAGAGGACACGGGACTCCCGCCCATAAGCGACCGGTTCCAGCGAAGAGTAAGGAGGGCGATGGCGCAGGCCCAGGCGGATGAACCTGGTAACTGGCAGGACGAGCACTGGTGGAAAGATTTTGTCTGCCAGGAGATGTGGAATGAGGCCATCCAACAGGAGGAGGAATGTCCTGAAGAAGCCCTTCCCACTTATACGGAGAGGTACGAGCACCAGTGGTACTTACGGGTGCCCTTTTTGGGAGAACAGCCCCGAGAGGAATGGTTGACGGAGCTAGGCAAACTGGTCCAGAGCGAAATTATACTGGACACCAGCTACAGAGCCCTCCAGTGGTTTACGTCCCAACTAATGCACAGCAGACAGCGGCCCAACAAAAGCCTTCGACTATGGCGGCACAGGGCTGCTGTATACAAGGATGGGCAAAGACCCCGGTTTTGGGGACGACACAGAGTGGCGGCGGGAACAACTCCTGGACATCCGGTATGAGGAACTGGAAGACCTTGACGATGACCGTGATGCAGAGGAACTGGAGTTCCTGGTTGAGCAGGAATGGGAGCTCAAAAAGGCCTACAAAAGGCTGTTCGACGATGCTCCACAGCTAGGCCTGAGCCCCATTACCTGGGACTGTCTGGCGGAAGAAGCAGGCAGTCAAAGTGACACAGACGAATTGGAGCCAGAGGCGCTCCCTTGGTTCCCCCTCATGACCGCAGCAGAAGAGGAAGTGCTGGCAACAGGGCGGAGTGCCGCTGGCCTCTGCCCAGACCCGGAGAGGGAGGACACCATTCTCCCGCAAGACGACACTGTCAGTGTCTATCCCCCCAGCTGAAGTGCTGGCGATGGGGCAGAGCGCCGATGCCCTCTGCCCACCTTTCATAATGGTCACATCGGATCCAGGAGAGAATCCCCCCGGGCTGATTTTCCCGCAGCCCATGACCCCACCGGAGATGGAGGACGCCATCCTCCCACAAGACGACACTGTGTCAGTGTCTATCCCCCCAGCTGAAGTGCTGGCGACGGGGCAGAGCGCTGATGCCCTCTGCCCACCTTTCATAATGGTCACATCGGATCCAGGAGAGGATCCCCCGGGGCTGGTTTTCCTGCAGCCCATGACCCCACCAGAGATGGAGGATGCCATCCTCCTGCCAGAAGACACTTTGTCAGTGTCTATCCCCCTAGCTGAAGCGCTGGCGACAGGGCAGAGCGCCGCTGGCCTCTGCCCACTCCCCAAGTTGCACCAAGACGACCCGAGCAAGGATCTCCACAGGCTGCCGGCCCAGCAACGAATGACCCCACCGAGAATGGAGGACACCATTCTCCCGCCCGGAGACATGTCCCCAGCATCTACCCCTCCAGCGGAATCGCTGGCAACAGGGCAGAGCGGCGCTGGCCTCTGCCCACCTTTTTCGGTCCGCACAGAAGATTTCGGTGAGGACTCCCAGGGGCTGCCGGCCCCGCAGTCGACGACCCTACCCCGACTGGAGGAAAACTGTTTCCTGTATATTACACCCGTCCCCCCAGCAGAAGAGCTGGCAACGGGGCAGAGTGCCGCTAGCCTCTGCCCACCACCCAACTTGTGCCCAGAGGATCCAGGCAAGTTTTTCAAGAAGGTGCAACCCTCCGGACCAATGGCTCCCCCGAGAATGGAGGGCGCCATTCTCCCGCAAGGAGGCACTTCCCCAGCATCCACCCCCCCCCAGCAGAAGCGCTGGCTACAGGGCAGAGCATTTCCAACCTCTGCCCACCACCCAACTTGTGCCCAGAGGATCCAGGCAAGTTTTTCCAGAGGGTGCTACCCTCCCAACCAATGGCTCCCCTGAGAATGGAGGACACCATTCTCCCACAAGGAGGCACTTCCCCAGCATCCACCCCCCCCAGCAGAAGCGCTGGCTATGGGGCAGAGCAATTCCAACCTCTGCCCATCCTCCCAACCCTTTAGGCTGGAGGCCTCTTGCCTCACCTATTCCCCTCAACAGCTGGCCAGAGCACCAGTGGGATGTGCAGTTGGGACACGTTCCCCCTGGGTTATTGATACCCTGGGAGAAGGTACAGGCGGTACCTCTCCCCAACAGCGAGACACATCCCCAGGAGGGGACACCAACAAAGGATTACACCAGCGACATGCCGGGCCCCAGAGTATAGGGCACCCCTCAGACAGCAGGCCAGCCCACCAGGACAAGTGGAGAATGGAGAAACCCAGGGGCTCGCCTCCTACCCACAGATTATGGGCCACACAAAGACTACTCCGACAGCCCCGAGTCGACCCGTTTGTGGGTCCAACTGTGTCTATCGGACTCTTTTGGGGGGAAAGTAATGTCACGGACCTGACATCTGGCGCTCCTCAGAGAGCCACAAGGAACTGACTCTGCTCCAATTTTAAAGATCATTTTTCCTTTCTTTCGATTTTGCATTTAAATACTGTCTGGACAATCTCTGTATGTTATTACTTATGTGATTTTATGAAGTGTGGTGTATTTAAAATGTATCCTCTATTGTGTGAGTGTAGATTCAGATGTAGAAAACTGTATGTATGTGATTTGCTCCAGTCTCCATTTTGCCCAGCCCAGCATGGGTCCAAAGGACAAAGGACCTCATGGCCCCAAGATGGAGGATACAGCAAACCAGCTGATTGGAGGATTTTCCAAGACCTCATCTGCCTAATCCCTGGACAATGGGAAGGCTGAAAGGGACCTGATAGGGAACAGGAGGCTGGGAAAGGCGCCAATCAGTGCTGGAAAGGAGCCAATCAATTATGTGAAGTTGTATAAATGACCCTGTTGAAACCCATAAAATTCAGTTCACTGTTTTAAAGCATACAGCCGCGTCTGATGTCTTCATTTCAGAGCTACAATCACTATTGCAGGAGACACTCAGCGGTCTCCTGCATCACCACTCAACCCAGAAACGGGATCCCCAAGGCAACACCGCACCATCTCTCCAGACGCCGGACCAACGCCATTTCATCCTCCAGGCCGCTCGAGACGCCGAGTCCAGTGCCACTCGGTACTCGGGCCGGACGCCACCAAAGGGGGGTCAGATAGAGCAGGACCGCAGGCGGACTTCCATCCCGCCACACTTGCGGTCCTATATTGAAAAGTTTTTGATCTGGTAATGGGCGACAGTGCACCCAGAAATTGTGCCTTTAATGCCAGGCCAGCAAGTATCATCATACAGTAACCCCTCTGTGGTATTGTGGAAGAGTGCAGGGTTGGACCCTGCTGTTCAAAAAATTAAAATGATATAAATCTGGCACAGGCGTCAGTGCAGCCAAATATTGTGCCTTTCATGGCAGCAAGTGCATTCACACCGTAACCCTTTTGTGGTATTGTGGAAGAGTTCAGTGCTGGAGGTTTTGTGCATGCAGAAGACATACCCGATCTATTCTGTTACTTCGGCATCAGGGGATTGATAGCTGCTGATCCAGGACTGATTCATTTTTATAAATGTCAGCTGGTCTACAGAGTCGGTAGACAAACGCACTCTTTTGTCTGTGACAAAACCTCCAGCGGCACTGAACTTCCTTTCGGAAAGCACACTAGATGAAGGGCAACCTAGTAGCTGCATAGCATATTGGCTAAGTTCTGGCCAGTTATCCAATCTCAACACCCAGTAAGCCAGTGGATCATCTGCTGAAAAGGTATCCAGGTCTGCCCTTGCCCCTAGGTAGTCCTGCACCATATGGTGAAGACGCTGGCAATGGGTGCCTACATTTGACGTCCCTGGGCGTCGAGGACTAAAAAAATTTAAAAAAGCATCAGTCGAGCGGCCCTGGCCTTCACCACTATTCCTCTGATCACCCGCAGCCTCAGAAGCACGTGTGTCAGCACTTGGTAATCTACCAGTGCCTGGAAAGGTGTTACACAAGTGTCGCTTTAGAGCGTCCTCAAGTTTTGTCATTCTGTGCTCCCTCTGTGCAGGCAGGATGAACTCTGCAACTTTCCCCTTGTATCCTGGATCAAGAAGGTTTGCCAACCAGTAATGATCCCTCTCCTTGATAGCACAAATCCTATGGTCCTTTAGCAGGCTTTGCAGGATAAGGGAGCCCATGCAGCGTAGGTTGGAGGTGGCATTAGCTTCCGAGTCTTCCTGGTCAATGAGGATGACCGTATCGTGCACTACCTCCTCCCAGCCACGCACTAGCCCTTCTGTTTCTGGGCACACAAAACCCTCCCTTGAGGAATCCCCACCTTCAATGCCCCCAATACTTAAATATTCCTCCTCCTCCACATCCTCCTCCTGTCTGATCTGAGTAGGACCTGCTGGAATGCTGTCTGCAGAAAGACTGGGGCCTTGAGAGCTAGGGAAGGCCTCCTCTTCCTCCCGCTGGTCTGCCTCTAGAGCCACATCTATAATTCCCCGCAGAGTGTGCTCCAGCAGGAACACTAAAGGAATTGTGTCACTGATGCATGCACTGTCCCTGCTCACCATCCTCGTTGCCTCCTCAAATGGTGACAGTACAGTGCATGCATCCTTGATCATCAGCCACTGCGGGGGGAAAAAAAACAAGTTGACCTGAACCTGTCCTTGTGCCATACTCACACAGGTACTCGTTGATGGCCCTCTGCTGCTTGTGCAGATGCTGAAGCATTGCTAATGTCGAGTTCCACCTGGTGGGCATGTCACAGATCAGACGGTTTGTGGGAAGGTGGAATTCTCTTTGAATTTCTGCCAGGCGAACGCTTGCTGGGAATGACCATCTGAAATGGCTGCAGACTTTTCTGGCCTGGATGAGAAGCTCTGGCAGCCCTGAGTACTTGGTTAGGAAACGCTGTACCACCAGATTTAGGATGTGTGCTAGGCATGGTACATGCGTCAATTTACCCTTGCGTAGGGCGGAGAGAAGGTTGCTGCCATTATCGCAGACGATCATTCCCAGCTCAAGCTGGCATGGTGTTAACCATCTCTGCACCTGCCCCTGCAGAGCTGACAAAATTTCTGACCCGGTGTGGCTCCTGTCCCCTAAACAAACCAGCTCAAGCACAGTATGGCATCTTTTTGCTTGAGCCATTGCGTAGACCCTGTCAGGTGTCGGTTTAACTGCCACTTCGCCAGACACAGAGAAGGAGAAGGAGAAGGAGGAGAAGGAGAAGGAGGAGAAGGAGGAGAAGGAGAAGGAGGAGAAGGAGGAAGAAGAGGTGGTGGTGGTGGAGCAGACAGACCTCATACAAGCAGCTTTCTGGAGGCGTGGTGGATGAACAAGCTCCAGCACAGAGCCCCGTCTTGGATCACTCCCAGCTTCAATCAGAGTTACCCAGTGTGCCGTGAAGGAAATGTAACGACCCTGTCCATGCTTGCTGGACCACGTGTCTAAAATCACATGCACCTTGCTGCTGACTGCCTTTCCCAATGACTGGATAACATTGTCTTCCACGTGCTGGTATAGTGCTGGAATGGCCTTGCGTGAAAAGTAATGGCGTTTTGGAACCTGCCACTGTGGTACAGCACATTCAGCAAATTCACGGAAGGGAGCAGAGTGCACCAGTTGGAAAGGCAGCAGCTGCAATGCGAGTATTTTTGCTAAGCTGGCATTTAGACGCTGTGCTTGGGGATGGTTGGGACTATATTTTTTCTTTCGCTGCAGCAGCTGTGGCAATGTAATCTGACTGCGTAAATCTTCAGCTACTGGGATGATGTCACATTGTGAGGAAGGACCTGGTACATCCATTACTGTAGCATCATCCCTGTCGGTGGAGGTTGTAGGCAATGACATGGCAGGACATACAGTGGGGGTAGAGACAGATGAGGAAGAGGAGGACCTACGCAAAGTTTTGCGCCAGCGGGATGTGTGGCACTTGTTAATATGTCGCCTCAAGCACGTGGTACCCAAGTGTCCGGTATCTTTCCCACGCTTAAGCCTCATCTGACATAGATTACAAATAGCAACGCTGCGCTCTACTGCACATTTCTTAAAGAACTCCCAGACAACAGATTTCCTGCATGTGTTCTTTGAGACAACAACGCTCTGCACCGGAGCAGCTCGGACATGTGATGCCTTGGACTGGCTAGTGCTATGGTTGGTCACAGAGGATGTTGTGCCTCGTGTTTGCTGTGCCTCCTCCTCCCCCTCTTCCTCACTTAATTCCTCTGTTTGATCTGGCACCCAGGTAGAGTCAGTGACCTCATCATCATAGTCATCTTCACCCCCTATCTCCTCGTCACTGGAGCCAACTTGGCAGTATGCTGCAGCTGCTGGGGCAACATGAGTGCTAGTTATTTGTGTGTCATCACTGGCACCCCCTTCCTCTAGGTTGATTATACTCCCTTGCTCAACCTCAGAGATTGAATCAGAGCACTGTACTTGCTGCGCATCCTCAAGCAGCATGTCACTCTCATTGTAGTCAAACAATTCAGCTGACTCCTCCGTGTGTGATAGCGAGGCTACAGCAGGAGTAGCTGTGGACATGGAGGCTGCATTAGATGCTTTGGCAGCTGAGGTGGACTGTAAAGCACTAGAAGCCTGGCAGAGGACTCAGAGTTTGCCCAATCAGGACTCTGAGCGGTGATTGGCATAGTGTTGAACCAGTCTTGCACCAGACCTGTGGTCAGGTGCAAGGCTGTAGCCAATTACGAGCTTCAGGCCAGTGGGAAAATGCATTGTGGTCGAACATGCGGCGAACACCCGGAAATGTTCGGTGTTCGCGATCTCATCGAACAGGCCAAGTTCGGGTCGAACCCCGAACCGTCCGAACCCGAACCGCTCATCCCTAGTAGCTAGATGGTCAGACCAGGAACAAGAGACCAGGCAAGAAGTGTGGTCAGAGACCACAGGTGTCAGTCCAGGAACAAGGGCAATCAAATGCAGAGCATGGGCGACGAGATCAGGAGCAGAGCGGGGTTTAGGAAGGGAGGAGCTCTTATTGAAAGGAGGGAAGGCAGGAAATGGAGGGTTAAGAGGAACCAGGAACACCAGGTCACAGGTACATGAGTATCTGAATAACCAAGCACTGAGGAGAGGGTGTGTTTGGCATTTATAGGAAGAGGTGATCAGGAAGGAGCTTTAGGCGTGGGATGGTCCTCCTTTGGAGGCAAGGATCACAGGTGTGAAGCATAGTCGCTTCAGAACCTGGGCACTGGATTGGAATAATGATTTCAACAACTTGAGCCACCAGCACCATTCTGACAGGGCCCATTGGAGTTGCATCATCCCTCTGCATCATACAAAATCAAGGCCCCTGATCTACTGGAAGCCCTTAGGGATGTGCTGGCTCAACTGGCCAGCTTCTCTGCATAACATATACAGGTGAAACTCGAAAAAATTTGAATAGCGTGCAAAAGTTCATTTATTTCAGTAATGCAAAATTTGAATATTGTGAAAAGGTGCAATATGTGTCCCACTCTAATCAGATAATTAAGCCATAACACATGCAAAGGGTTCATGAGCCTTTAAATTGTCTCTCAGTCTGGTTCAGTAGGAATCGCAATCATTGGAAAGACTGCTGACCTGACAGTTGTGCAGAAAACCATCATTGACACTCTCCATAAGGAGGGAACGCCTCAAAAGGTAATTGCAAAAGAAGTTGGATGTTCCCAAAGTGCTGTATCAAAGCACATTAATAGAAAGTTATGTGGAAGGAAAAAGTCTGGAAGAAAAAGGTGCACAAGCAGCAGGAATGACCGCAGCCTGGAGAGGATTGTCAGGAAAAGGCCATTCAAAAGTTTTGGGGACTTTCACAAGGAGTGGACTGAGGCTGGAGTCAAGTGCATCAAGAGCCTCCACACACAGACAAATCCTGGACATGGGCTTCAAATGTTGTATTCCTCTTGTCAAGCCGCTCCTGAGCAACAAATCACATTATAAGCATCTTACCTGGGCTAAAGAAAAACAGACCTGGTCTGTTGCTCAGTGGTCCAAAGTCCTCTTTTCTGATGAGAGCAACTTTTGCATCTCATTTGGAAAACAAGGACTTTGGAGGAGTATGGAGGAAGAATGGAGAGGCACACACTGCAAGATGCTTGAAGTCCAGTGTGAAGTTTCCACAGTCAGTGTTCATTTGGGGAGCCATGTCATCTGCTGATGTTGGTCCACTATGGTTTATTAAGTCCAGGGTCAATGCAGCCGTCTACCAGGAGATTTTGGAGCACTTCATGCCTCCTTCCCCAGACGAGCTTTATGGAGATGCTGACTTAATTTTCCAGCAGGACTTGGCACCTGCCCATACTGCCAAAAGCACCAAAACCTGGTTCAATGTCTGTGGGATTACTGTGCTTGATTGGCCAGCAAACTCGCCTGACCTGAACCCCATAGAGAATCTATGGGGCATGAGAAAGATGAGACACATGAGACTGAACAATGCAGAAGAGCTGAAAGCCGCTATTGAAGCATCCTGTTCTTCCATAACACCTCAGCAGTGCCACAGGCTGATGACTTCCATGCCACGCCGCATTGAGGCAGTAATTGCTGCAAAAGGGGCCCAAACCAAGTACTGAGTACATATGCATGCTTATACTTTTCAGAGGTCCCATATTGTTCTATGTACAATCCTTGTTTAATTGATTGCATGTAATATTCTACTTTTCTGAGATTGTGGATTTGGGGTTTTCATGAGCTGTAAGCCATAATCATCACAATTATGACAAATCACGGCTTGAACTATCTTGTGTTGCATGTAATGAGTCTCTCCCATATATTAGTTTCACCTTTTAAGTTGCATTACTGAAATAAATGAACTTTTGCATGATATTCTAATTTTCCGAGTTTCACCTATATACCGTTCCCACTTGCTGGACTGTCAGTTGACTAGCCCTGTAGTCCATTAGTCCACATGACAGCAGTCTGGACCTATTTGCCTTTGTGTTCAGTGTTGGAATCCAGGGAGGGAGAGAGGCAGAACGATAGAGCAGCTAATACTTTTTTCTGCTATCAACTAATCAGTAGAAAATGCCAATACTTGGAAAATCTGTTTAAAGATTGAAAGAGAATCATGATACAATTAGCAACACGTAGAATGTATTTAGGACGATGGTTAATATCTAATTAACTTTTCAGGTAGACCAATCATAATGACATGTTATCAGCCCAACTGACATTAGTGCCTGGGAATTTCAGCTCTATGTGATTTAAAACCAAATCTGACATTCATTGGTGTATTGACTAAATGAATTAAAACAACTTTCCACACACACTATAATATAATATAAACAGCTCTGAGATCTTTTCTTCAGATTTGGAACAATTATGTTTGGACATTGTAGGCATTGCTGTTTTCCATTATAGGAATGATAATTAGATTTATATGCTCAATATCAAAACATGTCATTATTTAAAATTCCTTGACCTAATAAAAACTGATGGTTGTAACTTCATCCATGTCCAATGAGATTAAATGGTCTTTTTTTGCTAAACAAAGCCCTTTGACTTTGAGAAAAATAAATAAATAAAGGAAAGAGCTGCTCAACATAACGAATAATTCTACAAGATTTGCTAATTCTAAAGGTCAAATGTGGCATTTCCTGACCTTTACAGAATCTGAAGTGTCTGAACTAGACCATTTATTAAGGAGACATGAGCAATAAATGCATTAAAAATTAAAGTACATTAATTACTATCCATTCACATTTTATATTATTGTAAAACTCCTAGTGAGTTAGTTAATGGAAATAAAATGACTGGGTAATTACACACCCTATAACCCATAACTAACCTGTCAATCATTTAATAATTCTGTACTCCGGTTACATCATATTTCTACAATCTTTGAATTTTGCTTTTTCTGAGAAAATATGTAAAATACAAGGGCAAGATAGCACAAAAAATAATGTATATTGATTTTTTTTCACTCCACGACAGAAAAAAAAGGGGAAAAAGAGCTTAATCTATTTATAATTAACGGGTAGAGAAAATTGCTCATTTAGTTCCACTGGCCATTGAGCTGTGTGAATTTTCATCGGATTTCTACAGATTGATGTCTCCATATACATCGCTCTGCGTATTTCTTTTGAGAACTTACATGATAATGAAAAAGTAAACTGTTTGCTCTGGAAAGCAAATTACATTGATATATCCGTAGAGTGAATCATTTCAAAAGTTAGCATAAATAAAAGCTATTTTAGTTACAATATGTAAACAGCACTTGTTTAAACACATTTGCATCCAAATTAGAACAGTACCTGAAAAGTACAGTAAATAGCAAAATATTAGAGTTTATAGAGTTGTAGAGTATAGGGTTTGCAGACTATAATTTATCATTGATGAGAGCTGCTTTAACATGATAAATTACTGTGGCAGATTTGTAAATTAGCAAATAATCCTCTAGCTCATTGGTGTCGAGAGAAGAATTCACGAGTCACAAATAATGAAATAAATACATACGTTTGTAGATCAAAGATGTACTGTAATATACAGTATCTCACAGAAGTGAGTACACCGCTCACATTTTTGTAAATATTTTATTATATCTTTTCATGCGACAACACCCAAGAAATGACACTTTACTACTATGTAAAGTAGTGAATGTACAGCTTGTATGACTGTAAATTTGCTGCACCCTCAAAATAACTCAACACTAAGCCATTAATGTCTAAACTGCTGGCAACAAAAGTGACTACAACCCTAAGTGAAAATGTCCAAATTGGGCCCAAATTGTCAATATTTTGTGTGATCACCATTATTTTCCAGCATTGCCTCAACCCTCATGGGCATGGAGTTCACCAGAGCTTCACAAGTTGCCACTGGAGTCCTCTTGCACTCCTCCATGATGACATCACGGAGCTGGTGGATGTTAAAGACCTTTCGCTCCTCCATCTTCCATTTGAGGATGCCCCACAGATGGATGCAAGGTTTAGGTCTTGAGACATACTTGGCCAGTTCATCAACTTTACCCTCAGCTTCTTTAGCAAGGCAGTGGTCATATTGGAAGGGTGTTTGGGTCGTTATTTTGGAATACTGCCCTGCGGGCCAGTCTCTGATGGGAGGGGGATCATGCTCTGCTTCAGTATGTCATGGTACATGTTGGCATTCATGGTTCCCTCAATGAACTGTAGCTCCCCAGTGCCAGCAGCACTCACGCAGCACCAGACCATGACACTCCACCACCACGCTTGACTGTAGGCAAGACACACTTGTCTTTGCACTCCTCACCTGGTTGTCGCCAAACATGCTTGACACCATCTGAACCAAATAAGTTTATCTTGGTCTCATCAGACCACATGACATGGTTCCAGTAATCCATGTCCTTAGTCTGCTTGTCTTCTGCAAACTGTTTGTGGGCTTTCTTCTGTATCATCTTTAGAAAAAGCTTCCTTCTGGGACAACTGCCATGGAGGCCAATTTGATGCAGTGCATGGCGTATGGTCTGAGCACTGACAGGCTGACCCACCCACCCTGTCAACTGTGGTAGCACTCATATGTCTATTTCACAAAGACAACCTCTGGATATGACGCCGAGCACGTGCACTCAACTTCTTTGGTCAACCATGGTGAGGCCTGTTAAACCGCTGTATGGTCTTGGCCAAAGTGCTGCAGCTCAGTTTCAGGGTTTTGGCAATCTTATAGCCTAGGCCAGGGGTCAGCAACCCATTAGGCTGACTGAGCCACATGGGAAATGTAGTTCCCAAAACATCAGGGAGCCAAGGTTGCTGACCCCTGGCCTAGGCCATCTTTATGTAGAGCTACAATTCTTTTTTTCAGATCCTCTCTGAAGAGAGGTTCTTTGAAGTACTTTGCCTATGAGGTGTCATGTTGAACTTCCAAGGACCAGTATGAGAGAGTGAGAGCGAGGACACTATATTTTGCACACCTGCTCCCCATTCACAGCTGAGACCTTGTAACACTAATGAGTCACATGACACCGGGAGGGAAAATGGCTAATTGAGCCCAATTTGAAAATTTTCCTTAGGGGTGTAGTTACTTTTGTTGCCAGCGGTTTAGACATTAATGACTGTGTATTTAGTTATTTTGAGGGGACAGCAAATTTACACTGTTATACAAGCTGTACACTCACTACTTTACATTGTAGCAAAGTTTCATTTCTTCAGTTTTGTCACATGAAAAGATATAATAAAATATTTAACAAAAATGCGAGGGGTGTACTCCCTTCTGTGAGATACTGTATATATACAGTATTTAGCAGAATGACTACTTGCCCTGAAACACAGAAGGCCTTGCATCACCCAGAAGGTTCGACTGCTGACATTTTTCTATGGCATTCCTTCCTAGCTTGCTTGAGAACTAAAAATTATCTTTGTAACAAATACTCTTTAAGACAACTTGTATATAGTAATCTTAACTCTATATATACCCTATGTATTGGTTGGAAAGGATTGAAATATCTAGGTACAGCAGTACTGTGTGATATATATATATATAAAAATATATGAGGCTATATTACAATCCTAGCGTTAAAACGCGGGCGCAAGGGAGGAGAAACTGCGCCCGTAGTTTTCTCCCTTGCGCCTGCATTTTAACGCTGGATTAGAATGCAGGCGCAAAAAATGCTGCCTGCATTGTTTGCGGGCGTTAACCCTGGGAATGCTCGCGGCAGCACTGAGTGCAGCCGCGAGTATCAACTCAATAGAGTCCATAGGACTCAATAGAGTTTCCCCCTTCTGGTCACATGACCAGCCGGATCCGCCCGGTCGGCATAGTGATATGCAGGGAGAGACTGGGGGGACTTTTCCCCCTAGTCTTTCCCTGCTCCCGCCAGACGGAGGAGGCGGTTGGAGCCGTGGTCCTCGCCGCGGGACAGGAGGGGAGTAACTGAGTCTTTTCTTGTTTTTTTAGGCTGGTGTTAATGGATTCTGTAGAAGTGGAATCCGTTAACACCAAGTCCTGGCTGTGGTTAACTTTTTGCTGACCAGAGCCAGACGTTAATCAGCGCTAGAAGAGTGTAATACTAACGCTGTTTAACACTTTGTGCTCCCTATGCTTAACATGGGGAGCGCAAAGTACAGTAACCTCGTGCTGAAAAGCGCAAGGTACCAATACGCAAACGGGTCACTTAACCTGTTTGCCTTTGGATCGTAATATGCGGTAGACACCGCAGCTAATGTTAATGCTCACGCAATTGAGTGTTAATGTTAACGTCGGGAATGTAATAGGGCCCAGAGTCTGTTAATCTGAGATTCATGGGACAGGGTCTTTGTGACAGCTAAAGAGTGGTGGCAGGTCTCTTCCTAACACATATGTATTAGAGGACGGGGGAAAATTATTGTTCTTTGTTGTGTGTCCCTTGGAGTCACCCCACTTTGGAAAGGCTGCTAATACAGTGCCTGTGTGAATAAAATTCATTCCTGCTTCAAACCAGCCTCGAGTCACATCTGCTGTGTGGGTTAAAAGCTGTATTCACTTGATGAGGACATTTCTAAGCGTTACACAGAGAGGCTAAATCGCACAGATCGCTCATAGGAGTATGAGAGCTCTGTTATACAGACAGGGTTATTCACTGCACTTCGGGGGAATAAAATTCTCCGACCCTGAAGTGAATTCAGCGTTCACCGAGGGTCCCCAAAGTGCAGGGAAAATCTGCCGAACGCATCCAAAAATCAGTCGCATCAAACGGAAAAATCTAAAAAAATAAATAACAATTGAGTGAGCCAATAAACCTCTGAAAAAAAAAGCAAACAAACCCGCCGATCTGCATCAAAACTGCCGATTGCATCTAAGCTGACGATCCACCAAACAGAGCGTCGACCAGCCGTCGGGAAAAAGCAGACATGCCGACGAATGGGTAAAAATAATAAAACACACACACACACCCCAATTTTTAAAAACAGTTT
The DNA here is from genome assembly GCA_009667805.1 of Leptobrachium leishanense. Lineage (NCBI taxonomy): Eukaryota > Metazoa > Chordata > Amphibia > Anura > Megophryidae > Leptobrachium > Leptobrachium leishanense. Next base: position 109,705,314 of record CM019064.1, on the reverse strand, counting down.
GCATAAAAAAACTACTGGACGAAAATGCCTGGAATATATAAGATGCTATGAATAATAATAAAAAGGTCTGTTACAGGAAAAAAGAAAAAACGCTATTTAAAAAAAATTGGAATAAAGATTCCACCGACAAAAAAAAGGAAAAATTCCTAAAAAAAGACTTGCAGATTAAAAGATTAAACGGTTTATTAAATATTCAAGAAAATGGGATTTTTTTATATTGAAACCTATGGGATTCGACGGATTAAACCTGCTGAATAAAACCATCGAACATTAAAGAATTTCCCTGACATTCCAGTGCTGTTCGGTGTTCTCTGAATAGATTAACCATTACTTCTCTATGGGGAATCTCCCTGCTTTCGAACAGCACCGTATTTTGCTGACAATTCGGCAATATTTGAATATCCGAATGGTTCTGAAATTGCACAGTTAGGGGAAATACACTGTTCCGTGCAATTTCGAAGCCAATTTGAATAACTCCTAGAGTGCAACACCAATGCTACCAAGACTGGGTACACTTGATCTTGAAAAGCAGCAGTTACTGGCCTGAAAATGCCTATACTCAATTTGGACTGATTCTGGAGCAATGCAAAGGAATTTTGTTTATTACTAATGAAAATAATTTCCGAATGGGCTCAAAAATGTGCCCTCTAACTTTTAGCACCTCAGGCATGACAGTCGAGGTGCCAAAACCAGTTGAACAGCTTGGAATAAGTCCTCCTCAAGTATATACTGAGCTAAATCTGTGTAAGGAGGCGTAGTATTGCTTTTTGGCCAGCAGATTGAGCTATCTGCCTGTCAAATAATGCATACAGTTTGAAAACATGTTTTTAGGACTTGCTTTTGTGATTTGCTTGCACAATTTCACCATATAGCTACTTCATATTTGTTTTCATAAATCCACTGGGTTCTGGCATAATCCAGTGTCCACTTGTTACATTTATTTAACACTTTCACTACCAAAACATGAATACATTATTTTGCATTGAACTACAGTACATTGATAATCAAAATTAGCATATAAGAGCTCATTTCCTGGTGCAAGTAACTGTTCAAAATGAGGAGAAAAGAAACTCTGAAAACTTAAGGCCGTCACCCTGCAGAACTGTAAAGATGCTACAATGCTACAAGGATACTCACTGTCATGGGCGTCCACAGGTTGGGGCAAGGGGGGGCATGTGCCCCCCCCCGGAGCAGCGGAAGTAATTCCTTAAATTTGCGACGCTGCACGCCGCATGTGGCCTGCCTCAGCCTGCACTATTTGTTTTTAAAGCAGGCAGTGTTGGCTGCCTACAGACTGCACTGTGTAACACTCACTACTCAAGTCATCACACACATTCACACGGTATGTGGGCTGCTGGCGGCATTTATTTATATATTTAATGAATGAATCTGGATGGATTAATTGGTGGTGACTGAGTGTGCAGTCAGTAATCAGAGGCGCGTTCAGTTCCTCAGCAGCTGCTAAATTAAAATTTAAATTTTGCCCCACCCTGTAAAAATTTCTGCGGACGCCCATGCTCACTGTAGCAAAAATGTTAAAAACTGTACATAAGTCAGGGAGAGTTGCATCACTTAGGCCTTGTTCACACCAAATGCAGAGCAGATCTGCTCAGGTTTCTGCACACACACGCTAGTCTTTTAGAAGCGTTTTTGACGCGCTTTAGACGCACTTTTAATAAGGAGGAGTGGTGGGGGGAAGGGGGTGGATGGAATACTGCATTTGAAGAACTACTAGTACATTAACAACCATGCCATTCACATTGAAGTACTCACTAGAGCGCTCCTTTTCAGTAGAGGACATATCCTCATATCGTGGGAACACTCTTCCTGATATCGAACTCCACTGATCAGCCTTCGTCCTATTGTTCTTTTATTGAAAATGCCTGCTGTCATACAGCTCAGGGCACTCTTCCACCATACTAATGAATTTATCTGGGTTACAAAACTTGTCCACTATTGTACCTTTACTCTCCAGATCACAAGGTCACCTTTATCCACAGACAGGAAGTGACCAAGGAAGATTAGATCATGACAGATGACCATAGAGTTTTTTTTCTTTAGGTTTAGTTTTTTGCATTGAATTGCGTTGCGTTGCGTTTTTGACGCATTTTTGATGCGTCTTTGGTGTGTTCCACAGCAGGTCCAGAGCAGGTAAAATAGCGCTTGCGGCAGTTTTTCCTCCTACTCTGGTATCCCTATTAATCTACTTTATGAGCTTAAACACAAACCACAAATTGTTGACATTTCACCGTTGTGCGGTCATATAATTGTTGGTATTTTGGTGCACTGACAAGAATATTTCAGTTTTAGTCCCAAAACAGACTACCTAGATCACTCAAAAGTTTTTCCAACATTGTTAGTTTAGCACTACTTTTGCCACTTTCCCCACCATTCCCAACACAGATTAAAATGTATATGTATGTTTCATACATGACGTGGGCTGGATACTTCCGGTTTACGCAGCCGCCTTGGTAGGGAATAGGCACAAAACCATTTTTTTCTCCATATTTGTATATTTTGTTGTATCCCCAGCCAGGGTTTTATTGCTGCTGCCTCTTTCCAGGTTTTCTTTTTAATCCCAAAGGGGAATTGTTCCTGGTGAGGGTATAAATATAAACCCAGTCCTTCTTGGCTGAGAATCAGCATGAGGATATGTTGTTGTTTAGAAAGCAGCTCTTTGTTTTATTAGGTTAGGACCCACCCAACCAGTAGTGCCGTGATGTGGTTGGTGAGCTTAAAACTTTAATGGCCATTCAAGTAAACCAAAACCTCTGTTTTGTTTTGCATGGAGCTACAGTGGTGAGCGCAAATGACAACCTTTATTCTGGTTATGTTTTATTCATGAAGTAGGCTGGATATTTCTGGTCTCCAAAGCCGTACTGATAGGGAATAGGCGCAAAACAGCTTTTTCTGCATAGATGTACAGATTAAAATGTACAGGTTGCTTGCTGCCCCCCAAGGAGTGTAATCTACAAACTGAATACAGTGGATGACGGGTTGTAATTTGGTAATCATAGAGAAATGATATGAAGAAAACTACAGAACTGAGAAGAGCAAGAGGTGGTTATCTTGGTTTGGATGTCATGGCCACTTGAGTATTGGACTCTGTCAATTAACCACTGTACTGCAGACTTGTAAAAACAATTGCCCAAACACAACATAGAAAACTGAACTGACCTATGGGCCTATTGTGGTTTTGGTTAATTTTGTAGCCAATGTACATGCAATCTCAACTTTTCAGTTGTAGAGCTCTAAAAAAAACGAACGGTGGTAAAATAAAAAAAAAGTGTGCTCTAAAGGACTTCTTAATGACGATTTTCACATATTATTTATAAAACAGATAAGAATCTCAAATACGTACCGTGATATAAAATCTACTGATTCTTTTGTTATCCTTTGAGTAAGGTTTTCAGATTTAAAAGGCTGCTGAATGACCTGATGGTTTCTCATTAAAAAACAATTCAAGTTACGAAAATTCCAGAAAAACAAAAACACCAATCCAAAGAGGAACGTGAAAAGTATTGAAACATAGCAAATAACCTTCCAGTGTATCTTGATGATTCCACTATAATTCAACATTATAGCTGTAGCCAAGGTTATACATCCAATCTGAATGAGAGCTTTCATAGATTTGGCTGCTCCAGCAATAAAAGCACTTCCATGCCCTGGAATGCAGTCTCTCAGATTTGTCATAGGGATTCCATAGAAGTAATCAAATCCATAGTTCAGTGGATGGTGACAATGATCACTGCTGTTCACACAATTCAGTCCCAGGTGCCATTTTCCTATATTCAGAAAAAATAAAAATAATATTACGTATTAGAATTTAGTCTGGTAAAGAAATGTCAGTGATATTTATTTATTTATTTGCAAAGTATTTTACCGGGAATGATACATTGGGATTTCTCTCGTTTTTAAGCATGTCCTGGGTTCAAGAACATTGAAATTTTTACAGTCGTTACAGAAATACAAAGTAATATATGCAAGCTATTAAAAACAAAAACACAAATGTACAAATTACCACAGAAAATAAATATGTAGGAAATATAGTCATTATGTTACATGTTTACAGGTGCATTCCGTATCGAGGTATATTAATAGAGATCTCTTAAATGATTATAGCCTGGGGTAAGATTTGATGGCGTCTGGGAGGTTAGTCCATAATTGCAGTGCTCTGTAGGAAAATGAAGATTGAGACACTTTCTTTTTGTATTGCAAGAAAGGTGAAGATCCTGGATCCAAGGTTATAGGATGAGGGAACTGATGGGGAAAGCAGTCTATTCAGGTAGGGTGGTAGCTTCCCAGAAAACCTCTTAAACACCAGGTTGGAAAGGTGAAGGGTGCGTCTGGATTCCAGCGACGACCAGTTTAGCATGTCACAATGGTGGGTCACATAGTTACTTTGTAGCACAAAGCGGCAGAATGAGTTATACAATGTAGTAAGTTTATGAAGGTGCGTTTGCAGGGTAGCTGCATACACTACCTCTCCATATTCAATAGCTGGCATAAGCATTTGTTGTACTATCTGTTTTTTTACCGGGGGGCTCAGGCAGGATTTGTTTCTGTACAAGAACAAGGCACCTAGTTTGGGGTAACGTTTAGATGAGTGTTTTTCAATGTGGGGGCCAAAGGATAGGTTTGGGTCTAACCACATATCCAGATATTTGAGAGGAGTATTTTATGCCACTTTTTTTCTAAACAGGTAAACAAAGCAAGGTGTTTAGAGATTGAATACAAACTAAGGACAGTATCAGCATAAGTTTTCACATTTAGTAGAAAATGAATAGCTATTAAAAAAACGGACCAATTGTGTATCAGCCAAAATTCAGTGATAAGTTCACTTAAAACCCTATCAGGGTTATCCAAAGAGATCCGAATTGCCTGAGAAAGGTAACCGAATGCTGAAAATCAGCGTTCGGTTACCTTTCCTGGCCATTCGGCTATCCAGAGAGCAGGCAATTCGCCAAATCCTGGCGAATTGCCTGAACATACGGTGCCTGTTCGGTTCCTGTTCGAGGGCAGTGAAATCCCCATGAAAAAGCACTGCTTCGGCTATTCAGAGAACACAAACCAGCAGTGAAAGGTTCCCCTAATGCCCTGCCATTCGGTGGTTTCATTCGGCAAATTTATTCAGGAGAATCCCATAGACTTCAATGTTATAAATATTCCCGTTTTAATTCAATATCTAATAAACCGTTCATTATAAAATTCTGCAGCAAAAAGTCTCTTTACTTATAGATTTTTTAGGATACTTTAAGCATTTTTCAGATTTTTTTTATTTTTTTTAAAAAGTCCGACTTTTTTTTTTTTTTTTTTCAGTTAACTTATTTATTTTGTAACAGCCCTCTTTATTATCATTCCCTGGACCTCCTGTGAAAATTTCAGACATTTTCGCTCAGTAGTTTCTTTGCAAACAGCGTTTCATTTTCCCAGATTCATACAAATGGTTTTTCTAATTTATTCACTGCCTCCTCTACGTCACAGCTGCTTCGGCTCCTGTTCGGCTCCTGTTCGGCTCCTTCGAAGGTTAATCCAGATGTTTTTGCTTGTTTTCAGCGTGCATTCGGTTAGTTTTCGTCAGGTTTTCGGCAGCTTTTCCCTGCAATTCGGGGACCCTGTGCTCTTTGCTGAATACACCGCAGGGTCACCGAAATGCAATCGGCAAAAGGAACCGAATTGAAGAGAACGAAAAGTCACCGAACGTGCGGTGACTTTTCGAATCTCTTTGGATAACCCTGAATATATTCTTGTACCTATGGTCTTATACTGCTGTCTGGGCGACCATATTTCAATAAAAGCAGCATGACACAAAGGACAGTATTATAAAGGTAATGCTAAAACGGGGCCATTAAGGAGAAAAACCTGTGCCTGCAGGTTTCTCCTTAGCGCCCCTGTTTTAGCTCCATATTACGAGGCAGGTGCTAATTTAGCAGCCTGCCTGTAATGCAGCACTAAGCCAGAGAATACTCGAGGCAGAGCTAAAGAGCTACCTGAAGCATCACCTATTGGAGTCTACAGGACTCCATTTAGGCATCGACTGCCGGCTCATATGACCTGCAGGACCTTGCTTCTCGTGATATCCTGCAGGTCGGAAGAGTGATTGTGGATGGAGAATAGGGACTTTTTCCCCAGTCTCACTCTGCTCCCTGAAGCCAGAAGAGGTGGATTGAGCCGGATGGGAGACGAGTATCTGATTTTTTTTTGGGAGGAGGGGGATTTGTAGCTGGTGAATGATAACAGAGTCCACAGAAGTGGAATCAGTTAACCGCAGCTAGGAGCTGGTGCTAACTTTTGAGTTACCCGCAGTGGTGAGTAATTAACATTAGGACTTTGTAATCCTATTGGTAATTAACTCTTTGCACTCCCAATGTTAAGCATAGAGAGAACAAAATACAGTAAGCACATGCTGAAAAGCGCAATCTCTGCGCTAATGTTTTTCTTTTAACCCTTTAACATTCGGATTGTACTATGGGCGGCTTTCACTAGGGCCACTTAACCTAACGTTAATGCTCACACAGCTGAGCTCTAACGTTGGCATTAAGTATGTAATATTGCCCAAAGGCTATACTGAAAGTATTCTCCAATAAAGATAATGGTTTATGGTAGTCCTCGTTCCTAGGCTATGGAAAATGATATAAAATCAAAAGGAAAAATAAAAAAGACAGGCACCTTTTTGACTGCAAAAGACCTTTTGAGGTCAAAACAAATGGACGTCTGTGCCATGCAGACATAGACGAATAAACCCACTAATTGGAAAGTTTTTTTAATCATTTCTTTTTTGTACTTCCTAGTAATGTACATTCTTTTGTGTCTTATACACAGAAAGAAGAAATGGGTTTATTAGTCAGTCTAAAAGCAGTGGATTATATTAAATTACTTATCAAAACAGTTAAGCAAATGAGATCTACTTGTTTTACTTTTATGCTTGTCTGGCCCATTTATTTGGTGTAAAGAAGTGACTCCAGATTTTCTCCTCTACATTACAGACACTATTAACGGTTTAGATCTGAAATATATCATTTACCACTTTACCAATTTATCTAGTCCTCTTATTCATACACAAATCTTCTAAGTCAAAATACTGTATATTCTTATAATTTATTTATACTTCGTGAATGGGACACTATGCACCCTGATCACTTTAGCTAATAAAAGTGGTCAGGCTTCGTGGAGTGTCCCCCTCTCTCTAGCCAGGTTTGGCTGGTAGCACTGTTTGGTAGCACTGCTGGTAGCACTGTTTGAAGAGGAGGAGTTTCCTCTGCCCACATAGCTGTTATTCAGCAAATGGGATTTTGAATATCACTAGCAGGGGACCAGTTCAGGGATGTCACAGCATGCTGACATCATACGGTCTCACAGAGTGCCAGCAGAAACGGGCTTCCGAGGAGCAACCAGATGCAGGCTGGTGCTCCACATGCAGCACCAATCCATTACTCTGTACAGGTGCTTACGTACCTTGAGTGCAAAAAGTATGCAAGATACACAATTTACATAGCTCAAGTACAAAAGTTACATACGATTCTCAATTTGCTTAAGGACCTCTAGTTATATCTGCATTTTGAGAGCCCTGAGCGGAGAAGACGAGCGCTGCTGGACAAAAGGAGAGTATAGAACGTTAAATAACACTATAGGCATCTTCTGCCCAGTTATTTAAATGGACACTGCAACCAAAAAATTAAATGTCATTGTGTTTATTTTAAGTCGCTGAGATCTTACATGTGCTTAATTTTCTCTTGTGTTTAGTTAAGAAAATATATTACTCTATATGTGTCACTGTGCCATTTTGTGATCTTGTGTTGTAAACTCCCCCTCCAGTATCTTTACATCACATGATCCTCACTGTGTGACATTGAGAATAGAATGGAGTCTATGGGTCGATCACGGACTTGAATCCTTGTATTGTGTGTGATGTATTCGAGGGAAATCACCAGGGGGTAGATTATAGACATGTGCATTCGTTTTAGTACTAAAACGATTTAGTCCGAATTTTGGGATAATTTAGTTTTCGTATTACTCAAGAGATACGAAACTGCTCAGTACAAGAAACGAAAGAAACTAAAATAAAATGCACTACATTTTAGTTTCAGTCCTTTTTGTAATATTACATTGAGTGAAGGAGACCAGCAATGAAGAGCGCAACATCGCAAAGCTACAGAAAAGGTTTGTATGCGTAATCCTTCCCGACCCTACCCAAAAATCTGACAGTGATAGAGCTCCAGAATACTCATTCACAGCACAGACAGCCAGCACAGGAGAGGAAACCTTTACTTAACCCTTGAATGTCTATGAGGCAGACAAGATGATAAAAGCAGCTGGAGAAGGAAAACAATCAAATAAATCACACTGAAAGCTAATGACAGAGGAGGGCTGGATAGTAGAAACCCCTTTATAACAAGCAGCGCTGGGAGAAGAGAGGGACTTTATAAAACGTGTGTTATCTCCCCACCCGCTCTGCATAAAAAGGGGCTTAGTTCTGATACATTTTATATTATCCAGGAGCACTATCCCCCTTTCCTCATCTATAATACACATTTTTATATAAAGTCCCTCTCCTCTCCCAGTGCTGCTTGAATAAAGTTTTTTTTACATCTGATACATTTAGTATCCAGCTCTCACAGTTACTCTGTCATTTATGAGCCTTCAGTGTGATGTATTTGAATGTTTTCCCTTGATTTAAAGTGCTTTATTTTATTAGGAAAATAAATTTGCATCAGTCATCTCTTCTCTGAGCTTTCAGACTGATTTACGTTAATATTTTCCCTCTCCCCTGCTTTTATATTCCTGTCTGTCTCCCCACAGAGATACAAAGTTTAAGTAAAAGTTCCCTCTCCTGTGCTGGATAAGCATTGCATTCCAAAGTTCTGCACCCTCCACATGCCAATGCAGTAGGATGTTCTATACAGAGAGATGTTCTATACATTATACAGAGAGGGTATTAATGCAGGAGGATGTTATATACATTATACTGAGAAAGGTTATAATTGAGGAAGATGTTCTTTACAGAGAGGGACATTAATTAATCAGGAGGATGTTCTATACATTATACAGAGAGGGGTACTAATTAATGCAGGTGGATGTTGTATACATTATACAGAAAGGGGTATTAACTAATGCAGGAGGATGTTATCTACATTATACAGAGAGGGGTATTAATTAATGCAGGAAGATGTTCTATACATTATACAGAGAGGAGCCTTTGTTTTAGCCCTTTAAATCCAGTGGCTGTGAGCGCTGAGATCGGTTACTTGTTATATTATCACTCAGTACAATGTATCAGGCTCAGCTGTTACAGTAACTGACTGTAACAGCGCTCAGAGTTTCAGTAAAACAAGGAAATAATATTGTTGTAACCTCTTATACAGTATATAAAAATATTATTTACTAGTTTTACTGAAACTCTGAGCACTGTGATAAGCAGCAGTCAGTTACTGTAACAGCTTTGCCTGACACATTGTGCTGAGAGTGAGAGATACTGTAACAAGCAGCGATCCCAGCCCTCTGAGGAGCCACTACAATAGTAATTGTATCCCCTGGTTTTCAGATGAATGAAATAAATTAGTTTTCATACTAAAGAACTGAAAATGAATTTCTTTAGCAACTAAATAAATTGCATTTTAGGACTAATCCATTAGTTCAAAACGAAATTTTGTGCTGTGCACATGTCTAGTAGATTAGAAGTCTTTTAAGCTCCCTGTCATATCTCATTCAGCTGCCATCTCTTACATTGAGTGGCCTGTAGAACACAATACACCTGTTGGCTTATAAAACAGTCCCTCATCCATCTTGTTAGGTGTTAAATACTGTATAAGATAAAGCACAGCCACAATGTAAAACTTTTGCACAGATTTTGGTACATGTTGCACCATGGGAAAAATCCACAAAATGGAAACAGGAAATAAAAAATATATTTTTCCTTTTTACACACAATTACTTCAAACAATGAAAAAAAAACAGCAACATGTGTTTCATAAAGTGGTTTTATTTGCAACGCATAAGTAATCTAGTTACAGCTTATGTAAGTGGTAGTGCCCCTTTAAGGGGGAAAAAAGGATTACTTTTTGCATAGAGTGTTCCTTTAATGCACTAATCTATCCCATTCTATGCATTTTTACCGTGGATAATTAATTTTAAATCCCTAAAAATGTATATGCCTGTCTACATTACATATACAGTATTTTGAAAAAACTTAAATCAAAATATCAGTTTCGTGTCCTCTAGTCTTGTCTTTACACTTGCTACTTCCTACAAAAAAATGAAAATTTTACTCTTACATTTTCTTGTAATAGTGGAGGAAAGAAGAGGCTTAAGGATTCTCTACATCAATATTTGCCAATGCCAAGAAGTCCATCATAAAACACTTGGGATTGTTACTTTACCAGAAGGCAGTTCAGTCAGCACAAATGTGCAATGATCTAACTATCAGCGGATCCTCCTGCTAATGCATGGCTTAGTGGCCAATTCTGTCCGTAATACGGACTCTTCGAATTGAAACATCTATTCGTCCAAATCATTCAACTACAACTGCCCTTTAAAAGTTTGCAATGATATCCAAGCTGGCATGGAACAAGGAGACCTAACTAGAGCCATCTTCCTTGATTTTGCCAAGGCCTTTGACACAGTAGACTAGGGCATCCTATTACATAAACATAAAAAGTTAGGTATTTGGTGATCACACGCTAACCTGGTTTCAATCCAGGGCTGGCCCGACGATGGAGCAGCGTGGAGCGCTTGCTCCAGGCAGCGAAGATTCGACAGCGGCAAATTTTTGCGCCGCCATCGTGATCGCCAATGCACTATTTTTTTTCCAGTGCCGGACTGCGGCGCGGTGGCAGCATCTAATTTGGCGGCCGGCGTGTTGATACACTGCATGACTCCGCCAGCCACTGACCACACCCACAAGCTCCCATCATGCCATGCCGCTGTGTCGACACAGGAGAACGGGATGAAGACGTGTGGGTGGCGACTGTTGATAGATCCTGCGGCAGTCACAACAACAACTTGTCTGGTGTTGTTGTACACACACACTCTCTCCAGTCCTCCAGCTCCCGGTGGCCCCTGGAGGACCAGCCACTGCCAGCTACCCTGTGTAGGCGGGGCACACGGGTTGAAGGGAGATGTAGTTTTTCCAGCTCCACTTCCCAGCAATGGCTGCCTGCTGCAGTGAGGTAATGTGTGTGCTGGCTGGAGCTGCAGACTGTGTGGGTGATGCTGTTCTTTAAGGCTTTATGGCGTAGAATAGGCCTGGCAGGGCACCGTGTAAAATTTACACTGTAAATGGACAGCATGGTGGCAGTATGTATGAGTGATGCAGAGTCCCGGGTTAATGTATTATTTCCAGGGGGTTAATACAACCAGCAGACAGAGAAAATACTATTCCAGACCTATTGATCCTTATCATCATACCACCTGGAATAATAATCATATTAATGTCAGCCTGCATACTGCTCCTGCACAGGATGTGAACCTACTGTCCCTAAGCATGTCACTGGGAGCTCTGGCAGGGAAGAGGTTAATGTCACCCCTTATAATGCTCTGCCAAGGTAGGGGGATAGTACAATGCACAAGGAAATCATGCCATATGTTTAGTGCTCTAACATAGAAGTGCTTAATGCCAACCCTTTAGAGTTGTGGCAAGGAAGGAGTTAATGCCACCTTTTAGAGTATTGGCAAAAAGGGGTTAAAGCCACGGTTTATTAGCTCTAGCAGGCGAAGGGTTAATGCCATCCTTTCAGAGAAGGGATTCATTTATCTGTGAGTTCTGATATGGTAGGGGCTGTCTCTGCACTTTCAGGGCTATGGCACGGAAGCTGTCATTCTCTTTAGTTTTAGCAAGGGTTAATGCAACACTGGAGGTTTTGGCAGAGAAGGGGGGTAATTCCATACTTCCCTGCCACAAAGTGGTTATTGGTTAATATGCCCAATTGTTAGTGCTGTGACAGGGAAAGGGTTAATACCCACCTGATACCACTTGGGCAGGGGAGAGGGTTAATGGCTAACTGCCCTCTGGCAGGGATGGGGTTAGTGGTCAAACCTTTTGGCTCAAAGGGGTTAATGGCCAATCTTGTGGGAATTGACAGGGAAGGAGTTAATGGTCCGTCTTGTGAGCTCTGGCAGGGAAGGGGTTAAAGGTCAGCCTTGTGGGCTCTGGCAGGGAAAGGTTAATGACACATTTTTGGAGCTCCTGCAAAGGAGAGATTGTAAGCTGTTAATATTGTGAGCTTAAAACTGGTTGCTATTAATATTAATGGGGCATGAAAGAGACTGCTAATATTGATTGTGGGCATAAAGAGTGATGCCGATATTAATTGGGAGCTGTTTATATTAATTGGGGGCATGCAGAAAGATGATATTAATTTGGGGCACAGAGAGGGGTTCCTATCTTTAATGTGGTGCATAAAGACTGGGGACATTCACAGATCCACTTATAGGAATTGAAGACATGGGGGTGAGGTTTGGAACATTACAGGCTGATTTAAGGTATAGAAAGGTGCGTGAGTCTGTCCGTGTGAATGTGTGTTTCTGTGTCACAATCAAATAATCATCTCCATCCTACTCAGTGAACTATATCCTCAGTCACATCTAACCCAGCCTGACACATACTTATGGAGACTGACTGGAGACGTGAAAATTCAAAGTCAAAATAGCCAAACCTGAAAAATTCTCCCATTTATCTCACTTTCCAAATCAGCTGTTTTGGCCTAGAGTGTTCTCTTCTCCTGGTTTTCACCTCTCTCTGAATAACCCCCTTAGTGTTACACTTGGATTTTAGTTAATGGACATGGGTGTATTTTAGGGAATGTGGTGAGGGGGGGCAGCATTTCAGCCTTCGCTCCAGGCAGCACAATGTCTTGGGCCGGCCCTGTTTCAATCATACGTATTGGATAGATAGCAATATGTATCCATTTCTGACAGCGCTTCCCTCTTTCTCACCTGGTCACGTGCGGTGTAACCAAGGTTTGATACTTGGCCCCCTGCTAGTCACAATATTCATAAATGATCTGCCTAATGTCTGCAAAGCCTCAACTGCAAACATGTACATTGTAGATTGTAAGTTCCCATGGGAATAGGGCCCTCGTTTCCCCCGGTACTGGTTTGTCAAAATGTTGTTCAATGGCAAGACACCTAACTACACATACTTGCCTACCACACAAAATCGGCTGTGGAGTCCAGTGGTAGCATCTCTGCACATCGACTGTGGAGAAGCAAGTCAAAAATACCATTTAGCACATCCCTCCACTACAACCGTGGATAAGTATCAACTTTAGAAGAAGCAGGTTCAGCCGAACCACCAGGTCGCTGTTCTACAAATCATGGACTCGATCTCAGAAGACGCCAGTGTCCTTGGGCAAGATACCCAACGATATAGGTGCGTCTACCACATAAAATACTCCTACTACTCCTAGATTGTAAAGTTCTCTTGGGAACAGGGTCCCACTGAATCAGGCCATATCACCCATGTGTGGTTTTTCTAATGTATCAACCCCCTGTACACTGATCTTGTAAAGCGCTGCAGAATTTGTGGCGCAATATAAATAAATAATTAATAAATAACTTCACAATGACATATAAAGCATAAGTACTTAGATCATGCATATGTTAAACAGCATAAGTAGACCACAGAAAACAAGTCACTTATTAAAACAGCAAGTCTGCGGAGCAACCGCCATCAGAGTTTACCCCAGAATTTAGCTTGAGGAACGCCTACTTGATATTGCACTTTTATCCAAATGGCTATTTTACAAACTGTTGAACTATTAATGAAATTATACATCTCGGTTTAAATTATTATAAATACGCTTAGGAAAGGAATATAGAAATGTAACAATAGGTTTTAACCCATTTGTGACACTGCAGAGTGAGAATGTGAGGTATCCTATATTATGAATTGAAGTTGCTCTGAGTATTCAATCACTGGAATAGTTTAACTAGAAAGCAGAAATATTAACCCGGTTGACTGGATTGAAGGCAACCTGCCTGACAACTGTCCATTGAAGAGTAGGGATGAGCGGTTCGGACGGTTCGGGGTTCGACCCGAATTTAGCCTGTTCGAGTAGATCGCGAACACCGAACATTTCCGGGTGTTCGCCGCATGTTCGACCACAATGGACCACAATGCATTTTCCAACTGGCCTGAAGCCCGGAATTGGCTACAGCTTTGCACCTGACCACAGGTCTGGTGCAAGACTGGTTCAACACTATGCCAATCACTGCTCAGAGTCCTGATTGGGCAAATTTTGGCCAATCATGGGCTCACAGAGCTAAGTCCCGCAGCACACTATATAACGTTTCCATGTGCCGATTCTGCACGCATTTCAGAGTAGGGATGTGCGTTTCGGGTTTCGGAATTTCGGAATTTTCACGAAATTTCCCGATTCGGGTCTTTCGATTCGGCCGAAAATCCGAAATTTTTTAGATCCGAAAAAGTCGAATCCGAACTGTTTTCCGAACCGAATCGAAAAATTTTTGGAATTTCGAATGGACTTGAAATGTGTCAAATCGAAATCTATTGCTTTGAAACGAGAACAGACTTTCCGAAAAAACGAAAAATTTACCAAATCGAAAATTTTTCGGAATTTTCGAATGGACTTGAAATGTGTCAAATCGAAATTCATTTTCCCTCTATTCATGATTTCAGTTCCATTCGGGATTTCGGTTCCATTTCGGTAAGTCTGGACATCGTATATTTAACTAGTATCGGTTATATCGCTGAATCTGTAAAAAAAATTTTGTTTCCAATGATCCGATCAGAATATTCGTATTTTGGTCAGATCCGATTCGTCCGCGGGTCGCGCATGCGCGCGCGCGCACATGTCGTAACTTTATTGAGCCAGTTTTATTGACAACTTTTTGAACAAAATATTGTTTTTATTATTCTTCATGATGGCCGCTGCCAGAGAGGAGACCTCGTCATCATCTCATGATGAAGTTGAACCACCTGCACCCAGGAAAAAACGGGCCCAAAATATGGCGTTTGAGGAGATGTTGGAGATGGTCCGCATCTTTGATAGCAAAGATTACGATTGCCGGAACGGACCTTACCGCAGGAAGAATAACGCCAGAAAAGATCGTATCCTTGACAAGCTACGCACCACCATTTTGGAGATGTTTGGGAAGGACCGGACAAAGGACCAGCTACGGAAACGCTGGTCTGATTTAAAAGTACGTGAGCAGGAGCAGCTGAGACGCATCCGCCGCGTCATAGCGAAACGTAAGTGTCATGTTATATTGTAAAGCGCTGCGCAAACTGTTGGTGCTATATAAATCCTGTATAATAACAATAATGTGCTTGCATGTGCTAATGTGCAAAGAAATACGTTGATTTATCTAGTCCCTTTTTTCATGCAATATGATTGTGTATAGCTTTGCGTTTTCACAATTCGTCATACATGCATTTTTGCCATAGCTCTTCTTTTTTGTGATTTTACGTATTCGTGAAAATTGTGATATTTGATGTATGTAGATGAAGTTACAATGCTGGATTTCTTTTGGCACTGTGTGTATAGTCTGTAGTGTGCGGGGGGGGAGGTTGTTGTGACTGAGTGATGCATACGAGAAGACCCGCAGCTTGCCCAATATTATCTCCCACCTGCGCATCAATAAAAATCTCTGCGTCTCTGCTAAGTGATAGGATGGGACATGTAGTTCTTCTGAAAGTGCATCCAAACAGAGCTGCCTTCAATACATCCTCAGCAGCTGCTGAAGCAGTGTCATTGAATGCTTTAGATGCAAATTTCAAAACAAAATGGTGGATTTCTGTTGTTGTTTCTGCAATATCCAGTTTTATTATTAGCAGAAACTGAAAGTGAAACTGAGGCTGAGGCCTTCTATAAAATAACTAAAAGCAGTCGCACAATGCGTTTTGTACGCACACAACACAAATAATAGTTTTTATTGAATAAACGTAATGTTTACTTCTGAAAAAAATATATAAATGAACGGTAATATATGTCTGTGCAGAGGAAATAAATAAATATTTTGTGACTTTAGAACTATGAGATGGGAGTAGTGGTGGGTCAAGCTGGTAGTGGGATAGTGGAGGGGTGTCGCAATACTTTCGGCAATATATTGTATAGATATACCATTTTTTCCAGTCTGCATTATTTACGTGTTATATTTTTTGGATTTGGCAGAAGACAGGAAGAAGGCCGCCGAATCTGCCCGGGCAGGGACCAGTGCCCCAGCGGAGGAGGAGGGGGAGCCACGGGCGTCCACCAGCGCTGGTATATACTGTTTTATTTAGCAACGACTTTGGTCAAAAACAGAAACATTTTTTGTTTACTGTATTTTAATTTATTTTTTTTATGTATAGCACAAGAGGGCAGAGGAGGAAGAGGAGGAAGAGGAGGACCAGGAGGAGGGCGAAGGAGAGAGGCAGCCGGTGCAGCAGGAGGCCGCCAGTCGAGGTTTTTTTTTTTTACTGTTGTATTTTGCATCGACTTTTGTTCAAAAATAAATCAGTTTTGTTGTTTACTGTATTTTTTATTTCTTTAATTTCTTACATATAGCACTGGATATGCAGACGGTGGTGGTGGGGGAGGAGTCGGAGGAGTCGGAGACTCAGGAGGCCGCCAGCTCTGGTATATACTACTGTTATATTTTTTCAAGACTTTCAGTCAAAAATAGAAACCTGCTTTACTTACTGTATTTTCCTTCTTTCATTTATTGGATATATCGAAGAAGCCAGACCGAGCAATCAAGAGGCGATTGGCGAATTAAGGCTGGCTGTCAGAACACTGGATGCCATCCAGGAACTGCTGCAGGAACTCCGGGAACACCTTAATAACACCGCGGACATCCTGGAGCGGCAGTAAGACAGAGACAATACTCAAGTCAATACGGATGTGCCTCAGCTGCTCCTGCTCGCCTGCTTTGAGGTCGGACCAGCGTTTTCTGATCTGGTCCTTCGTCCCGTCTTTCCCAAACACCTCCAGGATGGTGGTGCGCGTAGCTTGTCAATGATACGATCCTTCCTAAAATTATTCTTCCTGCCGTAAGGGCCCTTACTGCAGTCATAATCTTTGTAATCAAAGATGCGGACCAGCGCCAACATCTCCTCAAATGCCAGTAATTCTAAAAGTGAACCAATACTCTGAACGCCTGGCTTGGAAGATGGCCGCCATTGTATGTTTGTTTGTGTTGTTTGTGCCCCTGTTGGGCAGTTTGCCATCCTTGGCATGTTCCCTTCCCTTCCCCATGTTGTAAATAAATTTTCTATTTTTTCTATATTTTCCTGTTTGTGTGCGTTGCTTTACGTTAATAAGTTAATTATGTATTGCTTGGTTTCCACACTGTTAACCACGTCGATGCGGAGGACGCGCTCAGCGCGTCCTCCGCATGGCTGCTGGTATGCGGAGGACGCGCTGAGCGCATCCTCCCTTTGGGGTCAGCGTTCGGCCGGGTTCCGGACGATCGCTGGCCCCCCCGGTGCGGGCTGACATCCTCGATGTGAGCCCAGCATCCGGAACCGCCGCCGGTGAAATTAGGTGTCATCGCGACAGCGCGATGACACCTAATTCAGGCGCCCCCCCATGTGCGGAGGAGGCACCTGAAAGGGAGGGGGGGGGGAGGTCCTTCGGACCTCTCTCCCTCCCGATCGGCGGCGTTGCGGGGGTTAACCCAGGCACCATTTGGAAGGGCACAGCCTGCCCTTCCAAATGGTGCCTGGCATTAACCCCTGGGGAGCTGGATCGCGAATCGGCGCTGAAAAGCGCCGGTTCGTGATCCTTTCCCGGAGCTGGCCGACATCTTGGATGTCGGCCAAGCCTCCGGGAACTCCCCCTGAGGACTGGCGTCATCGTGCATAGCACGATGACGCCAGTCCTAGAGTTAACCCCTAACTGCCACCAATGTGGAGATAGGGAGTTCCAATGAACTCCCTATCTCCCGATCCGTGGCAGCTAGGGGTTAAAGTTTGGTATGGTTGGATCGGCCAGAGCATGGCCGTTCCAACGATACCAAACACTACAGTGAAAAAAGTTTTTTAAAAAAAATTAAAAATAAAAATATATTTTAAAAAAAAATTATAAAAATTAAATAAACATTTTTTTTTTCTTTTTTTTGGTTCGATAATGCAGCAATATTGTTCCCATTTCAATTATAATGTGAACAATGATGCTGCACTAACGAGGTGGTGGGGCAATATCCACGAGGAGCTGGGGCATGTCCACGAGGAGCTGGGGCATGTCCACGAGGAGCTGGGGCATATCCACGAGGAGCTGGGGCATGTCCACGAGGAGCTGGGGCATATCCACGAGGAGCTGGGGCATGTCCACGAGGTGCTGGGGCATGTCCACGAGGAGCTGGGGCATATCCACGAGGAGCTGGGGCATATCCACGAGGAGCTGGGGCATGTCCACGAGGTGCTGGGGCATGTCCACGAGGAGCTGGGTCATATCCACGAGGTGCTGGGGCATATCCACGAGGAGCTGGGGCATATCCACGAGGAGCTGGGGCATGTCCACGAGGTGCTGGGGCATGTCCACGAGGAGCTGGGGCATATCCAGGAGGTGCTGGGGAATATCCACGAGGAGCTGGGGCATATCCACGAGGAGCTGGGGCATGTCCACGAGGTGCTGGGGCATGTCCACGAGGAACTGGGGCATATCCAGGAGGTGCTGGGGCAATATCCACGAGGAGCTGGGGCAAGTCCACGAGGAGCTGGGGCATATCCACGAGGAGCTGGGGCATGTCCACGAGGTGCTGGGGCATGTCCACGAGGAGCTGGGTCATATCCATGAGGTGCTGGGGCATATCCACGAGGAGCTGGGGCATATCCACGAGGAGCTGGGGCATGTCCACGAGGTGCTGGGGCATGTCCACGAGGAGCTGGTTCATATCCATGAGGTGCTGGGGCATATCCACGAGGAGCTGGGGCATATCCACGAGGAGCTGGGGCATGTCCACGAGGTGCTGGGGCATGTCCACGAGGAGCTGGGGCATATCCATGAGGTGCTGGGGCAATATCCACGAGGAGCTGGGGCAAGTCCACGAGGAGCTGGGGCATATCCATGAGGAGCTGGGGCATATCCATGAGGATGTCGGATGTCGGCCAAGCTTCCGGGAACTCCCCCTGAGGACTGGCGTCATCGTGCATAGCACGATGACGCCAGTCCTGGAGTTAACCCCTAGTTGCCACCAATGGTGGAGATAGGGGGTTCCAATGAACCCCCTATCTCCCGATCCGTGGCAGCTAGGGGTTAAAGTTTGGTATTGTTGGATCGGCCAGAGCATGGCCGTTTCAACGATACCAAACACGAATGTGAAAAAAGTTTGTAAAAAAATTAAAAATAAAAAAATATTTAAAAAAATTTATAAATAAAAATGAACAATTTTTTATCTTTTTTTTGGTTTGTTAATGCAGCAATATTGTTCCCATTTCAATTATAATGTGAACAATGATGCTGCACTAACGATTTTTGTATGCGGTGCATTTGTTAAAAATCGTGTAATTTCCCCCAAAAAAATGTAACGAGACCCCATCTCTAATTTTTTTAACAAGCGCACCCCATACAAAATACAACCACAATTCCTCGCGCGTTAAAATGTGAAAAAAAAAACACTTTACACGCTGTAAATTATTGAAAAATCATATTTTATTGCATTTTTTGTTATAATATACAGACAGGTCATGACGTATACATATAATAATGACATATTATGAATCTGCCGAGTCTGACGGAAAGAACGATATATAATATGTCTGGGTAATATACTAAAATAAGCCTTCAAAACACGTTTAAACAAGATGAGCAAAATCTGTTAAAATGACCTCAGCACAGAGGCGGGAAATGCCACAGCAGCGAAAGGGTTAACTAAAAAAACACGATAGAATCGCCAGAATTATCGTATCGACAGAATGAATTATCGGATCCGAAAAACAAACCAAAAATTTATTATAAAAAATATATAAAGTAGTATTAAAAAAGTAAACCATAGTAGTTTTCATCAAAACGAATAGAGTTAGACAGCTTTGAAACGAGAACAGACGTTCCGAAAAAACGAAAAGTTCCTAAAAACGAAAAATTGGCGATATGCCGAAAACCATGTACAATTCCGAAAAACGAAAAGTTCAGAAAAACGAAAAGTTCCGAAAAACGAAAAGTTCTGAAAAACGAAAAATGTGCGATATGCCGAAAACCATGTACAATTCCGAAAAACGGAAATTTCCGAAATAACGAAAATTCGATACAGAAACTTAGTAAAGTGACCCGAAAATACGAAAAATGGTCGATATTCCGAAAAATAAATGTACCCGAAAACCGAATCGAACCGAATCGAAACAGAAAGCAGTCGAAACGAGCCGAATCGAAAAGTTTAAAAATTCGAAAAATCGAATCGAATCGAAAAAAAAAAAATCGGTGCACATCCCTATTTTAGAGGAGATTTCAAAGGAGATAGTTGTGTTTTGTTACTGCCGGTCTGCCACGCTACTGGGGGGGTCTGGGGGGGGTCTCATTTCTACCAAATATCAGGGAATTTAGGTGATGCGTGTCTTGTCACTGTGCCAGCAAGTTTTTTTGGGGTTTACAACTTTCTTTAAAACAATTGTGAATTAAGGTGATCTTCTGGGTCTTGTCACTGTGCCAGCAAGTCTTTCTTGGGTCTCATTTCTACCAAATATCAGGGAATTTAGGTGATTTGTGTCTTGTCACTGTGCCAGCAAGTTTTTTGGGGGTTTACAACTTTCTTTAAAACATTTGTGAATTGAGGTGATCTTCTGGGTCTTGTCACACAGCCAGCAAGTTTTTTTGGGGCTCAGTAATTTCCTTAAAACATTTGTGAATTAGGGTGATCTGTGTCTTGTCACACATCCAGTACCACGCTTTATTTTGGGGCTCACTAATTTCTTTAAAACATTTGTGAATTGAGGTGATCTGTGTCTCGTCACTGGCTGCCAGCTATCAGTGTGTCTCACTGAGTTATACCAGAGTTCTTTAAATCTTTATACCAGAGTTGAATCAGAGTTCTGTATATATTAATCTATAAATCACTCACCATGTCTGAAAGAACAAAAAGGACAGGCAGATGCTCCCAGACACAGATAAGAGGGCAAGCAGCCCCTGACTCGGGAGGCTGTATCTCTGGTTTTGGTGGACGTGGTGCATCCTCTGCAGGGGCACGTTTGTCCTTTCTAACTGGTGCTGGCCGTCTTAAGCAGCAGCAACATACAGAGGACTTGGTGGATTGGCTAACCAGGCCATCCTCATCCTCAGAGTCCTCTGCCAGCCAGGCTTCTAGTGCTTTACAGTCCACCTCAGCTGCCAAAGCATCTAATGCAGCCTCCATGTCCACAGCTACTCCTGCCGTAGCCTCGCTATCACACACGGAGGAGTCAGCTGAATTGTTTGACTACAATGAGAGTGACATGCTGCTTGAGGATGCACAGCAAGTACAGTGCTCTGATTCAATCTCTGAGGTTGAGCAAGGGAGTATAATCAACCTAGAGTAAGGGGGTGCCAGTGATGACACACAAATAACTGGCACTCATGTTGCCCCAGCAGCTGCAGCACACTGCCAAGTTGGCTCCAGTGATGAGGAGATAGGGGGTGAAGATGACATTGATGATGAGGTCACTGACTCCACCTGGGTGCCAGATCGAACTGAGGAATCAAGTGAGGAGGAGGGGGAGGAGGAGGGGGAGGAGGAGGAGGAGGCACAGCAAACACGAGGCACAACATCCTCTGTGACCAACCATAGCACTAGCCAGTCCAAGGCATCACATGTCAGAGCTGCTCTGGTGCAGAGCGCTGTTGTCTCAAAGAACACATGCAGGAACTCTGCTGTCTGGGAGTTCTTTAAGAAATGTGCAGCAGAACCCACCGTTGCTATTTGTAATCTATGTCAGATGAGGCTGAAGCGTGGGATAAACACCGGACACTTGGGTACCACATGCTTGAGGCGACATATGAACAAGTGCCACACATCCTGTTGGCGCAAAACTTTGCGTAGGTCCTCCTCCACCTCATCTGTCTCTACCCACACTGTATGTCCTGCCATGTCATTACCTACAACCTCCACCGACAGGGATGATGCTACAGTAATGGATGTACCAGGTCCTTCCTCACAATGTGACATCATCCCAGTAGCTGAAGGTTTACGCAGTCAGATTACGTTGCCGCAGCTGCTGCAGTGAAAGAAAAAATATAGTCCCAACCATCCCCAAGCACAGCGTCTAAATGCCAGCTTAGCAAAATTACTCGCATTGCAGCTGCTGCCTTTCCAGCTGGTGGACTCTGCTCCCTTCCGTGAATTTGCTGAATGTGCTGTACCACAGTGGCAGGTTCCAAAACGCCATTACTTTTCACGCAAGGCCATTCCAGCACTATACCAGCATGTGGAAGACAATGTTATTCAGTCATTGGGAAAGGCAGTCAGCAGTGCATGTCACTTTAGACACGTGGTCCAGCAAGCATGGACAGGGTCGTTACATTTCTTTCACGGCACACTGGGTAACTCTGATTGCAGCTGGGAGGGATCCAAGATGGGGCTCTGTGCTGGATCCTCCTCCTCCTCCTCCTCCTCCGTTAAACCGACACCTGACAGGGTCTACGCAATGGCTCAAGCAAAAAGATGCCATACTGTGCTTGAGCTGGTTTGTTTAGGGGACAGGAGCCACACCGGGTCAGAAATTTTGTCAGCTCTGCAAGGGCAGGTGCAGAGATGGTTAACACCACGCCAGCTTGAGCTGGGAATGATCATCTGCGATAATGGCAGCAACCTTCTCTCCGCCCTATGCAAGGGTGAATTGACGCATGTACCATGCCTAGCACACGTCCTAAATCTGGTGGTACAGCGTTTCCTAACCAAGTACCCAGGGCTGCCAGAGCTTCTCATCCAGGCCAGAAAAGTCTGCAGCCACTTCAGATGGTCATTCCCAGCAAGCGTTCGCCTGGCAGAAATTCAAAGAGAATTCTACCTTCACACAAACCGTCTGATCTGTGACATGCCCACCAGGTGGAACTCGACATTAGCAATGCTGCAGCGTCTGCACAAGCAGCAGAGGGCCATCAACGAGTACCTGTGTGAGTATGGCACAAGGTCAGGTTCAGGTCAACTTGGTTTTTTTCCCCCGCAGTGGCTGATGATCAAGGATGCATACACTGTACTGTCACCATTTGAGGAGGCAACGAGGATGGTGAGCAGGGACAGTGCATGCATCAGTGACACAATTCCTTTAGGGTTCCTGCTGGAGCACACTCTGCGGGGAATTATAGATGTGGCTCTAGAGGCAGAGCAGCGGGAGGAAGAGGAGGCCTTCCCTAGCTCTCAAGGCCCCAGTCTTTCCGCAGACAGCATTCCAGCGGTTCCTACTCAGATCAGACAGGAGGAGGATGAGGAGGAGGAGGACTATTTAAGTAGTGGGGGCATTGAAGGTGGGGATTCCTCAAGGGAGGGTTTTGTGTGCCCAGAAACAGAAGGGCTTGTGCGTGGCTGAGAGAGGAAGTGTACGATACGGTCATTCTCATTGACCAGGAAGACTCGGAAGCTAATGCCACCTCCAACCTAC
This sequence comes from Leptobrachium leishanense, assembly GCA_009667805.1. Taxonomy (NCBI): domain Eukaryota; kingdom Metazoa; phylum Chordata; class Amphibia; order Anura; family Megophryidae; genus Leptobrachium; species Leptobrachium leishanense. The sequence goes on along the minus strand of CM019064.1, from coordinate 109,681,808 downwards.
GCTGCATGGGCTCCCTAATGATGCAAAGCTTGCTAAAGGACCCCAGGATTCATGCTATCAAGGAGAGGGATCATTACTGGTTGGCAACCCTTCTTGATCCACGATACAAGGGGAAAGTTGCAGAGCTCATCCTGCCCGCACAGAGGGAGCACAGGATGAAAAAACTTGAGGACGCTCTAAAGCGACACTTGTGTAACACCTTTCCAGGCACTGGTAGATTACCAAGTGCTGACACACGTGCTTCTGAGGCTGCGGGTGATCAGAGGAATAGCGGTGAAGGCAAGGGCCGCTTGACTGATGCTTTTTTAAAAATTTTTAGTCCACGACGCCCTGGGACGTCAAATGTAGGCACCCATTGCCAGCGTCTTCACCATATGGTGCAGGACTACCTAGGGGCAAGGGCAGACCTGGATACCTTTCCAGCAGATGATCCACTGGCTTACTGGGTGTTGAGATTGGATCACTGGCCAGAACTTAGCCAATATGCTATGCAGCTACTAGGTTGCCCTTCATCTAGCGTGCTTTCCGAAAGGATGTTCAGTGCCGTTGGAGGTTTTGTCACAGACAAAAGAGTGTGTCTGTCCACCGACTCTGCAGACCGGCTGACATTTATAAAAATGAATCAGTCCTGGATCAGCAGCTATTAATCCCCTGATGCTGAAGTAATGGAATAGATCGGGGATGTCCTCTTCTGCATTCACAAAACCTCCAGCACTGAACTCTTCCACAATACCACAAAAGGGTTACGGTGTGAAGGCACTTGCTGCCATGAAAGGCACAATTTTTGGCTGCACTGACGCCTGTGCCAGATTTATATCATTTTATTTTTTTGAACCGCAGGGTCCAACCCTGCACTCTTCCACAATACCACAGAGGGGTTACTTTATGATGATACTTGCTGCCCTGGCAGTCTTGCACCAAAGGCAGAATATCTGGGAGCACTGACGCCTTAACCAGATGCATATCTTTTTAGTATAGGACCGCAAGGTTCACACCTGCATTCTTCCACAATAAAACAGAGGGGTTACTGTATGATGATACTTGCTGGCCTGGCATTACAGGCACAATATCTGGGTGCACTGACGCCCATTAACAGATAAAAAACTTTTCAATATAGGACCACATGGTCCACCCCTGCATTCTTCCACAATACTACAGAGGGGTTACTGTATGATGATACTTGTTGGCCTGGCAGTCTTGTACCAAAGGCAGAATATCTGGGTGCACTGACGCCCATTCCCAGATTCATATCTTTTTAATATAGGACCGCATGGTCGACCCCTGCATTCTTCCACAATACCACAGAGGGGTTACTGTATGATAGTACTTGCAAGCCTGGAACCAAAAGCACAATATTTGGGTGCACTGCCACTGACGCCTGTATCAGATTCATATCCTCAGAGGGGTTACGGTGTGGCGGCACTGTTGGGGACGCTAAAGGACCAATTTTGAAGCACCTATTGTTACTTTCATCCAAAGCCTGCATAAGTTTCACAATAATTTAGCCAAAAAAATCACTAAACTTTTTCTGCGCGTCCTAAAATGTCTTTTCATACAGGCTGCCGCCCCAAGCAGTTGTTTATGGATAGATTAAAGGAACAGCATTTACCGTCATATGAAACGTAATTCTTTGGTTTTTAAGTGTTTCTATACATCCTAGAAATCCGCCACTTCACGGGCAGGTTATGGGGACCTCCTAGGCACGATATTTGAAGGAATTTTTGGTTTTTATTTTTAACCCTTATTTCATGGAAAACTCACTGTTCCTTTAAAAACGTTTTTTTTAACTTTTTGTCTTTGTTTCCTGTCCCCCAGGGTACTACCCGGACCCCCATACATCTTTTATGGCAAATATGTAGCATATATGCCCTCTATATAGCATATATGCACTCTAAAAAAACGAATTTTCAGCCCCATTGACTTGCATGGGGTTCGGGTTCGGGTTCGGGTCCGGTCCCGAACAAATGGGAAGTTCGGGTTCGGGCTCGAACCGAACTCGGGGAGTGTTCGGCTCATCCCTATTGAAGAGTAGTTCCACCTGGCTGTTGAAAATGATTGGTGGAAGCAGCACATGCTACAGTGTATATTATAATTCAAATATTTAACTCACAGTTGATTGACAGTTGTGGGACACAATCAAAGTGAATGCTTGCCTAAATTATCATTTAAAGACCAGGGTGCACTGTCTTGCTCACGGCCGTCTATTAGATTAGAAACCGAGGGCTAGGGCAAAAATGTCTGATTTCAAATTATTTCAGTCATAGTAGCACATTGTAGTTTCTCTTTAGTTCATTTGGCTCCCCCCACCCCCAAATACAGTCACTCTAAAATAATTTAGAAATACGCCCGTTTTATATGAAGCATCTGTGAGATGAACACACCACTACCAATGATGGAAACTATACAGTAAGTCTCCAAACTCACTCTGCAGGCGTAGGTTTTCCCTGTTAGCGTTAAAATGAGGAATGTGATCTGGCCCTAAGTTTGCTGGTGCTCCAGGAGAAATAGGCATTGTATAACGGATTTAGTGCATCATTATTTTTACCGGGAATTAAGCTATTTGTGAAAATTTTGTTATTAATTTAATCATTTTAAATTTTACTTCATTTTTTTTTAAAAATATAAATGTTTTTTATTAAGGAACCATTAAGCAAGCACAACACAGAGATATAATAATGACAACATAGGCCACGCAGGGCCTTCCAACAATATAAGAATACAGAGATATACAGTATGTGGACGTTCATCAGTAATATACAGTACATTTTAACTATGTCAACAAATGTCAGAAAGATAGCGACAAGGTGAAAAAACAGAAGAAAGAAAAAGAAAGGACAGAAGAAGGAAAAACAAAGAAACATGGTTCAACAGGCATTATACCACTCTCCCGGAGTATCTACAGGATACAGCCATCCCAGCCATCCCAAGTGTCTCTGTGCAATCACGGACTGAGGCGAACATCTCATATTTACATATACCATCTAAATTATTTTAATACTTCTGGGATCGAGGAGATAGAACGAGTGTTCCAGTGACTGGCCAGTACCAATTTGGCAACTCCTAGAATCGCTGATATCAACACTCGAGGGGGCAGTTGAATGTTAGTGGGAATAAAATGCATGAGGTAGGTTTCGGCTGGAGGCGAATATCTGAGGTACATAATCTGATTAAACGGCGAATCTCAGCCAAGTAAGGGCTAGGTTTTTGACAGGTCCAGAAGATATGAAGGAGCAACCCTAACAGATATCAGTGCCATTGGAAACATGCAGCAATCGGGCTGGGGTAAGATACCAGTGGTACAATAATTTGAGATGTGCTTCCCTCATGCCGGTACTTCTAGAGAGCCTATACACCGGGGATGTGGCATAATACCAGTCCTCCTGCGAGAAGGTCAAGTTTAAGTCTTTTTCCCACCTCAGCATGTAGGGTAATTTTTGCAGCCTGTGGGGAGACACTAAGCTCCGATAGCACAGAGACAATGGTTTTAGTGGCCATTTTTTACCTAAACAGAGTCTGTGAAAGGCTGTAGTATCCACAAGGGGGATCGCACCAACCTTCTGAGTCAATAGTATGTGCTTGATACGGAAGTAAATGAAAAGTTATTTCAGGGGGATGTCATATTCCTGAACTAAATCTGGGAACGGCTTAATAGTGGTTGGATTAAGCAGATGCTGGACAAGGGTCACGCCTTGGAGTATCCAGGAGGCAAGATGCAAGTCAGTGGACAAATTTTACTTAATTTTAAAACTCACATAACTTCCTGTCATTCAGGTTTCAGTAAAACTCTCACAGCAATTCTATTCCAATCCAGGTGACTGTAAACTTAACTAGAACTTTTGTAAACCCAATATAGCCATTAAAGTCTATGGAGTTGTTAAGATTACAATGGCTTTGGTTAGGCTTAAACCAGGGTTAGAATACAAAGGACACGATTCCCTAGTGACTTCTCCCGAGCTGCCCCCTTTCTATAGAAATCCCTCCACCACAACATTAGACTCCCCCACTCTCTCCAGTCCTTCAAGAAGTCTCTGAAAAAACATTACTTTAGAGAAGCCTATTGGCTCACTCCATGATCTTCCCACTCTCATTAACTGCTCCTCTTCCCATTCACCCCTCCTGCAACTGCAACTTCACTTAGCCTATTCACCCATTGTACAGCGCTAAGGAATTTATTGGCGCTTAAAAAATACTTGTAACTGTAACAGCTTCTGCAAGCTTACTGTACTTTGCGCATCCTATACGTAACATGCGAAGCGTAATCATAAGGCTAACGTCAGATGAACGCAGAACTCTGCATGCGTGCATAACGGACAGACGTACTGACGGAAGATACTGTAGACACCACACGGTCTGTTTTTTTGGACAGACGTAGAAAAAAAGGGAACTATGGGAAATAAAATTAATATGAAAAAATGCTAAAAAATTTAGAAGAATCTGAAAAGCCATTTTGTACTTCAAGGTGCTGGACGTCGCAAATGCGCTGCATCTGACATCTCATCACTCACACAGAACGCTATGCGGACATGACACACTCTCTGCATGTCCGTGGTAGCGGTTTTACATTCTTGCGTTGTGATTGCGCAGTTCGGTGTGTACGTACTTCGTGTGTGGGTCTCTTTTGATCATGATTCTATGCTACGACAGACGTTAAACTGTGCGGCAACACGGACGTGATCACTGCGTTCGTCTGACGCCGGCCTTAATTAACATTAAGATAAGTAAGCTATTACAAAGTGCTAGTGCTAATTACCCCTGGGATAAGCAAGACAAAGTTGTAGCTACTCCTAAAAGCTGGTGCTAAATGATTCCACATCTGCAAAACCATTTAGCACCCCCTACAACTCCCCCAATAAATCCGATACTCACCTCTCATACCACGGTGGAAATGATGGACCAATCCACTGCATCTTGCCGCAGATAGCAAAAGGAGACGGTGGTCTCCTCGGGAGCGAGATCGCGCAGGGCTCGTGGCACGGAAGTGCAAATCTCCATGGAGTCTTAAGGACTTTGGGATGTGATACGCATGGCGACACAGAAGTACTACACAGAAGCGCTACCACAAGTATACCAGCAGTTAGTGCTGTCTTCCAGGGCGAGGTGCTGAGGTAACGCCTGTCCCAGAGTAACGCAGTAAAATGGGGACAGTAGAGGAAAACCAGCAGGTTTCCCGGTTATTGTCCCCATTTTAGCACACAGTAAGCAATAGGGACCAGAATGAGCAATGTTTTAAGCAAAAAGAAGTTTAGGATTATTCTGAAATAATTTAAAAATAGGAAAATAAATAATTTGCATAAAAATTTTATAACACACAAACCCCTAAAAAAATAATAATAATAAAAAAAAAAAACACTACCATATTCACACACTATTTAGAATATTCTAAATAAATAATACATTTACAGTATTTTCTGGTGTATAAGACTACTTTTTATACTTAAAAACATCCCCCAAAAATTGGGGGTTGTCTTATACACGGGATATACAATACAATATGACAAGTATAGCCCAAAACCTATTTTTTAACTGGAAAATTAGGGGGTCGTCTTATATACCCGGTCGTCTTATACTCCAGAAAATACGGTAATATTTATGCAATCACAATATTTATAATCCATTTGATTATCCTTAGTATGAATGTGTGCATTGAGGCAAGTATACAAAGAACAAAATATTCAGGGACCTACAGTATTAGAAAACTTACTTTCAGAATGCTAGTGGTAATTCTTCACTGCTTACTGGTTATCACCAGAATCACAAGTTGGATGTAGATTACTTGCAAGATCTTGTGAGTGCGGCGTTCATTTTTTGAATAACCAAAATTTCATAGAGACCTCACAGTTAATTAACATACAAACTGAAGGACAGACCTAGATTATGTTATTGCTGCAATTGTACTACTCAAATGGTCGACAAGAAGAACGTGTGAAAGTGTAATCAGAACTGTGATTCACTTCTTTGTATCCAGTCCTAACAAGCAAAACAAATGCTCTTTGTGACCGAGGTGTAGGAATTCATAACTTTTGTGTTAGTATAGGCAAGGCGGTAATCAGAATTCTTGGGGTCCCTTACTAAACCATTGGTCAGGGCCATTCCATCAGCTGCCCATTTCAGAAAACCAATTAAAATTTTGGCTCCTCTTTTGCTCCAATAAGGAGATAAAAGGTGTTCCCTGTTAGGAAAGCGCTTGCTCTGCACCTCTACCTTGCACAGACCATAATAATAACTCCATCAATGATGTATCCGAATGCTAGGGCAGTAAGAGATGCTGATGCTGCAGCCAACCAGGAAATTTGTTGACATCTTGGTGGGCCAGTCCTGGGTGCAACGGAGTATGCTTACATCTGAGGCACTTAGACAAACTGCACAGGGTTTGGCCAGGACCCCCCCTAGGTCCCTGAACATATCATGGGCTGTCACCCCTTGATGGCTGCTCTGGGTATATGCTAAGGTACATCTACGGTATATTTCTTAGAATTAGACAACATTTCCCCCTAAAGTATTTAAGATGCTGATTTGTACAGTTACAAGTTTTTTTAAAGTGCTAACAAGTTCCATAGTGCTGTGCAATGAGAGGCAGAATAACAAATATACATACCAGTTAAACAGGCAGAACAGTAGGAGAGAGGACTCTGCTCAAGAGCTTACAAGAGAAGAGGGTGACACACTAGGTGAGGGTAAATAGAGAATATGAAGTAGCGGGGTTCATGTGGGCTGGGTGGGAAGATTGAATAAGAGTTGAACAGAGGGGATTAGGGGTGAGATGATGTGTTTTCAGAGACCTCTAGAAGGACTGGAGAGACAGGGAGAGTCTAATGGTGTGGGGGAGGCAGTTCCATAGAAAGGGGGCAGCTTGGGAGAAGTCCTGAAGGCAAGAGTTGGTGGTACAGGTCCGAAGAGACGATAACGTCAGACTATTGGCAGAGCAAAGTGGTCGGGATGGGATGTACCTGCTAATAAGGGAGGAGATGTAGGCAGCAGTTATGGAGAACTTTGTACGTGAGCATCAATATTTTGAATTGGATTGTACAGGAAACAGGGAGCCAGTGTAAGGATTGAAAAAGGGGTGAGGTGCGGGAGGTGAGGTGGATGAGCCTGGCACAGGTATTCATAACAGACTGCAGAGGCAGAATCTGGGATCTTTTAAGGCCAGACAGAAGAAAGTTCCAATAGTCAAGGTGGGAGATAAGAGCCTGGATGAGCATTTTAGCAGAGTCCTGATTAAGACTGGGGCAGATGCGCACAATGTTTTTTAGGTGGAAGTAGCAGGATTTGGTTAGCGATTAATTGTGAGGAGTGAAGGAGGGATCAGAGTCTAAGAGGACATCGAGGCAACAGGCCTGACAGGTAGAAGTAATAGTGCCACCGTTCACCAGGAGGGAAATGGGTGCAGGAATGTTGGTTTTAGGAGGGAGGGAAGACAAGAAGTTCAGTATCGGACAGGTTAAGCTTTAGGAAATGTGAAGTCATCCAGTTGGAGACCGCCGACAGGCAGGCAGTAACACGTTCCAGCACAGGAGGAGAGAGATCGGGAGAGGAAAGGTAGATTTGGGTGTCATCAGCACAGAGATGGTATTGGAATCCATAGGAAGAGATGAGGTTGCCAAGAGAGGCGGTATTTGTAAAATGAAGAATGGACAGTATGATGATTCTACACGGCTTCTAAAAGCACTGAAGATTAGGTGAATCATAATGAAAACAGAAAATGACATACAATCCCATATCAAACAGGAAAAAGGCTCTCTCTAAAGCACACATATGTAAAGATATGCAAGGTAGGACTAGAAACAGGCAAGGTGATGGCTTTATAATGGGGTTTATGAAGTGTTCAAATGGCACACCGGCCTTATAAATATGCAGAGCCAGTCTTGATGAGAGCAGCTAAGTACAAGTTTTCCTGTCTCCTACTGTAGCATAAGTGTGAAAAGCTCATAATTCTGACTTTAACAAATATATAATTATTATTACTATTACAGTATATAACTCCAACTCCAGCTAATTAATGTTGTGGTTCCATTTAATCATTTTCTACAATTTCACCTTTAATGATTAATGAAAAGACAATTCATACATGAATGTACTGCAACAATTGTATGTGGTCTTCAGCTTTAGGCAAGCCACTTGTTTGTACTATTCAGGTACTGCAGGTGTTTGCCAAAGGTGCAAACAGAGAATCTACATGGTTGTAACTCTGAAAAATACTGGAATTTCACAGTTAAATCCAAATATAACTGGAGACAGAAGTTCGAATCCCGAAAGGGGCACCTCTCCAGTAAGTGTCCTTGGGCAAGACACCTAACGGTACATACTCGCCACCCAGGACATACTTGAAACCGAGAGAAATTTCAATGTATCCTGGTAAAACACATATATTGCCGTGATGTGCAAGTGGCTTCTGCAATAATAAACACACTTATTATAGTGTGGAGGCTTTTTATCTCACTTTTTGTCCTCCACCACAACCCTTGCAGATACTGATTTGCCCTGCGGGTCCCAAGCATCCACTGCAACTGGTCATCTTGCCTAGCTCCTAGCTGATGAGGGTCCAACAAACCCGAAACACCGCTGTCCCAGGAGTGGTTTTGACAAGTTGCATAAACCTTATCTCTGCTAGAAAGCCACAGTGTGGCATGGCATTGATTTTAGGGTTCTGTGTAATAACAGACGCAGGCAGGATGCAGAAAAGTGAGGCAGATGTCATTTACAATGCATATCATACCCAGAATTCCTTGCTGCATATGGGGAATGTGGCACAGGAGCTCTGGGATGCAATTCATCGAATTGCTGTGATGTGCAAGTGGCTTCTGCAATAATAAACACACTTATTATAGTGTGGAGGCTTTTTATCTCACTTTTTGTCCTCCACCACAACCCTTTAATATATATATATATATATATATATATACACAGTTGTGTTCAAAATTATTCAACCCCCAATGCTGTAAAGGGTTTTAGGGAATTTAGTGTACATTTGTAATTGTATTCAGAATGAAATCCTACAAGGACTTTTTAAAGAACCATATGCAACTAAAATGACATCAATTGGTTTTGTAATACAGTAGTAAATGTTTCTTTTGTGAATTCTTCATTGACACAATTATTCAACCCCTTAAAGACTACCACTCTGAAGAACAGAGGTTCATTCAAGTGTTTTCAATCAGGTATTGAAAACACCTGTGGATGTCACGGAGCAGCAATAAAGCATAACAATTAGGCAGCTTTAAAATGACTGTGATACTCAGCTCCTTCTAGACATTTACTGGTGTGGTTACAAACATGGTGAAGTCAAGAGAATGGTCCAGGAAGACAAGAGAAGAGGTGATTACTTGTCACAGGAAGGGCAATGGCTATAAGAAGATTGCAAAGATGTTAAACATACCAAGAGAGACCATAGGAAGCATCATTCGCAAATTCAAGGCAAAGGGCACTGTTGAAACGCTACCTGGTCGTGGCAGAAAGAAGATGCTGACTTCGACTGCTGTGCGCTACCTGAAGCGTAGAGTGGAGAAAAGTCCCCGTGTGACTGCTGAGGAACTGAGAAAAGATTTGTCAGATGTGGGTACTGAAGTTTCAGCTCACACAATACAGCGCATACTGCGTAATGAAGGCCTCCATGCCAGAACTCCCAGGCGCACCCCCTTGCTGTCTCCAAAGAATAAGAAGAGTCGACTGCAGTATGCCAAAAGTCATGTGGACAAACCACAGAAGTTTTGTGATAGTGTTCTGTGGACTGATGAAACAAAATTAGAACGGTTTGGGCCCATGGATCAACGCTATGTTTGGAGGAGGAAGAACAAGGCCTATGAAGAAAAGAACACCTTGCCTACTGTGAAGCATGGCGGGGGGTTCAATCATGCTTTGGGGCTGTTTTGCTTCTGCAGGTACAGGGAAGCTTCAGCGTGTGCAAGGTACATGAATTCTCTTCAGTACCAGGAGATATTGGATGACAATGTGATGCAGTCCATCACAAACCTGAGGCTTGGGAGACGTTGGACCTTTCAACTGGACAATGATCCCAAGCATACCTCCAAGTCCACTAGAGCATGGTTGCAGATTAAAGGCTGGAACATTTTGGAGTGGCCATCGCAGTCACCTGACTTAAATCCGATTGAGAATCTCTGGTGGGACTTAAAGAAAGCAGTTGCAGTGCGCAAGCCTAAGAATGTGACTGAACTGGAGGCTTTTGCCCATGACGAATGGGCGAAGATACCCGTAGATCGCTGCAAGACACTTGTGTCAAGCTATGCTTCACGTTTAAAAGCTGTTATAACTGTAAAAGGATGTTGTACTAAGATTGAATGTCACTTGGGGGTTGAATAAAACTGATAATGATGTGAGCACAGAAAAGACATTTGTGGTTATTTCATTATAAATGTTATGTTATATTTGTCTGACCTACACGTGCCTCTTTGATTTAATTGTAAGCAAGCTGACTGAATGATCAAAATCAATGTCAAACTGGCCAAAACACTCAATTTCAGTGGGGGTTGAATAATTTTGAACACAACTGTATATATATATATATATAAAGGACCAAAGGCAATGGGACAATTGGCTTCTCAGCTGTTACATGGCTAGGTGTGTGATATTCCCTCATTACCCCAATTACAAAGTGCAGATAAAAGGCCCAGAGTTAATTTCAAGTGTGCTATTTGCATTTGGAATCTGTTGCTGTCAGCTCTCAAGATGAGATCCAAAGAGCTGTCACTATCAGTGAAGCAAGCCATCAATAGGCTGAAGAAATAAAACAAACCCATCAGAGAGATAGCAAGAACATTAGGCGTGGCCAAAACCACTGTTTGTAACATTCTCAAAAAGAAGGAACGCACCGGTGAGCTCAGCAACACCAAAAGACCCGAGAGACCACGGAAAACAACTGTGGTGGATGACTGAAGAATTCTTTCCCTGGTGAAGAAAACACCCTTCACAACAGTTGGCCAGATCAAGAACACTCTCCAGGAGGTAGGTGTATGTGTGTCAAAGTCAACAATCAAGAGAAGACTTCACCAGAGTGAATGCAGAAAGTTCACCATAAGATGTAAATCATTGGTGAGCCTCAAAAACAGGAAGGTCAGATTAGAGTTTGCCAAACAACACCTAACAAAGCATTCACAGTTCTGGAACAAAATCCTATGGACAGATGAGACCAAGATCAACTTGTACCAGAGTGATGGGAAGAGAAGAGTATGGAGAAGGAAAGGAAATGCTCATGATCCTAAGCATACCACCTCATCAGTGAAGCATGGTGGTGGTAGTGTCATGGCATGGGCATGTATGGCTGCCAATGGAACTGGTTCTCTTGTATTTATTGATGATGTGACTGTTGACAAAAGCAGCAGGATGAATTCTGAAGTGTTTCGGGCAATATTCTCTGCTCACAATATTCTGCCAAATGATGCAGAACTCATTGGACAGCGCTTCACAGTGCATATGGACAATGACCCAAAGCATACTGCAAAAGCAACCAAAGAGTTTTTAAAGGGACAGAAGTGGAATGTTATGCAATGGCCAAGTCAATCACCTGACCTGAATCCCATTGAGCATGAATTTCACTTGCTGAAGACAAAACTGAAGGGAAAATGCCCCAAGAACAAGCAGGAACTGAAGACAATTGCAGTAGAGGCCTGGCAGAGCATCACCAGGGATGAAACCCAGCATCTGGTGATGTCTATGCATTCCAGACTTCAGGCTGTGATTGAATGCAAAGGATTTGCAATCAAGTATTAAGAAGGGAAAGTTTGATTTATGATTATTATTCTGTCCCGTTACCTTTGGTTCCTTAACAAGTGGGAGGCACATCTGCAAACTGCTGTAAATCCTACACCGTTCACCTGAGTTGGATGTACATATCCTCAAATTAAAGCTGACAGTCTGCAGTTAAAGCACATTGTGTTTGTTTCATCCCAACTCCATTTTGGTGGTGTACAGAGCCAAAGATGTTAGAATTGTGTCGATGTCCCAATATTTCTGGACCTGACTGTAGATATAAAAAAATAGAGGCAGGAGAAGCTTCAAAGCGTAGTTTCTCCTGACTTTCTTTATATTCTACTTTAATGAAATGCACCCACATTGTAGTTGCAAAACTAGCAATTTTCCCTGGTGATTGCAACTTTGACAAACACCAGTATTTAACCTGGATGTGCTTTACAGTTTTAGAATAATAGACCTGCTTAAGCAGTTTGCTTTTCTCCTCATTTATGCATATTAATATTGTCATTTTGCAGTCTCTCTTAGTATATAACGATAATCCATGAGCAATGTGAGGGCACACTGTCATGACCGTAAGCTTTTTACAGTTAAAATTATATCTGTACAGTCATTTTATCCCTTTTGAAATCTACAGAAAGAAAAAAACAACAAAGTGTTTTGTTACACACCGGTTCTTCAGTCAAAAAGTTGTAAATAATACCTCGCACAACAAGTCACTTTTTTATATAAATAAATACATAACATTACATTTTCCAAAACTGTTGAGCAAACAACATTGCTTTTCAAAAGAATATGTAAAAATATACTAGTTGACAAAAGATTCTTTTTTTTTATTTTTTTTACAATAATTGCTAATCTTTTCCACAGGGAACAGCAATTTTCTTTTCTTTAAACATCTCAAATGATAACATCAGCCAAACAACTTAATATTCCATTCAATAACTGCCTGTAGAATAAAAAGATTGATGCAAATCAGTCAGAATCCAGTTAGACAGGTTAGTACATATATAGATGACAAATATTTTAGGTGACAGATCTAGGGTGACCATATCGGCCATGTTTAAAGGGACACAATTTATTCATGTTGATGGACAGTGCATGAAGAATGTGACCCCGCAGTACGCAGAATCTATATGCTGCAGGTAAGAAATCAAAGGATTACCACGTGACCGGCCTTGATTTCCTTCCTGCAGCATATGAATTCTACATGTTGCAGGGCAGCACTTTTCCTTGCGCTTCCTTCTGCCTGCAACAACGTGTGTCCCTTTAAACAGGGCCAATATGGTCGTCCTACATACATCCAAACGCTATATTAAAAACTCACATTCTGTGTGTTGAATTCACTTATTTCATTTCCGATTACCAGAGCCTGGCACATTTATTTTTACACATGTAGTTTCTATTCTGTGTTATAATTAACATTTTCACTTCCAGGTCAGTGGTTCCCAACCCTGGTCCTCAAGTCCCCTTAACAGAGCAGATTTTAAGGATTACTTTGGGGAAATACAGACTGAATACTACAGTACTGGGCACCAAATCACATCACTTGTGTTGTGCTTAAGAGATTTGGCAAGCCCAGTCTTTTAGAGGTACTTGAGGACAGGGTTGGGAACCACTGTTCTAGGTGATAGACCAATCACAAGAGCTGAAAAAACTGAAAAAACTGAATTGGCAGTTTACTAGTCATTAGATACTTAGGGTAGATTAATGATTCCGTACACCTATTCTATTGCAGTCAAAACCCCAAAATGGCCAGCTCCAGTATTTTCAGGACTGGGAAATAGGTGTAAAAATACAACTCATTGGCCAAGTCAAGAATTCACACTTTCCCCAATTTAGGGCACTATTCCCTAATGTATGCTAAAATAGGGACGATAAACTGAGCAAATCTGTCCTGCAGGTTTCCCAGTAGCTTCCCCATTTTTCAGCAGGAATGCAGCACTAACCGCTAGGATAGTCGTGGTAGCGTTTCCGTGCCGCTCCGAGTATCACCTCCTGGAGTCCGCAGGACTCCTTGGAGGTTTGCACTTCCAGGTCGTGACTCCTGTGCAACTTTGGTCTCGCAAGATCAAGCAGCTCCGCTTATGTTTTGGCGGCGGGAAACTGGGAACTATTTGTTCCCATTCTCACTCTGCTCCCAGCAACAAGAAGCGGCAGATGGAGCCACCGCTCTCAACGTGGGATGAGAGGGGAGTATTGGATTTATTGGAGGGGTTAACAGAGTGCTAAATGATTTTGCAAATATGAAATCAATCAGTTAGCACCAGCTTTAAGGAGTAGCTAGAATTTTGCCTTGCGTGTCCCGACGGTTAATACTTTCTAGTATCTTATTCATAGAAAGGCTAGTTAAGGAGTGCGCTCCCCATGTTACGTATAGGGTGCGCAAAGTACAGTAAGCTCGCAGAAGCTAGTGCAATAACCGATACACTAACAGGGTTATCCAAAGAGATTCGAAAAGTCACCGCACATTCGGTGACTTTTCGTTCTCTTCAATTCGGTTCCTTTTGCCGATTGCATTTCGGTGACCCTGCGGTGTATTCAGCAAACACCACAGGGTCCCCGAATTGCAGGGAAAAGCTGCCGAAAACCTGACGAAAACTAACCGAATGCACGCTGAAAACAAGCAAAAACATCTGGATTAACCTTCGAAGAGGAGCCGAACAGGAGCCGAAAAGGAGCCGAATCACACAGAGCCGAAGCAGCTGTGACGTAGAGGAGGCAGTGAATAAATTAGAAAAACCATTTGTATGAATCTGGGAAAAAGAAACGCTGTTTGCAAAGAAACTACTGAGCGAAAATGTCTGAAATTTTCACAGAGGTCCAGGGAATGATAATAAAGAGGGCTGTTACAAAAAAAATAAGCAAACTGAAAAAAAAATAAAAAAAAAAATCGGACTTTTTTTTTTTTTTTTAAAAATTCAGAAAAATGCTTAAAGTATCCTAAAAAATCTATAAATAAAGAGACTTTTTGCTGCAGAATTTTATAATGAACGGTTTATTAGATATTGAATTAAAACGGGAATATTTTTAACATTGAAGTCTATGGGATTCTCCTGAATAAATTTGCCGAATTAAACCACCGAATGGCAGGCATTAGGGGAACCTTTCACTGCTGGTTTGTGTTCTCTGAATAGCCGAAGCAGTGCTTTTTGATGGGGATTTCACTGCCCTCGACAGGGACCGAACAGGCACCGTATGTGCAGGCAATTCGACAGGATTTGGCGAATTGCCTGCTCTCTGGATAGCCGAATGGCCAGGAAAGGTAACCGTACCCTGATTTTCAGCGTTCGGTTACCTTTCTCAAGCAATTCGAATCTCTTTGGATAACCCTGTAAGTGATTTCATACGGGCTTAGCATCCGGAAGGTAATATGAGTGCATGTGTTAAAGTCACTTATCCTGGAGGTAATGTGTACACATCTGAACGCTAATGTTACGTTCACAAAGGAATAGTGCCCTTAGTTATTAAATACACTATTTATGAAAGTCCAGTAATATGCAAGCCAATGAGCAGGAAAAAACAAGAAGAACTTGGCTGTAGTCACCAAGTTGCAGTTAGATAGTTGCATAGTGAAACAGCTGATTCAAGAGTATCAGCCCATGTTTCCTTACGTAATTAGCTGAGCCAACACTGACAAGTGCACTTAGCGACACCTGCTTGGCCCTTCCTTATGGGATCCCATTGTGTCATGGATTCCCTATGGATATAGGTAGATGATCCCTTTATGCAGGATTGCCCCAATATACCGATCCTTGTAGTGGTCGGTTATAGTGACTATTTGGAGAGCAGAATGAGACAAGAGCGTATATATGTGTTGGCAAACAGATGCCAGATATCTGTATGCAATACTGTGGATCCAGATGACAAAACACAGGAGTAGCAGATCGTTAGATTCAGAGGTATAAACAGAAGCGTAATCATTTGCCACAGTCAGGAGTCAAAAACACAAGAATGGCCGATTTCCAAAAGTCAGAGGTCTATACACAAGAGTGATCGTTATCCAATGCCAAAGGTCTACACACAAGAGTAATCGTTATCCAAAGCCAGGGGTCTATACACAAGAGTAGTCGTTTTCCAAAGCCAAAAGGTCATATACAATCAATATATAATTCAGAGCACTTGGGAGCACTGTGGGAGTGTGAGAACAAGACAGTGCGCTGGTCCGGGCTAACTGTAGGGCTTATACATATCAGACCGCTTGCTTTCCTAATGAGCCCTGCCATCCGGGCATCACGTGATCGGCGCCAGCGTGCATTTCATTCGGCACTCGGCAAGCGAGCAGTGTAGAGGAGGCTGCTGGGCACCGGAGGTACGTGACACCTTGTTTCTGTTTACTGAAGATGACAGCTTGGAAACTAACACTTGATATTCCGTATTAGGTCATACAGTATGTGTGGCCAGAAATAGAGGATATCAGGAGGTGTGACACCAGGATAGGACGGACTAACAAAAAATAATTTTAAAACTTAATTTAATATTAGCCCCTTCACGCCTGGCAGGTGGAACCCAGGTGCTGCGGCGGGCCTTGTCTTCAGCCCACCAATGCAGCTGACGTGTGTTAGGCCGTCCCGCAGCAGCCAACGGTGCACACTGAGTGCTGGCAGGGGCTGAGGCGGCCCATAGGAGTCTACAGGGTGTACTAGTATGCCCCGCGGCTTCAAAGTCCACCCACCACAGGGATGGCGTAGTACACCCTGAGGAGGGAAATGTCCTGATTTTCGATGGTTTCATTCGGCAGGTTTAATCAGGGAAATCCCATAAGTTTCCAAGTTAAAATACTCCTTCCATTCCCTTTTATTCAATATCTAACAAACGGTTTTGTTATTTATTTTTTAGGCATTTTCGGGATTTTTTTCTGATTTCTTTTAAATAGCTTTTTTTTCTTTCTTAAACACACCTTTTTATTATTCTTCATAGGACCTTAGATGTAATTTTCATGCATTTTCATTCATTAGTTATTATGCAAACAGCTTTTTTTTTTTAAATTCTTTACTTTATGAAATTTTGATACAAATAAATAGGTACGACATTCACCACTTGACATTCGCAGGATACCACAGATCTTAGATGAAGTTTACCAAAACAAGGTCTAGTTTATAAACGAGAAAACTCAGAAAATAAGGAAGGAAAGGAGGGGGAGACAGGGGACAACAACAAAAAAAAAAAAAAAGGAAAACCAAAACACAAGAAAGTTGTAAAATGACTGTCCAAACCAGGTCATACCATCGAACAAAAACCTATAACAATCCAGCACAACAAAGTGCAAGGAGAGTTACTAAAGGGGATGTGGGTCCCCGTCCTGAACACAATTTATTATATAGTAAACAATATTATAAAAACACACACTGAACTCTCAAAAAACATAAGACTTTGAAATGAATGTCGGTTGGATACAATAGGTCCAAAGGAGTATGTAAAGAAGACCATATATCAAATGAACCCGGTCAGGAGAATAATTAATGAAAAGAAAAATTTGTAATACACAATGAAAGGTGGAAGCTGACATATCACCTAATCAGACCGGTATATGCTAATGGTAACGTGACATATGAATGGATAATCAAAAATATATTTTTTTTAGCCAATTAGACCCACAACAGACACAAAAAACAGAAAAACGGGGATTTGAAGGGCACCCCAACAACATATACATCTTGAAGACATATCAAAAAACATGCTCAATGCTTTTCGATAGCATATGCTATCTTCATCAGGAGAAATGCATTGTCGCCGATACGTCGCCGTATGAGGTTATGTAAATGTGTCATGGAGTCCAGTGGGTCTGTCAGGGAGAGAAAAAAATGTTGTCTGCATAAGCGGAGACTGTGAATTCATGAGAGCCAAGGGGAACGCCATGGATATGTGGAGAATGACGAATCCATGACAGAAGTGGCTACAGGGCAATTACGAACAGAATCAGGGACAGTGGGCATCCCTGTCACAAACCGTTATAGATGGGGAAAGGTGTACGGGAGGCGCCCAGAACCCTAATTTGTGCTCTAGGGTCCCTGTAAAGGCCTTTGATCATGCTCAGGAAGGCGTCGGGCAGACCAAGTCGTTCCAGCAGCCGGAAGAGGAAGGGCCACTCCACCCTGTCGAAGGCCTGCTCTGTGTCCAAGGAAAGGAACAGAGAAGGTGTTCGAGTTTGATCAACCCACCACACTAGGTCGACTCCACGGCGTGTATTCTCATACAACTGGTGACCGGGGATAAATCCCACTTGGCCCGGGTGTATCAGTGAGGGTAAAAGGGGGTTGAGTCTGTCACCTAGAATTTTGGCCAGTACTTTGATGTCGAAGTTGAGGAGGGAGATGGGGCGAAAATCGCGACACATCCCTCCCCTCCTTCGGGATGAGGACAATGTCAGCTAAGGTCATATCCGGGTGTAGACGGCTATCACCACATAGAGTGTTAAAGAGCGAGACCATGTGTGGGAGTAGGGACTTTTTGTATGTCTTATAGTAACCCCCATTAAAGCCGTCTGAGCCGGAGGCCTTCATCGCATTCAGTCCAGCGAGCGCACCGCTAATCTCCGTCTCAGTGATAGGATCTCCAAGGGTGGCCCGACTGGTCCAAAGTGAGGGTGGTCAGGGGCGTCGAGTCAAGGAATATATCTAATGCAAACAGATTTTAAAAGTTGCAGTGTTTTGATGGTTCTTTTACGCCATTCGATGGCTTGTCAGCGCTCTGTTCAGTGGATCGGCGGCTTTTTTCGGATGTGGTCAGCTTTTTGCAACGAATTGTCAGGAGCGTTTCGACTTTTTTTCAGTGGTTTTTGGGATCATGAAAAAAAAAATTTCCATTGGTTTTGTGGCAGCTTTTCCCTGCACTTTGGGGATCGAATTCAGCATTCACCGCAGGGTCGGGAAATTTGACTCCCCGAAGTGCAGGGAGCGAAAGAGCACCCAAATTCTGAAGGAATGTTGGTGCTTTTTGAATAACCCTGTATATATTGTGAATTACCACACTGACCTGACTTCAAGAACCAAGAAAACAGGAAAACATTTTTGATATCATGCTGCACTTCAGAGCTTGTATTTACTTACTGGAGATTTGGTCGCAATTTTAGTTCTGTAAAAAGGGTGTCTTGTCAAAAATGTCTATTCTTTCAGATCGAAATCATACCAGTTTGCTCAAACACCTTCTATGGCTTGTAGTGAATTTTTGGCAACAAAATTATGTGATCATGCATCTCAAACTTAAAAAACCAGCATGCATACCGGACTTCCAATAATCCTGGGCAGCACAGCAGTTGATAGTCTCATAGCTAATATAAGAAAAAAAAAGTAGATACAGTAGGTGCTAAAAAAATTCCTATAGATTACAATGGATTTTCAGTTTGCTTAAAATAGCCATAAATGTATTAACCCACCTGCCCACATCAAGGCAATCGCTTTTTTTTTCTTCATAATAAATATTTTTAGATAAGCCTAATTTGACCCACACATCTTTATGCTTATGTGGTTAAGCTGTATACAGGACATCACATGATGGCAATATTGACCTGGCATCTCTAAAGTAAACTAAAAAAATATATATATATATTTTTTTTTTTAAATGCCAGGGTACCTGTTTAGATTAATACAGTATATCTTTACAAATTTACCGTATATAAGTAATATTTTCCCTGGAAACAGACCAGACATATGCCATCTTGTGCGAGAATTACCGCTAAAAAAAATAAAAAAAAATCTTTCATAACTTTGGCTCAATTATTGCTTTTCATTTGAATCTGAAATACAGGAGGATCACGTTCTTTGCCTTTAATTATTCATCTTTTTTCACATCACTTAAAAGATCTGCAGGGTTTTAATAAGCAGCCTCAGCAGATCAATGTCATGCTGGATTTTCCCTCACTACCTTTTAGAAAAAAAATGCACTTTCTTTCAGGCTTTTTTTTTATTAGATTTATGTCAAAAGCATGAAACGATGTAGATCCTGATATTCAAACCTTTTTCATTCTATAGCAGTCATTGAAAACAGCTAGAAACATACGAATGTGGTAATGGCAATGGTTTCATCTTACTGTGCATTTGGAAAAGCAGTGCGGAGACATAACAAATACAAATTTTAATTATTGCCTTCATCTATTTAGGAGAATAATTAGTTGTGTTTTTCTACCCAGAATAATTATTACTAGAGGCAGGTGGAGAGAAAATGTATTGCTTTAATGAATCAGATGATCTCTAGAATTACGCGTGAACTTGAACAAGTAAATTCACAGACAGGAAGTGTATCATGCCTTTTTGCCAGCAGGTTGCCTGTAATACGCCGGCAGCCATAACAGAAATGGCCTCCAGCAAGAACTGGCTGACATGTCAGCGGTGAGCTGGGCATTGTTGGCTGCCATGCTGTTATGTTCGCCTGCATAAACAGGTGGCATACTTGCATGTCTATTACCCACTGCCACCCTTTCTGGCGGATTGTTTGGTAGAGTCACCCTCCTGGCTTCCCCCTTGGTACACTACTGGAAATATCTACATAATCACGCAAAACATACTTTACACACCATCACATTTATAAAAAAAGGTACCAGCAAACTCCGCAGGTACAACAGGTAGGAAAAGTAAACCTAAGTTACCAAAAAGTTAGAGAACGATGAGAAAACGATGATAAAACAGGACACTACTCAAGCAAACTTACACTCTAGAAACTCGTTCATGATAAGTTTAGTTGGGATTTCGCGACGCAATCTTTGCATGAGTAGAATACATAAACTAATAGAACCTATGGAACGTTCAATTTGATTTAAACCTAGTGGATAGTAGACGTATGCATTTATTTTCAGATTTAAAATTAAATTAATCCTGGTTTTTTTCCTGCATCTTCAATCAAAGGACACATTAGTGAACGTATCAAGAAATACATCTGGCAAGACTGTTTTTTGTATTGTGTCGGGTATATTACAGAAAGGAAAAATTAAAATGGATGTCTGTAGCCATTTTGTTTTTAAAGACAGTTTTTTCTTTCAATTTTCTCTAGGTTTAGAAATGAACGAGATTTTTTTTTTACAGAGTTCATTCCTGGGTGAAGTCTTTTATATTTTTTTAAGAAGTGCCAGACATGAAGGCACCTACAATGTTTTTGTGTGATAATGCTAGAGTTAAGTGCTAAGACGTGTCATAATTAAATTTATTGGTTTGTCTTAAGTTTTTAAAACAAAAGATATTTTGTCTTTTGGGTATAGGAATAAGAGTTAATATCTCTGTAATATAGATTTATATTCACAAAATATATGTTTATAATCAAGGTATATTTTATTATATTTACAGTAGGAAATATATACTCCAATAAATATTGTAGAAAGTATATAATTGGTAAATAATAAAAATTACTAAAGAATAGATTCTGTTGAGTTAACCAGAAAAGAATTTAGCTGATAGTAAGTAATTTCAAAAGGGAGTAGGGATATAAATTAGATATGGCAGGTAGAGACATAAGGTCTATACATTGGGAGAAGAGAAGGTCTTTGTGTAGATTGACCTTTTGACCCGAGATAAGAATATTAAAAAGAAATGGTGGAATTAATTAAGAAGTGCAATACTGCCCTCTAGAGGATAGTAAATATTAGATTTGATGTATTAATAATATTGCCAGTGACGTCAAATTTACTATAATTGAAGTGGCAGTGTTGGTTGCAAATCAGTCAGAGATTCCAGCATTCAGAGACTCACACTGCAATGCATTACACATGACCCTCTGAGAGTCCAAGATTCCAACACTCAGACTCACACCACGATGCAGGCAGATCCCAAGACATGAGGCAATCAAGATTCTCACCAAATCTCTGACTCTCACCAAATCTCTAACTCACATACATTGATTATCTGATATCGATAATCTTCACACATTCCAAAAATATTACATCAGGAATTCCAAGGCAGATTTATCAAAATCCAAATTGGACAGGTAATGTATGAAATTAAGGAATTAATGTAATTATATATATTTGTAGATATTCTTGCAACGTAGACTGAGATTTCTCAGATACTTGGGTAACTCCAAAAATTCGAAGTATTTCTATTCTGCAGATAGAAATATGAAGAAGTGGATATAAGGATTTATTCCTAAAAGAAATGTTGTAAGATTGATACCAATATATATATTGAATTTGGAAATTACTGTGATTAAAATTATTAAGCAAGGAATTATATAACTACAAAATAAAAAGCAAAAGATTAGAAGTTTAATTCTCGAGATTAGGGGAGGATTCACTAAATAAGTTTTTATTACTTATCATTAAATTAGCTCATCTTTTGTTGATCCATGTAGCATAGATATATATATATATATATATCTATAAGAGCTGGCTGGTTAAACATTGTTTGCTGGGAAATGCATGTTGTATTAAGCAGAAATGTTTATTAACCATTTGTGTATTAGTTACTAACTGATAAGGTAAATGATATTAATCATATATGCAGTTACTAACCGGAGATACATATATTGTGAAGCTAGTTTTTATATGCTGATGAATTGTGGTTTGTAAATTTTTGTTTATGATATGAGATTTGAAACTTTTTTGTATACGTAATAAATATATATATATTTTTATCCGATTATTGATTATTGTATTTTTCAAAGCAAAACACAGACAATTAAAAGAATTCAGGAGAATTCCTAGGAAATATAAACGATTGATATTTGTGTCTCGTGTAGATTTCTTATGAAATAATAATCCCTGACATATTGGAGGCTTGGTTGATAAATCCAATATATAACGTGTTGTATTCACGTGCAGAGATTATATCCGACAATTGTACATTTCCTTTCAGATTGTGTCAGTGCACCCACAAGTACAATTTGTGGATTCATTGCATTATTGTGAAATCAGAGCAGGTGAACGGCTTGACCGCCCTCCCACTCCCATAGCTAGTGGGTTAAGGCAGAAATAAAAGAAGGTACTGTAGTTCTGCTGATTGATCTCCTGATTTAATCCCTCACCCATTGGCCGTGGTTAAGGAGTGTACAATGGGGCAGGAGTCCCAAGATCTTTGCATGCCATTGGGTTAAAGAGCAGATGGCTTTACCAGCAATCCACACGCTCTCCCGATTAACGTTTTACCTACTGCCAAAGGATAACTTAATTATTAATTTGTTTTCTGGTTATACAAGCCTGTGCACATCTGTCCAGGCTATTTTGCCAGCAATTAAATGGTTTAAAAAAAATCATTTCTACAAATTTTGAATAAACCATATCAATGGTTCAAAGAAATTCAGAAAAGTGATTGCAGTTTTCAGACAAACCAAAAATCACAAACCAAATGTATTTATCCATGCATATATCTACATTGGTGGGCAAAATTGTGGATACACCTAAATTTTTACAAACTTTTGCAGTTTAAAGTACTTTTTATATTAAAGTCTCTAAAAATTTCATAGCGCAAGTAAAATTTAATACAGTAAATAAATGCCGTAACAACAAAAAATCTTTTAAGTTCAATTTTGGCTGGAAATGTACCATAATGCATCTGGGCTATCATATAGCATAAAAATGATAATTTCAAGTTTGTCACATACAGGGTTATTCAAAGGGATCCAAATTGTGGCCAAAAGGTAACCGAACAGTGAAATTCAGCGTACGGTTACCTTTCCTGGCTATTCGGCTATTCAGAGAGCAGGCAGTTTGGCAAATCCTGGTGAATTGCCTGCACATACGGTGCCTGTTCGAGGGCAGTGAAACCAACATAGTGAAGCAATGCTTCGTCTATTCAGAGAACAAAAACCAGCAGTTAAAAGTTGCCGAAGTACCCTGCTGTTTGGTGGTTTCTTGCGGCAGATTTATTCAGGCGAATCCTATAGGCTTCAATGTTAAAAATATTCCCGTTTTAAATTAAATATCTAATAAACCGTTTATTATAATATTCTGCAGTAAAAAGTCTCTTTATTTATAGTTTTTCTTAGCGAATTTTTTTTTCCTTTTATTTTTTTTAATCGTTTTTTCTTTTTTCTGTAACAGCCCTTTTTATTATCATTCATTGGATCGTATACGCAAATGTCAGACATTTTCGTTCTGTAGTTTCTTTGCAAACAACGTTTCAATTTTCAAACATTCAAGCGTACTGTTTTTTTTTTTTCACCTCCTTCGTCTGCGGTGTCGGGTTTTTCCGGCGGCTGCTCTGCGCTGTGATCGACGGCTGCTCGGGTTTCTCCGGCGGTGTTAATCCAGATGTTTTTGCGGGTTTCGGTGTGCGTTCGCCAGGTTTTGCGGTGAGTGTTCGTCGGGTTTGCGGTGGCTTTTCCCTGCACTACGATGGCCCTGTGGTGCTTGTTGAATACACCACAGGGTCGCCGAAATGGGATTGCCAAATGGCACCGAATTGAAGAGAACGAAAAGTCACCGAACGTGCAGTTACTTTTCGATTAGCTTTGAATAACCCTGAATGTGTTTTTTCAATAACGTGTTGGATTGTAATGCAGGGTTTGAGACCCCTGTGTAGTAGGAGTATGGAACCCAATGGCAAGCCGAAGGAGTAAGGAATTCAGGAAACCATGTAGAAATAAACAATCTTAAGTTACTTTCCTTGTTTCACTAAAGTCCAGAACAATGATACAGCTGGGATGGTCTTCTTGAGAAGTAGGGATTCGTAGCACATAGGAAAAGAATGTAAATCAAGTAACAAAAGTTCCAGAATAATAACAAAATAGTAACGAAGATGGTACCGTGGTCGATACAGCAATCTGGGTCGATGGGCAGAAGAAGGCAGCGTGGTCGATATGGAAATCCGGGTCGATGGGCAGGAGAAGGCAGCATAGTTGATATGGCAATCCGGGTCGATGGGCAGAAGAAGGCGGCGTAGTCGATATAGCAATCCGGGTCGATGGGTAGAAGAAGGCAGCGTAGTCGATATGGCAATCCGGGTCGATGGGCAGAAGAAGGCAGCGTGGTCGATATGGAAATCCGGGTCAATTGATCAGAGAAAGGCAACGTGGTCAGGAATACGAGGAGCTCTAGGAAAACTGAAGTAGAAGGCAACAGTAGAACCTGGTTAATGTGTTGAGAAGGGTGGCAGATTTAAATAGGGTTTAAAGGATCATGGGAATACCTTTCACCTGGGTATCGTAGGTGGAGTTGAGGTACCTGAGTTTTTGGTAGGTCAATGGGAGGAATACGAGGATCTCCAGAACAGATGTCAAGCAGTACCCCTAATCGGCCAGCCGAGGGCGCCAGAGTACCAGACTTTACATTACTTAGGGAAGTTTGTACTCGCACATGCACGCTTTCACTTTCAGCATTCGGATCTGGCCGGTGGCGTGGGGCGTCTCCTGGGTTCCTCTCTCCATCCTGCGGACCGGAAACTTGGAGCAGCGTGCCACGAGGGACCTCGGGTGAGTATAGTATCTCTCCCAACATGGCGGTCCGGACCGGGAGCGGGGCATGACAGGACCCCCCCACCAAGGCGCGACCCCAGGGTGCGCCTCATTGATGGCTTGGATGGGTAACGAAGGTGAAAGGCACGAACCTTGGCTGGAGCATGAACATTGGCGACAGGTTCCCAGGATCGTTCTTCGGGGCCATAACCCTTCCAGTGGACTAGGTATTCCAATTTGCCATAACGGAGTCGGGAATCCAGGATCCTCGAGACTTCATATTCCTCCTCTCCTGACATGGATACGGGAGTGACCAGTTCGGTGTATCATTCAGGAAAAGGATTCTCACGCCGAGACTTTAGGAGGGAGACATGAAAGACAGGGTGGATCCTGTAGGAGGAAGGAAGAATTAAATGAGCAGCCACAGAGTTGACCATCTTGAGAACCCGGAACTGGCCGATATAGCGAGGGCCCAGTTTTTTAGACGGGCAGTCAGTCGGAGATGAGTGGTGGACAGCAACACCTTGGCCCCAGGTGCGTATGCTGGAGCAGCCTTTCTATTACGGTCTGCATATTTCTTTTGGTTGTCTTGAGCCAGTTGTAGTTGATGACGTAATGTCCGTAGCTGGAGGCGTAGGGCCCTTAGCCGGTTTGATTCTTCAGGAACAGGAGTGTTGAGTGGTATGTCGGGCAGGATGGTATCCATAGTTGGCGTAGAAAGGAGAAAGGCGAGTCGACAAGTGTACCTGGTTATTATAGGCAAATTCGGCAATTGGCAGAACGTCTAACCAGTCGTCTTGGAGATGTGTGGTGTAACAGCAAAGGTATTGTTCCAGCGTCTGGTTCGTCCGCTCAGTTTGGCCGTTGCTCTGTGGATGAAAGGCAGAAGAGAGACACCTGGTAATCCGTAGGCTACGACACATCTGTGACCAGAAGCGAGACGTGAATTGGGAACCCCTGTCTGATATGATGGAATGAGGGGTGCCATGGAGTCGAAATATTTCTTTGATAAAAAGGGTAGCCATGTGAGCAGCGGTAGGGAGGCCTATTGCCGTTATAAAGTGGGCCATCTTGGTACAGCGGTCCACCACTACAAGGATGGTTGTGTATTGACATGAGGGAGGTAGGTCCACAATGAAGTCCATCGAGATGTCCTTCCATGGATGCAACGGAGGGGCCAGAGGTTGTAGAAGACCGGCAGGATGAGCACATGGTTGCTTGTTACGTGCACAGACAGGACAGGAAAGAACGAAGGCGGCGACGTCCTTCTTGGTGAATGGCCACCAGAAGTATCATTGTACAGCGTCTATGGTCTTCTTGACACCCCCATGTCTGGCAGCTGGGATGTCGTGTGCATGTTGTAGCACCTGTAGACGGACCTCAGGAGGCACATATATCTGTTTCTCATGGTACAGGAATCCGTTGATGGGGACGAATCCCTGGATGTTGACTGTTGGATGTAGACTGTGCTTTCGTATATGTTCCATCAGGGCCCCTTTTGTGGCACAGAAGAAGCCGCCAGGCAGGATGGAGTCGTCTTGGGTTGTGGTAGTGAAGGTGTTTGAGTCGTACTGACGGGAAAGGGCATCTGCCTTTCTGTTTCTTGTTCCGGGTCGATACGTGAGGTGTAGTGAGAAACGAGCAAAGAAGAGCGCCCACCTGGCCTGTCGAGGTCGAAGCCTTTTGGCGGTGCGGAGATATTCCAGGTTGCGGTGGTCGGTGAATACTGTTACCGGATGTTTTGCTCCTTCAAGAAGGTGTCTCCATTCTTTGAGAGCGCTTTTAATTGCTAGGAGTTCTTTTTCACCTATGCTGTAGTTTCGTTCGGTGGGGTTAAGGCATCTGGAGTAAAATGCCACCGGGTGCAGGAGGTTCTTGGCTCCGGATTTCTGAGATAAAATTGCTCCTAAGGCAGTATCAGAGGCGTCTGTCTCCAGGTAATACGGAAGATGAATCTCTGGTTGTTTAAGAATCGGTGCTTGGGTGAAGCTTTCTTTGAGTTTCTCGAAGGCCTGTTGAGCTTCTTTGGTCCATTGGAATCGCACGTCCTTTTTGGTTAAAGACGTGATGGGTGCACTAAGGTGGGAGAAAGATCGGATGAAGCACCGGTAAAAGTTGGCAAACCCCATGAATTGTTGGACCGCCTTTTTGTCTTTGGGTGTTGGCCAATCGAGGATTGCCCTGACCTTGGTCTTATCCATCTCGACGTGTCCTGGTGACAGGATGTATCCCAGAAATTCAATGGATGGTGTTTCGAAGGTGCTTTTTTCGATCTTTCCATATAGTTTATGTTGACGAGGCGAGATCGGACGAGTCGGACGTGTTGTTCATGTTCTTGGATAGAACGGGAAAATATCAGTAGATCGTCCAGGTAGATCACCAGGAAAGTATCTAGGATTTCACAAAAAATGTCATTGAGAAAG
The DNA here is from genome assembly GCA_009667805.1 of Leptobrachium leishanense. Taxonomy (NCBI): domain Eukaryota; kingdom Metazoa; phylum Chordata; class Amphibia; order Anura; family Megophryidae; genus Leptobrachium; species Leptobrachium leishanense. The sequence goes on along the minus strand of CM019064.1, from coordinate 109,654,368 downwards.
TGTTGAAAGGCGGCTGGGGCGTTGCACAAGCCAAACGGCATGACACGATACTCAAAGTGACTGTATCGAGAACGGAAGGTGGTCTTCCATTCGTCCCCTCATCTCATTCATACCAAATTATAGGCCCCTCGGAGATCCATCTTGGTAAAGATACACGCATCCTTCACCTCGATCCAATAGCTCGGATCAATGGTAGGGGGTAGCGGTTACATATCATGATTGTGTTCAGTGTCCTATAATCAACGCATGGGCAAAGTCCACCATCTCTTTTCCCAACAAAGAAGATGCCAGCCCCGGCAGGTGAAGTGGAGTGATGTATGAATCCTTTTTGGAGCCCATCCTCAATGTACTCCTTCAAGGATTGGGATTCGGGAACGGACAGGTTGTAAATGTGCCCATGGGGTATGGGTGCTCCCGGAAGGAGATCGATAGGGCAGTCATATTCTCTGTGTGGGGGTAATGTGTCAGCCCCTTTTTTCTCAAACACATCTTGGAAGTCAGAATACTTAGCCGGTAGTTCAGAAGACGGGTAGGTGGAAAAGCCGATCTTTTCAGTGGTAGATCCGTTCATACAGAAGTGTCGACAGTGATGAGAGGAAAAAGAGACGGTATTCGAGGACCAGTTGATGGAGGGGTTGTGGGTACGAAGCCAAGGAAGCCCTAGAACCAAAGGAAACAAGGGGGAAGGTACAATGTCTCATTGAAGTTGCTCTTTGTGCTTGGTTCCGATGAGCAGCAACAGAGGAGTAGTTTCATGAGTGATGGGGCCGGTACGTGAGTGCTTCCATCTACCATTTGCAGAGGCGTGGGAGTCATCTTTGGTCATGTGGAAACCGCTAAGGAGGTTTCAAGGGAGAGATTGAAGAAGTTGTTACTGGCTCCGGAGTCTATGATGGCGGAAACGTTAACACTTCTATCTCCCCACTGCAGGATGACAGGAATGGTCAGATGAGCGGAGGTAGAACCAAATACACATTGTAGAGAAATGGAAAAGGGGTAGTTCTTACTTCCGTCGGAAGGAAGCGGTGGTCATATAGGGCAGCCACATAGGAGATGACCTGGTTGACCGCAGTACAGGCAGAGGTTTTGGGTGCGTTGTCTGCTTTGTTCAGCAAGGACAGGGGACCTCATGCTAGACCAACCTCCATGGGTTCTGGGAGTGAAGGAGCGGAACTGGGAGGTCACACAGGGATCGTAGAGGAGGTCTCAGATCGTCGAGGAGGTAATGAAGGAGTGGTGGCTGTTCTCTCCTGACGCCGTTCCCTGAAGCGTTGGTCCAGGACCAGGGACTGTAGGATCATGGCGTCCAATGTTGTGGGTACCCCTATTCGGGCCAGTTCATCCTTTAGTTGGTCAGAGAGACTGTGACAGAAGTGATCTCAAAGACCCACGTCGTTCAAGCCTGTGTCTGCACCCACAGCTCGGAACTCGGAGATATAGTCCTCCACTGGTTGTCGTCCTTGTCGTAGGTACCGAATGGTGGATAATGCAGTTGATGAACGCAGAGGGTCATCATAAATAGGATTCATGGCTCGGACAAAGGAACTCCAGGAAGTTAGTAGAGGGCTCCCTTCACGTAGGAGTTGAAAGGCCCAATCCTGTGGAGCTCCAGACAGCAAGGAAATGGCTGAACGTACTTTCACAGAGTCGGATCCATAAGTTCGGAGGCGGTAATAAAGGTGCGGTACCTTGTGCGATCACCGGAAAACCACTCAGGTGTATTGGCTCTGGGTTCTGGAGAGAGTAATTCTGCCTGTTGGATGGTGGAACCAGAAGGCAAAGGAGGCAATGCAGTGTACTCGGCATGACTTCTTTCTCGGTGGAGCAGGGTCTCTTGACTGGTCTGTAGAGTCTGTACCACCTTGGGCAGCCATCTGTTCGGTGAGCACAGCAAGGACTTGAGCTGTGCTTGCGGGTTCCATGTTGGAACCAGGTTTTTCTGTAATGCAGGATTTGAGACCCCTGTGTAGTATGAGTATGGAACCCAATGGCAAGCCGAAGGAGTAAGGAATTCAGGAAACCATGTAGAAATAAACAATCTTTAGTGAAACAAGGAAAGTAACTTAAGTCCAGAACAATGATACAGCTGGGATGGTCTTCTTGAGAAGTAGGGATTCGTAGCACATAGGAAAAGAATGTAAATCAAGTAACAAAAGTTCCAGAATAATAACAGAATAGTAACGAAGGTGGTAGCGTGGTCGATACAGCAATCCGGGTCGATGGGCAGAAGAAGGCAGCGTGGTCGATATGGAAATCCGGGTTGATGGGCAGAAGAAGGCAGCGTAGTCGATATGGCAATCCGGGTCGATGGGCAGAAGAAGGCAGCGTAGTCGATATGGCAATCCGGGTCGATGGGCAGAAGGCGGCAGCGAAGTCGATATGGCAATCCGGGTCGATGGGTAGAAGAAGGCAGCGTGGTCGATATGGAAATCCGGGTTGATGGGCAGAAGAAGGCAGCATAGTCGATATGGCAATCCGGGTCGATGGGCAGAAGAAGGCAGCGTAGTCGATATGGCAATCCGGGTCGATGGGCAGAAGAAGGCAGCGTAGTCGATATGGCAATCCGGGTCGATGGGCAGAAGAAGGCAGCGTAGTCGATATGGCAATCCGGGTCGATGGGCAGAAGGCGGCAGCGAAGTCGATATGGCAATCCGGGTCGATGGGTAGAAGAAGGCAGCGTGGTCGATATGGAAATCCGGGTTGATGGGCAGAAGAAGGCAGCGTAGTCGATATGGCAATCCGGTCGATGGGCAGAAGAAGGCAGCGTAGTCGATATGGCAATCCGGTCGATGGGCAGAAGGCGGCAGCGAAGTCGATATGGCAATCCGGGTCGATGGGTAGAAGAAGGCAGCGTGGTCGATATGGAAATCCGGGTCGATGATCAGAGAAAGGCAACGTGGTCAGGAGTACGAGGAGCACTAGGAAAACTGAAGTGGAAAGCAACAGTAGAACCTGGTTAATGTGTTGAGAAGGGTGGCAGATTTAAATAGGGTTCAAAGGATCATGGGAATACCTTTCACCTGGGTATCGTAGGTGGAGTTGAGGTACCTGAGTTTTTGGTAGGTCAATGGGAGGAATACGAAGATCTCCAGAACAGATGTCAAGCAGTACCCCTAATCGGCCAGCCGAGGGCACCAGAGTAGCAGACTTTACATTACTTAGGGAAGTTTGTACTCGCGCATGCGCACTTTCACTTTCAGCATTCGGATCTGGCCTGCGGCATGGGGTGTCTCTTGGGTTCCTCTCTCCATCCTGCGGACTGGAAACTTGAAGCAGCGTGCCACGAGGGACCTCGGGTGAGTATAGTATCTCTCCCAGCATGGCGGTCCGGACCGGGAGCGGGCCGCGGAGCGGGGCATGACATGGATAGCTTTGGCCTTAACTACTGTCTGACACCTTCTAGGCATTGACTCTACAAGTCTTTTGACATCCTCTTCTGTGATCAAATGATGCAAAGAATTGATTATAGCCTCAATGAGTCCTCGCTTGTTGCTTGGATTCTTGCTCGAGACCATGCGTTTCAATCTATACCATAGATTTTCAATGGGATTTATTGTCAGGTCAGGGCTATTTCCAGGCCAGGGAAGCAGAGGAATTTTCTTGTCAACCAAAACTGACAAAATCAGAAGGTGTATCCCCAATGTTGGCCACTAGTGTATTGCATATTAACATAAGACCCTTTCAAAACATTTATCACAAATTCTTTAAGTCTTCTGCCTTTACAAAACCATATATAACACGTTTCCAATATTGAGTCACCTGTAGATGTGACTAGCAGGGCGTATTTTCTAATATATATTTTCTTTTTAAATAAAAGGTATATTTATCTAACCTTTTCATGGTTACTTTCCTTTTTAAAAATTCAGTTTGTTTGATTTTTCCTTTTAAATGGAGGATAATGCAATACAGATTTTTCTTTGTTAAAACAAATCACGACTGTTAAGTAGCTGTAAACCTTCAATTTTGTTTTCCAAGAGTATGCTCCTTTTCATAATAAGGAGTACACATTAAGAAAAGTGAAATTCTAAAAAGGATTTGTTTTACATATTTTACCAATTGGATCAGAATTTTTATAGTGTGATTATTTTTTTTTTAGCATTTTGCTAGCACATGTCACTGCATGCTATATATAGTGTGAACTTGTCCTCCATCAATTTATTACTGTATCCCTGCAACCCTGTTTTTAATGTTGAGAAGAGAAAAAAAAAGGCATAACATTATTTTATAGTTCCATGGTCATGGTCCATTTCAACTAAAATTAAATAACAAGAAACAAAAGCAATATCAAATTTCCCATTAACTTCCATGGAATTCTGCTTCATACATTACCATACAAGAATCCTATAGCATTCGTTTTGCACTCAGGCAACTAAAGTAGGTACAATGTTGATTCCTGCAGACTAGTAATAGGTTACAATGGCTGTCATGGCAACCAACACCAGCATGCAGCAGCATCAGCTGCATCAGCTCTAAGAAAATGTCCTGTAAAACCCAAGGATCACAAAAGAAAGGAACTTCTTTCATACTGGAAAAAAATTATATATATATATATATATATATATATTCTATTGTTTTGGTTTTTTTTTAAGCTATTTTAAAAATGAAAATATCAAATTTTTATTTCTTTTAAGCTTGTGCAGCCACTTCTTTCAGCCTAATGTTGATTAAAATAAGCAGACATAGTCCCTGTAAACAGATTTGTTTTAATACTTTTCCTATTTATCACATAATACAAAGGTTATTGTTCATCAAGGATAAGCTGAAGCAGCTTTAGTGATAGCTATAAACATGCTGTAATCAGTAGAATCCCAGTAAAATAAGTGATTGAATTCTACTGATTGCTTCATATTTAGTAAGTTGTAAGACTAATGTGCTAGCTTTGTTCTGATAAATACATTCTTTATTGGCTTACCTGGAGTACATCAATTCTTATTAAGGCAATACTTTACTAGATTGTATCTTCACGAGGATATGGCGTATGTATACAAAACCATCACATTGACTTTGCATTTACTATGTGGACTATAATGCAAATAAAATCACACTATCTGGGTTATTCAGAGAGAAGTGAAAACCAGGAGAATGACTGGAGAAGTGAAAATTCTAGGTCCAAATTGATTCCCAACTGCGGTCCTCAAGTCCCCCTAACAGGTCAGGTTTTGAGGATTGCCTTGGGGAATCGCAGACTGAATCCTGCAATAACTGAGCAGCAAATCATATCACCTGTGCTGTGCTTCAGATATCTGGAAAACATGACCTTTTGGGGGTACTTGAGGACCGTGGTTGGGAACCACTGGTCTAGATTGTTCAATTCTCCTGCCAATTCTCCTGGTTTTCACCTCTCTGAATAACCCTGTATCCCTTTCAAGTCCATCGAGATGTATATCTAGGGTGCAAAGAGCATAGGCGTGCACAGCCTATTGTATTAGGGTGTGCACCCAAAAGTTCAAACACATACATACATATATATATATATATATATATTCACACACCCTTATGCAAACATACACAGACACACACTCACGCATTCAGCCAAAATATATCATTACTATAGGGGTCATTCACATAGCGCCGAGATGTTGCCGACTGTTGTTCCCCGCACTTCGGGGAATCAAATTGCCCCACCCTGCGGTGAATTCACCATTCACCGCAGGGCCCCCAAAGTGCAGGGAATCAGCCACTCGCAACAGGAACCAGGATGCCGCGATCGGCCAGAGGTGACTGCAAGAGGACAGCGAGGGAGCGCAGGGACAGGTATGCAACAGCCCAGGTGTGGCTAGGGTTTACTGCTTCCAGCATTGAAATTTAACCCCGAGCCACACTCGGGAAAACTGCCAAGGGCCTGAATAAATGCACTGATTTTGACATAAAAATATGTCAAAATTGGACCACCAGGGAGGTTAACCTCTTGCTGCCAAGCACCAATATTTAGTCTCCTACCTGTATCTCACGATGCTTTATTCACTATTCTTACTTTGTGCAGTGCAGGCAGAAGATATTGTGGCGATTCTAGGAGCAATACCAGCCTTTTGGATGCAGGGCAAAGGGGCAAAGCCAGGTTGAGACAAGGCCACAGGTGCCGAATTTTACGCACAGCAGCCTGTTTAAAGACAAATACATGCATTTACACACACAGCCATACAGTGCAGTCAACACAGAATCCACAGCAATAAAGCCCCCAGCCATGTGCGGTGTGTATGAGCGTATCACAGAATCCACAGCAATAAAACTCCCCAGTAAAGTGTGGTGTGTATGAGTGCATCAGAGTCCACAGCAATAAAAACCCTAGTAATAGGCTCATACACACTGCACATTATTGGCGGTTTTATTGCTGTGGATTCTGTTATCCGCTCATACACACTGCACATCACAGAATCCACAGCAATAAAACCCCACTCAGGTGCAGTGTGTATGAGCGTATCACAGAATCCACAGCAATAAAACACACCGCACTTTGCTGGGGTTATGAGCTTATTACAGAATCCACAGCAATAAAACCCCAGTAACGTGTGGTGTATATGAGCGTATCACAAAGTCCACAGCAATAAAACTCACAGTAATTTGCGGTGTGTATGAGCGTATCACAGAGCTGCATAGCAGTAAAACTCACAGTAATGTGCGGTGTATATGAGCATATCACAAAGTCCACAGCAATAAAACCCCCAGTAATGTGCAGGATATGAGCGTATCACAAAGTTCATAGCAATAAAACCCCATTAATGTGCAGTGTATGGACGTATCACAAAGTCCACAGCAATAAAACCCCCAGTTTAAAAACAAAAGTTGCCCCCTCTCCTGCTTACCTTTCTTTTTGCAGGGAGGGAGTTGAATATTGGTCGTCCAGAAGGTGGAGGTCAAGGTAGGATTGCCACTTTTTCTTCAAGCCAAACCCGAACATTGTAGTGTTGGGCTTGGGCGGACATTTTTTTTGTAGTGTATACATTATGCGTATATTTACTTTATGCGTATATATATATATAAAATGGCACGTGGTATGCATGGCATGTCAAGCTGAGGCTGGTATTTAGGCACACTGGTATTATGTATGACACACTGGTATTATGCATGGCAGACTGGTAATATGGCTGTCACACTGGTATTAAGCATGGCAGACTGATAAAATGACTGGCAGACTGGTAATATGGCTGGCAGACTGGTATTATGCATGGCACACTGGTAATATGGCTGGCAGACTGGTATTCATGGCAGACTGGTAATATGGCTGGCAGACTGGTATGCATGGCAGACTGGTAATATGGCTGGCAGACTGGTATTATGCATGGCAGACTGGTATAATGCATGGCAGACTGGAGAGGCTGGCACACTGGTATGGCACACACTGGTATTATGCATGGCAGACTCGAAAAGGCTGGCACACACTGGTATTATGCATGGCAGACTGGGAAGGCTGGCACACAGTTATGGCACACACTGGTATTATGCATGGCAGACTGGAAAGACTGGCACACTGGTATGGCACACTCTTATGGGCTTATGGCACAATGATGGTAGTATGGCACAGGCAGACTGGTATATGGACTCTTAGACTCACTGTCCTGTCAGCATCTCACTGTCTTGGAGTCGCAGCTGGGCTGGCCTGGCGCAGGCGGGCACACTGACTGCTGATCTGCGGAGAGACTGAGACCGTGTGTGACTGGACACGAGCTCTGCCCATCGCTGATGACCGATCACCTGACCGCCGGCGCTCTGACACAATCATTAAGTGCCGGCGGTCAGGTGACAGGTCATCAGCGATCACCAGCGCTCGTGTCCAGTCACTCACTGTGGGACGTGCTTTGTGGTCTGTGCACTAAGCACAGGTAACAATACAGCACCCCACAGCCACCAGATCATCTGGGCAGCAGAGGCGGCCACCAGGCCTGTGGAAGCGAAGGGTCCCGGCGGCTATCCATGGGATGCGGCCAGCCGGGACCCAGAGTGTTCCGCGGGACTGCAGGGTGTGCCGGGGGCCGGGCACACCCGGCACACCCCGTGCACACGCCTATGGCAAAGCGTAATATTTCAATGTACACTTTGTCTTAGCAATTGTAGATCAAAACATATTTTGTTTAGAGGTCTGTGTTTCGTTTCGAATCGCAATTCATTTGAAATTCCGGTAAATTCATTATTTCGGAAGTACTTCCGAAATTACATAAAAAAAAAATCTATATCATCCGAAACGGATTACATCCGAAATGAAATGGTATATGACAAATCAATTGGGATCGATTCGTTATAACAAACTTGTTTCATTATGACATTTCCTACAGGTAGGAAAGATTTACAGCAGCCACAACCAATTGCCGCATTCCTAACCCTAATTGCTAACTTCAGTTTATAACCCTAATTTCTAACCCCAATTCCTAACCCTAATCTAACCCTAGCTTCTAATTCCGATTTCTAACCCTATCTTCTAACCCTAATCTAACCCTAAATTCTAATTCTAACCCTAATTGCTTAACCTAAATGTTAACATTAATCTAACCAAGAAGTGTGCCTTTCGTTACGAATCGCATTTTTGCAATACGTATTTCGGAAGCATCCAGGTATCATCAGAAACTAACCGAATCGATATATAAAGTATTGCTTCTGATCGATTCAGCACCACCGGCAATGGAAAGAGAGAAAAGGTGGACTTCGCTGCACTTCAACGACCTGTATATAGAGAAATCATTCCATAGTTCTCTATGGGATAATTTTGCTGTCTATTGGTCTGTGGAGCTTTATTTATCAAATTCAGTACCACAGGTCAATTGACAACAAAATATGGCATAGTTCGGCACATTTCGGTGAAATAAATCTCAGAGTGAATGTGTCAGATTCAGTACCAGAGGGGTACCGGCCTTGCTGGTATGTGTCCGGTTTGTGGTGGAGTGCATGCACAGAGATGGGTGGGGGATAATGGACTGCAGGAAGCAGAGTATCATTAGCCAGCTGAGAGTGATGGGATTCACGGTAGGACTAAAGTACACAGTAAGGTATAGGATTTGGGAATACTGGAGAGTTTACCAGGAGGCTTGAAGTGAATGAGGATTTTCAGGTGATGCTAGGGTCTGAGGCACAGTGGGGGTCTTTGAGAGGATGTTATGAACTTGGAAGGACATTAGGGGTCCCTAGAAAGGGGATAATGAATGATGTTGTTGGAGTGAGGTAAGTGCCTCCCAAGACAGACTCTGCTGTCCAGGGCCTTGGGCCATCTGTTTTTGGACAGGTGCGGCAGCACAGCTCTGTATATTCAGGGTGTGGTTTTTTGTATTTGGGTTGTACAGGTATCTTTTTAAGGGCTCCTCTATACATTCAGGGTGTGCAGGTAACTTTGCAGGTGCTCCTCCATATATTCCGGGTGTCTTTTTAGGGGCTCCTCAGATGTGACTAACCAATGGTAAATAAGGATCTGAATATACGTTTAAATACAAATTCGCAGAGATATAACAGTATTCGTGGCGAACAAGTTAAAGTGACTTAGTGCAATATAGGAGCTGGTACAAAAGGATAGGTCCTAAATAAACGGTAAATCCCTATATTCAACAAGGGATATGTGCACAGTCGGAATGACCGGTGATAAAGTGCTACCGTGTACCGGAACAGGCTAATTCTGTGCAAGGTGCAAACAATTTGTGCATAAATTGCAGTGACTGAGTAGGCTAGTGTTACCAATAACACAGAAAAAAAGTGCAACAGTGTCTATATAATAATAGAAACCTCTAAAAACAATTCATAAAAAATCTATAAAAGGTCCATAAAAAATCCTCAAAAGAGGAAGTCCATAAAAGATAAAATCCATAGAAGAACAGAAGTGAAAAACAGTCTTTCAAAATGTATGACCGCAAAGTTTAAGGTGCACACAGAAAAAACATGTGCTCTTGTGAAAATGAAGAAATCTGTATATGTCCCTCACTTATACCGTCCAGGCCTATGTGGGGATCCAGGTGAGGTATCTTCTCCTTAAAGTCCTAATATGTTCCTGATCTTCACAAGGGAAAATTGGGAGAAAAAAAGAAAGTGATAGTGCAATATTGTCTGAACACTCTGACTAAGGTTTTTAGCGGGAAAAAGGGGCACTTACGCTTTCCAGAGCCTACAATATCCAGGCTCTGGTTCGGAGTGCACTGGGCCAAATAAAGAGTGGCCACTTCCCTTCTTTAGATTCCTTGTTCACCTCAAATGCAAAGAGAGGGGGAGAAACATAGCTCCCATAGCGTAACTTGATAAGACAAATGAATACAGTATAAAAAAAATTGGTCTCACTCTCCGATGGTGGAGCCTTATTAATCCAGGCTCAATTCTATGGCATGTGGTACACCTCTTTCGGTGGGCACCTCCACCTCTTTGGCAGCTTTCAGTTGTCTCTAGCAGGTGATTGAGGAGATGCTATTGGAAAATACGCTAAAGATCTGGTAAAAACAACTTCAAATTGAGTAGTGTTTAAAAAGGGGGTACGTTTTAATCATAAACAAGGTAAATAACAGGATATTCAGAAAAGGGGGGAAGGGTCAAAGGAAATAAATGCATACGTGTTTCAGCACTTCTAGTGCCTTCATCAGTCCATATTTGTGCAAAAAACAGGAGCCCCTGTTTTTTTTTTGCACAAATATGGACTGATGAAGGCACTAGAAGTGCTGAAACGCATATCCATTTATTTCCTTTGACCCTTCCCCCCTTTTCTGAATATCCTGTTATTTACCTTGTACCTTGTATCCTTTTGTACCAGCTCCTATATTGCACTAAGTCACTTTAACTTGTTCGCCACGAATACTGTTATATCTCTGCAAATTTGTATTTAAACGTATATTCAGATCCTTTTTTGCGCCACTAGAGTACCCTCTGTCTTTCTACCTCTTTTCAAACACATTTCTGTCGAGGTTTTGTGTCCTTCTCCTAGTAGGCTGCATCTATAAAACTAATCTCTGCTTTACTTGAACCTAGCGCCTCCACTGTACCACCCCAGTTTAACCAATGGTAAATGCTTGTATTTGGTGGTGCTGCAACACCGGTGGTTTGTGATTTGAATTACCCCTTTGTGTCCTTGAGTGTGTCCCCTATTTGTGTACCCCTTTGTCTTTATCTCTCTCACTCTATTTTTGTTCATGCGTGTTGTTTCATACTGCTACTCAAAGAAGTACAGGCTAAAAAGAGAGCCCAAAAAGCCATGATCCTGTTGTTTTTTCCGCTGGAGATTTGCTATTCAATTAACCACTATATAAAACGGCACACAGAACTTGGCAAACATTGATTTGTATTTTTTTTTACCACTGAGGAACCGCATAATTGCACAAAACGCGAATGGACTGCTATTTTATAATGTTTTATTGCTTATGTTCCCTATTAAATATAAAATTTTAATCTTATCCGGACAGAATAATCCACCTGCAGCACTGGAGAGACTCTTATCTTTAGCAATATTCCCCTCAAATTTCAAGTCTACTGGGTGAGTAGGTGTATACACCATTTTTCTACTTAAACTAGAATATTGCGCATAACGTATCGATTTCTTAAATTTGAAAGAAAAAATGCATCATATTTGGGAGGATCATGACAAATAAGTCCGCCCTACAACTACCTGTGATGCATCCATATGAGGGCTCGTAGCTCTGGAAAAGTGCTAGTTACCGTTTTTTCGCGATTCGCTTTACTATGAAGGATTACACTATGAAATATGCTTGTTAATTTCTGTCTTTGAGGACTTACGAGAACCATAGCAATACAGAAGAAGACTAGAAAGAACTTAACGATTTTGTAAGCATATGTGTGTTTACACTCACAGGGCTAAATTACAATCTTCGCGCAAACATTTGCGCCGGCGCAAAAAAACATTAACGCGAGGGGAAAAACCATTTGCGTCGAATCCCGTATTACATAGTCAGCGCAACAAATGCACGCAATCGTCTACCACGGGTGAAGCTGCGCCTCTCACCCTTCCGCCAGACAATCTGTTCCGCTGCCCGATCAAGGACGTCTCTTCGCTGGATTATACTGGGACCCTGTGCCACCGGATCGCTTCTCTTGCTTTTCCGTCTTCTACAACAAGATCTACGGCCTACCGCCTGCACTCCCAGTGGATCATCACGGTCTCCTTACTCGGGGTCCAATCTGGAACTCTGACTGTGCAAACCCTCTCAGCGGTGGATTACTAGGTCTCTGGCAAGTCACTGTATCGATCCCCAGTGTCGGCAAGGCAGCGCCTGCTCTCCGGCCTGGTAACCATTGCTCACAGTCTCACGTGCGTCTTACTCTGTTCACCGCTCGGCTCACACTGGCTCTCCTTCGACGAGGCTGCGGATGTCCTTCGCTCTTTCCTTCCCACTTCCTGTATCCACCGCAAAGCATGATGGAAAACATAGTCCCATTGTGTCCAGTATACTTTACAATGCGCTGTCTCCCTCTGGTGGCCAATATAAGTAAACGCAGCAGAACACAGTCTTTTCAAAGCAGCGCTACTCTCTCCCCCCTAAACTCTTGGGTCCTCCCAAGGGCGTGTAACGGGTACATGTATCGGTCATACATAACACAGCAAAACATAACAGTTCTCACTTTAACCTATATATTCAGGGCTGACAACAGGCAGCAAATATCCTCAATCTCACCTAAACCCCTAGACACCTCTACAAGTAGGGCTGACACTTCAGGAAACCTCCCCACAGTTGTTACAGCTTCCTCCGTGCTATGCCCTGGTGAATCATACGTGAGTCTCGGAGGGGGTCATCCTGAACGTTTAGGCTCAAATTTTTCAGGACCCTCTTCAGTCGGGAGAGCTGACTCCACAGGCTCAATTCTCTCTCCTGCAGACTGAGTAGATACATCTTCGGTGTATGAACCTTCCAGGGAAGGCATAGAACTGTAATCTATGGATATTTCCTCTAGAACTTCAGGAACTTCCAAGGTCTCAGGTACTTCAGGTGCTTGAGTCATAACTTCAGAAATATCAGGCTCTAAATAACTCTGAATATACGTATCTGGCGGCGCGATAGCAATCGCTATGGAGAGTCAGTCAGTGGCGCCTACTACTTCAGTTTTGGTCTAAATAACTCTCACCCCGGTCAGAGACCGGCTTGACTCCCTCGGACTCTGGTGTCCACGCCCAGCTCAGACACCAGCCTTCTTCTTCACTGTCTTCTTCACTCTCTCTAATGGAACGTAACTGATGAGACCGAGTAATAGAAGTTGGACGAGATATAGGCGGACCAGGCAAAGAGAACTTGTCTCCAATCGGTACTCGTACAGTCTTTCCTGACCGTAGGACCTTCTCCGTCCCTTCCGTTCTCCTCAGCTATCTCACTTCTGTAGTGGCTCTCTGTTCTTTGACCCTCCGTGGACAGGCCGGTCGTAACATCAAGTGTGCCTTCTTAGGAGCAGGACTCTCTTCTGTCACCAGTGTTCATCCCCACTATCATAGAGCTTCGATTAGCTCCCGAGGGACGAGGACACACAATGGCCAACGTGTCACATACTCCCAGTTGTCCAGCGATTACTGAACTGAATTCTAGCTTCACCTGTACATATCCATCATAGGGAAACCTTTCAGTCCCCATACCCCAGATTTCAAGATCCTTCAACTTCTTCAGGGGTATATGCTTCAAATATTTCTGATAGAAAGCTCGGTAAATCAGCATTACTTGAGCACCCAAATCTAGAAGAGCCTTAGTGTAGACTCCTTCCACTTGAACTGGGATGATGGGCGAAGGACCTATCAACTTGTCAGGGAACTTCTTCGTAGCAGCAAGACATGTAGACCCAGTCTGTTGTACTCTAACCCTCGTCCTCATACGTGGTGACTGCGGGCGTACATTGTTTTCCCGTGACCGGACCTCCAGGGAGAGGATCTCCTAGTTCTAGCAGGCACATATAGGGACCCTCCCTGTCTCCTTTCCGGGCACTGAGCCTTGAAATGCCCGAATTCCCCACAGGCAAAGCATCTTCCCCACGAGGATGAGGGCACACTTTATTCCTGTGGCTCATTTAAAATTCCCCTGTCGGAGGCCACGGCAACCGGTGCTGTTCGTATATCAGAGAGACCTCTGTATTTCAGTCTGCATTTCTGCTACTTTCAAGATTGCCCGGCATAGATCCGTGTGTGTCTGTTCCATCTTAACTTGGGCTTCTTGTAGGCATTGGGCTAATGAGTGTTCCATTTACTCATAGAGAGATAGGTGGTATTGGGTTTTTCTTGGAAGGAGGAACGAGAATTTCAGTTTTGGCAAGATTGAGTTTAAGGAAGCGGTAAGACATCCAATTCGAGACGGCGGAGAGATAGTCAGTGACTTGATCCAGGAGAGCCGGAGAAAGAACAGGGGTGATGAGGTATGTTTGAGTGTCATCATCGTATAGGTGGTACTGGAATCCAAAGGAGCTGATCAGTTTGCCTAGAGAGACATTGTAGATTGAAAAAAGAGGGCCCAGTACTGAACCTTGGGGCACCCCAACAGACACAGGCTGCTGGGAGGAGGTACTTCCAGAAAATGATACACTAAATCATACTCCTATTCCTTAACTTCACACATTACTTTAGAAAGCTGCTCATAGTGCTCAATCTGGTTTCGCAAGTTTGTCACTTTTTTTTCCATTTAGCAAAGGTTTGACAAAAAAACTAAACTGCTTCTGCCTCTCATACAGTTTGAACTACGTACAATATTGGATGGTATCGATAAGCTTTGAAAACTGGGGAGACTTAATCCAGCACTGAGCAGCACAGTGAAAGTATGTGTGTGTTCGGAGGTGGCTCAGCCCAATTTTCCCTAAACAAAAGCATGAGAGGATGGACAGAAAGCTTTCTCTCGTGGAGGCTTAAGGTTGGGGACTGGTGTTTGAGTGTAAGTCTTCCACAGACTTTGAGAACTGCCCAAAACTGACCTATCCCAAACACCTATAACAGGAGACATGCAATTCATTAATAAAAACTTACTAATACAAAGTGACTGGTTGACTCAGGACAAGGTTTTACAGAAATTAAACAATGTGAATGTGAATAAAGCCCCAGGGCCAGATGGAATTCACCCGCGAGTACTGAGAGAGCTATGTGTTGAAATATGTAAACCTCTGTTCTTGATCTTTCAAGATTCTTTTCTTTCAGGAATAGTACCAGAGGATTGGAGAAAAGCTGACGTGGTCCCTATATTTAAGAAAGGTTTAAAATGTGTGCCTGGGAATTATAGACCTGTGAGCTTAACATCTGTGGCTGGGAAAGTATTTGAGGGGTTACTAAAGGATAATATTCAGGAATTTATTGGGAGGTATAATGTAATTGTCAAAAATCAGCATGGTTTCATGAAACACAGATCATGTCAGACTAACCTAATTACGTTCTATGAGGAAGTAAGTAGAAGTATAGATCAGGGGGTCGCAGTGGATGTGATTTACTTAGATTTTGCCAAAGCTTTCGACACAGTTCCGCACAAAAGGTTACTATTTAAATTGAGAAAAATTGCTCTAGATGAAAATACTTGTTCTTGGATAGAAAACTGGCTAAAAGATAGGGTACAGAGAGTGGTCATAAATGGTACATTTTCAAGATGGACACCAGTGGTAAGCGGTGTCCCTCAGGGGTCTGTTATAGGACCAATACTATTCAATTTATTTATAAATGACCTTGAGATAGGCATTGAAAGCCATGTATCAGTGTTTGCAGATGACACAAAACTAGGAAAAGTAATACAATGTGAGCAGGCTGTTACTTCGCTGCAGGGGGATTTAGATAAATTGGGGGACTGGGCACTTAAATGGCAGATGAGATTTAATCTAGATAAATGCAAAGTTATGCACTTTGGAGTGAAGAACACACAAGTAACTTGTACCCCAAATTGTACGGAGTTAGGGAAATCCAAGCAGGAGAAGGATTTGGGAATAATCATAGACTTCAAACTAAGTAACAATGTGCAATGTCAAACAGCAGCCGCCAAGGACAGCAAAGTATTGGCATGCATTAAAAGGGGAGTTCACTCACGGGATGAAAACATAATTTTGCCTCTGTATAAATCAATGGTCAGGCCGCACCTTGAATATGCCGTGCAATTTTGGGCACCTGTCTTAAATATAAGATTATAGCGCTAGAAAAAGTGCAGAGACGGGCAACTAAATTAATAAGGGGAATGGAAGGGTTAAGTTAGGAGGAAAGATTAACAAGCTTAAACCTGTTTAGTTTAGAGAAACGGCGCCTTAGAGGGGATCTGATAACCTTATATAAATATATACGGGGCCATTATCAACCATTGTCTGATAACCTATTCATTAACAGGACTATACACAGGACAAGGGGTCATCCATTTAGACTGGAAGAAAGAAAATTTAGCTTAAAGCATAGGAAGGGTTATTTTACGGTGAGAACAATAAAGCTGTGGAATTCTCTGTCTGTTGAGGTGGTTGGGTCAGAGTCTGTACAGACTTTTAAAAAACGACTGGATGACTTCCTACAGACACAGAATATCCAGTCAATGTGTGCGTGATTTGGAGACGTCAGACCCTGCTCATGTCCGGCCAAGATAACGTCCAGACACCCAAAGTTTCCTGGTTTGGATCCGTAAAAAATCACGCACAAAAATGCGCATCGTATGACCGTTTTCGCGCATTCCGTGAAAAAATACGGCAATGCGTTCGGTCACACTTTTTGACGGTCGCTGTGAAAAATGCGTTAGTCTGACCCTAGCCTTATCTCACTTTCCAAATCGGCTATTTGGTCCAGATTGTTCTCTTTTCCTGCCATTCTCCTGGTTTTCACCTTTCTCTGAACAACCCTGAGAGAGAGGTGAAAGCCAGGAGAACTGGCAGGAGAAGAGAACAATCTAGACCAAATAGCCAATTTGGAAAGTGAGTTAAATGGGAGAATTTTTCTGGTTTGGCTATTTTGACCTAGAATTTTCACTTCTCCAGTTATTCTCCTGCTTTTCACCGCTCTCTGAATAACCCTGTGAATGTTTAATCCCGAGGTGAAAAATAACATTGCTTAAGGCTGGGGTCAGACGAGCGCAGTTATCACGTCAGTGTTGCCGCACATTTGTACGTTCATGGCAGCATAGCATTCTGACCAATGGAGCCCCACACACGAAGTACGTCCGCACGGAAGTGCGGATGCATGGCGGACGCAGCAAACGGATGCAGGTTAGGCAAGAACGTAATACTGTGAGAAACGGACATGCGGAGTGCGCAACGTCCGTGTAGCTTTGTATGTGAGTGATGAAACGAGGTCAGATGGACTGCATTTATACGTCCAGCATTTTTGACGGACAGAATGTTTTTTCATTTTAATTTATTTTCCCTGCTACATCAGTCAAAAAATACGCACAGTCCGTACAAAATGCGCTCATCTGACCCTAGCCTTAGATGTTATTTTGAATTTTTTTCAAACACCAGTTAACCACTTGGCTGCTATGGACGCGCTCAGCGCGTCCAGCCAAGTGGTTCTCCTGTGCTATGGACGCGCTGAGCACGTCCAAGCACAGGAGGCAGCAATCTGCCGGATTCCGGCAGATTGCTGCACCCCCCGGTGCGGGCTGACATCTTGGATGTCAGCCCTGCACTCCGGGACCCCGGCGGAGCAATTAGATGTCATTGCGGCAGCGCGATGACATCTAATTCAGGCGCCCCCCCGAATGTGCGGAGGAAGCGCCTGAAAGGGAGGGGGGTGAGGTCCTTCAGACCTCTCTCCCTCCCGATCGCCGGGGGGCAGAGGGTTAATCCAGGCACCGTTTGGAAGGGCACAGCCTGCCCTTCCAAACGACGACTGTGATTAACCCCTGGGGAGCCGGATCACGAATCGGCGCTGAAAAGCGCCGGATCGTGATCCTCTCCTGGAGCTGGCCGACATCTTGGATGTCGACCAAGCCTCCAGGAACTCCCCCTGAGGACTGGCGTCATCGTGCATAGCACGATGACGCCAGTCCTGGAGTTAACCCCTAGCTGCCACCAATGGTGGAGATAGGGGGTTCCAATGAACCCCCTATCTCCCGATCCGTGGCAGCTAGGGGTTAATGTTTGATATCGTTGGATCGGCCAGAGCATGGCCTTTCCAAGGATACCAAACATGAGCATGAAAAATGTTTTAGAAAAAAATAAAAAAAAGTTGTTTTTTTTTTGTTTTGTTAATGCAGCAATATTGTTCCCATTTCAATTATAATGTGAACAATAATGCTGCACTAACGATTTTTGTATGCGGTGCGTTTGTTAAAAAAAGCAAAATTTTCCCCAAAAAAAATGTAACGAGACCCCATTTCTAATTTTTTTTTACAAGCGCACCCCATACAAAATATAACCGCAAACGATCGCATGTTAAAATGTGAAAAAAAACACTTTACACACAATAAATTATTGAAAATTCAAATTTTATTGCATTTTTTGTTATAATATACAGACATGACATAACGTATACATATAATAATGACATATTATGAATCTGCCAAGTCTGCCGGAAAGAACGATATATAATATGCCTGGATCATATATCAAAATATGGCTACAAAACGCGGTTAAACATGATGAGCGAAAGTGGTAAAAATGACCTCAGCACAGAGGTGTGAAAAGCCTCAGCAGCGAAAGGGTTAAATGCAGCATATTAGGATGTTTTAGGGAAATTATTCTCAAATCTCAATCAGAAGCAGACACCACCCCGCCCTCAGTATAGTGTACAATGTATCAAATTGATTACCAGACTAAAAACACCTGGTGTTATGCCCGTTTGTGAACAGAGGTCATTTAGAGTTGATAATCTTTCCACGTACACATTAGTTTTTAATTCAATATCTAATAAACCGTTGCTTATAATATTCTGCAGTAAAGAGTCTCTTTATTTCTAGATTTTTTTTGTATTTTTTTAAGCATTTTCTATACTTTTTCAAAATTTTGTTTTTTTTTTTTCGAACTCGAACACACCCAAAAAGTTCAAAATTCGCAAACTTTCGAACTGCCAAAGTTCGGGTCGAACTCCGAACCGTCCGAACCCGAACAGCTCATCCCTAGTTCTTACCAGATTCTGACTGTATTCATTGGTTGAGAGTTATGCGCTCAGCCACTGAATACTATCTAAATTGGATATGGCATTATATGGTTTGCACTTTTTTTTTAGATTCAAAATTTTTATTTTGAAAATAAGACAGAAGTACAGCAGGTAAAGACAAAAAAATAACATGAATGGACAGCAAGGGTCATCAAAGGGAACAAAAATAAGGGGAGGTACAACACTCAGGTACGGAACAGCAGTACCAGGAAGGCGAACGTGACAACTGGCAAGCAGTGGGTGGGTTACTAGGGAAGGCCAAAGTAAACAGAACAACGGAAGGGCAGGGAAAAAAAGAAGGACTGCCCAGGAAGAAGTGGCATTCCCGATTATCTCCAGGAACCGCGCGGGGAACTGGAGGCCGTGGAAGAGGCCACATGGCCGGGCGAGCTGGGGCCAGAGGAGTGGTCAAAGCCATGGTATCCACTCCAATGTTTCACCCAGCTCAAGCAAAAATAAAAAGGACATGGCGAGGGGAGAAAAAAGCCAGACGCCCAAAACACCACATAAACCACCACCTGAAAATGTAAAAGAAAGTCTGCAAAAGAGTGTCCAGAATATGACCGCATATAGGACAGCATATGACCTCAGAAAGCATCTCCAAAAGGGGATAATGCAATTCATCAAGAAGGGGTCTCATCAAAACTAAAGGGCGGGGATGGCACATAATGGGAGGTATAGGTCTCTTTTAAGGGACATCAGCCTGCATCCCAGGGATAGGGGGGAACCAAGGCCCACAACTGAATGAAAGGGAGGTATCACGGAACATGAAGGCTATGGGGCTAATCTGCTGTCATGGTGAAATAAAGCCATCCCACAGGGCCAGGACACCGTGGGACCACTGTGGGACCACAGCCATGGCGAACATGAAGCAGCCATCAGAATATACAACATCCAAAACCGGTCAACAGACGTCAGTAGCCAAGGACAGCAAGACTTCAGCAGTGGCTGCAGGGGCACCAGGCAGAACATCCTGCAGGTGTCCAGGGGGCTTCATAACAGGCTCAGTGCAAGCAAAGAGCGGCCCGTTGCATCCGACGGCGACCCGCTCAAGCACAGGCACCACTTCACTACAGAATTGCTGCACCTTCGCCATCACTACAGGCCCCCCAGCTGCTGCTCCACTCAACCAGCCCATCTCCCACGTAGTGGCAAGTAGGGATGAGCTGTTCGGTTCGATCTGTTCGGAGTTCGATTCGAACATCGGCCGTTCGTTGAACTCCGAACATTTCCGCGTGTTCACTGCATGTTCGCTTACAATGGACCACGATGCACTTTTTCACTGGCCTGAAGCTTGTAATTGGCTACAGCCTGCACCTGACCACAGTTTAGGTGCAAGACAGGTGCAAGACTATGCCAATCACGGCTCAGAGTCCTGATTGGGCAAATTTTGCCCAATCATGGGCTCACAGAGCTAAGTCCCGCAGCACACTATATAAGGCTTCGCTCAGCCACAGCACGTGTTTTTTGAGAGGAGATTGTTGTGTTAGTGTCAATATGCTATGCAGCTACTAGGTTGCCCTTCATCGAGCATGCTTGCTGAAAGGTCGTTCTGTGCCGCTGGAGGTTTTGTCACAGACAAAAAAGAGTGCGTCTGTCCACCGACTCTGTAGACCGGTTGACATTTATAAAAATGAATCAGTCCTGGATCAGCAGCTATCAATCCCCTGATGCTGACATAACTGAATAGATCGAGGATCTCTTCTGCATTCCCAAAACCTCCACCACTGCACTCTTCCACAATACCACAAAGGGGTTAAGGTGTGAAGGCACTTGCTGCCACCAAAGGCACAATATTTGGTGCACTGCAACTGACGCCTATATTACCAGATTTATATAATTTTTTCAACCCTGCACTCTTCGACAATATCACAAAGGGGATACTTACGGTGTTAAGGCACTTGCTGCCAAAGGCACAATATTTGGGTGCTCTTCCACTGACGCCTATACCAGATTCATATCATTTTAATTTAAGGTCCAACCCTGCACTCTTCCACAATACTACAGAGGGTTACGGTGTGACGGCACTGTTGCCGACACTAAAGGACCAATTTTAAAGCACCTATTGTTACTTTCGTCCAAAGCCTGCATTAGTTTCACCATAATTTAGCCAAAAATCACTAAACTTGTTCTGCGTGTCCTAAAATGTTTCCTCTTTTCATACAGACTGCCTCCCAAGCAGTTGTTTATGAATAGATTAAAGTAAACCATTTACCGTCATTTGAAATGTCATTTTTTTGTTTTTAAATGTTTCTATACATCCTACAAATCCGCCACTTCACGGGCAGGTTATGGGGACCTCCTAGGCACGATATTTGAAGGAATTTTTTGTTTTTATTTTTAACCCTTATTTCATGGAAAACTCACTGTTCCTTTAAAAAAAAAAATTAAAAATCTTTTTGTCCTTTTTTCCTGTCCCCCAGGGCACTACCCGGACCCCCATACACCTTTTCATGGCAAATATCTTGCATATATGCCCTCTTGGAGGGCACTCTAAAATTCAAACTTTCGAGTCGCATTGACTTGCATTGAGTTCGGTTCGTGTTCGCGTTCAAACTCGAACTTTTGAAATTGTTCGAGTTCGAATGCAAACCGAACACGAGGGTGTTCGGCTCATCCCTAGTGGCAAACTACTCTTCCCGCATCTCCTCATACAGTTCCACAAGCATCCCTCGAGTAAGAGGGAGCAAGCCATTCTCCGGCATCATCTTGGGGGAAGAGGGACCGCAGGTGACACAGGCGCAGGTAAGCTGGGGACCGTCATGGCAGCTAGGCCCAATGAGCACTCTAGAATGCGATAAGAGATCCCCTGGGAAAGCGTGCCCACAGACAGGAGATCCGGTATGTACCAGCGTGGACCAGGAACCTGCCCTGCTGTGGCAAGTAACATTCCTCCCGGGCCAGCAGGTGTCTGTCCAGAGGTATCTGTCCTCTGAGCACTCACACAGGCCCGAGCGACTCTGTCCAGCTCCACACAGCAGAGGCCCATTATCACATAGGCCGCAAGAAGGCCACCGGGAAATGTGTGGAGGGCAGACAAAAAAGCCAGCGGGAGCATCAGGCAGCAGAGAACCAGTATCCAAAAACACAGATGTTGCCTCTCAATAATAATACGGGCGCTGAGGAGGGTGTAGCAATGACCCATAAAGGGGCATAAAAAAAATCAGTGGGAAGGTGCCCCATACACGGAGGTCCAGCAAGGCATGTCGGTCTTCCTCGGCGTCCAAGCTTTGCCCTCCCAGTTTGCACTTTTAATGTTACACCATATTTTTGTGCATGTTGTATTCAGTTTACAGGTACTTTAACTTCATATATTTATTTTGTGGTGTTATTTCCTTATTTAAAAACTTGTTTGTTCAATTTGCTCTAATTAAGTCAATGTTTACAAGTATTACAGCGCTTGTCAAAAGATAGGGGGTGGGCTGCAGCTTTCTCTGCCTACAGGCCCCTGAGATGTAAATCCGGCCCTGTGTACACCTTTAATTTTGTTATGTTTTTTATGCCATAATTTTGTAAGATTTTTTTGTTATGTTATGGAGGTAAACACTATGACTAAGTACATTTAAAACAGCTTAAAGTCTACAGCTTAAACTTTAATTAAATCAAATTAAGAGTAAAAAAAATCCTTAGAATCTAACAGCTTCTGGCGTGTATCTTTTATCTAGGAATTATTACCATCGATAATTTATTATAGTAGCAGAAAAAAGCATGCTCAGCGTCTCATTCCATTTATAGACCTCATTTTGCATGAGGAGGAGGTGATCTCTAGAATGACAGCTTTGTATTATACTAATGACATGAAAATTTAAACCTATGCCATCAACCTCAATGTGAATATATCAACCACATGATTTGAAGATGGATTGAGAGTAAGGATACATTAACTCCTTGGGGACCAGTGATGTACAGGGTACATCCTGGAAAAATAAGCACGTTTTGCAACATCGGGCTGGTCTAGAAATGTATTTTACAGGGCTGCTTGTTATCCCCACTCCGGCCCTGGTGAGGCCTCCCCTTACAATACACGCACGTCGCACACACCTCCAGTGATATATAATGTCTATTAAGAATAAAAGTTAACCTCTTAGGGACCAGGCGTGTTATGCCTCAGCCCTGGGAACCTGCTGTGACCGGTCTGGCTTTCCATTACTCCCTGTCTGTATCCACCTAAGGGTTAATTCCTGCCCTGATCCTGTGGCTGTTCATATAACCTGGACACACCCTTCTCTCAGGGCTCTCTCATTCTGTTTCCCCATCCCTGAGGTTCTATGAGCTGTCTCTCCATCGTTTGTCTACAGTACCCTTTATCCCCTGTTCTGTGATATTCCTGTGGGCCTAGTATCTGTGGTTCCTGTGACGACTTTATACTGCGTAGCCCACTATCCATTAGGACTAGAGATCTGCCTGGATTGCTGTGTTCCAGTTAGCTAACTATCCTGAGAATCACATTTGTCTGGCCCTTGGTGATATTCCTGTGGAGTCTACAGCCCATGACTACGTGGCCCACTATCCTTTGGGTCCTAGAGACTTTCTTGATCGCCAGTAGGAATGAGCTGTTCGGTTCGGAGTTCGACCCGAACTTAGCCTGTTCGATTAGATCGCGAACACCGAACATTTCCGGATGTTCGCCGCATTTTCGACCACAATGGACCACAATGCATTTTCCCACTGGCCTGAAGCTCGTAATTGGCTACAGCCTTGCACCTGACCACAGGTCTGGTGCAAGACAGGTTCAACAGTATGCCAAATATGGCTCAGAGTCCTGATTGGGCAAATTTTGTCCAATCATGGGCTATCAGAGCTAAGTCCCGCAGCACACTATATAACGTTTCCACGCGCCAATTCTGCACGCATTTCAGAGGAGATTTCAGAGGAGATATTTGTGTGTTGTTACTGCCGGCCTGCCACGCTACTGGCGGGGGGTCGGGGGGGGGGCTCATTTCTACCAAATATCAGGGAATTTAGGTGATGTGTGTCTTGTCCCTGTGCCAGCAAGTTTTTTTGGGGTTTACAACTTTCTTTAAAACATTTGTGAATTGAGGTGATCTGTGTCTTGTCACACAACCAGTACCACGCAGTATTTTGAGGCTCCCTAATTTCTACAAAACATTTGTGAATTGAGGGGATCTGTGTCTTGTCACACAACCAGTACCACACTGTATTTTTGGGCTCACTAATTTCTACAAAACATTTGGGAATGGTTATAATCCGTGTGTTCTCACTGGCTGCCACCCATCAAGGGGTCTCACTGATTTATAGGAGGTGTCTGAGACTTGTAATCTGTGTCTTGTCACTGGCTGCCAGCTATCAGGGTGTCTCACTGAGTTATACCAGAGTTCTTTAAATCTTTATACCAGAGTTGAATCAGAGTTCTGTATATATTAATCTATATATCACTCACCATGTCTGAAAGAACAAAAAGGACAGGCAGACGCTCCCAGACACAGATAAGAGGGCAAGCAGCCCCTGTGTCGGGAGGCTGTGCCTCAGGTCGTGGTGGACGTGGTGCATCCTCTGCAGGCGCACGCTTGTCCTTTCTAACTGGTGCTGGCCGTCTTAAGCAGCAGCAACATACAGAGGACTTGGTGGA
The DNA here is from genome assembly GCA_009667805.1 of Leptobrachium leishanense. Lineage (NCBI taxonomy): Eukaryota > Metazoa > Chordata > Amphibia > Anura > Megophryidae > Leptobrachium > Leptobrachium leishanense. The sequence continues at coordinate 109,629,799 of CM019064.1, read as the reverse complement.
TTGGCTAACCAGGCCATCCTCATCCTCCGAATCCTCTAACAGTCAGGCTTCTAGTGCTTTACAGTCCACCTCAGCTGCCAAAGCATCTAATGCAGCCTCCATGTCCACAGCTACTCCTGCCGTAGCCTCGCTATCACACACGGAGGAGTCAGCTGAATTGTTTGACTACAATGAGAGTGACATGCTGCTTGAGGATGCGCAGCAAGTACAGTGCTCTTATTCAATCTCTGAGGTTGAGGAAGGGAGTATAATCAACCTAGAGGAAGGGGGTGCCAGTGATGACACACAAATAACTGGCACTCATGTTGCCCCAGCAGCTGCAGCATACTGCCAAGTTGGCTCCAGTGACGAGGAGATAGGGGGTGAAGATGACATTGATGATGAGGTCACTGACTCCACCTGGGTGCCTGATCGAACAGAGGAATTAAGTGAGGGGGAGGAGGAGGCACAGCAAACACGAGGCACAACATCCTCTGTGACCAACCGTAGCACTAGCCAGTCCAAGGCATCACATGTCAGAGCTGCTCCGGTGCAGAGCGCTGTTGTCTTAAAGAACACATGCAGGAACTCTGCTGTCTGGGAGTTCTTTAAGAAATGTGCAGTAGAGCGCAGCGTTGCTATTTGTAATCTATGTCAGATGAGGCTTAAGCGTGCGAAAGATACCGGACACTTGGGTACCACGAGCTTGAGGCGACATATGAACAACTGACACACATCCCGTTGGCGCAAAACTTTGCGTAGGTCCTCCTCCTCCTCATCTGTCTCTACCCCCACTGTATGTCCTGCCATGTCATTGCCTACAACCTCCACCGACAGGGATGATGCTACAGTAATGGATGTACCAGGTCCTTCCTCACAATGTGACATCATCCCAGTAGCTGAAGATTTACGCAGTCAGATTACGTTGCCGCAGCTGCTGCAGCGAAAGAAAAAATATAGTCCCAACCATCCCCAAGCACAGCGTCTAAATGCCAGTTTAGCAAAATTACTCACATTGCAGCGGCTGCCTTTCCAGCTGGTGGACCCTGCTCCCTTCCGTGAATTTGCTGAATGTGCTGTACCACAGTGGCAGGTTCCAAAACGCCATTACTTTTCACGCAAGGCCATTCCAGCACTATACCAGCACTGGAAGACAATGTTATCCAGTCATTGGGAAAGGCAGCCAGCAGCAAGGTGCATGTGACTTTAGGCACGTGGTCCAGCAAGCATGGACAGGGTCGTTACACTTCCTTCACGGCACACTGGGTAACTCTGATTGCAGCTGGGAGTGATCCAAGATGGGGCTCTGTGCTGGAGCTTGTTCTTCCACCATGCCTCCAGAAAGCTGCTTGTATGAGGTCTGTCTGCTCCACCACCACCACCTCTCCCTCCTCCTCCTCCTCCTTCTCCTCCTCTGTCTCTGGCAAAGTGGCAGTTAAACCGACGCTTGACAGGGTCTACGCAATGGCTCAAGCAAAAAGATGCCATACCTCAGACAGGAGGAGGATGAGGAGGAGGAGGAGGCAGAATATTTATGGAGTGGGGGCATTGAAGGTGGGGATTCCTCAAGGGAGGGTTTTGTGTGCCCAGAAACAGAAGGGCTAGTGCATGGCTGGGAGGAGGAAGTGCATGATACGGTCATCCTCATTGACCAGGAAGACTCGGAAGCTAATGCCACCTCCAACCTACGCTGCATGGGCTCCCTAATGATGCAAAGTCTGCTAAAGGACCCCAGGATGCGTGCTTTCAAGGAGAGGGATCATTACTGGTTGGCAACCCTTCTTGATCCACGATACAAGGGTAAAGTTGCAGAGCTCATCCTGCCCGCACAGAGGGAGCACAGGATGAAAAAACTTGAGGACGCTCTAAAGCGACACTTGTGTAACACCTTTCCAGGCACTGGTAGATTACCAAGTGCTGACACACGTGCTTCTGAGGCTGCGGATGATCAGAGGAATAGTGGTGAAGGCCAGGGTCGCTTGACTGATGCATTTTTAAATTTTTTTAGTCCTCGACGCCCAGGGACGTCAAATATAGGCACCCATTGCCAGCGTCTTCACCATATGGTGTAGGACTACCTAGGGGCAAGGGCAGACCTGGATACCTTTCCAGCCGATGATCCACTGGCTTACTGGGTGTTGAGATTGGATCACTGGCCAGAATTATCCAATATGCTATGCAGCTACTAGGTTGCCCTTCATCTAACGTGCTTTCCGAAAGGATGTTCAGTGCCGCTGGAGGTTTTGTCACAGACAAAAGAGTGCGTCTGTCCACCGACTCTGCAGACCGGCTGACATTTATAAAAATGAATCAGTCCTGGATCAGCAGCTATCAATCCCCTGATGCTGAAGTAATGGAATAGATTGGGGATGTCCTCTTCTGCATTCACAAAATCTCCAGCACTTAACTCTTCTACAATACCACAAAAGGGTTATGGTGTGAAGGCACTTGCTGCCATGAAAAGGCACAATATTTGGCTGCACTGACGCCTGTGCCAGATTTATATCATTTAAATTTTTTGAACCGCAGGGTCCAACCCTGCACTCTTCCACAATACTACGGAGGGGTTACTGTATGATGATACTTGCTGGCCTGGCATTAAAGGCAGAATATCTGGGTGCACTGACGCCCATTACCAGATAAAAAACTTTTCAATATAGGACCACATCGTCCACCCCTGCATTCTTCCACAATACCACAGAGGGGTTACTGTATGATAGTACTTGCAAGCCTGGAACCAAAAGCACAATATTTGGGTGCACTGCCACTGACGCCTGTATCAGATTCATATCCTCAGAGGGGTTACGGTGTGGCGGCACTGTTGGGGATGCTAAAGGACCAATTTTGAAGCACCTATTGTTACTTTCATCCAAAGCTTGCATAAGTTTCACAATAATTTAGCCAAGAAAAATCAGTAAACTTTTTCTGCGTGTCCGAAAATGTCTCCTCTTTTCATACAGACTGCCGCCCCAAGCAGTTGTTTATGGATAGATTAAAGGAAAAGCATTTACCGTCATATGAAACTTATTTTTTTTTGTAAATAAGTGTTTCTATACATCCTAGAAATCCGCCACTTCACGGGCAGGTTATGGGGACCTCCTAGGCACGATATTTGAAGGAATTTTTCGTTTTTATTTTTAACCCTTATTTCATGGAAAACTCACTGTCCCTTTAAAATTTATTTTTTTTAACGTTTTGTCCTTGTTTCCTGTCCCCCAGGGCACTACCCGGACCCCCATACACCTTTTATGGCAAATATCTTGCATATATGCCCTCTTGGAGGGCACTCTAAAAACCGAATTTTCAGCCCCATTGACTTGCATTGGGTTTGGGTTCGGGTTCGGTCCCGAACATATGGGAAGTTCGTGTTCGGGCCCGAACCGAACTCGGGGGGTGTTCGGCTCATCCCTAATCGCCAGCCATCCATCCTGTATCTGCTGCTTAAGACCTTCATTCACGGTATTGCTACGCAAGTGGAGTCTCTAGCTTCTGACTGCACATCTCACCATCCTTTGCTTATTGTATACATTGCCTATATATAGTGATACTCCTATATGCAAAGACTGTGTCATTCTGCTGTGCATTCAATATACCTTTTATTACCTGCAATCCAAGTCTCCAGTGTCTGCTTACCTGCTCACCCCCAGCTCTTGGGAAATAAACCAAACCATAAAGGCCCTGCCATTGCTCCATCCTGGCGCGAGCCTGACAAGGCGGTTTTACCATTGTCTGTCCGAAAGTGCTTACTGCTGTCTTTACATTTCTGTGTTGTTTGTGTTTAGCTGTAATTTTCCTCTTACTCATTCATGGAATCCTGTAATGCCCCGAGACGCCAGCGCCGCAGGAAACCTAAAAGCAAGCCAGTTTCCTGTAAGGAGACTGGTAATTCCTCTACAACCAGGCTGATCCAGCAACCAGGTTCTGACTAATACATCTTTATTTCCCATCTACAAAAAGGAACCACTCCCAAGGCACAATGCTTCTGCATTATCTTGGTGCACACCAAGCTGATAGGGAGCTGCCTCCTGTTACTCTATTCATCCATCCATTTCCTTACTATTTGTTTCCTCCAGCATCTCCTTTCTCTGTGCCTATGGTCTACAGGATTCCCAGAACCTGCCTGCCCTGCATCCCGCAGAATCCACTGTCCAGTTTCCTGTCTCCATCCTCTGAAAGCCTCAGAACCTGCCTGCCCTGCATCCCGCAGAATCCACTGTCTAGTTTCCAGCCTCCATCCACTGAAAGCCTCAGAACCTGCATCTCGCAGAATGCACTGTGCAGTTTCCTGTCTCCATCCTCTGAAAGCCTCAGAACCTGCCTGCCCTGCATCCCGCAGAATCCACTGTCCAGTTTCCTGCCTCCATCCACTGAAAGCCTCAGAACCTGCATCTCGCAGAATCCACTGTCCAGTTTCCTGTCTCCATCCTCTGAAAGCCTCAGAACCTGCCTGCCCTGCATCCCGCAGAATCCACTGACCAGTTTCCTGCCTCCATCCACTGAAAGCCTCAGAACCTGCCTGCCCTGCATCCCGCAGAATCCACTGCCCAGTTTCCAGCCTCCATATATTTCTCCCTTGCTATAGTTTAGTTTTAGTCTAGTATAGTTTAGTTTAGTATTGTCCTATCTGCCTTCAGTTGAAGCTTATTATTGTTTATTTAATGTGATCCGTTCTATATTCTTCTGTTGCCTTTTGTTTATTTCCTAATAAACCCTCCATTTATTATATATCTACGTTTCTCAGCTAGCATCATTTGCATACAGGGCTCAATTCTACCTCCCTGGACCCAGCTCCTTACAAATCCGCACCTCTTATATACTGTTTTCCTCGCCATTAAATGCACTTTCTAAAAAGGTATCATTATTTTCATAATATACTCTAAAAAGATTTATGAAATCTGATTAAAAAAAAATTAAACACGCTTTTTCAAAATTTCATCACCAAAAAAGACCCCAGCTAAATAGTTTTGCAATTTTGTCTTGAATTTAGAAAGACTCATTTATGTTTTGCTTTTTAACCCCTTCACTGCTGGGGCATTTCACCTCTGTGTGATGAGCTCATTTTGACCGTTTTCTGCTCATCATTTTCAAATGCGATTTGAAGTCCTATTTTATTATACCCCCAGACAATTTTTTTTAAAAAAAAGCCCCACTTGAATTTTTTAGTTTTTATTTGAACTCCAAACCTAGTCATATTTGGTATCATTGTAAAGGCCATGCTCTGGCATTTCCAGTCATAAAATTGAACTCCCTGATGTACAGGAGGAAGAGGGGTCCAACGGAACGTTTGAAACAGAGAAAGGGCGTTTGAAACAGACGTCATTGCACCCGGCCAGTAGCGTAGCGTGGGGGGGCCTTGGGGGCGGTCGCCCCGGGCGCAATTTTCTTAGGGGGCACAAAATTTCAAAAGAAATGTGAACCACTAATATTTTCCAGCAGGGATCAGTAAGGTGTCTCTCACGGACACTGGCGTCCATGATAGGCCCATGCAAGGGCAGGCGCCAGTTTAGCACTCAGCGTCTGGAAGGGAAGACCAGGACAGAAAATTCTGGTCCTGTCCTGACTCCTCCTTAACGCTGACATGAGTCACGTACCACGCTTGTCAGCCCCCTTGAAGCCCTTTGCCAGCCCCCCACCTCTGGCAGCCCTGCAGCCGCTGAACAGGAAGGAGGGAGGGAGGCGCCTGCCCTGCAGCACATTTAAAATCCGGTCTCCACTAAGCCCTCTGGACAGCTCCCCCCCCAGCCACCAGCAACTTCATGCATGTAGGCAACACTGTGACACGAGAGCAGTGTGTCCGACACACAGTGAGGTCTGGGGGTACGGGGAGAGGGTGACTGGGGGTACTTGAATGGAGAGAGATTGACTGGGGGTCCTGGGAGAAAGTGGGGGTACTGAGAGAGAGGAGAGAGTGGGGGTACTGGGAGAGAGTGATGGGGTATTTGGAGAGAGAGTGGGTGTACTGGGATAGGGTGACTGGGGTATTGGGAGAGAGTAACTAGGTATAGTGTGAGAGTGGAACTATGTTAGGGTATACTGGGACAGCATGACTGGTAGCAGTGGTGTAGTGTAGCATGGGGTGGCATGTGTGTTACATTTTTTTATTATATCTGTATTTTGTTAATATACAATACATGTGCTTGTGAGGTAAGGGGGACAATACTCTACTGGCAGGAGGGAATCAGGGTGTGTTACTGTGTCCACAGGTTGGGGGCACACAATTCTTGCCTTGCCCCGGGCGCTGACAACCCACGCTATGCCGCTGCACCCGGCAATGTGAGAATAGACCTGATAGTTACATAGACTGAACTCGAACACACATCTTATGGCCTATCACACAACACCTACTGCTGTTGATCCAAAAGAAGGCAAAAACCTCAACCTGTAGCACTCACCAAAATGCAACATACTGGGAAAAAAATCCATCTTGACCTCAGAATGCAGTCAGATTTCTCCTTGGATCAAGCAGCTTTTACCCACATATCAAATATAACCCTTGATATTTTGTTTTTGCATTAAGCTTTCAAGTCGATTAAAAGTCTGTACAGTCTGACACAACCACTTCAACAGGCAGAGAATTCCACAGCTTTATTGTTCTCACTGTAAAAAAAAACCTTTCCTATGCTTTAGACTGGTTTTCCTTTAGTCCAGTCTAAATGGGTGACCTTGTGTCCTGTGTTTTAATCCTATTAATAAATAGGTTTCCAAACAATGGTTTATAATGGCCCCGTATAAAGTTATCAGATTTCTAAAGGCACCAGTTTTCTAAACTGTACAGGTTTAAACTTGTTAGCCTTTCCTCATAACTTAAACCTTCCATTCCCCTTATTAATTTAGTTGCCTGTCTGTCACGGATTCCCCTTGGGTGTACGATACTGATCCCTGTACACAGAATCCTACTTACCCCTCCAATCCTTGGATGGTTGGTAAAGCTAACTATCTACAGGGAACCAGTCTTGTAGCACCCAGCAAGGGTTAACAGGACTCAGAATAGGATAACACTGTAGGCCCTGAAAGCATAGGCCTTAATGCCAGGAGAGGGGGTCAGCCTTATACCAAGGGTTACACTCGGAGTCGGGTTGTCAGGAATAGCGGTGATCATACACAAAGCAGGGTTCTCAGAAATAGCCGGGGTCAATATACAAAGCAGGGTTCTAGAAATAGCGATGGTCATACACAAAGCAGGGTTCTCCAGAATAGCCAGGTCAGTACACAAGGCAGGGTTCTCAGGAATAGCCATGGTTATACACAGAGGGTTCATTATCAAGCCAAAGTCAAACACAATGAAGAGATCGCACAAGCACTGGGGGAAGCAAACTGCACATCAGGGCATAGAGTCTGCCTGAGCAGACTCATTTTAAACCTGGCGGCTTTGTGTCATCAAGCTGCGCCCCACCCCCTGACCACCCAACGTGACCGCCGCAGGCTTGCTTAACATTTGGCGCCCAGCCAGCAAGCATTGAGGATGGTGCTGCTCAGCAGGATCCTGGGCGATGGACGTGACACCGCCTCTGCACTTTTTCTAGTGCCAAAATATATATTATTTTTTTTTAAATCCCAAAATTGCACGGCATATTCAAGGTGCTGTTTTACCATTGCTTTATAAAGAGCGAAATTATGTTTTCATCCCAAGAATGAATTCCCCTTTTAATGCATGCCAATACCTTCCTAGCCTTCACGACTGAAGTTTGGCATTGGTTATTGTTGCTGAATTTGAAGTCTTTGATTATTCCCAAATCCTTCTCCTGCTTGATTTCCCTAACTCCGTACCATTTAGTGTATACGTTGCTTGGTGTTCTTTACTCCAAAGTGCATAATCTTGCATTTATCTACACTAAATTTAATCTTTCATTTGAATGCCCAGTGTAGTTTCTATGACATCCCCCATACACACGCACCTATTCTACTTTATGTACTCCAAGGCGTTTGGATGTGGAAGTTACCATACAATGATGTTTTACAGTCCTATCATAAACAAAATATTCTATTAAATTCTTCTAAACAATATTTTATTAAAGTAGGTCTCCTGGTCAATGACCGGGGTGAATTTTGACATCCTACAGGCAAGTTTGAAAAATGCAGTTTAATTAGAGCGTTTGGAAGTCATGTTAATACTATTAGTATCCTATACAATTATTCTTATTCTAAAAGTAAATGCATGTATTGTATTTGAATATCATTAATATTCATCAGTTTTGTTTATAATGAGAAAGTGATAAAAATGTTACACTTATAATGCCTGGGTAATGAACTTGATTATTCAATGCATAAAGATCTTACAAGAAAAGGTTAAAAGGAGCAAACAATCTATTGACATTTATATATTATGCATTAAAGTTCTCAAAAATATATAAAATAACAACTGACATTTTTAATAACGTTTTCACTTCCGCTTGTATAAATAGTGTCTGAGAGAAGAAAGTAACGTGAACATTCTAAGGATATTTTAGAAATTCCGAAGTATTTGTAATTGTGCTATAAGATAACAGTTTGCAGTGGGATTACTAATAATAAAATGTGTATTTAATATTAATTTACTAAACCATTGTTGGTCACTTAGAGTTAAGCTTACCAATTAGGCCAGTTGAGTAACCCTCTTTCTTTAGAACACTGGCAAACGTTAACTCATCATTAGGAAGCCCACCCGAAGCAGCAGAAAAGATATATACTCCAATCCTGGACATAGAAGCCATACCTACAAATGACACAAAGAAAACATGTAATCAGATCAATAAATTAAGAATCGCTCGGAATTGCAGAGAAGATGTTAAATGTCAAAATTACACTCAGATATTCAAGCAATCCCATCGTATTACTTACAAGGTTATTCAAAGAGAGCCGAATTGGCTCAGCTATTGCACAGAACAGAGAAATACCCAGTACGTTGTAATTTCAGAGCCATTCGAAAAGCTGAAAGTTCTCCAAACATTGGCGAATTGCCAGCAAAATATGGTGCCGTTCAACAGCAGTGAACTCCCACTCACAATAGAGAAGCAATGGCAGGTTTAATCAGGCGAATCCCATAGGTTTCAATATAAAAAATATTCTATTTTTTTTTTAATATTTATTAAACGGTTTATTCTTTAAATCTGCAGCAAAAAGTCTCTATTAGATTTTTTAACCCCTTCACTGCTGAGCCAAATGCAATTTGAAGTCACGTGTTATTATACAACCCAGACAAATTACATATCTTTTTTGGCAGCTAGGGGGGTTAACTGGCCCACTGACATCCTCACACATATGGTGGGGATGTCAGTGGGTGGGGGGTGACCTGGAGGCTTGGCTGACATCCAAGATGTCAGCCACTTCCAGGTTTAAATCGTGTTTTCAATTCAGGCGCCGGGGGGGGCGCTTGCCGATGACGTCACCACGCAGCTTGGAGACGTCATCGTGCCCACCGGCCCCTCTAAAACAGAGGGGCAGGCTTCCTCCCTGCCAGAACTCCATTGAAGCCAGCGAGTGAGGTAAGTATTGATGGGAGGGAGGTCAGGAGCCCGCTGAGGTACTATGTATGTCCGTGGATCTAAGGGAGACCTGTGGGCAGGACGTACATGGTACGTCAGCAGTCGGGAAGGGATTAATCATGCTCTGACCTTTCCAATGATACCAAACATTAACCTCTAGCTGCCACGGATCGGGAGATCCTTTGGATGCCCTTATTTCTGCCACAGGGTTTCCATAGGGAATCCCTTGGCATCTAAGGCATTAATGCTCACACTGACATCATTGTGCCATGTGTGATGATGTCAGTGGGTTGGGAGAGGATCCAGGAAGTTAGCCACCTCCAAGAGAGGTCCGCGATCTGGTGTCGGATTGTGGACCGGCACCTCAGGGGTTAAATAGAGGCAGCACTGCAAAGGGCAGATTCTGCCCTTTCCAGTGGTGCCTCTCTTTCTCTTGTATCTTCTCCTGAGCCAGAGTCCTGCTTTGCCTTTCTTTTACTTGTTTGGAGGGGGTTGACACCCCCATTGGCGGAGACTCGGCAATTGGTGCGGCAGGCTCCCGGTTTTGGAGGATCACGACGCTTGTGGATGACCGGAGGGAGAGGGGTCCGAAGGACCCCCCTCCTTTCAGGCACTCTTCTGGCTTTGCCGGGGGGACGCACCTGAAACTGAGGGGGGGTTATAAAGTAGTGTCTGCCTTCCATGAAGTCAGATTGCCATGGGACCCCGGAGGTGAGAGATGAGTATAGTGAGCAGAGCCCGCTTAGCAGAAGACGTGTGTGTGGGGGGGGGTCGTCCTCTACATACAGCAGGAGAATTCCATGATGTTGATGCTTTTTTTTCTTCCTGTAACAGTGTTTTATTATTATTCATAGGGCCTTATATATTAATTTCAAACATTTTCAGCGAGTACTTTCTGCAAACAGCTTTTAAAAGTTTATTTTTAGACTGTTCATCAGCGCTCGGTTCAGTGGATCAACAGCTTTTTTCGTATGCATTTGGCGGTGGATCGGCGGTTATCGTTTTTTCAGATGCGGTCACTCAGTGGCTTTTCCCTCTACGTCGGGGACCCTGTGGTGGCGAAGGTATTTGACTCCCCGAACTGCAGGGAGTAAAAAAAGCACCGAAAGTACACTGGAATTTCAGTGCTCTTTAAATAACCCAGTTAATAATAAAAGTGTGTTAACACTAGTATGAATGGAGTAGAGACCAATGTGATCTCAGTTAGCAGTAGTTGGACAAGGGCCTCCACCCCAGCTGCTAATAAACTTTAACATACAACATTTTAGAGTGGTTTTCATACTGTGTGTGTGTAACCTATATTTTATTTAACATTCAAAAAATTAGAGTAAATAACATTGAAAAAACCCTCAGCTTTAAATCTCCTGCAATGGCATAAAACTCCAAGCTATGTAGGATCTCTTCCAATGTCACAAACTGTGAAAGTCAATCAGAATTATCTTATTACCATAAGTAAAGGCTAAATATCACTTTAAAATGCACCTGTTGTAACCAGATGCGCTTTGAATGCGACATCTCATCAGGGTATGGATGCCACATTAGTATAATGGATCAATGTGATATTTCGTCTGATACTTAATTGGTTCTAGCATCGGGTGCTGGAATGTTTCCCCTCCATGAGTGGCGCTTGCTGTGGGTCGATGAACAGGGCTGTGATATTAGCCATCAGTGGTGATGTTGGCACTCTGACTTGTTAGCGTGCTGAAGTCAATCAGCTACAAGGAATAAAAGGAGGACTGTCACTTAGTAGAGCTCTCTGCCCAAGTCATTCCCCCCTGCGGCATGGGAGTGCTGGCAAATCATTTAATAGGGAACGGTTTATTTTTTCCCAAAATCTATTTGTTAGCAAAAATACGCTACTGCATATTTGTTGAGTTGACCATCTGTGAGCACAACAGGTTCACTTTAACAGGAATAAGCAGTTCAATCCTACCTAGTATTTAAAAAGAAGAAATTAATAGAACTACTGAAAAAAAGCATAAAGCTCAGGGCATTTTCCTGAACCATAACTTCTGTAAATAACATTATGGTACATTTTAAGACCAAATATAGAGGGCAGAGGCGTAACTAGAAACCTCAGGGCCCAGGTGCAGGAACCATGATGCCCCCCCACCCTAGGCAAAAACATACCCCCCCTCCCGTTAACATGCTTTGGTCCCCTCCTGGTCCACAATGCTGACTCCAGACAGTATCCCATTTTTTCCAGGTTCACTATGACCTCTTCAGTCCATCCCATTTTTAAATGTAATTTGCACTATGTGTATCTCAAAGAGCTCCACAGCAATAAACCTCACAGTAATGTGCAGTGTGTATGAGTGAGCGTATCACAGAGATCCACAGCAATAAAACTCAGTAATATGTGGTGTGTATGAGTGTATCACAGAGCTCCAAAGTGTAACTCACAAAGAAGTACAAAATAAATTAAAAGAAGAATTATATATTATAAGCAAGCCCCCAGGCCCAGGCAGGCGAGTGTGGCCCCCCCGGACTCAAGGGCCTGGGTGCGGTCACACCCTCTGCACCCCTGGTAGTTACGTCTATAATACATACTGTATGAATAAAAAAATAAAATGTTTTATTTCCTTCTATCTACCCTTTTGATTTAATAGTGAAAACGTTATCTGCACTTTCTCAGCAGGCAGCTACTCAGTCGGTGAAGTTCACGATGACCCTTTCATCTCTGTTGATTTCGCCCATGACCCGTTGAATTTCTATCTTTAGTTTGGGAATGGTTTAAGGTTTGTACAAAAACTTCTGTCTTCACATAACCTTATAAAAAGAAGTTGCAGATGTGAGGTCCCAAAACATCGCAGACCATTCCTGGATACCGCTACGAATTGAGAACGTGTCCAGGGAATTTTTTCTTGCGAAGCAAGGCTATTGTCTCGTGGTATGTGTGGCAGGTAGCTCCGTCCTGCTGTATCCACCAATCCATTTCATCCAGAGCAGACCACAAAGTTTGTGATGATGTCCTGATAATGATCACCGTTACTGCATTTACAATGTCAGCTTCAAAAAAGAAGGGGCCAAATCACACCTCCTGCCCAAAAAAGCACACCAAACAGTGGTTCGTAGGGGATGCATTTGGTTCTCTTGGATCATTCTAGGGTTTTCTTTAACCCAAAATGCAGCAATTTTGTTTGGTGACAAACCCAGAGAGATGGAACTGTTCCTCGTCACTAAAGATTATTCTTGAAAAACCCTCTTGCTTAGTCAAGATGCACTCAGCAAGTCTTCTCCTTTTCATATAATATGCTTCATGTTTCAGCTCTTGCGTCAACTGAATCTTGTATGGTGCATATGAAGATCTGTTGTCAAACTTTGTTGCGCCGAGGATGCTGACATTCCCAACTGTTGTGAACGACGGCGAAGTGACTTCCCGGGGCTAACATTCCTGGGTCTAGAACTACTGCAATGTTTTGCTCCGTTTGAGTACGATTTTGCCCAGGTGATTTTACGGTTGCAACGGACCTAAATTCCTCGAATTCCTTTATCAATCTCGTAACTGTTATTTTGTCGGGAGCATTGTTACGTCCGAAGAATGCCCAAAGTTTACGGACATCTCTGCATAGAATTCCCATTTTTGGAATGAGGTTTTACAATTATGACGCTTTGCTCGTTAGTGAACCGCTCCATGGCAACTAAATGAAGAATCAACAAATGCTCAATTAATCGGAGTGATCATAAATAACGAATATAAGACCAGTGCTGACAACCTTCAAACAAAAAAATTCCATTACCTGCGCACTTCATGAAACACCCTATATATTGGTGTGTATATAATCTAGCTATATATGTTAGTTATATTTAAATCTACAACAGGGAAGTTTGATATATGGATAGATCACACTACTTGATTATCTTTGAAAGTAATGGTTTTAATAATCATGAGTTTTTTTTCCATCATGTTGAAGTAGAGCCTGAGGATTGTCTTTCATATCTTGTTAAAAAGGTACCTTGAGTGCAAATAATAGATCAAGGAAGTCATTAACATTCTTCTCAATATTTACCTTCCTATGGACCAGTATTTTGTTTTCTTTTATTTATAGATATTACGTTGCAGATATATACATACAATGCATATGCTATGTCGATTACATTGTTATCTTAAGCAAAAAATACTTCGGTTAAGAGCCATTTTATAAATAAGAGCATTTTCACAAATTCTTTGAAAATGAGAAATCCCGTTTGTTTCCCAACGCAAGCAACAATTTACCACTTTTTTAATAACTAAATCAAGGGGTAACATGGACAATGCATGCATGTAAAGGACACTTTAAGCATTAAATTGGAGGTGGGGCTATAGCTATATATTAATACAAAATAATGGTGATTAAGGGACATATTAGTACAGTGTTTATGCATTGATAAAAAGTAAAAAAATAAGGGTCTGGCGAAAAAATTCTAACATCATATGAATCTCCACCGTTAGTGCAGCAGTAGATGAAAAGTGTGAGCAAGGACATTGTAGGTAGCCCCTTTTTCTTCTGGAAGGGATAATATTATAATTTCAAGAAGGTGAGGTGTAAAGGCTGTGACACCCCGCATACGTTTGCGCAAAGTACTGAGTGCTCTGAAGCAGATGGGCTGAAGTGGCAGCTGGTGTGTGAGAGACAAAGCTGGGCAGGTGGGGGTGGAGTTAATTGAATTTCAACCAATCAGCTTACTCGTATGTTTGACGCGTCTTTCATACCATGACGAGCAGAATTCTGCACCTATAAGCTTTCATGTACCTGCTGCTGGATCCCCTCATTGGCTGCCTGTGCAACGTTTGTCCAGAACGGCCCAAAAGAATCTGCTGGTTGTATTTGAGATCCTATGTTCTCTCTAATATCACCGGCTGCATCTACATCTAGTGTCTGATCGAGACACCAACAAATGTGAGTGAAATTCCTCTTGCGCGGATTTATTTAAGCGAATACTGTACCCGCTGCACTATGATTTATTCCTTTGTTTGAGGTACACATTATCACTGCCATAAGGAGGACAGCAAGAGGGCGATCACAGTTGAAGGAAGCGCTGGTTCCGCCATTTTCTCTTCTACTCAATACTGTCGGCTGGTCCTGGATATACCATCCAATGGAGGGAAACAGCTGCTGATTCACCAAAAATTTAACTCATACTCTTATGTATTTATGTCGGTTATACTATTTACGTATAATTTTTTTACTGTTCACTCTGGTTATCGAAACCACCTCTAGGTGGCGCCATTGACACAGTTCCTTTGTATACGCACATTTCTGATTGGTGAAAGAGCGAAATTTTAAACTCTGAGTGCTCAGCTATGCTTGTGATTGCGAGGAGGTATGCAAGATAGAAAACTTCAAGTCACACTACGGGGGGTATTCAGAGAGCACCGAACTGTCACCAACATTTTGGTGCTTTCTTGTTACCCACACTTCCCTGCACTTCCGGGAATCAAAGTTACCCGCTCTGTGGTGTATTCAGCATTCACCGCAGGGTCCCCGGAGTGCAGGGAAAACCCACCGCAATCCCGAACACTCTCCGAAAACACACAGAAACTGCCGCAAAAAACACGCCGCCGATCACAGCGCAGACCAGTCACTGGAAAAAGCCGACAAATTGACAGACGGGGTGAAAAAAAAAAAGTGTCAAAATTGAAATGCTGATTGCAAATAAACTACTAAAGGAATTGCCTGGAATTTACATTGAAGGTTCTATGAATGATACTAAAAAGGTCTGTTACAGAAAAAAAAACGCTTTTTAAAAAATACTGTATATACGTATATATATTTTGCCGATAAATCCCGGAAAATGCCTAAAAGAGCCTAAAAAAAAAATCTATATAGAGAATTTTTATTGCACAATAAAATAAACGGTTTATTAGATATTGAGTTAAAACGGGAATATTTTTAACATTGAAGCCTACGGGGTTCGCCTGAATAAACCTGCTGAATAAAAACAACGAACAGCAAGGCACTTCGGCAACTTTTCACTGCTGTTCGGTGTTCTCTGAATAGATTAGCCATTGCTTCTCTATGGGGGATTTTCACTGCCGTCAAACATAATGTGGCAAACTGCCTGCTGTCTAAATAGCAAACGGCAACGAAATGGCACTGTACGCTGAATTTCAGCATCCGGTTACATTTCGGGGCCAGATTGTCGCTCTCTGAATAACCCCTTAAGTGCGTGATGCCGCTTCCCCATCCTGCACATCTCAACCCGGTCAGTGTGTCTCAATCTTAACCATTGTCACATATTCATGGCCTGATTCCAGTGCTGCTGCTATAATATGTGATTACCAACCCACACAGCTCTGTTAGTAAGTGTCCATGACGCTCGAGCTATGTTGTTTCAAGTTGAGCTGCAACTCAACTTGCGGCTTGATATGTTCGTCAAGTTACTGTAAAATTACAATTCCTATCAATATCAATGCCCTTTTCTTTAGATCTAGTGAGATTGTGCATGAAAAATATTATATATATCTATTTTTAGATCTTGTTCATTGATGTGTTTTACTTAAGAGAAATCTGTTACAAAGAATACTACTGAAAGAAATGATATTGTCATTACAAGTGGTGAATCAGGAAAAAAAAACTAGATCGCTTCTCTAGCTGTCTGGTAATCCATGATTGATAGATCATAATAAATACTGCAATTATATTTTATACAACACCTTCTAATCAAACGAAGATAGGTTTGTTATGTGGCCCAGAGGTGAAAGATAGCTCTTGTTATAAGAGTAATGAATCCGGCTCCGAGAGTTCATCATCATTTATCCATAGGATTATCTATGTTTTATCACCGGTCCTTAAGGCGGTAACCGGAGGTATTTATTATAAGGTGCACAAAAACACAGCAAGAAATGCACAGAATAAAGGCATGACTTTTTTTTTTGCAAAGACTTGCATTTTAAATGCACATCATTACTTTAAAAGGAGAAAAAGTACTTTGTTGGTTAATTAGGTGCAAAACCTAAACCTTTATCAAAGTACCGGCTGGGTGGAGTAGAGGTAACATCACTGCTCTCTGTGGAGAGAGCCTGTGGAGTCATGGGTTCGATCCCAGCGAGCAATCTCTCCAGTAAGTGTCCTTGGGCAAGACACCTAACGGTACATACTTGCCACCCAGAACATACTTGAAAACGAGAGAAATCACAATGTATCCTTCCTTGTAAAATACTTTCTCATAAAAAAATATTGGGCCATATTACATACTTGGTGCTAACTTAACCAGAGCTGCTGTAAACTTAAAACCTCAATAGGCTATAATGGCTCTGGGAAGTTTACAACAGCTCTGATTAAATTAGCACCAAGTATGTAATATGGCCATCTTTTATAGGTGGCATAAGACAATTTTAACCTGACATCTCCATTCACCGTCTCATTCTGTCATGTCCTCTGTTTTTTCTCTGAGCATTTGTATTAGATGTCCACATCTTCCCATCTGTCCCGTCCTTCAGTTTGACGTGGTTGCTCCTATCTTACCGTGACCTAAAGGAGTACCACCATCAGTGCTCAATTCCAGTGCTGTGTCAGTCAGCAGTATGACATTCCAAGAATTCTGCTAGGGGCAGGGCACAAACGTTCCACCCTTCTAGGATTGCTGGCCAGTGGGATTTCTCATCAGGTTCTTTAATGTCATCTCTTCCTCTGGTCTTTGTCCTGTTGTGGTCTACAATACCTTCAACACTTTACGTTGTGTGTTCTCTGGTTTATCGTGACTTTAGCTTGTAATCTGGTTATTTAGAGCTCTCCAATCCTTTACCTTTAGCTTGTTTTGTGATTGTGTGATCTCCCCTGCCCCTCCGACATGTTTTCGAATTTGTTTAGTTACATTTATGGGCTGTTACAAAGACTGGCAGCTTAAGTCCTCTGTCTCTTGCTGAGGTATTTTCTGAGTGTGTGGGTCAGTACCATTTGAGAAACATCCACAGAGTGGGCCATTCAAATTTTGAATGAGGGCAAAGTCTTGTCCTTTACCCTTAACTTCCATTAGCTATGTGTCTTGCTGAGGACCAGCATACCCAGAATGTTCACCGAAACTAGTGGTCCTGCAGATCTGAACTAGTGAGGCTTAGAAGAGGTCTCTAATTGCTTTGTGGCACCATGGCAGACCAGCCAGACCCCGATTATGATGGAGTAGTAGTGAAGAACTCTGGACCTCTTGAGATTTTGTAAATAATGGGAATATAAAATTAGCTCCTGTAGAACAGGAGCTCATAATGTGATTTCATGACGTACACATAGTCTTGTGAAAGTTAAAAAGAAAGCATTTAATATAGTCTATGTTCAGGTGCACTGTGACTCAGTAGTTATTAAAATCGTATCTATGCATTGTGCTAACAAAATAAATAACACATGTAGATTCTATTTAAAACCATTAAATGTGCTTGCCCCAAATTGCTCTTTTTGTGTCTAGTATAGACTGGACTGCTCTCAAAAGGCAAATCATTGAATCTCTTAAGAAATATAGCGCTTAGTAGGGAGAATATTTCAAGATGAAAGTGAAAAGGTATTCAATGTAGATAACACCCATCCAGGTCCTCTAAGAGCTCCTTATTAAAACATGAAACTAACTACAATATCACAGACTCTCCAGGATGAATATTCAAAATGGGAATTTATTGCTCAAAATTATTATTTCCATGTTATAACTTTCTCAAGGGATATACAGTATGTAATAAAGTGTGCCAATTTCCTGAAGGGTGTCAGAACCAGAGGGCAATGAGAAGATAACCCCTTCCCCCCCAGGGAAATTACATGGATGTGGGTGAATTAACCCTCCTCCCTCCAGGATTTTTGTATAACCTTTGTTGCCACTGCGATCAGCTTCAAAGAAGTGTGTGTGTGGATAGGGAAGGAGTATGCTGGCTGCCTCGTTCTTCAGCATCTGCTTCTTTGGTAGCATTGTGTGGGATATTTCAACAGTGTATGTGGACGGACACGGTGTCAGAAGGGTGGATGTGGAATAACATCGCGCCTGAAGGTTGTTGGGGATTGGCATGGGGTCTATGGAGTGTATCGGGTCAATAATTACTTTTGAATTGCTTATGGGGATTGAAAGAGAGTTCGACAAGGGGCATGAGAGGTGTATGGGGTCTAAGGGCCTAACAAGGGGTCTAAGGGGTGTATTAGGATTGAAATGGATCTTAGGGGTGTATGGGCATTGACATGGGATCTGAGTTGTAAATGAAGTCCAAGATATGTATGGGGATTGGTATGGTGTTTCAGAGGTGTATGTTTTATAAAAAAAAAATTAAAAAAAAAAACGAGCATAAATATCTGCTACTGTTTATCAGTTTTGGGGTTCCTAAGCCCATGGATTTCCTTATATATCCCAAACATCACCAAATCTTAAATCTCACCATCCTTAAAATAGTCTAACTATTTGTCCTCTATATTGTGACATGTAGGAGAAGGATCGCCAGCCTCATGGTGGATCTCCTGCTGCGTGCATGGTGGTGGTGGGGACAGAGAGCCATCATGACTATGGTGGGACAGTCACTAGGGATGTGCGTTTCGGGTTTCGGAATTTCGGAAATTTCACGAAATTTCCCGATTCGGGTCCTCGGATGCGGCCGAAATTCCGAAATTTTTTAGATCCGAAAAAGTCGAATCCGAAATGTTTTCCGAGCCGAATCGAAAATGTTTCGGAATTTTCGAATGGACTTGAAATGTGTCAAATCGAAATTTATGTTCCCTCTATTCATGATTTCGGTTCCATTCGGGATTTCGGTTTCATTTCGGTAATTCTGGACATACTATTATCGGTTATATCGCTGATTCTGTAAATTTTGTATTTGTAAATGCGTATTATTTTTTTTCGTTTCCAATGATCCGATAAGAATTTTCATAATTCGCTCGGATCTGATTCGTCCGCGGGTCGCGCATGCGTGCGCGCGCGGATGTCGTAACTTTATTGAGCCGTTTTTTGACAACTTTTTTTTGGACAAAATATTTTTATTATTATTCACCATGGCTGCAAGAGACGACGAGTGCCATTCTGACACCTCCGCATCGTCTCTCAATATACCACCACCACCCAGAAAGAAGCGGGCCAGCAATATGGCGTTTGAGGAGATGCTCGAGCTGGTCCGGATCTTTGATCGTAAGGATTATGATTGCTGTAAGGGACCTTACGACAGGAAGAAGAACGCTCGAAAATATCGTATCCTTGACAAGCTACGCACCACCATTTTGGAGTTGTTCGGGAAGGACAGGACGAAGGACCAGCTCCGGAAACACTGGTCTGATCTGAAGGCGCGCGAGGAGGAGCAGCTGAGACACATCCGTCGCGTCATAGCGAAACGTAAGTGTCATGTTTTATTGTAAAGCGCTGCGCAAACTGTTGGCGCTATATAAATCCTGTATAATAATAATAATGTGCTTGCATGTGCTAATGTGCACAGAAATACGCTGATTTATCTAGTCCTTTTTTCATGCAATGTGATTGTGTATAGCTTTGCGTTTTCACGACTCGTCATACATGCATTTTTGCCATAGCTCTTCCTTTTTGTGATTTTACGTATTCGTGAAAATTGTGACATTTGATGTATGTAGATGAAGTTACAATGCTGGATTTCTTTTGGCACTGTGTGTATAGTTTGTAGTGTGCTGGGGGGGGGAGGTTGTTGTGATTGAGTGATGCATACGAGATGACCCGCAGCTTGCCCAATATTGGCTCCCACCTGCGCATCAATAAAAATCTCTGCGTCTCTGCTAAAGTGGTAGGATGGGACATGTAGTTCTTCTGTAAGTGCATCCAAACAGAGCCGCCTTCAATACATCCTCAGCAGCTGCTGAATTGTTGCAGCGCAGCAATTCAGTTTGCTGCAGCAGTGTCATTGAATGCTTTAGATGCAAATTTCAAAACAAAATGGTGGATTTCTGTTGTTGTTTCTGCAATATCCACAGTTTTATTCACAGAAACTGAAAGTGAAACTGAGGCTGAGGCCTTCTATAAAATAACTAAAAGCAGTCAGCACAATGCGTTTTGTACGCACACAACACAAATAATAGTTTTTATTGAATAAACGTAATGTTTACTTCTGAAAAAAATATATAATTGAACGGTAATATATGTCTATGTGCAGAGGAAATAAATAAATATTTTGTGATTTTAGAACAATGAGATGGGAGTAGTGGTGGGTCAAGCTGGTAGTGCTAGTGGGTAGTGGAGGGGTGTCGCAATACTTTCGGCAATATAGTGTATAGATATACCATTTTTTCCAGTCTGCATTATTTACGTGTTATTTTTTGGATTTGGCAGAAGACAGGAAGAAGGCGGTATCTGCCCCGGCGGGGACCAGTGCCCCAGTGGAGGAGGAGGAGGAGCCACGGGCGTCCACCAGCGCTGGTATATACTGTTTTATTTTGCAACGACTTTTGGTCAAAAACAGAAACATTTTTTGTTTACTGTATTTTAATTAAATTTTTTTATGTATAGCACAAGAGGAGCAGGAGGAGGAAGAGGAGGACCAGGAGGAGGGCGAAGGAGAGAGGGAGCCGAAGCAGCAGGAGGCCGCCAGTCCAGGTTTTTTTTTTTTTACTGTCGTATTTTGCATCGACTTTTGTTCAAAAATAAATCAGTTTTGTTGTTTACTGTATTTTTTATTTCTTTAATTTCTTATATATAGCACTGGATATGCAGACGGTGGTGGTGGGGGAGGAGTCGGAGGAGGAGTCGGAGGAGTCGGCGCCTCAGGAGGCCGCCAGCACTGGCATATACTACTGTTATATTTTTTCAAGACTTTCAGTCAAAAATAGAAACCTGCTTTACTTACTGTATTTTCCTTCTTTCATTTATTGGATATATAAAAGGAGAAGCCAGACGCCGACGGGAGGCGATTGGTGAGCTTCGCCTGGTAGTTACCTCCATCGACGCCATACAGGAACTGCTCCAGGAACTGCGGGAGCACATAAACAATGCAGCAGACCTCCTGGAGCAGCAGTGAGACCAGTGGCAGCCTCCTCCCGAATGTCACCAGAATGTGCCTCAGCTGCTCCTGCTCGCGTGCCTTGAGGTCGGACCCGCGTTTTCGGAGATGGTCCTTCGTCCGGTCCTTCCCGAACAGCTCCAGGATGGTGGTGCGTAGCTTTTCAAGGATACGATCCTTGCGGGTGTTATTCTTCCTGCCGTAAGGGCCCTTACAGCAATCATAATCTTTGCAATCCAAGATGCGGACCAGCTCCAACATGTCCTCAAATGCCAGTAACTGTTAGGCAGTTTGCCATCCTTGGCATGTTCCCTTCCCTATGTTCATATGTTGTAAATAAATTTTCTATTTTTTCACTATTTTCCTGTTTGTGTGCGTTGCTTTTCCTTGCTTAATAAGTTAATATGTATTGCTTGGTTTCCACACTGTTAAAATTATATGTACATAAATGTATTGACATTTCTATGGACCCTTTGTCATAAATTTGTCAACATATTTGTGGCCATGAATGTGACTGCACATTCTACACTTCCTGCCTGGCCAAAAAATGTCACACACTAACACAACCTTGTTGTACTGCCTTGAGATTTGATTACCGACGTGGCCTGGTTTTGTTAAGCTTAGGCGATGTCACAACAACACGAATTTTTGTCCACAGTCACATTCATTGTATAACCAAGAATTTATCAAAAAATATTGATGGCAGCACTGCGTGAAGTCTTCTCCGACACAACCCAAAGATCCTTAGTGCGGCTCAGGTCTAGTTTATTTGTCCCTGTTTGCAGCTTCACACAACACCTCCTCCCAGCTATGAGCTCTCTCTCTCCCACCGCTGCCCGCTAAGACGCTGCCCGCCAACATGGTCACGTCTTTGCAGGAAGACAACAGCGTGGGGGAACAGCAGCTGCTGACAGTCCCAAGACCTCGTCACAATGACGTCAGTTCTGGAGTTAACCCCTAACTGTGACCAATGGTGGAGATAGGGGGTTCATTGGAACCCCTATCTCCCGATCCGTGGCAGCTATCGGTTGGTTAATGTTTGGTATCTTTGGATCGACCAGAGCATGGCCTTTCCAACAATACCAAACATGACAATGTTAAAAATTTAAAATTTAAAAATATAAAAAAAATAAACAGTTTTTTTGTTTTGTTTTGTTAATGCAGCAATATTGTTGCCATTTCAATTATAATGGGAACAATGATGCTGCACTAAGGATTTTTGTATGGGGTGCGTTTGTTAAAAATAGTGTAATTGTCACCCAAAAAAATATAACAAGTCCCCTTTTCAATTTTTTTTAACAAACGCAACTCATAAAATATAACCGCAAACACTCACATGTTAAAATGTGAAAAAAACACTTTACACCTTGTAAAACAAACATTGAAAATTCTAATTTTATTGCATTTTTTGTTATAATATACAGACAGGACATGACGCATACATATGATAATGATATATTATGAATCATCTGCCGAGTCTGCCGGAAAGAACGATATATAACATGTCTGGGTCATATTATAAAAGAAGGCTTCAAAACGCGTTTAAACAAGAGGAGCGAAACTGTTAAAAATTAGCTCAGCAGCAGACCGCAGTGCCGCACACAGGCGTGAAGGGAAGCCGCGAAATGCCTCAGCAGCGAAAGGGTTCATTTATATTTTTGTCTGTTTTAAATCATTTTATTTTATTATTTTTTTTCATTTCAGATCATTTTGATCAACTATTTTTCCGTTTTAAAACATTTTTGTTCTCTGGTTTTTATTTTTAAAGTCAGACCATTCGGGTCAGTTTACCGTTTTTTAAATCGATTTTGTTCTTTTTTTTTTGTTCCTTGGCTTTCATACCATTTTTTAATGTGATTAAATAAATAAAGTTGTGAAATGTATATTCATAAGAAAAAAAGGATCTTTATTTAATAAAAAAAAAAAAACACGATAGAATCGCCAGAATTATCGTATCGACAGAATAAAGTTTGGTATTGTTGGATCAGCCAGAGCATGGCCGTTCCAACGATACCAAACACGAATGTGAAAAACATTTGTAAAAAAATTAAAAATAAAAAAATATTTAAAAAAAAAATAAAAAAAATAAACAATTTTTTTTTCTTTTTTTTGGTTTGTTAATGCAGCAATATTGTTCCCATTTCAATTATAATGTGAACAATGATGCTGCACTAACGATTTTTGTATGCGGTGCGTTTGTTAAAAATTTTGTAATTTTCCCCAAAAAAAAATGTAACGAGACCCCATCTCTAATTTTTTTAACAAGCGCACCCCATACAAAATACAACCGCAATTGCTCGCATGTTAAAATGTGAAAAAAAAACTTTACAGGTTGTAAATTATTGAAAAATCATATTTTATTGCATTTTTTGTTATAATATACAGACAGGACATGACGTATACATATAATAATGACATATTATGAATCTGCCGAGTCTGACGGAAAGAACGATATATAATATGTCTGGGTCATATACTAAAATAAGCCTTCAAAACACGTTTAAACATGATGAGCAAAACCGGTAAAAATGAGCTCAGCACAGTGGCGGGAAAAGCCTCAGCAGCGAAAGGGTTAATTAAAAAAACACAATAGAATCGCCAGAATTATCGTATCGACAGAATGAATTATCGGATCCGAAAAACAAACCAAAAATTTATTATAAAAAATATATAAAGTAGTATTAAAAAAGTAAACCATAGTAGTTTTCATCAAAACGAATAGAGTTAGACAGCTTTGAAACGAGAACAGACGTTCCGAAAAAACGGAAATTACCGAAATCACGAAAAGTCGATACAAAAAAACGAGCAATGTGACACGAAATACGAAAAATGGGCGATATGCCGAAAACCATGTACAATTCCGAAAAACGAAAATTTCCCGAAATCACGAAAAGTCGATACAAAAACCGAGTATAGTGACACGAAAATACGAAAAATGGTCGATATTCCGAAAAATAAATGTACCCGAAAAACTAATCAAACCGAACCGAATCGAAACAGAAAGTGGTCGAAACGAGCCGAATCGAACCGAAAAAAAAATCGGTGCACATCCCTAACAGTCACCCAGCAGGCAACATTTACAGATCAGTATTATCACTGCACCTCACTCGCTGGACAGATGTAAGTAGCAAATGAGAGGTTACATTACATTATTCTGATCAATGAGATATCCCGTGTTTGACTTGTTATCCAATAAACTAAAAATAAAACGAATAGGTGATGGGCCCAGTTTACGGTAATCCTGTCAATCACTCCATTAACATATGACATTGACCACTTGGATTGATCATTGAGATTCAATATCTCATTATGGCAGACTTCCCCCAGATCCAGTTTTGGATGCCATTAAGCTAAAGTAATCCTGTCCAAGGAACCATGCATTACTTAAAAGAACATAATTGTATATAAATAGAGACATGCTGTATGATAACGAGTGATCATCTGTAAGCAAGCTGTAAAGGACAATGGTAGAATTTTATACAAATATTACATGTCCTCAAGACTATTCAAAAAGCTTCAAACGTGGAAATGGAAATCATTTTTTTCCATCACCCTTTTCCAATGCATATCTTTAAAAATAATATGTTGTGAGTATGCATTTGCTACATTTATTCCTTTTCAATCATAGTACTTTTATATTGTAACTAGTTCCTTTGTGAGCCCTTTACACCATTTCAGCCTAACAGTTGTCATAGCAATGAAGACATACATATAAATATCTATATTTTTTCTCTTGGCTTATATGATTTTTCTATGACATGAGCAAATGCCTATTTTATTGTATTTATAAAGACCATACCTGATCGCACTGGGTATCTGCCTGTTAGGAAGGCTGATCGACTTGGAGTACAAAGTGGAGAGGCTGCCAGATGCTGAGTAAGCTTAACACCTTCTTTAGCTAATCGGTCAATATTTGGTGTTCTGAAAAGCAAATTGCATTTATTTGAGCACACAGAATAATTATCACATTAGTATGCACATGTTTCAGAAATGTGTGTGCTTGTCCTTAATTCCCCATTTTCATCAGCCTCGGGAATATGACACATGAAGTGGAAAAAAATAAGTACTCTGGTAGGAGACTGACGGCATAAAACTTTGCAACATTGGACTTTGTGTAGACTAGTTCAACATAGCTGTTATTGACAAACGTTCAGTTAAGGATCTATTCACTAACATCAATAGTTATTAAGTTCCAGGCCTTATATACACGGACTTATGCTGTATAGCATCAAGGCACTTATGGTCAAGGCTAAAGACTGCAGAGCAGGGGCCACATAGAGCAGGAATGTCTAGGTATGTAGAGCGGTTTCCCCACAATTTTTTTCAGGAGGAAAGTAGTTACCATTTGGATCACACACTACAAAGCTCCCCCCCCTCAGTTATAGCTTTACTTTTAAGTCACAATAATTAGATCATTTTTATGAACATAATGTTTTCCTAAAACACAGCGGGCTACATTACGATTATTGCGCTAAAACGGGGACGCAAAAGGAGAAAAACCTGCGCCTGCAGGTTTCTCCTTTGCGCCCCCGTTTTAGCGCGATATTACATTGCAGGCGCTTAAAAAGCTGCCTGCATTGTTATCAGGTGTTAAGCCCCAGGATGCATGTGGCAGCGCTGAGCGCCGCCACGAGCATCCTCTCCATGGAGTCCATAGGACTCCATTGAGGCAGACCCTTTGGATCACATGACCTGCCGGATCTCGGCTTGCGACATCTGGCAGGACGGCGTAGTGATCCGCAGGTGGGGACTGGGGGACTTTTTCCCCAGTCTCTCTCTGCTCTCGCCGGATGTAGCAGGCGGTTGGAGCCACGGTCCTCGCCGCGAGATAGAAGGTGAATATCTGTTTAATTTTGGGGGGTTTTTGGCTGGTGCTAACAGATTCTGCAGCAGCGGAATCCGTTAGCACCAAGTCCAGGCTGTGGTTAACGTTTTGCTAACCGAAGCCGGACGTTAATTAGCGTTAGGACTTTGTAATCCTAATGCTAATAAACACTTTGCCCTCCCCATCTTAAGTATAGGGAGCGAAAAGTACAGTAAGCTCGCACAGTACAGTGCAAGATTCCAAACGGTAACGGGTTTCTTTGTATGTGATCACTGTAGTGAAGGGTTAATTTAAACAATGCAACGCAGGTGTAACAAATTGTGAAGCTTTTCATTGC
The DNA here is from genome assembly GCA_009667805.1 of Leptobrachium leishanense. Classification (NCBI taxonomy): domain Eukaryota; kingdom Metazoa; phylum Chordata; class Amphibia; order Anura; family Megophryidae; genus Leptobrachium; species Leptobrachium leishanense. Next base: position 109,603,298 of record CM019064.1, on the reverse strand, counting down.
AGACACTGTTTGCCTGGTACTGAAGGAGTTAAAAGGCACCTAAAAGAATCATTTACGACAAATACTTAAAGGACACATTTGATTTGTATTGTAGATATAAATAAACATAAGGCATTTTTTCTACAAACCTAATGGTGTTGTTTCCATAACAGCCAACATCTCCGATTCCAAGGTCATCAACCATTATTAGAAGAAAGTTAGGCCTTGGTTGGGTAGCATTCAGCACACTCACTGCTAGCACAGATGTCATCCATAATAGAAACCTCATATTTCTAAATAGAAACCATTGAACACAAAATAATGAATTAGTACAATAATTAAATATACTGCAAGCATAACCGGAATACATTGACTCAAATAGGTCTTTCATAAGCCGAATCACGACTATCAAAAACACATTGAATTAATTTATTTTACTGTAGATTTTTTTTGGCACTTTCTATTATACGTATATCTATATGCCCCCATTTCAACTATAAGCTCTCCAAGATAAAAGAATCCAAGACAAATGCTTCCGCAATTTTTTGTTTTGCCAGGAACAAAATCACATTAAAACTGGAAAGTTTTGGTCAGTTTTATACCTGCAAAAAAAATTATATTTTTTTGGCAAATATTTTTAATGTTATGGGAAAGAAAAATAACGAAAGATAACGTGCATCGTTTGCGCGAACGTTGAAATACGACGTTCTGTGCAAATAGTTTTGTCCTTGCTCAAATGCGCATTTGCGTGCGTGCAAAACCGATGCGCAAGGAATGAAATACGGCCCTTTATCATCCAAACCTTTCTGGTTATATGGGTTATTCTTTATGATGGGGAAAAAAAAATCATAAAATTGAGACCCTGTTACTCTTTTTTCTGAGAAAAATGCATATTTAACCAAAACTGAAAAATTAGAAAAAAGTATGTGAACCCTTTGGGATTATGTGGAGTTTTGCATGAATTGGTCATAAAATGTGCTCTGATCTTCATCTAAGTCACAACAATTTGAAAAACACAGTCTGCTTAAAATAATACAACACAAACATTATATGTTTTCATGTGTTTATTGAACAGAACATGTAAACATTCACAGTGCAGGGTGGGAAAAGTATGTGAACCCCTAGCCTAATGACTTCTCCGAGAGCTAATTGGAGCCAGGAGTGAGCCAACCTTGAGTCCAATCAGTGTTATATTATTGGATGTGTTGCTGAAAGCTGTCCTGGCCTTTAAAAACACACACCGATTTTGGGTTTACTGGTTTCAATAAGCACTGCCTGATGTGAACCATGCCTCGCAGAAAAGAGCTCTCAGAAGACCTACGATCAAGAATTGTTGACTTGCATGAAGCTGGAAAGGGTTACAAAAGTATCTCCAAAAGCCTTGATGTTCATGTGTCCATGGTAAAACAGACTGTCTACAAATGGAGAAAGATCAGCACTGTTAGTACTCTCCGTAGGCGTGATGGTCCTGTAAAGAGGTCTGCAAGAGCACAGTGTAGAATGCTTAATGAGGTAAAGAAGAATCCTAGAGTGTCAGCTAAAGACTTACAGAAATCTCTGGCACATGCTAACATTTTTGTTGACACATCTACAATAAGGAAAACATTAAACAAGAATGGAGTACATGGGAGGACACCACGGAGGAAGCCATTGCTGTCCAAAAAGAATATTGCAGCATGTTTGAAGTTTGCAAAAGAGCACCTGGATGTTCCACAGCACTACTGGCAAAATATTCTGTGGACAGATGAAACCAAAATTGAGTTGTTTGGAAAAACCACACAACACTATGTGTGGAGAAAAAAAGGCACAGCACACCAACATCAAAACCTCATCCCCACTGTAAAACATGGCGGAGGGAGCATCATGGTTTGGGGCTGCTTTGCTGCCTCAGGGCCTGGACGGATTGTTGTCATTGATGGAAAAATGAATTCCAGAGTTTATCAAGACATTTTACAGGAAAACGTAAGACCATCTGTCCGCCAACTGAAGCTCCGGCAGATGATGGGTGATGCAACAGGACAATGATCCAAAGCATACAAGTAATTCAACAAAAGAATGGCTTCAACAAAACAAAATACGCCTTCTGGAGTGGCCCAGTCAGAGTCCTGACCTCAGCCCGATTGAAATGCTGTGGCATGACCTTAAGAGAGCGATTCACACCAGACATCCCGTTTGGTTGAGGTTATTGCTGCCAAAGGAGGGTCAACCACTTATTAAGACCAAAGGTTCACATACTTTTTCCACCCTGCACTGTGAATGTTTACATGTTCTGTTCAATAAAAACATGAAAACATATGTTTGTGTTGTATTATTTTAAGCAGACTGTGTTTTTCAAATTGTTGTGACTTAGATGAAGATCAGAGCACATTTTATGACCAATTCATGCAACACTCCACGTAATCCCAAAGGGTTCACATACTTTTTATTGCAACTGTATATATAAAATATTAGATCACTAAACTTGCTCCCGGCATTGGAAATAATGAGTAATGGCAGCAGTATTGCTCATTTTATACGTGAAAAATGGATATCACAGCATTAAAAAGCATTTTTTTTAAATTGCCTCTTTTCCAATCTCTAATGATGCATTGGATGGCATTACTTTAACATGTGTTCCCATTGCTGGATACAAAGCATCCAGAGAACTTTGTATAGAGAATCCGCACCTAGTTCTCGTGTGTAGATTCTACCCAGAGTTCATTGCTGCATACAGGGGGTGTAGCAAATGAACTCTGAGCAAAACAATTCTCTGATTTGCTTGGATGTGTAGAGGATTTTGCATTTATACATACAAACATACATATGCAAAGACACATACTGTATATATTCATTGACTAAGGATAGTGTCAGACGAGAGTCTTTGGAGAGCGGAAGGAATGTCCGTGAGAGTGGACATTCCATCCACTCGACCCCCATCTGGCCACCTCGCTGAGCGCACTCAGCGCTGTAAAGCGCGATCCTCCTATGGAGAATCGTGCTTTGCAGCTCGGTCAACGCGCGTCCTAGCGCTTTGACGGAGAGGCTTGGATAATGGACTCTTGATGCGCGTGCATTTCGTGTGCACGCACAAGCATGTGACTGGCCCTGTTGCAGCATCACAACTCTGCGACGGACGCCGGTAAGCACATCATTACGGGCACACATAGCGCGCCTGTCTGACGCCAGCCTAAAAATGGCCCAAACTTTTCAGTGTATTCAGAGACAAAGAGTTGGTTTCAAACTCAGTGGTCAATAGAACAGCCATGATCTTCATAATTCTAGCTGTGTTCCAGTGAGAGGTATAAAAAAAATCAGCATGGGAATAAAAAACTAATCTAACAAAACAGGAGCATTGGCTTCTATGATTGAACAGAGAATAGGGATGCACGGGTTGATGGATTGAAAATCAGAAATCCGAACATGAATTTTGCATGATTTCATTCTCAGTTTGCAAGACTCATCCATAAAAGTAGCCCAAGAGAACTTCATATAGCATCTGCTTAAAGTTCATCTAAATTTGCCTTTCTAACAGTACACGAAGGCGTATTTTTTTTCATTCATTTTCTCCAACTGATCGTGTTAAAAAAAAAGAAATCATAACTATGGAATATAAACACTTGAATATGCAAATGGTAAAATGTGAATATTAATGCCGGAGCTAGATCTTCTCTGCATTTGTTGACTGTTCTAGAAATATATCCCCTAATCACATAAATCAAGTGAACCATTTTATTACGGAAAAACATAATTAGTGATGTGCTGCTTTTGCGGTAATTAAAAAAAAAATGTTTAGCATAACATAATGAACACCTTAAAGCAAAAATAATGGAGATCTCAACTTGTTTCCACCCACTTTCTTACAAATGAATCATAATGTTCGTTCTTTTAAGAAAAAAAAATGTAAATCGAATCACCTGTGGTGGTGTGGAGGAAGCACACAATATGCATTATTAATAGACATAACTGCGTGCTACAGGAACTCAAATATTCCCATGGAGTGTACTGTGTTATCCAAAACAATCCCAATGCAAGGTAAGCCTGTCTGATTATTTTTATTTATGGCACATTTGTTACAGGATTCAGTTCTGCATTAATATTCAAAATATTCTACTTTTATATTTTAAAGAGCTACATTCATGTACTAGGAAAAAAAATAACCTGCTATAAATGTTAATTAATATCATAATTGTATAGTAATTACATTTAATTATGCTTGATAAATACAACTATGGTAGGGTATCATAACAGACCTCATATGCATATTCTCAATAATGGAAAAAGTTACCGGTACATGGCACATTTCAGTCAATATTTTTACAGTTCCCCTAAACCAGTGTTTCCCAAACCTGTCCTCAGGACCCTCTGCCTCGTCAGGTTTTCCAGATATCTGAAGCACAGCACAGGTGATCTGATTTTCTGCTCAGAGATTGCAGGATTCAGTCTACATTTCCCTAAGGTGATCTGCAAAATCTGGCCTGGTTGAGGCTCCTGAGGAGAGGTTTGGAAAACACTGGCCTAAACAATATGCATTGCATATTACATATACTGGAAGATATTTTTGAATTATTGGTCCTATTCTGGATTGTTCCTAATGGCAAAAGTCGTAACGAACCATCAACCATTTGTGGCTCCCTGTGACCAGCTATCTTATTTAGATTTGTAATATTTGGAAACTGCGAAAAGAACATTGGTAGCGGTATCCTCTTTGGATTTCACTGGACTCCACGGAGACATGTGCAAACTCTCCTTGAGCATTTATCTACTCTGTCTTGCAGGGTCAGCGGAATAACACTGGAAACTATATTTTAGTGTCCTGTTTGCAGAAAGAGGAGGTAGAGGATTGCGCTCTCCTGTGCACCATGGTACCAGAGGTGAGTAAGGAACTTAAAGAGATTTGCGTCAAGTGTTTTTCTAAGGCTAGGGTCAGACAAAAGCATTTTTCCCCGCGAACGTGAAAAAGTGCGTCCGAACGCATTGACGTATTTTTTCACGGAAAGTGCAAAAAAGGTCAGACAACGCGCATTTTCGGGCGTGATTTTGTACGGATCGTCAATAAAACTCTTTTTGCGTCTGGACGTTATGTAGGCTGGACATTAGCAGTGTCTGACATCTCCTAATCACGCAAAGACGCCGCTATGCCGCAGCTGCGCACTCAGTACGTCAGTACTAGCGGTTCAGCGTTCTCAAAAAAATGCGTTCAAATTCCACTTGCGTTGCACGGCCGGACTTTTGTGCGGCCGTACATCGTATATTGGCCATCATTGCCTATCATCTGCTGCTAGTGCGGCCGTAATTATGTGCGCCAGAACGCACGTTAAAAGTGCGCTGGTCTGACCCCAGCCTTAGGCCGGCGTCAGACGAACGCAGTGATAACGTCCGTGTTGCCGCACAGTTTAACGTCCGTCGTAGCATAGAATCATGAGCAATAGAGACCCACACACGAAGTATGTGCGCACCGAACTGCGCACGCATAATGCACATGGCAAACGGACGCAAGTTAGGCAAGAACGTAAAACCGCTAGACGGAAACACAGAGTGCACCACGTCCATGTATTGTTCGGTGTGAGTGATGAGAAGATGTCAGACATAGCGCATGTGCAATGTCCAGCACCTTGACGCACAAAATGGCTTTTCATATCCTTTCAAATGGTTATCATTTTTCATATTAATTTTTTTTCCTATAATTCCCTTTTTTTTTCCTACGTCCGTCAACAAAAACGGACCATGTTGTGTCTACAGTATCTTCTGTCAGTACGTCCGTTCATTGTGCACACATGCAGAGTGAGCTCAGACTGCATTCATCTGACATTAGCCTAAGTTGGAACAACAAAGATCATTTTGCAGCTGTGGGAACAGTAGGGAACCGCATTAATAAACTAGAGCCTATACTTAAAAGGCTCACACGTTAATGGATCAGGTAGAATAGGATGGTGATAAAGAAACTCAATGAATGACCTACTATATCCAGTAATGCTTTGATAAAGTTGACAATATTAACAAAATATAAACTAGGTATCATTGCTGTTTGAGATCCTGTAAGGCAGGGGTGTCCAGCCGAAGCCCTCCAGTTGTTTTGGACCTACATTTCCCACAAAGTTCTGTTGACCTATTGTGCAGCTGAGTATCATGGGAGATGAAGTTTCAAAACATCTGGAGGGCCAAGGTATAGCAAAAGGAATGTGGAATAGGTGTCTTAACATGTGAAAGAAAGAATTAAAAAAATATATATTTTCATAAAGAAACCAAGTAAAACCAAACACGGACTGATGTCGACTTTGAGAATGACAGTTGAGACGGTAGTCACTTGGGATACATGGACCGAGAGATGATTTTTGGATTGTGTGGGATTTGATGGGTTTGACATTTTATATTGTTCCCCAGCCCTCTTCTATGTCAATGTCGTGATAGATGTCTTGTCTGTGTGCTAGGGTCACGTCTAAGAGAAGATCTAGTGCCGGCCCTTAGTTATAGCCAGATAGCTAGGTAAACAGTGATATAATAGGATGGATATAGTAAGGAAGCCAGTCCTTGGGAATGGCCAGATGACAGGATAAAAGAGAAAATAGTAAAAAAAACATAGCCAAGGTTGAGTGTTCGGGCAATCACAATACACGCGTAAACAGAGCTGGGTCAGGAGTACAAAGAACAGGGTTGTCAGGAGGCACAGTTAAAACCAAATATACAATCAGAATAAATGCTTTTGGAATCTGAACAAAAACCACAACAGGGTAAGGTAAGGATGCTAAAGGAGTTCATATACAGTAGGTGTAGAATGATGCACGTGCCCCATCACCACAACTATGACTCTTCTGAAATGCATCATTAAAACGACGCACTGAGAAGCATTCCGAGTCATGGGTATGGTCAACAGCACCCTGAGGACACAATAATGTACATGTAGAAAGGGAATCTGTATCTCTCTTCATGGACACAGATACAGACACTCAGGAGCGAAGTGTTGAAAAGCCAGTGAGGGGTATGTTGCAATGCCATGGGAACATGACAGCTACCCTGTGCCCCCTAGGGCAGGGTCTTCAATTTATTTTTGTCCAGTTCCCTTATGCCTTTGTTGTACTGTGGGTGATGTGTTGTATGGAGGGCAAACAATGAGATTAAAAGCCTCTACATTGCAAATAATAAAGATTATTATTGCAGAAGTCACATGAGCTCTGTGATGCAATTCTTGGAATTGCTGGGATGTGTACGTGACTTCTGCAATGATAAACTTTATTATTTGCAATGTGGAGGCTTTTAATCAAATTTTTGCCCTCCAGCACAACTTAAATGAGTTTTGATTTACCCTACGGGTTAAACATCAAACTGCAACTGGTCATGCCTAGCTCCTGCTGATGAGGGCATAACAAGCCAGAAACAGCTGTACAGGAGTGTGGCAGATAAGATCTGTATTTCTATCTATATCAGGGTCTGCCTGTGTATATGTGTCTAAGTGCCTATGTATGTATGTATATATCTCCTCCATATCGTTATATTCATATTTGTGTCTGACCATTTGGTAAGTGTATCTCTGGGTCCACAGCTGTTGAGGAAGACCTGGCTAAAAATGTAATTAGAATGGTTAGCTTGCTCCCCTGGGGTGTGGATATAACACGTAGCTGTAAAATGGAATGTCTTTTGTACTTGGACATATTGTGTATCCTGTTCGTCACACCTTGGTAGCCGACCCGGCACCAAGATTTAGACCTCATCTTCAAAGACAGGAAGCACATCCTTGATCCCTGGGGGAGAGATGGACACTTTTGGGCAATTAAAGATTAATTGACCAGCGTACTGAGCACGAGCGAGAAGGGCACTCTGGGATATGTAGTACTGGAGCCTGGGCCATTTGTGGGTGGGGGTTTGAAGGATCAGGAAATTAATAAATTCTGAAAACTGGCCATGTGCTTTGGGCTGATCACTTAGGGTACCTTCGAAAGAGGACTGATCTGTCCATGCTCTATCTCCAGGCTCCAGGAGACCATTGATGCTAGCTTAATGAATAGCTCTTCGTAAGTAATTGCTCTATGGTTCACCCCTTTTCTTTTATTTGCTGTGTAGTGTGTAATTAATTGATTTATTCTAGTTATAATTTCTTCTGTAACAAAGCACTGTGATTTTTTCTAGATCATAAATAAATAAAAAGTATTTAAGTTTTGACTCTAGCTGATGAGATCCACGCTAACTAAGAGATTGGGAGTATTGCTATTTGGTTTAAGCTCGGTTATATATAAGAAATTGCGTGTTGCGGTTGTCGGGAAACGGCAAGGGATTGTGGGATCTGTAGTCACTGTCCGAGTCTAGGATAGTGCGGTTGCTTAAGCCCTGCGTCTCCTGTTGTGATGCGCGTAGTGTCCATGAGGACTGGTGGCAGCGTTACTAATAGCGTAGGAAAGTGAGCCTAAGGGATTGTGGGAGACGTAGTCATTACCCGCTTCAAGAGAAGATTTGTACTGCGTTGCAATCCTGGGATCAGTATATCGCGCTCTATGTGCCTGTTGTGAGAGAAAGTGTGGTCGGGACGGGTAGATAAGCGCGCGTGATTATCTGGGTCTAGGATAGATAGTGAGCGGCTTAACCCGGCATTTTTTCGCAGCAGCGCGCGTAGTGGGTCGTGACAAGGAGTGGCTGCGACCAGTTGCATAAACCTGATTTCTGCTAAAAAATCTAGTATGGCATACCATTGATTAGAGGGTTCTGTGTGAAAACAGACCCAGGATGCAAAAACAATGTGAAATTGTGGATGTAATTTGCATGTCTTATCCAGAGTTCTGTAATGCATATGGGGAATGTAACACATGAGCTCTGTGATGCAGTTCTTGGAATTGCTGGGATGTTTGAATGGCCTCTGCATTATCTGCAGTAATAAATTTTATTAGAAATACTAACAAATTATATATATATATATATTTATTATCACTCTTGAGAAAGGTAATTTTGACTGAAATGTTGTGAAAGTCCCCTTGAATAAGAGACTCCTTAAACATATTGAAGTGCCTAGAACCCATTTCTATTTGTTGAGTTACACTGGGTTCTGGAGGCAGCTGCATCAACCAGAGGTATCAGGAATGAGACCAACATGGGTACATAGGTCCACACAGCTATTGGTCACAGTACACCACAGAGCAGACATTGTGTGGTAAAAAAGACACAGGTTAATGTCCAGGTTGATTCACAACAAAAGCACAACACCAGATTTCAGACTCCTGCCAAAAATAGAAAGGTGTATTAACAGGCATTATAAAGTACACAGCATCCAGTATGGAAGTTACTCCTCATCCATGTTCCTGCAGGACAAATGAAGGCCTAAGCCAAAGTAAGAAAAAAAAAAAGATGAGTAGCTCCGAAAATCTTTACATTTGTCTCAGCGACAGACATTAAATCTGCCTAACCTCCATTGATGTATCTCCCCACGCACCAGGAATGGTGGGTAGGAGTGAGAGCTCCAGAAATATAAATTTTTTATATACATATTGAACATGAACATATCAGAATAGAAGCATTTAACATGTACATGATGCACTAGTTGATTTTATCAACAACACATAATTCTTGTGGGAACCAATTAATCACAATAGACATCAGAATCCTTAATTTATAATTCACACAACTCTGCATAGTCATTTGTTAATACATAGCTTTCATATAAATTGTCACTATGCATTGCTCTTTGCTGGATACCGCTGGGAGCGCATAGTCTGACCTATCAAACATTCAGATGGTGCTTTTCAGGTATTATATAAAACATTAAACTACATCATCTATTTGTTATGTATGTCTCACTACTAATTAATGATCAAATCATTTTAAAATATCTTCTGACAACTACAGAACGCACTGATATACACACTAAATTGTAATTAATTAAACGCACATCCTCAATTTGCATTGGAGACATAATGTGATAATGATACTACACATGGACATGTTATACTGTATTACACTTATCCAATGAGGGCCAAATATAAATTGGGGAAAATATCTTCTGTTATGGGCATATAAAGGGGTTATAAGAGTAGTATAGATGGGATAGAAGGGAAGTTAAAGAAACATAGAAGGTGGTATAGGGTGGGAAAATGAGCGACTCTGAAATTCCAGAACCGATATTGAATTGTTCTAGTATTTTAGGATCAGTCCGAATAGGAACTTTTTGCATCCGAAAGATTTCTGAATCCGAAAGATTTGTTTTCAGAACCTTCCCAAATCTGAACCAAAATGTTTGCCAATGCATAGGTTTATAACTATTCACACGTACACTTTATTTTCAATATCATGTCAGTGTACTCCTCTGCATATGGTATATCATACTAGTTAGTTTGAAACATAGAAATGTTAGAATTGTCTGATACATATCTCAATCACTATAAACCACCAAGCCCACACAGTTTATATTTCAAGCGTTAATGCCATAGTAGAGGTGAGCCTCATCGCATCTGCTTAACTGGAAGCCTTTACAAACAGCAAGTAACTAATAGCAAACCTCAACCAAACAGAGAAGGCAGATGTCAATAGATATTTTGCCAATTTCACTTCAGATTGGTATTTAATACATTTTGGATAGTGCTGTCACTTTAGATACATCAATTATAACACATATACATATATATATATACATATATATATATATATACATACATATACATATACATATACATATACACACACACAATTTTTTTTATTAGGAAAGGACGTCAGCAGTACATCAATTAATAGCAAATAAATGGCAAAGTGGTCGCACAGGACCGGCATAGAAGATCTCAGAATTAAAGAAATCAATAAAATAGGTAACGAATAATAAGACAGAGATATCCGCAAAAGTAAATATCAGAGAGGGAAAGAAATGGGTCGGGACAGGGAGGAGCGAATAAAAAAAAGGGGGTGACACCCAGGGTCAAAAAGCAAAAGAAAACACTAGCAGAAGTGGTAAAGGCCTAATAAGTGACCTTCCTGGTTCGCTCCCAGGAGTCCAAAGGACAAATGGAGGCCATGGAAGTTTGCAGGTCACAAGGCCAGGACACTCAAGGGCCAGGTTGTTACATCCTTGGCCCCCGCAGCGCTTCCTGGGGGGTCAAGGCGCCAGGTGGCATCGCTAGCTAGCCTGTTGCCAGTAGTATGGGCTGGCAAAACGGCATCTGAGGGGGCGGAGCTAGGCATAAGTGCAAGGAGCCATCAGCCTTTGAAAGCGGCTGAGAGGACTTGCTCCGGGAACTGTCGTGGGAGTAATTTGGAGTGGAGTTCTAGTTCATGTATCTTGGTTTCTAGTTCTTGAATCTTGATTTCTAGTTCATGTATTTGAGTTTCATGTTCATGCTTCTGAGTTTCTAGTCTGGTTTTCTGGTTCATGTTTTCATGTCTGTTTGTCTGTCTTTGCTATACAGAAGCCTATCGCTGATAGTAGATCTGCCTGCAGGCTATTGAACTTTGTGTTCCCCCTCTGTTTAACTAAGTTCATGTTTCTGAGTATATTCTGTTTCTAGTCTGGTTTTCTAGTTCATGTTTTCATGTCTGTTTGTCTGTCTGGTTTCAAGGCCTTCCCTGCAGGCTAATGAACACAAGTAAGTCTTGCATCAACAATCTTGTTCATGTTTTTGTATCACGTTATGTCTATGTGTCAGGACACAGAAAGTTCATGTGCCTCCACCCAGCGACCTCCTGGCCTCGAAGCCATTTGGAGCTGAGGTGATAATTAGGTTTCTTGCAGTACCTCCCTGGTGTGGGAATCAAGGTATTACAGCCTTTCTTGCTGTGTTTTCAGTATCTGTATCTAGGTATTGTGTGACTGCCCTGCAGGCCGCACAACTCATTAACCATTGATATCCAGCAATCTTGTTCACGTATCACGTCATGTCTATGTATCTGTGCACCGATAGTTAACGTGTTTTCACTGAGCGACCTCCTGGCCACGAAGCCACTTGGTGCTGAGGAGTAAATTAGGTTTCTTGTAGTACCACCCTGGTGTGGGAATCAAGGTACTACAGCCTTTCCTGCTGTCTGTGTTCAAGAATCTGTCCTAAAGAATCCAAATAAACTCTACTCCAGGGTAGCGCCGTTAGCGCCCCGTTACACAGGTATGGTGGCCGCCACAGTGGCACACCCCGAGTCAGCCACAGGAACGCCAAAAAATAAAAGGGGGAGGGAGAAGGGGAACCAGAGTGCGATCTGGAGTGTGTGCGAGGGAAAATAAATAACTAAATAAATAAATAAGATAGAGGGGTGGAGGGGTAATAAAAGTCATCAAAAAGGCACATCAAAAATTAAAGTCCTCGAATAGGCTGCAAAATATCAAAGAGGGGGGTGTGACAAGCCGTCGTGTGGGGGGGAATAACTCAGCAGACAAGATGGTGAAGTAGCCTCATCGCGCGTCTCAAAATTGGGGGGTACCAGGGCTCCCAGCAGGACATGGAGGCATTGCGGGTCTCTAATGCCCCCATCTTTGCCAGGGACAGATCGAGCGGGCCACAGCCAGGATCCCCAGAGCCATGAGGCACCAAGGGTAGGCTGCAAGATGGCCATCAACTATACAGGCCGAGTAAAAACCCCGTAAGTTAAAGTCTCACAGATCGGGATGGGGGGGGCTCCACGCGCTCCAGAACGCACTCACCCGATGCCCAGACACGAAGCTCAGATAAGTAAAACAGCGGAAAAAATAAAAGTATTAAAAAAAAAAAACACCCAAATTATCCCGTTATCTGGGACACCGAGTGGAGCTCTACCAGGGCACACACTGCAAAAAACAACGGTCTAAAAATAAGAAAATAAATGCTTGATTTGAGGAGATACTGCACTGGCAGATAATTTGACTTGTTTCTAGTCTGTAAGATAATTTGACTTGGTAAGATTTCTTGAAATAAGTAAAAATAATCTTAAAACAATCTTAATAATCTTACACGATTTGCTCTTGTACAGTATTTTACTCTCAAAACAAGATCAATAAGATTTTACAGCTAGATATAAGATTAAAAATCTTAACTAGATCAGGAGTTTTTGCAGTGCATCTTCACCCTTCCGTGGTTGGCCACACCCTCCTAGATAGGGATTATTGGTCCATACCTCTTATTATTCCTTTCTGTTGCAGATTATGGGAATGCCCCAAGTCTGGGATTGATTATAATATTGCTGATGTTGGTACCATTAGGACACATTTTCTCATTTATGTGTGTGTTCATGTCTAATTAATTTTCTTTTTGCAATAAAGTAACCTGTGTTGTTGGTACTCTACTTGCACTCACTTACAATTTGTGATTTTGATAATGGATTTGGGTTTAGCCCTCTTTGGAGGTCATTATATTGTCCCTTTTCTTCCTTGTTTCTCCTTACATTCAAAAGACAAGCTTTCAAGAGTATACCTCTCTACTTCAGGTCTGGACACTATACTGAGCAATATCATAGAATTGAACATTAAGACATTAACCTCCCTGGCGGTTTTCCCAAGTGTGTCTCAGGGACAGGTATGTATCAGCCCGAATGTGGCTCGGGGTTAACACTTTCAGCATTGAAATTTATCCCCGAACCACACTCGGGAATACCGCCAGGGGGCTGAATAAAAGTACCGATTTTGACATCTAAAAATATGTCAAAAGCGGACAACCAGGGAGGTTAAGGGGCACATTGGTGGGGGGTAAGATATAGATATTGTCACATATCTCCTATATACAGTAGGTCTATTCCGTTTATGCAGACAATCTATACTACACTGCCGGTCCTTAAAGTGGCAAAATTTCTAAACCTATACAGTGCAGTAGATGTACAGACAGACCCAGATGTTAATGCCAGATTGAAATAGAAACCAGATATCAGGGGTTAAAACCAGCATAGCTAGTCACATCCCAGGGTTTAATACCAGGATGGCTCGTAAGCCAAATACCAAGGGTTAATACCAGGATGGCTCGTCAGCCAAGTGCCAGGGGTTGGATGCCAGATCGGGTGATCAACCAAGTGCAAGAGGGTTAACAGCCAGGGGAATAGTCAGACAAGCCAAGATCATACACCGGTGAGCAAAAGGTATAAATCTGTTTGAATGCATTGAGAGGAGTTGAAACCACAACAGGGCAAAAGGACCAGTGTTCATGTGTCTGGTTTTAAAGTCGTTGGGCGCCGCTGAGTCACGCCGCGCCTGCAACTACTTCACTCGGTGGCCTGCCAGCAAGTAGCAAGGATGGCGCTGCCGGGACACAGGAGCATCTGTGCGGTATGCGACAACTAAAATATAATGTTGGTTTGCACCTCTATATTTTTATGCATATATTAAGATGTTTATTTTGTTATATGGGACTAGGTGTAAAGCCTGCCCAGAGGGCAGTCTATTGATAAGTGTGGTGCATTGTGCTTGGTTCTGTGCTCTGTGCCGTTTATTCTGTTATGCTCGGCTCTGTGCCGTCTATGGTACTGTGCTCGGCTCTGTGCCGTCTATGGTACTGTGCTCGGCTCTGTGGCGTTTTTATTGTGCTCGGCTCTGTGGCGTTTTTATTGTGCTCGGCTCTGTGGCGTTTTTATTGTGCTCGGCTCTGTGGCGTTTATTCTGTTTTGCGTTTATACTGCCCCTGCTCATGGATATATGCCCCAACACGTGGATACTGCCCCAGCACGTGGATACTGCCCCAGCACGTGGATACTGCCCCAGCTCGTGGATACTGCCCCAGCACGTGGATACTGCCCCAGCACGTGGATATTGCCCCAGCACGTGGATGGATACTGCCCCAGCACGTGGATACTGCCCCAGCACGTGGATACTGCCCCAGCACGTGGATATTGCCCCAGCTCGTGGATATTGCCCCAGCACGTGGATACTGCCCCAGCACGTGGATACTGCCCCAGCACGTGGATACTGCCCCAGCACGTGGATATTGCCCCAGCTCGTGGATATTGCCCCAGCACGTGGATATTGCCCCAGCACGTGGATATTGCCCCAGCTCGTGGATACTGCCCCAGCACGTGGATACTGCCGCAGCTCGTGGATATTGCCACAGCACGTGGATACTGCCCCAGCACGTGCATATTGCTCCAGCACGTGGATGGATACTGCCCCAGCACGTGGATGGATACTGCCCCAGCACGTGGATACTGCCCCAGCACGTGGATACTGCCCCAGCTCGTGGATACTGCCCCAGCTCGTGGATACTGCCCCAGCATGTGGATATTGCCCCAGCACGTGGATACTGCCCCAGCACGTGGATACTGCCCCAGCTTGTGGATATTGCCCCAGCACGTGGATACTGCCCCAGCTCGTGGATACTGCCCCAGCACGTGGATATTGCCCCAGCTCGTGGATACTGCCCCAGCACGTGGATATTGCCCCAGCACGTGGATACTGCCCCAGCACGTGGATACTGCCCCAGCACGTGGATATTGCCCCAGCTCGTGGATACTGCCCCAGCATGTGGATATTGCCCCAGCACGTGGATACTGCCCCAGCTTGTGGATATTGCCCCAGCACGTGGATACTGCCCCAGCACGTGGATACTGCCCCAGCACGTGGATATTGCCCCAGCACGTGGATATTGCCCCAGCTCGTGGATACTGCCCCAGCACGTGGATACTGCCGCAGCTCGTGGATATTGCCACAGCACGTGGATACTGCCCCAGCACGTGGATGGATACTGCCCCAGCACGTGGATACTGCCCCAGCACGTGGATACTGCCCCAGCACGTGGATATTGCCCCAGCACGTGGATACTGCCCCAGCACGTGGATACTGCCCCAGCACGTGGATATTGCCCCAGCACGTGGATATTGCCCCAGCACGTGGATACTGCCCCAGCACGTGGATTACTGCCCCAGTTTGTGGATATTGCCCCAGCACGTGGATACTGCCCCAGCACGTGGATATTGCCCCAGCTCGTGGATACTGCCCTAGCACGTGGATATTACCCCAGCACGTGGATACTGCCCCAGCACGTGGATACTGCCCCAGCACGTGGATACTGCCCCAGCACGTGGATATTGCCCCAGCACGTGGATATTGCCCCAGCACGTGGATATTGCCCCAGCACGTGGATACTGCCCCAGCACGTGGATGGATACTGCCCCAGCACGTGGATATTGGCCCCCCAGCTCGTGGATATACTCACCTACATCGGCCCTCCAGCGATGGCGGTCCCGCTTCCAGCGTTCTCTCTCTCTCTCTCCGTTGGTCGCCGGATGACGTCACGAAAGCCTTTGACCCCCGGGGTCAAAGGCTTTCGTGACGTCATACCGGCGACCAACGGAGAGAGAGAGAAGACGCTGGAAGCGGGACCGCCATCGCTGGAGGAGCTAAGGGCCGATGTAGGTGAGTATGTGTAGGCAACATCCCCCTACATTGGCCCGGAGCCTCAGCGGTGGCTGTCGCAGGCTGCTCGGCCGGCCTCCAGGCTTAGGCGAGCCCCCGGCTCGGCTGGGCCTGTAGGCCCAAGCCAAGCCGGGGGCTCGCCTGAGCCTGGAGGCCGCCGAGCAGCCTGCGACAGCCGGAGGACAGTCACCGCTGGAGCTCAGGGCTAATGTAGGTGAGTATGTGCTCTCCACACCCACCCTGCTTACTCGGCCGGTATCCAAGCTTAGACGAGCCCCCGGCTTGGCGTGGGCCTAGAGGCCCAGCCGAGCCGGGGACTCGCCTGAGCCTGGAGGACGCCCGAGCATGCAACTCGACCGGCCTCCATGCTCAGGCGAGTCCCCGGCTCGGCAGGGCCTCTAGGCCCAAGCCAAGCCGGGGGCTCGCCTAAGCTTGAATACCGGCCGAGCAAGCAGGGTGTGTGTGTGTAGAGCACATACTCACCTACATCGGCCTCGAGTCCTCCACCGGTTCCACACATACTCACCTACATCGGCCCTTAGCTCCTCCAGCGATGGCGGTCCCGCTTCCAGCGTCCTCTCTCTCTCCGTTGCTCGCCAGGATGACGTCACGAAAGCCTTTGACCCCCGGGGTCAAAGGCTTTCGTGACGTCATACCGGCGACCAACGGAGAGAGAGAGAAGACGCTGGAAGCGGGACCGCCATCGCTGGAGGAGCTAAGGGCCGATGTAGGTGAGTATGTGTAGGCAACATCCCCCTACATTGGCCCGGAGCCTCAGCGGTGGCTGTCGCAGGCTGCTCGGCCGGCCTCCAGGCTTAGGCGAGCCCCCGGCTCGGCTGGGCCTGTAGGCCCAAGCCAAGCCGGGGGCTCGCCTGAGCCTGGAGGCCGGCCGAGCAGCCTGCGACAGCCGGAGGACAGTCACCGCTGGAGCTCAGGGCTAATGTAGGTGAGTATGTGCTCTCCACACCCACCCTGCTTACTCGGCCGGTATCCAAGCTTAGACGAGCCCCCGGCTTGGCGTGGGCCTAGAGGCCCAGCCGAGCCGGGGACTCGCCTGAGCCTGGAGGACGCCCGAGCATGCAACTCGACCGGCCTCCATGCTCAGGCGAGTCCCCGGCTCGGCAGGGCCTCTAGGCCCAAGCCAAGCCGGGGGCTCGCCTAAGCTTGAATACCGGCCGAGCAAGCAGGGTGTGTGTGTGTAGAGCACATACTCACCTACATCGGCCTCGAGTCCTCCACCGGTTCCACACATACTCACCTACATCGGCCCTTAGCTCCTCCAGCGATGGCGGTCCCGCTTCCAGCGTCCTCTCTCTCTCCGTTGCTCGCCAGGATGACGTCACGAAAGCCTTTGACCCCCGGGGTCAAAGGCTTTCGTGACGTCATTCCGGCGAACAACGGAGAGAGAGAGGATGCTGCAAGCGGGACCGCCATCGCTGGAGGAGCTAAGGGCCGATGTCGGTGAGTATGTGTTAGGCAACATCGGCCCTGAGCTCCAGCGGTGACCTCCTCCGGCTGTCGCTGGCTGCTCGGCGGGCCTCTAGGCTTAGGCGAGTCCCCGGCTCGGCTGGGCCTGTAGGCCCAAGCCAAGCCGGGGGCTCGCCTGAACCTGGAGGCCCGCCTAGCAGCCTGCTCGGCCGGAGGAGGTCACCGCTGGAGCTCAGGGCCGATTTGGTGGAGTATGTTTTGGGAATTTAGGCCCTGAGCTCCAGCGGTGACCTCCTCCGGCTGTCGCTGGCTGCTCGGCGGGCCTCTAGGCTTAGGCGAGTCCCCGGCTCGGCTGGGCCTGTAGGCCCAAACCAAGCCGGGGGCTCGCCTGAGCCTGGAGGCCCGCCTAGCAGCCTGCTCGGCCGGAGGAGGTCACCGCTGGAGCTCAGGGCCGATTTGGTGGAGTATGTTTTGGGAATTTAGGCCCTGAGCTCCAGCGGTGACCTCCTCCGGCTGTCGCTGGCTGCTCGGCGGGCCTCTAGGCTTAGGCGAGTCCCCGGCTCGGCTGGGCCTGTAGGCCCAAACCAAGCCGGGGGCTCGCCTGAGCCTGGAGGCCCGCCTAGCAGCCTGCTCGGCCGGAGGAGGTCACCGCTGGAGCTCAGGGCCGATTTGGTGGAGTATGTTTTGGGAATTTAGGCCCTGAGCTCCAGCGGTGACCTCCTCCGGCTGTCGCTGGCTGCTCGGCGGGCCTCTAGGCTTAGGCGAGTCCCCGGCTCGGCTGGGCCTGTAGGCCCAAACCAAGCCGGGGGCTCGCCTGAGCCTGGAGGCCCGCCTAGCAGCCTGCTCGGCCGGAGGAGGTCACCGCTGGAGCTCAGGGCCGATTATGGGGACTAGTGTTTTGGGAACTTTGGCCCCGATCCTCCAGCGGTGACCGTCCTCCGGCTGTCGCTGGCTGCTCGGCGGGCCTCTAGGCTTAGGCGAGTCCCCGGCTCGGCTGGGCCTGTAGGCCCAAACCAAGCCGGGGGCTCGCCTGAGCCTGGAGGCCCGCCGAGCAGCCAGCGGCAGCCGGAGGACGGTCACCGCTGGAGGATCGGGGCATCTGGCCGTGTAAACACACGGGTAGCTGCGCGCGGCTCGTGCCGTTTTTTTTTTTTTTTTTTCACGCGGCCGGCACGCGCAGCTACCTGTGTGTTCTAACGGCCGCTTTCAAATGTCCGTCGCGCATGCGCAGTAGGGTTTTGGTGACGGACAGTTTTTAGCTTATCCTTTTATAGTATAGATATACTGTATTTGACATTAAACTTCATACATTGTGTATGACCGTAAAGATCGCTACTATATTTATTCAATATATATGAAATTATTCAGTGCAGTATTTCTAGCACTTCTGTATTACATCAGAGGTGGTTTTATTTTAGGTTTTTGTTTTTTTTACAGGATAGACCACTATAATGATTATGTATGGCACAAGTGTCTCAGAACACTTCCCTTCTTTTGAAATAGTTACTTAGGGCCCTATTCCATTGGGGCCATTACCTCCAGCTCATTAAGGAGAAATTACATCTGAGACGTTATCCATGTTCAGGGCTGCCATCTGGGGGTGACAGTCCATGACATGGTCAAGGGCCCCAGAGGCTCTAGGCGACCCTAGAAAGACAAGCTTAGACAAGCAGGGTTTTCCAAAGTGCCACAGATGTAAAGGCCCCTTCATGCCATCCAGGAGTTGCCCACTGAAAAAAAAATCAAAAAATTTTTCCAGGTGGTCCACAGCATTAGAGGCTGGTGAGAGCACTTTAATACAAGGTGTTACTATAATTTCCATATACAGGAATTATGTAGGGATGTGCATTTCATTTTGTACCGATTCGTTTTTATCACGAAACGGGCCGATTCGGTGCTTCGGATTCGTCCGATGTTCTGAACCGGACCGGCACGAAATACACTCCATCCAAAATATGTCCCGATACGAAACAAAAAAGTTTCATTATTTCGTATGGACATGAAATTTGTAAAATCGCAAGTCAATTTCGTTCTATTTGCGATTTCGGTTCTTGTCGGACAATGTCTTTTCGTATCGTTTCAAGTCCAATTCAGTTCCGTTGCTGATTTCGTAATTTCGTATCGTCCGTCACTTTTTTCACTTGATCCAGTGCAAAATTCCCGTTTTTATTAAATAGATCTTAAAGCATTTTTTTTTCCACTTACAGCAAGAAGTAAGCAATTTAAGCAAGCATGGGATAGGCATAAGGCTATCCTAAACAAAAGATAAATCCAGGTAAAGTATCCATGTAATTGGGAAGACTAGATGGGCCGAAAGGTTCTTATCTGCCGACATTTTTCTATGTTTCTATGTTTCTAAGAAGTGTCTGCATTTATTTATTTGTTAGAATTATTTTTGCATTTTTCGGGATGTGTTTCTCCATCAGCGACTGTCCATGGTTCTTCTAACTCAGATCAGAACCATGGACAGTGGCAGATTTTGAAACACATATTAAAATCGATCTATTTCTTCATATCAGCACCATGGATAATGGCAGGCTTGTTACTATCCATGGTACTGATACTGACAAAATGTATTGTATATCAAAATTCATTGCTGAACAGAACACATACAGACAGACTGTGAGAAGATAATCCAGCTGTATGTGTTCTGCATCTGCAAAGAAAAAAACAGACCTCGTTATACATTTAAAATAAGTTAGTAAGAACCGTAAATATTAACCGAAAAATGCAAAAATAATCCTAAAAAAAGAAATGGCTGTTTGCAGCAATTGAAAATAATAAACAGTTTTGGAAATATTTAATAAACACTTAAAAATGGGGATTTGTTTTAACATTTATTCATAAGAAAAAAAGTTTTTTTTTTTTAAAAAACGATACGTCGGAAGGAATGAATTGGCAGAATTACCGTATCGATCGAAATATCGGAGTATCCGAAATACCATACGTCTAAAGTCAAAACGAAAATCCGAGGATGGACCCTTTGAAACGAAGAGAACAGACGAACCGAAAGACCAAAATTCCCCGATTTCACGGAAACAAATTCGATAAATACCGAGCCGAAGCGAAACCAGCCGTAACGAAAATGGGCCGAATCAATCCAAAACACAAAAAAAACGCATGCACATCCCTAGTATTATGCCACATACATATATTTTTATATTCTATTGGTATTTTTTTGAAACTCATTGCTTATTCTCTCATTATGGTTGCTGCAAATCCCGATAAGCAGGAGATCTGACCATTTTATCATCTTGGTCACATTAATTGGATTTGAGACACAGACCATTTCTGCCTGTATGCTAATAAAGTAGACTCCATTTAAAATTGTGCAGGGTAAGGAGCACCATCTAGAGCAGTGTTTCCCAAACCTGTCCTCTGGACCCTCAATCAGGCCAAATTTTGCAGACCACCTTGGGGAAATACAGACTGTGCTGTGCTTTAGACATCTAGCAAATCTGGCGTGTCAATGGGTCCTGAGGACAGGTTTGGGAAACACTTATCCAGAGGTTAGAAGCTTTCATCCCAGTAACATTTCTGTAAAGGATAAAACAAAATTATTTTAATATTTTCGTTATTTTAGACAGGTTTAATGTAAAATAGTTTTTTACTCTACACTTAAATAAATCTTCAAATAATAAAATTTGAACAAAAATATTTTGAATTGCAAGGGTTAATCATGAAATTTCTCCTATGTTACACATGTAATTAAGTTACTCACCTTGAAAGATCTATCGGTGCACATTTCCCATGCTCTCCATGGCAGTGAATGATGAAATACTGATTAATTACTTTTCAATAGCAAAATTGCATTTTAATTATTCGATTGACTTTATTATATAGAAGTGCAGTCAGCATAAAAAAAATATTTGTGCACATGTGCCTTCTGTTTGTCTAATTTAAATGCATGACTTTTCTTACTCGGATCAAAAAAAAAAAAGATAAAATAAATAAGATAAAAATCAAGTGTCATGTTGTAGACTACATATGTGCCGAATTACATGAGTGGAAAAAGTGAGTGAGCACAGGAAAGATCGCAATGAGTTTTAAAATGGCATAATTTCTTCTAAGTAAACATGCACACTCAGGGTTTTGTACTTGTACAGAAAAGTCAGAAGCAGGATTAGCCCCATATTGACACAGTCTCATTTCCTTAGGAAATCCCTGGGCAGGTAGGAGTTACCCGGCTAACTGACGTCATTGTGCAACACCCGATGATGTCAATGACGTGGGGAGATCTGGAAGCGGGGCTGACATCTAAGATGGCAGCCCCTACCAGAAATAGGTTGCGAACCGGTGCCAATTAGTGCCACATCACGGCCTGGCACCTATGGGGTTATAGTAAAGCATCACTGGAAAGGTCAGACTGACCTCTCCAGTGGTGTCTGTCTTGTCTTTCTACCCCCCGGCGATGTGGAGATAGATGGGCCCAGAGGGACCCCTCCCCCCTTTCCTCCAGGCACTTCTCCTGCTCTGGTGGGGGGGGGGGTCGCCTGAAACTGATGTCATTGCGCCCGGCACAATGATATCAGTGCACGGGTGGGGTATAAACACGCCGATCTGACTTCATTGAAGTCAGTCTACGTGGGACTCCAGAGAGAGGTGTGAGTATTGGCAGGAGTGGGAAAATCAAATGCATGGGACGTGCTATGCCGTCCCGCGGCGATAAAGCACACGCGATGCAGGATGCCATAGCACGTCCGGAGTCGTAAAGGGGTTAGAACAACCATAAGCAGTTGAGTGCTCTTGGCACAAACACCATTCCCACGTGAGACACAGCTCACTTGTGGATTGATTTTCCAAATAGAAAGATGCTGCTCATCCCTGTCTAAGGGAAGTCATAGTGGTACCCTAAGACTCCACCATCACACCAATTTAATTCTAAGTACCGGCTGGATGGAGTAAAGGTAACATCACTGCTCTATAACCGTCGAGACCCCGGTTTGAATCCCGTTAGCCACACTCAGTCAGGCACTGGCCTTCCTTTGGTGTCTTTGTGTCCTGTGACACAAGGCAAGAAGATGGAGGCTTTACGTAATTATGAGCAACTCCTAACTCTGCCCTAGTCCCCACCTCCTTGCTGTTTTTAGCCTAGAGCAGTGTTTCTCAAACCTGTCCTCGGGACCATCTGACAGGCCAGGTTTGCCAGATATCTGAAGCACAGCACAGGTGATCTGATTTGCTGCTCAGTGATTGCAGGATTCAGTCTGCATTTCCCCAAGGTGATCTGCAAAATCTGACCTGGTTGGGGGTCCCAAGGAGAGGTTTGATAAACACTGCTCTATATGGTCTGTTTTCTTGTAGTTTGTGTTCCCTTGTACTCTGTATAGTCTCCGTGTTGCCTTGTGTCCTATTATAGCATCCTACGTGCTGCTATTGGTTCATGTTTTTACCCTTGCTACCAATAGACCCCTGTTGTTCTATATAACCAGTCTCTGTTTTGTACCGCTGCATCCTGAGCACAAACCCCCACATGCCATGACACCTAGAGTGTGTCCCTTTTTAGCATTTCTCTGAACAAAACCAAAAGAAATTTGCCAAAAAACAAACAACGAATTCAAAGCGTTAAAAGAAATTACAAATGAAGACAAAGTGTCTGCATATTCACAAAGAACCTGTATACTGTGGCTTCACAAGAAACTCTATAGAGGCACATTTTTCACACAGTATGTTTAGGAATATATGATCAGGAACATATATATATGATAGACGCATGTCTTTATATTTGCATACATTCAGTCATAATGGTATGGATTTGAACAGATTTGTTCATACTAATAGTGCATGCTGTTATATACCTCTAGCATGAACTCTCGGATTTTCAGCATGTATTGCATTGCAATACAAATGGTAAAAAAAAAAGCTAAGTATTTTTTTTTTTGTACAGAATGCCCGTCTGGGAATGCAACTGAACTCTGATATATGCTGCAAATGTATCTGGCTCTGCATGGATTTAGAGTCTGGAGAGATATGAGCAATGAAGTCAACATTAAAATGGAAATACAAGTGTACATACTAGAGACGGTGGAATTCTGCAGCTCAAGGTCGTTGAAAACAAAGACCTGAAACAATGGATTTGTGCCGTTAGACATCAATGTTGTTTGAAATATATTCTTACAACTACATCTGCATTTTTCACACATACATACACACACACACCTATTTATATTAATACATGGAAGATCTGCAAGAAATGCAAAAGAAATACAGCAAAGTTTCATTTGACAGGCAGCAGCTCTGCCATTTAGTAAATGGAGGCCACAGTAGAATTTATAGATTTCTTCTGTGTGTTTTGTGTAGACTGTTGATGATCTTATATTCCTATCTCCTCAGCTGTTTGATGGGGAAATAGAGGTGTAACAAATCTATATACCCTAACTGGGTCACATCTGTTAATGCCGCTCCCTTTCTGGACCCCCTGTTCTCCCACCAGCAGCCTTCCGTGCCTTTTCCAGCACTTCGCTGAAGGACAGGTACACTGAAAGAGTGGTGATAACATTCCCCAAAAATGAGGCAGCATGCAGATCTTCTGGGAGAACAGACAGACTGGGCTTTAATGAAGCATATGAGCCAAATATACACAGTGCAAGGAGGGAAATGGAAGATGACACCATGGTGCTTCCCCTTGTCCTCAAGCTACCTACTGCCCCTAGCCTGAGCCCATTACACTTTCCAGACGTAAAACAATGGGGTGCCGTGTAATCACTGTACAAGGTTTTACATTCCCAGAGAACAGAAGAACAATAGCA
The DNA here is from genome assembly GCA_009667805.1 of Leptobrachium leishanense. Lineage (NCBI taxonomy): Eukaryota > Metazoa > Chordata > Amphibia > Anura > Megophryidae > Leptobrachium > Leptobrachium leishanense. The sequence goes on along the minus strand of CM019064.1, from coordinate 109,578,902 downwards.
GATTGAGGGGATAAACAGGAGATTCAGATTTTACAGTATCTGATTGATAACTCAGGGACGGATTAAAACATAGACCTAATAAACAGACAAAACAAACAATAACTGGTGCAGCAAAACCTGTATCTGCCATGATAAAAGGTGCAATGTTTGACAAAGAAGATAAACAATGACCATTCAAACCTTTCATAGATCTAAAACATATTCTACACAGGGGGATGGAAAGGGCTGCAGTGACATCAGAAATAATAACTGTAAAATATAAACACAGACAATAATGATATTAACAATACTCCCACATAACACAAACATCCTGTGTCCTTATAGGCACAGGGTAACTTCGACATAAGAGAGTGTTGTGGAATAAAATTACGTGTCAGACCCCCCCCCCATCCCGGAGCCCATAGTCCCACATCCCCCAACCATAACGCCAATTCCAGGTACCCCCAGTCCAAAGTGACTCTCATCACAAGGGCAATCTTGCACCTTGCCATGAGTTTGTGGTGCCAGCGAGTTCTTTAGACTAAGGGGGCTGACAACAGCTGCAATGCATGGCACCATTGCTGTCTTCGACCAGCTGCTCACATATATTCGGATTCAAGCCCCCAACACAGTGGCTTGGTAGGTATCAAGGTTTAAGAGCTATTATGCATTCCTGAATTATGGCTCAAGCCAGAAAAATGAATGAGGTTGGAATAGCTCAGTATTCATCAACAAAAAATGGAGAATGGATCACGCAGGAGCTTTTCATTTTTAAGTTAGTAAGGGCTTGGTTGGAATAGGGAGACAGAACATTACATGAATTCTCCTACAGGTAGGGTCATCTCATGTCTGTGAGTCCCCCTTATAAAGCACTGTGGAATCTGTTGGCGCTACGTAAATACTGTGACTGTACAATCAACCTGTGGATTTTCAACAAAATATTCAAATAAACACATTTATGAGGCATGAAATAAAAAAGGACTTTAAAAATGTTCCTTTCAATTAAGACAAACAGCATAAAATCCATAATAAAAGGGAGACATAATAACTAAAACACGAAAAAAAAAAAAAAGAACATTTTACAGAAATGCACTATTCGAAAATGACCTTGTTTGCTTCAAAAGAGATAGAAACTTACTAGGGAAAAAATAATTTAATTGTATACGCAACGTGGGTGCATGAATTGAAATATGTTCTAATGAATGAACCTACGAAACATAGTCGTAACTATCCATTATCATTAGTCGATGTTATAAGGTGACAACCTTTGAAAGGCTGAACAAAAAGATTCCACTTTGATAAAAAAAAACATCTTACTTATACGTTGTACAAGCATTTAAACAATGAAGTTCTGACAGTCATCTTTTACAGCGTTGCAATGTCTGAATTAGTTTCATGCATGGTCGCTCGATAAATATAGGTTTTCATTTGAAAATAGCAACCCATCTGACCACATTAAGTTAGCCACTCACTCTCAAGTACTTCACTAGATACTGAAAAGAAGTGTTTAGCTTGAAAACAATCAGTAAATTGGCACTTCTACAGAAGAAAGTCGTTCATAGAGTCAAACAGATCGCTTTCTTTTATAAAGATCAACAAGACTGACACTTTAAAGTGCAGTTAAAAAATAATTAGCCCTCCTTGAAGCCGGTGCGTCCTATTCGAGAAGAAGAAAAAACATAAAAAGCATGACGATTCATTAATGGAAACGCCAATCATTCCGTTAGTGAATCAAGGTCACAGCTCATTTCATAGACTTCGAAAATAAGCATCCGAGTTCATGGTAATAGCTCTTAGCAGTCGCCGAGAAGTGCCAAGTTTACTAACTGGAAAGAATCATCAATATACTTGTCTGCATCATTTAAAAATGAAGGTTAACACAAAACGAGGGAAAGGAACATCATTTTGTTAAAAAGTTATTTAAATATTGTTAAACCCTTAACAGATAATGGGCACTATTACAATCCTGAAGCTAACGTTAGCGCTCACCTGTGAGAGTGTTAACGTTAGCATTGGTGGCCCTAGCGCGGGCGGATCATATTACAATCCAAACGCTAAAGGGTTAAAAAACCCGTTAGTGATTTGGATCTTGCGCTTTTCAGTGCGAGGTTACTGTACTTTCCACTATGCTTAACATGTGGAGCGCAAAGAGTTAATTAGCATTTGTACTAACGCTAATTAATGTCCGGCTGCGGTTAACCCAAACGTTAACCACAGCCAAGACCTGGTGCAAATGGATTCCGCTGCTGCAGAATTGCAGAATCTGTCAGCACCAGCCAAAAATCCCCCCGAATAATTCATATACTCACCTTCCATCACGCGACGACGAGAACGGAGGCTTCAACCGCCTCCTCTGGCTGCCGGAGGCAGAGAGAGACTGGGGAAAAAAGTCCCCCAGTCTACCTCTGCGGATCACTATGCCGACTTGCCGGATCTAGCGAGGCGAGATCCAGCAGAGTAGAATCTCAATAGAGTCCTATGGACTCCATGGAGGGGAATCTCGCGGCAGCGCTTAGTGCTGCCACGCACATTCCGGGGCCTAGCGCCGGATTACGATGCAGGCAGCTTTTCTAGCGTAATGCCAATTCTAGCGTCTGCATCGTAATATCATGTTAAAACGGGGAGGCCAAGGAAAAACCGGCACAGGTGCAAGTTTTTCTCCCTAGCCTCCCTGTTTTAGCGTGTAGATCGTAATGGTGCCCTATGGTAATGGTGCCCTATGCACCTGATCTCCATATACCCAGGCCGATTTTTTTCAATATTGGCCATTTCAGTTGAAAAAAAATTTTGCTGGTCACTGCAGCACTTGTCATTTTTTCAGAAACCGTCATACGGATTTATTATTATTATTCTTTATTTATAAAGCGCCAGCATATTTCGCAGCGCTGTACAATAAGCACAGTATAGACAGGGTTACAATACATTGAACAACATTTGACAAACAGTACAGGAGGAGATGAGGGCCCTATTCCCGTAGGAACTCACAATCTAGATTCACTTTGAATCTATACAGCCGATATGCTCGTTGAAAAGTATATCCATAAGAGCCGATATTTGATCCGAATTTTTAATCGGGAAGTGGAGTAGAGGTTACATCACTGCTCTACGTGGAGAGAGCCTGTGGAGACATGGGTTCGATTCCAGCAAGCAACCTCTCCAGTAAGTGTCCTTGGGCAAGACACCTAACGGTACATACTCGCCACCCAGGACATACTTGAAAACGAGAGAAATCTCAATGTGTCCTTCCTGGTAAAATCCTTTCTAAAAAAAAAAAAAAAAATGTCGGTATACACGCAGTTGACTTTCCCAAACTAAGAAAAACGTTAAAAAATAGTGTCGCAGTGTTGGCCATTAGGCCGAAATAAATTGAGCCCTTAGTCGGTAAGGTGAGTGCCCTGCCCAGAAGTCAACCCACTCTTGAACCTGCAAAATTAGGGTACTACTTTTTCCCTTATACCCTGCCGTGGCTAGTGATTAAAAAGGTTAAATCAGAAGATGTCAAACAGCCACCTGCTTCGATGTAACCTCTCATATGCTAGCCATGGGAGGGAGGTATGGGAGCGGTAGCTTTGATTTAATTTTAATGTAATGCACCTGAAAATTGTAATTGCAATGACACGAAAATACAACAAATAAATATCCTGTCTGTATTTCGGTTGATTCGTTGTGATGTCCTTCTATTGAGGTTTCGGAGAAAATTAACTAAAATTTTGGACAAATGCAGAAGTCTAAAAACTACTGTGAATCTATGTAGAAAGAGCAGCCAACTAAAACTCTGACATGCAAGCAGGAAATGACAAGAACCCGAAGGACCAGTATACAGTGTTCTATGATCAATAATCCGGCACCTATCCTGAATCTTTTAGCCTCAGAGCACCATGATTTGTGTTACATAATATTAGTCCTTCTCACCAAATTATTAACAGCATTCTCTCAGTGAAGCAACATCGTGACAGCATCATGCTGCAGTATTTTTTTTAATCGTCAGGATTGAAGACAAGCTGGTTATCAAATAAAGGACATTACGGAGCCAGTGTGTGTGTCGTCTTTCAAAATAATGGCCTATAAACACAGGTCTCACTTTGATTTCAGGTATTTAATATTAAGATGAGGTGGAGAAGGCAAGTGTAATAAGTAAACATTAGAATTGTGTAGAAAATGTAATCTAAACAGTGGATTGGCTGCTGTTACCTGGATACTGGTGCAATTACAAGCAGAATGCTTGGTCTGAGAGCAAATTAACATGAAGAAGGAAATATTGCAACGAGTTGTTATCAGTTCTCGAGCTTCTACATGAGAACTCTCGACATATAATTAGGTGATCAAAGAACTTTGCTCTTATGCTGTTGTGAAAGTATTTCAAGAAGGCTTTACGTGGCTTTAAGGGTCAATACAAATTAACTAACCAACACACTTTGCAACTTACACATAACTAACAATACAAGGAAAAAAAATACTATTTCAGGAAACAAACGTTGTATGCCAAAGCCGACGGCCCAGGTCTGGCCGCGTCTAATAGGAAGGCCTCAAAATATATTGATAGGGCTGTATTTGTGTATTTTCTGATGATTTATTTATTTATAAAAGTATTTTGCCAGGTAGGATACATTAACATGTCTCTCGTTTTCATGTATGTCCTGGGTTCAAGAACATTGTATTTCTGTACTTACTGTAACAATTCAAAGTAATAAATGCAAGATATTAGAAAAACAACACAAATATACAGATTAACAGAACATAAATATGATGAGCTGTAGTAGGTATTTACAACCTTATTATAGGATGCCAAGTGTAATTGGGATGTCCAATCACTAAAGCTTAGTTAGCAAAGAGGAAACTAAAAGGGGTTATTCAATAAGAGCCGAACTTGCCACCGAATGCTGAATTTCACGGCAGTTTGGCTATTCAGAAGGCTGGCAATTCGCCAAGTATTGGCGAATTACCAGCGTAATACGGTGCAATTCGCCTCTGATCACAACAATTCAGCGGCAGAGAAATTGGCCCATAGAGAAGTAATTAATGCTTAACCCCCCTGACAATTTTCCTGAGTGTGGCTCGGGGTTAACTTTCAGTGCTGAAAGCATTAACCCCGAGCTATACTCGGGCCACATACATTACCTGTCCCTGCGCTCCCTCGCTGACCGCCACAGTCTCCTCCGGCGATCGCGACCTCATACTTCCTGATTCCCTTCTCGCAAGAAGGGAACCAGGAAGTATGAGGGTCGCGATCGCCGAGGAGACTGCGGAGGACAGCGAGGGAGCGCAGGGACAGGTGATGTATCCAGCGGCATCCCGAGTGTTGCTTGGGGTTACCGCTTCCAGCATAGGAATTTAACCCTGCGCCATACTCGGAAATACCACTAGGGGGGCCAAAGAAAAAAAAAATGGAACGATTCTCACATCTAAAAAATTTTTAGAATCGCACCGCTAGGGAGGTTAATCTATTCAGAGAACGCTGGACTTGCCTGAAGAGTTGAAGAAATGCACAGATTGTCGGAGCTTCAGTTCAACAGGTTTAAACAAGTAAATCCCATAGATATCAATGGGTGGGGGGATTACAGTTTATTATTTTTGTATTCAACAGTTTATTCTTTTCATTTGCAGCAAAATACTTTATTAGAATATTTTTAGGAATTTTTCAGCAAAATTTTTGATTCACATTTATTAATTCTGTAACAGACCTTTTTTCTAGGAACTTTTTTTTATTATTTCCCATGCATTTTTATTGTTTTAAACACCTTTTTAATGGTGTTTTTTTTATCCCCAGTCCGGCAGCTAATCGGCTTTTTTGGCATCGTTCAGCAGACTGTGGCTGCGTTCCGCGATCTGCTTGACGCATTTCAGGGACCCTGCGGTAAATGCTGAATTCACTGCAGAGTCAGCAACTGAACTCGCTGAAGTGCGCTGAACGAGAGCACCAAACTTTCAGCAAAATTTCGGTGCTCTCTGAATAGCCCTTTAAACATAGAAATCGCAGACCTCAATAGCTTTGGGTTGGAAACAACTTCTGAATAGACACTTTGTGTTTATGGATCAACAGAAACCTTTAAGTGCTTCCAATTTGTCATCTAATCTAGTATGCTGCAAACAAATATTTAGAAGATAGGCTTTTGTTCATTTTTTTAAATAACTTGATGCAAAATAAAATTAACACCAAATGATCCATGAAGCATGTGTAATAAGTAGGGATGCACCAATACCATTTTTTTAAGATGGAGTACGAGTACCATTACCCAATACTTGTGTAGCGCTCACTCCCGGAAGAGCCGCTGAATTTAAACCTCGGGTCAGTCTCCCCGCACTAGGGAATAAATATACATCAGCACTGTTGTGGATTTTATAAATTATATAGTTTACTGATCTCAAATAAACTGGCATATATAGAGCAGCATGGTAAACATATATATTTACAGAAGTTCGTAATGCGAGAAACGCGCAGCGGAAAAGAAAAAGGAATTTTAACCCCGTCGCTGCTGAAATGTGAGTCCCGTACAGGTTGTGTCCCAAAAAGGTGTACGTGTATGCGTGTGTTGGTACCCGGGTACTAGATTCAACTGGCCAGTGAATGATTTCAATGTGTCTTCGACTAGTCACGTTGGGGCCCTGTAGGTTTAGACAAACTGCAGCGTGCTTTATTATTTTACTGTGGCTGGGAAGGCCTCTCACCCATCCGCCAGATACTCTGTGCTCTGCTCGACCCAGGACGTCTTTCCGCTCGACTTGACTGGGACTCTGTGCCACCGGATCCGCTTGTCTTGCTTGTCCGTTTCTGCCACAAGATGCTCAGCTTACTGCCTGCACTCCCATTAGATCATCACGGTCTCCTAACTCGGGGTTCTTCTGCAGCTCTGTATCTGTATAAACTTCTCACTGATGGATTATTAGGTCTCTGGCAAGTGATTTAAGCCGATCTCCAGCTCCGCAAGGCAGCACCTGCGCTCCGGCCTGGTCACAATCACTCCTTGTCTCACGTGCATCTTGCTCTCTTCACCCCTTGGCACGCACTGGCTCTCCTCTCCATGAGGTTGCGGATGTCTCCCGGTTCTCCCTACCCACTTCCTGTCCCTGCCTCAAAGCATGCTGGAAAACGTAGTCCGAAAGTGTCCAGTATTGGTTTACATTGCGTTCGTCTCCCCCTGGTGGCCAGAAACGAGTAATTACAGCGGCAGGATTTAAACCAGCGCTACACTCTCCCCCTCCTAGAACTCTTGGGTCTCTCCAAGGAGGTGTAACAGTTACATTACATTTCAACATTACATCAGTCGATATATATAGGCTCAGCAGCAAACATACAATGGGTTGGGTATACATCCTCAAGTTTACTCAGACACTTCGGGCAACCTTCGCACTGTGGTAACAGCCTCTTCAGTGCTATGTCCTGGTGAGTCGTACGTGAGTCTCTGAGGGGGTCGAATAGAACGCTTTGGGCTTTGATTCTGTGGTTCAACTAGGCCTCCCAATGGAACTCTTCTTGACCGTTCTCGATAAGTCTTATCATCCTGGAGACGAATGTGGTGTTTAGTGCTCTTGGAGAACGAATTTTCCGACTTGAGTATTGGAGACTGAACCCGCTTCTTCCACTTGAACAAGATAGGAGCATCTTTAGGGTAGAACCGTTCAGCTTGAATCACTTTATTCACTCTCCTCCCTAGATCGGTACTGGAGAGGGGCTTAACAGAAGCCATTCGCCTGATTGACATCCGTGTCTTCAAATTTACTGAAGAGTCAGACACATTACATACGCTGACGGAAACTCTTCCACTTGTCCGTTTCAAAACTCTTGTAGAGATTATTTCAGGGACTTCTCTGGACTGCATAACCTTCGCTGTCCCTTCTGCTTTCCTCAGTCGCCTCACTTCTGCAGGGGCTCTCTGTTCTTCGACCATCCGTTGACATACCGGCCGTGACATTGAGTGTGCCTTCTTGGGAGCAGGACTCTCGTCTTTCACCAGCGGGGTTAGAAAACGTCTCACTAAGTCAGTGTTCGTCCCCACTATCATAGAACTTCGATTAGCTCCCGAGGGACGAGGACACACAATGGCCAATGTGTCACATACTCCCGGTTGTCCAACGGTCACGGAACTGAATTCCAGCTTCACCTGTAGATATCCATCATAGGGAAACCTCTCAGTCCCCATACCCCAGATTTCGAGATCCTTCAACTTCTTCAGGGGTATATGCTTCAAATGTTTATGATAGAAGTCTTGGTAAATCAGAGTTACTTGAGCACCTGAATCTAGAAGAGCCTTTGTGTAGACCCCTTCCACTTGGACCGGGATGATTGACGAAGGACCGATCAACTTGTCAGGGAACTTCTCCGCTGCAGTACAAGGTGGGTACCCAGTTTGCTCATTCAACTTGGGTCCTCCAAAACTTTCCGCTTGCAAGACAGGCGACTGCTCCTTCAAGGCCTTCAGGAGTTCTTCGACCGATCGCTTTACGGGCCTCATTTTTGGGCACTGAGCCCTGAAATGACCCTTTTCCCTGCAGCCAAAACATCTTTTCCTCGAGCGTGTGGGCACATTTTCTTCTTGCGCCTCATTTGAAAACCCCCTGTTAGGAACCACAGCTGCTCTTGTCATTCGTATATCTGCTAGAAACGTCCATCCTCTTTGCGGTTTGGGTGGGCTGGGCAGTCTCGTCGATAGTGGCCAACCCTCCCACAGTTGTAGCAGATCAACGACCCAGAGGGTTCTCCAGCAGGAACACTCTGCACTGCCTCTCCCTCCTCTGGTATGGCAATCCTAGCAGACAGCAACGTCATCAACTCCATCATTTTCGACAGAGTATTCAAAGCCATCACTTCGGCCTGTATGTCCGCTACACCAAGAGTTCCTACTTCTGTGGTGAAAACTGCATGTGAAGCATTAGCAATCGTTTTAGCCTTAATTAAAGCCTCTTCTTCTCGGATAGCTTTGACCAGTTTGGAATATGTCAGTCTCTTCCTCTGGTATCTAGTCTGAAATTTCAACATTATGGGATCCAGTGGGAGTGCTCCTTTGAAAATTTGATCCATCAAAGCTCCGCTTGCATGACTCGGTTCCATGCCTCCTTTGAGAATGACCTGATGGATGATTTTATCCAGCCGCCAGACATAGGTGGACAACTCTTCTCCTCCCTTTTAATAGGTGTGAGAGAACTTGTGGATAAGCTCGGCACAATCCTCCACTCCCCCAAAAATTTCCTGTAAAGCTTCTAGATACTCCACAGCAGTGCAGCCTGGCTTGTCCCTTTTCAGATTTTGGATGACATCTGAAGCAGGACCTCTTAGGCTCTCGACCAACCTTTGTCTCTTCACGGTGTCAGCAACTTCCCATTCTTCCACTGCTTGCACTGCCTGATCTATCCAAGTGTCAAAGTCCTCTTCTCCAGCTGGCACAGGGACCTTACCCGAACAGAACCCCCAACTTGCGATACCCGTAATTTGCAGATGCGGCTGCGTTTTGGGCCAACGTTTCCACCAGCTTCCCCATAGTGGTAAAGAATGTGGCAGGAGGAAACCCTGTAGTTGGGGTAGCATCGGGGATCTCGTCTCCTGATGTTGTTGGTCTAGTCACGGGAACATTCACGTGATCACCACGTGGCCTACTTTGCTGGACCAGTCGAACTTCCACATTGGTCAGCTTCACACTCGCGCCCTGAAAACACACTGGAACACCCTTTCTCCACTCAAAAAGAACATATGTGTGAGAAGTCTCTGGGTTCACTTTAACGTCCACAATGAATCCCTGCTGGTCAGGTGCCAACACCGCCACGGCTGGCGGATCTGTTCTTCTGCCCAGGTGCCTGCAGGAATGTCCATTACTACACTCAACCCTAACTGGCCATTTTGTGCTTTACACCACTCTGCTGCTTCTTCTGGATCCATATTTAACCCTTTGAATGCAGTTTTTCAGAGACTGAATCCCGGACGAGCCACCACGTGTAGCGCTCACTCCCGGAGGAGCCGCTGAATTTAATCCTCGGGTCAGTCTCCCCGCACTAGGGAATAAATATACACCAGCACTGTTGTGGATTTTATAAGTTATATAGTTTACTGATCTCAAATAAACTGGCATATATAGAGCAGCACGGTATACATATATATTTACAGAAGTTTGTAATGCGAGAAACGTGCAGCGGAAAAGAAAAAGGAATTTTAACCCCTTTGTTGCTGAAATGTGAGTCCCGTACAGGTTGTATCCCAAGAAGGTGTACGTGTATGCGTGTTTTGGTACCCGGGTACTAGATTCAACTGGCCAGTGAATGATTTCAATGTGTCTTCGACTACTCACGTTGGGGCCCTGTAGGTTTAGACAAACTGCAGCGTGCTTTATTATTTTACTGTGGCTGGGAAGGCCTCTCACCCATCCGCCAGATACTCTGTGCTCTGCTCAACCCAGGACGTCTTTCCGCTCGACTTGACTGGGACTCTGTGCCACCGGATCCGCTTGTCTTGCTTGTCCGTTTCTGCCACAAGATGCTCAGCTTACTGCCTGCACTCCCATTAGATCATCACGGTCTCCTAACTCGGGGTTCTTCTGCAGCTCTGTATCTGTATAAACTTCTCACTGATGGATTATTAGGTCTCTGGCAAGTGATTTAAGCCGATCTCCAGCTCCGCAAGGCAGCACCTGCGCTCCGGCCTGGTCACAATCACTCCTTGTCTCACGTGCATCTTGCTCTCTTCACCCCTTGGCACGCACTGGCTCTCCTCTCCATGAGGTTACGGATGTCTCCCGGTTCTCCCCACCCACTTCCTGTCCCTGCCTCAAAGCATGCTGGAAAACGTAGTCCGAAAGTGTCCAGTATTGGTTTACATTGCGTTCGTCTCCCCCTGGTGGCCAGAAACGAGTAATTACAGCGGCAGGATTTAAACCAGCGCTACACTCTCCCCCTCCTAGAACTCTTGGGTCTCTCCAAGGAGGTGTAACAGTTACATTACATTTCAACATTACATCAGTCGATATATATAGGCTCAGCAGCAAACATACAATGGGTTGGGTATACATCCTCAAGTTTACTCATACTTCTAGCTACCTCAGCTAACATAGCAGACACTTCGGGCAACCTTCGCACTGTGGTAACAGCCTCTTCAGTGCTATGTCCTGGTGAGTCGTACGTGAGTCTCTGAGGGGGTCGAATAAAACGCTTTGGGCTTTGATTCTGTGGTTCAACTAGGCCTCCCAATGGAACTCTTCTTGACCGTTCTCGATAAGTCTTATCATCCTGGAGACGAATGTGGTGTTTAGTGCTCTTGGAGAACGAATTTTCCGACTTGAGTATTGGAGACTGAACCCGCTTCTTCCACTTGAACAAGATAGGAGCATCTTTAGGGTAGAACCGTTCAGCTTGAATCACTTTATTCACTCTCCTCCCTAGATCGGTACTGGAGAGGGGCTTAACAGAAGCCATTCGCCCGATTGACATCCGTGTCTTCAAATTTACAGAAGAGTCAGACACATTACATACGCTGACGGAAACTCTTCCACTTGTCCGTTTCAAAACTCTTGTAGAGATTATTTCAGGGACTTCTCTGGACTGCATAACTTTCGCTGTCCCTTCTGCTTTCCTCAGCCGCCTCACTTCTGCAGGGGCTCTCTGTTCTTCGACCATCCGTTGACATACCGGCCGTGACATTGAGTGTGCCTTCTTGGGAGCAGGACTCTCGTCTTTCACCAGCGGGGTTAGAAAACGTCTCACTAAGTCAGTGTTCGTCCCCACTATCATAGAACTTCGATTAGCTCCCGAGGGACGAGGACACACAATGGCCAATGTGTCACATACTCCCGGTTGTCCAACGGTCACGGAACTGAATTCCAGCTTCACCTGTAGATATCCATCATAGGGAACCTCTCAGTCCCCATACCCCAGATTTCGAGATCCTTCAACTTCTTCAGGGGTATATGCTTCAAATGTTTATGATAGAAGTCTTGGTAAATCAGAGTTACTTGAGCACCTGAATCTAGAAGAGCCTTTGTGTAGACCCCTTCCACTTGGACCGGGATGATGGACGAAGGACCGATCAACTTGTCAGGGAACTTCTCCGCTGCAGTACAAGGTGGGTACCCAGTTTGCTCATTCAACTTGGGTCCTCCAAAACTTTCCGCTTGCAAGACAGGCGACTGCTCCTTCAAGGCCTTCAGGAGTTCTTCGACCGATCGCTTTACGGGCCTCATTTTTGGGCACTGAGCCCTGAAATGACCCTTTTCCCTGCAGCCAAAACATCTTTTCCTCGAGCGTGTGGGCACATTTTCTTCTTGCGCCTCATTTGAAAACCCCCTGTTAGGAACCACAGCTGCTCTTGTCATTCGTATATCTGCTAGAAACGTCCATCCTCTTTGCGGTTTGGGTGGGCTGGGCAGTCTCGTCGATAGTGGCCAACCCTCCCACAGTTGTAGCAGATCAACGACCCAGAGGGTTCTCCAGCAGGAACACTCTGCACTGCCTCTCCCTCCTCTGGTATGGCAATCCTAGCAGACAGCAACGTCATCAACTCCATCATTTTCGACATCAGAGTATTCAAAGCCATCACTTCGGCCTGTATGTCCGCTACACCAAGAGTTCCTACTTCTGTGGTGAAAACTGCATGTGAAGCATTAGCAATCGTTTTAGCCTTAATTAAAGCCTCTTCTTCTCGGATAGCTTTGACCAGTTTGGAATATGTCAGTCTCTTGCTCTGGTATCTAGTCTGAAATTTCAACATTATGGGATCCAGTGGGAGTGCTCCTTTGAAAATTTGATCCATCAAAGCTCCGCTTGCATGACTCGGTTCCATGCCTCCTTTGAGAATGACCTGATGGATGATTTTATCCAGCCGCCAGACATAGGTGGACAACTCTTCTCCTCCCTTTTAATAGGTGTGAGAGAACTTGTGGATAAGCTCGGCACAATCCTCCACTCCCCCAAAAATTTCCTGTAAAGCTTCTAGATACTCCACAGCAGTGCAGCCTGGCTTGTCCCTTTTCAGATTTCGGATGACATCTGAAGCAGGACCTCTTAGGCTCTCGACCAACCTTTGTCTCTTCACGGTGTCAGCAACTTCCCATTCTTCCACTGCTTGCACTGCCTGATCTATCCAAGTGTCAAAGTCCTCTTCTCCAGCTGGCACAGGGACCTTACCCGAACAGAACCCCCAACTTGCGATACCCGTAATTTGCAGATGCGGCTGCGTTTTGGGCCAACGTTTCCACCAGCTTCCCCATAGTGGTAAAGAATGTGGCAGGAGGAAACCCTGTAGTTGGGGTAGCATCGGGGATCTCGTCTCCTGATGTTGTTGGTCTAGTCACGGGAACATTCACGTGATCACCACGTGGCCTACTTTGCTGGACCAGTCGAACTTCCACATTCGGTCAGCTTCACACTCGCGCCCTGAAAACACACTGGACACCCTTTCTCCACTCAAAAAGAACATATGTGTGAGAAGTCTCTGGGTTCACTTTAACGTCCACAATGAATCCCTGCTGGTCAGGTGCCAACACCGCCACGGCTGGCGGATCTGTTCTTCTGCCCAGGTGCCTGCAGGAATGTCCATTACTACACTCAACCCTAACTGGCCATTTTGTGCTTTACACCACTCTGCTGCTTCTTCTGGATCCATATTTAACCCTTTGAATGCAGTTTTTCCAGAGACTGAATCCCGGACGAGCCACCACGTGTAGCGCTCACTCCCGGAGGAGCCGCTGAATTTAATCCTCGGGTCAGTCTCCCCGCACTAGGGAATAAATATACACCAGCACTGTTGTGGATTTTATAAGTTATATAGTTTACTGATCTCAAATAAACTGGCATATATAGAGCAGCACGGTATACATATATATTTACAGAAGTTTGTAATGCGAGAAACGCGCAGCGGAAAAGAAAAAGGAATTTTAACCCCTTTGTTGCTGAAATGTGAGTCCCGTACAGGTTGTATCCCAAGAAGGTGTACGTGTATGCGTGTTTTGGTACCCGGGTACTAGATTCAACTGGCCAGTGAATGATTTCAATGTGTCTTCGACTACTCACGTTGGGGCCCTGTAGGTTTAGACAAACTGCAGCGTGCTTTATTATTTTACTGTGGCCGGGAAGGCCTCTCACCCATCCGCCAGATACTCTGCGCTCTGCTCGACCCAGGACGTCTTTCCGCTCGACTTGACTGGGACTCTGTGCCACCGGATCCGCTTGTCTTGCTTGTCCGTTTCTGCCACAAGATGCTCAGCTTACTGCCTGCACTCCCATTAGATCATCGCGGTCTCCTAACTCGGGGTCCTTCTGCAGCTCTGTATCTGTATAAACTTCTCACTGATGGATTACTAGGTCTCTGGCAAGTGATTTAAGCCGATCTCCAGCTCCGCAAGGCAGCACCTGTGCTCCGACTTCGTCACAATCGCTCCTTGTCTCACGTGCGTCTTGCTGTCTTCACCCCTTGGCGTGCACTGGCTCACCTCACCACGAGGTTGCGGATGTCTCCTGGTTCTCCCCGCCCACTTCCTGTCCCTGCCCCAAAGCATGCTGGAAAACGTAGTCTGAAAGTGTCCAGTATTGGTTTAAATTGCGTTCGTCTCCCCCTGGTGGCCAGAAACGAGTAATTACAGCGGCAGGATTTAAACCAGCGCTACACTTGTAATTAATTTCATGTGACCGTTTTCCCAAAAACTATTTAGGATTTTGACGAAAGCCTGTCCAAATTATGTTAATATAGAAATGTGTGGTCAGACACCCCATTTACCCACTGCACAGGCCTGCACACACCCTGACAACACACACACACACATGTATAACTGCACCAGACCTCAGATACAGACACTGGGGTACCTGACAGAATGCATTAACAGCCGGATTCCAGCGAGCGGCTGCCAGCATGTAAAGTATGTAATGTGGCTGCGCTCTCGCAAGATCTTGCAGAGTTCACAAGATTTCATGAATTCTGCAAAATCTCATGAGAACTGGAAGCCAGCGGAGCCGTGTTACAGCCTGCACATGCTGACAGTCGCTCGCTAGAACCAGCCAGAGTGCATTCTGTCAGCCGTCCCAGCCCTCAGCTTGTAAACTGAATGGTACATGAATTTGACCATAACATAAATCATGATCAAGATTTCCACGTACATAGAGATTTAGTGCCGGCTGGGTGGAGTAAAGGTAACATCACTGCTCTATAACCATGGAGAGAGACTGGCGACACAGGTTCGATCCCGGCAAAAGCACCTTTCCAGTGAGTGTCCTTGGGCAAGACACCTAACGGTACATAATCGCCACCCAGAACATACTTGAAAATGAGAGAAATCTCAATGTATCCTTCCTGGTAAAATCCTTTATCAAAAAAAATAAAAAATTAAAACCTTTGAAGATTTTCTAGATAGATACTCCCAGCTTGGATAGACAGCCCTATGGCTATAGACCACTCCTATGGCTATATTATTACATGTGATTGTCAGGTGGTATGGAGAACCATAAGGAACCTTCTGGTGATATAAATACCGTTGGGTTTATCTCTCAACCCATTTGCAGCACTGGATCACACTATATGCAGTGGTTCCCAGTCAATGGCTATAATCATAATGTTGAGTATGGGTTGAGGGTTAGTGCATTAGTAAATGGGGGTGAAGAGGTTCAAACTCCCCCATATCCAGAAAAAGCCTGTATTTTTCATAGATAAATTTTTAGCAATCAAAAAACTGCCCCTCAAAGCAAAAGAATATAAAGGAATTATTTTACCTGGAACTGCAACAGGGAACCATATAATAGTTTCCAATCTAAGTTGACATTAAAGTAATCATTCTTTAATCTGGAAAGTATAGATCTCTAGTGTGAGCTTTTAGAATTCTGAACTTACAAAATCTCAAATTCCCTTTTTGTTTTAGATGGCTAGCACAACAGACAATGACAATATATCTATTTTCTATTTCTTAGAAGCAAGGAAATTTTTCATATCTTCTTGTCAGTTCCATAAATATTGTCTCAAGATTTATCGTGAAAAAAAATTATCCTGTGTCGCTGTTGCATTATATTTCAGCCTTCATTTTTGTGGGGGGTTTTAATACAATACCATATCGGCAGATTTTATTTATTACTAAAAGGTTAGAATAATTCCAAACGTAGAAAAGCTGTCAAAAAAACAACATCAACTAAACACCCCCCACCCCCAAAACACACACAAAGGCTTGAGCGACTATAGATTACTTATTCATTGGGGAATGGAGTGTCAGAGTTCCTTCTAACATTTATTTAGCCATTGGTCATGGTATAAGATAAAAGAAATCTAAAATACAGCATTGAGGATTGTACTGCATACAGTTTATAAAATAAAAATGTTGATAATACTGTTTTATAGATAATTACTCTCTATGCAGATCTGTAGAAAAGCATTATGCATTGTCTGTTTTACTGATTCATTAACAATGACATATAGAATACTGAAGGAGAAATTGCTAGTTTAGGACATAATAATCAAGGTCAGAAAATGCAGTTTATGTAGGGCGGCTAATGTTAGATGAACGCAGATCTGGCCCCGAAATGTAACCGGACACTGAAATTCAGCATGCAGTTACATTTCCTGGCCATTCGGCTATTCTGAGAGCAGGCAGTTCACCAAATGTTAGTGAATTGCCTGCACATACGGTGCCTGTTCGAAGGCAGTGAATTCCCCCATAGAGAAGCAATGCTTCGTCTATTCAGAGAGCACCGAACAGCAGTGAAAAGTGGCCGAAGTGCCCTGCTGTTCGGTGGTTTCATTCGACAGGTTTATTCAGGAGAATCCCATAGGCTTCCATGTTAAAAATATTCCCGTTTTAACTCAATAACTAATAAACCGTTTATTTTAGTCTGCAGTAAAAAGTCTTTTAGATATTTTTTGGATCTTTTAGGCATTTTGTCGTCTAATTTTATTATCATCCATTGGATCTTATGTGTAAATTCCAGACATTTTCATTCAGTATTTTTTTTGCAAACAGCGTTTCAAATTTCAAACTTTCAAGCGCATGGTTTTGGTTTTTCTTCACCTCGTTCGTCTGCGTGTCGGCTTGTTCCGGCTGCTGCTCTGCGCTGTGATCGCTGGCTGCTCAGATTTTCCCGGCGTG
Source organism: Leptobrachium leishanense (assembly GCA_009667805.1). Classification (NCBI taxonomy): domain Eukaryota; kingdom Metazoa; phylum Chordata; class Amphibia; order Anura; family Megophryidae; genus Leptobrachium; species Leptobrachium leishanense. The sequence continues at coordinate 109,561,887 of CM019064.1, read as the reverse complement.
TTCGGCTTGGTTTTTGAGGCGGTTTCTGCGGGTTTTTGGTGAGTGTTTGGTGAGTATTCGGTGAGTGTTCTGCAGGTTTGCGGCAAGTATTCCCTGCACTATGGGGGCCCTGCGGTGCTTGCTGAATACATTGCAGGGTCGGCGAACTAGGAATCGCCGAATCACGCCGTAGTGCGGGGAACGAAAAGTCACCGAACGTGCATTGACTTTTCGAATCTCTTTGAATAACCCTGTATGTATTTATTGTTTTTTTTTTTTAAATAATCACTTAGTATCCCTCTACATCAGTGGTACCCAACCGCGGTCTTCAAGTACCCCTAACAGGCTGGATTTTACAGATCACCTTGGGGAAATGCAGACTGAATCCTGCAATCACTGAGCAACAAATCAAATCACCTATGCTGTGCTTTAGATATCTGGAAAACATGACCTGTTAAAAGGTACCCGAGGACCGCGTTTGGGAACCACTGTTCTACATGATCACTCTGCCCAATCAATAACAATATATGCTTTGCCAAGAAGATCAGGAGGAAAAAAGGTTTAACCTGAAACTTTCAGTTCTTATAGTTCGTTATTAGAGAATCTACTCTACAAAAGACATGTTAGCATTTGTTAGTGAGCTATTATCTTCCCACTTGCAAATGTCAAGAGTTCAGCTTCATGTGTATTTATCCTCCTATCCTAAAGGGTTAGTCCTTAACCATAAATGTTCATTGAAGGAACTGCGGGTTAACGTCTGTGAACTAGAGTGGATAAAGTATGGTGAAACTATGATAAATTCACTATTCAAGGAACTACCACCATTGTGTGTCATACTTTTTACAGTTCTGTCCATCGTTAGTCTCTGCCCAAGTTGTCTACTGTAGTTTTCAGGGTAACTCTAAATGGAGTTCCTGCTGATGTTACCACCATAGTAGTTAAACCCCTTAACGGCGGGCAGGCTTCACCTGTCGGGGCTGGCTAACCGCCAGCAAGGCGTACAGGTATGCCTCACCAACAGGTGCCGTCGCGAGCTGCAGATTGCGGCCTACCTCGCAGCCGATGCACATCCTTCAGGCCGTCCCCGTGCAGCCAATGACCCATGTCTCGCTCAGGCTGTGGGTGGGCCCTATTGTGGGTGGGCCCTATTAAAAGACAGCCTTCTTCAAAGTTCTCCCACCGCCAGGGTGGCACAGCACATCCTGGGGCGGCATGGGGCTAACATAGCATTCAATGATGTCAAAGTTGTCTGTCATTGTTTTCTACTGTTTTCACAGTTTCTATGGGAGGTCTATGGACATTGCGTCTAAAATCAAACTATCTTTACCGGTGTTTGAGACATCGGTGAAGCAAACATATGTAGAATATCTTCAGGTTACACATTTTACGGAATAACAACAGTGGTCCAGTGCTGCTCACTGTTATTTGCATTACCTTTTGTCTGTTAGATTTTCTTTCTCTGGATAGCTGAAGTTCACCGTAATTGCACCAGCAGTGATTTTTACAATTGCCTGCAGCAACAAAGAATACTAATGCTTTGTGAATTACCCCGTTTAGTACTGGGAGAACAAATGTACTAATAGCGGTAGAAGAATGATTGCTTGTTAGAGTCTGAGAGAGAAAAATAATTACCATTCTCTAAACCTGAGGGTCTGTTCACAAAGAACTGAAATTGCGTGCAATTTCGGTGTTTTGCGGTTCCACCCATTTCGGTGATTCCATTTTGCTGAAAATAAGGTGAATTCACTATTTAGCGAATTGTGAATGTATTTTCCTGAAATTGGAGTCGTTGAAGCAGTTATTGGACGAATTGCGCCAATAACCGCTGAATTGAGAGCGTGAGAAAAAAAAGGAAGTCTCCTAATAGGAGTTTCTAGCAATAACAATGTGTCTAAATAATAAAGTCCTTTAAAAATAATAAAAAGGTCTGTTACAAAATATAAAAAAAGTTTTATAAAAAATTAAAGGGTTCTTGCAAAAAATAAAAATAACTGGTCTTTAAAATATATATATATATATATATATAATCTCTCATTGAAATTTATGGGATTTGCCTTTTTAAACCTGTCGAGGTGAAACACCGACAATCAGGGCATTTTTTTGGTGCATTTCGGCATTCTGTGAATAGAAGACACGAAAGTCTTCTATGGGGCAATACCAGTGGTGGTGAGTTGCACCTTCCGTGGATGTCAATTCACTGCTTGACAGCTTAATGAACAGACAAAATGACCCAAAATTGCACCAAATGGTGAAATTCACCATTCAATGATTTTTGGGGCCGATTCAGAGGTTAGTGAATAACCCCTATGGTGTTAACATCTTTAAATGAAAGAGGAAAATACTTAAAACATACCCAAGATCCCTCAGCACAGAAAAGGGCACAGCCACATAACAATGCCTCCCCTGTTCCGTGAAGGACATAGAAGAAATAATTATCCAGTGTCATTCAATTCCCTAGTGTCCCTGGAACAGTGTTATCCTGCATATTGAGTGACAAACCCTAAAGTCTCATGAACTTCAAGATTGTGAGATGCTAAAATTATTTTACAGGATGTATCACAAGTCTGAACCCTTAAAATTTCATTATGTATGTATTATGTATGTTTTTGTCCTGTTGGCCTAGAGTTACAGGGCACTATATACTTTATAATAGTACTAGTATAACGTTTAATGTAGCTACATGTTTGTATAACGTTCTAGAAATGGTGAAATAAGAGTATCGCAGAATGCAATATTTAGTTTCTCAGTGGATTAAAAAAAGCATCATAAAGACAAGGTTTTAAGAGTATCCTCTCTTCTTCAGGTCAGACACAAAGGGCACTAGGAATGTGCGTTTCGGAATGTCGGAATTTTCACGAAATTTCCCGATTCGGACGATTTTCCAAATCGGATCGGACCTGAAAACCGACAGATCCGAAAAGTTTTCCGAGCCAAAACGAAAAATTTTCGGAGTTTTCGAATGGACTTGAAATGTGTCAAATCGAAATTTATTTTCGCTCTATTCATGATTTTGGTTCCATTTCAGTAATTCTGGACATCGTATATTTAACTATTAGCGGTTATATTGCTGATTCTGTAAATTTTGTATTTGTAAATGCGTATTTTTGATCATCTATTTTTCTTTTTAAAAATAATAACCAGAACAAAAGGTTTTAAAAGTCAGACCATTTGGGTCAGTTTAGCGTTTAAATCGTTTTGTTAATTTTTTTTTTGTTCCTTGGCTTTCATACCATTTTAATATGATTAAATAAAGTTGTGAAATGTATATTCATAAGAAAAAAAGGATCTTTATTTAATAAAAAAAAACACGATAGAATCGCCAGAATTATCGTATCGACAGAATGAATTATCGGATCCGAAAAACAAACCAATAATTAATTATAAAAAAATATATAAAGTATAAAAAAGTAAACCATAGTAGTTTACGTCAAAACGAATAGAGTTAGACACTTTGAAACGAGGAGAACAGACGTTCCGAAAAAAATGAAAATTTCCGAAATCACGAAAAGTCGATACAAAAAACGAGCAAAGTGACCCGAAAACACGAAAAATAGTCGATATTCCGAAAAAAAAAATGTACACGAAAAACGAGCCGAACCGAACCGAAACAGAAGTCGGTCGAAACGAGCCAAATCGAAAAGTTTAAACATCCGAACGAATCGAACCGAAAAAAAAAAAAAAAAAAACATTCGGTGCACAAGTATAAAGGGCAATATTAAACTCTTTGCGCAAACGTTAACGCGTATGCAAAAACGCATTAACGCGAGGGGCAAAACCCTTCGCGCAGAACGTGGTATTACAATGTCCGCACATAAAAAGCACATTAACATCTACCGCTGGTGAACTTGCGAGAACCCTTTGTGAGCGTAATGAACGTTGCGCGTCCTATACTTAACATTGTGAGCGCAGACGCGTTTGTGCGCTGGTACGCAGATGGTATTACAATCTATGTGCAAATTTTAACGAACAACATTTGCGCGCATAATTTTAACGTCTTTGAAACGCTGGTGGTAGCTGCAAATCTGAACGTCCTGGCCGAAACCAAATACACCAGCCCGGAAAAAAATACAGCAAAGTATAGTTACACATTCTACGCATACCCAAACAATAAAGTGGAGAGTAAAGGGTTTTCGGAAATTTAGTGTACATTTGTAATTGTATTCAGAATGAAATCCTACAAGGACTTTTTAAAGAACTATATGCAACTAAAATGACATCAGTTGGTTTTGTAATACAGTAGTAAATGTTTCTTTTCTGAATTCTTCAACCCCTTAAAGACTACCACTCTGAAGAACAGAGGTTCATTCAAGTGTTTTCAATCAGGTATTGAAAACACCTGTGGATGTCACGGAGCAGCAATAAAGCATAATAAGCACCAATTAGGCAGCTTTAAAATGACTGTGATACTCAGCTCCTTCAAGACATTTACTGGTGTGGTTACAAACATGGTGAAGTCAAGAGAATGGTCCAGGAAGACAAGAGAAGAGGTGATTACTCTTCACAGGAAGGGCAATGGCTATAAGAAGATTGCAAAGATGTTAAACATACCAAGAGAGACCATAGGAAGCATCATTCGCAAATTCAAGGCAAAGGGCACTGTTGAAACGCTACCTGGTCGTGGCAGAAAGAAGATGCTGACTTCGACTGCTGTGCGCTACCTGAAGCGTAGAGTGGAGAAAAGTCCCCGTGTGACTGCTGAGGAACTGAGAAAAGATTTGTCAGATGTGGGTACTGAAGTTTCAGCTCAGACAATACGGCGCACACTGCGTAATGAAGGCCTCCATGCCAGAACTCCCAGGCGCACCCCCTTGCTGTCTCCAAAGAATAAGAAGAGTCGACTGCAGTATGCCAAAAGTCATGTGGACAAACCACAGAAGTTTTGGGATAGTGTTCTGTGGACTGATGAAACAAAATTAGAACTGTTTGGGCCCATGGATCAACGCTATGTTTGGAGGAGGAAGAACAAGGTCTATGAAGAAAAGAACACCTTGCCTACTGTGAAGCATGGCAGGGGGTCAATCATGCTTTGGGGCTGTTTTGCTTCTGCAGGTACAGGGAAGCTTCAGCGTGTGCAAGGTACCATGAATTCTCTTCGTACCAGGAGATATTGGATGACAATGTGATGCAGTCCGTCACAAACCTGAGGCTTGTGAGACGTTGGACCTTTCAACAGGACAATGATCCCAAGCATACCTCCAAGTCCACTAGAGCATGGTTGCAGATTAAAGGCTGGAACATTTTGGAGTGGCCATCGCAGTCACCTGACTTAAATCCGATTGAGAACCTCTGGTGGGACTTAAAGAAAGCAGTTGCAGTGCGCAAGCCTAAGAATGTGACTGAACTGGAGGCTTTTGCCCATGACGAATGGGCGAAGATACCCGTAGATCGCTGCAAGACACTTGTGTCAAGCTATGCTTCACGTTTAAAAGCTGTTATAACTGTAAAAGGATGTTGTACTAAGATTGAATGTCACTTGGGGGTTGAATAAAACTGATAATGATGTGAGCACAGAAAAGACATTTGTGGTTATTTCATTATAAATGTTATGTTATATTTGTCTGACCTACACGTGCCTCTTTGATTTAATTGTAAGCAAGATGACTGAATGATCAAAATCATTGTCAAACTGGCCAAAACACTCAATTTCAGTGGGGGTTGAATAATTTTGAACACAACTGTACCTGGGCGTTAATCCAGAACTGGTTAGCCATCTGCAGAAGTTGCTGCGTGAACACAAAAAGTATATTCTGTAACTTAAGGCTGCTGTTGATTCTGTTCCTAAGGGCCACAAGGACTTCCTAGTGGTGATTAACGCCGATTGGAAGCCTTCTGGAGAGCACAGAGGTCGTTTCAATGCTCTCACGAGTAGGGATGAGCAGTTCGGGTTCGGACGGTTCGGGGTTCGATGAGATCGCGAACACCGAACATTTCCGGGTGTTCGCCGCATGTTCGACCACAATGGACCACAATGCATTTTCCCACTGGCCTGAAGCTCGTAATTGGCTACAGCCTTGCACCTGCTGGCTTTGCATTATTAGGGAGCCCATGCAGCGTAGGTTGGAGGTGGCATTAGCCTCCGAGTCTTCCTGGTCAATGAGGATGACCGTATTGTGCACTTCCTCCTCCCAGCCACGCACTAGCCCTTATGTTTCTGGGCACACGAAACCCTCTCTTGAGGAACCCCCACCTTCAACGCCCCCACTACTTAAATAGTCCTCCTCCTCCTCATCCTCCTCCTGTCTGATCTGAGTAGGACCCGCTGGAATGCTGTCTGCGGAAAGACTGGGGCCTTGAGAGCTAGGGAAGGCCTCTTCCTCCCGCTGCTCTGCCTCTAGAGCCACATCTATAATCCCCGCAGAGTGTGCTCCAGCAGGAACACTAAAGGAATTGTGTCACTGATGCATGCACTGTCCCTGCTCACCATCCTCGTTGCCTCATCAAATGGTGACAGTACAGTGCATGCATCCTTGATCATCAGCCACTGCGGGGGGGGGGTGGAAACCAAGTTGACCTGAACCTGTCCTTGTGCCATACTCACACAGGTACTCGTTGATGGCACTCTGGCAATGCTGCAGCGTCTGCACAAGCAGCAATGTCGAGTTCCACCTGGTGGGCATGTCACAGATCAGACGGTTTGTGGGAAGGTGGAATTCTCTTTGAATTTCTGCCAGGCGGACGCTTGCTGGGAATGACCGTCTGAAGTGACTGCAGATTTTTCTGGCCTGGCTGAGAAGCTCTGGCAGCCCTGGGTACTTGGTTAGGAAACGCTGTACCACTAGATTTAGGATGTGTGCTAGGCATGGTACATGCGTCAATTTACCCTTGCGTAGGGCGGAGAGAAGGTTGCTGCCATTATCACAGACGATCATTCCCAGCTGAAGCTGGCATGGTGTTAACCATCTCTGCACCTGGCCCTGCAGAGCTGACAAAATTTCTGGCCCGGTGTGGCTCCTGTCCCTTAAACAAACCAGCTCAAGCACAGTATGGCTTCTTTTTGCTTGAGCCATTGTGTAGACCCTGTCAGGCGTCGGTTTAACTGCCACCTCGTCAGAGGCAGAGAAGGAGGAGGAGGAAGAGGGAGAGGTGGTGGTGGTGGAGCAGACAGACCTCATACAAGCAGCTTTCTGGAGGCGTGGTGGATGAACAAGCTCCAGCACAGAGCCCCGTCTTGGATCCCTCCCAGCTGCAATCAGAGTTACCCAGTGTGCCGTGAAGGAAATGTAATGACCCTGTCCATGCTTGCTGGACCATGTGTCTAAAGTCACATGCACCTTGCTGCTGACTGCCTTTCCCAATGACTGGATAACATTGTCTTCCACGTGCTGGTATAGTGCTGGAATGGCCTTGCGTGAAAAGTAATGGCGTTTTGGAACCTGCCACTGTGGTACAGCACATTCAGCAAATTCACGGAAGGGAGCAGAGTCCACCAGCTGGAAAGGCAGCAGCTGCAATGTGAGTAATTTTGCTAAGCTGGCATTTAGACGCTGTGCTTGGGGATGGTTGGGACTATATTTTTTCTTACGCTGCAGCAGCTGCGGCAACGTAATCTGACTGCGTAAATCTTCAGCGGCTGGGAGGATGTCACATTGTGAGGAAGGACCTGGTACATCCATTACTGTAGCATCATCCCTGTCAGTGGAGGTTGTAGACAATGACATGGCAGGACATACAGTGGGGGTAGAGACAGATGAGGAGGAGGCAGACCTACGCAAAGTTTTGCGCCAACAGGATGCATGGCGGGTGGTCATATGTCGCCTCAAGCACGTGGTACCCAAGTGTCCGGTGTTTATCCCACGCTTCAGCCTCCTCTGACATAGATTACAAATAGCAACGGTGGGGTCTGCTGCACATTTCTTAAAGAACTCCCAGACAGCAGAGTTCCTGCATGTGTTCTTTGAGACAACAGCGCTCTGCACCGGAGCAGCTCTGACATCTGATGCCTTGGACTGGCTAGTGTTACGGTTGGTCACAGAGGATGTTGTGCCTCGTGCTTGCTGTGCCTCCTCCCCCTCCTCCTCAGTTCGATCTGACACCCAGGTGGAGTCAGTGACCTAATCAATGTCATCTTCACCCCCTATCTCCTCGTCACTGGAGCCAACTTGGCAGTATGCTGCAGCTGCTGGGGCAACATGAGTGCCAGTTATTTGTGTGTCATCACTGGCACCCCCTTCCTCTAGGTTGATTATACTCCCTTGCTCAACCTCAGAGATTGAATCAGAGCACTGTACTTGCTGCGCATCCTCAAGCAGCATGTCACTCTCATTGTAGTCAAACAATTCAGCTGACTCCTCTGTGTGTGATAGCGAGGCTACGGCAGGAGTAGCTGTGGTCATGGAGGCTGCATTAGATGCTTTGGCAGTGGAGGTGGACTGTAAAGCACTAGAAGCCTGGCTGGCAGAGGACTCGGAGGATGAGGATGGCCTGGCTAGCCAATCCACCAAATCCTCTGTATGTTGCTGGAGGTTAAGAAGACGGCCAGCACCAGTTATAAAGGACAAGCGTGCCCCTGCAGAGGATGCACCACGTCCACCACGACCAGAGGCACAGCCTCCCAACACAGGGGCTGCTTGCCCTCTTATCTTTGTCTGGAAGCGTCTGCCTGTCCTTTTTGTTCTTTCAGACATGGTGAGTGATATATAGATTAAATATATACAGAACTCTGATTCAACTCTGGTATAAAGATTAAAGATTTACAGAACTCTGGTATAAATCAGTGAGACCCTTTGATGGGTGGCAGTGAAACCTCCTATAAATCAGTGAGACCCCTTGATGGGTGGCAGCCAGTGAGAACACACAGATTATAACAATTCCCAAATATTTTGTAGATATTAGTGACCCCAAAAATACTGCGTGGTACTGGCTGTGTGACAAGACACAGATCACCTCAATTCACAAATGTTTTAAAGAAATTAGTGAGCCCCAAAATACTGCGTGGTACTGGGTGTGTGACAAGACACAGATCACCTCAATTCACAAATGTTTTAAAGAAATTAGTGAGCCCCAAAATACTGCGTGGTACTGGCTGTGTGACAAGACACAGATCACCTCAATTCACAAATGTTTTAAAGAAATTAGTGAGCCCCAAAATACTGCGTGGCGTGGTACTGGCTGTGTGACAAGACACAGATCACCTCAATTCACAAATGTTTTAAAGAAATTAGTGAGCCCCAAAATACTGCGTGGCGTGGTACTGGCTGTGTGACAAGACACAGAAGATCACCTCAATTCACAAATGTTTTAAAGAAATTAGTGACCCCAAAAAATATTGCTGGCACAGTGACAAGACACACATATCAATTCCCTGATATTTTTTAGAAATGAGACCCCCCCAGTAGCGTGGCAGACCGGCAGTAACAACACACAACAATCTCCTCTGAAATTTCCTCTAAAATGCGTGCAGAATCGGCGCGTGGAAACGTTATATAGTGTGCTGTGGGACTTAGCTCTGTGAGCCCATGATTGGGCAAAATTTGCCCAATCAGGACTCTGAGCGGTGATTGGCATACTGTTGAACCTGTCTTGCACCAGACCTGTGGTCAGGTGCAAGGCTGTAGCCAATTACGAGCTTCAGGCCAGGGGGAAAATGCATTTTGGGCTCATACATGCGCCGAACACCCGAAAATGTTCGGAGTTCGCGATCTACCCGAACAGGCTACGTTCGGACCGAACTTCCGAACTGCCCGAACCGCTCATCCCTACACGAGTACATGGAATGAAAAATTACTGAATAATAGTGTGATACAGACTAGGTGAATACAAATGGTATCTACTGCTGTTCCTCAACCTTCTCAAATCAATTTCTGGTTGATATGTATGCCAAAATTGAGAGTGAAAGACTCAACTGGATTCGTAGAAACCAAAAAAGCTGGAGACGTGAGGAGTATGTGCACCTTAAGGATGCCATGACAAGACCTGACAGCCACTTATCAAAGCTTGGCAAGATGGTTTTGTTGCAATCCTCTTTCACTGGAGGACCCTGCTACATGCATGAGCGAATTCAAGATGCGATGACGTATGTGTGCCATTTCGGATGACCGGATCTGTTCATTACATTTACCTGCCATCCAAAATGGCAGGACATGTTTGAAAATGAGAGAAATCTCAATGTATCCTTCCTGGTGAAATACTTTATAAATAAATAAGCCAGAAATTGTACATAGATTTTTGTCCTTGTTAAAAGCTAACGAACAAACGATTCAGCCAACAGCATCAACAACTTTCTGCTGGAGAAGTTGTCCACTGAGCATATGAAGTATGAATCTGTGGGATTGGTAATGGAGATTTAGGATGCTGTACATTACCCTGTGGAGTTCTTGTACGCTCCTCAACCCACCAGATTACCACCTCATGTCCTCTACCTCAAGGTTGGCACTCTAATCATGCTGTTACGCAATCTAACCCCTCCGAAACTGTGCAATGGCACCGGACTTCAGGTGAAAACTCTGTACAAACACGTAATCGAAGCCACGATTTTCGCAGGCGTAAATCTGGCAGAAACCGTTTTCATACCCAGAATTCCTATGATCCCATCAGACTACCACTTCAAGTTAAAACATCTACAATTTCCGGTTAAGGTATGCTACACCATCACCATCAATAAGGCACAAGTACAGACTTTAAAAGTGGCTGGCCTGCATCTGAGGAGTGACTGTTTCTCCCATGGCCAGTTGTATGTGGCGTGCTCCAGAGTCAGTTCACCTGACAGCCTGGTCATCCTCCAGCCAGAGAGTAAAACCAGGAATGTTGTTTACAGGGAGGTCCTGAGTAAATCATCTGAGGGACAAATTGAAAGTCTATACTATGCAAGTAATTAGCCCAGCTACATAGACAAAAAACCCAGGGTTGCTGCTGGGATTAAAGGGGTTAAACCCATCTATTTTATTGTTTTTTATTATTATTATCATCCCTTATGGGTTTCAATCACCAACCACCACTAAGCCAACGGATTGTGAGCCTAATATCTCCTGCATAGCCCGACTTTTCGTCACGAAGCACGGTAATATATATATATATTTTATTATTTTTCCCAACAGACGGCCACACTCAATCAAAAAATTTGATATGCTTTAATAAATTTTGTTATTTTAACAGCAAGTCCCAACGTTTCGGCTCTTTTAGGAGCCATTATCAAGGGTCAACATTTATATGCTGCAGGTAAGAAATGAAAAACCAAACCCAGGTGACCTGCCTTGATTTGCTTACGACAGCATATGAATTATACATGTTGCAGGGTAGCACTTTTCACTGTGCTACCCCTTTGCATGAAATTGTAATATGTGTCCAGGAAAACATGGCCGATCTGTTAACCCAATCTGTAAATCAGCACTGATTGCAGGATGCAGCAAGTGTTTCAATGGCTTTATAAACATAGACATATCGCACAGACATCTAGGGTTAAAAGACCATAGTTTTGCACTTTGCCTCACTGTAAACTCTGCACATTTAGATCTAGGAGTATTATCTTCTGTTTGTTCCCATAACACCAAGCACATTAATCTGGTAAACTTGCGGGAAAAAAAAACCTGTATAAATTGTGTGTTCTACAAACACAGTGCTGCAGAAAAAGAATAAAGCCAGAAAATAAAATCCATTATATAGGAAAGAACAATATCTAAGATGAACAGAAAACAAATCTAACAGAAAAACAAATGTCGTACCTTATCTTTCTGCTGCTTGTTAAGACTCAAACTAAGCGATATGGACTGGAATGCTGGGATTGTTAACAAACTTCTACCAAAGAGCTTCTTGACCTCTCAGCTGCCTTTCACACCGTCAACCACGCCCCCTCCTACAAACTTCCTACTATAGGTCTCCAGGGTGCTGCTCTCTCTTCTACTTTTGTATTTATTCAATGCTCATTCAGCATCTTCTTTTCTGGCAGTGCCTCCTCCCCACAGCCTGTCTTTGTTAGGGTATCCCAAGGATGAGTATTCGGCACCCGCTCTCTTGTCTATCTGTATTGCCTTTTGGGCAAACATTAGTTTTAGACTTCAGAAGAACCTATATTCAGACAACCAACAGGGTAATTCAAAGAGAATCAAAGTCCCTGCACGTTCGGTGACTTTTCGTTCTCTTCAATTCGGTTCGATTTGGCGATCCCATTTCGGCGACCCTGCGGTGTATTTAGCAAGCCCCACAGGGTCTCCGTATTGCAGGGAAAGGTCACCGCAAACCCGCCGAAAACTAACCGCAAAGCACAGCGAATGCACACCAAAAACCCACAAAAACATCTGGATTAACCCCGCCGAAAACGCCGGAAAAAACCCGAGCAGCCACTGGAAAAAGCCGACGAATGGAGTGAATAAATAAAAAAAACAGTTTGCTTGAATGTTTGAAAAGTGAAATGCTGTTTGCAAAGAAACTACTGAGCGAAAATGTCTGAAATTTACATATGAGGTCTAATGAATGATAATAAAAAGGGCAGTTACAGAAAAAATAAGTTAAAAAAATCCCGAAAAATGCTTAACCCTTTCGCTGCTGAGGCTTTTCACACCTCTGTGCTGAGGTCATTTTTACTGGTTTCGCTCATCATGTTTAACCGCGTTTTGTAGCCATATTTTGATATATGACCCAGACATATTATATATCGTTCTTTCCGGCAGACTCCACAGATTCATAATATGTCATTATTATATGTATACGTTATGTCATGTCTGTATATTATAACAAAAAATGCAATAAAATTTGAATTTTCAATAATTTATTATGTGTAAAGTGTTTTTTTTCACATTTTAACATGCGATCGTTTACGGTTATATTTTGTATTGGGTGCGCTTGTTAAAAAAGTTAGAAATGGGGACCCGTTACATTTTTTTTCGGGGAAAATGTTGCTATTTTTAACAAACACACCGCATACAAAAATCGTTAGTGCAGCATTATTGTTCCCATTATAATTGAATTGGGAACAATATTGCTGCATTAACAAAACAAAAACAAAAAAAAAACTCTTTTTTTTTAAAATATATATTTTTTTATTTTTAATTGTTATTTTTTTTAAAACTTTTTCATTATCATGTTTGATATTGTTGGAAAGGCCTTGCTCTGGCCGATCCAACAATATCAAACATTAACCCCTAGCTGCCACGGATCGGGAGATAGGGGGTTCATTGGAACTTCCTCCCCCCTCCCTTTCAGGCGCCTCCTCCGCACATGCGGGGGGGGCCTGAATTAGATGTCATCGCGCCGCCGCGATGACATCTAATTGCTCCGCCGGGGTCCCGAGTGCTGGGCTGACATCCAAGATGTCAGCCTGCACCGGGGGGGGGGCGCAGCAATCCGCCGGATTGCTGCCTCCTGTGCATGGACGCTCTCAGCGCGTCCATAGCACAGGAGAACCACTTGGCTGGACGCGCTGAGCGCATCCATAGCAGCCAAGTGGTTAAAATATCCAAGAGAAATCTATAAAGAGACTCTTTACTGCAGAATATTATGATCAACGGTTTATTAGATATTGAATTAAAACGGGAATATTTTTAACATTGAAGCCTATGGGATTCGCCTTAATAATTCTGCCGCATGAAACCACCGAATGGTAGGGCAATTTGGCAACTTTTCACTGCTGGCTTTTGCTCTCTGAATAGCCGAAGCATTGCTTCTCTATAGGGATTTCACTGCCCTCGAACAGGCACCATATGTAGAGGCAATTTGCCAGGATTTGGCGAATTGCCTGCTCTCTGGATAGCCGAATGGCCAAGAAAGGTAACCGAACGCTGATTTTCAGTGTTCAGCTCCCTTTCGGGAGCCATTCGGAACTCTTTTAATAATCCTGCAAATGTACATTTCCTCCCCAAATCTTTCCTCACTTCATGGTGAAGCTTCTGCAGCAGCTATTTGATTTTTCCTTTCTGAAATGCTGGCATTTGTCGCAGACACAACAGCAGTTTTCGCTTGTGTTTGCAACATCATGGTGGGTTTTATTTATACACGCACCAAGCACTTCCCATTTGGGGTTGAAAACAAAAACATGGAAGAAGGAACAGCAGCAAAAATGACTAACTGGTGTTACATTTTTGCTGCTGTTCCTTTTTTCATGTTTTTGTTTTCAACCCCAAATGGGAAGTGCTTGGTCCGTGTATAAATAAAACCCACCATTTTTTTGCCTCTCCTTACCTGAAAAGCAGCAAGGGGGCATGCAGCTGCTCAGAGGGCGCAGCTTTTGGTACATTGGTCAGGACTCACTCTACCGAGAGGTGCCTTGATGGGGTGAGATTACGCTTCAATGGCCATTTAAGCAAACTAAAACCTCTGACAGTGTTTTGTTGCACATGGAATTATATAGAAACGAGCGCAGATGACATAGCTTTTTCTTGTTACGATTTATACGTGAACTAGGTTGTTACTCCTGGCTGTTACAGACGCTCTGAGTACAGGCACTAGCATCAAATGTTCATGTTAGCTTCTGACTGTTCTGCAGGATGTCTCAGATGTTGTAGTGCAATTCCCATTGAATGCACAAAAGGAAAATCGGTAAGGTATAGGTCACTATTGCAAGATCCTACAGTGATGATTTGCAGTACACAGCTCCACGGGAGCTATTGCTGTGATGCCACCCTAGTGACACATCTTGCAAAAGCCTGGCCTTATCAAGACCAACAGCGCAAGAGTTTTCAACAGCCAACTGCTTTGTTTAAATCTCCCATAGTAGCAAATACATTGAACATTGGCTCTTACAAAGAGGACCATGAGAAATAAGGTGAATACTTTAAAATGACACTCTAAGGTTAAAATGGACAACACAGGGAAAGTGTAAAAACTGCAAGAAAAGAAAGATCCTGTGATGTTCATATTGTATATGGAGGACTTCTAGTCACCTCCTGGAGACTATCTGCAATATACTAATTTAGTTAAGTATCGTGTATTTTCTGAGGGGTTTAGTTTATAAGGTTAAAAAGGACAAAAATATGGGGGGGACATTGCCACCTTTGCATATTATTCCTTTTAGATATGTTTAAAACGCCCCTTGTCAAGGTGGCACCTACTATGAGCTGTGGTGGAACCCATATGAAAAGCCCAATGAGGAGAAGATGCAGCCAGTAAAAGTAAAGTGCAGATTTATTAGTAAAACAGGGTAAACAAAGGCAGAAGATAATATGGCAAATGCAACGAGTCTCTGGAGCATGGCAAGGCAGAGTGGATACAGGAGGCCCTGGCAGAAGAACACACGGCAGGCAAGGCTGGAATAGGTGGCAGGGTTGCATTACAGCTGGTCAAGGCTGGGTACTAAGGGCTTACTAATGACATGAGTGTCTGGGTTAGCAGCACAGGAAGGAACAGTAGCACATCTACACAAAATCAGGCAATGGAGATTGAGTAAGGCTGGGCGTCTGGAGCACAGCAAGGCTGGATTACTGAAAGCTGATATGGAAGCAGAAGACACAACAGCACCTTCACAGTATCTCATTACTAGAGCAATGTTTTTTTTTTGCAGTTTTGAGGGGGGATTGTTGCAGCAGGGATTGGGCCGGAACCAGGGCAGGGAGATAAAACTGTCCTCTTCAACCCGTGTCGAGTAAAAAGGCCGGGAGTGCAGCCCTGTCGAGCCGATGCACCTTCCAAAAGGCCGTGTCAGACACGCATCCCCCGGGCTACCCCACTCGCAAGCGAGGGTCGTATCACAGGGCCAGGATCGGCACACTAGCCCGCCAGCAGACAGCCTTCCAGAATGTCGCGCCATCTGCAGCTTAGAGTGCTGGGGGGGTGTATGCGGTGGGTAGAATCTCCTCGTCAGGCTGCAGCAGGTTCCCGTCATGTAGCCCTTGATCCTGTTCTGAAGACGGAAGAGTGTCCAGCGGCACAGCATTCAGATCACTAGTCTCGCTCAACATCCCCTCGGCAGCGATCTCCAGATCCTCTTCATCACGAGCAGGTAAGGCTTCTTCCAACTGGGTAGCCGGTGTACTTCTGCAGCTGCGCAAGATTACCATCATCCGGCGCCAGGTCTCCCTTGTGAGCAGGCCAAGGTCGTCCCCCTCCAGCAGCGCCATACAGGCCTCTAGGCCCGCCACCGCTGACATTTTCTCTTCAGATGGAGGAGGGGAACGATCCGATGCCGGATCTCACCTGCTTTGCCCGGCAACTGTAATCCATCCCCTGTAGCCGGCAAGAGACGGGGCCCTCCATCCCCATAGCACACCGTATGTGCCCAGCCAAGGGAATCCGCAGGGATGTGCAGCAAGAAGCAGTCTGCTGCTGTGGAATAGGCCCCAAAATGGCCGCCGGCAACCTCTGTGGTCCGGTGGGGAGCAAAATGGGCCCCGGACAACTCCCCCGGTGGGCGGTCACCCTGGGTGCCCAAGTGTAAAAATATCAGTGGCAAAAAGGTATCTAAGGACCCCCAGACGAGAAGGAAACGTCAGAGCTCCACAGACATACATCCTTCCTCGTTCGCAGCTGGCCACGCCCCCCACTAGAGTAATGTTTTATTGGAGTAACTCCCTTAAATAACAAGGCTGACTGCGCAGGAAAGTGGTGAGTAAATGGCAGGCTGCAAAGACGTCCTGGATTGGATGCAGTTGCTGTGCCAGACAAGAGGAAGAAAAGGCCTGGATCAGCTCAGCATGGGGTTACTTAGCCCTCTTGTGAGCTCCTCCTTCCTGCGCTGGACTTCAGCTGTTTCCTCGGATGTGACATGTTGCCATTTCCTCTATGATGCAGCCTGTCACGTGACCATGGGAAGGCAGCCAACCCAGTAGTTCTCAGTGCTGAGATCATTGACAGCCATTGGATGGGGCTGGTTCCCAAGGGCATCAAAGCTCAGCACTTGTTCTAAGCGGTTCTGAGCTCCTGCACTCAAAAGGCTGAACCCTCCAGAAGGGGGTTTGGAGGACTGGGGATGCTCACTGCACTGTATGTGGCCATGGTACACAAGGTCACTCTAAAGTTGGAGAGAGGGTTGCTAGATGGGCCATGTTTTACTGAACTGTCGGGTATTTTCATAGAAAAACTAAATGGATGCTTGTAGCCTTTTTGTGCATATTCATTCATCCATATTTGTTTTTTCTAAAACATTTTTTTTGGAATTACCTTTCACCTACTTTAAAAAAAAGACTAGTTCATAAAAGTTTAAACTCATTGGTGGAATAAAAGGATTTATGTGTGTTCTTAAATGAATATAATTATGTAGACATTAAGAGTAGACACTATGCTATAGAGGCTGTTCCATTTGATATATGTGGTAGATAAGTGCTAGATATGGCAAGGGTAAATTGTTTAGCTATGAAGTCCTTGAATAAAATATATATTTTTTTAGGTTTAAAAACACATATTTATGTAAAATACACTATATTGCCAAAAGTATTTGCTCACCTGCCTTGACTCGCATATGAACTTAAGTGACATCCCATTCCTAATCCATAGAGTTCAATATGATGTCGGTCCACCCTTTGCAGCTATAACAGCTTCAACTCTTCTGGGAAGGCTATCCACAAGGTTTAGGAGTGTGTTTATGGGAATTTTTGACCATTCGTCCAGAAGCACATTTGTGAGGTCACACACTAATGTTGGACGAGAAGGCCC
Organism: Leptobrachium leishanense; assembly: GCA_009667805.1. Lineage (NCBI taxonomy): Eukaryota > Metazoa > Chordata > Amphibia > Anura > Megophryidae > Leptobrachium > Leptobrachium leishanense. The sequence continues at coordinate 109,544,394 of CM019064.1, read as the reverse complement.
GGCTCTCCGTCTCCACTCTAATTCATCCCAAAGGTGTTCTATCGGGTTGAGGTCAGGACTCTGTGCAGGCCAGTCAAGTTCATCCACACCAGACTCTGTCATCCATGTCTTTATGGACCTTGCTTTGTGCACTGCTGCACAGTCATATTGGAAGAGGAAGGGGCCAGCTCCATACTGTTCCCACAAAGTTGGGAGCTTGGAATTGTCCAAAATGTCTTGGTATGCTGAAGCATTCAGAGTTCCTTTCACTGGAACTAAGGGGCCAAGCCCAGCTACTGAAAAACAACCCCACACCATAATCCCCCCTCCAAACTTTACACTTGGCACAATCCAGTCAGACAACTACCGTCCTCCTGGCAACCGCCAAACCCAGACTCGTCCATCAGATTGCCAGATGGAGAAATGCGATTCGTCACTCCAGAGAACGCATCTCCACTGCTCTAGAGTCCAGTGGCGGCGTGCTTTATCCGGGCTTTGCATTGCAATTGGTGATGTATGGCTTGGATGCAGCTGCTCGGCCATGGAATCCCATTCCATGAAGCTCTCTGCGCACTGTTCTTGAGCTAATCTGAAGGCCACATGAAGTTTGGACGTCTGTAGCTACTGACTCTGCAGAAAGTTGGCGACCTCTTCGCACTATGCGCCTCAGCATCTGTTGACCCCGCTCCGTCAGTTTACGTGGCCTAACACTACGTGGCTGAGTTGCTGTCATTCCCAAACACTTCCATGTTCTTATAATACAGCTGGCAGTTGACTGTGGAATATTTAGGAGCGAGGAAATGTCACGACTGGATTTGTTGCATCCTATCACAGTTTGACGCTGGAATTCACTGAGCTCATGAGAGCAACCCATTCTTTCACAAATGTTTGTAAAAACAGTTGGCATGTCTAGGTGCTTGATTTTATACACCTGTGGCCATGGAAGTGATTGGAACACCTGATTCTGATTATTTGGATGGGTGAACGAATGCTTTTGGCAATATAGTGTATATATCTATGCACAAGTATATAAATTCTCATCTATATTATGTATTCAATATATATTTAGTAGCTCCAATATTTCTAGTGTATAACTATGATGATAAATAAGTAAAAGATTTAGAACTACTTTTTTAGTTAAAATATAAATTCTTATACTTTTAAACTGATAAGATTAAATTCTGAAATAGGGAAGTAAAAGAAAAGAGGCTGATACTAAATTTAAAAGTGATATACACAGACAAAAGTCTGAGGGAAATTGAAACGTTCTTTGTGTGAATATAAGATACAGATAAGGGAAGATTGAATTATGACCTATGTCAAATAAATAAAAAAATTATTGTGTCATTTTATTTTAAAATCAACACTGCCCTCTAGTGTTATACTATGAGTTGGCATGCACCATTGAATATCATTAAACATATAGGTTAGGCTAATTAAAAGCACTTGATAAGTGATGTCAAACACCCTATATCTGTCTGACCACAGAGAGCATTAAAGGAACACTCTACTCAAAAATCCCCCCCGTAATTTTTATCCTAACCTATCCCTATTCCCTTAATAAATCTTTAGTTTTTATTTATTTTTTTGTAACTGTAAAACTTACCCTAAAATCCACTTCTTTCCAGCGGCGTCTTTTTTTTTTTATATACTCACCTCCCTCCTCTTCCGCTCCCGTCCTTCTTGATGCTTCTTGGCTTCTGGTTTACGTGAGAAGCGTGCATGCGCGCCTCTCACATAAGCCAGCCAATTGGCAGGCTTCCTCCCGGCTCCCTCTGAGGATTAGTGTTGCGCGCAGGAGGATGCGCACAACACTAACCCTCAGAGGGAGCCGCCAGCTTCTGCGGTGAGTTGGAGACGTCATCGCTCTGAAAGCGCGATGACGTCTCCTACTCGGCAAAAGTCGGCAGAAGCGGGAAATATGATTCCCGCTCTGCTGACTGACAGCTGGGAGGGCGGAGTGAACTGCCGAGTGGAGGGAGGGGAGAGAGAGGGCAGGATACTCCGGGCATCATGACCACCTAAAATAGCTTAGGTGGTCATGTTGCCTAGAGTGTCCCTTTAAGGCACTCATTCAATTCACTTCTTTCAGTAAAGGTATTTAATTTCTTCCTCTCATGCATTTTATTCTTCCTTTCACTCACGCACTCACTCTTCCTCTCAGAAATGAGTCATGCTCATGGGGACTCCAAAAAGAGAGATACATAGAAACTAAGATGGATATATAATATTCTCACAAATTCTCACACACTCTCCATTTAACTCATTTACATCCACTGATATCACTTCAATCGCAGAAAGTATTGAATCCAGTTGGAACAGGTAAAGTATGAGAGCAATTTAAGTTGGCTTAATGTACACATATACAGTTAGGTCCAGAAATATTGGGACATCAACACAATTCTAACATCTTTGGCTCTATACACCACCACAATGGAGTTGGAATGAAACAAACACAATGTGCTTTAACTGCAGACGGTCAGCTTTAATTTGAGGGTATGTACATCCAACTCAGGTGAACGGCGTAGGACTTACAGCAGTTTGCAGATGTGCCTCCCACTTGTTAAGAGACCAAAAGTAATGGGACAGAATAATAATCATAAATCAAACTTTCCCTTCTTGGTTGCAAATCCTTTGCAGTCAATCACAGCCTGAAGTCTGGAATGCATAGACATCACCAGACGCTAGGTTTCATTCCTGGTGATGCTCTGCCAGGCCTCTACTGCAACTGTCTTCAGTTCCTGCTTGTTCTTGGGGCATTTTCCCTTCAGTTTTGTCTTCAGCAAGTGAAATGCATGCTCAATGGGATTCAGGTCAGGTGAGTGACTTGGCCATTGCATAACATTCCACTTCTGTGCCTTCAAAAACTCTTTGGTTGCTTTTGCTGTATTCTTTGAGTCATTGTTCATCTGCACTGTGAAGCGCCGTCCAATGAGTTCTGCAGCATTTGGCTGAATGTGAGCAGATAATATTGCCCGAAACACTTCAGAATTCATCCTGCTGCTTTTGTCAGCAGTCACATCATCAATAAATACAAGAGAACCAGTTCCATTGGCAGCCATACATGCCCATGCCATGACACTACCACCACCATGCTTCACTGATGAGGTGGTATGCTTAGGATCATGAGCAGTTCCTTTCCTTCTCCATATTCTTCTCTTCCCATCACTCTGGTACAAGTTGATCTTGGTTTCATCTGTCCATAGGATCTTGTTCCAGAACTGTGAAGGCTTTGTTAGGTGTTGTTTGACAAACTCTAATCTGGCCTTCCTGTTTTTGAGGCTCACCAATGGTTTACATCTTGTGGTGAACCCTCTGTATTCACTCTGGTGAAGTCTTCTCTTGATTGTTGACTTTGACACACATACACCTACCTCCTGGAGAGTGTTCTTGATCTGGCCAACTGTTGTGAAGGGTGTTTTCTTCACCAGGGAAAGAATTCTTCGGTCATCCACCACAGTTGTTTTCCGTGGTCTCCCGGGTCTTATGGTGTTGCTGAGCTCACCAGTGCGTTCCTTCTTTTTGAGAATGTTCCAAACAGTTGTTTTGGCCATGCCTAATGTTCTTGCTATCTCTCTGATGGGTTTGTTTTGTTTCTTCAGCCTAATGATGGCTTGCTTCACGGATAGTGACAGCTATTTGGATCTCATCTTGAGAGTTGACAGCAACAGATTCCAAATGCAAATAGCACACTTGAAATGAACTCTGGACCTTTTATCTGCACATTGTAATTGGGGTAATGAGGGAATATCACACACCTGGCCATGGAACAGCTGAGAAGCCAATTGTCTCATTACTTTTGGTCCCTTAACAAGAGGAAGGCACATCTGCAAACTGCTGTAAGTCCTACACCGTTCACCTGAGTTGGATGTACATACTCTCAAATTAAAGCTGACAGTCTGCAGTTGAAGCACATTGTGTTTGTTTCATTCCAACTCCATTGTGGTGGTGTATAGAGCCAAAGATGTTAGAATTGTGTCGATGTCCCAGTATTTCTGGACCTAACTGTATGTTGTATATTGCAATGGATATAGACTGAGCTTTATCTCGGGTGTTGATAGATCGGATCTTTGATATCATATTTCTAACCTGCAGTATAGAAATATGATAAGTGTCTGATATATGGATATTAATTTATCCTAATTAATTATTTGTTGACATATATATATATATATATATTATATTGAAAATGGAAGAGCTATTGTGATTGAATTATTAAGCAGGGATTTTATAATCTACAATTTAAAAAGCATAAGATTAGAAGCTTAATTCTTGTTATTAGGGGAGGATTCACTAAATAAGTTTTTCTTTATTATTCTAAATAGAATAAGTGATAGCACAGATATATATATATATATATATAAAATTGTAGTTGTACTAACCATTTATGCTTAGTTAGTAACTTGATCTAAGTAAATCGTATTAATTATGGTGCTGAGTTACTAATATGTTCTAATTAAAACTATAAAATCTATGTGCTGACGGTTGTTTTTATAAATCCTTGATTTTTGTTGTGAGAATAAATCATTTTACATACGTAATAAATATATATATTTTTACCTAGTTTGGTTGCGGTGGTATTTTGAAACAAACATATAATTTAAACCAAACTCAGACGTTTCTGAGAAATATTGTGGACGAGAGTTTTATTATTGGTTATATCTCCTATAAATTTTGAGAGAAAGCACAGGAAAGGAGCTGCCTGTAATTCATATATGTATTGCACTGCAGGAGGGAACTCATTACCTAATCAAGACTGGGATCTGGGATTTTTAAGGCCATCATAATATTTCTACATATTGCAGGGTTGTATGTGGCGTGAAGAGCACTTTGGGGATAAAACATGGTCTACGACTAGGGTTGCAAGACTGGCCATGTTATCCTGGACACATTACCATTTCATGCAGAGTGGAGCATGGGAAAGTGCTGCCCTGCAACATGTATAATCCATATCCTGCAGTAAGAAAGGCAAGCCAGGTCACCGGGGATTGAGTTTTGACATCTTACCTGCAGCATATGGATTCTACAAGCTACAGGGTTAAATTTTTCATGCATTGCCCATCAGCATGAATAAATGTGTCCTGGAAAACAGGTTTGATCTGTCAGCCCTAGCCGGGGGCCTTTGGGATTAGAGATGCTACCTTTATAGGTCATGAGTTATGGAAGGACATTGAGAAGTGCAATCTGTGTGTAAACTGATTCCACTGGAAACTGTCTTAATTCTTATAGCACTTTTTAAACAATTTTATTTGTAAAAGGAGATTATTGGAATGCTTTAGAACTTGTGTTGGGTAAAACAGCGTCACTTTTACCCTTCTTTGCCTTTCATCCAAGGAAGATTTGTTCATTCAAGCTGAAGCCTAGCTTGCTCTATAAATTTTGGATTAATCTCATATTTATAACATTTACCATCACTCAAGATTTTGAGTTATTGCCTACCTTTGACATTTAGTATAAAATGACGTGTACCTGCAAAAAATAAACTTTGGCGAAAGATTGATGTTCGATCTCTGCTCTCATTAATTCTATTTCTTGTTCGCAGGGTACAACACGCTATCAATCAGATGATTAACCCCTCAGGGTCCAATTTTTATTTATTGCTGCTGCAGAAAAAAAAAGTGATGTAAATCCTGTGACCACATGGAATGCTCCCTCGATTCGGAACTGGTCTGCGCACCCTGTCATTAAATGATTTGGACATTGCAATTTCATATATTTAAGATCATATATGAAAATAAATTTCTATGTAATTGTTAGAATAATTTATTTATGGAATTCTATCATTGAACCTCAGTGGAATAATATATTATCCTAGTTCTTGCTTGTACAGATTGTGCCATATGTACACATACATTTTAAAGGACTGATACACAGTATGCCAATCCCATAATACGTTACAAAGCGCTGTGAACAAAGTGTGCAGCTTACAAAAAATGCAAATGACCGTGCACCTCTGAACAGATGGGAATGGATTGCATGCTGAGTCCTTTCAGATAGCACTGTACAAGCACACTCTGTTAGATCATATAACACAAACCACTTACCAACAATTCTCTGGATCGCTGTGCCTCATCCAAGAAAAAGCTACTTCACAAATGTTACAGAAGTGCTACGAATAAACACTGCTGTTTTTAGTTCCTGGAAGTGTTTTGTTCCTGTGGGTGGGGGAATAGGAGGGAAACGAGCTCCATTTCATGAGATATATTGCACTGTTCTCCCTGTTATATAACATGCTTCAGGTGGAGAATTTAGAGTACAAATGTAACTGCTTCCTTCCTGTCTGCTTGCTGTATTTTACAAAGTGAAACAAAGAAATATTGTTTGTTTTTGTTTTGTTTGTCTGACTGGTTTTGAACTCTAGCACGTGATACCCTTAAGAGAATTAAGCAGTGTTGCTACAAAAATAGTTTAACATTTTTTACAAAGTCTAATTTCAATTTAGATATCGAGCAGAGGAGTGTTAACAAATCAGAGTGTAAACGGAGAATGTAAAATTATTATTTTATTCATTTGTTCACTTCAGCCATTAAGCTCCACTTGTATTTATTTCTGCTGCTACAATGTAATACTGAGTTCGCTTGAAATGTCTTGCCTGCTTAACATCGCAGCACTGTAGAGCAGTGTTTCTCAACCCTTTATGGAGAAGTACCCCTGCAGGTCGAAAAAAAATGTACCCCTGCCTGGGGAAAGTAATTTCTGTTGATTGGGTGTGATGGTTTCTGGGGTGTGTGTGTGTGTGTAAATTGGGGGGATTGAGTAGAATGGGAGTGATAATGTCTGTTTTGGAGATGGATGAGAGCGTGTGGCTGGTTGTGTGAATGTGCGTGGTTGGAGTGAGCTAGGAATGGCTGGGTAAGTGAAGTAAAAGTATGTGGGTGGGTGAGTGATGTGATTGTGTTTTGGACAGAGTGGGAAAGCGTGTTTGGCTGGTTGTGATGGGAGTGAGTGAATTGTTAACAGTGTGCAATGATGGACAAGGAAGGAGTGGGTGTGTTGATGGCCACAATGTTGAGTGCACAGTGCACTCATTCCACCACCCACTTTGCCAACTGCATACGCAACACGCTGTACACTACACATAGAACACACTACACTGATACATACATAACATAGTGCACATTTCACGTACTACAGACACAACACACTGCACAGTCAGGGGCAGATCCAGGGGGGACAACGGGGCAATTGCCCCCAAGAAAATCGCCGGCGTTCATCTTCCGAGGAGGTTAGCGGTCTCTGGCATGCAGCTGGGTGCTTGCCTGGGATGAGAATCACCTGACCAGCGCGCGATCTCGCGAGAACGCGGCCATTCAGGTGGTTCCCAGCGAGCGGCCAAGCTGCATGCCAGTGGCCGCTCGCCTCCTCGGGAGAAGAACTCCGGCAGGTGGATAAGGAGCCTGGGGCCAGCAGAGAAGGTGAGAGCTGGGGCAAATATACCTATGTGAGCTGGGGGCAATATATATATCCATGTGAGCTGGGGGCCAATATATATATCCATGTGAGCTGGGGGCCAGATATATATCCATGTGAGCTGGGGACAATATATATATATATATCCATGTGAGCTGGGGCCGATATATATATATCCATGCGAGCTGGGGGGGGGCAATATATATATCCATGTGAACTGGGGTGCAATATATATATCCATGTGAGCTGGGGGCAATATATATATCCATGTGCGCTGGGGCAAATATATCTGCCTGTCACTGCAGACCCAACACCAGCTCTTGGTCAAAACTGGTAGAATGGCCCCCCTGAAACCTGTGTCTGGATCCACCCCTGCACACAGTACATACACTCCTCACATACTACATACAAAACACAGAAAGGTATATATATACTGCACACCAAATACCCACTTTACATACACAACACATACCCTACTATGCATACCACACACACTGTTTGTACGTTTATCTGTGTGTGTCTCTCCATCTTGTCCCATAGTCCTTTCTGGGCATCTCTCTCCCCATTCTACTTTCCCTCGGTCCTTCTGTGTCTCTCTCTATATCCTCCTGTCCCTCTATGTCTCTCTCCATTCTCCTGTCCCTCAGTCCCTCTGTGTCTCTCTCCATACTCCTGCCCTTCATTCCTTCTCTCTTCTCTCCCTCAGGCCTTTTCTGGGTCTCTCTCCATCCTCCTGTTCTTCTCTGTGTCTCACTCCGTCCCTCTGTCCCTTAGTTCTTCTCCGTCTCTCCATCCTCCTGTCTCAGTCACTCTCTCTGTTTCTATTTCTATCCTCCTGTCCTTCTCTGTGTCTGTCCATCCTCCTGTCCCTCAGTCCCCCTCTGTGTGATTCTTCATCCTCCTGTTCCTCAGAGTGCCTTCATACTCCTCTCCCTCAGTCCTTCTGGATGTCTATCCATCCTTCTATCCCTCAGTCCTTCTATTTGTGTCTGCCCATCTCCCTGCACCTCTGTGTTTTTAACCTTCCCTTTTTTGTCTGATTTCCCCCTCTGTGTTCCTGCCAATTCCCGTATCTCCCATCAACCTTTCTTTCACTCGCTCTCCTTGTCCTGCCCCCCCTGCGGCTCTCCACACCCCAAGTTTCCCATCCCCTGTGCAATGAGCCAGTGGAGAGGGGGCAGAGCCGGCATGCAGAGAATGTGTTTCTCCCTGTGGCAGAGCAGCCAAGCAGTTTAAGGGAGTGCTGTGTGGTCTGTGTGAGGGTGGATCTGCAGGACGAATTACGGACAGGGCCGGGTGCCCCACACCTCCAGTCCCCATGAAGAGCCAGCCCTGGACATAACCCTGCTTGTGTTACACGTTCTGACATCATTGCACCCGTGTGTGATGATGTATTTGTGCTGGGGAAGTTTTCACGGCAAGGTCTGATTTCCACAGGACAACAGCTGGATTAGATGCTGTGTAGAAGCAGCATTGTTTGGGGGACCTCCTCCAAATACAGAGGGTACACAGGAGGATACCCCCCATATCCTCCACAGGAAAGGGGTTAACACTGCTATTTGTTCCCCCTTCTTATTTTAATCCTATAGCATCTCTTTAAACAAAATGTTGCTGTTGTCACACATAGGACCCTAATTTGCTGCCCAGTAGTTTTTGCAACACTACTCAATAAACTTAAGTACATTAAATAGTGGATTGCAAATGACTTCCTATAGTTAGAATGGAAACCATGAGCCAGAAAAAACAGAATTATCAGGATGAGGTCACAAAGTAATTGCCTTATTAAAAGATAAGGAATAATTTAGCAAACACTACAATATTATGCTAAATGAAAGCACATAACAACGGCAGCTTAAATTAATGCTGTTTAGAAACTTTAAATAGCCAAAGTCAGGTTGTATAATATTCTCCCAAAGACATTGCCATAAATGACCCTTTTAAACCATATTTTAAATTAATCTATTTGAAAATAACAATTCATTAGTCATAGGATAGATTGATCTAAGATAACATAAGTGATTTATACAACTATCTACAGGTATTTATGAAATAAAAATTGTATAGAATTTTTTACAACAAAGAAAGCCAGTAATAGAAATTGCATGTCACTGAGAAAAAAGAGAACTGAGGAGTGACCCTTTTCCACCCGAGACGTTCTACGCAGCAGATCGCTCAGTAACCATAAAGACCCCACCATTGTTAATGGATCCTGTCCTATTCTAACTGAGCTGCAAACCTCTCTTGCAGCTTGGCTGTTATGGCTGCTTACTGTAGTATACTTTGTATAGAAAGTGCTAATATGGTGGCGTACAGAAATCAGCAGGTGATTCCAAGGCAATGGAAAACTAATAAGCAAAATCCCTGAACATACAAGAAAAACTCATTATAAAATCCTGTTCTTCCCTCTGGTTCTACAGGGCAGAGGACACTGCAAACCATTGCCACCTCTCATCAAAACCAGAAGGACAGTGAGAACATACCTTTCTGGAGGCCAACACTGGTAGCACATGGCTCTGCTGCCAGTAGCCTAAAACACAGGGCTGGTAATAAGGAGCCAGTAATTGTAAATAGCTTGCACAGGTTTTTGCCTTTAGCAGCTCCATATTAGTGGCTCAGCCAGGATAAGTTCCAGGTAAGATGTATAGGTTAGACATCACTCATAACTGGAAAGCATCATGGTAATGTTGGCTGAGATAATGCCTATGGTACAACCATGATTAGAAACAAAAGTCCAGAGGCAATAACTGCAAGCCACATTGATACAAATATCTTTACCTGAATAATAATTTAATCTAATTTGATATTCCCGACTTTACATTAGATAGTAGATTTTTCATTTATTTTTCTAGTAGTCCTGACCTTGACTGTCTAAGCACCAGGTTATCTTTTAAAACTGCTCAATAACCTCTGTGACCATTCTGTTTTGGATTGTAACTTGCAGGGTTATTCAAAGAACACCGAAATTCCACAGTAATTTCAGTGCTCTTTCCTTGCACTTCGGGGAGTCAAATTCGCCAACCTTGCGGTGAATTCAGCATTCACTACAGGGTCCCCAAAGTGCAGTGAAGAATCTGTCGGACGCATCTGTAAAACTACTGAAAAAACACTGAACTGATCCAAAAACCCGCAGAATCGATGAACACTGAAAAAACACCAAATCGATCCGAAAAAAGCCGACAACCTGCCGAACAGAGCACTGACCAGCAACTGGAAAAAGTCATCAAGCAGACGAACGGGTAAAAAAACCCCCAAAAAACCCCCAATACACTGCAGCTTTTATAAGCTGTTTGCAAAAAAAACTACTGCACAAAAATGCCTGAATATATAAGGTTCTATGAATATTAATAAAAAGGTCTGTTACAGGAAAAAAAAACACCATACTTAAAAAAATTGGAAAAAAATATTTATTGTAAAAATCCTGAAAAATGCCTAAAAAATCCTAACAAATAAATAAAGAGACTTTTTGCTGCAAATGAAAAGAATAAACAGTTGAATAAATATTTAATAAAAACAGGGAATATTTTTTACACTGAAACCTAAGGGATTTGCCTGATTAAACCAGTCGAATGAAACCACCGAAAATCAGGGAATTTCACTGACATTTAGGTGCTGTTCGGTGTTCCTCTGAATAGATTAACCATTACTTCTCTATGGGGATTTCATTGCTGTTGAAGATCACCATATTTTGTTGGCAATTTGCCAATATTTGGTGAACTAACAGCTTTTTGAATAGCCGAATGGCCACAAAATTGCACCGTACAGGGAAATTCACCGTTTGGTCCACTTTCGGAGCCTGCTCGGCTCTCTTTGAATAACCCTGATGGTCTTCATCAATTCTCTGACCTAAGCTTATCTACAAGAAGCCAAGAACTTAATGTGCATTTGATGTTTGTTCAGATAGATCCTTGATACTTTAAGTCTGCATAGTAATCATGATTTTCTACCGCCACCTGTACCTTTATTACTAATAAAACAAATTAATAACCTAAATATACAATCCATGATTGTTCTTTGTTTTATACATGACATCAATATTTATGATGGAATAAACACAATTAAAACAACTTTTTTCCTTCCTTTTATTTTTTTTCTCCTTCAGCATTTACTTTATTTAAACCACTGTGCAAGTACATGCAACTTTATATCCAGCTTTGAAACCACAATGGTTAAAATCAATACTTCTCATCACCGCACAGTTAATGTTTTATATAACACTGTTTTCACTTGCTTCAACAACAATTGTAATAGCATAGACCTTACCATCCTTACAGTTCTCAGAAGAGTCAATGTGGTTTAATTTCTATTATAACATTACTACAAACATAAGAACTCCCAAGGGCTATTATCAGTGTATTAGTACAAACAACTCTAAACCGATAGTGTACTTTTGAGGCAAGTAAATATTTCAGTTGAAACATTGAGTATAAGCCTTTTCTATTAACTGATCTCGCTTGCTTTTTTTAATAGTCTCTCTCAAGGACTTTCAGTAAAAACAAGATATTGCTATGGCTTTGCACAAGAACACGATTAACTATCCATTCCCTTTGTGTTTTCATTGTTCTACAGGTCTTTCTAGGCTCTCATATATTTTATACCCATGTTTCGCAACACAGTTCTTAAGTACAGCATTTTACAAGGTCTTAAGGGGGACTATATTTACAGGAATAGAAGAAACCCGCTGAGTATTATACATTATTTATGTTTTAACTTTACTCACAATCTTTTATTTATATTCAGGGATGAACCCCAAAAATAAATTTCACTAGCTGATTCAGGGTACAGAAGTTACAAGGATAGGTCATTTTAAATATGGCAAACTTAAATAATCATTTATTATTTTTTAGTTTTTCTTTATTATTATGAAAGTGAGGTATAGCATAATATTCATGTCAATCTGCAGTTGACAAGTATTCCTGCAATTCAATGCCACCTGTTGTGCCCAATAGCTCATTTGATAACCAAGCACTTGATATACAGTATAAGTGTTAGCATTTATTGGTGAAAACAAATATTGTAAAAAATATTAATTATTATCTATAAAAAAATGCTATTCCTCACTTTTGGTGGCATGCCACCATAGTGAGTGACAGCTGTGAGTGTAAGAGCCTCCACCCTCTCCTCCAACACTGTTACTGCTCAGGGCCAATTCTGCAGCAGTCCTCAAACACCCCTTTGGAGCCCCACCCACAGAGGCCGAACATGGCGGTATCCAGCGCTGAAGCAGAGTAAATGTTACCCAGGACATATTTGAAAACGAGAGAACTCTCAATGTATCCTTCCTGGTAAAATACTTTCTCAAAAAAAAAAAGTGTTGCCCGAGATGTGTCATCAAGGGATTATTGCATTGATTTTTAAGGGGAATGTGACATTCATCTCCTAATGGGATATAACAGGCAAAGTGCACCTGGTCTGTACAAGGGCATCTTCAGACAACAAAACCCCTTCACCACCAAGTGATTTTCCAAAAAAAAACGTTGTCAGGAACAGTGGTAAGAAATATTTGGCCATATTCCCAGTGTATTTCTTACTGTAATAACCTATTTGGCAAGTAGCTGGCGCCATCTACTGCCAAATTGAGTTGCAGCCTCAAGATTCCCTGCATCGGCTGCTGAATGTTCGATGTCAGGGCATTCTTCAAACTATTTTACACAGTTTTAGCTCTTTGGGCTAAAACGTTGAGGGCACCTTCTGCAGCCCAAAAGCAAACCAAATTTTGTGCAGCAAACAAATTTAATTTGCTTTTGTCCTTCAGAGCTGCAGATCGAGATATCTGGATATCAGGGACCGGATGGTGCCTTTGAAGCCTGCGATATCTCGATCTCGGTAGTGAAGGAGTTAAGGAGCTGGTTCTGACCAGTTGGCAAATTTAGCTGGGGATTATGTAATTGGGACAATATATAACCCACATTTTCTGATATTTGCATGAATAATGTACAAAGTCTAGCCACAAGCCTACAAGGATGTCCTCATCCTATTTTAATTGAACAATACATATTAAATCTGAGCAGAAGCTCTGCTCGGTTACTAATTATTATTGTATTTTCCCTATTTTGAACATTTTCCCAGTTAGCATGCCAAATATAGTTTCATTATTTGTGTGACTTATCTAATTAGTCAACTTTACTTCAAGCAAACTTCTCTTTGCATATGGTAAACTATCAATCATTTTTATTTCTGCACAAGTTGAGACTTTAATTGAAATGTACCGAGGCACATTTTGTTTTGTGACTAAATATATGAATTCCTTAATGTAAATTAAATGTCATTTAATTGAAATATAATTTCCTAAAAAAATGCAAGGTATTTGTTTTAATCAACTATAAAGTCCATCAAGAGCACTAAATGTTATTTTCAATATACATTTTAAATTATTGTATTTGTCTTCTTTATAGTAAGAATAATTTCAGTTGCATCTGTTGCATAGACTACTATGTATAAATAGATATTCTTAGGTAGGGCCTGTTAAGAACTTTTATCTAATGTACCTAACTACAAATTCTTGAAATACTAAAATAAAAGTATTGAAAAGAAATCATCCCAGCTATGTCAAAACAATCAATTATACGTGTAAATGTTAATTTAGAATAATCAGTACACATTTCCACTCTTTTAGCTGTTACAGTTACCTTAAAATTATGTTTACCCATAATCAGTGTAACAGATTTAGTATAAAATATTTCTTGTTCAAAATATTTTAATGAGGAAGTGAAATGGCAATAATAGCCTACCCTTTGGTGTCTCCTGCTCAGGTCTCATTAGGTTTCAGCCCGTTGACGATGTTACAAAGAAGACATTGCCATTTGCAAATCGGCCTGCTTCAATCCAAGACGGCAGCCGGAACTGTATACCAAGGAGACCTCTCCATGAGAGATACATGAAAATCCAGACAATTGCTTTGGCATTCAGAAAGATAATTAAGGGACATGTGAACCAAAGATATACACTGCACCCACTATAGTAAAGGGGGTGTAGCTAGTACACCAAACACAAGGAGTTAAATAAAATGGCTACATCCCTGAGATAAAGGGCACCACTTCCACTTCTTGAATTTTATTTACAGGGTTATTCAGAGAGCGGTGAAAAGCAGGAGAATGACTGGAGAATGGAAAATTCTAGGTCAAAATAGCCATACCAGAAAAATTCTCCCATTCATCTCACCTTCCAAAATCGGCTATTTTAACCTAGAATTTTCCATTCTCCAGGCATTCTCCTGCTTTACACCGCTCTCTGAATAACCCTGCTTGTCACAGAGAACAAAAATGGTTATAAAAAGCTTTTTTCCTAAAACTTGAGCAGGTACAAACCTATGGTGAGATCATTAGAGCTGTTGCCTGTACTCCGAGTCCTCACAAGTCCATTTATTAGTCTTCGTACCAAGTGCTCCTAACAGGCCAGATTTTAAAGGATTACCTTGGGGAAATGCAGACTGAATCCTGCAATCACTGAGCAGCAAATCATATCACATGTGCTGCGGTTCAGATATCTGGCCTTTCAGGGGTACCTGAGGACCAGGGTTGGGAAACACTGGTCTAGAGCAGTGGTTCCAAACCGCGGTCCTCAAGTACCCCCAACAGGCCAGATTTTCAGTTTTACCTTGGAGAAAAGCAGACTGAATTCTGCAATCACTGAGCAGCAAATCATATCACCTGTGCTGTGCTTCAGATATATGGAGAACGTGACCTGTTAGGGGTACTTGAGGACCGCGGTTGGGAACCACTGGTTGACTCTTGAGGATAATCCAGGTATTGAACCTTTGCGTTCAGTGCCTTTACTTAGTTTTTAGGTTGATAACAGAAGCCACACATGTGGCAGGTGTAAGGATGTTCTGCATAAAATAGTATTGAAAACCACAATGTTTTACATTCATTTAAGATATGAGTCTGAAAGAAATAATCAAATTGAAAAACAGTGAGATCTGAAAAGTATCCAACTCAAGTAATGAAACTCAGAAATTGTGAAAATATCCTGGCACCATTTAGAGGGTTGTGTAATTTATTGTCAATTTACTTAATTTATGTAATCAAACCTTTGAGATGGATATACTGTGTGTTTTCCATAAGACTTGGCGAGCTCTTCAAAAAGCCACTTTTTTTTTTCTTTCAATTTCAATTTCATCAAGCCCAAGTATAATGTCATTTCAATTAGCTTGTGATTGTATCATTTTAAACTTTGTTCATCTCAGATAAATCAATTGATTCAAGGGCACTTGCTGATTTTCCCGTAGCATGTGCTAAAAACCTAGTTATTAACCAATTGATAGTTCCACGAGCCATCAGATTTGTGTTTGAAATACAGACCACAGGTGGTAGGTGAAGAATAGAATGAACCTGTTTACCGTGGAATGAGCCTGACCAATTTGGCTGTTAACACAAGACTATTTTTCCTCCTAATAACAAGTGGACCTGGTGATAGTAACGTTTTTCAGAAAGCTACGCAACAAATCATTTTTAATTACACAGCCATTCCATATGCAGTAAATGCCAGGAAAGTCTCATTTTGCACGCCAACTCAAATTCATTTTCATTTATTGTAAGTGCTCTCTGCTTATTTGTCTGATATTTATTCTAGAAGCGTTTTAATAGATGATGAGCATTTTAATAAATGATGAGTTTGGGTCGAGCTCAACATCTGATTAAAGGATTTCAAGCACGTCTTGTATTTGGATGAAGAACATGTTATCTGTGAAATTTCCTGGGCCAAAGGAGGGAGCTCATCAGTCTATCATTAAATCAGTTATGTGGCTTCCCTAAAATAAGATTTGAACTGTTGACATGTTGACAGCAGCTTCACAGTTGATGATCACAGCCATTGATAATGGGGCTTTTATACATGTCGAATGTGTCAACATTTTTTCACATTACACTGGAGCAATTTTTTTGGCCTTTTTGATATTAAAAAGTAGGACATTTCAGAACACTATAATGTGTTTTATAAAAGCATCAGATGAGCGAATATTAACTTTAGTTTTCTCATGTAAACAGATGTTACCTATTTTTTACAAGAGTATTTATGAGAAGGCACAGCAAATAAGATATCATAATGTACAAGCTGCAGTCTGACTCCTTTTTGAAATACGGAAACATATTCAAGAACAGCAACAAAGACTTGAGGTGATTCACTATTCTCCGAATAGGTTCCAAATTGCACGGATGGTGAATTTCACCGTTCAGTGCAATTTTGTGCCAATTTGTCAATTCATTAAGCTGTCAATTCGCCAAATACTGACAAACTGACAGCAGAATATGGTGCAATACGCCCGCAACGAAATTACCCCATAGAAGACTATTGTGTATTGTATTCACAGAACACCGAACTGCACCAAAATTCCAGCTAAATGCCCTGATTTTTGGTGTTTCAATCTAACAGGGGAATCTCATAGGATTCGATGTAAAAATGTAATATCTTTTGTATTTGTTTTTGTAAAAGCTCATTTATTCTTTTAATTTTCAGCAAAAAACTATTTTTAGAAAACCTTTTTGTATTTTTAGACAACATTCTTCTTTGTCTTATTTTTCTAAAATACTTTTATTTTGTAATAGAGTTTATTATTTTTTTAAATGACTTTTTTATTATTTGAACACATTTTCACTACATTTATATTTATACTCCTATTAAGAGAATATGGGACTATATTTTTCCCAGTTCGACAGAATTCATCGAGGCCAATTTGGCGTTTATCGGTGCCCTTTGTCGGTTTTCACCAACATCCACTGCTTTGGTGACTCCCTTTCTGGCAAATTACAGTTACAGTGTGCTAAATAGTGAATTAACCATATCTTCTTTTGCATCTACCTGGCACACAAAATACCCTATGCAACTCAGTGGTGCTCCACCTTATTTTAGCCGCGAGACGCCTCATACCAGCCCACTGGCGATCTTTAGAGACTCGATCCTTCAGGGACTGGGCGGCAGCAGTTGAACACTTGAGGTCAGTCGATGACCTAGCGGCACGACAGTCTGAGAGACAGAACCTGGATCACCTGCTGAAATGGTTATACTGGGACAGGTTCCGCACTTCATCTGTGTTCCGCCAGCGTCTTACTCCAAGAGACAACACAGACTAGAACTCTGCCGATGCCATGATGAGAAACCCCTACTGGAGTCAACCGCTTCTGTGTCTAGGGAGATCGGGAACGGTTACCATGTGGCCTGAGACATGGAAGGGGATGTATCATTCTCTCCCCTCATGGGCGCCCCCTCCCCCTTTTTTTCCCCTCCCCTCTCCTTCTCTTCCTCTTTTCCTTTCTTTTCTCTCACTTTGATCTCTCCTGTCTTCTCCTTTCTCCCCTACCCTCAACTTCACTCTGCTCTTCACCTTCTTTCTTGACTTCCTCTTCTCCGATGATCTACATACTCACTTCCCCTTATGATGGGACTTTTTTCATCGAACTTATACGTAGATATATTCCATTTGCTTACTCTTTCTAATGTATGCATACACTCGAATAACGATGCTTATTTAACGTTTGGATTTTAAGATGCAGATATGTACTGGACCGTGTTATATGTTATTTTATCTACACTATGCTTCTTTTTTCTCATATATAACGGATTTCTACTCATTGGATTGCTTTCTGTTCCAAACCTTAATAAAAGCTTTGGAATACAAAAAATAATAGTGAATTAACCGTATTTTCCACGAAATAGAATCACCGAAATGCGCAAAATGGGCCGAAACGTAAAAGCACCAAAATGTATTTGTGGATAAACTGTGGATAAGACAAATGACTTAAGACATAAATTAACATTTAATTAGTTTAAACTGCAGAGTTATAATATTTTCTTTGGCAACTCCTAAGCTTGTAGCTACTTGTCAGGTCACAGCATGCAGGGGTGAGGTTGCGAGCCCATGATTCAACTTGGAAACTTGATAAAGGTGAACCTAGATTGGGTTTATTTAAGCAAAAACAATATAACACATTAGAAGGGTGATGCAGGAAAGTCTCTTGGGGAAGTGCAGAGGGGGAGTCTTGAGGCACAGTTACCGGCAGGGATAATCCAGAGAGAGTCCTGGGGTATAGCCAGGGGTCCGGTACACAAATAACAGATAGAATACTGGAGCTTCCTTCCAGGCTGGATGCAGATACAGACTGAGCTGTGGCAACAGAATGCAGAAGCATTGTGGTAGGGTGTGCCTCTGCTAAGTAGGGAATTCATGACCTTGATTGCACCAGCTGATGCTGCTGGAGAACCTAGCAAGGAAAAGTCCAGCACCTTACATGCAAAGCCATTGTTGTCACCTTTTCTTGCCACGGTGATGGCGGGTTTTCCCTGGAGTGCTCGGGGACACCAGGCAGGGGTCCTGACACTACTTTGATTCTCTTTATTTTTATAATGTTTTTGTAAAAAAAAAAAACAAGGATTAATTTTTTAGCGTATTTTACTAAGGGGGTTATTCAGAGAAAGGTGAAACTCAGGAGAATTGGCAGGAGAAGTGAAAATTCTAGGTCAAAATAGCCAAACCTGAAATATTCTTATATTTATCTCACTTTCAAAATCGGCTATCTGGTCTACATTGAGAGAAAGGGGGGTTTGTGAGGGTCCTGAGGACGTCCTTGGGAATCAGCAATGGCCACCCTGTTTGGGTGAGAGCAGGCTGATTTGCATATGGAGCATTCATCTCTGTAATGGCACAAACAAGCTAAAACCTTGTGAGACCTGAGTGGGCCCCCACCGTAGAGCAGGCCACTAGTGCTGTTGCTCATACTCAGGACCCTCACAAACCACCCCCTTTTCCTCAGTATTTGGTCTAGATTGTTCTCTTCTCCTGCCAATCCTTCCTGGTTTTCACCTTTCTCTGAATAACCCTGTAAGTATAAAACCCAGTGATTTTAAAATAGTGCAAAGTGGTTATTTATAAATACAAAAATGGGTAGGCGCTGGTGATGAATAAGGTTTAGGTTGGCCCAAGTGCTGCTGTTCACTTTGTGAGGTTGTTCCTTTCCAAACAACCAAAAAGGTTTCCATGTGGAAGATAGCAAATTAAGCGCATATGATGCCTTGATGGTATACTGTCAACGAGTATCTCTGTGGAACCTTGGGAAAAGAGAGAAGAATATCATGGTGCAGATTGCATAAATGGATATCTTGTAATATCACACCGAAAGGTCCCACTCACATTATCCTGAGCCAACCGGTTCTAGGGAATTAGCTTCTTGGTTACTTGTGGCCATCCAACAGGCCTCTGGATCCTTGTGTTGATATTAGAGCTTAAATGAAACATATAGGAACACAGTGCAGACTGTACATATAGGCAATACTAAAACAGAAAGGAGATGGAAACACTCACGTGCCGTGGTTCTTGGCCTAATCCAGGTCACGAGAATATTAACGAGGTGGTTGTTTTTGGGTATAATCGCCAAAAAAAACGCTTCCGCTTGGATATAGATGAATTCAGCAGTGGATAGTAAAAGAAAAGTGTATTTTATTCCATGAAATATTATAAATAAAAATGAAAACATACCAAAACGTGTTTCACCTAAGAATTCAATATTCATATGGTTTCCTCAGTTGCAATCTACACCATAATGTTCTTCTCTCTTTTCCCGAGGTTCTCTGAGATACTTGTTGACATTATACCATCAAGGCATCCTATGCGCTTCACTTGCTTTCTTCCAAAGTGGTTATTTATGTCTAGACAATTATTTTTACATTCCAGCAGAATTTAAATTAAAGCACCACGCGAGGCACCATGACCACTCTGGGGTCTTGGAAGGACGAATCAGCCCTCCAAGTGCAGAGATTTGGCCTGGAGGATGAGGATTTATTCTGACGGGGAACTAGCCTTCAGTACAAGAGTTACAGCTGACGGAGAACTCACCATACATGTGTGGACATACCAGTGACAGTATTCCTTTTCTTCCTGCTTTTTCCAGATCATATATATTTTAATATGTTTGCCATGTCACAAGTAGGGATGAGCCGAACACGTCCGAGTTCGGGTTCGTACCCGAACCAGAACATTCCAAATGTTCTAATCCGAATCCGAACCCGAACTCAATACAAGTCAATGGGGCAGAAAATTCGGTTTTTAGAGTGCCCTCCAAGAGGGCATATATGCTAGATATTTGCCATAAAAGGTGTATGGGGATCCGTCCGGGTAGTGCCCTGGGGGACAGGAAACAAGGACAAAAAGTTAAAAAAAAGTTTTTAAAGGGACAGAGAGTTTTCCATGAAATAAGGGTTGAAAATAAAAACGAAAGATTCCTTCAAATATCGTGCCTAGGAGGTCCCCATAACCTGCCCGTGAAGTGGCAGATTTCTAGGATGTATAGAAACACTTGAAAACAAAAAAATGATGTTTCAAATTACGGTAAATGCTTTTCCTTTAATCTATCCATAAACAACTGCTTGGGGCGGCAGTCTGTATGAAAAGAGGAGACATTTTCGGACACGTAGAAAACTTTTAGTGATTTTTTGGCTAAATTATTGTGAAACTTATACAGGCTTTGGATGAAAGTAACAATAGGTGCTTTAGAATTAGGCCTTTAGCGTCGGCCACAGTGCCGTCACACTGTAACCCCTCTGAGGATATGAATCTGATACAGGCGTCAGTGGCAGTGCACCCAAATATTGTGCTTTTGGTGCCAGGCCTGCAAGTACTATCATACAGTATCCCCTCTGTAGTATTGTGGAAGAATGCAGGGGTGGAACTTGCGGTCCTATATTAGAAAGATATGAATCTGGTCAAGGCGTCAGTGCACCCAGATATTGTGCCTTTGGTGCCAGACTGCCAGGCCAGCAAGTATCATCATACAGTACCCCCTCTGTAGCATTGTGGAAGAAAGCAGGGGTGGACCATGTGGTCCTATATTAAAAAGATATGAATCTGGTAAAAGAGTCAGTGCACCCAGATATTGTGCTTTTGGTGCCAGACTGCCAACAAGTACTATTATCATACAGTAACCCCTCTGTAGTATTGTGGAAGAGTGCAGGGTTGGACCCTGCTGTTCAAAAAATTAAATCTGGCACAGGCGTCAGTGCAGCCAAATATTGTGCCTTTCACGGCAGCAAGTGCATTCACACCGTAACCTTTTTGTGGTATTGTGGAAGAGTGCAGGGTTGGATCCTGCGGTTCAAAAAATTAAAATGATATAGATGTGGCACTGGCGTCAGTGCAGCCAAATATTGTGCCTTTCATGGCAGCAAGTGCATTCACACCGTAACCCTTTTGTGGTATTGTGGAAGAGTTCAGTGCTGGAGGTTTTGTGCATGCAGAAGACATCCCGATCTATTCCGTTACGTCAGCATCAGGGGATTGATAACTGCTGATCCAGGACTGATTCATTTTTATAAATGTCAGCCGGTCTACAGAGTTGGTGGACAGATGCACTCTTTTGTCTGTGACAAAACCTCCAGCGGCACTGAACGTCCTTTCAGAAAGCACGCTGGATGAAGGGCAACCTAGTAGCTGCATAGCATATTGGCTAAGTTCTGGCCAGTGATCCATTCTCACCACCCAGTAAGCCAGTGGATCATCTGCTGGAAAGGTATCCAGGTCTGCCCTTGCCCCTAGGTAGTCCTGCACCATATGATGAAGACGCTGGCAATGGGTGCCTACATTTGACGTCCCTGGGCGTCGTGGACTAAAAATTTAAAAAAATGCATCAGTCAAGTGGCCCTAGCCTTCACCACTATTCCTCTGATCATCCGCAGCCTCAGAAGCACATGTGTCATCACTTGGTAACCTACCAGTGCCTGGAAAGGTGTTACACAAGTGTCGCTTTAGAGCGTCCTCAAGTTTTTTCATCCTGTGCTCCCTCTGTGCGGGCAGGATGAGCTCTGCAACTTTACATTTGTATCGTGGATCAAGAAGGGTTGCCAACCAGTAATGATCCCTCTCCTTGATAGCACGAATATTGGGGTCCTTTAGCAGGCTTTGCATCATAAGGGAGTCCATGCAGCGTAGGTTGGAGGTGGCATTAGCTTCCGAGTCTTCCTGGTCAATGAGGATGACCGTATCGTGCACTTCCTCCTCCCAGCCACGCACTAGCCCTTGTGTTTCTGGGCACACGAAACCCTCCCTTGAGGAATCCCCACCTTCAATGCCCCCACTACTTAAATATTCCTCCTCCTCCTCATCCTCCTCCCGTCTGATCTGAGTAGGACCCGCTGGAATGCTGTCTGCGGAAAGACTGGGGCCTTGAGAGCTAGGGAAGGCCTCCTCTTCCTCCCACTGCTCTGCCTCTAGAGCCACATCTATAATTCCCCGCAGAGTGTGCTCCAGCAGGAACACTAAAGGAATTGGGTCAATGCACTGTCCCTGCTCACCATCCTCGTTGCCTCCTCAAATGGTGACAGTACAGTGCATGCATCCTTGATCATCAGCCACTGCAGGGGGAAAAAAAAACAAAACCTGTCCTTGTGCCATACTCATACAGGTACTTGTTGATGGCCCTCTGCTGCTTGTGCAGACGCTGCAGCATTGATAATGTCGAGTTCCACCTGGTGGGCATGTCACAGATCAGACGGTTTGTGGGAAGGTGGAATTCTCTTTGAATTTCTGCCAAGCGAACGCTTGCTGGGAATGACCGTCTGAAGTGGCTGCAGACTTTTCTGGCCTGGATGAGAAGCTCTGGCAGCCCTGGGTACTTGGTTAGGAAACGCTGTACCACCAGATTTAGGACGTGTGCTAGGCATGGTACATGCGTCAATTTACCCTTGCGTAGGGCGGAGAGAAGGTTGCTGCCATTATCGCAGACGATCATTCCCAGCTGAAGCTGGCGTGGTGTTAACCATCTCTTCACCTGCCCCTGCAGAGCTGACAGAATTTCTGGCCCGGTGTGGTTCCTGTCCCCTAAACAAACCAGCTCAAGCACAGTATGGCATCTTTTTGCTTGAGCCATTGCTTAGCCCCTGCCATGCGTCGGTTTAACTGACACTTCCCCATAGACAGAGAAGGAGGAGGAGGAGGAGGAAGAGGTGGTGGAGCAGACAGACCTCAAACAACCAGCTTTCTGGAGGCGTGGTGTATGAACAAGCTCCAGCACAGAGCCCCACCTTGGATCCCACTCAGCTGCAATCAGAGTTACCCAGTGTGCCGTAAAGGAAATGTAACGGCCCTGTCCATGCTTGCTGGACTACGTGTCTAAAGTCACATGCACCTTGTTGCTTACTGCCTTTCCCAATGACTGGAAAACATTGTCTTCCACGTGCTGGTATAGTGCTGGAATGGCCTTGCGTGAAAAGTAATGGCGTTTTGTAACCTGCCACTGTGGTACAGCACATTCAGCAAATTCACGGATGGGAGCAGAGTCCAACGTAATCTGACTGCGTAAATCTTCAGCTGATGGGATGATGTCACATTGTGAGGAAGGACCTGGTACATCCATTACTGTAGCATCATCCCTGTCAGTGGAGGTTGTAGACAATGACATGGCAGGACATACAGTGGGGGTAGAGACAGATGAGGAGTAGGAGGACCTACGCAAAGTTTTGCGCCAGCGGGATGTGTAGCAGGTGTTCATATGTCGCCTCAAGCACTAGGTACCCAAGTGTCCGGTGTCTTTCCCACGCTGCAGCCTCATCTGACATAGATTACAAATAGCAACGGTGCGCTCTGCTGCACATTTCTTAAAGAACTCCCAGACAACAGAGTTCCTGCATGTGTGCTTTGAGACAACAGCGCTCTGCACCGGATCAGCTCTGACATCTGATGCCTTGGACTGGCTAGTGCTACGGTTGGTCATAGAGGATGTTGTGCCTCGTGTTTGCTGTGCCTCCTCCGCCCCCTCCTCCTCACTTGATTCCTCTGTTCGATCTGGCACCCAGGTGGAGTCAGTGACCTCATCATCATTGTCATCATCATCCCCTATCTCCTCGTCACTGGAGCCAACTTGGCAGTATGCTGCAGCTGCTGGGGCAACATGAGTGCCAGTTATTTGTGTGTCATCACTGGCACCCCCTTCCTCTAGGTTGATTATAATCCCTTCCTCAACCTCAGAGATTGAATCAGAGCACTGTACTTGCTGCGCATCCTCAAGCAGCATGTCACTGTCATTGTAGTCAAACAATTCAGATGACTCCTCCGTGTGTGATAGCGAGGCTACGGCAGGAGTAGCTGTGGACATGGAGGCTGAATTAGATGTTTTGGCAGCTTAGGTGGACTATAAAGAACTACAAGCCTGGCTGGCAGAGGACTCGGAGGATGAGGATGGCCTGGTTAGCCAATCCACCAAGTCCTCTGTATGTTGCTGCTGCTTAAGACGGCCAGCACCAGTTAGAAAGGACAAGTGTGCCCCTGCAGAGGATTGACCACGTCCACCACGACCAGAGGCACAGCCTCCTGACACAGGGGCTGCTTGCCCTCTTATCTGTGTCTGGGAGAGACTGCCTGTCCTTTTTGTTCTTTTAGACATGGTGAGTGATATATAGATTAAATATATACAGAACTCTGATTCAACTCTGGTATAAAGATTAAAGATTTACAGAACTCTGGTATAACTCAGTGAGACACCCTGATAGCTGGCAGCCAGTGAGAAGACACAGATTACAATTCCCGGAAACCTCCTATAAACCAGTGAGACCCCCTGATGGGTGCCAGTGACAAGTCACAAACTACGATTCACAGAAATCTGCTACAAGTGAGTGAGACCCCCTGATAGGACCCCCTGATAGCTGGCAACAGTGACAAGACACAGATTACAATTCGCAGAAACCTCCTAAAATGCATTGTGACCCCCTGATGGGTGGCAGTGAGAAGCCACAGATTACAAATCTCTACAAATTCCTATAAATCAGTGAGACCCCCTGATGGGTGGCAGTGAAACCTCCTATAAATCAGTGAGACCCCTTGATGGGTGGCAGTGAGAAGCCACAGATTACAAGTCTCAGAAACCTCCTATAAATCAGTGAGACCCCCTGATGGGTGGCAGTGAAACCTCCTATAAATCAGTGAGACCCCTTAATCGGTGGCAGTGAGAAGCCACAGATTACAAATCTCAGAAACCTCTTATAAATCAGTGAGACCCCTTGATGGGTGGTAGCCAGTGAGAACACACGTATTATAACAATTCCCAAATATTTTGTAGAAATTAGTGACCCCCAAAATACTTGCTGGCAGTGACAAGACACAGAAGATCACCTCAATTCCCAAATGTTTTGTAGAAATTAGTGAGCCCCAAAATACTGCGTGGTACTGGCTGTGTGACAAGACACAGATCACCTCAATTTCCAAATATTTTGTAGAAATTAGTGAGCCCCAAAATACTTGCTGGCAGTGACAAGACACAGAAGCGCACCTCAATTCCCAAATGTTTTGTAGAAATTATAGTGAGCCCCAAAATACTGCGTGGTACTGGCTGTGTGACAAGACACAGATCACCTCAATTCCCAAATATTTTGTAGAAATTAGTGAGCCCCAAAATACTGCGTGGTACTGGCTGTGTGACAAGAGACAGATCACCTCAATTCACAAATGTTTTAAAGAAATTTGTAACCCCCAAAATACTTGCTGGCACAGTGACAAGACACACATCACCTAAATTCCCAGATATTTGGTAGAAATGAGACCCCCCAGACCCCCCCAGTAGCATGGCAGACCGGCAGTAACAACACAGAACAACAATCTCCTATGAAATCTCCTCTCAAATGCGTGCTGTAGCTATTCGTGGAAACGTTATATAGTGTGCTGCAGGACTTAGCTCTGTGAGCCCATGATTGGGCAAAATTTGCCCAATCAGGACTCTGAGCCGTGATTGCCATACTGTTGAACCTGTCTTGAACCAGACCTGTGGTCAGGTGCAAGGCTGTAGCCAGTTACGAGCTTCAGGCCAGTGGGAAAGTGCATTGTGGGCCATTGTGATGCATTGTGGTCGAACTTGCTCCGAACACCCGGAAATGTTCGGAGTTCGCGATCTAACCGAACAGGCTAAGTTCGGCCCGAACTCCGGACCGTCCGAACCGAACAGCTCATCCCTAGTCACGAGTGCACACAGGGAGAACACTACTTGTTTTCCTTAAAAGCAACCAGGATATGTGCAGTGTTGTGTCAAGTTATGTTATTTAATCCCTTAATGACACAAAAATGGTTTTTACCTTTTGCTGCACACAAATGAAACAAGCAATATTTTTAGCTTTGCTATCTTTTTCTCAGTTATTTCTCTTTCTCTTTTGGTGCACCCGCACAAGGTATATATTGTAGTTTTTTAAAAAAGAAATGGGACTTTCTTGTCGTACCCAGTGCAATATCTTGGCCTAGGCCAACAAGGCCTAGGCCTAGGGCGGCACTTTCTAGGGGGGCAGCAAAAAAAAAAAAGCCTTGGAGTTGTATGGAGACTGTATAACATGGAAATTGGAAGTTATGACCGCCAAAACTACAAGAAAACCCTTATTTGAACTACAACAGATGGCCACCAGAAGTGACCAGAGCAAGGATCGACCGCCCTAGTCACATGGACTGGAACCGCGTCACTCGGAGGGGCGTTCCAAGATGGTGGTGGCAGGGAAACAAGAAGCACCGGTAGAGGACCCGCATCCTACTCAAGCATGCTGCGCCTTTGCCGATCAGCTATTACAGGGGAAGCTGCAGAGGAGAGCAGACTGTTTGTGCTGCCTGCTCCTCGAATCTTCACTCGTACGCAGGGCAGGCTGCGTGCGAGTGAGAGACGCTCTGCACCACTAGTCATTGATATGTGGGGATGGTGCGGTGACGTCTCCTCTTCCCCACTCTGCCAGGTCTTCCTCCTCCCATCAGCCACTTGCTCCCGCTCAGGCACACGTGACCAAGTTGAGAGAGGCAGCAGGACTCCCAAGACGAGCTGCTCTGAGCTGTGCCTGCTGCAATCATTCAGGGATCTGGATCCATTCCTCAGGCTCCAAGAATCATGGTGACAGCAAATTAATCTGATCTTGATGATAGGTAAATCCCTCCCACATCTCTTAATACCAGTCTGCCATACATACCACCCAGTGTGCCATAATACCAGTCTGCCATACATGCCAGGGTTCCATGCATACCAGCCAGTGTGCCCTAATACCAGTCTACCATTCATACCACCCAGTGTGCCATAATACCAGTCTGTCATACATACCAGCCAGTGTGCCCTAATACCAGTGTGCCATACATACCAGCCAGTGTGCCATACATACCAGCCAGTGTGCCATACATACCAGCCAGTGTGCCATAATACCAGTGTGTCCTAATACCAGCATGCATATCAGTCTGACATACATATCCGTGTGCCATAATACCGGTCTGCCATGCATACCAGTGTGCTGTAATATTAGTGCCCCATAATACCAGTCTGACATGCCATGCATATCAGTGTGCTGTAATACCAGTGTACCATCATAGCAGTTTGCCATGCAATGCATACCACAATATATACGCATAATAGCATAATGGATACACTACGAAAAGAATAAATAATAATAATTTGCTGCCCAAGCCTAGCACTAGAGTGTTTGGGTTTGGCTTGGAGAAAAGGTGGCAACCCTAAGCACTGGTCTTCAATTAATTGTTCTAAAGGGGGGCGATATATATATATACACACACAGAATGTATATATTTTAAAAGGATATTATCCTTGAGAAACTTGCCGCTGTGCAACGAGACACGTCGGATTTACATGTCCATATATGGTTTTAATTCATATTGATTAAATTGACGGTTATTTTACTATCCCAAGTTTACAGTCTATTCTGTATATCCAAGCAGTCCTGTGGTTCCCATCCCCCATCAGAATCGGTTCCAGCAGACCCAGTCATCGTGGAGGAAGCTGAGTATACAATCAGTGCTGGAGAGGGAGGGGTGGGTTTTAAACAGGAAGAGGTGTGACCTTGACAGGAAAGGGTGTGTCAAATTTAAATTAAGGGGTACACAAGTTTAGTTAGGCCTAGGGCAGCACAAAACCTAAATACATCACTGGTCATACCCTAAATGTATGCATACTGGATTATTCAGTAAGAAAAAAATAGAGAACATAGAAAAGTGAAAAAAGGGGATTCTTTAAAAAATAATATATTTTTAGGTTACTAACTAAATGTAATCCTACTCCTCATATACTCTAAATAACTCACACTAAGAATAGAAAACATCAGTTTAAGAAGAAAAAAAATTTAACTAAATTAAAATCTATATCTATAAAACCGTTTGTCCGTCGCCGCACATCCGGTTTCTGTTGGCTGCGCGCGCAGCCAACAGAAACCGGATGCGCAGCTTCGGACAGACTTCAGATGTGCGCGCAGCCTCTACCTGTTGGCTGTGCGTGCATCCAGGAGAGCCAGAACAGGATCGCTGTCACTGGCTCCCTCGGCGAAACCTCCCTCCCTACGTGAGTTTTGGGAGGGAGAGGACGCTGGGACAGCTGCTTTCCTCCCTCTCACAGTGTGTCTACTGCGGGGGGGAGTTTGCAAGCCGGCAGCAGCATCCCAGCACCCCCTCGCAGACACACTGGGAGAGGGAGGAAAGCAGCCGTCCCAGCGTCTGACTGGGGGGGTGGAGTGCTGGGACGCTGTGTCCGGTGTTCTGCCCCACCCACTGCTGTCAATTGACTCAACCCTGTTGACACACAACCCCCCCCCATGGCTCTGTGTAACACACACTACTCACTGTGACCTGCACACCCTGAATATATAGAGGAAGTCTAAATAGACAGTGTCTATTTAGACTTCCTCTATATATTCAGGGTGTGCGGGTCACAGTCAGTAGGGTTGTGTGCTATACAGAGCCTTGGGGGGGTTGTGTGTTATACAGAGTGCCTGCGCCAGTGAGCTTACAATCTAAGGGGGACCTGCGCCAGTGAGTTTACAATCTAAGGGGTACCTGCTCCAGTGAGTTTACAATCTAAGGGGGATCTGCGCCAGTGAGCTTACAATCTAAGGGGGACCTGCGCCAGTGAGCTTACAATCTAAGGGGTACCTGCGCCAGTGAATTTACAATCTAAGGGGGACCTGTGCCAGTGAGTTTACAATCTAAGGGGTACCTGCGCCAGTGAGTTTACAATCTAAGAGGGACCTGTGTCCGTGAGTTTACAATCTAAGGGGGACCTGTGATAACAAACAATTGGTGATAGAAGAGGCACGATTGTACTTATCTTTAAAATGCCGAAGTATTTCCCAGGAGATGGTCCACAGCTCCACACAGAAACAGAAGAAAAACGCAGGGAATTCGGCAGCGATGGATGTTAGGGATGATACCTGAACCGATCCAAGGCTGGAGTCGCCAGTACCGGAAATGCCAATTACCGGATTTTGGCAAAAAATGGGATGATGAGAATTTAAATGAATAAAATTATTTATTTGTAAATAAAATAAAATATCAAACAATAAACGCCCGACGCGTTTCGTCTAAAAGACTTCCTCAAGGGCATTAATAATATGCAGTAGATCAAATAAAATAATATTATTTTATTTGATCTACTGCATATTATTACTGCCCTTGAGGAAGTCTTTTAGACGAAACGCGTCGGGCGTTTATTGTTTGATATTTTATTTTATTTACAAATAAATAATTTTATTCATTTAAATTCTCATCATCCCATTTTTTGCCAAAATCCGGTTATTGGCGTTTCCGGTACTGGCGACTCCAGCCTTGGATCGGTTCAGGTATCATCTCTATCATCCATCTCTGCCGAATTCCCTGTATTTTTCTTCTCTAAGGGGGATATGTGCCAGTGAGCTTACAATCTAAGGGGTACCTGTGCCTGTGAGCTTACAATCTAAGGGGGAAGAGGAGCCTGCTCTAATATATAAATGTGTTTGTAATGCGCTGTCAGCTACACGCACACCCATCACAGCTGCTTACTCGGCACTCCCGTTGCGGACGGGACGGGACAGACGCATTACAAACACATTTATATATGGAGATACTCTTGGATAGGACATTGAAAAACAAATTTGTGGACACAGATTCTGAGCTGGCAACAACATTAGACTGCCCTCTGGGCAGGCTTAACAACTATAAATAAATAAAACTAATTCATCATTAACTATTAAAAATATAAATATATCTCCAACACAAAACTGAACCCTTGCTTAAAAAATGCAGTCCATCACGATGACAGCTATCAGATGTTACACATTTTTTTGGGGGTGGTACTCATATGTTTGGGGGCACATGGGGGTGTCTGTGTGTGAAAATTGTAGACGTTTGAACTCTAAGTGGTAGTCTGATGGGATCAGAGGAAATCTGAGTATGAAAACGCTTTCTCCCTGATTTACGCCTGTTAAAATCGTGGCTTTGATTACGTGTTTGTATAGAGTCTTCACCTGAAGTCTGGTGCCAGTACACAGTTTCGGAGGGGTTAGATTGGGTAACAGCATGATTGGAGTGCCAACCTTGAGGTAGAGGACATTATTATTATTATTTTTTTTTGAGAAAGGATTTTACCAGGAAGGATACATTGAGATTTCTTTAGTTTTCAAGCATGTCCTGGGTGGCGAGTATGTACCGTTAGGTGTCTTGACCAAGGACACTTACTGGAGAGGTGCTCTTGCCGGGATCGAACCCATGTCTCCACAGGCTCTCTCCATGCAGAGCAGTGATGTTACCTCTACTCCACCCAGCCTTTATTATTATTATTTTCATCATTTATATAGCGCCAACAGTTTCTGCAGCGCTTTACAATAGCCAAAGGGAACAGGATAAAAGGACATATGATGGAAACAAGAGGTGTAGAGGGCCCTGCTCAAAGGAGTTTACAATCTAGTGGGTGGTAATCCTGGTAGGTTGAGAGTGTGCAAGAACTCCACTGGGTAATGTACAGCATCCTCAATCTCCATTACATTCTCCATTACATTCCATTCATACTTCATATGCTCAGTGAACATCTTCTCCTGCAGAAAGTTGTTGATGCTGTTGGCTGAGTCGTTTCTTGGAGTGAGAATAGCGTTTTCCCTCAGCCATGAACTGCAATCCACTCCAGCCTGATTATGTCTAGGTATATTCTCAGGCAAGCTGATCAGATCTGTCACAACATCGCAAAAGGTTACTTGGAAGAGTTATTCTTCCCTCTTCCAAAAGGTTGCCATCACCAAAATCAAGTAATAATTAGAAAACTCTTCTGCCCTTAAATCACGCTGAAGGTGACATGCTTGTTAAATGTCAAGGTCAGGACTTTGACATTAGGCCATAAGATGGATGACTTGAGACAGGCCTTGACTTCATCTGCACATGTTCCTTGTGGCGGCACGACAGGCAATGTCTGTCTGAAGTCACCAGCCAAAAGCACCGTAACTCCACCCATAAGACAGTAGCTGCCCCATATGTTCTGGAGTGTCCTGTTTACAGCCTCAATATCTCCTTTGTGAGTCATGGTGCACTCATCCCACACGATAAGTTTTGCTTCTCAAAGCACCTGAGCCATGTCACTCTGCTTAGAGATGTTACAAAGTGTATATTCAGAATGATTCATGTTGAGAGTAAGAAGTGATTTGGGGCTGGGACACTATTCAGGAGAAATTTGGTTCACAATCCGTTGGCTCAGTGCTGGTGGGTGATTGAAACTCATAAGGAAATATATTCTCCACCACCTTGAGTTCGGAAGCAGTTCCATACGTGGAAGGTGTGGACATGTTGGTGAAGTAGCGATGTTTAGTGCTGTAAGGATCCACAGACCGCTCCTGAGTGAAGGAGAGCAACTTCTGCCAGTTTGAACTGAGATAGCAGCATGTGAGATTTATTTTCAGGTGGGGAGGGGGAGTATAACTCCTTAGCATTAGAGCGTGTTAATAACTAATGCTCTGATGGTCATTTCGAAAAAAATCCTTCCTTAGTGAGCACCTAGAAGCCGAGAGGAACATACGTGCTGAATTTCAAGTTTGTAAGCTTTGCGGTTCTGTAGATATTGTGATGTTGCGTGAGTGGCATTTCGCTATTATATATATAAGATTTTTGAGGGGCTAAACTGCGAGAGGTTCATTCTAATTTCTGCCAGGGTAAGCGTCATACAGCTATATTTAAGAGCTACATATTTGTGGACTTAATCAAACACAGGTCCATTGCAGCATCCTGTATGCATAGTGCTTGATATTTAAGAGCATTGAGCATTGTATTGAAATATTTTCATTCTTCGCTGTGAATCTACCCATCTGGTTGGATTA
Organism: Leptobrachium leishanense; assembly: GCA_009667805.1. Lineage (NCBI taxonomy): Eukaryota > Metazoa > Chordata > Amphibia > Anura > Megophryidae > Leptobrachium > Leptobrachium leishanense. The sequence continues at coordinate 109,511,964 of CM019064.1, read as the reverse complement.
ACATGCCAGTAATGGATGATGGAATACAATGGAAATTGTCTGTCAAAATGTAAAATTCCAATGATTTACTTTTCTATTACATCTGTGACTGCTTTTATGCAAAGTATAAAATTGTAAAGCTGCTATTGTAAAACCTGTGAATGAGTAACATTGATAAATGAAATATATGCATATGTCAATGTCACACAAGTATTATAGTACTTTAACAATCGATGTATATCTACTTCATTTGTTTCCAGTCCTTCTTTTTGCATATGGTGAACATATTGAGTCATTCATCTTCCATGATGAAGTGATTGTCATCCCTTGGGCCAGTTGCTGACTCTCCCTGTGGCACTAAATCCAGAAGAACGGGCTACAGCAGTCTAAAAGTTCTAATATCATTCATTGGAGGTTGTCAGCAACAAAATGCGACATTTCGGCCACAGGGGCCTTAATCATGCATGTGGCAATGTCTCCTATTACTGATTTGTCTGTCTTTCCATCACTCCCTACAGCAGCGATATTTCCCTGAGCCTGTTCATCTTAAATTTGCTCTTTCGTTGTTATGTTATAGGCATATGCCATGCATTGCACACCATCTCAAAATCCTGCACAGTATATGTGGTTTGTAAAATTTAACGGGACACGTTCTCACAAGAAAAATTGTGTAGCTACTGTCACGGATCCCCCATGACAACCAGATATCGGTCCCTGTATACAGAGCCCTGTCTATCCCTCTGATCCTTGAATGGTCAGTAATTCTTACTATTTTCAGGGACTCGATGTTACCATATGCAGCAAGGGTTAATAGAGCATACAGAGTGGTATTCATACACAACCAGGTCAGTACGAGGAGCATGGCTCTCACACAAAGCCGGACCAGAAACAGGAGCGTGGCTCTTATACAAAACTGAGTCAGTACAGGAGCGTGGTTCTTATACAAGTCGAGTCAGTAACAGGAGCATGGTTCTCATACAAGCCGAGTCAGTAACAGGAGCGTGGTTCTCTTACAAGCCTGGGCTAGTATTTTTTATTTTATAAAGGATTTTACCAGGAAGGATACATTGAGATTTCTCTCGTTTTCAAGTATGTCCTGGGTTCAAGTACATTGAAGTGTTACATTTACAGAAATACAAAGTAATACAATGTAAGATATTAACAACACAAATATACAGATTAACAGAAAATAAATATGTAGGAAATATAGTCACTAGGTTACATGTTTACAGGTGCATTCTGTATTGAGGTATGTTAACAGGGAAATTTTGAGTGACTTAAGACTGGTGGAAGATTTGATGGTGTCTGGGAGGTTATTCCATAATTGTGGTGCTCTGTTGGAAAATGAGGACCGAGCCACTGTCTTTTTGTATTGTGGTATTGCAAGTAAGGTGCTGGTCCTGGATCGGAGGTTATAGGATGAGGGAGCTGCTGGGGAAGCAGTCTATTCAGGTAAGGTGGCAGCTTCCCAGAGATGCTCTTAAACACCAGGCTGGAAAGGTGAAGGGTGCGTCTGGATTCTAGCGATGGCCAGTTTAGCTGTTTTAACATGTCACAATGGTGGGTCATGTAGTTACATTGTAGCGCAAAGCGGCAGAATGAGTTATACAGTGTAGTAAGTTTATGAAGGTGTGTTTGCGGGGCGGCTGCATACACTACATCTCCGTAATCAATAGCCGGCATAAGCATTTGCTGTACAATCTGCTTTCTTACCGCGGGACTCAGGCAGGATTTGTTTCTGTACAGGGCACCTAGTTTGGGGTAAAGTTTAGATGAGAGTTTTTCGATGTGGGGGCCAAAGGATAGATTAGGGTCCAACCACATACCTAGATATTTGAGAGAAGTGACTGTGGTCAGTGTGCCATTTGATATTGTCCCAACACATAGATGGGGATTTTGCAATTTGTGTAGTTTAGGTGCTGTTCCAAAGAGCATCGTTACAGTTTTGTCAGTATTTAAAAAAAGTTTGTTGTTTTTGATCCACTTTTCTACCTCTGTGAATTGTTCTTGCAGCACGGCCTCCAGCTGCGGGAGATTTGGTTTGCTGGTATAGATCACAGTGTCGTCTGCGTACATATGTACAGTTGAGGCTTTGCAGACGTAGTAACAGGAACGTGGTTCTTATACAAGCCGGGTCAGTAACAGAAGCGTGGTTTTCATACAAGCCGGGTCAGTAACAGGAGCGTGGTTCATAAACAAAGCTGAGTCAGTAACAGGCATCAAATACACAGTAAGCGCTGGGGAAGTAACTCCATGACAGGGCAATGAGCGAAAGTGGCAAACTATCTTTTAAATCTGGCGGCTCCGCGTCATCACGCTGCGCCTCCCGACCAATTACGCAATCTCTCCTGGCTTGCATATCACTCATGGCCCGGCCAGCGAGCAGTGAGGACAGTGCTGCCGTGCGCCGGGGAGCCCCAGGGAGCGCGGACGTGACAGCTACACTTCAAAAGTTGATCAGCCGTCAGAAAAGTTTCAATGGTGTAAGAGGATAAAATTCAATATTAATGGATGTATATTCACTGCTAAACAAAGAGTGAAAATTATAAGACTGTGATCTGGCACAATGTCTGCAGACTTAAATCTGAATAGTAAAATATTTGGAACAAACAGATTATATGCATAGTGCACCCAAATCCAACGAGTCTGTCCATCTATATGTTTGATTTGCTGGAATTGTGAAGAAAAGGTATGCAATCAAGCACCAGATTATCTAAAGTTGACACAATCACGAGCTCTACATCTGCTATCTGTTTGACTAGAATTAAATTTAAACAAATATGACATTTCAAAAAGTGGATCATTACAAAAGTAGTTAAATAAAAAGGGGCAATGGCGCTTTGTACAAACACTGGGACTCCAAGGCTGCATTTAGTAAGTAGGATTTAAGCAAAACAGAGAGCTCCAAGGCTCATTACGCATTCTAAAGCAAAAATTAGAAACATAGAAATTGATACAGAATCCAGTAAATACGATTTTTCAAGGCAATGTTTGACATCAGTAAGGATTCTAAACAAGACGAACAAAAACTAAAGCTTCTGGTATCTCCTAAAATGCCAGATTTGTTCCAAATTATGGTCTATATAATTATAAGCGGGATTATCAAACTAATTAATCGCTGCTATTCATAAAAATGAATTAGGATGTGCTGCTCAAATTTACCCGTCATTAATCTTTACAGTGCTTTCTTCCTACATTGCAAAGTAAACAATCGTATGTGTTACTGCCTATTAAATTTATTAGTTTCAATCAACGGCTCAGATTACTTTACCAAAGTAAAGGATTGCATGATCACAAAATACTTCATATATTCTTTAAGCAGCTTCCATGCCAAATTATGAGATTAAGTTAGTCTACTTAATATGTTTTTATATAGATGCACACGAGCAGTAGCACACAGGAGTTTGGCATTAATAATGGAACCATAGACTTGGGAACATCAGCAGTTGTAAGAAAAACATTAACAGCATCAGATCATGTCATGCAGCCGTTGTTATACCCCTGGGGGGGAAATGATTACTGCTACTTGTATAACACGAAATTCCAGTGAAGATGCTTTTGTAATGCTATTGGTTCTGTTCTCTAAACATCAAGTTCTGGTAATTTCACAACTGAGTTGTGACATTTAGACTATAATAGCCAGACTATAAAAGTAAGTAATTGTCATTAATGATGGGCAGGGGAAGGGTATGTTATCTTTCAGCATAAAGGAAAACACAAGTTAAAATCAAATGCTGAAAATCAATCAATAGACGGTCTATGATTTACCGTAGATACTCGAGTATAGCGCGACCCGAATATAACATGATGGATAGAGATTTATTATGGAAATGAGAGAATACTCAAGACTTGAATTTAACCCGAGGAACAAAAGTATACTGCATCGGCAAACAATTAAAATCCTTCGAGGTTCTCTTAACACAGTCAGGCAACCCATCAGGCCACGGTGCTCTGCTCTAGAATGATTGCAGTTGTTACTTAGTATGAAACTGCTGGCCATCCATCTCCTTTACTAGCAATTAGATGGCCAGCGGAGGTGAGCGAGGTGAATGATTGGCTTAAACTGACCATGCCCTCTGGCCGCGATGGATCCCACCTCTCCCGAATCTGGGAGTTCCTGAAGTATTTGCAAGCATCAGGGAGCCCACATTCACTATTGCGAGACTATCGGAATTTATGGGAGACTTGGGATCCAGAGCCAGGCAAGTTTTTTTAATTTATTTTGTTACACGCGATGCAGATGTCTCGATTATAACGTGACCCCTCCAATTTTAAGGTAAATTTCTGTCACCAAAATCTAGCGGTATACTCGAGTATCTATTTAAAGAAGTGACACTGTTTAGGTACCAGACGTCTCTCACAACAAGGACAGTCCTGAAATTAAAAGAAAAAAACAAAACAGGTCAACTCTCTTTGAGCAAGTGATTCTTCACCACATATGATCATTTCAACTTTCCTGTATTGACCATGTGCATACAACTGCTTCTCTGCTTGACAAACTATACATCAGTGAGCAAAACAATGGTTTATAAGGGTCTTGAAAATGGGCAACAGCACTAGTGGCATTCTATGTGGTGGGTCCCCACTGTCAGTGACTTACCAGGAGATGGGGCCAAGGATGCAGAAGATGGCACACACCCTTTCAGAACCTTACTACACAGAGTAACCAGGAGGGTGCCGGCCTATACGTAGTGGGAGTAGGTACACGGTACAGAGCAAGGTAATCCGGGGACGTAGTCAGACAGTGCAGAGGTCGGGCCGGCAAAACAGGATTATACACAGTTAAATAGGCAGTCCAGAAGAGCAAATGCAGGCAGGTAAGTCACCTCAAAATTAAGTAGACAGTGTGAAGCAGTCTGGGAGAAACTGGATTATATAGGCAGGGAAGTGCCATCAGGTGAATGTTAATTATTCCACAGGCCACAGATGGGAAGTCAGGAGCAATGTTGTGAGTAGGGATGAGCTGTTCGGTTCGATCAGTTCGGAGTTCGACTCGAACATTGGCAGTTCGAACGTTCGCGAACTTCAAACTTTTTGGCGTGTTCGGTTCGAGTTCGATTTTTTTTTTAAAAAAGTATAAAAAATGCTTAAAAAATACTAAAAAATCTAGAAATAAAGAGACTCTTTACTGCAGAATATTCTAAGCAACGGTTTATTAGATATTGAATTAAAAAACTACCTAATGTCTAGGTGCAAAGATTCTCACCTCTAAATGACCTGTGGTCTCAAATGGTGTAAACAACAGGTGTTTAATTAGTGTTTGGAAATAACATGTGCTTCTAATTAGTCTGGTCTCATGAATTTGATACATTGCCTGCAGACTGGGTGTGGCTCCTGCACATGTATGAACAAACACTGTGCTTGTTCTGAATTCTAAGAAGTATTCATTTCTACTATATGATCCTCTGATATGCTGTTTAACCCCTTAAGGACCAGGGCTCTGTAAAGCCAATCATTAATGATGTAGATGTTACGTCATTTGTCATCAAGGGCTTAATAAAATCTTTATCACATTCCTTAGATTTAAACGTAATATTCCAGTATTTGTATGTCATGTACCTCTCCCGAAGGGCCTATGTGAGCATACGATTATTATTGTGTTAGAAATGTCTATCATAAAGCGTACAAGCTGAGTCCCTAGAGTCTCTGACTATCCATTGTCATATATACCTTGCTTTATACATATAATACATTCCCTCATCTAACAGGATAGTAGTCAGTCCCTGTGCAATTTAACCCCTTAAGGGTGGCTAGGTGTCGTGTGTGGGTCTCTGATGGCGATGTTTCTATACATCCTACAAATCCGCCACTTCACGGGAAGGTTATGGGGACCTCCTAGGCACGATATTTGAAGGAATTTTTCGTTTTTAATTTTAACCCTTATTTTATGGAAAACTCACTGTTCCTTTAAAAACGTCTTTTTTTCAACTTTTCGTCCTTGTTTCCTGTCCCCCAGGGCACTACCCGGACCCCCATACACCTTTTATGGCAAATATCTTGCATATATGCCCTCTGGAGGGCACTCGAAAAAAAATTTACTTTTGATTCCCATTGACTTGCATTGAGTTCGGTTTGTGTTCGAGTTCGAACTCGAACTTTTGAAATTGTTCGAGTTCGAATGCGAACCGAACACGGGGGTGTTCGGCTCATCCCTGGTTGTGAGCAGAGTTCATGGAAGAGCCAGGGCCTAACAGGTAGGCTGATACATATAAAGCTCCCCTGGTTGACTGAGCTGGTTACAATGCTGGAGATCAGGGTTAAATTTCTGGAAGGGTCCCTGAAAGGGTGTCATTGTCTGGCTATCTGCAGGGCTTAGCGTGAACCATGACACCCACTGAGGTCTCGTCAGTTTTAGCTTGATGGTACCTCTACAGAGAAGATAATACCATATACAAATCAGTTTGATGTCACCCAAAAAGGGTGGCCAGTGCAGAAATACCAAGGCAACCTCCTCTGCGTAGAGGAACTGCAACCGTGACGATCGTTCTGGCCTTGTTAGGCCTCAACAGGTGAGCATAGGAGATACTTCGCTAGGCTCTTTGAGCAAGAGGTCCATGTCTCGATTACCCTGTACACTATTAGTGAGCAAAACAATAGGTATAGATTCTGGATCAAACACTCACATTCATGAGTGTGCAGTTAATTCTTACAGCGCTACTCACGAGTGTCTGTGGCTCCTCTGTCTTCACAGCAACTAACTACTATTAATTACAAGTCTGTCCACTACTTCCACGTCTAATTCATAAATGATCAATTTCAACTTGCTGGATCACAATAGGGTCCTAAATCTGGTGTCTGGATTATCAGAAAGATCATTAGTGTATAGCAATAACCCCAAAACAGCACGTACAAAATCACAGAGAAATTAAAAAGCATAACTAAGTAAATTAAATAAAATTCATGACAGATAGCCAAACCCTCTCATCTTGTTTCAGCACGGGTGGCTGAAATATTCTATGAAAAAAGACTCTGATAACCTTTGTAGATCATGAGTGATTCCAAACACATTGGTTGTCAATGCCTGAAAATCCAATCAAATTCTTTAGTCAGAAAAGGGATACAGCAAACTTAGATATTTGTTTCATATTTGATGTGAGGAACAGTTGGTTCTGCAAAGACTTGAGCCCTGTTGTCTACTTTTATAGGTTAGTACCGTTCAAGTCCTTCCTGTCTGCGTGCCCTCAGGATCTCTGCATAACCCAGGTCTGGCTCTTCCTCCATCACCTGTAGGATGCCACATGTGCTTCTTAACTCAGTTTGTTTATTCCCTGTTGTGGACTACCTAGTTAAGGGTGTTGCCTTGATGACTCAAGGCCCGTACAAGCTAGTCTATAGTGTTCCTTGAGATCTGTCAGAAAAATCATATTCTGTATCCTGTGTCTGTCAGGTTTAATACCTTGCAGGTACTTGCCTTTCAGGTTATGAGCCCAATATGCAGGTCTCGGGGATGCATACAGTTCGTGGGAGAGGAGAATAACACATGAGGGCTGTGGGACAGGACACAATGGAACTCAAAGGTTGACTGAGGGTGATGGGGAAATCAGTCCTTGTGTCCAGGTATGAAGATAGGATAGTTGCTCCTGGGAGAGCACGGTGGGATTAGGGAGGATGGATGGGTGGTTGCTCCTGGGAGAACACAGCGGGTCTTGAGGGGAGACACAATGAGTATAGGAGCAGGGGAACACGGTGAGTAGGTAGGGCGATGGCAGGTTACTCTGGAGCTTGTATAGCTGGTCTTGTTCATAGGAACAGGAGACAACAATGAAGCATTGAACAGAGGGAGTGTGGAGCCTTTATTGATTAGGCACAGGGGTGTGTCATGTGACCTGTGGTGTGTGTGTGTGTGATTTTAACTGTTTAATACTGGTGCTGGGCAGAAGGGCAGCACCTTTCATGCAGCTACCACTTGCATGGAATATCACAGGAACAGACAAGTACGGTCCTGACAGTGTCTCCCTGTTGATTTTGCCCTATCCAGCCTGTTTCTGTGACGCCCAACTTTTTTATATCCAGCCTGCTGCTGTGTCTCCCTGCTAATTCTTGGCACATATGTCATTATCAACAGGATAAAAAATCACGTTAGCGCAGCAGGGATTGCGCTTGCTTCCGCGAGCTTACTGTACTTTGCACTCCCTATGCTTAACATACCGCAACGCTGAAGTAACTTAAAAGTTAACCTCAGCTAGCAGCTGGTGCTAACTGATTTCGCTTCTGCAGAACCAGTCAGCGCAGCTGAAAATCCCCCAAGAGTCAAAAGCCAAATAGGCACCTCTCATCCCACGACGAGAACGGCGGCCCGATCTGTCATTTCTGGCCACCAGGAACAGAGTGAGACGGGGGGAAAATGTTCCCAGTCTCCCTCCGTGAATCACTCTGCATGATCCTACTAAGTCAAGAGAACCAGCAGCACAAACCTCCATGGAGGTGCGAGTATCCAGGAGCTTAGCGCTGCATTATGGGGCAGGCCTCTGAAACAGCTCCTGCCCCGTAATATGGTGCTAAAACGAGGACGGTAAGGCCGGGTGCACACGAGCGCACCTAGTACCCATACGCCCACACTTACCGGCGCCCGGCGCAGCCATGTGATGCTACCACCGGGTCGGTCACACGCAGGGCCGGCCCGACCATGGAGCGGTTCTGAGCAACCACTCCAGGCGGCAGATTTTGGGGGGCAGCAAATTTTGCCGCCAAGCCTGTGCACTAGTTTTATATAAGCGCCGCTGCGCCGCCATCACTTGGAATCCGGTGCAGTAAACGCTCCCGCCGTCCCACGCTGGACTCGAGCGCCGGTGGTCTCTGACCTGTCAGCTGACCGCCGGAGGTCAGCTGACAGGTCATCAGAGATCGCCGGTGCGAGTCCAGTGTGGGACGTGCTCTGCACAGATTAGAGCGCCTGCCATTGCTTCTCCCTGCTTCTCTGGAGCTGCTCGGGGGACAGGCTGCAGCCAGGCCCAGACTGGCCATTTCTGGCACCGTGCTACTTAAATTTTATAAAAGTAACAGGGGCCAATACACCAGCCTCATTCCTTACTTTTCTTTGCTTTTTACTCACATTACCCTGTACTCCTATTAAACATTCCTTTCACCCTGTAGCACACCACCCACTTCAATCAACCATCTCCTTTACCCTCCAGCATACCACCCCCTTCACCCTGCTACCTAGCTCGATTCACCCTGTAGCAATCCCCTTCACCCAGCTGTCTGCATCACTCTGCCGCACGACACCACCCCATTCACAATGGAGAACACCACCCTCCTTCACAATTGAGCACACCCCCTCCTTCACAATTGAGCACACCCCCTTCACAATTGAGCACACCCCCTCCTTCACAATGGAGAACCCCCCCTTCACAATTGAGCACACCCCTCCTTCACAATTGAGCACAACCCCTCCTTCACAATGGAGAACCCCCCCGTCACAATGGAGAACCCCCCATCTCAAAGGAGTACCCCCCCATCTCAATGGAGTATATCACTCTTTCACAGTAGAGCACATCTCCCCTTCACTATGCAGCACTCCATTCCCCTTCACTATGCAGCACTCCATTCCCCTTCACTATGCAGCACTCCATTCCCCTTCACTATGGGAATAATTTAATTGGTATGAGGGGAGAGAAAATTGAATTGATATGCTGGGGGTGGAGAATGAATTAATTGGCATGGGGGAATTAATTGGTATGGGGGAGAAAAATAAATTGGTATGGGAAGAGAAAAATGAATTGGTATGCTGGGGGTGAATTAATTGATATGGGAGAAATTAATGATTTAATTGGTATGCTGGGGGGATGAATTGGAATTCTGGGGATGAATGAATTAGAATTCTGGGGATGAATGAATTGGTATGCTGGGGGGAATGAATGAATTGGTATGCTGGGAGGAATGAATGAATTGGTATACTGGGAGGAATGAATGAATTGGTATGCTGGGGGAATGAATGAATTGGTATGCTGGGGGATGAATGAATTGATATGCTGGGGGAGAAATGAATGAGTTGATATGCTGGGGATGAATGAATTGATAAATGCATTACATTGAGTTTTATTGCAGTGGATTCTGTGATGCGCTCATACACACATTACTGTGATATTTATTGCTGTGGAGCGCTGTGGTATACTCATACATTTCATGTGGGGTTTTTTTGGGGGGGGCAGCATTTCAGCCATCGCTCCAGGCAGCACAATGGCTTGGGCCGGCCCTGGTCACACGATTCAGCATGCACGAAGTGCATGCGCAGCAAGCGTCCACCCAGAAAGCCTCACCGTCAATGCGCTTGGATGTGAGTCGACGGGGCTGCAAAGCGCAATCCTCCATAGGAGGATCGCGCTTTGCAGTGCTGAGGGGGGGCAGGCGAGTGTCGGTGGAAGGAACGTCCACTCTCACGGACGTTCCTTCCACTCTGAAGTGCACTCGTGTGCCCCCGACCTAAGGGGAAACCTGCAGGTGCAGGTTTTCCACCCCGATTTAGCGGGCACTATGTAATAGTGCCCATATACAGTAGAACAGTAAAGCCAAGCATTTATTTTATAACTGACATTTAGATCCCCCCTTTTGCCTTTGCTATCTATGTAGATGCTGTAATAAACGTTAATGTTATGGCTTATTCAAAGTGGCTGGAACCAGCGTACAAGGTTGTCTGCTTCTCATCTATTTTCTAATCCTGCTATAAATAAACCTGAAAATTTAGACTAATTTAGGCTGTGCTAAAAGATGGGATATCATTGTAGTTAATGTGCCACAAACAGGGTTCAGGCAGATGCTTTGTGATGTCATTACTCATCGTAAAATGTACAATTACTCCTTGAAAAGTCAGTTTATGCAAATTAAGTCTTTATACAACAATTCTGTTACGGTGACCATAATTATGATGTGAACAGTATAATAGCTGCATTCATACCTCCAGTTGCTTTTTTTCCACTTCACAACATCCCTGAATACTGCGTGTGTGAAAGAGGATTGATTTTTTTTTGCTGATAGTTATTGGCAGTGTTTGAGATGCTGGGACAGATTGCACATTTATAAATACGAATTTTAGATTTTCATCTCTTTTTTTCCCAGACAAATAGCCATTCCCTAAATAGTGAAACACAAATTAAAGGAGTCTTGGTGCAATAATAAACCAAATAAATCAACTTTTTCACATCACCCCTGATCCAGGTAACATGTTTATCCCTTTTTTTTTTCTAAATCAAATAAATAGAGATTATTTAACATTTATATTTAAAGCTACCCCAATGCACACAGCTATATTCAACTGTGGGGTGGTAATGGAAGGTCATCTTCTATAATCTATTCTCTAGTGGACCTCCGGCCCAGTTTTTTCTTTCTGTGCTAGCTCTATGTCATCCTGTATGTGAGTTATACCCTATTATCTTGAGCATGAACAAAGGTTTTGCATTTATAAGGTTACAGCTAATATGGCAAGTTTTAAATATCAGCCATCATTTCAGCAACACTGAAATACCGCCTCATTCATAAGACTGTAGAATCCTTACACAGGTTCTTAAACATGCAGCACACCAAGAAGTCATCCAAGGAAAATTCTGAATTAGAAAATTAGAAGGGAAGTTCAGGTTGAAGTTAGAATTATGTGCAGCGTTAAGGTTGCGGTTGGAAGTTGGATGCAATGCTATCCCATAATTATGTGCCTCATTGTAAACAGTACTAAAATGACATCACACTAGCATCATTACTGTGACTGTAAAACATCTTTTGTGCATTACTCTACTGCTATTAGAGTATATGAAAATGTAATCTATATTGTATGATACATAAATATTAGATTTTTTTAAAACTTATTCTTTTTATGGTGGAATATAAAATACATCACTGGTTTATTGATTGTATGTATATTTATTATTTAAGTACCTGAATTCCACCAAACACGCTATGTAAAAAATACATTGTTGTGTTTCTTATATACCACTCCTAGTAGGGATGCGCCAATGCCAGACATTTGCACAGGTACTTGTACTAGTGAAAATGCTCCTGATACTTCCACCAGTTCCGGAAGCTAGCACTGGGCTGACTTGCTGGGTGGTATGTGAGGGCTGGGGCAGCTGTCAGAATGCTCTAACAGCATTCTTCCAGGCCCCTCCAGCTGGCGTCTAGCCACTTTCTTGCGAGATCTTGCAGAGTTTGCAAGATCTTGCGAACTCTGCAATATCTTGCAAGAGCACGGCCCCAGTGGAGCTGCGTTAACTTAAAACCTTTGGATGCTGGCAGCTGCTCACTCGAACGGGGCCAGCCAGAGGGGCCTGGCAGAATGCTGCAGTTAAGGCATTCTGCCAGCTGGATCCGGTATCTGCGTCTGAGTCCTGGGATATATATATATATATAAAGCCCTCGATGACTTCATAAATAAAAAATATAACTTTATTCCAAAACCATGAGAGATCCGATGTTTGTGTCCAGATATTTTGGAACTACATTTCCCATGAGGCTCAACCAAACTAATGAGTGGCTGAGGATCATTGGGGATGTAGTTTCAAAACATTTGGAGGACCAATGTTGCTGACCCAAGCAATATGGACATGTGCATTATTGATTGTGAAAGAGTTATTCTATGGCCAGCCTCTGCGTGCTGCATCCACTGTCCCTTTAACGTGACTCCCACAAATCTCAAGCAACTCAAGCAACCATAAATAATTGTGCAGAGGATGCTGACAACCTCTGCCCAATTATTTATTTATTTTTCTTATTTTGGGGAAAAAAAATCACCATTTGTCCCTCACCACGCGTTGCTCCTCCTCTTGGGCTCAGGGACTCCAGAACACAGAGGTCCCTGCAGATTTTCTGCACAATTTGCTCTCCCTGTGCTATTTGCATAGCGTAGGAAATGGAAATTACTTGGACTTACGAACTTTATGTGGTGTGCGCATCGCGGCCTCTCTGACACTGATCGCTAACATGATTGGTCTCAGAGTTAGTGACGTCGGTACGCTCCCTGCATGCAGATGTCACTAGATATCAAGTAGTAAACAACAGCTGGGACATGCAAATTACCTGGCTGCTGCTGCTGATACTTGGAGAGGTGGAGGAAACTCTTCCACTTTATCCAGTGTTTTCTACTAGTTATTATTTATTATTACATGGGGTGTATGGGGTGTACAGGGAGGGGTAGCACCTCTGGTGTAAGGCTGGTCGTGTCCTTTCAGGACAGCTCGTCCACCTTTGGTCCCCACCTGTCGCTCAGCTCTCACCTGTGGCTCCTAGTAGCTGTAGCATGCGCAGCGGCCACACTCCTGGCAACAGCTTCGACAGACTGGCTAAACCAGGTAGAGAGTAGCCGTTGGGTCATCGACCTTCGGTGAGATTAGGGACTTGTCTATCCCGAGCATGTGAAGACAGATTCCGGTGGATTGAATGGATGAACCTACTAGAATAGGTCAACGGTCATGAAGGCGGTCTCTGCAAGTGATGTGGTATGCTAAGAGCATGGCAAGACACGAAAGGTGCCCTGGTCAACCAGCGCCCAGTCCATCTCCAACTGTCTCGGCTATTGTCCTGCCATTGGAGCAAGATGGAATCTGGGAAGAGAGAGTGAGGCTGACTATGCGCACCTCTCCCTCACTTTAATCCAATTCACGTGCAAGTTTTGACATCTCATCTCACCCCCCCAACTTCAAAGTCCTGTGGCGATGGGCGAGCGACGAAGCAGCAGGTGTGGATACACTGGGAGCTGTAGCCGTGGACCTGCACACAGGCGGCTCAGGGCTAATGGTCGTTTTATTGATGACTGAAGCAACAGCAGGATTCGGCATCTACCTGAGTGATTGAGCAGCCCTTTTTAGGACCACACTGCTCACCTCTGTAGCCAGAGGAAGGGGCTAGAAAAGGTGCCCTAAACATTGTTGCTTCACAGAACCCTGGCCAGTTTACCGTGGTTGGAGGGGATCCCAATTTTATGCGGTTGAATAACAAAATTAAAAAGTAAACATAAGGTGACACCACTCACTGTTGGCACATGGAACGTATGCACGTTTCAAGACAACCCCTCAGCAGATCGACCAGAAAGAAGAACACCCTTGGTCGCCAGAGACCTCACACGATTTAACATTGATGTCGCGGCACTGTGTGAAACTCGTCTAGCTAACGAAGGTCAGCTCACAGAAATAGGAGGCGGTTATACATTCTTCTGGTGTGGTCGCAGCAGTAATGAACACCGTACATCTGGAGTTGGCTTTGCGGTTAAGAATCACCTTGTCCGCACACTTGCCAGTCTTCCCAAGGGCGTGAACGACCGACTCATGATACTGCATCTCCCACTACCGAGAGGAAAACAAGCCACACTGATCAGCGCCTACACACCCACAATGACGAATCCGGATGAAGTAAAAGACAAGATTTATGAAGATCTCGATGCCCTACTTTCATCCGTGAAGCACACTGACAGGCTGATTCTACTTGACGATTTCAACGCGAGAGTATAATCTGATCACTCCGCCTGGGATGGCGTCATTGGAAAAAACGGAATCGGAAAATGTAATAGCAATGGTCTATTACTACTGAAGTAATATGCATATGCATATCTAACCATCACCAATACCATCTTTCGCCTGCCCAATTGCAAAAAGACGTCCTGGATGCATCCATGTTCGAAGCACTGGCATCTTATTGACTATGTCATCGTGCAGAGGAAAGACAGACAGGATGTAAGGGTGACCAAAGCCATGCCGAGTGCCGACTGTTGGACTGACCATAGACTTATTATCTCCAAATTAAGCTTTTACATTAAGCCAAAGAGACATCCGCAGGGAAACAAAGTTGTGATGAAACGGATTAACATCAGGAAACTGAGGAACCCCAATACAGCAACCTCACTAGCAGAAGATCTTGAAAACCAACTATCAGAGCTGCAATTAGAAGGAAATGCTGAGAAGGATTGGGAAAGTTTCCGGGATATTGTGCACTCTTCTGCACTAAAGGTTCTTGGACCCTCACACAGGAAACAGCAGGACTGGTTTGACGAAAATGATGATGAGATCAAGGCCCTACTTGCTGAGAAGCACTGCCTTCACCGTGCTTATCAGAACGACCCGTCATCAATAGCCAAGAAAAATGCCTTCAACAACACTCGCAGGACCGTACAGAGCAAGCTTCATAAGATGCAGGACTCTTGGCTGAGTGCCAAAGCAGATGAAATTCAGAAATTTGCTGATAGAAACGATGCCCAACGGTTCTACGAAGCCCTTAGATCCTTGTTCGGACCTCAACCATCAGGGAGCTTCCCTCTGTTAGACTTAGATGGCGTAACTCTCATTACTGAGAAGAGTCAGATTCTACAGCGGTGGGCTGAACACTTCCAATTTGTACTGAACCGGTCATCTTCCATTAACAACGAGGCGATCGACAGAATGCCTCAGGTGGATATCAACCACAGCCTGGATGCTCCACCAACAAATACTGAAACCCAACAGGCCATCAGCCAGCTGTCTAGTGGCAAGGCCCCAGGATCTGATGCGATTCCAGCGGAAGTCTACAAGGATGGCGGTACAGTGCTTGTCGACAAACTCACTCTGCTGTTCCAGTCTTTCTGGAATCAAGGATCTCTTCCTCAGGAATTTAAAGATGCGTCCATCATACATCTCTATAAGAGGAAAGGGAATCAACAAGTCTGCGATAATCACAGAGGAATATCACTGCTTTCCATCGCAGGCAAGATCTTTGCACAAGTATTGCTGAACCGTCTGACTGACCACCTGGAACAGGGTTTATTACCAGAGACACAGTGCGGCTTCCGCAAAGAGCGCGGCACTGTGGACATGATCTTCGCAGCCCGACAGCTCCAAGAGAAGTGTCAAGAGCAGAATCGTGAATTGTATACCACCTTTGTAGATCTCACCAAGGCTTTTGACACCATCCGTCGCATCATGTCGAAGTTTGGGTGCCCTGATAGATTCATCTTAATGGTACGTCAGTTCCACGACGGCATGACGGCTTGTGTACTGGACGATGGACAAGCTTCAGAGGCCTTTCCGGTTACAAACGGCATCAAGCAAGGCTGTGTGTTGGCACCGACCCTGTTTAGCATAATGTTTTTGGCTATGCTGTCAGAAGCCTTCCAGAACACTTCCTTGGGAGTTAGCCTGAGATACAGGACCGATGGGAAGCTGTTCAACCTGCGTAGACTCCAGGCTGTCACTAAGCTAAAGGAGACTGTGCTACGAGACTTCCTTTTTGCTGATGACTGTGCCCTGAATGCTGGATCAGAGCAGGAAATGCAAGCCAGTGTGGACAAATTCTCAGCAGCATGCGACAACTTCAGTCTCCTTATTAACACAAAGAAGACCGAGGTGATGCATCAGCCAGCTCCTAAAGCCCAACATCAAGAGCCCACCATCACAGTGAAGGGACAAAAGCTGCAAGCAGTGGACCAATTTACATACCTAGGCAGCACCCTTTCCCACGCAGTGACAATTGACATTGAGGTCAACTGCAGAGTAGCCAAGGCAAACTTTGCATTTGGCAGACTATTGACCAACGTATGGGACCGCCGTGGAATAAGCCTTGATACAAAGCTCAAAGTCTACCGAGCAGTAGTGTTAATTACCCTGATGTATGCCAGTGAGACTTGGACTGTATACAGGAGGCATGCTAGGCAACTGAATCGCTTCCACATGACATGCCTCCGCAGACTTCTTAGGATCCGGTGGCACGATAAGGTGCCAGACACAGAAGTCCTTTCCAGAGTAGGCCTGCAATCAGTTTACACCATGCTGATGAAAGCCCAGAGACGCTGGGCAGGTCATGTTGCAAGGATGCCCGATCATTGCATCCCTAAACAGCTCCTCTACGGTGAGCTGTCTCAAGGAAAGCAGTCGCACGGGGGACAAAGGAAGCAATACAAAGATACACTGAAAGCCTCCTTCAAGTCCATGGATATTGATATCACCTCCTGGGAAATCGTGGCACAAGACTGATTGTCATGGCGCACGCTGATCCTCCAAGGCTGCCAGATATTTGAGGACAGAAGAGCAACCTTAGCACAAGAAAAGCGAGCACTTTGCAAAGCCAGAACTGCAAATGTTGCAACACGGGTACCCACACATGTCTGCTCGACGTGTGGCAGAACATTTCGTGCTCGAAGAGGCCTCATCAGCCATCTGCGGACACACCGTGGACAACCTACAACCTGTTAGATGTCAAGGTCCTCATTGAATACAATGGACGAACATCATCGCCCATCATTTATTATTATTATTTATTAAGCGCCAACACATTTCACAGTGCTGTACAAGGTGCAATGGGTAAAGACAGGACAATTCTACAATACATACAGGAGGCAGGTCAGTATTCCTGCCTGCAGATACAGGAGGACATGAGGGGGCTTCCCGCGGGAATTTACTATCTAGATGGGTGAAGGGATTAGAAACAAGAGGGAGGGACTGCAGTGACGAGTTAATGCAGGGAGAGGTGAGGACTGTTTTTGGGTCGGTAGGATGTCTTGTTACGGAGTCGGGTGGTAGACTTCCCTAAACAGAAGGTTCTTTAGGGAGTGTTTAAATGAAGCAAGATTTGGGGACAGTCTGATATTTTTGCTGGGCAGGGACGGGGGAGGAGCACTCCTCACATCCTGACCACTTCAAAAATATAAAGTGGTCAGAATGTGCAGAGTGTTTCTTTAACCCCATAAAGACAACTGACAAACATAGTACGTCCTGGGGAAAATTCCCCTTAAGGACCAAGGGCGTACTACATATGTCATGGTCCTTTAATTCCCTCCCGTTATATACACACCTCTCTGGCCAGGGTCCCACGTCGGTCTGGCTTCCTAGAAGTTGGCCCGATGGTTTTATGGGCCCCAGCCATCGCAATGACGTCATCACTGTGTGCGTTGACGTCATCACTGTGCACGATGATTGTCAAGTCAAACTGCAGTGGTACAGAATAGTCAGCTAATGTACAAGCAAGTGGGATAATAAAATGACTGTAATTCAGCTTATGGAATTGAAATCTGCAAGAGTCTGTGAGAACAACTTGTCCCTGCATGCAATTCAGCTCCGGTTAGGGTCAGCCAGTCAGAGCAGAGGTCAGGCATCCCAGCAGCCTCAGAGACAGAGCTGTAGAGGAAGGGAGGGGCCATCTGAGAGCTTCATGCCATACCATGAGGCAGGCAACCTGGACATAACAAAGTGCACAGATTTACAGGCATCTTCAAATCCTGGAGTGGAGCTGGTTTTTCACCTTTAAGTCATCGCTTTAATTCATTGCTTTAAATCATCGCTTTAAGTCATCGCTTTAATTCATCGCTAATCCCATCTCTAATTCTAATTCTAATCGCTAAGATACTCATCACTTTAATTCAGCTATCTATTCATCACTATTCAACTATTCATCTACTCAACTATTCACCTATTCACCTATTCACCTAATCAATCTACAGCAACTTAATTTACCCCACAACTTACTGAAATTAAATTTAAATACAAGTGAATGAAGAGTGGAATCCAGTTATTATTTCCAGTGTTGATGTTTGAATTTCCTTTCAAGCGGGAAGATTGTGCAAAAAAACAGAAAGCTTGACAATGATGTAATTTTCAGTCAACCCCCGCGCCTGCAGGGCCAAATCTGGAAGGGGGTCCTTTGGACCCCTGTCCCTCCCCAACAGCTGAACATAAAAAAAAGAGAGGCACCGCTGGAGAGGGTATACACCTTTATAATAAATTTATATTCTTTTAAATAGAATCCTTTTTAATATATTTTATTTTTTGCTGTCCCCGCATTCCTGTACAATTGGTCCATATTATTCTGCAAGGGAGATGGAATTCAGCGGTCAGCGGTCAACAAAAAGCTGAGGATGGACCCCCTCAGATAAGTGGTCCCAGGCGCCTATACAGAGACACTTTCAATAGAGGCTCTTTGACACGTGAGTGTAATTTCTTTTGATTTTTATTCTCAATAACCCACAGAATTATGCTATATCTGGTTTTTGTCTCGAGATCTTAATACATCTTTGGTCTAAAGCTACTATCAAGTTTGGAAGAGAAATAATTGAAAGTTTTTTTCCTGTTGATGGGAGGAGCCCCCCAGAAGAGGCTTAAAGGCACACATTTGGAGTCTTGCAGGCTCCTTGTTTGTGAGTGGAAATCTCATTTTCTTGATATATTCTGGTGTATATATAATACTACGCAATGAGATTTTCTCTTTATCTCTTTTAGAGATCGACGGTCCATAACAGATCTAGGACTATATTGAAAGAGAAAGACAAAGAAAAAGAGTTTTTTCTGTTCAATATATGTGTTATTTTGTCTAACCTTTAAGCGCTCCTTCTTCACTGTAAAGTGTCTTTTCTATATTCGATTTTTGGAGTGAAGGATACACTCAACTAGTGAGCTGCTTTAAAGTATAATATTCCGACATTAATATAATCTGTATAGCGCCTTTTCACACTAAACCCATATCGGGTTTTTCTATCTCGGATGTCAGCCAAGCCTCCAGGGTCACACCCCAACCACTGACGTCGTCGCCACATGTGCGACGACGTCAGTTGGCCAGTTAACCCGTAGCTGCCAAGGAGAGCTAGGGGTCTTTGGACACCCGTATCTCCCGATCCTGGTCATGGCCTTTCCAATGATACCAAACATGACCAGGTCTTGTGTAAAAATAAAAAAAATTAAAGAATATTTTTCGTCTGGGGGTATAATAATATAGGATTTCATATCACATTTAAAAATGATGAGCATAAAACAGTCAAAATGAGATCAGCAAACAGAGGTGAAATGGCTTAGCAGTGAAGGGGATAAAAAGCAAAAACATGTATACATGTATTTCTAATTTCAGTACAAAATTTCTAAACTATTTAGCTGGGGTCTTTTTTGGCGGTTGTAGAGTTTTGGGAGCAAAGTCCGTAAAAATTTGTATTTTCCATTTTTTCAGCATATTTCATAATTTTTTTACAATAAATTATTCAATATGATTAAAATAATGATATCTTTAGAAAGTCCATTTAATGGCAAGAAAAATGGTATATAATATGTTTCATAAATGAGTAAGAGGAAAATTAGAGCTAAACACAAACAGCGTAGAAATGTTAAAACAGCAGTGGGTACTTTCAGATAGACAATGGTAAAGCCGCCTGGTCACTAAGGGGTTAAGTGACTTTCCCGTTTACAATGTTTGAAACATGACCAGGACACTTACAGGTCTATTCACTAAGGCTCGTGTCAGACGAGCGCACCTATTGCGGCCATGCACCCGCACTTACTGTCGGCCGTCGCAGCCGTGTGATGCAGCGATGGGCGCCTGTTACACGTTTGTGCGCGTGCACGAACTGCGCGCAGCAAGCGTCCATCTAGGGAACGAATCCGTAGGAGGATCGCGATTTGCACAGCTGAGGGCAGTCAGCGGCAGCAACGTACGCTCTCACGTCTGCAGTGCACTCTTCTGACACGGGCCTAAAAGGGGAAACTCAGGAGAACTGACAGAAGAGAACAATCTACTGTAGACCAAATAGCTAATTTGGGAAGTGAGATAAATGGGAGATTTTTTCTGGTTTGACTATTTTGTAGGTTATTCAGAGAGAGACCATCTGGCCCCAAAATTGCACCGAACAGGGAATTTCCCCATACGGTTCAATTTCGTGGCCATACGCTTATTCAGAAAGCAGGCAGTTGGCAAAATTTTGGTGAATTGCCAGCAAAATACGGTGCCTGTTCAAAGGCAGAGAAATCCCCAAAGAGAAGCAATGGTTAATCTATTCAGAGAACACCGAACAGCAGAGAATTGTCAGAGAAATAACCTGATATTTGGTGGTTTCATTTGGCAGGTTTAATCAGGCGAATCCCATAGGTTTCAATGTAAAAAATATTCATATTTTTATGCAATATCTATTAAACCGTTTATTCTTTTAATTCGCAGCAAAAAGTCTCTTTATTTATTATTTTTTAGATTTTTTTTCCTGGCACTTTTTGGAATTTGTTCGCCAATTTTTCCCCCCCATTATTTTTAACCCCTTCACTGTGGAGGATGTGTGGGGAACGTCCTAATTGACTCCCGATAAATGCAGGGGATGTTCCCCACACGTCCTCCGCTTGCGGGAACCCCCACAGAGATACTTACCTCTCTGTCCGGGGTCCTGCGGCGTTCTGACTTCAGCGAAGTCAGATGCTGAATTTGAACCTGCCCCCAATGTCTGACGTCATCACTCCATGCGAGATGATGTCATTTCCAAGCGACTGCCTGGCAATGCCGGGAGATCGCCTGAAAGGGAGGGGGGATCCTTTTGGATCCCTCTCCCGATCGGGAGAGTTTACAAAAAAAAAACAGGCACCGCTTTGAAGGGCAGTGTCTGCCTTATGTGCCAGATTGCGATCCTGCGCCGTCCGGCACCAGATTGCGATCTAGCTCTGGTGGGGGCCACCATCTTGGATGATGCTAAACATGACCATGTTCATAGTAAAAAAAAAAAAAACATGTTTTTTTTGTGTGTTGTTTTTATTAATGCAGCTATATTGTTCATATTTCAATTATAATGTGAACAATGATGCTGCACTAATGATTTTTTTCTATGGGGTGCGTTTGCTAAAAATCACGTAATTCTCCCCAAAAAATGTAACACGTCCCCATTTCTAATTTTTGTACAAGCGCACCCTATAGAAAATATAACCGCAAACGCTCATGTGATAAAATGTGGGAAAAAACACTTTACACGCAGTAGATGATTAAAAATTCAAATTTTATTGCATGTATTACATATAAAAATGATATATTATGAAACTGATGAGTCTGCTGACAAAAAATAAAACAATATTTCAGGGTCATATAATAAAACGTGGCTTCTAAACGCGTTTAAACATGATGAGCAAAAGCGGTAAAAATTAGCTCAACACACAGCGGTGAAATGCCTCAGCAGTGATGGGGTTAAATACAGCAGTGTTGTTTTTTTCTGTAACAGACCTTTTTATTATTATTCATAGGACCTTATATGCTAATTTCAGACATTTTCGTCCAGTAGTGATTCAAACAGCGTTTCAAATTTGACACTTTCAATCGTTTTCTTTTTCTGTTTTAACCCCGTTCGTCAGCTTGTCGGCTTTTTCCAGCAGCTGGTCGAGGCTGTGTTCGGTGGATCGGTGGCTTTTTTGGCGGGTTTGTGGCAGCTTATCGGATCAATCAGATGATTTATTGGATCGGATCATTTCTGCTGATATAAAAAAAAAACAACGCTGCAAAACCACCGAAATTATAGGATCCGATCATTTCGGCGGCTTATCGAATCCGATTTTACACTGTTTTTCTTTTAAATCTGCAGTTTTGCGACAGCATTTCCCAGCACTTCGGGACCCTGCGCAGGGTCGGGGAATTTGATTCCCTGAAGTGCGTGGAACAGGAGAGCACCGACATGTCGGTCACATTTCAGTGCTCTCAGAATAACCCCTCTAGAGTTTTCACTTCTCCTGAGTTTCACCTTTAGTGAATAGACCTGATAGTAAACAGCATACCATGAAACAATAACATGTGTCCTCTCCTCCTGTTTCCAACCCCAACCCTCCCAGATTGTGAGTTCCTACGGGAATAGGGCCCTCATCTCCTCCTGTACTGTTTGTCAAATGTTGTTCAATGTATTGTAACCCTGTCTATACTTGCTTATTGTACAGCGCTGCGGAATATGCTGGCGCTTTATAAATAAAGAATAATAATAATAATAATGTGTAAGCCTGTAGTTTTCTTTCGCAATACCAGCCCTTAACCCCTTAAGGACCTCGGACGTACCATGTACGTCATTGCAGCGGGTCTCTCTTAGACCCGCTGACGTACATGGTACGTCCTGCCGTTTTTGAGCTGCTGGAAGCGATCGGATCGCTTCCAGCAGCTCAAACGCCATTGCAGGATGCCTGGGAGTCCAGGCATCCGTGCAATGGCCGTTAGAAGTGCCGGGGCACCATGTGATCGCTCCCCGGGAGCGATCTACATCCGGTTGCACCGGAGAGGTGCCCGGCACTTCTACAGAGCGCTGGAAGCGATCGGTATCGCTTCCAGCTGCTCTGAGCATATTACAAGGATGCCTCGACATCGAGGCATCCTTGTAATATACTTACCTGCCGCCGGTCCGTCCGTGATCGCTCCCCCGAGCGATCACTTCCGGTAGCGGCAGGAAGTACTGAGTGCCACGAGGTATCGTGGCACTCAGTACAAAATCGATCACTTCAGTGATCAGGTGCTCTGCTGGGTGCCTCGAGGGATCAAGGCACCCAGCAGAGAAAAAAAAAGTGTAAAAAAAAGTAAAAAAAAGTAAAAAAAAGTGTGTAAAAAAAGTGTAAAAAAAGAAAAATAAATAAAATAAACTGACAGTTAGGGGTAGGGTTAGGGTTAGGGTTAGGGTTAGGGGTAGGGGTAGGGGTAGGGTTAGGGTTAGGGGTAGGGTTAGGGGTAGGGTTAGGGGTAGGGGTAGGGTTAGGGGTAGGGGTAGGGGTAGGGTTAGGGGTAGGGGTAGGGTTAGGGGTAGGGTTAGGGGTTAGGGGTAGGGGTAGGGGTAGGGTTAGGGTTAGGGGTAGGGTTAGGGGTAGGGTTAGGGGTAGGGTTAGGGTTAGGGTTAGGGTTAGGGTTAGGGGTAGGGGTAGGGGTAGGGGTAGGGTGGGTAGGGTAGGGTTAGGGGTAGGGGTGGGTAGGGTTAGGGTAGGGTTAGGGGTAGGGTTAGGGGTAGGGGTAGGGTTAGGGTTAGGGTTAGGGGTAGGGTTAGGTTTAGGGTTAGGGGTAGGGTTAGGGTTCTAAGGGCAGGGTCAGGGGTAGGGTTAGGGTTCTAAGGGCAGGGTCATCTTGGGGCTGAGTGGGATGTTCCTAGCCTGCCTCATCAGAGAGGCAGGCTAGCAACATCCAATCAGAAGTTAGAAAAAATCAAAATAAAATTTCTAATTTGTCAGGTCAGGCCAATATTTTGTAAATATTGGCTCTGACCTCTGTGATTCTCCCTCCCTCTCCTCACTTGTGTTTTGGTGAGCGAGAGAGAGAGATCAGATTTGACAGGTTAGAGATTTTAGTGAGATTAGAAAAATTGAGGCAGATTTAGAGAGATTTTAGGGAGATTTAGAAGAATTGAGGCAGGTTAGAGGGATTTAGAGAGATTTAGGTGTTTATTTGTATTTTCTTGTGAAACCCAACGGTTCTTCTAAGAACCAACAATCCGCTTATATATATATAATAATTATAAAAATTTTATAATCTATTATATATAATGTCTGAGAGGGTGTACAGCGCCGAGGAGGCATATGCCATCCTGGCGTCAGAATCTGAGGCATCTGCGTCAGACTCAGACCCTCATTTCGACCCCGCTAACTGCTCAGAGGCGTCGCTAGATACATTATCTATGCTGGCTGATGTATCTAGTGATGTTTCTGATGCAGATCCTGGGTCACCACCTGCCAGCAGGAGACGCACAGCTCCAGCTGAGGAGTGGGTAGTGCCTCATCGCCAGAGGCCAGATATCCCTCCTTTCACGGCAAATCCTGGCATCAATATTGATGTTGCAGGATTTACCGCCACACAGTTTTTGCAGGTGTTTATGGGGGATGATTTGTTGGGCCACATCGTGGCCCAATCAAATCTGTATGCCCATCAGCATTGTGCTGCGAAGCCAGACTCCTACTTGGCAAGGCAGCAATGGACCCCGCTAGATGTGCCAGAATTTCTGAAATTCTGGGCACTTACTATGCTGAGGGCATCATAAAGAAGCCCTCAATTCGCTCCTGCTGGAGCAGTAGCCCCATCTGCTCTACCCCCATTTACCTCCAATCAATGTCACGTAGAAGGTATGAAAACATTTTGCGTTTCATGCACTTCAGTGACAACAGCCTGTGCTCCCCTAGAGAGCATCCCCAGTTTGACAGGCACCAGACTTTTACATTTTATTCGTACATTTTTATGTTCTACAATTGGTGCTGTATTTTGCCAAAATCTTTGCACACCTATGCATGGGGGGCATGGGTGTACTCAGGAGATCTTGCAGAAAACAACCTGGAGAGTTTTCATGCAGTAACAAACAACAGTGTCTGCTAAGGCTAGGGTCAGACGAGCGTGATTTCTACGGACTGTACGTCCGTGCAGTACGGACATCGTCAGTACGGAAGACGCAGTAGTGGTCACACAGTCCGTTTTTTCACTGACATTTATTTTTTGACAGATGTAGGAGGGACAATAAATTCAATTGCAAAACCATTTTGTCCGTGAAAAATGCAGGACGTATAAATGCAGTCCGTCTGACCACGTTCCATCACTCACACACAAAGCTATGCAGACGTTGCGGACGCAGCGCACTTTGTGCGGCCGTGTCTAGCGGTTCTACGTTCTTGCCTGCCTTGCGTCCGTGGGCCGCCGGCCGTTGTGCGTCCGCAGTTCAGTGCGGACGTACTTCGTGTGGGGCTCCATTGGACTTTATGTCATGCTATCACGGACGTACTTTTTAGGCGCGATCACGGACGTGAAACACTACGCTCGTCTGACCCTAGCCTAAATCACAGTCCAAAACTACTGTGGGCGTAAAAATCTGAAATTTGAAAAATTACCGCCACACACCTTGTTGCCAAATGTTTTGGGCTAAAACCGTTGCATCCATGGCATCAAAGCACTCCATATGCAATACCTTGGGGTGTCAACATAACAAAATATAAACAATTTTTCTGGCAATATTCAAACTGGGGTATGCGGTAGACCCAAAACCAAAGCTAGGCCTAGCTGAAGAAATAATCTCAATTTCAACTCCAATGACAAAGTCATAAAAATTGTATTTGAACCTTCCCAAAATCCTGGCAAACCTATGCATGGGGGGCATGGGTGTACTCAGGAGATCTTGCAGAAAACAACCTGGAGAGTTTTCATGCAGTAACAAACAACAGTGTCTGCTAAATCACAGTCCAAAACTACTGTGGGCGTAAAAATCTGAAAATTGAAAAATTACCGCCACCACACCTTCTCAAATGTTTTGGCTAAAACCGTTGCATCCATGGCATCAAAGCACTCCATATGCAATACCTTGGGGTGTCAACATAACAATATAAACAATTTACTGGCAATAATTCAAACTGGGGTATGCGGTAGACCCAAAACCAAAGCTAGGCCTAGCTGAAGAAATAATCTCAATTTCAACACCAATGACAAAGTCATAAAAAAAACCTTCCCAAAATCCTGGCAAACCTATGCATGGGGGGCATGGGTGTACTCAGGAGACCTTGCAGAAAACAACCTGGAGAGTTTTCATGCAGTAAAAAACAACACTAAATCACACAGTCCAAACTGATGTGGGTGTGAAAATGAAAAATGACCACCAAACAGTATCTAATTTGTTTGGAGCAAACGGATGCATCCATAGCATAAAAACACTCCATTTACAATACTTTGGGGTGTTAGCTTACCAAATATATGCACGTTCATAAAAGGGGTATGTAAAAAGGCCCCTAAAAAGAAGATAAGCAAAGAGATACTGTATGTCAAATTAGAAAATTGACAAGCACATGTCAAAGATTGGCGTAGCACCCCAAAAACAACAGAACAAATCTATATATGGGTGGTATCAATTTACTCAGAAGATGTTGCTGAACATATTTTGGGGTGTTTTTTGGCAGTAACCCATAACTGGATTTGACAATTCATGCCTAAAGTACAATGTGTGTGAAAAAATAACACAAAAAGTGACTACCTGAAAGTTTGACAAAGAGCTAGTGCATGGAAAGTGTTAAAATACAACTCTTTGAAGCACCCTAGGGTGTGCCCTTTCTAAAAATATATGGTTTGATGGGGGTAAATTACTTTGGCCGGCTTCAAAAATGTCCCAAATAGGACATGGGTGCATGATGACGAAATGTGAAAATTCCAAGTTGGAAAACTGAAATGCGCACCCCCCAAATAAGGCCTTTTAGCCCCCAAATGACCCGACATACCTATACATGGGTGGTATCAATTTACTCAGAAGATGTTGCTGAACATATTTTGGGGTGTTTTTTGGCAGTAACCCATAACTGGATTTGACAATTCATGCCTAAAGTACAATGTGTGTGAAAAAATAACACAAAAAGTGACTACCTGAAAGATTGACAAAGAGCTAGTGCATGGAAAGTGTTAAAATACAACTCTTTGAAGCACCCTAGGGTGTGCCCTTTCTAAAAATATATGGTTTGATGGGGGTAAATTACTTTGGCCGGCTTCAAAAATGTCCCAAATAGGACATGGGTGCATGATGACGAAATGTGAAAATTCCAAGTTGGAAAACTGAAATGCGCACCCCCCAAATAAGGCCTTTTAGCCCCCAAATGACCCGACATACCTATACATGGGTGGTATCAATTTACTCAGAAGATGTTGCTGAACATATTTTGGGGTGTTTTTTGGCAGTAACCCATAACTGGATTTGACAATTCATGCCTAAAGTACAATGTGTGTGAAAAAATAACACAAAAAGTGACTACCTGAAAGATTGACAAAGAGCTAGTGCATGGAAAGTGTTAAAATACAACTCTTTGAAGCACCCTAGGGTGTGCCCTTTCTAAAAATATATGGTTTGATGGGGGTAAATTACTTTGGCCGGCTTCAAAAATGTCCCAAATAGGACATGGGTGCATGATGACGAAATGTGAAAATTCCAAGTTGGAAAACTGAAATGCGCACCCCGCAAATAAGGCCTTTTAGCCCCCAAATGACCCGACATACCTATACATGGGTGGTATCAATTTACTCAGAAGATGTTGCTGAACATAGTTTGGGGTGTTTTTTGGCAGTAACCCATAACTGGATTTGACAATTCATGCCTAAAGTACAATGTGTGTGAAAAAATAACACAAAAAGTGACTACCTGAAAGATTGACAAAGAGCTAGTGCATGGAAAGTGTTAAAATACAACTCTTTGAAGCACCCTAGGGTGTGCCCTTTCTAAAAATATATGGTTTGATGGGGGTAAATTACTTTGGCCGGCTTCAAAAATGTCCCAAATAGGACATGGGTGCATGATGACGAAATGTGAAAATTCCAAGTTGGAAAACTGAAATGCGCACCCCCCAAATAAGGCCTTTTAGCCCCCAAATGACCCGACATACCTATACATGGGTGGTATCAATTTACTCAGAAGATGTTGCTGAACATATTTTGGGGTGTTTTTTGGCAGTAACCCATAACTGGATTTGACAATTCATGCCTAAAGTACAATGTGTGTGAAAAAATAACACAAAAAGTGACTACCTGAAAGTTTGACAAAGAGCTAGTGCATGGAAAGTGTTAAAATACAACTCTTTGAAGCACCCTAGGGGTGCCCTTTCTAAAAATATATGGTTTGATGGGGGTAAATTACTTTGGCCGGCTTCAAAAATGTCCCAAATAGGACATGGGTGCATGATGACGAAATGTGAAAATTCCAAGTTGGAAAACTGAAATGCGCACCCCCCAAATAAGGCCTTTTAGCCCCCAAATGACCCGACATACCTATACATGGGTGGTATCAATTTACTCAGAAGATGTTGCTGAACATATTTTGGGGTGCTTTTTGGCAGTAAACCTTAAAGTTCACAGTACATGTATTCTTAAATTGCGTTCAAAAAAAAAAAATCACCAAAATTTTTTTTTTTTCTCAAACTTTGGCATAGATTTGTGGTAAAATGGTTTGCATGGAAAGAGTCAAAATACCCCAAGTTTAATACCTTGATTTGTGTACTTAAAAAAATATGTATATGTGGAGGGTTATTCAGGAATTAGTGACAGATATCAGTGTTACAATGTCACTATCACTAGTTTTTGAAAATAAACTCTTTGGAAATGGCAAAGTGCTACTTGCACTTATTGTTGCATAAAATAAGGAAAAAAGCGAGGAATATGTAAACATTGGGTATTGCTAAACTCAGTACTAAATTTAGAAACTACTAAGGAATAAAAATTTTTGACGGTTGTTGATACATAAGAAATTTTGGGGGTCAAAGTTCGAAAAAGTGGTGTTTTTTCAATTTTTGTGTCATATTTCACATATTTTTTATAGTAAATTATATGAAATGATGAAAAAAATGGTATCTTTATAAAGTCCATTTAGTGACGAAAAAAACAGTGTAAAATATGTGTGGGTTACATAAACGAGTAAGAGGAAAATTTGACGTAAACACTAAGAGCGCAGAAACATAAAAACAGCTGCGGTCACGAACGGACGGATTTGTGTAAAACCGCCCGGTCACTAAGGGGTTAATAGGCTCAGGCTGCTTAGAAATGATTTCTTCGGGAGACTGAAGGAAGGAAAACGAGATCTAAAATTTACATCCACCATTAATCTCCCTAAGAAGTATAAGCAGCCATATTATGAATAGTGACAGGAGCACAGCAGCTAGCAGGGACTCTCGCCTTGATGGAGCTCCCGTGGTTAAGTCATGGTTGTCCTGAGGTGTGTCTCTGTCCACTCATTCATTTCCTTCTTCCTTGTTACTTCCTCGCATGCTAAAGTTCACCAGTGTGTGTGTGCAGTGAACGTTAACAAAAATAATATAAAAAGGAAAAAAGAGCATCATGTCGCTGCCAGCAAGCCCTCTGCAACCTGTCACCCACGTCATCTTTGACATGGACGGCCTCCTGCTCGGTGTGTACAATGCATCCTTCCTTTACTGTCATGTTCTGCTCCGCAGTACAGTTTGTTCATTGTTATGGGCAGCTTAAAATACATTTCTCTGCAGTGGGCGTGCGTTTTACAGCCACGCATCGGAATCCATATGCACGACACGCGTTTAATAATTGACAGCAACTACAGCTGGGTAACTGACCTCTGTTGCTTTAACTGTGCATGCAGTGACATTCTCAGCAAGCACAGCCAACATCAGACTAAAGCACGCACGCCTTTCATTGGCCACATATGATTGTACAGAATTATGTACTTTAATATTATAAATTTCATTATTATTGCACATGTTCACATTCAGGAGCAGTTAAGCTATGTACTATGTGGTTTGAAGAACGACTCCTACATTATTTCTATAAATAACATTTTGTTCTAAAAAGTGTGTGTATATATATATATATATATAATATTTAGTTGTATTTGCACTTTTTTTTAATGAATCCGATTACTTTGCTGCATGCCGGGCGCTGTGACCCTGCTGATTCTGCACAGAGAAGGTTATTATAATTATACAGTATTGTTATAATTGCTGGATTACAAATATTGGCAAAGCACCGGGGAGGACTGGATATTTGCAGCATGAGCCACTCTGTTTAGCTGGACATGTAATTCCTGGTGCCCTTTGCACATTCTGGAGCCTTGCAGAAAGCAGCAATGATACAGCATAGCACTCCTATTACCGTAACACCTGCTGTAATCGGGCAACCACTTACCACATTCATTAAACTAAACAGGCATTGTGTTTAGTGAATTCACATTGTCTGGTTGCTGAGAGCCTGTTAGAGGTTACTATAACTTTCCCTTGTCTGGTCTGAAAATAGAGATTACATCAAGAAACACTCTGTTTACTTTAAAGTGTCCAGGGTGTTTTGAAGGGGGGAAAAAGTGTGTGTGTGTGTGTATCTATATATATATTATATATATATATTTTTATTATTACAGAAGCCATTTGCACATTGTACCAATTCAAAGAACTACATCCAAGAGCCCCTGTGCTACACTCCCCATATGCAGCAAGGAACTCTGGGTAGGACGTGCAAATGACACCTGTCTCACTTTTATGCATCCTGGGTCTATTACTACACAGAACCCTTAAATCAATGCTATGCCATACTAGATAGCCTTTTTAGCAGAGATGAGTGTAGCACAGGGGCTCTTGGATGCAGTTATTTGAATTGCTATGATGTGCAAATGGCTTCTGCAATAATACACGTAATTAATTATTGCGTGGAGGCTTTTCATCTCGCTTTTTGTCCTTCACCACAACCCTTGTAAACATTTATGTGTGTGTGTGTATTCTGTGTTAAAACAGACCCAGGGTGTAAAAAGGTGGGGAAATTGGGGATTTCATTTGAATTTCTTACCCAGAGTTCCTTGCTGCACATGGGGAATGTAGCATATGGGCTCTGTGGGCCAAGCAGTTCTCTGAATTGCTGAGATATGTAAATGTCATATACAATTATTTTTTATTTATTTATTTTTTTAGAAAGGTTTTTACCAGGAAGGACATGTTGAGATTTCTCTCGTTTACAAGTGTGTCCTGGGTGGCGAGTATGTACCGGTAGGTTCCTTGCCCAAGGACACTTGCTGGAGAGGTGCTCTTGCCGGGCTCGAACCTGTGTCTCCACAGTCTCTCTCCACGGTTGTAGAGCAGTGATGTTACCTCTACTCCACCCAGCCACCTTATTATATACAGGTGAATCTCCATAAACTAGAATATTATGGAAAAGTTAATTAATTTCATTAATTAAACTTAAATTGTGAAACTTGTGTATTAAATAAATTCAATGCACACAGACTGAAGTAGTTTAAGTCTTTGGTTCTTTTAATTGTGATGATTTGGCTCACATTTAACAAAAACCCACCAATTCACTATCTCAAAAAATTAGAATATGTTGACATGCCAATCAACTCAAAACATCTGCAAAGGTTTCCTGAGCTTTCAAAATGTTCTCTTAGTTTGGTTCACTAGACTACACAATCATGGGGACGACTGCTGATATGACAGTTGTCCAGAAGACGATCATTAGCACCCTTCACAAGGAGGGTAAGCCACAAACATTCATTGCCAAAGAGTGCTGCATCCAAGCATGTTAACAGAGAGTTGAGTGGAAGGAAAAAGTGTGGAAGAAAAAGATGCGCAACCAACCGAGAGAACCGCAGCCTTGAGAGAATTGTCAAGCAAAACAGATTCAAGAATTTGGGTGAACATCACAAGGAATGGACCGAGGCCAGGGTCAAGGCATCAAGAGCCACCGCACACAGACATGTCAAAGAATTTGGCTACAGTTGTCGTATTCCTCTTGTTAATCCGCTCCTGAACCG
Organism: Leptobrachium leishanense; assembly: GCA_009667805.1. NCBI lineage: Eukaryota > Metazoa > Chordata > Amphibia > Anura > Megophryidae > Leptobrachium > Leptobrachium leishanense. Next base: position 109,480,094 of record CM019064.1, on the reverse strand, counting down.
CAGACAATGTCAGAGGCGTCTTACCTGGGCTAACGAGAAGTAGAACTGGACTGTTGCCCAGTGGTCCAAAGCCCTCTTTTCAGATGAGAGCAAGGTTTGTATTTCATTTGGAAACCAAGGTCCTAGAGTCTGGAGAAAGGGTGGAGAAGCTCATAGCCCAAGGTGCTTGAAGTCCAGTGTTATGTTTCCACAGTCTGTGATGATTTGGGGTGCAATGTCATCTGCTGGTGTTGGTCCATTGTATTTTTTGAAAACCAAAGTCACTTCACCCACTTACAAGACATTTTAGAGCACTTCATGCTTCCTTCTGCTGACCAGCTTTTTAAAGATGCTGATTTCATTTTCCATCAGGATTTGGCACCTGCACACACTGCCAAAGGTTGGTTAAATGACCATGGTGTTGGTGTGCTTGACTGGCCAGCAAACTCACCAGACCTGAACCCATAGAGAATCTATGGGGTATTGTCAAGAGGAAAATGAGAAACAAGAGACCAAAATGCAGATGAGGTGAAGAGTAGACCACTGTCAATGAAACCTGGGCTTTCATAGCACCTCAGCAATGCCACAGACTGATCACCTCCATGCCACGTCGAATTGAGGCAGTAATTCAAGCAAGTGGAGCCCTTTCCAAGTATTGAGTACATGTACAGTAAATTAACATACTTTCCAGAAAGCCAACAATTCACTTAAATTTTTTAATTTTTTTTATTGGTTTTATGAAGTACTCTATTTTGTTGAGCTGGTGAATTGGTGCGTTTTTGTTAAATGTGAGCCATATTATCACAATTAAAAGAAACAAAGACTTAAACTACTTCAGTCTGTGTGCATTGGTTTTATTTAATACATAAGTTTCACAATTTAAATTGAATTAATGAAATTAATGAAATAAATGAACTTTTCGGGCTATGTCAGATGAACGCAGTTTGAGCGCACTCTGCGTGCGTGCACAACAGACGGGTCGTACTGGCGGAAGATACTGTAGACTCCACATGGTCCATTTTTGTTGACAGATGTAGAAAAAGGGAATTATGGGAAACAAAATTAATGTGAAAAATGTTAAAAATTTGAAAAGGATATGAAAAGCTATTTTGTGCGTCAAGGTGCTGGACGTCGCTGCTCTGTGATTGCAGGATTCATTCTGCATTTCCCCACAGAGATCTGCAAAATCTGGCCTGGTTGGGGGTCCGGAGGAGAGGTTTGAGAAACACTGCTCTAATATATGACCGGACTGGTAACCCTAGTCCTAGAATCTAATGTAAGAGATATACATTTAAAATATTGCAATAGCAATGTAATAATTTTTAATGGGTCCTTCACATGGCTTCATAATAACAGTCTCCATATGGTGGACTTTAAACACTTTTTTAGTTTTTACCAATAGAGAAAATAATTAAATCAATAAAAGTGTTAAAAATATGTAAAAAAAAAAATTAAATGTTTATTGTTGCCTTTACACTCATTTCACTGTCTCTGGCCAGCTACTCAGCAGGGGTGTTTCTTCAGATCCCAGTTCCCGAATATTCCCTGCCTCCTCCCCGCCCACTACTCCACCCATCAAAGCTTGACATGAACTAGCACAAGCTGTGAGCGTGTAACCCTGTGCACACTCAGGACCTCAGACTGGGGAAACTGAGGAACTGAATATTAGCTATTTCTGCAACTGAGAAGGCAAGATTTTGCTCACGCTCGCTCACACACTCACCCGCTGACTCGCTCACACACTGATACGCTCACTTGCTGCCTTTCATGGTTTACATACTCACTGTCTTCCCTGTCTCTGCAGTAACTGGGAGTGAAAGAGTTAGAGTTATCCATTGCATGTCCTAGTTTTCCTATTTTTTGTAAATAGAAAAACATAATAAGCTTAAATAAATAATAACCATGACACCAGAATTGTTGTTGGGTAGAATAGGCCGTAGCTTTATTAAAGGGTATAAGGAGGCAACCAACATCAAACCATCAACAAAAACTTTATTATCATTTAACAATCCATATTGAAACTACATTTCAAGCCCAATCTGCCCCAGTTTAGCCAGATTGAGTACCCAATGCCTCCATCCACCCCAAATTTAGGGGCGACCTTAACCCAAAGCCGAAAACATCATTCCTCAAATGATGATGAGGCACTTCCCACCCTAGCCACGGCCTTTTCAATCAAATTTTGCAAACCATTATTAAAAATATCATTGTCAATATCAGATAAATGTATTCCATCTTTTGCATATAATCCTACACGGCCCCCTTCTATGTCAATATGCTAACGCCCCCTAAAGTAGGCAAAAACGTTTCCATAGCTGTTAACCTCCCTACGCAATTTTTCTAAGGCTTTAAGCTCCTTACAATTCAACCACAGCAAGCGCGACACGATTTCGGAGAATAAGGCTAGGGACAGATGAGCGCATTTTCTGCGGCCACCGTCAAAATGTACGTCGATGCGTGCGCACGCATTTTTTCACGGAATACGCTTAAGTGGTCAGACGATGCGCAATTCTGGACGTATTTCATGACGATGGGGTGAAAAGAAGTCTAGGGAAATCCGGCTGTTTGAACGTTATGTTGGCCGCACACTAGCAGCGTCTGACATCTCCTAATCACGCACACACGCCGCTATGCGGCCGCAGCGCACTCTGTACGTCAGTACCAGCGGTTTAACGTTCTCGAAAAAATGCGTTCATTTTCCACTTGCGTTGCGCGGCCGGACTTTTGTGCGACCGTACTTCGTATATTGGCTGTCATTGCCCGTCATCTGCTGCTAGTGCGGCCGTGATTATGTGCGCCAGAACGCGCGTTCGCACTGCCTCAGTCTGACCCTAGCCATAGAGCAATGCCTCAGGAAATTTTACCTTGAATTCAATAAAAATATTTTGCAAGCAAAACAGGAGTTGTAAAGACTTTAAACTGCCAATATCAGGCCCGACATGTAAAATTATTACATCTGGATGAGGAAAAACAGTGCAATCATCCACCACACTCAACAGGTTCTGAATTCTCAGACCACTGACTCCTTTCCAGTAAAGAGCAATGTTCTCATTGTCCAGTCCCAAATTGAAGCCATACGGTCTAATGCAGGCTCTCCTACATGCCCAAGAAATAAATGAGTGTCCTAACAGCCAGACGGACACTTCCTTGGTAAGAAAAAGATAATTAGCAAAATCATAACAAGTCAGGCCTAACATAACGTCTAAGGCTAGGGTCAGACTAACGCATTTTTCACGTCTACCGTCAAAAAGTGCGTTGGTGCGTCCGAACGCATTTTTTCACGGAAGACGCGATAAAGTTCATACGATGCGCAATTTCGGCCGTATTTTTTACGGGTCCAAACCTGGAAACTTTGGCTGTCTGGACGTTATGTTGGCCGGACATGAGCAGCGCCTGACGTCTCCTAATCACGCGCACACACCGCTATGCGGACGCAGCGCACTCTGTACGTCAGTACTAGCGGTTCGACGTTCTTGCAAAAATGCGTTCATTTGACGCTTGCATTGCGCGGCTGAATTTTCGTGCGGCCGTACTTCGTGTGTGGGCCTGTGTTGGACGTCATTTGCTGCTACCACGGCCGTAAAAAAGTGCGGCTAAATGCACGTTCGCACTGCGTTCGTCTGACCCCAGCCTAAAACATTTAGACCTCCATCTCCCCATCTTTTTAATAACCTCTTTTAGACAAACCTAAATCAGCAGTCATAGTAGCCCCTATTCGAAAAGAGTGAGAGGTAAATTTCTCGTTACCTAAGGAATTCAAACCACGTTTTAGCATGAAATTAGATTGAAACCTAAAAGATAATGGGCCGGGCTCTGTAGGTCTGACCGTTAAAAATTTCTTTTAAATCCGAACTGGGCATAAATCTATGTCTTTATTGGCATTTATATGCACCCAAACACCTTTGCCCTCACTATCAGTTTTGGAACAACTGACGAAAAGTGAAAGGTTATCTGCCGCTAAGCATACATGCTCAACCTGGAGTCCGGACAGTTTAAATTTGGACTGTGACCCTAATTTGAGTCGTAAAACAGCAAAAAATAATAATAAAAAAGACATTTTGAACAGGAGGGACTCCTCCATTAAATCATAAAACTTTTAATTCAAATATCAAACCTTTTAAGGAGAGAAAAATAAATCGGCCTTCTTAAATCTTTCACTAAAAAAGGTCTTGCATAACCTTTTACCAATTGTTTTATCAAAAATTCCCCAAGCACTGGCTTTTACCACCCAGTAGCTTCAAACAAAAATTGATACCACTAATTGTCTTTTGCAGCGAGGATTTCGCCATTTCTAAATTGAACCTGTTGGACAATAAAACACACAGCAGCAGTCATTCCCATGTCCAAAGGGTTAACTTTATTTGCAGCCGCAAAATTCGACCAAACTTTCCAGGCCTTAAGAAAAGTAGCCCAAGTAGACTTGGCCACAGAGACCACTCACTATGGAATAATCAAATCCCACACGTGTGATGGATTAATCCAAAACCACATGCTCCTGAAGCATCTGTAAAGAATTTTAGATCCAAATTAAAATATTAGAATACCTTGTTGCCAAATACTGCGTCCATTAAAATGAAAAAAAAAAATCTAGCCAAACTGCATCATCCTCTCTGATTTCCGTCGTGATTCTCACATGTAAATCAGGAGATCTAAGATCGGAATTGGATGACCTTTGAAGCAAAGGCTAATAAGCCTAACAAACTCTGAAAATCCTTCACCATCGCCTTTTTAACACTTTGTACCTTTAGTAACATAAACAATAACTTGGCTAATTTCTCATCTGGCACCTGAATTCCATAGCAATAGAGTCAATAATAATGCCCAGAAATTGCAAGCACATAGCACGGAGAGCTGTTTTCTTTTTAGCAAGAGGAATGCCAAATTCCTCTGCCATGTTGCAAAATTCTTGAAGCAAGTTAAGACACACATCATTCTGAACCTTCCTTTCCAATAAATAAAAAATCGTCTGGATTTTAATTTTTATTACCCATTCCAAAAAAGTTGAAAAGACTTCAAAATAAAAGCATGACAAAGAGCAGCCCATGGGTAAACACTTATTATAATAAAACTTTCCATTTAAGTTACAATCTAAAGAACTGTAACCCTCCGGATTCATGGGTAATAGCCATGTCCACTTTTGCAAGTACGACATTTTTAATGCATGTTATGCTCCAATCTAAAGAATCATCAAAAGATGCATACCTTAAAGGAAAAAGGTCAATTTCATCATTTAAAGATTGCCCTGCAATCCGTCAAGCCATCTGCCGCCTCAGGAGTTAGAAAAAAAATTATTACATGCATATGGGGGTCACAGTGACCCCCATAACTCCATATGCTTCAACACAAGATAGTGGAGGAGTGGGGGCAAATCAACTTTGAGCAAATCATCCGCTAGCTGATATTAACTGCTATTAACAATGCACCCCTGAGCAGATCCTGCCACGAAGTCAGCAATAATAATTGGGGGTACCTCCTACTGGTTGCCCCCTGAATCCCACCCATGGGCATCAGGTGGTGTACTAGATAATGGTGAGTGGACTTCCAGCTAGCCCCACACCCATGCTCAGTGGGTGAAGGCATTAAAGTGGAGGAGGGAACAAAGGCAGGTTGGTGGTTAAAAATGATGCAAGGCTGACAAGATGTCCACCTGTCAGCCTTCTCCTATGCTTGTCTGGAGGCATGCACTTTCCCACCCCACCCACGGACGGTAGTTGGGGAGGTAAATGACAATGAACAGCGTGTGGAGACACCAAATACCAGCGGTGGGAGGGAGGGCATGCCATCCACCTGCCTGTGTGTCTCCCTCCCCTTTGACTAGGGTGCCCAAGCCCCTACCCACTTACCACACTAATAAAAATACTACCTACCTTTTCCCCCTGATAATTGTGAGGGAGTGCGCAATAATCTTGCTAACTGTAAAAAACTTTGAAATAATCTATACTTTATGTCACGACCACTATGCACGCTGCTGCGAAAGACGCCGGGTTAAGCCGCTCACTATCCGTCTATCCTAGACCCAGATAATGACTGCGTAGACCACAAGCCCCGCACGCTTGCTTACCTATCCATCCCCGCACATTTTCTCTCGCAACTGGTACGTAGAGCGCGATACAATGGTCCCAGGAGTGTAACGCAGTACTAGTCTTCTCTTGAATCGGGTAGTGACTACGTCTCCCACAATCCCTGGGCTCACTTTCCTATTCTATTAGTTACGCTGCCACCAGTCCTCATGGACACTATGCGCGTCGCAGCGAGAGACGCAGGGCTAAGCAACTGCGCTGTCTGTCTATCCTAGACCCAGACAGTGACTGCGCAGACAACAGTCCCCGCTTGCATACCCAACCGTCCCCAGCAACCGCAACTCACAATTTTGTAGCTACTCGAGCTTCAAACAACAAGCAATACTCCAGTCTCTTCAGTTAGCGTGGATCTCATCAGCCAGAAGCAGAAACTTAAGTTATATTTATTTATGATATAGAATCACAGTGCATTGGTACAAAAAGATGGATATGATAAATCAATTAATTACACATTACACACAAACCGCAAACAAATAAAAGGGAGATAACCGCAGATCCTAGTTACTTACAATATACGCTAGACAATCAGCCATAGGGAGGTTCTATTAGGAGCTGGCAATATTCCCTCAATTCTCGATTGACCTACAAGGAAATAGCCCAGAGCAATGCTTGATTCAGAATATATATAGGGCTGCCTTTTTTCTAAGTCCAGCCTCCTAGCTGGCAGAGCCTTTGCCTACAATCCCCAGAATTCCCCTCTCCAGAGCACACTCAGTACCATTCGTCATTAATCTTAATTCCCTGGTCCATCAATCATCTCCTAGAGAACACCTCCAGTGATCCAAGGATGTGATTGCTTCTTTGAAATGCAGTTGGGGTGCCGCTCCGGGTGTGTCTTCTCCCTGCCATGAGCAATTGCCCCTCCTGCCTGCTGGGTAGAACCAAAAGAGTGATTTCTTTATTTCACACCTTTGACTTCAGAGAAAATTGTCACGGACCTATTTAATTGCTTCCTTCCATCAGGCTGGAAACGCAGCCATTGATTTCTTAGACCAGCTGCGCCAAATGGCCTAATATCTATAGCTAGCTATAGATATAAATATGCCTATATAATACATATCGCGGTAGATATACTGGTCTAATCTGTCACATCTCACATCTCTAATCTGCTACACTTTACATTTGACATCTCCATTTCATGTTCTTATATCAGCCCCCCCCCCCATTATTGCACCTCCCTCTGCAACGCCGGAACAGGTGTATGAATGGGATTTCTAAATATATTTAAGTTAAATGTTAAACAAAAGCAAAATCCTTTAATACCAGTGACTGAGATGCATTATATGGATCAGCTGTCTGTTCCTGCTCTGAGCCATTATCTGCTCCAATACAAAGTAGAAGAGCCATTAATGTTCAGTAAGAAGCTGCTAATGCCTAGACTCTGCTGGGTGGAGCAGAGGTAACATCACTGATCTGCGTGGATAGAGCCTGTGGAGACATGGGTTTGATCCCAGCAAGAGCACCTCTCCAGTAAGTATCCTTGGGCAAGACACCTAACAGTACATACTCGTCAGCCAAGACATACTTGAAAACGAGAGAAATCTCAATGTATCCTTCCTGGTAAATTCCTTTCTAAAAAAAAAAAAAAAAAAAAAAAATTGCATAAAGGCACAAGTCATTTAATGTCTCGTTTGGAAAGGGGCTCTGCCTTTGTGCTAAAAGCTCACAATAACAACTGTAACGTTTTATTGTAACTCCAGCCAATGTGTTAAAATAGTTCTGATGTGTAAATCTAATTTATTTACTAACACATCCTAGCTTTGCTTGTAAGCAGCCACTATTGATAATTGTGAAAATGTTTGTTTTTGTTTTATTTTGCTCTGTATTCATTCCACTCCCCCTACATAGTAATAACACATTACGATCACTTGGTTGAATGACTTGCACGCCGCACTGCCTATCATCTCTATCCACATGCTGTCTGAGAGTGATTTAAATCAGTGAATAACAACTGTTCTTAAAGAAAATGTGTTGTCTGTGTCTGCTACAGTTCAGACATCAGGTAGGAACTTTATATGAGGTCAGAAATTGATGTCTGTCCTGTACAACGCACATTCAGCAGGTGAAAGACAACACTGTTTAACATCACAGTTGTTTTCGCTAGTTGTCTAAAACAAAACAGATATTGCTTTTCCATCCACCCAAGCTTGAATCATCACCTGTAACAATAACACAATAAAAAGTCCATTTACGAGAAAGGAGTGAAGCAGATGCTGCCCTGTATTGTTTTGGGATTTTGAAGTAATATTCGTGATTGAAAGAATTGGCAACAATATATAGAGATCTAGAAATATCTTGGAATTTATGTTGGTGGATTCACACGGCTGCTGAAATACTAACATATTGTTCGGAAAGGTAATAATTTATATAGAGGGGGTGGATGTGGGCGACAAATATTAGCAAGCTTCAGAAATGAGACAGACATATTTAGAATCCTGGCAGATATATTAACGTGCATCTGCCATGAACGGAAAAAAGACACTGTAGTTCCCTATAATGTATAAAATTTGCAGCTGCTAGCTAAAATAATTTTTTAATCTATTTTAATCTTATTTTTTCACACTAACCTGTAAGACACTGTGTATCGGTAACGATTGCAACTTTAGAGTAATAATGTATGAATTGGAATAGTTACAGGGACAGCATGACCACTTTAGCTAATTAAAGTTGTCCGGCTGTGTGGAGTGTTGTCCACCCCCTTGCCCCCTTCAGCCCCATTTGGCTGATGTCACTTTGTGACTTGGGAGTTTCTTGCACCCAAACAGCTGTCACTTGGCAAATGGGATTTTAAGTATTCTGCCTGCTGAGGACTGATTTATGTCAACAATGGTTTTGTATTGACCTCCTCCTGTTTCTGAACTCTTGCAGGAGAGAGCCTTCTGAGAGATGGCAGATAAGGACTGGTGCACAGCCAGAGCATTCAAAAGTATGCATGTCCACGTAGCTTACACTACATTGGTGTAGTTCTCCACCCTGGTCCTCAAGTCCACCTTACAGGCCAGGTTTGCCAGATATCTGAAAGAAAGCCCAGGTGATATGATTCACTGCTCCGTGATTGCAGGATTCAGTCTGCATTTCCTCAAGGGAATCCTTAAATTCTGACCTGTTTGGGGGACTTGAGGACCGGAGTTGAGAAACCCTGATGCACACTGCACAAATAATGTCAGTTCGGAAGCCATGAGCCGAAGATGCGCAGCCAAGCTCTGAAGGAGAAAAGGTGAGCATTTTCACCTAAACTAAAGCACAGATAAAAAAAAAATAATAATTAAGCAGATGTTGTTAACAGCAAGCATCTGCCCAATTCTGTAAATGGCCACTACCACCAAAAAATGCCCTTATTGTGTTTATTTTATGTTGCTGATATCTTACATGTGCTTTGTTTTTCTCTTGTGTTAAGAAAATCTTTTACTTTATATGTGTCACTGGGTGCATTCATTATGGATCTTTTGTGTTGTAAATTGCTCCCCCACTAGTATCTTTACATCACTTGGTCCTCATTTTGTGCTTTTGGTCATAGAATGGAGTCTATGAGTCAGGCAGCCGACTCACATCATTGTATTGTGTGGGATGCGTTCAACGGACATCACCAGGGGGTAGGTTAGACATCTTGTAAACTCCCTGTCATATCTCATTCAGCTGCCAGCCTAGGAATCAAAATAGCCTTATCTAAACGTTATCTCCTAGACCTCATTAATTGGTAGATATTGTAGGCTTAATAAATAAGAGCCACAAAGCAAAGCTTTTGGTAAATGTTGCATCAGGGGAAAAATCCAGAAACTGAAACCCAGTTTTTTTCCTTTTGTACATGCAATTACTTCAAAGAAGAAAAAAAAAACAGCAGCATGTGTTTTATAATCTATTTACAATTTATGTAAGTGGTAGTGTCCCTTTTTAAGGGTAAAAAAGGTACACATTTGTTTTATAGAAGGTTTATTGATGACTAAAGTAGACAATTAAATTAGATTTTCGGTTTCTTATGCCCAGTTTGCTTATGATAGTCTAATGATAAACTGCAAGCAACAGCTTGGAAAAGAAAAAACTACTAGCAGTATATCATAGTAGGAATTAAAATAATTCCTATAAATTATAAATGCTAGCAGGATGTCGCTAGTATTGTGATTGGAGTGCTGATATTGTTAAGCCAAGAGTGACAGCTGGATGGGGTAGCAACCTTTACCGCTTATTGGATAGTTTATTTATGTCTGCTTATGGATATTTGTGCTACATATCAATTTTAAATATTGACATGGGTAAATCTGCTTGTCCGTACATCATCAGCCATTTAAAAATGAGTTTATTATCATTTTGGGTTTTTTAAAATATCTTGTTTATTTTACAGTTGTGTTCAAAATTATTCAACCCCCAATGCTGTAAAGGGTTTTAGGGAATTTAGTGTACATTTGTAATTGTATTCAGAATGAAATCCTACAAGGACTTTTTAAAGTACCATATGCAACTAAAATGACATCAATTGGTTTTGTAATACAGTAGTAAATTTTCTTTTGTGAATTCTTCATTGACACAATTATTCAACCCCTAAAGACTACCACTTTGAAGAACAGAGGTTCATTCAAGTGTTTTCAATCAGGTATTGAAAACACCTGTGGATGTCACGGAGCAGCAATAAAGCATAATAAGCACCAATTAGGCAGCTTTAAAATGACTGTGATACTCAGCTCCTTCTAGACATTTACTGGTGTGGTTACAAACATGGTGAAGTCAAGAGAATGGTCCAGGAAGACAAGAGAAGAGGTGATTACTCTTCACAGGAAGGGCAATGGCTATAAGACGATTGCAAAGATGTTAAACCAACAAGAGAGACCATAGGAAGCATCATTCGCAAATTCAAGGCAAAGGGCACTGTTGAAACGCTACCTGGTCGTGGCAGAAAGAAGATGCTGACTTCGACTGCTGTGCGCTACCTGAAGCATAGAGTAGAGAAAAGTCCCCGTGTGACTGCTGAGGAACTGAGAAAAGATTTGTCAGATGTGGGTACTGAAGTTTCAGCTCAGACAATACGGCGCACACTGCGTAATGAAGGCCTCCATGCCAGAACTCCCAGGCGCACCCCCTTGCTGTCTCCAAAGAATAAGAAGAGTCGACTGCAGTATGCCAAAAGTCATGTGGACAAAACCACAGAAGTTTTGGGATAGTGTTCTGTGGACTGATGAAGCAAAATTAGAACTGTTTGGGCCCATGGATCAACGCTATGTTTGGAGGAGGAAGAACAAGGCCTATGAAGAAAAGAAACACCTTGCCTACTGTGAAGCATGGCGGGGGTTAATCATGCTTTGGGGCTGTTTTGCTTCTGCAGGTACAGGGAAGCTTCAGCGTGTGCAAGGTACCATGAATTCTCTTCAGTACCAGGAGATATTGGATGACAATGTGATGCAGTCCGTCACAAACCTGAGGCTTGGGAGACGTTGGACCTTTCAACAGGACAATGATCCCAAGCATACCACCAAGTCCACTAGAGCATGGTTGCAGATTAAAGACTGGAACAATTTGGAGTGGCCATCGCAGTCACCTGACTTAAATCCGATTGAGAACCTCTGGTGGGACTTAAAGAAAGCAGTTGCAGTGCGCAAGCCTAAGAATGTGACTGAACTGGAGGCTTTTGCCATGACGAATGGGCGAGATACCCGTAGATCGCTGCAAGACACTTGTGTCAAGCTATGCTTCATGTTTAAAAGCTGTTATAACTGTAAAAGGATGTTGTACTAAGTACTAAGATTGAATGTCACTTGGGGGTTGAATAAAACTGATAATGATGTGAGCACAGAAAAGACATTTGTGGTTACTTCATTATAAATGTTATGTTATATTTGTCTGACCTACACGTGCCTCTTTGATTTAATTGTAAGCAAGATGACTGAATGATCAAAATCAATGTCAAACTGGCCAAAACACTCAATTTCAGTGGGGTTGAATAATTTTGAACACAACTGTACATTGTACATCAGTGAAGTGCAGTGAGGTCAATGGCTGGTGAGGCACTGGTTAGTATCAGAGCCAGATATACAAATGCAAAACAGCCAGAAAACCTCCTAGCTCCCAAATAGGAGGCTTCAAGCATTTAGTACATCAGAAGGACAGACACTGCGAGTAAGGACTGACTGGAAGCCGATTCTGTTCCCACAAACCTCTCCCTCCTTTATACAGAACAATTATTTAAAAATATGCCTTCTAAATTGCATTGGCAAATACTTCTTAAATGAAGAATCTACAGTCCTGGGTCCTTGTAGCTGGACTTGTTTTCATACAGGGTTATTCATTGAGAGGAGGTGAAAAGCAGGAGAATGACTGGAGAATGGAAAATTCTAAGTCAAAATAGCCAAACCAGAAAAATTCTCCCTTTCCAGATCTTCTATTTTGACCTAGAATTTTCCATTCTCCAGTCATTCTCCTGCTTTTTACCGCTCTCTGAATAACCCTGATACAGGGCTAACCAGAAAGGGGTGAAAACCTTGAGAATGAGAATGAACTCTAGGTCAAAATAGTCAAACCAGAAAAATTTCTCACATTTATCTCACTTTCCAAATTGGCTGTTTGTTCATTCTCCTGCCAATTCAAGGTTTTCACCTATCTGAATATCCCTGATACTATTATTGACTCAGCCTGAAATACTGAAGAGAGTGTAAGCTATAGTGAGCCAGCACAATGATTCAATAATACTATCAGGGTTATTCAGAGAGAGGTGAAAACCTGGAGAATCGACAGGAGAATGAACAATCTAGACCAGGGTTTCTCAACTCCAGTCCTCAGGACTAGGAATGAGCCGACCACCCCCCGAGTTCGGTTCGAGCCCGAACACGAACTTCCCATTTGTTCGGGTCCGAACCCAACTCGAACCCAATGCAAGTCAATGGGGCTGAAAATTCGGTTTTTAGAGTGCCCTCCAAGAGGGCATATATGCTACATATTTGCCATAAAAGGTGTATGGGGGTCCGGGTAGTGCCCTGGAGGACAGGAAACAAGGACAAAAAGTTGAATTTTTTTTTTTTAAAGGGACAGTGAGTTTTCCATGAAATAAGGGTTAAAAATAAAAACGAAAAATTCCTTCAAATATCGTGCCTAGGAGGTCCCCATAACCTGCCCGTGAAGAGGTGGATTTCTAGGATATATAGAAACACTTAAAAACAAAAAAATGACGTTTCATATGACGGTAAATGCTTTTCCTTTAATCTATCCACAAACAACTGCTTGGGGCGGCAGTCTGTATGAAAAGAGGAGACATTTTCGTACACGCAGAAAAAGTTTACTGATTTTTTTGGCTAAATTATTGTGAAATATATGCAGGCTTTGGATGAAAGTAACAATAGGTGCTTTAAAATTGGTCTTTTAGCATCCCCAACAGTGCCGTCACACCGTAACCCCTCTGAGGATATGAATCTGATACAGGCGACAGTGGCAGTGCACCCAAATATTGTGCTTTTGGTGTCAGGCCTGCAAGTACTATCATACAGTAACCCCTCTGTGGTATTGTGGAAGAATGCAGGGGTGGACTATGTGGTCCTATATTGAAAAGATATGATTCTGGTGAAGGCGTCAGTGCACCCAGATATTGTGCTTTGGTGCCAGGCAGCAAATATCATCATACAGTAACCCCTCTGTGATATTGTGGAAGAATGCAGGGGTGAACCTTGCGTTCCTATATTAAAAAGATATGCATCTGGTTAAGGCTTCAGTGCACCCAGATATTCTGCCTTTGGTGCCAGGCCAGCAAGTATCATCATACAGTAACCCCTCTGTTGTATTGTGGAAGAATGCAGGGGTGGACCATGTGGTCCTATATTGAAAAGTTTTTGATCTGTTAATGGGCGTCAGTGCACCCAGATATTGTGCCTTTAATGCCAGGCCAGCAAGTATCATCATACACTAACCCCTCTGTAGTATTGTGGAAGAATGCAGGGGTGGACCATGTGGTCCTATATTGAAAAGTTTTTGATCTGGTAATGGGCCTCAGTGCACCCAGATATTGTGCCTGTAATGCCAGGCCAGCAAGTATCATCATACAGTAACCCCTCTGTGGTATTGTGGAAGAGTGCAGGGTTGGACCCTGCGGTTCAAAAAATTAAAATTATATAATTCTAGCACAGGCGTCAGTGCAGCCAAATATTGTGCCTTTCCTGGCAGCAAGTGCCTTCACACCGTAACCCTTTTGTGGTATTGTAGAAGAGTTCAGTGCTGGAGGTTTTGTGAATGCAGAAGAGGACATCCCCGATCTATTCCATTACTTCAGCATCAGGGGATTGATAGCTGCGTATCCAGGACTGATTCATTTTTATAAATGTCAGCCGGTCTACAGAGTCGGTGGACAGATGCACTCTTTTGTCTGTTACAAAACCTCCAGCAGCACTGAACGTCCTTTCGGAAAGCACGCTATATGAAGGGCAACCTAGTAGCTGCATAGCATATTGGCTAAGTTCTGGCCAGTGATCCAATCTCAACACCCAGTAAGCCAGTGGATCATCTGCTGGAAAGGTATCCAGGTCTGCCCTTGCCCCTAGGTAGTCCTGCATCATATGGTGAAGACGCTGGCAATGGGTGCCTACATTTGACGTCCCTGGGCGTCGAGGACTAAAAAAAATTAAAAAAGGCATCAGTCAAGCGGCCCTGGCCTTCACCAATATTCCTCTAATCACCCGCAGCCTCAGAAGCACGTGTGTCAGCACTTGGTAATCTACCAGTGCCTGGAAAGGTGTTACACAAGTGTTGCTTTAGAGCGTCCTCAAGTTTTTTCATCCTGTGCTCCCTCTGTGCGGGCAGGATGAGCTCTGCAACTTTCCCCTTGTATCGTGGATCAAGAAGGGTTGCCAAGCCGTAATGATCCCTCTCCTTGATAGCACGAATCCTGGGGTCCTTTAGCAGGCTTTGCATCATTAGGGAGCCCATGTAGCGTAGGTTGGAGGTGGCATTAGCTTCCGAGTCTTCCTGGTCAATGAGGATGACCGTATCTTGCACTTCCTCCTCCCAGACACGCACTAGCCCTTCTGTCTCTGGGCACACAAAACCCTCCCTTGAGGAATCCCCACCTTCAATGCCCCCACTACTTAAATAGTCCTCCTCATCCTCCTCCTGTCTGATCTGAGTAGGACCCGCTGGAATGCTGTCTGCGGAAAGACTGGGGCCTTGAGAGCTAGGGAAGGCCTCCTCTATAATCTATAATCCATCTATAATTCCCAGCAGAGTGTGCTCCAGCAGGAACACTAAAGGAATTGTGTCACTGATGCATGCACTGTCCCTGCTCACCATCCTCGTTGCCTCCTCAAATGGTGACAGTACAGTGCATGCATCCTTGATCATCAGCCACTGCGGGGGGGGAACCAAGTTGACCTGAACCTGTCCTTGTGCCAAATTGTCACACAGGTACTCGTTGATGGCCCTCTGCTGCTTGTGCAGATGCTGCAGCATTGCTAATGTCGAGTTCCACCTGGTGGGCATGTCACAGATCAGACGGTTTGTGGGAAGGTGGAATTCTCTGGAATTTCTGCCAGGCGAACGCTTGCTGGGAATGACCGTCTGAAGTGGCTGCAGACTTTTCTGGCCTGGATGAGAAGCTCTGGTAGCCCTGGGTACTTGGTTAGGAAACACTGTACCACCAGATTTAGGACGTGTGCTAGGCATGGTACATGCGTCAATTTACCCTTACGTAGGGCGGAGAGAAGGTTGCTGCCATTATCGCAGACGATCATTCCCAGCTCATGCTGGCGTGGTGTTAACCATCTCTGCACCTGCCCCTGCAGAGCTGACAAAATTTCTGACCCGGTGTGGCCCCTGTCCCCCTAAACAAACCAGCTCAAGCACAGTATGGCATCTTTTTGCTTGAGCCATTGCGTAGACCCTGTCAGGCATCAGTTTAACTGCCACTTCGCCAGAGACAGAGAAGGAGGAGGAGGAGGAAGAGGTGGTGGTGGTGGAGCAGACAGACCTCATACAAGCAGCTTTCTGGAGGTGTGGTGGATGAACAAGCTCCAGCACAGAGCCCCGTCACTCCCAGTTGCGATCAGAGTTACCCAGTGTGCTGTGAAGGAAATGTAATGACCCTGTCCATGCTTGCTGGACCACGTGTCTAAAGTCACATGCACCTTGCTGCTGACTGCCTTTCCCAATGACTGGATAACATTGTCTTCCACGTGCTGGTATAGTGCTGGAATGGCCTTGCGTGAAAAGTAATGGCGTTTTGGAACCTTCCACTGTGGTATAGCACATTCAGCAAATTCACGGAAGGGAGCAGAGTCCACCAGCTGGAAAGGCAGCAGCTGCAATGCGAGTAATTTTGCTAAGCTGGCATTTAGACGCTGTGCTTGGGGATGGTTGGGACTATATTTTTTCTTTCGCTGCGGCAGCTGCGGCAACGTAATCTGACTGCGTAAATCTTCAGCTACTGGGATGATGTCACATTGTGAGGAAGGACCTGGTACATCCATTACTGTAGCATCATCCCTGTCGGTGGAGGTTGTAGGCAATGACATGGCAGGACATACAGTGGGGGTAGAGACAGATGAGGAGGAGGACCTACGCAAAGTTTTGCGCCAACGGGATGTATGACACTTGTTCATATGTCGCCTCAAGCACGTGGTACCCAAGTGTCAGGTATCTTTCCCATGCTTAAGCCTCATCTGACATAGATTACAAATAGCAACGCTGCGCTCTACTGCACATTTCTTAAAGAACTCCCAGACAACAGATTTCCTGCATGTGTTCTTTGAGACAACAGCGCTCTGCACCGGAGCAGCTCTGACATGTGATGCCTTGGACTGGCTAGTGCTACGGTTGGTCACAGTGGATGTTGTGCCTCGTGTTTGCTGTCCCTCCTCCTCCCCCTCTTCCTCACTTAATTCCTCTGTTTGATCTGGCACCCAGGTGGAGTCAGTGACCTCATCATCATTGTCATCTTCACCCCCTATCTCCTCGTCACTGGAGCCAACATGGCAGTATGCTGCAGCTGCTGGGGGAACATGAGTGCCAGTTATTTGTGTGTCATCACTGGCACCCCCTTCCTCTAGGTTGATTATACTCCCTTGCTCAACGTCAGAGATTGAATCAGAGCACTGTACTTGCTGCGCATCCTCAAGCAGCATGTCACTCTCATTGTAGTCAAACAATTCAGCTGACTCCTCCGTGTGTGATAGCGAGGCTACGGCAGGAGTAGCTGTGGACATGGAGGCTGCATTAGATGCTTTGGCAGCTGAGGTGGACTGTAAAGCACTAGAAGCCTGGCTGGCAGAGGACTCGGAGGATGAGGATGGCCTGGTTAGCCAATCCACCAAGTCCTCTGTATGTTGCTGCTGCTGCTTAAGATGGCTAGCACCAGTTAGAAAGGACAAGCGTGCCCCTGCAGAGGATGCACCACGACCAGAGGCACAGCCTCCCGACACAGGGTCTGCTTGCCCTCTTATCTGTGTCTGGGAGCGTCTGCCTGTCCTTTTTGTTCTTTCAGACATGGTGAGTGATATATAGATTAATATATACAGAACTCTGATTCAACTCTGGTATAAAGATTTAAAGAACTCTGGTATAACTCCGTGAGACACACTGATAGCTAGCAGCCAGTGACGAGACACAGATCACCTCAATTCACAAATGTTTTAAAGAAATTAGTGAGCCCCAAAATAATGTGTGGTACTCGTTGTGCGACGAGACACAGATCACCTCAATTCACAAATGTTTTAAAGAAATTAGTGAGCCCCAAAATAATGCATGGTACTGGATGTGTGACGAGACACACATCACCTCAATTCACAAATGTTTTGAAGAAATTAGTGAGCCCCAAAAAGATTTGCTGGCACAGTGAGTCACAGTGACAAGACCCAGAAGATCACCTCAATTCACAAATGTTTTAAAGAAATTAGTGAGCCCCAAAAATAATGTGTGGTACTCGTTGTGCGACGAGACACAGATCACCTCAATTCACAAATGTTTTAAAGAAATTAGTGAGCCCCAAAATAATGCATGGTACTGGATGTGTGACGAGACACACATCACCTCAATTCACAAATGTTTTGAAGAAATTAGTGAGCCCCAAAAAGATTTGCTGGCACAGTGAGTCACAGTGACAAGACCCAGAAGATCACCTCAATTCACAAATGTTTTAAAGAAAGTTGTAAACCCCAAAAAAACTTGTTGGCACAGTGACAAGACACACATCACTTAAATTCCCTGATATTTGGTAGAAATGAGATCCCCCCAGACCCCCCCAGTAGTATGGCAGACCGGCAGTAACACACAACTATCTCCTTTGAAATCTCCTCTGAAATGCGTGCAGAATCGTCGCGTGGAAACGTTATATAGTGTGCTGTGGGACTTAGCTCTGTGAGCCCAATCAGGACTCTGAGGAGTGATTGCCATAGTGTTCAACCAGTCTTGCACCAGACCTGTGGTCAGGTGCAAGGCTGTAGCCAATTACGAGCTTCAGGCCAGTGGGAAAATGCATTGTGGTCCATTGTGGTCAAACATGCGGCGAACACCCGGAAATGTTCGGTGTTCGCATT
Organism: Leptobrachium leishanense; assembly: GCA_009667805.1. NCBI lineage: Eukaryota > Metazoa > Chordata > Amphibia > Anura > Megophryidae > Leptobrachium > Leptobrachium leishanense. The sequence goes on along the minus strand of CM019064.1, from coordinate 109,461,541 downwards.
CTAGTCGAACAGGCCAAGTTCAGGTCGAACTCCGAACCGTCCGAACTGAACAGCTCATCCCTACTCAGGACCCAGTACAGGCTAGATTTCAGATCACCTTGGGGATAATGCAGACTGAATCCTGCAATCACTGAGCAGCAAATCATATCACCTGAGCTGTGCTTCACATATCATGCAAACCTGGCCGTTAGTGAGGAAACTAGTTGAAACACTGATTTTAGACCAAATAGCCAATTTGGAAAGTGAGATAAAAATGGGAGAATTTTTCTGGTTTGACTATTTTGACCTAGAATTTTCACTTCTCCAGTCATTCAAGGTTTTCACCTCTTTCTGAATAGCCCTGTATCAGGGTTATTCAGAGAGCGGTGAAAAGCAGAAGACTGACCCCTATACAGGGCTATTCAGAAAGGAGGTGAATGACCGGAGAAGTGAAAATTCTAGATCAAAATAGTCAAACCAGAAAAATTCTCCCATTTATCTTACTTTCCAAATCGTCTGTTCATTCTCCTGCCAATTCAAATTTTTCACCTCTCTGAATAACCCTGATATTTCAGGCTCATAAAAAGGTTAACCCAACGCTTGCCCCTGGCAAACCACACACACACACAGATTGGAGATATAAATATACATACACACAGCATGTTAAAGAAAGGGTGTGTGTAAAGAGACTGGCACTGTAAGAACACACACTCTATGCTGCCCCTATAACAAAGTATTATTAAGAGGAGCCTGGCCACATCCATTAGGTTTCCTTAAAGCACATATACATTTTGTGTCATTCATATTATACTGAAGGGAAAGCAAGCCACTGACCCAACTGGAAAACTGTCCCAACCTGACTTCTGCACACTGCAGGGCAGCACTTTCTGGCACTGACCAGGGAGCAAAATGGAGATCTGACACCCCAGCCCAAAGCCAGTGACCCATGAAGCACACGCTGTGATCTGACAGTCCTGGTAGAAGATGAGTTGTGAGAGTCTTGCTGGAAACTTTGCATCTGCGGAGTCCCCCACCTGTCCTGTCCCTCCCCAGGCAGTCTGGCTAGGGTACAATATATCATACAGATTGGCAGCTAAGCACTATCTGAACATCAGGAAATCAGCACAGAGGAAATTCATGGCCTCTCCCTCCCCATCATTAACCCTCCCCCCCCCGAGGTCACTTACCTTGCAGCTGGGCAAAGAGGGCTTCCTGCTGCTACTTGAATTTTGAAGGCTGCTGCACCCCCTCAGATCCCTCCTGGGGGGCAGATGTGTTGTGCATTCTTCCAGCCCCAGTTAGCAGGCAATAACCAGCCTGGGGTATAAATGGGCATCCCCAGCTGATGCAGAGCAGGGCACCCCTGTGCCAGGCTCCTGGACTGCAGCTCCCCATGCAGCCAGTCAGGGGTTGTCCATCATGCAATCTTTTCACAGCCTGTATTGGAGGGCTGCCTGGCCTAACTGTTAGATGTGCCCCTTCCTGTCAATCAGAGGCAGTCCTCTAATGTAGGGGTTTTCTGGGAATGGCTTGGACCAATGGTGCTTTCCCATTGGTTCAAGCTTTTCCAATGCTCTATCAGTGCCTGTCAGTCTGTGCGGCACTAATGAGCAGTGATCATGAAATAGGCAGCACTTGTCTCTGACGTGTGCTACACACATCTTGAGCAGTTTACTCAATTAGTGCAGCGGGGAAACATCCTGCTATGCAAATTGCGTAGGCTGGGAAAACTAATGCCTGCAGAGGATGGAGCTGACAGCGGGGGAGCAGGTGAGTTTGTTTTTAGTTTATTAACTTATCACTTAATGGCAGGTGCGGCTCTGCCTCCCCTGCCTCCACTGACTGCACGTCCCTGTTGTACATGTCATGTTTGATCCAGACTCAGGCCTTTCTGATGACACTTTACTTGGCTTTGTGGATTGTATAGACTTGGAGATACAGGGGTCCAAAGGCCACTGCTTCTCCTCTAAAAGCATTTTTCCATCAGTAAAGGGAGGGGCTTGTTTCTTACATCACTGTAGAAAACGAATCAATTAGGATCGAAACAGAATAAAAATGAAACGGCATAAAATGAATTGATTTCGTTTTTACTGATCAATTCGTTATACCATTTTACTTAGACTCGGCACCGAGTCCCTGTTCATTGGCCGTGGTGCTGAATCTGTTGTATACAGGCCATGGACAGCACCATGGTGCTGTCGGTAGGATTCAGCGGCAGTGAAATTCCGATATAGACAAGTAACGGTTAAATAGGCAAATCCCATAGGTTTCAATATAAAAAATATTCTCCGTTTTCATTAAATATTCAACCGTTTACTCTTTTCACATGCAGCAAAAAGTCCCTTTTTTTTTTAGGCACTTTGTCTGTATTTTTTTTGTGAAATTTTGGATTTCTAATTTATTTTAAAACGAGGCTTTTTTACTTTGCCAAACATTTTGTTTTTCTTTCAGTTTGGCTGCATTCAGCGGGGGCTGTCTATGGTGCCGAAACCTATTCAGTACCAAGGACAGCTATCCATGGTGCTCAATAGGTTTCAGCACTAGACATGTGCATTCGTTTTAGTACTAAAACGATTTAGTCAGAATTTTGGGATAATTTAGTTTTAGTATGACTCAAGAGAAACGAAACTGCTCAGTACAAAAAACGAAAGAAACTAAAATAAAATGCACTACATTTTAGTTTCAGTCCTTTTTGTGATATTACATTGAGTGAAGGAGACCAGCAATGAAGAGCGCAACATCTGAAGTTCTGCACCCTCCACATGTCAATGCAGTAGGATGTTCTATACAGAGAGGGGCATTAATTAATACAGTAGGATGTTCTATACATTATACAGAGAGGGGTATTAATGCAGGAGGATGTTATATACATTATACAGAGAAAGGTATAAATTGAGGAGGATGTTCTATACAGAGAGTGACATTAATTAATTAATTCAGGAGGATGTTCTATATATTATACAGAGAGGGGTATTAATTAATGCAGGAGGAGGTTCTAAACATTATACAGAGAGGATCCTTTTTTTTCAGCCCTTTAAATCCAGTGTCTGTGAGCACTGAGATCGGCTGCTTGTTACATTATCTCTCAGTATAATATATCAGGCTCAGTTGTTACAGTAACTGACTGTAACAGCGCTCAGAGTTTCAATAAAACAAGGAAATAATATTGTTCTAACCTCTTATATATAAAAATATTATTTACTCGTTTTACTGAAACTCTGAGCGCTGTGATGAGCAGCAGTCAGTTACTGTAACAGCTTTGCCTGACACGGGGGCAGTATTACAATGTTGGTGCTAACTTAACCAGAGCTGTTGTAAACTGAAAACCTCCATAGGCTATAATGGGTCTGGGAAGTTTACAACAGCTCTGGTTAAGTTAGCACCAACTATGTAATATGGCCCACATTGTGCTGAGAGTGAGAGATACTGTAACAAGCAGCGATCTCAGCCCTCTGAGGAGCCACTACTATAGTAATTGTATCCACTGGTTTTCGGATGAATGAAATTAGTTTTCATACTAAAGAACTGAAAACGAATTTCTTTAGTAACTAAATAAATTGCATTTTAGGACTAATCCATTAGTTCAAAACGAAATTTTGTGCTGTGCACATGTGTCACGGTGGGTCAGGGGATGGGGCGCCTGGCAGCAGCTTCCTCGCTGCTCGCTGGCCAGGCGCCGAATGTAAACGCTTCCGGGTGCGCTCACGTGGGACGCCGAGGGGCGGGGCCTGGCGTTATGACGCGGACCCGCCGGGTTTAAAACCCAGTCTCACCATTATACCGGTGCCCTGACGTGGTATTCACCTCCCGCAGAGCTCTTGTGAATATTTGGCTATTACCTGTGTATGACTCTTGGCTTTGGCAAACGAACCTCCTGTGTATAACCCTTGGCATTGGCAAACGAACCTCCTGTGTATGACCCTGGCATTGGCAAACGAACCCTCCTGTGTATGACCCTTGGCATTGGCAAACGAACCCTCCTGTGTATGACCCTTGGCATTGGCAAACGAACCCTCCTGTGTATGACCCTTGGCATTGGCAAACAAACCCTCCTGTGTATGACCCTTGGCATTGGCAAACGAACCCTCCTGTGTATGACCCTTGGCATTGGCAAACGTACCCTCCTGTGTATGACCCTTGGCATTGGCAAACGAACCCTCCTGTGTATGACTCTTGGCATTGGCAAACGAACCCTTCTGTGTATAACCCCTGGTATTGGCATTTACTCTGCTCTAGGTTCTGCCCTTAACGTTGGTACCGAGGTCAGTCTATGTGGCACCCTAAGCACACATCAGATTATCTCTGCTATTACTAAAGTCCTAGGGAGGACTTGTGATCTGTTCTGTACCCCTGTCTGGTGTTTCCCTTTCTTTATCTGTTACCTGCTTAATTGTCTATATAGCTTTGCCGACCATTCAAGGATCGGAAGAGTAGAAAGTGAGCTACATAAAGAGATCAATATCTTGGTAGTCAGAAGGATTCGTGACAATACTCTATTCCATACCTCTGTCTGGTGTTACTCCTTGTTTATCTATTGTCTGGTTAATTGTCTTTCTAGTTTTGCCGACCATTCAAGGATCGGAAGGGTAGAGAGCGGTCTGCGTAAAGGGACCACACTTTTGGTAATCAGAGGGATCCGTGACATTACGTCAGGGCCAATGGATCCCGCAGACCTCTCTAACCAGCTGGCACGTATCGCAGCCAGACAAGAGGAACAAGACCATAGGATGGACCAGATTTCTCTCGCTCTGCAAACCCTGTTAAATCGGTCCAATACAGGTACCACAAACCCTCCAGATCCAGTATTACCTAGGGTCAGTTCCGTCCCCCTGAAGGACATAGGCTTAGTATGAAGGCACCCCTACGCTATGATGGTACACCAAGCCTATGTCGGGGTTTTTTGACTCAACTCGAGATCTTGTTTGAGAACAATCCAGGTTCTTGTATGTCTGATAAAGCCAAAGTAGGATATCTGATTAATCATTTAACAGAAAAAGCTTTATTGTGGGCTACGCCGTTATGGGAAAATAAGAAACCCATCATTTATGACTATGAGGGTTTTACCTTTGAGTTAAAACGTACCTTTGATCCCTCTAGAAGGGCTACCAATGCGGGTAGGTCCTTGTTTCACATCAAACAAGGTAATAAGAGGGTCGCCGACTATGCCATAGAGTTTAAGACTTTGACTTCTGAGGTACTTTGGCCGAACGACGTTTTAACCTTAGCCTTTACCGAAGGCTTGAACGAGGCTTTTATGTTTGAGCTGGCTCCCTTAAAATTACCAGAAAGTCTGGACCACCTGATAGACTTCTGTATAGCCATGGACGATCAAATCAGGGAAAGGAGACACCCCAGAGATAGACCCAGAAGGGTCTTGCCTCCTTTACCCTCGTTACCCAGACACACCAGTACGTCAGGTGGTTCGGAGAATGTGAAAACAGAGTTGCCAGTCGTTGAACCCATGCAAATAGGGAAGACAGGTATTTCAGAAGCAGAAAGAGCGCACAGAAGAGAAAAGGGGCTCTGCTTCTATTGTGCAGGGGCAGATCACTTCCGCCTTCAATGTCCTCAGAGACCCAGGGTTAGCAGGGCTGAACATAGCAAATTAGGATTCAGAACAGGAAACACCCAGGTTATCGGTTCTCTGTATGCCTCCTTTGTGGATAATGAGAAAAAAAAATCCAGGATTCTGTTACCGATCTCCCTAACCTGGGAGGGGGTTCACCTCAAGACTGAGGCGTTCTTAGACTCTGGGGCCTCAGGCAATTTTATGGATAAGAATTTTGCTGCCAAAAACCTCCTACCTCTGGTTCTCAAGGAAAGACCTCTAATGGTGGAGGCCATAGATGGTAAACCCCTGTCATGTCCACATATCACTCACGACACAGTCGATGTATGTATGAAAACAGGAGTTTTGCACCAGGAAACAATAAGATTTCAAATTATTGAATCACCCTCATGTCCTGTCGTTCTTGGGTTTCCATGGCTAACAGAGCACAACCCAGTTGTCGATTGGGTCCAGAGAGACATAAAATGTTGGGGTCAGAGTTGTCAGTCTAGGTGCCTAGGCAGAGTCAATGTGATTGGTAGCCTCAATATTGCCACAGCCCCTCCTTTGTCCACAGAGGTCCCTGAATGTTACCTGGCATTAAAGGAGGTGTTCTCTAAAGCCAGGACTGAGGTCCTACCACCACATCGTCCATATGACTGTGCCATTGATTTACTCCCCGGTACGATGCCTCCTAGGGGTCACGTATATCCTTTATCACAAAGAGAGAACGACATTATGGAGGAATACATAAGGGAGAATCTGGAACGAGGATTCATTAGACGGTCCTCCTCTCCAGCAGGAGCAGGTTTCTTTTTTGTTTCCAAGAAAGAGGGAGATCTGCGACCTTGCATCGATTATAGGGGTTTGAATAGGATCACTATAAGAAATGCATATCCCATACCTCTCATAACAGAATTGTTTCGACCGATTAAAAGGGGCCGTGTCTATACGAAGCTTGATTTACGCGGAGCGTACAACCTGGTCAGGGTTAAAAAGGGAGACGAATGGAAAACGGCTTTTAATACACGTAGCGGGCATTATGAATACCTGGTGATGCCTTTTGGGTTGTGTAATGCACCAGCCGTCTTTCAGGACCTTATAAACGACACTCTAAGGGAGTTTCTGCAAGAATTCGTCATAGTATATCTGGATGATATCCTGATATACTCTCCTGATGTGGACACTCATCATGTCCACGTGAAACAAGTCTTGAAAAAACTATTGAAGGCTGGATTGTACTGTAAGCTAGAAAAATGTCTATTCGACATAGTAACTGTGCAATTCCTTGGTTATATAATAACCCCTGGGGGTTTTCAAATGGATCCTAAGAAGCTCTCAGCTATTCTTGACTGACCTCTACCCCAAGGACTTAAAGCCATTCAGAGGTTTCTGGGTTTACGAACTATTACCGAAGGTTCATTAAAGATTTTTCGGCCTTGGTGGCCCCCCTCACGGCTATGACAAAGAAAGGGGTGGGAAATCAGAAATGGACACCTCAAGCCACTCAAGCCTTTGAGGCACTAAAGCAAGCGTTCACTACTGCCCCTGTTCTCCGACATCCAGATCCGGCTCTGCCTTTCCAAGTAGAAGTTGACGCCTCCGAACTAGGTCTTGGTGCAGTCTTGTCCCAAAGGGAGGCTCCTGACAAACCCTTGCATCCATGCGGCTTCTATTCTCGGAAGTTGTCCCCGGCAGAGAAGAACTATGACATTGGGAATAGAGAATTGTTAGTAGTCATCGCGGCCTTGGCCGAATGGAGATACTTATTAGAGGGGTCTAAGGACCCCATCGTTATCATAACCGACCATAAGAATCTCACGTACATTGGAGATGCCAAACGTTTAAATTCCAGACAAGCGAGATGGTCATTGTTTCTTTCAAGTTTTAATTTCGTGCTTACCTATAGACCTGGGTCCAGAAACATTAAAGCAGACGCATTGTCGAGACAGTATGAGTCTTATGAACATAATATCCAAGATCAGCATCCCATTGTACCCCAGGAAAGGATCATAGCCGCTACCACGATTAGTGTCTCGTCTACTCTAATGAAAAGGTTGCAGACCGTCCAGGGTGCAGCTCCTGGGGGAAAACCTCCTGCGAGACTCTTTGTACCTGAGAACGAAAGAGAGGAAGTACTTAACATCTATCATGATAATAAAACTTCCGGGCATATGGGTATCACCAAGACTGTGTCTAGTATCAGTAAACTCCTCTGGTGGCCCACGTTGCGCCGAGATGTCAAAGATTACATTGCCGTGTGCGAAGTGTGCACAAGGCAGAAAAGTCCCAAAACAGCACCCATTGGCTTACTCCAGCCTTTGCCGATCCCCGAACGACCCTGGTCACATGTAGCCATGGATTTTATAGTAGAGTTACCTGAGTCAAGAGGGAATACAGTGATACTTACGATCATAGATCGATTTTCCAAGATGGGCCACTATGTTCCTCTTCGGAAACTACCTTCGGCAGCTGAACTGGTGCCCATTTTCATTGCCAACGTGGTCCGCATACACGGTGTCCCTCTGGAGATTGTCTCTGATAGGGGGACCCAATTCATCTCCGGATTCTGGAGAGGGTTTTGTAAGAACGTGGGGATAGACCTCTCTTTCTCTTCGGCTTATCACCCCCAGACCAACGGAGCAGCAGAACGAGCAAACCAAAATATAGAGAAATATCTCAGGTGCTTTATCTCAGAACAACAAGATAACTGGTCAGACCTGCTACCATGGGCAGAATATGCTTTGAACAGCGCAGTGAGTGAATCCACAGGACATTCTCCTTTCTTCGCTGTTTATGGTTTTGATCCTCCCGTGCTCCCCGCCACGTTTCCTGATACCACGATTCCTGCTTTAGATGAGCAACTGGCATCATTGAAAGAGACTTGGGGGAGAGTGAGAAGGGCACTGGAGGAGAGTAGTGCCATCCAGAAAACTAAGGCCGACAGACACAGGAGGCAGGCACCCGTGTATCAAGTTGGGGACAGGGTTTGGCTGTCTTCACGTAACATCAAGCTCTTAGTGCCTTCCATGAAGTTGGCTCCTAGGTATATCGGCCCCTATAAGATTCTACGGCGACTCAACCCTGTCTCCTATGCTTTGGCGTTACCCCCCCATTTTAAGATACACAATGTATTCCATGTAAACCTTTTGAAGCCGTTGTTATGTAACCGGTACACCAAGGTCCATGCTCCACCGCCTCCTGTCTCTGTGGAGGGCGAGGAGGAGTTCGAAGTTAAGGCCATTCTGGGTGCCAGGATGTCTAGGGGGTCTTTGCAGTACTTGGTCGATTGGGTGGGTTACGGTCCGGAGGATCGTTCTTGGGTACCGGCTGCGGAAGTCCATGCTCCTAGGCTAGTGAAGGCCTTCTATTTGGCGCACCCCCGTGCCCCTGGGGGTCGTCCAGTGGCCGCCCCTGGAGGGGGGGTTCTGTCACGGTGGGTCAGGGGATGGGGCGCCTGGCAGCAGCTTCCTCGCTGCTCGCTGGCCAGGCGCCGAATGTAAACGCTTCCGGGTGCGCTCACGTGGACGCCGAGGGGCGGGGCCTGGCGTTATGACGCGGACCCGCCGGGTTTAAAACCCAGTCTCACCATTATACCGGTGCCCTGACGTGGTATTCACCTCCCGCAGAGCTCTTGTGAATATTTGGCTATTACCTGTGTATGACTCTTGGCTTTGGCAAACGAACCTCCTGTGTATAACCCTTGGCATTGGCAAACGAACCCTCCTGTGTATGACCCTTGGCATTGGCAAACGAACCCTCCTGTGTATGACCCTTGGCATTGGCAAACGAACCCTCCTGTGTATGACCCTTGGCATTGGCAAACGAACCCTCCTGTGTATGACCCTTGGCATTGGCAAACGAACCCTCCTGTGTATGACCCTTGGCATTGGCAAACGTACCCTCCTGTGTATGACCCTTGGCATTGGCAAACGAACCCTCCTGTGTATGACTCTTGGCATTGGCAAACGAACCCTTCTGTGTATAACCCCTGGTATTGGCATTTACTCTGCTCTAGGTTCTGCCCTTAACGTTGGTACCGAGGTCAGTCTATGTGGCACCCTAAGCACACATCAGATTATCTCTGCTATTACTAAAGTCCTAGGGAGGACTTGTGATCTGTTCTGTACCCCTGTCTGGTGTTTCCCTTTCTTTATCTGTTACCTGCTTAATTGTCTATATAGCTTTGCCGACCATTCAAGGATCGGAAGAGTAGAAAGTGAGCTACATAAAGAGATCAATATCTTGGTAGTCAGAAGGATTCGTGACAATACTCTATTCCATACCTCTGTCTGGTGTTACTCCTTGTTTATCTATTGTCTGGTTAATTGTCTTTCTAGTTTTGCCGACCATTCAAGGATCGGAAGGGTAGAGAGCGGTCTGCGTAAAGGGACCACACTTTTGGTAATCAGAGGGATCCGTGACAACATGTCTATTCAGCACCAAGAATAACAGCTCCGCAGGGCTCCTGTGCCCCCTGGGGCTGCTGTCCTTGGTACTGAATATGTTTCGGCACCAAAGACGGGGGGATTACATATCTAAGTAATTCACATGCCGAAATAACAAAAGAAGTAATAAAAACAAAATAATGAATCAATCCAAAATACAAATTGATCCAAAATACGAATTATCAATAACGAATCAATCTGAAATACGAATTACAGATCGTCCGAACTAACAAATCAATCCGAAATACGAATCGCGGTAACATAACGAACGCACCAAAATTAATTGAACAACGGAATGATAGAGTTTTTGACTTGCCATCTCCCTTTCTGCGTGAGCCTTGGAAAAGAACCCTTAAGTTTTGAAAAGCTGTCTTTAATTTTTTAGTAAGACGATTTTTCAAAGCATGCTGGTGTTTACTGAAGTTGAAAACACTTGTGAAAGTTGCCATTGTTGCAACAGCGACAATTGCGGGCATTTCACTAAAAAGAATGGATTTCTGTTTTGGTAACACTGGCAATCACTGGGGTGTTTTTGTTTTAAGAATGAATGACATGTGATCGCTTATTATCTTTCACACTAGTGCCACTATTGTGGTACTACCGACCTGTGTGTCTTCAGGGATTCTTAATAATGGAATGTTGCCTAGCCACACACTAATATGTCATCCTTTCTTATTAAGGTAAATGTAGCAGTTACAACAGAGTGCAAATGTTATCAACATCTACCGCATTACCTGCATCTTTTCACATTATGGTGGCATTGAATTTCCCTGCAGAATCCCCTAAGGTTTATTAATTGAACAATGATTTATGGTAAATTAAATCCCAACTGCAAAGTAGCTGGGTTAGAAAAAAAATCTCCCTCTCAGCAGAACTATCGGTCTTGCTATGTCTACCCAAGACAGATTTGGAGTTATTCTATAGTAATTAACTCTCAGTAACAATTTTTAGTCATTCTTTGAAAAACACCTGTAGCTAGATACAGGCCCAGCTGAAACAGCTTATATCATTTCTTGTTCCCGTGTGTGAAGATTTGTCATCAATTACCTGTATTTTTCTCTGCTTGTTATATAGTCTTGGAGGAATACATTGCAATGTAAAAAAAGTTACAATAATATGTGCAGAAGAGGCACTCAGGGTCTTGATAAAAAAAATTATATATGTGTCATTATCCTTTTACCTCCCTGGCGGTCTAATTTTTTTCAAAATTTCGTGTCTAAAAGCGTCTCAATTTTTTTTTTTAAAGGAAACGTGTTTTTGTACATAGTTAGCCTGTAATAATTAGGAATCGCGCACTGAAATCCTTGCAATCAAGAGTCCTTACTGGTAAAATCCTTTTATAAATAAATTAATAAATAAATAAAAAATAAATAGTAAATACACTGAGTCCGATAAAGTTTGAAACACGACATAATAATTTATTATCCCAAAAATAATTATCCAAAATAATGCAAATAAATGATATTCAATAAAATACAACAAAAAACACTGAAATCTTTCTGCAAGCAAGGGTGAGAAGATGTATGGTCTATTTCTTATCCTGTACTGCCACCTAGTAGCCGTTCATAAACATTACACTGTATAATCCAAAGTGCTGTAAACTGTAAAAAAAGATTTATTTTATGCTAGCCCCGCCCCCTGCATCGTGTGACTCGCAGGGAGTCTTCCAGGAAGCAGCTCGCCGCGATCACACTGCGGGGGACAGCGAGGGAGCCAGGAGGAGGTGAGTAAACATCCAGCCCGAGTGTGGCTCGGGGTTACCGTTCGCGGTAGCGAAATTTAACCCCGAGTCACACTCGGGAATACCGGCAGGGAGGTTAAAATAATTTACCATCATTTTGGTCCTTTGCGCATATTGTTTCTGTATTGCTACTGTGAGTTTGCACCAGGACACAGAATGTTTTTGCCTCACCGGCACCTACAAAGAAGAGAACGAGTGCCTACTGATTGGCTATATCACAATATATATAACTAAACCAATGGACACATGGATCAATGCTTCCACTTTTCTTTATTGTGCAGCCATAGACTTTCACGGTACAACAGGAAAATACACAAATATAAAACAAATGCCTACTCTTTTATGTGGAGGCTAAATAAACATTCAGAATTCCTGTCTGAAATATTGGGTGGCTAAGCCGCTTCCCAATCCGGGAAAACAAAATCAAACCTACTTTCCTTCTGTTCAGAATTGCGCTTCCTTCCCTGCTGCACTCGGCACCAAGATTGACTTCTCAGAGGAAACCACATCCCATATAAGGATAGGGCAGTCCAAATCAGGGATCGTCTGTGTGTTAACCCTATAAGGGAAAAAAGGTTCCTCATTCACATGCTGTTAAACCTGTGGTCTACCACCCTGCCCCTAATCACACTGTCACAAATATATATACACGCACACACACCATTATCCACTAATAGCTGGGGTTTGCTGATATTACAGTGACGATAAACACTAGTGCTTCTTAACTGTACAGCAAAAGGAGACCCTTTAATGTAAAGCCCTTTGTATAATCAATGCAGTGTTAATGGGTAGTGTTACCCAGTTTTGTTCTGCTTTACTAACATAGTGGCTCACTCGCCGGTAATAGGGAGCTGCAAATGTTTTTAGTTCGGGTCAACCCATTACTAGCTCAGCCAGGAATGGAACGCTCTGTCTGTTACCTGTGATAGGGCCACAGGGTACAGGAGCAGTATCTGCTACTGTTTATCATTTTTCTGTGTTTGCCGTAGGGCTCAAAGCCTCTTAGAAATATCTTTATAACTTTAGCATGCATCCTCCTTAGGGACCAGAACCTTCTCTAACGCATGTCTTTGCCCATTTATGCCTTGTCTTAATCCACTGTAACTTACTACAGAATATGTTCTCTACAAACTAATAATAACTTGTTGTGTAAGGACATCGTTTTACAAACACTTTTGGCTTATTAGTGTGAATGAAACAAATAACAGTTTACAATATTTTTAAACAAAATGCTGTTGCTTTGTAATATATATATATATATATATTATATATATATATATATATATATATTGTAATCCATTTGGATTTCATCAAGGTTGCAATGAAATTACACGCTGGCAGCTTTCCCTACATAAGACATTCAGCACAACAATCTATCTCTTCCAAATCAAGTTGTTGGAATTCACTGAGCCACACTAAAAACAGCCATGGGCTTTCTCATATTCCACCTCTAGCTAATACTTTTGTGCTGTTTTCTGCTAAATCCCAAAGCATTTATCAGAAATGACAAATTAAGTCATGGAAATGTCTTTTTCCCCCAAAACATGTCAATGCTGAATTTACAGGGTTTTTAAAAAAAAAAAAAAAAAAAAAATGTTATTTTATTATAATACTGATCTGTCTTAAATTCATTTCAGTTTTTTTAATTATTATTATTTTTTATCCTGCTCTTCCCAAATACGTAGTTTGTTTCTCATGATAAATCAGTCCTTAATTTACTAGGATGGTGCTCTCAATAATATATTAATAAAATGTTCCTCTTTACGTACATGATAGTCCAAAGATGAAGCTTGCTGCGAATTAATGAAAGATAATGCTTTCCCCTTGACGATTCAATAAAATTAGTTCTTAAACCCTAGTTGAAATCTGGTTCTTTCATTAACGGATTTGATTCTGGTGCTATTGCAAAAATGTGCACTTAAGCATGCACTATACTTTTCTTTTCCCCTGATTAGGCAGCAGTGTTACCTAAGACATACTTCTATGTTTCTAATAAATATTATTTATTTTAACATTTATTACTTTTCCATAGCATTCTATTTCTTAGATATTCAGTCAGGTAAATTAAATCTGAAATACTATCTATTCCATGAGTCAGTGCTACTAGCTTATCAACCACGCCAATAGTAAAGCGCAATATTCCGATAAACTCATTCCCAGGTTACACATTCACACCCATTACCATACTAAAGATCACCTTCCTCCCCAGTTTCTTCAGAGCTCTGTGTTACATAGCTCAATCAATAATAAACCAGAGATGCTTTGTAAATAAACAGAATTTCTTACACATACCTAAACCCCTTTTATGTCCTGGATTATCATCTGTAATCCCCAAGCTCTTAGCCATATTGTGTTATAATGAGCACTGCTTCTTACTAGTAAACCTCAAAAATATATTGTCACTAAATATTCTCTATCTACCAAGCCGATGCTATGACAAGTATTAATATTAAAGAACTGCTTGTTAAGCAACAGGAGATTGAGTGGAACCTCAGTTTTGCATAGTGTTGTGGAGGACACACTGTTGCTAAGAACTTTAAAGTGCATTTGTGGCCCGGGACAAAAGCTGGAGCTTACCTAGGCAGGTTTTGAATAGGGAAGGTCGATAATAAGGCCTTTAATAATAAGAAAATATGAGTAATAACAAGACCTACCAATATATTTCGGAGTCATGTCAGAAATTAAAGGAACACTCTACTCAAAAAATCACCCCCCCCCCCGTTTTTTATCCTAACCGATCCCTATTCCCTTAATAAATCTTTCGTTTTTATTTTTTTTCTTGTAACTGTAATACTTACCCTAAAATCCTCTTGTTTCCAGCGGCGTTTTTTTTTTTTTTTATACTCCCCTCCCTCCTCTTCCGCTCCCGTCCTTCTTCTTGCTTCTTGGCTTCTGGTTTACGTGAGAAGCACGCATGCGCACCTCTCACATAAGCCAGCCAATCAGCAGGCTTCATCGTGGCTCCCTCTGAGGATTAGTGTTGCGCGCAAGAGGATGCGCGCAACACTAACCCTCAGAGGGAGCCACCAGCTTCTGCGGTGAGTTGGAGACGTCATCGCGCTGAAAGCGCGATGACGTCTCCTACTCGGCAAAAGTTGGCAGAAGCGGGAAATATGATTCCCGCTCTGCTGACTGACAGCTGGGAGGGCGGAGTAAACTTCTCCGCCTCTCTCAGCTGTTTTCAGCATTTTCAGCTGAGCGGAGGGAGGGGGGACAGAGGGCAGGATACTCCGGACATCATGACCACCTAAAATAGCTTAGGTGGTCATGTTGCTTAGAGTATCCCTTTAAGTAAAACTCTTACTCTTTCTAGCCCAAGCTTGTGGTCCTTCCCATGCAATCCCTACTATATTATTTCTGGCCACCAGCTTGACCTTTCTTCTGCTCCCCTTTGTTTCACTTACCCCTGTCCCTCGGGTTGTAAGCTCACAAGATGTCTGGCTGAGCACTTGGTTTATAGTGCTGTATTACTTGGACAGTTATCCTATGGGCAGGGTTGTCTTTCCTTTTGTATCATGTACATCTCTTGTTTATGCTCCCCAATTGTAAAGCGCTACAGAATTTGCTAGCGCTGTGTAAATAACTGTAATATTATACCTCCAATTTTATCCTACAGGGTTATTCAGAGAAAGGTGAAAATTCTAGGTCAAAATAGCCAAACCAAATTCTCCCATTTATCTCACTTTCCAAGTCGGCTATTTTGACCTAGAATTTTCACTTCTCCAAATGTTCTCCAGAGTTTCACCTCTCTCTGAATAACCCTGCTAAAGTGTCCCTTTATAGCTGGCATGGTACAAGATCAACAAAGGAAATGCAAAAATAAGTGCTGTTGGAAATATATATATATATATATTATATATTTGTCTATAAGGTTGTGGTGAAGGACTAAAAGTGAGACAAAAAGCCTCACACTATCAAAAGTGTGTTTAATATTGCAGAAGCCACCCGCACATCATAGCAATTCAAAGAATTGCATCCAGAGCTCCTGTGCCACATTCCCCATATGCAGCAAGGAATTCTGGGTAAGATATGCAAATGACTCTGTCTCACTTTTACACATCCTGGATCTGTTATTACACAGGATGTGTAAAAGTGAGACAGAGGTCATTTGCATATCTTACCCAGAATTCCTTGCTGCATATGGGGAATGTGGCACAGGAGCTCTGGGATGCAATTCTTTGAATTGCTATGATGTGCGGGTGGCTTCTGCAATATTAAACACACTTTTGATAGTGTGGAGGCTTTTTGTCTCACTTTTAGTCCTTCACCACAACCCTTATAGACACTTACTTACCTATGGTCCAAACATCCACTGCAACTGGTCATGCCTGTCTCCTAGCTGATGAGGGTTCAACAAACCTGAAACAGTGCTGTCCTAGGAGTGGCTTTGACCAGTTGCATAACCTTATCTTTGCTACAAAGCCACAGTGTGCATAGCATTGATTTTAGGGTTCTGTGTAATAACAGTTCCAGGATGTGTAAAAGTGAGACAGAGGTCATTTGCATATCTTACCCAGAATTCCTTGCTGCATATGGGGAATGTGGCACAGGAGCTCTGGGATGCAATTCTTTGAATTGCTATGATGTGCGGGTGGCTTCTGCAATATAAAACACACTTTATATATATATATATATATATATATATATATATATATATACACACAATACACACAATACACAATACACGAGAGGGGCAGCACTCAACCTGAACTACGCTTTCAGTGTGGGTGCATCTCAAGACAACATAATATAAAACACGAGAGGAGAGCACACCAGACAATACAAAAGAAACCACAACAGCAGCTAAATACGTTTAAACAGAGTTTTTCCAGATTTAATGTTTGAATATTTCTATCTATATATATATCTTTTATAGTGTCTTATAAATGATTATATATTATATTTTAAAAAGGAGTTAAAAGACACTGCAATGTTTTTTTAATTTATCTATCCATAGATTTCTCTTGTGTATAGATACAGATATAAAATACTGTTTCACTACACTCTATCCTGCAGCAATAGAAAAGCGAGAGCCTGGTGACAGCTAGACAGGTTGCGCATGGTTTGTGTGGGCTTATGGGTTTTACAAATACTTTTTCTCCTTGCAAGAGAATTCCTTGCAATGAATGGATTTGATTTGTCACTGCCATAAATATATGTAGCTGTAAGCTGGTGTTTTTTACCGGTGGTAAGGTGTCCTTGCTGAATGACAGAACTCCCGATAATGTCGTCATCAGCCTTTTATTTATTTATTTTTCTCTCTCCTTGTGGCAGCATTAAATCTCAAGACCAGAGTCACCAGAGTTATCATTCATAACCATTACAAGAGGCTTATTTAATAGATCAGTCCAATCTGAAAGTCTCCTTAGAGGCAGGTTCAAGGTTTAATATATGCCACACTTTCACAACGATTTAACTCGTAATGTTCCGATTGCCCTGTAAGTCTACCGTGTGAAGTCGATTTTAAAAAAAGAAAACGGTATCTCTGCAGATCGTCCTGTTCAGCTTCATTGTGTCTCATTTACATTAATCAAATCATCCGACATAATTTAAAACCAAGCTGTATATATGAGAAGAATTCAACGAATCACAAAATACATTCAACACCGGGTTGATAGCCATGTGGATTCACAACATATATTTTGTTTATAATCAGTATATTCTCTTTGCTAGTAGAATTATAACACTGATCTTGATTTTGAATTCTGTTTCTGTAGAAATCCCACTTGTACAAAGCTCAAATACACAAAACAGACCTTGTTTGTCTTTAGTCCATTTATCGTTTCCTTACAATAACTCTTTGCCCTGGTCTTTCTGGTCTTCCAAGGATTTGCTTATAGAAAACTATTCCCCCCTTAGGAAACAAGAATATTTGCTTTTGTTCTTTTATGTTTTTGTTTCCAGTTCCCATCTGAATCTATCAATCCATAGTTCATTGTGTAGAATGTTCTAACCACATAAAAATAGAACGTACGTTTATGTGTTAAAATAAATAGAATTACCCTGAATAACATTTCATTCTAGATGGTTAAAAGTGTCATTAAATTAACATTTTCAAACACGGAAATGCAATAGAACACATTTCCTAAAATATACTTAAAATAGTATGAACCTTCTATCTAAATCTATTGCGTAAGATGGAATTCTGGAGTATTTTTTTTTTTTTTTTTGATTTGCTTCAGTAATGACTGAGATTTCACCTCGGAGAAGGATAAAATGGAAAGTATTTAATTTAGTTCAGGCTCCACTGACCTATATTCTGTCAAATAGTTCTCTATTGGAGCATAGGTGACTATCTGTGCCGCACACCTGTGAATGCTGGGTGTTTGTTAAAAAAATGTTATTTCCGTGTAGAAATCATTCCATTATTCTTGAGGAATATTTCTATTCCATAGCAAGTATTAATATTTGGTTTTAAACGATTTTACAGCAGGCAGCCTAAAAACAGTGCTTTGTTTTGCTATAATTATCTATACATTAATCCTGTAACCTGTTATTTCAAATCAACATAACATTTTTATTACATCCTCAGCCCCTGCTGTGCTTCCTGGGGGGTATGAGCATGGTTCGGTGCCACTGGCTGGTCGAGTGCCAGCACCATGTGTAATGGCCGAGCAGCGTCCAAGGGGGCGGGGCCTGGCGTGGTCACGAGGAGCCGCCGGGTTTAAAGCCAGGCACGAGGAGTTGCCTTGTCGCCCTGACGTGGAGTTCATCCCCGCATCGCTTCCTTTTGATTCTCATTGCTGTTTACGTTGCCGACCCATTCACGTCTACGATTCCTGCTACTGATTTTGAACTGGCTTGACTTTGACTATTCTCATGTTACATGCTATAGCGGTTGCTAGTGCTGTGCGTTGTTGGTTTAACCCTATGCAGGCTGCTTGGGGTTTTACTCGCCTATTGGGGAAATTCCCATCTTGCTCTGGTGTACCATTATATAGCCTTATCGGGGTTCTGCTCCAGGCCCAAGGTTCCTGATGTACGATCGTGCACGCTTGTACAATCTGCGATAACGAAATACCGCTTGTTTTCTACTTATGTTCATCTTGCTCAATTTGCCAAGTGTACTCGGGCTTGTACTATCCTTACGCTGTTATGTGTGGCAATAGACCCTGGTGATTATAAGGTACAACATACCCGTTTTGGTTTCACAGAAAACACTAAGTTGGTCCGGTCACTGACTGCCCTGCAGTCTGCACAATTCGTTAACTGTCATACGAACTACCTTGGTACACCCACTCCAGTCTTGCAGCTCTCTGTAATGTCGTGTGCTCTAAGTTGTCCGTTGGTCTCGAAACCTTTGGAACTTAGTCGCAGTTCGGTTCTCTTGTCATACTCCTTGGCTTTGGAGTACAAGTCTGAAAATACTGTTTTGTTACGATCGAGCAGATAAGTCTGTCCAATAAGATCTCAACCTCGCTACTCCTGTGTGAGCGCCGCAGTGCCCATTACAATTTTTTGTAATATGTATATTTTTAAAACTATACATGTTGCTGACCTTCGACTGAGGTGGTCATTTGGAATTTCCCTAACGATTTTCAAAAACCCTGTAAGCCTCCAGTCTGTTAGGTATGTATGGTATACATGTATATACTGTATATTATAGTGGCACAGTTGTGACACTATAAACTTGTAAATGTGTTTTTATGTAAAATTTTCAAATGCAATTTTTTTAAATGTGCGTCTCTCTCTATATTATATATACTATATGTCTGACTTGTGTCACTTTGTATTTGGTAGGTGCAGGGCATATTTCCCTGCCCTCTCCTATGTTGAAATCACCCTGTGCCTGTAGGATCAGGGTGTTTGTGTAATCTGTGTTTTGTATATGTGCTGTTATTGTCTATGTGCATCTGTTGCTGTCTGCTGATGGACCTACTGGGTGGATTATTTTAGCCTTTTCCAGCTTCCCCTCTCTAATGTGTGATTATTTAATGTGTTCAGGCAGTTCAATGCTGACACTGTGATTACATGGTACCCTATTGTTTCATTTCTGGACATGTCTGGTTCACGTGAGGATTGGGGGAGGGGGGCACAGGGTATAATTTTCCTTTGGTCCACCTGGAACTGTATATATTTAACTCAATAAAGGTGTTCAGTGGTTGTTGTTCTAAAACTCTTAGATCTACACGTTTTCTTTCTGGGGGATGCTAGCAAGGCTCTTTACGTGTACCTGTCCTTAAGCTTCATCTAAGGACTAGAGGAAGGCACGAGAGCCTGCTGGTGAGAGATTTAGGGTCTGATGTGTTATGACGCAAATGAGTTTCCTCCACCCACACATGCAACACCAGGCAGCTGGGATTTGAAATTTCACCAATGATGTCCGCAAACTCGGCTGTCAAGAGCATCTGTTCAATTGAGGATAAAAAGGTAGAAAGGGTAATTTTTATTAGAGTTCCCCTTTAAATTCACATATGGAGGGATCTGTGTGGTGACATAAGCAATGAGTAGATGGTGGATTTCATCACTGTCCAATGAATAAGTTAGGTATATTGCTTAGAACTGGGTTGTGATTGTGATGACCTTTATAGCCAAACGATACAGTTCTTACACTCTAGCATATCGATAATAACTTTTTCTTTAGTTCTGTAACAATCATTCCATTGTAAAAAGGTCATCATTGTTCTAAATATTAGAGGAACTAATTAGTACACACATTCCTTTGGTAATCATGCCCATATTTGACAATGTGTGCGATTTAGTGCTACAATTGTGTGTTATAGCTAATAGGTATTTGGCTCAAAATATCAATGTCCATATGCTTACAATCCTATTTAGAAGGATATAATGATTTTGTTGGAAAAGTGAAAGCAGGCAGCTATGTAATGTGTTCAGTACCATTGGGATTAAGACCTATACAATGCTTTTGGATCTTTCCATTGATTAAATTTTTTTTTAATCAAAACCTAAAGTTACATTTTTACTGTTGCCACTGCCTATTAAATAAATTAAATAATAAAAATACATATGTTTTTACAGGCTGTGTATCCTTTATCCGAAATACATTGGATTTGTACTGAATATTTGGATGTAACATAGAAACATAGAAAAATGTCGGCAGATAAGAACCTTTCGGCCCATCTAGTCTGCCCAATTACATGGATACTTTACCTGGATTTATCTTTTGTTTAGGATAGCCTTATGCCTATCCCATGCCTGCTTAAATTCAATTACTGTTTTGGCCTCTACCACTTCAACTGGAAGGCTGTTCCATGTATCCACCACCCTCTCAGTAAAATAATGCTTCCTGATGTTACTTTTAAACCTTTGCCCCTCTAATCTAAGACTATGTCCTCTTGTTTTGCTACTTTGTTTCCTTTTAAATATACTCCCTTCCTCTACCTTGTGGAATCCCTTTATGTATTTAAATGTTTCTATCATATCTCCTCTGTCTCGTCTTTTTTCCAAGCTGTACATGTTAAGATCATTAACCCTTTCCTGGTAACTTTTCTCCTTCAAGCCGTACACCATTTTAGTAGCCCTTCTCTGAACTTTCTCTAAGATGTCTATATCCTTCTGGAGATACGGTCTCCAGTACTGCACACAGTACTCCAAGTGAGGTCTCACCAGGGCTCTGTACAGTGGCATGAGAACTTCCCTTTTCCTACTGCTAATACCTCTCCCTACACAACCAAGCATTCGGCTAGCATTTCCTGCTGCTCTATTACATGTAATAATGCGGTCTTTGGGATAGCACTCAAGTCTAAATAAGTCTTTTCTGTATGTTTCATATACCTTTTATATACATAGTATGAAAGTAATTTTATACAATATTTTTCATAATTTTCTCACTTGTTAAACGAGATTAGGGGTGGAGTTTTCCACTTTTGGAGTTATGTCAGCATTCAAACCTATTTTGGATTGAGGAATACTTTGGATTTCGGAATTCTGGAGGAGGGATACTAAACCTGTACAGGTGAAACTCGAAAAATTTGAATATCGTCCAAAAGTTCATTTATTTCAGTAATGCAACTTAAAAGGTGAAACTAATATATGAGAAAGTTCAAGCCGTGATTTGTCGTAATTGTGAGGATTATGGTTTCCGGCTCATGAAAACCCCAAATCCACAATCTCAGAAAATTAGAATATTGTCAAAAGGTGCAATTTTCTAGGCTCAAAGTGTCCCACTCTAATCCGCTAATTAAACCATAACACCTGCACAGGGTTCCTGAGCCTTTAAATCGTCTCTCAGTCTGGTTCAGTAGGAATCACAATCATGGGAAAGACTGTTGACCTGACAGTTGTGCAGAAAACCATCATTGACAGCCTCCATAAGGAGGGAAAGCCTCAAAAGGTAATTGCAAAAGAAGTTGGATGTTCCCAAAGTGCTGTATCAAAGCACATTAATAGAAAGTTATGTGGAAGGAAAAAGTGTGGAAGAAAAAGGTGCAGAAGCAGCAGGGATGACCGCAGCCTGGAGAGGATTGTCAGGAAAAGGCCATTCAAAAGTGTTGGGGACTTTCACAAGGAGTGTACTGAGGCTGGAGTCAGTGCATCAGGAGCCACCACACACAGACGGATCTTGGACATGGGCTTCAAATGTTGTATTCCTCTTGTCAAGCCGCTATTGAACAACAAACAACATCAGAAGTCTGTTGCTCAGTGGTCCAAAGTCCTCTTTTCTGATAAGAGCAAATTTTGCATCTCATTTGAAAACCAAGGACCCAGAGTATGGAGGAACAATGGAGAGGCACACACTTCAAGATGCTTGAAGTCCAGTGTGAAGTTTACACAGTCTGTGTTCATTTGGGGAGCCATGTCATCTGTTGGTGTTGGTCCACTGTGCTTCATTAAATCCAGGGTCAACGCAGCCATCTGCCAGGAGATTTTGGAGCACTTCTTTCCACAGATGAGCTTTATGGGGATGCTGACTTCATTTTCCAGCAGGACTTGGCACCTGCCCATACTGCCAAAAGCACCAAAACCTGGTTCAATGACCGTGGGATTACTGTGCTTGATTTGCCAGCAAACTCACCTGACCTGAATCCCATAGAGAATCTATGGGGCATTGCCAAGAGAAAGAAGAGACATGAGACCGAACAATGCAGAAGAGCTGAAGGCCACTATTGAAGCATACTGGTCTTCCATAACACCTCAGCAGTGCCACAGGCTGATAGCTTTCATGCCACGCCGCATTGAGGCAGTAATTGCTGCAAAAGGGGCCCAAACCAAGTACTGAGTACATATGCATGCTTATACTTTTCAGAGGACCGATATTGTTCTATGTACAATCCTTGTTTTATTGATTGTATGTAATATTCTAATTTTCTGAGATTGTGGATTTGGGGTTTTCATGAGCTGTAACCATAATCGTCACAATTATGACAAATCACTGCTTGAACTATCTCATTTAATAGTTTCACCTTTTAAGTTGCATTACTGAAATAAATGAACTTTTGCACTATTCAAATTTTTCGAGTTCCACCTGTATATATAAACTATAACAAACTATATGAATTCTAAAATAGGATATAAACTGCCAAAATATTAAACTATTTTGGGGGGATTTGACCATCCCTTGTTAAATAACATAGAGGGATCACAGAAGCTGTATACTGTATATTGTAATGATCCAAACAAATATTCTTTCACAGCACCTGAAATAATGATATATAACAAAATTCTGAATACTATTATAAATTTTTTAACCCAAAATAATGAGAGCAAATAAAAACAATAAAACATCATACAGAATCTCAGAAATGTATTCAAAATACAACATCCAATCACACAGTAATATAATCCAGTGGAGTGGTCTGCCTGGTATCTTCTTCTCAGAAGATACTATCAAAACAACCAGCAAGCCAACAAAACCACCAACAAATAAACAATAAATAATGTGTTCAGGTGCCAGGAAAGAGCATGCCTCATAAACATAAAAAGTTAAGTATTGTGTCAGTGTTTTTTTGTTTTTTTTTTTACAGGACACATAAGATGCTTAATTGTGCAACATACACCCAATGACATTTATATAATATAATTCTACCCTCCAAGACCATTATTCGGTAAAATATTTGCAATAAAGAAAAGTGAAAATACAATAACCTGATAAGCCACTTTGAAATTAGTTGTGCTATAAAGAATGGTATCACACTAATATCATTCTGTATGTCTAGATATAAGTGGCTCGGTAAGTTGCTTTCATGGCAGTTTCTCCTCTTTCACCCTTGTTTTTGTTTTGAGTATTTTTTTTATAGAACAAAGCGGATTTTACGGACATTTTGAGGTATCATAACAATGATGGTGCCGGCTGGGTGGAGTAGAGGTAACATCACTGCTCTGCATGGAGAGAGCCTGTGGTGTCATGGGGTCGATCCCGACGAGCACCTCTCCAGTAAGTGTCCTTGGGCAAGACACCTAACGGTACATACTCGCCACCTAGGACATCATACTTGAAAACGAGAGAAATCTCAATGTATCCTTCCTGGTAAAATACTTTCTCAAAAAAATATGACTAAATGTATTTGCATAGGTGTAATGTTGGTACTATTTCTTTTGGGCCCATAATATCGCAAAACTGAAAACAATAACCCCTACTCCAGCTTAACCAGTACAGGGTGCTGCTATGAATAAAAGTCGACTCTTATAAGTCAGACTAGTAATTTTGGAGAATCACTAACTAATATTGACTGTAGCTCCAGCTGCCAGCATTGGTATTGTCTCCTAGAGTCCATGGACAGTCAGCTGTAACTCATTGACATGCCAATTGTGGGAGCCTGCGGAGCCAGCTGAGAGAAACAAGAGAACTATTTATTCTGTCTCTTGCACTTTATGGACTTTTTTTGTTATTGTGTTAAGTGATTTTGCAGTTGCCTAAAGAGGTAAAATTTGGCTTTCTCTCCAAATAAAGGCCAGATTTACTTCAACTGGCTATATTTTCAGATTAAAATTTTGCCGGTTACTTGCAGCGAATTCAGTTAGAAAAAGTCAGCCCAACCTGAATTTTGAAAAAATGTCTGTTTAAAAATATCGAGCTGAAAAACCTTGCAAATACGTGTGCACAGATGCTTTTTTACAGGTTTCACTTTCTTACAGTAAATCCCACACATGTGAGTTTTACAATGAAACCCTAGACATGCGTGTTGTTCTGTAAAGTCCTGCAAAAGTGCATCGTACTGTAAATTCCAGACACACACATTTTTATTAGAAATCTTGTAAGTGCGTGTCTTACTGTAAACTCTGTTTTTACAGTGGCAATATTACAGTACGGACTTGTGGGTCGTAAATATAATAGTGTAATATTAAAGTGAGGACTTGCATGTAGAAAATATAACTGTTAGAGTACTGACTTGCGTGTTATTACTGTAACAGTAAAAAAATATTTAATGACCATCTGCGTTAGGACTATAACTGTAAGTTTTAATGTACGGACTTGCGAAAACTAAATTTACAGTATGGAGATTGGGAGGTTTTACTGTAAGTGCGCATCCTAATTATGATCCACTTGAAATTTGACCGTTTTTAGATCTGGCAGAGAGCTTTTGGGACTATAGTTTCCTACTGAATGTTGAATGAAAACTTATGTTTCAGATAGAATTTAGTAATAATGAATAAGCTTCTTTTAAAGCAGCTGGTGTAATAATAACTAGAGTCTCATTAGGAAAATATTGAAAAAGCAATCCATTATGTCCCTTGCTAATGATGATATATCCATCAATATCTAAATGATTCAATAGGAGGGACAATAAGAAGGCATCATAAGTGGTTGACATCTGTTCACTCTGTTTTATGACTTTAATGTTCTTGTTTATAGATAAATACCTTTACTATAACATTTTGAGAAAGTGTTTAGCTTTATCTAGTGTCTTCAGGAATGTATAAAACAATACAGTTGCATGGAGATAAAATGATCAAGAAAACTGTGGGAAAATATCTTTAACAATAATATAGACAACAATATTTTCAAGTAGTGAAATTCTATGACTGTGTATTTTTGGTCTTGTTTATTCAAATTAAACACACAAAAGCCACCATTCTACATAGCATTGCTTACCATATAGATTGTATAGTCTATTTTAATTTTGCACTTTTCTCAGGGAGTATCAGAAAAGGCAAAGAGAAGTTGGAAAAAAGAAAAAAGCTCACGGACGGATTTAAATATGCAGAATATTCCACATCCTATTAAATTTTCATGTTAACATCCATCCCATTCATTATTCTATGTGATACAAAAAAAAATTCTTAGCAGAAGCAGTGTGTCATTTCGGATCAACCATGAGAAGATTTCGTTTCATCGTTGCTACAAGAAATCTCTTGTGGGCGAAAAAAAATGGTAGTTTATAATTAAATCAATTTAATACATTTTTGGCGGCTGCCTACAACTTCAATCTGCTGTGCTTATTGTGTGGTGTGCATTCCAAGTAAAAGAACCTAACGGTCTCTCGAGATGACCAGCAGTAGTTAGTAAGTGCTTAATCATTCAATCATGTAATTGTGTTGATGAAGCCAATCCTTGAAATGGTTGCATGTTACAAAGGTCCTTGTGGATTTAACATGACCATTATGAACGTGCGCCAAGGCTAGTTACTAAAAGCCTCAGCTTAATCCACGATTAATAGCTATATTAATTTCTTTTTCTACTATTATTTTCCGTGGGGAATGGCATTCGTCCCTAACAGTCAAGATTCTCTTTTACAATGAGACGTACATCGCCAGTTTCAATTTCCACTATGGAAGACTAACCAGCAAATACATTAAACTAGTTCTGAAAACCTCAGATAAATCTGAGCTATGATGGATGAATCTGCCCTGAAAGATAATTGTAAAATAGACATTACATTATTCAATGCATGGCATGCTTCATACAAAACACAGGATAACGTGTTCATGGTGGAAAAACACTAAGGATCAATAAGAAAAGCTGGTACATTCAAACAGTCAGATATCTTCCTCTGTGTGATAATTATGGAGCCTATGGTGAAAAATAAAAAAATAATTCAGATGTATTCCCCTTGGAATATTGGATATTGAATGACAATTGATTCAGTCACAAAAACAGCTACTGTAAGGTGACAAATCAACAATTTCAAATGGTATAGGTTAAAAAATGTAAAATGAAATGGATATTTTTTTTTCTTCAAATTCTCCACTGATCCTTTTTTTTTACTATGAGAAACATAAATTGTAGTGTTCCATGCTCGACATTATATATATATATATATGATAAAGGGAGTGGTGTGAGGGTCCCGAGGACGAGCCAACAGCACTAGTGGCCAGCTCTACGGTGGGTGCCCGTTCAGGTCTCACAAGGTTTAAGCTTGCTTGTGCCATTACAGGGGTGAATGCTCCATATGCAAATCAGTCTGCTCTCGCCCAGAAAGGGTGGCCAGTACTGATTGCCAAGGACGTCATCCCTGCACGAGAGGTTCAGCAACCCCCGACGATCGTTTCGGCCTTGTTAGGCCTCGTCAGGAGGGTATAGCTGACGCCCCTCTAGGCACATCAAGCAAGGGGTCCACGTCTGGATTACCCTGTAAACTTAGAGTGAGAGAAAGCGGGTGGTGTATGTATATATGTGTGTGTATATATATATATATATATATATATACACACACAATGTTTTGACTATCACTTTTTATGGCCTCTAAATCACCCCACCCATGTGACCCTTAATGTCCTAATATTCAATTCTAGGAACTGATCAGTATAGCTTCCAGACATGAGGAAGAGAGGAATCCTCTTGAAAGCTTGTCTTTTAAATGTAATGTTAGTCCAATAAAAAAAGGCATCACTACATACTGCTATACTCGTGATTTTGGCTTCTGGACTAACATGGCCTATCGAATTTATATATATATATACATAGTGTGTTTATTATGGCAGAAGCCACCTGCACATCATAGCAATTCAAAGAATTGCATCCCAGAGTTCCTGTGCCACATTCCCCATATGCAGAAAGGAATTCTGGGTAGGATATGCAAATGACCTCTGTCTCACTTTTATGCATCCTGGATCTGTTATTACACAGAACCCTAAAATCAATGCTATGCCACACTGTGGCTTTCTAGCAGAGATAAGGTTATACAACTGGTCAAAGCCACTATATACTGTATATACACATTTAAATTATGGTGGAGGGCAAAAAGTGAGATTAAAAGCCACCACATAGCAAATAATAAAGTTTATAATTGTAGAAGATGCTTAAATCTCCCAGCAATTCAGAGAACTGCTTTACCCACAGAGCTCATTTGCCACATTCCCCATATGCAGCAAGGAACTCTGGGTAGGACATGCAAATTAATTCTCCAATAACTTTTTTTTTTTTGCATCCTGGGTCTGTTTGAGCACAGAACCCTCCTTGCCAGTGCCATGCCATACTAGATGACTTTTTAGTAAAGGTCAGGCTATGCAACGAGTCACAGCCACTCCTGGGCTTATATATAATTCTTTTTGAAGTAAGGCAAGTCATTTCAAATCCTATTGTTGATTTACAGTACATTGCATATGATAGAGGAGGCAAGGAGAAGAGGAGATAATGACAGAAACTAGTGTAATACTTATCTGAGTGGTCACACTACTTTGACCTCCCTTGCCTCTCTCTCCCCTCTGATGGGGGTTTGGGAGGGCTTATTCAGAACTGCTTATTTCAAAACTAAAAAAAACAACATTTTTAGTGCAGCACAATTGTTTACATTATAATTGGAAAGTCAACAATAGTGCTGCATTAATAAATTAAAAAAATAAGATTTTTTTAAATTTTTACTTATTTATATTTAATTTTTGTTTACGCTTAACCTGGTCATGTTTGGTATCGCTCAACGATCCCAAACATAACACATTAGCTGTCATGGGGGTCCAAATCTATGGGACACCCCTTGGCAGCTAGGGGATAACTCCCTAACTGACATAATTGAGCCGATGCGCAACGACAACAGTCAGTGAGGGGAGGCACCGGAGGCTTGGCTGACATTCAAGATGTCAGCCACCTCCGGGAGAGGTCCGCTATCTGGGAGTGGTCTGGCAATAAAGGGGTTAAAGAGAGGTATCGCTGAAAAGGTCACACTGTGACCTCTTCAGCGATTCTTCTTCTGACGAGGTACCCTACAGCGATGGAGAGTTAGAGGGTTCCAAAAAAAACCCTCCCCTTCAGGCTCCATAAATATCAAAATCTGTCACACCTAACTATAACATCCTAATCTACTAAATCCTTCCCTTGTATTTTCTCAGATGTCATCTACAGTGGATTATGTGGGAATTATACTTACATGTTTATATTAAAGTAGATATAAGAGACCTAATACTTAAACATGATACATGAGTTGTCATACATTTATTAGAGTTTCAGAGGATCTAAGGGTAAGTAGTCAATGTAATAGAGCAGCAGGAAATGCTAGCAGAATGCTTGGTTGTGTAGGGAGAGGTATTAGCAGTAGGAAAAGGGAAGTGCTCATGCCACTGTACAGAGCACTGGTGAGACCTCACTTGGAGTACTGTGTGCAGTACTGGAGACCGTATCTCCAAAAGGATATAGACATCTTAGAGAGAGTTCAGAGAAGGGCTACTAAAATGGTGTACGGCTTGAAGGAGAAAAGTTACCAGGAAAGGCTTAATGATCTTAACATGTACAGCTTGGAAAAAAGACGAGACAGAGGAGATATGATAGAAACATTTAAATACGTAAAGGGAATCCACAAGGTAGAGGAAGGGAGTATAGTTAAACGGAAACAAAGTAGCAAAACAAGAGGACATAGTCTTAGATTAGAGGGGCAAAGGTTTAAAAGTAATATCAGGAAGCATTATTTTCCTGAGAGGGTGGTGGATACATGGAACAGCCTTCCAGTTGAACTGGTAGAGGCCAAAACAGTAATTGAATTTAAGCAGGTATGGGATAGGCATAAGGCTATCCTAAACAAAAGATAAATCCAGGTTAAGTATCCATGTAATTGGGCAGACTAGATGGGCCGAAAGGTTCTTATCTGCCGACATTTTTCTATGTTTCTATGTTTCTATAGTGATGTCATAACATCTGCATTCTTTTGCTCCCAGTATAATGCTTGAGCCTAGGAGTCTGTCTTTGGCAGTGTTTACATTGAGGAAAAAAAAAACTTTTTACCATCGTCATATGACCTTAAGGAAAAAAATACCCCTCAATACCCATTGTGAGCCTATAACATTCAGTAGACCTTGAGGGCTCTATTACACTCTTCGCGTTAAAATGCGGGTGCAAGGGAGGAAAAACTGCACCTGCAGTTTTCCCCCTTGCACCTGCATTTTAACGCTGGATTACAATGCAGGCGCAAAAAATGCTGCCTGCACTGTTTCCGAGCGTAAAATTCCGGGATGCTCGCGGCGGAGCTGAGCGCAGCCGCGAGCATCCACTCGCTGTAGTCCATAGGACTCCATTGAGTTCCTCCCTGCCGGTCACGTGACCAGCCAGATCTCGCCTCACGAGATCCAGCTGGTCGGCCTAGTGATCCGCAGGGAGAGACTAGGGGGACTTTTTCCCCCAGTCTTTCCCTGCTCCCGCCGGCCAGAGGAAGCGAACAGAGCAGCAGTCCTCACCGCGGGACAGAGGGTGAGTATAAAATTCATTTTTTATTTTTTAAGCCTGGTGTTAACGGATTCTGCAGAAGCGGAATCTGTTAACACCAAGTCCTGGCTCTGGTTAACCTTTCGCTGACCAGAGCCAGGCGTTATTCAGCACTGGGACTTTGTAATCCAACGCTGATTAACACTTTGCGCTCCCCATGTTAAGCATAGGGAGCACAAAGTACAATAACCTTGCACTGAAAAGCGCAAGGTACCAAATACAAACGGGTTTTTTAACCCGTTTGCGTTTGGATTGTAATATGCGGTAAATACCGCAGCAAACATTAATGCTCACGCATGTGGGCGTTAACGTTTGCGTGAAGAGTGTAATAGGGCCCTAACTGTATCCCATTGGCGAAAAATGATTAAATCTATCAAAAGAGATTTTTTTGTGCATATTTTAAAATTATTTTTGGTTTACTTTTAATGCATTAGTTATAGAATGCATAAAAAGTAGGCTTAAATGATTTAATATTCAAGTAGGATTTTACAATTTTGGACATTTCTTCAAACCTCTATGCATTTTTGCTTGAGTAACCATAAATATAATTTATGTCAGTAGTAAAAATTTAGGATTATCCCCATCCCAAAAATAATAAATAAATAAAATGAAGTGTAATTTTAACGAACTGTGAAAAATCTGAATTTTACAGGTATGCGTTCTTTTTTATGCGGAGACTTCTTGTCCTCTATTGCTTAATCGTGTAAAATTAAATCTTACACTATGATCGTTATTCAGGTGGAAACAGTTTCCGCTGTAAGACAGCTTGTTAATGTAATACTATGATAAATCTCCAATTTGGTGTTTGAATTTCCAATTCATTTGAAAGCTACAGACTTGAGATCTAATTAGCAGAAACGTAGAGCCCCAGGGACCATAATAGTCGACTCCGAGCCCTATGACGAGGCCAAAGGATATGTTTGGAACAAAATAGTGCTCACTAGTTTTGCTTAAATTGATTGACTTTGATATATTGCTTCCTTAAACTAGGATAAATAAAAATGCGGCACATAATTTGTCTGCGAGTAACAAAACAAATATTGCATGTGTAACATTAGTTTTGTTGCATCTATTTTGATCACATAAACCTCTCTTCTAAAACGGCAATGTGTTGATTAAACATGACAGCTTCAATCAAAAGGAAGAGTAAGCTGCTACATCACTTTATTTAGTCTTTATTTCTTGACTGCTCTCTATTTAATTTGTAGTCTCATTTTTGTATTATGTAACTAATTTTGTTTTCCCTGGAAAATTTTATGTTGTAGCTACACATTTGGGTCTCGTAAAACGAAGCAGCGGCTCTAGGTTCATAAGTCATATGTGATTAAAAATTGGTTTTATCTACTAGAGTTTAATTGTTTGTTTAAATAAGGTAACTGAATAGTAAACATTGAATATATACAATTAGACCTCATTGTACATTAATAATTAACCCCCAAAAGCCCTTATAGTCAGGTGGCAGGGATGGCACCAAAGCTTTCAATGACCTTGGTTTAGCATAGACATGTCATTTTTATGGATTTTAATTAGTTCTAAATTATGTTAAGGTTTCTGTTATTAATTTTATTCCATTCCAGCCTTATACCTTGACATAAGCCTGCCTGAGTGGTGTTGGCGTTGGACCTTGCGATGAGGTACGGTTTAGCCTAGTGTTTAAAGGTGACGTTAATGCTGGCAGGGCATGGCTTTAATATATGGTGGCTACAGTGTCCGTTTATTTAGATGTGACAGTAAAAATGTTCTAAATTGACAATGTTGCGTATCATGGATACCTTTATCCAACTTTATAAACCACAAACCATAGTTTATCACAACTAATTCCAGTGAAGTTTTTATGGGTTTTTTTGTTGTTGGTTTCTTAAGCATTTCCTTTTTTCAGGTAATTTGCTATTTTATATGATGGGCTGTTCACTGTACCCTTCTTTTTCATAATTTTTTGGTACTATGTTTTTATTTACTGCATGCAAACATTAGATTTTTTTTACTTTACTTTCAAACTTTCATGTGCATTTACTGTATATTCCCATTCGTTGCAATTAGATTTTCTACTAATTTATCCCTTGGCAGCTATGGATGTGTGTTAGATGCTCTAGCTGCTACTCACCTCCACGTGGCTCCAGTGCTGCTGCAAATCTTTTCCTGCAGCTGATGTTGCCGGAACTAGATCAGGTAGGACTTGGGGAATCCTATGAGTGTGCTTACATCCATCATGACATCATGAAGTTAGCTACTACAGGATAAATTTAAAAAAAGAACGGGGTGTCCTTTTAAGGCGGAAGAGCAATAACCTTCACTGACTATAAAGAATGTGTAAAAAAAAAAAAAAAAAAAAAAGTGGAATTAAAAAAATAACAGTGACGTTATTTGCTTTTCACTTATGTCAGTGACATTGTTTGCTTTCATAAGTTACCATCTCATTTCCTACACCAGAGGAGGTAGAAAGGAGAAGAAGCAGTAGGTAAGTGTGCACAGTGGCATCTAAAACACAAGTGCTGCACTGATGCATTTTATTCTCCAGCGAGGTGAAGGGGGGGGGTCGTCTGCCTAGGAGCCTGAAATTTGTGACACCCCGTGGACCCCTTGCTTGATGTGCCTAGAGGGGTGTCATCTATACCCTCCTGACAAGGCCTAACAAGGCCGAACTGATCATCGGGGGTTGCTACACCTCTCATACAGAGATTACGTCCTTGGCATTTCAGCACTGACCACCCTTTCTGGGTGTAGTAGTCTGATTTGCATAGGGAGCATTCGTCCCTGTAATGGCCAAGCAAGCTAAAACCTTGTGAGACCTGAGCGGGCCCCACCGTAGAGCAGGCCACTAGTGCTGTTGCTTGTTCCCTCACAAACCTCCATTTTCCTCACTATAATTTTTTTAATTATTTTTTAATTATAACTGTCTAATCCTTAAAAATAAATATAAAATAATATATTTATATACTGTATATATAAATACTTTTGGTGGTAATTCACCACTTGCTTGGAAAGGATTCCTAGTAAATGCTCGCATTCCCTCTGGAAAGCAGGTTAAATGTCTCATACATCCACTGTCACATTAACCTAATCGCCAAAATCACACAGACAGGGCATCCTCACCCCTGGTAAAGCAGTTTGTATATTATCAGCCTAAACAGGAGAACATTGGGCAAATTAATCGTGTAATACACAGGAACATCACCAATAATAATTATTGCAAAAGAAATAAAGATGGCTTTGTGACATTGGCCTCCTTCCATTTAGAATGTGGGCATTTACATCATGCTGTACTCCTGCGGGATCATCTTTCAAGCTCCTATTCCAATCTTTGCATTCTATACGAGCGACAGGGCTTGAAATGTAGTTGCCATCACTGGGTGTTGTGCTGGATGTGATTATGTCACCAACCCACCAGAATAGCTGAGAATATTATTGCAGGGGGGCGCTTTTAGATCCCATTATCTCTATTGCTTCAAAGTCGACATACCCTCAAGACACATTGATGGAAAGAATATTGTGTGATATTGCAATGATGACATTTATTGGGTGTATCATGTTTATTAGGTGTGGAGTTCGTTAAAATGCAGGATGCAAAACAAAATGCAGAAAAATGCCTTCATATATTGAGGTTGTCCAATTAAAGGAGTTCCATTCTGACCCTGAGAACTTCCAGATATACAGTCTCGTCTTATTTCTGGGGGGATGCTAGCAGGCTCTCTGTGTTACAGTCCTTAAACTTCATCTGAGGACTTCATCTACATTGGACTTCAATGTACACTGCAAGGAAGCGGCATTGACAGATGTGACCCAGTCTGGGTACAGAGCTCTGTCACAATAAGGTTAATGCATTTCCTCTGAAATTGTAATTCTGGAAACTGTCATATAGTGAAACAAGCTTATTTATCCTATTGCAATGACATATGTTTGTTTTTTTTTTCTTCTTTTGAAAGTTACTATTTTTAGTGACTATTACAGCAGGATATCTTTATTGAAGCTATGGTGTTGTTTACTACAAAATCTCTAAATTAGTTTTGCAGGGTACAGGACATTTTTATGTGTTCATTTCATTCAATGGCAGATGGAGTACAGCTGTTTTATAGACAGAGTTACAGCAAACACATCATTAAATCTGTCTAGTCAGCACTGTGATACCACAATGACCCCATTGAGCTTGGGGATTCCAAACGACAGCCTGTGTCTTTTGTTGTACTAAATTATATACAGTAAAGTTATTTTTGTTCAGTATCTTGCACACTTTGCAGCCCCGTCGAACGCACGTCGTAGTACTTCTATGGAGAGGCTTTCAGCACAGCCGCAGCACAGCCGCTGTAGCAGTTCATGCGTGCGCTACAGCGTGTGGCTGGCCCTGTCGAAGCGTCACGACACTGCCAGACACTGGGAGGCACGTCAGTATGGGAGCACATAGTGCGCTCGCCTGACCCCGGCCTGATATCCTCTACACTGCGGATGAGGAAACTTAGAAGAAGGACTTCAGTCTCGCTAATAGTCATTGGTTGAGATCATTAATCCCTTCAGTCTCGCTAATAGTCATTGGTTGAGATCATTAATCCCAACAAAGTCTACACTAACCATGGGTGCTACCAAACAAGGAGTTTGATTTAATTCAATTACCAACAGATTTTAAAAGCTATTTTTTTAAATATCTGCTGTTTCATTTGACTGGATTCAGTTACTGACAAGTTCTGAAAAATGTCCCCTTTTAGAAATCCCGTTATTCTCTTATTTCAATTTCCCGCTCCCCAAAATTAACTTGAATTTTGTCTCTTTAACCTCTTAGGTGCCGGATCGCGATTTGGCGCCACATCTCGGTCCTCTGCCATTGGTGGCTGATATCTTGAATGTCAGCCAAGCGTCTGGGGCCTCCTCCCACCCATTCACGTTGTTACCATATGCACATTGTCAGTTGTGCATTTAACCCCCTAGCTGCCAAGTGGAGCTGCCTTCAAACCCGCGCATCTCCCGATCGGTGACAGCTAGAGGGTCATGTTTGGTATAACTGGAAAGGCCAGAGCACGGTACACAAGGATACCAAACATGACCAGGTTAGGTATAAAAATAAATAAAAAAAATGAAAAAGTGTTTTTTTTTTAAAAAAAAATAATTGTCTGGTATGTATAATAAAATAGGACTTCAAATCGTGTTTAAACATGATGAGCATAAACTGGTCAAAATGAGCTCAGCACACAGAGGTGAAATGGCTTAGCAATTGAATCGTTAAAAAGCAAAAACATGTAAAAATTGGGTATTTCAAAACTATTTAGCTGGGGTCTTTTTTGTCAGTTGTAGGTTTTGGGGGTCAAAGTTCAAAAGAGTATTTTTTCCATCATATTTCATAAATGTTATAGTAACTTTTTCGCTATGATGAAAATAATGGTATCTTTAGAAAGTCCATTTAATGGCGAGAAAAACTATTTATATTATATGTGTGGGTTCCATAAACAGTAAGAGAAAACTTAGAGCTAAACACAAACAGTGCAGAAACGTAAAAACAGTGGATACTTTCAGACAGACAATGGTAAAGTCGCCTGGTCACTATGGGGTTAAATAATCCCAGGTGATGGTTATTTCAGGCAACTTCCCTTGAACATCTCCCCAAAGCTTGTATAAATATTCACGCATAGAATTCTTAAATATAAAATTATTTGTTGACACTAGCATAAAGTAAGGCATGTCACAGTAAGAGTAGAGGTGTTGGTGCTTAGTGATAAGGGTATCTCCAAGGTATTGTCAAGTTTGTCTATGTGTTGGCCAGGGGCGTACTTGAGGGGGCAGCCCGTCCCGGGTACCAGGTGGCCACTGATAGTAGGGGGGTGCCATGGGGAGGCCATATTTCGGAAGCGGGGGTGCCGCGAGCCGCTGCTGGCCAGCCTGTCACTGTCACATACTGTGAGGCTGAGGCAGGCACCGGATCCGGACATTGCAACTGCTGGACCCGGCCCACCCGGCCTTCGAATGTGTGTGTGGGCTGTGAGGCTGCCTCAGGCCGTGCAGACTGCGCAGAGCGGAGGCTTGCAACATGTGACGGTATCACGTCACATGCCTCGCCTCATCCGCCTGCATGTGCCGGTCTGCGTGGGGGGAGTAGACTGCGCAGACGAGCTCGTGAATCAGTGCAGCCTGCACTGTCTGCCCTGCCCCGCTCAGTCAGTCGCCCGCTGTAAGAGAGAAGAAGGCCCTGCCAGCCCTTACTCTAGGAGCCAGAGGTCTCACACTGCCCAGGCCAAAACCCTCACTGATGGTAAATATATAAAAATTGCTGTGTCTGCTCATATTCACTGCCTTTGAGAGTTTTATTGCTCTGGATCCTGTGTACGTTCATACTTACTGCTTTTACCACAAGAGAGATACTGCTGAAGCGCTCTGTGATTCACTCATACACACTGTACATTACTGTGAGTTTTATTGCTGTGGAGCTCTGTGATTCGCTCACACACACTGCACATTACTGGGAGTTAACATACAATTTGTGCAATAAATATTTTTGAGCACATTAAAAAAAAGTGCGGGTGTTTTTTTTCTACGTTTTAAAGTTGGAGGGGTGCCAAATTTAGGATCCGTCCCAGGTGCCAAATGTTCTAGGAACACCCCTGGTGTTGGTGTTTAGTGATAAGGGTACCTCCAAGATACTGCTACTTTTGTCATCCTCTGTTTAAAACTGGAAGCATGTGCATTTCCTGCCAATAAAAGCACACACCTAACAAAGCCTTCACAGTTCTGGAACAAGATCCTATGGATAGATGAGACCAAGATCAACTTGTACCAGAGTGATGGGAAGAGAAGAGTATGGAGAAGGAAAGGAACTGCTCATGATCCTGAGCATACCACCTCATCAGTGAAGCATGGTGGTGGTAGTGTCATGGCGTGGGCATGTATGGCTGCCAATGGAACTGGTTCTCTTGTATTTATTGATGATGTGACTGCTGACAAAAGCAGCAGGATGAATTCTGAAGTGTTTCGGGCAATATTATCTGCTCACATTCAGCCAAATGCTGCAGAACTCATTGGATGGCGCTTCACAGTGCAGATGGACAAGGACCCAAAGCATACTGCAAAAGCAACCAAAGAGTTTTTGAAGGGACAGAAGTGGAATGTTATGCAATGGCCAAGTCAATCACCTGACCTGAATCCCATTGAACATGCAATTCACTTGCTGAAGACAAAACTGAAGGGAAAATGCCCCAAGAACAAGCAGGATCTGAAGACCGTTGCAGTAGAGGCCTGGCAGAGCATCACCAGGGATGAAACCCAGCATCTGGTGATGTCTATGCGTTCCAGACTTCAGGCTGTGATTGACTGCAAAGGATTTGCAACCAAGTATTAAGAAGGGAAAGTTTGATTAATGATTATTATTCTGTCCTATTACTTTTGGTCCCTTAACAAGTGGGAGGCACATCTGCAAACTGCTGTAAATCCTACACCGTTCACCTGAGTTGGATGTACATACCCTCAAATTAAAGCTGACAGCCTGCAGTTAAAGCACATTGTGTTTGTTTCATTCCAACTCCATTGTGGTGGTGTATAGAGCCAAAGATGTTAGAATTGTGTCGATGTCCCGATATTTCTGGACCTGACATATATATATATATATATATATATATCTTATATATATATCGTACCTGCCCTTACCTTCCCCTATAAATTTGCTAAAAATATACACACAAAAAAAACCACTGCCTGAGACCCTGTGCAGCCCACATGCCACCCCCCTCTACTTGGCTGAATGTATCTAACATATATAATTATATACATTCAGCAGGGTAGAGAAAGAAAAAAATAGTTTTATTTTATGTTCCCGGGGACATTTAAAAATGTCCTCGGATTTAATTTTTTTTAGAAATGTGTCGCCTTACCTTAGCCTGGTGGTCAGTGGGGGCTCCCTGGATCCTGGTTGTGGGGGGTCTGCTGTGGCCGCTGGTGCAGTGGCTTCCTCCCTGCGCCGCCTGTCTCTGTCACATGCACCCGGGCGGCTAGCCCACACAGTCACAGCTCTGTCATCCGGCGGCCGCATGCTCCTCAAGGGGATCCTTGGGAGGTCCCAGCAGGCTGCCCTCTACAGTGTCTGATTAGAGGGCCGTGTTTGCCTGATGTTTTAGTAACAAGAATGTTTTATCCCATAGGCTTCAATGTTAAAAATATTCCCGTTTTAATCCAATATCTAATAAACCGTTGCTTATAATATTCTGCAGTAAAGAGTCTCTTTTTTGCTAGATTTTGTTTTTAGTATTTTTAAAGCAATTTTTATACTTTTTTAAAAAAAAATTTTTTTGAACTTTTGGCGAACATCCCAATAAGTTCGAAGTTCGCGAACTTTGAACGGCCAAAGTTCGAATCGAACTCTGAACCGAACAGCTCATCCCTACTCAGGACCTCAGACTGGGGAAACCGAGGAACTGAATATTCGCATCTCTGCAACTGTGAAAGCAAAACACACTCACCCGCTGACTCGCTTCCACACTCA
Source organism: Leptobrachium leishanense (assembly GCA_009667805.1). Lineage (NCBI taxonomy): Eukaryota > Metazoa > Chordata > Amphibia > Anura > Megophryidae > Leptobrachium > Leptobrachium leishanense. The sequence continues at coordinate 109,422,844 of CM019064.1, read as the reverse complement.
CGCTCGCCTCACACACAGACTCACTCACCCACTGACACGCTTTCAAGATTAACATACTCACTGTCTCACCCAAACTCCCTCACGCAGTCACTCCCTCTCACTCTTTTTTTGCTGTCTTTCTCTTGTGCGCCCTCTCTCTCACTGTACCTTTTCTTGTGCATTCTCTGCTTTATCTTGCAGTCTTTCTTTCTTTTCCTTTTCTTGCTGTGTCTGTGCTTTTCTTTGTTGTCCCTTCTCTGCCTTCTCTTTTTCTCCCTGTGTGTATGGATTTCTTTCCTTCCCTGTCTCTGCAGTAGCTGGGGGTGAACGTTCAGCCCTGCCCTCCCCTCAGCTCACAGGAGGTGCAGGAGGGAGGAGGAGCAAATCAGACACACATGCTCAGTGCGTTCTTTAGCTCTCCCTAGGTAGAGGCACTGACTGGTTAGCTCAAACTGCCTCCTGTGGTGGGCGTGGAAAACTCCAAGAAAGAAAAGCAGGTAAACATGAAAAGATATCATATTTACTTGCTTTTTATGCCTGCCGAATGACACTACTAACTCATTCAAAAGGCATTGCATGTTTCTAAAAGCACACTAGCAAAGCATGCATGTCCCTTTAAAGTGCTCCTGTCATGCCCAACACAAGCTGGGCTCATCTGACACTGAATAGCTCAATAGAAAAATGTTAGCATTTTTGGTAACCCCTAAATAGTAAAGTTTAATTCCATTTCAAAGTTTTTCTGTAGGCATGCCAGAACCTAGTGTGTTTGGCTAGTGGGGTCAACACTACTTCAAAGGGTCCATTTAACTTGATTGTACAGTACTGTACAAATTCACACAGGACCATTAAAGTGCACCAAAAATACCTATACCGACTTAAGCTCATTTGAGATATCTCCTAATTCTGCTTATACATTGTGGCAGCCAAATTGCTGACCGGAGTAGTTTTTTCAGAAAACCATTTGAAAAGAAAAAACCTTTCAGAGTTCATATTAGAAGCAAACTCACTATCTGATGACCCCACCATCTGCACCATCCTCATCTGAGCTGTCAATCACACAGTGTAAATGTTTAATTCCTCTAAAGGCAAGGGGAAAAAACCATGTCATGCTCCATGAGTAGAGCAGTGAGATTAGGAGCTTCTCACAAAACAAAACTCCATTAATTTGCCAACTGACATCGTTGCACCCATGTACGATGATGTCAGTGGGTGGGGGGTGGCCCTGGGGGCTTGGCTAACATCCAAGATGTCAGCCGCCTCCAGGAGAAGTCTGTTGTTGAATGGCGCTGAATAGAGATCCGACACCTTAAGGGAGGCATCACTGTGACCTTTCCAGTGATCCCTTTTTTTTTTTCTGTATGTCCTCCTGATGGGAGGGTTCCCTCCCTCCCTTTTCAGGCACTGTTCCCCGGGGGACGCCTGAAACTGACATCATCGCATCCCAACGCGATAATGTCATTGCACCAGGAGGGATGTAAAAGTGGAGTCTGACTTCAAGGAAGTCAGAATACCATGGGGCCCCAGACAGAGGTAAGTATTGGGAGGAAAACCCTGCTGACCGTACGACTTCTGAAGAACGTCCTCTGCATACAGCAGGGAGACTCCATGATGTCCCCCACACGCCATCTGTAGCGAAAGGGTTAAATACTTCCAGTTAAAGTTTCAACAGCAAGGAACCATTGTTATGATGAAATTGGAGTAAAAGGTGAAATTGTCTTCAATTTTTGCAAAAATATTTTCTTAGACATGGGAAATAATAATATATCTACATTGTTATCCCAACTAATTTTCCAGATAAGATACACATAAAACAAAGGTTTCAATTAATATATGCAACCTTCTGCCTACTCTCTTTTTAGTTTGCATACGTAAGATTTTTCCTTGAATTAAATAAAAATTATAATTAGATGTTATTATCCTCTTGTCTTCTATTCGTTTATTTCTATATTTAGGCATTGTTATGTACAATATACTGTACAGCACTTGGATATATATTACAAGACTTTTAATGTTAAAATCCATTAAAAAATACACATTTTACAAATAAATGTGTATTAGAAAAATTCATCTTAGCTAATAAAAATTAGGTTTTGTCTAAATATCTAACATCTTTCTCGTTTTACATTAAATATTTGTTCATGTCTGTAGTAATAATTCAAATTTGTCCTTAAATTTGCTAATTTTCCAGTCCTCCTAACTAAATATCACCGACAGACTAAGAATTGGGAAAAAACATCATACATTTCATGCACAAGAATGGCCATTATAAAGATTACCTTAAAGAATTGCCCCTCATTTCACAAAATTAAGAAAATAAACTTTAATCTTTAATATTATATTACTTTAATAATAATAATTACTTTAATATTACGTTAATATATTTACTGTGTATATACTATTTCATTTTAATTAAAAATGTTAACCCCGTCACTACTGGCATCGACTGTACATCATCAAAGCACCTAGTATCAAGCATACATAAATTGGTCTAATTCCGGAGCAACGTAAATGAAATTTGTTTGCAAAAGGGGTCCGGTACGTGTCCCAAAGTTTTAGCATCATGTGCATGATGGCAGAGGTGCTAAAATAGTTTGAGCAGCTGGGACCCTGCTTCTAAAACACAGTTACCCATCTGATACATATTGGAGACCCAGCTTCAGTAGCACTTTTTGGCCAGCAGATGGCAATGTCTGCCTGTCAAGTAGGGGCTACTAGAGTGAAAGATACATTGTGAATATTTGCAGTGATTTATTTTTTTTATATATATACACAATTAATGAAATGGGATTTTCCAAAATAACACGGACAGTGGCTTAATTGTAAAGGGATTAAGGAAAACTTAAACTGAAAGATGGGTAAGAAAATCCACTCTGCTTACATAATAATAGATATACAATAATAGCTTGGCATTTTGCTTTTGAAATCAGCAACAGCGGTTTATAAAAATAACTGTATAGGTTACTCATTGAACAGTGGGTTGTATATCAACAACAATTTAAAGAACATATCTAACCAATATAGGGCCATATTACATAGTTGGTGCTAACTTAACCAAAGCTGTTGTAAACTTACCAGAGCCATTATAGCCTATGGGGGTTTTAAGTTAACAACAGCTCTGGTTAAGTTAGCACCAACTATGTAATACTGCCCATAATGTGTTCCAGAAGAGCAAAAAAATAACTAAAATGAGAAGTGATTCACTATAGTCAGTGTCACTGTATTAAAACGTGATACTCTGTAAATGTACTTTGAAACGTAGTTAATCCTTTGAATAAAAACACTTCTAAAGTTTGACTTCACAGTGCGTACTACAAAATATTTTATCCTCTGATCTAGTGTGATATGCAGCACTTAAAAGCATCTATCTGTGCTATTGTTAAAAGATAAAAAATATTAGAAATGCTAGGGAGGATTTAATGGAGCTTATGTGACAATAGCTGTCTGACACTACATACAAGGTGCTTTATTTTAGATTATATTTTTAAATCTGGAACAACGTGTCTATTAACTCCCTTGAAAGAGCAATAACTAAGATGCTTCAAATATACCGTATTTTTCGCTCCATAAGACGCACTTTTCTCCCCCCATGATATGCCCCAGCTCACCTGCCGCCGCCGCGTTCGGCTCCCTCTGAGTGTGCGTCCGGCGGCAAGGAGCTTGGGCACTCGCCTGGGGGAGCCACGTGACCGCGATCTCGCGAGATCGCGGTCACGTGGCTCCCCCAGGCGAGTGCCCAAGCTTCCTGCCGCCGGTTGCACACTCAGAGGGAGCCGAACGCGGCGGCGGCAGGTGAGCTGAGGCATATCCATGAGCTGCTGGGGCATATCCATGAGCGAGCTGGGGCATATCCATGAGCGAGCTGGGGCATATCCATGAGCTGCTGGGGCATATCCATGAGCTGCTGGGGCATATCCATGAGCGAGCTGGGGCATATCCATGTGCGAGCTGGGGCATATCCATGTGTGAGCTGGGGCATATCCATGAGTGAGCTGGGGCAAATCCATGAGTGAGCTGGTGCAAATCCATGAGTGAGCTGGTGCAAATCCATGAGTGAGCTGGGGCAATATCCATGAGTGAGCTGGGGCAATATCCATGAGTGAGCTGGGGCAATATCCATGAGTGAGCTGGGGCAATATCCATGAGTGAGCTGGGGCATATCCATTTGTTGGGGCAATATCCATATGCTGGGGCAATATCCATATGCTGGGTCAATATCCATGAGCTGGGGCATTATCCATGTGCTGAGGCATATCCATAAATTGGGGGGCATATCCATAAATTGGGGGGCATATCCATTAGCTGGGTGGCATATCCATAAACTGGGGGGCATATCCATGAGCTGGGGGACAGTATCCATGAGCTGGGGGACAGTATCCATGAGCTGGGGGACAGTATCCATGAGCTGGGGGCAGTATCCATGAGCTGGGGCATTATATCCAAGAGAGGAGCTGGGGCAATATCCATTATTACACTATTTGATTTCAGAATATTTATTTTCCTGTCTTCCTCCTCTAAAAACTAGGTGCGTCTTATGGTCAGGTGTGTCTTATGGAGCGAAAAATACGGTACCTTGCGTTTTTGCAAAAAAAAAATTGGGGAAAAAAAATGCTGCGTTTGTAACAATTCCACAGCATGACGAGTGTACGCTTTCACATGATCCTTCTGACACCTATACTTGACAAAAGGTCAGAATTCTAATGTACAATAATAAATTCTCCATGAGGCATTATACATATTTTATATAGCCACGATTTTGAAGTTCAAAAAGAAGGCGCTTTCTAAAAAGAAGAGGCTATGTGGTAAAGGGAATCGGAATGAAGGCTGAAAAATAGAAGAAAGAACAGACAAATTAATTTGGAAATGGGGTGTCAGAGCTGAGCTGTGGTGCTAAGTAAATTGGAAGATGTTCTTTGTCATAAATCTTAGTCATATAATGAGGTTGGTTACTTGCAATCGAACAAGCACTATAGAAGCTGTTCTTGTTTTAGCACATCATTTTTCACATCTTGACCTCTAATTATAGGATGTTTTATTGTTATCTTGTTCTAATACTTTACATATCTCACAAAGCACAATACGCTTCTTGACGTTCTTTACTGTCTTTTTAGATAACCCATCATTCAATACTTATTTTTTCCTCTTCGAAGAGTGACAGAAGTCTTAATTATCTTTTTTGCTCTTTCTTTAGTCAACATAAAACAGACTATAGACCTTTATCTACTGTACACGCATGAAACAAAACTTGAATTAATAAGATCACATCCATTTTTAAAGTTTTCATTGTTAATTGGTGTTTTTCCCTTCATATTTGTAATGAAAATGTTTAAATTATATTCTGTGTTTCATGCTTTATAATTTGAACAGTATTTAATCATAATATTTTAAAATATGCTTAGTAAAATGTTAATTTAAATTGTCCTCTGTCTTTATTAAAACTTTTTGCACAGTCATATTTAATAAAGAAAAATCATGATAGTGGAACTCTTCATAAAAATTGCCAAACGTTTATTCCAGAAAAATATTCAGTAATATCATGATTTAATTCATTTCAAAGGTTTTAATATAGTGTATGAGGCCATCGAAGAAGACTATGTAGTGCAAACAGGGATGGTTTATTAAGGACATGTAAATCCACTGCTAAGGTCAGATAATATTTGTTATAGTGGACCCGGCAGCAGTGTATGTTGAAGTTGTAAATATAAAATCCACTTGTATGTAAAGAGGAGAATAGGATCCAGAATCCGAAAAGTGTAATTCATACCCACAACCTCATCATGTTTAGATGAGATTTTTCTTCACAAATTAACAAATTTACAACACTGTTGTTTTCAATAATCTGATTCTACTTTTTCTTTAAACCCAATGGGCAGCCATATTCTGTTGTATTAGAATTCATCAATGTAATTTGCACGCTGAGACATTACCAAATATATCTAAGATTTCAAATAAAAGAGAGAAGTTGTTTGTAACCATTACATTATTGCAGAATTGTGATTGAAACTGCAAACATTAGGCCAAAATAGCCAAACTAAAAATTTACCAGTGTTTACTTCATTTTTTGAATTGGTCTGATAAATTCCTTTTTAATTCTCTATATAGTAACACTTAATTATAATCAAAATTCTGTTATTTGACAATTTGCTTCCTTGCCATTCCTCACATTAAAATGTAGCTGATCCTGATTTGACAAACACGAACAGTGCTACATAACATGTTTTTTACTACTATAAATGGCCCTGATGTTAGACCTTATTCTAATTCTTTAAACCTTGTCCCCCCACCATTGAATCCAGAGTGGATCTACTCGTCTAATATCTGTATTCTGTTAATTATTTTGGGCAGAGGGGGTACCAGTTGGGTTAATTAGTCTTGCTTGTTCACTTTTTAGGTTTCCATCTTCAATTTTTAGAAGTTTCTTAATAGGTTCATATATATAGCATGGAAGCTGACCATGTTTGATTACTTACAGTCTGTTAGGGATAAATGTCAATGATGCACATGAGCACACTGTTATATACGAGCTACACATGTTGTTTGTGGTTATGTTACACATTACTGTTTTAAAGATTTTCACATTTCAAAATAAGTCGACGATTCACACAGGAAATCACAACTGAATGGCAACAAAATGATTCAACTCACGCATCCATTTTGATAGTTTAGGCAGTTTTTCAGTTTTCAATAGAAATATGGCTGTTACACTCTCGCTTGTTACACACTTTTTAAACTACACCAAAAAATAGCTGTATATTAAGAATTTGAATAATTCTTCAAAGTATATTTAATTTTTTGGGTCACAGTTGGGGTTATTCTTGGATTCTGAAGGTATTATTTGTCCCTCTCTTTATATATACAGTACATTATTGATTTATGTCTTTAACAATATATTTTTGTTTACGCCCTTCAAAAGGATAAGGCCGAAAGCATTGGTTTGGTGAATGTTTGAACATGGCTATTTAAAATACATGTGCCGCCATGTGATTGGTTTTGATTGGCATTTACCATAATTAGCCATGTGCCTTCGTTGTGAGGATGGCTGCACTGACTCTTTAACACACCGGATTGGCTGGATATCACCGGTGGGCATACTCCTTGTTCACTCGTAGGCTGAATGACAACGGAGCTGAGCCAATAGGCGGTTGAATGATGCGGGGGTTGTCGGCTTTCGTGGAGGCCACAGGATCCAAGCGTGTCTGTGTTTTTGGAGTCTGATGTCCTGATGAAAGCTCATGGTGAGCTGCAACATTGACTGGATTAGACTATTTTTAGTGTTGATTTAATAAAATATATATACAGTGGCAAGAAAAAGTATGTGAACCCTTTGGGATTACGTGGAGTTTTGCATAAATTGGTCATAAAATGTGCTCTGATCTTCATCTAAGTCACAACAATTTGAAAAACACAGTCTGCTTAAAATAATACAACACAAACATTATATGTTTTCATGTGTTTATTGAACATAACCTGTAAACATTCACAGTGCAGGGTGGAAAAAGAATGCGAACCCCTAGCCTAATGACTTCTCCAAGAGCTAATTGGAGCCAGGAGTGAGCCAACCTTGAGTCCAATCAGTGTGATATTATTGGATGTGTTGCTGAAAGCTGTCCTGTCCTTTAAAAACACACACCACTTTTGGGTTTACTGGTTTCAAGAAGCACTACCTGATGTGAACCATGCTTCGCAGAAAAGAGCTCTCAGAAGACCTACGATCAAGAATTGTTGACATGCATGAAGCTGGAAAGGGTTACAAAAGTATCTCCAAAAGCCTTGATGTTCATGTGTCCACAGTAAGACAGACTGTCTACAAATGGAGAAAGTTCAGCACTGTTGCTACTCTCCCTAGGCGTGGTCGTCCTGTAAAGATGATTGCAAGAGCACAGCGCAGAATGCTTAATGAGGTAAAGAAGAATCCTAGAGTGTCAGCTAAAGACTTACAGAAAGCTCTGGCACATGCTAACATTTTTGTTGACACATCTACAATAAGGAAAACATTAAACAAGAATGGAGTACATGGGAGGACACCACGGAGGAAGCCATTGCTGTCCAAAAAGAATATTGCAGCACGTTTGAAGTTTGAAAAAGAGCACCTGGATGTTCCACAGCACTACTAACAAAATATTCTGTGGACAGATGAAACAAAAATTGAGTTGTTTGGAAAAAACACACAACACTATGTGTGGAGAAAAAAAGGCACAGCACACCAACATCAAAACCTCATCCCCACTGTAAAACATGGCGGAGGGAGCATCATGGTTTGGGGCTGCTTTGCTGCCTCAGGGCCTGGACGGATTGTTGTCATTGATGGAAAAATGAATTCCAGAGTTTATCAAGACATTTTGCAGGAAAACATAAGACCATCTGTCTGCCAACTGAAGCTCTGCAGAGGATGGGTGAAGCAACAGGACAGTGACCCAAAGCATACAAGTAATTCAATAAAAGAATGGCTTCAACTAAACAAAATACGCCTTCTGGAGTGGCCCAGAGTCCTGACCTCAACCTGATTGAAATGCTGTGGCATGACCTTAAGAGAGTGATTCACACCAGACATCCCAAGAATATTGTTACACTGAAACAGTTTTGTGAAGAGGAGTGGTCCAAAATTACTCCAGATTGTTGTGCAGGTCTGATCTGCAACTACAGGAAACGTTTGGTTGAGGTTATTGCTGCCAAAGGAGGGTCAACCAGTTATTAAGTCCAAAGGTTCACATACTTTTTCCACTCTGCACTGTGAATGTTTACATGTTCTGTTCAATAAAAACATGAAAACATATAATGTTTGTGTTGTATTATTTTAAGCAGACTGTGTTTTTCAAATTGTTGTGACTTAGATGAAGATCAGAGCACATTTTATGACCAATTCATGCAAAACTCCACGTAATCCCAAAGGGTTCACATACCTTTTCTTGCCACTGTATAGTATATACTCTCCATGTAGAGTGGATGCACCTGATAAGTGAGTTAATCTCATAAGAGCAGATATGAGCATTGTATTGGTAGGGACCTGGCTAATGGCATACATTGACATTTGTGGCAGGCTTACTAAATATGTGATCACATATTGAAACCAAAGATAGGTGGTTTTTATTGTCTTTAAATGTGTGTCTAAGCTGAGTGCTCTGTATTTTTTATACTGTGTTTATGTATGTATATATACATAACATAGATCTGACTTTCAGGTTCTTTGGAAACAATCATACATGTTCATAACACAAAACGTCATTTAATGCTGGGCTAAATCTTGTTTAGCTACAGCTTATTTTTTTCCAAGTATCATACTGCAAACGCACGTTATATCATGTTTTTTATCCTTCCATCACATGTATCCTATTCCGCAGGCAAGTGTATGTTTTTATTCCTAAGTAGGGTTATCTTAAGAAATCATTAAACACGTGGCAATTACTGACATTTATTAATTTGACTTCAGCTATTGATCCTTTGATTTAGCTTGTGGTATTACTCCAGGGATGGCTATACTTGTATCTTGGAATTGGAAGAACTAGTCACTTTATTAGCCCAAATAATAACTTGATACATTTGAAGGACTACATGTTGTTACAACTCTCTTGTGGCCGCAGAAGATTACTTTGAACTATCCTAGTATTGTTTTCATTTACGAAACGCAATATAAACACAGGTTCATCCACCGAGTATGGGTTTAATTCTCTTTGTGTGTTTTTATTTATACATTGGATTGAGATTAAAAAAACACAATAAGAAAATTATTATTATCTCTATTAAATCAGTGAAATGTAATTTTGTAAAAGCAGGTGTGTGTGTGTGTGTAATGTAATATTCAATGCACTCCACTTTAGTGAAGTTTCAAAGATTTAAGATCACCTACCTGTGGGGAGGGGGGCTCCCAGTCAGTGGCAATGGTGAGGTGTTTGCAGCCCAGTACATGCAGGACTATCCTTACTATCTGCCAGTTCTGCCTGGCTAGGCTCAGCGCAAAACAGTATATTTTTTTATTTATTTATAAAGTATTTTACCAGGATAGATAGTGATATTTCTCTCATTTTCAAGTATGTCCTGGGTTCAAGAACATGCAATTTTTACAGTCGTTAAAGAAATACAAAGTATAAAATGCAAGATCTTAAAAATAACACAAATATACAGATTTACAAATAAATATGTAAGAAATATAGTCATTATGTTACATGTTTACAGGTGCAGTCTGTATCGAGGTATATTAATAGAGATCTCTTAAGGGACTTTAGACTGGGGGAAGATTTGATGGCATCTGGGAGGTTATTCCATATTTGCGGTGCTCTGCTGGAAAATGTGGATCGAGACACTTTCTTTTTGTATTGTGGTATTTTAAGGTGCAGGTTCTGAATTGGTGGTTATAGGAGGCAGGAACTGCTGGGGGAAGCAGTCTATTTAGGTAGGGTGGGAGCTTCTCAAAAAGCTCTTTAATACCAGGTTGAAAAGGTGAAGGGTGCGTCTGGATTCCAGCGATGGCCAATTTAGCTCTTTTTACATGTTACAATGGTGAGTCCTGTAGTTATATTGTAGCACAAAGCGACAGCATGAGTTATTCAATGTAGTAAGTTTCTAAAGGTGTGTTTGCGGGACAGCTGCATACACTACATCTCCGTATTCAATGAACGGCATAAGCTTTTGTTGTACAATCTGCTTTCTTACCGTGGGTCTCAGGCAAGATTTTGTTTCTGTACAGGGCACCTAGTTTGGGGTAAGGTTTAAAAGATTTTTTTTTTGTTTTGGGGCCAAAAGATAGATTTGGGTCTAACCACATACCTAGATATTTGAGAAAACAGGCTGTGGTCAATATGCCGTTTGATTTTGTCCTGATGCATAGATGGGTCGGTTGTAATTTATGCAGTTTAGGTGCTGTTCCAAAGAGTATTGTGACAGTTTTGTCCGTATTTAGAAGAGGTTTGTTAACTACGATCCACTTTTCTACCTCTGAATTGTTCTTGCAGAACTTCCTCCAGCTACGGGAGATTTGGTTTGCTGGTATAGATTACAGTGTTGTCAGTGTACATGTGTACAGTTGAGTCTTTGCAGATCATTTCTGAATATTGTGGATAGCAGGGGGCCGAGTATCAAGCCTTGGGGTACCCCGCACGTGACTGGCAGTTGGAGGGAAGCGCTGTCAGAAATAGACACATATTGCGATCGATCCGATACATATGATTGAAACCAGGTTAGCGTGCGATCACTAATACCAGAGTTAGAAACATAGAAACATAGAAAAATGTCGGCAGATAAGAACCTTTCGGCCCATCTAGTCTGCCCAATTACATGGATACTTTACCTGGATTTATCTTTTGTTTAGGATAGCCTTATGCCTATCTCATGCCTGCTTAAATTCAATTACTGTTTTGGCCTCTACCACTTCTACTGGAAGGCTGTTCCATGTATCCACCACCCTCTCAGTAAAATAATGCTTCCTGATGTTACTTTTAAACCTTTGCCCCTCTAATCTAAGACTATGTCCTCTTGTTTTGCTACTTTGTTTCCTTTTAAATATACTCCCTTCCTCTACCTTGTGGATTCCCTTTACGTATTTAAATGTTTCTATCATATCTCCTCTGTCTTGTCTTTTTTCCAAGCTATACCAAGTTTTTAAGTTTTTGTAATAGGATGCCATGGTCTACTGTGTCAAAGGCCTTAGCAAAATCAAAGAAGATGGCTCCAGTTAGGTCTCCTTGTACCATGCCAATTTGGATACAATTGCAAACCTTTAAGAGGGAAGTTTGTAGTTGAATTATTTGGACAAAAGCCTGATTGATCTGGGGTGAAATAGTTTGAGTATTGCTAATAATCACATAATTATATGTAGACACATTTTTCCAAAATTTTTGACATAACAGTGAGCAATGATATTGGACGGTAGTTGGATACCAAAATATTGCCCCCACTTTTATGGATAGGTACCACCCTCGCAGTCTTGGTATGTATTCAAAGATTCATTTATTAGGGTTGAGATTTTGCAACTGATTTTCAGCAGCATCAGGGGGTGAGAGGCACACTGCACAGTCAGGATGCCCTGGAGCCTTCACCATGAGACTTCCTCCTCCACTACCCCATCCATCCACATGTACCATCTGGGGCTCCAACCTCTTAAATTCCACTGGTGAAGGAGGGAGCCCGATGTCACTAGGAGTCTTGCATCTGTCTTGCCTGGGCCCTGTCTCTTCGTGGCTCCATAAAGAGGATGGAACACTAGGTGGAGTTCTTCCCTCTATCTACATATTTATAAAATTCAAGAAACAGAACATTACAGCAGCAACAAGTTTGTATTTTATCATAAAGCCTCTCCACTTTCAGACTCCAATTAGCATGCAATACTGATATCAGAGGAAACTCATCCAACATTAGAGATACAACTTGATGAACACGAGCATAAGTATCGCAGCCATGTACATTAACATAACTTGTCAGTGTAATAGATTTTATCAGCTGGCAGGGCTTACAAATGATTGGCTTCGAGATACACTGTGGTTTTGGTTCCCTATTTATATTATGGTACCAAAAGGCAGTTTATTATTCTGGCTTGATCTTAAAAATGTACGAGTACCTCATTGCCCTTAGATCGTTGTCTGTCCTTTTTATTTGTCTCTTAGTTCCCACTGCATCAGTAATAAATTAGGTTGTAGGACAGCAACAGCTTAAGCCATATGCCTTCAATTTATCTTTAACTTTCACTTGCTGAGAACACCACCTGGTACTGCCAAGTGTACACTTTTTTCTCTCAGTTAGGCTATCAATCTTAAAGCTATCAGAGCTAGGTCTGTTAAATTTGTGCTGATTTGAAGCAGTATTGTGATATATGTCCTGTGGGCTTTTGGGGCTGTGTGTTTCACCTATTTTCTATTTTTTTTTTCCCTTTTCATTAAAGTGTACTAAAGGATTTTTTTACACCTAAGATGGTTGAATTTAATGGTATTTATTGCTTTGATTCTGTCAAAATTAATACAGGAAGAGACATCATAGAGTTTGCTTAAGGCCATATTAGCGGATCAACGCAGGTAAAATATGTAACGCTTTACTCTTTAAATTAAACTGAAATTTACCAGCATTAATGCACCGTGAATGAAAATTTAGCAAAGTCAACCTTCAGCCCTCCGATTTCTGATATGATGTACTAAGAAGTGAAATATTTGATTTTCTTATTTTTCTTTAATGGAAAATGACTTTTCTGCCATCCAGTACAAGGCTGAGTGAAATAAGCTAAATATAATAATACAATCAGTAAAATATCAACAATTAAACACACAAAGCTGTGTTATAGCAGGTTGAATTAGAAATTACTCACATTACTCTAGGTTAGGTCACTTATTTGCAGTTATCCTTTACACATTGGTCTATCACGTTAACTTACTGCATGTAATAGTATTTGTCTCACAGGAGAAGATATTGATTTCACACACCTCATGCAGTATATTATTAACTTTCTTTTTATATCAGGCCATAAAATAAGTGAATGTGATATTTTACGGGTTGGATGCCAAACTGTATCATAAAGAAACGTTGTAAATTTTGAGGATAATATTTTCCTCAAAAGTAAAGCTGAAAAGGGAAATAAAGTCATCAATGTATTTTTTTAGGAATTTTTTATTCAAGTATTTAATAGGAATGTGAAAGGGATATATAACATCAACAGGGAAAAAGGGAAGGAGGTTCACAGAAGAAAATATAATAATAAAGTATTAAGTATGCATACACTTCAGTGGTAGTTATATAGTAGATGTCTCTTCACTTTTATTTATATAAAGATGTCCTAAAAATTGGTTTCAATAACTATGAAAACATATATCAGTAATATATGTTAATCAAATGATAAGTCTTTATAATCAGACATTCAATACCTTTTCCTTAATGAAGACATTGCCAACTTGGCCATGTTGATGCTATATTATTTCTTTGTGGCCAAAATGGTGCAAATGAGTAAATGAAGATAAATGCAATAAATGACCACCTAAAATTGTACATTTAGTGACCACTAAAATCAAAGTTCATAAAAATTAGATTGAAATTGGATTATCTAAGAAATCAAAAAAAATAATAATTAAATTTAACTGATTATCTTAAAATTAGATTATATAAGATTCGATTGAAATCTAGATAAGTTTCAAGTTATATTTTACAACTTGTAACACCGTTTCATCAACAAACTTAGAACGTATTGTTTAATTTTTCTACAAAAAAGTTCTGTTGCAAAATTGGAATATGTTATTTAAAGATAAAAGCATGCAGATTTTCTTTTGAAGTTATTTGTTTATAAAGAAATAATGTTTAAAAATGGGTAATTTCTTATGTGAATCCAAATTTTATTATGTACTTTTTAATTTTTATGTTGAGTTTCACTTTTTTCTTGAACATAAAACTAAGAGTAATCTATATGAATTTTTTTAATCATTTAATTGACACTTCTTTCACATTACAACATTTGTGCGTAAACAATGAAAGAATGGCGTCGGCAAACTAATCCATATAGTATTAGTAATGCTAAACATGCACCAACTATACAGGACAATTAAATCCCGATCATCTCTAAAGCATAGTAATGCATGCTCTTGCTAAATGTTGGTGTTTGGTTTAGTAATAATCATCATAATAATAAAAAAAGCCATCATTGTAGACCTAACCGTTATTATCTTCCCTCCCTCCAGCTTAGGTGTGAGATAATTTGTCTAAATTGAAAAATAAATAGATTCATGGAACCCTGCTATGAAAATTGAATTTGGCCCCTGTTAATTCACTAATGTCTAAAGAATGGGGGAATTAATAGATTTAGTTAAATTTAGCCTTTTCCTCCGGATCGTCTTCTTGAGTGTCTTGATGTTAAAAAATCGTTTTTAATTTAGCAATAACACTCAAAGGGTCATGTATTACTATGTGCTTCAAGGTTCTAAACTAAACCATAGCAGAACTGATAGTCTCTCTATTGATAATCCATTATTTTATGCAAGAAAAGAAAAGTTTAAATTGCAATGTTTGTCAATAAACATTACCCATGGCTATATATTTGAATTTTATTTTTCTGTGAGTTGGGAATTTGGTAGGATTTTGTCACAAGCTATAAGAAGGGGTAATTAAGACTATGAACACATTTGTATCTTCTCATTGAAGGCATCTAGTTTTGGTAAGGGAGCTGGGAGTTTTTAGCCAAAGTGGCCTAGGAAGTAGCAGGCACTGACATAGAAACATAGAAAATGTCGGCAGATAAGAACCTTTCGGCCCATCTAGTCTGCCCAATTACATGGATACATTACCTGGATTTATCTTTTGTTTAGGATAGCCTTATGCCTATCCCATGCTTGCTTAAATTCAATTACTGTTTTGGCCTCTACCACTTCTACTGGAAGACTGTTCCATGTATCCACCACCCTCTCAGTAAAATATTGCTTTCTGATGTTACTTTTAAACCTTTGCCCCTCTAATCTAAGACTATGTCCTCTTGTTTTGCTACTTTGTTTCCTTTTAAATATACTCCCTTCCTCTACCTTGTGGATTCCCTTTACGTATTTAAATGATTCTATCATATCTCCTCTGTCTCGTCTTTTTTCCAAGCTGTACATGTTAAGATCATTAAGCCTTTCCTCGTATCTTTTCTCCTTCAAGCCGTACACCATTTTAGTAGCCCTTCTCTGAACTCTCTCTAAGATGTCTATATCCTTCTGGAGATACGGTCTCCAGTACTGCACACAGTACTCCGAGTGAGGTCTCACCAGTGCTCTGTACAGTGGCATGAGCACTTCCCTTTTCCTACTGCTAATACCTCTCCCTACACAACCAAGCATTCTGCTAGCATTTCCTGCTGCTCTATTACATTGACTACTTACCCTTAGATCCTCTGAAATAATAACCCCTAAATCCCTTTCCTCAGATGTTGAGGTTAGGACTGTATCAAATATTCTATATTCAGCCCTTGGGTTTTTACGTCCCAGGTGCATTATCTTGCACTTATCCACGTTAAAACTCAATTGCCACAGCTCCGACCATTTTTTTAGTTTACCTAAATCATTTGCCATTTGGCTGATCCCTCCAGGAACGTCAACCCTGTTGCAAATCTTTGTGTCATCAGCAAAAAGACATACTTTTCCATTAATACCTTCTGCAATATCACTAATAAAATTATTAAATAGAATGGGTCCAAGTACTGACCCCTGAGGTACCCCACTGGTAACAAGACCTTGCGCCGAATAAACTCCATTTACCACAACCCTCTGTTGCTGTCACTCAGCCATATTGACATATTGGAATAGTGCTGACGAAGATCCTGGAGATGGAAATATGATGTGTTTTTTAAAAGCAGTTTTTTAAGCTAAATCAGGTGATTGGACATGAATAGAGACTGGAGCATTATCCCCCCCAACCCTTTTGTTTAAAGCCTGCGTCAGACAAAGCAGCGATCACGTCCGTGTCGCCGCACAGTTTAACGACCGCCATAGCATAGAATCATGATCAATAGAGACCCACAAACGAAGTACGTGCGCACCGAAGTGCGCACACACCACGCAGATGGCAACGGACGCAATTTAGGCAAGAATGTAAAACCACTAAAACGGACGCACAGAGTGCGCCACGTCTGCATAGCATTCTGTGTGCGTGATGACACGAAGTCAGACGCAGCGCATTTGCGACGTCCAGCACCTTGACGCACAAAATGGCTTTTCATATCATTTTGCAGTTTTTATCATTTTTCATATTAATTTTATTTCCCATAATTCCCTTTTTTTTTCTACGTCCGTCAAAAAAAACGGACCGTGTGGTCTCTACAGTATCTTTCGTCAGTACATCTGTCCATTGTGCACGCATGCAGAGTGCACTCAGTCTGGGTTCATCTGACATTAGCCTTATGGGTCAACAACTTTGGCCCTCCAGTTGTTTTGGAACTACATTTCCCATGAGGCACAGCCAATCTGAGGAGTACCTGAGATGTTTTGAAACTACATCTGCCATGATGCTGACCCCTGGCTTAGAGCATCCCTTTATTACAGAGCAATGTGGTGCATTAGCCGTAATAGTGTCACTCTCAAAATTGAGTTAACTTGATTTTGTAATGTAACATATTGAAAATCAATTAGCATATCAATGCCTCATTTGCATATGTTTTAAAAGAAAGATTAGTGGCCCCTAGTGGAGAAATTAAATCTGTTGTCTTATCCCTCTTTTTTTTTCACCCTGTGTTACCGTAAACAAGCTGCACAGAGCGGCTCTCACACTAGCTGTAGCCCAAAATTCTGAAACGTTCCTGCTGCATTACAACAGTCAAGGAGAGGCAGAATACAGCAGATACAAGGTATTACTGTAATTTCCATATACAGGCAATATGCAACCTAGAGATCCTTTTTAAAAATAATTCTACTGGTATTTTTTGGAAGCTGCATTGCTAATATTCAAACTATGATTCAAAATCCCCATAAGCAGGATATCTGACCATATTATTGACTTTATCACATTTACTGCCTTTGAAACAAAGGCTGTTTCTCCCTGTATGCTAGTAATGCAGGCCCTGTGAGAAATTGTGTACGATAAGGGACGCCATCTAGAGTTCAGAATCTTTCATTCCATCAATATTTCTGTAAAGGATAAACTAATACATGCAAAATTAAAAATGAGCAAATTTATATTATTTTAATTTCTTCACCATCTCCGAACAACAATTTCTGTGCAAAATATCTATTATCCTCCTATATTTTATTGTTAACGTCACATACTATGATTCAAATAAATATTATGATAAAAAAAATCCAGAAAAAAGTGATTGGTAGTGAAGGGGTTAAGCAAAGCATTAAATAATTGTAGACATGGCTTACAAATTAGTCAGAGATACAGTTAATTTTAATGTATAATACTTGAGGAAAAAATACACCAATTGCCAGAGAAATCACTTTACAGTAGTACATGCGTGTCCAGATACATGTCTGCTGCTCCTTTCATTAACAAGCCTGTGCAAAGGATGTAAGGCCAGTGATTGCAGTCCTTTAATGGTGTTCGCTGTTTTCAAGTGACAGCTTGTTGACCCAAAGAGAACTGTGATTATTATCTTGGAGACTAGAAGGATTTATTTTCTCTTTTTTTTTTGGTTAAAATTAGATATTGCTGTTTTTATTTTTTTTATTATTATTTTCTTTGCTTTGGATACCAGTAGAAAGAGATGATGTGTTGAACTTAATAGAATGCAGTCTTTTTCACCCTATATTACTACGCATTCCATTGGGAACTGAGACGATACCGTTTCCCACCCAAGCATTTAAAAGCACAGCAGCCCATTATTATTATTATTTTTTTTTTTTGAGGACACACACATTCATAGCCATACATTTACACAAATTTACAGACACACTCACAAACCATATAGTCCCTCTGTGCACACATTTCCAGAACACACACATAAGAAGATCACACATACACAGAACACACACCGACAGATTACTCTCACACACACAGGCAGATCACTCACAGCGCACACAGGTAGAAGGTTTCTAACTTGGCAGGTAGGGGCGGAGCCAGCTTGTCACTCAGCTGGCTGCCTCTTGCTGGATGAGGGACTGACTTCCCTAGGGGCTCCCGAAGAACTTCTTCCAGCGGCACTCATCTTTTGAAGCAGGGCCACTTGGATGGAGTCTCCTGTGGGGCCTGAGAGCCCTTGCTGTTGCCCTGCCCTTATGCAGATGCCGGCTGGCTGCTTGCACAACCAACCGGCTTCTCTGCATAACAGCTGACATTCTCATCTGCTGGACTGGTAGCGCAGCAATCGGCCCACCGGGCAAATGCCCAGTGTGCCGATCGCTTGTCCAGGCCTGGTCTTGAGTGGTTTATGTGTATGAGAATACGCTGCTATTTTTAAAGTATAAATAAATAATCAATTTAAATGACTTTCACAACATATATCTAAAGCTTATACAAGAACTGAGGTTACATGTGCCTGAACATAATTAAGAAAATCCATAAATTTATATGAAGAATGGAAGAAGGAGCAGTGACTGAACTAATATTGACAAATTAAAAAATATTGAGATTTTCTGCATAAGTATAATGGCATTTCAGAAAGATGAACTTATAAATCTCATAAGTATTGTTGCTGTGAGCATTGTTGCTGATAATATTATTTTACAAACATTTTGCCAATTCACCGGGTATTTTGTTTTCTTTTTCTGAACCTTTTTCCCATACAGAGATCACCAATCAGTGTAATCCCTCTCTTTACTTTTTGAATGTCTTACTTTGCAGATACAGAACGACTCTATACAATTGTATATAAAGAAATCTGTGATCGGTATGGAAAAGAATACACGTGGGATGTGAAAGCCATGGTCATGGGGGAAAAGGCTTTGCCGGCGGCTCAGATTATCCGTGATGTTCTTGGCCTCCCTATTAGTGCTGAAGAATTACTGGATGAAAGTAAAATTAAGCAAGAACATATATTTCCATCAGCCTCTTTAATGCCAGGTAACATAACTGTTTTGTGTAGATTTTTCAACACTATGATGTCATTGTGTTATTCTTAAACATAAAATAGACATTCATTGTTTGACACAAATGTGCTTTTATACCTAATATGTGACTATTATACACACCACACACCATAGTACAGTATAATAAAATTGTCAAAGCTGTCTGGCTAAGACTCATGGAAGTAGGAGGTCATAGCGTTTTAAAGGCCAGCCCTACTATCCATAAGAATGCTGAAATCTAACACACTTATCCCAAAGCACACCTTACATATAACACTAATTCACAGCAGCATCAGGGATGTGTGGATGGCTGAACGTGATAAACATTGGTCACTTTTCAACCTATAGTACTATGTTTGCATTCAATTTACTACCCTTTTTATTAGCTTAATCCTAACTTTCTCCATTGCCTTAACCTTTTTCTATCCACAATCTTAGAAACTGAAACTTTTAATGTTGCTGTAATAGAATAATAATTCAACATTTATTTTGGACTTTCAAAATATAACACTATGCTATGATGTTTTAACCAATTCACTATTGAGTAGTTTCCCACAAAAGCACTGGCAGGAACCAAGTGTTTAATGGAAAACCACTTTACATTATCCCTTGAATCTTCAATAAACCTACTAACACACACACACGCACACACGCACACCTATTCAATAAAGGTGAAACTCAGGAGAATCGGCAGGAGAAGTGGAAATTCTATTCAAAATGGCCAAACCAGAAAAATTCTCATTTATCTCACTTTCCAAATCGGCTATTTGGTCTAGATTGTTCACTTCTCCTGCCAATTCTCCTGAAGGTTCACCTTTAGTGAATAGACCTGACTAGGTGCATAATTTGACAAGCCAAAGGCTCCCTCTGCTTGTTAATCATGGTTATGCAACTGTAATATAGCCTCCAAAGGAGCCTCTGATGTTCCACTACCCAAAAGCGTTCCAGTACATTAGCTGTCATGTCCACTGCGCTGGACTATAGGGACCTATTCTGGAGCCTGTTTGCAAACAAATTTTGTTTACAATAAGCAAAATGTGTTTGCAGTCCTATAGAATCCTACCATAGCTTTTGATGTTTGAGTTAACTCAGAAGTAGTGAAGGGGTTAGATGCTTACACACCAGTCCTACTTTTCTTAGTTTGCATACTGCAAAAACGAATAACCACACTTTAATTAAGGAGTTAAAAACAACCGATTCATGTCACAATGGCCATTACACCTGATGGGAATAATTAAGGAACTTTGTTATACTCCTCTCATTATTACACAGAAGAAAATCGAATTGGAGGACCAGATGCTGAAATTCCACAAGTGGCTTTTTAGTGATCACACTAGTAAAGGTCGACGCTGTCACAGCAGCCTTCCAAAAGTCCTGTCCCAGTGTTCGTATTCTGATTTGAATGTTTTATTTTATAGATTAAGGACCTATTGTACTGTTAAACCACTTATCCATGTCACCAAAACGACATTTTTGTCAATTTAACCCACTTCTTAGAGTATGTTTATTGACAAACTGGGAATAGTACCGGCTGGGTGAAGTAGAGGTGACATCACTGGTCTATGGCTGTGGAGACACAGATTTGAAACCCGGCAAGAGCGCCTCTCCAGTAAGTGTCCTTGGGCAAGACCCCTAACGGTACATACTCGCCACCCAGGACATACTTGAAAACAAGAGAAATCTCAATGTATCCTTCCTGGTACAATACTTTCTCAAAATAGCTGGTAACAGACATCAAAATTATGTTTTTTATCCCAGTGCAGATGCTATGGCCAATCATTTGAATTTCCCTGGTCATCTCATTCTATTTTCAGTTTAATGATCAGCCACATTATATCTTGATAATAGTTGTACATGTTGTATTGACTCTTTGTGTTTAAAATAGCATATTTTCAATTCTCATCAATTCTGGATGGGAACATAAGTCCTTGTGTCAAGCTTAAACGTTGCACAGTTTTAAACATTAATATTTTATGGTTGGCACTCAGTTTTACTGCTGTTTAACAATTAACAATTTGTAGTAGTTTTTACATAAGTGTTTTTCTTTTGAAATATGCAATTATTCTTAAAATATACTTTTCAAATAAAATCATAGGAAATAGTTTATTACCTCACAGCTGTGTTCTAATTGCCAGTGGACTGATTTGCATCAACAACTGGCAAAGTGCTTTTAAATTAAAATGCTGTGCTGCATTGTTAATTATTTTGCTTTATTTACGCGCTGCTCCCCCCCCCCCATATTCACACATTTAACAATTTGATAACAGTGCTGCTAAACTGAGATTTTTACTTTCTGATTCTATGCTGCAGTTTAGAAGTGCACAAAAATCACACGAATGATGCCTACAGAGTTAAAACTATATCAGAATATTCTTGTTATATAAGCACCAGTAAGCAAATTGTTTCTGAATCCATTCACACCGTATAACCTAATATTTTCTGAAATTTGTATCATTGTACAGTGTTTATCAGTGTCTTAATTATAGGAAGCCTTATTTCAGTACTCATGGATTTATTAAACAAATAAGTCCTAACCCCTCTCTCTATACATCTATTTCTATATATGGTACGGTTAAAGTCTGAAGTGCGGTTAATCTTAGGTTTACCCGGGTAATCCTGACATTACCCAGGCGTCATTAGCAAAAGTCCGAAGTGAACAGTTTACAAAACAAAAGATCATACAATGGATGCATCTAGTGACACATAGTGTAATATATTTTCTTACCCAAACAAACATGAGAAAAAACAAAGAGCATGTAAGATATCAGCTACATAAAATAGACAAAATAAATCATTACATTTTTTTGGTGGTAGTGTCCCTTTAAACAAATACGGAACAGGCAGGCCATATCAAAAAATTCCCTAGTCCACGCCCATGGAGCAAGGCAGCTGAACCCACCGCATCCTTGCTCTATGGGCAGGGGAACACTGGAAATAAATAGTTCTCAGTGTTCCCTTGTGTATTCCTCCACTGCCACAGCCAGATCTCATGCACACAAGTTCTTGTTCCTCTCCATGGAAACCTATGGATTCCTGGAGCAGATAACACTGCACCACTTGGCACCATTGGTTTCATCTCCCTGCGGCTCTAAAAAATTATGACTTAAGCTGCTGGCAAAGCTGCTGGGTCATAATACAGTCGTTAAAGGCGAGCTGCAAATGGGAAATGTCTTTCATTTACGCCTTACCTTTAACATCCGAGTTGTTATCAGGCCCTATATCGTGATAGGAGCATCTACTTCCCAAAACCCACACATGGAAGAGACAGGATAAGGATGCTAATGTGTGCAATAGTATTAACCCTGTAATGCTGCAGGGTGTGCTACTATGTCCCGGTGGTGGGCGGGCCAGAATACCGAGGGGTGGCATAACATGCCCCACTGGCTCCGATTGCACGCCTCCCAGCATGCACCCAGCCAGAGCGGTGTGCGTCATTGGACTAAGGTCATACCCCTGCAGTCAATGTGGTGTCCGTCAGCTAGCTAAGTGGGCAGGAGGAGTCGACAGAGTTCTGAGAGGTGTGCTAGTATGCTCAGCTGGCTTTCAAGCCCACCCGTTGGGCACAACTTGCCTGGGTTAAGGGATTCATTTAACGCAATGATAGTGAATGTCAGCACGGCACCCCAGATGTTTCAGAAATATGGCTAAGCATCAAAGAACTTGTAGTTACAAAACATTTAGGGTGTCAAGGTTCTCCATCACTGATCTATCATATAAATATTGCATGCAGTATTTTTCTTTCTTCCATGTTGCTCTGATTTTATAGTGTCCGTCACTCATAAAAATTTGTGTATGTATATACACAGGGCTATCCAAAGAGATCCGAATTGCTTGAGAAAGGTAACCGAACGCTGAAAATCAGCGTTCGGTTACCTTTCCTGGCCATTCGGCTATCCAGAGAGCAGGCAATTCGCCAAATCCTGGCGAATTGCCTGCACATATGGTGCCTGTTCGGTGCCTGTTCGAGGGCAGTGAAATTCCCATGAAAAT
Organism: Leptobrachium leishanense; assembly: GCA_009667805.1. NCBI lineage: Eukaryota > Metazoa > Chordata > Amphibia > Anura > Megophryidae > Leptobrachium > Leptobrachium leishanense. The sequence goes on along the minus strand of CM019064.1, from coordinate 109,399,445 downwards.
GCACTGCTTCAGCTATTCAGAGAACACAAACCAGCAGTTTAAGGTTCCCGAAATGCCCTGCCATTCGGTGGTTTAATTCGGCAAGTTAATTCAGGAGAATCCCATAGGCTTCAATGTTAAAAATATTCCTGTTTTAATTCAATATCTAATAAACCGTTCATTATAAAATTCTGCAGTAAAGAGTCTCTTTATTAATAGATTTTTTAGGATATTTTAAGCATTTTTCAGTTTTTTTTGTTTTTTTTTAAGTTTACTTATTTTTCTGTAACAGCCCTCTTTATAATCATTCCCTGGACCTCATATGCACATTTCAGACATTTTCGCTCAGTAGTTTCTTTGCAAACAGCTTTTCACTTTCATACATTCATACAAACTGTTTTGCTAATTTACTCACCTCTCTCTGTCTGCGGTGTCGGCTTTTTCTCGGCTTTTTCTGGCGGCTTCGCTGCGTGTGATCGGCTCCTGCTCGGGTTTTTCTGGCGTCTTCGACGGGTTAATCCAGATGTTTTTGAGGGTTTTCGGCAGGTTTTGCGGTTCGTTTTCGGCAGCTTTGCGGTAGCTTTTCCCTGCAATACGGGGACCCTGTGGTGCTTGCTGAATACACCACAGGGTCACCGAAATGATATCGGCAACACGAACCGAATTGAAGAGAACGAAAAGTCACCGAACGTGGGGTGACTTTTCTAATCTCTTTGGATAATCCTGACAGTATCTCACAGAAGTGAGTACACCCCTCGGTTTTGTAAATATTTTGTTATATCTTTTCATGTGACAACTCTGAAGAAATTACACTTTGCTACAATGTAAAGTAGTGAGTGTAAAGCTTGTATAACAGTGTAAATTTACTGTCCCCTCAAAATAACTCAGCACACAGCCATTAATGTCTAAAACCGCTGGCAACAAAAGTGAAAATGTCCAATTTCATATTTTTTAAAAATCTATTAATATATTTATTTTTTGTGATCGTGTATTTGGGTTGAACAGGAAAGACACTTGAACTAAAATATTATTCAGCACAGTACATTGTGAATCCCGTCTTGAACATCTGTCCTTTTAACCAACTGTTTGTATCCTTCAATGACTTCACATGCACATGTTCAGCTGCTTTATAAATAACAATATAAATGGAATAAAAGAACCTCTAAAAGCTTAGCAAACAAAAAAAAAAAAAAGTGATACAAGTGGTGTTTTGTTTGTTGTTTTGTTCCTCAGAGTTCTTGTGTATGAAAAGGAAAATAAAAAGCACGACCAACAAGTGGTTTTAATCTTTCTGCCTGTAATAGGGAGCTGATAAGTGAAAACTTTGACGCGAGTCCTTCAGTCACCAGCTCCGTATTACAGGCTGTACAACGAGTGAGCCGGTTTGTTATGCCTTATCCCAGCTTGCATAAGTGGGGTCATGCAGGCTCAGTGCAAGGGAACCTAGACATGTGCACAGGCAAAAACATTTGGTTTAGAATATTTCAGAATCCCAAAATTTTGGATTCCAAAATATTCAGAAGCAGCCAATTTGAATATGCAAATCTGTACACTTATATAAGGGGAACAAGGGGGGGGGGTAATCAACTTCTGGCCAGAGCGGTCCTGTAATAACTTCAGACACAACTTCAGAGTTGATTGGAGAAGACGGCCCCTATTACATTCCTCGCGCATTTTCGTTTGCCCACGCAAATGCGCATTTGCGAGAGTGGCAAAACCCTTTGCGCAGAATGTCGTATTACAACGTTCGCTCAAACGATGCATCATTTAACGTGGATGGACCTGCGCGAGCGTGGTGAACTGTGCGCGTCCTATACTTAACATTGTGAGCTCATATTCATTCGTGCGCTGGTATGTGGATGGTATTTCAATCGATGCGCATCTTTTTACGAACGACGTTTGCGCGCATAATTTTAACGTCTTTGAAAAGCTGGTGGTAACTGCATATCGGAACGTTCTGGCCGAACTGAAAAACACCAGCACGAAAAAAAAGATAAAGCACAGTATAGTTACACATTCTACTCCTACCCAAACAAAAAAATTGTGAATTTGTGCGTGTTTATTTTATTGCTGCAGCATATATACTCAGATTTTCTTTGACAGGCGCAAAAACTTAAGTGAGTCAATAAAGGTAAATTGATGTCAATTAAGGTTCTTTATTCTGATTGACTGAATCCGGCGAAAAAAACAGTCCACACACTGATTTACGTGCGCTACATTACTGCGTTTGTATTACTCTTCGTTTTGCGCGTCGTTTTTATGAATGTTATTTTTGGACGGATGAGTAAATGCATTCGGGTCGGAATACTCCGTTAAGTTTTGTTCGATAACCCCGGACGATGGGCGCAAAACAATTTTCACTGCGCGAACGAAATTGCACCAAGAATGTAATAGGGGCCGACATGTATTATTTAGTTCAAGGGTTATGTTCTATAATCCGCATGTCCTTATACATAACCAGTTTGTTTCTATTTGGTTTATAACAGTGGCAAAACCATAGCACGGACCCTGGAGTACTGTCACTGGGTGGAGGAGAACCACCAATATATTTTATCCTTCCATGGAGCTGGAATTCTGTGCCTCCGCACCTTTCTCCCTGCCTTTTACTCTCCGGTCCGAAGCTGCCACCCCCTCCCTTGGCCCGGTCTCTTCCCCAAAACTCCCTCCTACCCTCGGGTCTAGTCACTTGCCCAAACTCACTCCCTTCCACCTCCAGTTCCCCACTCAGTTTGCGCAAGAAATAATTTTACTAAAATTAAATGGTTTGCTTTTTTATCCAATTAATCAAAAAAATAATTGGCCAAGTAATCAATTCTAAAAATAATCATTAGTTTTATCCCTAACATTCTGCTCAATGTAGCAGAATGTTCGGGGTCGGGTTATCCCTAAACTTAAGTGTAACCCTCAAACAAAAACCCATGGTAACCTAACCCTGATCTGCCAAACTAATTTCTGACCCTAACCCCCCTAGAATTGAATTCAGGAGCAACTGAAAATTTTCGATTGTAGCTGAATTTTTAGGCATCAAAATTTGACGGGTTCAAATTGGAGCAGGCATTCCGTCTGAAATTGAGCATCATTTTTTTTTCTCCGCCACTTTTTCGGACCAAAATACAGTATATTTGGCCGAATATCTGTTCATGACCAGAGGAAGTGGCAGATCACACTGCCTACTGTACCGCGGGATGTGTTGTGTTAAGTGATTTTGAATAAGGAAAAAACACAGTCAAGGGTTGCGGGGAATAACACAAAATTAGTTAAAATATATCAGCTGCATCTACTATTTGTATGTAAATGAATAAAAAATACTTTTGGTTGTAACTTCATTTGCCATATTTAGGGAATTAATGACTAGCAGGGTTATTCAGAGAAAGGTGAAACCCAGGAGAACTGGCAGGAGAAAAGAACAATCAAGACCAAATAGCCTATTTGGAAAGCTAGATAAATTGGAGAAGTGAAAATTCTAGGTCAAAATAGCCAAACTAGAACAATTCTCCTGTCATTCTCCTGAGCTTCACCTTTCTTTGAATAGACCTGTCAGGGTTATTCAAAGAGAGGTGAAAATCAGGAGAATGACTTGAGAAGTGAAAATTCTAGGGCAAAATAGCCAAACCAGGAAAAATTCTCCCATTTATCGCACTTTCCAAATCGGCTATTTTGACCTAGAATTTTCACTTCTCCCGTCATACTCCTGTTTTTCACCTCTCTCTGAATAACCCTGCTGTGTATTTTTTTCCTGCTTGCATAAAGTACATTATTTTAAAGTATGATTTACTATTGTATATATTATTGATATTACTAATGTAAGACCCATTTTTGATTTGAAAATATTATACATGCAAACAAATTACAAGCATCTCTTTAGGTAGCTGTTACATTATGGGCATGCTTCATCATGCTATTTTGTGCATTTCTTATTCCGTTTTCTTTCCTTTTTTTCTATGATAGGGGTTGAAAAGTTAATCTACCATCTGAATAAGCACAACATCCCAATGGCTGTTGCCACCAGCTCATCCAGAGTGACATTTGAAATGAAAACAAGTAGGCACAAAGACTTCTTCAATTTATTTCATCATATTGTGCTAGGAGATGACCCAGAAGTGAAAAATGGCAAACCACAGCCTGATGCTTTTCTTGTCTGTGCAAAGAGGTTTAACCCCTTTCCAAGCTTTGAAAAGGCAAGTCTTACAATATATTTATTTACAAACACAGTCCATTGCTTTAATCCAAAATTGCATTTGCAACTTTTTCTTTATTTTATCATTACATAATAACAATGTTCAGTTACAAATAAAGCAATAATAATTACCAGAATAGCAGCATATTGGTATGCAGTTCTGCCTGCAGATGAGCCCCTGCTGTGTTTTGTATGCCCCCCCCCCAATTGCACGTGACCAATCCCTTGAGAATGGAGCTTTTGTGTCACAATGGCATGGGATGACACAGGTGGTCAAGTGGCTAATCTAGAATGTATGATTGTTTACCCAGTGTACACAAAACTGTCACTGTATAGCAGGGGTGCCCAACCTCCGCCCTCCAGGTGTTTTGGAGCTACATCTCCCAAAAGGCCCTGTCAACCGAATGTGTGACTGAGTATTGTAGAAGATGTAGTTCCAAAACAGCTGAAGTTGTTTACAACTGCTGTATCGCACAGACTCCGTAAAACGGCAGTTTGCATGGCCAATGGCCATATCCCTTATCTGGATGGGGCACACATGTTGTCCAAAGCAAGGGCCTTGGATGATGGACAAGGACGGACTATGACCAACTAAGGGGAGATCAAACTATTATGAGGAAAGGCACTCAGAACTATAGACTCTCTATTCTGATTATCAAACCTGGAACAGGGTGCACAATGATTCATGGGGGAGTCTCTTCTCAACATGTAGTCCAATGAAACAAGAAAACAGGGAATCCATCACTCAGATTCATAAGTGATGCTTTTTGAAACCAACCACAACTTTTCTGCTGCCTTCAAATAGGCTAGGGCTCCAGCAGAAATCTCAATTTGAATTTCCCAGTTGCTGGTCACCGATGACAGCAGGCTCTGCGTGCTGACATCATCCGTTCTCAGACTGCTTGCAATAGCAAGCATCCTGAAAGAAGTCTGCTGATAGATTGGCTCTTCATGTGCGCTCACAGCTCCGCTCCATAGTTCTGCACAGTTGCTTCACAACTTGTGTTCAAATGTACTGAACATCCCTGTGTGAGTGATGCGTGACTTGAATTTCCTATTCAATGCTAGTTGTGTAGGTACACAAAGTGCGTAAAGCAGTAAGGACTTCCACATTTTGGAATCCCTAAAAAGGATCTGTGCTTACCGTGATCTGTGCTTACAGACCGCAGTGCACATCCCACAGCGAGTGACTGGACTCGAGCTGAGCGCCCGATCACAGGTGCCCTGTCACCTGACCGCCGGCGCTCTGACACAGTCAGTAAGTGCCGGCGGTCAGATGACAGGTCATCAGCAATCGCCGGCGCTCAGCTCGAGTCCAGTCACTCGCTGTGGGACGTGCACTGCGGTCTGTAAGCACAGATCACGGTGCAGCACCCACATCCACCGGACCACCAGGGAAGCGGAGGCTGCCGCCAGGCCTGCGGAATTGAAGGGTCCCGGCTGCTATCCATTACATGCGGCCAGCCGGGACCCAGAGTGTTCCGTGGGCCTGCGGGGTGTACCGGGGGCCGGCATTAGGGTGTGCCCAAGCACACCCGGCACACCCCGTGCGCACGCCTATGGTGAAAGGAATTGAAGAAAAACTATTTGGGCAGATGCTGTCAGCAGGATCTGTTCAGTTATTTAAGAGCAAACATAAAGGGCAGCATTTTTTGTAGAGTACCCCTTTAACATAATTTTCTAAAATACAAAGTGCCCTATTTCATAGTTGTCGATAAGATAACTACAGGAAACGTTACAGATAGTGGCGCTATTCCATTCTTGCCGCAAACTGCACTTACAGCTCGAATGTAGCATTTTCTTGCACAAGGTTACTGTATATTAACATCTCCTATACTTATTATAGGGGACGTTAATTTTCACCTCCGCAATCCGCATATTCCTCTCACCAGCAGCAGAGTGAGGAGAACAAATAGTATCTACCGGCTTCATTCTGGGGCTAGGCACTGGTAAAGGGCCTCCTCCGGAATACGGATGGTAACATGGAGACAGTAATGAAAATGTGGAAGCCTTACCGTCTCCAATTTACTGTCAACTATTGAACAGGGTCCAAACGTAGTAATATGGAAACATAACTCTTTCTACTTCATATTCGTGTAATAAAGATAATTGTGTACGGCCTAATCTGGCAATATAAGAGGATTTTGGTCTAGTTAGTGATATAGTAAAGAATAAAGGGAAAACCTAGGTATATGGGAATGAGGGAGAAACTATTTAATGGAGCTGGAGCATCGTGATGAGCAGAAATTATTACATTGCTAGGTTAAGCTGTCAAATTATTCCTTATGTTAATGCGTTCTTCAAAGCATTTCTTAAGTGTATGATCTATATGCAATTCAGTCTCGACTCAAAGATTCTATTTAAGTTAATGATCGTGGCTTATTGACAAGTACTCTGTCTAGTCCAGCACCCTGCATCCGTGCATAACCTCGTATTGAATTTACTGAATAGATGGATACATAAAGTCATCATCATCCGATCCTTTCCTAAGCATTTTCCTTTTTTCCCATCCAGCATCTTGAATTCTCTACAGGAGATGCCTTGTTTAGGCTTTATACATAATAAATGCAAAATTGCATATGATTTTTTTTTTTTAAATCATAACTCAAGGGGGTCTTTTTTTCCTATTCTGAATAATAAAGCGTACTCCCTGTTGAGCACACTTGCTGTGACCTTGACCGTGTCCTATATTATGAATATAACACATTGCATTATGTCTTCATTGCCAAACGACTGAGAAATACAAACCTTTGTATTCTATGTTTAAGCACAGGATCCGAGTTGAATTTGTTTAAAATGTAACAGATTTTATTTGAGTTTTGTTATATAAAAACACACTGCAAATCAAATACAAGCTTCAACGTATGCGGAATTTCTATAACGTGTTTATTCTCACTTTAAAAAAAAAAAATCAGACCAGCAGTATGCAAACCAAACTATAATTTGCATATATGCTATGATTTCCTGATTAGTTCGGAAAATTAAACATACCCATTATATACTACTGCATGCATTTCTGCATTCCTGCTTTACAGATTTAACCCACAGGCTTGTATCAGGCAACATACATTGTAGAAATATAAAATGTGCTTCTTATGTCGATGGTCTCCAAAATACTGAGCTTTAGCTTTATTTTTCCATTTTTAATAATATAATTACATATATTTGTAGCATCAGCAATTCTGATATAAAGTAGGCGAGATAATCCACGTGTTCACAAATTAGGTAAATAATTTTAAATTATGGATTAGGTAAATAATTAAAAAAAATTAAATACTATAAAGAACAGAAAAAAGGAAAATGAATTTAAACACAGCATTTTTTTATTGACGGAGATCCGAAAAATTATCAATTGTTGACAGAAAATAGTTTTACATTTTGCAGTATAGAGGTTTATTTCTTTAAAATGCAGACGTTGTGAGCACTCATCAGCCTTGTTAAACACATTGCTAACTTTCCCAAGCTGCTTGTTTCTCAAAAAGACATGTACAAAATGGCCTGGAAAAGGCTAAATAGGGTCAAACAATATCCTGCGCACAATACTGAAAGACCATCCAGACAGAATTCAGTAAAATGAAAGCCTCCAAAGACGGCATTTAATCAATCCGCCATTTACGAGAGCTTATATAACCGTTCTGTTTAACAAGGCACATACCCATCAAGAACAAAGCAGTGTTGCCTCCGTTTGACTATTTTTTCATGTAAGCTTTATAGATATTTAATTGTACTATGAAATCTGGACTACACATTTGATTTATGTGTAAAGATAGATATATAATGGCTATATATTGATATGTTTTTATGTTGTTGTTTCTTCTTGTTTTCAACCTACTAAGGGTCCAATTCTAGTAGGGCCATTAAGATCAATGAGCAAGCACTTAGCTCATTGATTCTGATATGTTCTTGTCAAGCCATCTGTAAATGGATTGCCAAGGACAAGTGGAAGGTCCCACAGACTTTGGGTACCATAACAAATACTACGAGCTGTACTAGTTATGTTGCTTTGCGTGTACTTTTATCTCAGTTTTTCACCCATATTCCTTGGTTGTCTTGGGTTTTGAAACTTCCTTTTTCCCTTTTTAAAATTCTGACTATTTAAGCATTTAGGCTAGGGTCAGACGAACGCATTTTTCACATTGTCCGTGAAAAAGTGCGTTCGAACGAACGTACGTATTTTTTCCCGGAATACGCGATTGCGGTCATACGATGCGCCTTTTCGTCCGTGATTTTGTACGGATCATCAATAAAACACTTTTTGTGTCTGGACGTTATGTTAGCCGGACATTAGCAGCGTCTGACGTCTCCTAATCACACACACACGCCGCTATGCGGACGCAGCGCACTCTGTACGTCAGTAGTAGCGGTTTGACATTCTAGAAAAAATGCGTTCGTTTGCCACTTGCGTTGCGTGGACGAACTTTCGTGCGACCGTACTTCGTGTGTTCCCCGGCATTGGACGTCATTTGCTGCTAGCACGGCCGTGATTTCGTGCGGCTAAACGCACGTTAAAAATGCTTTCGTCTGACATAGAAACATAGAAAAATGTCGGCAGATAAGAACCTTTCGGCCCATCTAGTCTGCCCAATTACATGGATACTTTACCTGGATTTATCTTTTGTTTAGGATAGCCTTATGCCTATCCCATGCTTGCTTAAATTCAATTACTGTTTTGGCCTCTACCACTTCTGACCTTAGCCTTAGAGGTCTGTGTTAAGAAGTACTGATCCATGTGTTCTACCACCAGCACCAGTAGACTGTTTGGTTCTGCGCCATATAACAGAGATACATGTTCCATAAAGTCCAACAACGTACCCACAGCCACATAGTGGTACAGAAAATAAGAGGGCCCAACTCTTGTGATCTTATAATCTAGAAGGAGATGGGAACTATAAACTCGAAAGGTGATGGGGGTCACATAATAGATCACAGGAAGTTTTTTCACTGAAAAAGTTGACTTACTCTAGGGATTATTCAGAGAGAGACCCGAAATGTAACTGGATGCCAAAATTCAGCATACAGTGACCTTTTGCGGCCATTCAGCAATTCAGAGAGCAGGCAATTCGCCAAATTTTGGCGAATTGCCTGCACAAAAGGGGCCTGTTCGAGGGCAGTGAAATCCCCCATAGAGAAGCAATAGTTAATCTATTCAGAGAACACTGAGCCACAGTGAAAAATTGTAGAATTGCCCTGCTGTTCGGTGGTTTCATTCGGCAGGTTTATTCAGGCAAATCCCATAGGCTTCAATGTTAAAAATATTCCTGTTTTAATTCAATCTATACTATAAAAGGATAAGCTAAAAACTGTCCGTCGCCAAAACCCTACTGCGCATGCGCGACGGACATTTGAAAGCGGCCGTTAGAACACACAGGTAGCTGCGCGTGCCGGCCGCGTGAAAAAAAAAAAAAAATGGCACGAGCCGCGCGCAGCTACCCATGTGTTTACACGGCCAGATGCCCCGATCCTCCAGCGGTGACCGTCCTCCGGCTGCCGCTGGCTGCTCGGCGGGCCTCCAGGCTCAGGCGAGCCCCCGGCTTGGTTTGGGCCTACAAGCCGAGCCGGGGACTCGCCTAAGCCTAGAGGCCCGCCGAGCAGCCAGCGACAGCCGGAGGACGGTCACCGCTGGAGGATCGGGGCCAAAGTTCCCAAAACATAGTCCCCATAATCGGCCCTGAGCTCCAGCGGTGACCTCCTCCGGCCGAGCAGGCTGCTCGGCGACCCTCTAGGCTTAGGCGAGCCCCCGGCTCGGTTTGGGCCTACAGGCCCAGCTGAGCCGGGGACTCGCCTAAGCCTAGAGGCCGCCGAGCAGCCAGCGGCAGCCGGAGAAGGTCACCACTGGAGGATCGGGGCCAAAGTTCCCAAACAAATACACCCCAAAATCGGCCCTGAGCTCCAGCGGAGACCTCCTCCGGCTGCCGCTGGCTGCTCGGCGGGCCTCTAGGCTTAGGCGAGCCCCCGGCTCGGTTTGGGCCTACAGGCCCAGCCGAGCCGGGGACTCGCCTAAGCCTAGAGGCCCGCCGAGCAGCCAGCGGCAGCCGGAGAAGGTCACCGCTGGGGCAGTATCCACGTGCTGGGGCAGTATCAATCCACGTGCTGGGGCAATATCCATGTGCTGGGCAGTATCCACGTGCTGGGGCAGTATCCACGAGCTGGGGCAATATCCACGTGCTGGGGCAGTATCCACGTGCTGGGGCAGTATCCACGTGCTGGGGCAGTATCCACGTGCTGGGGCAATATCCACGTGCTGGGGCAATATCCACGTGCTGGGTCAATATCCACGTGCTGGGGCAGTATCCACGTGCTGGGGCAGTATCCAGGAGCTGGGGCAGTATCCACGAGCTGGGGCAATATCCACGTGCTGGGGCAGTATCCATCCACGTGCTGGGGCAATATCCACGTGCTAGGGCAGTATCCACGAGCTGGGGCAGTATCCACGAGCTGGGGCAATATCCACGTGCTGGGGCAATATCCACGTGCTAGGGCAGTATCCACGAGCTGGGGCAGTATCCACGAGCTGGGGCAGTATCCACGTGCTGCGGCAATATCCACGTGCTGGGGCAATATCCACGTGCTGGGGCAATATCCACGTGCTGGGGCAGTATCCACGTGCTGGGGCAGTATCCACGTTCTGGGGCAGTATCCACGTGCTGGGGCAGTATCCACGTGCTGGGGCAATATCCACGAGCTGGGGCAATATCCACGTGCTGGGGCAATATCCACGAGCTGGGGGCAGTATCCACGAGCTGGGGCAATATCCACGAGCTGGGGCAGTATCCACGTGCTGGGGCAGTATCCACGAGCTGGGGCAGTATCCACGAGCTGGGGCAGTATCCACGTGCTTGGGCAGTATCCACGTGCTTGGGCAGTATCCACGAGCTGGGGCAGTATCCACGTGCTGGGGCAGTATCCACGTGCTGGGGCAGTATCCATCCACGTGCTGGGGCAGTATCCATCCACGTGCTGGGGCAGTATCCACGTGCTGGGGCAGTATCCACGTGCTGGGGCAGTATCAATCCACGTGCTGGGGCAATATCCATGTGCTGGGCAGTATCCACGTGCTGGGGCAGTATCCACAAGCTGGGGCAATATCCACGTGCTGGGGCAGTATCCATGTGCTGGGGCAGTATCCACGTGCTGGGGCAGTATCCACGTGCTGGGGCAATATCCACGTGCTGGGGCAATATCCACGTGCTGGGTCAATATCCACGTGCTGGGGCAATATCCAGGAGCTGGGGCAGTATCCACGAGCTGGGGCAATATCCACGTGCTGGGGCAGTATCCATCCACGTGCTGGGGCAATATCCACGTGCTAGGGCAGTATCCACGAGCTGGGGCAGTATCCACGAGCTGGGGCAATATCCACGTGCTGGGGCAATATCCACGTGCTAGGGCAGTATCCACGAGCTGGGGCAGTATCCACGTGCTGCGGCAATATCCACATGCTGGGGCAATATCCACGTGCTGGGGCAGTATCCACGTGCTGGGGCAGTATCCACGTTCTGGGGCAGTATCCACGTGCTGGGGCAGTATCCACGTGCTGGGGCAATATCCACGAGCTGGGGCAATATCCACGTGCTGGGGCAATATCCACGTGCTGGGGCAGTATCCACGTGCTGGGGCAATATCCACGAGCTGGGGCAGTATCCACGAGCTGAGGCAGTATACATGAGCAGGGGCAGTATATCCACAATAGACTGCCCTCTGGGCAGGCTTTACAACTAGTATCTAATAAACCGTTTATTATTTTATTCTGCAGTAAAAAGTCTATATATAGATTTTTTTTGGATCTTTTAGGCATTTTGGGGATTTTTTGGCAAAATGTGTTTTCTTTTTTTTTTTAAATAGCTTCCGCTTTTTTCTGTAACAGACCTTTTTATTATCATTTATAGGATCTTATATGTAAATTCCAGGCATTTTTGTTCAGTAGTCTTTTAGGTTTTTTTTTTGCAAACAGCGTTTCAATTTTGAAACTATCAAGCGTACTGTTTTGTTTTTTACCCCGTTCGTCAGCTTGTCGGCTTCTTCCTGCGGCAGGTCTGAGCTGTGATCGGCGGCTCATCGGCATGGTTTTTGCAGCGGTTTCTGTGGGATTTTGGTGGGTTTCTGGCAGGTGTTCGTTGGTTATTCGTCAAGTTTGCGGCGGGTTTTCCCTGCACTCCGGAGACACTGCGGTGAATGCTAAATACACCGCAGGGTGGGGAACTTTGATTCCCCGAAGTGCAGGGAACGAGAGAGCACTGAAATGTCGGCGACATTTCAGTGCTCTCAAAATAATCCCTTCTATGACGGTGTAGTAGTGTAAGTGTTTCAATAACCAGGACCTCTACAATGTTTGCACCACAGAGCCCATAATTACAGATATGAAGGGGTCAGTTTCATTGTGACAGAAGCTCTCTGGTACCTAGAGCAGTGGATCCCAACCCTGGTCCTCAAGAACCCTTAAAGGCCAGATATCTGAAGCACAGCACAGGTGATCTGATTTGCTGTTCAGTGATTGTAGGATTCAGTCGGCATTGGTAATTCTTAATATCTGACCTGTTGGGGGTTCTTGAGAACCAGGGTTGGAACCAGTGACTTAGAACATATTTTTTTTTAATTACAGAATACATGAACATACATGTATTACTGCATACAGCATACACTTATTGCTGTTCGGGGAGTGATGACTAACCAGGGTACAGTAGATATTTGTAAACCTCATTTTTCTATTGTGCTTTCAGCTGCAGAGTAAATTCACATGAACACAATACTACGCTGACACTTTCACCTTTTAAGTGTTGGCTACCAGTTGACCTGAAGTTCTTTTATATATACTCTCACAGACATATTGCTGAAATGATACAAATGAGTCATCTTTGATCCATCAAAATGTTTTGATCTGAAAATACACAACACAATACTTGCTCTGTATCCAGTCTTCGCTTGTATGAACGGGAACTTAGCTTTAGTATTACATTCATCTATATATGTCTCCAGGAATGCCAGATTCTACTTTTCTGTATCGTCTTTCCAATCTGAAGATCTTTCAACGAAATTCCCCATCATGTGTCACTAGAGCAAAATGAATCTTTCTTAGACAATGTTGAAAGCAACCTGATTAACTTTACAGATAGTAAGGGACCAACACAATAGACTTTATACCTTATTCCCTTTGAACACAAAGAGATTCATTAAAATGGCTCCCTTGATATTTGTTGAACAGTTGCTCCAAATAGGAACATCTGATATAGGAACATCAGGGACTAACGGGGAAGATGTAGGCTTCCCATTAATCATTTTGATTTGCTGCTTTTTTCTTTAAATGCCATATTTTTATTTTTTTGTCACACTTAGCAATGCAGTTTCCAAAAATATCAACAGAAAATAAAACAAAATAATTTCTGTATGTGGATAAAAAAACTGTATATGGAAATTACAGTAACACCTTGTGTCTGTACTGTACAGGAGTTATCAGCAATTATAACGCTTGAATCTTATCCCTGTAGGGGTCACACTAATGCACTAATAAGGCATTAAAAGTGGTATTATATGCAAATTTTGAGGTATTTATTACACTACAAGCTCAAGTTTACGTGTTTTTAGTACGGAAAGGGTTAATAAAGGCTCATTGAAAAGTAATTGTCTATTGATAAACACTTGAGGGTCATATGACTGCCTATGCCACCATGCAGTGCAGGCCTTGAAGGCCCAGCAAAGGCAGTGGTAGCCTACCAACAGATCGTAACTTGGCCAACATAGTAATGCTGTGTCTTTTTTAAAAATATGGGGCACTATTCCCTAGTGAACGCTAATGGTAGTATTTGGGTGAGTAAGCGTTAACATCAGGATAAGTGACATTAATGCATGCCCCATATTACCTTCCTAAAGCTAATTAGGTAAAAAAATCCGTTGGCGCATCGGTGATTGCGCTAGCTTGAGCGAGCTTAATGTACTTTGCGCATCCTATATGGGGAGCACAATCAGTAATTAGTGTTAGGATAAGAAAGGTATTATGAAGTCCTAATGCTAATTACCGCATCGATGGGTTAGCCAATTTTTTTTTTTTTTACCGCAGATTCTGCTTTTGCACTGTTGGCGCTATATAAGTGATGATGCTAATAATAATATTAAGTATAAAACTAAACAATTACACACATTCAGGACACATGAGGCATTCGGTGAACTCTGAATCTATGGTTTTATTTTTTCGATTCGCCTTTATTTCCTGTAAAATTATTAGATTTGAACATGAATAAAAAGTTTTCTGTCCTTGGTAGAACCATATATGTATCTGTTCGTTCTAGAACGATATATACTCTGCTGCAATAAATAAGAAAATAGAAAATGACAGGTGAACGTGCACATAGCAAAATTGGCAAAATTACTCCGGTCCATAAAGCAAAGGACAGACAAAAAAAATCATACAAAAAATTAAATTCTGATCTCAAGGGTGTGTTGCCACTGTTGGCTGAGGACAGAGCATGTAACAAGACTCACCATCTGATAAAGTATGTGTACAGTTAATAATAATAAATATCAATAAATATCAACTTCATTTTTTTAAAATTTTATTGCATAAAAAATGTCTTCCTTTTTCTTACTCTATCAGGATTTTTATGTCAAGTGTTTACAGCTGTCACAAAACAATTCTAGCTAGCAGTGTGTAACCCGAGTTATTATAACTCACAACTGTTTCCATGAGGTCTGCCATGATAAATTAATTCAATAATATCCGGACATGTGTAATTAACAGGTGTACGTCTTAAAAGACTTCCTGATTTGGTTTTACTTAACTACAGATTTATTTATTTCTTGCAAAAAATGTAATTTCCTTGTTAAACGAACACCCCTCTACAGGAAAGCACTTAAACGTTTCTTTCCTTTTTTCCGTCTAATAACCATCTTTTATGGAAATAAAATATCCATATATATGTGTCACGGACGTTTAAGGTGATTTTGTTATCTTTTTTTCATGCTAGCTTTTCTATGCTGTGGCTTGTAAATCGGAATTGACTTTACTATTCTATTATCTCTGTTCTAGAAAGATAAATGTACCCAAAGAGCAACAAAAAGTATTATACCACATCAGCTTTTTTCCCTAATATAAATTTCATTCCTCTTTACTAGTGACCTATAAAAGAGAACACAACATTTCTCATCTATAGAGCTACATCTATAATATTATTCATAAAACAAAGAAAAAACAATGCTACTTTATTTATTTATTAAAACTATTAAGGGTTTTTATTTGATTCTCTGCATTTTTATGTTAAACGCAGAAGACATCTGACATGTTTTTATAGTATTTTCATTGAAATTATTGCTAATTAGTGTATTTTATCTTTCGGGTCATCTTAGGCAATAGTACATCTTTTTTTTTCCGTTTGCGTATGATATATATGTATATGCTTGTGCAAAAGGAAGCTTATAAAAGGTTTTAAGTATAATTTAGTAGTAACTATGGAGTGTTCTGAATAGTTATGAGCCGGTATTATCTTCACTCCTGGGAGAATCTAAGTTGAGACACATTATATATTAATGAAGAGAAATACAAGGAAATTATTGCTTTTTTTCCATTCGTGATACTTACATAGTAGTCTTAAATTACATATTTAGAACAATCATATGCAACTAAATATTAAAACAAAACCAATGCAATTTAATTGAAATGAATGGATATTTTTTTTCCAGTTTAATAATCTGCAATAGCTATTTGCATACAATGAAAATGCTGAGTGAAAATGGACCCCGGAGATATTTATATCTATAGTTTTTTTTTTTGCATATGCATACATTTATGTGTGTGCATTGCAGTGGCGTAGCGTGGGTTGTCAGCACCCGGGGCAAGGCAAGATTTGCGCGCCCCCCCAAACCTGTGGACACGTTGGCACGCCCTGATTCCCTTCCACCCACCAGTAAAGTGTATGTATGTGAGGTGGTGTGCACTGACTGCAGGGTTATTCTCATATTTCTATGTATTTGTGCATGCCCCCAGGCTTTGCCCTGGGCAGTCTGCTTAAACATCACAGCAATAAAACTCACAGTAATGTGCGGTGCATATGAGCACATCACAGAGCTACACAGCAATAAGATGCACGGTAATATGCAGTGTATATGAGCGTATCACAAAGCTGCATAGAAACAAAACTCAGCAATATGCTGTGTGTATGAGCGTATCACAGAGTTGCGTAGAAATAAAACTCATAGCAATATGCTGTGTGTATGAGCGTATCACAGAGCTGCGTAGAAATAAAACTCAGTAATATGCTGTGTGTATGAGCGTATCACAGAGCTGCGTAGAAATAAAACTCAGCAATATGCTGTGTGTATGAGCGTATCACAGAGCTGCGTAGAAATAAAACTCAGCAATATGCTGTGTGTATGAGCGTATCACAGAGCTGGTTGGGAATAAAACTAATAAAATAATAATAAATTAATATAAAATATATTTAAAATTAAAATATTCAAGTAATTACACAACAAATTGAAATTGATTAAATTATTTATTATAATAAATTATAGAATCCAGATCTCCACACTCCGTCTCTGCTGTATCTATTGCCCCGTTGCTGGGAACCGGCTGCTCACATAGAAATATTCCCAATATCATTCAGGATACCAGTCGCGTGTGGCGGGAATATTTATATATTAAAATTATATATTAATAGTCTATAAATATAGTACATTATATTTAAATATTAAAATAAATAAATTTAAAATTATATTAAAATGTATTAAATTACAGATTATTAAAATAAATTAATTATATTTTAATATATTAATATAATTATACAAAATTTCAAAACAAAATATATATATTACTATTTATTACTAGTAATAAGCCCCTGTGCATGCGGTGAGCCCCGCGTGGGGACAGGGTGACAGGAGAGTGTGACTAAGCGCTGGGTAAGGAAGCAGCTTGTTCTCTGGCTGCACAGTGCTGTCTGCAATCAGTCCAATGCCTGGTACCTCAATTTTTGATTGGGACCCCCACTGCCAGAACCTGAGCCCAGTGCCAGCTCCTTCATCTCCACTGTCTGGAGCAAATAGCCAGTCCCTGTGTCTCCTTTCCCCCAATCATCCCATGTTTCAAAAAAAGCAAGCCTGATTTCTCTGAGGCAGTTCATGTCCCCCCCCTCCATTTTACTCACTGTCTTGGCTGTCATGATGGGGCTCGTGCTGTGTCTGCAGCCTGTGACAGTCTCCTCCTTCACACTGTCTGTGTGCAGAGGCCGTGCAGTCACACCAGGAAGAGGATGGAAGTGGGGGAGGAGCCATACATGTGAGCTGCCTGCACTCAGCTTGTGTGACCTCATGACAAGGAGGCTGCAGGCAGCTCCTCCTCCTCTTAGTCTCCTCCAATCCCTTAGAACTCTGGAGCAGCACACGGAGGGAGCCAAGCCACACCCCCTCCCTCTCTCTGCCGCCGCGCTGGAGTCTGAGTGCAGGCACTCGCCCAGAAATTAAAAATAAAAAATAAAAAAAATCGGAAAAAAAACACTGCACTTCAAGCCTGCGGTACCTGGACATTATTAGGGGCGCAAATTTCTTTTGAAATTTTGCGCCCCTAAGTAAATTGCGCCCGGGGCCATGGCCCCCCTGGCCCCCCCACGCTACGCCACTGGTGCATTGCAGTATGCACTGACATACAGGGTTATTCAGAGAGCGTGAAAAGCAGGAGAATGACTGGAGAATGAAAAATTCTAGGTCAAAATAGCCAAACCAGAAAAATTCTCCCTTTCATCTCACTTTCCAAATCAGCTATTTTGACCAAGAATTTTTCATTCTCCAGTCATTCTCCTGCTTTTCACGCTCTCTGAATAACCCTGATAGTGTTTTTTTTTAAATTGAACTAACAATACATAATAAAAGATGCGCTTCAACTGCTGCCCTGATACCCTTCAAGCTGGAGGTTTATCTCCTCCACCATGTCCCGCTAGGGGTTGAGACTTACAGGGGGTCTACCATAATCAGATTGCTAAATGGCACGAAATCACTCATCCCCGCACATTGGAGGAATCCTCACCCTCCTTCCTTTTGTGGATGGTTTCAGGCTGTGGAACACTTGAGGGTTATGGAGAAGCCGATTTACTCAGCTAGCGGTGAAAGCTGCTACTCGTGACAGGAAATGGTTTTACTGGAATTATTATGGTTTCTCGGGCAGACCCAGGGGAGGAAGGCATAATGACACCAGAAGTGGCACCCCTTCTGGCCCTTTATAGGGTGTGTCTGCTGTTGGGTGCTTCTGATTCTGCTGGATTAGCTGTATGGCGCTGCATGATCTCATAAATACGCTGTCCGCGCCATTGGACGCAGTAAATTGACTTGAGGCTGTTATTGTTTATCTTCACCTCCCCCTTTTTTTTCTTTCTTCTTTCTCTCTCCTTTCTCCCTCCCTCTCTCCCTCCCCCCTGACTACAGTGCTTTACTGTTGCATGATGTGACTTGCTGAGACGTTGTCTGTGACAGCCATTCTGTTGAAATTCTTATTGTACTGTCATGTTTATAACATTGGTGCAAAATAAAAAACTTTATTACATAAAAGAAAAGATGAGCTTCAGCTCAAAACTGATTAACCTGACGGATCTCAGCATATATATCAGACTCGGCAATTTGGTGAAGAGATATGTTGTGTAATTCGACTCACCAACCATTGCTTCTAATTGATAGGTATTAACCCCTTAAGGACGGGAGTAATTTTACAACTTTGGCGCTCTTTCGGAAGTGAAGTTTGCTGAAGTTTTTGCTCATCATGTTTAAACGCGGTTTTAAGTCACGTATTATTATACCACCCAGACAAATTATATATTGTTCTTTCTGGCAGACTCGGAAGATTAATAATATATCATAATTATATATAAAAGTCATGTCCTGCCAGAATGCTATAACAAAATATGTAAAAAAAATTGAATTTTCAATAAAATTTCAATCATCCACAGTGTATAAAGTGGTTTTTTTTTCACATTTTATTATCCGATCCTTTGCGGTTATATTCTATGGGGTAGACTTGGGAACCTTTTTTTTTTTTTTTTTTTTTGGGTGGGGGGGAAATTACGTGATTTTAGCTAAACCCCCCCAAAAAAAATCATTGGTGAAGCATCATTGTTCACATTATAATTGAAATGTGAACAATAATGCTGCATCAAAAAAAAAAAAAAGCACGTTTTTATTTTTTTAATTAATTGTTTTTTTATCTTTATTTTTAAACACTTTTTTATTTAACTTCTTTCATTGTCATGTTTGATATCGTTGGAAAGGCCATGCTCAGACCTTTCCATCGATATCAGGCATGACCCCCTAGCTGCCACCGATCAGGAGATAAAGGGGTTCAAAGAACCCCCCTATCTCCTGCAAGGGATTTCCATAGGAAATCCCTTTGCAGCTAGGGGCTTCCCCAGTTAACTGACATCATCGCGCATGGCGCGATGAGTCAGTTGACGCGGGGGGGACCCAGAGGTGGGGGCTGCCATCCAAGATGGCGGCCCCCACCGGAAATAGTCGCGACCTGGCAACTCATGGGTTAACCCCAATACATCGCTGGAAAGGTTAGGCTGTGACCCTTCCAGCGATGCTGGCCACAGCCTTGTAGCCCCCGGCAATGGGGAGATAAAGGGATCCGAAGGATCCCTCCCCTCCCCTCCAGGTGCTTCCCCTGCTCCGGCGGGGGGGGGGGACGCCTGAAACTGACGTCATCACACCCCCGGCGCGATGACGTCAGTGCGCCGGAGGAGGAAACCCTGCCCATCTGACTCCGTGGGAGTCAGAGCAGTGAGGGAGCCGCCGGAGGAGGTGAGTATCTCCCGGGGGGGCTGAAAACGCAGAGGACGTACATTTACGTCCTGCGGCGCCAAAGCCCGCCTAATGCAGGGCGTAAATGTACGTCCTGCGGCGTTAAGGGGTTAAGAGTAATCTGTACTGTGAGTTGAGTAGATATATAAAATATAATATCCCTTTTTCTTTTTTTTGTCATCTTGTTCAAGACCTACCTAAGACCTACATAACTTTACCACATAAATATAAGTCTAGTCCTACTAGACTTCTATTTGTTTGGGTATTATGCAGGTTGTGAGACTTACCGAAACAGCTTCTGCTTTAACCCAACGGATATACAAGTATGATATCTGCCCTATGTACTTTACCAAGGCGCAATGAATTCTTAAATGGTAACTGTTGCAGTGTAAACTATAACATGTTAAATCGTTTGTACTGTTTGATAGGAAGGCTGTGTTTCTGTGTTTTAGGCTTAAGGATTGCACATTATTAACATGCCCTTCTAATTTATGTTTTACTTTGATTGGTAAGGAGTAAAATTGAATGAGGTGTATTTTAATGATTTGAATACCTTTTTATGACATGTAATTGATTTGATGTATGTGTTCCACTCAGGCCTTATCAAAACACAACACTGTAGGTTGTCGACTAGTCAACATTGCAAATTAATTTTTACTTTACACAATAAGCGTGAAGTTGTATTGGAGCCATGTGCATGCCTTTTGTGGTTTGGCCACCTGGTTTAATCCATCCTCTGTATCATAGAGAATGTTTTGGCCAGAAATGGTGTCATATCCCTGCTGGACGTTAGTGTAAGGCTGGGGTCAGACGAGCGTGATTTCTACGGACTGTACGTGCGTGCAGTACGGAAATCGTCAGTACGGATGACGCAGTAGTGGTCACACAGTCCGTTTTTTCACTGAAGTTATTTTTTGACGGATGTAGGAGGGGAAAATAAATTACAATGAAAAAACATTCTGTCCGTCAAAAATGCTGGACGTATAAATGCAGTCCGTCTGACCTCGCTCCATCACTCACACACAAAGCTATGCAGACGTTGTGGACGTGGCGCACTCCGCACGTCCGTTCTAGCAGTATTACGTTCTTGCCTAACCTGCGTCCGTTTGCCGCGGCCGTTGTGCGTCCGCAGTTCAGTGCGGACGTACTTCATGTGTCAGGCTCCAATGGACTTACTTTCATGCTATCACGGACGTACTTTTAGGCGCAATCACGGACGTGAACACTACGCTCGTCTGACCCCAGCCTAAACCAACTGGAGGAAGTGACAATGAACTCTCAACCCTCTGTGGTGTTTTTCTGGCCACCAGCTCCCCCTCCCCTCTGCTGGAGTTAGGGAACTGCAAGGTCCACATACTGGTTCACATACTGCTGCACAATGCTCTCCCTTTCTCTTCTACTCTTTAACTCTGCAATCATCCTAAAATGGAACTCCTGCCTCTGTACCACCAACCCCTCCACTATCTACATCTCTCTCTCTTATAAGACATTCCTATTTAGGGAAGCCTACCACCCAACTCAATAATACACCTCACTGCCCCAACCAGTCCATCACTCTCACATTGCAGTCTTCTTCTCCTGATTCCAACCAGTCCCATCACTCTCATCTTGCAGTGCTCTCCTCCTGTTTCCAACCAGTCCATCATGCTCACCTTGCAATCCTCTCCTCTTGTTTCCCCCACCAACCCTTCTAGATTGTGAGTTCCCACGGGAATAGGACCCTCGTTTCCTCATGTACTGGTTTATCAAATGTTGTTCAGTCTCAATGTATTGTAACCCTGTCTATATCGTGCCCATTGTTCAGCACTGCGGAATATGCTGGCGCTATATAAATAAAGTATAATAATATTAACCCCATGCTTGTAAGTCTGCTGGATATTGCAGGTCTTTACTGCTGTATAGATGACATAGCTAATAGACACAACATAAAAGTCTGCTATATCTGTGAAGCTACTGCTAATGCTAACCACACTGAAGAAAAGTTTTCCAAACTATTAATTGCGATACACGGTAGTTACCATATTTTAGAATCCCACATTGACAGGGCTCTGTGTGCATTACCGACAGTCAGACTTGATATGTGACCTAATATGCCTACTTACGAATGATACTTTAAGGATTATTGAACCTCCCTTTATCTGCTACTTACACCTACCTTGAGATGAGATTGTGTCACACCCCACACCCTAGAATAGACGAACACGTGAGAATTGTTCATCATTTCTGTCACAGAAGAGGAGATCTGCTTTGTACGCAAATCCAAATACAGGGATATGGTCTCTACCTGATGATCTACTTCTGAAATACAACCACAGATTTCCCGACACATTTCTTTCCCAACACAAAGTCCTTGGTCGTGACCATTGGTGATCATCTCAAAGAGGGGAATGGCTCCTCACCAGTTAAATTATAGTCAGATCACTTTGCTCCACGCATTGAAACCATATCATAGCTCTGGTACTCTGAGTATCTCTGCTAAAGCAGACCTCCTAGCAGGACTTCAGCTGTACCAGCAACAATTATCAGCTTTTTTTGCCGGTTATTAATTGTGAATTAACGCTGGGTTGAACAAGTAATGTGTTTTTTGAACATTAACCACAATATACAGTCCTGCTTGTGTATGTCCTTTGCAAGGGGTCATTAGCATGCAATAGAGTTGGGCAGCTCCCTGCACCGCTATATCTTGGCTGAGTCTGATGCTCCCCACTGCCAGGACTGACTTGAGAAGACAAAGGGGTATTCTGTTGTCAAGAATTGAATTACAACAAAATCATCTGCATCTCCAGATAGCTCACCTCAGTTTCCACCTGCAGTCCAAAAAGTGCTCTGATCAGAGGTATAGCCATTGATCGGGACCCAGGTAAAGCTCTGACTGGTTTGTGGCTCATTTCTAAACTGCATGGTTGAGCCACGACTGGTTGTCAGGGATTGGAGTCACTGAGGGAAAATTAAACAGGGGATGGTGCCTGGCAGGTGGGGGTTGCCATACAGAAACCATGAATGAACCTTTGCCTGTGTATGTGAAGACACTAGGGAAACACACTCTCTCCTGGATATGTTGCTGTCATAAATTTACCCCTATTCCATACATCTAAAACTGCGTCCCTATCCCCGTAAACATGCCTTACTCATTTTAGATAAATACAAAAGTATTTTAACCCACTTTTTCTGAACACTGGATTTCTTAATGATGTATATTTTTTTTCCTGTTAATCCTTTTTCTATCTCCATGAACAGAAATTCTGAAGTCAAATGTAGTTTTTGCTTGTTTATGGCATTAAGCATCATGGACAAGCTATTACATGTGGAGACACATATACAATTAACAGGAAAGTGACCTTTTAGAAACAGAAACTAACAGTTCTTGATAAATTTGACATCTATGAAATGTACATGCTTTCTTACTTTTTAACTATACCTGGTGTTAAAATGTATTGTAATTTTCTAATCTATCGACTACAATGCAGCTATATTATATTTAATCCATGTCTAGATAAATTAAATAAATATGAAGATTAATGAAACGTTACGGCTCTTGCAGCGAGCGTCTTCTTTTCCTTTTGTCCACAAAACAACAATTTATTATAAAACCCCTTCATATCGAATGCAAATTAATCTAAAATATAGAAATTTTTAAAAAATGTTTAATTCATCTTCATTTTTTCTTTACATTTTTATTAATTGTAAAAAACGTGTGTACTTACAAGGTTTATTTATTTTATGACTATATGTTAGGGACTAATTTTATAACCTAAAATAAATGGGAGTAAGTGCAAAATGCGCTCATTATCATAGTAATTAGTTTATTAATAGATGGGATTGGTACTGAACTGACAACGCAAGAATGAACTTGTATTGTTTTTAGGTATTTAACTGTTTACGTAGACAATTATAATTGTGAAATCAATGTCAGTATTTAGCCTTCAAGAACTACCAGCATGTTGGTCTAGTATAGGCGTCAGCAACCTTGGCTCCCTGATGCTTCGGGAACTACATTTCCGATGTGGCTCAGTCAGCCTAATGGGTGACTGAGCATTGTGCAGGATGTAGTTCCCAAAACATCAGGGAGCCAAGGTTGCTGACCCCTGGTCTACAGGTCTAGTAGAAGAGTCCAGATTTTAGAAGCTTGTTTTTTCTTCTTTTTGGATGAAAATTAAAATAAATACTACCAGTAATTTTCTACGGAAAAAGTTTTATCTCCTTTTTTTTTTTTTTTTTGTGACAACAATTTATTAATTATGCGAACACTAGAAACTTCCCAGCTCAATAGTGAACTGTCTGATCTAGATGTCTCTTACAAAGAAATGATGAGGGTTTGACTTTTCATTATTATACTAGAAATGTAGATGTATGATAGTGGTTTTACAGAGAATCCCATTTTAAAATAAAGAAGTTAATTTTCTTGGTTAAGGGCAGTAAACATACCCCATCTTATAGAATAGCGTAAATCTCTTCAAGACGCTGAAGCGCTTTGTGTGATGGTTTCATAACCTTTTAATACATCCCAAAAAAAAAATTATGGACCCTGTTCCAATTTTGCCGATAACAGAGAGGCAGTTAGGAAAAACATTTGTGGATGTTGAAAACCCATACTGACTCCATTTTACCGCACCTATTTTGACTCCGTTGCTGTATCAGTAACTGTAGTTGGGATAATAGGGTGCTGCAAACCAATACTAGCAGTGGTATCTGTCACGACCCAACTACGCGCGCTGCTGCGCAAACACGCCGGGTTAAGCCGCGCACGATCTGTCTATCCTAGACCCAGATAATTACGTGCGCTTCTCTACCTGTCCCGGCCACACTACCTCTCACAGCAGGCACGTAGGGTGCGATATACTGATCCCAAGATTGCAACGCAGCACAAGCCTTCTCCTGAAGCGCATAATAACTACGTCTCTCACAATCCTGGAACTCACTTTCTTATTCTATTAGTAACGCTGCCACCAGTCCTCACGGACACTACGCGCGTCGCAACAGGAGACGCAGGGCTTAGCGGCCGCACTATCCTAGACTCGGACAGTGACTACAATTCCCACAATTCCCTGCCGTTTCCTGACGACCGCAACACGCAATTTCTTATATATAACCAAGCTTAAGGCAAATAGCAATACTCCCAATCTCTTAGTTAGCGTGGATTTTATCAGCCAGAGTCAAAACTTAAATACTTTTTGGGTTTATTTATGATAGAAAAATCACAGTGCTTGGTTACATAAAAAAAACTTATGACTAGAATAAATCAATTACTTATACAATACACAGCAAAATATAAAGAAAAAGGGTTAATCACAGAGCCTTACTTACGACGGAATACTCAGTAACTGGCATCGGTGCCTCCTGGGATCTGGAGATAGAGCATGGACAAATCAGTCCTCTTTAGAAGGAATCCCAAGTGATCAGCCCTGAGCCATGCTTGATCCAGAATATATATAGGGCTGGCTTTTTTCTACGTCCAGCCTCCTAGCTGGCAGGGCTTTTGCCTACAATTCCCAGAATGCCCCTCTCTAGAGCATGCTCAGTAAGCTTGTCAATTAATCTTTAATTGCCTAAAGGCGTCCCTCTTCCCTCCAGACCCCCCTTAGAGATCAATGATGTGCTTCCTGTCTTTGAAGATAAGGTCCCACTCTCTGGGGGCCGACCTGGCTGCCAAGGTGTGACTCTCTATGTTAGTGCACAAAGAAATCCCTTTTTTACAGCTACGTGTTATATCCTCCCCAAGGGAGAAAGCTAAACATTTTGATTACATTTCAGCTGTGGACCAGGGCTTCACTTACCAAATGGCCAGACACAAATATGAATATAACTCTATATGGAGGAGAGGAGATATGTATGAACCGGCAGATAGACACATATATACAAGCAGACCCTTATATAGATAGAAATACAGGTCTAATCTGCCACAGTATCGACTCCTGGAGTCCCCAAAACTCCATGGAGCAAAACGCAATCCTGCTGCTCAAGAAATTAAGAAAGACACCATTGTTCCCAGTTTTCTGCTGCTCCCAGCCAGAGTAGCTGGCGGATTGCACCATCCTTTGCACTACAGGATCAGAAGTATTGGATTTTGGGGGGTTATATTGTGTTAAGTGAGTTTGCATTGGTTGTGATAGTCGGTGTTTCCTTAAAAAATTACTGGCTCCAGGAGAAGGACTTCTCATTCTCTCATTCTAATCACAAATTAACAGCTCCATTACTGAGTATAAGGACCGGTTATTTCTAGTAAGCAGGCACAATGACCAAGTCGTAAACTCAGAATAGGACCTCCAGCCATTAGGATATCGGCTGGAGCTGTTCTGTATCATGGCTCCAGCCAATATGTTAATGGCAAGAGTGGAATGGGATCCTAAGTAGTTTTTCTTTTCTCAACCAATGCCGGTTTAGTGTTTATATCTCTCATGGTTAAATCAGGCACTTTGTCAGGATCCTTGCCCAGGAGCACATGAGTACCACCAAGGGACCCATGCTAGGGCTGCTTCTGCTGTTACCTAGCCTGGCAGGTAGCACCTTTTCTGTCTTGCCCCTCCTTTAATACCCAGTCCAGATTAAACACTTGCCAAGCCTATAGGGAACCATAGCGGTTTCCATCCAGCCTGCTTAAGCTAGGACTTAAGCTATTTAAGGGAGTTGCTTGCCTTGGTATTGTTACTGTTCATGGTGCTATCTGAACTTTGTCTCCTCTCAGTTTGTTTGTCTCCTTGCTTGTGTTCCTGGCGACCCCTTTTTTCTGCCAGTATCCAGGACGTGCTCTCATGTTCCTGCAACTATTCAACCATGCCCATGTGTTTGTATCCTACATTTTGCCTCCTGTGTTTCCTACCCTCAATAAATCCTCCTCATTTCTCTACCTGACTGTTTGTGCTGTGTTTCTCCTGCAATTTGGGCTCTTGTCTTCCATCTTGCATCATGGCCCTGACAGCACTAATAAATCTGTACATGATCTGAAAGATAGACATCTGGATCATTTACTACCTGGATCAGCAATCTTTGCTGTCCAGATGTTTTGGAAATACAATGCCCTTGAGGTTTAGGAAACCTGGTGAGTGGCTGAGCAACATGGGAGTTATAGTTCCAATTCTGGAAGTTTAAGGTTGCTGACCCCTGATTTACTGTATCTTTAATACATGAGGGGTGGGGTCGCGCCTATTCCCCGATGGGGCGGCTGCAACCACCAAATGTATCCAGCACAGCAACATGTACAAAACATAACAAGGAGAAAAATGTCATCTGCGCGTATTCCCTTTATACTGTGTGAAACAAAACACAATTGGAGTCTTTGGTTTCTCTTAATGGCCATTAAAAGAGTAAGCTCACCTGCCAATGTCACGGCACCTCTAGTGAGGGTGAGTCCTATCCAAAATGAAGCCACTGGCTGCTATGTAGCGAACCGTCACTGCCCACGCTGCTTTTCAGTCATGAGACAAACTGGTGGGTCATATTTATGCCCTCCCAGAAAAAAAATTCCACCTTGGGATCAAAAAACAAAGGCATGGAGCAGAATCAGGCTGCAATGATGACCTGGCTAGAGGTACAATAAAACATACAAAATACAGGAGGGGTGGGGTCACGCCTATTCACCAGATGGGGGAATGGGAATAGGCGCAGATGACATTTTTCTCCCTGTTACTGTGTCTATGTATTTTTTGCCAGATAGTATATTATAAACAGAATCTGGCTGTAAGTAAGTTCCTCACTTTAAAATAATGTAACAAAATGTTCACACATACATACAGAAAAAATGGCGTCGCGTCTGTACTCACCAGAGCGGCTGCAACAGCAAGGAGTAACAACCCAGTTCATGTATAAAACATAACAAGAAAAAAATATGTCATCTGCGCTCCTTTCTATATATATCCATGTACAACAAAACACTGTCAGAGGTTTTAGCTTGCTTAAATGGCCATTGAAGCGTAAGCTCACTTGCCCCATCAAGGCACCTCTCGGTAGAGTGAGTCCTAACCAATGTACCAAAAGCTGCTCCTCTGAGCAACTGCATGCCCTCCTGCTGCTTTTCAGCTAAGGAGAGGCAAATGTTCAAACATGCCACAACTATACCAATTTCTACAAATTACTTGTTCCATTTTCTTTTTTCAAACTAGCAGTCCTCTTCAATGACTAAAAGATACCCATGTCTTGAAACCTATTTTCATCAAGAAATGACATGCCCTATTTCATTATAGTATGTCATTTTGAGTTGAATGCCTAGTGCAAGCATATGTTTTAACCCATGCAAAGAAGTAAAGAATATCTTTAATGCTACAGCAAAGCCATTGAACACAGCCACCCACTGGTGAGTCAATCAGTCAATCAACAGGATACAGTTGACTCACGCAGTCATGGACTATATCATATTGCCAAGGTTAAAACACTTACGTTCACAGGTTCTTAAAGATAAAATGACAAGCAGCTAGTATTGGGCATGTCATTTTTGTCTAAAATATCCCTTATCTATGTTGATGTCTACTGGTTTTGACTATAGGTATTCTTTATGGCACAATAGCCGTGGTACGGTTGTCATTCCCTTCATTTGTGTGCACTGCCCACTAAGGCTAAGGTCAGACGAAAGCAGTTTTAACGTGCGTTTAGCCGCACAAAATCACGGCCATGCTAGCAGCAAATGACGTCCAATGCCGGGGAACATACGACGAACAGCCGCACGAAAGTTCGTCCGCACAACGCAAGTGGCAAACGAACACATTTTTTCGAGAACGTCAAACCGCTACTACTGACGTACAGAGTGCGCTGCGGCCGCATAGCGGCGTGTTTGCGTGATTGGGAGATGTCAGACGCTGCACACGTCCGGCCAACATAACGTCCAGACGCAAAAAGGGTTTTATTGATGATCCGTACAAAATCACGGACGAAAATGCGCATCGTATGACCGCTATCGCGTATTCCGTGAAAAAATACGTCCATTCATTCGAACGCACTTTTTCACGGACAACGCGAAAAATGCGTTCGTCTGACCCTAGCCTAAATTAGAGTGTGCACACATGTAACATTTATTAATTAAAAACTAACAGGGTTATTCAGAGAGAGGTGAAAACCAGGAGAAGAGAACAATCTAGACCAAATAGCCGATTTGGAAAGTGAGATAAATGAGAGAATTTTCTGGTTTGACTATTTTGACCTAGAATTTTCACTTCTCCAGTCATTCTCCTTTTTTTCCACCTTTCTTTGAATATACCTGTTATGGTTAGAAGATACAGTCATTTCTTATGCTATTCATCATGATTCATGAACCAGATAAGGGACATCTGAAATATCAATGTAGGAGGTGAAAGAGGACCTCTTCATCCAACATTAGGGTGTGTCTGCTGTGCCCAGTAGGCCTCAACATAGATGAGGGATATTTTAGACAAAAATGACATGCCCAATACTAACTGCTTGTCAGTTTAACTTTAAGTGTTTTAACCTTGGCAATAGGATATAGTCCATGACTGCGTGAGTCAACTGTATCCTGTTAATTGACTGACTCACCAGTGGGTGGCTGTGTTCCATGGCTCTGGTGTAGCATTAAAGATCTTCTTTACTTCTTTGCATGTGCAAAAAAGGCACACCTCCTGCACACGCCTATGATTCCCTTACAGAACAGATCTACAGAGTTCATTTAGCCTTTCAGGTTTCTCCCATAATGTGTCTCCTTCAATTATGCTGTT